>OZ010635.1:15113345-17767560 GCA_963932165.1 Pimpla rufipes
CCGCATCAGCGCCACCGAGTGCGCGTTCGCCGTCCTCCTATATCGCGCTCGGCTCCTCTCGAGGCGCTCGTCCTCTTTTTCTTCACCCTTTCGCCCTTGAATCGCGCGTCTCTCCTCCCACGTGGACTCCCGCTATCGTATCTTCGCGATCGTCGCGTCGCGTCGCCCTTGCACAACGGGAATTCCACGTTGTATTGCGCAATCGACGTCGTCGCGCACAACGATTTTCACGAGACTCGACTCTGCCGCTGCGGCACGACGTCTGTCTTGCTTTTCAACCGCACTTCGGCAGTGTGCACGAGGAATATCGCACCACCCACATACGTATGCATTTATCGCGGCGAGAGGGATCGTATATAAATCGCGAGAGAAATGCGTCTCACATCCCTCCCCCCACGGGGGGTGGATGTGAGTCGGGGTTGAAGGGGGTGACGGGGGGAGAGGAAGAAAGACGCGGAGAGAACGAGAAAAACCAGAACATGAGTGAGGGTCGTTGCGCGATAAGAATAAACCGCGTGATGTGCGCCATGCAGATCGACGTGCGCGCTTTATTGGCCGGCGTCGAGGAATTTTGTATTGCGATGCATTTTACCGTCGCGCATCATTTCGCTCCCTCACCCTCTCGCCGCTTCGTGCCGCGCCGCTTCGTTCCGCCCGTTGAGATTTTTGCCCCTCTACATTTTCTTATTTCTCCGGGTTTGCTCGCAGCGTGGTACGAAACCTACAACAGCCAGGCGGACATGCTGCGTATAGGGCGAAGAAATAACGAATGTGATGTATATACAGCTGCTGCGTATGGCGGCTACGTATACAACGCTAGCTTCATTCCCGCACGCGAGCTGTACCCGGCTGCTGTAATGAAGGATCCCTTGTCTGTTTGTTACGACTGTGAAGAAAACGTATCAATATACCGCGTATCAACTATTGGCTGAAATAGAGGAACAAGAGAATTTCTGTTTC
The DNA here is from genome assembly GCA_963932165.1 of Pimpla rufipes. Taxonomy (NCBI): domain Eukaryota; kingdom Metazoa; phylum Arthropoda; class Insecta; order Hymenoptera; family Ichneumonidae; genus Pimpla; species Pimpla rufipes. The sequence continues at coordinate 15,114,306 of OZ010635.1, forward strand.
CCTCCGTCCGTTTCAGTTCCCGACTCCGCTCAATCTCGCTTTCTCACTGCTACTTCGGGCGGTTTGTTCCAGCGGTTCATACGCTCGCGGCTCGTTTCGATGTTATCTCAACAACGGCACCGCGGCGCAAACGTCGGCGAGCATTCGGCCCCTCGCTTCCACACTATCCTCCTCGCCCCGCAGCGCGGCGGCGATAATCGAAAGAAAATATTTTTGCGGTCCTTCGGTCACTTCCGGGCACACACGTTTGGAGAATCGTTCGCCAGGCTCGACCCAACCTCCCGCCGAGACCCAGCGGAAAAAAAAACCTTCGCGAGAATGCGGAACAGGAGGTCGGACCTCTCTGTCCAGCATTTTTCGATCAACGTTTCCTTCTTGCGCGTTATATATAGTTTCTCTCTCGTTTTCTTTTTGCGAAACGTTCTATATCATCCGACCTTGGTAGATGAACTTTCGGCCCTTTGGCTCTAACTGGAAACCGCGAATTCTTGGCATACGTAGATTCGTTTTATTGTCGCGCAGCGCAACCTCGAATATCTTACGCGTTGAGCGTTAAATATCGCTGGAAAAAGACAAAGTTTCCTCCTCGCGCTGGCCGCAAAAAAGTTCGCGCCAAACTTTCGCGGAGCTCGCGCGATATCGTGAATTCACGTGATCCCCGAATGAAGCCGAGAAGTTTCGTCAGCAAAGAACAAATTAGTTTGTATTTTGAATTTAATTTTTGGTCTCGAATTGTTTAAACGAATTGAGCAATTATGCAGTTTCTTCCGGCTGGAATTATTCCCGTTAATCCGGTTTCGTCGGGTCGGTTAAGCTGACCGTCCCGAATGTCGCAAGACGTTCTGGGAGTTGGTGCACTTTCGATTCGATTAAAATCTACGCTAGGAAATGGAATTATGTGACTTTGAAATATACTGGCAGAACTTGACTGACGCCTATATACACGACGCAACCCGACGGAAATGAAGAGTATGATATACTCAGAACTCAGATGAAGAATTCGATTTATATCAGGCCGTATTTTTTCACTTTTCACTCTCATCTCTGCCTTCATATTTTCCCGTTAAATAAACAGTCACCGAATCGTGAGAGTTACGGTTTGAAATATGTATTATTACGCATCTCGTTAAAATTCAGTTCCCGATATATTTTTCCGAGTGAAAAAACAATGGCCGGCGCACATAAAATTATTAAAACGGCGCCGTTACATGAACAAACGAGCACGTATTTTCATATTTTCATCGAGGGGTTAAAAATAACTTGCGTTAAAATAGATGAACGGTTACACGGTTATAACAAATTAATAACATTGGAAATTCCGGCTCGTCAATATTCACCGTTCAAATATGGGTACACAAAGAGTGTGACGTTCGGTGCGGGTTACCGTTCAGAGGCAGCTTTGTAGACGAAAAAGGCTGCGCAGAGTGAACGATTAAACATCCACAGCGCCACATGCATTATGTGCAAGACAATACATGCACCGTTGTTCATATCGGTTGCACCGGCTCCTCCCAGGTGAGCCCGAGAGCAGGGACTTCGCGCGCGAACCGAACGGAGAGCATTCTACCGGCGCGCCTTTGAAGAATTTCATTATCGCCAACGGTGAATTTGGCGCATGGCGAGGGGCAGGAGCGAGGGGTGAAAAGGCCATTTGCAGCGTGTTGAGTTACAAAGCGCGTCATTGGAGTGGCGAAGATAAGCGTGGCGCACGTCTTTCTGTCGTCTCGCTTTCACACCTCGACTTTCGAAATTTCATAGCAAACCGCGATACACTCTTATCTCTGTTGGAACCTTCGCGTTTTTTTCACTCGTAGATTTTTAGTACAGCTCATCGAGGGAAAACCAAAAAAGTTGCGACGTCAACGAGCTTTTTTGTATACTTGTATGGTGTTTTTTTTATTTGTGATCTGTATTGTTATGAATATTGAGATTACCGTACCGGAAGTATAAACATAGGATATAGGAACGTCTATCACAGTTCACTCATTAACAGCTGAAGAACGAAATGACGATTAGCTTGGCAGCGATAGTCATGTTGAACAGTCTCGACCGGACATGCGAAGCGAACTCACGTATGACATATCGTAAATAAAAGTTATCTGCAAGTCGTTTTAATGAAAAATATCCGCCCCAGAAATAGATATACGTGTTATTCATTCGCTCGATCGTAACAGTAGATTTTTTTGCATGTTCTATTAACGGTGTAGTGTCAATATAAAAAAGTATATCCGTGGCAAACAAAAAATCGCTGAAAAAATGTCTGACGAACGAAAAATTCGTGGAATAAAAATTCATGGAATAAAACGCGAATGTTAAAACTCACGTGTAAATAAAATAAGATTAATAGAAATCCCGAGAAACAAATCCGATTTTTCATTGTCACGCGCACGCACTTTTTTCGCCTCGAATGTAGTACACCTCATATTTTTTTACACCACGGCCGCGCGATATGTGTCTGTCTGCGTATGAACGGGATTGCGGGTGCGAAGTTCCACTCCACTGACTACACAACATTTATTTTAATGCAACAGTCGTATACATTGCCCCATCCGCACTTATTTAATGAAGTGTCTTTTTTATGGATTTTGCTTTCGAGAGGTTTATTACACTCGGATATTTTATCCACTCACCCCGTGGATATTTTTCGGGCCTTTTTCAGTGAATCATCTTTCACGTTTTTTTTTTTTTTTTTTTTCAAGATTTATCGAAGACTCGTAAAACCAATTTATACTTGGATTGTAAACCTCGGTGATTCGAGGTTGAGCGTGAGAAAAGCTCGTGGTAAGTCACCGGGCGCAATGGACAAATCTGAGCAATGCGAGCGGGATTGAAGAGAGTAAATCTGTTCTCGCCGAAACGTAGTACGAAAAACCTGGTAAGGTCGCGGTTATACGGAGGTAGTACACACATAGGTTGCACGTGTTACGTAGTTCGAGCAGGAAAGAAAAGGCTGGAAGGTGGCAATCACCGAACAGACTTCCGTTTCGAAAGATTGGCCGACATACCAGGTCAAAGGTTTTAGTGTCAAGGAGCGGAGGAGCATGAAATTCCGTGGCGCAGCTTTCTCAAAACGTTTTCCTTCCAACTTCATCCCCTCCCGCACATCCCTCATTCCTTCCTTCTTTTGCTCAGTTGCCACCCACTCCATCGCCTTCATCATTTCGAAACCAAAGACGTATTACGCCGAGAGCTGATATTTTGCTCGAAAGATAGCGCTCGTCCGTGAGATAACCTCTGCCGATAGATGACGAACCATTATACCATCCTGCGTGCAATAACCGTGGCTTTTGTCCCCCCTCTGACGTATCCATATTTCTCCGCCCCTTGTCAGATTTTTCACGATTCGTGAAAATTGCGCTATAACGTCTCGCTATACACATTTCGAAGCCTGGTTTAAGTGTAACAGTGAATTCTGAAAAAAGTGCTGTAATTTGTTTTGACGAAATTTCGAACTACCAAAATGGCATTATGTCTTATAGAAATTATTGTCCCCTTTGTTTGAGAAGAAATGGCCAATCAATGGGAAATGGTGTATTCCAAACAAAGCTGTAGGGTCTAACTGTAGTAAGTTGGGAGACTTTGACGAATCGCGACGGATTACCACAAAAAATTCTCTAGTCTGTCTGCCTAAACGTTCGAGCTGCTACTGGCATTCTGGCTTACAGAAATTATAGGCCCCTTCTTTTCAGAAAAAAATGCCCTATCAATAGAAAATCGTTTATTGCAAAAAAGCTCTAAGCTCTAATAAGTTGGAAGTCTTGGACGAATCGCGATGATTTGCCGCAATATACGAAATATAGGCTCACGAATCGGCATTGGGGAAGATCCTGGCTTCCATTGTTCTCCACGCGCCACTGACTCTCTCCCTCTTTCTCTCTCTCTCTCCTTCTCTGTCTTTTCGCGGATACGACAGGTATTATAGATTACTAAGAATTTATACCCTTCGAAAAGTTTTTCTCGAACCCGCGGGCAGAAGAAGAAGCAACGACGAGCGCGACCCTCTCGCTTTTTCTCTCTCCCTCCTTGCCGTCCCGGTAAGCACAAGAGAAGCAGCCTCTCTTCCCGCTGGAAAACTCGAGCGACTCCTCTTATTCTGCGTGGGAACATATTAATTTCTTATGATAAATATCTCCAATAATTCAGCGGATTCCCTCCGCACTCCGCGCTCGTTTTTCGGGGCCAACGAAAATCCGGGCCACGGGGCCGGAGAGAGACACAGAGAGAGAGAGAGCAAAAAAAAAATACAGCTCTTTCCCGTCGATGCTAAATTCAAAGCGGGATATACGATACAAATATTGCAGAAGTGTCGAAAGAGCTTGATGCTGCTATACATTTTATAGCCGAGGGTTGAGGCTTACGCTGTAAATCCAAGTGTGTTACCAAGTCTGCCGTTCCCTCCATCCATCCTCGCGCAGTGCCTATTTTTATCCAGCTCGTGGAAAGAACATGCCATAAAAATGTGCAAAAAGCAACAATAGGTTAGATACAGAACTGCGCACTTTGTGACACACGAGGATTGACGGTAAACACACGTAGTACGTTTGGTTCGTGTCGCGGAATACATCTATAGACAGGATTATTACGGGCACAAGTAGTGGTGGGGCAAAACGTAAAAATTTATGAAAAATCCATGCCCGTCCACTCCGAAACTTGAAAGAACCTGGACGAATTCGACGTTTCCCTTCTCCAGCCCCTGCAGAGTGCTGTCGAATTTCGTATTCCCTTGCAGGCTGACGCTGCTCGGTGCGTCGAAAAAGGCCACGCTGCGTGCTGTCGGTGCCCGCGCCGTATACCGGTGTGCGTTTATCATTCGGGCTTCGTTCGAACGGACAGAATAATCCTGCGGACTTGCACAAGGGACGGTTGGCCGAGAGAGGGTGAAAGGAAGAAGGGTGCGAGAGGGGGTAGGAGCGGGTGGAGCTGGCAGGTGGGTCGAACAGATGCCGCGTGTGGGGCTTGGGTTGCTGCTGCTGCTGCTGCTGCTGCTGCCGCTGCGTTGTACGAAAAAGAGTTGCTGCTGGCAATAATTTAGAGCACCTAGATATATCCAGCGAGTGATCCGGCGCACACAGTCAGCTAGCTATAGAAATTCCGAAAAGGAAAGACCGAGTGTGAGTGGGTGGATGAGTACGCGAATCGGCCAGGTGGAAATTTGCTATTCCCGGCTAGTGTTTGGCTGAAAAAAAAATGCTTCAATGAAAAAAAAAAAAAAACCATTTAATAAATGTCAAGAATTACATTCGTATCTCTGCCGCAATTTTAAAGCCACAGACGGAACTGCGCTTGTTTTTGAGAGCATCGTACTCGCGCAACGAGCTTCGCGTCGCTGTGACGTGACGTTGGACGTTGTTTTTGATTTTTCGTATGTTGCAGTAGCGTGTTATACTTCGTGCATTTCGGGCAGAAACAGGGGGATATCAGGTGGCGAGAATAAAATACACGAAATATGAGTAAACACCTGTGGGGGCTGCGGGAGATTTATGGAGAAGGAAGTGGACGGTTTTTTCCCCGCTTTTTTATTTCGGCAAAGTGCAACCTCAGCGCCGCCCTCACACATTACCAGTTGCACTTCTCCGGTTACGGCAGAAGTTGCGAGTCAGGCCATTGGCCTCGCGAGCTCTCGCGCGTTCGCTCACTCGGCGTTGAGTTGAATGCCTTTTGTTCGAAATTTTTAATAAAGCGATGTGCGAGTCGCGCCGTCGTCGTCGTCGTCGTCATCGCTCGTCTCTTTCCGCGTGCGGCGTCGACGCTGCACAGTGTACATGCTGTGTACGTACCGCATCGCTCTTTCCACTGTGCTTTATATACTGCACGTTGGGACGTACTTGCGTGTACATCGAGCGAGTTCGTCCGCGAGGACGAGACTGTTCTGTAAAATAAGTGCGCGAGGGGAAAGAGCCGAGTGCGAGCGTTATCTTTACACGAGTTTCCGGGCTGAATTCCTTCACTGAATATTCTTGCACCACTCCCGAGCTTCGTTCTCTTTTACTCTCTCTCTCATTCTCCGCGCCTCTTAAAAATGAATCGTCTTACAGAGGACTGGAAATTGCGCTCCTCTTGCCTGTTCCTCGAATTTAACATCCGTGTCCACCGTACGACCGCGAATCCCCCTTTTGTTTTGTCCCATTGTTGCAGCGCCGCGATATATAACGAGCGCGGTAATTTTCGCGAATTGCTAAATATTATCTCGGCCATTCTATCTAATTTCCGTGACCATTTCTCGCCCGCTTACGATCGTGAATGGCACACGGGGTGCGGCGTATCGCTGCTGAGGCGAGCGGCGGCGCGCGGTCCAAGGGAAGAGCTGCGCTGCCGCGCGCGGTCGCGGTTTATTCATGACCCGAGATGAGACACGAACCGCCGGGAGAGGCACGTACTCGCCTTCGTGTATCTCGAAGAGACGCGCGGTCAGGCCGCGCCAGTAAAAGCGCCCGGCAGTTGCGCGCAGCCCTTATAAAGCGACCCCTCGAGTAGCTCGGTTTTATCTAACCCAAATTATGCAATTACGGATGCCCCGAGAGGTTTACGGGAGAGCGAGAGCGACGACGGAAACGTACGAACGAAAGCGCGACGGCGCGGCTATAAAGCTCGTCTTTCCCCCTTCCTTATATATATATCTCTGACCGCAGGAGTAAGGAAAACCTTTTGCCGCCTTTGTTATGATCTTTGAAAATAATCTTGCGGAAAATTATCGCGGTCGTACCCGAGCTGTAAATTCGGGTTAAACTCGTCTGTTGGAAGGGAATTGTCGTTCACTTTGCGGCTAATCCCGGCACTTTTTTTGATAATTAAAACTGTACAACGTTGTCAGTTTCATGCGCAATTTTTGCTCTGACTTCTTCAATTTTTGCTTCCTCGTAGAGGAAGCTTTCTTTTTGAGGACATATTTTTATCGAGATTTCAATGTCAGAACACTCCAAATTGTCTAAAACGTTGAGGAAAATGGTTTACCATAAATGTCGCAGATTTTTAGCTATCTATAAGCTAAGTAATTTTTTTATAAATAAAGCTTTGTGACAGAACGATTGGTATTGATTTTGGGATGAATCTGTAAACAGGTACGGTATTTATGATATTTTCAGTTTTTTACGTGGAAAAATTGACGTTTTCCTCTAGCTCTGGTTAACAGACACTACATTAATAGAAATTTGAAAAGAGAATAAGAAATTATATATAAATATAAAAATTATTTATTTATATGAAATAAGGATGCAAGGTAGAGCTATTGCTTCCTGATTATTTTCTAATGTTTACAAAGCTTCCTCTAGGAAGGCAAAATAGATAAATATACTTAGTCATAGAGAGCTTTATGAACATTGGAAAATAATGACAAAGTACCAATACCAAAATTTGTCTTGTTTTTTATGTCAGGAATCCTAGAATCGGTTTCTGGCCTGAAAGTGCCAAAATCAACCTCACATATTTTTCTTCCTACACCACCTTTGTTCTTTTTACTGCGTGTAATAATGTTCATGTTATGATAAACAACAGAAACATTTAATAAACCACCACACTAACAACGTTTCCACTTTCAATCACGTTTTGAAAAAAACGTTCTACGAAAAGCTCGTAAAGTAAAATATTTTTTTCAGCAATATACGGCAAAAGATACACAAGAGGGAAAATATGTTCTTGACGCACGCTTCCAGCTATTTCTGACGTTCCCGCTTGCGCGCTGTTCTCCACTTTCCTTATGCAACACCAATTTATTATGCAACTAGCGAAACTGCAAGCTCGACGTGCACACGAACTTCCATACCACCGCGCTTCCGTCTCTGCTGTTTCAGCACGGTGGATTGCTAGCTCGGTGCACCGGCAGGAACGACACGAAAACTTTAAAAAATTAAACGTTAATCAATTTTAAGGAAGCCTTCGCGGGTTCGATTGGTCGACCGGTGCCCAGGCGCCTCGCAGAGTCCAAAGTTGGGTTCCTCCCGTGTTACAGTCTTAGAGAGCGGAAAGTTTTCACACGATGAGAGAAAAGAGGAGAAGGAGAGGGAGAGAGAGCATCATGGAACAGAGTAGAGCGGAGCAGGCAGGATGATAAAGTGAGATGGGAAGCGAGAACGCTCGACTCTTGTCCGGCTTGAAAATTGGAGCTCCATGGCACAGGAGCTTTAACAAAGACGGGAACTTTGTTCCGAAGGATAAGAAGAATTTTCGAAGAATCCTTACATCACAATACAGCTACACCGTTGTACTACAATAGAGGCTCGCTCAGCAGAATAAGTTTCGAGCCGTATTAAGGTACCGTCCCTTGTTCGGTTTTTTTTAACGAGGCATCTCTGAGGTGTAGAGAACGGCTCATCGAAGTATGACGCTCAAAGGCTAACGCGATTCGTTGCGACGCCTTGGAAATGAAAGAAGACTACGAGCGGTGCGCAGTCTCGCTGCGAGAGGACCATATAACAGTAGTGGCGCACTTCGACCGTGGGTAACGACGCTCTTCGATACTGACTCTCTACCCTCGATCGCGTACGAGTCGTGCGATTTCGTTCGAACGCTTCCCGAAACTTTTGTCTTATATACTCCGGCACTGTGTGGGCTCCAATTGCGTCTCCTCACGTGCCGCGACAGACGAACACAGACTCTCTATTTTTCTCCCCGAACGACGAGTGTCGTCAGGATAAACGTCGGAAACGATTCGGTCCCCCTTGGAATGCCAACCAAGTCCGAGTCTCATCCCGGTTCTCACCGGCAGAAAACATACTTCCCTCCACTTTGAGTTACTCGGAAAACGAACCGTCTCGGGTTTACGACGCCCTTCGCATGCTTTTCGGTGACTATTTCCAAGCGGGTGCTCTCTGATAGGTCAAAAAAGAAATAACGAGGTGAATTCTTGTGAAAAATGTACAGGTGCGTTGTCTACAGTGCTTAAAAGTTCATTCAATGAAATAGTCGATAGCATTCGGTAAATCGTATTCCGTCACATTGAGGCGCACTGGAATAGAATGTTTAATGATGAAGCTTTGGCTGGGGTATTCGTTAAGAGGAGAGAGCCAAGTCAGCGTCACTGATTTATCGAAGAAAATCTCACTCGACTACTAGTCATATGCACAATTTTGTCCCCTGAAATAAAAAATATTTTTCATATTTTATATAAAATGGATGCCCTGCTTGAAGGGCATCCATTGTCCACTGCGTGCGTGACCTGGATTCTCAGCTGTGTAACAGGCAGCGCTCATGGTCACGACATGAGGCGATATTGTGCATCGAACATAGAATAATTGTTACAAAAATGACCTCCAACATTATCGTCGGATATGGACACCAAAATGAATGAAGGTCTTCGCCAATGCATACACTGCATGCATCTGAATTTGTCGTTCGAGAAAATAATTAAAAATGACTCACGTTCTGACTCGACCCCCTTTGTATCTGTTCAAAAAATATATACAGCACGTCAGGCCAGGAGCCGAGCAATTCGTTCAAGTTCTTCGACCATGGCCACGGCGGTGAAGTGGATGGAGAAGATTTTGGGCGGCCGGCATTAGCTGGAGGGGCCATTAGCGAGAGGGGCCACGAGCAGGAAGAACAAAGTGTCGAGTAAAGTGAAAGATTCCTATCCCAATGCAAAGTGAACAAGAGTGAAATCCCCGAACATCCGAATATGTTCCGGAGTGAATAGGAAGTGCGGAGGGGGGGAAAAAATGGAATACGGAAGGAAAAGGTGTCGGCAGTGGTTGCGGAGCGCGGAGCGCGTCGAAGCCAGGCACGCTGGAGGATCGAGCGGAAGAGGATTTGAAGGAGCGAGCGAGGAAGTTTGAAGAGAAAGATGGTAACAGAGCGCGCACGGGAGAAAGGAAACTGGGAAAGTTTCCCTCGTGGCGAGCGTGGAGCCAGAGAGAACGACCGACTCTCGAAGTCCGGGGATGCTCCGCGTGAGTTTAGATATATATATATATATATATACATATTTCTATATACATACATAGTGAATATAGCGTCACCGTGAATTAGTCGCCGGTGTACGCAAAGTGTTCCAACGGGTAGCAGCACCTCGGTCACGAATAATTCCACGGAGCTCCGTGATTATCGTATTCCCTCATCTTCTTTTTCGCGTTTCCCACTGAAACATTTCTCTCTTCCCGTCGGTTTCACGTAACGGCTTTATACCATTAATAATGTTGAAAACATTTCTCGCCGCGCGCCTCGCGCGGCGGCTGCGCCGACGGCAAAGGCAACAGCAAAGAATGTATATGTATATAACGTTACGTCGGGCGAGTCTATCCCGCGCGCGGGCCGAGACTCTCGGGTACCCGGAATCCGGGGTAGTTTTCACCCTTCGCGTTGCGTACACTTCCGCCCGGCAGTGTCCCCGCCCCTCCGGCATCGTTTTCCAAGCAGTTTCGCGAGGGGACGTAAATTTTGGGCGGCATGCGGAGCCAGTTTACCCGCGGGAGAAACGTCATATTTTCCACCTCTTCCACTTTATTCTTTTGTGTTCGTCCGACACCCGCTCGCAACTTTCGCCGCTACGCGTTCTCAATCCCGGAGCCCCCGGAGCCTCCGTCTCTTATTCCCCGGCTGAACTAGGCTGGCCTCCGGTCCGCCACCTTCAGACCATATGCCCCGTGTAGCGTGAAGCACCGCGGCGCACACGTCATCGTGTCGAAAAGGTCGAAGTCTAGGGAAGCGAGAGCCGGGGCTCCCGACGACCTGGGGTATAAACGTGTTCGCCCCGTTTCAGATCAATCCGTCGCCCACAGCAAGGATTTAATAAGTTTTTTTCTTCTTTTTTACTTCACCCTTCGCGGTACGTGGGAGTGAAATGTCGTCCTGAGGGCGCCCTCGAGTGAGGGTGGAAAAGACTTCATCGCCCCCCTCGCCCCTCCCGCGCCACGTTGGACGTTTTAAGGTGAAGCCTGGCGAACGAAGATTTAATCATTTCGTCCCCTCTTCCGCGTGGTCAAAGTTCCAGGAACGGGGGAGCCAAAGAGGGTCCGGACGGATTCTCGACTGGAACGTCAAACGGAGGTTGGCCGGACGTGAAACATCAAACTCAAAAATAATACCTTCTCCTCGTACGGTGTACGAGGAGCCAAGTGCGTCGGGGATCAATCCGGTGGTCCTGTAGCCGAGAATTTGATAACTTTTTCCTGGGTCGCCGGATAAGCGTCGCGGGGTAAAATATCGCAGGGGCTGGAAATATCGAAGTTGCTCGCGGCCTGTTCGGGTCGAGAGAGCGCGTGGACTGTTCGACGCCTTCGACGAGGATTTAATAACTTCTGCTCGAATAGTCTCAAAGTATACGCAGTGTGTTATACATACGCGAACGAGGGTTCCGCGTCCCACGTGCGGAAATATCTCCGGGGCCATGAAAACTCACTTAAAACGACTTTCAAAGAGCTCAGCTTTATCCTGCATGATCAATTTCCGATGCCGCCGATGCGAGGATTTAACCGTATTGTTTCCTGAATGAGAGGAGAGAAAAAAGAAGAAAAAAAAAACACAACAGTTCAACGAGCTCCGATCGAGGCAGCGGCGAGTAAACACTGGTAAAGCTTTTCGCAAACAAACTTTGGAAAAGGAAAAGAAAAAAAAATCAAAGTCGCTAAATCAGGAAAAAGAGGATCGTACGATATCCCGAAAGACAAACCCAAAGCTCGGTGGATCAACGCTGAGACGACGGCGCCCTTTCCGTATTACACACGGCTACACTCGCCGCACGTGAGGACACTGAGTGTATATAGCGAGAATTTAATAACTTTCGCGTCGATCCAAAGGACAAGAGTTGCTCTCACGGCTGCTGTGGGAGAGAGGAAAAAGATATTCTCGTGGGTGGGCAGCGAAGTAGTCGCGTGTATCGGTGGTGCAAAAATCGTGTGACGTAGTCGCTACAACGCGGATACGATGTGCCGGAGGGAACTGAGGCGCTGTGTGTTGGGGTAGAAGGGAGGGGCGGGAGGGGGAGGGGGGGATTGGAAATCTTTGCTACAGAAGAGGCGAGACAGCGAAACGACGCGGGACTCGGAGTAGCGCGAGGGAAAACGAAGGAAAAGGGAAGACTAGCCATGAAAAGGGGGAAGTAGCGGCAAGAACGGGAACGCGGATGACGATAAAAAGAGGGAATCCACGAGGCGGATTACCTTGGCTACCCGTCTCTCACGTCCGGCTAATTCATTGCCCTCGTTGTCTGCCCTGGAGCTTTGCCGCAGAAGCCCCGCTCGCCCTTCCCCTTTTTCTCTTCTTCCCCGTCCCTCCCCCCTCCTCTTTTTTCCCCTACCTCTCGCTCTTTCGCACACTCGCATCGCTCGCTCACGCACCCATTCTATTTTCTCTCCTCGCCCTACTCCGTATATTTTTGTCTCTCGCCCTCCCTCCACTATTTCATTCTCAGAATCTTGCCGCACGGCTCTCGATCGGATCGTCCAACAGTTCCAACACGACAGGCTGTACACATCCACTACCATCCTCGCCACCGCCACTTTCGATTCTCTCTCTTCACTATTATACGCTCCTCTTGGCCTTTATCAGTAAGCCATGAGCCCGAGCCGAAGCCCGAGCCGAGGCTCCCGTACTCGCTCGCTCGCTCGCCCTTTAGCCTTTCGACCGGATTCACAAAGGCGACGTCGCCGCCCCGCGCGCGATCCTACGGCTGACGTCAGCGCCACTAGTAGTTCAGCCATACCGGCTGACCAGCCACGGAATTTACTACTGACGCTTCTCCGCGCGTCCTCGAGGATCCGGGGGGGCCTTTGCACAACCCCGCTCGTCTTTCTTTTCTCTTGTATATATTTCGCCCGCGCTGGCTGCCTCATCTGCAATGCCAAGCGTAGCTTGAATACTTTGTCGTAAATGTAACATTATTTATTCAAATTTCAGCTTAATTATATTATGCAATTCACGCGGGTCCCGGGTGACTGGAATTTTAACGCGTGTGTCTTGGACTGCGGAAAACCCGTGGACCAGGTGCGCGCTGAGTTCCGGGAGAGTGGAAATTCGTAGCGTGACGGGCGTGGCAGAGAATTTGAAGCAATTAATATCCCTCTTCAAAAAATTAGTGGGTAAAATATCTCGCATTTTCGATATAAGTATTGCTGACGTGTTATTAGTTCTTTGATTGGCACCCCTTGCGCAAAAAACACAAGGGGTACGTTTTTCGCAAAAAAAAATTGATTTCGTAAAGTTTGAAAACTCTATCTGATGGGAAATTTCCTGCTGATTGCGAAAAGCACCATTGTTTGCCCGAAAAATGGAAGATTCGATGAGAAAAACGCGAAAAATGATTTCGCACATTTTTCGAAATTTCGTTACTTGAAAAGAATTGGTGTTACTTTTTTTTTATTCATCGAACCTGGATTTTCTTGTTGTGTTCGAGAGAAAACTCTATATCGAAAAGAATGCCGCAAGGCGGTATTGATTTCTAAATTTTTCAATCAAGAAATGAAGCTGCGGTATCTTCATGTCTGAATTTTTCACATAATTTCAAAGCCAGACGTATCCACAAAAATCGCAAAAAAATGCAAAGGGCGCCCCTTGGCAAAAATTGCGGTTTTTGAGGACTCGATTTTTAAATTCTGTTGAAATTCGTGATTCAGACATAAAGATATCGCGGCATTCTCTTCATTATAGTAACCTCGCTTTTAGTGGTGACAACTGGGTAAGAGAGCGAAGCGGGCGTATGGGCTAGTATTTTTAAATAAACAATGGTTTGCTAGAATAATAAGGCTACGGTGTTTTTTCTCTTTTCTAAAACTGAGGTAAATTTACACGAAAATACGACAGTGAAGCTGAAGGGTTACGCTTTTAACAGACGGCCTTTGAATTCGTGTATTTGTAACTTATGATACCACGGAGACCAACGTTTTTTATTTTTTTTATTATCTGCGAGGCTCATATTTTATTATCGAGCGCATAGGGAGCTCGCATGTGATGAATGGCAAAAAAGCGCATGAATACCACGAGGGAAGCTCGGGCTCGACATGAACGCAAAACTGAAAAAAACGTGGTGATAATCTAACTAATTGGAGGTCGCGTTGCTATTAGGAAGTTTTCCCCCTGTCGCAAGACCCTTAATAGCAGCCTGTGAAGAGTAAAAAGCTCGAATAAAAAAATGAAATAAAACGACACTACAAAAATCCATATACAGAGCTCGTCGGCTCCCAGCGAGCGGAGTCAGCGATGCATTTGATTCATTGATTGGATCAACGAACGCCGGTTCAATTTCAATTGTTCCATTTGACAATAATAAACGCTTGCCCGACACGAGTCTCTGCATTCTCGTCCAGAAGGCGCATCGGGAAAAATCCCTCGGATGGCTGAGATGTAATCGTCGTTGAAAAATTCACAGACGAAATTCCTTTGCGCACATAAATTGATCGGTACGACGAAGAGAGAACAAAGTTTTTGGCTTCTGCAACGGGAGCGCTTCAAAAACGTCGTCGGGTAGAGTGTACAGAGGGAGTTGGGAGAGAGTCGAAGGAATAAAGGGAGCGAGAGGGACGAACGGAAACTGCACGGAGGAAGCCTCGTAAATTCGACGTATGTCCTCCGATCGTAGCTGAGACTTTACTACTGGTAATACTACTTCTAACCCGGCTATGTAGTTGCGGGGTTGGGCGTTTCGTGGGGTCTGCGTTAGGAGATGTTTCTGCTGGGGCGTCTCTCGTCGCATGAGAGGACGATAGTCGAACCAAGCGAGACAGAGAGAACGAAAGCGTCTTTTATTTCGTACTCTAGGGCGTGCGTCGCCTTAGAGCACCGTGCAAAGAGAGAGATAGAAGAGAAGAGACAAAGAAGAGAGATAGAAGAGAAGAGACAGAGAAGAGAGATAGAGGGAGGAAGAGAGGCAAGCGTGGCGCTTTTCTTCGGGGATAAACCGGGCGCGTGCTGGTCTATAGTTGTACGCGGAAAAGGTCCAAAGAGAGTAGGAAGACGTCACACGCGAAACGACGCGAAATCGATATTCTTCGGGAGAGTCGGCCAATGCGTGCGGTGTATCCCAGTTGATTCCGGTAAGTCCGAGCACGACGGTTCACTGCTCGGTTGGTTTATACGGCTCTGCGGGATAGTCGTAAGTTGAAAAGGTTGATGCGTCGCGTCGATATACCACACAGTGCACTTTGGTTCGGGAGATATATGTACTGACGGCCGGTGTATATCTTTTAGAAACGCGAGTGGGGTTAGCGAGAGCACTTTCGTGGCAGTGGTTTCAACGCGCTACACACGAGGAGAAATACTCGCGATCGAAAGAAGCGGGAGCTTGGTTGAAACGCCGCCGCGGAAAAATTTGGCAAGGGCGACCAAATTATTGGTCAAAATATTGATTCACTAAGTGCTTTAAAGTAGTTTGCTTCAAGTGTTTGAAACCTACCAAAAGAAAAAAAATCGAGTGATCGTTAATTGCTCAAATCGTTAGTCGCTCGAAATCCGTACCCTATGTCCTACTCGCCCTGCAACACCTCAGTCGAAATACATGAAACCCCGGTTCACAAATTTGTTCCGGCTCCGGCAAAATTCCGCACAGCTAGCGAACAACAAGACCAAAAGAGTCGTTCGCGTTGGCATAGATACGGTCGCGGATAAAATCGCCACCGTTGTCGTATCCATCGTGCGCCATCTCAGCGCACGAAGGACACGACCGGCTCTTTGTCGCCGCGACTGCGGCCTCGGCAGTTTTCGCTCACCGAAGGGAAAACGCGGGGTCGGACGGTCGGCCGCCTTCCGCGCGCCACGCCCATCCCTGGAATCGTTGGCTAAATAATTGAAAGACATATTTTCCCGGGTTAAACGTATAAAAACCGTGGACGCGGGAGGCGGCGAGAGGGCGTCGCAGTTGTGTGCTCAGGGGTTCACGATGGGCGCCGACTCCCGGCGACGGCGAAGAGAGCAGGAGGTTCGCCGCCCCGATGGCGGAGGCATCAACCGGCGGCAGAGCGGCAACTCGCGCCACGTCACTTTTCATTCCCCGCAAAAGCGTTCGCGCCACTATCTCGATTACGGCCGTCGCTCAAAGTAATTATCCAATCGACTCGCGCGCGCGCGCGCGCGCCACGCGGTGCACAGCGCGCTCGGCGCGAGGGAAACGCTCGGCTCGATCCCGCGGCCTCGAGACATCGGCGCGCGAGAGGGAAAACAAACTGAGAAATACGAACGAGTCAGCGAGACTCAGGCTCGCTCGCTCGAGCTGCAAGTTTACCGGAGGAGGCAAATCGTGAGAGGGATTATCGCTTCGGCGGGAACCTGCCAACTCAACAGCCAACTGGGACTACGCTGAAACTAGGAAGATAATGTGTATATAGCTAAAGGATACCCCGTGCGCCTATGCCCGAACTCCTCCTCTCCCGCTCCATGTTCCTCGCCTCCCCCCCCCCCCTCCCCGTCCCCTGCCCCTCCCGCCGCTCTCCTTTCATTCTCCTCTCATCGTTCCGCGCGCAAAGTTTCTTACACGTTTAATTGTCTTTCGGGGGGAACTTTCATTATTGAGCGCTTTCTCGGCTAAACGAGTCATTTAACGAATTTAAAGAGATTCGCTTTGCCCTCACTTTATTTATTACCAGAGGGAATTCAATTGCCTGAGAGTCTTGAGAGGTACGTTTATTTTTATTTTTTCGTTCTTTTTTTTTTTCTTCGGCAGGAGAGACGCGTCCTTCCCGCTGGAAGGAAGTCGCGTGCGCAAGATGTATCGAGGTCGGTCCGCTCCCGAGGACACCGTCGTCCGTCCCGCGACCGCGTCGAATGGGATTGTCGATCTTCGTCGTCGTAGCGGCGATGCGACGCCACGTGAAAACGAAATCTCGCGGTCGGGGGATAAGAGGCGGGATCGGTGGCCCTGAGCGAGGAAAAAGTGTACTCTCGATATCCTTAACCTTCGTGTGTCCAACCTAGGTCTGGCGTACACGCAGGAAACACACGTGTGCGAGATTTTAATCACGGAAATGGAGTCAATATTATCGTGTAATTATGATGCAATTGTAGTGGCACAAGAAACAATGAAATTTTCATTGTTTCTTGGGCATAAGAAACAACGAAAAATGTATCTATAAGACATCAGTGCGGTAACTGAGTTTCACAAATAATAACATGCAACTCAACGCGATGCGACGCCACGTGGTAACGAGGAAGAGTCCCCCTGAAGAGTGGAAGACCCACTCTCCACTGGGAGAGTGACCCTGAATGATGAAAATCCTGGTAGAAAATCTGTAACGTTACATGAGGCCCTGATCAGGCCCTGATCGGAGCCACATTGGCCCTGCTGGGGTCCCAACCGGGCCTGACCAGAGCCACATGTTATGCTATAGATTTTTTACTAGGGAATGTTCTCCCGATTTTCCTTAGGAACGAAAATAAAACTGTCGTCACTTTATAATGGTAATTCGATTACAGTTCTTGTGATAATAAGCATAATGAGAATTATTTGGGCGGCAACAGTGGCACAAGTAGTAACTGAATTTCACCAAGTAAGCACAAATATAATAATGATAACATACCAATTATCTTAATCTGTATCATTACATTAGATTTTCGGTGAAAGTAAAGAATGAAAATATAGTATAATTGGTAATAATCCACGTTTAAAAAATTCACCTGTCCCGATCCGATGAAAAACGTTTCTTGGAATACAATGTTGCGGCAAAACCGAGCTCCGAGCTCATTTCATGCCCCTCAATTTTTTTTTTGTTACGCTCCACGCGCCACAGCGGCGTAAATAAGGATGTTTACCGGGAGATGAGAGTGTCAGAGTGGACACAGAGTTCTGACGTACGCCAGTCGCGGAAAATCCACTGCGGCGTGATTCTTAAAAGTCACATAGATCTCGGTTCGTGTCTTATATCGCGAGGCGCAATGGAAAATGCAGTGAAAGGATGGATGAGCGAGAGGGATGGAACTGAAGCGTGCTAGAGAAATCACGAAATGGGATTGTCACTCGGTGAAAAGTCGCTCTCGACGTCTCGCACCCTACTCCGTGCTCTGCGGCTATGGTCACGATGGTGTGCATGAGCCACCGCCGTACGTACGTTTCACACACACGCAACACCGAAAGCGATACATCCACACCATTTCGTATACAGTGCCGCGGTGTATAAAACATTTTCTATAGAAGGGTTCACGCTATGTAAACATATAGAGGCGACAGACGTGCGAGGAAACTCCGCATCCCCGGTCGGGACGCTGTCGTTGACACATACGCGCCGAGATATCGCGTCACCGATCCTCGGACGTAAGCGTCGGCTATGGTACATGCGCGTTACCCGTCGGTGTGTGCGTAGGGCGAGAGAGCTGCGAGGAGAGGAATATCGATGCAAAAATATTATTTACTTAGGTACCCATGGCCCGTTCGTATATTTGATGTTCCATATTTTCGTCGAGAGGCTATTTTTGGAACGACCTGGTTAAAATATGAGCGACTTTTTTTGTATCCGCAGTGAAGAAGCTTTGTGCTCGGTGTGGAGAAAAAACGAACGGAAAATCACGATTTTAATGTGAGAGTGTATTTAAAATACGTTAAATAATCCGATAATCGTAGACGGAAAAAACTATCCGATGTTTGTGTGCGTAGAGCGCGCGCGCCATGGGCGAAAAAAAATTAATTGCCTATATAACCGGACGACGGGTTCAACTATCGGGTCGAAGTGTTGCGCGCTTTCGTCATGGCGAAATAATTGAAAATCGATGAAGTTATACTGACAGTGTTATCAGCTTAAATTTGTTTTAAATAGCTTGAGCGACTTAAGCGCGCCAACTTCGTTTACGTTTCAGGACTGCAGAACTCAAACGACCTGCGTGAATACTGACGACCATTAAAATTGTTGGTTCCAGCTAACTTTCGCAAATTCCTGCGAAGCGAACTGGAAACTCGAACATCGCTTTTTCATCATTATCCACGTTTTACAATAAGTTCTCTCTCTCTCTCTCTCTCTCTTCCTCTCCGTCTGCGAGAGGACCCAAAATCGGTCAACATATTTTCGCCCAAACGGCGGCTACGCGAAAGGTGGAAAATAATGAATAGGCAATGTGCAAGAGCCACTACTTTGCCGGCTTTTTCGAGCAGATCCACCAGCGAGTGGGTTCGGATGTATTTCCGAGTCCGTGATTTTCAATGTGCTCCTCCACATCTGGGTATATAAAAGTGTATTGAATCGCGGAGGTGGTGGATTTGGTCAGGCGTGAATAGAAACAAGTCATCGATCTGGCAAAAGCGCCCGAAGTTTTACAATGTGCGCCGGAGAGGAAGCTTTATTCTCTTTCGGCGTTCTCTCTCTCTCTCTCTTAGATTCCAGTCCTTCGCGCGTATTTTTTTAACCTCTCCGCGCAAGAGAGAAATGGAAATTGTGGAGAAGAGGGCAGAGCGAGGAGGGACGCGATGTGGCGCGGGCATGAAAAAGTCACGTGCTTCGCGGGCACCAAGCTGACGTTCCAGTTGCCGGGAAAGAGGCAAAAAGAATGTGTAATAGTATATAGCGCCGGCTCCGAGAGTCGAGCGGTGAGCGAGGAAAACAGAGGAAGGGAGTGAATCTTGAAATAAGATTGTCAGTTTTCGCCGCGAAGCTTCTCGTTTTCTTCGCGCGAGGCAGAAAGAGGAGGAGGAAGAAACAGTGGCGGGGATGGAATTTACCATTGCCGAGGTGGAACGGGCTCGCCCTTTGTTTCTTTTATTGCAACGTCTCTCGTCGCGTCCGCGTCGGCTGTGCTTTAAAGCCCAATTGGGCGCAAGACGAAATAAATAATTTATGAAGCGAGCTCCTCGTAAATCTTGCGCCCGGCCTCTCGCCCCGTCTGGTAATTATTCTCCAGGCGACTCGGTTCGAGCCTCGTTGATCCCGGATGTACCATAAAAAAAATGGCGCAACCCCCCGGACAGCCACGAATATATACGGAATAAAACGTCTTAATTCGTATTCCTCGACGGGCTCCCGACTCCCGAGCTCTCGATCTGATGCGCGGATCTCGGGAAGCCAATTCCCGCTAACCTCAATAAATATCGTCGTAAAAAGGTCGTATACGCTTGGAGGGCAATTTTCCTATCGCTGTGCGGCGTATAAAAATCTACAGCTGCATTTCCACACGCGCTTCACCGGGTCCCGCGTGTAAAACGCAGTTGGTAATGTAGGAATATAAAAATTGTAACCCGAAAATTGGCTGTGGCGAGTCGCGGACGAGGGGTCGACCGTCGCTCGGTCTTAGGGCTCTCCGGGTTAGTTGAGTGTCGACGAGGGTCGAGTGTCGTATCAGGATGGGTTGCAATCCCTCCTTCCTCGCGCACAGTTCGTCTCCGCAGCTCAGCACGACGTGAAGAGCCCTGATGCGGGAGAGACGAGGGATGTACGAGTAGCGCAAAGCGCGCGGAGGGGACGGGGGTGACTTGAGTGGCTGCCTCGCTCGGGGTACTCAAATGATTTAATTCTTCCCCACGGCTCAATTCGCCTCGTTGACGCGCGGCGACGAGGGTGAGGCTTCTGTCGCAATAGGTAATCGTCGTCAACATCATCAAGTCGTGTACCCGCGCTCACCCCGTACGCTTTACCTTATTAAGAAGAAAGAAGAGAGAAAAAAAAACGAGACCTAATGGAAAAAACGGTGGGCTGCCTCGGTGAGCCGGAAAAAGGGGTCAAGGGTGCCAAACGGCCTACAGCTGAAAGCGCAACACAGTTAGGAATTTCTATTGCGCTCTTTAAACAAACTCACCACGGATTTGCTCACATACGAGTAACATTACGGGATGTATAATCCAGTTTTAACGCTGCAAAATTGTGCAAGAACTACCGTGCAACGACGTACTCTGGAATATCAAAGTCACTTTAAAGCGATTTAATGCGGCATATTTCGAATGTAGTTATTCGCCGTGGTTCATGATGCAACAAATTGTACTCGTACATCTGTCCAATGCATCCGGGCGAAGCGGGAAACAATTAACCAAATATAACAATACAAATTAAGATAACAATAACTGTTTCTGGTTATAATTGCGTCTGTACACTATTATAAAGTTTAACGCGTTTACTTTTTTTGGCCCATTATAATCGGGCGTTGAGCATTATATTTACCGTCGAAGTTGCTATTATAATACGGCAGCCTTTAATTAGTCAATCACTATTATCAACATATAATAATGAGTCGACGTTGGAGAAGACTCTACGGCGGGAAAACAGGTTCCTCTAATTACAATGTTCAATGCACAAAGTGCCAAAAGCAAATATAAATATTTACAATGTACCTAATTTTCCAAATTAGTCGTTGCGGTGTTATTTATACGCCTTTAGATTATTATGGCCATGACGGTGCAATCGTTAATTAACCAATCACGGTGCCTCATGCACGCGAATGAATCCAGGATTACTGAGAGTGCGTGTGTTCGCTCCTGGGTTTTGTCGCATAATTGTAATGCCGACGGCGCGCACACAGTACCAAAAACAAATATTTTCAATGTGCCCACCGCGCCCAGGTATGTAGGTATTAACTAAAGTGATCGACGTTCCATTAAATTGAACTGTACACTGTGGAGTGAAAAAACCAGAGCACTTTTTCTGTCTTATTTCCTATCCTGACCGTTGCTTTCGCCGCAAAGTTTCACGCTACAAACACAGTCACACCGCATTCTTCGTAGCTCGAATAAGACCGCGGCTCAAGGTATCGCAGAAATTTCTCAATCCGTTGAATCGCAATTTATCCCCTAATCTGGCAATGACAATCCATTGTTCTGAAACGAAATAGCCGACAAAATAAAAGCGTCGACGTCGCGAGCGTCGTCGAGGGCGCGAACTCGCCTCCTTGGGAATCCACACTCAACTCTTTTTCGCTTCCGCCCAGCGTGTCGCACTTTCTCGACGCCACGCTTTACACGCGGTTGTGCCTCTTGCGATGAATTTTTCATCGGTACACGGAGCTTCCGAGTTACAGAAGGAGACGTGAGAAAGATATAGGTGGTACTTTCTGGATCGCGAGGAATTCCGATGGAATGAAAAAGAACGTGGAAACATCGAAACGACATTGACGCACGATACGTTGCATGTTACCCCTACTCGTGTCTTTTAAAGCCAGATGGAATATTATTATTATCATTTAGCGATGCAGATAATATAAAATATATTTTCGGTTATCTAGACAAACAGACAGAAACTGTCTGTTTGTCTGTCTAAGCTCCCCCCACCCTCCTTAATTCAAGTTTTCGGTTATTTAGACAAACAGACAGAAATTGTCTGTTTGTCTGTCCAAGCTCCCCCCACCCTCCTTAATTCAAGTACGCCAGAAATTGTATAGAAAATAACCACTATAACCGGCTAGCGATGCATGTAATAATGACGACTTACAACTATGAAGAACAAAATTGAACAAATGTTTGTTGACTTACGCTGCATTTTGGATATTGCTCGGCGGGTGGTGGTCTCTTCCAGCCTAGTAGCGGCGGTATGCAGACCAGCGCCGAGAGCAGCCAGACCAGAGTGATCATAAGCGCCGCTCTGGCCGGTGTTCGTTTTTTCAGATACCTGATCGCCTGGGTGATGCTCCAAAAACGATCGAGACTTATGAGGCACAGATTCATGATACTCGCGGTACACAGCAGCACGTCCATAGCCGAGTAGATGTCGCACCACCAATAACCGAATATCCAATAGCCCATTATCTCGTTGGCTAACGAGAATGGCATGACAATGAGACCGAGAAAGAAATCGGCCACCGCGAGGCTGGCGATGAACCAATTTTGAATGTTCTTCAGCGCCTTCTCCGTGGCGATCGCGATTATCACGAGCATGTTGCCCACCACCACGACTATCATCAGAACCGTCGCGGCTATGGACGCCAAAATTATTTGCAGCAGGCTGTAACCCGAGGGATACATCCCGTCGCCGACGACTATGATTGACGACTGATTGCCCAGGATGGTGGCGTTCGGATCGTAAACACTGCCGTTGTCGTTGTAAAACGACGCGTTGAAGGACATTGAGTCGAGTTCCTCCATCGTGTCGGCAAAACCGAACAACAATTCCGTCTCACCGTCGCGCGCGGTTTCGAGGAGTCGAGTGTCCAGATTGCCGTCGCCGCTACCGTCGGTGCTGCTGCTGCTGCTGGCGGCGGCCCGATCGCCCTCGATATTACGACTCGTCGACGAACTCGCGGTGGAATTATCGTCGTCGGTTTCGCTGTCGTCGCCGTTCTCGTCGCCCGAGGCGAAACCCTCGTCCTCCTCCCAACTATCAGCCACCCCGGTCTCGTCCTTCCCCGGTTTCTCGTACTCTCTCGGCGACTCCTCGCCGTACAGCAAACCTCCGCTGCTCGTCGTGCTCGAACTCGGGACGTTCGACAACACCGGCCCCCTGTATCTGTTGGCGTAGCGACCCTTTGGCCCTCTCGCGATGCCACTGCCCGCCCTGCTGACACCGTAAACACCGCTTTTCGACGACGTAGTCTCCGACGACGAAGACGAGTCCGCGGCTGCCGGCTGAGTCAAATGTCGTAGACCCCGTGGTTCCGTCGCGCGAACCGCTGCCTCCTCCTCGTAGGACGTCGAAGGGGAAAACCACGTGGACGACGATGGACTCTCGGACGAGGTCAGGGACGACGACGATGAGGATGAGTCCAATGAACCCGATGAACCCGATGAGCCCAATAAAAATAATGACCACGATGAGGGGTACGTCGAAGAGGATGTCGCAGCCGTCGATGACGACCCGGAACTCGATGATTTCGCGCACAACGTTGCGTTTCTCAGGTATCTCTTGCTGGGTATTTGTGACGATGCTGATGCTGCTGCTGCGGCGGCTGCTGCTGCTGCTGCTGCTGCTGCTGCTGCTGCGGGTTCCAGACTCGCCGTCAAATCGCTCATGTTCTCCTCGAAGATGCTCGTCGAAGCCAGATTACCACCAGCGCTGTAGACGTTCATGACGCCGTTCGAGCTCGGCACGACTCGCACCTTCGACGCGAGCTCGTGCTATCGTGCCGGATCCCGTCTTGTTGCGGCTACACCACGGCTCGTCGTCGTCGTCATCGCTATCGTCGGTATCGGCTGTGCGCAGTGCGCGCCCGACGCGAGAACGAGAAACAGCAGGCACAACGGCACCGACACCACTACCGACGGGCAGTTTGCGCCAGGATGATGGTGATGGTGATGGTGATGATGATGATGACTCGTTGTCGACGCGGCGATCGTGGCGGTTTCGAAGCTTCTCGTTGTGGCGCTCGGGCTCGACGGTGGTGTCGACGATCTTCCTCCACCTCCCGCTGTCGAGAACGTCGGTAGGCCGCTCGTGTTCCTCACGGAGCATCTCGGGTTCGACGGCTCAGGCAACATGCCCGAATTTCACGATGACGTCATCGCATGTTCACCGTACATTAATACAAACGCTTTTCTCGGTTTAACGTTGAGTCCCGCGCCTCAACGCTCGTACAATTTTCCCCGGTTGTTCGTTAATACGTCGACTCGCAATTATTTCACCTTGATCCGATCGGGTTTCCGTTTCCGGGGACGAAATTGTCGAATTGTGATAGGAATTGACGTTGGTTATTTTTTATCTCGTGTGCTCTCGGGTTGAATCTGGCGGATGACGTCGTCGGGTGTCCTTGGAAACGCCGGAAGTTCTCAACTCGTGCGTCCTCCAGCCTCGCGCAGTCTATCCATCGACTCGACCTGGCGGCCTCCCCCGTTTTCGAATTTTTCGCGCCTCTCTCGCCCGCACGTAGCGTGTATCAGCTGTCGATTCTCGGGAACGAATACAGACCGCTCGGTGATGGACAGTGCTGGACGGGTCAATCCTTCAGCGATTTTCCGGAAGCTTCCACGTTGCTTTTAAAAAAAACGTGCCGAGGAGTCTCGCTCTCCTCCCGTCGACGAGTCGTGTCCGAGGGTCTCTCGGCCTGGCGTGTCACGTCGCGGACGCCGTCGTTGTGACCGCCGTGAGCGAGCGACGCGAGCGAACCGAACCTCCCGTTTCTTGCGCCACTTGCTTCTTCTCTTCCGTGTCTACTTTTCGCGACGTCTCGCGACGGTCCCTTGATTTATTGCTCGTGGATGGTGCGTTACGTGGACGCGAGTCTCGGGTATCACGGGGACCAGCGCGCGGTGGTTGCAATGTGTACACCACGGTCTGCCCGGTGTATTGTGGGTACAGGACCTTGGATGACACCAGAGGGAAATGGATATAAATGGATCGAGATAAATGGATTGCCACCCGCGAGCTCGCGCAACCGAGATTAGATGTTATTCTTTCTTTCACGCTTTGATCGTCTCCTCCAAACCCACGTTGAGCTCAGTCTCTTCCTTCGTTATTTATCGTAAGTGCCGGGTACGACGATGACGAGGAACGAAGAAATGGAAAATAAAGAAAGACGAATGATGAAGGACTATGGACACGCCGGTCGTCCAGGCTGACTAAGTCTACTTTTTCGTCTTCCTCCACTATCAGAGAAGCTGGAGTGGCTCTCGCTCTTTCTCTCTGCGAGTACGTTTTCTACGTGTCTGTGCGTGTGTGGCTGTCCCGCGAGGGTGGGCAAAAATTGGTCCCCTTTTCTCACGTGTTCCTTGCTTCCTTTTTGTTCGTCCTCTCTCTCTCTCTCTCTCTCTCTCTCTCTCTCTGCTTCGAATCACACTTATATTAAAGCCGACTTTTATATACTCGGTCTTACTTAGGTCATAACCCTCGCAAGCTGTTACAGCTGCGACTTACTGTATCCCCGCTGGTGGATTTTTTTTGTTTGTTTTTTTTCGTCTCGAATCCCGATCCCACTGCCTCGGGAGGGGTGCTTAAATATAAGAGACTCCTAAGGGTGTTGCCCCTGTCTTTTCTCCGTTAATAGAAGTGAAGTGAGACGAGAGCGAAGAAGCGGAGAAAGATAACGGTTATTACAGTATTTTATTCGCCGCTTTATGAAATATACAAATTGCTTCACTCACGCTCTCTCGCGACGACTATATTGTTCCTCTTTCTTTCTTAATTTGTTCTTTTTTTCCGTCCTCTCCCCCTTTCGCACTGTATACGCTGCTTGCTTTTTAATGTCGTACTTCTACACGTTCTGGCTACACGATTGAGTACCGCACGCTAATCGGTACGCGCCCACGAGACAATTAATTATCGTCCGGGCTAAAAGGCTAATTACCCGTACTGCTCCGACCTGCTGCCGCTGTATGCTGCTATATTATATTGTTTTGGTTTTTTTTTCAACCGCGCGTTTTTTTCGTCGCGCGAGCGCTTTTTATTTCACAATCTTCTACAACAATAATAACGACAATGACGACGGCGACGAAACGGAAATAAAAGTAACGAGAGATACGCCTAAACCAGAACTTTGTGCCTCTCGCGTTTTTTTACAAGATTTATTCATCGTATATTTATGTAGATATATATATATCAATATAATCTATATGTAATTTAATATTTATATAATATATTCTTCATTCATTGACAATAATCAAGCCCGTATCTCCATGCCTACTCTAAGCTATGCTGACCCTAACGTTCATGTCTAACCTCATCGAGCCTTAAACGTTATTCTCCTACATGTTATTCCCACGATTGATGGAAGAATTTTTTTTTTTTTCTCACAAGGAAGTAACGAGAGAAGGAGATAAAATAGGAAGCGTATACCGAAAGTGCGTTTTGGGGATGTCGTCGTTCGACACCCCTAATTCGAGTCGTCCTCTGCTCTTTTTTTATATAATATTTCTCTGTGTCTTCGTCACTCACTCCGGCTTCTCGCCGCTTCTATTTACACCTATTTACACGTCTCCTCGGCCCCCTCGCTCTTTTTCTCTCTTCGGGTTCACGCGAGGAGCGCGGGCGCGACGTACGGAATTTTTATAACCGTCTACGGATCATCGGATTATCGTAATTCCGCGTCTCCTTCTTTCTGCCTC
Source organism: Pimpla rufipes (assembly GCA_963932165.1). Lineage (NCBI taxonomy): Eukaryota > Metazoa > Arthropoda > Insecta > Hymenoptera > Ichneumonidae > Pimpla > Pimpla rufipes. Next base: position 15,141,094 of record OZ010635.1, read on the forward strand.
TTCTGCCTCTTGCGATTCTTCACTCGTCGTCGCCCGTTCGCCTCTTCTCGTTTTCTCCTCCTTCTCCGCCTCTCCTCCTGCCCGCCCCGTTCGTTATATATTTTCACGTCTTTTCTCACCGCTCTCCACGTCTCGCGCGAATGATGTCGGTGGTGCTCGTGCACGACGCCGGCTGTGTGCGAGCGCGCTTCGAAATCCGCCCCCGCTCGCAAAGATCTACGCGTGGTACGTGTCTCGGCTTCGGATCTCTCGATGTGTTTCCCGGGCTGTGCGGCTCGGTCGTCGTCGTTCACTTATTCTCCGTACTATCATTCACGGAAACGTTTCCGAGGGTCCCGCTCGCACTGACAAAACAGTCAGTGCGAAATAGTCACTGTCCCAATTTTTCTATCCTCTCCCTGTTTTCCTCAACTTCGAATTCTGCTCAGTGTCGAAAAAGCGGCCAATTGAAAATAAAAAATAAAAAGAAAAGACGAAGAAAATACCCAAATTCCAATACTGTCCGTGGGGACAATTTTTTTCCACTTATTTTTTGTTTCGTCTCGTTGCTTTATTTTTTGCTGTCCCGCCGGCCCTCGTGGCTCTCGCGGTTCCGGCTTGCAATGTTAATCCAAGCCACGGGCCCCGAGATTAAATACGAGATGATATTTATCAAGGCTGCACCGTGGTCGTTGCGCCGCGCCGCTGCGGCTTTGGTATCGTGTGCACGGGGAGAGAGAGACTTTACCACGTTTTACGACGTGAAACCGGAAGTTGAATCTTTCCGGCAACGCCCGGGCTAGGATAACTCTTGCCACGAGGCTGCTGTACTCGCCGTTTATCTTCCCGCTCGCTCTATCTCCCTCTCTCCTCCCTCTCTCTCTCTTTCTCTCTCTCTCTCTCTCTCTCTCTCTCTCTCTCTCTCTCTCTCTCTCTCTCTCTCTCTCTCTCTCTCTCTCTCTCTCTCTCTCTCTCTCTCTCTCTCTCTCTCTCTCTCTCTCTCTCTTTCTCTGTCACTCACTCTCTCTCTCTCTTTCTCTGTCACTCTCTCTCTCTCTCTCTCTCTCTCTCTCTCTCTCTCTCTCTCTCTCTCTCTCTCTCTCTGATTCTGGTATTACGTTCCTGCTTCTTCCCTTCTTGTGCCTCGTCGCGGATACAGTTTTTCCCCCGAGGGCTCACCAAGTGCGTGGATTTATTCTCCGGCCGGAGGGTAGAGTGGGGTGAAGAGACACGCGCTCTCTTCCAGGGTCGTGCTACCTCTTGGAACGTGACACACGGCTCTTCCGTGCCTCTTCAGCCTCGAGCATCGCACGACTACCGCGCGGAAACTGCACCGCTCCTTACGCTGATCCCTCTGGCCCTGTAGCTGTATCTGTAGTTTCTTTCCCCTCGCTCCCCGCCGACCACCGAGCCCCGCTCTCGTGATCCTTCCGGCCAACTTATCTCACGTGCACTTCCTTCGCTATCTTCGTCTGCCCGACTCCGCACTCTCTCTCTTTATCTCTCTCTCGCTCTCTCTTCGCTTCAGCGATTCCGCGAGCTATTTCCACCTGCTACTCCCTCGGGACGTTTCCGCGCTTCAGCGTCGTTGAATTCTATCCCTCGTCTTTGTCCCTCACCCCGCGAACCACCAACAACGCTTTTTCGCAGCGATGCACTGAAAAAGACGTCACGCGTGATTCACAGTCAATGCCACTTGCGAACCGAGTCACTGACCCCCGCACAGTCCGATTGCGATTACTTAAGATCCTTGGTATAAATGCACTTGAGGCGATGAACTTGGACTCGTTGGTTCGCGACCGAGGGCGGGTTAACGCTGGGACAGGAGGGCTGACGATCGTCGAACATACGGAGGGTTTGAGAATTTTTAGGTGGTCGTATGAAGATGACAATGAGGGAGGAGAAGAGGAGAAGAGGTGAAGAAGAAGAAGCAAACGAAGAAGGAGAAGAAGAGAAGAAGAAGAAGAGAAGAAGAAGAAGAAAAAGACGAAGAAGATGAGTAAGAGACAAGTGACCTTCACTGTTGCAATAAACACGAGGTCAGGTTCACCGGGTATTTAACTTCCACAACCCCGTGAGAAAATCCTCACGGTTCGCCCGGCCCGCAATATCTCTCTCCGCCAACCCTATTTATTCTGTCCCAACGTGTCGCACCGAGCTTGAAGCTGACGCGATCACTTCCAAATCCCTAAGTCTCTGGTTCTCGAGGAAAATTCGCCCGCGACAGTTCCGTCTTTCAGCCGTTCCTGTCCACCACGTTCGACGACGACTTTTCCTCTCGTTTCTCTTCTTTTTTCCGTCAACGCGAAGCACGAATCTTTCAAACGCACGAGTCGTTCGTGAATTCGCAACCGAGGGGAGGCAGCGCGACTTTTCGCGAGCGAACGATCAACAACAGTCACCGATGGGAACCGCGAAATAGCGAGCCAGTTGGTGCACGACGGGCGCGCGACGAAATAAAGGGGTGCCTCGGCCTGATGTCCGTCACTCTCGGTATAACTTGTATGTAAACGTCCCTCGGTCGTGGCCAACACCGACAACGAGGCGACTAACGATCACGTCAGGGGGATGACCGAGAGACACTGGTAAACGCGCGCAGGGTGTGCGAGGCTGCGGGCTTCGGCTGGCTGGCTCACTGGAGGCTGACTGGAGGCGTCGCCGACGAGTTAGCCCGACGATGGCAAAGTCGGGCCGCCGAGCCGCGCGCGCGGCGCGCTTCGGGCACGTCGGTGCGGTGCACGGGCGGTGGTAGTTGTACGGCGGAGCATCGTGGGCGCAAGCGTCGCGCGAGCGGGACGCGCGAGCGGCGTTTCGTTCCTCGCTGCGAGCGAGCGCGTTCCGAATACCCCACGAGCTGCCACGACCACACAGTCGGCTCTGGACCATCGACCGAGTCGTTCGCCATGCACGTACAAAGCCCCCCTCCTCCCCCCCCCCCCCCTTCCCCCCCGGCGGGAGGGACGCGAACCAGAGCAAGAGAGGGCGAGAGAGAGCGAGGAAGAGGGAGGGATAGGGAGGGTAAGAGAGACAGAGGGAGATGGAGAAGTCTAGCGGGGTATGCGATATTGATAAAGCGAATGACAAGTAAAGGGAATAATAATAGAGCGAGGGAGCGGTGCACCGCAGTCCGAGAGGAGATGCAGCACGAAAAACCGACGGGAAATTGGTAAAGGAGAATTGGATAAAATCAAAGAAACAGGAGATAAAGTAAAAATAGATTTGATAGGCAGAGACGCAGGCAGAGGAAAGAATAAAGAAGAATGAGACTTGAGGCTGCTGGTGCTGCTGCTGCTGCTGCTACTGCTGCTGCCGAGGCTGGATGCCCGCGAGCGTCAAAATCCACTTGTAGATTCTTATAAAACATTCCTGACGTCACTGGTCGGTCTCGCAGGGCTGATGCTGGAGCTGTGGTGCTGGTGGTGCTGCTGCTTCAGCTGCTACAGGATGTTATATACAGTTATAGAGGGACAGCGAAAAAGGACTTGCAGTTCTGTGTTTCGCTTGCGTCATCAGGTTGAGCTGCTTTTTCGAAGCGTGATATTCGTGCCGCGATAATAAATATCGTTCTTCTGGTTATGGAGGGTTGCAGGAAGTTTTTTTCTTTCCTTCTTTATCGACGATCTTGCCAGATCGTTTAATGTTTTTATTTATTTTTTATCCTTTCGACCTCTTGGTTCTGCCCTCTGGCACTTTTTCCTCTACAGAGAGAGAGTGAGAGATTGCAGTGTGGCAGTAAAGGAAGTCGAGCAATGTATGAAATGCGATCGTCTTTGTTGGTGGGGCGTGCGAGCCTTGTACCTGCAGGTACGACGAGGACGCGACGCAGGTCGCGAGGCGATACATGAAGCGATGGACGCGAGCGCGTTGCATTCGTGACACGTCAGCGGATACAGATATAGCGTATAACTAACGTGCTACGTATGAGCATTTTCGGAGGACGTAAAAAGGATATGGGCCGTGTCATGCAAGGTTTGCTCGTCTGTTGGTTCGCTCGAGAAGACGCAGCGGGCGTTGTCATCACCAGCAGCGATCACGCTATGGCGTAATAGGAGGGCGCTGTGTATACGACTATATATATTGGAATGGTTCGTTTATGTGATTTCTTTTTTTCTTCGATTTCCACTCGGATACGCTTCGATCCGAAAAAATACTGCGGAGGTGGAGTTTACTGGCCTTTGGCCTAAGGGAAGTTGGGATGTTGGTGACGTTTATGGGTATAGTTAAGAAGTCATCGGGATATTTGTCTCAATTACCAGGCACCTTTTTTCGTGTGTTTTATTAAGTCGTTTACTACAAGAAATACCTGAATATTGCAATCAGAAGGGGTAAATTTCGAGGTTTTTTTTTTATTTGGGAGCTGTTTCTATTCATACTGAATTTCATTAAAAGAGATTGTTTCAAATGTCGGGCTGTCAAACCCTAAAATAGAACGTTGAAAAACATTTCAGGAAACAGGATCGTTGGAAACAAAAATGAAGATTTTTACAATGGTTTACGATGGATAAATATAAGCGTCAAACAAGGCACCACTTAGGCTCATTTGCCAGATATTTTCTTTGTGAGATATGTTTTCAGGTCAATATCTACACTTTCAGTGGAGAGAATCGCAAAAAAACAGACAAAGTAAAAAAATAATGCAGTCTAAAAGCTACACGTCAGAGAGATGACTGCACACAAATCTCAATTTGGCGTTTTGGAATCGTAAGCGCATTCGAGTGTCATTCGGCTACACCGCAGGTGACGTGATGACGGCACAGTGATTGGCACTACAAGAGAAAGCTGACAGGCGGTTATTGGAATTCATGTGTATCTGTTATCATAACTCAATCATTTCCATAACATAACGAAATTTATACGTCAATCACTGTACCTGGTATTTCATACACTTAAAACGTTAACGTGAATGTGTGTCCCTTTTTTCGGCACTCACGTTTTGCAAAAATGCACAGGACAGGAGTGCCTATTACATTCGGCCAGATTTTTGCTTCCTCATAGAGGAAGCTTTGTTTTCGTGAAATTTTTTTTTTTCGAGATTTTCATGTTAACATACTTAGAATCACCTAAAATGTCGAGAAAAGTGGTCTAGAAAATATGTCTGTATGTGTGTATGTGTGTGTGTGTGTGTGTGTGTATGTATGTATGGTCCAGGCACCGAACATTCAATTGTTCATAACTCAGGAATGGCATGGTGGATCGAGCTAAAAATTGGCACGGAAGTAGAGTATTAAATCCTCTGTAATTCACATTTTTTTTAAATTAAATATATCCATGTATACAAATTTTATCGAATTTTTAATTTTTCAAAAAAATGGCGTGAACGCTCTAACTTTCGTAAAAGTTCGACGACTCAGCTATATACTTCATCATAAATAAAGACACGTTCAATGTTGTTTGGTATTGAATTTCAGCGAAATCGGTAAAGCGGTTCCGGTTTTATAGAATTTTGAATTTTTCGAAAAAAATACATTTTGCTCTATATCACGTCGAATCTCATCAACTGAACCAAAATATTAAACAGTCAAAAAATAACATACAGCGTTGCCACGTATAAAATTTGGTGACGATTGGTAAAGTCGTTCGGATTTTACGCTGTTATGCATTTTTGAAAAAATTAAGATTTTCGCTGTAACTTATAGAAAAGTTATTAAAGTAAGTCAAAACTTTGTATCTAATCAAAATTAGATGTAACGGTGTTTGTAACGGAGTTTTTTTGTTCAAATTTTAAAAAAAGTGCAAAGATTTGTTCAAATTAAAAAAAAGTTGCAAAGTAGAACTTTGCACACTGCTTCCTCATTAATTCCCCTTTTTCACAAAGCTTCCTCTATGAGGAAGCCAAAGTTAATAAATAAGCTTCTTCATAGAGGTGGCTTTGTGAAAAAGGGGAATTAATGAGGAAGCAGTGTGCAAAGTTCTACTTTGCAACTTTTTTTTGTACTATCGAGGGGTGGCATTTTTGTTGTTAAGATTTCAGTGCCTTGATTTCAGTAACATTGTTACTTTCGTGAATATATTCTCCATGAACAAATGGTAAATAGCTCAGCTAAGCGCGGTTACGAAGGGATAGGGGTTGAAAATGGAATATGGTAAGTTTAGTGAAAGGCGGTTGAAGCCAAGCGATGGAAAAATCAAGTAAGAAATACTCATTCTGTGTGGTTTCGTAATCGATCAAACGCACCGGCAGATCTTGGACGTTACTGCAGTATATATCTTGGTAATATAGCAGTTGCACCTACCTCACCTGGCATATCATGCTGTGAATTCGAGATGGACGCATTATGTAGATGCTCTGCTATGCGGCGTACTATATAATGCTGCCTGATGTTACCTCTCTCCATCCCTCTAGGTCGCTTTCAATCTCACAAAGCTATTATGTCGAGAACGAGAAACCGCCCTTAGTCCTATTAAGAGAAGACGAAATGCCCACATCCTGCGTATCACATTTCCAACCTCATGTTCTTCCTGGTGCAATGTACCGAATTTAATAATAACATTTAAAGCAATAGCAACCGCATCGTCCGTGTTTCGAAGTCAATGATAAAAATTCGACCTCAGTAATGATAACGCGGTCCTTCCAGATGGTGAGAGATACGTTATTATTAGCAGAATATGCGACCTCTGGCGTTAGGTTCAAGAGTTACCCAAGCGATGCTAGGCCTTCGTAGTACACCGGGCTCAAGCCGCTATTCTATTTCGTCTTTCCTTAATATACAACGATATGAATGACCAAATATACCCAACTCTGCAAACTCGGTCTCGAGCAATCCCAAGTGCCAAGTCGTCACGGGGTCGTAACTCCGGGAAATCTCTCGCGAGGCATGCGCGGCACAGCAGAGCAATAGAGAATAATAAATCCGAAATAGCGTGGCTCGTAAACCTACGAACCTCGGTGTATTGTGCATGGTATATCTATCGACAACGATAAATTGTACCTATAGATCTCGTTCGAGCTACCGGATATAGTTATCAACCCCCTGAGTTATCGTCTTAAACGTGTGACCTGACATTTCCCACCAATGTTGGCGCGTCTCATCCAATGGAAACACAGGATAGTTGATAAAAAAAAGAGTCTGTGTTGCGGAAGTGGATAATACGTGGCTCGTAAGATGCTTCTCAAGGTATATAACGACTGCATAGTCCTGCCACAACTGGTTCCACCATGGCGATGCTTAATACTACGTTAAATATATAGTATATAGCTAGAACTACACTAGCTGGTAGCGAGTGCTCTTGGAAAGTTGCCACACCCGGAAACCATCCTCGATATACGTATATAGCCCGGGTACTCTCGACCCCTTGGGGCGCCCTCTCTCACCCCCGTTCAACCCTTTTCACCTCTCAAGCCGGTATAAAAGCCTCGGGCACCGGGATCTCACCCCCCTTGGCCCGTCTGTCTCAGGTAATTTCTCTACTATTCGAAGATCGATGGTTTGGCAAAGCTCGCTTGTGCTGCCGGGGTGGTGGTGCTCATTCGTTGTTGAGCGCGGGTGCGCGGCAACTGCCTGCTGCTTCTGCTGGCTTACTGCCTCGGTGATCGGTTGGCTTGCTTGCTTGCTTGCTTGACTCTCGTCCATTTCCACAATGTTGTGAGTGCCAGTAAACGTCGAACGGACGAATATCCAATAGCAGTTACGGGGTGATATCTCGAGAATCGAATATCTGGTGGTTTGGAGACGATCTGGACGAAACGAGAGACGAAGGAGAGGGACAGACGATACGGTTGAAAATGCTGGAAGGGAGAAAACTGCGGGTACCTCCACGACGAACAACCACCTGCTGTACTCTTCGTTGGGTTATATTCACTCTCCGGATCTCCTCTGTCCCTCGCTCTGCCTCCTAGCGATGTACATATGTATGTAACACTGCAGTTACACGTATAGCGGGCTCGCCATATGATGGGAACCGTGACTCGACGTAATCTCGGGACAAGGTAATCCACCAAACTTCAGGGAAAACGAAGGAGAGGGACGTGGACCACGAAAGAGGAGTGAATACAGGACTCAGACCCTCGAGACAGCATCGAAGATCATCGAACTTTGGTATAACGTCGAGTGCATAAACATGTATTTACACAAATAGAGACTTTCGGTGATATGAGGCGGACGTACAATACGGATCGAGCCATTGCTCGTCTACCCTGGTGAGTAGATATACTTCATATACTATATTCGAAGTATGTATGAAGTATCCCTCTTCAAAAAATCAGTGGATAAAATATCTCGCATCTTACACATATTGTAACGGCCGAGTAATCGATAACACGGATCTTTGTTTGTGGGCGGATATTATTAATTACAAATGCTTCTATTTATCCTAAGGGTCAAACCCAAGGCTCCAGCCAGTTATTCAACATCATATTAATTCACATATGAGAACCCTCCAGAATGTGTCTCGACTTTAATTTGAAACAAGTAAAACGTTTACGGTTCCAAACAAGCAATTTCATCATCTTTCCAGCATTGACGTCTTCTGACCTGATATCTATATTTTTCTTTGGGAACACTCTGTCTCCGATGAGAACAATATTTTCTAATGTGTCCTCGTTCACCACAGTACCAACAAATCTTGCTGTCTACCTCTTGTCGAACTTCCTCATAAGTCGACTCTAATTCTGATTTCCTACGAGTTTTACTCATCGACTTTTTGATCTGGTGGTTCTGAGAAGAATAATTACACACTTCTTTACCTCTTGCGACTTCTCTTTCCTCGATACGATTGACTTCTTGATTGACTTTTGTACGAGACACGGCAACGCTCAAAGGAGAGATATTTTTCAACCTAAGCATCCTTCTGATACTTCTACTAGCCAACCCTGAGATGAATTGCCACCAAGTAATCTTGTTCGTCACTTCAAAGCTACATAAACTTTCTATTTTTTTCTTGCTTCCTAATGTGAAATTCGACAAAGCTGACTTGCTCGAAATATTGTTCACCGAATCTACGATCGAGTTCGTGTTTCACTTTTCGAAAGTCCTTGAGTTCTTCGTCATCTAAATTGAGTAAATTTGCTCTTGCTGAGTCTCGCAACAAAGATCCTATCACAACAACCTTTTTTTGCTCGGTGTAACGATTGTACTTGGCAAGGATCTCGAATTGACCGAATCACAATGGGTTCTACCGATTTGCACCGTGATGGTGGACCAGTGTGAACTGGAGTCTGAAGAATCTCCTTTCAAATTAAAAATGTATAGCGTTACATGCTGCTCGAGTCAGACACATCTAAGGCTTCCGCCAGATGTAACATGCCACAGATTTTCTTCCAGAGTGTGTATAGCATTTGTAGGTCACGAAGGAGGATCGAAAAGTAGGCTCAGGGCGTTCGAGACAACATCGAAGACCATCGAACTTCGGTAGAACGTCGAGTGCATATATATGGATTTACACGAACAGAGACGTTTCGGTGATACGAGACGGTGGCGCGGTATACGCGAGTCGTCGTCGTCGTAGGGCGGAGAATCTCAACTACCGGGCAGAGTGGTAAGTTTAGTGGAGAAGGAAGTCCGCCAAAGGATGAACTCAACCGCAGTTGGACCAACCACCTGCTGAATACCGTTCGGGGGATGAAGCGACATACAGATCTTGTCCATTAACGATCCTGGAGGATGATCTTGTATGGTTGTTGCTGTGCCTTGGTTCAGCGCGAGATGCAGAGAGAGAGAGAGAGAGAGAGAGAGAGACGAAGAGGACGAGGGTGAGGAGGATCAGCAGGAGAAGCGCGAGGGCTGTGTTGGGACTGAGATACGGTTGCACGGTGCCGAGGGCCGATGCTCCTTATTGGCGGACCAGACGTTGCTTGCACTACTTACTACGAAAATTGGAATCTCTCTTGGTGGAAACGAGGAAACCAACTGCAACCACCTGACGCGTCTGTCAGGATCCTGTGAGATATAGTCGTCTTCTGCTCTCTCTCACACAGACGCCTCACACGTTTCTCGCGGAAACTTATACTCACAGTTCTCCAGATTTCTATCTTCCTCCGGGGATCTCGTTCCACCGTTTCCAAGAGAGTCTACATTTCAAGGCGAAGTCTTCCTACACGTACGGAGGAGCAAGAGCTCGAGTGTCCTCGAGAGAACGAGGTGGTCTTTGGTGTCGAATAGGGGCTATTATCATTACTCTCCTATCTCTTGCACTCTGTCTCTGTCGCTATATTCTTATTTCCTGTCTCCGTTCCGCCTGTACCCTCACGTTTCATCCGTCTCTTTGAACATCGACTATCTAACCGAGCAGGGTACACGCGGAGAAACGTTCGCCGCGTTCGCTCTGAGACCAGTCAGTTCTTGACAATCACAAGTCCCGGCGACGCCCGTCTCTACATCACATGCAGACGAAGACGAGCGAGCGAGCGAGCGAGGTGCGGGAAAGCAAGAGTAGGAAGTGCGACGGGATGGAGCGACGACGTGCGGACTCGACCCCGAAACTTTGTCAGTAAGCAGCGCGCACCCGAAGCGAGCTGAAGGGAATGAAAGGGGACGTGTATAAGGACGAAGGAGCGAGACGAAGAGTCCAATAAAGCTCACCCCTTCCGACAGATCTACTATATGTGTGCACCCCCCGCAGTGCGATATTACACGTACCGGGTGGAATGGCGTAAGCGAACTTTCAGATATCGCGCGGGCTTCACTCCGACGCTTTAGCAGCTCCGTGTATAAATTGCTGTATATCCCCGACAGACGAATCGCACGCGCGAGTTCGACGTGCGGCACCGAATAGGGCACCGCGGCGCTTGTGGGTGGCGATCAAGCCACAATTATGTGACTGACGTATGTAGAGCAGCCATGAGAAATGTTGGTAGGTAAGAAGGAATCTCGTTGTGGGGCTAATTCGTTGCACATCTGTATGTGAAGAGGAAAGACTCTGGAGAACAGTGATATTTGACTGATATTGATTGTTCGTCATTACAGGATAAATTTACTTAGATTCTCACGATTTTATATCTTCGCAAAGGTATACGATTTTGCGTGGACACTTCACGAAATCTTAAGATCGGAATTGATTTAGAATTGAGCCATTTGTAATAGTTAACACTAAGCTTCAGAAGGTGCTTAATTCTAATCGCCCTAATGAATTAAGTCGCATAGCTTATGACATGATATGAGTCACTTCGTGCGACGAGATGGCTAGGGTGAAGCATGCAAAGGGTCACGAAACCAATGTAAGAGTGTAAACCATACCGTGTTTATGTAAGTAGAATAGCCCGTTAACGCTCAGACACGCTTTAAGCAGAGTTTTATAACTGGCGTATTCATACGAGGATACCGAGCCAGGTGTTGTGAATTTCCGGTCCGAAGTCTTAAGAGTCTCGAGTCGCCGCGGAAACCGCAGTGTTGAACAACACGTGTATACGCGGATATATATATATATATATATATATATATATACGTTGCACACACATGCGCAGCAGATATAATATCATCTTCGCCCTTCCTGGTGTATCGGGCATTGTAGTGGCTCGACGACGCCACATAACGTAACCAGTATGGTCTCTGTCCCGCGCACCTCGCTCGCCGGAGAAACTAGTTAGGAAACTTCTTACCTTCGACCTGCTTCCGGAGGTGCTTGGTGCCGCTGCCGCTCTCGCTGTCCGCCGCCCCGCCGCAGCCTGTCGTGCAGATAGCGGCAAGACGTGCGGCCAACCTCGGGCGCACGTTAGCTCGCTGCCTCCGCTCGCTGCGACGGGCGAGACTTTTGCTTCCTCTCGACACCTTTCGCACGCGGGAATGAAGACCAGGGATGTATAGCCGCCGCGTCGACGAGATACAACATTAAAGTATGGCAAAGTCTACATTGCTCGCCCAGAAGTAGTGAACGCTTACTTTAAATTAGATTTTTTTTGGTGTATCACCATTCATGGAGCATCAATCATTTTGCGAAAGGGAATTTCTACCTGCGCTTGTAAAATAATTTATAGTGAATAGATATTTAAGGAAAACGAAGCTCTTGTCTTTTTCAATGAAACGCAACGTGCCCAACCCCATTCTCTATGAAACATGTTTGCTTTGGGATATTGTGCCGTGACTTCGGGACGAATTTGCATCGCTATGGCGATAAATTGAGAGAAGCAAAGAGCGAAAACTCAACTTGCGAGATAATAAGCGAAGGTACGAGTGTACACGCGAAGTCGTTTGCATTTTTATTGAGGCAGAAGAAGGCGAGTGTTGACATTTCTATTTCCGCTTCGTCTTCTTCGGTCACAATCTACTTTTGCCTTTCTTATTCAATGCTTACAGCGCGAGAGCTCGCGCGGTGCTTGGGGGATCAAGGCCAGCGGGTTTCGGGACGCCGTATTTTTGAGGGAAAAAATTGTATACGTCTCTCATTCGCTGTGCGGAAAGGCGAGAACGACTCAGCGCAAGATGAACACACTTTTGCCCCGTCAAGCTTTTATTTTTATTCTCACGATTGCTGTAGCTTTTCCAGCGGGGAGCAAACCGAATCCTCTTGTGTCACCTCGCGCTTCTTTAGATATGTATATATCTCTTATACTACGACGCTGAAGGTGCCGCATATATATGTATATAGAAGGTGTACTGTACGTGATGCCATTTCATAGCTGTGCCAGAGCACGCTGTTTACGTCGCCAGCGAAAAATGTTCTCTCGCTGAGAACGGAGAGCACGTGCGCCATCGCGGACGCACCGCAATGTCCTCTTGGTTCGTTAACGGTGTGCGATCCACCCACACCTCTTTCACCTTCTCCCCTTTGCCCCTCTGGCGTACGCGAGACCGGGCGAGGCTCAAATTATTTTATGGAACGTTCGCACCCCCCCGACCTCCGGGTACAACGCACGCTCGGCACACTACATTGTGTATACATGTGTATGTTGCATAAACGTGCATGCGGCACCATCCGCCACAGCCACGAGTCGACGACGTTACTGATAGATATTTCATCGCGCTCTCCCGGCCGAGTTAACGAGCGGACAGATGGCATCGACACGCTCTCCGGTTCGTCAAAATCTCGGCCATACATATTTCTGTGCAATAGATGCCAATCATTTGGATCCTTTTAGCTGCGGACCATGTGTTATGATACACGCTAGCTGAAGCCTTATTTCGTGCCGTTGGCACTGGGTGCCTACCGGTTGAAAAGTGCGTGAAAAACAATCCTGAAAAATTGTTCTTTTCAAGACATCGAGTTTTAGCCTCAATCGGCATTCTTAAGTCGTATATTGTACCCCTGAAAACACTGGGTTGGCCTAGTTATTATATTTCTCGAGCAAAAATCCGCTTCTAAACAGTTGGTGGCTGTCAGCTATGTTCATGTGAAGCCGTTCTATTCGTGCTATAATTGGTCGGCAGTGTCGTCGGACACACTGATCATGGATTGAAATTTTTTGTTTATGTGAAACGTCAAAACTCGCAGAAAGGGGCCAAGGTCATGCATTGAAATTGTTTGTTTATGCTAAATGTCGTGCTGCTTAATCCTAGTATCGGTGAATATGGGTTGCGGAAAGAGGGGGGGGGGGGGGAGGGGGGGGAGTTCTTCTTGGAAAAAAACGTTATCGAGACAGTAACATATTTCTGAGCAACTTTAGTCCGACGTTTAATAACAGGTTTTTATGTTTCATGCAGAAGCGCAATGACTTTTTGCGCGATGATCGTTAAAAATTTAATCATGTATAGTACTTAGTCTAGTGCGTACTTTATCAACTTCATTGACCACGAGATATTTTTTTACGTTCAGGTAGCCCTCCCGAGTGGAGTGAGTCAATATCAGCAGAATAAAATAAATTTCTGGGTGTAGTATAGGGAATAGGCCTTTACAGCCGGCACTTGGCGAGCGATGTTCGTAAAACGCCCCGGTGATCTTGGAGTCATTGAGCCACCTGCCGAAGGGCTTTAAAACTTCGCGATCGAAGCCGAGGGGTATCAGAAAATGGTGCGATGTTGGCTGCTGTTGCTACCTCGGCTCTGTTCCTATAAAGATTTCGCCTCGTTGGGTATTACTCGTTTAGAATTCACACCCACCAGAGAGATGTTCTATTTGTTTTATCAATTACTCAAATTTCACCGCTGGCCCGGGTATTTCATCTACGCAGCAGTGCTGCGTTCGTTGGAGGGCTTTGATCGCTCGTGTTTTTTTATCCTCTGTCGCTGCCGCGTGGTCATAAAGTCGACGAAGAGAATGTTGATTATGCATGCAAAAACGTTGATCGTCTAGTTGCGCAAATGTAAATTTTACGCGATTATACAGCGGGAATGGTAAAAAATTAATTGAAAACCGTGCATTACGAGCAAACCACTCCGGTCGCCACTTTACAGTAATTTTAAAAAATGGTAAATAGCGTGTTACAATGTCAGCGAAAAAAACGAGAAAAAAATGCGAAACCAGCATCGACCGAAGGATACACGTAAATTTAATCACTATCTGTCAAGAAATTGACAAGTGGAAAACGCGCATTTCCTAAAAAAAATATATTTTATTCAAGGTCTTTACATCCATTTCAATAATTTTTATCGCTGAATCCTCTACATTTTTTACATTTCTCCTCCCGGATTATCATCATATCGCCGACTCACGTCGAGTATGTAACGCGGGTATTACAATCGTGGTGCGCTGCGAAAAATATGGAATACCGTGGAAAAAGCGTGTACCCGCACAAGCGAGGAGGGCATAATTGGAATTGTAATTGCGATTTAAAAGCGTAATTTGCGTTAGGAGCGATAGCGGGTCCGGAAAAAAGACGCATGCGCGTGGTGGCTTCATACAGAGTGTGTTGAGGGACGTAGAATGAAACGAGGGACGAAGGGAAGCTACGCGGGATTAGCGGGGCAAGAACGACGGACTTTCTGTTCGTCCGCACGGACTCGACGGTGCGCGCCAAAGTGAGTGCAGTATACTATGCAAATACGTGCAATGAATACGTTATAGAAAAGCTAAGTGCAACGCGGAGTCTGTCAGGGGTCTTGCTCGGTATCGCAGCCACGATGGAATTTTTTCTCTCGACAAAACCGAAAAAATAAAAAAATACAATAAAACGACAGTGACTAAAGCCGCAGCCAGGCCGAGAATATAAAAAAAAGTATAAAAAGAGAAAGAAACTTTTTGATAGAATCCCGAGAAATAATGGTTAACGCCCGAGGTGCTACGGGCTCGGTGTGCGCCTGTTCGCTCCCTCCGTCTCGAACATCAGTTTATCCGTGTTTTCCCCTTTTTTTTCGCTAGTAGTACAAGCAACGTGTACAACAAATTGTTTCTTCACCATCTCGTCAATCAAAAAACAATCTTTCGTCGGGTCAAGGGCGCCCATAGTAATTCTTCAATTTTTTTCCACAACCGATTTGTCGACAATGCCAAACGAGAGTGTAAAAAAACTCTTCTACTCCGGCAGATTTTTTCTTATTTCGCCTTTTTGTCGCTACTATTAATACGTGCACTATGTGCATCAAAATGTATCTTCACCATTCCGTCAGAAGAAAAAAAAACCTCTTGTCAGGTCAAGGTCGCATATGGCAGATATCCAACTTTTTTTTTTCACAACCAACCAGTAAAACGGTAGACGAGACTGGAAAAAAAAGTTTTGTTATTTACGAAGTGCTAATGTGGCGACAAAATTGCACTGTATCAAGGTGCTCCGCGTCCGCACACAGGAAGCACAGCCTGTGACGCGTCTCCTCTCTGTGTTCATTCCGCTCGCTCTTCATAGACTGCGCTCCGTGCTTTTGCCCTCTTTCCACTCGACTGTCTATGAACACCCGGAGAGCTCACGGCTCGGGCTCTCGTGCTGGACGGAGTTTTCGAAAAATTTGCATGTCACACAGCGTGTGCGCGCGGATGGACGAGTCGGCCGTGGGTGCCGGTTTCAACGCAAATATTTGCCTAGCGTCTCTCCTATCTCAAAGAAGTCTCTCGTCCTCTCCCCCCCCCCCCCCCCTCCCTCCCCCAGTCCCCCTACTCGCCTCCTGGCGCAGGACAAACGCATTTGCAGCTACAAAAGGCAAAGATAGACGTGTGTGCGTGCATAGGTGCAGCGAGGCTAACGTGGCGTATTATTTATTATTATTACAGCAATGCGACGCGCGTCTGGCTGGAAACGCGGGTGTACAGAAAGCGTACAACGTGTCGCCGCCGGACGCCCGCGGACAGCGACCGCCGCAACTGCGTGACTGTCTGTGCATCGGCATGTCGCGCGACCCGCGAGCAAAGTCTCGTCCGAGGAAGTGATAACCCGCAGTCACGGAGCCCGCGCGCGCGCGCGTTTACCGCTCGTCGGTGACTCTATACCCCCGAGCGGCGGTGAGTTTTTCCGCGAACTTGAGCGCGCGGTCGGGCGCCGGATCGTTAAATTATTAAGTGCGAGAGTAGCGGGTTATACCGGCAGGATTCGCGGAATCGCCGGCAGCACGTAAAATTAAACTGCCCGCGGCAAGGTCGTTAAGTGAATTATTGCCTCGCGCGCCGCGCTGTGACATTGTGACCATCGCGGTGCGTGCACAGCCGAATGCGACGGCGCTGCGAGATAATATATATGTAGATATCCTCGAGAATCTGCGCCGGTTCGGGAAGAATCCGCGCGGCAGCCGCCAGGAGGGGCCCAACGTGTGCGTGGTGACACGTGGCGAGGCGCAGCGGAGAAGAAGATTCGGTAAGTGGCAAGAAGTAAAGGAAAAAAGAAAGAAAAAAGAAAGAAAAAAAGGAAACTGAAGAAAGGCATATTCAGCGAAATAAGCATTTGAGTGGAAGAGTGTATAGACATTTCACGCAAGAATGATAAACTGCGCGGCACAGACGGTGTAAGCGAAAGAAAAAACGAAGAAAAAGGAGAGGGGGGGAGGAAAAAGAGAGAAAAGAAGCGAAAAATAAAGAGAAGTGTAGCGACGAGAGGAGGAGGCGCTAGCCCGTCGAGCCGTCGGCCGCGGCCGTAACATCGCGGCCAGTAGGTAAGGTACGTAGTAGTCCGGCGTCTACGTATAGCGCGAGGCGCGGGACGGGAGAATACCCAGTGGCCCACTTTTTCCCCCCAAGCACGCCCGCCACTAGGGCGTCCCGATCAGACGGTCGACTCTTTCCACGTGTTGCTTTGCCTCGCAAACCCGCTCGCGCGCGCCCTCTCGCGCTCGCTGGCTCCCTCTCGCGTCCGCCGAGAGGAGGAAAGAGAGCGCGCCGAGTGACGAGAAGATGGAGAGCGTCCGCTAACGAGGACCCCGCCCTTGTGACGTCACCGGGCACCCCGCGAGTCGCGAGGGGATGAGTCGGGCGGCGCGGGAGGGTGAGTGTTGGGCGCGTGCGTCCTACCGAACGGATATATCGAGGAGCGCCGAACGCGAATCCACGCGCGAGTCTGTGTGCGCCGCGTGAAAACACGAGCACTCGTACACACGGGCTCGATCGTGCACGCATCCTCCGTGCCCGTGGATGTCGCACGTGTGCAGCGTGTAAGACACTGTGCGCCACACAGGAGCTCTTCGTGTTGGTATTGGTACACTGTTAACAATATACGGTGTCAAACACTACTGGTGTGGTATTTTTCCTAGTGTTACTTATTGCAGTGTTAACAGAAACGCTTTTTATGGTGTATAATTAACACGAGCCGTTTCGTTAAATGTTATTGCTGTGTTAAGTGACGAGATATTGGAACACTTTTCGCTTAACACCGCTCGTTATCACCGTGATTGGTGTGGACTCATATAGACACCGTCTTGGTGCAGCTCTTAACACCACACTTTAAATAGATGGCTGTAGGATAAATGGAGATTGGCGAAAAGTCGTTTCGTGGATTACATTGTGAAGTGTTAATCTTCTCGAATAATATTTTCTCGGTGCATCTGTTTCGTCCAATGCAAATAATTACTATCGCACCCGGGCTCGATCTCGCACGTACCCTGTGTCCGTAGATGTGGCACGTGCAGCGTGCAAGACGCTGTGCACCGAGGGGAACATCGTGCTAGTATTGGTCGAGCTAGATGGCTATGCAGGGTAAATGGAGCTTCGAGTCCTCATCTCGACCGCAAATTGTGGGAAAAGCCGCTTCGTAGGTCCCGCGGTAGCCGGAAGTCTCACGAAGAATTCATTTTCTCAAATAATATTATCTCAGCGACTCTGTTTTGTCTAATGCAAGTGGTCCCTATTTTCAACACAACGTGCTGTCGGTTTACCATGCGAGTTTTCGCGAGCCGCGTGTATGAGAACGAGTCGACTCACACAGGCGCGCGGGCCGCGATCGTGCGCGGCGCATCCTCTGTACGTGGATGCGGCACGTCCAACGTGTCGGCAAGACACCGGCGCACCGACGGGACCGTCGCGCTCGTGTTGGTATACAGCGCTAGATGGCTAGAACGGATAGGGTAAACGGAGCTTCGAGCCCTTAGCTCGTCCGCAAACTGAACCAAAAGCCGTTTCATAGGTTACGTTGTTTTGCGTGTGGCCGCCCCGGCTGGTACCGCGTTTCGCTTTAATCTAGATATACAGATAGCCCCGCGGGGGCGCGCGCTCAGGCTATATAACCCTCGGATATGGCTGGTTACGTCAATTAGTCCTTGCGTTTACTGCGCCACGTTTATAAAGGTCACTTAGGCGGATGAAACTTTGTTGTGTATCACAGCTCGATCCGTGCGAGGCCGCTTGTACGGTGTGTAACCCCCTCCCCCCCCCCTCCCCCTACTTCCATCGCCGCCGCCAAATAGGATTTCCAGGAATGCACCGGTTTTCTGGGTCGTGTTACACGGATTCGCATTATTTATGAGTTCCGAGTGACGGACAATAATGAGAGGTAAACGCACAAGTAACTCCGGATCACCGGTTGCGGGGGACAAACGTGTACTTAGCGCGTCAATTACGCTCCTGTCGGGGAAACTCTGTTCAGCGCAAAATCACGCAGGCCAGAGTTATTACACGAGAGACACGAACGACATGTGTTACATATAGTATATATACATTATATTGAAAGGGTTTGCGCTATAAATAAATCTATTTATTTACTGATTTATTTATTTACGACACAACCCTTTCAATATTACATAGCGTGCGAGAGAATCCCACCATGAGACAGCGTGACAGTGTGAGGCCGGCAGGAGGAGGAGGAGGAGGAGGGTGGGGGAGAGTCGAGCGCGCGCGCACTGAACCCCCGCGAAGAGGGCGCGCGGCTCTTCGGCTACAGAAGCGAAGGAGGGGGGTGTATCGACCCCGTGCAAGATTCGCGATTCTTTCTGTGTGCTCTGTGCGAGAACGACCTCACGTCAGAGTGGAACGGAGGGAAGCTAGGATGCCAATAGAGGAAGCTGCGGGACGTGCGAGGGGAGGGTGGAAGGGAGGGGGGGGGGGGGGGGCGAGGAGTAGTCTAGTGACGTCACGGATGGCCCGACGAGTCGGAGGGTGAAGTTAGAGCTCTCTCTCTCTCTCTCTCTCTCTCTCTCTCTCTCTCTCTCTCTCTCACCCCGCTACCCCCGCCACAAGCGTTTCATTGCTCCGTTACCTATATAGATTCGAAAACTAAATATATATATATAGGAAAGCATCTAGCAGTTTCCAGCTTGCAACGAGAGATTGCGTTCTATATCGTATCTACGATAGAGCGAGTGACGCGAGGTTGATATGTGCCAGTGAGAGAGGGAGAGAGATTCGTTCTTCCCGTTTTGCAGCTTCAAAACTAGTGCCACTGAATCGCGTTGGAGAACGTTCGCTCGATTAGACCAGAGATTGACGAGAACCAATCCGTTATGGGTTCGCGGGGTACGGACGGGGGGAGGGTGGGGGTCCGAAATGGACGGGTGAGCGGATTTTCAAACGAGGTTCGAGGGCCGCGCATTCAGTCCCATTCGACGCGGCCCGAAGCGGGTCTCGCGTATACAAATGTGTACTCGATTACCTCAGTCTCACTGATTCGGCGCTCGACGCGCTGGCTTCATCCATGCGCGCGCGCGCGCGCACTCGCCGTAAATGCGGGGACGAATATAGAAGCAAAAAAAAACATACAGGAGTGATAGAAAAAGTATGCACTGGTAACAGCTTAACTCTATCTTCCTGTTGATATTGAAATTTTTCGCTCTCAGCACACGTGGAGGATTTGCTCAACATACGCCTGGAACGATATGAGCAAGCGAACTGGGCTGGAATATAAGAAAACTTGACAAAAAGTCAGAGAAGGTAAAGCGAGTTTGCAATTAACATTTAATTATGTACCTTCCGTTTGCACAAGTTTGCGTTGCAAATATTGCACGACATTTTTGTGGTTGCAGGAATAAAGGTATCCAGTAATTTCATTAGTTAAAATGAACATCTGTTGTCTTCCTGACACACTTTACAACAATATACATAAAAAAATGTGACACGAGCATGACATGAATAGTAGAATGTGGATATGAACAAAAAAACTATAATGAACCCCTGTAAATTTTCCTAAAGCTTCGTGCATTTGTTTCATGTATATTTTCATCTCGGAGATAAAAATTGACAGGATCTTTATTTACGTCACGAGGCGAATCGCATTGATGAAAATTCCGGTGTCGTGTTACGGAAATAGATTGAATTATTAGTGACTACTTTTTCCCCAAACACGCGCGCCGCGAATGAGGAGCCTGAAAGGGCTTATTATTATTTAAAGCCAAAGTGGCGCGCAAGACATTCAGGTCGATAAGTGGTATAAGCAGCGTGGAAGCGATCCCGTTCAGCGAATATCCGGAGCGGGTAGAGTTGAAGCTCGAAACCGGGAGTAGGAGGAATATCTGTATATCCATCGAGCGCCAGAAGCAGCGCAGAGAGACGGAACCAGCGCGCGCCCGCTCGCAGCACCAGGATATGAAATCACCGGTGATCCGTCGTCCGGTCTGAACTGCTGCTCGACGTCCGGACGATTAGACTAGAGATTGACGAGCCAATCGGTTATAGGGGAAACGGAATAGTACATTTCGTACTAGATAGATCGAAGAGCGAAGTGAGAGGGAAGCGGCACGGACAGCTGAATTGAGAGATTGAAGCCCCCACGGAATCCGCGACACAGAGAGCGCGAATTTCGAGCGACGACGGTAGAAAGAGGCGAGGGCGGGAGGAGGCAAAAGGGGATTCGATTATTCGATTACCTGTCTCTCGTACCTCGGGCCTTCCTTACCCGCTACCCAGTGTCGCTCGTATATCTCAACGAGAGCAACGAGCTCGATCCCCGTTTCACTGCGCTGTCCAGAAAAACTGTACGCGAGTTAAGTAACGACTTGCGTCAGGGTTAGGCGGCAATTGAAACGTGGTTCATTACACTAAAACAAAGAAATGTCGCTGCAAAAAAAATTTGCTTGCGGCCTGCAGAAAAACAAGTGTTTTTTAATTAACCGTACTAGTTCTTGTTCTAACCATCCCATTTCCATTGAAGCAATAAAATATTGTTTTGCCTATTTTCAACTTATTGTTTCAATCTTACGTGAAAATGTATAGGAATTGTGTCTCAACGAGAGCAACGAGCCCGTTCCCCGCGTCACTGCTACCCGGGAAGAACAGTACAGGAGTTAAGTGACGACTTGCGTCACGATAGGACAGGCGGGAATCGGAAACGTGGTTCGTATGTGCTCGCGGTGTGCTGCAAGCACCGAACTCATCCCCCGCACTCCCCCCCCCCCCCCCCCCCCACAACGCCCTTCACTCCGTCCCTCGCTCGCTCATCGCTGAGAGTTTACGCGATTAGATTCCCCGAGTCCGCGTTTCGCCCTGCGAGCTCGTCGGCGCCGGAGCCGTTGGGGGCGAATGAACGGGAAGTGGAAGGGAGAAAGAGCAAGCGCGAAGCTTCAGCAACGAAGTTTCGCCAGCTTACCGAAAGGGGTCTCTGCTGTCTTGCGTTTGTGTATGTGCATGTTTCGCTACGTGCGAATGTGCGAAAAAAGGTGCACAAGCGTTTGCCGCCTGCAGTGTTGGGTTGTGCATATATATGTACACGACGTATGTAGTATAATAGACGTGTAGTACAGTTTCAAGCTTTTGTGGAGCAAAATCGTAAAAGCTTTAGCCTGACTGCTCTCTTGCCGTGTGGTGCGGTTCTCTCTTCTGAACGTTTTACACTTTTTTTCCTCACGCCGCCGCCCTCGGCACCCCCTCCCCCCACGCGCACTATCTCGGCCGCTGTGTTACCTGACTGATGTATGCACCCGGATTTTTCTCTTAGGTAACGAGATGCGACGTCAGTCAGGCTGTGCTGCGCGATGCCCGAGGTTGCGGCTTCCATGGAACGCTCCAGGAGTTCTCCGCTTCCTGTTTTCCTTCCCTTCCTATTTTTTTTTTCTTCCTCCGCCTTCCTGTTCTCGCTTCAACCTCACTCGTGCGCCTCTCGCGCGCTCGCACGATACGCTCGAATTGCTCGGCGAAAAATTCTCAGCGTTCTCTTAAAATCTCATCCACTTTTTCTCCGCCCGCGCCAACCCGGACCCCGGCCCGGCCCGGCCCTTCATTTCCGCGCGGTTCTTCCGCCCAAAAATACATTTTTTCTCTCGCTCTCTGCGGGCGGGATGATAAATAATCATCGTTCGCCTTGAATCACGGAATAAAGTTTTGTATGAATAATATCATTTGCCGTGATGGTGCCCGGGGCGCGGTTTTTTCCGCCGAGATTGCGCCGGTGGGAACAAATCGAAGGCAATAAAAATAAACGGATGATAAATATGTCGCGGCCTTAATAAACAAGGCGAGTCGGGGACAAGCAAAGAGCGATTACGTCTCGCGTATTTTCTTGCGAAATTACTCGCGAGTGAATGAACACTGAATAATGCTTTATAAAAATAAAAACAAAATGAATAACAAAGACGACGGACGGCCCAGTAGCGGAAAGCAGGGCAAAACGGGCACACACACAATAATACCAAGTTGTCTTGTGAAGAAAAAAAGATGCAGTTGGCAGTCTGATAAAAAATCAACACCTCTGTAAAAAATCAGCAAAATATCTTCCATTTTCGATATAATTATTATATTTGCAGAAAAAAAACATTTTTTTCCGTTTTTCTCGGCGAATTTTCTAATTTTTGAGCAAACAACAGATCTTATCGTAATTAGCGAGAAAATACCGATCGGATAGGGCTTTGAAACATCTCGAAATCGAACAACAAAAATCGGAAAAACGCAAAAACATTTGCAAAAGAAATTAATAAAATTATGCAACATCAACTCGGTAAGCGCACGAAGCTCGGACTAGTTTCTTTAAATACTATTTTTTCTGTGCCCCTATTTTATCTTGTGCAAACAGTCTCTATTCTCTATCTAACAATCCGCCGGTTTACTCAGTAACCCGTTTTACCCCGATCTCCAATAAAATATCCACGTACAGTACTTTCAATCAAGGTTAAATACGCAGGTGCTTAATCAAAAGATCGATATAGGAGAGCGAAGTCGCGGCACGGAATATTCCTCCCGTCGTCGTTACAGCGTAGAGTATCGTCAATTTATTCTGCTCGCTCCCACTCGCCCTTGGAATTGCGCGTAGCTTCCAAGGGTGTTTCAGTGAGCCCTTCCGGGTCGAGTATTTTCGCAAAAATCTCGATCCACTCAGGCGCGTTAGCGAGTGCGTTTCGAGAAACTCTCAGATCGTTGTGAAAAGGAGTCGAGTGACTCTCACCTTTCTATTCCCACGAATTTGCTTCCATTCACGTTATTTTCGCTTATTTCCACTCGTTTCCTAATCTCTGGGTCTATTTGTCGAATCCTCTTTCTCTCTTTCTCTCTTACAAGCTCGAATGCCTCTCATTTTCCGTCCTCCCCCCTCATTCGTTATAGCTCATTCAACGACTCACAAATGCAGCACTCAGACCCTCTCGAACCTGCACAAACGTTCCGCGTTGGCATTGGCGCCCCCCGCTCCCGTTTCTTTCCGCGTCACTTTTTTTTCGCACGCCCTCCCGAGGACTCGAGCGAACCGCGGCCGCAGTACCAGTTTCGCTATACCGGTCGAAGCTCCTCCACACGGGGGGGCTATAAATAATCGAGCTCGCGGGAGCGGCCCGAATTAATAGCCCGACGAATGAGACGTCGTTGCCCTCAACTTTCTCATCTGCACGGTAATCCGCCGCGGCAGAGGCGAGAGACGGCGGCGCGCGGCCGCCTCTCCCGCTCGCCTTCGATTTCCGCGTCTTCAATTTCAACGGGTTCCACTCCGCCGCCGGCGCTCGCGCGCGGCTTTCTCAGCCCTCCCGGGCGGCCGTCCCTCTCGCTCTCGGCGTCGTGACTCGGGGCGCTCGCCTCGGTATTTCCATCCCCCGATTCCTCGTCGTCGTCGTCGTCGTCGTTTCCACGGCCCAACCGTCCTCGTGGGGCTGGAAACTCGATTTTGCGTCATTATTCTTATCCCGGGCGGGAACCGCGTGCTCGACTGCGAAGCCATTCGAGAATTTCGAGCCCGGCCGGAGCCTCGTACGTATACCGTGCGAACCGTGCGAACCGTACGAACGAACGAGCGAACGTATACGAGATGGATCGACGTGACATTCCCGTGCCGCGCGTCTCTCGAGCTGCCAGCGGGGGGACGGGTCGATAAGATCCTCGAGCCGTCTTCGCCGCCGCGGCCCTCCTACCCCAATTGCGATCGCGGCGCGTTCTCCGGTCCCGTGGAAACTATTAGTTTCCTATCGACCCTTCGGATCTTCGGCTTGGAATCCCGCGCGCGCTTCGGCGCCGCCGAGAATCGCGGGGTCTCGTTCGCTTATATTCGTTCGCGTTGTCGTCGGATCATCAGTTAAAGAGAGAGAAGGCCCGGAGACCTTATTAAGCTTCTCGATTGAAGCTTTCTCTAATAATACTAATGATGATCGATTCTCTCATTCTGCTTCTCTTCATTCATCCCCCCCCCCCCCCCCCCCCCCTCCCGGACGACTTTCCCGTCCTTCTCACTCGCTGATTGCCAACACGGAAATTAGCCTTGTCGCAGACAGTCCGAATAAAACCGGTTTCACGCTTCGACTCGTTTTCCAATTTTATCGGTGCTTTATGTGCGATCTCAGGTGGAATTCTCCTCCGAGCGCCCTCGGCGGTCATTTCATATTTCATGGTCCACGCTGAGAAATGATGTTCGGCGGAATGAAAAAAAAAAAAAAAAAAAAAAAATGCGGCCGTTAGACGCAAACGAAATTATTTCACGTCATTTTTTCCTCACTCAGCGGACCGCGAAAAAGCTGGACACGAAAAAAAGCAACAACAAAAAAAACGATCGAGCTTACCAAATTAGCGGTTGCGGGTAACGAAAAATGTCCGGCTGATTGGACGAAATAATTGTCCGACGAAATAAATAAAAGAAAAAACAACACTCAATTCAATTAAACGCTCGTTCGGTCGACCCGGTGTTCCTTTCAATCAAACAAATTTTTCGTTTCCCGCTGGCAACCGCTAATTTGCGAGATTCGAGAGATACTTTTTTTGCGCGCGCGCTGATCCCAAAACACCGTTCAATACACCCGCAACGAAATTTTCGGATATTTTCACTCGCAGCGCGAATCGATTGCGCGCGGCTGGAAATGAAACGTGGAAAAAGGGACGCGCGAGCCACCCGCGCGGCTCGAGTTTTCGACTATCGATTCGACCTGGAAGGGTGTCGAATACAATTGGACGCTACCGGCGGGTGCAACGGCACAACTCGGCGTTGCAACTGCGCGCTATCCATGCGTTATCGAAGTCACTCCCGCGTGATCGTATATGCGAGACGAGAGTAGACGAGTCGGTGAGGCTGGTAATGGATGCGAGGAGGGCGCGCCGAGCTGCAGACCGACCGAGCGGATCTCTCTCGGGGCGCGCGGTATTATACCGCAAGCGAGAGTTTACGTGCGGCGCGTTAGTGGCGTGACAATGATACCGACGTCGGTACTTAAAGTTACAACGCGGGCCCGTTGTCGCGGTCATGAACGAGCCGTTATTTTCGTCTATATTCAGCAGCGCGCGCGGGGGCCGCGCACAGCCAAGAGCGTCGGTCGCGCGTGGACCAGCGAGCACAACGAGGGTCGCAGTTGAACACAACAGGTAGGTCGAGAGGATGGCGGCGGCGGCGGCGGCGACGGCATAGAGAAAGAGCAGACCGAAAGCACAACGGGGGCAGCAGCCGACGAGAGTTTCGAGCTGGCGCACATTCGCGCGTTGCGAGAACGTTCGACGTGTCATACAACGCGCACCGACAGTTGCGGGAGCTTCAATGTGAGTCCACGTGTTCGGCTATGCGACTGTTGTGTGCCCTGTGCGAGGAGAGGCGGGGGCGAGCCGAGGAGGGGCCAAGCGGGGAACGAGGAGTTTCATGTTGAATATACGCTGAACAGACTTCAGCCCGAGAGTAAATTCTAGTTCTCTCATTCGCGAACCGTTTCACCCCGAAACCACCGTTTCGTACATGTTACGTGCTACTCGTTCTATGGCACAGAGGGATAGAGAGAGGGAGAGAGCGAGAGAAAGCGACTCGAAGTGTCTCGTTTCGGTGCCACCCCCGACCCTTTTTCCCTTTCTCTCTCTCTCTCTCACTCTCTCACGTACCGGAAACCGAGTTCACGCTTTACAGGCAGCAGCGTGATGAATTAACGAAACAGAAAATAATTCACCGGGGTCCGTGTAAATGGCGCAACAAAGTAAAAACAAATGATCATGCGACTGCAGCGCACGGTTCGATCGCCCGTGGGCTACTGTAATTCCGTCCTCTCTGTTCCTCGAGCTGCCACCCCGCGTGCATGTCCCTTTTACAGAGACTGCGAGCGCGACACAGAGAGCCGAATAATTGGCACGAAATTGCCGGCTCATTCCACACAGACTAAATTAGCGTGTAATTCGTCACTAAGTCTATTATTCCGATGCGATTATTCATAACGGCTTGATTCCTCGTCCTCCCGGCACGGCTCATCACCCCGGCCCTCGCGTGTTACTCTCGGTCTCCTGCGCGCGCGCTAACAATCGACGAGAAATTCGATTCCCTATCGCGCTGTTGTGTGTCATACTGAACGATTCAGAATATAATCATTACTTTTCGGGCGTTGCGAGTGTATTCGGCGAGCGCGAGAACCCCGAGCGCTTGCCTGGCGATTTCGCTTCAAACGCATTCGGCGCCTCAATTTGGTCTTTGATGAAATAAAACTTGCAACGAAATTCGACCGTTCGTGAAATGAAAAAATGAAAAAAAAATTGTTCGATAAGCGAAGTAACTGGGATGGAAAAGTAAAAGCTTGTTTGGAAACTGCCTGTAAGTACCCGTATTACGAAATATCTCGTGCGTCAGTGGTCGCAGCTGGTATCGCCATGTAGCCGCTACAATGCGCGATTATTGATCCGATTAGATTAATCACCGCAACACAAATAATCGCGTGCGGCTCGGCGAGACAATTTTTTAAACGCGGAAAAAATACAGCGATAAA
Organism: Pimpla rufipes; assembly: GCA_963932165.1. Classification (NCBI taxonomy): domain Eukaryota; kingdom Metazoa; phylum Arthropoda; class Insecta; order Hymenoptera; family Ichneumonidae; genus Pimpla; species Pimpla rufipes. The sequence continues at coordinate 15,168,351 of OZ010635.1, forward strand.
TCTTCGACGCTCTTACTCACTTTTTATAGTCACATAGAAATGTGGCTTACGAGTCACCCGCGAGCATTAGTCACACGGAGGTTTGTTTAGTTTCATTATTGCGAATTCTTCCGCGAGACGGAGGAAGCGACGCAATTGTCTTCCATCGCGTTAAGGAGGTTGGCCGCATTACTCACCTGCTTGCGAACTCTACATGTGTTTTTTGTGAAAAAAAAAAAAAATGATTCACAATTTGCCATCATTTTCCTTTTCAGTGTAGCTTTTGTTTGTCGGTTAATCTTTACACGAATAAACAAAAAATGATTTTGACGTCAGAATGAAATTGACAATTTGGTATAAAAGAATGTAGTACGTTTTTTTCGATCTGTAATCGATTTCAATATTCGTATCGTTCACACGTGTCGTTTTGTCAAACGAAATGTCAAACGAAACTGTCTCGTTGATTCGCGATCGTCGTGAAGTTAGTTCGTTGTCAAGTCCGTTGTGAAGTATCGCGCACGGTCAAATCCCAAGGAGAAAACAAAGCAACGACTCTTCAACAATTCGCACCATTCGTTACAATACGAGTAGGCTAATCATACGCGCTGGCGCGTAAGCCGGAAAAAGTTTTGCGGTGCTGCGATCTTATAAAAGATTACGGGCGCTGCCGCACCCGACGTCTTATGTCAAATTTGACATCAAACTGATTTTGTTTACCATGGACTTTCCTGACAACCAATCACAGCTCGAATAGAACGACGACAATGCATTCCCATACTCATCAACTTTTAAAAAATGGGATCGTTTCTCGATTCTAAAAATACACCCAGCATTACACAATCGACTGATTTCACTTATTCGAATAAATGGCGCGAAAATAACAAAGTAAACCGCATTTTCGCGCCGTCGTTTTGATTAGTCGTCCGAAAAATGACATTTATATTGAAACCCCGCGTACGCCAGGCAATTAACAAAAATGTTTATCCACCGGTGTATTAAAACCCACGCGCTCGGCGTCACTTTCACGCAGCCCATGAGCCAGATTAACGCCTGGTAACGGATTCTCTGATGGAAGTCGTGCGCTGCACGTGCAACGCCAATATAATACCCGCCAAATTGGAGCCGAGCGAGCGAGCGCCCGTTGCACGCGTACGAATTCGCGTTAGGGTTTCGCCCTTTATTCGATCCGAAAGAGCATCGGGGCCCAGCCTAGTGGAATCCAGCGAACCTTATTTCCCAGTGAGCAGTACGGTGACAAATTGAAACGAACTTTGTGCACTACGTAGCGCGGCGCCGAGCCCGAGAACGCGAGGCATTCGAAAAATGCTCTCCCGCGGGCCTCGCTCGTGCCTCGAAAGCCGTTCGCGCTATCGGAAGCAGAAGTACGAACGGTAGAGCTCAACCTCTCGCTACACTTCGGGCTCGCTCCACGTCCGAAACAAATTGCCGGTAGCCCTGAAAACTCATTACATTTAATTCGCTATATTGAACCACGGGCCTCTCTGGGCTCCGGCGTACAGCGGGCACCGCGCGTATTATGCTGTATACAGCCCGGAGAACGTGCACCACTTGTGTGGTACAAATCCGCGAGCCCAAGCGGTATTTCCGGTGCAAAAACGTGCTCGGCCCGCGGGGCGCCCGGGCGCAACGCGGACCAAAAGCCTCGAGATAAATCGAACAAATCGGAAAGAGATTGAAAAGTGATAAGCTGCCGTCAACTTTCTTGCATCACTCTCCCGCGTTTCCTTCGCCTCGCGCACTGCTTTCCCCCCGCGCGTTTTTATCGGCCCGCCAAGTTTTTCTCACTCGCGGGCGAGCGCGCCATACTCGCTCGTCGATCTCTCAAGTTGTTACAGCGTTTCACCCGAAGCCCGCCCGCCTGGCTTGAGCCGCTGAGTGAGGCTTGAGAGTGGACGAGGGAGGATCTCGAGCTGAGGCGCTGAGGGGAGGAAAAAAAGCGCCGCACGTAACCCGCGCCATATACGCGAGCGCCGAGCCGGCGGTGCAGCGTAGAGACATTGCCGTAAGTCAGTCGCTCTCCTCGTTATACCGATTTATCTCTATCTTCCAGCGTGTTTCGCGGATAAATCGTGTACGAGTGAGTAAATGCGTTCCGCGCGGGGATGGCGAGGAGAGGCGCAAAAAATAAGGAAATATATACAACCCCTTGGAAATAACGTGGGGCGTTGGCGAAGACTCTTAGATTCGCGGATGTTGATGTGTTGCTCCACCTACAGTCGCACACACCGATGTGGCAGTTGGCACATAGATCGCTGATGTGGGTGTAGTGGCCGCGCGCTGCTCGTTGTATAAATCACGTTGCAGCGGGGTGAGTTGCCACTGTGTGCGCTATGGCCATGTCCCTTCCTCCATTTTCTCACTATCTGGGTTCTCACCCCCCCCCCCCCCCCCCCCTGCGCAAAGTCTCACTCACCTATCGTTACTGTGATACGTACACCGCGCCAGTGGTAGCAATTTACCGCGAGGCCCGCGCGGTGAAGCCGACCGACTTAGTGGCGTGTCATCCGGCAGCGTTGCGGCTGAAATGGCACCGGGCCCGGTTGGCTTCAACGTACCGGCTACGATATATTGTGCACGTTATACGCCGCGGTGGAAACGTGTGTGTGTCTATATATATGTGTATGTATATCGTAACTGGAGGCGCGATAACCGCGGTTCCACGCTCTTGATTGATTTACGACTAAACTGCTGGCGGTCGGCGCGCACAGGTGAGAATCGTTGCGGTCTCGATGCCACCGTTGGCCGTCGCTGGTGGACGGATGAATGGCGGAGGGACAGACGAAATCGCGAGTAAGACGCGCGCGGTTCGTGCGAGGGGCGAAGTCGTGTGGCGAAGCGAGGGAGGACGGGTGAACGACGAGGATAGCAGCCAAGGACGTTGGAGTCAAAGGCGAAAAGGGGATTGAGGGTGCGGGGTGGATCACTCGGGCGAGGCTGGTAGGAGAGGGGGAGGGGCGGGGGGTAATAGCTCGCAGTCGGAATGGATTTTAAATTGGGATAGGAAAACGTTAAAAGCACGCGAAGAAGTAAACAGCGGGACTCACGCGAGAAGGGGGTGGATGGGGCTGGGAAGGGGGTTTGTCGGGTTTGTGTGTATAGCGAGCATTGCGAGATATCTGTTTCTTTATATATGGAAACAAATATTCGAGAGGAAATGCGAGAGGAAATGAAAGGAAATTGCGTCTCGGTCCCGCGGCAATTACAATCGGCCTCCATATTGAATATAATATGCAGACTCGACGGACGTGGATATAGTGAATGTGCGCATAAAGTATGCGTTTAACTCCGGCAAGGATACGGCGAGCGTAAACGTATTTCCGATGCACGGTACAGTGGGAGCGCATTTATTTCGTTTGTCTTGTTATTCTGGGTGAGGGGGGTTGGTGGGGAGAGCAACATGTGGCAATACTTGAAGAAATTATGACCAGAGTGACTGTTTTTACGTCGCTGCAACTGCTCAAAATGCAACAAATTGTATATCGACACGGTAACGAGAAATTAAAGAAAAATAAATGACAACTCGACTCCCGCGAACTAAATACGGCCAATCTATTACAAATATTGCACCCTTTGATGGGGTAATTGGAGTGCAACTGAATAATGGAAAATACAGATCACAATATTTGATTTGATCTAATTGTGAAACTTAACAGTTGCCAGGACAACCGATGCCTGAGTGTATATCGATCTCTTACAGTTTCAATTTCCGATTCTCGTCGTATATCCATTCATCTCTCCCTCTCTCTCTCTCTCTCCCTCTCCCTCTGCAGTGCCAACACCGCAGTCTCAAGCTTGATTTGATTTCAGTCCCGTCGTCCCTCCCTCCACCGCCCCTCCCGTCTCGTCTTGTTTCACCGCAGTTCATCCCTCAGTACCAATTCCTTCAACTGCATCGCAACTGCTGTGTCCCGCAGCAGCAGCGCCCCCGACATTTTCATCGGTGCTTGGGCGTCACACGAGGCGAATCGGTGCAGGGGTTGTAAATTACGTCTCTACCAGATACGTTTACTCGATACACTTGCGCGAATAGCGGAGCGGTGCAACAGCAGCAACAGACACGGTTGAGCGAACCAGTGTGATCGGGGGCGCCACCTGATTCTGGCATACAAGAACACGGGGGTTAATACGTGCGCGTCGTCTGTCGTCGACCTCGAGGAGGTAAATAGACGACCGCTAAACGACGACAACGACGAGCGACGCGAGAGCATTAAAGGTGATAGCGAGGGAGGTGGGAGGGGAGGGGGACGGGGATGGTATTTAACTCACGGAACCAAGAAATACACCGAAACTAACACGAGTCGGTCCGTCTTACACAGACCGCGGTGTCTTCGCAGAAGCCCAGGTGGATTTCACGTGTGTTGCAGCACATGAAACGTCCTATGTAGCTGATATCCGATTTGGAGACGCAAGTGATGCGGAGAAACGGAGATAACGCTGAAAGCCACTCGACATTCGGGGCTTAACAGGCTAAATTAAGATTCCACGTACGTCAACCCCTCGACGAAAAGCGAAAATCGGACGCGGACTCGAATCGCGAAATTTAAGGATTACATTCCGCGTTGACTTTTTTTCCAGCCGGAATATATATCGCCCGTTTTAGCGCTTCTTGTTGTCCAAGGTTGTCGCGACGGGTCCGCCACCTCGGGGGTAACGAAGGATAAGGGCGAGGTCGCCGGGACGCGGAGAGGATTGCGGGAGATCGAGCGCGCGGTTCGTCGCCGAGCGCGCTACCAGAAGCGCAGGGAGCAGTGTGGAGCGGAAGCGATTTGGCATGGAAATGGGGGATAGTTGTGGAGGTTGGTGGTCGCAGTATCTGCTGTCGCGTGAAACACTCGGAGCTGGTTCAAGAGAGGAACACACGAGCCAGAAGCGGCGAGGTCGTGGGGGAGAGAAAGTGAGGGAGAGAGGCCGAGGATCGAGGTATAGGAGGTAGAATTCACACACCAGAATCCATCCGGGGTGGGCGGGGGAGGGCAAAGAGGGTGGAGGGTTAACACACGATCGCTCCGAAGCTCCGTTCTCTCGGTGCTACTGCCGCCGCCGCCGCTGCTCGTATCAACCCGGCCGCGCTTCTCGCGTTCCGAGTCGACGTGTTCCTATGGTATATGTAGGTATACATACCTTATATGGACCAAGCGTACATGGGCCGAGGGATAGGTACGTAGGGTACGTCGGGGATGCACGTGAATACGTTCTAATACCCGAGGCTCTCTCAGCGCGCTTAACCCATCTGCATGTCAAAATAAATGCATTCGACGCGGACCGGATGTCGATGTGGTTAAGCGCCCCAAGGTTGTATACGGATCGCAGATGAACGCGGTGTACATCCTGTATATCTACATTCTGCAACGATCTAGCGCGCCGAAAGCGCGCGGGGGGATAACGACGCGGGAGGGGCCGGATGTCAGGAATCGGGGTGAATATACACGGGGTGTCCGAATCGCGAGGTCATGACGCGGGCGTCGCTGTGAACGCTCCACAACGCTTGGATTCCACTGTCGATGGCGTCCGGGAAATTGTGTGAGTGTGAATTAAATATTCGGGATATTAGTTGAAAATTGTGCGTATTGCGTCTGTCGGGCGATACGAGAGTTTGAACGTTTGGCTTGGAATTGACAACAGTTGATGGCTGCATCCACGATTTGTTTCGGGAGCTGCCACGGGTACGTGGATTCCACGACCTGAAGGGCCAAAGGTCGATTTTTCGCTGTCACTCGACGCCGGTGGGGGGAAAGCAATCCGCACGACAAAGCTCAAAAAAAGTGCAATCCCTCCACATCTCTCGTAACGCTGCGTTTCCTTTTTTACGTCGACCCGTCGCCAGATAGGGAACAAGGTCCTATCTGGCCTGGCAGGCGGCGAACAGCGGGGAGCAACCACAGTGGAAGTACATGAAAAATGCAGTTACAATCCTGACACTGTTGGAAAAAATGTATGAAATCAATCGTAGTTTAGAAGACATTAATTTGTCAAACTTTTCGATAAAAAATGTGTACAATCTGTGCGTGAGTTTCATAAATAGATGATTCGTCAGCTTCATATTTACGTAAGATGGATTTTATGGTGAAAGCTTGGCAAAACCCATGTTTCTATACGAGTAAAAAGGTTAGTTTTCAATATCTGTTTTGAAAAATAACGATCATAATAACGTTTGAAAAGTCAGTAAAAGCATCGATAGAGGAAATATTGTTGTGATCACTCGACACGTCATATCAGGTGTTATTAGTCATTGAATTATCGTTATTGTACTTTTCTGTCTACGTGCGAGCTAGTTGATACGGTGGCTATTATCACACTTCATCGACGCGTCAACAATTAGCAAGTGATTCATTTTTTCACGGTTATTGTATACTTTGTTATTGTCCGCGTGAGCCTGTATTTGGAAATATCTCGATTCAATGATCACGTCATTTGTTCAAGAAATTAGACGCTCCTTTGGCATTCAAAGTGTTTGAGGCGAAAAATTGAAGGTGTGGTACTCCCAATGATTGTGTGTACCGAGTCAATCCAGAATATGTTTGAATACCACTTTCGGACATAGTTGTGTACATCGACAAAGCGCGGACGGAGAATCAATGGGAATATCAATGTATCCGTGATGCCGTAGCGAAACAAGCCATATTCAGTGCATATGAACCCGTCGAGTTAGCTGCCCGAGCGACGGGGAACCAGCCTCAGTCTTGTGTGTACCACCGTGTACACCTGCAAACAGATGCATTCACGACCGTGCCGTGGATCTCTCGTTCTATGTGTACAGTGTCTATATACCGCGAGTTGCCCTTTTATTTATTTTAATCCCATCAGTCGGTTGACGTCATACATATGAGAATCTTTTGGCAAACAGCGAGAGATTTGTACTTCACACGGTGTCATCGACTATTAAACTCCCACGTGCGTCAGAAGTTATCAACATGACGCGATCCACTCAGCATTCATGAAGTCGAGACAATATTTTCGCGAAATAAAACCAAAAAAAGAAGAAAAAAAAACGAAAAAATATTCACGCGCGACGCTTGGTGTAAACATTCGAGTAGGAATGCGTCACTGTGACAAGCGAGCGCGAGGTGCACTGCGAACGTGGCTTTTGTCGGAGTAAATTAATAATTAATGCAAGAACAACATTACAGTAACACAAAGTACACATTATACAAAATTAAATTAAAAGCGGGAGAATAATGCAAAGGTTGAGAGAGGGGAAACATGGAAACGTGGAAAGCTAATTATGACGGAGGCCTGGGAAATGCACGAGTTAAAATGCACTATTCGCGTACTTCTCCGCTTATGTATGCCGGTTACCTCAGATTGTGTACGGTACTTTAACTTCCACTGTTGCTTTCTGTCTTTCCCCCGCTTAACCGCGTGCATTCCTGATCGTTACCCCAATGAGTGCGCAATGTAACATCGCTAATGCGTACGCTAAATCAACATCAGTTGACTTTCCTTTTTCGGATCCTCAATTACACTTTTTTTCCATTTGAATCTTTTTTTACTTTACGACTTCGGATTCTCAATTACCGTCTTTTCTGATTGACTCGTTTTATCTGGACTTCGTTCGATGTCCCAATGCAGCAGTAGAGACAAAAAATTCTATCAAACTGACCTCAATTACGAAACAGTATATTTCTTATTCTTGTTTGAAAATGAATTATCGTAATGCCAATATTGACTTGTAGCGAAACATACGTTACATACCTTCTACTGTTAAACTTGGTGCTCGTTTAAGAATACTGTACACTACATCCACTAGCAAAACTCGTCCAGGTTTTAACGTGCAAAGGTATGGGACATGCACTAATTGTGCTCTTGTCTCCCTCCCTCTCGTCCGAAAAAACTGGACACGATTTGCGCTCGGTGCAACAGCAGAATACGGTATTATTAATCTCGTAAAACCAACGTCGCTTGACCCTAAAGACCCTCGGTGCTCGCCCGGTTTGTAACTTTTTTTTTCGCCACGCTAAACGAAACACGCTAATTATGCTGCTTTTCCACCCGGCACGTCACCTGTTTCAGTAGTTCGTTCAATCGTTTTTTCGGGCCCTCGCGCTTTTGTTTGCGTGTTTTTTGATTCCGTGAAGCGCGCGCGCGCGCCACACCGGCCGTCGTGTGTTACGTTGTATCGCGAAAGCAGCGCGGGGCGGGTTTCGGCGGGCGGGGAATCGACCGGGCGGAGAGTCCAGCCGAGCGTGTTGACGTCACCCGGCGACGAGGCGAGCGAAAAAGCTCGACGAACGCGTATGGCGCGCGCCTCGGCGAGCTTTCGGGCTCCTGTAAAAGGTAAACGAGCGTATGAATAAACAAAAAACGGCGAGCCAGGCGGTGCGTGGAGGCGGAGGCGGAGGGAAAACCCGAGGACACACGTCAACCCCGGAGCCAACATCCCCGGCGACGAGCCGCACTGGGAACGATTCGTCAATGGATCGAACGGAAATGTTTGACCGAACGTACGTATATATATGGAAACTATGAGCACACATGGTGGATATAGACGAATCGGGATCGGGAAGGTGGCCAACGTCGAGATAAATAGCGAGTGGGGAGGAAGTAGAAAAAAATCGATCAACCATCGACGATCAAAGCCAGCACTGCGCTCGAACACCTACGACAACGAACATACCACGAAGCACACATGCGACCTTGACTATGTTCACTTTTTGTTTTCACTACAGTATTCGCGGTTCATTCGTTCGAGGTATGAGAAAAAAAACCCAAGAGGAAAAAAAGTGCGAGAGACAGAGGGAAAGAGAGGGAGAGACAGAAGCAGTTGAAAAAAAAGGTCTGCGCCCGACGTTTCGGTTTGATTGCTTTTTCCGATTGTTCAGATTTTTCCCTCTCTTCTTGCGGTTTTTTTTCTGATTACGCCCGAGCGAGCGCCGATTGGCGATAAGCCAGAGTTCGGCAAAATTATTCTCTATAACGAACTAGCGACAGAGTTTTTACGCTTCCCTGAAGGGTTGAAGGGTTCATTTCGACCATGTCGAAAGCAGACACTGTACAGCTATGCCCGAACTTCCCGTTGCCCGCTTGTTGCCAAATCTGCAATGACAACTATTGCGATGATTATGTTGAAGTTCTGGATTATGCAATACTTGTGATTGTGTGGATGGAAGTATCGACACGTGTTTTTGTAGGAATAATTGCCCGATGCCACAAGTGTGAAGTAATCACTAATAATTAAGATAACTAACCAGTTCCTGGCCGTCTTTACGTTCTATAATCACCGATAGTTAAGATACCCTCCAATTTGGCACCGTTCTCGCATTCTTTACGCTGCCGTGAAGTGTTGAAGGGTTCATTTCTGCGCCGTTGAGAGGAGACACTGTACAGGATAACTATTGCACAGCGACAACTATCGCGGCGCTTATGTTAGAGTCGTGGTTTGTGCACCTACTTTGATGATTGCGAGGCGGAAGTGTCGACGTGTTTTTGCGCAAATAGTTGCTCCAAGCCGCAAGCTCGAACTAATCACCGATAGTTAAGATAACTACAAATTTCTCGCCCGTTCTCTCGCCCTCATCTGTTACACCGGCGTCTCGCGTAACTCCGGCTCGGGCCAATCTCCGCGCAAGTTTCGAGCATGCGGATTTTCGCAAAACGGAGGCGAAGCTTGCGGTCGTTGTGTACTATACGCGCGGGGCTTATAGGTACGCGGAACTCGGAGGAAGACGGACAGGTGGCGTAACGAGGTTCAGCGTCTACGGTGTGGGAAGAGAGAATAGCGCGGCGAAGGTGCCGGAAACCTTCCGCGAATAAGTGTACAGAGCCAGCTTTATGCATACAGCTCCGGGTTCCGCCTCGTTCGCCTCCGACATCAGCTACTTTCTAATTCGTATCAATCACTATTAAGGGGAATTGTAACGACGTAGCGCGCGAGGCGTCGGTGAGCTTGGCTTCAGACTGTACCTCCGGCTGTGCGTTCTTTCTCTGCGTCGCCGAGGCGTTGCGCGAAGGCGAACGATTCGGCGTCGTTCTCGTTCTGTCTGCGTACAACTTCGTCGTCGGCTCCTCTGGCTCTGGCTACCCCCTTCCAGTTCGCAGCTTGGGCTCTATCCTTGCGTCTCGTTCATTGCCGCGCACCGCATTCATACGGTACCTCTTCAATCATCCGGTTAGCGAAGAGCGAAATCTAATTATATACATCCGCGTGCGTGTTATAAACGGCACAGCCAGTAACCTATAGACGTCTACACACGCTATTCCTCGAGTCGCGCTGCTCGTCGCTCGTACGAGTGCACGGTGTGTGATGAAAACAGTGTACGCTAATAGAACTTGTCAGCGCCGAGATCTCGTCGACGTGTCTCGCGGAGACCTGACTTCTTTTTTTGGGCTAATATTTACGGTTGGGTACGGGTTGGTGGCGTCAATGTTAGCAATTTTTTGCCTCCTCACAGTGCCTTATTCGAATCCACATATCGATTTTAGTGTGAAATACCTGGTTACTATTTGTATTTACTTGATTTTGAAAACAAATTTGCGATGTTCGTTTTGTCAGAAATCGCAGATCTGGCTCCGGACCGAAAATTCTCAAAATGGACCCCAATTTTTTTCTTTTCAAGATATGGACTTTTAACCTATACCATCGTTCTCAAGTCGCATATTCTACCCCCGAAAACACTGGTTATTAACCTTTTTTAATCGATTTTGAAAAAAATATTTTTTTGGTGACGAAAAAATATTTTTTCTGTCAGAAATCGCAGATCTGGCTCCGGACCGAAAATTCTCAAAATCGACCCCAATTTTTTTTCTTTTCAAAATATGGACTTTTAACCTATACCATCGTTCTCAAGTCGCATATTCTACCCCCGAAAACACTGGTTATTAACCTTTTTTAATCGATTTTGAAAAAAATATTTTTTTGGCGACGAAAAAAATATTTTTTCTGTCAGAAATCGCAGATCCAGCTTCGGACCGAAAATTCTCAAAATCGACCCCAATTTTTTTTCTTTTCAAAATATCGACTTTTAACCTATACCATCGTTCTCAAGTCGCATATTCTACCCCCGAAAACACTGGTTATTAACCTTTTTTAATCGAATTTGAAAAAAATATTTTTTTGGCGACGAAAAAAATATTTTTTCTGTCAGAAATCGCAGATTCAGCTTCGGACCGAAAATTCTCAAAATCGACCCCAATTTTTTTTCTTTTCAAAATATCGACTTTTAATCTATACCATCGTTCTCAAGTCGCATATTCTACCCCCGAAAACACTGGTTATTAACCTTTTTTAATCGATTTTGAAAAAAATATTTTTTTGGTGACGAAAAAATATTTTTTCTGTCAGAAATCGCAGATCTGGCTCCGGACCGAAAATTCTCAAAATGGACCCCAATTTTTTTTCTTTTCAAAATATCGACTTTTAACCTATACCATCGTTCTCAAGTCGCATATTCTACCCCCGAAAACACTGGTTATTAACCTTTTTTAATCGATTTTGAAAAAAATATTTTTTTGGTGACGAAAAAATATTTTTTCTGTCAGAAATCGCAGATCTGGCTCCGGACCGAAAATTCTCAAAGTCGACCCCAATTTTTTTTCTTTTCAAAATATCGACTTTTAACCTATACCATCGTTCTCAAGTCGCATATTCTACCCCCGAAAACACTGGTTATTAACCTTTTTTAATCGATTTTGAAAAAAATATTTTTTTGGTGACGAAAAAATATTTTTTCTGTCAGAAATCGCAGATCTGGCTCCGGACCGAAAATTCTCAAAATGGACCCCAATTTTTTTTCTTTTCAAAATATCGACTTTTAACGTATACCATCGTTCTCAAGTCGCATATTCTACCCCCGAAAACACTGGTTATTAACCTTTTTTAATCGATTTTGAAAAAAATATTTTTTTGGTGACGAAAAAATATTTTTTCTGTCAGAAATCGCAGATCTGGCTCCGGACCGAAAATTCTCAAAATGGACCCCAATTTTTTTTCTTTTCAAAATATCGACTTTTAACCTACACCATCGTTCTCAAGTCGCATATTCTACCCCCGAAAACACTGGTTATTAACCTTTTTTAATCGATTTTGAAAAAAATATTTTTTTGGTGACGAAAAAATATTTTTTCTGTCAGAAATCGCAGATCTGGCTCCGGACCGAAAATTCTCAAAATGGACCCCAATTTTTTTTCTTTTCAAAATATCGACTTTTAACGTATACCATCGTTCTCAAGTAGTAGTAGTAGTAGTAGTAGTAGTAGTTTATTGAGTCCTGGGACAAAGTCCCCTAAGGACCAAAGTAACACAGAAATACAAAGCAACAAATACAAAGCCAGCGCGAAAAGAGTACAGAGCCAAACTTATGACTAAATGAGGCGAAAACAGGCGAGAAACAAAAGCAATACAAAAAAAATCAAAGGAAGAAAAATGGAGCAGACGTTGAAAAATAAAAATGAAGCTATGCATAAAAAAAAGCGAAAGCAATCGAAAGCAAAGAAAAAAGAGCATGACGCAAAACGCACTAATGTAATACAATTTCCCGGCCGACAACTATACGCTCAAACACTCGAAAACGCGCAAGAACCCAGAAGGGGCAGGCGGTTCACTATCCGCCACCAAGGTCTTCGCAGAAGCCGCCGTCGTGGTAGTCGTCATCGTAGCACCCGAAGTCCCCGTAGCCCTCAGAACCATCCGCAACGCCATCGGTGGGCATAATGCGGCCTTGGGTACCGTGGAAGGCGAGACCACCGCGATGACCGCACCCGGAACAAGCACCCAAAGGCACCTCAGGACCCGAGAACGAGGCAGCAGCGGAGAGAGACGGCCGGCCAGCCGACGGCGAAGCGCCACCACGACGACGAACAGCCCCAGTGCCGCGCGGACGAGAAGCTTGAGACGCCGAAACCGTCGACGGCGGAACGGTGGACCCACGACCAACAGCATGACACGTCGACGACATCATCGGCGGAGCAGCAGGGCAGGCGACAGCAGCCCGACCACCTGAGTCACGCCGATCAGCTGGCGGAGCCCCCGCAGCCGCCCGCAGCGGAAGAACAGGCCGGACAGGGACAGCGTCATCTCTACCTTTGGTCCCACGACGATCGACGACAATGACAGGCGAACCATTGCGCATTACAATACGCAAGCCGCTCTCCCCCGCACTAACCCGAGTAGCAAGCTCCACACGCAGACGGCGATAAGCTGCATCCTGGGCAGGCGTTTTGTCAGACCGGATGACGATACCCGCGTAGTCCGCACGCTGACGAAGGACACGAGTAGCACGGAAAACCGCGAAAACAGCTTCCGGCGAAGGAAGCACGACCTTCACGGGGCGAGGGCGAAGCGAGGCATCACCGGGAGCAGCGCGTCCCACACGAAGCGCGAAGATGTCAGCAGCCGGAACATGAGGACACACAATTGCAAGGAGGCGCCGAATAGCAGCCCGATCCGCTTCAGCCGAGTGCCCCTCCGCAAGCCCAAAAACGATAAAGTTTCGTAAGCGTCTCTCCCGCTCCGCAAGCTCGCGGACGACCGAATCGACGTCGAGGTCGGCGGCAGGAGACGAGTGCCCAGCAACATGAGCAGCTAAATCCGCGGCCACCACATCAATGCGCGAGGAGAGCGACGAATGAAGCCTATCGACCTTCGTACTCAGCGCAGCATGCTCCTCGCGAAGATGATTAACAACAGCTTCACTTGATGCAAGACGAGTAAGCACGTCATCCACTTTTACCGACAGACCAGCCAGGTTACCCTCCATCCGCTGTAGACAGACTAGGATACCGTCCAGCCCAACAGACAACGGCTCGCATAATGCCATAGTTTAACTGTCCAGTCTATACACCGTCGCACACAGTCTCCCGAAACGTAAACACGGGCGAAGCAGCCGACGAGAGTTCGCCGCGTGGAGAGCAGCAGCGGCGAAGAGCAAAGAGCACACGCACGACGCACACCAGCAATGAATCCGAAAGTCACACGGGATGTACCGGCCGAGAATATACACGCGGCAGCGAGGCGCTCACGCACGAGGACACACAGCCGCGATTTCGAATAAGACGCTCCACGATCACAACACGAAGCCGAACACCCAGCGAACCGCGACGGCAACCGTTGACCGAAACAGCAACACAGCGGATGAGAAAAAGCGCCACAGATGCACCAAAAAATGAGAGTCCGAAAAACGAAGCACATGCATGAAGAGGGTTCGCTAAGCCGGTCACGCACATACCAAACTTTTGTCAATCCACGTAAAAACGCCGCGGAAAGATAGCCAAGGACGCAGAGCGATTATTGGGCGTGCGTGCGAGCCAAGATCCAGCTCAGTACTGAGTCGCATATTCTACCCCCGAAAACACTGGTTATTAACCTTTTTTAATCGATTTTGAAAAAAATATTTTTTTGGTGACGAAAAAATATTTTTTCTGTCAGAAATCGCAGATCTGGCTCCGGACCGAAAATTCTCAAAATGAACCCCAATTTTTTTTTCTTTTCAAAATATCGACTTTTAACGTATACCATCGTTCTCAAGTCGCATATTCTACCCCCGAAAACACTGGTTATTAACCTTTTTTAATCGATTTTGAAAAAAATATTTTTTTGGTGACGAAAAAATATTTTTTCTGTCAGAAATCGCAGATCTGGCTCCGGACCGAAAATTCTCAAAATGAACCCCAATTTTTTTTCTTTTCAAAATATCGACTTTTAACCTACACCATCGTTCTCAAGTCGCATATTCTACCCCCGAAAACACTGGTTATTAACCTTTTTTAATCGATTTTGAAAAAAATATTTTTTTGGTGACGAAAAAATATTTTTTCTGTCAGAAATCGCAGATCTGGCTCCGGACCGAAAATTCTCAAAATGAACCCCAATTTTTTTTTCTTTTCAAAATATCGACTTTTAACGTATACCATCGTTCTCAAGTCGCATATTCTACCCCCGAAAACACTGGTTATTAACCTTTTTTAATCGATTTTGAAAAAAATATTTTTTTGGTGACGAAAAAATATTTTTTCTGTCAGAAATCGCAGATCTGGCTCCGGACCGAAAATTCTCAAAATGGACCCCAATTTTTTTTCTTTTCAAAATATCGACTTTTAACCTACACCATCGTTCTCAAGTCCCATATTCTACCCCCGAAAACACTGGTTATTAACCTTTTTTAATCGATTTTGAAAAAAATATTTTTTTGGTGACGAAAAAATATTTTTTCTGTCAGAAATCGCAGATCTGGCTCCGGACCGAAAATTCTCAAAATGGACCCCAATTTTTTTTCTTTTCAAAATATCGACTTTTAACCTATACCATCGTTCTCAAGTCGCATATTCTACCCCCGAAAACACTGGTTGTTAACCTTTTTTAATCGATTTTGAAAAAAATATTTTTTTGGTGACGAAAAAATATTTTTTTCCCGACTGCGCTGAAATGGCGTGTTTTCTCCCCTGAAAAGCGGGAGGAAAATAGTCGATTTCTGACTTCGAGCAGTGCGCATGCGCAGCGGGCAGAAATAGCGGCCAAAGCTCCCTAGGGCATCTTGCCCACTTTTTTTGACCCGCTCACAGTTCTCAGCGTGACCACCGCAGCGCTCGCAACGACTAAGAGAGACGCCATTAGGCAACGGGCGGGAAACGCTTAGACGTGTATGATTGAGCGACTGGAGGTTAAGTGTCATGAAAAAAATTGTTGTGTCTTCAGTGGGGGGGCTTCGCCCCCCCAACCCCCCACCGGGGCTTCGCCCCGGACCCCACCAGGGGCTTCGCCCCTGGACCCCACCAGTGGCTGCGCCCCTGGACCCCACCAGGGGCTTCGCCCCTGGACCCCCCCCCCCCCGGCCGCCCTCCGCCACCGGTTCCCGCATTTCAGCTTAGTCGGAAAAAAAGTATCGTATGCTACGCGGGAGGGAGCGCCATTTTCACCTCGTGCTCGTGCTGCCCTCGCTCCGCTCGGGCAGCAAACCTCGCACTCGGTGAAAATAGCGCTCTTCCCTCCCTTGTAGCATAATGTACTATTTTCTGTCAGAAATCGCAGATCTGGCTCCGGACCGAAAATTCTCAAAGTCGACCCCAATTTTTTTTTCTTTTCAAAATATGGACTTTTAACCTATACCATCGTTCTCAAGTCGCATATTCTACCCCCGAAAACACTGGTTATTAACCTTTTTTAATCAATTTTGAAAAAAATATTTTTTTGGTGACGAAAAAATATTTTTTCTGTCAGAAATCGCAGATTTGGCTCCGGACCGAAAATTCTCAAAATGGACCCCAATTTTTTTTCTTTTCAAAATATCGACTTTTAACGTATACCATCGTTCTCAAGTCGCATATTCTACCCCCGAAAACACTGGTTATTAACCTTTTTTAATCGATTTTGAAAAAAATATTTTTTTGGTGACGAAAAAATATTTTTTCTGTCAGAAATCGCAGATCTGGCTCCGGACCGAAAATTCTCAAAATGGACCCCAATTTTTTTTCTTTTCAAAATATCGACTTTTAACCTATACCATCGTTCTCAAGTCGCATATTCTACCCCCGAAAACACTGGTTATTAACCTTTTTTAATCGATTTTGAAAAAAATATTTTTTTGGTGACGAAAAAATATTTTTTCTGTCAGAAATCGCAGATCTGGCTCCGGACCGAAAATTCTCAAAATGGACCCCAATTTTTTTTCTTTTCAAAATATCGACTTTTAACGTATACCATCGTTCTCAAGTAGTAGTAGTAGTAGTAGTTTTTTATTAAGTCCTGGGACAAAATCCCCTAAGGACTAAAGTGACAAGGAATACAAAGCACGAAAACACAGCAGGCGTGAAAAGAGTACAGAGCCGAGCTTATAAGTAAATGAGGTGAAAATACATACATAAAAGCATAGAAACAAAAATTAAGAAAAAAGAAACAAAGTGAAATTAAAATGAAAAATGAAAAATGAAAAATGGCGCATGACGCAAGACGCACGATCAAAAATCTACCTTTCGGCAAAGATAGCTCCCCGCTCAAGCTCTAACAAATGCTTCAAGAGCCGCCCTTTAAACGCACCCAAGGAAGGAGCCCCCGAGACAGCGAGCGGAAGCCTATTCCAAAAGTGCGTACCGCTGACCAAAAACGATTTTCTGTACAACGACGTCCGCACAGCCGGCACCGAAAGCGAAAGAGTTGACGCACTACCAGCCCGAGTACCAGTCCTCTCCCGTAAGACGAGCTGGTCAGCCAGATACGACGGAACCCCCGAATGAATAAACGAATAGAACAGGCAGCCCACAAAATAGTTCCGCCTGTTCGAAACCGAGAGCCAGCCAAGCGAACACCGTCCCACAGAAACGCCCTCGTGAACATTACGCCGAATTCCGAGAACATAGCGAACAACAGCGTTGCAGGTACGCTGCAGCTTAACATTAAGCACACCAGTGACATCACACAGCACAGCCGAGCAGTAGTCAAGATGCGGCAGAAGTACAGCCCGCGCAAGACGCGCGCGAGTGCCTACATCAAAAAGCGCCGAAGAACGCCTGAGCTGCGCGAGCGCCCCGAAAACGCGACGCCGGACCGACGACACCTGCTCTCCCCACCCAAGCGTGGGAGTAACAATAACGCCGAGGTAGCGCTTCGATGAGACGAACTCAATAGGCCGCGCCCCGACACTGAGGCGGGGGAGAGAGGCAAAGTCGAGGTGATTAAGGTACCACGCAGCACCCAAAATCATAGCGTCGGTTTTCGAGGCATTAAGAGACAGCGAATTCGCCACTGCCCAGCCGTGAATCCGTGCAATGTCACCAGATAGGAGGCCCAACGAGGCCCCGAGGTCGCCCAGAGCACACTGCCGATAAACCACGAGGTCATCGGCATAGAGCAGATGCGTACAATCGCGGAAGACAGCAGGCAGGTCAGAGAGATAAAGACTAAAAAGCAGAGGGCCAAGCACGCTGCCCTGAGGAACACCGGAAGTGACCGGCGCCCACCCAGAGACACGCCCATCCGGCAAACGGACCGCCTGCGATCTTCCGCGAAGGTAAGACGCGAACCAGGCCAACGCCGATGACGCGAGGCCCAGAGTCGAGAGCTTGCCCAAAAGCGTCCGATGACAGACCGTATCGAACGCCTTGCTGAAATAAAAAAAAAGACCGCGACAGTCAGCAAACGCTTATCGACCCCAAGCCTCACATCATCCGTGAATTTAAGTAGGGCTGTTTGCGTGCTATGCCCCTCCCTGAAACCAGCCTGCAGCGGATCAAACAGCCGATGAGCCTGGAGCCAACCAGTGAGCTGCGCATGGACCAACCGCTCGACTACTTTCGACAAAGAACACAGCAAGGAGATGGGACGAAAATCTAGCGGGGACGAAGGATTAGGAACTTTGCTGATGGGGGTAATGAATGAGAAGCGCCAGACAGAGGGGAAGGATGAAGAAGCGAAGGAGAGGTTGACCAAGTCGACAACTTGAGGTAGCAAAGCCGAGGAAATAAGACGTAAAACGGACCCAGAGACGAGGTCAACCCCTGCCGAATTGGAGGACGATTGGAAGTCGCATATTCTACCCCCGAAAACACTGGTTATTAACCTTTTTTAATCGATTTTGAAAAAAATATTTTTTTGGTGACGAAAAAATATTTTTTCTGTCAGAAATCGCAGATCTGGCTCCGGACCGAAAATTCTCAAAATGAACCCCAATTTTTTTTTCTTTTCAAAATATGGACTTTTAACCTATACCATCGTTCTCAAGTCGCATATTCTACCCCCGAAAACACTGGTTATTAACCTTTTTTAATCGATTTTGAAAAAAATATTTTTTTGGTGACGAAAAAAATATTTTTTCTGTCAGAAATCGCAGATCTGGCTCCGGACCGAAAATTCTCAAAATCGACCCCAATTTTTTTTCTTTTGAAAATATGGACTTTTAACCTATACCATCGTTCTCAAGTCGCACATTCTACCCCCGAGAACACTGGTTATTAACCTTTTTAAATCGATTCGACGAGAACAACGCGCCGAATGATTAATATTATAATATTTATTAATCATTTAGAATATTAGCCGATGCACGTGCCCGAACACCCTTCTCAAAAGAACCTTCACAAACCTTCAAACCTCGCAAGCCGGAGACCTGTCGAAATACAATAACACTACTGAAACTGTTCGTTGGCTAACAATGATTCGCAGGCAACCCGACAGCCAATCAGAGAAGGAAGAACCCGAACGCAATACTTATATCGAAAATGTGAGATATTTTATTCAGTGATTTTTTAAAAGGGCTAATAAACAAAATAAACGAAACAACAATACATTTTTGTCACTCGTTATAATCTTGGAGTGGCTAGGATGGTTAACGTAATTATTGTAATTTAGAATTTTCACGGTCTCGCGTGAACACGCGACTTCGAGCTCTGGAAAATGCTATTTGATTATTCTACATTCTAATTTGCCACTTACATTAAGCTAAAGTCAGGCGACTGGTGCCATCATTATAGCCACTGAAGAAAAGTTGGCAACTATACAACTATTAAATAATAAGTGGCTTCAGTATTGGCCTAAACAATGTATGAGTCATAATACAGTTTGGTTGTTTAGTCATTGCAAAGTGTACCTTACACTTTCACTACTTCGAAATAGACTCACCGCCTCTGTACAAAGAAAAGAGATGATTGAATCAACCAAAAAATCCAACGGTCACAAATAAATGTTTCATCACAGTAACGAAGATGTTAGTTCCTCTAAATCTGCTGATCGCCAAACTTTAAGATGACAACAAAATGTAACGTTTAACGTGTGAAAAAGATATCGTCAACCCGACTAGACATTTCCTTGACAGCCGGTGACCGCTGGATGTGGTTAAAGCAAATAATCCTTAAACACAGTGCGCAACACATAAATTCCACGTCGCCGCGTAACCACCAATAAATTTTCCCCGCAATTACTTTCACTCTTAAACCAGCCTCATTAGCGTATCCATCATTAACATAATTCCTCGACATTGGCGCGCATACGTTCACCGCGCGTATTTCCGGCGCCTCCGATATCTTAACGAACCCGCGATGTACAGGTTTCCGCAACGGGGACCCGGGCGAGGTTTCCTGCTCGAGGAAATTTGCACGGGGTTTCTGTGTCGCCCGCACGCTCCTCCTTCCCCTTCCGCCCTTCGCACCTTCCGCAGAGGTAAACCCGCTCTCGCCTTACTCTCGTCCCGATGGCGTCGGCACGTGACGCGATCGTGAGTAATCACCACCGCGGAAATTGGGAGTCGGGGGAGCCTCTGTGCCACACGGGTTGCCGATATATAGCTCCGCTGCTGCTGCTGCTGCCGTTGCGCTGCACTCGGTTTGCCTGGCTGGTTGCTCACCCCGCCTGATGCGCCGCTGTTACTGCGGGAGGCAACAAGACGCGGCCTATCCGGCTCTGTACATCACCAGGAGTCTCGGCTCCTGCCGTGAACGCCAGCTCGCATAGTGAGAGCACGATTCCATGTGCGATATCCGCCAGGCAACGCGTGTTGCTGTGGCAGCTATGGCGAGCGAGAGAGGGAGGGAGGAAGAGTGGGAGTGAGAAAGCGAGAGAGAGAGGGAGAGTGAAATACTAAAAGGATCAGGAAGCTCGAGGTGAGAACATGGCCTCCTCTTCGGAGCGTAGGACCGTGTGCACCGGGTAATCACGTGACCGAGCTCATTAGAAACTAACGAGCGTGCTAACGCGACAGATAACGGCTTATCACACTGGCAGGCGCACGCTACCTTACTTCACGCATCTTATTAAATGGTCTATGCCGAGAAATAGAGCGATCCGCATAATTTAATTGCCGTGCTGCAAAGTACGAGTTCCTTCACGACAGACGCGCGCCGATGATTCAGATCATTTCTTTCCAATCGATGATTATTCATCGCGCGGTGTCATGTTTGCGCGGCAATTAAATTCGACGCACTCGAATATTCCATGTCATAACAAATCGTTTTTATCGCGAACTCCGTGACCAATTGCGGTAAAAAATGGCCGTTGGAAAAACCGATCCCGCGATAATTCGCAGTGTGCTCATTGTGTCTATGCACACATCTGTTTCCCGCCAAGAGGAAAATTGTTGGACGTGTTGCGGTTTGTCTCAGGCTTCATTGGATTCGATTATAAATTCGATTAAATCGCAGCTTGCAACGATGAATCGATCGTGCAAACTTGGAAAATCCCGAGGATGAAAAATAACTAGAACAGACGTCTTAGTCATACCAAGAGAATACTAGAACGGATACTGAAAAAATTGTATTGTTGCAAAAATAATTCGTTTGCAGCCTGTCAAAACCAAGCGTTTTTTTTATTCAATTTTACTTCCAATTCCTACAATTTCATATGAGATAGAAGCAATTACTTTACAAGAGACAAACGTCTATTTTACTGTTTCAGTATAAATAGGATTGTAAATATAAGAACTGAAATTAATTTAAATAAATTCGTTTTCGGTAGCCCGCAACCGAATTGTTTGTTATTTGTGTTTTATTTATTTCAATTGTATTATCTTAGTATAGCTCACGCCGATGAATCGATTGCCCGATATTTTCCAAGAGAATTAAAATCAGTCGCTTCTGTCTACAATCGCGGAAGTTCGGAAAAGCCCCGAGGTCGAAAAATAACTGGAACACAGGCGAGGAGACGAAAAGGTTCTTCCCTCGTTCGTTCTTCGAGGAAGATATAGCGCCAAGAAGTTCCGCGACTTATCGATTGCCGTGGACAGCGCCAGTTCGCTGCCTTTTCTCTCCCTCTCTCCCTCTCTATCTCTCTCCCTCTCCTCGCGTCTCGCGACTTTCTGTTCCTCGCGGCGGACACCTAAGACACGCGGAGATTCGCTGGCTCGACGTACACGAAATCATTACCGATTGTCGCGAATGCGGAGTCTCGTGCTGCGCGCGGCGAGCGACCTTGGCAACCTAATGCACTCGCGTCATATACACCGCCAGAAGGCAAAGAGCGAGCAACGTGGACAACGACCGAGGCAGCTCAAACGCGATTCGGTAACGCTTTGTTCGCTGTTTTTAAATAAATTGACGACTACCGCGGCCGAGCCGCAGTGTCGCGACGCCGACTGACCGCGGTGGACACGAAATCTCGCCGCGCGGATCTATCGAAGTCTCGCGCTGCACGTGCGGCCACGTGGCATCGCGATTTTTTTTATTTTTTTTTCGCGCTCATTCGTCATTTCCGCCTCACGTTGAACGAGGAACAAAGCCTCGATCCTCGCAGTGTGACACGGGAATTTTATTCCAGGATCAGTGAAATTCTATCCCGCGTACATAATCGAATCGTCCACCGATCGGTGCGGCTGCCACGAGAAACTTGGCCGACTCCACGGCGAGTTTCGTGCTGAACGTCGATGTGTTGACCTCGACGAGCGGGTTAATCTTGCGACCGCGTATTTACACTGGATTTCGAGGCAGTGGGCTTCGTGCGCCGCGCGGGTTCTCGAGCTTTCTGGCGACGACGACGACGACGACGACGATGACAAGTCGAGTTGCATCAGCTGTATTTCCATAAGGTTCGCAGAAGTTGATCCACGGAATTGTAACTATTGTGCCGGTTATTACGCGGGTGCCGACGCAATTCTAGAATTTACTGACCTTCAGCGAGATGCGCGAGTTGCAGAAATAACGTTGCGCAATTGTAAGTGTGAAAATTAGAATAAAAAAATAGAAACGTTAATAACCGTCGCGTACATCTGCGGGCTTGACGAAATGAACTTGGCGGAACTTCGGTAATTTTCCAAAGTGTAGGAAATCATCAGTCAACGGGTGGCATTGTGTCGCTTTTTTTTGCTCGTTTACTAATTCCGTTTTACTAATTATTCACCTCTGTTCCACCGTGATGTGTGTGTTTAGAGCGTGCGCGACGTTTCCTTGACGATGTTTGCGTACGAGTTATCTAATTGACCTACATCACTTGTTTGTCAAGGCTCGGGCGACTCTTTTCTTTTTTCGAGCGTGCCTAAAGCCCGCAATTAAAACGAATTTCGTGATTTTTTTCCCGTTGTGTTGTCAGAGACGACAGAATTCCGCGATTACTCGACGTTGCATCACTGCAAATATTTGTCTTTCGATTCAAGACAATGAAATTCGCATGACCTGCTCAAATCAAACTGTTCTAACCAACTAATTATTTTCAGTGAGCAGAAATCAATGAAAAAAAAAAAATCCTACACTTTGGGCGTTATACTCGGCAACATTACGCGCAAAATCATCCAAGCCTACAATATCAACCAGTCCCAACCAACAAATTATTTTTACTGACCAAAAACAAAACCACAAATCCGTGCTACGCATCACGTTATAAATTTAGCAAAGCGGTTACGCACAAAAACATCAGCGCGGCACGTGCGGTTTCCGTGTCTTCCGCTTTGTCGTGCACCGCGAGATCGGATAAACAGCACCGACAATCGCCGTTGTACTTTGAGAAACCCGCAAACGAAATGGCATCGTGCACATCACGTACGTGGCGCGGCGACGGGAGAGCCGAACGAGAGGTGGAGAGCTAAGAGAGCATAAAGAGAGATCTATGTGGTCGCAGATGAAGCAGTCTCGATAGTAAAGGTACTGATACGCGCGTACGCGCGCGCGTCTTCTCTATTTATATCCGCGCGGCGTAGTCTCGCGGGCTACTTGGCCGTGTCTGCAGCTACGTCGGGTAACGGGTGGGCGGTCGGGCGGTCGAGTAACGAAGGAAGGCGAACGTTTGCCGAGCACGTGACTGGACACGTTGATTGACGTTGGCAGATTGAGTTTCGAGAACCCGAAGACGTCATGGTGAGGGGGGAGTGAGAGAGGGAGAAGGAGCGAAGCCACGAGCGGCGAAGGGACGAGGAGAGAAAAGGGAGGACGAAACTCTAGACAAGAGGTTCACCCTTCTTGTACCCTCTGCCGACCGCGCGCGCGAGCTGAGACCCCGATTGCCCCTCTCCCCGCGGCGCGAAGACGACCGGGCGGCGGTTAAGGCCGAGGCTGACGCGAAGCTCTCACGTTCCTCCGCGTATTCCGCGCACTATGCTCCGATCTGTCGCTCTTTCTCTCTCTCTCCCTCTTGTGCCCGGTGCACATGTCGCGCTCTGGCTGCTGTTCTCGCGCTCACCTGCTGCGTCGTTTTTCTTCCCCCTGTCCGCGTTTTTCCCGATGCCGCGCGTTGTGTATCGGCTAATCGCGCGTACAAAGTGCCGACGTCTCGGCCAAACTCCGATACCACCGCGGAGTGGGTAATGAGTCATCGCGCGTCACCGGGCATCGCTGGACTCGCGAGAAGCACACACACGCACCTGATTTGGTTTCGTTTCGCTTCCGTTCTTTATTATACTCGAGTATGGACTCGATCGGGATCGATGCTATACTTACACGCGTAATCGTACACTGGGTACTGTCGGGTTTTTGTCGTGTCGGAATATGGACGACACGACGAATCGTATTCGATTCGGCTGACCGCATAGCCGACAGGTTTACGTCGACCGTGCTCGCTGTGGAACTCGTTTCTCTCGTATTGGCTGATTGTACAGTGAATAAAGGAAAAGCTGTTTTGAGCCTCCGTGATTTTTTGTGATGCGTTTGTCTGTTTTTGTATGGCAAAACAGAACATTTGGAGAAATTGTTGAGAGCTACACAGAGAAAAAAAATCAATGGATCAACCAAATCCAGCGGTCACCGGCTGTCAAATAAATGTTTAGTTAGAGCAATGACATTTTTTGTTTTTTCAACAGTTTCTCGCTTCAGCAGACCAAACGATGGTTAAGGTGAAAAAAATATTGTCGAGCTGACTAAATGATTTACTTGACAGCCGGTGAACGCTGGATTTGTTGAATTAACAAATCTCTTTTCCCAGTGTAATGGGCTGAGTGCTTCGGCACTTGTATATTGGATGGTGACATAAACATGTCACCATCCAATAAAAATTGTGGATGTCTTGATCCTAACTTGAATATTATGGATGAATTAAAAGAATATCGAAAATCTTAGATATTGTTTTACTAGAGACAAATTTGTGCCACGTTTATATTAGTATAAAAAAGTCCTAAACGACAAGGCTAACCGCGACGTACCCGATAAAGACGGACTAATGAGTATCGATTTGGCATTTAGCAAAAATTTGCTAGTAAAAGTAAAAATTTGGTTATAAAGCATGATGTCATGTGTACAATAGCAGAGTACAGTAGAGTAGATAATTAATTTTCTTTTTTACCCTTGGCATCGAGGCGCTGCGGCGTCTCTTGATATTTATTTGTTCCTGGGTTATTCAATCCCCTAAAGACAGATGTACAGGAAGTGCGGTGGATTTATACATAACCCAACGAAGTGAGTACAGAAAAAATGTAGATAAGGCGATACAAAGAAAAAATTAACATAATGAATGGCAGACGGAAGTATAACAGAAAAAACAGTAGTAGTAGAAAAGTAGGAGTAGAGACTGCGCAAAGAAAACACAGGAAATGATAAGCAAATTGAAAAAAGACAAATAAATATCAGCAACAAAAAAAACAGGCAAAAGCTAAGCAAAAATGCAGTCGATGAATAGTGGTACAAAAAACTGCCAAACGAAATGACTAACAGCGGGCAACCCGATAACAGACAGACACAATGAGCGCCAATTTGCGACGGAGCAGAAATCTCGCGAAAGCTTTTGAGAGTGATTCTCCGTTGGTAATACCCGAAAAATAGAATACCGCGAAAGAAGGATTAGACACTTCGTTCTCCCGTCCAAGCGCAAAAACCGGGATATCAAACTTGAACTTATTGCCCATATCCGGAGTATTTAGCTTCCGATCCCGGCAAATTCAGCCCGCACGACTCGTGTACGAATGCCGTGCGAGTACGTTCGAAAGCCGGTATTAATCTACGTATCGCGCAAGGGACGTTCGGATATCGGCCATTAGTATCGGAAACGCGATCGGACTATCGCGTATAAAAATCTCTCACGGTAAAAGCGCCGCGCGAGCGTTGCGACCCGCGGCGCCCGAATGCGGTGACCGGATGTGTTTTTTTGCTCCGTACATAACCCGCGCCGGGTCCCTTACACCAGTATCGGTTGGCACACAGTGTGTGTACCTTCCGCACTCTCGCCGCACGTTTTGTCGCATTTTTTTTTTGCACCCGCGTCGTCCCTCCCGGCCACTGGATCGAATCACCAGGGCGCAGCGCGCAGTACACGCAAAATTAATGACAAAACGCCGCGGAAATCGACGACAGAAATTTGCTTGTCAATCGACGCCCGCCGCCCCGGAGGGACGGGAGAATAATTCAAACCATCAGGGCGTACGCGGCGGGGGGATGAAGCTCCTGGTGCGCATCGAACCTCGATTTTCGCATTCACTTGATTTTCACTCCGATCGGCAATAACAAATCATCGGCGTTCTCGGGTGTTATACATCGTTGAATGCGCGCGGCGCGATATATAATTCATATTCATATAAAGTAAATAATTCGTCGATTGATATAAATTCCAATGAATCCGTGTTTATGAAAAAAGGACGATCCGGTGACTCGTTCGCGTCGCGCAAAACATTTATTATTTATACCGAATGGCATTAGTGACGAAGCCGGGGGAACCGCTGCGGCGATATTGGCGATGATTTTCCGCGCTTGAAAATGCATGTTTCGCCGCTGAAAACGAAAAACCGGATACAGAAGGAAAAAAATCACGAACAGCGAATCGTGGACGCGCGAAACGTGTCTATCAAAACCGTGTAACGAGTGTAAAGATTGCGCCACGTCGTTCGCCTGCTTCCTAATGGCTCGAGACTCCGAGTGCGTCGCTCTGTCGCTCTTTTTGTTCCCCGTTTCGCCCGACTCCGTCACCTTCGCCGCGTATGGCCTGTCCGTCCCGTTAACAGCCGTCCTTCGAATTTAATGCATTGATTAGACGCGCGTAACCCGCCGCGCGATTACGACGATTTGATGCGAGGTAGCAACGTGGATATCAAGCTCAATAGGAGAAACTAAAATCCCACTTGAATATTCCTCGCTTAGCGATATTTCACCTGCGAAAAACGATTCCCAACGCCTCCTTCTGGCTGGAATTATTCTTTTTGCGACTCGGAACGAGCGCGGTAAAAGCGAGTCGGCGGAGTTTATGCTACATAGAAAATTTATGGAAAATTATAGACCACGCTCGGGGCTATCGATATTCGGCGAGTCCTCCGACGCTGCCGGCGCGATATTGAAAAGGAAACCGTAGTCACACCCCGCGTCCTCTCGACTCGGCAGGGGGCACAGGATTATTCTTTCATTTCATGCTGTAGGCCGAGTGAGAGCTAGCGCAAAAATACTCCGCTCCTGATGCTGCTGCTGGTATTCGCTGAAAAAACCCAATAATTAACTCGCTTTCCTCTCAAACCCTTCAGTCGTTTTCTCTTTTATTTCCTCGGTCATCAATATAGGCGAATTGAAAACGAGATATCGCGCGGCAGTTAAAGTGACGGGGTGGTGGGTTCGAGGAAGGGGGGGGGGGGGGGGGGCTCGATACTTGGACGCAAACAAAAAAAAACCCGAGAAGACGAATCGCCGAGGCTGCGATGTTGATGGCGATGATAGCAGCAGCAGCGGCAGCTCTGGTTGTGGGAGTCGCTGTCAGAGCTTTCGCTTCCGAGCCCAGAGTCTCATCTCTCGACTAGTGTTTGAAGAGCGAGACCAGTGAGGATAAAATCAACGAAGTCGAGCATCTTCGACAGCTTTGGGATAGGGCGAAGGAAAACACGAGACGAATAAGATAGCTACAGGGGTTGGAGAGCGGGAAAGAAGGAGGGAGGCAGATACGACGAGATAGAGAGGAGGAGAAGCGAATTGGGATTTCGAAAGTAGAAAACAGACGAGAGCCTCGAGCGGATCAGCGCCCGGACCTCTCAAAGTCGGATTCGCCTGATCCCAACGGCGCCCGGGCGTAGTGAGCGCAGTCCCACAGGGTGTATTCGACGGCCGATTCGTTTACCCCCTGTCGTTTGCCTTCCTCGCGACATCTCGCGCCCTCTGGCTAGCTTTGCCCGCGTCGCCTTTTCTTTTCCCGTCTCGATGTGTGCTCGCGCTTCGCGGGAGACCGCGATAGGCCAGCCCCGAGGACGCGTACGTGCATCAACGTCTTACGGTCAACGGCAGTCAACGTGTTTTACAAACGCTTGTTTCAGTAGCAGAGCCCCTTTAGCTCCTCTCGATTGATTTCTTTTTTTTTTTTTTTGCTTTCGCACACTCTTCGATACAATACTTTGGAATTCTTATTATTGTTTTCTGCCTTCTTGTTGTTTGACGATGAACTGGAGCTGATTGGGAAAAATTGTTTGGCACACTTGAGGCTTGGCGAGTGCTAGGAGTTCTTTCTCTTCGTTGCTTGGTGTGTAAAGTTTCATAAGAGACAGCGAAAAAATATGTTTGAGTAATTCCGATCACTCCATACTGCCGAATAGTCTGCAGGTTCCGTGATTATTTATGTTTGAAGACCTGTTGTGTGTGTCATTGTGTGCCTTGGGTATAAGGGACGAGCAGCTCACTTCCGTACCAGACATCAGTCTGGTAAAACTACTTTTTATCTTCTTGTCCTAGGATCGCAGCAGCCCCTATCACGTGTTCAAATTGTAGATACATCGTTTGCAACACTTACCGGACGTTTGATCCTCCGCGTCGGCAGGATACCACGGAGTCAATGACTTTATTCGCTTGTTGTCGGTCCGACTCCGGAATCCATGCACCAAATCTCGGAGTCAAAGGATATTCCGGGGTAGCGGACGAAAGTTGCTCTTTCAGTGGAGCCTCTCGCCGCTCCCGCTCGTGTCGAATTTCCGCCACAGTTATCCGATTCTCTGGCTCGCTGGTTATTCGTCCTTGATGCAGTTGCCTTGGGATACTCCAACAAACGTAATATGTATAAAAACGGGCGAAAGGGACGCGCAGCTAGGACGACGCGGTGCTATGTGGAGATCCCAGATGGTTCCTGCTCCATCCTCATGGCTTTCCCTATGGCACTTCCTTCTTTTCTCTTTCCTTCGCACCCCCAACCCTCCCCCTCCCACGCTGCCCCGCCACCCCGGGCAAAAGTGCCGTAGCGACGGTGGTAAAAGCTGTAGAAGCTCTAACATGATCCATTGAGGCGTACGCGGAAGCTCGCTCGCGCGTTATACCCTCCCCTTCCTCAACTTTCGTAATAATCGAGGGCAAAAAAGCGCACGAGTAGGCGACGAGCAGCTCGCAGAGAGACGACGACGCCGACGACGACGACCATCTGCGGCAGTCGCTCGCGCTGCGTTCTCCCGCCTTTCTCGACTAATACTTAGCCGCCTCCTTTCTCTTCTTCCTCTTCTTCTGCTGCTACCGCTGCTGCTGCTCCTCATCCCAAATATGCAGAGTGGGCTTTCGCCCGGGTATAATGGGCCCCGACGAAGGTGCTTTTCATCGATTTTTTTGCCTTCCTTCCTTATATCCGATCTCGTTTGTGTGTCTTTCACTCCATCATTGCTCCTCGGCCGTTCGTCTCACGACTCCGTTGCGTATAACTTTACTCGTAAACCCGTCTCTCGGATCAGTTACAATTTCGTTTATCTTTCGGCGGAGCCTTTTCATCGATCTCTTCGTCATCTGCCTATAGCTGGATTTTTTCCTCTGTAAAAAGAATTAACGGGGCAGAAATGCCGATCATTGATAATCGCTGGGTACCATATTTTGATTGCTGGTTACATTATTTATTTCCGCGGATACCATCGATTTATCGGTGTCCTTCCAGCAAAATATGTATCATGCAGCCGAGTCGAATTATTTTTTGGGTGAAATTAAACAATTTTTTTGGATACTCTAAATGGAAAAGAAATAAAGTGCAAAGTACTTTGATAAACATGAAAAAGATGCAGGTTTTGCCTGAACAAATGACGTGAAAGTCGCTCTCGGATATTGCCACATGTTTTCGGATCTTTCACGTTTCTACCCCTCTTTCTAACTCGCTCTCTCTCTCTCCCTCTCTCTCGCCTGGCCTAATCACGATCCAGACTCGCGCTGTAACTCGTCGACGTGAAACTTTGAAGACGATAGAGACGAGCAAGTAGCAGCAGCAACAGCGGGAGAGAAGTTTGGGTGAACCGATAGCTAGTTATCCGACGATTTGCATTGCAAAGTTTCAGTCCCGCCGGCTGGACGACCCACGCTTTGGCCAATTTTCCTTAGTTCGTCGATTGCGGCAACACTGCGGCTGGCGAAATATCCCTCGTGACCGGCACGTCATTGACGCGCTTCCAGACAATGCTTATGAATCTCCAACGACATAAGAATATCGTTTGCGGTTTCGTAAAACTCATCATTTTTCATTAAATCCTAAATATATCGACGAGTACAATCAGTGAAGTCTGATTTTTGCCATAAAAAACAAACAAAAATCCCAATATTTATTAATTAATTAATTTATTCTACTCTTATTGCTACTGTAACTCTTGTTGCACGTTATTGACGCGTTTCAAGACAATGCTTATCAATACGCACCGATAAGAACGATGTTATATACGGTTTAGTCAGATAAAAACCAAAAAGTATTCTAATATTTTAACCGTCATGATAATTTCGAATCGTCTTAATTCTTAATCGACGCAAATAAACCCAAAACTCACATAATTCAATTTGTCAAATGAGACCATTTTTTCCTCTCCCTTCCATCAATTTATCTCGTTGCGGAACTAATGAAAAAAGTTGCCCACGTTGGTCGCGAACGTCCGCCGCGCGTTACACGTACAACAAGTTTGTTATTTCGCCTGCGCCGCGCGCTCGCGATTATGAAAAATGAGAATTCTATCGAGCCGCCCCCCCAGGCGCGATTATTTTCGCATTCGCATTATTCAACGTACGAAACTGGACATATTTTTCCTTTTCTTTTTTTTTCATTTTCTATTCCACTCGCCGCAGCGGGTAACAACTTCGCGACTCTGGCGTGTTACAGTGTGTTTACTCTGCCGTACGTAATTTTCATTACACGAAACCGCCGCTCGCTCAGCCGTTGGTTATTACTCGCGCATAGTCATCGTCTCGTTCGTACAACGCGGCGCGGCGGTGCCGTCGTTGCACTTGTCACTTGTCGCAAGTGTTGGTCTCCCCTTGCAAAGCCAACACGCGCGCGAAGAGGAGGAGGAGGAGGAGAAGGAGGAGACCCGGTGCACATAGACTCCACGAGGCATTATACCGCTGTCGTGACGACAGGCATTAGCGAAGGCGGAGGTGGTGCGCATCGCTCCGCCGCTGTGTAAGTAGATCTTGTTCTTGCAGCGCGGAACATCTAAGCTCCGCCGTAGTTAGGTATTACCTAGTGAATTATTCGGTTCAGCTGCGCTCGCGCGCCCTCGCCGGGACATTCGGGAGTCGCGCGCGCGTCAGTCGCCTCGCCCTCGGTGCACACGTTGCCGAGTGGCGATAATGCATGTACACATAAATATACATAGCCACTGGAAACAGAGCCGCGCGCGCTCGGCGCCGCACATAGCCAAAAGTTCCATGGGTCCCGCTCTCGGAAACTCGCTTCGAGTCTCGCGATAATAATGCACGTAATACATATCGCCCCACCCGGACGTCGTCGCGGTGCGAGGGGCTATGCGAATCATTTCGCGTTGCTTCTCGCGAGCTGCCTCGACGAGCGTTTTCGATGATTACCCGCACCGGGAGAAAACCGCGCAGCTGGGTTATTATTTCGATTATTCAAGACGGCGCACCCGACCAATGCATAGCAGAGAGAGAGAGAGAGAGAGAGGGGGAGATAGGAGAGCGGAGTCGGGCCCAGTGGTTGTACGAAAATTATTCGTTCGATCGAAGGAATAATCGATTAGGTCGGGGTGGGGGGGGATATGGCGCAAGAGCGGCGGGCGAAAACGCCGCGGGGGCCGCCGCGCCCGCACGTATCCCGTACATCTACTCGAAGAGCGTGCACGTGTATAAAGAGGCATGTGAATGGGAAGAGGCGGCGGGAACTCGTGCGCGCACTCTCTACCTTGTTTGCTCGATGCACATCGATATTCCCCTTCGAAGAGAGAGAGAAAGAGAGGGAGTGTGAAAGAACGAGAGAGAAACAGCGAGAAAGAGAGAGAAACAGGGAGAAAGATAGAGAGAGACAGAGAGTGTGAGAGATAGAGAGAGAAACAGCGAGAAAGTTAGAGAGAGAGAGAGAAAACGAGACAGCGAGAGAGAATGAACGGGCAGAGGCTTCGCGCGCCGTTGAGAGTGCCAGGCAAATTGAACTCTCATTTTCCACCGTTAACGCTTCGACTCCGCCGAGTAATACGTACGCGATGCACAGTGTGCGCACTTACAGATACATCGACGATGAGAAAGGAGGAGAGGAGAAAGACTGGCAACGGGTAGCGGCCGGGGGGGGGGGGGGGAGAGGGAGGGAGGGAAGGGGAGGGAGCTGAAAAGGGAGAAGGGACGGGGGTGGCGACGGCGGTGGTGATGATAGACGCGCGGCCCGTACGTGGAAAGCACATCGCCACGTATAATTAATTAAATCGTTCCGCGAACGGGGCGGTGCATTTATTTTTCAAATTACCCCGTCAGCGCCGCGCGCGCCGCACTGTGCATCTCGCGCTGTGCACCCCGCGACCCCCGCTGCATATCCACCAGAGCTCGCCCACCCCGGACTTCGTCTGCCTCTCGATGCGCGGCGCGATTCCCGCGCGCCCTCCGTCGCCTCCTCGCACACTCCGAGCGGGTCGGTAGGTTGCACTCGCGCTGCTGGGAGTTGAACCCTGCAGCTCGTTTAAACGTGGCCAATCTCTCGTGCACTACAGCCGGAACGTCGCCTCGGCCACCGTTTCGCAAAACCCCTACCACCCCGGCCGCCGCCCTGGTTTTCCGTCTCACGGCCCCCGATGTCACCAGCCGCAACGCCAAAAGCCCTTCGGCTTTGTACATAATTTTCCGTCTCTCCGCTCCTCTCTCTCTCTCTCCTGCCCGCTCTGCCTCCTCTCCGTGCAGCATCCACGGTTTAACTCCTATTTTGTTGCGGCGAAGCTTCCAGCGGCATTTTCGCATTATTTTTTCTTTTTTTGGACAACGAATTTTCCGGTCGAGTATGTCTGGTCTGCTGAAAATTAATTAGTGTGACGTTTATGCGCGGAACTGGATCCGGAGAGTCGTGGAAAAAAATTGGAGAAATTATATGAGTGGGAGGAGACGAATGGGGCCTCGTTTCGGGTCTTACTGCGGATTTAAATAATGGTCGTCTTTTTTCTTCTTTTTTTTTGGTTCGGATGATCGACGTAGCAGGATTTTGCTGGTACGTGCTTTGGCATTCAGCGACGGGCTACGGAGTGTCGAGCGGTTGAGGACTGGTCAGCGATAAGAAAGACGTGGCTGTGCCGAGATATCCGTGACATCTGCGAGCTATAACGCTTTCTGTTTACACACTTGGATAATTCATTCCATCTCCGCACCTGCAATCGCATCGAACCGCGGACCAGGAGTTCCCCGTGGAACGAGATTATTCGGCGGAGTGAAGATATAAACCAGCAGCGAAAAATAACTAATTTATTGTATATCATTTTATGTTCATTTAATACTTTTAAACATGATTCAATGTCAGTTTTTTTTTCGATTTTCCATATTCCTTGAAATGAAAGCCACTTGCTTTCCGTCGAAACTGCAAATGTCAACGAGAATTCTCTCGAATTCTTTTTTTTTTATTTCTCAATTTCTCCAACAGGCGGTTCCACGAAATACTTTTTCCTCCACGACCTCGGGCGTCTGTCCCTGAAAAAAATATGGCTTAGAACCCGGGCGAACGTTGTGTGCGGACCAGGCGCGCGGAATTAGGTTAATTAATTATTAGCCTTTTAGGATAAATTCAAGTGTACCAATTAAAACCCCCGGCCAACAGACGATTACTGCGAAACGCAAAACGTACCTCGCGCATCAAGACGCGGTATAAAACACTCAGTGCGTTCCCGACTTAATTGCCAAAGTGATTAAAAGCATATTTGGCATTACTCATAAAGCGATTAATCAATGTGATTAATTCTCTACGGACGCGAAATCCCCGGTGGACCTTGAACTTCCGTATAAAATTCCTTAGTTTGACAACAACAAAAAAAAACCGTTATCGGTCTGTTGTACGACCATCTGCTGGCGCCCAACGCCACTTGTGATTCCACACTCAAGACTAAAAGCCCGCAACACACGAGAGAACCATCGGCTATCGCATTATCTGCATTATCGCGCTGCCCTCTCCGCCTGACCGTCACAATTTCCCGGCCAGGTACAGCCGCAGCCAGTTAGATTCACGTGCACCGAGGTGGCAGGGAAACCCGATCGCGTCGCGGAGCCGCTTGTGGTGTCGACGTCGAACGGTCAGTACATCTTCGGACTCGCGGCCGATCGGACAATATAATTCGAACCACAATAAAATCTCGCTCTCACACACGGGATCGACAACGAGTCGAGCCGAGGGCGCGCGTCGCGTTCGCGAGAAAACCGCGTTTCATTCGGCTTGCGACTTTTATTCCCGTCGGCCCGGATTTCGTTGAACCTCGTAAATTTCAGCCGGTCTCAAAGCGCGCGAGTCTGTTGCCACAACAAATCGGGGTGTCGACTGTGAGTCACGATCAATCTCTCTCACTCTGTCTCTCTCTCTCTCGCACACTCGCGGTTATTCGCCAGCTCGTGACTGATATTATTATAGCCACTCGCGATTGTACTCACGCGCAGCTCGTGTTCACCCCGCCGCTCCGGCTATCGCGAAATTGAAATGTAACGAGAGAAATTAAAGCTCCGATTCGCAAACGACCTATCGGGGGTTAATCGATCGCGTGCTCACTACGCAACGATGTTGTTATAATATGTATAATATACTCTCCCGTATAAATGTACATGTATATATTGGTGTGTGCATAAAAAATTGTGTATATATTTTTTTTACTGCGAAAGTATATATGTTGACTGCAATACGCGCATAATTTTTTTATTATATCAAGTTAAGCAATGAAGTCCAAAGAGAAATGCGATAATAAGCTGTAAGAGAGCGAAATTAAAAAGAAAAATAACTATTTTTTCTTAAATTCTGCCTCTTAATGCAGAATTATATTATCGCACTAATTTTCTTTGGTCTTCATGGTTTAAGCTCGAGGGTTTGACCTACCAATCGACAGTGCCAAAGTAATTCGCTGACAAATAATATTTAGAGGTGGCTCAATCAAGATCTTTGTGTGTCAACAAATTTCAAACAAGTAAATATAATAAGGCTGAAGAACCGCGGTCGATGGCCTGTTGGCTATGCCGACTAAAAAATGGTACACACATCTAGTCATAATTACTGTTAAAAAAATGGTAACATTGCCAATAAAAAAATGTACTACTACTAATATTAAATATAATAATTAAAAAATTATGCCCGTATTCTGTATAGCAAAAGAATATTGCGGTTAGTATACATACAGCAAAAAAAGTATATATAATTTTTTTTTTTTACACACCCTAATATATACATTTATATCTACGTGTATTATGTATACCCACGGTGCAGTGCACTATATGCGTTCACGTATGCACACAGATATACGATAAGCGTGCGGATGCTTGAAATGGCGAGTTGGACCCAGGCCCCTGGGTCGTCCTGCGGCAAACATGCTACAGAGGCGACAGCGGCGCAGCCAGCGTAGAGGAACCGGCCCGAGCCTCGCGCGCACCACGTAGCGGTGGCATGATACGCTCGCTGGCTGCCGCCGCCGGTCCCGTCGGGAACATGTGTAATTGGCGGCCGCGGGCTCCAGTTGTCTGTCGCACGCCCGCACCACCTTTTATCGAGCAGCCCGCGCTCGTGACACGCGCGTGATAGCCGTGCACGTGACTCGTGAAACAAGCAAAGACTACACGAGAGAACCGAACCGCACGAAGGAAGCAGAAGCGGCGGCGAAATTACGCGCTGTAGGCTCGACGCCCGAGCCGCGTGTCGTTGTGCTCGTCTCCTCTACACCCAACACGGTACGTACGGGACACAAATATATATACATATATATATATATACATCACTACGAGTCTTTCTTCGTTCCTCTCCGTCGCACTTATCGAATCTTCGTGTTTGCTCCGGATACGCGAAACGTGATCGCCCACGCGACTTCGATGGGAGTCGCGATGAGGAGGATTACATTTATAATGATAATGGTAATAATAATGTGATAGCGATGAGTGTGCGGGCCGACGAGACTCGCGAGCCGTATTTACACACTTGTCGTTCGCGATAACGGGCGATCCCGATATGAATTTTGGTCGGGGGAATCGACACGTTTTCTTTTTTTCGATTGGGATATGTTTTTCTCGGGTCACCGCGCGGTTTGCTTTGTTTACGCAATACACGCGGACTCCGATGTTTTTGTGTCGGGTGCGTTAAAAATTGCGTGAGCAATTTGAGAAAATCGCGGTTATGACAGGAGGGCTGTATTTATTGTTCGGTGTTATTGCAGTCGGGGAGGCCGAATGTCGTAATTTTTAAATTACGCATATTTGCATACGCAAATATGTAATTTCGCTCGCAGGTGGATAATCATTGAACGTGGTTTGGGATCGAATTTTTGCGTAAATCGGTCGAGCTGTGCGCGGTTCGAATTATGCGGCCGCAGACCGTGGCTTGCGCAATTCTCGCGATACCGCGCTGGAACGTTCTGAGTAAATGGATTATTGTTGCAAATGTTTGCTACATTCTTTGTCGGGGAGACGATAAATCGACTCAGTTGCGTGGGAATTTAAATGTCTCGGGTTTTTCGTTATTTAAATTGTTGATTCCCTAACTTCGACGAATTTTAAGCCGATAAGATAAACAAAGTATCTCATTATTTACACAAGATTGCAAAGTGGAACCTTGCACATTGCTTCCGCTTTATTTCTACCAACCGTCACAAGGCGATCATTTTGAGAAACTAAATTTTCATCGACATTCTCACCAGATTTTCTTTCGCTTTCGTCGCGATCGGAAAAATAAATATAATAATCCATGCGTCGCGTCTCAGTGCGAGTTCTATCTGTCATCAATTTTTTTTTCGCCTCCTCTTTTGGCTCAGAATTCCCATCGAGCGCAATATTGTATTTTCGACAGCGGCGTTCGGCGAAATTCGTGAAAATTGCGTGATATCCACATTTCGACGGCGTCGTATTTTCGTGCCGATTCCCTGGACGCCCATGCCGCGTATATACAGCGGCAGCGCGTGGGTCCTTTAATTCTCTTTTCGCGAACCACATCGCAGTCGGCAATTTCGACAAAAACGCTGTAACGCTGAACGAGGCCGGCGGGGTGGTCGAGGGGGGGGGGGGGGCGGCGGTTAGGGGGAGTCCGGAGACACCAAAGCCCAGCGAGATGGAAGAAATCGCGATAAAAAGCAACAGTCCGCCCACGTGACCGAAAAACGAGAGAGAGAGACCGACCGGTTATTAGAATCGTCGATCCCCCCGGCGCGTCTGCTATATTTCGCGTTTCTCCGTTTCTTCGTGTTCATCTCACTTGGCTCGTCACCAACCGCGCCAGAGCGGCAGCTCGCGCTCTGGCGCGGCGGACATTCACCCACTCGTCTTCGTTCGAACTGAAACAGATGTTATTTCGTTTTCCGAGAAATCCGAGCTGATCAACCGGAGTACATTGACGCTGTCGTAACGTCTATCCGCCACCCGTTTATTACACGCAGACGTCCCATGCATTATTAATCCGTCCGACGAAAATTCTCGCGAGACGTCCGTACGTTTATTATCGGGTATTACCTACCGTACGACGAGCCCGAGTCCCGGGGAGACGACTCGCGACGAGAGAGAACGCGCGGATTTTTATTACACAGAGACTGCACTCCGGTTCGATGAAAATTGCGCATCCCCGGTCTTCTCCCGTCTCGTTTTCTTCGTCGTTCGCCCCCGCCCCGGGTCGCCCTACGCCCGCTGATGACGCTTCGTTTGACGCAAAGTTCGACGACGACGCCGACGACGACGACGACGACGAGGCTCGCGTCGAGATAGAAGCTGAGCGAGCGAGCGAACGAACGAAATTCGCGCTTGTGAGGAGCGCAAGCTTGAACAGTCGTTAATTAACGGAACGCCAATTATCTACTGGAATGACAGAGGGCGAGGCGCGGGAGAGGCGGAGGAGCCCGAGGACCGAGAGAGCCGACTACGAAAAGAGTTCCTCTTCGCTCGTCTGCCGACGGGCGCTTCGCTCGTCGCGCGCTTCTCATTATTCCCACTCCCGGGCTCTTTTACTCCTCTCTCGTTGCGGCTGTTTTTTTTTCTCCCCTCGCTCCCGCCGAGAACCGGAAATTCCTGGCTACACTCGATTCTTTTGCCGCACCTCGTAATAATCGTTTTCGGCAGGACCGAGGGTGGGGGAAAGAGGAGCGTTTGGATAGTCGCCAGAAGCAGAAGCAGCAGCAGCAGCAGCAGCAGCAGCACTTGGATGACTCTCGACGAATCTCTCGAAGGGGGTTGCGCTGTACGTGAAGCCATCGAGGCGAACGGAAAACCCGTGGATCCTGCTGGTACTGCACGAGAGAAAGAAAGAGAAGCGCGCGAGCTGTAGTCGCGCTATGGTCTGACGTGGCTCGGCCGATGCCACGTCGGAAGCGCCTCGACCACGTGCGGAAAAGATGAAGAAGACGAAGCGAAACGAGAGAACAACTCTGCCAATCCACTTTTACCGCTGCTGCTCACCACCGCCGCCGCCGCCCCCCGCACACACATTTCTCTTCATTCTCCTCCACGTGCGGCGCCCCACGGCTCGCCTGATATTTAATTAGGTGAAGAGGAACGCTGTGAAATAAGAACGCAAGCATTTTTTTATCGTCGAATTATTCGACTGTAGTTTTTGTGCAGGACTCGCTCTGTCAGTCGGGAGGCAAAATATAATCTCCGAAATGTTTGGTTTCAAAACTCAACTTGGTAGTTGATGAAATTTGCGACGACGGGACATCAGGAATATATAATATCGCCGTATTATATATTCCTGATGTCCCGTCAGAGTGGAAAAAAAATTACTTGAAATTTAATGCGAATGAAACTTTTTATGCATAAAGTGGCATACTTAATTTAATATGCAGGTGCTGTTTACAATTAATTAGTGGATTAGTAAAAACGCTAAAAATACCTTAATTTCAACGGTTCACCTTAACTTTACTGTAAAACTACTTTCATTTAAATAATTTACCTCAAATTATGGTTGAATTCGAAGCACAAATTTATGCTAAAAAATGTCGCATTTTTTCGAGAGTGTTGATTACTCACTGGGCGAGAGGTTAATAATTAAAGAAGCTAAATTTTTTATACAGAAACAAGTATACACGAATATCATCGAATATTCCCCGTCCTTCAGACCAGTCACCGCACATGCTCCTCATTCGCGGCTACAATTAATAATCGAACGTCCACCGCAGAGTCTCGTGACTCCGCGATTCCAGCGGCAGCTGAGCTGTGTTGATCGTCATGTACAGCTGCGTGTGATGCAGGCCTCGATGAACAACCGTACGTCGCTTGTCTCGTCGTCTCTGTCTCGTTTTATTCGCTCGTCTGTCTGTTTCTGAAGGCCCACGTAAATACGTACGTATCACGTGCGTGGCTGGCGCATCCACATATCCCCCGCCGCCTCTTCCTCTTTTGCTCTTTTTCGTTCCCCGCCTTCGTGATGTGCATCGAGTTCTCCCTCGTCGCTCCTATCAACATCATCGCCATCAGCCCGATGACTCTCTTTCTCTGCCCTGCTGTGCACAAGTCATAAATAAAGATGCTACTGTTGTGCCAAGGCTTACAACCCGTTTATTGGCGTGTCGCACGCGCGCTCTCCGCACCCGCCTATAGCTCGGTCAATTGAATCTCTCTCTCGCGTCGTACGCGTCTCTTCCCACGGGACACAACACCGAGTCGGCCACCGAGTCCTACGGTCGGTACTTGCGCCTTCCACTTGACTTTCAACGGCAGCAAAAGAAAAAGCTCGAACCTCGCCGCAATCATTTTTTTCTCCCGATTCTTTTCTCCTCCTTCGCACTGTCAATTTTTTCCCGTATTTGTTCAATTGCGGATCGCGTGTGTTAATCGCCATGTCGCAATATCGGTTATTTTCACGATTACTTTTATCGCGTGTCAACATCCGCATTTTTTTGCGGTATGTCTACATGCAGATCGTGATTTTTAGCTGAACAAATATGTTGCTTCGCTTTGCTTGTTTGGCGAAAAAAGTTTACAGCTTAGGCGATGCGTAAACAAGAAGACAAACTTTATTTTTATTCGCGCCGGATCAACCTGGTGGTTCATGTGCAACTCGCGCAGTCATAACAACGAAACGGTTGATGCGTCTGGCCTGCGGCTTCTCGGAATTAGTCATCGAAAGGGATTGTCGCGCAGTGCGCGAAACTGTCGTCGGCTTAGGAATTCATGACACGCGAAACCATCCACGAGAGCCGTAACGCCAATTGTATGTTTGGGGATGTTCAACCTCGAATCGATTGCATCGCGTTTAACGATCGTGAATATTCGTGTATGAAGGCACTGGACACTCAGAATAAACACATTTGGTTATGTAGAATGAGCTCTTATCAAGCCCGAGT
This sequence comes from Pimpla rufipes, assembly GCA_963932165.1. Classification (NCBI taxonomy): domain Eukaryota; kingdom Metazoa; phylum Arthropoda; class Insecta; order Hymenoptera; family Ichneumonidae; genus Pimpla; species Pimpla rufipes. The sequence continues at coordinate 15,208,784 of OZ010635.1, forward strand.
GTTCTCGAACGTTCCCTGGGCGAAATTTGAGTCAGACACATAAACACTGCGCCAGGAAACACTCGGCTACATAATTTTACAACTGTTTTTATCAAAACCGTCGAGCTTATGTTCACATAATTTTGGGGTTTTATTACCCTTTCAATGCGAAATTTACAGTTACGTTCACACGACCGTCTGACTCATAATCTTTTTGGCGATGTTTTGATCGCTTATGTTCACAAAATTTAGAATATTTATTACCCTTTTTAATCCACAATTTACAGATACGTTATGACATTTCTGGCTTGCCTTATTTTTCGTCAATATTTTGATCGCTTTTCGCTCATCAACCAAACGCAAAACATTGATCCATCGGCCACGCGAGGCCCACGTTTCACAGCCGCACCGATAATTAGCATACTTTGAAATTTTCCTATCCAAATTACACGCGCCGTTATGTTCCCACGAGCGACCGCTAATGCTTGTCGACAAAGCGTGATCCTCTTTGACGCGATAACGATTTCGAGAAATGTAGTCACCGAACCGCGCGCGATCCGAGTAATCTTTGGGGCAGATGTTAATTATTTTATTGGCATAGATTAAATTGATTAAACAGTATGCAGAGCAGTCGCGGGGCGATCCGATTATTCGGCAACATTTGTTTGCGCGTATCGCAGAGTGCCGCATGCGGAATATGCGGGTGCATTGACGAGCTAGACGTTGAAAATATTATAGATCGCACATTAGCATAACTGCGGTGGAAATTTTCCTATCCCGTGATCTCCCGGCGTGAAACACGTGCCTGACGTACGTTTTGATTTCACAGACTTTAAAAGCGCCGGCGGTATCGACGCCGTTAATTACGTTATCATAGCTGTATGCTCGTTATATTGATTTAATTTCCGTATAACACACGCGGGATTTACACCTAATGCCTTGTGCTACGAATCTGCTCGACTGATTCCGAGGTTCCGCACCAGCGTTTTTGTTCGCGAGAGACAAACAAAAAAATGAATAACGAGGCACCGCGTGGAACTCGCGGAAGGTGGACAAACGTGGGGCTGGGAGTCGCGGGGGATTTCGTGAGAATTTACACGTTCGTCACCGGAGCAACGAATAACCGAGCCAGACGCGGTTACGACCGACGGCTAAACGATAATTAATGGCCGATTACTCGGGCTGTCACCCGTTGACATACAAATATTTGTCAAGTGATTCGTGCGTCGCTCTGTCTCTCCTGTTAGCTCGCACGTACACACGACGTTTGATCTCGCTTGGTTGAATACCTTCCGTGCGATCATTGTTTCTGCGCTATGAAAGACAGAGAAATCGCGACACGCGAAAAAATTCCCAAAACTTCGAAAAAAATAACGAGACCATGAAAATAAAATGGACTACGTCAACAATGAATTAATCACTCACATCGGTTGATAATTACTCGTAACTTAATCGGACCCCCAAATTAGGTTGTGATTTTCCTCCAGTCCCCTCTGTAAACAAACCTGCTAAGTGGAATCTTGTGCTTGCTCATAATTTTCCACCTGTTTTGAAGCCACCTCTATGTGAAACTGTGTTTATCAATCTTCGCGTCCTCATCATTTTCCACATGCCATGAAGTCATCTCTATGAGGAATTACGTTTATCAACTTGAATGTTCTCCTAGAGGAAGATTTGTGGCAGGTGGAAGGTTATGTGGAAGCCAATGTGTATTAATCTGTTTGTACGGAACTATTTAATCCCTTTACACAGCAAAACGTTTCGCTCAGCTTTGCAACAGGTTTCTCATCATTTTCCACCTCCATGTAGAACTATGTTGATCAACATTCGCTTCCACGGCATTTTCCACGTGTCTTACGCCAGCTCAATGAGGAATTATGTCTATCAACTTTCGCTTTCTCATAGAGACACATTTGAGCTAGGTGAAAAATCTTTTGGAAGCCAGTGTGTCACTTTATACAGAACTATTTAGTCCTCTAACATATCAAAACCTGTCGCGCATATTCCAATCGCCTGAGCAAATGCGCTACATTGCAGGTGGAATTCGCCTTACGCTCTTCGTAAAAACCTGCATACCAGAAATCTCCGAACTCAATGAGGAATCATGTCTATCAACTTTCACTTTCTCATAGAAAAAACATTTGAGCCTGGTGAAAAATCTTTTGGAATCCAATGTGCCAGTTGATCCAGAACTATTTAGCTCTCTGACACATCAACAAATATCGCGCATATTCCAATTGCCTGAGACTCCATGACCCGCTACATCGCAGATGAAATTCGCCTTACACCGTACTTGACGTCACGATTGACAAAGAATCATCCTCGTAAAAAGCTGCATGCCAGAAAAATCCCAGCACCAGATCCGCAGTCGAGCTGCGCGCAGATGTAAAATACGACACTTGCGGGAAAAACTTTCGTCCGGCATGTGACGACTTCGAAAATTATACGACTCTCGATCGCGTCAGCGAGTTCCGATCTTTTTAGTTGAACCAGAAAACTTCGCATTGCGTCGGCACGAGTCTGAATTGTGGACGAAACTTCCAGCAGGTGGATGCGGACATTGCTGAACGCCCTTTGAGAAGTTCGAGAAACCCTCCGCATTCCGAACTTCATTTCGCTCGCGACACGCGCGCCCTCTTCTCGCTTTACATGTTCTTCGATACAACTTCTCGCTGCAAACCAATTTCCCGTCGTGTCTCCTTGTTACCAGCTTCGTCCTCGCAATACAGATTTTTCCCCCACGCACCAACAAAGTGCATTTTGCTCGTGTATATCGTATAAATTTCTGCGTTATACTGCGTGGGAAACCTTAGCAACGCCATTTTTTCACGCTCGGCCGACAACAGCCGTCTGATTCGCCCGAGTCGATCGCCAAATCCGTTGGACGAGCCACGAGTAGCAGGGAGAGATTACGGCGTCTTGATCCCGAAATCTCGTGGACACCGAAAATCAAGCCCCTCGAATCTGTCCTCGGAAAACTTTTTTTCCCCGACGACGACGACGACGACGACACGACGCCGTCGACTAATGGAAAACGAACGGCTTTGCTCTTTCACGAGGGTCGAATCTTTCCTCGAAGCTTTCGCGTCCGATTTTCCATTCTCCGTATGGCGCGAGAGTCTCGTGTGTTTCGCGACGTTGGTCACGTGCTCAGCGCTCGGACTCGTGACGCCTCGGTGCATAAGACTCCCCGAGTCACGAGGCGAGTAACTCAACGATGTGTCAGATAATAATACGTCGGCGCTTGACGCGCTCTCTCGTCTTTCTATCGTCGCGCGGTGCGCGCGAGCTCGTTAAGCTCGTTAGATGCAATAAAGCGCGGTGTGTTACTCGAGAATAAAGAGAACACACCGAGTCCCTTGATCTCTCGGCGCTCCGTCGTAGACGTTCGCGTGCCGTCTATCAAAGCCCGAGGCGCGTTTCGCCCCACCACCCGGGCGTTCATTTGATTACTCGACAAACACAGACGCGGCGCGAACGGAGAGCCCCGCGATTTTCTAGTCTCGGAATTTCGAGACAGCGAAAAATGTTTCCCCTCGGAAATTCAATTACAGTACGCCTTTCCCGTTGCTCTTTGACGTGGGGTGGTGGGGGGGGGGGGGGGGGCGGGGAGGGAGGATTTCCGGCGAATTATCCAGGCACAACTCACGGGGCACAAAGTATAATACAAGCGATTTTATTTTTTTCTCCCCCGAATAATTCGAGACTTTCCGACTAAAACGTTTCGGAACACATATATCAAAGGAATCGTTGGAGGAAGCCGATTATAATATAATTTCTGGAGATATAGGTAGCGTCTGGTGGTTCGGGGGTACCTGGAGCGGTCGGAGCTCGTGGCGATGAAAACAGTGAATATTCGCTGGATGAAAACCGCCCCTCGGGCGGTACACAGCGAGCTCGTTGGGTTATTCGCTTCCTTCTTGCTCTCCCTGTCTCTCCCTCGTCGCCCTCTCGGAAAACTCTTTCCCTCCCTGTAAAGTCGATAATCGAATTTCGCATGGGCGCGTGATAATTATTCCGATCGAGTCGGTGTGTTTCCGCCCGAGTGAAAACTAGAGACACACCCGAAATCCGGGGAGGCGGCTCTCGATGTGGAGTGGAAGGACGAGAGAAGCAGCGAAAAACCGCCGTCCCTCTCATCCCCGGCCCTCCGCCCACCCCACGCCCTGGGCTTCGTTCGCGCGTTCGCGACCCCGCGCGGAGAATGCCAGAAACCATCGGGAATAAGCGAAGAAAAACAAAGTGAAAAGAAAAGCAAAGAGATAACCAACCGCGATGCACCGCGAGCGCGGAAAGTGAATAGAGAAATCCGCCACCCCCTCCTCTCGTGGTATACATGGCGAGGTGTAGTATTGGCGAGGAAAATAGAGACGTCATTCACGTGCAGCGCGGCGAGGGGAAAAGGAAAAATAACGCACGCTGACACGTGCAGCGCCACCGACGCGCACTGTGGAAACAAAAGACGTGGGGGACGAAAGAGAGAAAAATAAGCAAAACAAAAAATAAACACAAAAAATAAAAGAAAGGTGCAGGCGAAGACGCGTGAGCTACCGATAGAGAGGAAAAACAGAAATTCTGGCGTGGAAAGCGAAGGAGTGAGAATAGGAAAAACAAGAGTTGGCTGCGTGTAGCGCGCAATGCGTGCGCAGGGGGGAAGAAAAAAACGAGAGTTTCAGGCTAAAAATGGTTGGCGGTCGTGTCATTGACGCGCGGAGAGAAAAATAATCCTTGAGCCAACGAAAATAAGTGATGACACATGAGTTTTGTTGCTCAGGTTCGGAAAATATTTGTCGAATATATAACGCAATTCGTGTAATCAAAATAGCATTGCTTCACGCAAACAGCAGAATCTGTATTAAAATATTGTTCTAGTACAGAAAAATGCGTATATTTCAAATAACCCGCTGTAGGAAAGATGCGTAGCCAAAATATCGTAGTTACGTAGCAACATTTTTAGCCACATCAACATATTATTTTGTTGAATTACCAAATATTTTTGTTAGATAAAAAATCTAATGTGACGTTTTGGTGAATATGAGAAATGTCGTATTCCCGTGCGAATCGAAATCAACAGTGACATAGTGCATGTAATGCATGTATAAGGAGGGAGAAAAAACGAGAGTTTCAGGCTAAAAACGGATGTTCGTGTCATTGACGCACGGAGAGGAAGATAATCGTTGGGTAAACAAAAATAATGCGATGACATATGAGTTTTGTTTCTCGGATTCGGTAAACATTTGGCTAATGTAGCGCAATTTGTGTAATCAAAACACCATTGTTTCACATAAACAGCAGAATTTGTATTGAAATATATGGTTCTAGTACAGAAAAATGACATTTTAGCCAGATGTGCACATTATTTTGCTACCAGAATTTGTCGCTCAATTACAAAAAAAACGCGTACGTTTTGTTGCAACATTTTGAACATGTGACTAACCGTCGATATTCGGAACGAATCAACATACGAGTTTTGTTGTGTTAATACGCTATGCTCGTGTTTTTTGACGCATCGCATCGATCACGAAAACTATCCTCCTGTATTTCTTCGTTTCTACATCCAATAATATACTGCCTAATAACACGTTTTTGGTCAGCCGGAGAAATATCGGTTTCCCGCCCGAATCGCGGTCAACAGCGAGGCGCTCGGGGCCTCGTTTGCTACTCGCATTAGCTCATGGGGAGCTCTCGCACGGTCGTCAATTTGGAGTACTCGCGCGGGTTCTAGACGATCTTGTCTCGTGCATGCGTCGCCCTGAACGAGCGAGTGCACTCTCGTTCGTCGCGCGCGCATTGTGCATTGTGCATTGTTCGAGCGTTGGACCGTCTCGAGGAGGTATCTTCCTGTATGTGCGGATTTCATACCTATGTATGTATGTGCATGCGCGGGTATTGTTAACACATATGTATAATGTAGTAACCCATCAGCTCGCACGAGACATTTTTTTAACGACCATCCGGCCACTACCTCAACGACGAAAACGCCGAGGCTGATCATTCCGATTCGTCGGCCTCGCAGATACATAAATATACTATGTATATAGTTACATACATTTATCCGCTCGAATCCTCCCCCCCCCCCCCCCCCCTCCTCATCGCCACTCTTCGCATCACGTGCCAAATCCTGCGGCTCATTAAAATTCCAAGTAAACAAGTTTATCTCGCTCACTCTCTTCCCGTTCGCCCCATCTTCGTTGCATCCGCGATTCTCGCTGGAGACATCCCTGGAGGCGAGTACAACAACGTGGCGGAAAAAAAGAGAGAGACAAGGAAGGGTCGTTATACTAACCGACCGCTCGGCGCTGGTCCCAGTGGCCACCGTTGCTCGCCTGCGATTCTCTTCGTTTTTTTTTTTTTCATCTTCTCTTCCTTCGACATAAACTTGAAAATTTAAACTTCAGTCCTTACCATTTCTTCGCCGGTGAGATCGGTAGTATACAACGAGATTCATTCGACGCGAATCGGGTGGTTGCAGAAATAGAAGTACGGCTATACGTTTTCGCGGTAAATTTGGCGAGAGGAGATCGGCGAGGCCTCGTTGAGACTCCGAGAACGCAAATTTATACCGGATGTATGTTTCGAGGCGGGAGAAAAGATGGAGCGAGTTCTGCCCGGTGCGAGGGCCGGCGGAAAGCGAAAATCGCCGCACCGCATCGCCCGGTCCATATAGACGCGGATTCTCCGCTCGTTCCGACGCTTCTTCCACGCCCGACTGAAAATCGCCACGCGAGAAACGCGAGAGAGAGAGAGAGAGAGAGAGAGAGAGAGAGAGAGAGAGAGAGAGAGAGAGAGAGAGAGAGAGAGAGTCGGCTAACAGTTCTGCCAGCGAGAATGCAAACCCAGGGATATATTTTTTAAGATTCGCGTGTTCTGCGCTACCGCGGAAATGAACTACGTTTTCTTCCGCTTTCGTAACGGGGAAAATATTGTAATTGCCCCCCGGGCGAGCTAGAGAAAAAACCGGAATCTCCTCGTCTTTAATCGCAGAAAATCCTGGGGATATTCGCGCGGCTCGCCGAAGCGAATATTGCCGTTCATTACCGACGAATCCGCGGAAGAAAAGGGGGTAGAGGGGTCGGGGCGGCTTATCATTTCTCGATTCTCGTTACGATCGTCAGTCACACCGTGTCGAATGTATAAAGTGTAAAAATGCCTCGGTGTGCGAGATTCAACGTCATCCACACCGATTCACCCGTGGCAGACGTGCCGTACACTTCTCGGCAAAGTTTGCCGAGATTCCCGGGAGTGACTCGCGTCTGGATCATTATTTGATTCGAGCAAACTGAACGTCCGATGGTAGGTGTTGTAGGAAGCCGAGACGGAGCTTGATAGCGATATTACACCAGACACAATTGCACAGCTTTACGTAATTGCTTTATCGCGCAGTGCGACGTCGACGCTCCGCCGCTGCTGTTGCTTTTAATTCCTTTTAATATATACATATATGAACAGTATATGTATATGTATTTTTTAAAATATGTGTATGTTCCTTATAACTTGGAAAAATGCGGAGAAAATTATTTTCCGCATTTTTCTCGTCGAAATTTATATTTTTCGGGAAAACAGCGATACTTTTCAAAATGTATGAAACCGAAAAAAAATCACAAAAAACGCAAGGGAAAAGCAAGGGGAATGCATGGGGGGCGTATGTATGGAAAAATGTGCGATTTTTGAGGATCGGTCTTCAAATTTCTGTGAAAAATTCAGAAATAAAGGTATCGTGTTCCGCCTCGCGGCATGCAAGAATGCATTCTTTTCGTTATTGAGTTTTCTCTCGAACGAAGGAAGAAAATCCAGGTTCAATCGAGCCCAAAAAAAGTAACCTCGATTTTTGTGAAGTGACGAAATTTTGAAAAAAGTGCGAAAATACTTTTCATTTAAAAAAAAAAGTTTTACACTCTATGATTTCGATGTACTTTTGCCCGTAGACAATGAATTGGTCGTTAGTTTTTTTATTTTAACGCAATAGATTCCACGAAAAATGGTAAAAAATGAATTATTTTAATTTATTTTATTTTTTATTTTTTGCATAAAAAGATAATCGCACATCGCGCGTATGGGCTGGTATGATATACAAATAACAATATGTGTATTTTATGATAATACAATATATTTTTGCTAGTAAAAAGTAACATGGATAGAAATTCAAAGGAGATGCTCAGTACAGTTCAGTACGCTTTCGTTGCGCTTTGCCGAACGCCGGTGTTGCAATCGCGACCGGTGAGAGAGCGGCGCGGCGTATGACGGCCGTGGCTCTCTTGAAGGCGATGACATTAGTCATTGAACTTGGTACGAGCCGGAGGCACGCGCAAAACGCTCGCTCACTCACGCGCGATGCCCCGGGAGAGCCGCGCGCGGAGCCAGAATAACGCGTCTCCCTCGCGCTCCAGTTGCGAGCCACAGTACAATACGCGAAGCGATCCATCACGCCCGCGAAGCCATCGCGGAAGCCCCCGGGTGGCCCGCTGGCTTTCTGGCCGTGGCTCGCACGCTCCGGCCCCGGCGAACGCGCAGATCGACGCCGCCCGTGTAGCGCCACTTGCGCGCCTCGCGCGGCTCGGAAATTGTCACCACGACTTGGCAAGCCCTTCCAGAGCGCAGAGATAGCGCGCGGCCCCGAACGTGCCGGGCGCTCGTACGTTTGTTCAGTCCTCGTTAAATAATCGGAACCCGCGCGTCTGATCTGTTGCCCCGCGAGTTCGCCGGCTTGCACGAATCAAATGGCTCATCGGTCGTCCCTCCCACCCGGAGTCAGAGCCTCAACGTGTAGGCACGGCAATGTGTGCCTTCGTTTTCCGTATTTGTCCTCGCTATCTTGAATTATTGATTTCGCATCCTCGAGTATTTACCGCCTAAAGCCTGACTGACACGTGACACGTCAATTTAAATATCACGAATATCGTTTCGGACGACATTAGTGATACTTTTTGGAATTAAGATCGAAGAGTCGCGATAAAAGTGTGCTTAGGCGATGAGAAAAACATGTCACGCTCGGGTTGAGCTTAGTTCGTGATTTTTTTTATCTCCCGCTCCGAGGATTTACTTGTTAAAAGGTTGGTAAATAAATGTTTTCGACGTATCTCTGCAGTATCACAAATATCGTTCGTCTTTGAACGATATTCGTGATACTCTTTGGAATCAAGATCGCAGAGACGCGATAAAAGTGAGCTTAGGCGATGAGAAAAGTGTATCACGGTCGAGTTGAATTTGGTTTGCGATTTTATTCGTTTTCTACTCCAAAACTGACTCGCCAAACCGTCGGCAAAAAAATGTTTCTGCCATATTTCCCAGGCGTATCGTCGGGCCTGGGATTCTAAAAAAGCTTACGCGCTTCGCGGGCATGAAAAGAAAACACACGGAAGGCCGGAGGAATCTGCATTTCGCGCGGGGAAAAAAAAACGAAATAATGACACGGGAGTAAGAGCACGTACTGCCGTCTCGCGCATTAATACCATCATTATTTCGTCGCTAGTCGAGAGAGTTGTGGCTTAATTCGGCGGATTTTCAGCCGGCGTGAGAGTAACGAGAGAGGCAACTTTGTAGCGTCTCTAAACCGTACATTGTATATAATATACGCGCGGCATAATACACCGCGCACGTAAATTGGGTCGAGAGCGCAGGAGCCGACCTCACCGAGGGACAAAATGACTTCTCTTCAGCCCGTTAAAACGTCTACGTGTGTCTGTTTCCGCGCACGTCCGACGCTCTCGCGCCACGTTGTCGCGGAAGTGCGGTGATGGAAAATTTTCGTCGCCACGCGGGCCCTAGTCAAATATTCCGTCAGCCCGAATTTTTCCCCACCAGATCCAGATTCCAGATTCCATCGGACTCCCCGAGGCTAAACGCGCGCGTAATAATTCCCAACTGCGACGATTCCCGTCGTCGACGTTGACGAACGGAAAATTTGAGGGAGTCACGGGACTCAACTGGCAGAACTTGTGCGATGTGCGGCTTCCGAAAAAAAAACGTAAAAAAAGGCCAGGCTGGAGTGAGGGAAACGGTTCGAGCCAGAGTGAGGGAGATTCGCGATGCAACCGGCGAGATGTGTCAAGTGGGGTGGGAGGGAGTAGGGAGCGAAAAAAATGAGTAAAGTCGTGTGCCACGTCGTGACGGCCAATGCGCGTGGTACGTACGCGCAAAGGCTCAGGCTGAATACGTAGAAGCGACATTTGGCTGTATATATAGGCGCACTTGGTATACTGAAATGTGCGCCAGCGCCGAGAAGTCGTGAGAACGAGGCGGGGAAAGGGAACGGCAAGCGTTACAGTCACCAGCGAAGAGGGACATCAGTTTCCGAGTGATGACGCGAATGGATCGACGAATTGCAGAAGCTGCGAGGGCTCGCGCCTCCTCGCGGCTTCTGCCGCCGCCGCCGCCGCTTCGGATTCCGGCTGCGCGGGCCTCGCGCTCGGTGCGGAGATGACGATAAACAATAATGCGACGGAAGATAAGGCGGGAGTAGTGGGTCTCTCGGTCGTTAGCATAATAACACCGAGTGCTTCACCTCGTTGTAGTCAGTTCGTGCCGTCGCGTCAATCGCGCCGCATTTGTCGCCTCCTCCTCTCGCTCACCGTTTATACACAGTCGGCTAACTCGTTCGATCTGTCGCTCCCGTTTGTCGCGCTCGCCGGTTCTCCAGGAAAGTCGAGCACTCGCGTTGTCAACGAAATACACAACGAGATCATCGCCGGTAGAAACAAGTCTCGGCAGCTTCGGCCTCTTCTCACGTCGAGAGCGACATCGATGCTCAAGGGGTAGCCGAAAAGTCGGTCTTCAAAACGCGCAGCAATAGCGACTTCACGTCGACACAATTATCGACTGCGACTGCGGATGAGCTCGAGATTTCGGATATTTTACGGAGGCGAAATTTAATTCTCGTTGAAATAACCGTCGAATCGTTCGCGAGCGGGAAATTGAGTTTTCGCATCGAACTGCGGAATTCGAGTGTCGAAGGACTTACGAGACAATTTTTACGTCGCGCTACGTAAATCGAATCGCGGATCGAACTTAGAGAATCGAGTGTCGAGGGATCGTTAAAGACGAGACAATTTTTCTCACGTCACAGAGAGGCATCAGCCGAGTCTCCGAGTCAACATGGTCATGGAGGCATCAGCGATGGTCGTGGATTATCTTATCTTCGTGGCGGTGATCATCGCCTCGTTCGTCATACCACTTTGGGGCAGGTTCAGGACGAAGAAAAAGGAGACGAAGGCGGACTACGTGTTCGCCACCGGTAGCGTATCCATGGGGGCCATGATGCTGTCCATCGCTCGTGGGACACTGGGCGTGCGGTCGTTCCTCGGTTATCCGTCGGAACTCTACTACCGAGGAAGCGCGATGTGGGAGACGCTCTACGGAATGCTACTGTCCTACCCGATCGTCTGCTTTGTCTTCGTGCCCGTCTACTACAGCCTCGGGATCACCTCGGTCTATCAGTACCTGGACATGAGGTAATAATCCAATCTTGCGGTACAAATCGGCCGCGCCGCGCCACTTCACGTATCTGTTTTATCGCGAATGCATCGCTCGGTACTATCGCGACGACGATCGCGCGGTCCGTCGATGGTCATCGCTCTGGCGAACGTGCGTCATTCTGTATCTCGGAGGAAGAGAATGAATCTCGAGTCGTGACATTTATCACGCTGGAACGAGGTGTCATAGTCTCGCGGTGAAAGATCCGTCGTACTTGCGATTCCAATTAATTCATTTTCAAGCGGGCCATTTGTCAGACGCGACGCACGTAGCATCGACATTCTACTCTGCGGATGGTAATCGCGCTTTTATCCGTCTATTGTTGGATATTTCGTTGGTGTAGGCAGTTTATTCTCTGATCTGAGATGCTAGCAATTCCAATTAATCGTCATTTTCTCACGCGTCATTTGTCAGATATTCGCGCGTGGTATCTGCTTTGTTTTTATCCGTGCTCATCGCGTGTTTTTGTCAATCTATTGACGCGTATTTTTATGATTGTTTATTTATAATGGTCACAACAAAATTGATATTTTTTTGCTTTGTCATATTTTAATCATGTAGATTTATCCAGTCACATGAAAATAGAAATAAAAAAAATGCGTCTGACATTTTTGCGAAAATGATTGTTAAGCCGGGGATTTTGTTTCAATTGTCTTTTTTCAATTTCTCCTCAGATTCAAGTCGAAGTTGGTGAGATGCTTGGCCAGCTTTTCCTACGTAATCCGGAGTCTCCTGAATCTCGCAGTAACGATATTCACGCCTTGCGTGGCCCTGAAGACAGTCATAGGGCTTCCATACTGGGCTTCCATTCTCGGTATTACCACTATATCAGTCGTCTTCTCGTCCATGGTAAGTGATCTAGAATCTTTCATCACCTTGTTTACACGTGTCACACTCGTGCGCAAATATAGCGTTGCTTTGCTCGTCGAGCAGATGCTACAGATGTACACGGGTGACAATTGTGCCGCAATTATCAATCGAGGTAACATTGCATCACAATTTTTAGGGAGGACTGAAAGCAGCCATCATGTCCGACGTTATTCAAGGTGTCACGATGATCGGGGTTTCCCTGATCATCATCGGCCAAGGTCTCGTTGACGTCGGTGGCGCCGGCCACGTGCTCAATGTGACTCAGTCTCGCGGGCGTCTCGACTTTTTCGAGTGAGTATCGCAATCTCCGCAATTTACAACGTAATTTTAACCCCACCGTCTCAACAACACATTTTTAACCAATGTTATTTTTCATCTTATTCCGGCATCAGCTTCAACATGGACCCAACGGTTCGAGTGACGACCGTCTCCGCCACAGTCGGTCAGCTGTTTATGAGTCTCTCGATATTCGGTTGTCAGCAGAACTTCGTGCAACGATACTGCAGCATGGGTAGTCGCAGCAAAGTCGTAAAGTGAGTAAACACATCGCACGAATGAGCGAATTACGAGAGCGATATCAGTGGTGAATCACGGCGTTGTAAAATACAAAATATTCAGTGATTCACTACACACCGAGTCCTGCGACCTGCATGCAGTTCGTTCGCTCCGATGACGTGAGCGAATAATCGTCGACGAAAATTCGCGTGTAAATGCATCATGCGTCTCATTTTTTTGCAGAACGATGATGGCAAACATGCCGGTGATAACGATCCTCTTCTCGCTGTCGTGGGTGGTTGGAATGGTTATCTTCGCCAACTACGCCGACTGCGATCCCCTGAGCCTTCGGTACATATCCAAGTTCGACGAGATTGTGCCGTTCTACGTGGAGGACAAGCTCTCCTACATGCCGGGTCTTCTGGGTCTGGTGATGGCGACTCTGTTCAACAGCGCCCTGACCCTCGCTGTATCGAACCTGAATTCGCTCGCGACGGTCACGTTCGAGGATTTTCTCAGTCAGATACCGGCGCTGAGCAATCTGCGGGACAACCAGCAACTTCATACCATCAAGATCATCGGTGTCATCTACGGAATTATAGTGGTGGGAATAAGTTTTCTCGTCGCCATGCTGTCCGGCGTGATCGAGTCGTCGATGCTGATGACCTCGGCCACGTCCGGACCGCTTCTTGGTGTCTTCGTACTGGCGATGCTGGTCCCCTGTTGCAACTGGAAGGGCGCGGCCTCGGGGATGATTTTCAGTCACATCACAACGCTCTGGATCACCTTCGGCCACTTGACGATCAGCAACAAAGTCGAGACTCTATCGCTCTCGACCGCCAGCTGCACGAACGAGACGTTCTCGTCGCATCTGACGAGACCCCAGGGTTTCAACGTATCCGGCGGAGCGCAGGATCTGTTCTCGACGATGGAGACGCCGGTGCTCAGCAGCGAGGCGAGAAATCCACTGGAATTTATGTACGGTATAACCTACATGTACTACGCGTTCATCGGTAGCATGACAACGGTGATCGTCGGCATAATCGTGAGTCTCATCACCGCGAACCCCAAGGAGGACGCGTACGAGGAGCATCTGTTGCACCCGATGGCGCTCAAGCTCTCCAAGATGTCGTGGGGCAAACCGCGGATCTACGCGAGCAGCACGCGGCTGCAGGACGAGAACTCGATCTCGAATCCGGCGTACTCGAACTCGGTGACGTCGGTGAGCAACGGCTCGAGCAAGTTGAATCCTTACGCGGGTGTCGAGGCCAACGGAAAGGTTCAGCTGAACCCGGACTACGCGGACAAACTCAGCGCCCTCAAGGGTGTCACGCTGGACGTCGCGAACGAGGTGACCAAAGGCACGAGACTTTGAGACCGCAGCCCGGAGGTTCGTCGTACGCGAGGCGAAACAAAAATCTTGAGCTCTGGTTTTTTTTACAGAGCGAACAATAGACAGCGGCAGTGGTGATGCCCGGAAGTGGGCAGACAGGTGCTAGTACTATAGGAACTGCTAGGGGGGTTTTAGGGAGCTAAGAGAGTTTATAGAGTTCGACGAAGACAAAGTGCCTGATAGACTTGTAGGTTATATAGCGGCGGAGTGTAGATGAGACTGGCGATAGAGGCTGACACTAGCCGACGTTACGATTCATTAAGAGGAGTAAAGAAGTTTTACCTGCCTCATAAATCTCGCTTAATGAAAAAATAATCTCGCTGATTCTGATGATTTCTCAGCCTCGATATAAGTGTACATAATATTTCACTGTAATATAAAGTAACGCTAATACCCATCGGTTTTTTTTTTCTATTGCGTTCGGAGGTCTGAAACACTACGTAGGAATTATAGAAAGTGTCTTCCACTCAATTTTTGTAAATATCACACGAAATAGCAATCTCGCCTCATGTATTGCCTACGACTGAGAATTATACGCGTGGTGTGTGCGTGTGTGTGTGCGTAAATTTGTGTGTGTGACGTACATAATATAGATATTTTTTTTACTCAATCGTTCGAACGCCCCTGGTATTCGTTAGTCACGTGCGTCGTTAAAAAGAAACGAAATACTCAATCAAGCCGAGCTCTGCTTGTTACCTCGGACATTTATAGTATTGCTTTTTTTTCATTTTTTTTTTTTTTCAAAACCATATTCGGCTCACGGCGTTGTCATCGCGCTAGCGACAAAGCGTTGAAAATTCTCTCGGGGGAAAATGGGTCGGGTGTCAGTACGATATTGTTACAGTGATATAAAATATCTGCTGTGTTGTTCGGACACCCGTGAGTTGCGTTTATATTTGTGCGTGTGCATGACTGTACTGTGGTTGGATAGCGTTTTATTCGTGACAACGCGTTATATCGCACTACGAGTGAATCACGCGCGCCCTTTGCGACATATATATATACACGTGCATTATATTGTACCGCGGTGTAATACATTATAGTGGTACCTCCGGATTCCGTGCGCGAAGCATGACGTACGACAACGTGAGAGAAACGCGGGACGCACAGTGATAGATGAAGATTGATTACTTTTAACGCAAATGAGAGTAGAGTAAAGTTGCAAGAAAATAAATACAACGATGTAATGGACAATGTCGAGTGCGCTGTCACGTGCTCCACGTAAATGTAAACTTTTTCCGAGGGAACAATTTCCCTCGGAAGTTCGGATATGTTTGACTATCGACAAAACGTGTCCTGCGCTCGATTGGTCACCGATTTTCGTAATCGAAGATTCAGCCTATTCGTATCGAATCATCAATATAGTATCGTATTTATTCGGAGATAAGCGCACCTCGTACATCTCATTCGTAGTTAAACACGCACCCGAGTTCATGCGGTATTTTAGCCGGTAGAATTGTTATTAGGACAGACTAGATAGGACCAGTGTGAATTATATTTCTCTAATATGCAAATTACGAACGCACGGGACGCGCGCCTGCGGATAACGTTTCGATGTTAAGGCGAATATATGTATTTTAACGGACACGCATCCGCGCGTACGCCGAGAGAACATTACACCCCGAGTACGTACGAGAAGTATTATACAGTTCGTGACGTTTATACTCGTGCGGCTGAAACGGATGTTGCGACGCGCCCGGCGACACGGACGCCTCGCGTTCGCTTCACCAGTGATTACGCCCACACGATGTACATAATAACAAGAGAGAGAGAGAAAAAAAAGGAAGGAAACGTGTATAAATAATAACACGAGATAAACGTTTGCGACGGCCAAAAGCGTCGAAAACGTACGACTAATTACAAGCAACAATGTGTCGTGTGTTCTCTCATTTGTAGACCCGTCATATCCGCAGCCCGATCTCCCTCGTTAAATCGTTGCGAAAGGAAAATTCCATCGCCAACTCGAATTCATTAATTATTTCGTTGCACTTCGCCGTCGTCTGTCCGGACTATCAAAATGCGTCCGACGTATATCTGCCGGTGAAAATCAGGGCGCGCATGCATTTTATACCTTCGCCGTGTGCGTACGCGACGCCAGTAAACATATAGCGTTCGTCGATCCGGCTGAGTTGTCAGTTACTGTCCGATACTCGTTATCGTCGGGGAGCGCGACGTAGCAGCGAGATTACAGGGAAACCCCCTGCACGTTATCGTCGTTGTGGCTTCTGCCGTGGGTGTGGCAGCGTCGGTAGCGACGATGCCCGAACGCAGAGCAAAACCCCCGCCACATTGCTCGTATACCGCTCGTCCCTGTGCTGTATCCCGCATGTCCGGCGCGTCGTCTCATCGCCGCGTCGCGACTTCGCGATGCCGGGTCACACGGCGCGCGGCGACATGCAATCAGCAAGTTCCCGGGCATGCAGCACGTTTCTGAAGGAATTTTATTTTCCTCTCTTCGGGCAGGTTTCTTTTTTTGCAACGCTCTCTTATTCCGGCACGAGCCCCGACGTCGTTGGTTTTTAATTATTTTTTAGACACCTCGCGAGTTTTCATTTGGACCGGGGGACTCGTGGCCCGGGCGCTGCTGCGTCCTCGCACACAAACGAGTGCAACCTACTACTTGATTTTCTTTTTGTTGACATAGCGATTTTTGGCCTGTAGCATCGTTCTCAAGTCGCATATTCTGCCCTCGAAAACACTGGTTTGTATCTATTTATAGTAGATTTTGAAAAAATATTTTTTTCGACCGGTAATCATAAATCCGATTCCGGACCGAAAGTGGATAAAATTCATCACGCGAAATCGTTATGTTGAAAATATTAACTCTCGACCTACACCATCGTTCAGGAGTCGCCTATTCTACCCCTGAAAACACTGGTGCCAACGAATTTTTACTTCATTTTGAAAAAAATATTTTTTTCTACGTTTTTTCGCCAGAAATCACAGATTCGGCTCCGGGCCGAAAATAACCGAAGACGATCTCACAAAATCGTTCTTATCAAAATATCGATCTTCGACCTGTAGCAACGTTCTCAAGTCGTATATTGTACCCCTGAAAAAACTGATTTCAACCCTTCATTCCTTGACTTTATTTTTTTTTTTAATCCGACGTTACGAAAACGAGCTTGGCCGCAAAAGTTAGGACACGTGTTTGGCTGCTACTGCTGTATTTTCCTGATCGCTTATCTTTAGGATGAAAATACCGTGATTTAAAAAAAAAAGATGCGACCGACTTCGTCTGCTGGCAGAGTCCGGTAGACGCCGCGACATCCGCCGCTCGGCCAAAACGTCCTGCGGACCAACGTCATACCCGATATTCAGCGTTCTCATTGCGACGGCGAAATCTCTGAGATCCTCTTCGTTGGTTCGTCGCCACCTTTTCCAAACGATCGGCTTTCAGCCGGTAATACCGACGAGCCAGTCGAGATACACAAGATATATACGCGCCCGGCCGATGTCTTCGGGCATAGCCGCAATGTGCCCGTGAGTAACGCGAAGGACTAACGAAAAAAAAAAAAAAAAAAAAAAAAAAAACGTAAAGAAGTACCCGGAGGATTCTCGTTCCGCGTGGCTATAGACCAAAGCCGATACGCAGCGGCTGGTCCTCTCCGCACTCTTCGCCATTTGGAAGACATCCAACCTGCAGCGAATGGACGATCGGAACTACGCCGCACAAAATGAGATTCGATCCTTTTTTGCGCGCATCCCTAGATTCACCCAACTGTGCCCCGGGTACCGCTCGCTATATGCTATATATTCGGCAGGAAATGCGCACGAGAAGATATGTGAGCCGGGTCCTCGCTTCCCCCCCGTTTCTTCCCTTTCTTATCGTTCTCCCTTCTTGCTCCTGGTGCCGCTGAATTTCCGTATCGGTAGCCGATATTCCGCGCGGCTCAGTCTCGGTGACCCAACCGAGCGCCGTAACCGGAAGTGTCTTCGGCCCGGAACCGACGCAGACGCCGTATTAGCGTCTGGGTACCCTGAACGACGACGGAAGTGACGCGACGCAACTCGATACCGAGATTATCCAGTCGTGGGACTGGGGAACGGGAATTGGTATCGGATAAATCGTTGGGAAAATCGTTGGACGATATTTTTTTAATCTTCAACCCGGGGCACAGTCGACAGTATTTCATGAACGAAATAAATAAATAAGTACACAAATAAAGTATACATTCACAAACACCTTGCAACGCTAGATGACTTCGAAACGCTATCGCGTCTCTTGACTCTTTTGTACACCAATCTGTCAAAAGTGGCTGGCATGAGGTAGCTGCGGTAAAAGAGTCTCGACCGGACCATCGGTCGGTAAGGCAGGAAATTTGTACTTATTTGAAGTTGCTGTCGCGTTTGACAATTTGTAGCTTGTGCCACACGCGTTGCGGCCGCAATATGGTACAACTTATGAATTCAGTTAAAGAAACGAGATTTTTAATAAAGATATATGTTCAGTTTTCACTAAATTGTGGATATTGAAGAGTATTAAAAAATTGCAAGTTTTTGGCTCCAAATCGTCAATGAAATTTGCTAATTCGTTCAGAAAATTACGATATCTGGCAACCCTGTAAGCAACCCGAGCGGTTCAGTAGACTCATTTCGTCGTTCTTCCATCCTTTCCTTCCTTCCCCCTTTTCTTCAGCTCACGACGGACAGACCGAACCTTCCGAGCCACCTTGGAAGCAGACCGAGTGCCTCAGCCGAGCTGCTGGGAAGTCGTTCGTCCCGTTCGCAAATTTTCAGTGGCGTAGGCGACCCGACGTACGCCACATTCGTGACACTCGACTGTGGAACTTGTGATTTTTGCTGAGAGCTCGTAGCCAGTTTTATCGTGCGCTCGAACGATACCACGCGAAACGCGAAGAGGGGACACCGCTTCAATACAAATGTAAATCGAATGAGTCAGTGCGAAATAAACAGTTGCAGTTTCAAGGTCAGTCTCCTGGTCGATCGACTGTTTGTCCGAGCGTACAAATTATCAAAGGATAAATTGTTCAGGTTTTCTTTCATCAACTTCTTTTCATTGGGATGTTTTGTAGCTGAATAAAATCTTTGCATGTTTATACAACTTCACACGCTTTTAGGTTATGCTGTTCGTGACTCGTCAGGAAGCTTAAAAACTAGTTTCAAAATATCGATACGTGACGACATATCGCAGTGTCTCATCTTATATATTTGAAATGTGCCAACGAATGCTGTGTTTACGTATTGGTGTTTGGTGTCATAAAACGCGGTGAATTCCACACGTGTTTTTGCCAAGCCGGCATTGGCTTTCGCGAGTACTTATCGACAGTAATTAAAAATAATATTATCCAACAAATAATCCACTATATAATTCTTATTTATATTCAGAGATTTCTTAGCCACAGAATCTTTTCATGAATTAATCTTCTGTAGTAGGCTTCAGCTGAAACAACTGGTTGAATCGCATCGTCTTTGTTTACCCTTTTTTCTCTCGTTGACGTGGCTATTCGGTTGCGGGGCTGAAATTCACGAGATAAACATTTTTTTTAATCAAGTGCGGCTATATAAAGTCGGCAAGAACCGGCCGGCGCTTCAGTCTCGAGTGGCACACGAGCGAGCTAGAATAATTTCCCCGATAACTGGGAAGACCACACGACACAACCATGGCGGTTGAATCAAGGTTAGTTAATTATCGCATTTCTTTACAAACTCCACATTTCTCGTGACGTGTAAATCCCAACGAGGGATTTAAAGTCCAAGAGCCATGCGTGGCTTTGTCATCTCAAAGTTTCGGCATAGTTTGATTTAATCGAACTGGGGTTATCAATTGTAACTGACGCCCCGTAATATCCCGCGTGATAACCAAAGGTCTATTGAATTGATCATACTTAATTTTCGATGTAGCAAAAATATGTACATAAAATATATACATATATTTTCTTTTTTCATACTTTTTTTTAATTACCGGAAATAACGTCATGTTTACAACCTAGCCGACGAAATCTGTGCTTCTCGCGAAGACAATGCGATTAATTTCCTGTCACAGCAGTTTTGCCTTTGCCACACGTTACTCGCGCTCGCGAGATGCACTTGCGAAAACTGCGTCGTCCGCAATTTCGCGAAAAGTTCTTAACATGCCGGTCCCGGCTAGTCGGGGGGTTCGCATTGAACTCTAAATTCCGGTGCAACGTCCCCACGGCGCCGGCTTATTGTGCTAGCAAACCCGACGACGTCGGCGTCGTTCCGGTATAGCGATGAAGAGGCGGCGGCGGCGGCGGCGGCGTCGGCGGCGACGTCGGTGGAGACGATAGCGCTAGCGCGACGCCTCGCGTTCCTTCACGACTCGTAGGACTGACCTGGACAATGAGAGCGGCGAGAGCTTCCATCTCGGTGGAGCAACCAACGAACGCAACGAGCTAGGCTGGTCACTCGCACGATCGCCTACGTTATTGATCGTTTCGTCGGGTGCTATAACGGCCACAATACTACGCCCGCTATAGACATACCGGTGGCCACAGCGCGCAAGGTAAATGTCTCTATTCCTGACCATTCAAGCGCCGCCGACGCGCAGGAGGATCTGAAATAAACTGGAAACACGCGAGTGGCGGCGGAATGTTGTGCGTTAGGGTAAAAACTGGTTTATTTGCCGCTCGTAAATTGCCGCCGTCACCGCAAATAGAAACACTAATGGAGGCGTCCACATCGTGAATTTGTCAGTATTGCAATTTGCTTTGCGACCCGGAGGGTCAGTGTTGAAATGATCGCAGTGACGGTTAAACGAATAGCACACAATTTCACAATCTTTTGGGCATCGTCGCGATTCCTGTTTTAAAAAGGTCATGAGTAACGGAAAACATTATTAGCAAACTATTCGAGCTGTCATTGGTTGTCAGAAAAGTCCGTTGTAAAGAAAATCAGTTTAATGTCAAATTTTATATAAAACGACGGGTGCAGTTGGCCCGTGGCACGACAAGTGCCCGTGGCCTTTTGAAGCTTTTGCGCAGCAGTGCAAAATTGATTAGCCTATTATAGGTGAAATTTTGAAAAAAAAAAAAAAAAAAAAATCTGTGGTCGATTTTGGCGAAAAGTTTTTCAGGCACGAGCACCAGCGTATGTGATTACCATAGTATAATAAACATTACATAAAAAGGTGCTTGAAACAGGCCTCTTTCAATTAAAAAAATAACTTCACATATTCGTAAATTCAGAAAATCACGAGAAGCTGGAGGAAAAAGTTGTATTCGTACAAGAAAGAAGAAACGAAAGATCGATAGACGGTGATTTATAGATCCTGCAGGCACCATTATCGCCGCTCGATTCTGGAAGAGAAAACTCGGCGATTGCTCCGTTAACGATGAGTTACGGCAATTAATACAAAATCGAAAACGCCTTTAAAAAGACTTCGGCGGAGGAACATAATTCTCTCCTCTAATTGCCTAACCGCCCCCGAAATCCGGTGGCGGCGCGCAGAACCTACGCGATAGGACGCAGTCCATTAGAGACAGTTCCTCTTTTTGCGGCCATAAAGAATCATGCGGACGGAACGTCGGAAAACCATTGGAACATAAACGAATCAGTTCAATCACGGTGTTTGACTATATTCGAAAAAAAAAAAAAAAAAATGACTGCGCTCTTTCCTGCCTGTAGCGGCAGGAAAAAGTAGATGAAAATTCCCGGCAGATTTGACCAGCGGAGATTGATGGATCATTCGGCTAACCGGACGCGCGCTCACCACCCCCCCCCCCCCCCCTCCACCACACTCCGCAGTCGTTATTCATCAATCACGGACGACCGATTAATTTCCAGATGGATGCCGTGCCAGTTGACGATAGAGGCGAACATCTGCAGTTCCGACTACGACGGAATAATCCTCGTGTCGGGCACCGCTCCCGGTTTCGAGGAGCCCGAGCCCTTCAAGACGGTTCTCTACGCCGCCGCTCAGATCGATTCGGCACTGGGAAAGATTGGCGCTGTTCTGCCCATCAATCTGCCGGCCAAGAGATTGATATACAGCCCGACTGGTCCTCTTAATATGGACTATGATGACGTGAGGAGCTTCAGCGAGGCGGCCAAACGTGGCATCGAGAGGTAAACCATTCTCACTGTAATCATGGGCGCCGTACAATTACCCAATTTTTATCCAGTACAGAGCGATTTAATTATCAATTGTCTGAAAAAAATAATGATGGAGCTTCGACCCGGAAATATTTGGTGTTCCTGATTTTTTCTTGGAAATCAACGTTTCCAAAAATATAATATTTCTGAGGTGTTTTGTTGATCCACAATTCAGGTCCAGGCAATTAATTGACGTCTGAAAACCCGGCGCAATAATATCCAACGCCATGAAGACGTTACCGTCGTCGCCCTTTTTGTATTCCAGGCGCGGAAAAAACTAAGGAAAACATTCAATTGCATCGCACTAACCCGATTTTTCCCTACGAGTACAGCGAGGCGCGATAAAAGAAATTCCACGACCCACCAGCATTGTCATGTCCGATCGAATCTCCCGCTTCGCCCTCTTTTACGGGTTGTGCTCCGCGAACCGGTGAAAACTACCATTGCGTCTTCCACGCGCTCGTTTCGCTGTTTTTTTTTTTTTTTCTTTGTCGGGGAATGCGCTGAAATAAAAGTTTCGAGGTGGTAATTGTTATTGACTCAGCGAGCGAAGTGAGGAGAGAAAGGGTCACGCGTTCGTTTCCTCGCGCCGTCTCTATCCCTCTCCCGCTCTCCGGCCCTTCTCGCTTCCCCCTCGTTACTTTAAAGGACTTTTCTCTCGCTCTCGTAATCACACGCGACCCATTTCTCTAAAACACTAGCGGCAGAAGGAGCGACAGTGGGTACCGAGCTGCAGAAGCGTCGACGTCGTTGATCGAAAAAGTCTCACCCACCAGATATAGCACACGACGACGGCGGCGTCCTCGTCGTCGTCGGTTCTCCTAGTCGGTCGACGCGCGCGCGACTCGCAAACATTTCCTCCCTCGGTAATAGTTACACAGTGGTGTGCAGCCCGGAGTTGCCGCGCATCTGGCTGGGCCGCGTAAGTACCGAAAGCTTTTCACCCGACGACAAAAGTATGATTTTCCAAAAAGCACGGTAAATGGGTGGGAGCCAGGAAAAACGAGTGGAGCCCGTGAGGGCTGAAGGGAGGAAAGGGAGGAATGCAGGGAGGGAGTGGGGGGGGGGGGGGGGGGGTGGAACTAACGTGAAAAGACAGAGAGGGATACGACGAGGATTTTTCAACTGCTCTTCGATTCCATTACCAAGTCTGGCTGCGCCCAGTAAATTCCACTTATATACTTAGTCCGCTCGCGGCTGTTGCTGCAGCCGCTTCTCGGCCGCGCTGTGCAGTAATTTTCCCTGACGTTGCGAAGCTGCCTCGCGGGCGGCCGAACCGGGAAATGGGGGACGTGGAGGGGGGTCTAGGGAAGGAAGTGACCGCGAGAACGCGGATTGGTGGTGCTGCGGTGAGGGGCTGGCGGGGGGGGGGGGGGGGGGGAGGGAGGGCAAGGCCACCTTGGCTGCGCTCTTGACCAATTACAGGAATTGTTTTTCCGATCGAAGGGCATTATAATGATTGGTTCGGTCCTGGAGAGATTCGAGGTATGCCCGATCTATAGATAGACGTCCCTCTCCTCTTCCAACTTTTGCTCTCGTTCGCGCTTCTTCGCTTCCATCTCCGTCGCGTGGCTTCCGGCGTTTTATACTCTCGCCCGAGAGAGAAAGAGCGGGAAGGAGGGAGGAGGAAAGGTGGAACGAAAAAAAAATAGCTAAAAGAGCTTTCCCGTTTCACTATCGAGTTTTACGGCATTTTCAAATTAAGTTTAAGTAAGCACTTAAAGACCGGAATCCACTCAAAAGACTTTCGATAGGTTAACTTGGTTTCAAAGTGACGCTCATCTGGCTTCGGAATTAAATGAGTATTGGTGCCCGCGTCGGTGTCTACGAGGTTACCCGTGGCATTCGCAGTCTGCACATTGACATCCTTCGCGATGTGCGCGAGAAACGCCACTGAAGATTTATATTTTTTTGCAGATAGCAGGCTTCACAATTCACCCGCTGGAACGCGCATCGCTACATCAGTTCCACAGCGAAAAAAGCTCCGAAACCGACTGATCTCTTCTTTCAGAGACCCTGAAGAGTGGTGCACGTTCTCCGTTGCTGTCGCCCGTCACGGGATTCCGGAACAACGTGGAAACACTGGAAACCGCAGTCTATACATTGACATCATTGAGCATATATTAACACCAATACAGCGAACACATGTTCACCACCATAAAAAATGAAAAATCTCCAGAACCCCAAAACCGACTGATCTCTCGTTTTTTGCCACAGAGCCCTCAAGGCCGGCGTGCGTTGTCCGCTGCTCGTCCTGCTGCCCGACGTGAGGTTCGAGAACGTGGAGCTCGTGACGCTGCTCGGCGCCCTGGACGCTCTTTACGTCGTAAGCGAGTCCTTCAAACTAGTTAGAAACACTTCACTGCACGATCCCCTGAACCTCGTAGCGCCGCATTCCTGTCTCGCCTTCCGATCCACGCGCCCACTCCTCCCATTACGTTACAGTCTCCCCTTTATACAACGTATTACCGTATTACTATCGTCGACCCGACGCCTGGAAGACTCTGATGTGGTGGGGTGGAGTGGGATGGGGAGGGGGGAAGGGGGTGCATAGCCGCCGCATCTGCAGGGGTCGGGAAGACGGGAAAACGCACTCGCGCTACACCCCCCCCCCCCCTCATTCACAAGTTTAACTCCTCTCGGACAACTTAGGCCCCGAGGGCCAAAACCCAGACTGGTAGTCCAAGTATGGTGGGAGCTATATATAATCGGGAGACCCCTCGCGCGAAAGCTCCGTGGCTCCTGCACTCTTGCTCCCTCTCTCTCTCCATGGCTTGCGGCCGAGATGGCAGAGACTGCAAGATGGAAAGATCGAGGGAGCAGCGGGAGGAGGGTTCGAGGGGGGTGGGGCAACGCGTAGAAGTTGCAGGTTGTGTACGTAGATCGGGGGCTGCAGGTAGTCGGTGCAGTATTCGGGCTCCTCTTCCTCCACCGCGAATAAACAGGAGAATGAGGGGCCCAAAGGGGGGAGGGGGGCGAGGAGCGCAACGTCGTACGCAGCGGGGCACAGCTTCCTTCCCAGGAGTAACGAATGCCTCGCGTTCCTGAATCCTGGCGGATCCCGAGCGATCTAATTAGCGAAATACTCGAGGGCCCCCTCGTTCCCTCCTCGTTCGCCCATTCTCGCATCGTCTCTCCTATATCTTTCGCCTCCGACCCCCCTGAGCCCCCCTCCTTCCTAACCCTGCCCCCCCCCTCGTGGTATCCCCTCACTCATACCGGCCGCTTCTTTCCGAGATCTCGCTCGGGCCAACGCGCACGCGAATGCGGCGCATCGTTTTCCAAATACCGGAAGACGCCCGCGGAATTCCTGGTTCCCGTAATCGGAACTCCCGGGATGTACCCGGGGAACGAGGCGCGAGAGGCGTCGCCGCGTCGTCGCCACCAACATCGTCGGGCACACTGGCTTCTATCCTCCGTTTCGTCCTATTTTCTCCCTCCCCCGACGCGGGGAGACCAGGCTGCGGAGCCACGGCGATCAACACGCATGCTAAATATCTTTCAACCGCCTCGAAAGCGCCTTTTGCTCTCGGCCTCGTTAGAGCGAGCCGCGGGCTTTGGGCGAAATTAAATTGTCGCGCGGTCGGTGGATTAAATTTACGTGTTCGCTTTTTATTCCGAACGTCCCCTTTAAAGTGCGATACTTGGGTGCGCTAAATATTTTAATTGTCGGGTGAAAAAAGCGATGTTGTGTTTTTCACTGCCTCGGGCTTGCGGTTACGATCTGTGCGATAAATGTAATTGGCTCGACTTAGGTTTCGCGTGTGATAACGGTTGATAAAATAATCGGGACGAATGAGAATCTGTAACTCAACGTATTTCCGGGCAGTTTGAAAAATTACGATGTCTCCATTCCTTTTGCCTTTCACTTTTTTGCGCTGGATATAAATGTGCTAAATATTTTTATTGCAGAGAGAAAATTGTGATGTTACATTTTTTTTACTTGCTGGCGACTTCTAGTTACGATCTGTACGATAAACGTAATTGGTTTGATTTATGCTTCGCATGCGTTGTTAACGGTTGATAAAAGTAATCAGGACGAATGAGAATCTGTAATTCGAGGTATTTTTGGGGCAGTTTGAAAAATGATGTCCGTTCCTTCTCCTCTTTTCACTCTTTTTTTGATTAATTGTGTCTCAAGAAAACCGTCGGTCTCCAAAGTTTCCAGTGTTACCCAATGAGATCACGTCCAATAAAATTCTTTCAGCCGCTGGAGGTACGTGAAATCGGACCCGAGCGATGCTACAAGGCTTGTCGACTGGGCGTATGGAGCCCGATCTGTAACAAGAAGCTCCAGGGTATCGTGAAGTTGGCTTCCGCGCTGGAGAGCGGCAGATACGTAGCCCGGGACATCGGTAAGTCAACCGTCCGTAGCGAGATACAGTTTCCTCGTGTATTAGTTACCCGGATCCACCCGGCGAACCCGTCCTCCTCGGTCCTTTTCAATCCTCGTTTTTTTCATTACCGCGTCGTCCACGCGGTAGCCCGAGCTAAATCTTCCCCGCTGTATCTCCCTCCCGGCGACCCTTCAACTTTTGCTTTTTCTTCCGGTTGGCCCCCTTGTTTTCTTTCGTCCTCCCGTCTCCTTCAACTTCGCTCTCAAGCCGGTACCACTTCGTCCACCGCCGCGCGCGCGGAGAGTTTTCGCGGGAAAGTTTAGCCGCGCGCTTGGTGTGCGGCTGGTACCCCGGCGCGAGGTAAAAAGAGCCGGGCGAGGGCCGAGGAAAATGGGGGTAGAGAGGGGTGAAGAGAAGAGAAGAGAAGAGAAGAGGTCTCGCGTTGAACTCTAAGCGACGGAGTTTCTTCGTCGAGGACGTCGTCGTGCGAGGAAAAATCGCCTGGGGCCTCGTGTACCCTCCTCCTCGTCCTTCTTCTGTTCGCTATCCTCCTCCTCCTCCTCCTCCTCCTCATTCTCCTCTTCCTCCTGCTCACCTCCGACGTTGAGTCGACGGCTGTCTAGCAAAAAGTCTCTCTTCGGCTTCGTCCTAATTGAGAATGGAACTATGTCGTGTACAGACACCTATATATAGATATATATACATACCCACCCCATGTTATACATAGCAGCTGTATCTCATACGCCTCCTCTTCCTCCCTCTTCTCGCGGCGTTTTCGCTCGCCAATTTGCCCGCGAGGCTTTTCCCCTCAGTATTTTTTCTTGTCCCTCCACCCTCCCCCACCCCTCTCGTGGTTTTCCCAATCTTTTTTTTGTTTCTTCCTCGCGATGCGCCATCACAATGATTTCCCGAAATTAGTGTACAATTCCGCTCGGCTTCCCGTTCCATTATTCATGCCATTTCATTCGGTCTGTCTCTTCGTCGTCGTCGTCGTCGTCGCCGTCGCCGATTTCAATAAAAAGCCGGAGCGGACCCGGAGCGCATGGCCGCGCCGAGAGTCGAGCAGTACGTGGCGGAACTTTTCTGCGGCTCCAACGTCACCGTCCAAGTGATCAGCGACGAGGACACCCTCAGCCAGGAGTATCCGCTCTTCGCCGCGGTCAATCGGGCCGCCTCGGTGGTTCCCCGTCACGCCGGGCGGATTATCTTTCTCACTTACGAGCCACCGAACCCGGCCTGCGTCCTCGAGACCCTCCTGTTCGTCGGCAAGGGCGTGACCTACGACACCGGCGGCGCCGACGTCAAGTACGGCGGCGGGATGGCCGGGATGTCGAGGGACAAGTGCGGAGCCGCCGCTTGCGCCGGATTCATGCAGGTTAATAACCGGGGGGAGCTTTTTTTACGATCCATCGTCGTAATCCCCGTCTCGCTCCGTCTTATAGCGACGCGCGTGTCCCACGTCATTGATTCTTACGAGGCTGACTCGAGCTTTCACGGCTTTGTGGCGAGGAATAAAGTCACCTCCGTCTGCTTCTGGTTTAATCGAAGTGACCACGAGTCACATTTATCACTGAAACTTCAGCTCTGATTAATTGCACGAACTGATTTTGTGAAGTTGAGTGTTTACGCAAGTGCAATCAACTCGTTGAACTTTTAGTAATTTGATCGGCGTAACTGAACGAGCGAAAATAAACTATCTCTTGATTTTCAATGTCTGGACAACGAACAAAATTGATATCTCGGGAGGGTTTGAATCGATGCTCATTTCTCATGTTCTCTCGGCATGGAATATAGCGACCCAACAGCTTGTGGTTTAATTGAAGCGACCGAAATGTGAATCACATTAATTGCCTGCACTTCGCCCTGATTAAATGCAACTACTTTTTTTACAGTGTCAGGTATTTTCGCAAGTCCCGTCAACTTGTTGAGCTGTAATAATTTGACTTTGATAATTAACCGAACAAAAGTGACCCATTTGTCGATTTTCAATATGTAACGTTTGAGCGCTGTAACGAAAAAGATTGATACCTCGGGAAGGTTCGAATCGATGCCCATTACTCCTGTTCTCTCGGTCAGGAATAAAGTGATCCGAGTGCTTGTGTAATATCAGCTATTACGTAATTGAAATGACCAAAATTTCTATCACATTTATCACTGCTATTTCACCCTGATTATTTGTGCTTAATTTTTTTTTATAAAGTCAGGTATTTATGAAAATCCCGTTAACCAGTCGAGTCTTAATAATTTAACTTGAACAATTAACCGAGTAAAAATGCATCTCTCCATTCTCAATATCCGACTTCTCAATGATCTAATGAAAAATATTCATACCCCAGGGAGCTTTGAATCGACTCCACCGTTCCCATTCTCGAGAACATTGTAAATTCCGTTTCGCGAATAAATTAGCAGCCAGCGCGACACATTAAATAGTCGTACACTTCGCTTAATGGCTGGGACACGCTCGCCTATTATTAATACGCGGTATATACATATACGGGGAGAAGAAGCGCGAGAAGAGAAATGGTTTTAATCTGTTGACCCCCGTAGGTCGTGAACCTGCTGCAACCGCCGACCGTTAAAGTCGCGGTCGCCCTCTGCGTCGTGAGAAACAGCATCGGCGCGAACGGCTACGTTTCGGACGAGGTGATAACCGCAAAGTCGGGGATGAGAGTTCGCATCGGGAACACCGACGCCGAGGGTCGTCTGGCGATGGCCGACGCCCTTTGCCACATAAAGGAGATGGCCCTGCGATCCGTGAATCCTCACATTTTTACCGTCGCCACGCTCACCGGACACGCCATTCGCACCGCCGGAAAGGGCTACTCGGTCAGTGTTTATTTATCGTCCTGCTTTATATTGCAAACGGCGACGGTTTTATGCATCGCGATACATAATATATTCCGTATAGAGGAAAATACAGCGCGAGCGTCGGGGAGGAGGTCGAGCAGCTTCGTGAATATCGTACAAACCGACACAGAGTGTAACACTATTTCTCCTGCCTTTTTTTTCTTGTTTTTTCTTCTCCGCTAGACGCGACGCGTCGACACTTATATTTTTCTTCATCGCGTATGCAAAGTCCCCGAGCTCGGCGTAGATATTCAAATAGCTTCACTCCGTAGCTTCACTCTTTCTCTCTCCCGCTCCCCGTCTATCCAGCTCGTCGCACCTAACGTTGCACACGTAAATTTGCATCGCAAGCTCATTTTTCTCTCGATCGCTAATTCAAAGTCCATCTATATTTAAATTGCACCCCGCTCCGCGCTCCACTTCGTTTAATGCCACAGCGGAAAAGAATTCCCGCGCACCCGCGTCGCATTGTTTATGCAGATCGTGCGAAGGCGTGACGCGCGCGTGCGTGTACAAACATATTGCACGTCGCGAGCGTCCCCGCTGACAGTCAAAACTGCGAGCCGGCTCGAAGAGCTTTTTAATTTTTTAATTCATTTTTTTTTCAACCTCGTTTCGCTTTTTTTCGCGTTCGCTCCGTCGGCCGTTGGTTCGCGGGGCCCTCGGGACATCGATGAAAAATTGTTTCGCGCAAGAGAGCGCGGGGCGTGCACTACGCGTGCGCTTAATAGTTTCTTTTTTCGCCGCGTCATTCGCCAACAATAGAGCTCTTTCATGCCGCGTGTACCCACGTCTCTGGTCAGCCGCCGTGCGGGCCGTAAGCCGCGGGTCGCACTGCAATTTTCTTAATTTTTCTCGCGCCGAAAGAGATCACGAGCTGACCCGCGTTGCGGAGTAATAGACGTTTTTTTTTTCTTTCTATCTCCTCATCTTATCTCCGCCGGTTGGACGCGTAGAATTCATTACCAACGTGATATAAAAGACGCCTCTATCTCTCATCGCCCTCCCCCATCGCCCCTCTTTCCCCTCCCTACCTCGCTCTCCTCAGCCGCGTTTTCTAGTAGCGCCGCGAGAAAATCGTGCACGCTCGCCGCGAGTCTCGCCTCTTAACTCACTTCCTCGTTCGTCAGTAGGGAGAGGCAAACGATAATTTATCAAGTCCTCCTCACTTCGCTCTGCGGCGCCCCCGAAAGCTTCGGCTCAATAATTACATTCAAGCCCCGCGCGCTGTCTCCCTTGCTCGTTAGCCTTATCGTTTTTTTTTTCTCTTTCTCTTTCTCTCTCTTTCTCTCGCGGCTCCCGCTCGCTCATTTAAATACACCGAGTTTACCTTTCAATAATATTTTTTTCACTCACCGTTCGAGAACGTTGATATACCACGAGGTTACTAGCGGAGTAAATGTATGGACCTTTTAGGTTGCAGTGCGAATATAATGCAGCACAAGGCATACAAATATAATCGATCCATCGAGTCACTTCAGGCTCTTCTCCTCCCTGCACTCCCCCACCTCCCTGCCCCCTGGCATCTGTACCTGGCGTGAATTCATTAATTAGCGCTATATTGGTCTGAGGTTTAATTAGTTTTTCGTGGCTTGCTAATTGGGCCCTTCAGATCGCTATGGATAACGCGGTGGCCAGGCTCGGCAGCAGCGCCGAGAAACTTCGGGCTTCCGGCGAAACGATGGGCGATCCTTTCGAGGTATCGAGGCTGCGACGCGAGGACTTTCATTTCCACGACGGCAAAGCCGAGGGTGACGATATTATCCAGGCGGTCAGTCAACTGAGCACGCAACTGGAGCGTGGGCACCAGGGTCCCGCGGCGTTTCTCATCAGGGCGTCCGGATTGGACAAGGTAACAGTGAAAATGACAAAAATTCTGTCGTATCCGCACATAAAGAAATCATTAGCTGTTTCGCACATTCTTATTTACCATTATTTAAATTTAATGTCTCTTATTATTATTATTAGCACTTATTTTATACTGTTATTATTAGTAACATTTACTATTATCTGATTATTATTATTATTTATGTGTACCGTTATGTACTATTTTTGTGTACTATTGACATGTATTTACCGACACTAATTTAGCATGGGGTTGACTCCGAGAAGCCACTGAAGTTCTCTCACTTGGACGTGGCCGCGAGCACCGGTTTTCTGCCCGCCAATGCGACCGGTCAACCGATTCTGGCGCTGGCAAAGTGTTTTTTGCTCGACCAGATTGAGGCTCCAGCGAGCAACGATATTCCCAAGGCGAATTAAGGACTCTCGTTCCCCGTAACCCCAATTATTTGTTGAATTCCAGGCGAACCTGCGCTGCAGAAACAGCGATTGATTCCCGAGCTGCGATTCGACCCTTATCCCATTCCTATTACTCTAGAAACTATATATGTTTTTGTCAATCCATAGCAATACCCGACATCCAGTATCCGTGCAAGATTCACGCAGATTTACCGAGTGCCTAAGTGCCAATACAGCTGAGGATCGATTGCGATCGTATTCGTATATGAAACGAAAATAATTCTAATTTTACTAAAACTCAAAATGGAATAAAGTACTCCATACTGAAAAAAGACTCGAACGAATAAGACAATCGAATGAACAAATAATTGCGATGCGACGAGAAATCATTCGCAAATTTCAGTCGGGCATTAAAAATAAAGAAAGTCCGAAGCGTCGTTCCTCGCTATACCAATAATCCACAACCACATAATACACGAAGCTTCGCGAAACGTGCTTGTTGTCTTTTTTTAATGTTCTCAACCTCCCCAAGATCCCGCCACCGTATGGTCCGTCTGCCAGTTTACGAGAAGGCATAAACGAGCCACCGCTTCGAGAGACATCAAACTCCGCGGACTTTGATGAATTTTATAGGTCCCTCCAGTGGAAGACATTGCGGACCTCGGCAGTTCGCAATACCCGACACCTATAGGCTGAAACGGGGAAAAATAAAATCGAACGTTAATGTCCCCAGACACGACGTATGCGTCGGTGGTTGTGCGACCTACACAACCGCCGGACGGGCAGAGTCCCCATTATCCCCTTCGGCGTATATTCCGAAAGCCCGAACGCGCCCTACGAACGCGAAACGTTCGCGAATCTGCAGTCCCGGGTGTTCGACGGAGAGCGAGAGAGAGCGAATTTAACGAGCCTATCGATTATCATTGCAGCACGGCGCATGCAGTTGCTCGCCCCTGAAGTACACCAACATTGACGTGACCGGCCACCTACCGATTCCTCACTCGGCCCCTTACAGCGGAAATCCCGTGCTCGCTTTGTCCTACTGCTACCTCATACAGGGCAAGTGCCTCACTATACGAAACGACCCGCCCCGCGAGATGCAATACGTGTGCGAGGTCGACTGCAAACCCGTCTGCATCGCTCCCTGTCAGCCCTGCGCGATGCCCAACGACCCTCACAACAATACCGATCCACGTGTCGGTCAGCCGGCTTGTCAACAGCCTTGCCAACTTCCACAGCGCCGGCCAGCACCGGCGCACCCTTCCTGTCCCGAATCCAATTGCCAGGTTGTGCAGGGTCCACCGATCTCCTGCCAGGAACAAGTGATGGTCATCGAGCCCACGTGTCAGCCGAACGTTCGAAGAAATGGATTGAACACGGGAGCCTGAGTTGTGACACTCCAAGTCCGATCGTATTGGCTGTGAAGAATTTTGTAAGCATTCGGGGATGGTGGAAAATGGAATTGTCGGTAACTAATAAAGAGAGTTTTTGATGGTAAGAATGTGGGATAATTCGTATACGAGGAAAAATAGATAATGATAATACCGACTGTTGGTAAGTGGTAGCGTTATCGACAGCTGCGCAAGCGAAGAGAGATCGTGACTATAAGTTACCATCAGATGGTAACTTACGGGACTTGCTGATAAAGATGCCTCATCTTCCGGTATGTCTTACCAACGGTTGATAGGATGCTGTAATTCGACTCTTTTCATAGATGGTACATTCTTTTACAATAATTCAAGGTGGTCGCAGCGTTACTGTGTGATCGTCACTTATAGCATTATTCAGTCGGTACTTGTCTTCAATAATTCTTTAACACAATTAATCACGGTCAATGAAGTCGTCACTGAAGCAATTTTTCAGATATTGTCCCTGAAAAACCAACATCTGAAGAATCAACATTAAAACAATGTAAAAACCAGTCTACGGTGAAAAACGTCGATGTCTCCCGAGGCACATGTCGATCTCGCAAGTTCAAGTGGACGAAACAACTTCAAACAACCGTGTAATAAATATAATATTCTCTAATCATCCCGATAAATGCACTGCAATCAAAAACAGGATACACAGCTCGCTTCTGGCGTCGTCGGGGCACAGGCGACGTGGACTCAGCAGCAGCAGCACCAGCAGCAGCAACAGCGAAGAGAAGGATAATGACTATGACCGACTAGCATACAGACAGCACAACATCGCTTCTTTGATGAACTTGTATACTATATGTACACGCTGGCACTGTGCAGCGCGCGCTACCCTAACATCTAAAAATAGACTTCAACGATCTTTTCGCAACCCACAGCTTCTCGAAACCTCCGCGCTTATTTTATTACAGTGTTCGCTCATTGCTATCACTTTGGCACCGCTGCTGCTGTAGCTGCTGTGCGAGTTCGTAATTTTATTATTGCCATTGGAATGCGCAGTAAACGTCGCACGCCTATTACGCCATCGTTAGAGCGTGATGTATTGTCGGTGCGAATGGCCAAATAATAATCTGTTTAGAAATTATAAAAGCAAAATAGATAAGATAACGCTGACACACCGAGTCAGACCGATGACGAAGAGGATGAAGAAGAAGCCGGGAAGAAAAAAAAAGCGGTGAGGATGATTTTCCGCGCATTTTCCGCGCGCAATAATCCGGCAACGTTGCCGCCGCCGCCGCCGCCGCCACGAAGACATCCGCGCGGAAACTCTTTCTCCCGGGGTTTCTCTCGGTTGCGCGAAGTTCACGCGCCCGGAACCCATTCACCTCCCTCCTGGGCGACGCGCGCGGCGCGCTGCAAACTCTCCTTCGTCCTTCTTCTCATCGCGGGCCATCGTTGCGCGAGTCTCTCTCGCGTCACCTCTTCCTTCTCTCCTCCGCCACCTTCGCAGATTGCGGCCGACGGAGCCCCACCAAGGGGCACGGCCGTCGGTCGCCATCCTTTTCCACGTGCGCCGCCGTGAAAATTCGTCTTCCTTAACCTGATGAAGACATCCGAGTCTTAGCTAGCGTAAAAAAAAATCTCCCACCAACAAAAACAAAAAAAAAAAACAACGAATGCCAGGAATGGAACCGTCCAAAAAATAAGTAACGTAGCGGAAGGGTCAAACTCCTTCCCCGCAGAATATAAACGTCGATAAAGTTTGCACCATCTCGTCGATGCAAACTTCATCGGCGAGGTGATGAAGAAGCGGCGGAGAATCCGATCGAGAAGTCAAGGAAACAAGAAGAAGCAGAAGAAGAAGATGAAGAAGAAGAAGAAGAAAAGGATGATGATAAAGAAGGAAGAAGCTGAGAAGAAATGGTCGGTCGGGGCAGCCGCTGGGGGACCCGCAGAAGAAGGAGAAGAAGAAGCAGAAGAAGGAAGGAGAAGGAGGATGAGGAGGTGGAGGAGGAGGAGGATGAGGAGGAGAAGGAGGAGGAGGAGGTAGGTAGGGGACAGTGTGGCGGGTTCGACGGCCGGCTGGTGGCCCAGTGACCGGGACCGGTTCCCTCCGCGGTTCCTCCTTCCGCCTTCCTTGCAAACGCACAACTGCATCATCTCGCTCTTCGCTCTCCCTCCAGCCTTGCGCCTCTCTCTTTCCCTCGGTTCGCCTCCTCGCTCGTTGCCCTTCCCGCGCTCGCTCGCTCGCTCACTCGTCCCTCTCGCTCCCTCGTCCTGCCTCCTGGCTCCCTACCTCTCTTTCCGTCACCGTCTTTCTCTCTCTCTCTCTTTCTCTCTCTCTCTGCATCTCTCTCCGTACCCCCCTTCGTCCTCTTTTCGCCTCTCCACTCGTCTCCCCGGCGTCGTTCGCGCGCGCATAGAACCCGGCAGAGTCTCGGCTGCATCACAGAGGACACGTACGCGTGTGCAACAAACAGACACGCGCGCGCGCAAAATCGCGCTCGCACACGGACGAATAATACACACGCGCGAATAAATAAACACACCCACGGAATTTAACGCCGGGGTAACACCACGTAACACACCGTCACGCGAATATGAATATACACGAGGAGGCGCAGAGGCAGCAACAAAAGCAGCAGGACGCGCTGGGCGATGCGGCAGCAGCTTCGGAGAGTTCGAACCAAGACGGGAAGGAGAAAGAGAGAAAAGTGAGGAGCCGAGAAGTCGAGGGGGAGGGACGCGACTCTCGCATCATCAACTCTCGCCAACACTTTTTGTCTCGAATTCTTTTTTTGTCCTTTCTTTTTTCTCTCTTTTTTTTTGTCTTGCACGGGATTCTCGTTGCTCCCTTTGTGTCTCTCTGGTCCGTAATTTGTTTGTCGGTCTTATCGCATTTCGACGACGTTTTTTCCTCGTCGATCCACGTGGCTGCGCTTTTATTCGCCCTTCCACCGCGATGGGCACATCTGCTTCGACGTTTCTCGCTCTCCTCTCGGCCTCGCTCGTTCGGCTCGCCTCGCTCATCCATCTTTCTTCTCGCGAGCTCGCGGAGCCGCAGAGGTCACGCTGCTGCGCACCTCCTCGCCGACTCGCGACTTCCTCTTTTCCTCCCGGGCTCGAGGAGAGCCCGGCGCTCCCTCCGTGCCCCGCCGACGCCGCTCCTTCTCGCCGCCTTATCGACGGTCTTTTCTGCGCCACGCTCGGCGATTCAATGAGACTCGGGCATTTAGCGAATCGCTTCGGGGAGTTTGTGGAAGTTTCGGCGAATATTTTTATCGCGGTGGCGAAGCACGAGGATTTTTTCATCTCGTGTGTGTTGAGATGAAAAAGTTATCAGCTGTATCCCTTTTTTAAAAAGTTCATGAGTAACGGAAAGCATTGTTAGCAAACTATTAGAGCTGTGATTGGTTGCCAGGAAAGTCCGTGATAAACAAAATCAGTTTGGTGTCAAATTTGAAAATTTTCATAAGAAGACAGGCGGAGCAGCACCCGTAACATTTTAAAGCTTTATAAGAGCGCAGCAACGCAAAATTGATTAACCTATTATAGGTGATATTTTGAAATAAAAATTTCGGAGGTCGGTTTTGGCGATTTTCGGTCCGGAGCCGGATCTACGATTTCTGACAGAAAAAATATTTTTTTCGTCGCCAAAAAAATATTTTTTTCAGAATCGATTAAAAAAGGTTAATAACCAGTGTTTTCGGGGGTAGAATATGCGACTTGAGAATGATGGTATAGGTTAAAAGTCGATATTTTGAAAAGAAAAAAAATTGGTGTCGATTTTCGGTCCGGAGCCAGATCTACGATTTCTGACAGAAAAAATATTTTTTTCGTCGCCAAAAAAATATTTTTTTCAAAATCGATTAAAAAAGGTTAATAACCAGTGTTTTCGGGGGTAGAATATGCGACTTGAGAATGATGGTATAGGTTAAAAGTCGATATTTTGAAAAGAAAAAAAATTGGGGTCGATTTTCGGTCCGGAGCCAGATCTACGATTTCTGACAGAAAAAATATTTTTTTCGTCGCCAAAAAATATTTTTTTCAAAATCGATTAAAAAAGGTTAATAACCAGTGTTTTCGGGGGTAGAATATGCGACTTGAGAATGATGGTATAGGTTAAAAGTCGATATTTTGAAAAGAAAAAAAATTGGGGTCGATTTTCGGTCCGGAGCCAGATCTACGATTTCTGACAGAAAAAATATTTTTTTCGTCGCCAAAAAAATATTTTTTTCAAAATCGATTAAAAAAGGTTAATAACCAGTGTTTTCGGGGGTAGAATATGCGACTTGAGAATGATGGTATAGGTTAAAAGTCGATATTTTGAAAAGAAAAAAAATTGGGGTCGATTTTCGGTCCGGAGCCAGATCTACGATTTCTGACAGAAATAATATTTTTTTCGTCGCCAAAAAATATTTTTTTCAAAATCGATTAAAAAAGGTTAATAACCAGTGTTTTCGGGGGTAGAATATGCGACTTGAGAATGATGGTATAGGTTAAAAGTCGATATTTTGAAAAGAAAAAAAATTGGGGTCGATTTTCGGTCCGGAGCCAGATCTACGATTTCTGACAGAAAAAATATTTTTTTCGTCGCCAAAAAAATATTTTTTTCAAAATCGATTAAAAAAGGTTAATAACCAGTGTTTTCGGGGGTAGAATATGCGACTTGAGAATGATGGTATAGGTTAAAAGTCGATATTTTGAAAAGAAAAAAAATTGGGGTCGATTTTCGGTCCGGAGCCAGATCTACGATTTCTGACAGAAAAAATATTTTTTTCGTCGCCAAAAAAACATTTTTTCCAAAATCGATTAAAAAAGGTTAATAACCAGTGTTTTCGGGGGTAGAATATGCGACTTGAGAATGATGGTATAGGTTAAAAGTCGATATTTTGAAAAGAAAAAAAATTAGGGTCCATTTTCGGTCCGGAGCCAGATCTACGATTTCTGACAGAAAAAATATTTTTTTCGTCGCCAAAAAAATATTTTCTTCAAAATCGATTAAAAAAGGTTAATAACCAGTGTTTTCGGGGGTAGAATATGCGACTTGAGAATGATGGTATAGGTTAAAAGTCGATATTTTGAAAAGAAAAAAAATTGGGGTCGATTTTCGGTCCGGAGCCAGATCTACGATTTCTGACAGAAAAAATATTTTTTTCGTCGCCAAAAAATATTTTTTTCAAAATCGATTAAAAAAGGTTAATAACCAGTGTTTTCGGGGGTAGAATATGCGACTTGAGAATGATGGTATAGGTTAAAAGTCGATATTTTAAAAAGAAAAAAAATTGGGGTCGATTTTCGGTCCGGAGCCAGATCTACGATTTCTGACAGAAAAAATATTTTTTTCGTCGCCAAAAAAATATTTTTTTCAAAATCGATTAAAAAAGGTTAATAACCAGTGTTTTCGGGGGTAGAATATGCGACTTGAGAATGATGGTATAGGTTAAAAGTCGATATTTTGAAAAGAAAAAAAATTAGGGTCCATTTTCGGTCCGGAGCCAGATCTACGATTTCTGACAGAAAAAATATTTTTTTCGTCGCCAAAAAAATATTTTCTTCAAAATCGATTAAAAAAGGTTAATAACCAGTGTTTTCGGGGGTAGAATATGCGACTTGAGAATGATGGTATAGGTTAAAAGTCGATATTTTGAAAAGAACAAATTCCTAAGGTCGATTCCGGCAAGTTTTTCA
This sequence comes from Pimpla rufipes, assembly GCA_963932165.1. Taxonomy (NCBI): domain Eukaryota; kingdom Metazoa; phylum Arthropoda; class Insecta; order Hymenoptera; family Ichneumonidae; genus Pimpla; species Pimpla rufipes. The sequence goes on from OZ010635.1 coordinate 15,247,540, forward strand.
GGCACGCGCGCTAGCGCGTGTGATTAGCCTAGTATAGAAAAACGTACATTCAACGACATTGAAAATCGTTCCGGAAATTCGTATGGATCCCCACAAATATTTATCTGAAGACATGAAAGGTCGAGGATCGATAGAGAGTACGAGAAAAAATAATTATCAGCTTTACTTGCTTCAATTAAAAAGGTGTATCAGGAACCAGAAGTCATGCTCTAAGATTAACCAAATCGCCCTGGGAATTTATATGCATCTCCACGAATATTTGTCTCGCGATATGAAAGGTCGAGGGACGATGGAAAAAAGAGAAAAAAAACCTATCCACCTCCGTCGATAACAAAAAGTGAGACAGGTACCAGAAGTCAAATTGTAAAACCAACCAGATCGCTTCGATAATTTACGTGGATTTCCACGAATATTTATCTTGCGATATCAAAGCTTGAGGTATATGGAAAACGATTAAAAAAAAGTTTCAGCTGTACCTGCATCGCGACGCAGGTCCAGCTGGAACATACGCAACGACACTGGTCGCTCCGCTGGGGGTGGAGTCACATCAGCTGGAGTGAATCGGGAATCAGGTACCAGAAGTCAAGTTCGAGAGATCCCGGAAAGCATGGGCATGGTCGAGGGGGGCAGGGGGGGGGGGGGGCACGAGCGCATCGGCGTCGTCCCATCATAGCGTAGCACACAGGCATAGGCAGAGGAGCCGCGTCAAGGGCCTGAAAGGAAAAGTAGTCTCTATGCGACGACGGGGGGACGAGGGGGGGCGCAGGGGGGGGGGGGGGAAGGAAGTGAAAGTCCAGGCGGTTGCGTCGAGCTGCATCCGTGATTTCGTGCCTTCTTCTTCCGTTCCCACTCGTTCCTCTATCCTTCGGCGCGCTTATCGCGAAGCATTCGGCCCTGCTGCTGCTCCATCAGAAACGCGCGTGCGTTCGGCTGTGCTCCAAGTTGCATAATCTCGGCCGCCTCGGTCTGAGCGGCGTCTCCCTCCTCCCGGGACCTCAGCCTCCACGGATTTCCCTCTGCGGAGATCCTCGTGATTTATAATCCATCCGATATACGATACCCACGGCATAAAAAAAAACATAAATGCCCCGGTGGAATCACAAGTTCATAAAAACGCATTAACGACCTTCCGTATCCGCCGCGACGTGTGTATTCGTCGCGCGCGCGATAATATTCGTTCGTCCCAGGATGCCAAGTGCAGTTACGCTTTTCCACGACGACGTTATAACTCATAACCGATATCATCTATATAATTTTCAAGAAAGTCGTCGCATGTCGCCGCGAAGAATCATTAAATCGACGAGAAAAAAAAGAGAGTATCGTGCTGGTCGCTGCGAGCGGAATCTCATCCTGAATTCTCCGGAGGCGCCGCCGTCCGCGCGGGGCGAATAAAAGAATATATACACGCTGTATCTCGTGATCGAACGCGCGACCGCTGGCTAACTGGTCCACGAGGACTCAAGATCCGTTAGATCAGCAGGAGATCCAGAGGAGCGCGATGAGCAAGAAGAGCGGGCGAATGAGAAAGAGAGAACGCGAACGATGCAAGACTGAGGGAGAGAGAGAGAGAGAGAGAGAGAGGAGAAAAAAGTGGCGGTGCCTCAACGTGGGAGCCCACGGTGAAAAAAATGGGCCGCTGTCCGTGCGGCTGACGCCGCTGCCGCAAACCGAACGAGCCGAAGAAGAGGAAGAGGCATCGCAGCGACGAGAGAGCGCCAAGGATATAACGGTTCCCGAGCCGTCGGCCGGGTCGCGGTATAATTTCGGTCGAGCAGCCCCCGGTCCTCTCGTTCCCGCCACCCTCGCACAAAGCTCTTTTCCTATCTGCGTCTCCCTCTCCCTCGCGCGTTCGTCTTCGCTCTCTCTCGCTTCTCGCTTCTCGCGTCTTCGCGTCCTCCATCTCCTCCTCCTCCTCCTCCTCCTCTCGCGTCTTCGCTCCGTGGCTCCTATAACGCACCGACGAGAGCGAGAAAGAGGAGCCTCCCCGGCGGGGACCCCGCTCGGGGAACACGGGACGAGCGCCGGGTTTCACCGCGAATCCGATCTCTCTCACTTCTCTTTATCATACATTTTTATTCTTCACGGTCTTCCCGCGTCTTCTTCTCTTTCTCCGACGTCTCTGTTTACCTTATCTTTGCTCCCCCCCCCCCCCCCCCCTACCCCCGGTCCGGGAGATTCGATCCCTTCCTGCTACTTATCCGAAATCCTCGTCGACTGTATTTGCAGCGGAAATCGCGAGACTGAATTACCGCGATCGGTTTCGCGAGAAACTTTTATTGTTTTGTTGTAACAAAACTCAACTCAATTGAGTTGAGTAGCGGCGGCTTTGACGAACGACGAACAACGACTTTGGGTGAAGACAAATCGGGCGTGAGAAAAATAATTGATACCATGACGCGTGTTTCCGTGCGTTTGACCTCTGTGAAAATCGTGAGGCAAAGTACTGAGCTTATTTCGTGCAGGCATTTTGAGTGCGTAACGAGAGATGACGAAATACTCTGAAAAAAAAACGAATGGTGCGTGAAAAAAAAAAAAAATTATAAAGGTCTGCTGTGTGTTACTGTATTTAACCTCTGTGCGCAAGTAGTGAGGCAAAGCACTGAGCTCATTCCGAACAAGCACTTTCAGTACAATCAAAAAATTAATTCCAACAGATGACTAACAACTTGGAAACAAACCAAATCAACCATGAAAAAAAATCAGTTTGTACAGATTTCCCGTGCATCTTTGTATCTGCGGAAATCGTGAAGCAAAGTACTGAGCTCATTTCGCAGGAGGATTTTGCACACTGTGCGCTAAAAGTTTCGAGATGACATGACGCGCAACGTGAGCTGAAAACAAGTCAACCGCGAAGAAAGATAGATACACCGAGTGATAAGTAGCGAGTGTCCGATACGCCAGGACTATTAACGATTTGCTGCAAATTTCCGTACGTGCCCTGCGCACAAATCGAGAGACTAACCGAGCTCATTTCACTTAAACATTCTGCATTCATTTTGCCCAGTAGCAAGTCGCTTCGAAAGCACGAGGCGCGACTTAGACAAAAAGCGAGCCACGATTGCGGAAAAACAAAACGCGATTGATGCATCGACCGATAAGTAGCGAATGTGTGATACGCCAGAACTATTAGCGACCAGCCGTAGCGCGGGGCGGCGAAGCGACCGGTGCGGGCAGTGAGTTAACGCGAGCGAGCGATGTATCTCGCGTGCGAGCGAGAGAGCGAGACGGACGAATGCAAAAAAGGCGGGAGGCTCGCCCGGAGGTGAAGTCGGGTGTTTGCGCGCGCGCGCGCGCGCGAGCGCGTTCGCTCGCTCGCATTCGAGTTTGCGTTCGCGTTTTAGCTCGCGGCTGGCCCGTTCGCCAGCGCTCGGAAAGAGCCCCCCAAGACTTTTCTGCTGCCGTCTTTCGTCTCACTCGGTGTCTCCCTTTTGCAGCGATGCGCCCGGAGAGCGTATATATACATATATATATGTATACGTATACAAACACGACAACGACGAGGATCCCGCCGACGAGGACGACGACGACGACGACGACGACGACGACGACGACGACGACGAAGACGAAGACGAGCCGAGCCAAACCGAGCAAGAGCCAAGCTCTCTGTGCAAAGTAAAGAGGAGCTGTGGCTGTTGGGTCGTTGGCCGCAACTCGCCGTGACCCAGTGCGAGCGCTAGGACATTGACTCTGCCATCGCCATCGCCATCCGCGATACCAACTTCCCTTCCCCCCCTCCTTCTCCTCCCTCTCTTCCCCCCCCTTTCCTTCGCCGCGACTCACGCCCTCTTTCTCGCTCCCTCCTTCTCTCTCTCTCTTTCTCTCTGTCGTTTGTCTCTCGCTCTCTCTCTCTCTCTCTTTCTCTCTCTCTCTCTCTGACGTTTTTCTCTCTCTCTCCCTCTCGCTCTCTTCTTGCGCTCGCTTGCTCGCTGGTTCAGTCACTCTCCGCGGGCTTTCCTGCTCTCGCTGCTGCCGCTGCCCGCTGCTGCTTCTGCTACTCACTATATTCAGCACTCCGCTCCTGCCGCGAGTCTGTCTGTCCGAAGTGTTCTGCTTTTTTACGGTCTCTTTTACTCGCGAATTCGAGGGAACAGCCTTTACTGTATTATATGTTCTTCTCGTTGGCGAGCGTCGTTTTTTCCTTTTTTTTTCTTCCTCGAATTCTTCGGCTAAACGGGTCGGCCCGGCCGATACTCGCGCGCCCGGCCTCCTCGGTGTTACTTATTCAGGCATTTGGCCGTGGGTTTTCGCTGAAATTCGATTAAAATTTAACCCTTATTAGCGTCACTTTTGGCGCGAGTCGCGCGTTGAGGAGCGAATGATGGCTGAGCGACGCGAGACTTGATGATCATCGATTGACGGGCGACGACGCCGGGAATCACGAGCGAATGTAGATCAGCTCGGGTTTACTTATGTCATACGTGCGATTTTATTATTCCGGATCTGGATTTTATTATTCTTATCCTAATTTCGTATTTTACTTTATTTCCCATTAGACCCAAAGAATTGATGGACTCTATACTACACGGCATATTTCCCTGGGATTTTTATGGTTCCTCCAACAATAATCGATGTAAACAGCAAATAAATTGTGGATGTGACCATTTATGGTAGAATTCACTGTATTTAGCATTCGATGCTATGCGTTTATTTTCAGTGTAATTTGAAATACAACTATGACAACGAAAGAATAATTCATCGATAAATCTTGCGAATATCAATCGCTCTGATAGTATTCACAATATTTTTCACAGTTCATTGGCGAGATATGTTAATAATGAAAAATGATGCTGTCGAATCTCGTTGATGGATCGTAAAAGTGTCTCGCGTTCAAAACGACCGATCGCAGTTTGCGGAAATTGATTTGAAAAATTGATAACCATTCTCGTGGCTTTTTGCCTATCCATCGCAAAATTTGTTCCACTACTTCGCTTCGAGCGTCAGCGTGAATGCGGATTGTCGGAGTAAATAAATTTAATTGAGCTTCTTTCGCGCTTCTCGGAGCAGAGTTATGACCCTCCGAATACGAGTTCACCGGATGCGCCTCGGCTATCGGGTACGAATTGGAAACGCTTTTTCCAACACGAGCAGAAGGAGCGATCGGCGCAGCTCGTGGCATCATCGCGCGGCGGCGGCGGCGGCGGCGGCACCGCAGGGAGATCCGCGCCGGCAGCTCGGTCCGATGGTCATGAACGTAAGAGCGAAGCGATCGCCGACGGGCGAGAGATAGAGAGGGAGAGAATAAAAAGAGAAAACGTCGGCGGGAAGGAGCGCGCGAAAGAGCGAAGAGAGAACAGGACGAGAGGCGAAGGAGGAAGAGTGGGAGGGAGAGTTGACCCGCGGCGCGTTCGCGTCGAACAGGAATCAAAGTCAGCTGACTCGGACGCGCGTCGCTTCGCCAGCTGAGAAAGCGCTAGTTGCCTCGGCTTATCGAACGTCATTGTGTATATTGAATTTAATGTGCACAATTTATGCGCGAAAACGTGCGGCAACGAGTCACAAAAATCCAAGCAGATTATGTTTGCAGTGCAAACAACAACCTGACTTATTCGAGAGAATAAAAACATTGTTAATTTAATTATTAAAATGTTAAAACGTCGCAATAATTGCAGGTCATTGAAATAATAATGGTCCGTGTTTGGAATGAAATAAATTGTACACGCTTGTGCCAACGAAATTTGGTAGCCTTCCTCTTTACGTTTTCTTTTCTCCAAACGTATAGCGACATCAAATTGTTCGTCAAATGCCGAACATAGAAATACACTCAAACCGTGTAGTTCGATCCATAGGAATCGTGAAAAAAATGTCATGAATTTAAACTATCCGCCATCAAATGTCAGTCAGTGCGTGAGACACAAAAAAAAACGAAGAAAACGGCACCGCGAAGAGCGACGGAACGAAAACGAAGGAGAGAAAGAGAAAACTGGGGACTCAGCCGCGCAAGCATAACACACAAGTCGCTTGTTTTGATAATGAGATGCGCGAGGGGGCGTCTCTCGTGATAATTGAGCTTTCGCGTCACGTTCGGTGGCGCAAGGCAGCCACAGTGCACGAACATGCAACGAAAAAGAAGAAGAAGAAGAAGAAGAAAAAGAAGAAGAAAGCAGCATGAATGCCACTCTACTCTACCTATATACTAAATGAGCGCCGAAAACATAGCCGCCACTGTTAACGAACACCACGCAGCGTCCAAGATCAAATCGGTTTCTTCTCGTGGGGTCCCCGGTCCTCGCACCTTTCTTCCGCTCTTTCGGCACCCAATTGACCATTCGACCCTTGACTTCCCGGGAGGGAGGGGGGAGCGTCCGCCTGGGAAAAGCGTTCGGGCAAAAAAAAAAAAATCAACATCTTCCAATTTTTCCAGACACATTTCGAGGAATCCGACGAGCGCGACGACGGCGACGACGACGACGACGACGACGGAGCACCCATCAAATCGGCGCAGCGCATATAGCGTGGAAGAGGAGCCCTCGGCAATTCGGCGCACGTTCGCGGACGCCTCGCGTAGCCCTCGCTTCTTCCTGCTGCGGCTCTGGCCAGGCGAACGCGGCGGCTGCTGCCGACGCTGGCCCTCGAATTGCCCATCAGTAGCGGCGGCAGCGGCAGCGGCAGCGGCTCCGTGATACCGTTACGCTTATTTTTCGTAACGCCGTTGCCTCGGGGCCCTTCGATGGAAATGAAGGAAGAGAGCGATGAATAATGGGAAAGCTGCGCGGAAATATCTATATCTATATATATGTACTTTTTTTCTTTCTTTCGTCGGTTGAGGGCAAAAAGATGTTGGCAAAAAAATGCACGCATCCTGCGGCATCGTAAACGCGAGTCTAGGACCACCGGTCGTCCCTCCTGCGAGCGGCGAGTCCTATGCGTGGGGCGCGTTCCCTTCTGTCCTGTCCGGCAACACCGGGCGTCCGAGTCTCCTGCTATGTGTACACGTTGGACAGACGGACAGACAGACACACAGACTGAACGTGAAAGCATTCGTACTCACCCACGCGACTTATTTTACCAATCCGCCTACGTTTTTTTGACTCCCCTTCGGTATTTTTCTGTACGCCTCTGTCGTGCTATCGGATTTTTCATCGCTCTTATTTTCCGCATTTTTTTTTTTCGTCCTTTTTACCGGACAGCGGCATCCACTGCAGCATCGCGCTTTGTATGGGGTCGCGCGAACTACCGGGGTATTCGATTACGACTATCGGGTTACGAAGACGAGGGGGGAATCTGTTCCTGTTGGGGGTGCCGGGTTATCTGACGTAAAGCAATTCGTTGGTCGTTTTTCAGATGGGAGGATCGTTACGCGAATTTTATAACTTTCCGCCATTTTATCGATTAGCAATAAAATCGATGGAACAGGTGGACAGGTAGATCGACAGGTCAAAGTTCTGATGTCCTGAACTGAAATTTCTGAATGGTCGACTTTGACCGGAAGTCGGATCTGCGAATTCGCAAATTGCTGACCTCGAAAACAAAAAAAAAAAACAAAAAATTTCACACACTTCCCTAAAGCGACACAACCAATGCTTTCCGTGACAAAATATACGATCTGAGACTGATGGCAGATACCAAAAGTTGATATTAAAAAAAAGGATCCAACGAAAACGAGGTTTTTTTTATAATTCTTTATCGAGATGTAACATTTTAAAATATTCATGAAAAGAAGCCACACCAACTCGTTTCATAAGTGTTACGAGTCCTGCGCACGGATATAGCATTTGGCCGGGAACAGTCATCCTCTGCGTTTTTTTTTTTTTTTCGTCGTCTTTTTCCGTGGCGTTCCCCAATTTCAAGTTTTACTGCTGGCCAAACGAGTTTGCCGTGCGGGGGACGAGTACAACCATAAAGCGACTCATCTCGCGCTCCGTCTCGCTTTTTCTCGCGACATTCTCGCGTTTTTTCCTCCTCCACTTTTGCCTCTTTCCCGGCGTATTACATGCGCGAAGAGTCGCTGATAATTCCCCGCGTCGCCTGCTGCACGGCGCGCGGCTGCGTTAAGCTCGTCCGCAGGCTGACGCGATGGTGCGCGACTTCCCGGTGATCGGCGTCGTCGTACCACGGTCAAGGCCCCAAGCATAACCGAAGCAGCGGTGGTCGTAAGGCCGACCACCGTCGCCGACGACGAAGACGACGCTCCCCTCTCCTGCCTCGCAACGCCGGACTCAAGAATTTAGGTCAAAAAGTCACCGCTACGTGTGCGTGTATGCGATAATCTTATGCCGTTTGTCTCGCACAACGAGCACCGAAACGACGAGAAGGAGAAACGAGAGAGGATGATGGAGGAGGCGTCAGTAACGTCTCACAAACTCGAGAGGCTCTAAAGAGCTGTCCAAATGACTCGATTAAACAAGTAACCGTCTGAAAAAATATATACATACATATACACTTTGAAAATATCGTACGTGATTTTCTGTACTTCCGCAAACATTAGTTCTGCATGTGTCAAAATTGACTCAACTTGATTTTCACTAAATTACCAACACAGGAGGGAGTATTTTTTTGTTTTTTCTTTCCAAAATACCGTTAATCTCAATTCACTCAAAACTATGTATGGTCGACTCTGCCACACACGTCTTTCCTTACAACAGGACAAGAATGTTTTTACGGCTACCACAACTATAAATATCGTAAGCCGCAAATAAATTATGCCATACGTGTAACAATCAACTCACTCTTTTTGCTATTCCGCCGCGTTAATTTAACTCGTGGCAACGACCACATTTTTCCCCCTAGTAGAAAATCTGTAGCGGTAAGTCCGGTCCAAGTCGGGCCCAGGTCGGGTCCTGGCAGGGCCAACGCGGGCCCGAACAGAGCCTGACCAGGGCCTGACCACGGCCGGATGCAACGCCACACATTTTCTACCAGCAATAGTGATACCAGCTTCTTAACCCGCGCAACTTTGACGGAAACAGAGCTGAAAAAACCGTCTTGCCCTCGGCGACCGATTGCGCCTTCAATATCGACTCGATACACATCACCGTGAAAGTACGAAATTACCACCGACGCGGATATTACGTATACACACATACTTACCGCACGCAGAATGTAATACGCGCGGGGTGTGTAGCTTTTCGCGTGGATACTACCTAATTATTTGAATTGCAAATTCGCGCTCTCTGGCAGGAGCGAGACACACAGAAGCGCGAGCGTCGGCATAAGCGCGCACAGCACAGGGGGGAGTTGTGCACGGACGAAGAGGAGGAAGAAGATGGTTCACGCAGTTACTGGGGCATTAGGCTCGGCGCACACAGCCGTTTCTGCCATATACACACTATACGTCTATATATATATAATACGAATATATTATTATAGCCCGGAGTTCTCGCTCGACGCACCTTCGGGCGTTTTAGCGTTTTCAGAGTCAACGAGCAGCAGCAACAGCAACAGCAGCATCTCTCGATTCTCGGAATCTGACCGATGATCTCACCGATGGTAATGCGACGCTCTCGCGTTAACCCGGTTTCGATTCCGCGTGGATGAAGCTCGGCCCTTCCCTTCGATTCGGCCGGGGCTCTCGAACCGGAAGTCCGTGAATTTAAGGCTCAAAGGTATTTTTTTTTATTTATTTTTATTTCTTCTTTTTATTATATGTCATTTATTTTTATTCGGCGAAAGGGTCAGCCTGACTGTATGCGAGTTACGTGGAAGGTGTAGAATGCGTCGCTCGCGGTGCAGCTCACGATAGACCAGCGCAGCGCGCGGAGTTATACGTGACGTGACGGGAAGGGACGTTGGCGATAGAGGCACGCGGCTTCCATAATTATTCTAGCGGTGACTCGCGATCGTTTCTTGGCCAATAGGACTGTGGTTCTATGGGACAGGAGCCCCCGTGTGATCTGTCCCATCGTGTGTACGTACGAATGTACGAAGCCACGCCTCGTGACCCAGACTTCCACATAACTGTTCTCGAAACATCGCGCGCGGAGTACGCGAGCGTTCGAACGTACATCGTCGTCGTCGTCTGCAGGCTGTGTGCGAGGCGATGCGACGAGCGAGGCGCGCGCGCACGGACGAAAGAGTAGGTGAAGGTGCAACAAACGAAAGGATGACGAGAGACACAAAGAACTCGGGATGGGAGTGAAATAGAAATGAATTTTTCGTTCTGGGAATGTGGTTATTAATTATTGGACGCGGTTGTAGAAATCCGTTTTCATGTGTGAAAATAGCATCCCGACTGGTGTGGGTTGCAGAGGTTCGATAAAACCTGGGGAATTCAAATGAGGAGAACGACCTGAAATATACTTACGAAACGTATCAGTGATTCACATTCTGCATCGCCGCGCAACCGTTCTCGTAACGTCCAATATGCTGCTGTAACATTTCGTCCCGGAGAATTCCCCGACCGGGAATCGCTGCACGAGGGACATGCGAGAGTGAAGATTGTTGTCGAAAGTTCGAGACTTACGCACGCGACTTCACGAGCGGACACGTAATTGTGGCTGGCTTATGGATATTTGATTATTTTCAAATATTGAACGATTATAAGGAGAATAATTGTTTTACATGTTTGAACAGGCAATGAGCGGACTTACATTTTTTTGTAAGTCGATGGGAAATTTCGTGCTGATTCCCAAAAGCACCCGAAAAACAAAAATAACAGTGAGAAAAACGCGGGAATTGAACATTTTCTCTGCAAATATTAAAAAAATTGAAAATGATCAAGTTTTTTTTTCGTTAAAACTATCGCGTTTAGATAAAAACTAATGGCGACTTCATCGTGTACGGGCAAAAATACATCGAAACAAAGTGTTAAAATTAAAAAAAAAAACAAAATTCGCACTTTTTTTGGAATTCCGTCACTTCACTAAAATCGAGATTACTTTTTTCTTGGATCGATCGAATCTGGATTTCGATCCAGAAAATTGTCAATCTTGACCCCACGAAAATTGTCTTTTCAAAATATTGACTTTTTACCGCGAACATATGGCATATATGCCATGTTCGCGAAATTAACAGCTGAATAAGAAAAATTCACAATCTTCTCGAGTTGCCGTCGAAAAGCGATGTCCAAAATACGTCGCTACCGTCGACTCGGCCCGCCGCCGGCTGAAAAAGGATATCGAGTGAGCAGTCCATCATGTAAAACTGGACGCCACTAAGACGTCAGCGAAGGAATAAAGCGTGGTCAGATTCTCGTGGGTCAAGCTGCGCCGGGGGCATTTCTGGTTTAAACTGCTGTTAGTCCGGAAAATCCACAGCGGCACTTGCGCCTCGTGCGGCCGGCGTCAAGTAGAATGGAATGGAAATGCACACGCGCCCACACGGCCGTCCGTCAAATTATCGCTTGAAAAATGAATAGGAGCCTCTTTCGGTGTTCACTCGATGTTCACTGTACGTTCGTCGGCCCTTTTTTCCCCCGAGGATGGACACACGACGATCCCTCATCGTTCCATTATGCTCGAATCTGGTTGTCGGGTTGTACTCGCCGGACACATAAAGTCCATTGACGGGATCCTCAAGGACCACGAGACGCGTGTCCAGCCTGCGGAGGATTAGCAAACGCCGAAGAATGCTCGGACACAAACGCGGCCTTTTTAGATCTGGACCGAACTCTTTCACTGTTTACACTCTATTTCCCGGCGGCCGCGTGGGCTTCGCGACCCGGGGGCCTCGCCGCGTCCATTCACGGGTCCGAGTTCGGGGCCCCCGGGGGTCTCGCTATGGAAAGCGAGACGCGCGCGACGCCCGCGGACCCGGGAAAACGCTCGAGCCCCCGTGACGACAGCTGAACTCCTCGCGCCGATCCAACGCGACTAATTGCCAATTAAAAAGACGTTTCTCCTCGCTCGTCTTCCAGCCGTCTCGGACAGACGTTTTCGACGTTTTCCACGCGGCCGCGCCGTGCGCGTCCACTCTTTTGGGTTTGAATCGCCACGCGCGTGGTCAGCCAACGATTCACAAATACGCATCGCTGCGGAATATGTATGTCGCATCCGGAGGCGTCGCGCATTGTCGATCCGTCCCGTGCGTGCAGCAAGTTTTTCGTACCTGTATCATGTGCGTCGACGCTTTGTACTCCGCACGACTGCGGCAACGACAATGTCCGGGTTCTCGGACATCTGCATATCTGCGCTTCCTTCGTGGAGGAAGCTTCGTTTTCGGTGAATTCCCAGCCGACGTTTTGCACCCAAGTGCGAGTACTGAGTTTTCGTCAGTTGAAGTGATTTTTTACAAAAATTATCCATACATACAGATTTCATATAGCACTTGTTATAAATTGATTTTTTGAAACAAAAAATCGTTGGTTTTGAGGGTTCATAGAACCTGCCGATTCTGCCTGGTCTAAAAGTGCAAAAAACGACCGCACGATTTCTTTTGCAAAACATCGATTTTTGTCCATTATTTATTACCATCATTTACCACCCCCGAAAACACAGGTTTCAACCCTTTTTTGCTTGACTTGAAAAAGTAAACATTTCGGTGCTCTTTACGTTAGAATTCACAGAAACCCTGGTATCTTCTTCAACGAATTAATCCGAGCAAATATTAAGTAACTGTTACGCCTTTGTTTTGGCAAAGGGGTTGGAATTATTACCCTGGAGCCACGCGTCTGTCCCCCCGGGGCACGCGACCCTCCTCCCCCCGGGGTTCTCTCGTCTCATAGCATTCTTTTCATCACCGGCATCACACGTAATATTTCCCAAAGGGCCATATGGGCCCGTCGAAAATCGTAGACGCGTGCGCGGCTTACGCAAGTTCCGTGACGTTACATCGACGAGACTTCCGGGTTCGGGAGATGGGACGGCACTAAAAAGAAAAAAAAATGAAAAAAAAAGGTTCGGCGTGGACCGCGTTTCGTCCCGGAAGAAATCGATCCTCAGCTGTAATAATGGATAAAAAATGCGCGTCAGAAGACTCCCGCTGTCGCTGATGCGTATACACTGTACGGTGGCGCTGATGCCAAGGTACACCGGGCGGTAGGAGGGGGCGAGGTTGCTCGACTTCCTCATCGGCATCATCGTCGTCGTCGTCGTCGTCTCCACGCATCCTCGTTGTGCATGCAGTCTCGGAGGGCGTGTCCGACGTTTTCCGCGCTCTCTGCTTCGTCCTCATGTAGGATGACACAAAGGGAGCAGCTCGACGGCGCCGACGTTCGACGTGTACAACACTCACGGTAACTATATACACACGCGCGCTGTTTGCACTGTACCGCATCCTGTGGCGAGGTTTTTCGTTGAAGATTCATCTGCAACGCCGCGGTGAATCGCACCAGATGTCGTAACGTGCGTCACTACATGCCGATATAAACGTCCACCGAATCGAGCTCGCCGCGGATCCCCGGGCATCACCCCATTTTATTTTTCGTCTTTATCTCGCACTTTTTTCTCCCGAGTGCGCCGTTTTCTGCTTGAGTTTTTTCCGGAAACGACGCGGGGAGAGAAAGGGAAGCAATTTTTTTTTTTAGGCACGCGGTGTACCGGAAGTGGCATAATCGAGCGCGGCCGCAGAAAGAGAGTGAAGAAAGGCGAAGGAAAGGGGAGGGGGGGGGGAGGTTCGAAGGAAGGTGGAAGAGAAAGAGGGAGAGCGAGAGAAAGCAAAGGGTTGCGCTGTCTTGCGGAGTGGCAGCTGCCGGGCGAAGGGCCGAGGCTCGTTGTTTTTTTCTTCTCTCTCGAGACAGCAGTGGGCAGGCACACAGGAAGACGAGCGCCGAGTGAAAGGGGTGAAAGGGGTTGCGAGATCTCGAGAAGACCTTTCTGTGCGCTCCGAGCGCCTCCCAGGATTCTCTTTTTCGGTGAGTCGTGCGTGCACATGCCAAACGTGCGCGCGGCGGCAGCCCCCGGGTGAATCACCGGAGTCACGTGTCGCGTGCTGCACTTCAGGCACGTGTCGTCGCGCTCGCAACTCACGCACCGCTCAAAGCGCGCGGCTCTCGGATCTCTCGAAGATCGTGGAGCTTAGATTGCGCGGCACAATGAGAGACGCAGATGAAATTGGTCGGGATCGAACTACGGAAGAGTCGCGCCAAGTGTTCGTGCCAAGTGAAGAAAAAGGTTCCTGAATTTTTTTTTTTATTGTTGTTTTTGTCTTCAGCCCTGTGAGAGAAAATTTGAAAAAAGAATTTGTAGCATTGGTAGCTCGTAGAATTTTTATGCAGATAAACACAATTTATTTGAACAGTAATGAAACATTTTTCAGGATGCCCGTTCGCGGTTAGAGATTATCGACATTTTTGGTAGACTACATGAATGGCCGAGATATTTATCGGAAATATTTTTGTCGCCAAATAAATTATACACTTACAATTATACAAATACAATAAATTATACACTTAGTCGGTAAACTGCAGACAGCTTGATAAAATAGTTCATACCAATTGTGTTTTTCAGGACACGTGTTTGCAGTTCGAAAATATTATTATCTTTATTAAGCCCCTCTAATCGCAAAGTTATCAGTCAGAAATATTATCATAGTCGAATAAAGACAATAAAATATAACTATATCACGTTGCCAATAAACTGCCGTCAGGTCGATAGAGCACCGCATATCCTAATAGTGTTTACGCGTCGGAGAAAGCGCGAAAAACAGCCTCTCCCGTGGTCACCTCCTCCGAGGCGACAGCCACTCGTCCCGCGTGCGGACAAAAAAAAAGCGGCAAGTGTCAGCGCGCACGACAATGCAGCCGCGACCGAAGCTCAATTCCCCGTGCCGGGCTCGCGGAGCGTGCGACACAAAAGAAGAAAAGCGTAGGAAACGACGACGAGTAGCGTCGAAGTGAATTGAAGGTAGCCTTCGTGAAGGGTAAAGAAAAGAGTAGCCGCGCTGCGGGGAAGACGCGAGGCAAGCAGGCAGGCAGGCAGGAGGTGGAGGAGGAGGAGGGAAAGGAGGAAGCACTCGTGACTCTCTTCGAGCGTCTAGCGTAGCTCGGAGAACGCGGAAGAGGCGAACACACGAGAGACGTCGAGAGATGCTGCCGGGTGGTATTGGTAACACGTAGTGCGGATACGTATAGAGAGCGGCGAGAGCGCGAGAGACGAGAAGGAAGAGAGACGACGCGGAGCGAAGGTGAGCGAAGGAAGAAGCGAGAGAGAGAGGCGAGAAAGACGCGAGAGGGAGGAGAGTAGCGTGTGTCATGCCCGGAGGAGCGAGGAGTCCCTTTCCAAGTAAGAGTGGGTTAAGGCCCAAGGTCCTCCCGGTCGTCGCGGCGAGTTCGCTCGGACCGCGCGAGCCGCGACGAGAGATCCCCGGATGCGAAGGATACGCCCGAGAAGAGTGGCCAACGGCGACGCGGCGAATGCGCGACGACGAGAAGGCAGAAGGAGCAGAAGGAGCAGAAGCTCATTGGGACCGGAAAAGCAGCGGCAGAAAGCGGCGCGGCTCGTTCCACCTCCTCCTCGACCTACAGACTCTTTATTCGCCGCTCGTTCTCGCCTGTGTGTGCAACATGGCCCGACGTTACCTAACAGTACCCAACACCCCGGGCTGTGTCTGTATCGGTGGGAGCTTAGATGGAGAACCGGCGGTTGCATCGAAGCTACTGCTGCTGTTGCTGGACGAACCAACCGACCAACCGACCAACCGACACAAGCGCACACGTTAACCGCTATACGGTGGTTCCACGTGTGACCCTATAAAGCATAAAGCCTGCGGTCTGAACCTTCGAGGTACACTCCGCGCCTTATATAGGCCACGAGCCACCTTCGTGTACTTGAGAGCAAAATATATATACTCGCGGGGTGTAACAGTTACCTGTCACCGAGTAAAACGTAACGTAAGGTGCTGGAATGCATCGCGGACGCCGAGCCCGGCGTCCGGGTCGACCTTTGTCTCGCGTTTGCGGACGTAAACGTTTTTTTTTTTTTTTCGTGATTTTTTGTTTCGGTTTTCATGAAGTAAATATTCATCGTTATATCCAGGATTAATTATTATTATGATTTTGAAAGAGAAAGAGAAGCTGATAAATATGTTTTTTAATTTATCTTCCGGTATAAAATTTATCGTTTCCAAGATAAACGCACGAACGCGCGTGATATACGGCACAACACACACAGGTCGCTGTCAACCGACAACCCGCTCGTGGCTTAGGAATATAAATTTCGATACACCGATGCGTAATTCCGGGCGGGATATGCCTCGACTTCCAGGTACTCGACCCAGAATGGTCAAAAATTCGAGTGGACTGTCGATGGGAGATGAGGGGGAGAAAAAAAAATCTACCGTACGGTCATTCTAATTCCGCGCGTCTCGTCTTCGGTTACTTTTCGTGTTACGTACTTTTATGATGGGTGCGTATCGAGGGAGGGGGGGGGGGCAGAGGGAGAGGACGCGAATTGGTAGGACAACCACGCGTGACGCGTTCACGATGTATATGGGCCATTCGGCCCGGTGACTCCCGCACGCACACACAGCGATCGGTCGTGCCGTACGGGTCGGCCTCTCGCGTTTTACCCACAGGTACGTATGGTACATAAGTACCCGATAGGCTTCTCTCGCCGCAAGGAGCAAAGTATCTCCCGCTGCCGCGGTCGCAGCTCTCGGTGTGTGCGACGTGCGTGTGAGAGTCTCTCGCGTACCGGGAGAGGATCGACGAGGCTCGTTGTGCGCGCCTCCCTCGAGATGGGCCCGTTAGTCAGGGTGTCGCGGAGCCAGTTACCGTGTTACCGCAATTCAGGCCACAAAGTCAAAATACAGTTAGCTCGGCCGAGCCGCGTGTTCGCCGCCGCGTCGAGGAGCCCGCGCGCGCACCGTATTGCCGCGGCGCGCTCGCAACAAAAAAAGAAATCCTCGGAGCGCCAACGCGTCGGCAGATATACCCGGGGAGCAGCGGGGTGGAGGAGGAGGAGGAGGAGGAGGCTGGGGATGAGGAGGATGAGGAAGACGAGATGCGAACAAAGAGAGAAATGAGCCCCGCACGAGATGATCGTCCGCCGGGACTCGGCTATGACTCCGCGCGCGCGCTCGGTCTATATAGACGCCTCGGCGCATCCGCCTCGTCGGCCGACGAGGATGGCGGACTGCGAGAATACGCGGGGAACCCAATTTCGCGAGTCCGCGCCGCAGGTCCGAATTCTTACGGTGGAATTTTTGACTTCCGGTCCCGCGGGGTATTTCACGGGGCGCATTCCTATATGGTGCATAACGAAGGACGCAAGAAGAGTAGACATGTAAATCACATGGTTGTAGCGCTGCTTTTGGATGACGGTGAAAAAAAAAATGATGGAGTTAGTTATTTGAAAAGTCGTGTCAGATTTGGGTGAGAAATGTTTGATAATGTTTTGTCGCAGCTTCGCCGTTTTCCTCCTACTGGGCGAGAAACTCTATTTTCGTGAGAACGCGCCAGATCCAAATTCTTACGTTGGAATTTTTTTACTTCCGGTTCCGCGGGGCATTTCGCAGGGCGAATTCCGACGGTGCATAAGGAACGCCGAGAAGAATATTGTACACATGGAAATTCACGTGGTGGCGACACAGTTTGTTGGATGACCACGAAAAAAATTAACGCGGTTGATTATTTGAGAAATTCGTGTCAGGCGTTAATGAGCATTTTTTTGTAATGTGTTTCTCGCAGCTTTGACGTTTAATGTATTCCTCACACGAGGGTCAAATATATCCACGCTGGAATCGGGCTGAATTTGCATTTGACGAATTCGAGCCAAACTCGTGCCAGCGGGTTTCGCGTATATCCACAGAATAAAAATATCATGTAGGAGATATAAAAAGAGTAGGTTTAATTCAAGTGTCTACGTATATACATTACCGATGACTTGGCAACTCTCGAACAGTCTCGAATATACATAGAATTTCTGACTCACTCGCCGGAGTAACCTGCATTATTAGCAGCATAAATTACACCATAAAAAAATAGTTCTCACAATTCGTGGTCCATAAATAAACGAGAAAATATTGGGTTCGATTGCAGCCGATATCCTGAGCCTTTTATCAGAAAAAAAAATCTTTTCGATTACAGTCGATGCCCCGGGCCCTTTATTAAAAAAAATCTCTTCGCTATCCTCGTCTCCTCGTTCACACGCTTAGTTATTAGTCTTCTCTAAGACTCTCGAGCCGCACGTCGCGTGTAAACCAGGAACCGGAATGAGCGAGAACAAACGAGCGAGAAAGGTGCCCACAGAGGAGGAGAAAGACCGAAAGAGCCGAGTTACAGCCGAGTCGTCGTGTTGTGGGCTCTTTAAATCGCCGCCGGTCGGGGCGTTCGGTACGTGATTTCTTCACGAGCGAGTCCAAGATTGCAACACTACGTGCGCGCCCGGCACCTAGCTACACGTATACCGAGTACCTCGCGCGGACCGAGCACAGCTACGTCCATCCGAGCCCGGAGTTCTCTAGGGCATCCACGTGGATCTTAGGGATTTCGGGAGCAGAGCTGCGGGGAGGGCAAACCAAATCGACGTCGCTCATTGGCTCGATTTCCACCGCGTCTATTCTTCGAGTCTCTCTCTCTCTCTCTCTCTCCTTTCTCCGCTCGTTCTTGTCCCAAACGCTGAACTTCACCGCGCCTCTTCTGTTGCAAGTCCGACGGTACTATCGTTGGCCGCGCGCGGTTCGTTACGGCCAAGCCAACGAAAAACGGGGGCGCCTGGCGCAATCGAAGGAGAGAAGGGCGAAGCGGAGGACGAAGGAGACGAGGAAGTGGAGACGAAGAAGAAGAAGAAGAAGAAGAAGAGGTGAAGTGGGAAGACGTACACGACGTGTTGTGTCCCACGTGGCATTCCACTCCACGTCGTCAGCTCGTTTCTCGCGTATACGTTACGCCTCCCAAGACTCGGTGTCTCACTGCTCGGTGCTTCTTCTGCATCTCTTCCTCTTTCGCCTCCTCCCTTCCTTCGGCTTCTTCGTTCTCCACCTCTTATCTTCCCTCTTCTTCTTTTGTTGCTGCTGGTGCTGCTGCTGCTGTTGCTGCTGCTGCACCGAGGCCAACGCCCAATTCGCCAACCTACGGGATATAATGTCCCACACGCGGATTGTGGCACCGACGGCATTGCGAATGGCCCCAAAGGGTGTGGACGCGGAGACGACTCTCCGAGCGAGTGTCACACGGCATTCCTAGTCCGTATACACCTAGCACTCGGCCTAGAACGTAGTACGTACACAATTGATTTTCATCGAGTCGCGAGGGCGCAGCCACGCTGTATACACCGGGCAAGCCTCGCGGGAGGTTAACGACACTTCGGACTGTCGAAACGCGCGCACCGCACACACTCGCGGCTGAATATTATTTCGTGGCCGACGAGATATGTGTTTGTGTGTGAATGCCAGTGCGGATAAAATACAGCTGGGTGAAACAAAAAAAAAATTCAGAAAGGAAATTAATGAGGGGTATCTCGAGTCAAGTGCACTGAGAAAATAATGAGCACTGAATACCAATCAATGGTCAGAGCTACTGAGATTCGGATGAATCGTGGGGAACGTTTTTTTTTAGAAAGCCGGACAAGTGACAATTTTATTTATTTGTTGGGTCAGGAAAAAATGTCGCTGATGTTACCGAAATGCTTTGTTGAAAATGCTTATTAATTTGTCAAAATAAAAAAAAAATCGGTTGGGAAACACAAGGTTTTTTTGGTCGAACAAAACGTTTTTTTTTACCAACAAAATATCTTGCTAACCAAACAAAACATTTGGCTCACCAACGAAATATCGTGCTAACCTGACAAATAAACATATTTTTCCCCGCTTTTTTTTGTTACCTCAACGACATTTTTTCTCCATAATCCTACCAATATCTCACTGCGTTTAGGCTGTGCTTAGCAGTAATCGCAGCCTTTAATCGTTTTTCACTGTGGGATCATTTGATGACGACAGTTAGACTTTTTTTATGATGATCGGTAGCTCGACTCGTTTGCCAAGTTCCCCTCTAACGCGATCGAAAATTCATTTCGACTGTACCTTAACTGTCGAAACACATATTTTCCATACCGACGAATCAATTCGGGCCCGAGAATTATGTACACGAGTTTCGGGCGCCGCGTGCTGCATATCTCGCTCTCGCCGTTCGTGCACGCGTTCGTTAAATTCATGCGCGGCGCAGGCTTCGCCCGCCTTCCTGTTCCTACCCGGCGGTGCATATATCGATTGTCCAGGCTCATTCACCCTATTAGCGTGGCGTATACGTGTACGCTGTTTGGAGCACGTAAACGCCGCGCGCACCGCGAAGCGTTTAACGCACCTGCAGGCCTAGTCGTGTACGATAAGCGAGCATTAACTGACCGGCTTTGACGTCCCCGGAGCGGAAGAAGGGCGACTGTTATTATCAAAACGATAACAACGCCGCTTTCGTATAAATGTGAAAATACGTTTCTTACTCCGAATGGCCATCCAAAGCTGTTAAATCTATTTCTTTTTTTTTCTCAGCCACTGAACTCGTTATTTTTCCACACAACGACGCGGCCGAAACTTCGCGCCGGGCTTCTCCGCGCATACAATCTCCATAAATTTAGCGCAACTTTCTCTCCGGACGTTTAGCGCAGGCGGAATCACCGACCTGCGGCGATAGCCACCACCTCGCGCTGAAACCAACCGTTAAACTTGATTCCGTGTTTACGGCGTGCGGAGCTCTAATCCCTCGGCGTCTCATTCCCGCGATACGTTCACCGCGCTGGTGCGCGCCGGTTCCGAGGAAAATTGACGCGCAAAAGATCCCTCTCGCGCCTTTCTCTCGGCGATCGCGAGGCGTGAGCGGACGCGGGACGGGAGACGCCTTTCTTCGTGGCGCGTCAACCGGAGCTTTCTCGGTGTCGGGCCGAGCGCGCGGCAATGAGGTTTCGCGCACCTGGGCAAGTCGGTCGCGCCCCGCGACGCTCCGCGGAATCGATGCGGGGCATCGCGTCGCTCGCTCGGCGGAATCGAGCTCTGCACGACTGATACGCGTAGAAGCGACAAAAGCAAATCATCGCCGCGTGAAAGTATCCGGTTCGGCTTTGGTGCTGGTACATTCGGTACGTAAAAGTAAAAGCAAAGAAAAAGAAGAGGTGTGAAGAAAAAAAAGGGTTTGGCTTATAACAAACTTGCGTGGCTAAGCTCCAGGCGAAAATATTGGTTGGGGGGCCAACTATTTGATGAGCCGACAGATTCGTTGGATTTGGTGTGACACCCAATCGAATGTTTGTTACAATTGCTAATTCGAGCAGTTAATTGGGGGCCTATTTAGCTATGCAAATTGTAACCAACTAGCACGACCAAATAACGGCCAACCTACACGGAGAACAAAATCTGAGAATGAATTTCAGACTAGTTTGGTAATCGAGGGACATCTGCGCGGTCTGGGATACCTTTCGGAACTTTCGTAGCCCAACCCGCAAAATTAAGGACTCGTTCAATAAAATCTGGGACTGAACCGACGACTGCTCATTTGTCCCTCGATTACTAAATTAGTCTGGAATTCATAACCAGATTTTTCTCTCCGTGAACTGTAACGGCCAATCAGCACTTACCTTTCCCCGTGGGTCTGTTGTCAATCAGTTGGCAGATTGGTAAAAAAGTGCGGGGACGGTCTAGAGTCAGCATTGTAAGTACTTTCATCTGTCCATACCCGTATCGAAGGAAAATTGGCACGCGGGCGAGTTCACTATGTACCGGGCTTTATAATCTACACTCTATGCACATGTATGGGGCATTCCACGCTGATTCGTCCTGGGCGTGACCTTTGACCCTTCCAATTGGGCCCGCAATATTTCCACATATTCGACACAGTTAATATCAAGCAGCAGAATTTTTCGTTTTTATTTTTTTTTGCTTGGCATCTGGTATTTCGAAAAAAAAAAGAATTGTGCTTTTAAGAATTGTGTCAATCGTGTAAAAAAATTGCGGGCCCAATCCGAAGGGTCAAGGGTCAAGGGTCAAATCCAGGTCGAATTGGTGTGGAATGCCCCATATGTATACCCACATTTACGTACACATATAGCCGAGTGTGCGGAGCACACGTACCTTGACACTGTGCCAGTTTCGCTAGGCCGAGGAACTCTCGATGGTCGCGAACGCAGCGCGCGCGAGCGCGTTGAGGCCGCGCAGCGAGCGAACGCGACTCGCGATCGTTCTCTCTTCTAATCGAGAATGGACGCATTCACGTTCGCGCTCGACTCGCCGCGCTGCGCTGTTCCCGAACGGCACGATCTCGATCGACTTTCCTCTTTCACTCTCGCGAAATCCAGGCGTCTCGTGCATTCAGACTAGACGGAGTTGCAGTGCACTTGCGAAGCGTAGGAGACACGTGTGGAGATCGACTGCATTCGCGTGTCTTTCGCGATCGAAAGTTTTGTCTCGTTGACGTTTCGGTAATTCGGGATTCAGACAAACATCTGATTAGCATCTTTGGTGCGTCTGTTTATCGCACCCTGAATCGTGGCTTTTTCGTGTCGTTCGTGACGTCACGTGACGAGATTTATATTTTGCAGCGAGAATTCAGCGAAAAATCATTGGAACCGATTTTTCGCGCGCTCAGTGGCAGCTTAATAAAAAGAAGTCGCGCGCGAGATGTAACTGAATCTCGTGAGCAAGCCGCGCGTTAGGGTTCAAGGGCGCGTGAGCTACGTGACCGCGACCACGTAAACGTCGCGAAGACGTCCGCGCGATAAAATGTACAGACGAAATAATTTCTTATATTTTTTTGGTAATAATTTCTCGTTATAGCATACCACACGTTCGTAAAATCTTACGCACGTGTAACATACCATATTTTTTACGTAGTATGCGAAAAATTCCATTTTACGCACTGTGCGGAAGAATTCATTTTACGCACCGAAGGTAGTGCGTAAAATCAAACGCATACTACGTCAAAAAAATATTAATACGTTCCACCGCCAAATTACTGCCGTTACCTTAAAGTTACCTTAACGCGTGTTCAGACAAAACTTGTAATGAAGATGAATCGCGACACGAAAATCATCTCAACAATCAGCATTTTCTCGCTTTTCCTTGCTGATTTCTCGTTTATCAAGAGCAACGACAATAAATTTGCGAGTCTCAACTGCAAAATGTATCTTCGACGATTTTGTTCTCGATGATTAATCGCCAATGTCAAAGCTGTCGACTCGGTCTGCACGAAAGTGCGTCAAGGGGGAACGAGTGAGAGGAAGGAAGGAAATAGCGATCATCAAAGCTGAGCGCACGCGGTCGCACAACGATTTCACTTTCCCCGAGTGCACCGGGTGGTGCAGCCGTGGGGGCCGGTGCGCGCTTCGTCGTTTCTCCCCCGTTCCACACACACACGTAATAGTAGACACACAAACACACAGCCGCAGTCAGACTCGATGCGGCTTCCCTCGTGTTTTTTTTTACCTCTATTTTTATTCTCTTTTTCACCTTCTCTTCCCATCAACTTAGCGCAGCCTGCAACACTGGCTCGCGAGAAGGGAAAGTGAAACTATCACGAGCCGAGAGATCCGTGAGAGTCGAGAGCTTGAATGAGCAGCCGCTGTGTGCACCTCAAAAAGTCGCTCGTCTCTCTTCTCGTCGCGGTAAGTTGAAGATTGTTCGCCGGGTGAAGCGCGCCGCAAATCTTCGGACCAATCTCTCTCGTCGGGTCTCCCCGCGCGTCTCTTTCACCGATCGGCGAACACGTTGACGTTGGATTTATATTTAGTTTCTCTAAATATAAATCGTGTCCTACTCTCTCAGGAGTTTCCTAAAAAAAACTAGAAAAAAACAATGTAAGAAAGAAAAATAGTTAATAGCTAGAAAGTCATCGTGAACGGTGATCCTTTTATTTGCCAGGCGTCGATAAATCATTCCGCTGCAATTATCCTCTCTCACCGTCAGAAATACCAACAACCTCCTGTTAAGAAAAAAAATACCATTCCCATAACATGCAGTTCAATACATAGAATTATGGAATATGGATCTGCGGAATTACGATTATGACTATGGTGATTATTGCGAGCTCGTCGATTTTTTCGTAATATCTGTTTTCCCCCGCTCAAGACACTCGTGAAGCCATTTCCGGTCTTCCTCCAACGAAGTCGTTTTTGGTTTTCCGCCGACGACGTCGTTTTCGCTTTTCCGCCAACGAAGTCGTTTTCGCTTTTCCGCCAACGAAGGCGTTTTTGGTTTTCCGCCAACAAAGTCGATTTTGGTTTTCCGCCAACGAAGGCGTTTTTGGTTTTCCGCCAACAAAGTCGATTTTGGTTTTCCACCAACGAAGTCGTTTTCGCTTTTCCGTCAACAAAGTCGTTTTCGCTTTTCCGCCAACGAAGTCGTTTTCGCTTTTCCGCCAACGAAGGCGTTTTTGGTTTTCCGCCAACGAAGTCGTTTTCGCTTTTCCGCCAACGAAGTCGTTTTCGCTTTTCCGCCAACGAAGGCGTTTTTGGTTTTCCGCCAACAAAGTCGATTTTGGTTTTCCGCCAACGAAGTCGTTTTCGATTTTCCGCCAACGAAGTCGTTCTTGATTTTTCGCCAACAAAGTCGTTTTCAATTTTCCACCGACAAAGTCGTTTTCGATTTTCCACCGATGAAGTCGTTCGCCTCTTTGGTTATCGTCCGCAAGAATCATTCACAAACCGACGTCTCCATCCGCGTCCCGGTTCTGCCGCGTTGACCCCTGGGAAAAAAACGGCAGTGTGTTTCTGCCATACGTCTTCGCGATAATGGAATTTCTTTTTTTTTTTTTCTTTCTTCAGTGAGAAATGAAAAATTATTCATTACCATTGTCAAAAGCGCCGCGTGCGGCGGCGGCGGCGGCGGGCGGCGATGTTCGAGGTGCCCGAGTCGCGCGTCGAGGCTGAGACCGCGCGGCTCGCGCACCGCGGAGCCGGGTGAGCCCGGAGAGCCGGGTCAACGCACCTAACCTAACGAGGAGAGCCGCGCTCGCTCGAGAGCCGAGCCGAGCGCGGCGGCGGCGGCGGCGGCGACGGCGGCGACGCGCGAGTCAGGCCTATCTATCTGCCTCGGTTGCCTCTGCGCTCTCGGCTTGGGCCGAGAGTTGCTCTTGCCTTCTGCCTACCTACCTACCTACCCACCTACCTACTTATCGTCACTTATTCAAAGCGCTCGCTTCAAGGTGCTGCTGGCTCCTCGCAGCTCGCTCTTTTCGTCCGCTTCTTCCACACCGCGTGGTACAACAGACGGAGACAACCGCCGAATTGGCAGCCGGCCCTCGGGCCTCCCGTCCTCTCGCGTCTCTCGCCACGCTGCTGGCTGACGAATTCGCATGCCAAAAATGCCGCGTTAAATGGCTGGAGCCCCGGGGGGAGGAGAAGCCCGCAGGGAGATGATCGCCACTCGGGCGTCTCTCGAGATCTGTGACACGAGATTCGAGATTCACCGTCGGAACTGACTATTTGTTCACTTTGCATATTTACAGATGGATTCTTTTTATCTTGTCCATCGACTTTTTTTCCGGCTATTCGAGTGCCACTTCTGGTTATAAATTCTTGCCGGTAGGAATTTGGGGCGATAGCTTCGAGCCCACGGATACTTTGTGTGGTTTTTCTCACGTCTCTCATGGTTTCTGATAAATCCGTGCGGCAAAAATGTTCACTTTGCGTATTCGCAGATTTATATTTTATCTCGTTGGCGGATATTTCATCTCGTCAACGTATTTGTTCCATGTATTTGGGTGTTACTTTTGGTTGGAAATTCATACACTGATTCGGTGGAATTTAGGGTGATAATTGGTAGCCCTCGGGTACTGCTCTTTTTCTCACGTGTCTCTCGTGAGTTATTTCCGAAGAATTCGCGAGAGGTGGAAAATAATCGTCACTGCGTCGGGCGCCACATTTGCGAATCCGCCGAGATTCATGACGCGAGATATTCGGGGGTCCCCGCGAACCAGTCAAAGCGTTCGACTCTCCTCCCGGTCATGTAATATTCGCGGCATATATGATATCCACTCGTGATTCTCTATCCAGTGTCAATCTTTCCCAGCGCTTTCCCGGGTATTCGAGTGTCACTTCAGGTTATAAATTCGCCGATTCAATGGAACTCGGCGGGGTGGCAAATTGCACGGCCGATCGGGGCATCCGAAATCGCTCCGGGATGGCCTCGCGCGATTTGCCCGGCTATATATTTACCGATAATAACTGAAATTCGAAACGCGCCCCGGGACATCGACGCTCAGTTTTATACATACCGCAAATCGCGCTGTACGCGTGGAGGCGGCAGAGCGGGACCTCGCATCGGGATCGATCGGGATCGATCGGCAACCGCTTCGCGCAACACGTCAGCGCCTTTTCAGCTGGAAACCGAACGCGCGGGTTGAATGCGAGTCTCTCGTTAAATGCATTTCGTTCACGAAAGATCGCAGAAGCCCCGAGATGTTTCGTGTTGGACCTAACTAATGACCCCACACCATAAGTGTCGCTCGGGCGGTGCGGAAGATCGCGATCGTACAACTACGCAATAGATCAACAGAGTAGCGGAAGACCACGATTGACAAAACGCGACCTTAGTCTCTGACGGAATCGCCACCAGACGTGATATCTTGATTTCTGAATTTTTCACGGAAGTTTAAAGTCGCACCGTCAAAAATCGTAAATTTTTCGTTAAAAAAAAAAAAAATTAATAATTTTTCCCTTACATTTTTTTACGACTTCTGGAATCTGGCTTTAAAATTCTGTGAAGAATTAAAAACGACAAAATTTAGAAAAGAGTGCGAAAACGTTTTTTCCGTTTTTCTCGACGAATTTTCTATTTTTCAGGCAAACAACGGCTTGCGTACCGCTTGCGTTTTTTGCGATTTTTTTTTCTCGCTTTCGTGAAGTTTGGAACCCCTGTCCGATGGGAAATTTCACGCTGGTTCCGAAAAACATCGTTGCTTGCCCAAAAAATAGAAAATTCGTCGAGAAAATCGCAACAAATGATTTTTTATCTCTGAAAATATTAGGCCATACGCTTCTCCCGAACACCCTTCCCGAAACAACGTTAACAAACGTTGAAACTTCGCACGCCCTCCGAACTATCAAAATACAATAACACGATTGAAACTGCTGTTTCGTTAGCAACGAGTTGCAGGTAACCCGACAGCCAATCAGATAACGAATAACACGAAAACCATACTTATATATCGAAAATGCGATATATTTGACCCACTGATTTTTTGAAGAGGGATATTTTCATATATTCTATAATCCAATATCCAACTCTCGAGTTCAATGAAACAAATAATGAGAAACATAATGAAAAAAAGGAATTTGGTTGAGCAGATTTTTTGCATTCCTTTTGGCACTCTTATCTCTATTTTTAGTTTCGATGAATAACCGGATTGGGCGGCTTTATTTCAGCGAGAATTGCGTATGGAAGGACATCGAGTGAGCTGTAATAATAACAACAATAATAGCAACAATAATAATCAAAATCAACGAACACAGAAATATCAGATCCACAATTGTAATATTGGTAAATAAAACATTTGGCGTGAGTGTCGTGAGTATCGCTCGCGCTCGCCGTACGTGTGATATGGCTCTATCCTTCTGTCCGGTGCGTGAGTGAATGAGCCGAAATGATTGTCGCAGGCCCGCACGACTCGCGGCTGTATATCTATACACACTAGTTGTATGTATACGTATCAATGGGTTCGTTGTACGGAGGAGTCGAAAATTCGTCGGGCGCTGCCGCCGCAGCCGGCGAGTCCCTCTCGCTCACTCCGTCTCTCTCGCTCACTCGGCGTTTCCGCGACGTCTCTGTCTCTTTCGTTCTTGCGAAGCGCCAGTGCGAGGCCCCCCGAGTGCCGCTGCCGCTGCCTTCGTCGGTATGGAATTGTCGACGACGACGACGACGACGAAGTCGCCGGGAACACACAGACCAGGAACAGCAACAGCAGCAACAGCAGCAGCAGCGGCAGGGTGAACGTCCGACCTAGAGGCTTCGCGGTGCTCTCGTTGGTTGCGTCGTCTTGCGCGGCCGAGAGCAATACCGCGAGCAGAGCGGCACACCGAGTTCGTCTCCTCTCTTCTTTCCTCCTCTTCATCGTCCCACCGCGGCCTCTTCCCTCTCTCTCTTTCTCTCAGGAAGGGAAATGTGTATATATATATATATGTATTTCTCTTTCACCGTCTCGCTTATTCTCACCGCGTTACAAAGTCGACGCTCCTCGGATCGCGCGCGCGCTCCTCCAGCTATTATATCACCATTGTTGTATCACCGGTATTTTCTACATCGTCGCTTCGTCCCCCGCGAGTTTTGCCGGCGAGAGAAGGTTCGGCGCGCATAATTTGCAATATGCTACTTTAAAGGATTTTGGTAAATTAAATTCTGTCGCATGCGGGACGCGATTTGCGGGGTAAAAATGGGAGAGTGAATACGCGGGAGCCGACTATGTCGGGTTTCTATTTTGACTCGACGTTGCGGGTGAAAAAAAAATCGGCAGCGCGATTTTATCGCCTGTGAAATGTCGTGCAGTCGTTGCCGGTTTGGCGGTTCGTGAGACTGCAGCTGCGGCGCTTGTTGTGGGATGTGAAAAAAATAGTGAATAATAACTTCGACGTTTTTAAGTTTGTTTTTAATGCGTTTCCTTGTGAATTTTTTGTTTCGTTGATTTCGATGAGTATCCGGTGGTAAACGGAAATGTTCAATTTAATTGGGATTCAGGAATTGGAATTTCGTAAAAATCTTGGTCCTTGACATTTTTATTCTTGTTACACGTCAAGCCATGAGGTCCAAAATCCGCTTCTGACGACACGAAAAATCAACAATTCCTCAGGCAGGCAGATTTAAATAATTATCGATCAAATAATTGAATCTCGCCGATGCGGCGCGCTCAAATTTTCATTAAATTTTAATCGACGAGCCCCCAAGTCCGCATCTGACGCTGCAAAAAATTAGCAATTCATCAAGACGGTAACAAATATGCATAAAACCGTAACGATAATCTCGATCTCGATGCCCATCGAAACCGTCATTTAACTGACATTTTCGCACCGCTGATCAGTTGGAAATCGGAATAGTTAACGGTGTGTGATTATCGAGCACAGTAATTACACCTTACCGATACGGCACACGAGCTCCGCGCGCCGATAGCTGACAAATGAGCAAGAAAACTCGTCGATATTTATATTCCGAAAAAAAAAAAAAAAAAAAAAAAAAAAAAAAATCAAAGTGCGTGATCGTACAATTTCGTTCGGTATAATAAAGTCCCCCGTGTGTGTCGTAGGTGCGAGAGCGCAAGTCCTTGGAATAATAAGTACCAACAGTGTGTGCATACAATAACTTCGATGATTAGTAATCTATTCCGGAGCATTTAACACTTGTTCGAGTGTGGCTTCTCTCTCTCTTCCTGCTCGGCGCGAGCCAGCAGAGCTCAATCCCCGTCGCCGTCGCAGCGCGCGAGGGCGACCGAGCTCCCGAGTGAGCCGCGCTATTATCTCGCTGCTGAAGAGAGAAAGAAGGCGCAAAGGCGGCGGGGCGCGGTAGTAAATTAACTCTCGGGTGGCCGCAAGCACCAATTACCACCGAGCAAGCGCGCTACGAGATCCTCGAGAATAACGCAAAACGAGGGAGACGTCACGAGCTCGCGCGGGGGACACGTCGGGGCACCACATAAAACTCAGAGTAATTACAATAATTGAATCAGATATTGTGCCCGCTCGACGGCTGGAAACTGCGACAAAGTATCAGCGGACGGTAATCGCGAATCGAAATAAAGAGAAAAAAAAATAAAAAAAGAATTGAGCAACGCGAAAAAAAACAACAGATATCTCATTGATAACGGAGTTTTTAATCGAGATCGTTTAATTACATATATATTTTTAATTGCAACCGTTTCCCGCAGTCACCGTTAATTAATCCACGATTTACGGCGCAGCCCGGATCCCGCGCTCGCGCTCGGCTCGCGGCGCTAAGAGTCTCTCGAGTGGCGCGCGCGAGCGAATCGCCCGCGAGTCTCGCGGCGAGTGTTGACGTGTGGCCGAGCGGATCGGCGCTTTGAGAGCGCGAGAGCGGATCGTCTCTCGTGTACCCGCGCGACCGTGAGTCGTGTATTCGCGATATATACACACGTACAGCACAGTCGCGCGCAGCTGCGGCGTGTGCGGCTACGTGTTATGGTTAGGTCAGGGAGCGAGCGAGAGGGAGAAATTGCGGCCGGCGCAAAAGTTTGCGCTCCACGCACATCGGCACAATCGGCCCCGACGACTCAGTCGAGCGGCTTTGCTAGTCCCGTGTCTGTTGTGCCCTCTACCCTATCCTCCGCCTCCTCCGCCTCGTATATTCTCGCATCCTTCGTTCCCTCTGCTTTATTTATCCTTCCTCCTCCACCCTCGGCTTCTCCTCCTCCTCCTCCTCTTCCTCTCCGCGAGCAGAAGGCGGCGGCGGCCTTCTCTTCCTCCTCGCTCGATCCTTCCGCTTGTCATTGTGTGTTTGTGTATATTTGTATTTGTGTGTGTGGTATGATGTATTTGTGTCTGGCACTTCTATTACGTCCTGGTTCATTCTGCTTCGCTTCTTCATTCCTCATTTCCCATAATCGACTTCCTTCCTTCCTTCCTTCTTCGTTTGCACCTTCGCGCGTCGTCGGGAGTCTCGGGCGTTATACATATACACAACGCTTGTTTTATCCGTCGCCAATGCGTCAGGCAACTCGGGCAGATATCGAAAACCCTGCGCGCCTTTTACGTCAGACTCGACCTCGCGTCTCACATCAGTCACTGATGCAGCGGCGCCCGACCGAGCGGTGCTCGGACTTGCGTGGCGTTCGCATAGCGTCGGCTCGTTCCATCTTGACACGCGCAGCGTGCATTTCGTGTGCTATCTCTCTGACCCTCGTCACTTTCGCTGGCTCACAGTCGAAGGTCACACCCGTTAAAGCTGATTCAGCTTCCCTGGGAATCAGGACGAAAATCGATCGGAGAATCGATACTCGATATTCCGTTGATTGATGGCTAAATTATTTATGAGGCTGTGTAAGCCGCGTTTGTATTATTTAACCGCAGCTATTTCGCGGGTGTCCAATCGTACGTGACGCGTGTAACCGTCAGCCGTTATGCAACGCGGCTGCGGCTGCAGGTTTTATTGTGATTTTATATAGACGCTCGAGCATATTCGTCCGCGGCAAGGTCGATCCCCGGTGATTTATATCCGGAATTGCGGATCGTCAAAGTGGTCGCTGCACGTGTCTTTTACCGCCTGGTCCTGCGTATTTGTGTACCGTGAAATTGCTGTGTCTTATGTTGTAAAAGACAAGATCGTTGGACAGGCGAGATGAAAAAAAAATAAAAATTAAAAAACAAAAATATCGTCTCGCGAGCGCCGATAGTCGGCGTGCCTGCTGGGTGGATCCGAGGGGCCCGTGTAGCATTCTAGAATCCATGAGCGACGAGCCTGGACACGCGGGGGGCCCGTAGGACGCGGCTATGGATTGCCTGTTGCGCAAACCTTCCGCTTCTTCTTGTGCTCTCTTCGCTCTCCTCGATCGTTGCTTGCACAATCCGAGACGCATGCGTCGTACGCGCCTTCTTACATAGCCTCGCGCGCCGCAGCATCCGACCGAGCGTTTAGTGACATTGCCCCTCGTTATAGAGAAAGGCTGGGCCAAGGAGCCGGCGAAGAAGCTTGGGAAAAAAATTATTGCGGCCGAATTGCGGCTACTGTGAACTCCGAGCAAACCCGCATTTAGTTCTAATAACTCGAGCGTGTAAAATCAAAAACGAAACTGGAATTACCAAGTACGATGTGGAGTTCACGTTTTTTTTTTTTTTTTTTTTCATGAAATGTAATTACATAAGTAAATTGAGAAAATTACTTATATAATTACGGGCGGTCGAAATTCCGCGACGTCGAATTTTCGTCCAGCGTCTCAAAATTCGGCAAACAAACATTTAATCCACCCGTTTATCGAGTCACGTCGAGAGCAATAAAGTGTTTTATTTTTTTCACAATCCAAGGTCATTCACTGATCCACTGATCCTGAAAAAAAAAGTGCAATCAACAATCACCGCGGAACAATTACAGCCACCGAGCGAGATGCGAAGAAACTCGCATAATGAATGAAAGTTTCGCCGCGCGTATCTCATATCTCCGGGCAATTTGTAAAATGATTGTTGGTAATCAATCAGCTGCGCCCGAGCGCGGCCGCGCTACCAGCTGTCAGTACGTCAATCCTTCTCGGCTCGCAACAAGTGCGCTCTCAGCTCTAGCACTCGAGCATAATATTCATTCAGCAACCACCGCGCGTCCGCTGTTCATTGATTTATTTTCATTTTATTTTTTCACCTCTCTCTCTCTCTCTCTCTCTCTCTCTCTCTCTCTCTCTCACTCCAAGTCAAATTCGCGCAATCTCGATACGAGGAAGATATCCAAACTCGATATCTCTCGCAGCTCGCTCGTACAGCAGAGGCTGCGCGAGCCCGGACGCTCGCTAGTCGAGCACTCGAGGCGCTCGATGACCTTCGTCGTTGGACGTTCGCGGGAAACGAGCTCGCGGCATCCCTCCAATCGACGTGGGATACTCGCGCGCTGCCCGGACGGGGAACCGTCGAGTCCGTTCACCTTTTATCCCAGTAACACGGCGTCGCGAGCGCTCGCGCTCGCGCGTTCGCTCGCGCGCGCGCGCACGCGCGCACGCGGCTGTAAGTACGAACCGGGCAGCGAGCGCAGCGATACGAACGTATAGCAGCAGCGGCGGCGGCGGCGGCGGCGGCAGCGACGACGGCGGCGGCAGCTCGCGATGCGGCCACGAGAGCGCGAGGGACACAAACTACACAAACTGCATGCGGCTCGCAGTGCGAAGCGATACACACAGCTCGCTCCCCGGCTTCTCCTCCTTCCTTCCTCCTCCACCACGGTCGCTTCGCTCTGCTCTCTGTCTCTTCTCTCGTTCCCGAAGCCAGTGCTTTATTTGTAACGTTCGGGACGCCGGGTTGTCTCTCTTTCGTTTGTTCCGTCTCCGTCGCTCGCCGCGCTCTCGCTCGCGCTCGCCGGAATCGCAGCGCGCGAGCGGCGTGTAGCTGCTATACACACAGCCATAGGTATTGACCGTCGATTCCTTTTCCCTCTCCCGCCCCGGCGGTTGCGCTCCGCGTGTATTATATATACGACGGAAGAGCGAGACGACGACGACGACGACGACGACGACGCCCGGGCACCCACCGCCACCCTCTTCTTCGGCTCCTCGACAAACGCCACGTCGTCCCGGCTAATGCTCAGAGGTTCTCAAGCATCAATTTGTCAGCGCGGAACGATTTATGAATACTTTGCGAAACGCACGTCGGTCGAGGCGAAGACTTTATCGGCGCTTCCAGGAGGTCTGGTCGCGCGGTGTTTGTGCTACGGTTACCGGGATTTGAACTTACGTGCGAAAAGCACGCGGGGAGGAAATTGTCGACGGGAGCAAAATAGTTCAATGGACTGCGGTGTTACAGACGAGTGGAAACTTTTAATATTTTTTCTTTTAAGATATAGACTTTTGTCCTACGCGATAGTACTCAAGCCGCATGTTCTACCCCTGAAAATAGTGTTTTCAAGCCTTTTTAAAATTATATTGAAAATAATGTTTTGTTAGATTTTTTACGGCGGAACTCATAGATCCGACCGTCACCCGAAAAAGGACCTTACAAGTTCCTCTTACACGCACTTGTAAGGTCGGATTAGCGCCCGAGTCCCTTTAAATCAGTTCTAACATTTCATATTTGTTTTCTGATTGGCTGTCGGGTGGCCGGCAACTCGTTGCTAAGTTACGAGCAGTTTCAGTCGTGTTGTATTTTGACAGTTCTCGGACGAGGTTCGAAGGTTTGTTAAGGTTATTTCGGGCGTGTGATTGGGCTAATATTATTATATATTTATTTTTCGCGTTTTTCTCGTCGAATTCTCTATTTTTCGGGAAAACAACGTCGCTTTTCGGAATCAGAGGGAAATTTATCATCGGATAGGGTCTTCAAACTTTACGAAATCGATTTTTGTTCCAAAAAAACGCAGGGAATGGGAAAATTTGTGCAACTTTTGAGGGCTCGGCTTCAAAGATCCGCGAATCATTCAGAAATCAAGATATCGCGTTTCGCCTGGCGGCATTCTCTTCGTTATTGATTTTTCTCTCGAATGAAGAAAACAAATCCAGGTTCGATCGATCGAAAAAAGTAACCTCGATTTTAGTGAACTGACGAAATTTCGAAAAAGGGCGGATACACTTTTCAGTTTTTAAATTGGTTTAACACTTTATTTCAACGTATTTTTGCCTGTACTATTAAATTTTTTCTAAACGCCATAGTTTTCACTGACAATTCAAACAACTTTTTTTTTTTGTATAATCTAGGTAAGCACGCGAAGCGCGCGTATAGGCTAATACAAATAAAAAATCGAAACAAATCAAACAAAAAACCAAAGGTATTTCAAAGGTTCGTCGATAATCTCAAATATGCACGAACAATGTTGTTATCATATGCCCTCTGGATGAAGGAGCAAAGCTGCACTTAAGCATCGCAACACAAGCGGTTTATGCGATAGCCCTTCAATAAAACGTCAAGAACTGCACAACGTGCCCAATCCCTGTTCCCCTCTCTCTCTCGCTCGCTCGCTGCGCCAACAGTGGGATTAAATCGAGTGTCCGGCAGTCGCCGCTGGTCACGAGGGGGACACGACGCCGGGACCTATACAAAGTCTCGTTTATAATAGTTCGTAGCTACATATTTATACCTACGTTAGCCATCGCCGGGTCCGCCGAGGTCTCATCCTGATCCCTCAGCAATTGTTGTGCGACACTGCAATCGCGCCCAAGCAAAACCCCGTGGGCCATCGCGGATCCCCGAGGTTTTTGTTTTAACTCCCGTCTCACTCGTCTCGCTTCTCGGGCGAAGCTAACGAGGACAAGGCGAATTATTCGTCGCGCCATTGTCACGAGTGCGGTGGGCCGCATCTCTAATCCTTTCGGTCTCGACGCGCCCTGCGACGCCCGCTCGCCGGTTTCCCTGAACGCGCCCAATAAACCCTTTCGGCTATACCCTCTCGGAGCCGGAAACCTCCGCAGTAAATTTCACGCCGGCGTGAATTGTAAACGAGTTTATATATTTTGCGGCGAAAGCGGAAGCCGGCCTCGCGGTCGAGATTTGCCTCTTTGGCAAATTGATCGAACCTACGGGGACTTCTGTTGATATAGCTCGACCGGTTGACTTATTTATGACTTCTGTCCGAGAAATCGGCGAAGAATGTGTACGAGCCGAAAGGAGTAACACCCGGAGTTTCGCGAAATTGTCGTATTTCACCGTGAACTTTGAATATTCGACGACGGTTTTGCAAGTCACTCGACAGGGTGAATGGATCTCCCCTGAAACTAAACTTGTTTTCTTATTGAACTTGATACAAACATAAGGCTAAGGTAGGTCGTAAACTTGATAATCACGAATTGTCATTGATCTTGATAAACGTCAGCCTAAGTTGTTATTGAACTTGACAATCACAAGTTGTCATTGATCCCGTTAAACGTCAGCCTAAGTTGTTAATGAACTTTGTAATTACAAATCGTCATTGATCTTGACAACCGTGAGCGTAAATCGTTATTGAACTTGACAATCACAAATTGCCATTGATCTTGACAAATATATCCCAACAATATTGGTCTCCGCTATGTTCTTAGTCACATTGCATTCACAGCTGCAAGATAAAGACGTGGCGCAAAACCTGTCCCACAGTGTAGTATACGTTCTCAAATTTTTCTGCAGGGCTTTTTGCTTGAGAAACTTCGTCGTGTCAGTTCACAGCGGACGAACGAAGTTTTCCGAGCGATTACGCAAAACCCGACGGCGACCACTGAAACGAGACGCCGGGGCGGCCGATTAGTTAATGAGTTTTTCTTATCGAACGCCCATAGCCGACGTCGGCTCAGATACGTCCTGCACCGTCGCGGCGCACTCGTCGCCCGAAGGAAGTGACGCGTGTTACCCTCGAACGAGGGGGAGAGACGGACGAGCTCGAATCGCGATGAAGAGTAATAATGGCCCGCCGCAAACGCTAATAATACACAGCTTTATGTCTAACGTGCCGCAGTCTGGAATTTCGTTCAACTGGCGCGCGCGAGCACCATTATTGTATTAGTACACGCGCGAACGAGTATGCGATTATCGCAAAGTGAAATTCACCACGTTGCATCGGCCCCGCGCGCGAACCCAACGTGGAAGAGTCGAGGCAATAGAAAGTTCGTACACGATCATCGTTACACAGAGGAGAATTTTTCGTGACTCACTGCCTCGCGATTCTGCGTAACAGTTTTCGCGATTACTATAGTTTAATAACAATAATAATAATAGTAATAATAATAATAATAATAATGATGATGATGATGATGATTGTAATAATCATAATAGTGATAAGTCCGAACGTAACAGACGCATTCCAATGGCGATAATGACCCGCATTTATGTAAGCAGAAAATTTCGTAGTAATTTCGTCGATGAACGAGGGAAATTAAGTAATATTATAGAACTGTCTTCGGCCGGCGCAGACGGCTCATTGTGGAATCGTGAAAAGTGGAAGAACCAGAAAAACGAGACTTGCCCATTGACCTCACTGTGCGCGCTGGTCGTAAAATTTCGTTAGGAGAAATGCTTTCGCCGCTGTATCATAAGAACCACGAAGAAGGCGACAGTGGCTGGGGGGAAGGGGGAAGAGAAAAAGAAAAAAAACGTAAAGCCTCGAAGAAATAGGTTTTTCGGTGAGAGCAGTAAAGCGACCGCTCGTGCACGGTTTATTGGACCATCGGGGGGTTTTTCGAGGCGGCGAGTGCGTCTTAATTTTTATTTCTCCCTTGCGAATGAGAAACAAGTGAGGGAAACGGAAAAACGAGAAACTCTAAAATGAGGACGCGATACGACGCTCCGAAAAACCCGTGAATTGCCCGTAGTTTCGACGCACAGTCCGTAAGCTTCTTCTTGTAAAATTTCGGGCAAACAAACGTGACCTTTACAGCACGATTTTTTGGGTTTATTACTCACAGGTGTCGTGCCTAAAAGTTCCCCAATAATGCAACAGATAATTGGGAATTTTTGCTCCTTCGCAGGCTACAATTTCCGGCACAACGAAAAAACGACCGATATATTTCGCAACGTTGTTTGTTATTTTCCTTCGACGCGTCATAGGAGAAACTCGGAATGTTTGTTTGTTTCCCAAAAAAGTAGAGTTTGTGTGTGTCACGAGCGCCGACCGTTGCTCAATGCACACGCGGCCTGAAAAGCCTCGCGAATGACAACTCGTGTGGGCAGAATGCGTCAGCCGAATCTGCGATTTGCGAGAAATACCCACGTGGCCGCTCGAGCCTCTCCAGCCACTTTCGTATATACTTTCGAGGAAGTGAACGCTCGCCCGGGAAAAAATGTCGAATCCACATCGGCGCGCAATTTCATTATGTTTTTTTACGTACGTCCCGAACGAAAGTGTTCGTTACCGGGTAAACATCGCGTCAGATATCAACTTTCTCATTGATAAACCGTTACTCATCGAAACCTAAATTAAATTCAACGTTGCTCCCAATCCGCAAACTAGATTTGCGTCTTTTCTTTCCTCTCATAACTTGATCGATATTTTCACTCAGTAATAGTGAGACAACATTATTTTCTTTCCATAATTATATATAGAACAAAATTATTTTCTCTCCATGATTATAGAAAAACAATATTTTTCCTCAATAATTATGGATATCAAATTATTTTTCCTCAATAATTACGGAAATAAAATCATTTTCCGCAATAATTATGAAAATAAAATTATTTTCCTGAATAATTATGAAAATAAAACTATTCCCCTTAATAACTATCGAGATAAACTTATTTCCCCTGAATAATGATGTAAACAAAAATTGGAACAAAAGTACCTCCATCAATAATCATTTATTATTACGTAAACAAATTTATTTCCCTCGACCATTACGACCCACAAATTATTCTTCGACATCCCGAGAATCGGTGATTTAGCGCAAAAATCAACGTGCATTGCCAAGAGCGCGCGCGCGCGCGTGATCCCCACCCTCCTCCCCCGGCGTAATCCTCGAACTTTTCTTCGCCCCCACCCCGAGGGACATCGCGCGCGCCTGCAACAGCCGCGAGAGATTTTCCAATCCCCTCCAGGCGCGCACGAGGTGTTCGAATGGCATGGTGAGCGTTGTGCTCACCTGGCGCGTACCACCTCCGCGTGTAACACGCCGCGGGCTTGCGGGGCATGCACGCGGGGTGGTTGTTCGCGTGGTGTACGCGCCATGCGGAGCCTCTCCGGTCTCTCTCTCTCTCTCTCTCTCTCTCTCTCGCTCTCTCTCTTTCTCCCTCCCTCTCTCTCCCTCGTTCGCGCGCGTCGTGGGCCGCGCGCGGCGCTCGGCGCTGGTTCGCTCGTTCGGTTGGTCGCGTGGCCGGGGAAATTTTCCGAAAGCTCCTTCCGCCGATTCCGGTGTAGCCGTCGGGGTCGTCCAATCGGCTGAGGCTCCGCGGCTCGTGGTGGGGGTCGGCCAAGACTTAAGCGAGGCCACTCGCCGTGAGCTGTCAGAGCTCTGTGGGGCACGGTCACGCGCACAGCAGCTAGTTTAGTTTCCGGTATTATACACTCCTGTACTCGGTTAAACTTCGTCGATCGTTACACGCACGTCGTAGCTCCGAGTCGCGATTCCGTGTATTTTCAATCGTACAAATTTGCCTTTCGTCTTCGATTTTTTTCCACCGAGTTTCGTTGTTGTTCGAATATATCGAAAGAGAACCAAAAATCGAGTGTCAAGATCTTAGGGATTCGCAGGATTCGCTGAGGAGGAGGACGATTGGTACGAGATACAGAAGTAAACGAGGTACTTTGCAGAGATATATCGCTTATCTACTCGAAGACTCTCTCTCTCTCTCTCTCTCGCACTCAAAACGAAAACACACGCACTCACACAGTACACACAGAGAAAACAAGTCCGTGTTAAGATGGCTCGACAACTCGACCCGACCGGACTCTACTGAGTAATCGATCTTTCTCCAGGATCATTGCCACAGGTGTCGCCGGCCACAATCGCCGATCACGAAACCCCGCAGCGCCGCAGCTGAACTTCCCTACGTGCTCCAAAAAGTGTTGTTGAAAACTTCAGCCGTCATCATGGTGGGCGGAGATCTCGACCCGACCGGTCTCTACTGAAGTGTCTCGCCGATCTCCACGATTTTCACGTTCGACGACAAAGTATCGTCGATGGCCCCGTCGATTCCACGCAAATTTCTTGCCGATCGATCGGACGAACGCAGCTTCATCGCCATGGACGTGCTCGATCCCACCGGACAGTACTGAACGCGCCGGGCGAACGTCGCCGGGGCGAGACAACGAGAAATCGGCAGAGGAGAGAAGGAAAAATCGGCGACGATCGTCGAGTGCACCGATCGTGATCGGCCCGACGAGGTATCGGACGGCAAAGCGGAAGTGCTAGAAGTCGCGAAGCCTCAAGGTCGCGACATGGCTGGAGTACTCGATCCCACCGGTCAATACTGAGGGCTTCGGCGAGGAGCGAAGCCGAAGGAGGAAGAGGCCGAAGAAGAAGCGGAGACAGCGAAAACGAAGAAAAAGCGCTGGCGGCTGAGGACCCGAGGAGTTGCCGGCGGGGCAGGAGGGGGAGGACGAGGAGGCGGAGAACGCGCTACCGCGACGCTGGTGCCGCTTCTGGCAGGTGCAACAACGAGCTCGGCGTCGTCGTCGTTCGTCATCGGCCCGGAAGCATGGAGGCGAATCAACACGTGAGAGGCAGGGAGGAGACCTCGTCGACGAATCTCCGAAGATCGGCCTGGAGCATTCACATCCGCAAGGGTAGACATTCCGTACGGGCGCGGCGGCAGCAGCCACCGTCGACGTCGATTCATCGTTGTTTTCGTCAATGAAAGACGCATCGGACCTGGAAGCTGCCGACTTCACTGCCTATGATTGAGGTAAGAATCGCCTTTTCCACGCCTTAATTAAGATCCGTCGAGAGCCGAAATTCGAAGCACTCGAAATTACTGACCGTCTCAATACGAGTCGATGTGAAAATCGGAAATCGCACATTTTTACCGTCACTCCGGTGTAACTCGGCGTTGTTTTATTATTCACGATTTTTCGGGTATCGAAGATGCAATATTCAAGATGTAAGATTCTCAACTGTAAACCTTAGCGTTACTTGCCAAACAACCGGTAGCCAGAAGCTCGAGTGCTTCGCGTTCGCGCAGGAATAATCGCGGTACGAACAGGTCCGCGCGTTCGTTGATCCCAAACATCGCTGTTCGCGTCCGAGTTAGCGTTTTAGTCACGAGTCCGCAAACTCGCTCGTCAGCCGCGACAAAGACCCGGGGTTGGCGGTGGGAAGAGTCGGAAGAAGCCTCGGCGGTTAAATCGGCATCGATGATTCGTCGACTCGCGCGGTCGGTTTATTATTAATTTTTCGTATTAACAACGATCGCGACAATAGCCAGAAGCTCGAGTGCCTCATTCATACCCGAATAACTGCGATATCGTCGGGTCGTTCGATGATCCCAAAATTCGTGGGGTCCCCGTTTGGCGCTACAGTCACGGGTTTGCAACGTCAGCGGCGAGAATATCGCCAGGGTGGCCGCGCGAGACGCGTTAAGAGAATCGTTAGCCGCAAAATCGACATCGACGATTCGCTGACCCGCGCGTGACCGGGCGTTAATTTGCGGGGGGTGGGCGGCGAGGCGTCACAGTCGGCGGCAACGAGAGAACCACGGAAGTCGAGGGACCGATTTCGTCGCGTGTTACGTCACACTCGGCCTATCTCTTTCTTCTTCCGTCTCGCGTCTCCTCTTCGTCTTCGTCTTTTTTTTTTCTCTCTCTTTCTCTCCTCCCTCCTCGTCTCGTCTCCCTTCGCGCTCCATCCGCGCGCGCGCTTTATTCAATCCGCAGACTTTTGCCGAAGCCACGTCCGCATATATCTCTCACCTCGCTCGTTGCCGTTCGCCGCGTCGCGCGCGTCTCACTCGCGTCTGCTCACACGACCGCGGAAGCATAATGCATTCCTCGCGGCGATTACGCGCCCGTAGTAGCCGCAACGCGAGAATTAGAGGCTTCGCCTACCGTGCGGAACTCACAAAAATATTCCCTCAATTTCATCAGTCGTCTATAATAAAAAAAAGGTAAAGAAAAACGATACGATAAAAAAATGTTGACTGCCCTGTGATTCGCGGTCTCCCCGAGTAGCCGCGCTTAATTGGTCCCCAATTAGTCCCGCTAATCAGCTCGTTCTCGCGAGTAAAGCGCGTGAATCCCGCGCAAACTCGAGTCTACTCCGCGACCTCAGTTCAGCACAGGTGATTCGCCCCCGACGTGAATATCAACTTCACATCTCCCAGGCGGAACACCAAAAAATAATCCCTCAGTTTCGTCATCTTACACACACATAAAGAAAGAAAGAAAGAAAGACAGAAAGAAAGAAAAATAAAAACAAAATAGAAAAAATGTTGTCTGCCGCCCGAGCGCGGAGTCACCGGTGAGTAGCCTAATTGGCCCCTAATTAGTCCTAAGCTCGCGTTCTCGCGCGGATAAACCGCGAGCGCAACGTCGAGTCGAGAGCCGCGAGAGTGGATGAGATGCCGCGATGAGGTGAGCACAGGTGAATCGCCCCCGATCTCTCCGATCGCCTGAAAAAAAAAAATGCACACACGTACGTAACTCACTCGCGTGTGTGTAATGCAGCGGCTCTGTATATATACGGGGTACACGCTTGTTGTCCGTACGGCAAATGCGTGTATGTAAGCGTAAAAGAGGCGCTCTCGTAAAGGGGCACGGAATTAGTCTCGGTTCCATGGGAAAGACAAGACCCCGATATGTACTGTATAGTGCGTACAGTGGTGATGGTTCTCTCTCTTGACGTTAACCGTGGGCCCCGCGCGCCAGAAGCACCAGGAGCGGCAGCAGCAGCAGCAGCGAGCGAGCGAGCGGCCGGTATACAAGAGAGCGAGAGCCGCGGAGGCCTCCTCGGGTCTCCTCACATGGCCGGGTTCATTGACACCAACCTGAGAGTTTTGGGCATTGGTACTGTCTCCCTCGCACTGCCGGCCACGAATTCCCTCCACCGCCTCTCCTCCTCGCACCGCTGCTGCTGCTGCTGCCTCGACGACGACGGGGACGACGACGACGATCGTCGGTTCGCTGGTTCGTTGGTTCGCTCGCTCGCTCGCAACTGCCCACCGGGCCACGGCCAGTGGCTCGGCTCCTCGGCCCAGCCGAAACTGCCGGTTAGCGCTCGCCGCTCTCGCGAACGTGGCCCGCACTTACTTTCCGCTGATTCCTCTTCCTCTTCCTGGTTGATCGCTAATTTTTCCTGAAATCGAAATGAATATTTGACGATTAAGACGCGAGCATTTTTATCGCTGTTTAAATTGCGTGGTAACGGATTCAAAAAAGAGTATTATTGCGATGCCATTGAGCTCACGCGATTTTGCACGAACGCCATAGGTTTTTTTGTGTGGAAAAATTCGTTGTAATCTTCGAGAAATAATTCAGTGCCTGTTTGGATGAGCCAACCGAAATTGCCGGTATTGTCTTTCACCTCTTTCGCGATCCTGGCCTACGTATTTTTTCCGTCGATTCCGCTTCCTCTTCCCGGTGGATCGCTAATTTTTCCTGAAATCGAATGCATATCTAGACCGTTAAAGCGTGAGAATTTTTTTATATTGAATTGCGTGGTAATATTTATTTTTTTATTGTGATACCGTCGAGCCCAGATTTTACACAATGAACGCGATAGGTTTTTTTTCCCGAATAAAAATCCATCCCGACGCACGAGAAATAATTCAGTGTTTGCTAATTCGCGAAACGCTCGCGCGCGCGCGCGCGTTTTTTTTTTTCAACAATCATTCCTTTTAATTATCGTCGCCCGTTCCAACATTGAAACATCGCATTCGTTACGCCGCGCGCGCGGAGCGTTGAGCTCCCAGCGAAGATTCTCTCGTTGCATCACGCGAGAAAATTGCGTCAAGTGGCGAGCGAGAGAAAGAGAAGGCGCGAGAGAAGAAGAGAGAGAGAGAAGGCCCCGTGTATACGAAGAGCTGAGAACGATCGCTACTAAAGCTGTTGCTGCGCGGCGCTGCTGGTGGCGGGACGCGACAGCATCGCGAGCGAGCGAGCGAGAGAGATAAAACCCGGGAGAGAGATTGCTGCGTGACCTAGGACAACATACCGCGCGACCTGCATGCCAATCGTCTCTCTCGCTTTTCCTCTCCTCGCGCTTCCCTCTCGCGAGAGATTTCTCTCCCTCTCTCTGTCGCGCTCGCGTTGCTTCAGCGTCTCGAAGCCGCCGCCGCCGGCTCAGAATCCCCGGCAATCGCGACTGCTTTGGTCTCGCTCCTATCTTCTCGCCGTCCAAATACGCGCGGCGAGCCGCGGATGATGGATTCTCACGTTAGCTTCAATTCCCCCGGTCATTTAATTTCACCGTCCCGCAGCGTCTCGAGTCCTCCTCAATGGACGCCACGAATCTCAAGAGTCTCAACGAACTCGCGACTCGAGCCCGGAGCCCCCGCAACCTCGCAGGCCGGGGACCTCTGGTTCGTTCGCGTGTGACGCATCGCGATCAGTTCCCCCTTCCGCCTCCTCCTCCTCCTCCTCCGCGGCTCTCATTTGTCCCGTCGCGATCCTAATTTTAGCGGAGAATTCGTCGTCGCGCGTACAGAGCGACTTGGCATACGGAACGAGACGTTACCCGCGTTTATACGCGTCGTGATGCGAGCTCGGGCGACGGTGTTGAGTCGGTGTGCGGGAAGAGCTATCGACCGACAGGAGCACTCGCAACAGGTTCTGCGGCGAGCGGCGGTTGTATATCGCGCCCGAAACGCGCCTCAACGTCTATCGCGCATACCAATCGCGAATTACAGATTTGAATTCGGTATTTCGGACGTGCCCGAGCGGGGAGCTCGTAGCGTACGAGCAACGCGCGCGCGATTGCCGCGCGAACGACTCCGAGGCGGCCGTCGCGCTGGATGCGCGAGAGCTGGTTTCGGACTTGACTCCTCGAGTCGCCCCCCCACTCCGTCCCAGGCTACATTGGATATATCTCATCGCCGGTTGTCCGAGTTGTGTCGAAAAACTAAGTCGGACTTTATTTGGCTCGTTCGTCAACGAGCCGATGGCAGTTGGGAGGGCTCGATCGTCTCCCGCTCTCACCATTGAAATATTTGTCCTCCTCTGCGTTGTCGTCGATCTGTACTTTTTCTACCTTCCGTCACTGGCTCGTCCGTCTCTCTCGCTTTTTCGGATCGGTTTCTCCGTCTCCCGTTTCGTAACTAGAAAGCACGAATGCATCTCTAGGCAACGCGTAGCCCTGTTTGAGTCGAGGCTTTTTTTTTGTCT
Organism: Pimpla rufipes; assembly: GCA_963932165.1. Taxonomy (NCBI): domain Eukaryota; kingdom Metazoa; phylum Arthropoda; class Insecta; order Hymenoptera; family Ichneumonidae; genus Pimpla; species Pimpla rufipes. The sequence continues at coordinate 15,291,673 of OZ010635.1, forward strand.
CTCGGTTTGGTTGAACCGCATTCACGTTGATTGATTCAAATAATCGAAACGGCGGGCAATCTCGTTTGTCTTGTATAGCGCGCGGTACTCACTGTGCGTTAAATCTCGTCTTCCACGTGGGCACGCGGGGAACGGTGGAGGGGGGAATATCAATACATACGTGGATTAAGATGGGCATGGTAGGACCTCACCGAATATAAGGTGGACGTCACTGGCTCTAGCGCGTTTCTTGGCTCGGACACCTGTGACGCTTGGAATAAGAATAAGAGAGAAAGGGAGAGAGTGAGTGGTGTGTGTATATATATATATCATCGCGCCATCGAAACTCATCTCCTCCGCGAGGGACGACTCACTCGTGGCATGAGAGGTGAAAGTGTTTAAATTTCCACGCTTTGTTAGCCGCTTATCAGTCAGAGCGATGATACCTTCACGAATGAAATGAAATCCGAAATCGAATGAAATGTCACCTTCACTTGGAAGGTGACACAAATTTTCATTTCGATGTCCTCAATGAATTCACGTTTTGTCAAAACATTCGCCGATCAGTATCAGCGAATTAATTAACAGTGGATTTTTAATTATACGAATTAAATTAAATTAAATTAAAGTCAATCTATTTTTACATATTCAACATGACTCACGGTGTAATTTTATGATTCAGAAAAAAAGGAAAAAATATCAACGTTTATTTTATTCGAGCTGCGGATTTCGGCGGAACCTCGAATTTATTTGTGAATCCGTTTCAGAGACTCCACAATAATTCTTAAAATTATTCTTTGACTCGTTAATCTGTCCCAGACTCCACACGAAATTTGGGGTTCATCCCTGGTGGATTGCCGAGGATTCTTTCCGCGTCACGCAGCTCGGCTGCTCGTCCTTCTAGTTCTCAGTCTCATATTTTCACTCTCTCGCTCTCTCAGCATCCTCGCCTACGTCGATCGGGGTTCTCGCTCCTTTTTTTGGCGCTTCTCCGGTGGTTTTTTTTCCGGCGGCAGACAACCACCAGGGCTACAGGCCTAAGTCCCGCCGGTGCCTGCGCGAGGTTCGAGGTTCGTTCACCTCGTCGTCTAGGCTCGAGCCTCGCGCTGCTGCCTCGCGGTCCTATAGGAGAGCCACAATCGCCGTCGTCGGCTCTTCGTCTCTGTCTGTGCTCGCCGCCACCGCCGCCGCCGCAGCCGCCGCGACCAGAGTATAGAGTAGTGTAACCCAGAGACTTCTGTAGAGCGCACGGAAAACACTCCGCAAGCTGCTGCTGCCCCGCGTCGCGTCCTATCCAGAAGGATCACGCTCGAAAAAGCCTCGCCGGAGGCTCGGCCACAATTTAATTTGACATTCCTTGGATTCCCGGTTTTCTGGCCACGTGAATATCACTATACCGCACGGTGATCCTTTATATCCCTCTCGTACCCTCCGATGAGCCACCCAGCAGGGCTACGAAGTCATCCCGGAAGGGTCAGATGCACGTCGGATACCTCGAATCCCGTCTTACATACATACATTTGTGTTATACATACACGTTTCACAAATACCGCGACAAAATTCCAGTCCAGTCCGCTTGATTCATTTAACATAAAAACTCGGCTTTTATACTCAGTCCGTGTATTTTCTCACCTCAGCCCGCACGAGAAAAAATGTTTGACACGGCTAACTTCAACACCCTCTGCAAATTCGTTACTTTGACGCATCCCGGAAAATTATTTATCCAAGTAAATTAATTGAGTCGATGGGAATAAAATCCACAGGTCAAAGTGCGATAACAAGACCCTTCGGGGCGACGCACTCATCTCACCCAGCGCGAAAAATTCTTGTCGTCCCTCAATCTCCCTAAAATCTGATCTCACTCGTGACTATCCAACTCACCGCAAATTCGTTACTCACACATCACTGACACGGCCCAAAAATGTATTTACCCGAGCAAAATTGATTGAGTCGTCGGGAATAAAATCCCCGGGTCAAAGTGCAATAACGAGCCCCTCGGGGGTGATTGTGTCGGGACTCGTGTTGGGACGTTGGTTGCGGCAGCGAAGCGTAGCAAGTCACCTCGCACACACGTAGAGTTCGCACGGCGTGCCGTAATGATACCGAGGCTCTCGGACTGCGCGCGCGGATAGTCCTGGGGGGGCCCGGGAGGACGCGGGCGAGGGAGCTAGTTTCTAGTTTCTAGCCGGCGCATAAAGCCAGTCGGCGTCTAGCGCACATCGAACGTGTGTATGCAGCACGTTAGATGTGCACCAGCAGCGCGCAGCGGCAGCATCGAAGGTCTCGCCGAGCGGCGACCGGGCTATCGCGAGAGAGCGCGCGGTGTATAATGCCAACCAGTGGCATTTACCAGCGTCAGCGTGGCGACCACTGGCTGCCGTTGCCGCTGCTCGTCCTGTGACGACCACGACGACAACGACGGGACCACCTTTGCCGCGCGCGCGCCACGGGTATCGCGAACGCGATACCGCGGCCGGGAGAGATGCAGCCGCGATTCAGCGTAAAGACGCGCGCGCGCGCGCGCGCGAGCCCGATCGCCCGACGTGACGAAGCGATCGCGAGAGCTGCTCTTCGCGAAAGTTTCATCGCTTCGACCTTCTTCTTTGATGGCGCGCGCGCGCTCGCGCATCTTCACAACGAGCGACGACCCGAGCCGCGACCCCTCGTAAAATAGCACACGGCTCCGGCAGTCACGCTTCTTTTGTATGACTCGGCAAAAACATTTTCCTTCTTTTTTTTATTTCACTGCAAAGATGAGAAAATTAATTGTCGAGTTTTTTTTATTTTTTTTTTTTTAAGAGACGATGGAGTATTGATTCCGTTTAGCGGTGAATTCAAATCGATTGGGGTGAAGAGGCAATTTATTTATTTACAATGATTAATATCTCTGAAATTCGATTTCTCGTGGACATTTTTTTATTTTTGTATATCGCGAGAATTGTAGATAGGCTTTTGGTAAATTGTTTTTGGTTCCTTCTTGATGATGTTAGATAAATCAATTTTCGCGCCACTGCAATAAAAAAAAATCTCCCGTCGTCGCGTCGAAGACGCTCGATGGAATCGGACGCGGCTGCATAAACCACGCGGCGCGGAGTCACTCGAGGTCTCGCAATCTTCGTGAGCCGTCGATTTAGCGAGGTCTCCTCGGTGCCGCACAACGGCAGAGGGGAAATCGTGCATCGACTAATGTTGCGGCGCTCGAGCTCCCTCGGGCTCCTCGGGAAAATCCGTGTCATCCTTCAAGGACAACAGGTGCCTTACACTCTGCATACAGTCTGCATCTATTCCAGTCTTAGACACCTCAACTTCGACTTTCGCGGTATCAATCACGACGCTATCAAAGTCTCCTCTCGCTCTACACGTCGCTCCTTTTTTTTCCTCGTCTCTAAAAATAAAATATCGCGGTTTCCGGCGGGCCCGGATGATTCAGCCGCCTCTTTGTCGCTCGAACCAGGACGACTCATCCTTGCAAAGAAAAAAAAAAAAAAAAAAAAACAATCTTCAATCCTCGCTAACCCGCTAATTTTTTAACCTTCGCGCTAAACACAACCGAACGGTTCGTAAAAACATGACGCCCTCGGTTATATTCGCGCTACAAAAAAAAAAAAAGCTTCTCTCTCTCTGGAGGGTACCAAAAGGGGAGGCGGAGGCGCCGCTATCTCGGGCAGCGGCGGCCGCGGCAACGGCGGCAAAGTCGCCGGCGTCGGTGGTGAGCGGATCGCCTTGACGAGAAAATCACGTGGCCACCGTCAGCGCGGGAAATGACTCGTTATATAAACTAATGATTATCCAAGTGGTATATAATACCGTACGACGGTGTCGCGTATATATATACACATCTCGGCTGCATTGCTTTTGCCTCCGCGTCTAATCCAATGAGTCCGCCGGAGGTCAAGCCGCGAACGTGGAACCTCGCGCAGCGGTGGCGAACAGACGGACGGACAGACGTACGAGCGAGTAGCCGCAACGGTGGTGGGTAACGTACTCTGATCGGAGCGGATCGAGAGTCGATACTCGCACACACGTAGCCGCGATAAGTGGGCCCCGTCTGTGCTCGCGGACATACACGAATGCGGCACACACGCTCGACGAGTGCCGTCCGCTTGCACACAGACGTGAATGCACCGGGCGCGAGAGAATAAGACGGATAGCGGCAGACAGCGAGGCCCCCGCGGGGGGGGCCTCGTGATTATTTATACACACGCCTCCGCCGCTACGGCTATCGGTATCGCTAACGGCTCGACTCGAACCGCGACACGTCGCGAAGTGGGAAAAAAACGTTGAAGTCGCAGGAAAAAAGGAACTTCATGCTTTAGCGTCGTAATGACGGACGTTGAAAAAAAGAGACAACGAGAGGGACAAAAAAAACCGACGCGACGATGGATTCTCGCAATAGGATGCATTAAACTTTGGCGTTGCGACAATGATAATCGTTTCGCAACGACGCGGCGACGATGACAACGAGCGACGCGATAAATTTAATGAACTCGCGGTGAGACTCGGCGGCCGGCACATAATACAGCAACAGTTATAACTCCTGTTACGGCTCCGTTGTCTGTCTCTTCCCGATGAATGAAAATTCAATAACGGTAGATTATCGCGCCGGCAGCTCGCGGATGATGAGGAGCGCGCGTCGCGCGGAAGGCTCCCAGCGCGGAAGGTGTCGAGTTTATCGGACGCGATATTTATTCCGTCGTGTGTGGAAACAGCGTCGAGAGGGAGAGAGGAAAATAAATCGAGAGAAAAGGCGAAGAATTTAAAAAAGAATCTCATTCACTCAGAAAAATAAACAGAGAGAAACGACGCGGAAGAAAAAAAAATCTCATTCACTCAGAAAAATAAATAGGGAGAAACGGCGAGGCGTTTAAAAAATATAAAAAATTAAAACTCACTCGCTCGCTCGCTCGGCGGGGAAAAACCCGCGACGAGCGAACGAGCGAGAGAGGCGAGAGGATGTGTATCGGGTAGGTCGGCAGTTGGAAAGTGGGTCAGGCCAGCGCGCGTTGAGAGAAAGAAACGAGAAAAAGGAGAGAGAGAGAGTGAGAGAGAGAAGGCGAGGGAGAAAGAGACTCGGGTTGAGGTAGTACACACAACACGTATACGCGTTGTGTGTAGTCGGCCGCCGGGTTGTGTGCCGCGAGGATACCAAGTTCAGGGGCAACGCCGAGTTACAACGGCTTACGACGCGCTCTCGCGGTGTGGATGATGTGCGGCTCTCGGCCGTCGTCCTCCTCCTCGTCGTTTGTTGTCGGGACGAAGAATTAACGAGAGTCGTCGCGCTGCCGCCGCTCTCGTCGCTCGCTCGAGGCTTGAGTAAGGCACAGGACGCGACCAACCAGCGCAATAGCGCACGGCGCGCAAGGCAGCCGCGACGTTCAAAGGAAGAGAACATGGTCTAACGGTTCGGTCCGCCTGGTTTTATTTCACGGCCACTGCCACCACCGAGTGAGTCGTACACCGGGGGCCACCGTCGCCCCGCCGGCGCCCCGCGAGAGACCGCAGAGACCCGACACATTCGTTTCGCCTCCACCGCCGCCCGCAGCTTCCCCCGTGTGTGTATCACCTATATACACGCGAGGAGCGCGACTGCACTCTCGATGCATTCGGGCGGGATCCACGTGCGTCGGTTCGAGCTGGAAAGAGAAAACGATAAGAAAGTAGAAGCGAAGGAGGAGGTGGAGGAATGAGAGAGGAAAAAAAGGAAGATTGTGGGGGGAGGAGGAGCCGGAGGAAAATAAAAGGGTAAAAGGACTCGGGGGAGAAAGAGGGAAAGCCACTCTCGCTCGGCTGGTCCCCCGACTCGATGCTCTTGTCTACATTTTTATACCCACGGTGGACACACACGATGGGAGGGTTCACTGTGGGTCTGTTTTTTTGTTTTTTTGTTTTTTTTTATTCTCGAATCTCGGTTTCCTTTTCTATCTTCCCGAGAGCGCGGGAATTCCTTGGCGATGATGATGCTGATGATGATGATGATGATGATAATGATGATGATGATGATGATGGTCGTGAGACTGAGAGTCGTAATCTACAATCTCGGCGTTTATTTTTATCTTGATGGATAGCTTTACGCATGAGAGAGACGCGCGGTGGGCTGTGAGGAGTCGTGGCTATCATCGTGCGATGATTTCTGTGGCAGCCAGAGAATTTCTGGAAGAAAGTGAAGTCCTTTCGACTCTGCTTTCCTCCCGGGAGACTCGGGCAACGCGATTGTCTCGTCTGTCTAAACGGCGAGTGGAGTCTCTTCGACTTTTCGACACTCGAGCGGGATCATCGAGTTGTTTTGATTTCCGGAGGACACTTTTATCTTTATCGCCTTCTCAATGTCTCCTGCGTCGGCGACGAAAAAAAAAGAAAAAAGAAAAAAAAAAACAGCACTCAGTTTCTGCAGCTCGTGTCGACTCGTCCGGCGTGAAACATTGGAATTCAACGCGCGGGGTTAGACTCGCCACTCGGCAAAGCCGCGCGAGATCGCTGCGCGCCGCCGCCGTCGTTCTCGACCTCTCTAAAAACCGGGAAAAAGAGAGACAAAAATTATCATTCGACCTCGCAGGCATCGCGTTTCCGAAGGCCGTCCGGCCTATCGATAATCGCGCGAGGCTATTTATTATATATTACGTCGATCTTCGATAATTCAACGCGGGGAGAGAAGTTTCTCCGTGTCTCGAGGCAGCTAGCGGGTAGAAGTCGATTTAACACGCAGCGCGAGAGAGAGAGAGAGAGAGAGAAAAATATATACCACAGTCGCATGACTGTGTCGCGACTCGATTGGACTCGGACGTATAACCATAATACCTGTGACTTCGACCCCCCTGCTTACATTATAATCCACCTACCGTCCACCTATCTGGCCACTTCGATCGGCACATAAGTTGCGCTTTATATACACTCGCTGCGCTGATATTTTATCGTCGCCGCGTTAAACGACAATAAACATCCACCCGCGCGTTTATGGATTCAAGGGTCGCGATCTACCTGCGCCCGCGTCTCACTTCCTTGTAACGAGCGAACGGTGACCAGGTCCGCGGCATCAGGGTTAATTAATGCGCGAGTTTTATAGAGCAGTTCAGACTCGAGGCGAAGGCGGATTAGTTAATGACCGGTTTGGAGCCGCGGATATCGCGCCGCGCCGCGCGGCAGAAACTGGGTAATCTCGGGGACGTTCGAGGCGCGCGGACGACGTCATCGTCTTAGCATTGGGCCCGAGCTCGCCGTCCGGGTGTGCGTGTAACACTGGTGGCAAATAGAATCTAAGCGCAATCTCGTCGTCGTCGCCGCCGCCCGAGTTAACGCACGGTGAAATGTGTCCCCGAGGACACACGGTCGCCGAGTGCCAGGCGAGAGAGCCAGGGCGTGGTTTCCTAGTGGAGTTTTTGCGCGGCTAGAATGCACCAGGCGGCCTTCACCAAGATCAGGATACTTCGACCGAGCGCGTACAGCGTCCCTTGCCCCTGGCTCACGCTCCCTCCGCGAGCGCGCCCGTCGCACCGCTCCCTCCGCGCTTCCCTCGCTCTTGCTCTGCTCCGCTGCTCTCCTGGACTCTCGTGGCCTCTTCCTGGCTTTTGGCCAACGAGCGACTTTGCCACTTGTCGCCGGGCCAGCGCGGTTGTTCATGGTTTCGGTGTGCCGAGAACCCGGAGGAAGCCGAGTGGAGGCGGACCCGGTGTTCGCACCTGACTCAGACGGGGCTCCCCTGACTTCCGGATCACTCGGGGCAATTCACAAAATTCTGCTCTCCTGACTACCGGGTTACCAGCAAATTGTCACTTGTCTCCGGGCCAGCGCGGTTGTGAAGGGGCTGGATGCAGGGTCGAGAGTGGCAGAGACAGATCCGGCATTCATGTTATTGGGACGGGGCTGTCATGACTTCCGGATCACTCGAGGCGATTCACGAAATTCTGCTCTCCCGACTCTCGGGCTTTTCAGTGACGACGCTTTTAGGCACACGCACTTTGCCACTTTCCACGTGGAAATAAATATATGTAACGTGTTTATGGCGATACAAAATTATGTGTGGCACGTATATTTCGCATTTATTTTTGCAACAATATATGTCGAATATATTTTTATGTGGGTCATCTGTGGGCCAGCGCTAATCTCGGATGAAAACTAAGAGCTGTGGAGGCTGCCCCGCGATTCACCTGACACAGCTGAAGCGCCCCTGAGTTCGGAATTACTCGAGGCGATTCACGAAATTCTGTTCTCCCGCTCTCGGCTTCATCCTGGCTTTCGGCCAACGAGCACTTCGCCACTTGTCTGCGGGCCAGCGGTTGTCCCGGGTCTGGCCTGGATATAGAGATCCGAGAGCGGCGGCGGCGGCAGACCCGGCATTCACCTGACTCAGCCGGGACTCCCCTCGACTTCCGGATTACTCGAGTCGATTCACGAAATTCCACCGACCACAATAGCGAAAGGCCTCTTCGACGATTTGTGTTTTATTTTCGTTTTCTTTTTTTTCCCGTCGCTGTTTTTTTCTTATCGTTCCTCTTATTCTTGTTCTCACCGCGCCAAGCTACAATTACGCGGTTGTACGTAATCGATTGTTACCTTAACTGTATTTACGTTCGGCGGTTATATTGCCCGACACTTCTTGACTCTAAACTGCCAAGGACTTGTTCGAACGTTGTTCCTTATTCATTTCGTTTTTTTCTTCCTCTCGTTACAGAAGCTGACCACCAGGAACGTCACTGCCAATAACAACGCGGGGGGAGCGTAGACCTTCGTATTTTTTGTCGCTTTCGCTCGCCAATCGTCGAGCCGAGGGAGGGACAGCACCAGAGATCCGGAGATGACGCACGGAACCCCCGTCGTGTTTGCTTCGCGTTGCCGCAACGCGCCGCAGTCGCTCCGTTGAATTGCGGCGAGGGACGGATATCATCGACTCGAGGGAGCGGAGGAGAGGAGGGATTTTTCACTGCCATTGGAAGTCAGAGGCCACCACCTAGTCGCAAATCCTCTCCGGGCCGCGCGCTCCGCACTCTTCGCCGCTGTCGACGAATTCACACCGACGAGAAACGACGAGCGCGCTCAAGACTGGGATGGGAATTCGCACGACGCCGTCCGTCTCTCGCTCCCGACGAACTTCACGAGACGTCGACCCATAACGTCGCCACTGTTTTTTTTCCCTTCTCCCTCTATTATTATTTTATTTTATTTGACTTTTTTTTGCTAATATTATACACACCATTATTTAAAACGAAAAGAATTCTCGAGGCGAGTGGCGCGCGGCTCTCGCCCTGTTCACTGAGGCCGCGCGCGACTCCCAGTATTTATTAGCATTTTTACTCTCTACTTACTTAACTCTTAGACGCGTTAAAAAAGAAAAGACGAAAGAAAAGATCCTACTGTCTCTCATTACGATAGCGATAATAACGTATACGTGTTTTGCGTTTTCTCTTTCTCCGTAATCCAGAATGTCCGCACGATTATTTCGCGTTACTGCCGTTCGATTGTCAGATTGTTTGTTGTGCTCTCGAGCGAACACGAAGACAACGGGATACTCGTCGAGAAATCTCCACCGCTGCCCAATGCACGTCGATCGGCGTCGCAACTCGTTTCTCTATTTGTTTGTTACTGTCGACGAGACGCGACGGCCGATCGGCGCCGATCCTACGATAAAGTTCCGCACTATGTTCGCGTGCTTAAAAAAAAAGAAGAAAACTAAAAAAAAGCTGCGCTTAAAATGCAAGACTGCCGCAAGAATCTCGCAACGAGTCGAAAGCGTTCGTGGTCGTTTCGTTGTTGTGCGATCTTCCCGCGCGCGCACGATGTCGCGACGAGTCCGGCTGAGACGAAGTTGTAAAAAAAGGAAAAGAAAAAATATGGTGATCTTCGTACTCGAAAGACTTTCGTCTCGTGCGCGGAGTCGTTGCGACAATGCGCGACGGGAGAAGCGTGTATGTAAGTGTACAAGTTACCAGAATTGTATGTTGTCCCCACTCTGACCCCTCATCTGACCCTCCTTATTAATTATTGTTCTCTTCACTTACGCCCTCCCCCTATTCGTTTATTACTTCGATTGTTACCCGTCAAGCGCATTTGATAATCCAGCGATCTTGAATTCACGGTGATTCCCAGGTAGATTTAATTTAAGCGTGCGCGAATGTTTGTGAACTGACTGCGAGTGCCTGAATGTTGCGACCCGAGTGAGTGTGAACGAGCACGAGTAAATAAATTGAATATATATATATGAAATATATTTTTGTACTTTTTACATTTACGGGGAATCAGAATGGATTTTTGGAGTAATAATCGTGTAGAAAACGGCCTGCCGGGTCCGACTTTGAAGCTCCAAGGGAGGAAAAAATGAGATCGCGATCGGCTCCCCCCACTCGTAAACCCATTCTCGACCTGAACCCTCGAGGGGCGAAGCTCCTGAACGTTTTTCCTCCGTCGCACGACGAGGATTGAACGTTTCTGAGTGCCGAGATCGATAGACCCAACGACAAAGTAAAAACAAAAACAAGCTAAGCGAAAAAAAGGAAAAAAAGAAAGAGAAAGAAAAAGAGAGAAAAGCGTTCGTTACTTGAGGTTACGTTTGGAAAACCGCGTTTGTTGTTCTTCGATATGATTCCGCCAAATTGAATGAAATGAAAAAAATGAAGATAATTGATCCTCGAACGGCGCCTCTTAACGTTACCCCGACTAAGGCCGACGGTGTAGTCTTAAATTATTATTTTTTTTTTGTTTTCGTCACAAATCTTAGTTAAGTCGTAGCTGTTTGTTTTGTATAATAAACAATAAGTGCAAAAACCAACAAGTGATATTATTATTTCACCTGATCCTTTCACCTGATCCCTCGTATCGTTCCACCAGTTTTAGAGGCAAAGATTTTACTGTGAATGCGGAAATTGCTGAGCTCCACGTACGAGCGGATTGATCCGAAGTGCGAGGCACACGTTTCTCTTTTGCTTTTGCAGACCCGCGTGAACGACTCTCTTAAGTCCCACACGGAAAACATATCCAAAATATCCAACTTTTCGCCGAATTAATATATAATATACATCACAAGAATATAACAAATATTTCTCACAATACACACAAAAAAATGTATTGGGGGCTCCCAAAAACAAGTGTCTTCAAATTAACTCCAGTTCTTATTCTTACAATCTTATATAAAATATTGCAGGAAGAAATAATATAGAATCGATAACAGTTGTTTTTGGCAGCCCGCGAACGAATCGTCTTTGAATCAACGACATATTTCTGCGTGTACTTTTCCGAATATATTCAACGAATATACAGCAGATACATAAATAATATATAATTTTTCGCCTCGATATATGTTTGTCACTTATTTCAACTATACTTTCTTTCCCGCGGGGGGAGGGGGAGGGGTAGGGTGTTGGTTTTATAATTTCACAAGATCCTCTGTATCCCCCGTACCGTCCTATATCAATATAACAGGGGGAGGAAGGGTTTTTATATTCTTTCGGGTGTGAAAATTACCGAGCTCCGCGTGCGAGAGGATCGTAGTTAGATCGTGGATCGAGGGATCTGTGGCGCGTGGCACGCGCTTCTCTTTTGTTTTTGCAGACCCGCGAGCGACTCTCGGCAGTGGGTTACTGGGCTTCTCTCGTGTTCTCTCCTCCCTACTTCCCTTCGTCCTCGTCGTCGTCGTCGGCGTCCCCACCACAAGGGACCGCGCTCTCCGACCCTCTCGCTCTCGCTCTCGTCCCCTCGCTCGCGTCTCTCTCACTCGGTCACGTGGTCTCTAAGGTACCGTCCGGATGCGGGATACAGTTTTGCCTCATCTCATTTGCCGCGCGCGCGCGCGCGCGCATCTCGCGCCCCCTCGACGCGCCGCCTTCGCCGCCGCCGCCGTATTATCTCTCCCCGAGTCAATCGTCGCGCGATATGTTCAAATCGAAACTTTCTGTAATTATCATCCGGCGAGCGCGTTATTTATGTCTGCAATTAAGTCCCGAAGGATTTTCCCGTGGAGTCCTTGATGAACGAGTCCTCGCTCTTCTTAGATGCATTTCTCGCTTTATACCGAGCTCCCTTCACGGTCGCTATGATAGTCACAGCTTTATTTTATTTTATTTTTTCGCTGTATAGGGACAGCCGGTCGCGCTGGCGCAGTGGTAATAAATGGCAAATGGTAATAATCGTAGTCTTTGTTCGGCCCGAGCGGTTGGCACTGGTCCCTCGCACTTCCTTCTTCCATTATTGCACCGTTTTGTCGCGATCGCCGAGCCAACCCTCCCCCCGCTCGACGTTATATATTTTTACCTCGCTGCAGGTAGCGGCGGCCGTTGGAGTGCTCGAATTTTTCGCGATCGTCGTGTTACCGTTAGGTCGAGACAATGAGCGGCGGGAGTAAAGAAGAGCGCGGAAAGCGGCGGAGCGGGAGGAGTGAGGTGGAGAAGAAGCCGAAAAAAGAATAACGACGAATCTCGGTTCAAGCGATGCTGACTCGGTGTCGTGACCTCGAAGTCGCAGCACGAATTCTCTCGCTTCCGACGTTAGAGCGTCGTAAACGCATAAATAAACTCGCGACGCATTTTGCGTGGATGCGAAAAAAGGTCCTTGCGGAAATCTGCGAACCCCGGAAATTAGGGTACGCGCGACCTTGTCGCTCTTTTTCGGCCTTTTTAGAGTCGAGATCCCTTCGGGGTGTCTTTCGACGAGGGACAAGTCGCGCGACCACCCTCCGAGAGTCGTGGACAATGGCGAGCCGTGAGATCTTTTTTGATTTTTGCCGCCGGCGAGATTTTACGAGATTATTCGTTTGCAAATTGTGACTGTCCCGCTGTCAGTAGCGAGAAAATACTGCGTGGAATTGGGTTCATTTCCTTTTTTCTTTTTTAAACGTCCTGTTGGGATTAGAGAAGATTGGGAGACATTTGCTCGGCTCGTAATTCAAGGTCACTATATGAATCCAAACGCTTAGTAGACGAGGTACACAAGGACATCATAAACGTGAGCGTGAGGCAAGCGAAGGACCGTGACAGTGGTAAAATCTGTCCGCAACATAATGACTTTATGACCGTACCTTTTTACCGCCTGTGTCTCGCGACCCCCTGTCGATCGAATGGCACCGTGGGGCCCGCTTTTTCGTCCGTTACGCGTTTCGCATTACGACCTCGCAATTATTGCTGGAAGCCCCTGTCGATATACCTGGTCATTATCATTATCAATCGATTCATTTGAGATTCATTGTGCTGCCATTGTGATACATTTTAATGTAGTGCACTTTGTTGCCGATTTCTCAGGAACGAATTGTAACGAGTTGTCACGTCTGAACAGCTACCATGCGATAATGAAAGCAAATAGGCGATCATAAAGTAGCCGAGAGGCTTTTGTTAGTGTGTAATACGGAAAACTGTAACTGCTGGTAATACGCGTCAAGGGAATAAATGCAAATATCACAATTAACCGCGTTTATTTATTCTTTATTAAAGGTTTACTATTTAATTTGGGAATTATATATTTAGTGAAAATGTTCTGTTGTTAATTGGTACTTTGTTGAAATCTTTCGCTGAGTAAAGTTCCGTCGATGAAATGTCGACTGTTAGTTGGTTATACGACATAAATAGTCACTGGTACCGTAATTAAGTTGCATTATTCATTGTTGCGGGAACCACAAAAGCATCGTCGTCCTCTCAGAAAAAAGTGTCGTATAGGCCAGTCGACGGCTCTTTTTTCCGTGCATTAAATTACGAAAATAAAAAAAAATGTCCATGCATCTCATTGAAATAACGAGGCAAAGAAAAAGGTTTTCAGTGTCTCGACCGCCTCGAGATATTAAAGTAAGCGGAGCGCGTTTCAGCGTCCATGAATATACATAGTAAGCGCATCGTCGTCTCTTTTCCGCGGAAGAAAATAATTCAAGGTACGCGATTCATAACTTAACGACACTGTGTTTAATTCTCGGTTTTCTTCCGCCGCTGTAATCGCCGCGAAAGTGACGAGCAAAAGTTCGCGTCTTCTCGCTCTCGCATTACCAACCGTTTCCTTTCGATGTCCTCGGGGATCTTTTTCCTCGTGCATCTCGACTCACCGCGGTATCACACATAAATAAAAGTATAAACTACGACGCGCAACCAGTCGACGCGCGGGAGAGAGCGAGCGCGAGAAAGTAGAAAAAATAAAAAAATAACGACGAGCGAGGTAGTAGGAAGCTGTTTGTTGGTCGCAGCGCCCGAGCCTCGGCGGCTCTCGCGACAGATGCGACTCGCTCCCTGGCTTTTTCACAGCGTCCATTATAACAGCCACATAATATGCGGCATAATGGCAGCATAATGTGCGCCACGAGGAGCGACGAGGACGAAGATTGCGCTGGTGGTGGTTGCGGAGGGTCGTCTCATCCTTCTCAACTTTTCATAGTCGTCCTCCCCCCCCCCCCCCCCCAGACCCCCCGGCCCCCTTCATCATCCTCCTCGTGACATAACACACTCAGTTCCAGAACCGCCTCAAGGACGTCACACGCGTGAATTCAAGTTCCTTCGGAAATCGACGAGGACGACAGCGACTACTAAACAACGAGGCCAATGTATATATGATACCGAAACACGGAAGCCACGAGCGCAGCGCTCGACGAGAAAAAAAAGAACATTCCATGGGAAGCGAATCAGAGGGAAAAATAATTGAAAAAAAAAATCGTGTGAAACTATCGGAAGGGCAGATTGCGTGGACCTAACGGGACCACCCCAACTGCGCGTGCATTGCCGGTGGAATAGGTGGTATAAAAAAACCAGGTGGAACCAAACGGGACGTCCAGAATTGGTATAGGACCAGGAAGAGTCTCGGAGTCTGCGGAGTGGGAGAGACGACGAAAAAAAAAAAACGAAACCGGTAGGAGATTGCAGACCTAATACGCCCTTTTCCCTTCAACCCTTCCGCATACCGTCCCGTCTACCATTTGGAAAGTACCTTTCTCCCTTCTTCCGTGTTTTGCTCTGACCCCTCGAAACGTGCTGTTCAACCTTCCTCAGCGTCTGTTCTCTCTCGAAGGCCCTCGAATTGCTTCACCATCAACCACTATCCCGTCCTTTCATTTCCCATTTCTCAGATCTCATCCCCCTTCCTTCTCGGACCATCAGATTAGCCACGATTCGTTTTCACCACAATACAACGACGCCGTCGTCGCCGTCATTACGCACGTTGATCCACGCGGTGTGCGCGCCAGTGTCTTGCCCCTTTTTTTTCCTCTCCACCGTCTCGCGCGCTCTTCCTGACGCTCCTTCCTCGTTCTCCGTCGCCCGCAGCTTCCAACTTATTTCTCCTACACCGCGGCAATAGGGCCCTTTCACGCGCGGCGGAATCGCGGGACGAGCGCCGAGCACGCAACTGCCCTTAAGTACTCAACCAGGTGCTCCCGAAAATTCGCCGGCTGTTTGAGGGCCAACCGAGCGGTTTCCTGTGGCACCCGCGAGATTCAACCTTTTCGCTTATGCAACGCGCTTCGTGGCGGCCACTCGAGGGCCCGGGGAAACCTGGAATCGTCTCGAGGGTAGGAAATCTCGACGATCATCCTCGTCTCCTCTTTAATTCCATTTATTTTTAGTGACTCGATGAAACTCCCAATGAATAAACGTCGACGGCTGCACACGTGGATGCTCGAATGTTGTGTTTCTCGGGTTATTTTTTTTTTTTTCTTTTTCGGAGCACTAAAAATCGCCAGCGGGTGGCAGGCGACTCCAGGGTGGGCGCGGGGAGAGGGGGAGTCGGCAACGCGCTAAATTCATGACAGCATTGCGAAGGAATCTTCTCCTTTCGAATCCTCGTGGCACGCGAGGACGTGGATACTCTCGGCTCTTGGGTGCTGTACGCTCGTTGGTGCTGCTGCTGTCGCTGCTGCTGCTGCTGCCGCGTTCGTAGGCTCAAAGGTTGCTGCACGCTCGGGCGTCCCCGGCGCGAGCCTCGCGAGGCTCGCTCCTTATACTCGCTCGGGGGCCTCGCGCTCTCGCTCGCGGCCTCGGGACGCTAGTTCGCTCGCTCGCCTCCCGAGCGGGTGATAAGAAACGATAACAGCTGCGGCGTGCACGCCGGAGGCTGCCGCGCACGCTGCCCAGCGCGACCAGTGGCCTGGGCCTCGGGGTGCATTCCTTCCAGGACGCTCTCGGTGTACTCTACATACATCGGTGCGACAGATTTGTTTTTTTTTTCGTCTTCTTCCTCTTCTTTTCTATTTATCGTCCGTCGTGCGGGGGCACGAAATATTTGTCGAGCTCCCGCGCGCGAGATCCGAATACAATGCAATAGGCGTACGCGAATCAAGATCAAACTCTGATACTCGTGGCTTGTTCATGACGCGGAATAAATTCTCCCTCTCTATTCTTCGCGGCGAGTAATTCTCCAGTCTCGTCGGGGAGGAAAAATCGTCGTCCTCCGGTCGATGCATAAATTTCAGTCTTGTTCGGTCGATGAAAAATAACGAATTAGGAGGTAAACATTATATTTTACGTTAACGCGATGAATTTAATAGTGATTACAAATGTCAGTCTTATTTAGTCACTGAAGAATAACGAATTGGGAGGTAAAAATAATTTTTTTCAGTTAGGCGATGGAATTAATTGTGATTAATAATTTTCGTCTTATTTAGTCACTGAAGAATAACGAATTAGGAGGTAAAAAATATTTTTTTCGGTTACCCGATGACATTAATAGTGATTAATAATTTCCGTCTTATTTAGTCACTGAAGAATGACAAATTAGAAGGTAAAAAATATTTTTGCGGTTACACGATGGAAGTTGAGAGGGATTACAGATTAATTCGTTAAGGGGATGTCAGCGCGTGTTGAGGAATAAACGTGACGATCTGTTTGATCGGCTGCGGCGCTCAAAAATGCATAACTCGGTATGTCGGGCGCGCGTACTTGCTGCTGATCGGGGGCCCGCGATATTCTCGCGGCGTTATTGGGTGGTCCCCCGGGGCCCCTCGAGCCGGCGCGGCGAGAACTTCATCGGCAAACACGCGAGCCATTGATCGGTCGTACCGGGGGTTGTAATCCCGCGTGCTAGTGGACTAATCGTCCGTGTCTCGGCTCGTCTAGACGTTTGCGATTAGCGAGACCGATCGATGGCTCTTGTTACGCGTAGCCGCGCGTTAACGTCGGTCGCCGCGTCATCGCACAGCGCGTTTGCGATTCCAAGACGTCTTCTTCAGGCATCAGCGGGAGATAGAATAAAATTACAAAAAAAAGGCCGAGCGAATGAATAGGCGAGAAATTACTGGCGGTCCGGTTCTTCGCGGCGGGTCGCAATCGACAGGCGTCTGGTGTCTCCGAAGCGCAGCGCCGGCCGGGGCTACAATCGGCGTCGACGGAACTGCAGATTTATGTCGCCAGGTTAGCGCGACAAAAAAGTCGATACCGACGGCGACGAGAACAACGTGCGAGCAGCGTCCTACCGAATTTTCTCGTGTCGGACGAGAGAAATGCCCCGAAGATTTCGATCGCAGGTGACTCGTGACAATAGCCCGGAGAAATGGTCATGCGGACTTTGTCTCTCGTCCGGTGATACTCGAGGGAAAGACAAAAAGAAAGGTAGAAAAAAACGCTGGGAGAGAGCGAAAAAAGTGGACCTTCGCTTTACGAGGATCCCTTCGCCGAAAACAAAGGGAACGACGGTGCGGGAGAAAAGTTCTCTTGCTCTCGTCGATTTTCGACGTTTTTCCGGAATAATAGACTCGTTAACACCGTGCGGTCTCCGGTGTTTTTTTTTGTTCACGCTGCTTTTACCTGTGTCTCACTCGAAAGAAAGTCGTCAGTTTTCTAGCGCTCCGAACGAGGAGTTGTCCTTTCACGTAACCCCCTCGAGACTTTCCCTCGGGCTCGGACCGAACACTTGTATGGTGTTGCTTGCACCTCGGTTACCTTGGTGGAAAATCGGTGGCGTAACATCCGGACCCGAGTTTAGAACCTGATTTTCCGTCAGGGTGGAAAATCAGTTCCTACAGTGAAGTAAATTTAATTCAAATTTAGCGCCGTATCGTTGAACTTTCCTTCCCCTTTGCGGTGACAAGATAAGATCAGCTTAAAACAATACGAAATAAAATCCCTGATCTGTAATGCTCGATGAGGCTACGCACTCTCAATCAAATTTTCCCAATGCAACGTTCATCTTTTCACTAAAATACGAACCCCGTTTGCAGTGTCACACAGGATGATAATCGAGCTCGAAACGATACAAGTTAAAATCGCATCAGATGATCTATAATTCTCGCCGGACTACAATCTACAATTATCGCCCGAGATCCGAAATATCCTATTCACGAACTTGACCAGCCGCAATAAAAATCCCCCCCTCCCCGTTTAGACACACGAGATAGCCCCACAAAAAAGAGAATTAAAAAAGCAGACACGTGCTCGAGTGGCGCACACGTAACCGGAAGAGAGGTAAGAAATAGATGTGCCCCGGAGTCGTAGAAGGAAAAAAAAAACGTTCAACAGCCGCGATCCCCGATGCCGGAACTGCGGGTGCCCCGCGCGAGCCCGGTGAATCAACTTCCGGTTGCGCAACGCGCTCTCGCCAAAGCCACCCCGGACGTGGACGTTTTTCCTGCACCCGCGTAATTCACCACACGCATCTCGTCCTCTCGTCGCTTTTCCCCGATTTAGCCGCGTCGAAAAAAACGAGCCGCGATTTCCCGCGAGATCGTCGGACAAAGGTGGTGGCGTCCACATGTTCGGCGAAGATTTCGTTAATAGGGCGCGCTCGAGTTTTTACGAGCACGCGAGGGGAGTGGCGGAAAGGAGGGAACCCGAGGGTTGAGGGAAAAAGTGGCGCAGCTTGCGAGCGGGTCCGATATTTTAGTGGCTTAGTTTTTTCCCCGTCTTTATTACACACTCCACCTTGTTTTTCCTCATCCGCGTGGGGCCCGAGCGTCCAAGCTGGCGCGTCGGTCCATTTCGATCCACAGATCGATAGCCCCGCGTCCGGGCAACCCTGAAGTCCCGGAAGTTGCGCATCTCCTATAGCGGTGCGTTCGTGGACACGACGATGCGGCTCGTCGATGCGCCGCGATACGGGTCCATACATAGTCAGCGGAATTATTATACACGCGTATATTATGTACCCACGTATGTAGGTATTACGTGCGTGTATACATTATGGGGCTGGCTTTATACACAGACGAGCGAATGTATACACTATTTATATGTACATACGTACCGTGGTAAATATCGGCGGATCTACACTCGAATGGTTTAATCGAGAAATTTTTCTCGGCCTTGCATCTCCATGATCGTGTGTGGAGTGCGTATAGTGGCTGTGTTTTTTTTTGTCTTCTTCTCCTTTCCCCCCTCAAGCTCATCAGAGTTGCTGCTGTGGCTGCTGCTGCTGCTGCTGCTGCTGTTGCTGCTCGTTGGATCGATGCGATTCTCGGCGTCGCGAGACTGGCTGCAGTGAACCTCTTCGATTTCCGGGTTCGACTTCTGGTCTGACTCGCTCTGCTTTGAGACGAAAGGGGAGAGAAACGACGTCGGCGACGCTGCCACGCACACGTGACGAGCGAGGGAGAGAGAGAGAGAGAGAGAGAGAGAGAGATAGAAAGAGATAGAGAGCTCGATCGGCGAGGGCTGCGCGCGTGAGACTGAGAGATACGAAACCACCGCGGTGGAATCCGGCGTCGAGGAGCCAAAAGCGTTTTTCGTTAAAAGCCTCGAGACTCGGGAAAATCGAAGGCAAGAAAAAAAAAACACGATCATCAGATAGGCGGAAAAAGATAATAAAAATGGGAGAAAATAGAATCGTGCGTGGCGTACGAGAGAGGGAAGGCGACGAGGGGTAAAAACGCGCGGGCGTCTCGTGAGAGCCGTGAGAACCCGGCGTCTCATTATATCAGGGAAATTGGGATAGAAGGGCTGAGGCGGCCGGACGAAACGTTCTCCGATTCGTTTTAACGCGCGAAGGGGTTGAAGGCCTGAAATCGTGGGGATTAAATGACGATATTGGATTCCCACACAGGTGAAACGGGATTTTTCGTGGAATTCCACCGGAGGGGGCTCGAGACTGCACGAGCAGCATCTTCCCCGCGATTCTCTCCGTGTATTTTCCTTTTTCTCAGGTTCGGTCAATGCTGCGGCGCAGCGCCTCAAGGTTTCCCGGTTTCTCGGTTGCGGAAGTTGCGGCGCACGTGACGTGCGCGCCGAGTTCACGCGCGCACGCGCGGTGTAAGAAGGAGAAAAATAACTCGCGAGAGACGCGCGATAGTCAGCCAGATAAACGAGGCTATTTTTTCGAATTCCCCGACGATGTTAATACGCGCGTATGACTGTATAGCGACGATGACCTTATATCGCGGCTGCTGACTGCGGTGTCTCTCTCGCGTCTCTTTCGACGAGCCGCGCGCGCCCGCGCACAGTCAGGCAATAGGTCAGCTCTCGTCATATGCCGCGCGCGGCTTGCGCTGGTGGCCGTTGCCGCGGCCTCTGCCTCTAGCGATTTTGCAGTCGATTCGTCGTGAAACATTCGACCGTCGACGCGCTTCGCGGTGCGTATACAGTGTTTCATCCACCGTTAAATTAATCACGTTGATTAGCGTCCCACGACATTTATTACACTTTGTAATATATCGACGGCGCGAACCCGCGCAAATAGCGTCGGCGAGCCTCGCCAACGCGCTGATGTATGCTCGACATGCATTTACATGAATCGTCCGTATCCTCATCGAATCCCGCGTACAGCATTATGCGTGCCAAGATTTACTGGCCGCCGCGTATCGCGCGTAAACGTAAACGCGCGCGTCGCGCTTGTGTTGCGCGATCCTCGATGCGCTCGTAACGCCGCGGTATTAATTCCCGATCGATACGCGTTAAACGCTTTCCTGCCGCACGATTTGTCATTAACATTTATGAATTTTTATGAGTTTTTATGCATTTTTGATTTTTTATGAGTAGGGATTGAAACAATTGTAAATACCAAATGTTGGTCAAAAGTTTCCGAGTTGGAGACCAAAGTTTCGTGGGTGGATTTGTTTTTTTTTTTGCAGGTTGGAGCGAAAGGAACGAAAGGATTGCGATTGCTGCGCGTCGGTCGGCCGCAGGGAAATCCTGCGGTCAATCGGTGGAAAGTGCTGCCCAGCGGGGGCTAAGCGGATTACACGGTAACCATTGTCGAACGCACTCGCGGCCCCGACGCTGAGCGAAGAAACACGTCGGCGGCCGGAGTCGATGTGGCCGAATATAATATCCTTTCGAAAAACCCTATGGTTTCGACGACGACTGGCCGGGCCTCGCGCCAGGACTCCAGGTGAGATTACGGGGTCCTGCGTCTGCCTTGCGCCATAAAATTTTACAACACTTCCCTTTGGTCTGTGTGGTTTTTTCAACTCGTTCGCCGGATTTCTCTCTTTCTCTCGTCGTACTTACTGTATCTCTTTGGCCCGGGGAGAAGGAGAAAGGGGGTGTCGTAAGTTCGGAAAGGGTTGAAGAAATTACGCCCGTACGATATGCAGCCGAAGGACGGGAAGTATCTTTCATACTCGGCAATACATATTTTTATTTTATGGTACATGAAATAAATGAAATTTGGAAAATTCAAAATTGTTGAATTATCTCCCCGATCGGCACGAACTGACGAATTTTGGGCAAATTGACCACAGCTTTATAACTGATTCATTATTCTTGGTGTGCAGAAATATTGCGCCAAGTTTCTAGAAAATAATTTAGATTGAATTGCCACTCGACGGCAGCGCCATCGCAGAAGAATTAACCTGTACCCACCTGTCCCTACCTTATCGATGGCCGTTCAGGCGTGTTTGGTACCTCTCGAAGGTTATTCACCAGCGGCGCGACGGTCCCGATAAAACCGAAAATCTGTCGGTCGTGAAAGTTCCTATTGTACCAACCGTTCTGCAGGGCTGCCGATTCGGGTCTGCTCGTCCGTTGGTCAAGCCGCTTTCCTCGTGACTCTCTGCCGCGGAGGACCACCGCGGGTCACGGCACCGAGGCGAAGGGAGTGCAGTAACGACGACAAATAATTATAAAGAATATGCTTTTATTAACAATTGCATCGGGGGGAGGAGAAGATAAATAT
Source organism: Pimpla rufipes (assembly GCA_963932165.1). Classification (NCBI taxonomy): domain Eukaryota; kingdom Metazoa; phylum Arthropoda; class Insecta; order Hymenoptera; family Ichneumonidae; genus Pimpla; species Pimpla rufipes. Next base: position 15,313,636 of record OZ010635.1, read on the forward strand.
CAGGGTCGCGCGAACAACAATAAATAATGAAACAATAAAGAATCGAGGCCACTGATAAGCCTATCGACGATCAGTCGCAATAAATTCCAGTCGGAGCTATGCAAGCTACATACATACAATTATCATAAATAAACCGACATGAGAAGAAAAATTGCGCTGCGTCGTCGGCCTCGACTCGATTTGGCAAACCCTCGAGGCTGCCCCGAGCGATTGTCTCGAGATCTCCGTCAGTCGAATCGACGAATTCGCCCGAATCTCGAAACGAAAAAAATCGCATAGGCACGAGTTAATCGGTAAACGTAGAATAAAACTGGGTCTTTTAGTGCATCTCTTTGGGCGAGAACCCGCGACTTTCTTTCGTACTTTGATCCAGTCATTCAGGTTGCTCTTCGTGGTACTTTTGTCGGGCTCGAACCACAAACAGGAGCTAATTTCACGAGTGTAATTTCGTACACGTGTGTAACAAAAAAAAAACTCCCGTTGGGTACGACCAAGCGTTATTTCGGGTCTAAGGCAATCGTCGACGAGAACTGCGTGTCTAATAGTTCGTCGAGCTGCTGGAACTGCCGGAAGACGATGCCGATCCGGAGGACGATGGCGCGCTGTAAGAACTGCTCGAGCTGCTGCTCGATGGCGAGTAATAATTGTAGGCCAAGTTCTGGGCCTCGGCACCGTTCGTCGGCGTCCACACGCGGGAGTAGGGACCGTTTCCGTCCCACGTGTTGACGGGCTCGTAACCGGAAGTCGTCGATGGCACTGCGGGAACTCCATAGGCTGCTGGTGGAGCTGGTTCCATCGACATTCCTGGGTTCAAATGAATGACGAATGTAACGAGACTGTAAAACCCGAATTACTCATTAACGATTGAAAATTTTACGTACCCATTGGTGGCATCATGCCGCCCTTCTTGAAGAACTGCACCGCGATGAATCCAACGACGAGGAGGATGGCGAGTTTCGAGAGCACCAGAGCCTTGAGGGCCTTCAGACCGATGATGGCGACGAAGATCGGCATGAGGGCCTTCAGCTTCAGCTTGAGAAGAAGCAGGAAGGGCAGAAGCAGCTTCTTCTTGAGGATACCACGCGCCTGATTGGTGGCAACATCGTTGTCCTTGAACTCAACGTCCAAATCAGCCAGGCTGCGGCTGGGTCTGTACTTGAGGCTGGCGTCGACGAACGGTATGTCGATGCCGTAGTCGAAGCTCTTCAGGTACTTCACGGTTCTGGCAACGAGGGCCTCATCCACGGTGTCCAGGGATCTCGCCTCGGTGGTCGTTCCCAGTTTGTCGTCCAAATATCCGAGGACCTCCTGCTTGAGACAGGAGGACCAGGAGTCGGCGGCGATGCACTCGTTCAGGGACTTGGTGAGAAAGTCCCGATTGGACGAAGCCGTAGCACTGGCAACTAAGGCCGTCAGGCCAATCACGATAAACAGACGCATTATTGTGGCGAAAAGTCTGTGTACTGCTCTTTTACTCGTTTTTCGAACTTGACGTCGATTTGGTCGTTTGTCACCTCAACAACGCGAACACGAACAACAATTGGGTAATGACGTTTTTCCTAATTGTTTCTTGTTAATTTGTTTCGAATGATCGATCCGCTCGATCGGCTTTTTTATTGTGCTGCACGGCCCGGGGTGTCGGCACGCAATCGGCGATCGAACTGCGACTGACGGAGGAGTGGCCCGCCCCTTTTATTTAATTTCAACCGTGAATCTATGTTATTCGGTCGCACATGCCTCGAATCGACGATCGAAGGAAAATTATTTAAATTTCACTCGCATAGTGTATAGGAGCCAAGCCGGGCCAGTCCGGCGTTGGACGGGGCGCGTGCGTCTTTACAAGCGCTACGCACCGAGTCTCTCTTTTTTACTTCCCCTGCCTTCTTCTTGCGCCGCCGACGAGGACGACCACTACGCGCGGTGCGAGAGTACGACGCGGGCGTGTGTATATACACGCTCGTTGTATTTACGGTGTGGCATGCGCTCACGGGAAACGGAACTCGTTCATGTCGGTATGCCTCACTTGGTATGGCTTTATGCTAAGCGCGAAGAAGAGGAGGCGCGTGAGCTAGAGCGGGAGAGCCGGCGACGGCCGCACGCCGGTTTTCCTTCTACGTACATATCTATGGGGGACCGTACGTGGTACGTGCCCGTTGACTTTCGTTCCTGGCTCGATAGTCGCTTCTCGCTGCGGCGCCGCGTGGAATACATGCCGGAATTTTCGATCTACCAGTTCCTTATTTGAAACATTTAAAAGCGTCCTAACTCCTGACGACGCCTAAATGCAAACCTTCACTCGTAGGGAATCGTTAACATGACTTTTAAAGGGCTCACAACGACCCGGGTTGCTTGAATCAAATTTGTCAGTATTGAGAAATTTTTTATGTACTTTCTACGTACTTCTCGATTTTATTTCATGCGGCTTTAGCAGGTAGTAGGGCCGCGCATGAATCGAATGCCACGGGTTTGTTTAGATATTGTTCTTCGAGATATCGGTTCGTTCTCTGATTGGCTATCGGGTTGCCTACAACTCGTTGCTAACCAACGATGAGTTTCAATCGTGTTATTGTATTTTGACATTTCGGAGAGTGTGCGAGGTTTCAAGGTTTGTTAACGTTATTTCGGGAAGGGTGTTCGGGTGCGCGTGTAGGCTTGTCTTATATATATTTTAGAAAGATGATTGTCTGTTTGTCTGTCCCGGCCCCCTTAATTAATGTCTGCCCTAAATAATAAAGCCTTGCCCCTCTTAATTCAAGTCTGTCCCAAAATTATAAATTTTTATTGATGTTAACCTGCCCATACGCGCGCTTCGCACGCTTACCCAGTTGTCACATCACGAAAACCGAGGTTACTTTTTTTGGCTCGATCGAATCAGGATTTTCTTCCTTCGTTCGAGATAAAACTCTATAACGAAAAGAATGCCGCAAGGCGAAACGCGATATCTTGATTTCTGAATTTTTCACCGAATTTTAAAACCGGAAGTTGAGTTGCGTTTTTCATGAAAAAAATTGGATTTCGCAAAGTTCGAAAACCCTATCCGATAGGAAATTTCCCGCTGATTACGAAAAACACCGTTGTTTACTCAAAAAAGAGAAAATTCGACAAGAAAAACGTAAAATATGACGTTTCACTTTTTTCGAAATTTCGACACTTCGCTAAAATTGAGGTTACTTTTTTCCGATCGACCAAACCTGGATTTGCTTTTTGCGATCCAAAGAAAACTCTATAACGAAGAGAATGCCACAAGACGGATCGCCAAAATCGACCTCGGAAATATTTCTTTTCAAAATATCGACTTTTTACCTATACTAATCACACGCGCTGGCGCGCGTGCCTGAAAAACTTGCCAAAACCGACCTCAGAAATTTGTTCTTTTCAAAATATCAACTTTTAACCTATACCATCATTCTCAAGTCGCATATTCTACCCCCGAAAACACTGGTTACTAACCGTTTTTAATCGATTTTGAAAAAAATATTTTTTTCGCCGCCAAAAAAATATTTTTTCTGTCAGAAATCGCAGATCCGGCTCCGGACCGAAAATTCTCAAAATCGACCCCAATTTTTTTTCTTTTCAAAATATCGACTTTTAACCTATACCATCGTTCTCAAGTCGCATATTCTACCCCCGAAAACACTGGTTATTAATCTTTTTTAACCGATTTTGAAAAAAATATTTTTTTGGCGACGAAAAAAATATTTTTTCTGTCAGAAATCGCAGATCTGGCTCCGGACCGAAAATTCTCAAAATCGACCCCAATTTTTTTTCTTTTCAAAATATCGACTTTTAACCTATACCATCGTTCTCAAGTCGCATATTCTACCCCCGAAAACACTGGTTACTAACCGTTTTTAATCGATTTTGAAAAAAATATTTTTTTCGCCGCCAAAAAAATATTTTTTCTGTCAGAAATCGCAGATCCGGCTCCGGACCGAAAATTCTCAAAATCGACCCCAATTTTTTTTCTTTTCAAAATATCGACTTTTAACCTATACCATCGTTCTCAAGTCGCATATTCTACCCCCGAAAACACTGGTTATTAATCTTTTTTAACCGATTTTGAAAAAAATATTTTTTTGGCGACGAAAAAAATATTTTTTCTGTCAGAAATCGCAGATCTGGCTCCGGACCGAAAATTCTCAAAATCGACCCCAATTTTTTTTCTTTTCAAAATATCGACTTTTAACCTATACCATCGTTCTCAAGTCGCATATTCTACCCCCGAAAACACTGGTTATTAATCTTTTTTAACCGATTTTGAAAAAAATATTTTTTTGGCGACGAAAAAAATATTTTTTCTGTCAGAAATCGCAGATCTGGCTCCGGACCGAAAATTCTCAAAATCGACCCCAATTTTTTTTCTTTTCAAAATATCGACTTTTAACCTATACCATCGTTCTCAAGTCGCATATTCTACCCCCGAAAACACTGGTTACTAACCGTTTTTAATCGATTTTGAAAAAAATATTTTTTTCGCCGCCAAAAAAATATTTTTTCTGTCAGAAATCGCAGATCCGGCTCCGGACCGAAAATTCTCAAAATCGACCCCAATTTTTTTTCTTTTCAAAATATCGACTTTTAACCTATACCATCGTTCTCAAGTCGCATATTCTACCCCCGAAAACACTGGTTATTAATCTTTTTTAACCGATTTTGAAAAAAATATTTTTTTGGCGACGAAAAAAATATTTTTTCTGTCAGAAATCGCAGATCTGGCTCCGGACCGAAAATTCTCAAAATCGACCCCAATTTTTTTTCTTTTCAAAATATCGACTTTTAACCTATACCATCGTTCTCAAGTCGCATATTCTACCCCCGAAAACACTGGTTATTAACCTTTTTTAATCGATTTTGAAAAAAATATTTTTTTGGCGACGAAAAAAATATTTTTTCTGTCAGAAATCGCAGATCCGGCTCCGGACCGAAAATTCTCAAAATCGACCCCAATTTTTTTTCTTTTCAAAATATCGACTTTTAACCTATACCATCGTTCTCAAGTCGCATATTCTACCCCCGAAAACACTGGTTATTAACCTTTTTTAACCGATTTTGAAAAAAATATTTTTTTGGCGACGAAAAAAATATTTTTTCTGTCAGAAATCGCAGATCTGGCTCCGGACCGAAAATTCTCAAAATCGACCCCAATTTTTTTTCTTTTCAAAATATCGACTTTTAACCTATACCATCGTTCTCAAGTCGCATATTCTACCCCCGAAAACACTGGTTATTAACCTTTTTTAACCGATTTTGAAAAAAATATTTTTTTGGCGACGAAAAAAATATTTTTTCTGTCAGAAATCGCAGATCTGGCTCCGGACCGAAAATTCTCAAAATCGACCCCAATTTTTTTTCTTTTCAAAATATCGACTTTTAACCTATACCATCGTTCTCAAGTCGCATATTCTACCCCCGAAAACACTGGTTATTAACCTTTTTTAATCGATTTTGAAAAAAATATTTTTTTCGCCGCCAAAAAAATATTTTTTCTGTCAGAAATCGCAGATCTGGCTCCGGACCGAAAATTCTCAAAATCGACCCCAATTTTTTTTCTTTTCAAAATATCGACTTTTAACCTATACCATCGTTCTCAAGTCGCATATTCTACCCCCGAAAACACTGGTTATTAACCTTTTTTAATCGATTTTGAAAAAAATATTTTTTTCGCCGCCAAAAAAATATTTTTTCTGTCAGAAATCGCAGATCTGGCTCCGGACCGAAAATTCTCAAAATCGACCCCAATTTTTTTTCTTTTCAAAATATCGACTTTTAACCTATACCATCGTTCTCAAGTCGCATATTCTACCCCCGAAAACACTGGTTATTAACCTTTTTTAACCGATTTTGAAAAAAATATTTTTTTGGCGACGAAAAAAATATTTTTTCTGTCAGAAATCGCAGATCTGGCTCCGGACCGAAAATTCTCAAAATCGACCCCAATTTTTTTTCGTTTCAAAATATCGACTTTTAACCTATACCATCGTTCTCAAGTCGCATATTCTACCCCCGAAAACACTGGTTATTAACCTTTTTTAATCGATTTTGAAAAAAATATTTTTTTGGCGACGAAAAAAATATTTTTTCTGTCAGAAATCGCAGATCTGGCTCCGGACCGAAAATTCTCAAAATCGAGCCCAATTTTTTTTCTTTTCAAAATATCGACTTTTAACCTATACCATCGTTCTCAAGTCGCATATTCTACCCCCGAAAACACTGGTTATTAACCTTTTTTAATCGATTTTGAAAAAAATATTTTTTTCGCCGCCAAAAAAATATTTTTTCTGTCAGAAATCGCAGATCTGGCTCCGGACCGAAAATTCTCAAAATCGACCCCAATTTTTTTTCTTTTCAAAATATCGACTTTTAACCTATACCATCGTTCTCAAGTCGCATATTCTACCCCCGAAAACACTGGTTATTAACCTTTTTTAATCGATTTTGAAAAAAATATTTTTTTCGCCGCCAAAAAAATATTTTTTCTGTCAGAAATCGCAGATCTGGCTCCGGACCGAAAATTCTCAAAATCGACCCCAATTTTTTTTCTTTTCAAAATATCGACTTTTAACCTATACCATCGTTCTCAAGTCGCATATTCTACCCCCGAAAACACTGGTTATTAACCTTTTTTAACCGATTTTGAAAAAAATATTTTTTTGGCGACGAAAAAAATATTTTTTCTGTCAGAAATCGCAGATCTGGCTCCGGACCGAAAATTCTCAAAATCGACCCCAATTTTTTTTCTTTTCAAAATATCGACTTTTAACCTATACCATCGTTCTCAAGTCGCATATTCTACCCCCGAAAACACTGGTTATTAACCTTTTTTAATCGATTTTGAAAAAAATATTTTTTTCGCCGCCAAAAAAATATTTTTTCTGTCAGAAATCGCAGATCTGGCTCCGGACCGAAAATTCTCAAAATCGACCCCAATTTTTTTTCTTTTCAAAATATCGACTTTTAACCTATACCATCGTTCTCAAGTCGCATATTCTACCCCCGAAAACACTGGTTATTAACCTTTTTTAATCGATTTTGAAAAAAATATTTTTTTCGCCGCCAAAAAAATATTTTTTCTGTCAGAAATCGCAGATCTGGCTCCGGACCGAAAATTCTCAAAATCGACCCCAATTTTTTTTCTTTTCAAAATATCGACTTTTAACCTATACCATCGTTCTCAAGTCGCATATTCTACCCCCGAAAACACTGGTTATTAACCTTTTTTAATCGATTTTGAAAAAAATATTTTTTTGGCGACGAAAAAAATATTTTTTCTGTCAGAAATCGCAGATCCGGCTCCGGACCGAAAATTCTCAAAATCGACCCCAATTTTTTTTCTTTTCAAAATATCGACTTTTAACCTATACCATCGTTCTCAAGTCGCATATTCTACCCCCGAAAACACTGGTTATTAACCTTTTTTAATCGATTTTGAAAAAAATATTTTTTTCGCCGCCAAAAAAATATTTTTTCTGTCAGAAATCGCAGATCTGGCTCCGGACCGAAAATTCTCAAAATCGACCCCAATTTTTTTTCTTTTCAAAATATCGACTTTTAACCTATACCATCGTTCTCAAGTCGCATATTCTACCCCCGAAAACACTGGTTATTAACCTTTTTTAACCGATTTTGAAAAAAATATTTTTTTGGCGACGAAAAAAATATTTTTTCTGTCAGAAATCGCAGATCTGGCTCCGGACCGAAAATTCTCAAAATCGACCCCAATTTTTTTTCGTTTCAAAATATCGACTTTTAACCTATACCATCGTTCTCAAGTCGCATATTCTACCCCCGAAAACACTGGTTATTAACCTTTTTTAATCGATTTTGAAAAAAAGATTTTTTTGGCGACGAAAAAAATTTTTTTTCTGTCAGAAATCGCAGATCTGGCTCCGGACCGAAAATTCTCAAAATCGAGCCCAATTTTTTTTCTTTTCAAAATATCGACTTTTAACCTATACCATCGTTCTCAAGTCGCATATTCTACCCCCGAAAACACTGGTTATTAACCTTTTTTAATCGATTTTGAAAAAAATATTTTTTTGGCGACGAAAAAAATATTTTTTCTGTCAGAAATCGCAGATCCGGCTCCGGACCGAAAATTCTCAAAATCGACCCCAATTTTTTTTCTTTTCAAAATATCGACTTTTAACCTATACCATCGTTCTCAAGTCGCATATTCTACCCCCGAAAACACTGGTTATTAACCTTTTTTAATCGATTTTGAAAAAAATATTTTTTTCGCCGCCAAAAAAATATTTTTTCTGTCAGAAATCGCAGATCTGGCTCCGGACCGAAAATTCTCAAAATCGACCCCAATTTTTTTTCTTTTCAAAATATCGACTTTTAACCTATACCATCGTTCTCAAGTCGCATATTCTACCCCCGAAAACACTGGTTATTAACCTTTTTTAACCGATTTTGAAAAAAATATTTTTTTGGCGACGAAAAAAATATTTTTTCTGTCAGAAATCGCAGATCTGGCTCCGGACCGAAAATTCTCAAAATCGACCCCAATTTTTTTTCGTTTCAAAATATCGACTTTTAACCTATACCATCGTTCTCAAGTCGCATATTCTACCCCCGAAAACACTGGTTATTAACCTTTTTTAATCGATTTTGAAAAAAAGATTTTTTTGGCGACGAAAAAAATTTTTTTTCTGTCAGAAATCGCAGATCTGGCTCCGGACCGAAAATTCTCAAAATCGAGCCCAATTTTTTTTCTTTTCAAAATATCGACTTTTAACCTATACCATCGTTCTCAAGTCGCATATTCTACCCCCGAAAACACTGGTTATTAACCTTTTTTAATCGATTTTGAAAAAAATATTTTTTTCGCCGCCAAAAAAATATTTTTTCTGTCAGAAATCGCAGATCTGGCTCCGGACCGAAAATTCTCAAAATCGAGCCCAATTTTTTTTCTTTTCAAAATATCGACTTTTAACCTATACCATCGTTCTCAAGTCGCATATTCTACCCCCGAAAACACTGGTTATTAACCTTTTTTAATCGATTTTGAAAAAAATATTTTTTTCGCCGCCAAAAAAATATTTTTTCTGTCAGAAATCGCAGATCTGGCTCCGGACCGAAAATTCTCAAAATCGACCCCAATTTTTTTTCTTTTCAAAATATCGACTTTTAACCTATACCATCGTTCTCAAGTCGCATATTCTACCCCCGAAAACACTGGTTATTAACCTTTTTTAACCGATTTTGAAAAAAATATTTTTTTGGCGACGAAAAAAATATTTTTTCTGTCAGAAATCGCAGATCTGGCTCCGGACCGAAAATTCTCAAAATCGACCCCAATTTTTTTTCTTTTCAAAATATCGACTTTTAACCTATACCATCGTTCTCAAGTCGCATATTCTACCCCCGAAAACACTGGTTATTAACCTTTTTTAACCGATTTTGAAAAAAATATTTTTTTGGCGACGAAAAAAATATTTTTTCTGTCAGAAATCGCAGATCTGGCTCCGGACCGAAAATTCTCAAAATCGACCCCAATTTTTTTTCGTTTCAAAATATCGACTTTTAACCTATACCATCGTTCTCAAGTCGCATATTCTACCCCCGAAAACACTGGTTATTAACCTTTTTTAATCGATTTTGAAAAAAAGATTTTTTTGGCGACGAAAAAAATATTTTTTCTGTCAGAAATCGCAGATCTGGCTCCGGACCGAAAATTCTCAAAATCGAGCCCAATTTTTTTTCTTTTCAAAATATCGACTTTTAACCTATACCATCGTTCTCAAGTCGCATATTCTACCCCCGAAAACACTGGTTATTAACCTTTTTTAATCGATTTTGAAAAAAATATTTTTTTCGCCGCCAAAAAAATATTTTTTCTGTCAGAAATCGCAGATCTGGCTCCGGACCGAAAATTCTCAAAATCGAGCCCAATTTTTTTTCTTTTCAAAATATCGACTTTTAACCTATACCATCGTTCTCAAGTCGCATATTCTACCCCCGAAAACACTGGTTATTAACCTTTTTTAATCGATTTTGAAAAAAATATTTTTTTCGCCGCCAAAAAAATATTTTTTCTGTCAGAAATCGCAGATCTGGCTCCGGACCGAAAATTCTCAAAATCGACCCCAATTTTTTTTCTTTTCAAAATATCGACTTTTAACCTATACCATCGTTCTCAAGTCGCATATTCTACCCCCGAAAACACTGGTTATTAACCTTTTTTAACCGATTTTGAAAAAAATATTTTTTTGGCGACGAAAAAAATATTTTTTCTGTCAGAAATCGCAGATCTGGCTCCGGACCGAAAATTCTCAAAATCGACCCCAATTTTTTTTCGTTTCAAAATATCGACTTTTAACCTATACCATCGTTCTCAAGTCGCATATTCTACCCCCGAAAACACTGGTTATTAACCTTTTTTAATCGATTTTGAAAAAAATATTTTTTTGGCGACGAAAAAAATATTTTTTCTGTCAGAAATCGCAGATCTGGCTCCGGACCGAAAATTCTCAAAATCGAGCCCAATTTTTTTTCTTTTCAAAATATCGACTTTTAACCTATACCATCGTTCTCAAGTCGCATATTCTACCCCCGAAAACACTGGTTATTAACCTTTTTTAATCGATTTTGAAAAAAATATTTTTTTCGCCGCCAAAAAAATATTTTTTCTGTCAGAAATCGCAGATCTGGCTCCGGACCGAAAATTCTCAAAATCGACCCCAATTTTTTTTCTTTTCAAAATATCGACTTTTAACCTATACCATCGTTCTCAAGTCGCATATTCTACCCCCGAAAACACTGGTTATTAACCTTTTTTAATCGATTTTGAAAAAAATATTTTTTTGGCGACGAAAAAAATATTTTTTCTGTCAGAAATCGCAGATCCGGCTCCGGACCGAAAATTCTCAAAATCGACCCCAATTTTTTTTCTTTTCAAAATATCGACTTTTAACCTATACCATCGTTCTCAAGTCGCATATTCTACCCCCGAAAACACTGGTTATTAACCTTTTTTAATCGATTTTGAAAAAAATATTTTTTTCGCCGCCAAAAAAATATTTTTTCTGTCAGAAATCGCAGATCTGGCTCCGGACCGAAAATTCTCAAAATCGAGCCCAATTTTTTTTCTTTTCAAAATATCGACTTTTAACCTATACCATCGTTCTCAAGTCGCATATTCTACCCCCGAAAACACTGGTTATTAACCTTTTTTAATCGATTTTGAAAAAAATATTTTTTTCGCCGCCAAAAAAATATTTTTTCTGTCAGATATCGCAGATCTGGCTCCGGACCGAAAATTCTCAAAATCGACCCCAATTTTTTTTCTTTTCAAAATATCGACTTTTAACCTATACCATCGTTCTCAAGTCGCATATTCTACCCCCGAAAACACTGGTTTTTAACCTTTTTTAACCGATTTTGAAAAAAATATTTTTTTGGCGACGAAAAAAATATTTTTTCTGTCAGAAATCGCAGATCTGGCTCCGGACCGAAAATTCTCAAAATCGACCCCAATTTTTTTTCGTTTCAAAATATCGACTTTTAACCTATACCATCGTTCTCAAGTCGCATATTCTACCCCCGAAAACACTGGTTATTAACCTTTTTTAATCGATTTTGAAAAAAATATTTTTTTGGCGACGAAAAAAATATTTTTTCTGTCAGAAATCGCAGATCTGGCTCCGGACCGAAAATTCTCAAAATCGAGCCCAATTTTTTTTCTTTTCAAAATATCGACTTTTAACCTATACCATCGTTCTCAAGTCGCATATTCTACCCCCGAAAACACTGGTTATTAACCTTTTTTAATCGATTTTGAAAAAAATATTTTTTTCGCCGCCAAAAAAATATTTTTTCTGTCAGAAATCGCAGATCTGGCTCCGGACCGAAAATTCTCAAAATCGACCCCAATTTTTTTTCTTTTCAAAATATCGACTTTTAACCTATACCATCGTTCTCAAGTCGCATATTCTACCCCCGAAAACACTGGTTATTAACCTTTTTTAATCGATTTTGAAAAAAATATTTTTTTGGCGACGAAAAAAATATTTTTTCTGTCAGAAATCGCAGATCCGGCTCCGGACCGAAAATTCTCAAAATCGACCCCAATTTTTTTTCTTTTCAAAATATCGACTTTTAACCTATACCATCGTTCTCAAGTCGCATATTCTACCCCCGAAAACACTGGTTATTAACCTTTTTTAACCGATTTTGAAAAAAATATTTTTTTGGCGACGAAAAAAATATTTTTTCTGTCAGAAATCGCAGATCTGGCTCCGGACCGAAAATTCTCAAAATCGACCCCAATTTTTTTTCTTTTCAAAATATCGACTTTTAACCTATACCATCGTTCTCAAGTCGCATATTCTACCCCCGAAAACACTGGTTATTAACCTTTTTTAATCGATTTTGAAAAAAATATTTTTTTCGCCGCCAAAAAAATATTTTTTCTGTCAGAAATCGCAGATCTGGCTCCGGACCGAAAATTCTCAAAATCGACCCCAATTTTTTTTCTTTTCAAAATATCGACTTTTAACCTATACCATCGTTCTCAAGTCGCATATTCTACCCCCGAAAACACTGGTTATTAACCTTTTTTAATCGATTTTGAAAAAAATATTTTTTTGTCGACGAAAAAAAAAAAAATCTGCCAGAAATCGTAGATCCGGCTCCCGACCGAAAATCGCCAAAATCGACCTCGGAAATATTTTCTTTCAAAATATCACCTGTAATAGGCTAATCAATTTTGTGCTGCTGAGCTCTTATAAAAGGTTACGGGCGCTGCCGCGCCCGTCCTCCTGTGTCAAATTTGATATCAACCTGATTTTCTTTACAACGGACTATCCTGGCAACCAATCGCAGCTCGAATAGTTTGCTAACAATGCTTTCCGTTACTCATGAACTTTTTAAAAGAGGGATTGTAACTTATTAAGCGAATAATCACTTTTTAGTTATAATGGGGTTGTTAACTTTCCGCGTAAGAAGTTGCCTCGTTTCACGAAGAATCTCGACATTCGACTATTTAAATGCAAATAGTAACTCTCGCTTCGACGATTTGGATATCGATCTTATGCCATCTGATGGATGAAGGAGATTTCAAACTTTATTTCTTTTATTACAAATTATCGCTGGAGTGTCTAGCAGAGTTGATATTAATAGCTAAAATAGCTGCGTTTACCTTACGAATAGATAACAAAAAAACAATGGATTTTGTGACTTATGATTTGATTTTAATGGGAATTTCATAGATTAGAATTTTTGTTGAAAAGTGCCGAAATATAGCTCGTAGAATTTTTTTCTTTTTTGCGGTTCTACTTTCGTGTTATATCCAGAAGCAATTTTTTGTAAGCAGTCAAATTTATCTTTACCGCATGTGAAAGTATCTTTCGAACAGTACAGGTTAAGGGAACGGATGTAGTTATGAAGACGTATAATTTTCATTGCAGTAATAATTTATTAAATATCACGCGTCAAGCGTAGCGAAGAAGTATTGTACAAAAGTGTGTATCCTAGTCAGGGTCGAGCACAGGCGATAGTATAATCATTAAGACTGTTGATAATAAATTAATCTCTGGCGTAGCCGGAGTAAGCGAGGTCCTGTGCAGACTGGACGGGTGCTGCCTCATCCTGGAAGGATCGGTAGTGAGCAGCCTGGTACTCCCAGGGTCCGTGAGCGGAGATCGGGGCGGCGTGGCTGTCGGCGGCGATCTTCTTGCAGAGCTGGAAGATGGCAAGACCAACGGAGACGACGAAACTGAAGAAAGAGAGCTGGAGGGCGTTCCAGGCCTTCAGACCAAGGACACCGATCGCCAGGGGGATCAGGGTCATCGCCTTCAGCAGAACGAACACGAGGATCGGGATGATGACTTTCTTCAGCTTCGATTTACGTGCCTCCTCGACGGCGCGACCTTGACCGAACTTGACGTCGAAAGAAAGTTTGTCGTCCTCGATCTTCCTGGCGCTCACTTTGACGGCAGCATCGAGCGGCAGTTTGAAGGTCACATCGTGGGAGACCAAGTAGCTCTGCATGGTGTCCAGGAAGGACGCGTCACTTCGTGCGGAGGTCTCGTCGATGGGCTCGGAGTTGCGAGTAACCTCAACGGTTTCAGAGATCTAGAATTGTTAAATCAAATTAATGAATTAATAATTAAAACTAAAATGCAATTGAAAGCCGGGGGCGACGTACCTTGAAGTTGTCCTTGCGGAAGAGTTGGTCAAGCAGATTGAAGACCTTGAACTTCATGCAGGCTATCTCGTCGTTCTTCTGGGCGCAGTCGATTTTGGTCTGGTCGACCATTGCGTCCATGCTCGCGCTCTTCCACACTTCGAGCTTGGCTGGCTGAGCTGCGGCCAGAGCCAGGATCGAGCACAGGATGAAGAATTTCATGATGAACGTTAGCGGATTGTTCCGTGTTCTTTGAGTTCTTAATCGATCTCGTTGCTGCTGAAGGCGACGGTAATTGACGACGGTAGTACTGCGACTGATGACTGTTCCAACGACCATGTGTCTTTTTATACGGGGGACACCAGCACCGCTTTAGTCCGCCTCGGTATAGACTTGTACTTGGTACCCTGGACGGTTTAGACCCCTACCACACAGCGCACGGGACGAATTTTCTTTTCGTTCAGTATGGTATTCGATTATCGAGGCCTCGCGATGCGCGTGGCTCGAATTGTCAACGAGAGAACTCGCGACACCGGACGAGCCGAACTCGCGGCTCTCTTACCCTCTCTTTCTCTGGGACTCTTTCTTCGCTCTTGACACTGGCCAAGGGGCCGCGCTACGAATTGATAAGCAATGTCCGACGATACCGACGCAAAACTACAGCTGCGATAGTTCCGCAGTCTACTTATCATCTATCTAACACATAGACCTTCTAATTGAGTTCATTTATTTAATCTCTACATTGTAACTAACAAATTCTAATGATACATAAAATATCTTCGATGTCGGTTAGCAATGCTGACTATAGGGTTCAGCACCTAAAAAGGGCACTGTACCCATTTTTGTCCACGATAGACTTGACTGTGAGGAAATGCATTTGAATTTCATACAATAAACATCAATTTATGATGTTTTTACGTGAGTCAGTGTTCGTAAGGTTTCTCATGGTTCCTCATATCTAGGAACACTCGCGATTAACCCCTGAAATACTGGCGTAGCAAAATGTACTTACGGCGGTCTCGTCCGAAGAAATTATATTTCTATTTTTTTCCAAATTCCTGGTTGGGTTAGAATATTTGAGTTATTCTAAAATAACGGCAAAAAAGAGCTTTGATGTTGAAAAAGGAATTTATAATAAGCTGCCCGTGTGTTGCAACACAAAATCCGGTATTTTTCGTTGTAGTAAATTTTTTTTTCTTTTTCTAGCACAAAGTCTCCCGGGTTAACCGGTTAAGACGTTGTGAAACATTTCAAGCGATTTGTCAACTTGGAGATGCAAGGGTAGATTCATTATCCCTCGACCTGTACTTTAAATTAGCGGCACCAAACGAAAGTAGATCAACAAGTCCCGTAGAACGAGTTTTAATTCAAACGGCACGTGCGCACGTGACGCGTAGCGGAAGTCGCCGCGCGAGCACGTGAGGCGTCATAACTCTCAGAGTCTTTGTTACCCCATTATTGTATGGGTGTCATCGACACCCTGATGGCATTTGGGAGATATCGACTCTCGTCTCTATCGACAATTCGGGGCACGACGGCCACGCGACTTCGAACTTTCCACTCTCGGACTCCTCGCCGAGTATACGTGAAGATCCGTTAATGCTCGCTTCTGGGTTAATTTCACCCCCCCGCGAACGACTCCCACATAATTATCGTAGTTTGACGACCATTCGCCGTCGGGCCTGATCGGAATTAATTTGCCATTCGAGACGCGTCTCGAGTTTCTCGTGTGAGAATATGCGAATATCCACGTTGGCCCTGTCGGTCGCCCGACTTCTTCTGCCTGTCAATTCGCCCTCATCGTCCCCCGAAGATTTTCACCTACTCTCTAATACTCGCGTTACACGCACGTGATCAACAACGGAAATTCGCTTTCGGGGTCACTGCGCGTTTCGTTCGGATGTGTATGTAAGTATTCAGGCCAAATTGCTGAAGGAAATAATGCGACGAGATACAATCGATGTCCCAGTGAACGACATTCTCACAGTTGTCCTTCATTTATATTCTTAAATTAGCTTTTCGCGAATTCGTCTATTCACGTTGATGTGGATGAATGAAATCCTAACTATGTGAGCTTAAGTAACCGCCTAAATAAAAAAGAAACACGATTCATCCATAGCTCACGCAAGTTGAACGATAAGAGCCAGGACAATTCGTAGTACACACGGCTATTGTCGTAAAAAAACTCTTCTACTCAGCGTCATCAAATTCTCTACAAGGAGAAAAGTGCAGCCTACTTTCGGCCTTGCCAAAAACGGACGCGAGGAAGTACGAAGAAAGTCTCCGTAATTCGAGAATTTAGAACGATTTCGCTTTCGTTATCCCGCGAAAGCGGCTCTCGGCCATTCGCAATTTATCCATCATCGATTATA
Source organism: Pimpla rufipes (assembly GCA_963932165.1). Classification (NCBI taxonomy): domain Eukaryota; kingdom Metazoa; phylum Arthropoda; class Insecta; order Hymenoptera; family Ichneumonidae; genus Pimpla; species Pimpla rufipes. Next base: position 15,330,139 of record OZ010635.1, read on the forward strand.
GCATGAATCTCATATGAATGATTCAACGAAATCGTTGCAAGAGTCTTTTTACGCGCGCTCGTTACTACGGCGAATCTTACGTCTATAGAAGCTCGGGGTGACAGAGACACAGGTGGTTTAGAGTTGATAATTTTTTTGTTTATTCTACATAAATAATCGGGTCATCCAGGTCGCGTTAATAAATATTAAATACATTAAATCGGAGGTCAGTGATCGTCCATCTTCTCTCTGTCTACTTTCTGTAGGCCCGGTAGGGTCCGTTGGGCGCGGAGTCCCAATGCGGCGCGGACGCGTGTTCCACGGGTGGGTGGCCGTAGTGAACGACTTCGTAGGCGACCTTGGGCTTGGTCAGCTTGAAGATGAGCATAGCACCGCTGAGGACCATCGAGAGGAGACCAAGAGTGAGGGCCTTCCAAGTCTTCAGAGCGATCAAGGCGAAGGCAAGGGGCACCAGTGCGGTGGCCTTGAACTTGAGACCCAGCAGGAATGGGATCATCACTTTCTTGACGAACCCACGACCTGTCAATGGATTCAAACAGTTGGATTAGTACTTCTGATCAGGAGAAAGAAAATGGCGAGTCGTTGTTTCTTAATAAACATTACCTTGACCGTTGGAAGAGTCGGAAAGAGGAATGGACAGGCTCTTAGGGACAGAGTCGACGAGCGATCGGGGAACAATGTTGGATCCGACGATCGCTTCGGGCAGCTTAGCCTCGAGACGATGGCTCGACAGGTAAGTATCCAATTTCTCGAGCATGAGGGATCGCAGAAGCTCCTTCCTAGCGGGATCGACTCCGTTGTACTGTGTGAAGTCATCCTCGGGGATCGTCTCTTCCGGCAATTCACGCGAACGAACCACTGCAAGGTCCTGAGTTATTGGGACTTTGTCTTGCTTCACGACGTCGCTCAGATACGCCAAGACCTTGGGCTTGACGCAGGATAGCATCGACTCGCTATCCGCGCACCTGTCAACCAATTATGCACTTGTGGTAATAAATGTTGTACGTGAAAAAACAATGTACACTGTTGAACCTCGATGACGAACGACGATATTCACCTGTAGTAAATGTTCTGCAGAACTTCGGCGGTAGTTCCGATGTCCTGGGCCCCGGCGAGACCGACCAGAAGGGCCAAAGATGCTACTACGAAAATCCTCATGACGGATAAATGAAATTGGATGGATCGATTTGCGAGGCTAAACACCGAATGCCCCGACGATCGACGACAACGCCGTTTTATAGAGCCTACTCCTCACTACGTACGACAGTTGAATTTTTATTAGTCGCCGTGTCGGTCGCGCGGAAAGGAAAGAAGAAAGCACCTTTATCTAGGGTGACGATGTTCGGCCGACACGTGAAGTGTCTTGACGGTGGTGTCGACGACGAGACTCGTCCATGTATGGATTTTCATTTTTGACGCACGCTCTATTGTTCTAGTTCACTTAACGAAGCTGATAAACTAAACTAGAGATTTAAATGTATGGGGATTCCGTGAAAAAAATTGAAAATAGTATAAAACAGCGTCACTACGATGCTGACCAAAATAAAAACATGCTATAATGGGTTTACTTTCACCTTCGTTTATCGCTTATCTAGCAATGCGGTGTTACGGGTGTGGATTTCTGGTTCTTGCCGAATGACTCTTACGCTGCGTAATTAATACTAATTATGTATACTACGGGTGAATCTTGGGTGTATCTAGATCTAGTAGATTTTCGCTCTTCGTTTGAAATTGTTAGGCAACGCTACGTCACGGATGTGACGTCAACAGAACTTACGAAAGTAGTTAAGAGACATCTGTTTTAAAATATATATACTCAGAGAAATCATGTAAGTTCTGGTAACTATAAAGTGACAACCATCAAATTTTCATTCAAGCTATTAGTTTTATAGTTCATGGTAATTAATTAACAGTTATGATAACTGCGTTATTGTTGTCATAACTAGAAAAATGGTTGCTGTACCTATAAAAATAATTGCCACTTTATGGTTGTCATTTCATAGTTGCCAATACTATATTTTTCTCTCACTGTAGAAGAATTCGATTTTTTAAAACTATTTGTGTGTTAAATTTCATTGATACACGGCGAAAAACAGTCGAGTTGACAGAACCAGTTTATTTTCTGGGTCAACCCAGTTTTCGTAATTTATTTTCTGGGTCAATCAATTTGTTGCCTTCATGACATTGTTCATTCATATAACTCTCATTAGTTCTCTAGCGACAGAATTAATTCTGGCAACTTGGTATTTTTCCTGGTGGTAAACTAAGTTACCAAACTAAATAATGATTGCTAGCGGATTAGGATATTTCAGAAAAGACAAGGATTATTTCAAAACCACTTTTATTACACATCGATCAACAGTATTGACGCATGTTCTCGCAATAAAATTCTACGAAACTAGCGTGTTTATTCGCACACTTAAGCTTCATGGATTCTTAGAGTAATTGGGTATGGCACCCGAGTTGTTAAAAATAAATAAATAATTTAAATTAAATAAATTAGGTTTAATATAAATGAGGAGTACTCGAAGAGTCTGTACACCTAAGTGCGGCCCTGTACCATTGTTTGCACCATTGCAATTACATTTTTTAGTTCGTACACACGTCTTGCCTTATGAAATTAAAAGTATCATTTCTAATGAGCACTATATTTTGATCCATCGATAATTTTGTTACGCCATGGCTACGATGTTAACAGTCGTTTGTTAATTTACTAATATACTAACATTTACTAATATTAAATAAATATATAAATACATATAAATATAACTATGCTATTCACGATTACAGCTAACATAATTACGCGTACCAATACAACTTTAACAGAGCCACGTGAGCGTAACAAAAATCATTATAGCTACGGGCAAGTCGTGCGTACGACACCGGTATCTTTCAATAATTTTCATAAATATACAGAATTACAAAGGGTTTCAAGTCGTCGTGCCGAGTGAGTTAAATCGTTTCGAATCTTCATCGTCTGACGTCCAGCGCACTGGAAGCTACTCCGTATTTATCTGACATGGATATGTCCGAAGGCAGTCGCCGCCATCCTGGCCGAGTCTCGCGGCGCCGAGATATCGGTGGAATCTGTGACTGGAGGTGCTCCCTGTGTCGCCACGCTTCAGTTCCTGCGGATCCCTGAAAGTACAACAAAAAAGACACCGCAATCAGTACACCAGTATATCAATCCAATTTCACGATGGGGCAACAAGGAAGACAAGTAAATTGCAGGAAGTAGACCAATACAATGGTAATTGACCTTCTCAGGAGCAAACACAATTAGGCATCAGACAGCGGAAATACGAGAGCGACACAAAAAATATAGTGTCTGAATGGAGAATGTGGAAACATCGAGTGCGGAGAAGCCAATAAACAAGGAAAGGGATATGACGGATGTATTAAAGAAAAGAAAAAAAAGAAAAGAGATGACGATCGTGGGCCTAAAATAAGAACGGATATCCACGCCGGTACGATGACCCGATTGGCGCGATTCGGAGCGAAGGCGATAGTCACCTTTCTCCTTATGTTCGAGGAATGAGCAAGTGAGAGCAGCGCCGAGTGGAAACACTCGGCGTGGACTGGCGCAGCGATACCAAAGAAGCAGTATTAACGAAACAACGCGATCCGCTGTTCTACGCAGACGTACCTCGACAGTTCGTTGGAGACGAGATTACTGTGTGGCGAGTAGAGTGCCGGGTTTTTGTACATGCTGCAGACGAGCCTTTCCCTGCAGCTCTCCTCGACGAATCTCAGTTGAGCAAAGATGTCCTCGAGCCTCTCGAGGATCGGGCCGTAAAAAGCGTCGTCGTAGGCCACGCGATTATTGGACTGTGTCAAGGGGGATGCGACACCGACTGGCTGGCTAACCGGCGGCTGTTGCCCCACCCTCTGAGTCTGCACCTGCTGAATAGGTCTCGAGACCTGTTGAGCCAGTTGGTTTCCCTGTGGGGTTGAGTAGACCTTTTGCTGAGGGAAGACGTTGTAAGACGTCTTGGGGCTCGTCCTGACAGTCGTCGCCGCCACATTCGACGTCACCAGGTTGATGGAGCTGGACGGCACCTGGATACTGATGGCGCCCGCGGGAACCTGAGCAACCTGAGGAAACGTTGCGGCTGCTACTGGCGACTGGACGGAATTTCGGCGATTGAATTTGTGCTCGTCAACGTAGCCGTTGTAGGCCAAATGTTGAGCATGAGCCGCAACAGTGCCAGGATACTTGTCCTGATACACAGGTCCGGGTGGTCTTGCTGCCACGCTGTGCTGCGGAATCGGCGGAGGGATCGAGTTGCCTGGATAAACCGGCGACAGCGGCGCGTGATTCGGCGCTGGACGGACACCCGGATCGTCGAAAGGCTCGTCGTTCGACTCGATTCCCCACTCCCTCAATTCCTCCATGTCCTTGCGCAGCTGAATGTGCGGGTGAGCGTAATCATAGCCCTCGTACTCCTCCTCGTGATGATGGGGATGATGGGGCGCGAAGTATGTCGGCACGGGTACCGGTACCGGCACGTGATGATGATGATGAGCAATCTGCGTGAATTACACATATAATTAGCGCTCGCGTCTCAACGAAATTTCATTATCGTCACACAAAAGTGGAGCGTCCGAAGAAAACTGTCACCTGGTGATGATGGTGATGGTACTTCGCGGAATTGCTCGTGTAATAACTCGAGCAGAGCTTGAACACGTGAGCGAAAGCCGGTACCAGGAAGAGCAACAATTTTAGGAATAGCTTCTTCGCCGTGCCAATTCCGAAGAGGAACGGTATGATGAACATGAATTTGACCTTGATAAGCTTGATTATGAGGAGCAGCGCCAGGAAGCTCATCAGCAGTTTATTCTGGATAAATTTTCCTGAAATCAGAGACAGAACATTTTTGTCATTAACAATTATTGCCAGAGGTATCGCGGATTTGGTTCGGTTGGATATTTTTTCTTCTCACGTATTTTCTTGAAGAACAGTCTTCCGTGTTCCTCGACTGCGCGTTGACCAAAGTCCACCCTGATGAGGGCCCCCTTCTCGTCGATCTCACGCGGACTGATCTTCACGGTCGAGCCCTCGAAGAAGAACTCCGGTAGCTGCAGCTCGTAGTCACGTGTCGCGAGAAACTTCACTGTCTTCTCGTGAAGCGCACTCGTGATTTCCTCCAACGGCGTTTTGTACTCTTCGCGATGTTCCGCCTCCATTTCCTCCTCGTTCTCAGCCTCGACCCTGGATTGAGGCTGATCGTCGTCCTCCGCGGCCTCAACGAGATTCTCGTCCACACTCAGTTTGTGTCGCTCCTGTGTCTTCATCGTCATCGTTTCAAAATCCAGCGCATTCCGGCGCAACACGAAGCCATCGAAGACCGTGATATTGTCGCGCTCGACGAACGTGTTGTCGAGATAGGTGTAGGCGTTCTTCTGAATACACGAGAACGTCATCTTCCTGGTGCAGTCCCTCATTATGCCGTTCCATAATTCGTTGCCCGACGAATTAGCCCCGAGTGTGTCCCAGTCGAGGTACTTGGCGTAAGAGCGAACTCTATCGAAGCTGAATAAATTAGCACTCGCGATGGTGAGGTACGAGAGGCACAGATAGACGACTGTTCGTCGAAGAGTCATGTTGCCCTTCATGCTTCGCACGTCCTTCCTCGTCGGAGGAACACGACCGTCTGCCCGTGCACCGTAAAAACCCCGAGAAAAAGTAACGATGTTGACAATTCCGAACTTTCGTCAAACCGTGGACGATCAACGGGTCCCCCGTCCGGCCGAGAGGAGAAGAATCCTGGGAGACGGTGCGGTGGGTATCCAATTTGGTGGATCCGCGCTCCACGTTCTCTTTCCCAAATCCACCACTTCTCGCTCGCTCGATCGTCGATCTGTCCCCACCACTCGGCGGGGTCTCTCCGCACGCGAGGTCCTCTACTCTCGCGGACGCGTAACCCAGTAAATTTAGGCGGTCTCCCCGCGGTGGATTATCGGTCCGTCCGTTCCGGACGAGCTCGACTCAGCCGCAGGTATAGCCACGGGTATAACCAGCGCTCACTCGTGCGCACTACCACACCGACTAAAAGGCCCGCGGCACGTTCGTTCTCTATCTCGTCCGGCAAAGTCTTCTTCGCCTATCCCACTTACGTAGGTCGTGCCCGAGTCTCATGTCAGACTCGACGCCACCACCTGCGACTCTCGACCCGCTTGACACGTACACGACACACGCACACTCGGTCGCTTCTTCGGAATGCGTATAACACACACACACGCATACACGCACACGCACACGCACACACGCAGGCACACAAACAAACACTCGGCCCGCTTGGATTCACTTAACCGGGCTACGGATTTGACGACTCGAGCGCTCGTGTACGACTCGCACGCGCCCGACTGACCGGTACTTCACCCGGTTCACCCAATTCGCTCCACACGCACCGGCGTATCGATCGTTTTCTTCGATCGTCGTTTTCCGCTGGTGTACACGAGCGGCGGAGATGCGCTCACCACGATCTCTCGGTCAAAACTAACCGACGAGACGGCTGCTCTCCGGTCTCCGCGGTTACGATTCGATCGCGCCGGGCCCCGACAAGTGTGTCAGAGTCTCTCCTACTCCCCGCACGCGGACCGAACCGCGGAAGGTCATTATCTTTCGAACGCGCGAACGTTTCGCTCGCGCGCCGAGCTCGTTCACTTATACTCGGGGGCCCCCCCTGCGCGTAGCCGCAATTGCGTTACGTTTCCGCGTCTACGATTATCGGGCGTGTGCGCCACCCGCGCGCTTTGGACGGTTTACGGCGAAACGGGAGGAGGGACGCGAGAGTGAGTAGCGGGAGCACGTGCCGAGGATCGCATACCTTGGAGATTCATTGATATCTCGTGCTCCAGATTCTCGGGCGAAGGATGTCGCGATATGGAGCGGCCGGTCGGGAGGGACGGACGCGATTACATTCGTATTGTGGATGATTGAAAATGATCTTATGATGATTGACTAATCGAAAAGGGTCTGTAGCTCAGTTTTGTTTTATACGAGCAATTGATTTTTTTCGTAAAATAAGTTTTTTGAGTAATGTTGTGCAGCTCCAATCACACGAATGTACCGCAAAGTCGTTTTATGTCATACGAGTCATTCGAGCAATCGATCATCGAAAACAACGCCATTTAGAGCCAAATTTTTGGATGTAACTTCGAACTTAAGTTTGATCTCAAGATCGATCTTAGTGATCCAGAAACAAGAAGGGTTAAGATACTGAGTTTTGTTTTATATTAACTCAGTTTTGTTTGTTTTAATTCAGTTTTGTTTTATTTTAATTAACTTTTGTTTTATTTTAATAAACAGCAACTTCCGATCACGTGAATCTGCTGCAAAGTCGTTTTATATCATTCGAGTAATCGATGATTGATGATGACGCCACTCAGTAAGTCAGAAACAACAAGCATCAGTAGGCTTTAAACCTGAGTTTTGTTTTATACTAATTGGAGACTTCGCGTTTTCCGAGTCAAAGTGCAGCTTCCGATCACGCGAATCCACGCCAAAGTCGTTTGACGTAATGACAGAGGTTAATGCGCGTGAGAAAGCCCATGAATGGAGCCCGTTGCGGTGCGTGCGGCACGATTACACGCGGCTACACGGCTGACAAGTTGAGTTTTCTGTAACCACCGACGGCGCGTATATATTATTAGATGTGTTTGAGCGACTGAAAGAGCACCACGGAGGTACACGAGGCTCCAAGTGGTACCAAGGTCGTTGGTTCCCAACGGCCACGCTCCGCTTCCTGGACCGAGCGAGCCACCCGATCCTGCGAAGCGTTGCGATGTGCGCGGTTGGCGCACCTCGCCGTGAGCTCGTCCTACTGCGGTTTCCCTGTGAAATCGCTTGCACCAGGATTTTCTACCTGTGTGTGGTATTTTAATTAGACACAGAAACACGCGCGCGGCAAACGATTATTGTTGGCTAGTTTAGAACACGCGTTTATCCAAGAATAATAAAAACGCCGTCTGCGTCTGCGAGTTCGAATAATCGCATGAAAATTATGATAATTGCTTGGGTAGAATGGGCCGACCAACTCGGAGAGTCAACGAAAAATGTTACACGTCGGTTGGCCTCAATACACAATGTCATGTAATTCTTATTTAAATTTACGAAATTCTCCAAGTATTTAAACATCTTTTGAAACCACTTCAAGTTCTCTTGGCACGTAATCGTAATTCCACAATTTTAATTTATATTTTGTAATAATTAGAAATAATGCGTAAATTATCCTTCTTGTTGTCACTAAGTACAATTTCGTAAGACACTTTAATGGACTCTGTATATTTTTGACTGTATTGATAACACCCTTCAACGCACATTTGTATTGAGTAGAACCGAAAGAAAAAAAAATCGGTCGTGCGTCTTTTTTAAAAGAGAAGCAGGTAAAAATTATACAATTTCTAATCCACAAGTAATGAGAGCAACCGGCAGCTCTAAGCTACATTGTGTTTTGCTTTCCGGATTTACGACGGAGAGTCTAACAAGCCGGGCACTAATGGTTCGATATTGCTCTCGGGATGCCCGCGGGACGGAAAATCGAAAGAGAGATTGGTGTCGTGTACCACACGGAATAGGGGAGAAAACAAATGGTGGCGCGAGTCGTGACGGGAAATTATCGGTCTCGCTCTTCTTTGGGTGTTTTTAAAATAGACATTTCTTTACGATTCTACGTCGGTGGCGTTGGAGCGGAACAGGTCGGCCACGCCATGGGCCAACCGGTCGAAGACGACAACGACGACGACGACGCAGTGACGACGACGACGAGCGCGCTTCTTGGATCGGATCGAGGAACAGCTGAATTTCATTGACCTACTATTGAAGCGCGCTACGGGCTAGTAAAGCTATATGACTGACCGTTTTACGTACATACGTCACGTCCGGCACCAAAATAAAAGAGAAAAAAAAACTCATTTTTCTCTCAAAAATAATGACAGCTCTCACAATTATAACGATCCGTCGCAGGAAGAACTGCTCATCGAGCGCGCGCTCGATTACCAACTTCCTCAATCATCTTTTCGTCGTCGAATCAAAATCACGTCCCGCGATTTGGACCACGCGCTCCACTTTTCACCAGGTTCCGAGATTCATGATTTTTTTTCGGAAATTCCCACCAGCCACCGTGTTCCCTGTTTCGACGTATCGAATGTGATTAGGAATGTGAGAGGCAAAAAATCGTCACACGACTCACGTATTCCACTGGCCGACCGTGGTCGTCGAACCTTCATGCCGAACCGGTTCCCAAAGTTGAACGTAAAATGCTGCAAATACCGGATCGATTTTTTACGATTGTTTATATTTTTTCTATACTCTTCTTCACCTCTCCGGTTGCCAAATTCACGGTATCAGAAATTAATATCAGGATGTAAGTAATTCCGCGCTCGATTACGCCAAGAAAAAATTCTCTCGCCGGTGAGGGCATCGATGCGTGCGTGCACCGTTACGCATCTGTCGACTTCCGGTTTGGGAGTGACTTGTCGGAGAGCGCGTAATCGCTCGCAGGCGCGAGGAAAGTGAAAATCGCCGCGTCGATCAGGACAGGTACTTATTTCTGTGCAGGTAGAAGCGCATCGGAAAGTGCGCAGTATCGCGCGGTCTGCCGTGCACCGTGCGCAGAGCTTGTCCACTATTCGTGGTTTTTGCCGGCCGAAAGAGCTTTCACCGATTTGCCCAAGATCGACAGAGAGCGGTTGACGACGTCGAGCGGTCGAGTATATTGTCCGAGCTGTACGCAGCAAAGTGGACAACCAAACAAGACTGACGCAGGCGCGAGCCCCGTTTCGAGACTCTCGATACGGGGTTGCTCGATCACTGGGTTGACTAACGGTGGACGCGTGAACGAAAACGCACTCGCACGCACACCGTGGCGCGTTAAAGCGCGCGCGACGTCGCGGCCCCCGAGCCGACTGCTGTTCTGACGCATCGCTCACGAGTTCTCCCAAGTCAGTGCACACCTTATTGAAAAGGTGCCAGCAGCAGCGGCGTCAGAAAGCAGCAGCAGCCGCGAAAGAACCGGAACTGGAAAAATGCGTGACCAGCTTGGCTCGAGCGTGACCTCGTTCAAAAGTGCCGACACCTTTTTCTCCCTCGATGAGTTTTTCACGAATTACGCCCGTTTAACGCGTCTGACTGTTCCGCCTTGGTCTCTTGGGCTTCGTTGGTCTAGCCTCGCGGCACATCGACGATTGTCGTCTATACGGATTTCACGTTTCCATTTTGACACTCGCGGGGAATATGCAAATGCTGTGAATGCATAAGTAAAATGTAGGTAAGTGTGGAATATTTACGAGGAACCAGAAAGTCAGGCGAAATCTCGAGATAGAGGAAAGAAAAGACAGTTGAGCGAAAAAAAATGATGTATGCGACACGGGTGAATAAAAAATGATGTATCTGAATAACAGGTCGTCGCAGAGGTAGCGTGTGTAGAGACGCATGTTTCGTTGCCAACGTTTTGGAATTCTCTTCTTTGCGGTGAGTAGGTCTCCAGGCTACTCGTCGATTTATACGAGAGACATCATCGATCTCGTCGACCGGCGCCCTCCTGAACAGTTGACGCGCCTCGTCTGGCTACTATAATCTGTGAGTACCTGTATGTAATATGCAGAATATATGTAAAATGTTCACTAAGAAAAACTTCCTGTAACAGAACCCCGAATATACTGAGATCGGCTGTATAAATAGCCACTGGTACCGTAATTTAGTTGGTTGCACTATTCATCTTAGCGGGGACCATAAAAGCTATATATTGTCCCCTCAGGCAAACATATCGCACTAGAGTCGACCGTAAATTTTTTTCTGGCTGTGCAAAGAAAAAAATGTCATTGATTCAACAAAATATTTTTTTTTTCAGACTCCCAATTTTTACGTTTAATTACTAAAATTTAATATGAGATTGAAAAAATAACTTCAAAATAGTCAAAAGTATATTTTATTGCCTCTAGCATCCCGACAGCGAATTATTTTTGAATCAATGACATTTTCAAGTGATATACATTTTGTTTGCATGTAACATACGTGTTGCGAGTCGATTTATCCAACGAATGCTTCGACAGCGTCAATCCGCGCGGCCGAAAAAATCGGTGCGCCTCGCCTCGCTAATGCAACACGCGAATAACGTACGTACACGCAGAATACGTATACACAGCGTGTACATCCATGTCAGCTTGTCAATTATGTAGGTCGCGGGGTTTGCGTTACGCTGTTTCGGCACCTCCCGTTTGTCTCGCGGCAGACACAAGAAACACGCAGAGCCGAGAGAGAGAGAGAGAGAGCGAAGCGAAGAAGGAGCAAAAGAGGAATTACAAGAAGTGGAGGGAACGTCGCGACGCTGCATAACGACTGGGACCACGAGGTGGAAAGATCGAGCGCACGCGAGTGAAAAATAAAATGTGAAGGCGAATGAAATCGGGGCCCAGAGCGGCGCTCGGCGTGCGAGGTTTGTGGACCGTTAGCCGCTATACTTCTGCCGCACGGCAAATTCGTTCCGTGCTCCCTGTCCTGTCCTCGACACGCGAACGCCTTCGTTGTATTATCTCTCCTTTTTTATTAGCCCTCTCCCCCCGTCCTGCCCGCTCTGAAACGAAACTCACTCGACCGGGCGCTCGGCTTCGGCTACCCGAACTGGGCGGGCTGCCATGATGCATAGCACGATGCACGCTGACATTTTGCGCGCGGTCGCGCGACTCGCAGATTAATCGTGAAGCTCCTCGAGAGACGCTGAGACGGATCGGTAAGAATGTTACCAGAAATCGGTAACCAGCGCGACGGTTACCGGCGAGAGAAGAAGGCATAACCGCTGCTGGTGAATGACCAACCGTCGGTTGAAAGACCAACACGCGACGATGATAGGGTACCGGGGAAATCTGTTCGAGATCTGTTGAGATTCCTTACCGACCGGGGAGCCTCAAGGTCTGTGTGCTCTTGACCTTCGAGAAGGTGAAGAGACTCGGCGCTGTCTGCAAGTTCCAAGTCGTCGGTACAACGAAGGACGATCAAATGGGATAGAAGAAAACGACGACAGAGATGTTGATGATAAAAAATAGTACTTCTTATTAAATAAATTAACGATTTTTTAGCAATACATTTTTGTTTGTTTGTGATTTAATGCAATGTTATGCGGCTCCGATGGGTATCGATTTTTGTGCTCTGCCCCTCGAGATTCTTCTTGTAGCAACCATCGGTGTCCCGGGATTCAAGATTCGATCGGCAGCTTTGTAATTCTTCCACTGCCTCGCGTATATAGTGCGAACGCCTCTGGATCCATTTCCATCGATGCTCTGATCGGTAACTGGTATCTTGGGACGAATCGCATCGAACTCGTCGTTTGTCGGATTGTAGGGCTTCGGTTCGTTGATGGACGTATTTTGCTTGACATCTTCCAGGGAGTTAGTCACGTTCCAAGGTTTCCAGGACTCCCAATTCATGTCGTTCCAATGGGGAGTGACGTTTGCCACCAGTGGATCATTGGGAGGCTGACTTGGAGGAACGAAGATGTCATTTTTGGTGAACTGTGAAGAGTTCGGTGAGTATATCGTTTCCGGTTGATACATCGTGTTCGACATTGACATCCGGTTGTCGAAGCTTCGACCCCATCCACCTCCGCCTCCTCCGCCGCCGCCGGAATAGTCGTATCCGCCCCCTCCACTCGACGGGGGCCCGAAACTACTCGGTGGTGGTGCGCCGTAACTGTCCGAGACACCGCCGCCGCCGCCGCCACCGCCGCTCGAGGCTTTCGTCAGCAAAACTATCTCTTTCAATTGACCTTGGGGGACAAAAATTATTTTTATGAAAAGATAAAATTAAAATTTATGAAAAAATAAAATTAATATTTACGAAAAGATAAGATTAAAATTTATGAAAAAATAAAATTAATATTTACGAAAAGATAAGATTAAAATTTATGAAAAAATAAAATTAATATTTACGAAAAGATAAGATTAAAATTTATGAAAAAATAAAATTAATATTTACGAAAAGATAAGATTAAAATTTATGAAAAGATACAATCAACATTTATGAAAAGACAGAATTACAATTTATGAAAAGATAAAATAAACATTTATGAAAAGACAAAATTAAAATTCATGAAAAAATAAAATAAGAACGCCTAAAAATGTTGTCATTTTTTTGAGGTTCTAATATTTTTTATAAAATAATTAACTCACCACCTCCGCCGCCGCCGCCGCCGCCGCCTCCGCAACCGCCACCGCCTCCGCCACCGCCGTTGCATCCGCCACCGCCGCCGCCACCGAATCCACCGCCTCCCTTCAGACTCATCAGCTTCATTATCAACATGGCCTTTGATATCATCAGGGACATTCCAGCCATCATCATGCCCTTCATACCCAACATACCTCCCATGGCTATATGGAGAAAAAGGTAATGTATTGTAGTACGCCAGAAATCGAGATAATTGGGATAAATTTCGTGAAAGTTGAATCAGGAATTTAAAAAACTGATTTTTTGTTGCAAAATGTTATTTTATCATTTTTGTACGTAATTTGGCGATGAGGAGTTATTTAAAAAACACTAACCCATGAGCTTCATTTTTCCAACCATCATCATCATCATCATCATCTTCTTGCATCCTTTTCCGCCGCCCTTCCCGCCACCGCCGCCGCCTTTTTTTCCACGACCCTCGACCGTCCCGTTGTCGTCGAACATGACGTCGATCTGATTGCGTTCCTTCTTCCCATTCGTCCTGGGTAAGCTGATTCTCAACGCGAACGAGTCGAAGAAATCGTCTATGCTCCTGTCGATTTTTCCCTCACCTCCGTCAGCGACGTCCAGATTTCTCCTCTCGCCGTTCGATCTGTGCAGGGTTTTCGTTTTCACGAGTTTTATTCCAGGTGCGAAAAGCGATATCTCGTTCAAGCTTCCGATGGTATCGATAAATCTGGCGATTCGATCGCGAGCACAACCGATCGACAGCTCGAGAAGACAACGGCCGAGATCCTTCGCGGGAAAATCTGGAAATCGGTCGTCCGCCTCGACCGTCGAGTCGTTTACCGCGGGAACCACTTTAACGTCGATTTTCACGCCATTCTTGCGATAATTGAATATCGGTCTGGCTGGTTTTTGACGATCCTCGTAGGGTTCGATGTCCGGCTCGTAATTCGTCAGAGATCGAGCAATGGGATTTTCCGACGTTTCCGTCAGTCCGAATTGAACTGGGCACAGGCACAATAACGCGAGCACCGTGAGCTTCAGCATCATAGGATACCCCGATCTACGTACCGTCAGTCGATAGATCGATCGATCGCCGATGCTAACTGAAGCGATGATCGGTAAAGACGCGCGGTTGAAATACACTCGCTCGGGATTTCGATGCACCAAACACCGCGAGGGCTTTACTGACGGCTCCGGGGGCCAGGACTGTCTCGAAGTCGACTCGAAAGACCGTCGTTTATATACAAGAATATTCATGTCACTCGAACGAACCGATATTTTTATCTCGTGAACTCGTCACGATCGTCATCATTCTTATGGTGTATTAGTGGATAAAGCAGACACCAGACCGCGAGGATTCTTCTTATCTTTTTTATTAGCGGGGCCAGGGGGAGACAACTAATGAATGCTTAGGCGGATTATATCGGTTACCGGCTTCTGCCGGTTCAATTACATGGATCTTTGAGCTCTCGGAGAGGAAATACCGCCGCAGTGTAACTGTTTTCAAGCGGGGTTGTCCGCAAACGGCATCGGTTCGTAACACGCCGAGGTGCACTAATCTGCCTATTGTTTTGCCGTGACAGATACGCATGGACACGGAAAGAAGCTGCGGTCGCACCGGCTTAAAAAAGTTTTCGTGTTAGCCACGTATATACCGTGAGACCTGCATTCATGAAAATAAATATGTAATCGAAATCGACAAAACAATAAAATGCATATTGAGAAGCATCATCCAAACATCAAGAATATCAAAATAAAAATTAAAAAGTCGTGGACAAAAAGTAAAATTATGAGTGTCTTGCGCCAACTCTAAGAATAACTAGAATCAATAACTTTTGGAACCTCAATAGCGTTTCCATAAAACATGAAAATAAAAATTCAGGCCTCTTATCATTTTTTTAAATCTTGATCTTCAATGTAATACAATATTCCCATCGTTTTGTTTACAGGATCGTCTCACACTATTGTTACAAAACACCAGGTACGCCCAGACATGGAAGGAGGCTGTGATCACCGCTTGACAAAAATCAGGTACGTAAAAAACATTCGTTTATTGTGAGACTTACATGGATGAAAATAAATACACAACGAGAAACAACAAAATTGAAACATGTACATATAAAGCAATTGCGCTACCGAGGCCGCAGAATCTCCGCGATAATAAATATCATCTACTTACGATCTATGAACAATTTTGCTTAATACAAACAACGAAGACAATGTACTTTTGTTTTCGACGATTAACGACATCGTTAACGGGAGGCTGGAGAAGAGACAGAGAACAGAAAAAGAGAAGACATGAAGATGCGTAGGTGAAGTGGATGAAGTGATGAAATAAATTAAGAAAATAAAAATGCCACGTCGCTCAAAGCGATAAAGTTCGAGTCAAGGAATAAAAGAAAATTAATCGAGTGAGGTAGTAGAGAAGTGAGGAGAAATTCTCTCGCCTCCAGAGTTCTATCGCTTAACCGATCGAATTATTTGGATCACTCTACGAAATCATCAGATCGCTCGTCGATCGCGAACGTTCCCGTATTTGTGTACGGCTTCCTGCACGGTTTCGTGCAACACGTCGAGAGATCTGCCGTATCCCGAGTGTCCGTATCCGTGACCGCCGTGATGCTCCTCCGAGCTGTGCGTATGCGAACTCGAGTAGACGGGTTTGCTGACGATCTCGTAAGTCGTCTTCTTCTCACCACCGCCAGCCAACGACTTGAGGCCAATGATGGCCGACAGCATGAGAGCCATCAGACCGGTCATCAGGGCTTTTCCAGCCAGCAAGGCGAGCGCGCCGAATCCCAAAGCCCCGAGGGTTCCCTTCATCATCATCAGTCCAGCCATGAGTCCGGTCATTCCGCCCTTGTCCTTCTTACGACCTGAACAACAAATTGCAGTCAAACAAACGAATACGACGTGGGGTAGAAATTGGTTATCATTCAAGTGGACACCGTCTTACCAGACTCCGCGACTGAATTCCCAGAAAATCCCAATTGCGACAGAGTCTCCTCGTTGAAGCTCCTCGCGGCCTCGAAGGTCTTGGGATCGAAGAGCTTGATGGAAATGGCATGACTGTTGAGGTAACTGCCGACCTTGTGAACGAGATAAGCGTCCAGCCTCTTGTCCACGTCATTGGGGAAGTCCCTGGCGAGATTAGCCACGACCTCGGAGGCCGGCACGTCGGCCGATCCGTTTTCTTTGACGACCGAGACACCGGGCAAGATTCCCAGGTCCCTCTTCTCCGACAGCTTGTCCAGAAACGATACAACGTCGAGCTTCAAGCACGTGGCACTGTAAGACTTTCCGCAATCCTTGTTCATGCTCGAGGACACCGTGTCCTTGGAATCGTCGAGCGACTGTCGCGAGCTTCTCTGCTGGATTTCCGCTCTGCAGGACGCTGACAACAGGAGAAATCCGAAAATCACACCCTCCAGCAATCCCCATCGTTGTACCGCGATCCGACCCATCGAGCTCGTCGGTTTGTCCATCGTTGATGATTTTTTTTTTGTTCGAACCCGCGTTTAATTCTTGCCTTCGAATCCACCTCGAAGACGGCGATAACGACACGAGGATCTTCGAGGACCAAACACGCGCTAGACCGGCTGAAGGCCGCGTGGCAGATGCTGGAAGGCGTGGTGTGCACTGAATATACCATCGAACTAGTTGCAGTATATATAGGGAGGCCAGTCACGAGGTCCTTTTTCCTTTTTTACTTTCCACAATCATACATTCTCCGCGGCTTGGAGTACGCGAAGCATACCGGGGCCTTCCTCTTCCTCTTCTTGCGCCAGACGATGCCGATGATGCCGGCTCGGCTGTGCCTCCCTGTGGGCTTAGAGAGGCGCGGAGCGACGCTCTCTGCGGCGGGTAGGGGGCGTCAAATAGAGCGGAGAACACGAAACTCCGTCAAATTTAGAAAAAAACACCTACTGTCGACGCTCGGCCAACAGTGAAGCTGGAGCGGGCGGTGGACCATCGAGTCGAGGTGAAGGCAGACCGAGATGTGCGTCAGATGACCGCCCATTGTTCTAGGCCTCCTCTCGCTTGGACTCTTGGAAAGTACTCGCGTGCATCTACTTCACCGCTTGGTACCGCTACCGAGATCCCTCGTGGTCACTCAGCGAATGTTGTGCGAACCATATAGCGACCGCGATGAATTCCGCGTGGAATTTATTGGTGGAAATTTACCCGTGGTTCACATCTGAACGAACGTGTTTGAGGTAGTTGATGGAAATCGAGCAAATCGAATTCGTCGATTGTTGTTGTGACTGATTGCGTTAGGTTAACTGTGCAGGGGACTGAGTCACTTTCCGTTTCTCGCATGAGGCTCGATCACGTGGTACGCTCGTCGAGATTATTGCCACGGTACCGATTCGTGTTGAAATATAGGAGCACAAAAAATGTGACAGTTGGAGGTCCCTACAAAACACAGGGACCCACTTACAAATTGGAACACTTCTTCTTCCAAGCGGCTATCTGGCTCCGCGGTGACGGATCTGCAGCTACGTCGCTACAATTTTGCGTGCCGTTGCGCTTGAATAAGGCTAGATCTCGCGCGCGCGCGACAATCTGTCGACGAGAAAGTGCATCGGGCTGTGTGGCTTCACCCCTTTCTTCGTCGCGATGATATTTTTCCTCTTCACGCGGTGATGCGTCTCCCGCGAGTAGACCACTCGCCAGGCTAGACGGAAACTCGATCCCATCTCGTGTGCCACGGATGACTGGAGCACGCGTATAATTTGCAGTGACGAGAGAAAATTTCCACTTCAATCGGGAAAGTTCGATTCGCGGAATTGTGATAATCCGCGGAACGAACGCGAGAACAACCCTAAACACTGAGTGGATGTTGCTCAATGAAAGTGATATGAAGCACTTTTAATTCATAATGACAACATGTAAATAAATAAAAGATGATAAAAATAACGAACCGTAAAAACAAACAAAAAATATTATACCTTCACAGAAATGATAATTAATATGGATCATCGAAATTTTTAGGTGAACATATTGTTTAACCGAATAACAGTATTTATTTTTTTTAGAAAGTCTTTTTGGGACATTTTTCTGTAGAAATATGAGAAAAATGTTTTTGCTATATAATTTTTTCATGTAAACTATAATACAAAATTATCAAATTGCTGACGACAATGAACCCATTCTTCTACACTTGCCAATTGGAAAATTGGTGAACGCTTTCGCAGAAATTAATTTGATATTTTTTACCGTTGCATCCGTCATACTTGTTACAATTAGCAGTCAACGCAGCGATTAATGGTGGTTCCATAACTTTTTATTCGCGGATGGAATCCTGAACGATTGATGATTCAGTGAACAAGCGTGTCATACGCGGATAGTATAGTATCATAAAAACCGCGAAAGCCTGTCCAGTATATCGTGCAAAAAGTAACATAGCAACAAATTAAACATAACAGTAACTCCTTCGCCACTCATTATTTTCTTATCCACTTGAGTTGTGCAGCTTCCTTTCGTTCATAAAATAAAGCCGCGGCGGCTCGGAGTGAGTGGCCAGTTGTACGAAGCCACCTCTTCAATTACACCGCTCTATAATTTCCATGCTACCCTGTACAATGTTGAGCGCCATGCGCCCCCGTTCGCATCCTGCCGCACGGAGATGGACCCGGTGGCATGTGGACCAGTAGGTGTTACATTTGTAGGTTATCCTGTTATTATGTCTACGGTAGGCGAGCAACTGGTCAACATAACCAAAAAAAGTAAAGCGGATCTCGCGTCCGAATTCTCGTTATATGCCCCGTCGTTCTCTTCTGTGTTCCTTTGCATAACTTTTTTGTTACTTTGCATACGAACAATCGGACCGTCAAATTGCTACGTGGAAACGCCTCCTGCCGTATCGACAATCTCCTAAGCACCTTTTTTAACAACTATTGTCGGCGGCTTTGGCAGGCTCAAAGCGTATCGGATATATAGAGTGTATCGGACATTTAAGCTAAAATGGATCGCCCGGCTTCGAATTTCAATATGAAGAAAATGCTATTCTATTATTTTAGAGCGTAAATAATTTTTGTTGCAATAATATCGAAGACGCAAGGACCTTCTATCTTCTATCTATCTTATCTATCTTCTATCTTCTCCGGCGCAAGGACCTTATCTTCTCTGGCGCAAGGACCTTATCTTCGATTTTATTACTTTTATATAAAATCTTTAAAAAATAGCTTCGAAGGGAACATATAAAACGACCAATATGCAACCTATTGTTTATTAAAGTTTACTAGGATTCCTCAAAATTATTGTATCAGAGTAGACGCTAATCCAAACTTGTTTACATCGACTACAATGAATTTGGTCCTAATCTCAGTTCCACGACCAATCAAAAGACGAATAAAAACGCTGACAATAGGTAGAAAGTTGGATTTAGTTATTCTCGATACAATATCTTGAAAAACAAATTCCAAGTCTAACAGTTAAAAATCCAAAACGAATAAATATATCCGGTTTTGTTAACCTAAAAAAAATCCTGAAAGTCAAGGACTTTCATCACTACTATAGATACTCAAGTTCCTAGAGGTGAGAGCAAAAGTAAGTTTGACAAAGGAAGATAAACAATCGAATTCTCAAAAAAACCATCTAGTCTCCCGAATGTCCTGGCTAGTGTAGAGTATTCGCTGTGATGCATCGTGCGTCTGTGTCGGTCGCCAGACGATAGCAGATTCCTCGGCGTCCGCTTCCATATATACATGAAGGTAACGAGTTCCCCCTCCGCCAAGCCGAGCGAGCGTCGAGATCCGCACGGGGTCCACGACCTATGCCGGCGTGCCGTCCCCCACCTGACTCACCTCGTCTGCCTCGTCGTGCCGGCAGGTGGCAGGGAGGCGCGGAGAACCCGGCAGCGCTCAACAGTGGAGGCAATGACACACTGACCTTGATGCAGGAGAAAGAAGGAAGGAGAAACGTCGCGGAAGGGAGTGAAAGACCGCCGGAGGCTAAATTGGAAGGCCAATGGCAGCGAGCGCAACTCTCCCTCCCACCCCCCTATAACTCGGCACACTGACCCAGTTAATCCGCTTCTTCCTCCTTCCCCGCCGGCTCTGCCGGTTTTTCTCTTCTTCCCCCCCACCAACCCGTGATCTCTCGCTTCCCCTCCGACGCTGCCTACTCACGCTCACAACGAGCGCCGTGCCACTCCGAGAATCCATGCGCCGCGAGCATCCAGGTCATCGGCCCCACCATGGAACCCGGCACGAAGCAGCCGCGATGCTGGGGAGCCGAGCGGCAAGCAACGTAAATATATAATTGATCATGTCCTTATATACTATTTAATAGGGATCTACACCTGATTTTTTTCTAGGATTGACGTCAATGGACTGAAGGGTTTTTTTTCACTATTTTTTTTGTTTTTTGGTAAAAAAAGAACGATAGAATTTTATTCGGACGGTGCCAATAAATAGAAGCATAATAAATAATTTAAAGAAGGCATGATGAATGATTGTGGGGTTCTTGTGAGAGGATTTTTTTAAGGTAAATCGTAGGGATACTGGTCGGCGTTGTACTCCGGCGCCCAGCCTCTGTAGGGCTGATTGATCTCCTCCTGGGACCTGTGCCAATGATCGTGATGAATCTCGTGCGGTTTCACGATTCCGTAGCTCACTCGGGGCGGCAGAGCCGGCGGTGGAGACAGCAGGGCTTTAAGGGCCACCGCGCCGGAGAGAAGGAGAGCCATGAGACCCGCTCCGAGACCCTTGATACCGATGAGACCGATCGCCGTGATAATTATCGGCAATACGATCAACGCCTTCAGCTTGAGGGCCAGAAGAATCGGGATGATGATTCTCTTCAGCTTGGTGCGTGCTGAAAAAAGGGGACAATTGTTTGGATTTTTTTTTTGTGAATTCTACGCGACTGTTGGCAAACAAAGAATGTTTGACATTTCATTTTACAGGATAATTATTATTGTTGTCAAAATAGAAACAAAAAAACGAGTCACCGTCCGGTGTGAATTAACAAACCAGTCGCCACGAGCATCCTAGAGCCTACTTTCTTCTTCGACCACCGGCCACTCGACACTCTCGTTCAAGGTCCCACCACCTCCTTCACCTCCTTATTCTCGTTTCTACACTGGCATCGCGGCCACCACGCTCTTTCTCTTTTCTCGGAACGAACGTGCCACAAACCCAGAATTTTCTCTCTCTCCCTACCGCCACGTTCCGATTCTCGATTCTCCTCCGTCGGCGTCTTGCCCCCCGTCGTCGTTCCACGAATCGAGAGCCACGAGAACCGCTCGAGAAGTGGAACAGACGCCGATTCTCCGCGCCGTATATCGAAGATCCGGAACTTGGTAAACACCGATCTTACTCTTTCTCCCGAAGTTCTCGAGGCAATTTGCATTTTTTTTTCTCACTATACCCGTTAGCGCCATTTCAATAATATTTTTACACGAAATTTGATACCAAGGGACGACTTTTTCGACATTCTTTTTTGTATGCGGTTTCAGATTCACCGAGAGAACAAATGGAAAATAGCCGCGAAATATCAACCTACTTATCGGCCAATCTGAAGCTCGAATCAACGACCCAGTCGGAAGTCATTGGTGGGAGATTCGAGAGGTTCATTGCTATAAGACTTTGCCGAGACGAGGGTTCTCTCATTCCATGGCACAGAAGATCGAGCGAACGATCCACCAAAATGAATCACATTTTTTATCTAAGAGATATTTTCGTTTCAGGTGTTAGTCCCAGTCGGCATTCGTGGTTGTAATCACGTAATAAAAATGATCCATTGTCGCGCATTGAAAATAAATGAATCGACTTGATTTTTTTTCTTCAAATTTTTAAATGTCTGACCCCAGGGCTATTTTTTATGATAGGAATTGAACTGCCTATGGGCAAGAAAATATTATTAATTAAACTCCGAATTCACCAATTCTAACTATTCTTTGTTAATATTAACCTAATTAACCGTAATAAAATTATGATCCCATTTAGTAGTTAACATTTTTTTAATTACCGCGTTTTATCTTAAAATATCCACTTTTTTGCGGCTCTTTATATCTCACCTTCAGAAGCTCCGCTAGTCAGGCCCCTGAGTTCAAAGCCGATGTTCTTTTCGCCCAAAGCGCGTCCAAAGAAATCAGCCGGTGATCCGTCGCTGGGCAGCCTGATTTGAAGCTTTCGGCTCTTCAAGAATTCATCCACCTTCGCCACGAGAGGATCCTGCTCCACGTTGGCTTCGGCCTCCTGCGCGGTTTCGGCGACGTCAACCTTGTCCAGGGTAACCATATCTCCGTAAATTCCAATGCTGTCCTTCTTGTTCAACTCGTCCATCGCCTTGACGAGTTTGGTCTCCGCGTGTTCGTCTCCATCCTCGGCCGGGACTTTCTTCGGGTTCGCCGCGGCCAAACCGACCAGGCAGCAAACCGTCAACAGCACCGCAATATCGCTCCTCATTCTCGTATCAGTCAAGGTACTTTTTTCGACTGTTTAGCCCTGGGGCAATTTTTTCTTTTATATCAGCCAGACCGGGCGAGCGTGGTGGGGCCCCCGGGTGAACCATTTGGCAAGCCTCGTGGTCCCGATGTCGCTGCGTCGGGAATTTCAATTCTTCAATTCTCCACCTCTAACCAACCGAGCCACAAAGTGTGCGCGACACCACAGTGTCATGCGCATATGTCACCTCGCGATGCATTACAATGGATGCCGGGGACCGCGGGCACGTGACGTTGTACTCTGCGTCCGCTTTACAAGCTGTGGCCAGGGGGCAAAATTCGGTGAGCCACGATTTTCCCTTTTCAGCGCGTGATCACTTTCGACCCTTTGATCCGACCAGACTCGAAACGTCCTCATTACCATACCAATTGGTCTGATGGAATTATTTATCCGCAGTAGATCGTCGAACGTTTCAGTATCTTCAATTAGATAAACGAACACTTTTGAAAAAAAAAAAAAAAACGCCAACCCTCGCGTGTTCCTTGCAAATTATTCTATTTGCGTATTTCAGGGCATGCGGCTATTTGCACATGCAACGTGCGGTAAAGTGCGCTGCATCCCATAAATATAGATTCAGCAGTTTATGACCGGCCGTCGGCAAAGCCGTCGAGCGATTTCTAACGATAGGTGTGCATAAGCGCAATTTCATGTTCTATCCTCGTGCAACCCGTGCTTGGTGCACATAGGTATGCGCGCATATGTGCAGAGCAAAGAGAGGGAGAGACTTGTGGCTGTACGTGCATGAGCTACAATGTATGCGTGGTCGCGAGTTTTATACACCCATACGTGACGTGTTCATGACTTTCGAGTGCGAGAATTAGTTTTCCGTGTCTGTCGTGACACGGTATGGTATGCAAAAACCTTGTGGCCCGAATCTCGTCGCGACCGGTGGGCCCCGTTGTCTACAGTCGCGACGCGACGCGCGGAAGCATTAAACGACGGAGTCGACGACGACGACGACGAATGAGACAAATAGAACACGGCAGAGAGAGCGAGGGAGACAGGACTGTCGATTGGCTTCGACGACGCAAGGACAGAAGAGACCGTGCAATGGTAACAATGGCAACGCTGTTTTCGAATATCGTGTTAACCCAAAAATACTTGCATACGAAATGCACGAATACCATAGCTTCGCAGTGGTCAGGTCCATAAAAGTAGACCTCGTTTTCATTGAGACATCGAAAGCCACGGTAGCACATGAAGTGCTATAATTTTTGCAAAATGGATGAGTAAAAACTGTTTACGAAACTTCAAGTGAGAAAGTTTGGTCGTTGAATTGAGTGTGGAATGTCGAGTGGCGAGTTGATTCAATTGATTGAAAGGAAAATGCTGTGACTGACCGAACTGAACAATTTGAACTCAGTTTTCGGTTGATGAAGAGAACAATTTGAACTCAATCTTCAGTTGATGAAGAGAACCATTTCGTTCATTCAACTAACTAAGTTGCATGAGTTCATTGTTTCTCCCAAAGCATTCCACATTTCTACAAACGAAAGTTGAATTAAGACTCGAAAGCAACGTAAGACGCCCATAACGCTGCAAACTCGACCGCTTTTGAAAGTAAGATGCATCCACTTGTGCCGTATGACAACATCGGGGTTGGGATAAGTTTCGCCGGAACGAGCAATATTACCAGACAATGGTGAAATTTCGTTTGGAATAATTTATTTATCATATTTATCATTTCGTCGGTATAATAATTTATGCAATTACAAAAATAATTGTATTCGAACGATGGCGATGGGTTTACGAAGATACATAAATAGTGTTAGTCATAAATACTAAACTAGCAGTCGTGTTGGTGAGCCTCACGAGAGTGGCACACCCATTTTTTGTCGTTTTCGTTCTTCACTCTACTACGACGATTTCATTTCTCTCTCTCTCTCTCTTTCGTTCTTTCTCCATCTCGTCAACACTCGTTCAGTCTCTGAATGGGAATACATCGTTATGCGCACAGCGACGAATTTCCAATTGCTTCGCGTACGAGGCAATTCTTTTCATTCGGAAAATTTAAGAGGTCGAGTTGGGCACGTGGCTCGAGTAGGCGAGTGACTGGGCGTCGCTCTTGGCGTCGTCGAAGCTGCGCTTGTAGTATCCCTGCTGGGGCTGTTGAGCGGCTGCGCCGTTGGACCAACCCTGAGCGGCGGCGGCGGCGTCGAACCACTGGGCGGCGGGCTGAGCGGTCTTGCTGAAGAAGTTGCTGGCCGACGATCCGGCGCTGCTGCCTCCGAAGAGCTTCTGGAACGCCAGGACACCGGCGATCAGCAGAGCGATTTTGCCGACGAACAGAGCCTTCAGCACGAGAAGAGCGAGACCACCGAGGAAGATCGGGATCAGGGCGAAGATCTTGACTCCAGCGGCGGCGATCAGGGGAAGGATGACCTTCTTTATCTTTCCACGTCCTGAAAAAATGCAGAGGAAACTATTAGCATGATCGAAAAAATCGTTGAAACTTTGGTGACCGATTCGCTGGTTGTCAAGAATATTAATTGTGGAGTTGAGACGAAAAAACTTCATCGGGCAAAATGTTTCCTGAAGTATTTTTAGCTGACAGAAAAAATAATTCTTGGGTATTGAAAATAGTCGCAGGGTTTTGGTATGATTCCGATTCCTTGAATTTGATGTTACGACTTTTCGATCTTCGAGTGAGAGTGACGTCAATGCGCCCGGATCTAGCGAGTTTCGTTGGTCAGAACGAGGAATTTCGAGTCGCGAGTCGCGTTCGCGTTCAACATTTCGCCGGAAGAAAGGGAATCCGTTCGTGTAACCCCGGATAGAACGGGTTAGTGAGGCGGCGGAGGCAGCTGGAGTACAGGTCAGGCACGGTAACGTCAACGCGACGACGGTGAAAGGCGCGGTCGCCGGAACTCGCGCTTCTGTCCTCGCGACTGACCGGCCAAAGACACAGAGAAAGAGAGAGCAATCACGCAACGATTGCGTCATTTTTCTCCCTCGATCCGACCAGAGCCATCTCGAGATCGAAAAAAGCGCGGTGAGAACTTGTAACTCGTTGAAGAGCAAACGCGATTACGCGAGGATCGCGACTACATCCTCGAGCGCAGATCGCGTGAAAAGTGAAGTGACGATCTGGACATACCTTCAACGAGAGCGCGGGAGATGGATTCCTCGGGCACGTTGACCTTGAGGCTGTGGCTCTTCAGGAAAGACACGGCGCCTTCGTACAGCATCGTCACCAGCTTAAGAGTTCTGTCAGAAGCTTCTCTGGGCAGCTCGTTCAGTACTTCGACTTCGTTTTCGTTCTTCAGGGATTTGCCGCTGCGTTCCACTGAAATTGAAAAGGCGAGTCATGTTTACGGAAATTGTCTTCACGGGTATAGATGGAAATTGGGAAGAACCACGTTTCGCCAGTGATGCTGACCGAATTAAGAAAATCGCTGCCAGTCTCAGTACAAAATTCCTGCAGCAGTGACAACACGAAGACAACCAGCGTAAAAAATATTTTTGTTGCAGAAATGACAAGACTAAGATGACCAACATAAAAAATATTTTTGTTGCAGAAGTGACAAGACTAAGAAGACCAGCATAAAAAATATTGTTGTTATATGAAAAATGCTCGTTACGACAAATACAATCAAGCCGAAAAATAATGTTGAAGAACGAATCTCGCAGAATGAACGTAAAAATTGCTTCTCTACTCACTGGGTATGTCTCGGACGAAAGTGATGCCTTGGACGAGTTCAATGTTGCTGGATCGTGCCGCTCTGTGAAGAGCGGACGAAGCCTTGACCACGAGGCAGCTGAAGAGCGCCTCCTCCTCGAGACAATCCAGACCCGCAGCCTGGTTGACGTCCTGGGTCGGCAGGGCCACCGCCACCGCGACGAAAAGTCCAAAAATCACGAACTTGTACATCTTCGTTACTCGCTTGGTTTTCCTTTACTCGTAAGTAAACTCGAGATCGAACTGCGTCGAAGAACCGATGAAATTTCTCTCGAACTCGAAGTACGAACACCAAAACACGGAGCTTCGACTGGCCACAGCGAGAAACTGAGACTGGAGACTGAGCTGCTGTCCGGAAAATATTTCGGAGCTGAGTGTGATCTGGCCATGGGTTCGCCTCAATCTTTATACTAGTCAGAAGTGTCCCCCTCGCAACCCCACCTCCGCCCTACCTTGGCCAACGCGTAAACCCGAGACACTGTATGGTACACACCATACGCAGGCACACGTGGACACGTGGTATGCGTGTACGCATTGTGCTCGCTCCCGTGGTCCCCGGACGCGGGCGTCGTCGCTGCGTCCTCGTCGCCTCCCCACAAAACTTTCCTCGATAATTTTTTAAACAAACGCCGTCCCGTCCAACCGGGGGGGACCGATACCGCGGAGCTGGGCGGGTTCTCGGCACTCGCGTTCCCTCGTTCTCGCGTCCGGACCAACCTGAGACAGAGATTAGGACTCACCCGGATTTAGGTCAGGGGGAGAGGTTTAGGAGCGACGACGCGAGGGAGACGGACCGGAGAGGAATTCGGGAATGGATAATCAAGTGCATCGAGGTGGCCTCGACCAACGACCCTTGATTCTGTCTTCTTTTTTTCAATGTAAATCTCTGTCTCATACAATTATTTTAGTGGTTACCCTACTTCTCAGGGCAGGAGTTAACAAACCCTACGACTGTTTTATTTCACGAACAACTCAGAAATTAAAGATGAAAATATAATTATTTACGAATATTCTGATACAGAATAAATAAAATAATAAATAATTGACAAAATAAATAATTGCTAAAGTTCAATAGTTTAACGTCTGCAAGAATCTGGATTTTTTATATTTTTTTACACCCGGTTGAAACCAATTTCCAGTACGTGCATTAATTTGAATTATTTGAATGCCAGGCATTCGGTACCGACCACCGAGAGTTTCGTAAAAGTGTGTCTGATGACGGTTTGTTTCTTCGTGGATGCATATATAAGGCCATCCCATATTCGTGACGTGAATTATAACGAGAAAATCTCATCGGAGAGTCGGGACCAGAGATTTCTCGTGCGTGTATGAATGAATCATTTCTATCTCTTTACCGTCAAAAAGGCTACTGTAAACTTTCAGTGAAGTTGTTTAAATCAAAAGAGTCGGTTCCTATTGCAGTCGGTCAGCTTTACGAAAAAGAAACGGTACGCAACAATAGCTTCTAACTACGTCTTTTTTTGCGATCTGTGAATAGTCAGAAGACAAAAATACATCGCCCGAGGAAACTTGTTGCACGACCGATGAACTACGATCCACTCACGTGCAGGATGAATGGATGTGTCGCGGTGCGTGCAAAACGTTTACGAGCTCCCTGAGACAGACTTGTAGAAACTTTTCCCCGCGCGTTTCTTCGTCGCTCGTTCTACCTTGGCAATAACTTAAAGTTTGCGTTTCGCACCTATGTAAACAGCTATTTCGTTTGCACCGGGGTTTACGCCGGGCTTGAGCCGCGAATTCTCGTGTGCATTGGGATTATTTTAACGGTCGTTCGAAAAAAGATATTTCACAAAATATCGTCATATCTTGCAAATACGAGATATTTAACGAGTTGGCTTATTTAAACGTAAAATTACACGATAATTATTCATCGTGTGCTACAAACTTTTATGACAATCGTTCACTATGCAATTTAATATTTTTTTTTATTTCAATTTTTTTTTTATTCCGATGTCATCGTGGGGTCATTGGATACCTGTTCACCCCTCTTTCTTTCAAACGTCGTTAAATATTCCGGGTCCTATTTCTAGGACTCCGAACACGACTGGTGGTGGCTGTCGAGTCCCTTGCACCGGCCGCTACGAACGCGTGTGCATTCTCGTACACCGACCGGCCGGCTCGCCTTGACCCACAGACCGGTTACTCGTAAGACGTGAACATATGGATTACACGCCCGACTGGTTCGCTTCTTATATAATACCATCCCGGGTATCCCGAGTTCATGCACCTCGCTCGCCTCACGATGCTCTTTGTGTCTCCGTGATGCACCGGATTCTCCGTTTAAATAAATTAATCCTGATTTTGTTAATATTAATAAAGCAGGATGCGGTTTTGAAAAAGAACAGGTGTTATTTTTTTGCTCTTACGAAGAAACTTTTTAATACATCGAACCAATGATTCAACGAAAGCTGACTATGTAAATGTGGACTTTACATCTGATTTTCTTATGGAGCGTTCGGAAGTAATTTATTCGGCAAAAAAGTAGCAGGAATTCGGCCAATGAGGAACATGTCATCGAGGTCGAGCCACCTTATTCGCGGTCACGAAGACGGAAGGTGATCCATTGTGTGGTCGTCCCCGGATCTCTTTAAATATTTAACAGGCGAGATCTCTCGTCTGACTGACATCGTACTTGTCCCTCTTTTTTCTTTCTTTCCTTCATATTATTCCACGTATCTCTCTCTCTTTTTCAGCGCGCGTGGTCTTCCCATTGGTGTAACGGTAAATACGCGAAACACGCCCTGTTTCACGCTGGAATTTGCGGGAGAATATTGCGCAAGCCGAGTATCGACTTCCGATTGAGACGGCGACGAATCATTCGCCCCGGAATGCCGCTAAAGTTCCTGCCTCGCGCGGACTCGTGACGCGCGTAGTGAATCGTTAGGATGTCTTGAAAAATGGAAAGTGCGTTCCGAAAACTTCGCGTGCCATCCGGCTGTTTGCCGCGAGAGACACACCAGGCGCACGAAACTGGCGCGTGTTAAGCGGAGAAATTCTTTCTAAAAGCAGCCTCTTTCGGTTATTGACTAGACAAACCGTCCAGTTTGTTTGGTAAGCCATTATTACCTCATTGTAAAAGTTATATCCACAAAGCTCGTGGAGAATTTCTCTTCGATACTTTCTCTTATTATTTAATATCAGCTGCAATTCATATTAATTATACGATAACACGTAATGATAGATTTTTATTTTGAACCAGGAAATTCAGAGTTTCCAGCTTGATGGGAATGAGTTTTTTATACCACGGGAACTTGCACCGAGCCGGCGCCGAAGAACCTGGAAGGGTCGTCGAACCCTGTGATTCTCATTCTTCCTCTCGTTCCCCCCGAATGCACCATTGACCTCATTTTCCCGGCTGCATCGGACTCCCATTCGACTGGTAACCCGTTTTCGTGGCACGCCGACCACTCGTTCCCTCTCGCTCTTTAATTGCTCCTCCCTTTTACGCTTTCTCGTCGTCGTTACGAGTTTCTCGAACCCTTCGCGCCGGGGAGCGGATAGAAAAATACCAGGTAATGTTACGATGGTGAATCCCGATTTTTTCCTCTCGTTCCTGCCTTTTATTCTGAGCTACCCAGATTTGAATAGTATTATGTTTTAACAGTCCTTGACTTCACTTTACTCCTCGACCAACATATTCATAATGTTTTATATTTTTATGGTAATAGTGATGTAATTGTAGATGATTAAAAAATGTAAAATTGGTAACGCAAATTAAATTCTGACGGTATAAAAGATTTTAAATAATATTCCACAAAAGCCCCTCAATATTTTGTACCCACTTCGCGCGCTTACCCAGTTGTCGCTTCACTAAAATCGAGGATTCTTTTTTTTTATCGATCGAACCTGGATTTTCTTCCTTCATCCGAGAGAAAACTCGATGACGAAAAGAATGAACGCGGAACGCGATATCTTGATTTCTGAATTTTTCACAAAATTTTAAAGCCGAAAGTTGCCTTGCGTTTCTCGCGAAATTTTATTTTTTTATTTTTGTGAAGTTAGAAAACCCTATCCGATGGGAAATTTCCCGTTGATAACAAAAAGCACTGTTGTTTGCCCAAAAAATAGACAATTCGACGAGCGTTTTTTTGCAATCGAACTTTTTTTCGTGAAAAGCGTACTCCTTGCGTTTTTTGTGATTTTATTTTCTCGATTTTGTAAAGTATGAATACCCTATCTGATGGGGAATTTCATGCGGATTCCTAAAAACACCATTGTTTGCCTGAAAAATAGAAAATACGACGAGAAAAACGCAAAAAATGATTTTTTATCTGTGGAATTATTAGGCCACACGCTACGCCCGAACACCCTTCCCAAAATAACGTTAACAAACATTGCAATCTCTCAAGCCCTCCGAACTGTCAAAATGCAATAACACGAATGAAACTGCTCATTGGTTAGCAACGAGTTGCAGGCAACCCGACAGTCAATGAGAGAACGAATAACAAGACAACAATACTTATATCGAAAATGCGGGACATTTTACGGACTGATTTTTTGAAGAATTATATGTAGAACAGTAAAGTGCTGGGCGAGAGTATATCTGTAACATATGTATATCGCATGAGTACCATGTTGATGAGTGTACTCGAGATAAACTCGCAAGTCGGTGCCCGAGACAATGACACGTCATCGATTGGCAAAGTCATTCAGACAAGAGGCGGAGGTTCAATGAAAGAGCGTACGTGATTTTTGTGATTCCGCATTCTTCGAAGAGTAACCCTCGACTTTCTCTCGTCTCGACGCAGTCGCCGCGGCTCGTTCACTTACGTAAGACTCTCCACTCGCTCGAGACAACCGCGACGTGTTTACTTCACTCGTGAGTTCAAGAGCACCACTCGTGATGGCCGTGAGCAGATCTCTAACAACGAGGCGCCTTGCGAATAATGTGGGAATTATTAAAATTACGTCGTGACAGAAAAAAGGAACGTGGACAGAAATAGGACTTGGAAACAGGTGTAAAAAATGTTTTTAAAAATAGTCGAAAATGCGTTAAATACGATCATTGATGATATCTGTCTACATTGTATTATTTTTCTATTTCCTTCGACGTCTGTCGCGATAGAATCTGTAAGGGTCATCGTCCTCCAGATTGTTATGGTCGTCCTGAAGCTGATCCTTCCGTCTGTACTTGCTGTATCCGTCGTAACCGTGTCCGCTCGATCCGTGACTCTGGGCGACTTTTTTCAGACCCACAATCGCCGCCAGGATGAGACTCATGAGACTGAGAACGACCGCTTTGCCGCTGAGAACGGCGAGCGCTTTGAGCGCGATCGGCAGGAGGACCGATTTTATCAGCAGAAAACCGATCAGCATGGGCATCAGGTATTTGCTGTGCTTGTGTTTTTTATGCTTGTGACCTGCAAACAAAATTGCAATCTGCAATTGATTTACACCCCGCCAAATGAGGTCTGAAAGACTCGTTTATTCGCGGCTTGTTTTTAGAGTGCAACAAACGAGTAATTTGTCATGAACGCGTTGACGAAAAATCATGAAATAAGAATCGGCAAATTTTTCCGCCATGTTTGAAAAAATATCTGCAAAAGCCACGTTTTTGTTGCACTCGAATCTTCGGAGTCCGCCAGACCTGACAATTTCAAACGACGGCGACTCTTTTTTTTTCTAGCTTCACATCCAATTTACATACAGATGGTTCTCCCCTTGGATGCATCGGCAGCTCCGTGGGACGGAGAAATCGAGTCCGCAGCGTTGGAAATTCCATCACTAATCCAGCCCAGACCACTTTTCGGGGCTCTCGCCACGGTGCTCACGTTTTCTCTCGGTTTTTCGGCTGTGTCCTCGGCACGAATAATATTTTGAAGAAGAATCACCGTGCATAACGCGAACACACGAAGAATCATGTTTTTCTACGATATCACAATGTCCAATGGTGAATTTGGAAACCGAATATCGAGGTCCGATCTCGTTCTGCGTAGAGACCGAGGAATAATTCACGACCGATAACCGGAGACTGACTATGCTAGCTGGGCTGACGATTAGTTTATATAGAGCAGATACAGCGAGCAGTGGTAGGAACATCCCTCGCGTTTTCTCTCCTCGTCTCTTCATCATCTAACCCGGTACTGACGCGTGACGCGACGAGCTGCTCTCCGCACTATATTTCCTCGCCGTCCTTCCGGCAACTACGTTCGCTTATTGGCGGAATCGCGCCTGGTGTGCAGGCTGCACGCTCAGTCGGTGGCCCCCTCGGAAATTCGTTGTTCTCGAGCGTGGCGAAAAGCTCGTCGGACGAGACCGATAGATCCGCGCGCCGATCACGTGGATCGCTCAGCCTCGCGGGAGAATCGCAGCGCCGATGATTGGTCGCGATCCCGGGAACTTTGTTTCACACTCGAATAAATTGCCGCCTCTGGCCAACGTGGTATCCAGCCGAGACTTGTGTAAAATGCACATAACGAATTCGGCCCTGGGAAAACATGAAACGTGGATAATTTTCTCGCGAATCGATGTGACAAATGGTAATTTTTTTGTCGCCGATGGTACGGATCGCGAAATAGTATAATGACATAATGTGTGAATTGTAACGATTAATATAAATTATAGATATAGATGCTGGATTAATGGTGCCACATAATTGCGCTAAAACTAGGTTAAGAATAGATATTATCGTGCGCAATGATAATAATCGGTCAGGCTGGTTCATGGATGGATAGCTGGATATAATATCTAACTTCGCGACAGACTTCGTGTTAGAAAATTGTAATTAAGATAGTACGAGCGGTACAGTCCCGCCAAACGTGAGTTTCGAAGAATATTTCGAACACTTCTCGATGGGACAAAAATCTGAAAAAATCAAGCACGTAGAAGGTGCTGAAAAGATTTATTTAGCATAATAATAATTTCAAAATGTTATTAACAAATTAATGAAAAAATGAATTGTTCAACAATTTACCAACCTAACTTTTTTCTGATGAAAATAGTTCATTAATTTTTCTGAATACGAATGAATTTTTTCAGAATTTTGTCTACATTTCTTTAAATGCGGTTTTAGCAACTCATTTTTCTTGAAAAGACACAATTTTGAAAAATTGGGCAAAATTCTGAAAAAATGTATACGTATTCAGAAAAATGAATGAATAATTTCCATCAGAAAAAAAACTTGGGTTACCGGGTAAATTGTTCAACAATTCATTTTTACATTTATTTGTTAATAACATTTTGGAATTATTATATTAAAAATAAATCTTTACGGTACCTTCAACGTACTTGATTTTTTTCAGATTTTTATCCCCTTGAGAAGTGTTTGAAATATTCTCTGAAACTCACGTTTGGCGGGACTGTACCGCTCGTACTACCTTAATAATATCGTAATGAGTTTAACACAGATTCTATTCGATGTTCATAACTACCCCGGTTTACCTTGTTAATATAACGTCCGATAAAAGTGCTATTCGATTTGTTTTTTTTTCGTCAAAACTGTAAAGTATAGTGCCACAATTGTGATGATTATCGTGGCTGTGGTCGGATGGTCAAGGCTGAAACAATAAAGAACGGTAACAGCGAGAAAAACCGTAATGACAACACTGGCGAGACGACGGCCGGTTGGACACAGACGTCAACGAGTTCCATCCAGTTATTCTTTCTTCTATCGGTTTTTAGCCCAATTTTCCGCCATCTACACTTTTGAAATTGGCAATTGATATTTGCAGTCTCGGAATTACGCGAGGACGCTGCGTCGCCGAACTTGACGCACACGTTCTGGCACATGAATAAAATTGCCTTGATATATAGGTTACTTCGCTTCACACACGAGGGAACCATTTAATCGAACTCAATTAGGCGTAGTCATTATTACCAAGTCTGGTGCTTAAGTACAGATTTCTGGAGTCCATCGAATCTTTCGTAACCTTGAAACTCAGAGACAGGATAATCTTCTTCTTCAGAGATGAACATAACCATACGGCCCGTCAAAAGTAACTGAACAAAACAAATGAAGTGCCAGAGGAATAGACTACTTCCATTTTATTTCATACTAGGCTAAACACACGCGCTGGCGCGCGTGCCTGAAAAACTTGCTAAAACCGACCTCAGAAATTTGTTCTTTTCAAAATATCGACTTTTAACCTATACCATAATTCTCAAGTCGCATATTCTACCCCCGAAAACACTGGTTATTAACCTTTTTTAATTGATTTTGAAAAAAATATTTTTTTGGCGACGAAAAAAATATTTTTGCTGTCAGAAATCGCAGATCCGGCTCCGGACCGAAAATTCTCAAAATGGACCCCAATTTTTTTTCTTTTCAAAATATCGACTTTTAACCTATACCATCGTTCTCAAGTCGCATATTCTACCCCCGAAAACACTGGTTATTAACCTTTTTTAATCGATTTTGAAAAAAATATTTTTTTGGCGACGAAAAAAATATTTTTTCTGTCAGAAATCGCAGATCCGGCTCCGGACCGAAAATTCTCAAAATCGACCCCAATTTTTTTTCTTTTCAAAATATCGACTTTTAACCTATACCATCGTTCTCAAGTCGCATATTCTACCCCCGAAAACACTGGTTATTAACCTTTTTTAATCGATTTTGAAAAAAATATTTTTTTTGCGACGAAAAAAAAAAAATTCTGTCAGAAATCTTAGATCCGGCTCCGGATCGAAAATCGCCAAAATCGACCTCGGAAATTTTTATTTAAAAATATCACCTATAATAGGTTAATCAAGTTTGCGCTGCTGCGCTCTTATAAAGCTTTAAAAGGTTACGGGTGCTGCCCCGTCTATCCTCTTATGAAATTTTTCAAATTTGATACCAAACTGATTTTGTTTATCACGGACTTTCCTGGCAACCAATCACAGCTCTAATAGTGCTAACAATGCTTTCCGTTACTCATGAACTTTTTAAAAGAGGGATTGATCGTAAATGAAATTTTATTGAAGCTGCCGAATTTAACATTGTGAAAAAGATAACAATATATTTCCACGTGATACAAAAAGGATTAAAAACATCACAGACAAATGATCGCATAATCATTTTATTGTGCGACTGATATTTCTTACAATGATAAAATATCACTTTTTTTTACGTTTTGAAGTATTTTGTAATCCTGAGACGAAAATCTCGGAAATGTTTATTTTTAACGAAAACAAAGCTTCCTTTTCGGGGAAGCAAAGATAGGAAGGTCGCCTTACCACAGAAACGGTTGAATTCCTTTATTAAATCTAGATGGAATTGATTTTATGTCAATTCCGCTTCGACATGAAGCATATTTTTTATGCGCTATCGGATACAATTTACTGAAATCGATAAACACTCACAGTGTATTCTTCTTTCTCTCGGCCTGGAGCTATGTAATTTCGCAACCTGAGATACGCTTTCATCTCGACTTTTGTTATTGCATGTCGCGAGTAACCACCGAACAGAATCACGTACAGGGATATCTGAGTGGCCAATGCGCTCGGGAGCCGACCCTCAATCATCGCATTCTTTCCTGTCCCTGCGTCTTGATTATAGACGCCGGATAAAACCAGAGCGATCTGCGATCGTATACGAGCGACATCATTGCATCGCCGAACCGCGGCCCTGATCTCCGCCGAGCGTATCCCAAATAAATAGCATCATGTTCTCCCCGCATCCTGAACTATCAATGAGGAATCTGATTGTTGGTAAAGCAGTTTACACTTTTCCGTCGTTTCCCTTGGAGCATAAAGTATCCGGTGATTTTTTTTTCTTTCGAAAATTCTCATTACACTCGTTTTGCATTGAACAAATCATAAATTGATTCACATTTTCGGATCTCCGCTTCGAATACCAAATTTATTGCTGAAAGTATAAAATATAACAAAACAATATTTTCAGGGTACAAAACGGTGAATTTTTTAATTTCTATTAAAAAAATTACTACATTTCAGCCTACTCGGAATTAACTGGACCAGCCGGGAATTGATTCGATTTTTTCTTCCTCATCATTATTATACGTGATCGTTGAAATATCGCAACATATCGTGGAGTATCAGCGGAACTGGCTGAGAGACAGCGCACGTCCTCCCGTCCACTTGTCCACGAGCCGACTTATGACGGTCAGACCGATCATAGTACTTACGACACGCATATTCCCCGCGTACTAATTTATCACGGACTGCCGATTTCCGCGGCAACTGAACCGTGCAAGAAGAATGCGCGGCCTGTGAATCGCCGACGTGGGCCCCGCTGTAAGCTGTACGTCCCCTCGTGGCGTCTCGCACACCGCGGAATATCGAGACCACATAGCTTAGTTACCGGCCGCGCGTTCTACCGATCGTTTGCCTCGAAACGAAAACTCGCGTCCTGGCGGCAGTCGTCGTTGGCTCGATCTCGACGTTGGCGAAATATCCTCGGAATATCGGGACATCTTGGGAAATATCGCGTCGGAATAATTGGCCATACTAGCGTTACCGATCTCCCCGAGGGCAGAGCGCAAGAAGAGGACAATAGAAACATAAATTTATAACCGAGCAATTGGTGAAGCGAGCGCGGAGCTTAAGGGATGCTCGGGCGGGCGTGACGAAGTTTGCCGTGGGCCGATGATCTTGACACGCGGAGCGCGGCGACGAACGGTGGTTTGATGAGAGCCAAGAGGCCAGCGATCGTTTAACGATCACGGCGACGACGATCGAGGCGACCGGGCGATCGACCCAGGACGTCGAAACGTCGACACAGAAAAATCGCCGATTGTGCCAAGTAAAAAACAAAATCGTCAACGAGATGCAAAGTGCGAAGACCCAATGATTCGTTAACGATTGACTCGATCGGCAACCGGCCAGTGCGTCAGTTCATGTGACCGAGCCGCGAGTGGCAAGACTCTCCAGCGAAAGTGTGAAAGAATGAGGTCCTGTGCGTATTCAGTTGTGATCTTCCTGACACTAAGTTTTTTGGCTCGTGCGCTGGACACTTCGACGTTAGATTATCCTCAACGCGAGTCAAAGTACTCGATGACGTCACAGATGGACGATTTTGCCAGGAGGTCACGACGACTCGCGGTGAAGATTAATCGTCCTGCCACGGCGAATGTGATCTCGACGAAGAGCAAAACTTCCGGGACCAAAGGCGGCGCGAAGGGAGGTAAAGTAAACGCAAAGCTGGTCAAAGCTGGCTCGACAAGCGTTGCAACGAAGAGCAACAAAGTGGCATTCATCGACCTGAGTCTAAAGTCCAAGACCGAGTTGGAGGCCCGAGGTGAGTTTTTCGTCAATTTTTATCGATTTATTTAGTTGTTCTCCTGTCGAAGTTGGGACTCATTTTTGTCTGAATTATTCACACAGAGAAACGAAGAAGGCATAAGAAAAAAATGAATCGAGCCATGATAGCTCTGCTCATGGCTTACAAGCTCAAGTTCGCCGCTCTAATACCCACGATCATCGGTGGAATGATCCTCTTACTGTCCACCACAGCCCTCGCTGGATTCTTCTTCGCCCTCTTCGCAGCTGTCCTCGGACTCCAGTCCCACTGATGACTGCACCCACTCTACACTGGAACCACATTCGAATGACCCTTGAATCCTTCGCAATGAAAATTCGAGGCGGTCTTGAAAAATGTCGAAAGATGGAAGAATAAAGGTCGTAAGGCTGGTGCGCAAAAAAGACTCGATGTATGCGGGTTACAATCTAAGTATTTATTGCGTTCGACGACTGCGGCGTCCGTCTCGTTATACATTGATTCGATTAAATTAAATTAAATTAACAA
The DNA here is from genome assembly GCA_963932165.1 of Pimpla rufipes. Taxonomy (NCBI): domain Eukaryota; kingdom Metazoa; phylum Arthropoda; class Insecta; order Hymenoptera; family Ichneumonidae; genus Pimpla; species Pimpla rufipes. Next base: position 15,368,148 of record OZ010635.1, read on the forward strand.
TAAATATAAATATAATAAATTAATAGACGATAAAGAGATACAGAGAGGAACGAGAGAATAGAGTATTTCGATGTACGAATTGATCGAGGCAGGAAGACGAACGGTTATGTTTACAGTATCGTAGCGAGGACGAATGTAGACTCGACAAAAAGCGCGGATGATCGCGTAATATGCGCTGTATTATACACTGCCGGTGTGACACCCATCACAGCCGGTGAGGCTACTCTCGTCCTTATTTCTTCCACCTTAATGGTCGTTAAACGTCGGCTGGAAGTACCGAGCAGCGGCTGCGCGGTTGCGCCTGTTTAAGTGTGTCATTCGACTGAGCGATATCGCGATCGAGCGTGGACGGCCAACGGAATCGAGTTCCGGTAATGTAAGTTCGGTCTACTCTGCGCCAAATGTTCACGGTACTGTGCAGCATTTTTCCGCCGGGAGTCTTCCGGTTGCATCAGTGAACAAGCATAATAAACAGACGCAGACGGCGAATTTACGTACCACGAAATTTAACGAATCTGCCGGTCTTTGTTTTTCACGGTAAAGCAAAAAAAAATTAAATTGCTTATACTCCATTGTCTCTTAAACTTCCGCGCAATTACGCGTTCATGACTTCGCAGCTGCTACCGGTACATCCGGCTGGCAGTTGTTCTAGCACCGCTACGGAATGCTAGCTGTTCTGCATGTGTTTTGTGTGTCTCCGTGTTCGTGTGAGTTTGTTAGTGTTTTCTTTAAGACTCTAGCACGTTCCGCACAAGAACGACGATCAACAATCACTGCGCTGAGGGTTAACAGTTGCGACAAAACCTTTGTCCTCGTCAGTCCAGTCACAGTCGAAGCTCCCGTTTCAGTGCAATATGCGAAAATCAGTACGTTTCGTAGTTAAGCGTCGACGCGTCGCGTTGTGTGGTCCCTTTGTTCGTCAGTCGAGTAGTCGTCAGTCGAGTAGACATTCGTTGATTAGACATCAGTCGAGTAGTCGTCAGTCGTGTAGGTATTAATCGAATAGACATCAGTCGATTAGACATCGGTCGAGTGGAGATCAGTCATTCAGTGGTTGTCTCCGTCTTCGTCAGTCATCAAAGTCGTCCATAGTTCGTCATACGTAGAACCCAAATCAGTCCACCATCTGAACGGATCGTCATTCGAGTGCTCGAGTTTCATTATGATTACAGTAGTGTCCCCTCCCCGATTACATAGAATTACTGGTTCTTCTGATGCGCGCTGTATGCCAAATTCTGCGCGTACTCGTGGGTCGAGTCCTGCTTGGCGAAATCGTTGCTACCAGCCGATGCCTTGAGGCTCCTGTCCCATCCGCCGCCACCGCCGCCCGACTGCCATCCACTGTGATGCGAGTCGCCGCCCTGCTTCTGGCTCAGCAGCTTCTTCAGCCCGATGATCAGCGAGAGCACCAGCGCGATCTTGCTGATTATAAGCGCCTTACCGGCGAGCAGGAACAGCACACCGATCGCGATCGGCACGAGGGCGGCCATCTTCATGGCCATGCCCATCATCATCATGCCCATCATCTTCTTCATCTTCCCGCGTCCCTCCTCGATGCTCCTCTTCAGCTCGCCCGACGACGTCTTCGGCAGCCGGATCTGCACGTTGAAACCGTTCATCAGATTGGCGACGCGATCGAACAGAACGTCGTTCAGCAGCTCGTCCCTCGTCGCTCCCGAGTTTCGCGCCATCGCGATCTCGATGTCGCGATCCAGGCTCCTCCCGTTCCCACTCGTGACGTTCTCGCCACCCTCGCCGGCCACCCGAACCAACTCGAGATTGTCGGCTATCGCGAGACTCTCGATCCTCCCGAGTCGCTCGAAGAAGTTGATCGCCTTCTTCTTCAGGCACGGCGAAATTCCGCCCCCGCGAAGCTGACACTCCTCGTAGATTCGATAGACGGAGCGATAGCCCTTGTCGAATATGCTGCCATCGTCCAGCGAGGACACCGAGGACGCGGTCAGTGCGACGAGCACGAGTAACACGCACTTTATCGACAAATCCATTTCGCTGTCCAGTCTGTTAATTGCACGACGTGTCTCTCTTTTCACGCAGATCGGACGGCTGCTGATGTGTTTCGCTCGACTCGGGGTCCGAATGACGATCTCAGACTCGCAGACTCCGAAGCGGCGTCGCGACTGTCGTGGCGCTGCGCTTAATGGAGCAACGAGCGGATCTCGGGTACGCGCACAATATCCCTCTTTACTCCTGAGAAACACTCGTTGCGGCGGCGAGGGGGCTACGTGAATCGTGAATCTCGAGGCGATCGACTGGCAACGGAACGACGTAAACGGGCCTCCTATATACCTCGCAACCACGCGATGCTGCAGCTCCGGGCCGGTAGCGCTACAGGGGAGCGATCTTCGCAATGGGTGAAGGGGTGAGGGGATGTGTTGCTGCTGCAGCCTGCTGACTGCGAGGCTGACGGTGCTTCTGCCGTCTCTCTGTCTCTCTGTCTCTCTCTCTGTCCCCTCTTCGTCCGCCGCCTTAAACTGTGGATCAGCACAGTGTAGCAGTGCAGGACGGGTATAGAGTACGTATTCACTTCCACGTGGGCTGAGTATTCGTGAACCCGTGAGCTTCGCGTATACGTCGCGAAGATCGGGTGATGGAAGTAATGGCGAGGAGGACGAGGAAGGAGAGAACGGGAGGCTCTCGCGGTCGCCTGGGAGACACGCGACAGGAGAGCGAGAGAAAGGCCGACGAAAGGAACACGAGCGAAGAAAGGAAAGGGCGAGCTGAGGGGAGAAGGAAGGGAAGAGACGAACGGAGATGGTAGCGCTATCAACATCCGCATGAGGGGACCCGGCACGGGTTACCCGCGAGTTCGCCGCAACTCGGTGCCCGTTGGTTTCCACGTCCGACGATTTTCCCCCCGGGTTCTCGCGCGCTGGTTGGTCGGTACGTCTGTTCCGTGTGGATGTGCAACGAGGAATTACGCTGGAAGGGCGCGAGGGGTTTTTCTCATGGAGTCGGGAGTATGTGACCTTCGTGACACAGAGACCCACTCAAGATCCACCGGCGCCGAGAGATATATACCCGGGGTCGTCGCACATACGCGTGAGGCTTTAATGCCTACGTGCGACTCTCATTCTCTTCGTGCAAAACTCCGTATTAACGTGAATCGCTCTGTGGGAAGTAGGAAGAGGCTCGGGAGAAAGAGAGATACTTCCTGAAAATGAGATTCTGGAATGAGGCGCGCGAGGAAAATGTATATGGGGTTTGCGAATGAGGAGCTGGATGAATTGTTCGTGTGTTGGCAATTGGTGAACCGATTCGCAGGGTTTTCCTTGTTTTTCTTGTTTTACTCGTTTTCCTCGCCGAATGACTCGGTGGGTAACCGATTGAATGAGACACACGGGGATTGATGAATCTGACGAGAAAATCGATGCAGGTCAGGAAGATTGATTCAGAGTTCAAATCAATAACTGTCGTCACTGATGCCGATGAGTTATTCGAGGTATAATTATGCTTGACTGCATTTGATTTGTTGAATTCATCCGTTTTGTGTAAAATGTCTTATTATCGAGAATCGATGTGGGAAGTAGGAAGAAGCTTGGGAGAATGAGAGATACTTCCTGAAAATAATATCCAGGAATGAAGCGCGCGAGGAAAGTATATATGGGGTTTGCGAAAGAGGAGCTGGATGAATTGTTCGTGGGTTGGCAATTGGTGAACCAATTCGCAGGGTTTTCATTGTTTTTCTTGTTTTACTCGTTTTCCTCGCTGACTCGGTGGGTAACCGATTGCATGATACGCACGGGGATTGATGAATCTGATGGGAAAGTCAATGCAGGTCAGGACGATTCAGAATTCAACTCAATAACTGTCATCGCTGTCGTCGCTGATTTATTCAAGGCATAATTATGTTTCACAGGATTTGATTTGTTGATGGCTTGATGCTGAAGTAGCCACTGCGTGTTTGTGACTGATGCAGACGCGTATATTTTATTCTTGTTTGAACATCCTGGTAATTTATTAGAAGATTCATGAAGCAATTTAGCAGTCTTCAGACGTAAATTAACGCCTAAGCTATTTCATTATAAAATAGAATCGTAACGAAAATAATAACATTACGAAAAAAAACTCATGCAAGTAAGCTGTAATCAGAGAAACAGATGTTTGCCCAAGAATATCATAAAAATCTGCGAATAACCGTGTGTGAAATTCGTGGTACGACGTGGAACAAGCCGCAGCAGCAGCACGAGAGGAGCCCGGTAATTGCGATTGAGATCAGGCGCATTCCTTCCCTATTATCCACTGAATTATGGAAAAGATAATGTTCGGAGGAATTTGCGGTATGCAAACATGCACAAGCGATTAAGCCCGCCTCTCGTACCGGGTTCCCCCCGCCGCGTCTGTCTGGCATCAGATACGCGGCGAGACGATTGGACGGTTGGCAGTTTAGGCGCCGCGAGCGTCCACACACGGTCAATTTAACACGTAGATGTCGCCGAGACGCCGAGCGCGGGTTGGATGCAACTCGGCAGGCAGGGGACGGTTGGTGTGTATAGGGAACAAGAGGATTGGCGAGAGGAGGCTGGCACCGTGACCCCGGCATTGGCCTTTGGGCTACAGAGAGAGGATTGGGAAACTAGTTCGCTCGTGTCTTCGCGGAATCATCAGATGGATTCGCTGCTGGAGATGCACCTTTACTACGTGGCAGTGGTAGTAGTAAAAGTAGTCGCGGAGCCTCAGTGGTAGTGAATAGTACGTCGAGCGAGGATGCACCGAGCGTCGCGAAGCGTGGGTGAAAATGCGGATAGTATAGTTGGCCATTGACGCGCGATTATTGCACCCATCCACTGTATCCTGCGATAGCTAAGAAATGCGATACAGGCCTCTTAGTTAAAGAGCGAAATTAGCTGTACAGTTAAAAACAATCCTGGCTCGCAGTTTCTTTTTTTTTTTTCAAGTCTATTTCCCATCGCCGAGGGATCATTTATTGGAGTAAAACCATCTTATTTTATTTTGTCTTACTTGTTTTCTTTATTTTTTTTAAGAGGATATTATATTATATAAAGATAAAACTAATTCATACATTTTTATATATATTTGAAGTGGTGATAGCGATTAGTACTTCGAGCGAGGACATGCCGAACGTCGACAAGATTGAATGAAAATGCGGATAGTATTGGTATACGTTTCCTGTACCCATCCACTGTATCCTGCGATAGCTAAGAAAGAACACGATACTCACCTCTTAGTGAAGGAACGAATTGACCTGTACAGTAAAAAAATTCCTGTCGCGCAATTCTTTGTCTTCATGCCTATTCCTCATAACCGAGGGATAATTCATTGGACAATTAACACACAAAGCCATATGTTACAGAATTCACCCGTATCTCAGAAAAACATTACAACGGCGAGTTTTATACGCATTTTTATACGCAGCCATACCGCATCGATTTACAAGGCGTCTTCAAGAAACAACGATAAAATAATAGACTATGCACATATAGCGAACGCACGTCCTGGTAATGCACACGATGCAAATAAACTGTGTATAATAAGTTTCAACGGCATCAAGGTGAGCCTCAAGCAACTGCCGCGTAAAGAGCACGTGTGCAAATTACCCCGAGGTGCAAATCAATTGATCTAATTACCAGGGAGCCCGACGGTCTTTTAACTCATTACAATGGAACAGTAATTAAACGGAACGATTTCCAGCGTGAAAACGTTGAATAGCATCCTGCAAAGCTTCTCTGTGCGTGCATTGTCGATAGTTCAGTGAAAATAGCGTATTACCGCGTGATCCCTGCATTCAGTCAGCTAGAACCAGGCGATACAGCATCGCTGCATGCGCAGTGCATTCATGCATCGACTCAGCATCGCAGCATGCGTAGTGCATCCGTGCACTAATTCAGCGTCGTTGCATGAGTAGCGCAAACGCGCGCGAGAGTGTCAGGCGTGTATATTGAATGTCACAAATATCCCAATATGCACGAATCCGCGTATGCAGGTGTACGACAGTATTTCACATATTACACACCAGGAACGGATGCGGCGCATACACGAGACACACTCGATCGAGGTTAGCGCATGTCTAATGCGCGACAACGCTAGATGCGCTCGCAGTTTACCCCGCGCGCGCGCGCGTCTCTCTCACCTACTTCGCGATTATCCCATGCGGCTTTGGCGCTCGGCGTACACGAAGACGTACGGGGAATCGCGAGTCAGCGCGCGTTCGTCTTCGGCGAGTCTCGCCATTAACGCCACCATCTTTGTTGCCTTTGCACCGCGTGCCACATCCGGTACACACGCTGCGAGTATCGCCACCTTCGTCCCGGCGATTTTTAACGCGCTCTTCCTGCCGCTGCGCGCGCGAGAGGAATCGGATTGCGATCTTCTCACGGATAAAATTCACGCGCGCGAAAGCACCGAATTTTTGACGGTCTCACCGCGTTCATCGGCGCTGAGACTGGAGAGACGGAAGAATGGAGAGAAAAAAATGAAAAATAGTTGGCAACTATTACAGACTGCGGTTATAATACAGTAGCGGCGAAAACGAAGCTCTTATGCCGGGGAACACGGTAATTTACTGCCGGAGTCACAGCGTGAAGCGAGAGACGGAGAGAGGAAATGTCGAAAGTCTCGAGGTGTTTTCCGCGCGCGCGAATTTAGGATAGAAGAGGTTAGAATGATTAACGGGTTGACGACCTACTGACCGAGCAGACGTTTTTCTATTTTCCATCTTGTACCCCGCAGGGTATGATGGGAAATAGAAAAATGTCTGTTTCGTACCGTGATTAATCGGCATTCGTAAATGAGAACTAGTTCGGTTAAATCCGATCACGGGTTTTGGTTCCATTGATCGGATATTGATTAGGTCGATCGAGATGGAAAAGACAGTGAAATAAATATTTACCTACATTCGAAACTTTTTTTTTGGCTGACCGAGTTTTTATCGAGGTTATAAAAATGTTTAACGCCGAGCGCCAATTTATTTGGATGTGTCAGCCGGATTCAGTTGAAACGACGTCGTCTCTCCTTTGCACCCGAGGAATTCACGGTTTCGACGTATTCAGAATTGTTTCCGTACGAGGATTTTAATAACGCACAAAAGAGGCGCATCATGTAGGACATTCGAGTTATTATAAATAATGGGCTCTGAAGTGTACGCTGTAAACGATAGTCACGGCTTCGGTTAAGAGAAATTTGCGATTAACGTGCTTGCACAATGTTGCATATTCTATATTAGACATTATATTGGTATTTTCCGAGATTCCAATTACTCGCGCGTGCCGCAGGCAAATGAGGTTTCGTATAGCAACTGATTACCTCTTTTAAAACGTAATCATTTAAAAACTGGTACACGTTAGACACTCTCCAGGATTCTTTTCACGAGAATATTCATGCTGTCCTCTTGATAATTTTTTGCTTACATTATTTTTAAAAAATCTTTTTGCTGTTGTTAGATTTTCTATTAATAATAAAGTTTTGGGTCATGAAAACATTTGTTTCCCCAGTTCAGCGTCTCATTTTAACAGGAAATTTGAGGATTGAAAAACGGTTTTCGATTTCCACAAATCTGCGGGAGATATAGATATGAACTTTTGCCGCCAACGCCGGAATTTCATCAATCAATCGAAAGCCGTTTGCGAGTGCCGTTTGCGAGTGCATCGCTGCGACAGGTGCGTCGAATTCCGAGGGGTCGAAGGACGAGCTCGTGAGAGTTCTTCGCGGTAAATGAATCCCCTCGTGGCTCGTTAAACGCGCTTCTGCGGCAGGCTCGTGTGGACGTGGCGAATATCCGACCGAGCACGGAGGATGCGCCGTACCCGTAAAGTTCCTCTAACGGCCTTAGGACGTTCGTCGGCATTGAGAAACCGATCGAGGATGCTCGATCGACCGCGTGGCACACAAAACGACGGGAAGAAAGAAGAGATCGTGGGTGGGAGTGCAGGAAGGAGAGAGAGAGAGATACAAACGCACACGGACACAGAGAACTATTCGCTACTTTTTAGTCCTCAATATCCACTTTCGTATACCACACACAACGACTACACAATCGCATTGATGCGCTCGCCGCACTCTCTCGTGGGAGGCTCGTCTCGTTCGTCGTCTTTTTTTGCTAATATAGAAATCCATGTTGAAGACAAAAAACAACGTCCACTCAGTGTGAAAAGCAAATGTCACTCGATGTCCAATAGGATGTATCGCTTATTGGTCCAATCTAATACGATCTGACCGTCGTCTTTTTTGTTAAAACTACACGGAAAAAAAAATGTGTGGAACCAACGAAATCGGGGTTGACACAACCTCTCCGTGAGGTTATATACGGCGAATTGAACCAAGAGGTTGGCACAACCCCGCCATTGTGTTGTCGCACTTTTTTAATTCAGCTATTTCATGAGGTTGGGGCAACCTCTTCACATTTATTTCAACTATACCGTTGATTTCATTCAAATCCTCCTCACTTTTGCATCAAGTCCTGATAGATTGGCTGGATTTATAGGCGCACTTGAGACAACTGCACTGATATTTCAGTACAAGTAAAGATACTTTTGAGCGAATGAATCCTGAAATATGATTCAAACACCGGAGGTTTGTTGCAACGAAATGTTGCGCTTCATTGAAACGATAATGAATTAATTAAGTACCGAACAAAATTTGTTTGAACCTCACAATCGATTGATACAGTGTACACTGCGTTTCGCACAAATCTTTCAGGGCTCACATAAACAATTATTTTGTTGAAGTTCAAATACGTGGAGTAGTTGACGCAAAAAAATTAATTGTTTTCACCCGACGGACCGGCATTTGACCTAACCTCTATTTCATTGAGTCAACGGAATATTTGTCAACCTCCCCGCGAGATTGACAAATTTTTTTTTTTTTTTTTCAGTGTAACAGCCGTAATGATGTTCGCCGCTACAGCGTGAAAATGATTGAACCTTAGTCTCCTTAGCAACAAATCCCGCCCAGCAACATCCAGTCTTGGTTCTTTTCCCTCGCGGTTCGTCACGTTCGCCACACCCTGATGTTTATTCACCCCCAGGATTTAGCGAACGCAACGACAAATAACATATGACTGACTACATGATAAAATACGAAACGAAAAAAGACTAAACTTTTAGCAGAAGTACAACAATTGTTGGTCGCTCGAGCCCTGAATTATTACTCTGCGTATAATAAGGTAAAAATTCGTAGACCTTATCGCGAAGCACACGTGTCTGTTAATACGGCGGTTCACCACTCAGCAGAGTATTAGAACTTTTCGACGTGAACTTCTCCACCTGCAATTGAGGCCTCTGTGTGCATTTTACGATATTTATCTGCGCCTGTTCGACAATTTGCCGTGTAGCGGGTGGACATCCTACCTGCTAATTTAAGTCAATTTGCAGTCAATCGTTTCCAACATACAATTACATATAATTATTCGTCCCCCCATTAAAAAAGAAAAGATCGAGGATCCAAGTGAACCCACTGTTGTCGTATCTCATTCGTGCGGCTCACTCGTGCTACGAACCTGCTTAGTCTCATTTCCTCCACTCTGAGTTCAACATTTTTTAACATCGTGTGTCGACTACAGAAACGACCGAGCCCATTGTCTACAAAATGAAGCCTCTCAGGTGTCTGGTTGCCCTATTAGGACTCTCCATCGTCATCTGTGCATCCAGCTCCAGAGTCAAATTCCTTCCATCCAGCAAAAACGTTGAGACAGCTCGAAAAATATCGTGTTGTTTGCAAAAGTTGGTCGAGGCTCTTTTCGCCCCTTCGAACGGGATTTCCGTCATCGTACCAGGCCCGACGCATAATTCGGACCTTCTTCAAGCGACCCTGGAAGAAACCTTCGCCAACAGAACTGTGGAAATCTCAACGAACCTTCCAAGCGACTCGATGATCCAACCCGGACTTCTAAGCTTCGTGTTAATCGACATCGACGCGAGTTTTCATTACCTCTTGGCTCGTTCCTCGGCCAATCGCTGGTCGGAATACATCATAGTCACCGGGGCGACGACCCAGCGGCTCGCGGAATATTCCGACTATCTGTGGAATCTGGGTTACGTTAAGGTAGCCTTCGTTCGCGTGACACCCAACGGTTCAAGCTGCACCCTGCACCGCCCGATCCAGGATCCCTTTCACCGAGGATCATCGCCGCGTCTCAGAGCCTTTGATCTCTGCAAGGAATATTCGCAAGGAACCTCCGCATTGTCGCCATCGTCGAGCCGGAGTCACCAGGCGAAAATCACGGTTCATCCGTTTTCCTCGATGCTGCAGATGCCAACGAACGCGACGTTGAAGTTCGTCAAGATCTTGGAGGGCACGCAGCACCGTGACAATTGGCGGACCGTCAAGGCCAACGGCAAAAACACGAGTTTCGGCATGGACGTCCTGCAACTGTTCGCGACCAAGTACAACGTCGAGTTGGTGGAGGGCGACCGGCATCAGGACGAGATGACCTGGACCGACGGTAGAGATCAATGCGAGGCCGGGAAATTTGACTTTTTCTACGCTCGTCATCTGCCACCCGAGACTAACTGCTGCCAGCTGGTCCATCCGGTCGCGTGGTACACGTTCCAGACTCTGGTGTTCGCGGACAACGTGAAGAACATCCCCATTTCGCTGATGAGTCTGTTTCTGCCATATCGCCACTACGTCTGGTGCTGCACCGTCACGTTGTTCCTGTTGTTCGCCCTCTTCGCCTACGCCATCGAGAATCTGTGGCGCCAGGGGCTGATCCGCGAGCGCCTAAGCGTGCTGCATGTCTGGGCGATTTTCGTCGGTCAGACTGTGCCGGTTCTGCCGGCGCGATTCAGCCTGCGCTACGTCCTCGGGCTGTGGATCCTCTACAACCTAAACAACAATCTGCTGTACTCCGGGACGTTCAGCAGCGCCTTGACCACCGCGGATCACAAGCTTCTCAGGACCTTTCAGGATATCCTGGAATCGGGACGACCTATCTGCGGCAGCAACAAGACCAAGCAGATTCTCAACGATCCGGAGAATTCGGTGATTCACAGCATTCATGAGAAGTAACTAAACGTGACTTTTCGATCGCGTTGATCTGGGTTTTTTTTTCATAGACATTTTTTTCTCTTTTTTGTCTAATGGAAATTCTGGAAACGGAAATAAATATCGTAATTTTGTTTGTTTGTTTATCTCTCACTGAAGAGTGCGTGCACTCTTTGGAATGCGCTCCCGCCGAATCTGAGGTGCAGCGAGACTCTCGCTGCTTTCCGTACGGCTTTCCGGGCTTCTTTACTTGCGTTGTCTTAAGTTTAACCTTGTTTGTGTTGCATTTTATGCATTTTATTTCTTTTTTTTATTTTGTTCTATTTCTGTTTCCATTTCTGCTTGTTTTTTTGTTAATTTCTTGTGTATCTATTTACTAATTCTTAGTTATAATTCTTAGTTTAGATTTAATATTAAGGTAGATTTAAGATTTTGCTTATTTTTGCGGCGTGCTTTCTCGTTTTGCTTATAATTATTGTTTTTTGTAATCTGCATGTATTGTTTCTCGCACGGTGCGCACAGGCGACCTCGGTCCCAGTGCACGAAATAAATTGCTCTAACTAACTAACAATGGGAATGAAGTATTGAATTGTTTTTATTTTTTATTTTGGACAGAATGGAACCGGTGGTTTCGGCCGACGTGATCAGCAAAGTTTTGAACGAGAATTACATCGGCTCGCGTCACTTGATGTACATCACTAGGCACAATTCGGACAATCGCGCGAACCACTCGCTTCACTTGTACGTTCCCGCCGAGACGGCGATAGTCATCTACCCGTCGTTCTTCTATTCCAAGAAGCAACATCCGTACAACGAGGACTTCGGTCGAACGGTCTCGTACGCCCGCGATTCCGGCATCCTGGACTATTTGCTGCACACGTACTTCCTGATGCCGAGAAGCAACAAGGACACACCGCCGCTCGCCACGACGGATGGACCGTTTCTTGGCATGAGGCACTTGCGAGTCGTATTCAACCTTCTCTTCATCGGTCACTCTATATCCGTTCTGGTTTTTCTCGTCGAGCTTTGCATGGTTAGAAAATCGTCGATAGGTCGCGGGTCCCGAAAGTAGAAAAATTGTTCAAAACGTCTCAGAAGTCTTGCAACTTTTTTTTCGTTCCAAGTTACAAAAATTGTATTTTTTAATTTTGTATTTTGTTTAATTTCATAAGAAGATATTCAGGGCGTTTTTTTTTATCGATTTTGAAAAAAATAATTTTTGGCGACGTTCTTTTTGTCAGAAATCATAGATCTGTCTCCGGACCGAAAATCGCCAAAATCGACCTCAGACATACTTTTTTTTCTTCAAAATATCGACTTTTAACCTGTACCATCATTCTCAAGTCGCATATTCTACCCCCGAAAACACTGGTTATTAACCTTTTTTAATCGATTTTGAAAAAAATATTTTTTTGGCGACGAAAAAAATATTTTTTTTGTCAGAAATCGTAGATCCGGCTCCGGACCGAAAATCGACCCCAATTTTTTTTCTTTTCAAAATATCGACTTTTAACCTTTACCATCATTCTCAAGTCGCATATTCTACCCCCGAAAACACTGGTTATTAACCTTTTTTAATCGACTTTGAAAAAAATATTTTTTTGGCGACGAAACAAATATTTTTTCTGTGAGAAATCGTAGATCCGGCTCCGGACCGAAAATCGACCGCAATTTTTTTCTTTTCAAAATATCGACTTTTAACCTATACCATCATTCTCAAGTCGCATATTCTACCCCCGAAAACACTGGTTATTAACCATTTTTAATCGACTTTGAAAAAAATATTTTTTTGGCGACGAAAAAAATATTTTTTCTGTCAGAAATCGTAGATCCGGCTCCGGACCGAAAATCGCCAAAATCGACTTCAGAAATATACATTTTTTAAATAGCAATAATGTGCTCGCTTCGCTCGCACTCCGTTCTTCTCATTTGTCTTTTCTTGTAGCTAAATAAGATATTTGCATGTTTGTACAATTTCATATGACTTCGCGCTCTTTTAGATTAGATGTGTTAATCTGACTAACGAACACATGCGATGCGCGTGCACTGCATGCCTCTATTTCTGCTTCAGTGTTTCGATATATTCGACTTTCGATGTGCCATGTCCTTTTTAAGAGAGGATAGAAACCCAAGTTGAATGAAAAGGGTCTAGTTTACACGTGAATCACAAACGTTACTCGCCGCTCAACAGGATGTTATGTATTTTATTGTTCCAATTCTCTACATGTCCATACGTGCCATTGCCATGTAGTCCATTCCTATAATTATATCCAAGACGTCGTTATCACCAAGACAGAACGAGTCGTATGTAGTATAACGCAAAATACCATATGTATGAATCCCTAACAAAAGTGTACCTGACGGACGATGGTTACCGCTGATAACCATCGTCGTGCGCGACGCGATTACCAACCTCATCGTTCGGCACCGCAAACAAAATCCCATTCATCTCATACGTCCCCCTTTTTGCCACAATAGAAACCCACGTCGTAGAAGACGAAAAAAAAACAGAAGAAAAAAAAGGAGTCCACTTTACGCGAATCGCAAATGTCATTCACTGACAACCAGGATGCATCTCTCATTGGCCCAGCACTCTATGCCTCCGCGTGCAGCACCATCTAGTCCATTCCCACCACCACGACCAGCATCGCCAAGCCAGAACGAGTCATACGTATTACGATGTAAAATTACATATGTATGAATTACTGGGTGCAATTACGCTCACAGATTGGCATCGCGCGGCGCGTCGCGATTAATAACGTTATCGTTCGGCACTGCAAATAAAATCAGTAAAAAGATTTATACGGCCTAACGTTATTAGCATGCGGGCGGCGCGGTGCGCGTATCGCGGGTACCGATACGACGACGCGCGCGATGTTAACACGTGCGTGTTACTCTCTCGAAGGCTCGCGCGAGTTCTTTCCGAAGCTCACGGACCGGATGCAATGGTCAGCGAAGCAATGATTACGTGTGTAATGCATCCATAGGTGCATTCACGCTCTGTATGCGGTAACTAGAGTCGTGGTGGCTTTGCCCGCGTGCCGGGAGCGCGTGGCGAGTCTCCGGAGTCCCCGGGCGTCTACCGCGTATTTCCGCGACTAATTGCCCGGCGGTGCCCCACGAGTTTCTTATAAAAATCGCGGAGGCTGGACCCGCGGGGCTAGTTCCTGTCGAACATGCTTCGACGACGGCTCTTTGTACTCGGATTTTACGCGTTCGTCGTCGGTTGCGCCACCGTCGGGGCGGAACCGGCGAATCGAAAATTCTTCGTCACTCGAGGGTCGAGGATCGGCTGCGCCGACGATCCCGGCGGTGCGATCGGCGCCCCCTGTCGAAGGGCGCTCGACGCCGCTGCCGTCGAGCTCGTGACGGCTCAGGCTACGACCGAAAAACAGGAGAAACGGGATGGCGAGACTCGGCCGACGGAGGCGGAGGATCCGAGCGGGGAAATCGTCGACGGTCCGGCAGAGATCGAGGAAGGTAGGACGTGAATCATCGATGTGAATTTTTATCTTCGGGGCAGGCTCGCTGATTATTGCTTGAGTTTGGTGGAGTACGGGGGGGAGGGGGAGACGTCCTCATTATTTGACTCTTTATTGAGGCTGCTGGGATCTCGCGGATCGTCAGACTCAATGATCCATATCGATGATTGCAGCTGGTGAGCGACCTGGCGTTCCTGTGCTTCACCGGGAAACGTGTAACGTATCGCCGAGTGAAAGTTTGCTGAAGTACCGGTACATCCTTGCATGGATGTACCGAGCTTTCTCTGAGTTGCTAGCAATTAAATCGCCCTCCAGACTTTTCACGGTGTCGAGAATTATGGCAGGGTCGGGCTGCGCTTTGGTATGGATGAGTGAAGCTTTTTGGTATTTGCAGCTCGTGGACACAAGAAGAGGAGAGGTCTTCTGAAGGTCTTCTTCGCGATGGCCGCGGCGGGCAAGGCTGCATTGCTTTACGCGATGATCCACGCGGTCGCGTTGGTCGCGGGAAAGGCTCTCGTCGTTGCCAAAGTGGCTCTCGCACTCGCGGCTGCTGTGGCGCTCAAGAAGGCTTTGGGTGAGATACAATTTTAGCTGTCCATCGAATGTTCAGCCAATTGTTTGTTACTTTTGTGATGGATGCGGTTGAAAATGGAATTTTTCTGTTTTTTTTCGTCAGGCGAACATCACGAAAAGACGTCTTACGAGATCGTGAAACATCCGCATCACAGTTACGTGCAGACGCACAGCTCGAGCGTCGACTACGATCATCACGGCGGCACCGGCAGCGGCGGAGGATACGAGGGCGGTGGTCATCGCAGACGAAGGCGTTTCGCCCGGTAGACACCTCGCAATGACCTCCGTCTCGGCATGAAAGCTCGTCTGCACTCTCACCAAAACATAGAACTGTACAAAAAGCGTGACATATATATATGCAAACGCAATTAATGGTTAATAAATTATTTATTTATTCGCATTTTATCCGCCGGCCTTTTGTATTTATTTTCTTTAAAGAGGTTGGAGTTTTTCATAATTGCCGTTAAGCGTTTCATAATTTTCTAACTCATTTCATCTTTCTAATTAACACTATCGTTATGAGTGATTTTCAGGATAATGGACAACCGCCGAAATACCTACAAACAATCTTTTCTGCAATCCGATTCGTTTGCAAAACTTTATGTTTTGACGACAAAAATAGTAACTGTAGTCCAGTTTAAATCACTCCATCCTTCTCACCTACAAAATATGCGAGGAATTCCCCCCACCCGCAAACCCTACTGACCCGTTGAATTACATTATTTACTGCGAATTAATCTCAAACTTATTTGAATTCACCTGGTGACCTAGCCCGGTGACCTCTATCGAGTCGGGATCTACTGCGCAGCTGTCACAGCAGCGAGATGCGCATCTCCTTGTTGCACGTGCTCGTCGATATGTCGATAGGCGAAGGAACGATAATCCTCTCGGTAAGGAGAGAAGACCTGTCCCTGAAAAGAATATTCTTGCCAGAAATGTGAGAGGTTTGAGGCGGTGGGGTTCTGGCGCGAAATATATATGCGTGAAAGCATGTGTCAACGCTGTGATTCGCGACTGCAGTGAAGTGCAGCACAGAACTTGTCAAAGCTGCGAAGAAACAAAAACCGGCCGTTTCTGTTCAAATAGAGTGGTTTTGTATTGAGCGTGGCGTTATCACATTTTCTCCTGTGACGCTATTGAAAGCCTGAACGCTGTGAATAACCCAAATATGATTATTATCCGTCTGTCGTTCAATGATTTTTTTTTCGCAGATATTTTCGAAAAAATACAGTCTACATTATGTTAGTTCTTAATTCAGATCATAGAAAAATTGCCAGAGAAAATTATTTTATTTGAGAGTTTCGGGCCGGTTGACCTATCTAATCCATGTCAAATTGCTCAATTTTGAGAACAAATTTCTCAAAAACGGGACCGTAAGCCCAATTTTAAACGACGTCGATCGATAATACTCACTTGTCTCTATTCCCTGTAAAAAAAATCATTAAAACTGAGCAGAAACGACATGGCACGCGGCGTACAGTGCGCTCGATCGGCTCGAGCAGCGATCGTGAATAGGAAAAGAGAGAAGAACCAGTGATGCCGGGAGCAAGTAATGGTTATGGAGATGCCGCACGCTCGTTGTCTCGTCCACGCGCATGCGATCCGTCGATCGAGCGGGATTAATGAATGAAAACCGCCGAGGTATCTTAACGAGTACCCAGCCTGACTCGTGACTCGATCCTCGTCGCATATAGATAAATTTGCACGCGGGAAATTGAATTAAACGATACTCGTGCGTAATCTCTTTTTCCGTAATCGACTCTTTAATGACAAAATAAATATATAAATAAATAAATAAATAAATAAATAAATACATGGTGGTTGTACATTAATTTTGTGATATTCCTTGGTCTGTCGCTATTTTTATTAATCGCTAAATGAAATCTCATCACGTTGGTGGTATCGTGTCGACCGATCTCTGCCAGCCCCCGTAGCCACCGCCGTAACCGCCGCCGTGATGTTCGGACGCCGTTGCGTAGATCACCTCGTGCCCGCCGCCACCGCCGTCGCCGGACACGAGTTTCTTAAGGCCGATGATCGAGCTCAAGACGAGAGCGATCTTCGCGGTGAGCAGAGCCGTGCCAGCGATAAAAGCGATCTTGCCGTACGCCAATTGCGCCATTACACCTAAGAAAAACAGTCGCGCATTCGTAAAGACATTTCAATTTTCCTCTACGTACATTTTAATTCGTTCGCCCCGACGATCGCTCGGTATCTGGGTCACGACGATTTTTCGATCAATAGACAATTACCTGCAACCGCGAGACCTCCGACAATCAGGGCACCGCCGTATCCCTTGTTCCTCTTCTTACGTCCTGAAGAAACAAAAATAATGATCACAAATTATCGTTAAAATTCGATAAAACGGGAATCAACGGAATCGCAATCACAAAAAAATACTGACCCTGAATAACATCTCCGGGAATGGTGAGCTTGATGGTCCTCGACGCCAGGTAATCGTAAAACTTCTTGTCCAGCTGCTCGTCGAGACTCTTCACGGTGGTGTCGTTGGATTGCTGATACGAGCGCTGTTGTTCGTTGCTGCCCGACGAAGCCGGGTCCTTGGCGATCGAAACAAAGTCATTGATGACGTACACGGAGTCGTCCTTGATCGCGTTGTCGAGGACCTCGAGGGCCCGACGTTTCAGGCAATCGAAGGTGTTCTTCTCGGTGGTGCATCGCTCGAAAAGTTTTCCGAACTCACCGGCGCGTGCGACACTCACGGTGGACGTGAGAAGCACGAGCAGGTAGCCAACAAGGCACGCCGAACCCTTCGTGACCCGTGTCCCCTTCATTGGCCTCCTGATACAATATTGCGGTGTCAATTAATTGCTCAAATCGCTCGTAGTTAAATATTTCAATGTATCATTTGAAAATGATTTCAAACCGAGGAAAT
Source organism: Pimpla rufipes (assembly GCA_963932165.1). Lineage (NCBI taxonomy): Eukaryota > Metazoa > Arthropoda > Insecta > Hymenoptera > Ichneumonidae > Pimpla > Pimpla rufipes. The sequence continues at coordinate 15,386,058 of OZ010635.1, forward strand.
TTGTAACGCGTAAACCGTGAATCGAGGAAATTCGTTATCGCGATTGTTCACTGTTATCACCGCGTGATACCTACTTCCTATAGTTACAACGAACCGCAGTCGTCACCTTCGACTAACAAAACGTCCTCGAGGGGACTCAGCTTTTATACTCGGCATTAGCGGAGCACATTCCTTCTCTTTTCCGTCATTTCCCTCTACGTCCTTGCGCTCTCGTCGTCTCCTTCCACCGTGGTTGCTCAACCAGGATGATAATAACACGAGCACCCGGGAGGACACCGGGTGTACCAAGGCGCGCGCGCGCGCTCTGTTTAACGCCCGCTCGGTTGATGTGGCCTACACCTACAGACGTGTTGCACACCCGATACCAAAACAATGATGCACGGACACGCGAAGCCGGCACACTCCTCCTGACCCTCTTGCCAAACGATCCTCGCAAACGTGGACTTTAGCGGGGAAGCGTGACTGGCCGCGAAAGACGGACGGCGAGGATGCCTCGGATCCCGAGGTATCCGAGCGAAGCCGCACTGGACGCTTTAGACGCCTTAAAACGCTGCTTGTGGTCTGCGCGAGTGTGTGTGTGAATCGACGTGCGTGTTTGAGCCGATGCTACGCGTGCGAGTGGTAGGTGTGTTACGGAACAGGTGCGGAACCGTGGACCTCGTTGTTACGTTTTACCTTGATTACAGTCTGTGGCCGGCTGACTGACTGCTATTCCATTTTCCAGACTCTGCGGCGCAAACTCGTTTCCACCGGAGGGTGGGAAAGATTTTAATGGACGTGGGTTACGCGGTGGTTACATTATACATAGATATATATTATACTCGCGATTGTTCAGTGTGTTTACTCTCGTAATCGGGGCCTCCAACGTTCTCTGGACGTGCGAGGCGCTCTTTGGGTCTCGTGCGCTTTGCTTGGTTGTACGGCAAAGCTGTTAGAGGCGTTTGAGGACCACGTGTGGCGATGGAAAACAAATAGGAGACAGCGAGGTGACCAGAGCGGTGAAGCTGGACCGGAAGTGAAGACGACGGACGTCGTTCTTGCCGGAGCGAAAGCAACTCGGAAAAAAATTCTGGATACTGGCACGAGAGTTTCTGAATTGTCGTATATTGAAATGCTTAGGGAATTCTTGCGTCTCCTTATCGTGGGAATGAAGACGGATGTAGGATGTGCCCACGAGCGCTTGAAATCGACAGTGAAGCGGATGTATGCAAACTACACAGCGCGTGAGTGAAGTACACTTTACGCGTGTGCAGAGACTTCGTATGTGTCACTGGGCTGCGCGCGTGCCAGATAAATGAGGACGATACCGCAGACTCAGTCCTATCTGTTATTATTGCGGTCTCCACGTCGCCTGTTATTAAATACGCTGTGTAGTACACTACAAAGCAGGGCGTAACGAATTAATGTCAAATACATTGAGACTGGTATACTTTTTATTCTCGTGAGATTTTATTATTTCACTCCGACAAAACCAGAGCAAGGTGACGCGAAGTGGGAGAAGTATTAATGGTATATTCGAGCGTAGTATCTTATTCGATGCTCTTTGGTAAACATCTAGCTCATCCGGGGATCTCGTGTGCCGTGACAAATTTTAGCAACGGTGACAATCAAAGTAGGACGGTTTTCTTTTTTCAGTCCGCATTACTGGAATCTTTGGAACACTAAGATTTTCGTTCGACTCTGAGATTTTCGCGTTACACGCGTAATTATGATTGTGTGAAAAGTAAGAACTTCCGTTAGCAGCTCGACTGAGAAATCTTAGTTAGCCGGGTTAAGCGGCTAAAAATGTGTGGCGTCCAATCACAGCGGGAATAAAACCGTGAAAAATACTCGCGAGCTTATCTGGAACGATACTTTCGATATTTAAAGAGATATCGTAACACCACCTTTTTCCAGGTGTGCAGATCCGATTCGAAATAAGACGTAATCTACTTTGAAATCAACTGGAGGGTTAAAGGAATAAGACATATGTTATTAAACTAATCAACTGTATTTACAAAAATATATATATAAACTGGATCTTCGATGCGACGTTCGTTTCAAACTCTGGTGCTCCAGACAAAATTCTTCCCATTTCTCGGTGAATCCTGACCGGTCTTCTCGTCCTCGGCGTCGTAAACATTGACGACCTCTCTCACGACATGTTGGCCGTAAGTCGGAAAATCCGGCGACTGTTGAGCGGTTCTGTAGGGTCTGTACGGGTACTGATGCTCGTGATGTATCCCTGCACCTCCGCCGTAGCCGTCGTAGCCATGCGGATTCTGAAGACCAAAACCGCCGAAACCCTGCGAGAAGGCGTTGGCGAATGACCCGGGATATCCACCCGTGTTACCGTGACCGCCGGTGACGATCGAATTCCAGCCGAGGAGGCCGCTGAGCAGTAGAGCTACCTTCGTCAGGAGCAACGCCTTCTTCGTGACCAACAGGAGGACCCCGAAGATCAAGGGTATCAAGCTGGAGAGGCTGAACTTGAAGCCGAGGAGAAACGGCAGCAGCAGATTGCGCATCAGCATTCGGCCTGAAACACACAAACGCGGGGGGCGGTCAGGCGAGTTCGTGACGCGCCACGCGAGCGTTTTAAAGAACCGGAACGGCCTTGACCGTGCTGCCGACTGGAGTCAGGTGCTTCAACCCGGTGGACCTTGAAAAACTCGAGAGGCAGCTGAGCCTCGCGAACCATCACCTTCTGCTACCTACCTTACCGACACTCGCGCCGCGGTTCCTGCTCCGTCGTACCGACACGAGTCCTTTCTCTAAGAGCTTACGCGGTTCGCCGACCTCGAGGAGGACACCGCCGTTTCGAATTATCGTTTCCGTATAGCTAGTCCGGTCACGATTAAATTCACTACGTTCCCACGATGGTTTTCACCGCAGCGGTTATTACCGACAAAGCGACGATAATCCTTAGCGAACCACCTACCAAATCATGGTAGTAAGTTTGCAGCTGGTGATTCTGTCGGTGGTTTAGCAGTGCTACAAGGCGAAAACCATTAAGCGAGAGAATTTGTTATGGTGATTTCACCGGTTGTTCGCTAAATATTATCGTCGCTTTTTGAAACTAACCACAGCGATGGTTACGACAGTGGTTTGGTCGGTGGTTGGGTATGCCAGGGATCTTCGTCGACGTAATTTCGTTCTCGAAAACTCACCTGTTCCCAATTGTCTGTCGTTGTAGTTGTTCAATCTCTCGTCCACCACGAACTCGAGCACCCCGTTGCCATTGAGCATCGGACCGACCCTCATCTGAAGACCGGGATAGACGTTGCTGAGGTCCCACTTGAGATTTCTTCTCTCCATAAGCCTGGCGGCAGCCTGGACGACGTTGCCGAAATCCTTAGGGTCGTAATCCAAGTCCAGCAAGTCGCGACTCTGTCCCTCCGCCCTTTCCAGCTTCATACTGTCAAAGTCCAAGACGTCCTGGCTGTTGAGGGACTGGAGAACGCTGAGGGTGCCACGATTCACGCACTCGAACGCTCCGTGGGTTCTTTTGGCGAGGCAGGAGGCCAAAACGCCCTGGAAATTGTCGGTTTCCTCGTCGATCTCGAGTTCCGGACCCGGTTGAGGATCCATCATGACCGTGATGCCCGAGGAGAAGCAAATGAGGAGCAAAAGGTCGCGAAGCTCGCGCTTCATGTTGCCCGGGACGACGTTTTTCGGCTCGTCAGCCTTACGCGTGTAATAGTCGAAAGTGAACTGTTAATTCTCGGCCCTACATCACCCACCTATATAGCCCAGATCTCCCCGCGTTTCACACACGAGGGAACAATCGGTTTCACCGGGGGAATCTTTTGCCATGATCTGAAGCAGCGAAAGTATAACACACACTGTTATTGCCGGTATTGTTACGTACGGTGTGCACGAGGTAAAGCAAAGAGTAGTTACAGTGTCGAATGCGGAGGCTACGGGGATCCGATACACCGGATGCACCCGACCCGAGAACCTTCCAGACTTCCGCTCGACGGGAGACAATCGGAGATTGTGCGGCCGCCTCGCAAATTGGGGCGTCGTTCCGCGCCTCGTCTAGCTAACCGAAAGTGATCGCTGTCTGTTGGTCAGTAACGTGGGTACTCTTTCTTTCACTTTTTCTATCACTAGCCCATACGCGCGCTTAACTGACGCAAAAAAATATATTATAAAAATCGAAAATCACCAAGTTTTTCGAATTTTTTGTAAAAACTTCTCTTTAGAAAAAAATTAATGGCGAATTCGTTGTGTACGGACAAAAATACAGCGAAATGAAGTGTTAAAAGAATAAATTTTTTTTTAATGTTTTCGCACTTTTTTTCGAAATTTCGTCACTTCACTAATATCCAGTAACTTTTTTTAGATTGTTCAAACCTGAATTTTCTTCCTTCGTTCGAAAGACAACTCAATGACGAAGAGAACGCCGAAAGGTGGAACGCGATATCTTGATTTCTTCATTTTTCACAAAATTTTAAAGCCGAACTCTCAGAAATCGTAAACATTTCCCTTGCGTTTTTTGTGAACAAAATGTTTCGTTTTCGTAAGGTTTGGAAACCCTATCCGATGGCAAATTTCCCGCTAATTCCGAAAAGCACTGGTGTTTGCCCGAAAAATAGAAAATTCGATCAGAAAAACGCGAAGTCGACTCAGAGTGACCACCGTGATCGGTGGGAGAAGTGTGACCACGAAGGGTTAACTGAATAATTCTCTGCCAAAAGTTCGGTAACCAGTACTTTTTATCATCTCGTTGGAAACTTGGAATGCGCAAGTGGAAGCTACATTATTGAAGCTATCTAATCGCCAAATTTAAAAAATGATATGAAGTGCTCAATAAGCGCACGACCCCTGAGAGTCCGTGTTAAACTCTTCGATTTTGGCTTCGGATTTCATGCAAAAAATTTTGATAACCGGTCCTAGTATTCAGCCATCGTAAGTTGAGCTCTCAATCTATTACATATTTTGAATTTGCAACTCTGTCTAATATCTCGAGCCACGAGACTACCTCCATAATTTATAGAAAGCGTTCACACATTTTTTGTGCAAAAAATTATGGGAAAGTGACCGTCGATCTTCCACACAAGGAGCAAGTCCTTATTTTCTCGCAACTTCAATTACAATTAACCTAAATTACACCCATTAAAAATGGATGCGGTGATGATCGCAAAGGTAGGGATGATCGACGACATTTCGAGTACACAACGAATTAAATACAAAATTAGATTTATTCATAAATAACAAATATATAAGTTACATGGCGATCCGGCCAATCGGCCGGATTATAAATAATTAATCATTGGGCAAAACTATGGAGCGTGCGAGATGCTGACTAAGAGTCCATCGACGCCCGGACTCCCGACGTTAATCCTGTGTAGATCCGCCGAGAATATGATCTCGAGCGTCGCGAACTCCGGGGGTATGCTGCACGAGTGATCCAGGGGTCGCGACCGTTTGGTTGTATTGAGCACGGTTGCGATATGCCCCCCTTTCCACGTCGCGATGAAAGCTCGATTCACGTCTCTTTAATCACACCCGTTTGTACGTTGTTTAGCTGCATAGTGGAGTCTTCGTCCTTCGTGGCGTCTCTCGTGGTCGTCGTCGTCTTCGTCGTCGTCGTGAACGTCGTCGCTGTCGTCATATAGTTAATCCTCGTCGTCGTCGTCGTACAACAGATTGAATAACAATAAAAAAAAACTTTCATAGTAATCCAGTTGTCTTCCACAGTCTCGTGTCATGTCGTCAAAGTCACTGTCAATTTTAGTCCGTTTGTCAGTTGTCTCGGTGCAAGTGTGTCTGTTTTTTTTTCTCGTCTTTCTCGTTCTGTCACGTCGTGATTAAAGGCGCGTCACGCTTCCCCAGGCGAGTTTGGTTAACCGTCGCCACGGCCATGAGTGAGGTTGAACTTTAAATAGATTTAATGTCGCGGGACGATTTGAAGTACGTTTTTTCTCTCTCTCCCTCTTCCTCTCGTGATTTTCGTTACCCTCTTCCCCTATTATCATCTCTATGTTAGCGCTTAATTGGCTACTGGTTTGTAGGCGTTGTAAGCCAGCTCGGAACCGGCCGACCTCGCCCATCCGTGGTGATCGTGGTGCTCGTCGTGTCCGTGGGACACGGGGTGGGCCACGACCTCGACGCTCTGGTGTCCCTTGGCGGCCAAGAGCTTCTGGAGTCCGAGGATGAGGGAGATGATCAGGGCGATCTTGCCGACGATGAGGGCCTTGAAGGCGATGAGGGCGAGTCCACCGAGGAGGATGGGGATCAGGGCGGCGGCCTTGAGCTTCAGCAGCAGGAGGATCGGCAGGAGGGACTTGACGATCTTCTTCTTCTTGCCGCGAGCTGTAACGGTTAAGACAGGCGGATCGTTAGCGGCGAATCTGGGACGACGATCGCGATAATCGGTCGCGGCTGCGTCGGCACCGCTGTAATTACCTTCGTCGAACGAGCGGGAAACCTCCTCGGGAAGGCTGAGCTCCACGGTGTGGGTGGACAGGAACTTGCCGGCTCTGTCGAGGAGCGCCTCATCGACCGCAGCCTCGCGGGCGTCGACTTCGGCGGGCAGGGTAGACTCGATGTCGTTCAGCGACCTTGCGTTCTCGGCGCGGCTGCAATGAACGATTATCATCCGTTATTGTAATTCATCACCGCGCGACTAGCGCGTCGTAATATGGTAGATGCGGTTTGTCGTACGAGAGACGTCGGGACTCGTGAATGGGATTCGCGAGATCCCGGTTAATGGAATTGTATTTTTTTACAACGTGGAGATAAAAATTGCGACGGTTAGACGACGTCTCGCGGAGTGAATGAAACCGAGCGGCGCGAAAATGCTCTGTGCAGTTTCATTGAGCAACAGTCGCGCTTCGATTATCACCGAATGAAAACGAATTATTGGCGATAGCGAAAGGACAACGACTCCTGCGTAGTATTTTTTTTACGATCTTAAGAGACGTTGCAATGAGATTTTTATCAATGAAGCAACATTATTTGACAAATCGTGCGAGGCTGTACGTTTCACTTTCGCGGTGCGTAACTGATCTCTTTGAATTTGTCGAAAAAAAAAAAAAAAAAACAACCAATGGTACATTATTGATCCATACCTTGACTTGGCTTCCTCGGTCTGGACGATCTTAAATCCGTCGATGACGCTGATGTCGGCGGATCTGGCGGCACGATCGACGAACCGAAGGGCCTTGAGCTTCAGGCACACAGTGAGATCGGCCTCACCCTGGCACGACGAGTAAACGTTGAATGCATCCTCGAGCAGCGACCTCGATTCCGATGCGTCCTGGGCCGACGACGAGGCGGGCGCGGCGAAAGCCGCCGACGCAACGAGCGCGAAAACTGCCACGAATTTCAGCATCTTGATATATAAAATCCTCTCGTAACTTCACCGAAAAAAATGTCTGTATTTTTTTTTTTTTGCACCACGAAGTCGAACTTCGAACTGTGTGACGAGTCTGCTGTACGTACGACGACGAGGAGCGAACTTTGCTCAAAAAAATTTAGAACCGGCGAGGGTCTTTGATTTTTTTTTGCTGTGCTGGTTGACCGACGACGTTCGTATCGACACTGACCGAAAGAATCACGATGCTGCCTTTTATCCTCGACGCGAAAGGGGCCCGCGTACGTTTTTGAAATTTTGATGGCCCCCACTTTGGGGCACCGGGGTCTCTCTCGCGCGTTCTTACTCCCGGCTTCTGCTGCCGCAGCCGCTGCCGCTGGTGCTTCGGGCCAAGACTCGCGCGGTGGTCCCCCCCGGTGCCCCCCGGTAAGCCCCCCGCCCGCCCGCCCGAGCACACACGTCGTTCGTCGTCGTTCGTTCGTTCGTTCGTTCGCCTGGGCCTCGGCGCGGGCCCCGCGAGTCGACTTCCCCCCTGGGGTCCGAGCGCCGCGCCTGTCTACCCCCCTTGCGTACCCTTCGGAGCTATTGGCTCCTCTCCGACGGACGAGCGGGCACACCGAGCTCATTACAACGTGTACCTACTACTACTACCGTTGCCTCTCGTCTCTCTCCTCGTCTCTCCTTCGCCGTTCGGTCGGTCGCGCGTCTCTCTTACCTTCGTTATTTCACGAGCCGCATTACCGCCACTGAAGCATCATTGTACACCGCGTAACGAGGCTCACGGTCCGCGCGCGCGCGCCTCCGACTTTTCCGACTCTCGTGCACGAAGACGTTGGACATTCGTGCACGCGCGTCTATGTGAACCGCGGGTTTTGAGGAACGCAAATCTAGGCATCGCGGAGAAGGCGACGCGCGAAGAGAGAACGGAGAAATAGGCGGTGCACGCACGAGCCGTCCTTACGTCTCGACAATGCCGGACTTGTCGTTGCTCCGCTTTGCAAAAAAAAAAAAACAAGAAAAAGAAATATAGTATGAGTGTTTCTTTCACGCAAAGACCGAGTGCCCTATGTACTACTGCGAGTAGAAGTAGGCGACGCACGCAAGACTCGTCCTTACGGCTGGACAACGCCGCGACTCGGGGTTACACTTGGCTTTGCAAAAAGGAGACGAGTGCTTCCTTCGTGCGAAGACGAGTGCCCTGTTCACCGCGAGGCATTCGGGCACCTGTAACCTGCTGGCGGTTGGCGCACGACGTGTATGCAACGAGAGCGTTTGCGGGACGTTTCGACGCGCATGCGAGCATCCGGTTTGCGATTATCCACGCGCCTTGGGCACTCGTTTAAAATGCATCTTCGGCGCGGCCCACGCGTTGGTTCCTTTGGTCCAGCGAGAGCCACGAGGGCCTGGGAATACAACGCAGTTTTGGGGTTACAGGGCGTGAGACCCGGGAACGGGTCAAACGTGCCGAGAGTTTTTTTCTTCCACGCGCGGCGTTGCTTTGTCCGCTTTTGGTAGATTTTTTTTCTCACATCGTGACTGGTTGAGGGATCGCAATTAGCATTTGGAGCTTGTGAATCGGTTTGCGAATTTTATTTTATCTTGTTTTGTCGTTGTTTTTTTCTGGCGGATTAACTCGCGTTGGTTGTTTCGGGTACCGTTAGCGAGAGAAAAAATGTAATCCGTGGGAACGCAGGCGCAGATGTGGTGCAAATTAGCCGCGCAAAGTCGGATTTTCCTTATAGCGGCATGATTCGTGGCACTTATAAGAATATTGTAATAAGAACAACTGTGGTCCATAATTAGCGCCACGTCCGCCAATTTTCGACCGCGACGGAAATCCGTGGTCTAAAAAACTTGGGCAGGTTTCTAATTTTGTAAGAATGATTTTTGGCGTTCATTTTATTCGACAATTGCCGACAAATTTATCCCTAAAATGTTTCACGATAGTATCGTGATTCCGTCGTTAGGGTAATTTTTTGTCTTCAGGTATTCGCATCGCAGTTGACACATTTAGTATATTTCTCTTAATTCCGACTAAATTTATCCGCAATTCGGGTCACCAATACGGCTAATTTTCGGTCGCGCTGGAATGCAAAGCGGGTATTATTATGGTGATTCCGTCGCGTAGATTTCTCGGTGAAGGACGCCGCGCGATATCCGCGTAGAGGAGGCATTTAATACGTGGGCATCACGAAAAAGCCGAGAGACATTTTATTTTACAGTTAGACAAATATCGTCAACCTCCGCGGGGCTCTCGGCGGCGACGCTCGCGCGGCGATCGCCGCTTGCGGGTTGACCAGAAAATCGTGTCGAATCTCACGACGCGCGGCGAGAGTCTCCCGGCGTCGCACCAAAGTGAAGCCCTGCAGAGGAGACGAGCAAGAAAAGAGGAAGAAGATGAGAGCGACGAGAGTGCCGAGCGGCGTGCGAGCGGTTTGTACACGATGCGGCTATACCCGATGGCCGTGTATGGGGGCCACGCATGCTCGAATCCTATGAATAAATTATTCATCTTAAATTCCGGCGTCGCTGGGTCTTTGGTTTCTTCGGCGATGCCGCTCGCGCGCCCACGGTGTCCTCAAAAAGAAAAATCCAGTGGCGGCCGGCCGTCTCTATCTTCGGACCGAGATTTGTGGCCGTCAACGAGAGGAGTGACGAAATTTCGCCACCCAGAAGATGAAAAAAAAAAAAAAAAAAAAAAAAAAAAACGGAACTGAAGTGACGACCCCAACCGCCCCGAGGACGCGAGGGCCGAGGTTGCTCGGGGTCACCGAGCGAATTTACAACGCCGGACAATTTATCGACCCTCAATCATCGTGGCTGTACAGGTTTGATATCCTCGAGTCGCGCAGGTGTTCGTAACGACCTAAAGTTCTGGGTCTTCGTGTCGTATCCTCGTCGGGTGCGATCCTGTCGCATTTGGGATTGACCGAGAATCTCGCGCATCAAAAAATTCGCGGAAACGAAATTCGTGCCAACGAAGCTCGCGACGATCCCTCGTAGCCCTGGTTGGCGGACGGTTTTTTGGATAAAAAAAGATGTGAGACGTAAAATACCCTGGTACTTTGATGACCATTAACACGTCTATTTTTAATCAACCGAAAGCGTCCGGTGACCGTGAGTACATTCACGGATTCCCAGCGTGTAGCCCAGAGACAGAGAAAAGGTCACTGGGTCACGTTAAAAATAAAATTGTCGCGGCTACACGGACGGTCCGAGATTTCTTATCCTTATGCTAATGAGAGGGCTTGATTTTCGCTTAATTCACGGATCTTCCGGATCCCGAAATTTCTCCTCAGACCGCGGGGACCCTCGGACTCGGCGTGAACCAGAGATCGGTATTCCATTCAAGGATCCCAAAGGTTCACGGCCACTGTGGGCTCAATGGCGATCGGCCGATGAAATCGGTGTCAGCCGATGTCTTTTGCGGTCTATTGTCCTATTGCCATAAAAAAATTTCACCGCGGTTTATATCGTGGTTTATCGACGAAACTGCGTAGAAATTAATTTATTCCCGGTGCCGGGAAGGATAGCGCTCGAGCGCTCGAGCATCGCGACGGTGCCTGCGACCGGCGCAGCTCCGATCACAGAGGCGGAGGGGCGCTTAACGGTTTTCGTGGAATGTGCGTGCTGCCCGGTCAGAATCACCATCACGACAACTAAGTCGACGACGAAGACGTCGCACAGTTGGGACTGAGCCAGACCGAGAGGAAGCCGTGGCCGCGCCTCCCGATGACCCCGAAGCCCAAGTTCCTCCTGAAACACTCAGCGACTGGCTAGAGAAAAGACGGATCCGACCGTGAAATAAGTAGAAAAAAGAATTAAATAACAAAGACCGTGCACGTTGCTTTGTCCTATCAGCCGACGTACACGCGGCCTCCCCTATGAGAAAGTAAGCGATTCATTTTCCATGCAGGAGGAAATTTTGGGTGCTGTGGACCAAAAAAATAACGAAGCAATAAAGCGTGATTCGGCTCGGGTAACATTTTTTTATAACTCAAGGCACTGCGGGCTTTCGATTTTTTGCAAATTTTGGTTCGAAGCCTTAAAAAATTGTGGGCACGGGAAGATGAATAACGTTGACTGTCTTGATTGGCACTTTCAGCAAAATTAGAAAAAATTGAATCGTTGCCAAAGTCAATGCCGAAAGTTGTTCACTAATTATGTAGAAAGTGGCCTGATAGCTCGAAACTCGCGCGAGTTAAAACGCGAACGGACTTTTTTCGAAAAATTAGAAATCTAATTAAATTTGAGTGAGTCTTTCGAATATTGCGTAAATTGGCAGAGCAAAGAAACTGCTCTATACGTATCCTGAATTTGAGCTCCATAAACAAAGCTGTTTTCGTTAAGAAAAAATCTCCTGACATTCAAAGGCTTTTTTCGTGGATACAAAGCCTCCTTTATGAGGAAAAAAGGAGAAAAAATGGAAAGAGGAGAGAAGAGACACTGCGAGAGAGTCACGTCTGCGTCGTACTCAGAGATGAGCGACAAACTTTCTCCGCTAGAAGATGATGCGGTGGAACTGGGGACTATTTAGAAATGGTGGAAACTTCACCTTTGACCGACGGCCCTTGGCTGAACATTTCGTCCCATGAATAAAAAACGCTTCTCATTAGTCTATCCGATTTCCCCTAAAAAAAAAGAATAATTAACGAAAAAATATAATTGATGATTATCCAAGAGAATTAAAATTATCGTTGAATTCCGACAATCATATTCGATTATATTCGACCGACACAACATGTATAACATGTGTTTTCGATACCTATATTTTCACGATACGATTTTCAAACGTTATCGCGAAACTGGGCTAACAAGTTTTTTTAAGGATTATCGTCGATTAACAAACAGCTCGCGATAACTTTGTGCGTAAACTAATCCATCTTAATCGCGTTAGAAAGAGAAAGTGTGTATGACAGGCTAGAGTGAAAAAATTGACGAGCGAAAGATAGAAAAAAAGCGACACGTGAAACAGCGCACGAGGCAGTCCGCCGATCCCTTGCTCATCGCCGTCTATCGAATCCTCGTGTTTGAAGCTCAAACGCGAGTGGGTAACGTGAGAAATGAACCCGCCGCGGCGGACTTTCTCCAGCCAGCGAACGAGTGAGTAAAGCCCGTGCGTCGGGCTGCCCGAGTCTCATCTCGTCTCTCGGTTCTCTCGTGCATCGCCGAAATGTTGGACTTTTAGTATAACCTGAAATCACTTCAAACATTTTTTTGTCTGTTTCATATCTTCAGCGAAGGCGGCGCAGTACCTCGAGGAATAAATAAATGTGTGTAATTATTTGAGGTTTCCTCAAATAATTACACAAAAAAAATGAATAGATCCAAATTCTGTCAACAAAATGTCTAAATCGACCCCACGAAATTTTGTCTCCATAACGACTTTTAACCTGCACCATCGTTCTCAAGTCGGATATTTCGTCATGAACAACTTTGATGGCATATATTTTTTGCGTGATGAAAAACGTTAATTTCGGACGTTTTTTTTATTCCAGAAGTGACACATTGGACTTCAAAAGCCTGAAACTGCAAATGCAATGGACACTTTCGCGAGAATATTTGAAACCTTGAGACTCTCTGGCGATCACACGAGCCGCATACCACTTGGTGCATTGTAGTCGTCTCGGCTGAATCCCGCATTGCCGACAATCCCGAGTTTCTGCAAATAGAAACGAAAGGGAAGACTTTTTCCCGTCTCATCGCCCGGAGTCTCGAGGATTTCCGGCAGCGTTTGCTGATCAGATAAAACTCGCGGCACGCTAACTACCCGGGTACACACGGGAGACGCGCGTGAGCGCACATTTTTCTCGCCCGTGTGCGAGTGAATATTAAGCGTGCGATCGGGAGAAGAGAAGTCTCTTCGATTGGTGTAACGAAAAACTTTCTCCGCAACAAGTTCAAGCGCAGCGGCAACACCAGCGGGTATAACATCATTCAGCGGCGAATCTCGCCGAACACGTGGACTCCCTCGTCTTCGGGCATCGCCGGTGGTCATCGTCGTTGGTTGGCCGACGACTTATCGTGCGATCCGAAACGGCTGCGAGCCCGAGGATCGCGGTTCATCGAACGTGCGCGTCGCGTGCGGAGAGATTCTCACGGCCACCGGGAGGACATCCGGAAAAATGAATATAGAACGCAGGAAATAAAAGGAAAAGAGCATTCGGCGTCTCGTAGGAAAATCTACAGAGTGAACAAAATGACGAGACGCGAAAGTCCTGAATTGCCTAAAACGCTAATCAAACGGATAGTCCGCAAAAAATGTCACAGCCACCGGAGGACGTCGAGAAAAATCCGGAAGACGTAAGCGGGAGGTGGAAGAAAGAGAGCCATCGATGTCACGTGAGAAAATTTCGAGAGTGATAAAAATGTGAAGACGCGATACTCGCGAGTTATTCGGATGCCCAAAATGGCTAATTAACCGGCTATACGTGGGTATGAGAAATACGCCTTGCGGAGAATCGACGCGCCGGTACACCAACGGATGGTAATCGAATGAAAATAAAAATAAAATGTTTAATCAATCGGTGTCACGTGGCAAAATCTCAAGAGTGAACGAAAATGTGGAGTCGCGATACTCGGCGAGTCGTTCGGCTGCCCAAAACGCTAATCAACCAGATATACACGGAGACGAGAAGTGAGCCTTGCGGAGAGCCGAGGCGTCGGTACACGAGCGGGTTGTAATGGAACACTTTCCTCTCCCCGACGCAGCGGTGAGAGTGAACTCGTCGGAGGATCGAGGTCGGGTCAAGGCCCCCGTCAGGCAAGCGCAGGCTCCGTACGCGGTGTCCTCCGTTCCTCTTTCTCCGCTTCTTCGTCGTTACCCGCTTCCTCCGCATCGCCTCCAACTATTTTCTACCCCGTTGTCTTTGACCACCGTCGTACGCACCGGGTATCTTCGGCTTCGCCTAGAAACTATGGCGACAGAGACGCAGATGGTGTTTCCACCAACCACGAGAATTTCATACGTCAACCATTTTTTAGAGAAACACGCTTACGGTGATTCTGAATTACGATAATGCCATAGAATTTAACGCCATAAGTTTATCCTACACAGGGTACGTGACTTCAGCTAATACCGAAGACGTTTAACTGTTTAAGGCTGAAGCGTATTTCCGACTTTAATAAAATACCGCTTCAATGTGGAGAGCTGAATTTTCACCATACCCACACGGAAGAAAATATTATAAACGATAAAAGAAAGTTTCCTCTGAAAAATCTGATTTTCTTTTATTATATCCAATACAACATGATCATAGATCAACTGAATGCTGACAATTGCGACATTTTTATTTATTTTTCAGTGCCTAAAAGTTTCTAGATAAAAAAAAAACTACGTTCGTTTTCGTGTCGGTGAATTCCACTGTTGACTAAATAAATTTGGCTCTCCATTTCTCCTATTTAGCTCGTACTTTCATATTCCACATGCGGATTCATTTATTTCGCACGCATCAACGAGGCAAAAATTCCACAGACTACAGTTGCGATTCACAGAGATTGACCGATGCTCGAGTCAAAGTGCAAAAAATTCCCACGATGTAGGTATACAGGTCAAAAAATTGTTATCCTAAACAAATGAGAAAATTCACAGTCGTTCAAGTAGCCGTGAATCTCCTCTCACAAGTTTTCAAAAAACTCAACAACCACCAAAAATCAACTACAAAAAACTACAAAAACCACGAAGCCAAAATGCTACAACAAAAATCCCTTTAATTCTCCACAACGGCGAAAAAAAAACCGACCACCCATGATCATCCCGAACGTTGAGTAGGTCCACGAAGACTCAACACGGCGCAAACAGCACAAAGCTGAGACAGCAGAGTCTCGCATCTGTTGTGCTCCATGTGTGTCGCCGTGTGTGAGTGCGCGACAGGTAGAGAGTGTTAGGCGCACCAGCGCGGATGCTGATGCTGACTGCTGGCCTGGCCGTCCTGGTTTACTTCCTCGTACGTGAGGACCGAGGCACGCGGGCTCCTGGATCCGTGTGGAAGCGAATACACGCACACACGCTCGGCGCTCGCTCGGTTCGCTCGGTTCGCTCGTTCGTTCGTTCGCCCCGAACGTATCGCGCGCGCCTTCGATCCTCGGATCGTGCCTGCCGGGAGGAGTCGCCGCCGTCGTCTCTCGCCGCCGTCGAGAGCGCGTAAGGTGCGTCTCGCACACGCTCGTGACTCTCTCGCGCGTTCGAGTTACATCGCGCGCGCGCGCGCTGGTTTTATGTAGGTAAATGCCGGACGCGCAGGGCGAGCTCCGAGCCGAGAGTAATGCGGTGCCCGGCAATGAAGATGGAAACGAGCCGAGCGGCCAGCAGCCTTGGCTCGCTGCTCCCATGGCCTGCATCGCGCGTCCAAGAGAGACTCACCGAATCGCCGACCTGTTCTCCCGCTGTCAGGCCGGTTGCGCGCGACCGCCTCGTACGATGATACTGGCAAAACGCTCGTCCAGCATCTGACGCGCTGGGCCGGAGTCATTGATGCACCGTTGCCTCGAGGCGACTCAATCAGCTCGAATCTTAGCGCACGCGATATACTCATCGCTCTATGATTTCTACGTGAGACTGAGAAATAAATGAAAAGAGGCTTCTGAAAAAAACTTGGCCATTTTTCTTTTTTTTTTTCTTTTTTTTTCTTGAGGATTTTCGCGAGAGGGGAAATAAGATGGCTAATGCTGTGGTATTGTCGTGGCTTTTAGCGAGCGCGTGTACGAATCCAGGAACACCGTCACGGTAGACTCGGTCAGGCTCCAATTATTTTCACCGCGTGGCCCAGCGTGGTACCGTCGTTGTCGTCGTCGTCGCCGTCGACGTTTCTCTCCGACGACCGGATAGAGCGAGACACGCGTGTGCGGGTTCGAGAGTCTCTCGCTCGGTTTACAAGTTACTTTGACTCTCCGTTATATCGCGGCGAACACGAGACTCGCACGCGCGTTTTTTTTTTTGTTCTCCTCTTTCTCTTCGCCGGAGGAATTTACCCCGCGAGTCTCTCTCACGGCTTCCGGTTCCGATTTTCTTTTCTCACATCGGGAACTAAATGACACGAAAAAGAAGAAGACGAAATGACGCTGCGGCTTTTGTCTTATTACAATTTATTTGGATTTCTATATAATAAATATACATTTGTAACTTTGTCGTGTGACTCACGTTCGCGTGGCCAGTTAGTCGCGCCCGAATCTTCGTTAGCGACGAACAAAAAAACGCTTTTACATTTGCTGCCGATTAATTTTTTTTTTTTTTTTTTTTTCGTTCGACTGATTATAAAATTAGGGTGGACAATAAATACTGTGAGGATGATCGATCGTGCTACGATGGTGGGATACACGTGAATGAATTACGATGAATTAAATAGTAGAAAAGATCGAGTGTGTGTGTGAGAGAGAGAGAGGAAGCATAAATACGCAGAGTGCTAGAAAGTTTCGCAATCGAGATGCGAGAAGGAAAAATCGTGATCGGCTGACGTCCTTAAAAGTCGAGGGTGCAAAATGACGAAGAGAGAAAATGGAAGATCACAGAAAGTGCGACGGACGTGGCCGAAGATAACAGAGAGAAACGGAGGAAGCCGAAAAAGGATAAATCAACGATGGGGACAGAGAACAGTTACGAACATGATTTCCTCGCTTTCGTGGTTTGGGCCGCGTTAAGAGCTGGCGCTCGACGGTTTGTAGGCGGCGTAAGCGAGATCCGAGGCCGACCTCGCCCATCCGCTGCCTCCGTGGCCACCGGCGACCTGAACGACCTCGTGGCCGTGGCCGTGATCGCCGCCGGACACGAGTTTCTTCAGTCCGATTATGGACGCGAGCACGAGGGCCAATTTGCTCACGATCAGAGCTTTTCCCGCCAGCAGGGCGAGGGCTCCGAGGGCCAATGGCACGAGGGTTCCACCGATCAACAGGGGAATCGCGAGCAGACCTCCCATGTTCTTCTTCTTCTTGCGACCTTGAATTAACGAAACAATTTGTTAAATAATTTTCAGCGGTGTAACATTTGCAATGCGTCATAGATGAACGATTATTCTGCCGATTTTATTGCATTAAATAAATGAATGTATTACATTAATTGATACAAATTACGTAATTACATTTGATGATTAAATTACCTGTTGGTTTGATAATTAAGTTATTTCTTAAATTGGATGATTAAATTATGCATTAAATTTAGTGATTGAATTATGCATTAACTTTAGTGACTGAATTATGCATTAAATTTAGTGATTGAGTTATGCATTAAATTTAATGATTAAATTGTTTATTGAAGTTGATGATTAAATTACGTCTAAAATTAAATAAATTAATTAAATTAACATACCTTCCTCGGTCAGGCTCCTCTGCAGCTCCTCGACATTCGGCAGCTTCAGCTTCAGCGTGTGAGTCTGAAAGAATCCCACGATTTTGTCGAATATCATGGAGTTCAGGGTGTCCTCACGGTCCTCGAGAGCGCGCGGAAGTGACGCCTCGATCTCCTGAATTGACCTGGGAGGCTCCTCGTGGCCGGTCTGCGCCGTGTCGTCCTTGACGAGGGTGACGCCCTCGGCCACGTTCAGCTGGAGATTCCTCGAGAGCCGATCCATGCCCGAGAGCAGCTTGAGCTTGAGGCACGAGCTCAGCTCGGATCCCGCGCACTCCTTGTACACCTGGTAGACGTAGCGAAGCTCCCCAAAGACCCCATTGCCCGTCGATCGCGCGGTCTGATCGTCGATCGAGTTGGTCTTCGAATTCGTCTCCGCCGATCTTGCCGATGCTGTGGCCAGCAGGAGGGCGAGGCAAACGTATCCCTGGGCGAACCGTCTCATTTCTGACAATCTGCTTTACGGGAAAAAAGTCAAATAAAATAAATGTGAAAGAAATTAAAAAAAAAAAGAAAAAACGATGAATATCAAGCGAGCGATAAAAATCAATTAAAATCGTTAGCGATCCCGGCGCGATCGGCGAATAACGTTAGAACGATCGAAAGACGCGTGCACGGGGCTTCAATGTGTCACGCGAGAGATCGAAGATCCGATTAGACGGGAAAATTTATGCGCCAACGCCTAAGACTGGAATTCGACTGGGGTAATTGATTGTATCTCGGTATGCGATATCTCGCCTTATCTGTCCGTCTCTCTCGTCCGCTCGTCGCGCGCTGTGGGCGGCTAGGCGCGCGCGCGAGTCCGTTATTATACCGTTCCGCGATCGGGCCCGACGAGCCGGATAAAATTGACTTCTCCGCGGCCGGCCGGACTCGGGGCGTCCGAGTTCTGGGTCAAACGCGTTGCGCGAGCCATTATAACCCAACGCGATGTTTACCAGTGTGAATCGAACGCCCGATAGATTCCTATGATCGACGCTTCGGCGCCGCCGCGGCGACCGGTCAGCCACGTACAGACGTGGCCCAAGTGGGTTATTAGATTTCCCAATAGTTCGTCCCCCCCCCCGCTCCCCCTCCTCCCCCTCTCCCCACCCCCTTCCTCCCGGCCCCCTTCACATATCATCTCAACCACGTTGGACCGATCCGTACGCGAACACTAATCAACTCCGAGGACGAACGGTTACACCGATTCTCGCGATCGAATGATCGGCGGCCCTCAGGGCCCGCGAGCACGACAGACCGAACAATCATCGTATGATCCAATAATCGCAAACCGCAAACTCGACATTAACGCGAAAGATCCCGAATCCGATATACAGAGACATCATCACACCGCGATTTCATCCCGCCAAGAGTGTAACTCGCGATCACGTTTTTATCATCGCGTAAGTCGGAGGATCTCACGATTTTTCGAACCCAAGATCGAAGTGTCCTCCGTGTGTTTTTTTGTCTTTTTTGTTTTTTTTTTTCTTCTTCATCGTCGCGCTTTTCGCTTACGTTTTTCTCGCTGTTCCGTCGCTCGTTTTATTTTCGCTTATAGGACTCGCAATGGGTAATTGCGTCGATCGGCCGTGAATTGAGTCTCGTCGCGGAGGAGAGAAGACGATCGCGACGAATGAACGTTGCTACGGTGAGGATTTGGTTCCCTGAGTGAGCACTCTACGTGGACTGTACGTAACGGAAGCCCTGCCCTAGCTCTATATATCTGGTCAGGTGTACTTACTCTCCGGTGGGATATCGCCTCCCACCACCGCGTGCAAGGCTCACCACCATCAACAGTACCGCGCGGCAGCAGCAGCAGCAGCGGCAGCTTCAACGCGAGGCATCGCCACCACCGCAGGAGCAGCATCGACGCATCAACGCGCACCGGTACCGAGCGAGAGCGAGACGCCGCCGTTCCTCTTACGCACCGAGACCATTTTCATACCGCGTGCTCCCTGCTCGCCGTTCCTTCGCGTTCCTTTGCCCACCCCGCTCGCCTCCAGTCCCGGCCGTGCTTCACGCTCGCGCTCGCTTACGTGTGGATGATGTTTTTACAGCGCGGCGCGCAAACGCGCGTCGTGTGGGTTCGCTCGTATACCAGCGCAATAAGCCGCTCGCGGTTTGCGTTTAAACGACACAACGACCAACGGAGCGAGGCGAGACGAGACCGAGGAGCGCGCGCAGTCCGCGTATACGTTGCTTAGCCTCCCCCGGATGGGACCGATCCCGAGCCACCGATATCGCTGCCGGAACGCGACGCGCCGCACACGGGGACCGTCGACGCGGTGAAAATACTCGCGCGGCGGATGCTACGGCGTCCTCGCCCTTCCTATGTCGCCTAAACAACGACCGGCTGGACCGCATTTCGTTCCGCGGCTGCGTTGGTCGCGCTTTTTGCCGAGAGAGGAGTTGCGCTTGGTGCGTGAGACGGTGGCTGAGAGGATTTGTTTGTGGTTGACGGATGGTTGTTTAGGGGGTCTCATGGGATTTTTGAGATGGCAAAACGGGTTTTTGGGTGTGGATGTGAGGGGAGAGTGGACGATGGGCGGAAGTGATTTGATTTTTGGGTTGAGAGGAAAGTAGGTGGAAAATTGTTGATAGGGTTTGGTCGTTTTATTGATGAGGGTTCTCCTATTGATGAGGATTGCCAATAGTGATTTGTGGTTTGAGGGAAATGTCGAGGGCGTCAGGGGTTTGGATAAAAGTGCAATGCGGGTTGGACAGTTTTCACCAAGGTTTAAGATTAGACGGATTGTTATCGTCTCTGCGAGAAAATGGAAATTAATGGGAATTACAAAAGACTGTAATTAGCTAATTATTATAATCTCCACGGGAAAATGGAAATTAATGCAAATTACAAAAAAAAATCCTCGCTGCTGTGTAATTTACGGCTTCAACGACTTTGATTTACCTTGGAACACTAACGAGCCGTTTTGTAGTTATCCGAATTTATCATGTCGAAATAAAAAAATGTTAGTATTTTTTCATTTTGGTACACAATTTAGGCGAGAAATATATTTTGTTTCCATGTTCTGTATGGAGGCGAAAGTTTCATTTTTACAGATCCCTTGATCGTGTCTTCGCTATTGTTAAAATCTCAGTCTTCGAAATGTAACTAAAGGCACAACATTTTGTCCATAATACGAGTCCTTCATTAAAAATAAAACAAAACAAAAAATGTACGTTTATGTGTATCCGTGGCTTGTGTACGTGAGGCTGTGGTGTAAAAGCTATTTACACGCAGCGGGTTCGCCACGCTGAGGGCATGAACGGCATTCTGATCTCCCCGCACCGTCACCCGCTCGCCCCTGCGTCACGAATCGTACCCTATTCTACTGCTACACGGCGAGACTCCTCGTGTAGCCGTTGCTCCGGAACGGATTTCATTTCCCCTCAACGCTCTGAGAATTAGAAACCTGTGCCGCCAGTCGGTACTCGGTGTTCACGATTTTAACGCAAACAAACATCGAGTCTTCGAGACTCGCACGTTTCCACGTTTGTGTACATCGCTCGCTTTTATAATCGTGTTCACTGCTACCTTCTTTATTTTAGACACGGCCCAATAAATACAATTTTGTTTTAATAAAAATGATTCTTCACCATTTTTAGAATTCATCTTTATTTTTCAGCATCAAAATACACTTCGAGGATATCGCAATAAAGATTACATTAATTATACTAATTATTAATCAACAACTAAATTAATTATATAATTGCAGCCAGTACAGAAATTAAATCACAGTTTATATTTTTATTTTTATTCTGCCGCGGGAAAATCATCCCGGGCTCTCAACGCGATGTAACTCTCGTTCGTTCATCACCTCGCTCTCCATCAGTTCGAGAGATCCTCGGAGCAAATGTAATTCATAATAATAAAGTCGGTGATAATTGCAGGTATATCGATAAGACGATTCGTCCGCGTCACGTTAATATCCCAGGCTACATAGTAAGCTGGTTTGTATCTTGGCCGGATTCGTCCGATCGCTTCTCTTTCGTCGCGTCTCGGGTCTACGGGGATCCGCGCGGAGCGCGGCGCATTTTGCCATTGCCATTGCCATTACCGCCGCTCCACCTCCCCGTAAACTGGGTCACACCAAGTGAAAACCCGCGCGCGCGAGTCGTTTTACACCACTGTACGCGGATATGTAACACACAATCTTACGGCAGAAACGTCCTGTGTGTGTGTGTGTGTGCGAAGGAGCATTAAAGCAGTTGGCGGAGGCGGCCGGTCCCCGAGCTGCCATGTGGAAGCGCACGGCCCCCCCCCCCCCACCCCCCTAACGTCCGAGTTTGCTTCCCCCCCTCGCCCCAGCCGGTGAGACAGCGTCCAGTAATACCGCGTGAAAAAAAAAAAACAAAAAAAAAATTCTCCCGATGGAAATTCGCGTGGCTCGTATTCTCGCCAGTTAACAATTGCGAGCTAATTTTCATACTCCCCGAGAGTTCTCGGTCGATTTTCTCTTCATTATTCGTCTCGTCATCGCGCTCAGCGGAGTCGTAAAACTCCACCTTCTGCTGCTCCGCGCTTGTTGCATCTGTTTGTCTTCTCCTCGCTCGTCGTGTTCATCCCTTTCCTCGGGTTCATCGCGCGCTAATCGACGAAGCGCAGCGAGAGCCGCGACGCCTGAGCCTCCGATGGCTCCACGACGCTCGAGAAGCCGCTCGGCGTGCCATTAGCAATTTTATTATACCCAAGGCTATGGCAATAATACAATACAATGGCATTGCGATTTCCAGCAATGAAACACGTGCGCGAGTCGCGAAAAATGATCTCGAACGCGGAACGACGAGTGCGTGTGGCGAAAGCGCGAAGATCGCAGCAGAGGACTAAGTAGTCCGGTTGCGGTAGGAATAGCAGCCGGGCGATGCAGTAATGGCAAAGATATATCGGTGGTGGTGGTGGTGGACGCGTTTGCCAGGGTCCGGCGAGCCTACTTCCGGTTCGAAGCTCGGTCACGCTCACGAATTGTGCGGTACCAAACGCGCACCGGTGGTACTTTGAACCACCTGCTCTTCACGAATCATAGATTTTGCTCTTTTATTTTTTTTTCGTCGATAGACATACCAATGGTAAAGTAGATCGCAGTCGTCACTCGACATTGAAACAAAAGAGAATGAGATGGAGGTATGATAATAACTAGACGATCGCCGTTTATCGAAGGGACATTTTTTTACCGTTTATCCTACTCACGGCGTATTTTGTCTTTTTGATTTTGCTCGTTAGGCGTATCAATAATAGTGTAAGGTAAATCGATTGTCGATCGGTATTGAAATGAAACAGAACGAGGTGGAAGTATAACAATAATTAGTCTCTGGCCATTTATCGAAGGGTCATTTTTTGTACCGTTTATCTCAAATAAACGGCGAATTTCGCCTTTTTATTCTTGTTCAATAGGCATGGCAATAATAGTGTATAAAATCAGTCGTCGATCGGTATTGAAACGAAACAAATGAAAGTATGACAATAATTAGTCTCTGGCCATTTATCGAAGGGCCAACGTTTGTACCGTTGACCTCCCACTTACAGCGAACGCAGTGAAAAAAATAGCTGTTTCAGTCGTCACGGTTCCTAAAATCATGATGACCACTTCGCAGGTGTCTCGGTAGAAGCCTCTTCGAAATGTATTAGCTGTACGGGTTTCCGGTTGTATCCTTGGATACTTACGTTCCACTGAAAACCATTTTTTTTTGTGAAATTAGCTCGACAACTAACCGCGTTCTGAATGAGGAATTTTATGCCGGCCACCGGTTCTCACGTATAATTGAGCAACGCGATAAAAAGAGGAGGATCTGACACTGAAAAATATTGCAAATTGGGCGCAACGCCAATTAAAATGTTTATCCCGTCGTAATAATTGATTAACGACGTATACGAAGATAAATCTTCGGGGTCAATTTTCTTGCGTGTACAGTAATAACGTAAATGTAGTTATATTATTCTCAAGTAATTACTGACTGTTACGAAAATTATTATTCGCCTCACAATAATAACTCAACGCCAGTTATAATTCTCACGTTATTGCGTTGATCACAAGAAAAATGACAAATAGTATCGACATTAGTTCCATTATTTCGCTTCGCCTACTACGAGTGCGACAAGAAATTGGTTACTTCAGCTAAACCCGGCGGACACGAAGCGCCAAATAAATATTCGCACACAGCGACGAAATTTTTGTCTCTACGAATCGCAACACGTTCAAAAATATTTTGTGATCGACGAACGGCGACACAAAATATTGGTTGAGGTAAATACAAAAGACACAAATTGTTATTCGTGTCTTTTGAATTTATCTCAACATATTTCGTCTCGCCGTCCATCGTTTACACTTTCTTCCTCGATGCTCCAAAAGCGAACGCGAAGAATCTCCGTCCGCTGGACAGTGATGCACGTGGCAATTATTCGTCCAGCTGTGTCAACCGCGCAGCGCACAGAACGCCCGTTCCGAGTCGGATCGAAACTCGCGCGATGCCCACGAATACCCGGTGGAAGAAAAAGTATGACATATCCGGTGAATTTCTCCGTCGTGGTCACGCGAAGGCTGCCGACCGACGCCGGGAGATGCAACGCGATCTCGCGCGCGCGTTTTCCGCTTCTCCGGTTGTGCGCGACGCCGATGGCGACGGGCAGAACGAGAGAGTCGAACCGGATGCCCCGGACGCCGGGAACGATACGTGAGGCGCAGTGTCGCCCGGGTCTCCCGAGAAATCCGCAACCGACGTTTAATGTTCGCACAACCGCGGGAGATTCGTGCGGAGCGTCCGAGCTCGTTCGCGTCGAATGCCTCGAGGCGAGACCCGTTCGCGATTCCTCCTGACCGAGTGACGCGAGAAGCTACAACCACGTATAATACGTACCGCGCGTCATTCGACGCTTTTTACTCGAGGGCGACGGCGCAAAGCGATGCGGGTTTAAAAAAATATCGTATTATATCGTATTCACGCCGAGTAAATTCGAGAAACGACTACAGGAGAATCGGGCCTAATATCAGTGGTCGTAATTTCCCGGCAGGCCATAATAATGCCCGAATATATATCCTGCCACGCTCGTACGTGTTTACCGCGGCTCCGTCGAAGTAGTACGCGAAAGTTTCTACTTTCGAGTTTATATACGCGAGGGATATTAAGACGTATAAAGCGAGACGGGGGCTATATGGCCGTGAAACTGTTTCCACTGAGACACACGAGATTCGTACTTACGTTCGTCGTGAAACGGACGAGTGACACTTGCGGATGCAGCGAGGCGAATATTTCGGAGAGAAAAATCGACCGACCGCTCGCGGAGAATCGAGATTCGCCCGGACAGGTCGATCGCCGCGTTTCGCGTAGAATTCCGAGTGTTTTCCCCAAAAGCTACGCAAAAAAAAACCGCTACGATCGGCCGTTTCCGAACGTACAGGTTGCGTAACGGTAAAATATGTTGTGCTCGTCGAGCGGAGAATCAGGTGGTTCCTTAGCCATCTGATTGTGGGGCGGGTAGGAAGGACGAGCGAACAGAGGAGTCAATGACGATCCGATGGGGAACGAGAGACAGCGAGGGAAATAAAAAAGACGGAGAGGGAGATAAAAAGATAGCGGAACTATACCGGACCGGAGAAATTATAAAGTTGGTCGACACTTAAAATCCTCGTATTTCTCAATTTTTGTTTTTTTTTTTTTTTTTAGGGGCTCGGGACATTAGCTGCATGTGAAATTCAGATCCGAGGAATTTCATCGTGATCTTCACCTCGAGATGCCTTCGCTCACCGGTTTACATCCTACATACCACGCGGGTCGATTAATAGCGAGGCTATGGGCGCCGTGGGTAATAAAATACTTCATGGGAGTTAGAAGCCACAGGCGCAGAGAGGAGGTCGATAAACAGGAAGCTGGCTGTGGACCAGGCCCGCCGCTTCGTGTGGGACTGGTCATTCCGCACGCATGATCGAGCAGCTCTATACACTCGTTTCTCCCGTCGTTCTCTTCGTAGTCATCCATCAAATCTCAGACAATATGGGCTCACTCACGATTTCTTTTCAGCGACGTTCGCCCTCATTTTATTACAAAAAAAAAGAAAGAAAGGAACACGAAACAATTAAACAGACACGTGTTACAAACATAAACAGCGAAGAGAAAATGATTTTTTTTTCGCGCGCGCTCGACGACGAAAAAAAACCACGAAAAATTATACAATAAATAATTATAACTTAGAGAGGGGGAGAAATAAATAATCGAAGATCGTCGATCGAGGGAATAGGGGGGGGGGGGGGGTTTGAGTATTTGAGCGGTACTGGCGAGAGGGACCCTCGGCTGGAGCAGCGAAGATTGGGGGGAAATCACGTGGCCTAGTTTGGGACTGAGAGAACAATAGGCCGGAAGGAGGAGACGAAAAGGAGCGAGGGAAAGTGAAGAATACAAGTGACAAGTGACAGATGTTCCTAGGTTGAATCGAGGGGGGGGGGGGAGGAGAAATGCGAGACAATGAAAAAGAAAAGATAGGTCAGGGATAGAAAGTGGTCCACTAAAAAATAAATAACTGGGAAGGACCTACGAGAAAGGGAGAAGGATTTTTATACAATTTTGTAGGATACGAATTATTTTTGTTTAAGCTTGCGCTTGTGGCCGGTGCGCGCGATAAGCTAGCTCATGGGCGTCCTGGGGAAGACTCCTTGCCCATCCGTGTCCACTGCCACCGGCGCTCGAGTAGCCACCGCCGTAGTCACCACCGCCGCCTCCGGCGCTGTAGCCACCGCCGCCGCCGCCTCCGTGGCCGCTCTCCTCGTGGCTCACCACGTGGCTGCTGCTGTGATGGGGATGCGCCACGACCTCGTAGGTCACGTGCTTCTGCTGCGATCCCAGGAGCTTCTTCAGTCCGATTATGGCGGATATGACGAGAGCGATTTTACCGACGAGGAGAGCCTTTCCGGCAATCAGGGCGATGGCACCGAGTGCGAGCGGCAGAAGGGCTGCGGCCTTCAGGGCGATGGCCATCATCAGCGGTCCGAGGATTTTTTGCGCCTTCTCTGTAACGAAAAAGCAATGGGAGACATTAATTCTCGGATACGTGAAAAAAATGGAAGACACTGAGAAAAAATCATGCAGTTGGGTCGACTAAATCTGCGTTCCGTTAAATTCGCATTGTCGGTTCTTTAAAAAAATCGGTTCACCAAAATATTGTTCGGCCAACAATTTTTGAACCGTACGAACAACAAAGTTTCAGGTCCTTAAAAAAATCGGCTGACCAGAATATTTTTCAGGCAACGATTTTTTTCGTGTACCACCAACAACGTTTCGGTCCTTGAAGTAAAATCGTTGGGCCAAAATATATCTCAGGCAACGATTTTATCGTGTACCAACGACAGACTCGTTACAACTTTCGTTCGTCAAACACAGATCTCATCCGCCCAACGAAACATTCTTTTCCTCTCAGTGCACAAACATTCCCGAGATCAAAAGTCGAGTCGTGATAGTCGCGTAGATTCAGTCTCAGTGATAATGCAGCTGCTTACGAGAGAAAACCTTCCGCCATCGTATCCACCAGATACGATCTCACGCTCGTAGTATAACCCAAAGCCCCCAACCGGTCTCACTGAAAGTCTCGAATATACAGCGCGTATAGCGCACACGGAGCGTAGTGGATTCTAGATTCCGTGACATCGTTCTCGAATTATAGCCGCGTATGGTACAAGTGTGAGAGAGCGACGCGTATTAAGTGGAATAGGCGAAGGTCAAGGCGAAGGTACGAGAAGCAGAGCCGCGACACAACGAGGCGCAGAGAGGCGGCTGGGTTAAAGAAAGTATGTCAAAAATCTCGCGCGGCGGGATCCTCTCTCTTCGCTTTGCTGGATCTCTTGGTCTTCCGCGTGCCGAGGACTCAGCAGCAGCAGCAGCAGCGGCAGCAGCAGACGACGCTGCTGGCGCTGCCGCCTCTCACCACCGGCCGCCACCGCTTGACTCTCCTCTTCGTGTGCGCACGCGGTGGAGGATCAAGGGGAAGCGGAACCAGTTCCTCAGTGGGTCAACGCCTGCGAGCGTCGCCGACGCCATGACGCTTCTTCGTCTTCTTCCCTCGCGGCTCGTATTCCGGGCCCCCCCGCGACCGACCGATTAATCCCCCATTCCCGTTCCCCCCTGGTCACGATAATACGGTTTATTACTTTGCCTATTATTCCCCGCGAGTTCCCACGCAATTACGCGCACACTGCTTCTCTCTGTGCACCGTTGGCCTTACATAGTTAGCCTCTTTTCTATTTTTTTTTCTTTTTTTTCTATTTTTTTTTTTTTTGCAAACCGGAAATTTACCGTACTTTTCTTACTTTCAATACTCTCGATAGTCTCATGCACCGTCCGATCTATAAATAAATCGGGTGTACTCACTCTTCTTGCCACGACCCTCGGCCACGCTGTCGCCAAAGTCGTCGAGGCTGCGTCCCGCGGACTCGATGGCACCGAGGATGTCGGTTCCCTTGAGGTCGACCTTGACCGAGTGGGTCCTGAGGAATCTGCCGAGACGGTCGAAGAGCAGAGCGTCGACGTCGGTAGAGTCGATGGACCTGGAATATACATTTTTTTAATTAAAAAAAGATATTAAAATTCGCGATAATCAATACACTTAATTATTTAAAAATGAAAACATTGTTTCAAAGTTGCGTTATCAAAAAACGAGACCCACCTGGGTGCGCCTTCCTCGGCGGTCGTGGTCTTCACAACAGTGATACCCTCGGAGAGCGTGATGTCCTCCTTGTCGGCCAGCATCTTGTCGACAAAAGCGAAAAGCTTGTACTTGATGCAGCTGACCGATTCCTTCTTCAGGCAGTCGGTGTAGATGGTGGCCATGAGGTCATTCTCGCCGCCCACGTTCTTATCGGACGCCGGAAGTGCCATCGCCGTGGACACCACAAGCGCCCACATCACCGTCGCGAAGTACTTAGTGGTCATCATGACGACTTCCACCCGGTTGGGACTATCCTTCACAGAACAACAAAATCAGTAATCTCGTCGGTTACCTCATATTCCAATTTCAATTATTTTCCCAACTTCGACAAAACCCGAGGAGAATATTTCGAGTAAAAAAAAAAAAAAAAAAAAAAAAACCGCAAGTCGGAAAAGCACCGGATCAAACGACAAACGTGACTGGAATCGTCGAGACTCAGTACCGAATTGACTGTTGCGCAGGCGCCTGCTGTTTGACTCTTCTGGTGTGTCGCACGGTGCGTGTCAACGTTGATGCGATGTTGACTTGTGTGTTGCATCTAAAAGAGGTTTGCTTTGCTTTTATACCGCGATCCACGAGCCGAAGCGACCGAGGACAGACAGAGGGGTTCCCGTTCGTGTTCCCGCGTGTGCACCTCCTCCTGCTCGCCGTAAAGACCGGCATCCGCGCCGCGACGGCGGCGGCGGCGGCGGCGGCGGCGGCCGCTCTCGGTGTGTATTCCCCTCGTTCTCTCCCTGTCTGTCCGTCTGTCCGCGCGCTCTCTCTGTCCTCTCGCTCCCCACTATCCTCGCGCCCCGTGCCCCGTCCGTACATCGCGGGTTCCATACCACACGTCCCCGCTTGCCCCTACCTTCCAACCCACCGGCGACAACGTCATCTCATCCCTCTCTACCGGCGCCCGCCGCGCGTATACAGCCGCGGCCTCTTCCTCGGCCGCTCTCTGTGTGCTGCCTCTTCTGCACCTCTTCGCCCGGCGCATGGGTGGCGGAATACGCGCGATACCGATGTGCCCCCCCGCACGTGGGAGATGGACCGACGGGGGAGACCCCCGAGGACCCTTTTGCCTCCCATACGCCTCGACCTGGTATTTTTCGGCAACCGAAGCGATGTGGCCGAGTCGCCGTACGGGCTGACCGCGCGCTGGGGATATAGAGGAGGAAACATTCGGGAGCGGGCAGAGCGAAAAGAGGGCATCGAGCGGCCGGTCGAATTCAGCCGAGGAACCGCGGGAGCTCGAGGCAAAAGGTGCCCAAAGTAAGAGAGGAGGAGGGGAGGGGGGGGGGCCGTCCCCCACACGCGTGACGCGAGAGTGACGGCCCGAGACTTCGGGGGGCGCGACGAGGACGGAGAAGGGAAAATGATGATGATTAAAAGGAATTAAAAGAGGAGATGGAAAAAAAGGAGAAATAAACGAAAAGACACAACGAGCGGCAGCAGCCTCGTTCCTACGGACGGTTCGTACACACGATATATCGTGTGTAAGACTCTTTTACACCACTTTTGTGTTACTCTCCGCCATTGGCGCAACCATTGGCGAAGACCTACTTCGAGGTCCATTAAGAATCGGCTGCGGCGATCGGACCGAAGTTGCTGCTGCTGGCATCAGCTTCTGCTTCGCTGCTGCTTCGCTGCTCATGATGATGATGATGATGATGATTATGATTATGATGATTATGATGACGCCGCCGACGATCGTGGCGCGGGAGGGAGGGGGAGGGGGGAGGGAGCGAGACATGCATAGGATCGGAATGGCACCCGTGGGAAGAGGGACGCGCAGCTGTATGTATTACAGACTCGATCGTCTTCAGGCTCGTGCATATAGCGCACGAGCTGCAATCATTCATGCGGCCGAGATGTAACTTAACATAGTATGAATAACAGTTGCGACGTTTAGCGCAGCGCGGCTTCGAGCCGCCGCATTCCGCTTCCAAGCCGAGGAGAGGGTTACGTTTTTGCCACGGGGAAAACGCCGAAGAAATGGTAACGCTGGAATCGACTTCGACGCGGAGGACTCCGGATGCGCCGTGTGTTCGATGTGTACGTACAACGCGATCTGCATGTCCCGATCCGCAGCTACACAGCCGCAAGCCGAAGATTGCCGCATGTCCGACTGCGTTTATGCTCCAACAGTTTCTACCTATTTACGTGTCTACCGGCTGCGACGTTCGAGTGTACACGAAATACAATTGACCGCGACTATTATAGAGTCGAGTGTTTGTACGAGCTAACCGAAGCACTCGCGCACCTACCTGATGGTTACGCGCTGTCGGTGAAACCCCTGAATGGCGCGGGGAATAGCGAGGTGAATCGTGGCATTGAACGAGTTTTGCTGGGAAAGACTGATAGCGGGCTCGTCGAGTGGATCCCCTGGGCTTTTACTTCGATACGAGTGCATCGCACTTAGCGGTCGATCGTTTGATGGACGTGACCGGGTGGTACGGTATGCATGGTACACTGTGCAGAGCGTTGATGGGGATCGGGACTGGGTTTGTAGTGTGGCGCGGTGCAACTGCACTGACGGTAAATGATGTTGATTCAGAAACGTTTTGCTCGCGGGCACCCAACAACGAGCGCTGTTAATTCCATTGGCCAATTCTCACAGTTTCATAGGATATTGAGACAATTACTTTAAGATAGAAAATGTCTATTTTATTTCAATGTTAAATGGGAGGTCCACAATCAGAAACAGATTAATGAAAATAAAAAAATTTGCATTACTACTCCATCAAAAGTATTTGTCGGATCGAAAAAAAAATTTAAACTCACTAAAATTTCAAATTTAAAAAAAATACAAGAAATACTGAGTTTAAGTAGTCTAGTGTGTTTATCGGGCAGCGAAATTGTCGATCACGAGTCTGGCGATTTTGACAAAAATGTTGCCGATATTGAAGAGACGAGGAGCCCTGTTGTTTTGCGCGAGGTATTAGAGGCTGCCCATCCGATCAGTCCGACCCGATGAACCCAAGAAAATTGCCCTTTAAATTCAACCTCCTCTTCGGATTCTCCTCGCGCGACGCGAGTGACGAGACTCGCGCCCCGTTATCTTCCTCGATTAATCGAGAACGTACGTACAGCCGGGTATATACAATACATCAGCGCTTTGTGCCCGTGGCTGCATCATAAATATCCCACTATCATGTGGGAACCGCGTGTGTTTATACGCTCGCCGCATGACGCAGCGCGATATCCTCCGACCGTTTACTCCTTGTGCCGTGATTTCTGGGTTAGGAAGCCGTCGATTTCTCGGCTACAGGACGACGCCGACGACGAAGTCGGATTCGCTCTTGTTGTACCCGCGAGGATATCGCGAATACCGAGGAAAGCGCGCGAGTCTCCTCGGACATTTTTTTTTTTTTTTTTTTTTTCGAGAACACCGCGACCGATTTTACCCGATCATTAGGCACAATGGAAAGTACGGAGCGCGCGCGGCGTCTGCCGCGCGCTCGGTCATTCGAGAAGCCGACGAGCATCGTCGCGGCGTGAGATTATGCGGGACTCTACCGATGCCACCGCCGCCGCCGCCGCAGCACGAGGAGCATCGATATTAACGAGATCTCTCGTGTGAAACCTGTAATCTTCCTCGCTCGTTCTTACACCGCACGATCCCCTTTTTTGCTCATTGTACTTTCGTCCGGTTTTCTCGTGGCGCTGTGGCCAACGTGGACGAATCGTTGAACCGGAACAGATGTAAAACTGGCTTCAGTTTGAGGAATTTTCTCTAGCTTATTTGTTTGATGTAATAAATTCGCTTTATTCCTCTTCAAAAAGTCCGTGGGTAAAATATCTCGCATTTTGTGTATAAGTATTGTTATCGAGTTATTCGTTCTCCGATTGAGTGACGGGATGCCTGCAACTCGTTTCTAACCGACGAACAGTTTTGGAAGGGTGTTCGGGCGCGCGTATGGGCTAAAATTATTATATTTGCAGAGATAAAAAATCAATTTTGGGTTTTTTTTACGCAAGCAACGGTACTTTTCGAAATTTCCTGCTGATTCTGAAAAGCACCGTTGTTTGCCCGAAAAATAGAAAATTCGTCGAGAAAAACGCAAAAAACGTTTTCGCACTTTCCTCGATATTTCGTTACTTGAAAAAAAAAAATGGAGGTTACTTTTTATTTGATGGGACGAACCTGGATTTCTTATTCTTACTATTAATATGAATACGTTTTTTATATTGTTTCCAAAAATGAGGCTCAGCACAATTCGTTTCCTAAAAACGGTATGTCTTTTTTCCAAAACCTCGCGCTTGATTTATTCAACGCAAAGATACTTCGTCAAATTTGTCAGCTACCGAATAAACGACGTCGCGCTCCGTCGTTCCCCGAGGTTAATATATCTCCTCAAACGGTGGCTCGCCGAGGAATTTCTCTTTGAACTTGACCGCTTGTTCTATCTCGAAACGCGGACGACTAATTGCAAGTTCGTCGCTAATTGGCAAGTCTCCGGGCTGCGCTGACCGCCCGGCTGTACGAGACGAGATGACGACGTCGCGAGGGAGGGCGAGGGAGGGCGGGGGGGGGGGGAGGAAGGGGAGAAGACGAGACACCTCGCAGGTGGCTCTCGGGATCCCTTTCGAAATTCATCGGGAACGCTCTTACTGGATGCGAAGACGACGTAGCAGCGTCAGCAGCAGCAGCAGCAGGGAAACCGGGCCACTCACCCATTTACAACTGGGTCGAATCTCGTCGACGTTCGAGTGTGTCGACCTGCCAGTGTCTCGTCGCGCGAGAGATATGTGTACCTTATACTTATACACCAACCTTCGAGGAGGGAAAAAAGTCATCGGCGTCGATTCTCGATCGAATCTCAGCGGCTCTCGACTTAATTCATTCTCGAACTGTACTTTTGAGAATTAATCGTGTGTCGACGTATCAAAGATTTTGTTATAGAACCGCGATACGCGGTGTCTTTATGTAGAAATATATATATACGTATATATGTACTGTAGATATACAGCGGAATGGCCCGCAGTCGGGAAAGAATTTCCTCGCTCTCCTCTTAATTATACCGTTCGCCGTTGCGACGCTCCACGAGCACCGGCGACGCGCGGTGAGAGTAGAGAGAGGATCCGAGCTCGATCGAAAGTACATTTGCAGGATCACCTGAGTCGATCGTTCAGCCCAGAGCGATACATTCGGAGCCAAAATTAATCCGGCTGAGGCGCGTCGAACGTAGATGAATTTATCACCATTTTTTTATTTTTTATTAGCGTCGCTACTTTTAACGACTGTGCCCATTAATTATAATCAGGAGGTTCAACGATTTTTTGGTTCCCATCGCGAATGCACAATGAACTGTAATTTCGCTTGCCATGCAAAAATTGCTCGAATTATGGTTTACACGCTTTCAGACGCTCGGAGCGAAGTGTTTATCGTCGAAGAAAATTGGGCCTTCGGAAGGTTAATCGTGTGATCGAGAAACACCGAGAGATGGGTAACTTTAATTAATTTTTGCGTAATTATAACTGCCTCGCGTGGCTAATTGAATGGCGAGTTTGACTTATTATCAAATTAATTATCGCATGTTATTCCAATGGCCTCGTTTTGCTTTCTTTTTATCGTCACTTACTATCGATCATAACGGTAAGTATTGCAATGGTCAATGGGTCAATGCGACTTGATCATCAACAACTAGTTGTCATTTTTTTTTTTTAGAGTGATTAAAAATCGTCTTTTCAATATCTGGGATAGGGAGTTCGAGGCAAAAACCCACGCGATTTCGTCTCAGCTGTACGAAAAGAAAACAATATGTCGTCGAGGTGCGAGAATCCAAATTGCTCACCGATTACTCGACACCGACGGTTCGCCAATTAGCGCCCGACCGAATTGGCGATGCGTGCCAGTGTACCGCAATTAGACGGGGAGACGTCGGAGTCTGCCGGCTATGTGACCCCGCGCGACCCCGCGCTGGCTCACACTCCGGAAGAAAGAATTGCGCGCGCGGGAAGGTAACGGTCGCCCCGACGATTGTTTCGAAACTCGTGATGTCGGGACTCGCGGAAGGCTTAGATTCGAGAAACAGATAGATACCGAGATTGTAGATTGACGGATGGCTATAACGTAGTGAAAAGAAAGCCACGTGCTCAGGTTACCACTAAGATAATAGGGCAGGGCGAGGCGAGAATTTTACGCTAAACGTGCGACGGAAATGGCCGGAACTTATAGTAAACACGTTTTTAGGTCAGAATTAGGATATAGTGGGGGATTTCTTTTTTATTATATAGTAACAGGGTTTCGTACATGGATCTAAAGTACTGAAATTGAGACCAACATCATTTTTTTCAAGATATTGACTTTCAACTATTCTACGAACAAAAACACTGTTTTCAAACCTTTTTAAAGTGATCTTGAAGAAAAAAAAATCCATTTTTTTCGACATTTTTTAGGTCACAATTCATGGATTAGACTTTTGGTTTAAAAGTGCCAAAGACGACCACATAAAATCTCTTCATATAGTCAATATTCAACTCCGGTTTACTTTTTACAGTTTCTAAGCTTTTTACATTTTTTTGAAGTAATTAGAAACAGTTAACCTGATTTAAAGAAAGGAGTTAAGTTTGTATCACAATTTAGTTAGTGCCGACAAAATGATATAAAAATGTGTGGGAAAATCGGTGGTTCATGTTGCTCTCAAAAGACTTGCAAATTTCGTGTAAATGTGAGAACTCTGAAAAACCTGCGAACTCACATAAAAACGCTCATTAGTGACACGATTATCTGGAATACGCGAGCCCAGAGATCGCCGCGTCTGATGCGAATTAGTTGAAACGGTCGTCGGAGTGCTTGGGAAAAACGCGTGAATTTCTTGCGGAAATGTTCAACCACGAGGAAGCATCGAGACCAGCGCGTCTGTCGCTGCACGAGTTGCCCCAGAAATTATGTGACCACGTATCGCTGCGGATCGTAATAATACGAATACGCGTGTGTAATGCGTATACGTCGGAGCGCGAGTGTAATTTTATTATACTAATTAAAAACGGGCGTGAATTTACGGGGCATGAGTTTACGACTAAAGAAAATGAGAAGGCGTGTACGATAATTTATAATTGCACAAGCGAAGCTAATAACACATCGTAACCTTTTCTTACAGTTTAATTAATGGCCCATCTTTATGGTGGTGCCCGTGAAAAATTTTATGGGGACTATTATTTTCTCACGAAATTGCTCAATTTTTGGGAACATTTTTGGGTTATCCGTCCGGGATAAGAAAAAAAATATATAACTTTAAAAAAATCAACAAAACAATGCGAAAAAAATGGTGTACGAATGACAAAGTAAATATTGAGGGTGATACCGAGCACGCGGTGTGCACGACTCCAGGCAACGAGCCCGGCATCTCAATGCGTCGGCGGGGCAGTGGCAGTGGTTGCGGCAGTGGCAACGTTCACCGCAAACGAAAGTTCTCCTCTTCCTTTCAAAGTAACTACGGTTTTTTTAACCCCGCTTCGCGCTCCCACCCATAGGAAGAGGCCGCGGCGCGTCGCCCCGCCGGAGCCTGAGCGCGGTGGCTCGTCCTTCGCCTCCTTGCTACTCTCGCTCCTGCCTCTTTTTGCTAACCACCGCGCACGAGAGTATAGTACAGTCCCGCTTTACTATACCCATCCGCGCAGTGTCAGCGCGCGGCGCTGCCACGAGGAGAACGTAACGAGGCGTGAAAATTGCGCGAACACTCGCGCTCTCGTACGAACTTGACCACTCCCCCTGCTCCTGTCTAGTGATCCTGCGATCCTCCCGCTTTATCGCCGATAAATTCATCCAACGACAATTTCCACGGTATTCTCGACTCCAGAAAATTTTTCGTATTGGCGTTGCGAGTGACATCTCGTGGTAGAAAGCGCAACATTTAAACGCTTAAGCTACTGAATGCTCAGTTTAAACACCGAATAAAAACAAAAAGTATTCTATGCATCAGTTTGACATTTTTCAATAAACACACCATTTTTTGTCATTTTGGTAGCAATTTACAGCATTTTTCGATCTATTTAATGTTTTTCAAGTTGATACAGACATTCTTTTTAATTCCTTGGTTAATAAATTGTGGATCCCTACCAAGTCCGGTCAAAATGAAATTCACTATGTTTTCACAGTGGTTTTCACTACAGTGGTTATTTCCGAAAAAGCGGCGATAATCCTTAGCGAACCACCTATCAAAACACCGTAGTAAGTTTGCAGTTGATGGTTTTGTCGGTGGTTCCCTAGTGGTACAACGCGAAAACCACTACGCGAGAGAATTTGCTATGGTGATTTCGTTGGTTATTCGCTAAATATTACGGTCGCTTTTTCGAAACTAACCACTGCAGTGGTTACAATAGTGGTTCGGTCAGTGGTTGGGTATGCCAGGGATCCCTCTTTTAAAAAGTTCATGAGTACCGGAAAGTATTGTTAGCAAACTATTAGAGCTGTGATTGGTTGCCAGGAAAGTCCGTGATAAACAAAATCAGTTTGGTGTCAAATTTGAAACATTTCATAAGAGGACAGGCGGGGCAGCACCCGTAACCTTTTAAAGCTTTATAAGAGCGCAGCAGCGCTAAATTGATTAACCTATTATAGGTGATATTTTGAAATAAAAATTTCCGAGGTCGATTTTAGCGATTTTCGATGGGGAACCGGATCTACGGTTTCTGACAGAAAAAATATTTTTTTTGTCGCCAAAAAAATATTTTTTTCAAAATCGATTAAAAAAGGTTAATAACCAGTGTTTTCGGGGGTAGAATATGCGACTTGAGAATGATGGTATAGGTTAAAAGTCGATATTTTGAAAAGAAAAAAAATTGGGTACGATTTTGGCGATTTTCGGTCGGGAGCCGAGATCTACGATTTCTGACAGAAAAAATATTTGTTTCGTCGCCAAAAAATTTTTTTTTTCAAAATCGATTAAAAAAGGTTAATAACCAGTGTTTTCGGGGGTAGAATATGCGACTTTAGAATAATGGCATAGGTTAAAAGTCGATATTTTGAAAAGAACAAATTTCTGAGGTCGATTTTGGCAAGTTTTTCAGGCACGCGCGCCAGCGCGTGTGATTAGCCTAGTACATCTATAATTTTGGTGTTTTTAATGTTTGTTTTTCGGATCGCATGTGATCTTATTTATTAACAGACTAAAAATACGGATACACAAAATATGGGCTTAATGATGGACTCAGCTCCCGAAAATGCTTACGAGAAATTCGATGCCGCTGCTGCCTAAATCGGCTCATCTTTTCGAAAGAATGAAGGGCATCTTCCGTTTCCTCCTGAAAATTGAAACAACGCCGGGCGAAACTTCCGAGGCGTGCGGATATTTCAGCACTACAATACCAATTTTTCGAGGCACCAGGGTCTCTCGTGTCCGCGTGAGCGACGTTCCCGTTGGCGAGATCCCCCGTAGTTGCGCACATGTTGCAGCGTTCGTATGGCGCGGTGGCAGTAGGTAGGGGGCCTACTGTGTCAGACACTCGAAGTGCTCGACCCGATTCCGGCCGCCCGCTGCACCGCAAAGACGGGACACCGTGTATCGGTGAATCGCGAAATAAACTCGCGGAACTCGCCGGATGCACTTCCTCCCGTTCGTTTGAGCGCGGCCGTCGGGCACTGCACTTTTCCTCGCGCTTGTAGCTCGCCGTCTTACAAGCGCCATTGAAACGAGCGAGGCAGATAGACCGAACGGCGAATGATAAACGTGGAAGTGGAATGCGCGCTCGCGGTGAGTCAAGTTCACGGACCAACGTGTCCCGCACTCACAAAGCCTCTTGCGGCTCTTGCATTGTGAAACTCGTCCTGAAACACGCGAGGACTATAAAACTAGCGTATTTTTTTCCTTCTTCATCTTCTTCTCTTTTTTCAGTAATATCTGGATAATGCCCATCAAGTGTCCTGAAACACGCGACCAAATAAAAAGTTGGTTACTTATTGGAGCATGTAATGTGTTGCGTGATACGGTGAACCTCGCACGTGGCGGAATCGATCTCACTTCGGTTATAAGTATGATTATCGAATATGCTGCACTCAATACGCCACTATTTTTTGTATTAAAAAAAACTGTCGAAAATGTTACGTGTAATTCACTCACAATAAAAAAACTGGCATACGCTATAATTTATTCGCATTTAAAAAATTGAAATTTATTCACAATAAGATTTTCCTTAAATTGGTTTTTCAGCACTCGTGATAACTACGGAATAATATTTTTTTAATTTTCTATATTTATTACATTTTAATATTTACACCCCATTCATTTTTTTCACGTCAGCAAAAGCGAATTGCAGCTTCAGTGACGATTAATGTGCGGCACGATATCGCGGTTGTCCTCGTTACCCGACCTTTCCGGTTCACGGAGCATAATTTACAAAATTTCCTGCATGGTCACGAGATACAAAAAAAAATGTGCAGGGGTCGCGGGGTTCAATCCGCGCCGGAGTGATATGTGGGAATCCGGACTATCTCCGAATGCTAAATTCGGTCGTTCGAGAGTCTCGCGCGGTGCGCTTATTGCGAATTTCAGGACGAGCCGCGGGCAGCGGCGGCGGTCTCACCGGTAACGTCGAGAGGTCCCGCAGGTGACACATGGCGCTCGTCTTTCTTTTCCCTCGTCTGTAACCCCTTTCTCTTCTTTCTCTTCCACCTGACCGCTCACGCATCAGGTGGAATCAGGTTTCCCGCTTGTGTTGGTACCACACGCGATGCGACGCGGCTATAACGGTGCGTCGTCCAATCGAAATTTCGCCCGGCCCGAGTACAGTAAATACGGAGCGGGGCAGCCTGTGCGGCATAATGCGAGAAGTGCTATCTCGTTATGCCCGAGACGCACGTCTCGAGCGAGAAGTTCGTGGAATCGTGGAAAGTCACCGCCTGAAATACTTCCCGACGCGCGCTCGGGATGAGGACCACGAAGATTTCCGCTTACGGACAGGCGGGACGCGCCCTCTGCGCGCGGGACGCCGAAACCGCGGAAAAATGCGAGCCCGAATGGACGCGCGAGATCGCGATCCCCGGGGGGGAGAAATAAAAGTGGGTCGCCCGGGTTCGCGGGTGGTCCGTACGCAACGACTTTTGCTCATCCCGCGAACGAGTTTCTCGCGCGCGAGTGCACGAAAAGTGGCCGCGTTTTAAACCCGCTTTCGGATATTTCATGCATGCATTCATGAATATGCACGCCGAGTGTCCTAAATAACGATACGAAAGCGGAAAGAAAGTTTGTTGTTTTTTTTTTTCTTCATATTCGGGAAGGGCAACGATATAATAAATGTCGACAGCGATTAAACTATTGCGACGTGGGTAACTCACTGAATTTTTTTTTTTTTTTTTTTTTTTTTTTTCATTTTTAATATACATATATATAAACAATCGTACATGTGACATCCGAAAGATATGCAGAAACGTCAAAACGTCGAGGCCAATCACGGCTGTGGCGTCTCGATTTGATCGATCGTCGAAGATTTTTCCGAGCTCGCCGCTTGCCGATCCCTGCCGGCTCTCGCGGGGCGCGCCAATACGGTAAAATATGGCTAAGCTAACACAGGTGTCTCGGGAAAAGGAGGAAGCGAGCTCGAGTGAGCAAACGCACGTTCGTGTTCGAGCACACGCATCGTGAGCATCGTTCACATTATGGTACAACGGAATCGGCTGGTTCTTGTTATTTTTTTTTCTTTTTTTCGGTGAAAGAATTATTTATAAAAAAAAAACATACATTAATTGATATATATAAATATATACATCGATGACCTTGAAGATAGTGCCAAGGACAACGTTACTTCGTTAGGGGGCGGGGGGACGATAAATAATAATAAAGATAGTAATAAATATTTGCACCATTGGCGTGGTCGGAGTCATCGAGGGTTTGACACGCAATCGCGACTGTCCCGGGGGACAATTAATTGCGCTGCGAGTCCTGGGGCGAAGGACTCTCGGGTACTCGAAGGCTCGTCGGCCGAGGCCGCGACCCGGGGATGAGATTTCACGAAACGTCACGTGCCAAATTGAGAATTAATTGTGTGTTTCTCTTTTTTTCTAACGTGATCTTTTCGCTTCTTCGTGAGTCGGTTTTTTCGGTTATCAGTGATGGTAGCCCGAGTAAGCCTGGCTCTGGCCGGAGTACGAGGAATGAGGGTCCTCCCAGCCGGAGGAGCCGCCCGATGACCACCCGGCGTTCGACGCGGGCGCGGACCAACCGCCGGATCCGCCGGAGTTCCAGCCGCCGGAGTTGTAGGCGGTGATGTCGTGGCCGGAGCTCTGCTTCGCCCAGAGAGCCTTCAGCCCGAGGAATCCGGAGATCGCGAGGGAGATGATCGACGCGAAGATCGCCTTCTTGGCCAGGAGACCGATCGCGAAGTACGCGAGGGTAGCGAGGGCGCCGATCTTGACTTTCGCGGCGATCAGCAGGGGAAGGATGGATTTCAGGAGCTTCTTCTTTCCACGTCCTGAAATGAACAATAAATTTCGGTCAGTACACAAACAAACATTTCACGCTGGCATGAAAATATAATATTATCGTTACGCATTATCTGAGGTTTTGGAATCAGTAATTTCGAACCTAGTAAAAAATTTACTTTGAAAAATTGTCTAATGAAAAAATGTAGTATTTTTTAAATGAATTTAGAAAGTTTTTGGGTGAATTTGCCTACATGTCAAGAAAAGTCACTAGAAACTTTTTTTAATGTCAATATTTTTGAAACGTTGACTCGTAAAAAGTATCTGGATTAGCAGTAAAATTGCCTGGTCATGAATTTAATTCGAGTCCGTAGCACTTTTCCCGAATTCACTTTCCAAACGACGATTTTTTTTTATAGAACGAGAAAACAAAAAAAAAGTTCCTTACCTTCGACAACTTCGTCGACAGCCTGTTTCACTTCCTCGGGAACGGAGTCGACCATGGCGCGAGCAGACTCGCCGATTTTCGTGATGGCCGGGGCAAAGTTGATCTGGAATACGTCGAGTGACCGAGTTAGCCAATGCACGGAATCGCACGATCTTCAGTTCATCTTTTGTTTCTCAACTTTTCTACAGTTTCAGACTTACCCTCAAGCTGCGTCCGGACAAAAAGTCACCGGCCTCGTCGCCCACGAAGTTCTCCAGAACGCTCTGTCGCTCGGCGACGTCGGTCGCGGCGTCGATCTCCTTGTCGTAAACGAGAGCCTTGCCGGACCGCGAGTTGCCGTCCGCGCTCTTGGCAGCCTTAACAAGACTGACACCGCTGACGATCTCGAAGCTGTCCTTGTCGAAGAACTCCTTGGCCTTTCGGTAGAGGCTACGCTGAACGCATGATATGCTGTCCTGCCGCAGACAGTCGTCAATGCTCTGCGCATTGACCAACACCAACACCGTAGCCAGAAACACAATTGCAAGATGCGTATTCATTTTTTTTATTTTTTTTTTAAATTTATTTCCTCGCGAACTACCGATTAATCTGATTAAGACAATCCGCTCGATTTCACGACGATTATATTTGATATATATATATATGTAAAAATATATATATATATATGATTTTTTTTTGTCCAAGAGTCTTGTGCCCGAGTCTCCTGAACCCGCCTCGTACGTAGAGAAATTTTCGTGTGGTCCATCCGACAGGCTCTTTAGCTTATATTTGGCGGGTCCCCCACCCCGCGGCGTCCGCCGCCCGGCAACCCCCACCCCGCCGGCGGCTCCACCACGCTTCGGCGTTTTATTTTCTTCTTCTCTTTTTTTTTTCTTCACTCCTCTTCCTCGTCTCGCCACTATTTTGTCGTGTGTGCGCGTGTAGGACGGGGGGAACGCGTCGGCGTGCGTCGCTCGTCCGCACGCGGCGGGCGCTACGCCGCGGCCGTTTAAACCGGGGGCCGAAAGTACTCGCCCAATGGGCGAGGACCCATAGTTGCGGCGCGCGGGGACAGCGCCTATCGGCCGAGCGCGGCGCGGCGACCCCGCGGCGACCCAGCGCGCGAGCGCGGGGCCAACGAATAGAGACGGCGATAGAGCCGTAAAACGCCGTGACGAGGAGGGAAGACCGACGGGGCGCACCTTCCTCGTCTCGCCGGCTCACGATCCTCTCCGTCTATCGTCCCGTCCGGCTGTCACGTCCCTCTCCGTCTCTGCACTCGACGAGCCCCGGTAAAATTCTACGACCGCGCGTTTTCCGTCTCGCTCCCGTGCGGTTGGACAACGTCGCCGCGCGCTCGACGCGTCCACGTCAGGCACTTCAGGCTCACTCGCGTATGTCTCAACCAGTCGCTCTTGCCATTTGCGCTCGTCGCGATGCTCGTCACACTTTGTTCAGTAGAATTTAAAACGGGGTGTTGGGGATTTGAGATTTTTTTTTTTTTTCTTGCGTTTTGATAATCATCTTTGGTCGTATAGTCGTCGTAGGGTATTTCGCCTGTTCCTGGAGTAGCTCATGAATGTTGGCTCAATTACGCCACTTGGAATATTTGTCCCTCGGCCTTGGAACTTTCGAGGTACAGTTATCGGTTGATGAGCCGCACCGCGGTGGGCCGAGAGCTGAGTTGATATGAGATCGCGCGGCGCGGGCGGGACGAGAGGGAGAGATCTCGATTCCGGATCGTGCGGGCCCAGTGAAAACGCTGGGCTCGCCGCGATAACGATCGACGACGGATCGTCGATGAATTTTTTAATAAATTCGACCGAGAAAATTGACCGGTCCCTTTGGCTCTCGGCCGCGGTAGAGATCGAATATGAATGGAGTTGAGCTAATTTCTTTAGATTCCGAGAAGATCGTCGTCTCTTTTTCTCACCGCACGATCGTCGTGGTCTCTCTCGCTCTCTTTCTCTCTCTTTCTCTCTCTCTTTCTTTCTTTCGCGCTGCGGTTCCAGCCGGGCATCAAGCTCGCCCTGCGAAGCCACTATACACGTTCGTACTCTCGGTCACGTCGCGAGAAAACGCGCGTCATAAAAAGTGAAAGTTACTAATGGGATAAGTATTCGAGGCACGAGGTTCCAGGCTGCCCGAATATTTCCGTGTGCTTTTTGGGGTTTCGTGTGTTTTTGGCCCGTACGCCGCTCGTTCGGCTCGTTATTGCCTTTTTACTTTCCTCGTTTGGGCGGTAAACCCGAGAATTAGACGCGCACCTCGACCAACTGACACTTGATCCTGTCACGTGTGGGACTCTTACTTCGAAGTGTCACGCTCGAACTGAGGACCATGTTTTTTTTCCTTTTTTTTCTTCTTTTCCATTTTTTGTATTTTCAGGCTTATAGCAGGTTTCAAATTTGTTTATGCTAATTTTTCACGATTCACTTAACTTCATTGAAAGTATAAAATTGAAAATTTGACATGAAAAAAACCGGATCCAAAAATTGAGGATGCTTGTCCGATTAAACTTTCATTAATATTAAAGGACAGCGATGAACACGAAAAATTAGTACAATTTT
The DNA here is from genome assembly GCA_963932165.1 of Pimpla rufipes. Taxonomy (NCBI): domain Eukaryota; kingdom Metazoa; phylum Arthropoda; class Insecta; order Hymenoptera; family Ichneumonidae; genus Pimpla; species Pimpla rufipes. The sequence continues at coordinate 15,429,712 of OZ010635.1, forward strand.
ATACTCAGTGCCAAAAATTAGGATCTACTCGGTTTGGAAATCGAAATCCTCGAGAAATAACGTTTTCATTTAAACCTTCGTGGTCACACAATGGGGTCACATTTATCATAGTAATTAAAATTGGAATTCTACTATCCTATGACCACGAAGGGTTAAATCCCGCTAAAAATAACCACATGTCGGGGCCTTGAAAAGAATAATACCGCGAAGCGGATTTCAGTCGTTTGAAATGCAATTAAAACATAAACCAAAATTAAATTTAAAAAAAGCAACAACTCTTTCTTCTCATCCTGTGGAACACATTTGCCTATCAACGCGGCCACATGGGGGAAAAAAATCATTGATTCAATAAAACCGAGGATCGCGTGCTGCCAAAAGCAATGTTTTTAAATTAACTCCAGTCATCGATGTCACAATCCGATTTAACATTGAAACAATAAAATATTCGTTTGCCTATTTTGGAGTTACCGTTGCAATATCATACGAAATTGTAGGAACTGGAAGTGACATCGATTTGATTACACTTGTTTTTGGCAGCCCGCGATCCACGGTTTTATCGAATCAATGGTATTTTTTTCGTGCAACAAATCGCACAAATCCGCAATCGCGACGACAAGTCGCACAAGTCCCTCTTTCTCATCACCAACATATTCGTCCGTCCGTTCCAAATGTCGACCCACCGCAGCGAAGGAAATCTCTTTTATTAGCCAAATACCGCGCGAGGCGGACGCCGCGCGTGCAGCGACGTTTTCACCCGTGGGATGCGGTTGGAAAGCATCGGTAAACTCGGTGGCCCCGGTGGTACCGGTATCCGCGATACATAAGTAGTGTGCCCACTAAGCTCCGGGCGAATCCGTGCTAGTCAGTCAAGGAGGGAACAAGGCCTAATGCCTTTTGCACATTGAGTGGAAGAGTTACGGCTGTGGACAACGCACAGCTCAATGTTGCAGAGCTACGGCGACAACGACAAACGAGGTCTATGGAGTCGTGCGCATTGTCAATGTCTCCTTTTCCATCGTCGACCCTTTCTCCTGTCTCTCTCTCCTTCTCCGCCACAGTCATTCCAAGTGCTGATGCAGCTACATGGAAACACCCACGTGTGGCGATTGTCAGTCACAGTGAAGACTCGTCTTACACACGCCCAGTCTTAGTACCTTAGCTTAGCTTAGCTTTATACACTCTATGTACCCAGTAGTCACTTATCGTTGAGGATGGGAAGGGGGGGAGGGCACAGCACGACGCACGTGATGTCTTTACGAGAACCGAGAACCGACGTTCGTGTGTGTACAAACGAGTCGCTCCATCTGCGTTCCCCGAGGCTCTGTGAAATGTGCGTACCAAACTACTCTCTCCGTTCCGACCGCGCAACGGGTACATCCGTCTTCGTGTCGATCACACGACACCGTCGGGCGGCCGTCACTCTTTCTCGTTCGCCACGAGCGCGTACGCGATCTTCCCTTGCGTCTGCCCGGACTCGCGTGTTACCTTTGTGTGTAGAGTCGGCTGTATCGAAAATAAAAGAGAGAGAGAGAGAGAGAGAGAGAGAGAGAGAGAGAGAGAGAGAGAGAGAGAGAGAGAGAGAAAGGAGGAGTGTCGAAGTCAGGTATACAGTGCGTTAGCGACGAGGGAGCATGAATGAAATAAAACTGGTATAGTATAATGCGAGCCTGAAACATCCCGGATCCGACCTTCGTCGTCGCGCCACTTGCGGACACCACTTTCTACTCTGACCCTCCGAGACTTCTGGGCTTCTCTGGTGCTGCTGCTGCGGCTACGGCTGCTGAGACTGTCGAGGCTGCTGCTGCTCCTGCCGCTGCGGACTCTCCCAACGACCGGATTACGAACTCGTCGCATGCCTCTTGTCGTTTTCGTTTCGTTTCTCACCTCCCCTGGGCTCGAACTACTCCAGGAACCGAGCGATCTGCGGGGTAACGCGGGGTATTGCGGTTCACGACTTTGCGGGTTCAATCGTCGCCTTGGTTATCCATCATGGTTCTTTTTGTCTTATTCTATAATAACACAGGAAACATGCGATAATTTACGCTAATCATTAGTTAGATATGCCTCGTCGATAATGCGTTCAGAGACGGAGCCTCTACGCATTTTTTATTTTTTGTTACATACCTCAGGAGTCAATAATAATGTAGGAATAATGTCAATAATAATGGAGGAATAATGTAGTCATGAAAGCTGTGACTTATAATTTGCAACATTGTTTGTTTGAACAAAAAATTTGTTGCGTAGCGACTGCAGGTCTGTAGTGCTATGGGTGGTTTTTTGTTGCATTTCTTTCTTTTGCTTTTTCTCCTAGACTGCATCACAAAATCGTATCGATTGACTTGTTTATTTTTTGTTAACTCATAAACAACCAATAAAATAAATGAAACTCGTGACACGTAATTTGCAACATTTATTTCTTTCGACAGAAAATTGATTGAGCATCGACTACAGGTTCGACGTAAAGAGGGTTGTTTCTTTTTTTTTTGCTTTTTCGACTAGATTACGTCACGAAATCGTACCGACCAACTTGCACGTTTAGCGCGGGGAGTGCAACTCGTCCTTTCTCCTGCCGCCATCTTTCTCCTTTGCATGCGATTCCGTCGGCGCGGCGAACGGAGCGCGAGAAGGAGAAGGAGAAGGAGATGAAGAAGTCCCGATCGTGACGGCAAAAAGTGAAACTTCGACCGTCTGACTGTTTCCCGAGCGGAGCTGACGGCGATAAGAAACTTCTGAAGGCAATGAAGCGTAAATCTCTCCGCCGATTACAAATCCATCCGTCTGTCATTAGAAATATCGCGCGCTTATTTCACTCATTCGGACCGCTCTCGTCGACCTGTCCTATTTTTAACCTCTGCACGTGGACGTCACGGCGACTTTCGTCAATTTTCGGATATCGACTCCTCTCCCTCAATTCCTCTCACGTATTTTACCTTAGTGCGAGAACTGGTGTTAGTTTTCTCTCTTGTCTTGTTTGTCTTTTCTACCATTAATACAAATTAATGCTAGAAACGTGACAGTGGCACACAAGTGCAACTGTCACGCAGAACTCTGCTTGTGTCGATAGTCGTAAACACACGTACTGCCCTGCTCGACAATTCAGTGATTTATTCCCGGACACGAGGAAGCACTGCCAGGAATTCTTGATGGCAACGTCGATTTTTTCTCCGCTCAGGGCTCGACGGCGAGACATCAACGACTCTTCACCTCTTCTGATGACATCTGACACGCGGACGACCTGAAAAAAAAAATCGGTACCAGCCGACAGGTGTATCATAAGTACCGAATTTGTACAGCTCCCGATCCTCGCGCCAGGCACTGTGGCGAATTCTTGCGCGTATTTGAAATTCAAATTTTCCATCCGTCCATGAAGGCGCGTAATGAGCGTGGAATGTAACGGAATTCTCTGTCTCTATCGCGATTGCCAGGACCCACGATACTTATAACGTGTACACTTTACGACCGAGCTCCGTTTGAGCCGATACGCGTGGGTTTGCGCCGGTGTGCCAGAAATTTGCCGTCAATTATGTGAGACGATAGAAAAAAGGTGCTAATCGCGGGCCCCATAAAATTCACTGAGCAGCGGCGGAAGAACCGAATTGGGTTATACCAGACTACTCGTCACAGGTTAGGAAGATTGTACCTTGTTACACGGGTCGCCTAATTACGTGGCTGTTTTTGGACATATTAAAAGAAAAGTCATAAAATACTACGTTGGACTTGAATTTTGGGTTGCGGTCCCGATGGAACCCTTGAAATTATTATGTTCACCATTCGTCAATAGATACAAATATTATAGCATTAAAAAGTCCTCATTTCCCCTAATTTCAGAAATTTTGTAATTACTATTTTGGATATAATTGGGTATAAATCCATTAGAAGCTATGGTATGATCGAATTAGGTTATGAGACTCCTATTGGCACATTGGATAGATTGAACCACTTTGTCACGCAGGAAGCCTATTGTTGGTTTACGCTTTTTTTTTACATAGAAGAAAAGTCAAAATGTTCCGTCAAATGAAAAAAAAAAATTAATTTGGGTCACTATCGGTCCTGACGAAAAAGCAAAAATAAATGTGTTCACTGTTTGCCAATAGACAAAAATATTATAGCATAAAAATCCCTTATACCGCGGTTTTTAATAAATTTCTGGCCAGTATCATCAATCAATAATTATCAACAAATTATATCAATCAAAAACGATATTCAGTATCGACCTTTCAGTTATTTAACAGTCGTTAACGATTGAACGAAGGAACATCAAGTTTTACGATTGTCCAAGAAAAATCCTTCTCATAATACAATTACGGGATCATTCATAACGCTCTCGTGTCGTGGTATTTAATTATCCATCAACGTGTTTCGGTAATCGCTCTCTGCGTCCCTTATTTTATTGCTCGAAATTGCAAGTGCGACATCCGCCCAACGATTCGCCCGACGATCCGCACGGGGTTCGCTCGACGAGCGAGGAGCGCGCGCGGACTTATCCGGCTGCATGGAAGCGCCATTCTCGTCTGCGACTCCTCAGCTCGGACCCTCCTCGTTTTATGATATTCGAAACGTAAAAAAGGAAGCGGCCGGAATCCGTGTCAGTGGGTCTCGTGGTCTCTGTCAGCACCGGCGGTCACAGCGCGGCGCTCGCCTTCTCCTCTACCGTCGTGCGAGCGAGCGAGAAAGAAGCCGCGAGCGGCGGAGAAAGATCGTCCGCGAGTGTCGAGTAGTGGGACCGAGAGAAAAGCGAGAGAGATGACCAGAGACGAGAGAAAACGCGTACGCCTTAGGCCTGTCTCTCTCTCTCTGCACTAAAAAAAACCAACACGTATCGATCCGAAGTAAACATCTATCTAAATATCCAAATCCGGTGAAACTTCATTCAAAATGTCAAAATTTCAAAATTTCATTCAGTATTTAAAGATTTCATTCAACATTTTTAAATTTCATACAAAAATTCAAAATTCCGTTCAAAACTTCGCACATTATTCGGAAACAGCCCCACCCTGTATTTTTTAGCACGTGATGCAAACTTTTTTTCTTTTCGTCTCCCCAACCGAGATGTGGAAAAAAATATGACGAGATGACTTCTCAGTCTCTATATTTGTACGCGGCATCGAGGTATCGGCATCGAGTCAAGGCAAACCAGGCGAACGCCAGAAGTTCAGTGTCACGGTAACCACATCGACGAGCGCGGTGCTCGCGCGCGGCTCACGGGCAAGGATAAGCGCTCAGGCCTCGAGGCTATGCACACTACGTACATACATTACACGGAATATACTGTGCGCCGCCGACACGTGAACGCACACGCGAGGCGGAGTTGCGTATAGCCGCGAGCGCAACAGGTCGCTGGCACACTTTCCTGATTGACCGATACAGCGTCTTTCTCGATCGGTCCGTCCTGCTCTCAGTGCCACAAGCCTCGTGAGAGGGAAGAAGGAAAGAGACGCTCGAGGTCTGTGGCCGACGGACTCGTATCGATACAGCGTTACAATAACGCGATTCGACACCGAGACGCGGGAATCACTCCCACCTCCCATCCGCGATATTCATTCATAGTCGACAATCAAATTCGTATAACAATTAGCTTTATTTCTCTCGTCGCGATACAATCGCCAATAAATAATAATGATAACAACAGTTGGGACGAAATAAATAAGAGGGTCATGGTGCGCGAGGAAGATGAGGAGGGGGAGGGGATTGGAGGAGAGAGTGGTGAAAAATGAAAATTGTTGATTGCACGACGCGCGTTTCGGGAAGTCGCCGAAACCCAACCACTTTCTCCCACTTGTTTCGGTCTCGTCACTGTCTCGGGCACTGTGTCTTTTTTTTTTGTATCCGTCGGTTTACGTCGTCAGTCGTTATGGTCGCAGCTATTGTTCGTCATTGTCACCGTCACTGTCACCACTGTTCGTGTCAGCACGCGAGCGATTTGTAAACACGGACGTTCGTGTTGCTTTTCGCTCGCTTTGCCTGAGATATCGGCGGGTCCGGACTTCTCGGTTGATCGACAACCGGGAGGACGGTCGAGCTGGTCCGGACTCACGAGGATCTCGGTGACCCGTAGGTGCTCGCGTATCCACCGTAGGGCGAACGATCGACGTCATCCAGATCCGCGCTTCGCTTGCTGTGATGATGACCGCCCGTTTCCTGGGCGTAGACAACGTGATGACCGCCACCGGAGTCGTGGCTGCTGGCGAACTTTTTCGCCGCTACGATGAGCGACAGCATGAGGGCCAACGAGGAGACCATCAGCGCCTTCATGGCCAGCATTCCCAGGCTTCCGAATCCAATGGCAGCCATCATTTTTCCTGATTAAAAAAAAAAACAAATCAATGGTGTCAAAATCGATTCCAGGGCTGAGGGACACATTGACCATGACCCGGGAATAATTATTCACCCATCATGACGGCCATGATCATGAGGCTGTTGTCTCCCTTCTTCCCGCCGCCTCCGAAACCTCCGCCTCCGTGGCCACGTCCTGAAAAAAATATTGACGAATTAATTATTGACAGCGAGCCGATGAATTTGCACGTGTCGTTTGCTTTGCTCCTCGCGGACCTTTCGGCAGGCTGTCCACAATGGCGTTCTCCAAGTTAGCCGGCATCAGACTGGGTAGTTTGACTCGGAGTTCCTTTCCCTCCAGGAAACCGAGAATCGGTCCCATGTTGCTCAGACCCTTCAGGTTTCTCGCTCGCCTGACAGCCGCCCCGGCGTCCTCGCTGTTGACGAGGCTGACGCCCTCGGTGAGCTCGATGCTCGACGTTCCACCGTCCAGCAGCTGCTGTATGACCTTCTTGACGATCCTCACGCCGTGACACGAGATCGTGGAGTTCTTCGGGTCCTCGGAGCTGCAGGCCATGGTTAATCCTCGCCAGGGGTCCTTGGAACTGTGACGAAGATTCTCGCCGACACTAGGACGACTCGTCAGCAGAACAGCGAGGATCACGCTGGGCCAAACGCAGCCCATTCTGAGCATAGTGATTTTTGCTTCTTTTTCTTTTTTTTTTGCCAATTCGCACCGACCGTCACCCTCGAAACTGTCGTCCGCTATTTTCCAGAGTGGAAAACACCCGAACGTACCGTCGGATTTCGTGTGGTACGGAAAACTGGACCGACAACGCGCAACCCAAGTCACAGACCCCGAATGACTGGCCGGCAGGAGAACAACAGCGGTTTATATAGATTGAAACAGTTGGCGAACGGTGATTGTGCTCCAGGTCCAAGAGAACCATAAACAAAAAGATGAGATGCTCCTTCTAACTCTCCGCTTCAGGAAACCGAGGCGGCTTCGCCCGGCAGGAGCAGCGGTGCGTTTTTTTTTTTGCGCGCCGCGCACAGCGCCTAAGCTCATCGGGCTTTTCGATTGTTCGTTTCGCTCGTTCGGCTCGAACGATGCACAGTCACTTTGGACCGCGTGGCGTTTTAGAGCGTTACGGAAGCGGTGTAACGTCGGACGCTGCCGCGAGTAGTGAACGAGCGACGGCGTCCGACCGGCGGAAAGCGAGCGGCTCCGCTGCTACCCAGACGCGAACGTTTCGTCGAAGAACTCGGGAATATCGAGTACAGCCAACTTTGTTTCTTGTCCTCGTCGCCGGGGCTACCGGATATTTTTCTCGGGCACCTCGCTTCGTTCGTGGTCGAGGCTAGAATTATGAGCACGATTTTATTATCGCACACATGTATTGCGGGTTAATGCTAACGAACTGGTTGGCTGGACTGGTGTAACACATTTCTAAAGTGGGGAAAGAATTCGTCGAGGAATTTCGAATGTCCTGCGATTAGCGCCACGTTCGAGAAGAAGAGCAAACCCTGACAATACGAAAAGGTCCATTTGTGAGCATTTAGTGCACTAGAGTCCACAATCTGGGTTTTCATTTTTAGGCTTATGATGTCCAAAAAAGCATTCGTTGTCGAGTGCTAATCTTAGCATTGCGCCTGCAAAAGTTAGACCGCCCATTCAAAAGCATACTTTTGGAATCTTACGTGAGACCTACACATGACTTCCATCCGGTGTTATCAGGGAAAGAGTATATTTGATTGACTTGACTTAGTCCATGAACTGAATGAAATCAAATCCGATGGACCATCACCGAATAAAATATGGACTGACAGTCGAACTTTTGAACGTAAGTTCGAACTTAAGATCGTAGTAAGTTCGAATTTCAATGTCACAATCCATCTTAGGTTCAGAATCCAATCTCAAGTTCAAAGTTCGGTGATAATTTTAGAATTTCTAATTTTTGTCGTTGCTCGGTGACGACAATTAGTTGCAGAAGCAACAAGAAAAATCTAACACAAACGTAACATTCAATAAGAGCCTACCGCGATTCCATTGACTGCACAAATATCTTATGTTTCTATTTATGTATTTATGTTATAATATTTTATGTTTCAATGTTAGAAATCTGAGTGATTTTATTGCCGATTCTCATTGCTTACAGATTTCAGAGAAAATAGTTGAAATACCAGAGCGCGGGCAATAATCAAAATTGCGGTGGGAACGTCGGATTTTGTGTGCGAGGAGTCGATTAATTCATTGGCGAGAATTCTAAGCAATCGAGTCATGTATTAGCCAGGGGAAAGCGGTGGGGGCAGCGAGGAGGAAGAAAGCCGAGAAGAAACTGGAGAGCGAGAGAGCGAGGAGACAAGGCAATGCGGAGGAGAAAGAGGCGCGGAGAAAGAGAGGAAGATGAGACGACGACGAATCTAGTTCATCTCCGCGTAAGCCTTTCTCTTCTGTTCCACTTCTATCTCATGCACGCCCAGCCCGGAACGGCGTACGAGCTATATACGCGCTTTGCCAGCGACCGACAGGTATAACTAGAGCCGGTTCGAAACTGTTCGGCTCGTTCGTCTCGACGTATCGATAGACCGCAGACGGCGGAGGCGACGATGCTACTGGCTTCCACTACCGGTCCATGCGCGCCTGCCACCCGATTTGGCACGAAACGATCTTTCAATATTATGACTTGATTCACCCGCCCTCAGTGAGATTATCACTGTGATCCGGGGGATCGTTTTCATTTTACAAACGTCCACCGAGACTTCGTCAATCGCTGTTAATATTGCTGTCAATTGTTGTCTTAATTTGCAGTAGCATCAGTTTTTATCGGGGTTTCGAATCCAATAATGAAATATCGCAAAAGAAATTTAGACTTTTAATACAATGCGCAAGAATATCATGTTCTACATTAAAATTGTTGTTGTATAATAATTCTAACGGTGACCTATTTTATCATTTTATTTTGTCCTATTTGAAGGTAATGGACGAAATTCGTACTTAACTACAGAAATTAAATAGCAAACCAAATTCGACAATATTTCCGCGCAACACTTTTTTTAAGGTAATAAAAATGTATGAATACTTGTAAATACTGTAAGAAGTAGGTAGAGCGGAGAAATCACAAGTGTGATCAATGCATAATATTTTTTACTTCCAGAAACTATGAGCATACGTTTTTCCATTTTTTTTTAGATAACGCAAAATCGGGTTAATTTGCGAATTATCCAAAGTGATATGAAATATCTGCGATAGTTAGAAAAGTATTCAAACTTCTGCACATCCGTTGTATCCGCTTGACGAAAAACGATCAAAGATCGGTAACCCACTTTTTATTCAATCGACACGATTCAAAGAATCCCCGATATACCGCAACGAAAAATCAATCGTGTTTCAGGCGCCTCGTTTCACGTCGATTTTTCATCACGTTTGAACCGCGCACGAAACAGTGCGTGAACGGTGCGTACCGAAACAGGATAACAGCGACGAAACCAACAAAAAAAAAAGCCAAAAAAAAAAACAAATGATGGATGGAATGGGACCGCAAGTGAGAAACCGAAAGTCGACACAGCCGGAGCGACTGCAGCGCGGCGTTTTGTTCTTCCGCGAACTATCAATCGCGCGTATATCTCGAACCGGCATCTGCGGCGCGCGGTACACGGGGAATCGGCCGCGGTGATCGGTCGATCGCTCGAGTGGAGAAAGCTGACCGGTCTCGGAAACGAGGACGTCTCATTCGTGCGAGATTTTATACAGCCGCCGCGCTCCTCTCCTCTCCGGGTCACGGTAGTTTCCCTTCCCGCACGTCTCGAGCTCAGGTCCGATCGCTCCTCACGCGAGTCGAGGTCAGCATATCTCTATCTCTCTCTCTCTGTGGTTGTGACTCGATCGAGCCACACGGGTCTCTAGGTCGATCGTCGTCGATTGGCTTCGGGATTTTCGCCAGGTGTAACCTGTACCCATAACGGTAATTCGCGTGGTGATTCACGACGAGATACAACGAGCTCATCGACGAGCAGTATCGCTAATCGCGAGAATCGGTTTGATTGACCTTCGCGTGTGTCTAATCGGCGGAAATTTATTATCACTCAGCCTCCTTAACTCAGCCGTGAGAAATTTAAATCTCAATAGCTTACACTCGAGTCGCAGCGCGCGTGACTCTTGACATGTTCATTGACGTTATAAACGAGGAGTTTGTCGTTGAATTGGAATTCCTAATCTCGTTGCGGCTGCTAAGAGGCCCGTTTAAAAATTAGCGCGATCGCTGACGCCGATAATATCATCATTATGTCCCACATAATCGCCGACATATTAATTTCTCTTATGCTCCAGAAATTGAGCTATCGCGGAAGGGGGGCCGACGCATCATCAACATGAACGACAGATTTTTCGAGAAAAAAAAGCGCAATAAATATATTTATTTGCCACAGCGAGCAATAACAATAGTATCATACAATCGACACCCGTGGGGCGCGTCGACGGGGTAAAATAAGTTAATAACAATTACGAAACAATTATATAGTACGATAATAAGGTACGTTCTGTGTGTGGTCGAGGAGGCGGGAGCAGAGGAGGATTAGAGTCGCGCGACTTTGCCGCGCGGGCTTTAAATAATATAGAATTGTCCCTGCGCGGCTCGATTGTCGTATAAATGTCCGGCTGTTGCCGGTAAAATTGTTATAGTCACGCGAGCTCGTCTCGTCTTGTTGATTCCAGCGGGAAAACACAGGCATTATCAACGCTCGATGGTTTCGCCGCTAAACGTCCGTCAGTCTTGTTGCAGTCTCGTGTCGCGTCGTCGCCTCCTAATCGGGCGACGCCGAGTAAATCTTACTTTTATCATTTTTCGTCTCATCTCCGATCACGTCGATTCGTCGATCGTTTCGACGTTCGGATGACTCCGTCCTCGTCTCGTCTCGTCTATCGCGGATGCTTCAGTCGGTCGGCACGACTAATCCGGCTGGGTGTGCAACGCGAAACGGCAAAGTAGGCGAAGCGTGGCGCGTGCGTGTTACTCGCACGAGAATCCGACCAACGCCACACCGTCTACATAGCCACCCGCCGTACGCATCCGTAATCCGTAATATCACTTCGTCCGTTACCAGCCACAGTCCAGTGGCGCAGCAGTTAGTGGTAATTGTAGTTTGGTCAGTCTGCGTATCGGTCGAATCGGTGGTTATCAGTCAAAACTGTCCGGCTGAGAGTCCGTATCGCTAGTAGGTCGTTCGAGTCAATGTCGTGCAGTCAGTCGTCGTCTCGGTAAAAAAAAATGGTCTTCATTCGTCCAATGGTCGCAGCTGATTCCGTCTTCAGTCGTTAAATAAATAAATACTCGTATTTCGGGACGTGATACGAGGTGTTAGGATTAAATAGTGTAGGAATAAAAAAATAACAACAAAACAAAATGAAAAAGGAAATGACTGGTACGCGGATCGGGCTGATGAGATTGATCGGATGACTAAATGGAATTGGGAGGTGCTGAACAAAAAAGGTGAAGAGGGACGATTGGTAACGACCGCGTGGGGAAAATGTGATTTTCTTCTGTGCCGGATGAGACCGACGAGTATCACCGGTGAGTCGATGTCCTCGATCTCCTTTTTTTTCGTGGCTCGCAGGATTTCGAGAGGGAAAACTGGTCTCGAATTCCTGCTACTCGTCGTTCGCCCTCGATACCGAAAATCACGGTCCTCCGTTGTCTAGACAGTTTCGTGCTCCTCTCCTCAGTTCTCCTTCTTGATATGAGCGGAGTAGGCAAGCTCCTGGGCGCTCGGCGAGCCGGCCGCGGCCGGCTGACCGTGGAAGTTCCTCGCCCATCCGCTCGAGTAACTATCGCCACCGTGGCCATGGCCTTCGCTGTAGGTGTGGCTCGAGGTGTGGTGCGGATGCGCCACCACCTCGTACGTAACGTGCTTCTGATGGGAGAAGAGCTTCTTCAGGCCGATTATACTGGCAAGGAGAAGCGCGATCTTCGACAGCAAAAGCGCCTTTCCAACCAGAAGGGCGAGACCCTTGAACGCGAGACCGCCGATCAGACCGACCTTGAGGACTGCTGCCGCCAAGAGGGGTCCCAAGTTGTTGTTCTTCTTGCCACGACCTTGAAAATGCGCAACACGTTGAATTAGCACGATCTGCAGTTTTGGGAATTTACACCGCGCCGAATTTACAGACACAAACTTATTGAACCGTTTTATAGCATTTTAACCGTTAAAAATGTTAATTAAAATGTTGTAATCTTAATCATTTTCGATAAGTAAATAAACAAATAAATACCATAAACTATTTACTAAACGCGTCCTTCAATCATTGTGGAACATAAATGAAAATAGATTCATCAATGATCAAGGATTGATGAAAATATATTCACCAATGACCAAGGATTGATGAAAATATATTCACCAATGATCAAGGATTGATGAAAATATATTCACCAATGATCAAGGATTGATGAAAATATATTCATCAATCCTCGAATGACGACAGGATAATTTTATTTTTAACTGAATTAAGCTTTTTTCTGAACGTATCAACTTCAATCCAACTTGCTGGTGAAGATGATTTTTGCGATGGATTAATTATTCAAGCTACTTACCATCCTGAACAGCATTGTCAGCGCGTTCGATGGAGAGCCCAAGGTTGAATGAGCCGTTCTCGTCCTCGGCAGCGGATACCACGACGTCGTCCTCGGGTAATACTCGCCACTTGATGCTTCTGGACTTGACGAACGAGTAAATCTTGCTCGTCACAAGATCGAGGACCTCGGTTTCGTCGTCCTTGCTTCTGGCTGCCTCGAACGTCACGACCTCCTCCGTCGCCTGGCTGGTCTTGCGGATCTCGATGTCGTCGGTAAGCTCGATCGACGCCTTCTTCAGCAACTTGTTCATGTACGTCACGAGCTTGAGCATCACGCAACTGCTGATGTCGTTCTGCGAACACTTTGCGTTCAGTTTACGCATCAACTCCTCCTCATACTTGGCGCGGTCGGACAGGGTCACCGTCTGTTGCTCGAGGACACCGATCTTCTCGACCTTCTCGAGGGGGCTGGCCAAGCTTAGCCCCACGGCGCACAGCGCGATCAATCCAACGACGGCCTTCATCCTTTATTCTGCAAACGTCACAAGAGTCTTCGTCAAAAACCACATTAAAAGGGAGAAACGTGACAAAAGGGATTCGGCCCATAATCAAACAAATAAATAAATAAATCAATAAATAAACAAATATATAAATAAATAATTAAATAAAATCGAATTAAGCATAATTGAATAATTAAAAATAAAGAAAAGCCGAATAAATTCCACAGATGTCGTTAATAAATCCAATTCACTTGATCAAATTTCCCCCTACAGAATGCCTGAACTTCCAGTACGGAAACAACCCAACTGTTTCAATGGCCCAACAAATATTATCTTGACTCGACTTCGATTCCTCATTTATCCATTACGATCCACCGACAAACATGACAATCGCTCACCTGCTCTGCTGATCGCGAAGCCTCGAACCGCGCACGATTATCTCGAACGTCCTCGAACTAGTCCGCCTCGTCCGTCACACACTCACTCGTCCTAGTCCCCGGTTGTCTGTCACCTCGCTCGAACCCCGCCAGCCAGGGTGTTCAACGAACGATAATATATATCGAGCCGGTACGCGGGGAAACCCTGTGTATTCGATGCGTGAACGAGCGTAGCAAGGCTTCTGAACCGCGTCTCGCCCCGGCCACTTTATATACGTAGATCTCGGTGACCAGTGGGCTACGCAGCGAGGGAGCACCGCAGCCACCACCTCCTGGTGGAGGATACGCGACCGGGTGGTGGTGATACTCTACGTGCGGCACGAGAGGCCACCTTCTTCTTCCTCTTCTTCCTCCCCAGCCAACATCCATTGCGCTCACGTAGCAGTTGAACTTGCTCGGTGTGCACGGTTGGGCTTGGCTTGGACGAGGAATCCAATCCTACAATAAACGCGGCGGCTGATGGGTGGTAGTGGTGATGACGACGACGACGACGGCGGCGGCGGCGGCGGTGGTGGTGGCGGCTGGTGGGAAAACACTCGACGCTATTCCACGGGTGATCTCGAAGGAGAGGCAGCAGGAGAGAAGAGAGCGAGAAGACGACGCGAGTGATCCCGCCTGCGGGATTCTTCCTCGCGTCTCTCGCTGCACCTCAGCCGCGTTTAAACTGGTTGCTCTCGCGCTCTCACGCACATCCGAACGAGGCGCAGACGACTCGCGCTCGTGTTCCTCGCCCCGATGCGATACAATCGCGCATCCTACACTGCACACATGGCTGGCTACACATGCGGCACGATGCAGGTCTTAAGGAGGCTCTGGATACATATGAAGGCCGATGCATATGCATTAAATCCGCGGCCACGTGTGTGCGTGCGTGCGTGCGGCCGTGTTCGTGCACGCGCGTCGCGGCTGCGGGCTCGCGGTGTATGGGTGGAGGGAAACTCACCACGCACCAGCGAGAAGACGCAGGATCCGCACGTGTGAGGGAACCGCGAATGGGGAGACAGCGCGGCTAATGCTCTCCCACACGTCGTGATCGTCGTGGTAGTCGTGGTCACGGTCGTCGTCGTCGTCGTTGCTTGGGGTCCTCGTGGTGGAGGTGGTGGTGGTCGTGGCCGGCCTGCATTACACGTACATCCAGCAGCGCGCCAGCCGAGACCGGAGGAAGCAGATCTCGCGAGCCGGACCAGCCCCACAGCGAGCGCAAAGCATCTAGCAAAAGCAACCAACAGCACGCGAGAACCGTGTCACGGATGTGGAGCACGCACGCCATCCATCCCATGCGGTGCGCGATGTTATATCCCGCGCCTTATATGCCGCAAGTTCGCGCGCCGCGCATTATCGCTGGTATGCGCCGCGCTGTGCTCTCGCGGAAATGTGTCTTGGGACGCGCGACCAAGATTGAGGGGACGCTGCGGATGGATCCGCGTGAAGGTGCAGGCTGGGCTTACGATGTTTTGGTGGCGTCTGCGCTGGGAGCGTGCGAGTTGAAAATTTGGTTGTCCGGCCGGAAGGTTTGGGTTCTGGTTGGAAATTATGATGTCCGGACTATGGCGAGGCTGAAGGTTGGGGTATTTGATTTTAGAGATGTTTTGGTGGCGTTTGCTTGGAGCGTGGGAGGCTGAAATTTGTTTGATCCGGCGGGAAGGTTTGGGTCCTGTTTGGGAATTAGGATGTCCGGACTGTGGATAGAGGGTGGGCATGATTGTCTTTCGAAATATTTTTGTGGTATTTTTTTAGGTCATGTGGTATGGAAATTTGGCTGGTCCAGTGGGATGATCCGGATTCTGATTAGGAACGTGGACGGTCTCGTAATGTCCAGTAGAAAGATCCGTAGGAACGGGGATGGTCGTCGTGATGTCTATTAGAATGATCCGTATCGTGGTTATAGAAATGAGAATGATCATCGTGATGTCCAGTAAGACGATCCGTAGAAACGATGATGGTTTTCGTGATGTCCATTAGGATGATCCGTATCCTGTTTATAGGAATGAGAATGATCATTGTGATGATCCGTAGGAAGATCCGCAGAAATGAGGATGGTCTTCGTGATGTCCATTAGGATGATCCCTATCGTGGTTAGGATCGAGGATGCTCGAAAAATGAGTCCGGCCGAAAATCGGGTTATTTGTTTTCCGACAAGTCTTGGTGGCATTTCTCGCGTCATGTGATCCGGAAATTTAGCTGGTCCGGCAGGAAGATCCGTATCCTGGTTGGAAACGAGGATGGTCCGAACAATGACGAGACCGAGGGTTGGGACATTTGTTTTTCTCGCCATTGTCTGAGGTTCGGCGAGGCTGAAGTGAGCTGGAATTTTCTCGGGAAATGGGAACGTGAGCGGAAATTCAACGGGAGAGAATTACCATAATACCGCAAAGGCTTGACGGTTCATTGTTCGATGATGATGCGATTACGCGGGGACGAGAGAGGCCAACGCAGTTCCAGCGGTTTGACGGACCAACAGGTCGAACGACACGTCAATGATTCGGATCACGCGAGAAGTGAACGAAGCTGAGGACGAGACGGACGGGAAGCGTTTAAAGCGAAAACGACTTCTCGTTCATTCATCAAGAATCCGTTGTGTACGATATAAACTGTACACGCGGAATCTTTATACACGCCCCTCGGACTCTACACGTACGAGGAGAATTCGCACAGACGGCTGGACTAGGACATGCGCAAGAATGAATTCAGACCACCACTTTCTTCAGGAGTCGGCGCGGTAGCAGAGGTCGCGGTTACTGGGGAAAAAATTGACGGAGAGAAATTACAGATCCCCGCGCACGAACCTGACATTCGCACGACACGAGTATGAAACTTAATTGCTCGGTTGCTCGGCCTGCCCCTGCGGGGTCTAGGCGGCTGCCAAGTGGCACTTATCTCGGCGATAAAACAAAAAAGGAGAAACGACGTGGAAGAGAGTGGAGCGAGCTGTAATGTGATTGGCCCTTCGTGGAACAGCGAAATTCCAAGACCCACATTTTCATACGCTAGATTTTATAACAAAAAAAGGGTCAGTCAGCCTGAAAAAAATTAACAATTTTTTTTAACTAACCCCAATAATAATTGTCATCTGTTGTTGCTAGTGCAATTTTATCTAATGTTTTCGTCAATGTTTAACGATACAAGCTGCCGATTTTCAGAGGCTCAAAATTAGATCATGTGTCAATTTCATCACTTTCTATCTGTCTTTCACTCGCAGGGCAACCGCAATGACTATCCGACACCTTCGTATCGCGACCTCCAATATCCGTGTGTGTCCCTCTCTCTCTATTTCATTGCGGCAAACTCCAATCGCTCTTCGTCCCCGTCCCCCGGGGACTCCAATCGACGCATCGACCTCGACCCTGCCCCAGTTCCGCGAACGCCCGGACTGCCTTGCCACCTGGACCAGTCCGGAGGACGCCGGTGTGTTTTGGTCCCTCGTGGACTCGGCATTCACCGTTAAATCGAATTCCATAGCGCCGGCAGAGCCTCCGCCGTTTCGTCATCCTGGAATTCTCTCTACGAGCCGTTTAAGCGCCGCGTTAATGCCCCTCATTAGTCGCACCTACAAACGGCACCCGGCGGTGATCGGCAACTGCCGGGTACAAAACGACCTCACGTGGGTGCGGCCAGTCGCTCCGTGTGTCCCACATTTCTAAATTTCGGGATCAAACGCCCGGGCTTTTTTACTCTCTCGACCCCATTCACAAAACGTATACAATGCTTCTCGATCTTTTCACGCAACCAGCGTCGATCTCGATGACCTGAATTGTCGCTGGACCAAAAAAAAAAGAAAAAAGTGTACCACAAATTTCTCAAGTCATATTACTCGTATCTCCGGCCTCCGCTTCAACTTGAAGCACGTGTGGATTAATGGCCGGATCAACGCGAGAGAAAAAAATATTTTCCGCACTGCGGTAACGCTTGTGATTCAGCAATTAAACGCTCGGCTTATTGCTTGTTGGTCGACGCGGTGAGACGGCGAGTTTTTAATTAATTGTATAGGCCTCGCGGCAATTACGAGATTAATAAACATTGTACACGTATTTGCGGCCGCAGATATTGCGTGGCACCGAGGTGTTTCCACACTCGACTCGTGAAAGCAACGTGCTTCGCGACGCGCGGAAATGGCGTTTTTCGCTCCCCTCGCGGTCGCAGCCGAGCGCACGGGGTACGCGAGGAGCTCGGCGGGAGAACCGAGATGGCGTGGAAATCGCGCTCCCGACTCCGGCAACGGGCAACCGGCGCTTCCGGTATATTCTCGGCGGGGAACGAGGCCACTTGGTCAACAGGTCCGTTCCGTCCGATTCTCAGGATCGCGAGTGAGAACGTATTCGACCGGTTCGCGTATTCTCGTGTTTCCTCCGGTCTCGGACTCTCCGTCGCTTTTCATCCTCCCGAGGGAATCGCGATAAAGCGGATCTCCTTTCACACCGAGGGCAAAAAAGGCGTCGCCGCGCCCACTGAATTTTCAGTCACGGGCGAGACATTCGGATTCTCGTGTTTCCTTCGGTCCTGCTTTTTCGTCGATTTTGTCCTCCCGAATCGCGACGAACTGGATCCGCTTTTGCACTGAGCGAAAAGGGCGAAAAAAGCGATCCGTCTACTGAATTTGTGTCACGGGTTACAAGCCAATTTTTTTTATATCAAAATAAAAAAAACGCAATGTAATTAGAAGTCGGTTCGATCAACTAGTTATTTTTTTCAGTGTAAATATCCTGTTTCAGTAAATTCAAACGACTTTTGTTCTGCCAATTTCCGTTACATACGAGCAACTTTGCAGTATCTTCGAATAGATTATTTTCACCGTAGTATCCTAAGAATTTTTTTTTTTTGTTGTTCTTCAATTTATTCGTCAAAGAAGAAAGTCCTAATCTGAGACACTGATTACCATGTGCGAACAGAGGATCCCCGACAACGCGTAATTTGTGTGTTACCAGATGTTCTCATAAATCCTCTTCTTCGCCTACAAATCCGTCGTGTGTTTACCGCAAGTCGCGATTCGACCTCGAGAGAAAATAGCCGTCATGCATGGAGATGTGGAAAAGCGACTTTCAACATGAAGCAAAATTAAATATATCCGTATTTTTATTCTTCAATTTATTCGTCGAAGAATTGAAAAAATCATCCGCGGCGTTGCGATTGACACGAGGGCGACGACGATGAATTTCACGCGGGGCACCAGTATCATCGCGTCTTCATTCACCCTCTTCCTCGCCTACGAATCTCTCGTGTGTTTACCGCGAGTCGCGCGTCTCGACCTCGAGAGAAAATAACCGTCGTGCATAAAGACGTGGAAAAACAACTTTCGACATGCGCTGAAATAAATATATCTATATAGTTATGCACGCACGGTGAGCACGCACGGGGTTGCTCGTCCAGTTCTCGACGCGCGGTAAACATACACAACTCTCTTATAGCTGCCGCCGCCGCCGCGCGAGTAAAACGTTGAACGGCCAGGCGAGCGAAGTACGAGCGAAGACCGTAATCTCGCCGGCCGTGACCTTGTTTTTCGCGCATACCTTCCGGTTCGGCGTATATCGTGTAAGCAACTAACCAACGTGTACGGCGCACCTTCCACGTTGCGGCAAACTCGGTGCACTCGATCGTAATCACGAGTGAAAATGGCTCACGGAATCGGCGAGCACCGTTCATCGAGTGAGCTAACGAGAAGAAAAAGGCGCGAGGCTCGAGAGCCGCGCGTCGGGGGTAGCGAAAATCGCGGGCCGCGCGTTACTACATCCGGTGTGGCGTCCGGCTAAATCCGCGCACACGCGTTGACGTCCGAACTGGCACGATTCGCGCGGCGCCGCCGGGGTAACCGGAGTGCGAGTTACGCTGAATCGACCGGAGAAACAATAGTGAAAGTTTCGGGCGCCTCGCGCCTCGTCCCTCGCTGCGAGGCAGTAAATTTCCATACACTTTCATTGTATCCGTTTGTATAGATATATTTACAGGCGCGGACATCCGGTTCTTAAGGCTAAATATAAATTAACGCGTGGATATGAAAATACAAAAATACAAACAATGTACAGTTATGTAATGCGCGCACAACCGACGTGCGGTGAGAGAAGATTGTTGACTGAGAAAATATTTTGTAAATATACGGCGAAATGAATATTTATCTATTGTTGACAGATTTAAGTTGTGCCAGATAATATTTCGTTGCCACAAATTGAGTATTGATTCATTTGGTGGTAATTTGAAAACATGATTTAGCACATTTTTAATTTGGTAGTAATAAATAAATATTTATTTCGCGATATATAATAGAAGATTTGTTAACGGTTGCGAAAAAGTCTTTTCTCAGTATGTCCAGTGAGACTGTTGAGTAATTCGATGAGTTCGATGATTATCCTAATATAAATACAACTTTTTGCAGTTCGAGGCTGCACTGGCTTGTGATGTTTTTACGATTACTTTTTTTGCGTTCTCGTTGGCGTAAATTCACTTTTTTTAGTGTCAAGCACGATTTACGAGTTCTGATACGTTCTATATCCCTGATAGGCGAGATCCTGGCCGTAAGACGCACCATCGCCGTGATAAGTGTTCTGATATCCTCCGGGACTCTCGTGGTAAGACGATTGATGCTCGACCGGAAATCCGTGATGGACCGCGCTCTCCTTGTAGTGCGGAAAACCTACGCCACTTTGGCTGTAAACCGGTGGCTGGTAATTCTGAAGCATCGGTTTGCAGAGCTTGAAAAAACCGATCACGCCTGGAATCACGATCGCCATGAAACCGAGGAACTTCTTGAACGACGCCAGACCGAGGATCAGTGGCAGGAAGAGCAGAAGCTTCAGCTTGAAGAGTTTCAAGATTATCAGCATCGGGATCAACAGGCGCTTCAGTCTGTTTCGAGCTGGAAAATAAATTCAACCTCCTTATACATTTTGGCAAATTACCTTTCGACGTGCCATATCCGTTTAAACGCAAAATATTGATGCAATTTTCGTCAAGATTTTTTGTTCACTTTTAGCCTATGTTATCCTTCTTGCGTCATTTATGATATCCCGGAAAACACCAGTTTCAACATTTTGTTAAGTGATTTTTAGAAATATAAATTTTTCGATATTTCTATCATTTCTATCAATTAGTATCAAGCCCAAGACTTACGAAAATGTTTTCCTTTACCAACATCAAGTTTACAAATATTTTCGAGCGTTTGCCCAGCGTTTGGCAATATTACAAAATACTTACAAAACAGGGTATCCTTTTTATTTTCCAGAACGTCAATTTCGTCAGCAATTTCGTCCAGAAACCTTGGCGCGTACTCTTCGTTCTCGCCAGCAGCCCACGAAGGCACGTCCACCTCGATGGCCACAGTTTTTATAAACTTCTCGGCTTTTCTCATCGCGAATTTTACTAGATGATCCCACTCGGATTCCTCCGCTCTGGGTGTAACAAAAAAGATCGTTAACGAACAACGAATCGTGGGGTAAAAATGTAATTTATTGTCAAAGTAGACTAACCTGGCTGTGCCTACATATTCGTACGGCTGACGATTCACCTGTTGCACAACGTCTCGCGACATTCTCACCACCTTGATATTGTCATTCAGGCTGTACTCCCGTTGGTCGAAGAATTCCGCGAATGAATTTAGTGCACGAGACTTGAAGCACTCGGCCAGGTCACCGTTTAAGCATGCCTGATTCGTTCGCGCCATGTAAGGGTCGATATGCTGCCCGGTGCCCAGACCGATCCAGTCGAAAAGGTCTTTGCCCTGTCTAGTTCGATTTCGCACCCGACCATCCTCGAACTGTTCCGCCTCGCGAAAAATTGGAGCTCCGTCTGTAACGATACATGAATTAATTATTGTGTATTTCCTCTTAACAACTCCCACCCCACCCCAAAATTTGCATGTTCTCTATCGACTCCACAGAGAAACCGAAATTGAAATATTTTCCTAGACACCAAAAAACTGTTTTGTCAAAAAAGCAAATATTTTTTGGTTCATCGAATCAGTTTTCTGCCTCTAATTTTTTCATTTATATTTTTAATTTCTGTCACTTCTTCGACATTGGAAGTTGTGGGTGCGAAACTTTTGGAGAAAGATGAATTTAATAAAATCATAAAATACCAACAATTCTCTTTCGATAAACTGACGATTGCACTTAATTGAAAAATTATTCTTTCTACCCTACAAAAAAATTAATGTATCTTTTACCGATTCTGTCCGGTCGATAACGCCGGGATCGGTTTTTCAGATAGTCGACAAGTGAAAGCCGGACAACCGGTATTGTGATGTTGCCGGTGCTCGGTAACGGATTGGAGATCGGTTAACGATCAGAAGAAATCTAAGTGAAAGAGTCTCTTACCGGGCTCCCCGTGGTCCTCGGGCGGAGAATCCTCGAAGGTAACTCTGTCGTTCGCTTGGCCTTGAACCGGTATTATTACCGACAGCGCCAGAGCGCCGATCAACAGTCCTATCACGTTCTTCATGATCTTCCTCGGATGCAGCACCTGTCTGGGTACCTGAACAAACCAGAAACCCCAAATTTTTAAATAC
The DNA here is from genome assembly GCA_963932165.1 of Pimpla rufipes. Lineage (NCBI taxonomy): Eukaryota > Metazoa > Arthropoda > Insecta > Hymenoptera > Ichneumonidae > Pimpla > Pimpla rufipes. The sequence continues at coordinate 15,451,981 of OZ010635.1, forward strand.
ATTTTAAGATTTACAAATGTACAGCGAATGTTATTAATACAAAGTGTCCTGTCATCACCAGATTTTCATTCACAAAAATCGCAAATAAATATGACGATTTTAGCAACTTAATTTTACTACCAGACTACCACGGAGAAAGTGCTCCATTTCCCATCCGTCTGGTCGTGTATTACATCGCGCCGGGCTATAATATCTCCACGTGCTTCACCCGATTCTAAAGTGTCACGTAGGCATTTTCACGTCGAATTACCCGAAAACGGTAAATCTTTTTAACGCCGAACGCAATTTCCATCTCATTAAACCTCGGTCGGTTCTTCACAGATACGTCAAAAATGTAGTTCTTGAATAGATAACAAAATCTGTGTTTTGAAAAATTGCTTGACGCGTCTTATGAATAAAAATAAGGAGCGATCGTCGCGCGCCAAATACGGTTATCAAGCCTGTCGCGTCTGACGTTCATGAATATAGCGTCCATACAGAACAATCGTATTTGATTGTTGTTATCCCAGACTTAATTAGGAACCGCTCAATACTTATTGCATTAATAGATAAATTGTGACTCTTACCGCGTATTTTCAAAAACTCATAGCTCGCGCACCGATTTATCACTCGACTGGTGATCTTTTGAAGTTTCTCGAAATTCCAGGTTGCACTCTCTAACAATACAGCTACCAAGATAAACCTGCGACGCTCACGCGTGGCCCAGACACACTAGCTGACGGCAGAGCCGACACGCGATGGCCACGAACTGCCGTTAGCTTGCTCGAACCAATGGGCGAGCTCAGCCGGCTGAGCAGCCACACAACCGCCTGGTTTTATATACCGAATTCAAGCGACACCTGCAGCCCTGCATTCTTTAGACCGGTACTCCAAATGCACGTTCTTCATCCGAATTTAAATTTTTAATCAATATTCCAGAAAGGCGTTCAATGCAGTTATCAACCGTTAAAACGCTGTGCCGATTCTATACCGATCATACGATGTAACTATCGATTTTACCGCCTGTTTCTCGACTTACCTTTACCGAGCGATCGGTAATTCTCGTACTTTCGTGAATGAACGATTAAGTACCGAAAAACCCGTATTTTACTTGATGTCTTCGTGTAACGTTTGCCTCAGTGAAAGCGCGCCCAGATTTATCATTGACGAACAATCGTATGACCGGTAAATCTTGCCGGCAGAGTTTATATTACGATGATCTGTTATGGGAGATTTCACGAGATTTCCCGAGAGATGTCAGTCGCACAGAAAGAGTCGCGTAGGTTTGTCGTTACCGATCGTGCATTTTTCATACCGATACACTAAAGAAAAGTACGATCTTTGTCCGAATAAAATTTTGAATAAACTAGCCCACGCGTGCTTCGCACGCTGACCCAGTTGATGTTCCCAAAAAACGTTAATCAAGTTTTTTGAATTTGTAGTGAAAACTATTGCGTTAAAAAAACGAATGACGAATTCATTGTGCACGGACAAAAACACATCGAAATAAGATGTTAAATTTTTGTATGTAAAAATGTTTTCGCACTTTCTCAGAAATGTTTCCACTTCACTAAAACCGAGGTTATACTTTTTTGGATCGATCGAACCTGGATTCTCTTCCTTCGTTTCAGAGAAAACTCAGTAATGAAGAGAATATCGCATAAGTCGGAACACGATGCAGTTATCATAAGCTGAAACGTTGTGCCGATTCCGTACCGATTCCATACCGATCATTCGCACTAACTTCCGATTTTATTTTGCTTCTTGACTTACCTTTGCCGGTCGATTGCCACTTATCGCACTTTCTCAACTAAACAGTCAAATACCCAAAGAAACTTTTTTTTCTAATTCTTTTAATTCAACTTTTGCCTCAGTAAAACCGCACCCAGGTCCATCGGTGCCTTACGAACGTATGACCGGCGAATCTTGCCGGCAGAGCTTATATTAGCACGCTCTCTTGTTACGAGTGAGAGACGTTAGCCGCAAGAGAAAGATCTGCGTGGGTTCGTTGTTACGAAACTGCGAGTCCGACGTTTGGCTCAACGCGAGCGCGCGAGAGAGAGAGGACATTTTTAATACCTAAAAATCGAGAGTGAAAGTGATCTTCACACAGGATACGGGGCCGGAACTGGGGACTCTTTGCAACCCAGGTATATCCAGTGGCGAGAGGAGCGGGCACCGTGGGTCACGGGTGCGATGTTTTCTTCGAGAGTCCGAGTCACCGGCCTTTCCTTAAACCCCCTCGTGGCGGCCAGCGTGCGTCATCGTTCCGCTAATACAATTTTCTCTTTGCGACACACACCACGAGCCGACGGCCAAACCCCATCGACTTCATCGTCTCTTCCTCTCTCAGAACTCTCGAACGCCGAGGATATTTGCGTCTCACTCGCGCACCGGTATAAACCATGTTCCACGGTAAATGGGATCGCGAAGAGTCTGCGGTGAAGAGTTAAGAGGAAGAGTTTAACCGATGGTCAAGTCAGTTAACCTGGAACGCAGCGGCTCGGCAGATCCGGTTCAGACTCACTTGTAAGCCAAGCCGGACGCTCCTGAGGCTTTCACTCTCGATTGTGCATTACCAACGGAAAATCGCTAAAAAAAAACGTGCTCGCTTAGGCTTTCCCGACACCGCATTTTGCTATTGATATCAAATATTTCGTACAACAGTGAAAAATAATAATTACAGAATTAAGATACAAGACGCGATGCTTTATTGTCACGCTGTGAAAATATCTTCGCGACTTTTACAGTGATCGTCCTGTCGCGAACGACAAATGGACGATTGTCGTTCGTTGATTTACCTTCGACACTTACGTACTATACAGATTCGCGCCATCATCCTCCGCTTGCGCGTTACTCGAATAAATTAATAAATAAATAAATTATCGACAGGGGATCCTGCCCGAAGTTCCTTGAGATAGGTAAAAGAAGAAGAGATACCGATTGCGGGGCGATTGAGTCCACGAATCGATGGATTGCATCATTCCACAACCCGTCGAAAAATCTTCTTCGGATACCTGAAGTCTCGTTCTGCAAACTCTGCGGCAATAAATTGTCCGTACTAGGTGCTTATCCGAACGTGTCACCCACATCCGATTGCTTCACTCGAAGATCTGATCTCCCACAACTTGAGCGACGAGTCCGAGCAGACCGGAACGAAGTCGAAGTCGCCGAATAATAATATTCAAGGCTTGTCAAATTAGTCCCGAGTCAAATTGTGGGAGTTCATTGGTAAATTAATTCTCGCGCTATATCCCGGTAGACTCAAGCTCATAGCTTCCGCGCGTGCACCAATTTGTCGATGTCCTGATAAGTCGCGAGCATCGCCTGATTCTGTCGCTGATTCGGATCGTCTCGCGCCACGCTGCAGGACGAGTAGATCTCCTCGCACTTGACGCCGTCCTGACCGTCTTTGGCAGCCTTCATGTACCTGAAGAAACGCAAAACGTCGGGATTGTCGTTGCTCGGCCTTCGCAGCTCGTTAAGCTCCCTCGACAGTTGGGCCGAGACGAGATTCGAGTAGGGCGCGTATCGCGCCGGACTCTTGTACATCGCGCACACGGCGAATTCTCGGCATCCCTCGGTGCTGTGGCCCAGCCTGGAGAACACAGCGTCCAGTCGGGACAGCAGGGGCGAGTAGAAGGGGTCGTAGTTCGTCAGGAGCAGAGAACTCGTTGGAATGTCGTGGAAGACCTGTTGACAAAAAATGCGTTAGTCAAAATTAGATCCTTGTTTAAAAATCTGCAGCGTTACATCGAGGACCTCCCAACCGTAACTTCTGGTTGGAATTTGGTCATTTTTTCCACAACCGAGCTGAAATCAACCGGTAAATTGGTACACCAAACTAACCAAGGTTCCAACTTTTCAACGGTTGATTTTGAGTTTGTTTTTGTAAACCAACCGTAAATGAACCATCGGTTGAATAGTAGAAACAGTTGGCTCGCGGTTGATTATTATGAAATAACTTTTATTCCGACTTCCTAGCTATAATATCGATGATTGATTGTTCAAAACCATCCATAAACCAACCATTTCGAACAATCAACTAACCAACGATTGGTTTATGGTTGGTTTCGAAAAATCAAGTATAGACAAGTATAGACATTCTCGGCTGAAAGTCGGAACTTGAGTTGGTTTATAGTAATAGTTGGTTTATAAGAACAGTTGGTGCCAACCGTGAACCAACTGTCCATCATATCCAAAGAATGGTTGGTTTGTAGTTGGGTTACAAAAACCAACCCTAAATCAACCTTTGGAAAGTTGCAGTATTGGTTGGTTTGGCGTAGCGGTTGACCGGTTGGTTTTTTAATTGGTTTCAGGTTGGGTAGAACACGAGGGATACATCAGGCCCTGACCAGATCAGTTTCTGACCAGCGCCGAATGTAACATCACAGCCACGATCGGAGTCACCAAATTCGTGTGGATGACGCCGAATGCCAAAAAGTCTCTGACCTTGAAGTCCTGTTTCTTTGACAGGCCATTATTAGCCACGTGTCTCGTGTAATAACGATCGGAGTACGAGTTGGCGTTTGTGATCCTGGGATCGACGAACGAGTATCGCGATGCGATTTCCTGCTTCTGGGCCTGAGCCAACATTCCCTCGTCGTACATGGCCGAGGCTGGCAGCGTTCCCAGTGGCTGACGCGTCATGTAGTCCTCGCTGTAGAGATCGGAATTGTCCTTGAACTCGAAGTTCTCCTCGGGTTGAGCGGTCGCGCCTTGCGATGATTGGGCGAAGGAGGAGACGCCTGAAAGATATTGAGAAAGGACTCGAAGTCGATTCGGGAGAAAATTGACGAGTGCGATCGCCCGGGTGGGACTCACCTTTACCGACGATTTTACCGATACTGCCGATAATGCTCGGCAAAAATAGCGCGATTAGCACACTCTTGACGAGTTGCGCGCCGAGAAACAACGGGAACAGCAGCTTCTTCAGTCCGAACGCTAGAAAACCAAGCCCGAATCCTGTTAAAAACGTGTTCTTTCCCTCATAAACAGCTGAAAGCAAAAGTACCAGCCGATTAAAGCCAAGTTGCGGTTAGTCCAAGCCATGCGCGATGCAGCCATTGCGTTCAGTATTTCGCACTCTCCACTCTCGTTTTTTCACTGTCCTTCCGCGCGGGTTTTAAACAGCGTCGACGAAGTTTCTTTCTCTGCGAAACAAGCCTAAATTCATGAGGCAAAGAATTTCCCGAGGCTCCGCAAAAGCCGCTCGAGGCGTTCAGCGAGAAGGCGTAATTTGGTCAGTCAGCGTTTCGATTAGTCCCAAAAGATCGGCAAGCAAAAGGATCACCCAATTTGCGTATTTTGAAGAAAAAAAGGCGTTTTTTCAACCTACAGCGCGATGCAATGAGAAGCAGCCCAGTAACCAAGATTCAGACTCACCACCGAAGAACGTTCTCGACTGTCGGGAAGTCGCGAGCTCCTTGGGCACCTTGATTCTCAACACGTGACTCTTGGCGAACCTGTGAACCTTTTCCAGAATATCAATTTTCTTCACCTCGTCTTCAACCCCATTGCCGCCCGAATTGCGAGTGAAATTCTTGGTTCTGACTATCTGCACGGACTCGGTGACGTTGATGGAATCGACGCTGGCCATGTCGTCCAGAAGTTCGCCCAGACATTCCTTCAAACAGGCCATGGAAATTCCACCGTCGCACCCGTCGGCCTCGTCCATTCGATCCATCGTCTTGCTGAAGTCCGGCGTCGTCATGTTCGCCAGCCTCTCAGCCTCGGCCTGATGAAGATTCTTCTTGTCGGTGTGCATCATCCCACCAACGTCCATATCGAACTTGGTCGGTTTCCCGGGCATCGAGTGCGGATGATCCTGGCTACCCTGATCCCCCTGATCCATGGGCGTCTGCTCCTCATACTCGTCGAGCCTCTCCGGCTCCTCGAGCTGCAGCACCTCGTTGATGTCGTCACGTTCCGCCTGGTACCTCGTCTCGTTCAGCGATCTCTCGACCTCGGCGACCTTGAACGTGTGCGACACGCCGGTTGAGCACGCGAGGGTCAAGACCACGAGAGCCAGCGCTGTCCAGCTGGTCCGTCCGCTTCCAACCCGAGTGGCCATCCTCCCCGGCATCTCAGCCGCCTGTTTCTCCTCGCAGGATTCGGCGTTCGAACCCCCCTCGAACCCTTCTCACCGCCTCCAGGTGTTAGCAACGGCGCAACACCTGCATCGTCTACGTCGCTTCGCTGTCTGAAACACATCGAGCGTAATTGTAGACAATTAATGTACGTCATATGTGCCAGGTCGTCACGGGCGTCGTCGATATGGAAATCAATTGCTATAAGTGGGTATATTTTATTTACTGTTATTGCGATACTTGAAGTCCCGTTATTTTCACGGTAGAGATATATGGATATGTCGATCCGTCCCGGGGGACAGAGGGGTGGGGATTTTAACGCATGTGGAATGTGTAACTATCGAGTGATATTGAGGTGACGAGACCGCGATGTATTCGTCAGCGTCGACGCCCCGGGGCGAAATTTCGGTGGGACCGAAATGTGGGCTGTCCCTGGGCCCCCCGTTTTTTTTTCTTTTTCGGCCGGGCCAACCGCGATCCGACATTCTTTTACGGGCCAGTCCCGTGCATGTCTGTGTGGGCCAAGCGCGCGCTCTGCCAACCGGCTCTGAAAAACCCGCTACGATTCACCCGAGACGCGAAAAACGGTACGTGCCACCGGTGGACAGTACTTTACACGGGCGCTTCGCCCTGTGCGCGCGGATTCCACGATACGAGAGGAAAAGAAAAAGATAATAGACGATCGTCAGGTGAAAACGCAATGTGTTGTTCAAGGAACGTGGTCAGAGCATCCGTGGAACGTTCACCGGCGGGTGAATGCACCTCAACGACCGGCGAACGTCTAATTCAAAGAGCGGCTAATTCAGCGAGCACCATTATGAAAATTAAAAAGAATTTTTCCCCTCATAATTAGCCGAATAATTACCGAATTACCATACCGATCTCGAGACCGAGGCGCGCCGATCCCGTTTACAATTAGGCGTATTATTTGCTCACTCGTCCGCGCGACGCGGGTACGACAAATAATCATAATCACTTTGCACGATTTTTTTTTCTTGTACATCGAGTGAAAAATGGGTACGACATTCCAACGACACTTAGCCGCGATCTCCGGGGTGGCACCTTCGGCAATTAACTCCGAGTCCTTTCACGCTGGTAAAAACTGTCTCGAACCGCACCGATCTCTCGCTCTATAGCCAATGTCAACTTACTGTTCAAGCGGCCACAAGGCATCCAAGTCAAGGCCACGATCTCCGGTTGCGGTCGCGTCGTACGGGGGCACCGATGCGAATTGATCGGTACGATCGATCGGCAAATCGATCGAAATCGAGTCTAGGTATTGTAATCCAAGCTCCGCGGTGTGCAGGACAAATACGTTTAACCTGGGCCCTGTTGTGTCGGAGAGTCGTGTTCGACGGACGACACGGTACTGGCGAGCGCAGCCGGGGAATCGGCTGGACTAACCAATCTGGGTTACCCGGCCATTCGTCCGTCCGTCCGTCGGTTCTGCTGAAGCTGCTGCTGCCGCTGCCGCTGCTGCTGCCGTCGCCGCCGCCGCCGTCGCCGCCTGCCGCATCCATTCGTTTATCGTATATACACCATGGTGTATATAGAATTTACCGACGACGCTCCATCCTCTCCACCTTCCTTCTCTTATGCCGGCACCGCGTCCTTTCCCGCCACCTCCGACTTCCTCCACCTCGGCGACTTCGTTCCTCATCTCCTCGTCACTGCCTGGGCTTCTTCTTAACACTTCCACACTTTCCGAGACTGACATTTTTTTCCAACGTCGTCATCGCGGCCCAGTAGGATCATTTCACATGCGACACGCGTATTCAAATCTTGACCGAGTACTCGGACCAAAGTTTACAACGATACCAGACGATAAGTATGTGCTGGATGGTCTCACACGTTCTCGTGTCTGGACTGAAAAAGCAAACTCATCTCGCACGCTTGGGTTTTTTTTTCCGTGACCGAACTGTACAAAATCCTGTGTGTCTGTGTGTGAAAGATGTATTTCGGTTTCCGGGACATGAGGGTCACACGCACGTCACACGCACGAGAAACAGGTATACCCGATCGTTAAATCGCTGCTGCTTTTTTTTAATATTGTTTTCGTCTAATTAAGGATTGCTCAGCCGTGGAAGGAAGCTCCTTTCAGTTATGTTTTTGCCGCTCGGTGTCAGGATACTCAAAATGGGCCGGGATGTCCGGTAAAGCAGCTTAGAAAAAGAAAATCTTAAAGCGAAAAAAAAGTCACGGTGTGAGAAAATCTTGAGAACGACCGAAGCAGTCGAGCTGAACTTTGATACATTAGTGAAGTAATAGACCCCTCGATTTTTTAGAGTTTCCTGAAAAATCATAATCAACGAAACTGCTAAGTTTTCATATCTTCTTCATTTTTTTTTTCTCGCGGCTATTTGATACAAAGTAGGAGACAGAAGGCGAACAAAATCACCGGAACACGATGATCAGAATTCTGATAATCCTGCCACGCCCGCTTGATTATTATTTTTTACGTAGTCGCAACTGAAGTAATGAGAGGATCGTCATCGTGTCGCATTGTCTTCCGTCTACCTGTCGATTATTCGCTGGCTCGTACGCGGCTCGAAACTTCTTGAACTGAGTTACATGATCGGTGGTGCATCGGAGGACACCCAACGTTCACGCACACTCGGACATATTCGCCGATGTACAGACCGAGTGCCGTTACGTTAATGTGACTTTTTTCGTTCCCGCGTAACGCACGTATGTAACGGTCGAGTTGTGGCGATCGCTTCGATGCCGGGGCATACTGGCGTGTCGCATTTTGCCTTTCGATTATACGAACGTCCGATTCGTCGTTTGATTATCGTCATTAACGAGAGACCGGAACGAGTTCGCTCGGTTCGGGGAGTTGCTGAAGGAGGGTGATTCGGTGAACGAGAACGAGACAAAGAGACCGAGAAACGTGGGCTTGACGACTGAGGAACAGCCGAACGAATACCAGGAACAGGAATACTGCACAGTAGGAAAAAAAATCACTGAATTACAGCGTGAACTTTCAATCCTAGGAAGTGACTGCAAAATATCGTGTGCGAACGACGTTTGGGCGGATTGAGCAGCAGATTCTGGCTTGATTTCATAAGAAACAAATGAAATGTATTATAATATTGTTATTAGCTGTACAGTGAAATAAGTGATTGGTTGATTCAACGAAATCCAGTGGTAACGACGGCCAACTAAATTTTTCGTCAGCTCAAAATTATCACCTTAATCACGTGATGGATTGCTGAATCGAGCAACTGTTAACGAAACCAAAATTTTCGTTGCTCCAAACTTTTATTTGAATAGTCGATGATTTGGTTGAACCAATCATTTCATTATATCAATCATTTCTATATAAAATGCTGAGTTTCTCTAAAACAATACGATTTTCTTTCTCGCAATTCGTCAGGAATTGCATCATTTTGTTCCCACAGGAAATTTAAGTCAAAATTATAAATATCCGGAACTCAACATTCAACCAATACATTTTTATTACACCCTAAAAATCGAAGGTGATCGCTTTTACCATAGATATAATTTACAATAAATATATCACTGTCAAGTAAAATAACAGAGTCAAGTATGAAGTACAGCGTTACTGTCCGAGCTACTAGAAGTAGCTAACGAGTTTAATCACGAATTTCCAGAAACTACATTGTAGGGAATTTTATTACACGCTTTCCGTGATCCACCCACGCGCTTAGCTGCCCTCCTGGTCTCGTTCGGAACGCCGGGAACCGCAACGCCGCGCGGTGACTCGATCCAGCGAGCGCGTCGACCAGGCCCACAAGTCTTCGACAGGGGAACGACGCACACGCGCAACGTTCACGTACACGCAATGCGACGCGTTGCCCGAGCGGACGGCTCGCGATGGTCGACACAACGTGCGTACGTTCACGCACCCAAGAGGCGATCAGGCTGGCGCCCATCCAAATCTGTCAGTGGGTCACTCGTGCCACGGGGCCAATGGACTTGCGTGTTATACGTTCTCCAGCGCACCTGGTCGACCTTGAGCAGGGAACACCTATTCGATCCCTGCGCGCATAGAAGGAGGCCACTTCCTCGTAGTGTCCTGGCATGAGTTAGCGTCTTCGCGCCCATATATGAATCAATTAGCGTTACTCTCGACTCGGTCAACGAAAACTCGACTAGCGAGGGAGAGTGTAAGTCACACGGTTGAGGCACAATCTTCGAATCATTCGTGCACTGCGTGTTAAAGTAGAAATATAACTTGCCTCGATTTTTTTTTCGGCGACAAAACATACATGCATTTTGATAAAACGCTCCAATTCAACAACGTAGCGTCAATACTAACTGCTCTTTAAACGCGATTTTCTTAATAGGCTAACAACCAAAGAATGCGACATACAAGGAGTGCCACAAGCAACTTGTAATTGCGACAAAATTCGGCGGAGAAAAATGTAAGATAATGCGGGCCTAAAATATAATATATTACCATACTTAATGGTTTTAGTATACAATGTTTTTGGGTCATGTGTCGTTGTACATGTCTCGTAGTTTCTGTCTTGTAAATAGATGGCTCTACTTCACTTACCAAGATACAACGGTGTCGTTTTTAATTAACTCGACGAAGTTTTCAATTAAGCCTGAAATTAGTTTGAGCGGTAATTCAATGAAATCTTCTGGCTTTGATGTCACTTCGAAGTTGGCGTAAGCCAAGTAGTAAGACAAGGCTCAGAGAGAATTCATTAAAGCACGAGTGCCAGGAAAGAAATCGAATTCTACTATTCCATCAGCTCCATATCTTGGTTCGCGAGATAATTCATGAATTGATGGTCAAGAGAATAGGAATAAATAAAATACATACGTGTCTATGAACCTTGAATAAATAAATAGTAGTAGGAGAAGGCTCAGAGAAAATTCAGCAAACGAGTGCCAGAAGAAAAATCGAATTCTACTGGTCCATCAGATTCATATCTTGGTTTGCGAGTGAATTTATGAAATTGATGGATAAGAGAATAAGACTGTAAATAAAACGCATGCGTCTCTATGATCCTTGAATAAATAAATAAGAGCCTTTCGGCGTACTGGAAAAATCGCAGATTCATTCGTGCGACGCTGTCTAACAACCCGGGAATAATTATAACAAGGGACATTTGGGTACTGGTCACAGAAATATGGCTGTACGGTATCGTCATTGATGCGTTGAGCAGTTCAGATCCTACGAGTCGACTCGTCACCGTTTTTGCCGATGGCCATAGTAGCCCGAATAGGGATTGTAGCCGTGATATCCACCGTAGCCGAGTCCAGCTTGAACGTCATTTCTGTGCGCCCAACCTGGATCGTCCTGTCCATATCCTGCAAAACAATGAAATTTGTAGTCTGCCGCTTGATCTGCGATTTTAGCGTTGACCTCAAAAGGCATTAAGATAAATTCCTGTCATCACAGATACTTTGATAATCAATATCATTGAGACTATTAATTTTAATTGACTGTTTGCTTGATTGATTGACTGATTTATTGATCGCACCTGTTGGGTAGTCGGCCGGTGCTTCCGCCGCAGTTCCCCAAGCGTGAAAAGGGTTAGTCGGCATGTGGTGCGGCACCTTGCAGATCTTGAGGTGTTTGAGAATGGACGGCACGAAGAGACCACCGATGACCATGAGTTTCTTGATGAAGTGAACGCCGAGAAGTATCGGAATTAGAAGCAGCTTGAGCTTCACGAGATTCAGCAGAATGAGTATTGGCAATATTATGTTCTTCTTTTTCTTGAACAGACGCCAATCATCTGAAACAGAAAAGGACGAATCAACATTCCATTGTAGTATAATGTTTATTGTGTATTAGCACTATGATTTGGGGGGGAGGGGGTACTCGTGACGCGTTTAAATGATCAGGAATCTGGAGCGTTCGCTAACCTACTAGTTGTTTATTGCTACAGGAGTTGCTGGAATACTAAGTTAACTCGCGAATGTGCTCAGGCGTCGTTATTGGCGTTCGTGCTCGGGCACGAGAGAAAGGAATGCATTTATGTTAAGCGTAGAAAAAGTGAAGCATAAATAAGATGAAAATATTCAGAATGCTCTCTCGTGGACGATGCGTAGAGCATGAAGGCTGCGAACTTCGTTTTAACGATGTTGAGGTTACGCGTAAAAACAATTTCGACTGTCCGATTATCCACGAAATACCCGAGTTGCTGGCTCAACTTAATAAGTGGATTGTTCTGTTGCCTGTCGAGTAATAATGCACTGTTTTGTTTTCTCGCAGAAAAAGCTTTTTCTTCGTGAACTTTTTTTCAAGGCCTCGTTCGAGGCTCGACATTTTCCACGATTTGAATGTCCTGAAAAATGCAGCAACATTTCTTGCACTGATTTATACAAATGGACTGGTACAATTATGTTGGTATTGAGTTTGTCGAAAATGGATCAAATTATTTAACCGACGTAAACTTTAAATTGTTGGCGCACCGGTTTTCCTCGGAAAGAAATAATGCTACAACAGTTCTGGATATTTAATTTCGTTAATATAGAAGATATCATGTAGGTAAAAAAAGAGTAATTATTTTATAGAGGAAATTAGCTATTTGCCGCCTATCCTACTTTTGAAAAATTCGGAGACATAAAACTTAAAGCACTGACATATTTGTGGATGGAGGAAAATAATGTGGAAGCGACGAGCAAATCACTACTTTGCATTGCTAACTTATTGGATACTTGTGAGGCATTTATCGAGTTTCGCTAGATGCCGGGTATTAAACGAACCTGGCCGGCCCCTCTGCATCTCAGCCATCTCATCCTCGTCCAATATCATCGGGCCCGATGTGAGCGCTCGGGCGCCTGCGGGTTGATCGTAAGTATACACGAGGGCTCGCCGGGTCACTATGTCCTCGGCGACGTCTCTCACGAACCTCAGTGTCTCACCCACGCCAAACTTCAGGTCACGCGGCTTCGGTAGTTCCGGGATCACCGATTCCGAGGTCATCGATGGTATCCTAATGACCTTGAAAGGTCCGTAGCTGATCTCCTGCGTTTATGACCCGACAATAAATTAATTAAACAAAATTCTACTTTTCGTTTCCCTGTGATTAAACTAATATTTCTTGTCCCACGAGCAGAGAGATTTTTTATTTAGTATTACTAACGAAAATAAGATACTATTATTGTAGCAATAATTTCTTCTTGTAAAATTGAAAACAACGGAACTGAATAAAACGTCTTGTATGTATAATTAATTAATTAAACAAAATACAATTTTTCATTTTTTCCTAATCCAATAAATATTCCTTGTTCCGAGAATTGAGCCATCATTTTTTTTTCTCGTTTATACGGTTAAAAAAATGATATTGTTATCGTAATAACAATTTCTTTATATAATATTGAATGTAGCTAAACCTACTGAAATGAAATTACGAAATTGATGTTGAGAAATCCTTACGAATTTGTACTGTGAACATCCAAATATTTGGTGACTATTAGACTCTTTTTCTAATTTACTCAGATCACGAATAAATGTAACGTTTAATTTAGCTAGTGAGCATCAACAAGCCATGCGTAAATATATATTTTGGCTGACAGCGACAATTAAAAAAAAACGGAGAAAAAATCATAGTGACCCAAAAATCATTCAACTGCGAATTGGTCGAAAAACCGGTGGCAAATTCGCTCGTACCTTCTGTCGCACAACCTCATTGAGCCACCGCACGACCCTGTACTTCCCACATACAACGACGTCCCTCTTCACAACGCAGTCCCTCCGGCACCGCTCGACAAAGTCATTGGTCGTCGATTCGTCGATCGTCAGCGCGGACGATCGTCTCGAGCACAGAAACACGAGAATAACGCACTTAACGATCCTTGCCAGTAACAGAGTCCCGCGCACGCCACCTGCACCTCGGTATCCCCGATACCGCGACCTCTCGCGCACTTCACCAGCCACCGGTCCCAGCATTTTCTCGCGGTTTACTCAAAACACGAGCCGCATTCAGCCGTTTTTCAAATCTCGATCCATCCAAAGCCTCGAACCATCCAATGTCCTCAAACCGACTCGCAAAAACGAGATATCGTCACTGTTCTCATTCGGCTCGAAATCCACCCGTTGATACACATAAATCCGTCACGACGGTTGCAACGCGACAAACGCTGTCATCAACGTAAAATATAATTAGAAAACACCTCGAGAGGACAATCGCGTCGAGCACGTGCGATACGTGACGAGCCGAGGGTATCGCGGGACTAATATTATCACAAGACCGAAAGCTCACTGGTGATGGTTAGAGCAACTCTTGTCCATATATACGAGGCCACATATAGGTCGGTGGGGGTAACGGTCCACGCGGCTTAGATTCATCCTGCAACAGTGCGGTGATTGCACGCTGCGCTTCTACAGGCTGTACGCGGTCTCGCGTCTGCCAAGCGGCGCACGGACGCTCCAATACATACGCGGCGCGGAGCGACGACAGAGTCGCATCGTCGTCCTAGTCGTGGTCGTCGTCGGGCTCGCAGGCTCCTTCGCGATACCAGGGCCGACATGTTTGTACGTATAAATGCCGCATGTAGCGTCCCGTGTCGCCCCAGACGACATATCAAGAACGCGGATATCGGAGTCATCGGACACTAAGCGTGTAAATTTGATGCGAAAAAATGTGATCTGATTATTCCGCGACAGGTCGTCTCTGCGATATGTTCCTGGAAGCGGGACGCGGCCGTCCGCGGATCTCGTTCGTCTTCGCGACGAGCGAGGAGCAAATAGTATGAGCGTGGTCTACCGGGTTTGCGAAGCCGAGTCACGTTCGGGAAATTCATGATTTTGCAATTCCGCGATTATAAAATATGTGGTCGAGTTCTCGGTCGCACTGGTTACACCGGGTTTTTATCTTTTTTTCTTGAGGTTGTCTCGCGGTCTGCGAGATATAATTGCTCGGGAATACAGGTCATCGGCGCGTATTTAGATGTTTCCGATTGGCGACGCGACTTTTTTCAATACTCGCACGCATTCCTCACTGAAATGCAACGTTTTTATTGTATTTTGTTGTATAATTTTATGGGATCAGGTGGAGCATTCGCGAGGGGTTAAAATATCGGAGAACCTTTTTTTCGCGGTTCCAGAAATCGCTATGTACGCTGGTATAATGACTAGAAAGTTGGCAAGGAGTTCTCTTTTTTTATTTAGAAAACAAAAATCTATTCGTAAATAATTGAAAGGGAGTCGAGAAATTCGTGGGAACGATGGAGATTGGTAACGTGGTCACTGCGAAGTGAGGGGGAAATACAAAAAAAAGAAACTCGTGTCGTTTCCTCTTTTAAGGGCCGACTTGAGTCACGAGACCTAATGTGCTTTACGTTCACGCGAGTCCGAAAGAGACGGATGTAAACATTTGGAGCACGATTTCCTTGGAATCAGATCTTTGTTAATGTGAAAATGATAGGGCTCACTCCGTGCCCCAATCACGGAGTGAATCCCACAATTCTGACATTTTTTTCCTCAGAAAATCTGGGTCCCGGATGAGATTGCCCGTAGTTTTTAAGTGAAGGTACTTCCGGTTGAAGTGAAAGAAAATAGGACAGCACTGATTGTATAGAAAGAACGAAAAAATTGTTCAATTTTTCTGTGGGAAGTTGTTTCCTCTCGAAAAGCAAGAAAATGGGACAAAACGAATCATCAGGGAAAAAAGTAACGAGGTAAAAAGTGGCAACACATCAAAAAGAGTACTTTTAAATACAACATTGCGTGAATCTGATCAATATACTTACTGGTCGATGTGCTTCGGCAAGAGGAACCGTTTATCAAGCTCCAAGGCCCGAAATCATCTGTTCGGGAAGCTAAAAGCGGTTTCGCCAGTTCATCCCGAGAAAAAATTGTTCACAGTTTTGCCGTTGAAATTCACTACGTTTTCACGGTGTTTTTCACCATAGTGGTTATTTTGAAAAAAGCGACGATAATCCTTAGCAAACCACCTACCAAAGTCACCGTAGCAAATTTGCAACTGGTGATTTCGTCAGTGGTTCGCTACATATTATCGTCGCTTTTTCATAAATAACCACTGCAGTGGTTACTTATAGTGATTCGATCGGTGGCCGGGTATGCCAGGGAAGAGAAAGAAAATGGGACATAAGTATCGTCAAGAATAAAATAACAAGGTAACCAGCATCAACCCTGAAAAAAATACAATTTTTAAATATAACACTGTACGTGAATCTGATCAATATCATTGCTGGTCGATGTGCCTCGGAAAAAGGGACCGTTTATCAAGCTCCAAGGCGCGCAATAATCCGCTCGAGAGGCCGAAGGCTGTTTTACCAGTTCATCCCGGGAAAAAATTGTCCAGAGCTCGATCAGAAAAAAAAAACCGCAAGAACGCGTCGACGCGGCGAAAGGGGCATTTTTTTAAATGCAACACCGCACGTTAATCTAATCAATGTCATTATTGACCGATGCGCAGATCGGCAGGAGGAACCGTTTATCAAGCTCCAAGGCGCGCAATCATCCGCGCTCGGGAGGCTGAAAGCTGTTTCGCCGGTTCAGCACGAGACCGGCATAGGCGATCGCACGCGATGCGCCGCGTACGACACTCGGCGACGATCCGACGATGTAAGCGTGAGTGCTGAGCGCGCCACTGCGTTCACGCTTACACGTACGCGAAACGAGCGTACATGCGGCGCTGAATGAGACACCGCAGCCTCTTTACCAGGACCGGTTTGTTTGTACCCTTATATTCATCGCGGCGCTCGCTCGCCTTACTTGCGATCGCGGTCTTCCGGTTTATGCGCTTTTCGCCTTCCGCGAACTCGTCGAAACAGACGAGCGGCGGGTAATGAAAATTGTGACCGCGAAGGAAAAGCGCGAAACAAAAGACAAATATAATTAACGATACAGCTGTAAAATGTATTACCGACGAGCGGGCGACCCTCGTCGCACCTTCAGCCTGATTGTAATGTGATTGATGAAGCCTTCGAACACGCGTCTCACCCGGTTTTCCTCGGCCGTCGGGTCAACGAGACACACGGATCCCCCGAGCGCGCGACTCATTAACGAGTCTTCGCTCCCCGGGACGCGATAACTCAGAACGCGAAACTATTACGTTCATACGTATTTTTTTTTCTTCCCACGACGGTAAACGAGGCGTGAAATAATAGCAACCGCCGCCCGACAAACCCGCGTTTGTCGCTATATTGTTTTCATGCGTCGTTCGCCGCGTTCGCCTCGCTGGGTCCACCGTGCATGAGCTACAAAAATAAATTGAACGAGCTACAAAAATAAATTCACCGAGCATAATTTCAACGATGTTTATCGCGTCTCAAGTAGTGAGAAGCGCGCTTCGGCCTTTGACCATGTTTACGCGGTCGCACGGTGACAAACCGCAAAAGCTATGTGCGCGATTACGAGAAAAAAGAAAAGAAAAAGAGAAAAGGTAAGTAAAGAAATAATGGAAAGACCGTGAGGTCTCTTAACCGAAGAAGCGGCAGTCGAGTTACGCACGAGCGAGACGACCGGGGAATGAGTAAGCGCGCGCGCGGAGAAATAGCGTAATCGCGCGGGTTCCCCGGACGTAGAATCGTCGCAAGAAGAGGTCGACGCCGGACGCCCCGAGGTGGACAGATTCGCAGACGACGCGCAGGAGCCGGTGGGACAAACGTCACATGTAACTTGCCGACGAGATCGCTGCAATTTTGTTTTTTTCTTCTTTTTTTATTCGACCCACTTCGCACAGACTGCGCGCTGGCGTGGCCGATATTAGTAATCGATAATCCTATTACAACTGAGCTTGACCGCTCTCGATAGCCGCCTGTCTCATCCACGCGCAGGTGCATAACCAGTAGTAGAAGTCAAGTTATTCAGGCCGTGCGCGTATTTAATTGTTTATTTTTATTTATGCGGTTTTCTATATAACACTCGTCCGGCGTGGTAATCACGGATGTGTGATACCGGCCGGTATATTGCGGGTTTGTAATAAAAAAAAACAACGTGTCTTCGGTACCGGCAATGGGGTGTGATTAGGCGAAATATATGGAGCTGTGTGGCTGAGTCGATTTATTACCGACTTTTTGACGATCGCACGATTTCATGTAATTTGTACTGTGGAACAAAATAATGAGGGGAATAAAAAAAAGATCCGTCCCCTGTAATTTTTTTATAGATTCGTATCAATAGTGCAGGATGATTTTTTGCACTTTGGAAAAACGAGGAAATTGTTATTGGATGGAAATTGTGTCAATAGGTAGGTGCGGTCGGTCAATAGAAGGAGCCCAAGGGTCCTGTGATATATGTTTCTTCCTCTTGGATACCTCACGTCGAGATTCATCACGTGCGTCGGTCGAATCATTAATAACGCCGATTTTATTTCATTGCGACCGGACCGACGACTATGCGGAATGGTCAACGGGCTGTGATGGACACGTGGTATTCAGGTTGGCAGGCGGCGCCAGTAAAGCATCATGGGAATTGATCGGCGTTGACTTTATTTACCTGCCGCGCGAGTTCCGGAAACCGCAGGCTTTAAAATGACGAAGAAAAGTAATCGTGCCACGTGGGCATGGCGACACATTTATAAGTCTGTTATTAGGGCGAGGAGATACGCAAACACAAAAATTAATCGATACGAATACAATAATTCCGAACTACGAACGAGCGACGGGGAGAAAACACAATAATTATATAACTCTCCCATGGTCAGCAATAATCGATTATATCTGAAATTGCGCTGAGCGCGATTTACGAGATTCTCGATATGGTCAGTGCAGCCGTAAAGTTGGCTAGCGCACATGAGTTTTTTTTTTCGTTTTGCCTTTTCGGTCTTCAGGTCAGGAATTATATTGAACGTAATCGCTGAGTGTATAAAGATTTATCGATGCGAATAATCATATAATAGCACAAGTGATGCAAAGAATTTGGTACGTAATCGTATCACAAGCAATAATCGATCAATATATTTTTACGATGTCGATTGAAGATAGTCTGAATATGAAGCACGTCTGTGACGTTGACGAACGTGAAGGACCTTTCCCGTTGCGCCTTTCGTTTTCGGTCTCATTACATTATCGGAGTCCAGCAAGCTCCGCGGTCGAGCGACGTAAGTGGGCCGCGCATACGTATGTCTGATTATCCGTTGCGTAGAAGACGATCATCTTCCAGGCAGTCGCTTAATAGTTAACGTTTTTTTTTTTTTGCAAACATCAGGGCGTGTGATTTACGAACTCACAAGACGCTTTTTCGCCGGATGCTGGGTATTTAACGAGGCCTCATTACCTAAAACTGTAATCTGGGATGGAGTCAGCGAACCGCTGGACGCATATGAAAGTGTCAAACGAGGCCTGAACACACAATTTGTGCGCGCGCGACAACTGCAATGTTGTGGGAATAACAGAGGCGACGAATTGAATGACCACGCAGAAAGTATTATACGAGCGTACGGGTCAAGCATTGTTTGTATTATCATTTTTAGATCTTCATTGTGATAATGCATGTTGTGTGCCTGAATATCACACAGAGGGTCAGCCTACTTGGCTGACCGAGAAATCACAAGAAACCATCTAACCCACTGGTTTTCGCACTCATAAAGAAAACTTTGTTTACATCACGTTTTTCGATTTTTATGTCAGCATACAGTTTTTATTTTCAAAACATCGACTATTAGTGTTTTCCATCGTTCTCAAGTCGCATATTCTACATATTCTACCCGAATACACTGGTTTCAAACTTTTTTTAGTTTTTTTTTTTAGTAATCTGAAAATTGGACGTTATTAAGTCACAGTTCATAAATTTGTTTCCCGGTCGAATAGTAATAGTAGTACGTTTATTTGATCCTGAGATTAAATCCCCGAAGGGCCAAAGTATCGCAAGATATAATGCAGTGGAATTAAACAAAAGCTGTCAGATCGCGTACAGAGAAAGTGATCAGGTTAGGCGATACAGAAATAATGATAATGATGGATGAACTAAAAATACGAGTAAAAGCAAAAGATGATGGTAGAAAAAAATTGTGTCCAGAGTGGTCAGACAGTAAACACAGAATCTGAGATCTTATTTTTAACTCGTTTCCCAGCACGAAAATGGAACGGAAGAAATAATGTCTTATACGAGTAACTCGCACCGCGTCCGTCGCGTGCGCTGGCGTCGCCGGCTACGCGTTATCACTCGTATTCAAGAAATAGCTATACGTACTTTATCTTTAAAAATACTCTAACTGCATGCGAAATAGCGACAGGGTATACAAGATACTCGATTCCTTATCAACAAACACGGATTCATTACGACGCCGAGATGGGAAATAAGTTGAAATTATCTTTTTAACGTGTCGCGACCGCTGCTTCTTCCCAGGACTTCCGCATCGCAGCTACTTTCAAATTGCCACTCGCATCTTCGAACAAAAAATATAATTTACTAGGCTAATCACACGCGCTAGCGCGCGTGCCTGAAAAACTTGCCAAAATCGACCTCAGGAATTTGTTCTTTTCAAAATATCGACTTTTAACCTATACCATCGTTCTCAAGTCGCATATTCTACCCCCGAAAACACTGGTTATTAACCTTTTTTAACCGATTTTGAAAAAAATATTTTTTTGGCGACGAAAAAAATATTTTTTCTGGCAGAAATAGCAGATTCGGCTCCGGACCGAAAATTCTCAAAATCGACCCCAATTTTTTTTCTTTTCAAAATATCGACTTTTAACCTACACCATCGTTCTCAAGTCGCATATTCTACCCCCGAAAACACTGGTTATTAACCTTTTTTAACCGATTTTGAAAAAAATATTTTTTTGGCGACGAAAAAAATATTTTTTCTGGCAGAAATAGCAGATTCGGCTCCGGACCGAAAATTCTCAAAATCGACCCCAATTTTTTTTCTTTTCAAAATATCGACTTTTAACCTACACCATCGTTCTCAAGTCGCATATTCTACCCCCGAAAACACTGGTTATTAACCTTTTTTAACCGATTTTGAAAAAAATATTTTTTTGGCGACGAAAAAAATATTTTTTCAGTCAGAAATCGCAGATTCGGCTCCGGACCGAATATTCTCAAAATCGACCCCAATTTTTTTTCTTTTCAAAATATCGACTTTTAACCTATACCATCGTTCTCAAGTCGCATATTCCACCCCCGAAAACACTGGTTATTAACCTTTTTTAACCGATTTTGAAAAAAATATTTTTTTGGCGACGAAAAATATATTTTTTCTGTCAGAAATCGCAGATTCGGCTCCGGACCGAAAATTCTCAAAATCGACCCCAATTTTTTTTCTTTTCAAAATATCGACTTTTAACCTATACCATCGTTCTCAAGTCGCATATTCTACCCCCGAAAACACTGGTTATTAACCTTTTTTAACCGATTTTGAAAAAAATATTTTTTTGGCGACGAAAAAAATATTTTTTCTGTCAGAAATCGCAGATTCGGCTCCGGACCGAAAATTCTCAAAATCGACCCCAATTTTTTTTCTTTTCAAAATATCGACTTTTAACCTATACCATCGTTCTCAAGTCGCATATTCTACCCCCGAAAACACTGGTTATTAACCTTTTTTAACCGATTTTGAAAAAAATATTTTTTTGGCGACGAAAAAAATGTTTTTTCTGTCAGAAATCGCAGATTCGGCTCCGGACCGAAAATTCTCAAAATCGACCCCAATTTTTTTTCTTTTCAAAATATCGACTTTTAACCTATACCATCGTTCTCAAGTCGCATATTCTACCCCCGAAAACACTGGTTATTAACCTTTTTTAACCGATTTTGAAAAAAATATTTTTTTGGCGACGAAAAAAATATTTTTTCTGTCAGAAATCGCAGATTCGGCTCCGGACCGAAAATTCTCAAAATCGACCCCAATTTTTTTTCTTTTCAAAATATCGACTTTTAACCTATACCATCGTTCTCAAGTCGCATATTCTACCCCCGAAAACACTGGTTATTAACCTTTTTTAACCGATTTTGAAAAAAATATTTTTTTGGCGACGAAAAAAATGTTTTTTCTGTCAGAAATCGCAGATTCGGCTCCGGACCGAAAATTCTCAAAATCGACCCCAATTTTTTTTCTTTTCAAAATATCGACTTTTAACCTATACCATCGTTCTCAAGTCGCATATTCTACCCCCGAAAACACTGGTTATTAACCTTTTTTAACCGATTTTGAAAAAAATATTTTTTTGGCGACGAAAAGAATATTTTTTCTGTCAGAAATCGCAGATTCGGCTCCGGACCGAAAATTCTCAAAATCGACCCCAATTTTTTTTCTTTTCAAAATATCGACTTTTAACCTATACCATCGTTCTCAAGTCGCATATTCTACCCCCGAAAACACTGGTTATTAACCTTTTTTAACCGATTTTGAAAAAAATATTTTTTTGGCGACGAAAAAAATATTTTTTCTGTCAGAAATCGCAGATTCGGCTCCGGACCGAAAATTCTCAAAATCGACCCCAATTTTTTTTCTTTTAAAAATATCGACTTTTAACCTATACCATCGTTCTCAAGTCGCATATTCTACCCCCGAAAACACTGGTTATTAACCTTTTTTAATCGATTTTGAAAAAAATATTTTTTTGGCGACGAAAAAAATATTTTTTCTGTCAGAAATCGCAGATTCGGCTCCGGACCGAAAATTCTCAAAATCGACCCCAATTTTTTTTTTCTTTTAAAAATATCGACTTTTAGCCTATACCATCGTTTTCAAGTCGCATATTCTACCCCCGAAAACACTGGTTATTAACCTTTTTTAATCGATTTTGAAAAAAATATTTTTTTGGCGACGAAAAAAATATTTTTTCTGTCAGAAATCGCAGATGGGCTCCGGACCGAAAATTCTCAAAATCGACACCGGAAATTTTTATTTCAAAATATCACCTGTAATAGGTTAATCAATTTTGGGCTGCTGCGCTCTTATAAAGCTTTGAAAGGTTACGGGTGCTGCCCCGTCTGTCCTCTTATGAAATTTTTCAAATTTGACACCAAACTGATTTTGTTTATCACAGACTTTCCTGGCAACCAATCACAGCTCTAATAGTTTGCTAACAATGCTTTCCGTTACTCATGAACTGTTTAAAAGAGGGATCTGTACCAATATATATATATTTTTTTCGTAAACATTTTTTTATTCGGCGCTTTTCTAGTAATGCCCAACTTTGAAAGTATCCGATGGGCGTTGTCGCGCATTGCAGACAGGAAATTATAAGGAATTTAATTACACAGCCGCGTTAGTCGCACAATATAAGATGCATATGAGTAATCGACGTCCCCTATGGTCTAATCGAAGTCTATTGAAATTGCATGAAGATCGAACGTGGCAGACGCCTCGGGTTTATGGGAGCTTATAGAACGCTACGATCGTAATTACACGTCACATTAACCTCGTTGCGCGTGGAATGTTCGTTTTCTCGTCAGCCAGAGTGGCGCCTGCGTAGCCAAACCGCGAAGCAAGTCTCATTTTACGCGACAATTGATGCGTTCAAACGTAATTTATTTTTTCCGTGATCCAACAATATTCCCACGTGGGAAGACAAAGTAGTCGACCCCTATGACATTGCATTAAAACACAAAGTGGCACATCTATTGAAAAAAATAAAAATAATAATAAAATTACGAAGGTCACGGCGATCACAAAACGTGCTGTAGAAAGGCGTAAATCAATATGATGGAACGAGCTGCGGAGGACAAAAATAGGCGTTAGTGCAAATGTTAATGACACACTTAATTAACCCATATACAGTGTTACAAAGTAACATCTTATCCATAGCTTCTTATAACGCACATTTTATCTTTATTTGCTCAGCTGTTCACCCATTACACCAATTCCGAGTCGTCGTCGCGAGACCAAACCAGGTCGGCCGCATCTCAACAAGAAAACAAAAACCCGATAGTCGCTAGATCGATATAATTACAGAGTCGTCGATAAGCGATAGCTGCGCACGAAGACGCATCTCCGTAGTCGATTCGAATCTTTCCGCGATCCACGCGTTCATTATCGGGGAATGCATCACGTCGTGACGCGTGAATGTAGTTCGATATCGATTTCATAAATTTTGTTGTTTCTCTTTCGCTCCTGAAAAAGCCGCGCTGCGTACAAGGAGGACGCTCTCGGTCTGCGCACTAAAACCCCGCACGATTTTTTCCCTTCCTTTTCCTCAATCCAACAAGAATATAGCTTCAATTTGTTCGAAGAGCCCGCGGCGGATCCTGTTTATCGACCCGGCGCGATTTCCGCGCGTCGGGAATATCGCGTCTTACGAGTCGGACACACTTTATATATGCGATAATCGTCGAGGCACCTCTGCCGCCGGTTCTCGCACTGCTGTTGTCTCTCTCGTTCAAGGTGCTGCACCATCTCGTGGTATATCTGGAAAGCGTTCTGCCCGTGGGCGTTCGTTGCGCGCGCAGCCGAGTTATCGATGCGACGAGAAGTTCGTGGTAGCCGCGCGCGCGTGCGGCCGCGTCGGGTGAGGCGATGGGAGGGAGACAAAGAGAGCCGAATAACTGGTTCCCGCGTCGGGTAGAGCGAGAGAGAGAGAGAGAGGGACAGCGATACACGGAAGAAACTCGGTGTGGAGCGTGTGGACGCGAAGGCTTCCACGATTTGAGAGATGACGGGAGGGGGGAAGGGTGCGGTGTTTTGCTGGCGCGGAACACGCATGCACTGCGACTTGCGAGAGCCAGGGGCAAAACGCGAATGCGTGAAACAGCACTGGACTCTGGAGACTGGTCGGCTGCTACTGCTGCCGCTGTCGCTGCTGCTGCTGGTCAGTGGTCAGTGTGGTGTGTGTTGTGAGTGAGTGAGTGTTGAATCTCTCGCCGAGCGGGTAAGTGGCTCTCCGTACACTTTATTAAACATTGCCGTATGTTAAGTATTCGAAGCTTTTGGCACTCTGGCCTTTCGCTTGGCTTGGCTCGCGATCCCGCGAATAACTAAGTACAGCTCGGGTTGCAGGTAAACGCGGAAGACAGTGTCGCGGGTCGGAAGGTGATTGGTGGGGCGGACGAGCAGACGACGACGACGAGCGAGCGAGCGAGAGGAAGAAGTGGGGTAAGAATTCCCCGCGAAAGACGCGAACCGAGGGAAACGGCGGACGTGGAACGTGGAAACGAGGAGGATCGAGGAGAGACGCGCGAAGTGAAAGGTGCGCCGTAAAACAGGTGGAATGTGCGTTTATTTCTAGTTAACCGGGAAAATCAAAAGAGCAGCCATGTCGAAATCCGAAGCCGTCAGCCTCAAGGACGGAAGAGCCACGAGAATAGACATTGACAAGCCCAGATGGGACCAGAGCACGTACGTCGGAAGAGCCCGGCACTTCCTTTATCTCACGAATCCTCTCAACGTTTTTGCGTCCGACGCGCAACTCGAGCGGGCTCGAGATGTCGTCTCGAAATACAGGTGAGTCGGGATTTTTTGCGATTATGACGAAACCGGCGGGCGAGTTTTAATCAAATTGCATCAGATATCCGAATTTTCTTGTACGCGATACTTTAACCTTTAGCGAATTTCTTAATTATAATGTTTTTACAATTACGGGTATTAGGCATTTGGCTTTTATTATCTCATAAATGATACATCGTCTTACTATCGAGTCAGGCAGGAATCCGAATTCGGGTCAAATGTGTCGGAGGCGGCACAATTCGACGCGTTTGAAATACGATTGGAAAGTCCCGCGTGTTTGTTTCCCATGTTGTAAAGTAGACTCGTACGGATTCACGGAGGGGTCAACGCACGAAACTATGTATAACACGCGCTTGACACTGAATCTCGGTGTCCCGCGGTCGTCGTCGGGCGGCGAATTTCCAATGCAAAAAGGTCGCGGACCTTTTGGGTTCAATGGACAAAGAGCGCCGGGGGTTTGCTCCGTCCTATGTTGCGTGCGTAAACGGATCGATCGTTCGCGCCTCGATATATATATATACATACACACGCGTATTCAACTAGGATTACGAAATACATAATGTACCATGTACCATGTCCGAGATCGCGTGTCAGTGTTGCACGTGATTGCCAACTGCGCCAAGAATTACTTTTTGTTTATCACCGTGTGTCATAATCATTATCGCTTATCAGTCGTGTTGTAACATCGTGTTTTTGCCCGTTCGCAGGAAAGGAGAATCTCTGGAGAGGCTGAAAATATCCGAGGACGAATTGTGGTCTAGCAAGTATCTCTATGACAGCGCCTATCATCCGGACACAGGCGAAAAAATGGTGCGGGTCGGACGGATGAGCGCCCAGGTCCCCATGAACATGATGATCACTGGATGCATGATGACCTTTTACAAGTACGAAGAACAACGACTCTCTCCCTCTCTCTCGCGCTTGGCCTCCTTTCTAGTTTTATTCGGCTTTATTTATAGTTTCAATTGTCGTTTTTTGTACTCCGTGCACGAACAACGCGCCCCGTTTATTCATATTCCAAAGGCGTTCGCGGTTATGAGGTGGCCAAATATGAGTGAACACTTGTGGAAATTGAATGCACACGCCGGAAGATAAGAGACGCTCGGCCCTGATCCGTAACCCCGCGAGCCTCCTAAGTTCGGTTTATATTGCTCGACCGCTCCACTTTCAAACTTATGATATTACAGCTCTGCGCTGCGGGGCCCGGCAGAAGCTACACGCGTGTAAACGACACTCTACGCTTTAAAGAGCGTCACACAATCTCACTCTCTATCTGTCTCTTTGCTTCGCTCGGCGCGTATACCGGGCTTACGCGCTCCCACGCGTGACGCATGAAGCCCACGTACACAGAGTCGTGTTACGTGTGCACGCCTTTCGGGTCTTCTATATATACACATGGAGAATCAAAAAGCGGGGAAAAACAAAGAGCGATCGCTCATGTATGCTCGTTAAACTGGCCTCGCAGAGGCGAAAATGTGCACACCGTTTAAATATTTAAATAACGTATAACACTTGGGTAATTTAATTACCAAACCGTTAAATTAGCAGACAAATTTCATTTTATTTCATGAATATTTTTACATAAATTCAAAGAAAAAAATCAATTACGATATTATATATAAGAATGTCCGAAATTCCTTTGGCAGATCGTTCGGATGAATTAATATTTTCATCTAAAGTAATTCAATTGGCTAAATCGGCGTTGATTAATATAAAATTTGATACGACAAGCAATTTCATTTATATTTCATTGAATTTCAGTGCGTTATTTTAATGCGTGCTGTGCTCCTTTGCAGATCGACGCCAGCTGTTATATTCTGGCAGTGGTGTAACCAGTCGTTCAACGCAGTCGTGAATTACACGAATCGCAGTGGCGCCAGTCCGATCCCGGTGGAGACCCTGGTGCAGAGTTACGTCGGGGCCGTGGGTGGCGCCGTGGCCACCGCGCTGACCTTGAATCGACTAGCGGCGCGAGGGCCACCTCTCGCTGGTCGTCTTGTTCCACTGGCCGCGGTGGCAGCTGCCAATTGCGTCAATATTCCTCTCATGAGGATCACGGAACTCCGCGACGGTATCGATCTTCACGACGAGCAGGGCAACAAGCTCGGGAACAGCAGAAAGGCCGCACGCGAGGCGATATCCTCGGTCACCCTCTCACGAGTCCTGATGTCTTCGCCCAGCATGGGTCAGTCGCGCCGAGAACTATGCCTCTTAACACTGGTTAACAGTTCGCGGGAAACGCTCGTCTCTTTCGCGCTACTTTTTCCCTTGACCGCAAATTAAAGTATTACATAGCCACACGCTAATCGCTTGTAATTAGCACGGGCGAAGCCGCAGCATCGTCTTCGCGTGAGAAGAAAATATCCTGGCGAATTCTCATTCTCGTGTTGACCCTCAGCGGACGAGCTACGTGTTATTATTTTTCTTTTTTAATTATAATAGTTATACCAGCCTGCCAATGTTTAAATTGGAGAAAGTACGCCCGAGAAATCTAATTGTTAGTCGGTTAATTTCTTATTACGTCCGTGTGAACGTTGTGCTCATTTTTGTATTTCAGTTATCGCTCCGGTGTTGATGAATATCCTGGAAAAACGCAACACGCTAGCCCGTGCGAAGTGGGCTGCAATGCCGATTCAATTGGCGGTCTGCGGTATCTGTCTGACCTTCGCCACGCCACTGTGCTGCGCGCTGTTCGCGCAGCGGGTGCCGATATCGGTGGATCGACTCGAGCCGGAGGTGCGCGAGCAGATACTCGCGAAGAATCCAAACATCAAGACGGTTATCTACAACAAGGGTCTCTGAAGAAACAACCCTATCTCTCGGGCGTGCGTCAGGCGTTTTGGTAATCCACAGGGCGTTGGTTACCGATGCATCACGCCGACCGCGCAGTGAGAAGGATGACGCGGACGTTCCCAGCCAAAGGGAGAAGCACATTATCGGTGAAATCGTCGACTTCGCCGAGTCGAAAGAGCCTCGTCGCCGAATGACGAAAACGTCTCACGAGAACGAGCATAAATACGTATTACCGAGTCTCGCGGACGTTTCAAAGCTTAATTATGTTATTGGAAATCTGACTCGCGGGAGAGTCGATGTAACTACGTAAAAAAGCGGTCGACGAGTGCGGTTGATCCGGACTCGCGAGCCTGCGCAAGACGTGCTTAAAAACAAAATGAACAATGACAATAATAAATATTCCTCTGAACGGGGGAAAAAATACAAACATTATTCATAACATTAATTTTATTGTAATATCGTTTCGATGTTTTTACATCAATACACTAGGGTCATACGCAACAGGTCGGGATTTTCGGGAACGTACGGGTCGTATTTTACAACAGCCGGAGGTGGCTTTATTTTTCTGCCGTGACGTCCGGTTTTCCTTTGCCAGAGGCCGCTTCTCGGACGATTTCCGAGCTCGCGGTTGCGTTGCGCGCTACCGATATGCGTTGACCCGTGAAGAACGTTCGACAGACGTCCGACAGTCGCCATGCAGCGTTGATCCAGACTGAAGGGCTTCTTGCTCGGCATCTGAACGATCACGCGATCGGGCTCCTGTTTTCTCAGTATGGTGCCGAGGGTACCGGCGCTGTGAATCAGCATTCCACCGAGACCGGGGAATTTCTCGACGCAGCAGACTGTCGTGCCAATCGGAAGGGCTCCCAGCGGGTAAGCGTCGCCCTCGAAAGCGCGCACGGGATTTCTCGGTATCGCGCGGGAGGTTTTGATTATCTGGCCGGGTTTCATGTTCTCCGTGGCGAGAATGTATTTCAACTCGTTCTTGTAACCGACGAGAGCGACCCACGAGGTTCTGCAGCCATCCTCGAAGATCTCGAGAACCTTCTCCTCTCTCGGGGGCTCGTCAACGCTTTCCGGTCCGTCCCTTATCCAGTTGATCCAGTGGTACTTGTGCTTTATGCCGCCTCCGATTCCCTTGGCTACAATGTGACCTGCGCGAGAAACGGATAACAATTATTACAGAGTTAGAAAATTCACGAACGTATTTATTACGAGAATGGAAAGTACGTTTAACGAGTACGCGTGCGTTTCATATTCAATGGTAAACAAATGTTTATTAATGCACGATTTGGGACAATGTTTTACTCGAAAGATATTCAAAGTATTTGACACACATTTATTTGAATGGAAAATTAAGACGAGGCATGCTAATTGCGTGACCGACATCGTGGCGATACCGGAGGTCGCCGCGCTGCTATTGTAATTTGCCACATTCTGCTCGTGGAGTTTATGTTTTGTAAACGAACTGAGGGTTTATAGTAAAGAATTTCACTCGAAATGTATCTCAATGAAGCATAAGTAAGACGGTTTTTCAATTATTGCCGGTGACTCACGATTTTCCCAATTTTCAAATCATTTTTTCTTTTTTTTTTTTGTAAAAAGTCAGATTGTCATGCGTTGCACTCTGCTATTACCACCGTGCTGGCCGTTTATATTACTATATTGTTACGATACGTAAAGCGAGGGTGGCGCGAGTGGCAAAAATTAGAACTACTATATCTCGGTGTATGATCACGAATACTTTTCTGCGTACCGCGTGAATAAATGAAATGAGAAGAATGAAACGATCGTGTTAGAATATTCACTCATTTTTAAAAGATCAACAATTTATAAATGTAAAAATTTGACGCCCTATTCCAGTTTGTAGATAAAAATGTACTTACCATGCACCGGATCTCGGCCGGCAAGATTCGTAACGTTGAGAGGTTCGATAGTGTATTTATCCTTAAAGTGCACGATGCGGCGATATGCTTTTCCCTTCACTCCGGGCTTAATTTCCGGATTGGGCCGGTACATACCCTTATTGCGAATCGATTGAATCTGACACGATGCCGGCGCGTTGAAGGCGATTATTTCGTACAATTGCCTTCCGACCACGGAGCGAAACATCGCGACGGCCGACATTTTTGTTTCCCTCTGAAGGCCCGAGACAATAATGCCATCTAGCGCAGAGAAATCGCGTCATCGATTATGTTTTACCGACGGAAGGTATGTCGATAAATCCTCTGAAATTTTTTCTCGACCGACAATCGGAATGTCGATAAAGCACGAAAAAAAATTTGAAAAGAAATCTACCTTATCCGATTACGAACGGAACTGCACATTTCGATACGGCTTAGTAGCTTCATATCGCCACATCTCATTAGAACTAGTAAATAACGTCTTCATTGATTAGCATTTTTCGAATACGCATGTGACGTTATCAGCATTTCCAATATACTTTGAACTAAGTAACAGTTTCTAATTATGATGCAAAAATGAGAAAAATGCGTAATTCGCAACAATTCTAGATAATTTAGGAAAATAATTCCCTCACGTTATTTAAATAATAATATTCCTAAGACGTGTTAATCCACAAACATCACAAAAATATTTGAAAAACTTTTTTCGCAATATGGCACCCATCCCTGCTCATCGGCAGTACATATATCTGCGTTTATTTTTATTAAACCCTGTATCAGCGACGAACAAAAGTCACATTTAGCCACGGAATACGTAATAATGAATGACTGATAAGCCTCTCGAAAATCGATTCGACGCACTGCAACCGATGCGCCGCTCGCAAAGTGTTGTCGTAATTTCAAGTTCCATTGAAAAACACGAAGCCAGCCTATGCAGAGTAGACTCGTTAGGTGTATGCGTACTGTGCAAACCTGATAAAAGCCGAAATTACCGATGAACGCTGAGAGCCATTACCGCCCTCCAAATCTCCAACCCGCGGGCAATCAGTTTTCGCTTTCAATGCTGGCAGCCAGAGAGAGAGAGAGAAAGTCACGTTATGTCCGATCTTATACACAGTATATATAGCGCTGCTATTCGCGACGGCGCGTACAGCCAACGTGGCCGCAAACTACCGCGCCACCCGGCGCGGAAGCGAGGAGGGGAAGAAGGGAGGGGGAAGATTCGCGAAGCCAAGGGGGTTGGGCCAGGCTTAATTGACTCGGGGTAATTATTTTATTAAGTGAGAAGATGGCGGACGGAATGCCAAGAGAGAAAGGCGAAAGGAGCGAGAGGCAGCAGCTTCGACAATGCGATTCCACCTACCTCAGAGCCGAGTCTGGCGTTCGTTAAGCGGAGGGGTGGGGTGGGTGCGCGAATGGCAGGAGTCGAAGACGTTTGTGGTGGAGGGCGGAAGGCGCGTCGGCAGATCGGAGTGTTGGTCGGCCCGCCGCTTAAATACCTGGGATAGTTTGAGGGGCTGCGAGCACCGAACCGAGTTCGATTTACGGGAATCTCAACACACCGAAGTGAAATGCATGAAATACTCTTCTGTGCAGTCGATGAGTCCGATTTAAAAGTCGAAACAAAAGATCGAGATTGCGATAACGCCAAACAGAAAATTAGAAAGTCAATTGTTGACTAATGAAATAACAGCGTTAGCCTTGGCCACCATCAGATATCTGATAACATAAAATCGTGCAACTATAGACTACATTATGATCTACCAATTATTCCATTTTTACCACACCTAATTAAAAATTGATAACCATAAATTATAAATGTAAAAAACTAGTCACTACCGAATAATAATTACTAAGCAGTCGCCAGGTCTACCACAATTTCCCCAGTCCCCATCCCACACATTTTACTTCCTACGTATCCCCAAAACTCTCAATCCCTCTTCCGACCGTCATTTTTACCCAACGGTCCACGTTAATGCGCCACTAAATTAGCAGCCCCGCGCGCGCCCGTTATACCTAAATTTACGTTGAGCTTCGCGTCTCGGGAGCTAAGATAACGAGTCGGTGTGAGTTTACATCCTACCTGTAATCCTATATGCGCCCCGTGTGCGCCGGTCTTATTAGGACGCTTCGCTCCGGCTGCGCCGTGAACGTGCACGGAAACGCGCCGTCACACCGCGACAACTTAACCTGCACGAGCGCGCGTGCGTTCCGCGAGTGTTGGTGAACACTCACTCGGGCGCCGACTTCACTCGGTGTTAATGCACATACAATACGGAGCTGTTTGCCGGCGAGAGAGCCGAGCGCCAACGCTCGCCCGACCGAGGCTCGTAATGGCGAGCGCGCGGGCGTCTGTGTGTGTGTGTGTGTGCGCGCTGCCTGCGAGCGTCACACGTTGTACTCGGCCGCGACCGACGAGCGCGCGCTCGCTCTGGCGGTGTTGGTGGGAAGCGCGAGCGCGCGCACGCGAACCGCGCTCCTCTCTGTTGCGAAGGAGGAACATCTATTACCCGGTACATAGGCCAGCGGTGGAGGAATCGTCGAGGGTGGGTGCGGGCAAGAGTAGTCGAGCGGCAAATTGTCCGCCATCTTACCCACCTTATACCTTACCTCACACCCTCGTCGTAACTACCTCCCCCTACCTCTCCCCCTTCCCGCGCCGCGCGATTCCCTCCCTCCTGGTCGCTCCGCATGCCGCCGCTCGAGCGCTCGCTTTCTCGGCGCTACCTCGCGCTCTGTCTTGCGACGAAGCGGGAAGTAGCACCGATGTTGTTCCCTCTCTTTCCTTTCCGTTTCTCTGACTACCACACGGACTCTCCTCTCTCTCTCTCTCGCGCTCTCTCACTCGCCTTCCCCCTCCCCTCCCCCCTTCTCGGAGCTCTCTACCTTGCACCGCTTACTTCCTCTTTCACGAGCCACCCCCTCCCGCTGCGAAGCTTCGCCCACGACGCAGCCGCCGCTGCCGCCGTCGCCGCCGCCGCCACCGCCGCCTCGAAAGCTTTAGATTACCTACCCCTTATAAGCGCTCGTGTTGCCCATTTATTACCGCGACTGCGACAACCACGCGCGAGACCACCTTTACTGTCGGGAGAGCGAGAGCCACGGGGCGGGCGCGGCGAGGAGTGAGACGGTTGACTCGCTCTTGCTCTCGAATTCCGGACGAGCCGAGCGAGCTCCCGGCGCTCGGAGGATATAGCTAAATACATGTATACATATGTGGCAGACATTCTCGGGGAAAACGAACCTCCGAGATTAGCTTGTCGGTGTACGGATTAGAGAAACATGATGAGGGGAATTGGCGAAATCTCCGACGATTTATATTATTCGCTCCTCGAGTCTTCGAGGTTTTGTTCTTGCGCTCGGTGTGGCCCCGAGGGTCTGGTAAAAATTGTGGGACAGAGCGGGTATGCGCAGGCGATAGCGGTGAACTTTGTTGGCAGCTGCCGACAAATGCCGGATTGAACGATCATTTTTATCATGCTTGAAGGGTATTAGTCCTGTTTGCACGATAAATATTGCTGGAACGTTATTCGAACCACTTGTTGACAGGTGGCGCCACCGTAAATATTAGAAACTGATTGTCATTATTTTTTTAAGGTTTAGTTATGAGGCTGAATTACTTATTGGACCAGTACGAAACTTTCAATTCTGGGCGCTCTTCGCGAATAAGCAGATGTCGGGTTGGCGCGCTTATAGGATCTGGTAACGATTACCACAATTGGTGCACTTAACGTTGTTTTACGAATTTACGTTACCACAAGTTTTACTCGTCAGCTAAAATATTAAATTTAACGCTCGACTGTAATAAAATTACAAATTCGGGAATTGAACATGATCATTTTAGTAAGACTTGATAGAAAGTATTTTAATTACATTTAATACATGAGTGAGATGTAAAATGAAATTCTGTCGGTGAGAGTCAAGTTTGTGGGTTGACCTTTATGAAGAAATGATTTTTGCACAAATTGCTGTACAATCGACCGATGCATGGAGAGAAGGAGATGGTAATGGACGCCACGTTCAGTATTGTACATCTCGACTTATTCTTCAGATAAACTTTTTTTTTTAATACTTTCAAAAATATAAAATTGTGTTGCAAACAGCAACAACGAGTAATGATGTATTGCGAAAATCGCCAGAATGGAAGAACAAACCATGTTAGTACACTATTAAAAATATGTATTGTAAGCGTACAGATAAAGGACGCTCTTTAACATAAATTGGTGTATTGTATTTATTATGCAATTGCGATGTAAAATACTTCTAGCAGATATTTTCCACACTATACAATAAATTTGGATTGTAATTCCATTGTGGCGATTTTTGCAATACATATCTATATCATGACACAGCAACTCTGTCTAATATTCCTCGAAATATTTTTAAAAATCGCCAGACAGTTCATTATAATCTTCTTCCCTTCATCTGCAGCTCGATTGTACAACTCGTGCAAAATCCCTCCACGAAGGTCAACCCAGAAACTTGACTCTCACCGATCAAGCCGTACATCTCATTTGCCCTGTGACGCGAATAAAAAAAAGCAGCGTGTCCGAGATGATGAAGCGTAAAACACGAAACTTTGTATATTCCGGCGCCGCGTTATATGTAGAGCGGTATACGCGAAGAGCTTGAACCACTTTGGTAAAACCTCTCTACACCCTGGTATACCACTCGGGAACGATCCCAAAAAATAAAACTCCTCGCTCGCCCTTCTAGCCTAGGGTGATGCTCGGAGATGTTCTTCATCCGCCGACGTCGTCGTAGCCCGTGACGATAAAGCGCGAGACAAGTGCGGGAAGGGGGGGGGGGGACCTCGGATCTCGGATCTCGACGCGAGAGAAAGAGAGAGAGAGAGAGGGAACGTGAACGAAGCTCGGGGAGAAAAAGTGCGCGGCGCACGGTCGATGAAACGTTTCCTCGGGGACCGTTGGTCGGTGCCGGGCGCGCGGCGGATGATCCTTCGCGTCCGGGAAAGAAAAGTCCGCGAAGATGGCATTCGGCGTTGTAAAGTTTTTCGTATGGACGAGTAGTCGGATCGAAGGGGCGGGGGATGGTCGGAGCGAGAGGGGTAAAGAGAGATCACGAGCCGGAAAGAAGACGAAAAAAAAACCTCGGGGGCTCCTCTGCTACCTCAAGCCCTCGCTCCACTGCTCATCGCGAGTAAGACGAAGGGCGAAGGGAGAGCGACGAAGGTTGCGCTCCAAGGTGGCCAACGAGGGAGTGAGAGAGACAGCGCGAACCGCGAGTAGAACGAAGAAGAAGAAGTCGCCGAAGCAACGGAGATCATGGAAATAGAAAGAGTGAGAGAGAGAGAGAGAGAGAGTGAAAGCGAGAGAAAAGCGGGAGACTCCGCTGGTTGACGGGTGGTTGCTTCATCCCTGTTCTCGGTCGTTTCCTCCCAATTCGTCGACGCGCCCGGTGGGTTGCAGTGGGAGAAACGAGCGAAAAAAAGGAGGGGACCGGGGGGTGGCATGAGGAGGCGGGGGGGGGGGGAGAGAGAACAACCGCGAGGAGTTGAGTACGAAGAACAGAGGAGGGGGAGGGGTGAGGGGGGAGGAGATGAGGACGAGAGCGAAACAACAGCGGGCGAGAATCGCGTGAGACCACCATCGCCACACAGGAGATCGAGGGAGGCGAGGGAGGAGGGGGGGCCTTGGGGGTTGGGTAGGTGAAGAGTCAGGAGGATACAGCGCGAAGGAGGGTGCAAATAATAACAATAATCATATTTCCCGGCAACATGGCCGCTGTAAAAGGGTGGTTGGGTTGGTTGAGCAGAGAGTTGATGGTGGTGGTGGTGGTGGTGGTGGTGGTGGTGGTGGGTGGTGTGGCAGGATGAAGAGGAGAGTGGAACGAGGTGGACCACGGCCGACGGGGCGAGAGGAACGGAACCAGGGGAGGTGCGTCGCACCCCCCTCACCCCTCCTCCTCCTTCTCCTCCCTCCTCCTCCCTCCTCCCTCCTCCCCATCGCACAGCGAGGGAAGAACGCTACCGCTGAGTATACTCGTCGCGCGGTGTGCGGCGGCGGCGGCGGCGGCAGCGGCAGCGGCGTCGGCGTCGGCAGCCCCGGTACGGTGGCGAGGAGGGGTGAAGGGGGGGGGGGAGGCAGGGGGGCCGGTGGGTTATCATAATATTACAAACCACCGCCGCAGGGCCGTATCTATATAACACGCGATATACACGTACTAAGTCCCGACGCGCAATTCGCGCGAATCACCGCATCCGGCAATTGTCGCGTCGGCTGCTCGTTTCGGTTATACGACCACTGCGGAAATACAGAGTAGACGACGGGCGAGCGGCGCGAGAGCCCTCGCGCTCTCTCTCTCTCTCTCTCTCTCGCTCTCGCTCTCTGTGTGGTTGCCTGAAGCTAAAGGCGAACGTGCGAAAGAGACGGAGTAACGAGCGGTAGATGTGTATTGGCTCGCCGCGCGCGCCAGTTGTACAGAACGATTCAGAATAGGATTCGCGCTGTTGTTCGTTGGTAGAAGAGTCATTTGCAAAGGGATCGCGCGAGATTTGGGCACGAGCGATGGTTCGGTGTGCATGGAAGATTGGTACGTTTGACGAGTGCGGAAGGAGAATTTAGGTGGCTAGACATTTATTTGTCGTCGTCAAATATGGATTTTTCGGAGTTGTTTACGACTACACTTTTTTTCTAAGAATTATACATATATTTTTAAGTGATTGTTAATTCGTTAACAGGAATTTTCTATAGGCCACAATCGCACAATTTTTTTTTTTAAGATTATCCATACCGAGATTCAAATCAATTTTTTTTCGTGTAGTAAATAAAATGTTCAATAAACAAGGTTTGCACGTGCTACGTATTGTTAAATATACTTTGCCGAATTTCATGCAATGTTTTTTCCTCGACAACATTCCACCGGTAAAAAAATATCTCCATGTTCACACGAGAACGAAATAATTCGTATCCACATTGCCATCATTTGTCTGTACCTTTCGTGCGATTCGACGTCCATAATTTATGATTTCTGACTATGGTAATTACGGTAATTTCCCTCTTCCCTCGTCCCTCTTGACGATTGACACGAATAGTCGATTTTGAAGCAACCTGTAGACGTTTCAGTACGTGCGCGGTATAACTGGGTACGGGCAAGTTGTAGATGTATACAATATGTTCTGCCGCTGATGCTGGTAACTGTGGCCCCCGGCGTGGCACAGCTACCTGGCTTTTGCACCACGCCCTCTCGTTTGTAGACTGCGTTATACCTCGCGCGCGTTCCTCTTCTCTCGACTATACCGAACCCCGCTGCCTCACCCCCCCCCCCCTTCGCCCCTCCGCCACCTTCTCCACCTCCTCACCTGGCACTGCCGTTATTTCCGCACAACTCAAAATAAACCTGTCCTCCGTTTTTTTCAGAGTTTTATACAATCAGTGCCCGGTGCGCTATATACATCGGGCGACTATAGTCGCGCGCGTATTCCCGACCCGGCGGGAAAAATAATTAGCAATAAATTTTTCCGCGGATTGACGATGCCTCGTCGAGCGCGCGACGCGCCTCTCGGTGCCTGAATAAAATATACCCGCGAGGCGAGCGAAATTTTCCCACCGCAGGGTAATTATTGCAATAAAATAATTGCGTCGCATCTAGGCGGACGACGGGCGCGCGAGTCTGGGGTCGGAAAGGAAAATAATAAAAAGTACAAAAATACAAAAACTCGAGTCAACGTGTCGGTCAGGAATCTCAATTGGGGAGGCTGCGTCTCCGCGTCCCGGGCACTAATATTCTCCAGATGTTCGCGCGAGCTCCGTAACCGCGCTACAATCCGAGTGACACTTCTTCCTCCGCGTCTCCTCTTACAAATTCGACTCCCCGCGTGCGCGTAAAAAAAATAAGCAAACGCGTGAAGCGGGCGGGACACTCGGTACAGCGCGAAATAACAAATACGGCAAAGCACGACGGTTGTAAATCTTTCCCGAATCCACTCGCTTCGGACTCCCCGGCCGTTTTAACGGCGGCGTTTACGGAAGGACTGATAAATGCGTGTGAAAATATCTCACCGATGAATGGAAAATTGGTTCTTGTCCTGGACACGCTGGGAAGTGCGAGAAAAATTATTATTTCCCTTCAGAATTACCCAGAGCTATTAATAGATTGAAAACAAAAGTGGATACAAAAGCTACATCATTTTCTTCACTGTCTGATCCGAGCTAAACAAACTGTGTCCTCGACTTTCCGGACTCCCCGCCGGTTGTATCGGTGGTGTTTAAGGAATGGCTGATAAAATGCGTGTGAAAATATCTTCGCGACGAATGGAAATTTGCTTCTTGTCCTGAAAGCGACGGGAAGTACGAGAAAAATATTATATTCTTCTGGAATTACCTAAATCTACTGGTAGATCTAAAGTAGAATTGGACAGCAATGGTACATCATATTGTTGCCTGGCTAATCCGAGCTAAGGAAATTCACCGTCTATCGATAAATATAAAAATTGCTTCTCGCCCAAAAAGCCATGAAATGTGAGAAAAATCTATTATACTTTTCACAGAATTTACCCAAACCTATTAGTAAGTCTAAAATAAAATTGGGCACCAAGTCTACATCATTTCCTATCGGATCCAAAAAACTGAACGTCTCTTGAGAATAATCGCCTCCCACCCAAATCGCCCGTAACAACGAGAAAAATCCATCACAAAATCCCCAAATTCACCCAAACCTATATCCACAATTCCAAAAACAAAATTTACCACAATTTCCGCATAAATTTTCCTCAACCGAAACGCGACAGAGCGTTTCCGTGCATCATTGGATACAGTGACGTAACACACCGGCAGCCGGTTAAAAGCTGATGCGCCAGGGTGGTGCGACCCAAATCCTCGAAGCGCGGAGGATCCCGCGAGAGAAAAGCGCAGGAAATCGAGTGCGAGTAGGAGCAGACCGAGGGAAGAGAAAAGAGCATTATGGCATCAGTGCTGGATGAATCAGTATGTGTTTGTGTGCCTGTATGTGTGCGAAGCGGGGCGGGGGGAGTGGGGAGGGGGGCGCGGTGCGCGAAAAGGCAAAGGCGAGAAAAGGCGAAAAACGCGACGGCGGAAGGAGAGCGATGGGTGGAGAAGACGGGGCGGAGAGGAAGGAAGGAAGGAAAAATATATATAGCGAGTGCCCGGAGTGACACCGCGAGCACATCGGTCGGTTCAGGGGGTCGTGGGGTCGTCGCGCGTCGCCGTCGTCGTCGTCGAGCGAGCGCGAGCAAAGTATTCGGGAGAGCGAGCGAGATCGCCGAGGATCGTCACCCGCGAAAGGGACGAGGCCGAAGGAAGCACTTAAAGAATTATCCGAACTCGCGAGCGCGCGCCACCTTCTCTCTCTCGCGCTCTCGCTCTCTCTCGCCCTCTTTCTATCTGTGCGGAGGACGTGGGAGCCGTGGAGTGAGCAGCCTAGGACGGGGGGTCAGGGATGGCTCTGCCGCTGCCTCGCCGTGAGGCACGTGCATTCATTCCCAGGCCAACACCTAATACCTACTAATACCGTGCCCGTGTATCTATCTACCCTTTTACCGCTCAACGCGAGTCCTACTAGCCGGGACCACGGAAAGAGTAAGTAGGGTCGGGTACACCAACGTGTGTGTATATATACCGTGCATCTACCGTCACCTTCGCGTTCCCTGCCTGCCGATCCCGCTTCGTGACGCCCCCTCTGTCACACTGGTATGAGTGCGGCGCTTGTGTGTGCGGACGCAAATTCCGAAAAATAGACAAGTGATATAAGAGGAATGGGGGTGGGGTTGGGGGAGGGGAAGGGGGTACCAGAAGAGTAAAAGGTGAAACAGATATGTGGGCGCGGAGAGATCGCGAGATCGAAGGAATTGATCCTGTCGTGGAGGCGAGTTTCGACAAAAACCAAATTGGCTTGAAAATTAGTTTGTTTTTTATGTCAAGTTCTGGTTCTTCGTGACGCATTCTGTGTGGTATAAAGTGAGTGCTCGTATGGCGGAGGCTGGTGAAATCAGAAAAATATATCAAATGCAAAGATCGATTGCAGTACCAACAAACTATTGTTGCCACAGCAAAAAAATGTATTGGCAATCTACAATTTTGTATCCCCGGTGCAAACAGCCCAAAGGACTCAAAGACGTAACGGATACATCGGGAAGTGAGAGAGAGAGAGAGAGAGAGTCGCAAGGTCGAGGAAATCGAAGACCGGCGAGGTTCATCGCCGGTTCCGCTTCGCTCGCGTAAAACGCGGGTAAATATTTTGTTTGCCAAAGAGAATTCGCCAGTGAGCCCATTAGCGAATTCTAAACGGATCGCTAATGCACCCTAAACTTCCTAATTTATTCCAAACCGCTAAACTATTAACTATCCCCCGGCTGTCCTATGTTATGCATGCACACGGGCACCGCCTGCTATGGAGAAAGCAATTCGCGACTCTGACAAACTAATTACCCGGCAACTCGGTTGTACGTATATAGGGCGCGAGGGAGACAGGGACAGCAGACACGGAGGAAAATCAACTGGGTATGGAAGCGTGCGAACTAATTAACGAAAATTCCGTGAGTCGCGGAGTCTGCGCTCGGTCTGGCTGCGCGTCTTTCGGTGTCTTTCGGGGAATCCGCGCGGCGAACGATAATAGGGACCTCCGACGATGGACGAGGGTCCCGACCCTTAAGTAACCAGGAAGTGGGCATCGTTGCGCTTCGGCGTCGGCCGAGACAGCCTGACTCCGGGCTCCTTAATAAGTCCTCGTGTCCTCTCGTCAGCCCATATCTCCCGGTTCCCAGACTGCATGGAACCCCCGAAAGTCCCGCCAGACTGCGCGTCGGCCCGGACCTCCCTCGCTCATTTGTACCTTCTCGTGTCCTCCATTTTTTTTTTCTCGGAAACGTGAACACCCCACCACTGTTTTTGGGGTTTCTCTCTTTGGTCTTCGTCTCTCGTGGATCCTGATCTGCGACTGAAACACTCCAAAGCGTTTCGCACTGGGTCTTCTTCATTCTTGATGATTATCTGTAAAGCACAACAGGATACAATTAGATCCTCTTTTTTATTTCTTGATTACGCTCTTGAATAAGTATCCCAAAAAACAAGGTAATTCGGAGGAGCATAAATCTTATTTTCCGCCATGTTACTGTTAATTCAAGTTGCTATTTACTTATAATAAACTAAGACACAAGTTATAAACTCAAAAAAACTATGAACCACTACGTTATTTTTATTCAAACATATTCATCCCTGGTCCCATTTCGCGACTGAAATATTATTTAAGAGTCAAAAGCCATCGTTTTGAGAATATTTTTTTAACAGCGAACCAGAAAGATTTCGCATGTCGTTCGCACTAAATCGCTTGATAAGCCTCGTGTCCTCTCGTCAGCCTCAACATCCCAGACCGCTCACGGAATCCCAAAAGTCCTGCCAGACAGCGAGTCGGCCGCGACGCCCCTCGTTCCCTCGCACATTCTCCTTCTTGGCCTCTCCAATTTTTTTCTTCTCAGAAACACGAAACCCCACCACTATTTTTCTCGTCTCCTCATATTCAGTGCATCTCGATCTCTCCGG
The DNA here is from genome assembly GCA_963932165.1 of Pimpla rufipes. NCBI lineage: Eukaryota > Metazoa > Arthropoda > Insecta > Hymenoptera > Ichneumonidae > Pimpla > Pimpla rufipes. Next base: position 15,493,551 of record OZ010635.1, read on the forward strand.
CCGAGCTGCTGGAGAATCCCGATACCGTTCCGCACCGGCTCTTCCTGACTCTCCCGGGCTCTTAGTTAGTCAACTGGCGAGCCAGCAGTCTGCACGTTGCGCGCCGCGTGTGTGTCGTAGGTACCGAGTACACAAACCGATGGCGTGCGTCGCACGTGTTTTCCACAAAACGCATTCCCCGACAAATTGACTTCAGGCCTCGACGCGCGCGCATCAAGCCGCGCGGCCTTTATGCTCTTTTTCGTCGTGTTCATATAGCCCACCACTTGGTCTCGTCATCGTCGTCCTCGACGAATCTCCATTCGTTTTCGACGCCCCTTTGCCCTCTGGAAGCGATACTCGCAACGATCTTTCTCTCTCTTTCTCGCTCGTTTTTTCACTCCCCGCGTCAACTTTGTCGTCGCTCTTCACATACTCGGCATCGGATTCTGTGTTCCTCTCCCTCTCGCCCGCACGACCTTTGCCTGCGCTGCCGCCTCCTCGACTTCCCCCGTCCCGGGGCTTCGCTCGTCCCACCGACGTCGTCGACGACGACGACGACGACGCCTTTATTATTAGCCGCGCGCACCGCAAGCTAGTTAACCGAGTTAGTTAAGTGAGAATTATTATTTAGCTCGTCGGAAGCGTCCCGCGTGTCTCCTCGACGGTCCTCTCGGCTCTCCCCCTCCCTCCCCGCCAACCTCTGACCGCTCCCTGTCGCCTTCTTGGTTCCTCCCAGCGCCCTTGCGAATGGACTGGAGCGGAGGGAGAGAGAGAGAGACGAGACCGAGGCTGAGGTTCCCGGCGACGTCGAATCTCCACGTTCGTGAAACACCCGCACGTTGCGACTGCCGCGGCCGGCTCCCCCTCGACCTCTTATTTGTCCAGGACCGTCGAGGTGTCGAGCACTTTACGATTTCCGTCGCTCTCGCTCGCGCTTCGCGCTTATATTCTCCGCGCGTCTCCACTATTACACTCTGTCGGCTGCGGTGCTACTGCCGTTCCAGAATTCGACTGCTCTTTAGTCGTATGATACACACGAGAAGGCGGAATAAAGACGCAAGGTTAGAATTTTAAAGAGGTATAATGGAAATATCGCCGACAAGCGAAGCGGAGCGTTTCTGATGCTTCGTCCGGATGGTCACAGCGTGACGCAAACATGTGGTTTGATGACGTAGGAAAGAAAGGGAATTATTTTTGTGCGAAAGATTTCGAAAACAAACCACGAAATTGAATGTGGAAAAGGAGAAAAAATTACGATGAAATCAATTTAACCGAAATCTTGGGTTAATAATTTTCATTCGATAATGAAATAATGTATTTAATCTGATATTGTATTTTTTAGGTCGGGCTTGAAGGCTGCCAAATTTAGAAATCAAGTTTCGTCGGGTATATAAAGTTTTAATTGAAGTCATTAATATGTTGTTTGTGCTTTTATTTTTATATAGAAATCATATTTCTTAGCTTAAATCAAATTATAATTGAAGCATTTACCATTTTGTTTAAGTCTCTATTTTCACTTCAACGATATTTTCGTCACATTTTTCTGCTACATTTTTATTGTAATATAGATCAAGGTGTCTATATTATGGTAGAGCAAAGTGAGAAAGTCCCGAAGATCATGAAATCTCGATTGCTATATACGCGACTCAGCTGACGAGACGATTATTTTTTTAACAACTGTTACAACCATTTATCATCCCGCGCGTTACACCGTGTCTCGTGCCAACGAGGGGCCAGAAAATCTTTGCTACATATAAATATAGATTGCCCGGCGTCCGTATAGTAGCGTTATATACACAGTCATCATTCCGCACAACTGAGCTTAATTATAGCTAATGGTTGGCTCGACGTGCTATGATTAATGATTAATGAAGCAGCGCGTATACCGTATTATCGTTCCACCACTGTTTAATCGGGAGTGCCGCGCGCGCCCTCGCAGCGCATTCCGAGAGCCGCGCGACGTCCCTGGGACGATTCGAGGACGAGCAATTCGAGCGTGAAAATCCAAGTATAGAACCGTCGTAGCATTCCCGTTGGTGGAAGGATTCCCTCGTTTTTTTTTAAGGACACGACGATAGGCATGAGGAATATATAGGGTGGAAAAGACGTCGATGCGTCTTTTATATCCGTTTTTTCCTTAGGTACGTCGTAACGATTACATCGACTCCGCGTCGTATATAATTCCAAGTATCTCCCCCTTCCCTGAATCCTCCATTTCGCCGTTTTCTCGGCCGCTCTCGTCTCTTTTCCGCGTCCTCGACGGCTTTGAATCTCGAGAGCGGCTTAATCGTCACGATTATTCGTGTCTCGCTGCGGAGTCTCTTAACAGCTCATCGGAAAACGAGTCGTCCGTGAAACGAGCGAATTTATTCTCTCTCGGACGAAAAATAAACATCACGGGCAAAAAAAAATACGAGCTAAGAGGGCACTCAGCGTCAACACTATTACGTGCGAGCTGTTGGAGCATCTTTTCCGCTGTTATTTAAAAAGAGAAAAAAAAAGTTCTTTAAAATTCACAGCCGGCACATAGAATAAAACGAAATGTACAAAATTCGTAACACTAAAATCAGACTAATATGCAAGAAAAAATGTTGTTAACGTTATTATATAACAAACAATATATTTATTATTAAAAAAAAGAAAACATGAGAAAGTGCTAAGTTCTTCATTCCAAAAACCCTAGCACCACAAAATCCCATCACCGCAGCTTCCACAAAATCATATCCATCCTCGCAATCGTAAAATTACCTCCACAAAAAAAAAGAAGAAAAAGGAACGCGAAGGCAATTCCGCCGGCTCATTATATCGTCGGTGTAGTCTCGGCGCCGACACGTAGTCATCATCGTCGGCCGCGGGTATCCGCACAGCTTCCCCGAAGCGAGCACGACGTTCCGGAGCAAATGTTCTCGCTTTCTCGTGCGGTCCGCAGGGATGCTCGGGGGGGTACCCAGGGCGCCGAGAGTGGGTGGCGAAAGCTCGCGTCTCGTCGTCGGGGTGGTCGGGGTGAAGTGGGGAGGTGAGGGGGGGAGGCGAGGTGAGGAAGGTGGGGAGACGACCGGAGAGCCTGCGAAACCGGGAAGCGAATAGGGATTCCATTATTTAACCGAGGTAGTTTAGGCGAGTATTAGGGGTTTGAGTTTATGACACCCCTCGGTTGCCCGGATTGCCTATTAATACGATATGAGCTTCGCTCTCTCCGGTGCTGCGGAAAACGGGGCTACATAGCACACGTAGCGCGCACAGCCCCGGTATACACAGCGCGCGCGGGGCTCCACCCCCTGGCGGCCTCCCCCTCGATGCCAGCACCTCGCTCTCTCTCCACAACGATAGGAATTTTTTTTTTTTTTTTTTTTTTTTTTTTCAACCACCCACAGCACAGCGAACCACCAGCCAACCCCTCGGTTGATGGTGTTGGCGGCGGTGGCGGCGGCGGCGGTGGCGGTGGTGGTAGCTTCGCCGGCGAGCGAACCCCCTTCGAACCGGCGTCGTTCTCCAGCCCTCCGCGCGGCCCTTCTCCCTCCTTCTGTTGCCATCTCGTTATAAATACAGTTACAGCCGAATATGTGCGGGCACAACGCGAATGTGTGGCGAGCATAACGATACGAGGAGCGCGAATATTCTCCATACGGTGTGTTATATACGTTGCGCACTCAATAGCGCCCCCGTATGCACATAACACAATAATACATGAACGTGCGGGGGGCTAAGCGAAAGGCGCGCAGTTCGGGGAACCCCGCGCGTTCGTTTTCATAGAAACTGGACCGTCGAGAGTCTCGCGTACCCGGGTAGAATTAAACCGCCCGGCGCGTCGTTATCGTTACACCGGAAGAGAGTCGCCCACACGAGGAGTGGAGCACGGTGATCGAGAACTAGGAGGACAAACTTGTCTGGTAATGTTCGCCACACTCGGGGGGTGAACTCGGTCGATTCCGATGGTCTGGCGATTTTTTCAATATACTTTTAGGCATTGACTGTCGAATGATGAGTAGTGAAATACGAGCGAAAAATTATTGCTTGCGTATTTACATTTCTGTCTGCTCCAAATTTTTCCCCGGTAGAAAATCTGTGGTTTTAGGTTCGGCCCGAGTTAGGCCGATGTAACACCATGACATTTCTATCAAAGTATGAAATCAAACTTCCTTGTACTTAGTACTCTAAAATTCAGGAAATTCCTTCTCACGCTGTAGTCAACGCTGTAGTAAAATTGCATGTAAAATAACTGTGGTAAAGTTCACCCAGGGTGACCGGGAAGAGTTACAACAATTTTATAATGATAAAATTATAAATTTTATCATTAAATTTAACAGGTGCAGCTGATCAAACTACCACTAACGAAAATTCGCAAAAAAATTTTACCAATGTGAATATGTAATGGAAAAATCGCTGGAACGCCGGTGCAAACCGAATTGACTACACCGACTGTGGTAGTCATTGCCACAATGCTTCGCTTTCTCGTTTTCCACTCGCCTCGCTTCACGCTCATCCTCGGCGACTTCCGCTTTCGACGTAATCAGCATCAGCTCGACGTAGTTTCGCGCTCCGTAAAGTCTCAACCGCCGACTCTGCGCTCCTCCGCTCCACTCCGCAGTAATTCTAGTCCTGATCCAGTGGTAGATATTGTGCGGAGAGAGAAAGCTGCAAAGCGTGCGAAACACAGGAACTCCGGAGCTTTCTCGGCTCACCCTTCACGGACCGAGCGCGAGTCGCAGTCCGCGTCGCGCCGCCCTGTGCGTTTTCGAACGCACCGCAAAGCGCCACAGGGGGAAAGGGCCGAGGGAACGCGATTCCCTTTGGCGCTGAGCGGTGCGGCATGCGGCCCCGGCGGAGTCGCTCGTCGATCGTTTTCTAATTTGGCGAGCAAACACTCGACGAGCCTCGGTCGACAGTTTCTCCCTTCTCTCTCTCTCTCTCTCTCTCTCTCTCTCTCTCTCTCTCTCTCTCTCTCTCTCTCTCTCTCTCTCTCTCTCGCTCGGTCGATCACTCCACGTTCGTCAACCACGTCCGTTCATCCATATTCTCACTTGGTGGGTCCCGCAGACTTTGTACGAATATACACACATTGCCCGGTCCAGGCGCACGAACGGCAGCTCCGAGTGGATTTGTATATTGGGGCACCCCAAACTGTCGTCGCTCGATGCTCCATGGGCACCGGTAAATTACCGCGCAATGGGTATAAACGGTTCGAGCTATGTGCGGCATAATGTCCGTCACGTCTGCATTGACGAGCCGACGTCTGTTTGACTGCGGACCACGAGAGGAATCCCGAGAGCCCCCACGTCGGTTGGGGGCAACACACAGCACGAGCGGCTTTGTGGTGGTTATATTGTTGGGATGGACCCGGGTAAGGCGCAAATATTGGAGACAAACAAGGACAGGATGTGCGTTAAGTGTTGTCCTTTATACGATGCATGTTGCAGAGTTGTACTTTGGTTTTTGTGAGTGAGCGGAACATCGAAATTTTTGGCTGTCGATGCAGGAAAACTTTACAACGTTTTTTTTCAGTATAAATGAAGAAAAGTGATCAAAAATGTTCGAGGTTTTTTGCAAGTATAAAGTGAAAATTACTAAATTGTAGATTCCCATTTTTTTAAATCCGTAAAAATGCTTGTGGCCGCATTTTTTTGGCCTAATGAAATGTGTGACTTGAGAACGATGACGTCGGACAAATGTTTATATGTTGATATTCCGAAGAGATAAGAAAATAGTGACCGCAGATGGGCTTCAATCCGACGGCTCGGGCGCCATGTGAAAACCTGGTAAAGAAAAAGTGAACAATAGTCACTATACTGTTAAACATCAGATATAAAAAATCGATCCTTACCGCACAGAGAAAAATATATTAACGAAGTGATAACAAAATTTCAGCTACGCTAGCTAAAAATTTTGCTGCAATAACAAAAAATGCGTTAATATAGCAAAAGATTTGTCATCACTCCCTGATTATTTTTCTCCATGCGTCTCCGGACCGAAAATGATTAAAACCGATTACACCAAAATTTGCTCTCGAAGAGATCGACTTGTGACCTATACCATCGTTCTCAAGTCGCATACTCTACCCCTAAAAACACGGGTTTCAACCCATTTTTATTTTATGTTGAAAAAAAATTGTCTTTTTAGATTTTTTATGACATAAACAAAAAGTTTCAATGCATGAACTCGGCCCCGACCCCAGCGTGTCTGACGATATCGACAACCAACCAGAGCACGAACAGATCGACAACAATGGATTTTGTATGACAAATGAACTTTTTACGGGAGGGAAAACGTAGAAATAAAAAAATGTCACCGGTTTCCACGCAAAGTTGTAAAATATGTCACACACAGCACAATCGAATCATTTCATGCTGATCGCCCCCAATAGTTCCGATTTACGTATCCATATCCACCTACACCACGAAGCTCCCGCGAATTTTTCGTTTCCCTCGGCGCAGCCGAGAGGCGGAGGCCCCACGGGTATTTTACTATTACCAGCAACATTAGTGCCGCCGCGCACCATTGATGATGGTAATGGTTCTAGTGTTGACGCTTGTCGACACAGCGGGCCAAGTTCTGCCGTACTATTTCGCCAGTGCCCGTGTGTGCGTGTGTCTGTGCACTATACGTGTGTGTACGGCGAGCCGAGCCGAGCCGCTAGCGCCAAAGGTTCTACGTGTATCGCCCTACTGCACGCGGCCAACAGAAGGCAGATCTCTCCCGGGAGACTCGACGCTTGTTTGCGCTGCTTATCATCAGTTCCCATTAATATTAAACCGCATTCAACGAACGAACGAACGAACGAACGAGCGAGCCAGCCAGCCACCCAACCGGCGTTACCCCCTGGTGGAGTGAACAACCCCCTCCCCCATCACCCTCTCCCTCCCTCGGTCCTTCTTCATCCCCCAACCACGCCAACGCTATTATACCACGTACACCCAGACTGTACCCATCTCCGATGTGTATACAGGTATAAATATAAATATATATAAAAAATATATACGTATGTACTTTATTCATACACACGCAGGAGCTTACAAAATCACACGTACGTCCCTCAACCCCAACGCGTTTGAGTAGCTTCATTAGGCACAAATACGGCGCCGCCATACCGGAGTTGCGAAACCCTAAATCTTTTAGAAATAAAGTTGATGGTGCAGTTGGTTTTGTAATTATTAATTAATAATAGCAACATGGAGTAATTATAATATAATGTGTACATTTTTTAATGGCTACAAAAAATTTTTGTTCTGGATAAAACTCCACGGTAATTTTCCTGAAAAAAATGGAGTAACGCGATTAATGCATTACGAGAGTAATGGGGAAGCTCGCACTTCCATCTTTTCGCGATTTCTCACATTTTTTAAATTAAAATGAGGCATCTATGCAGCTATTCAAAAGTTCACACATAATTTGTTAATCGCCACAGGATATGATTATTAAATCACACCAGCAAAACGAACCGCACTGTAAAATTCATTTCTTAAACTAATGAGAATTCACAACTCTGATCCACAGCATTGTAGTGTAATTCTGGGGAATATGGAGCACTAAAACATTTTCGGGAAACTCGTGTAACGTCGGTACATTTTATGAGTACGATTTCGACACCTAAATCACGTACGTCACCGCAAATCAGCGTACGCAGCTGCAAATTTTTTCGTTTCCCCGTGCGGATCGATGCGCACCGGTCCATATTGGAACGCGCCGATCCGTATTCCCCGGAACTGCGCTATATCTAATTTATTAGCAGGTGCGAACGCGATTGCAAATGCGGAGTGTTGCTCGGGGTCCCCGGATCTCTCTCACTGTGTGCTCTGCCTGGTATAGCTAAGCACACACGCAGAGCTTTGGCATTATACACGTATTAAGCCTGCCCTATGCCCCGCCTAATATAACTACTAACAGTCGACCCCCTTCCCCCTTCCCGTCGAGCCTGCGAAATCCTCGAGTGCATGAATCGATGCACCGTCCTCGATTGCCTTGTTACCTGTAATCGCGGGGCAACTGCGCGTGTATACGCGTATTATGTCGCGTTAGCTTTGTGTATATTGCTCATACCGTGTGTGAGCCGCGCTGTGTTCCCGACGACGGCTCGGCCGATGATGCACGGGCTGCCGCTGCCGCTGCCGCTGCTGCTGCTGCTGCCCCCCGGACTGGGTTGCGGCGATTGTAATTGTGCGTTGCCGACGCGCGGATTCGCGCAGGTGCAACGATATCTCGCGGCCCCCGAGCGCGATGCTCACGGTGGAGGTTTTCAGGTGTGCAGGGGACGTATAAACGTGGGGCCGGTGTGTGTTGACGGCGCAGCCGAGTGCGGAAGTTGCGAGCGCGCAGGGGGGGCTGCGAATACGGCCACAGGCTACTCGCGCGCAAGGGGGGTTTATATAGTTACGGACCTGCTCTCGCTTCTGGATTCCCTCGTGCCGTCGACGGCCGTTCGCGGCTTTTCGAGAGCAGCAGCAGCAGCAGCGGCGCAGTGGGAGGACAGGGGCTGCGAACGGAGCGAGCGAGGGTCCTCAATTTTCACCCTTTGTTTAATCGCCGCTCGGAGTCGACTACATTAATTTAATACCCACGCGTGCGCCCACGCGAGCCACTTCGTCGTTTCTGCGGTAAATGGGGAACCACCAGAAGCAGCTTAGTCGCTTCCTCTCTCTTTCGCTCATCCGGACGCGTCTTGGTCTCGTCTCGCTCGCTCTGTGTCTACAGTGAAGCGAAGCGACGGCTCGCCGCTAATATCCGAAATTCGAGACTATACGGATTTCACTCGAGCGTATTTTGAAATATATATTATTTTTGGGGAGATTTTTGTTCTCGCGCGAGACAATTTAATTACGAACATTTGTGGGAGGAACGAGCGAGGAATTTCGTGATACGTACGCTCGGGGATGAGAGAAATTCGCGCTGGGATAATTAGAAAAATATTCGGCGCACCGATGGACGACAATGAGAGGTCATGATTTTACGAATGTTCATGAATTGTTCGAGATTATACGTACGGATGATTAACGGATGTCTGGTTGTTTGAAAAGAAAAACTGTGGTTGTAAAAATTCTAGTGAGGAGCGACTCTGCAAACGTTGAGAGTAGATATAACACTAACTCTCTGTGCAAATTTAAAAGTCGAAAAAACGCTCTCCTTACATATTTTTTTCTAATTATGACAAGTAAAAAAGGAGGGGGATAAACATCAGTACATATGTAGTAATTATGGATTTTGGCATGTATTATGTATTTGCATTCCTGGTGAATATTAGAAACTAAATGGTGATTGGAACCCCCGAAATATAATATAGCTTGGGATACAGCGGCGATCCGTTGATATCGACTGTATTGACATTAATATAGAAGTTAATACCCGTCGGAGGTATATTGTCACGGTAATTATACGGTAATTACTCGTGCGCAGTGACTGAGTAATTACAGTAATCGAGAGGGACAGCAGAGCGAGAGAGAGCGAGTGAGAGGGAGCTCGAGAGTGCGTGAGGCGGGCGAGGTGGGAAACACGAGAACGTCATATCCGCGTGCTCGGTGATTACCTATCGGTTTCCAGTTTTCGCTCGTTCGCGTAAAATATCTCGCCTCGTAATTTTGATTATTCGATCGAATTTAATCGATATATTCGCATCATCATTACCGCGCAGTCATTTAAAATGCGCGTCATTATTATTTTTTTAATTGCGAAATAATTGATCAACAGTCGCTTAATTAAAACTCGCTCTCGCGCGGCAATCGCGGTGGACGGAAAAAAGTAAATAAATTCACGAATGCAGAATAAACTCGCGGGACAAACGTCGCCAAAGACTCGTCTGTGCGGAAACGAGGCCTTCCAGGCGGCGGACGAGAGACGAGGAGCCCGGCTTGAATACAGTTGTATCCTTTTCGTCGCAGACTCTCGGACCGCCGGGAGCGGTGGGCGGTTCGTGCGGCGATCGCTTAGAGGCCAACGGACGATTCAATTAGGATCGAACGGAGTAATCCTCTGCGCTACTTCGACCGCCCTCGATGCCTCCTCTGTCGCGCGGCATCCTTTCCGAGGCACTGGACTCAACCCCGGGCTACGTCCGCCGTACGAAGGTCTTTCATTGACGTATATAGCATACTTAACTCTAAATCAATGTCTATCTATCGTCATCCGGAGTCCCGAGTGCCGAAGTCCTTTGATCAATAGACACACGGAGAAATCTATTTATCGATATGTAACGAATTCGGGAATGAACACGCCGAAAAAAAAAATAAGTGGACGTCGTTCGCGGAATTAAATCGCTCTGGAGTTATTTCTGTTTTTTTTATCTTTTGCAAACGACAATGATGGAGAAATCAATAGTTTGATTATACTAACCTATACCCAGCTAATAATATTAGTGGTATGGGCTAATATTATTATATTTGTAAAAAAAAAAAAAATGTCACATCTTTGTCGCCGAATTTGGTGTTTCTCCAGGAAACAAACCGACGGAAATAACTTCAACAAAACTTGAAATCTCGCACACCCGAGAACAGTCAAAATACAATAATACGACTGAAACGAGCTCGTTTGTTTGCAACGAGTTGCAAGCAACTCGACAGCCAATCAGAGAACGAATAACACGGCAACAATATATTTTTGTGTCATTGCCGGTTTTTTCACTCCGTGTACTTATATCGAAATGCGAGATATTTTACCCACCGACTTTTTGAAGAGGGAAATGTAGACTGATGAAAGTGCACGGGATGGAATGTCGAATAAAGTGAAATCTACTATGCAAATAATGACTGGTACCATTATTTTACCATTATTTAGTCGGTCAAATTGGCGATAGTTACGGCAACCTCGTCGGCAAGCATCGTTTACCCCTCAAGGAAATATGTCGTGTCGTTGAATCGAAATATAGGTTTATATTGTTGTGTATTTCTGTCTTCCATTTAACTGTAATTTTGTATTGAATTTTATTCACAACATTTGTTCGTCATTCTCAATCATTACTTCCGAAAATCGACGTCAAATGAACTCGAGGCAGGCACAATTTATAGCACAAATAACACTGACATTTAAATATTTGTATTCCACAGATGCATCAGCGACGTCCCGACAAATCACCAACAAATATGCGCATCCGAACAAATCAATTGCTCAACGTCCGTCCCACCGCGGGACTTGCGCGAAATAATCCATCACGGCAATTAGGGCCACAACAATTCCGTCCGTGGGGCGCACGAACCCGAGCCAAATATCTATCAAGTCAACGACGACTCCGGGATTGCCCAAAAGAAAAACCTGGCGAATGAAGCGCAGAGGCTAAATGGGGAATAAGGGGCCTGGCGTCGTGCGACAAAAAGAAAGGTACACTATAATAGTAGTTAGAGTGATTCCCCAGAAGTATCGGCCGGGAGAAGAAGGAGGCTCGTTCTCCGCGTGTGTCGCGCGTTACTGCGGCGTTGCCGATCGGTCTTTCCACCCCTGGACCCTCGGTCCCCACGTCTTATGGAACGAAAAGCTGGACGAGCCGGGCGAGCGCCGTCGTTGCCCCGCACCGACGAGCCCAGGGTGACATCTCATTAGTGAGACAAATTGCTTCACCTCTCCACTTCTCTCCCTCCTCCCCTCGTTCTTTCGCCGTGCGTGGCGCGAGGCAATGATACCAACACGCATACACGACACCATCGTATATGAGTGCACACATATCTTTTCGGTACTTTCGATACCTTGTCAACCAACATACATTTCTATACAGGGTGTATCAGAATATATGTGCCTAGTAGTTGCGATGGGTAGACAGTCGACGAATTCAAGAATCCGTGCGCAAAGTTTGAATGCTACTTTCGTGATAGTCTCCTAACGATTAGCAATTATGTCTGGACAATTTCGAACTTGCTCGAAACTTGAACTTTGTTCCCGTTTTGGTCCTCGACTCAGACTCAACGCCGCAAGTTGAGCAAATTGCTTTTAAGTTACACTCAACTTAATGTACACTTTATTCCTCGATTCACCCTCAACTTGTACGCAAATTTTGCGCTCGAGTGCAAGTTGAGAGCAAGTTCAGAGCAACTTGATCATCTTGCATTTGGGTGTGATACGAAATCAAGTTGAAAGCAAGTGGCGAGCAAGTTAATCATCTTGCATCTGGGTGTAAGTTGAAATCAAGTTGAAAGCAATTTCAACTTGTATTTGGGTACATAGTTAAAGGAAATTGAGAGTAAGTAATTGATCAACTTACGTTTAAATGTAGATTGAGAGCGAGTTGTGATTGTTCATACTGGTCAAACCCCAATCGCTTAAAATTCGGGGACCATATCGCGAACCCAATACTAAAACTTCGCACACGCTTTCCCGGGACCATCACCCGGCCGCCACAACCCTTTGGCACTCGGATTCTGACACACCCTGTACACCACACTCATACGAGTCCATAACGCAAGCCGGAGGGAGAGAGAAAATAAGTTCTATAGATAGACATAGCGCACCCGGGTGCGTTAGGGGGTGCGAGGGCGAAAGTGGGTGTCGAGTGTGTGGAGGGAAACTGGAGAGCTGCCGTGCGCCGTGTATGTAAAGGTCGTTACGCGGCTTGTCGGACTCGCCGGTTGTGCCGACGATACCGACGATCGCTCGCAGTCGTCGGACTGTCGCTCTCTCTCTATCTCTCTTTCTCACTGTACGCAAACTGCCTCGCCGAGGACCACAACGAGATGACGACGACTACGACGACTATAACACTACGAACCTCCCGTATGCAACTATATTAGAGACCAAAAGTCTATCTCTACGTACCAACATTGAATACGCCTTGAAATGTACGCGAGGTCCTCAACATGTGTGGCAGTGACGATATCAATGTGGACGTAGCAAGCCTAATATCGTTCTCGTTGCACATCGTTGAGCGCAGCAGCAGCAGCCGCGGTGATACCGTCGACGCCGCGCGGAGGCGGCAGCGGGGGAAATGTATTAGAAGCTCGCATAGCTAAACTAATTGGTTAAATCTGTTGGGCCGCATAACTGGGAGGCTAATTGGGTGATTTCCTGACAAATTATATCCACCCCGACGACTACGCCCACTCGGTAGCGGGACCGTTTGTCACTTGACACTTTGAAGAGGCTCGACCGGGGCTTTCTCTGTCTCCCTCCCTCATGGTATATTCATGTATATACATAAATATCTGTATATATATATATATATAAATACAGAGAGGGCCGCGTATAGCATAGGGGGATGGGAGAGAGAGAAAGAGAGAGACGACACTTCGCGAGAGAAGCGAAGGAGCGGGAACGTGCGAAATTCGCGCGCGTGCAGCGCAATTTCGTGGTCGCAAAAGCGCTCAGACCTCAGACTTTCCAAAGAGTCTGCACGACGATCTGTATATTCCGCGCGCCTCTCTCTCTCTCTCGCTTTCTCGCCGCGCGTCCCGCGTTTTCTCCCATCCCTCGGCCGCGCTGACAAACGACTACGACGACCACGACGACCGCGCCGAGTTATAGACTCGTTCGTTTAACTTTCGCGGCTGCTTTGCGCGCGAACGTGTGTAAGATCTCGCGGTGGCGCGATTATATAGCGTATAAAGCCCGGAGCGCGGTATTTACGCAGCACTGATATACGTGTCCTCGAGCCAGCAGCCGCTTACCAACGTCTGTCTCGTTCGTCTCGAGCCGGGGCAGCTCGAGGTAACTCGTCGCCGGTGTCGTCTTCGCTCCGCTCGTCTTTGTGACGGGGACCGCGGACGAGGCACCTATGATGAGTACAAAGTACCAGCGGTCTCAACGCGTATCTTTGGTTTTTTGTTGTTGTTTTTTTTTGTTTTTTTTTTTACGTTACGATTATTATTTGATCTCTGTGAGAAAGAGACTGGAAGGGAGAATTTTCGCGGCCTCGTAAAATCTATACTTGTCCTTGAATAAATATCGCGGTATGTAATATTTAATCCCGTGAATTAGGGCCAAAGGCGGACGCGCCTTGATGATGGTGAATTTATCGGGGACCCCAAATTAGCTGTCTTCAGTGGCGCTCGAGATTCCGCGTGAACATCCCTGCTCGTTGGAAGGCGAGAATTATTTTTGATCGAACGAAGACGTGGAGGGTGGGTCGGTGGTGATATGAAGTTTGTTGAAATATCGAGGATCGAATCGCTTGCGTTTTCTACATTGTAGTTGAATGAAGGCGGACGCGCTTGGATGATGGTAAATTTATCGAAGACCTCGAATTAGCTGCCTTCGATGGCGCTCGAGATTCTGCGTAATATCGCTGATGGTATGGGAGGCGAGAATTATATTTGATCGAACGAAAAACTGGAGGGAGGGTCGCGATGGTGATACGGAGTTTTTTAAATATCGAGGATTGAATCTTTTGCATTGCCCACATTGTAACCGAGGTTGGTTTCAACTGCATCCGGTCGACACCGACGGACTCATAAATTTGCATTTAGTACAATTTTTATTCGTCCCAATCGTGCGTTGAATTAACGGGAAGTAACGGGAAGCATTGTTAGCGATCTATTCGAGCTGTGATTTGTTGCCAGGAAAGTCCGTGATAAACCCATTCAATTTGGTATCGAATTTGAAATAAGGGGACAGGTGCGACAGCGCCCGTAACCCTTTAAAGCTTTATAAGAGAGCAGCAGAGCAAAATTGATTAAATTGATTATTATAGGTGAAATAAAAAATCTCAGGTCGGTTTTGGCGATTTTCGGTCCGGAGCCGGATCTGCGATTTCTGAGAGAAAAAAAATATTTTCGTGGCCAAAAAAATATTTTTTTCAAAATCCATTACAAAAGCTTGATAACCAGTGTTTTCAGGGGTAGAATATGCGACTTGAGAACGATGGTATAGGTTAAAAGTCGATATTTTGAAAAGAAAAAAAATTGGGGTCGATTTTGGCAATTTTCGGTCCGGAGCCAGATCTGCGATTTCTGACAGAAAAAAAATATTTTCGTGGCCAAAAAAATATTTTTTTCAAAATCGATTACAAAAGTTTCATAACCAGTGTTTTCAGGGGTAGAATATGCGACTTGAGAACGATGGTATAGGTTAAAAGTCGATATTTTGAAAAGAAAAAAAATTGGGGTCGATTTTGGCAATTTTCGGTCCGGAGCCAGATCTGCGATTTCTGACAGAAAAAAGATATTTTCGTGGCCAAATAAATATTTTTTTCAAAATCGATTATAAAAGTTTGATAACCAGTGTTTTTAGGGGTAGAATATGCGACTTGAGAACGATGGTATAGGTTAAAAGTCGATATTTTGAAAAGAAAAAAAATTGGGGTCGATTTTGGTAATTTTCGGTCCGGAGCCAGATCTGCGATTTCTGACAAAAAAAAAATATTTTCGTGGCCAAAAAAATATTTTTTTCAAAATCGATTATAAAAGTTTGATAACCAGTGTTTTTAGGGGTAGAATATGCGACTTGAGAACGATGGTATAGGTTAAAAGTCGATATTTTGAAAAGAAAAAAAATTGGGGTCGATTTTGGCAATTTTCGGTCCGGAGCCAGATCTGCGATTTCTGACAGAAAAAAAATATTTTCGTGGCCAAAAAAATATTTTTTTCAAAATCGATTATAAAAGTTTGATAACCAGTGTTTTTAGGGGTAGAGTATGCGACTTGAGAACGATGGTATAGGTTAAAAGTCGGTATTTTGAAAAGAAAAAAATTGGGGTCGATTTTGGCGATTTTCGGTCCGGAGCCGAATCTGCGATTTCTGACAGAAAAAAAATATTTTCGTGGCCAAAAAAATATTTTTTTCAAAATCGATTACAAAAGTTTGATAACCAGTGTTTTCAGGGGTAGAATATGCGACTTGAGAAAGATGGTATAGGTTAAAAGTCGATATTTTGAAAAGAAAAAAAATTGGGGTCGATTTTGGCAATTTTCGGTCCGGAGCCAGATCTGCGATTTCTGACAGAAAAAAAATATTTTCGTGGCCAAATAAATATTTTTTTCAAAATCGATTATAAAAGTTTGATAACCAGTGTTTTTAGGGGTAGAATATGCGACTTGAGAACGATGGTATAGGTTAAAAGTCGATATTTTGAAAAGAAAAAAAATTGGGGTCGATTTTGGCAATTTTCGGTCCGGAGCCAGATCTGCGATTTCTGACAAAAAAAAAATATTTTCGTGGCCAAAAAAATTTTTTTTTCAAAATCGATTATAAAAGTTTGATAACCAGTGTTTTTAGGGGTAGAATATGCGACTTGAGAACGATGGTATAGGTTAAAAGTCGATATTTTGAAAAGAAAAAAAATTGGGGTCGATTTTGGCGATTTTCGGTCCGGAGCCAGATCTGCGATTTCTGACAGAAAAAAAATATTTTCGTGGCCAAAAAAATATTTTTTTCAAAATCGATTATAAAAGTTTGATAACCAGTGTTTTTAGGGGTAGAGTATGCGACTTGAGAACGATGGTATAGGTTAAAAGTCGGTATTTTGAAAAGAAAAAAATTGGGGTCGATTTTGGCGATTTTCGGTCCGGAGCCGAATCTGCGATTTCTGACAGAAAAAAAATATTTTCGTGGCCAAAAAAATATTTTTTTCAAAATCGATTATAAAAGTTTGATAACCAGTGTTTTCAGGGGTAGAATATACGACTTGAGAACGATGGTATAGGTTAAAAGTCGATATTTTGAAAAGAAAAATTTCTGAGGTCGATTTTGGTGAAAAAAATTTCAGGCACGCACGCCAGTGCGTGTGGTTATCCTAGTAATTTAAAAAACCCATATCCACATGATTTAAATGCGTCAAATAATTTGAAGTTAGAGCAAAATTTTTGATCGCTTAATCATGCGTTGATTTTCGTCCGTTTTGCTTCCTCATAGAGGAAGCTTTGTTTCGTTGCTGTAACCAAGCAATTTAGAATCCCACAAACCACATTTAGATGAACCAAATAATTTTCTCATAGCAAACAATTCTATTTTCGATTTAGGCTAGAAAGATTTAACATGTCCGAAACCCGACGTATCCTACTTTCCCGCGGCGTCGACTGTTACAATTCTCGCAAATTGTCTCGCACATTTGTGTTCCGCCACTTTGTCGACAAATCTGTCGTTGACCTTTACCGAAATTTCGGCAAAACGCTGCTGCGAAATAACCCTAAAATTGTGCGCAAGATACACAGTCATTAGGAGTGAATTAGAGTAAACCGGGGCGTGAAAAACACGAGAGGGTTCGGCTCGGCGCAACAGACTCGGCCAAGATATCGAGAAACACGAGATCGGGGAACCCTGCACTCGATTCAGGCGCGACCGCACATTTCATGTGTTCTCCATCTGCTGCCTCTTTGCCGCTCGCGGCACCCGAATCGCATTTCGAGCGAAACGAGACATCGCGCGACACAAGCGAGAGAGGTATTATTACTGGTATATTTTATTTCGTCGGTTGTTCGCGCGGCACAACCCGGGCCCGACGCGTCACTCGGGCTCGTCCGCTCGCCTCGAATTATTTTGTAAATATGGCGAGCGAGAGAGGCAAGCGATTTGAATATCCGGCAGTGGCCCCAACCGAAAATCCGACGGAATTCGTTTAGCGCGCACGGATTAGTGTCGCACGCGCTCGACTACGTAACGCGCGACGGCTCAATTTATACCTATATGTATATATATTCACATATATACTCATTTCCTATCTATATACAGGGTGGTTCAGAATGACTATTCCACATTTTCGTTTGCAATTGCTAATCGCCGATAGCCCAAAGTTTCGCAGCAATTTTTCTAAATTTGCCATAGTTGTGCAATCACATTATGAATCTCAACAAATGGATCAATCGGGGCCTCACGGGTTTTTCAGACTATCGTTTCACAAAACAGACTGATTGTTACACGTAATTAAATAAAACAAACTACATTAAATTAAATAAAATTTATAACTCTCACGATTGAATTATAACAAGTTGAAAAAAATGGCCAGTTAAATGTTCTCCGGGGGTCAACTATCGCTCGCGAAAAAGTTGAAAAATCATTCTGAATCACCCTGTACACACATATTGCTAGGAAACGAGTTGTGCGTGAATCCAGCGCCAGCAACGAGCGAAAGAGAATACGAGCGACAGGGAGAAAAAAGCTCCGGTCTCGTGTGGATGACGGAGCGACGAGGAGGATATAGTAAAGGCACTCGGGGTGCGCGCCGCGGCCCCCCAAAAATTCTCATTTCGTGTAACTGAAAAATTCATTTCACCATCGCGCGCGCTCGCGTCGCTGTACTCTACACCGGGAATACACAGCGAGTGTGGCGAAAACGCCAGCCAGAAAATTTTCCCCGGGATCGCGTGTGTGCATGCGTTATATATATATAACGACTCGGGCGTTGTTGTGTGATACATTGATTGGACGGGAATTTGTGTCGCTCGCGCGAGCCCTGATTTTTTGGGAAAAATTAATTGAGCCCCAGCAGTCGCACCGTAATGAGGGGTGAATGCCGGATACTGTTGATCTCGCTCGCTCGGGCCATACAATCCCGCTCGCTCTCGCGCTGCATACTCATCTCTCGATTTCACTCTGTCGATTTGTTCGTCGGGAAAACCATTCGGTACGTTCGAACGGGAGGGTTTGAAGCTCCTGCTGCTGCTGCTGCTGCTGCGGGAGCCGGGCGCGCGCCGCACACGCCGGGACGGAAATTCGTGCGGTCAACGGGAATTCGGGCGCGCGAGCGTGCGAGCGAGACGGTAAAACGGTCGGCTCGTTAATCCGCGGACAATCGTGAATTCACGGCTGACCTGCTGCTCTCGCCGTAGCCTCCTACGTATATTTGACGTGTACGTGTGTTGCCTGCCGTACACACCGGATGTGCCGGCGATGACTCGAGTTAGACGTGTCATTGAGCTGCAATCACGGAAATGGTCAATCCCTGTATGTCGATTGCCATCGAGCGAGGTGTAGCAAATCGTTCGATAAAATGGGCGACGGCTGGTCCGTCGGTCTCGTCCTGTAATCATCTTAAATATTCGATATTAATATTGCATTTGTTTTAACCGCAGAAAAATTACGTAAAAAAAGAATATTTGCATGAAAGCAAAAGAAAACCGGAATTTGTATTTCTTGCAGTGATTTTCGGGCCTGCAAACATTTCGTACTGTCGAGATTAATTAGCAGAGTATTTCGCTTAATTACAGTCGACAAGTAATTAGCAGCCGATTGATTGATTGGCTTAACTCATTAATTACCAAGTTCTGCCAATTAGCTACTTTTCTTCTTCGCGATAAAATACCCAGCAGTCGCCGGGATCTGACGATCATCGCTAAAGCGTCTGAAACATGACTTCTCATGGTCTCGTAGACGTATTTTTAATATCTTCTACTCACTCTGCTGTCATATAAAAATTCCAAGACCGAACAATATTTGTAACAGATCAACCAAATCCCAGCCTCGATTTTTACAGAAACTTTCACCACACGTATCTGCTTAATTGCAGTCAGCATGTAATTAGCTTTGCCAATCAATTGATTGGTTCGCTCCACCATTGTGTCTATATTACCTACATCGTAACCGACTGTCGAGTGGCCTCTGTGTTTCCTCTATACACCGCAGCCCAACACCCACCATCTGGCGTCGAACAACAATCGCATCGCGATATTACACCCTCTCAAAAATATATAACCACGTGAACCCCAATAATCTCCAAATCCCCGGTTCGTTAATCCACGAACATACTCGTTGCGCCACGGAGACTTTCCACTTGATATCCAATCCTCCCGGGCGCGTTACGACCGTAGCGGAGCCGAGATCACCGTGCAATTAGACGCGTCATTAGATCCAAATCTCGGTCGCTGCCCTCGCGGCAACCGAGTCTCGTTCGCTGCATTACCCGCACAGCGTCGCCCGAATTCGCAGCCGGCTGCAGAGCCGCGCGCTGCACGACGACGACGACCAAGTCGCGCATCTCTCCCCGGATCTCACGTGTCCTCTCGCGGCGCCGAGAGTGAAAGATCCCGGCTACAAGATACGAGATATATTACCGATCATCGTGGTGTAAGGATACGGGTTACGTCGCGCGCGACACCCCCGTATTAGGGGTCGCTCTCTCTCTCCGCTCTCGCCCCGTGCAGCGCGACGTCCCGGTTGCCGCCACCCTCGACGCACTCGTCCCTGGGCACTCGCGGCGCTCTCGCCTCCTCCCGCACCCCCGGGGCGATCAGTGTGAGCAGCGCGGATCGGATCGCCGTTAGGGAAGGCGCAAGGAGGGAATCTTTTAATTTGACGCGCCATAAAGCACGCCCAGCCGGTTCACGATTTTCTCTCCTCGTCGTATATGCTTTCTTCGTCCCACTCGGCTGTCGCTCGGCCAACCGGCCGTGACAGTTGGTAGCTAAATTCTACTGTAGCGTGCAGTGAGTGTGCGTATATATGTATAGCATACACATGCGATATCGATGCGAGGGGGCAGGGGGCGCCCCCCATGGGAGCAGGTCACGGCTGACACCACGGCGTGTCGTATCGCTGCAATAATAACGCGTAAGCGATACCCGGCCACCACCACCACCAGCTCCGCGTGTGCCCTAATGCGTCTCGTTACATTATATCATATCCTGCAGCATCCAGGGACGCTGAGCGTAACGTACCCTTGACTCGGTGTGCGCGCCGAGCACGCGTACGACCTTCCGTTACGCTCGTGCATCGGCTAGTGTACTATAACTGTGTATATTATACTATATATATATACATATACGCGGTGTATAGATGCTGCGAATGTGCGTGCGAGATATACGAACGATGGTGTGTACCGTGCAATTGCTGGCTCGTGTGCGGGAAGGACTTGCGGGCTGCTCAGCGCACAGCCTGGACACCGTATAATCACCTCCTTGGGGTCCCATTCGCTCTTTCGCGGGGCAGAAATATACAACCCCCCCGTTTGGTATATGACACCGAATCGTAACGAAAGATACAGGGGGGAAAAAATTGCCCTTACGGCGGGAGCCTGTTTAGTCGTGTATTGTCGTGTGGCCTTCGGTTGTTGCTTCGCGTTTATGCGAATTATCGTCCGACACCAGGAATCGTTTTGTATTAATGATGTCTGAGGGCGAGCGAAGTTTACCCACTTCATGGATATTTGGGCCCATTATTAACTGCCCGGAGACGACGACGACGACGACGGCGGTTTCGCCGTGCCAGGAAGTCTCCGTCGTTCCTCCTCGTTTAGCCGAACTCAAACTGGGTGAAATGTAGCGGAACATTGAGTTCAAATCGTTTTTCTATTTATACCTACGCCGAGCGTGGCGCGCGTATAGCGATGGGATTGACTGCGCGTTATATTCGGGAACTGTTGGCGAGAGCGACCCGAGTCCTCAACATATTTTTGCTTTATTGAGCATCGAGGGGGAGAGAGTAATCCACGTTCGTCCTGCATGTGTACAACGTTTTTATACAGTATTTTCGGACGATTTGAGTATCAATATGGTTCACCGAATTCGGGGATTCTCGATTTTATTACACGTAATAATAACAAAAATCACGACCGAAAAGCAATGAAATATAAAATTATTATTAACACGCAATCAGTGAAATTAAATGAACGAAGTTAATGCGAATAATAATTATGATGCAATATGTAATTTTGTACCAAAATGCCAAAAAACTTTGGACTGCGCAGATTAAATTATAATTAGCATCCAATTATAGCAGCACTGAATGGAAGTGATTAATGTACATAATAATTATAACGTTAACAAAAGTGTCGTGAAATATAATTTTGGGGGAAACCGTAATTTTTTTTCTTCCGCTATTCAACGAAGGCGTTCTTTTTTGGATACCAATTTGTATTTATAGCTCTGACACTGAAGGTTTGCCTATTACTACTCGTCAGAATATTTTTGCGTCGCTTCGGTTGACTCAACCAAATTGGATATTAGTCGAGGGCTGAGTGGCTCCCGCGCCTAAGATGCTCGTCAAGTATCACCGAGAGTGATGGGAGTTTACGAGCCGAGATTAACGCTTTCACTTTAGCGTGTGGCACACACATTTCTATAGTTCCAACGTTGACGAACCCAATTTCCTCCGGTCACGCGTAATTAGTACCAATTTTTCAAAAAACCCCCTCAACGTTATTTCACTCTTTTCGCCACGCTTCTCAGATTCTCCGCGACGTTAACCCCTCGAGAGAAATCTTGGCCTGATATTCGCGCGAAACCAGAACTTCTTAATTTTCCTCAGTGACGCCCACTACTCAGCAAACACACCTTCAACTCCCTTTCTTTTAGTTTCTCGTTTTAAAAAGTGTCACGAACCCCTGACAGTCATAATCATCATTAAGCGTTCGAACGACGAGCGACTCTGACAATGAGTAGAAAACAATTCCAGTTAGAAAAATATATTATTGCTTCCATACAACATATTGTGCTAACAGGCTAAAAATGCACTTGCGGTTCCTGACAAAAATAAATAACGCAACCCCCTAAATGATGGCAGTGACTATTTAATTATTTATATACTATACTAAAACTCACGGCACTCGTCATTCGAACCCACGATTTTTTCTCAACGTACGAAGAAATTCACGAACCGGAGGAACAACTCACGTTTTTACCTATCCGCATACCTGGTTGTCTACGTATATCTCGTTGTACAGAATCGCGATCGCGTAATCGGAATAGTCGATTCGAGGACCACGGGCTACAGTACGGGGGGGTCAGAGAGAGTTGAGGGTTCGAGGCCCGGGGGTTGAGGGCGGGAGTGAGCAGCAGTAGCATCGGCCACTTTTGCACCTCTCATACCACGAAGAGCGAGAGAAAGAGAGAGAGAGAACATCGCTTCGAATGCAAACCCGGTTGGCGCGCCGCCACCGCCTCTAGCCCGGTTGCTCCGCCGCGGCGAACCAACCCCCGGACGACGAGGGTTATATAGAGCGAAGGACGAAGGGCACAGCGGGAACGAAGTGGAACAGAGGGAGAACAAGCTTGCAGCGGCTCCGCGCGCTATCATCTCACTTTCTATCTTTATCCCGTTCTCGTTCCACCGCGTTCCCTCTCGTTTCCACTCGCGTCTCCCGCTCGCTCTCGTTCCCGCTCGTTCCCACTCGTGTCTCTCGTTCTGTCGCGTGGATACGTGGGCGAACCGCGCCGGCGATACCGTATAATTATCGGATGGCAGGTAACTCGAGCGAGTCGGGGCTTTCCGTCTCTCGCTCTCTCTCATTCTTTCCCGCTCGCGCTCATCCCCCGCGGCGGCGAGCGCAAGCGTTTTAATTGGCCAATTATCGTGGGCACCGAATAGGTGTGCCGGTCCAGATAGGCGTGAAACTTCGGGGGATATTCCGCTGGCTCGCTGGCTGCTGGCTGACTGGCCACTGGCTGCCGCCGCCGCCGCCGCCGCCGCCGCCGCTTCCCGACGCTCG
The DNA here is from genome assembly GCA_963932165.1 of Pimpla rufipes. Classification (NCBI taxonomy): domain Eukaryota; kingdom Metazoa; phylum Arthropoda; class Insecta; order Hymenoptera; family Ichneumonidae; genus Pimpla; species Pimpla rufipes. The sequence continues at coordinate 15,516,790 of OZ010635.1, forward strand.
ACGCGCACACCACAAGAACCGACCGACTCACAGAGCGCACCACGACCCTCGACTTCTGTGTTCATCCATCGTATCGGCGGCAAATATCTTTTGGTCCGCGAAAGTGGACGGGCGACATATATAAAGGCGCACAAACCCGGGGTCTGAGAGCTAGGCAAACACTATGGGAGCGAAAGATTTCTTCGTTCACCTGGCACGTCGGGCTTGGAGTACTTAATTACCCCTATTAAAAGGGAATGTACGAAAAAAAACCAGAAAATGTACACACGTTTGTCGCGTGTATCGTTTCTGTGATATAAAAAAACTTTTACATCACACAAACGTTTTTGTAGTTAATGGTGAGTGTTGCAGTTATTTATTGACTTTTATTGTTTGGGTACTTTTACGTTGACAAAATACTTTGGTGTCTTTGAAATGGGTTTTTTTAAGGAGAAGTATAAGAACATTTCTTTTCTGGTTTCACGAAAAATATTAATAAATGTTTGTACGAACCGACGAAAACACTGGCTTCAAACCTTTTTACTTGACAAAAAAAAAATTCGAAGTTTTTTATCTCAGATTTCATAGATCCGACTCCTGTATTTTGATCACAGCTTTACCAAAATCGTCACAACTTTGGTCCCAGACAATTCTCATATCGCAGAAAATATCGCGCTTCGAGAACTTATTTCACACATTGTCTCCTTACATTCGACATCAACCCTCTTCTCGCTCTCCTACATCCTTTCTCACACTGCCCGATATACCGTGAATCATGGCAGGAGACTGCGGGGCAGCGTACAGTTGAGCGTGCAGAATAGGAAAGCTCCGAGTGAGCGCACGAACGGGCGCAAATTGGTCACGGCTGGTCCGTCGTCGTCGCCGTCCTCGTCCTCGTCCTCGGCTGATTCTCCCGTGCGCCGTTGCTCACCCGATCTCTCTCACCCTCGCTCTCGTCCCTGCGACGGCCGCGAACTATTAGGGCCACCCCCTTGGTAGCGCGCATGCAGAGCTCTCGACAAACCCCGGCCGTTCGCTCACTATGTGGTCCATGGAGCGTGTGTGGATGCAGCATCAGCCTGCTAGCAGGTAGATAATCCACTCGAGCAAGGCTCAGCACCTGCGTGCACGTCAGTCGAGTCGATCGGCACACTTGCTCCCTTCGAGGGTCGATAATTGTTTACACTTTGGGCTGATACGAATGATCCTGTTCAATTGGCATGAACGCAGTTTTGATTGCCATTTTTTAAAAGAACACTTGTCGTCACAACATTTATGTAACGAGGAGACTTCAACTTCCGTTTTATTTTTGGTACCTCGTGGAGGAAGCTTTGTTTGTTTATTACAACAGCCCCCATAAGCGAATTTCATGCGCTTACACAGTTGACGCAAAAAAATGTTTTAAAAAGTCGATAACGAAAACCCTACCCGATGGAAAATTTCGCGCCGATTACGAAAAGCACGGTTGTTTGCCCGAAAAATAGAAAGGTCGACGAGAAAAGGGCTTCGCGTTTTTCTCGGCGCATTTTGTGGATTTTTTTCTCTGCAAATATAATAACATTAGACTATAAGCCCGCCCGAACACCCATCCCGAAATATCCTTAACAAACCTTAAAAACTCGCACGCTCGAAAACTGTCCAAATACAAAAACACGATTGAAACCGCTCGTCGGTTAACAACGAGGTGAAAGCAACCCGACCGTTTTACCCGCTGATTCTTTTAAGTGGGATACAGTATAGAAGATTAAATTGATCAAATAGTTACACTTATTTTTCGTTGTTTCCAAAATTCGAACCAACGTCATTCGTCACGACAAATCCACCATCCATTATGTAACTGCACAACAGGCGGGCAAAATCGCATTGCAAAGGATGAAATCACAAAAGAGATGTTACCGGTAGTTTAATGATGCGCGAGAGAGGCAGCAAGGCTCACGGCGCCGGAGGTGCAGCTTGATAGCACAGCAGCGAAAGGTTAGTGCGCGGGAGTAAAGGGTGAGAGAGCCAGTGATTTTCCAAGCGGCTCACCCCAACCCAGCGCCACCGTCGGTTATTACATAATTACCTCATTAGGAATCAGCTCGAGCGTGGCATAATACCTCGCACTTCATCCGTGGAGTACATACTCGCGCACGTATGTATACATAGTCTACGTACGCTATACGTTCCGGTTAATGCATAATACTCCTTTCTTCTTACACTCGCCCTCGCCTATTCCCCTTACCCATACGCTACCAACTTCAATGCACCGCATTTGCCGCCAACTATTTCTGCAAACCTACATCACACTCACTTCCCAAAAACTTGTGAAATTATATTTATCCCCGTTGAAGTATAATACGTACGTGATGTTGATTCACTCTCGACGATTTGAAGCTTTGCAGTTTGGTTCTCAAACTAACCAGACATTCTCGTCTCTAGCCTAATTAGTGATATTTATACATCATTTTACATCACGGTAAACCCTTCTTTTAAAAAGTTCATGAGTAACGGAAAGCATTGTCATCGTTCCATTCGAGCTGTGATTGGTTGCCACGAAAGTCCGTGGGAAATAAATTCAGTTTCGTGGCAAATTTTGCTTTATAAGAGCGCAGCAGAGCAAACGTTTTTCAGGCACACGCGCCTGCGCGCGTGATTAGCCTATTATAGGTTAAAAGTCGATATTTTGAAATCAATTATTTCTAAGGTCGATTTCGGCGATTTTCGGTCCGAAGACGGATCTGTGATTTCTGACAAAAAGTCAGAAAAGTAAAGTATTCGAGTTGTGCAATATCAGCCCGTAACCTTTTAAAGTTTTATAAGGGCGCAGCAGCGTAAAAGTGTTTCAGACACACGCGCCAGCGCGTAATTATCCTGTAGTAGCTATAAAAAATGCTTTATGTGCTCTTCAATCTGGTTTATCGGAACTTATCAAAACATAAGTGATACTCACATTTGACGAGACATCAACGGCGTCTTAATTCTAATTTTCACGTGAACAAATTACAACAGACTCGTCCTACTCCCCCCTCCAGGATCAGTGTTCCCGGCTGATCGGGTAGTTACGTTCGATTGGCAAGTGAGCGATAGACAAAGCCATAGACAAGGAGCATCGGAGCGAGGGGCATGGAGCGACGGTGACGGCGGAGGACAGAGAGAGACAGCGGGGGTGGCCCGTGAGCCGGAGCGGTTGCCCAGCAATTACCTAAATGGTCGGGTAAACAATATCCCGTGCGCCGGAGTTAAGAGCACACCCGCCACCGTCGGGTATATAGAGCCGGGTGCACGTTGCGTCCGCCGCTCCGGGCGCGCGCGCTTCGCTGTCCGGGTATTGGACGCTCGACGTTATAACCAACCCACCCCCACGGCGCACTTTCCACCCTTCAGCGCTGCGCCAAGAGAGACCAAGTTGAGTACATATAGAGTGGACTGTAATGCGGGGGGTTTTGGCGAAACGCGTTGGTTACGTATCCACCTACCTACCTGACCGCTTTTCTACATCGTGTGACGCGCCACTATGATGAGATTAAACATTTAATATGACTCTAATAGACCCTCCGTCCTTGCAGGATGACCAAAATGCATAATAATGCTCCAATTATATTTCGAAATTTCGAGCCACGGTGTTTAGGGAAAATTGGGCCACATCCGACGCGAATGCCGTTCAATTAATGCAACTGATTGATTAGGGTTAGCCGCAAGAGCAGCTTGTATCGATCGACCGAGTTGAAAAATGAGTTTGGGCGGCCTAAATTAATTCGTAGCCTGGCAAATAAATGTTTCGTGAGCACAACGAAATGCTTTATTTTGTCGAGTGTGACTCGATATATGAGGAAATGTGTTGAGCTGACGGAACATTTTTATTTGACAGACAGCCTTAGCAACACCAATTTTTTTTCTTCTTAGTATCTGATTTACTTTAAACCCAGCCTAAGACAATTTTGACGATTACACAAAATCTAATCATCTTCCCTAAATCTACACAGAGCTAAACGGAGTAAAAAAATACTTCGAGCACAATGTACAAAGAACCTGAGGTACCTGAAATACCACATGACAAACTTTCGTCAAGCACCGAACCGCCATGGTCCAAAAAACGTTTGGCGTTTGCGGAAAAACGACTATTCTCATAATTACAAATGTCAGTTCGAGGGCCAGAGCATTAATAGTCACGAGAAGACAGAGAACACAGTATCCATAACCAAAGGGTGCAGGGGAAACTGGAGGTGGAAACGCCGATAGGTGGTGGCGGCGGTGGTGGTGGCAGACTGGCGGTTGCTAAATCAAAGACAAACCACTTTAGCCAGTCCGATCGCGGTGCTGGGTGGCTCCTAGCTGTGTGTACATACCCGAGTATCTGTCGAAAGCGCTCGTCGGGGTTCCCGCCACTGGGAAGAGCAAGCGGGAGAGAGAAAGAGAGGAAACGCGAGAGCAGTTCGCGAGGAGCGGGAAACACTGCGAACCGAACCGAACCAGTTCGCAGGAGTCCGAGCGAGACGGAAGCGGTGTCTTCGTGTGAGTGGCCTTCGTTTACATCCCCTACCACGGCATAGCTGTTCGCGGCATCTCCTTCCTTCCTTGCATTTCGCGTTTACCTGTCCCTGTGCAATATCCTTTGACTCCCGTGGCACCCAGGACTTCCCGTCTCTCTCTCTCTCTCACACACGCCATCCCTCTACGTGTGCCATACGTGTGAGTTTCTGCATACAAACGTACCGTGAGGTGGAGCTGCAGCGCGAAAGCTCGCCTGCGAGCACATTTACCTATATAAACGCCGGAGTCGGTGGAAGTCGACGCGCACATTGAGACGCCTAGCGCTGCTCGAGCTCGGAGCATTCAGTAGCCGTACGAACGGTTAGAAGCGCGGGTAGCAAAGCACAGCACACGGACCGCACAGCAAGGAAGAGCAGCAGCAGCAGCGGCAGCGCCAGCAGCAGCAGCAGCAGCATCCGCCAGCCGCGTAGACGAGAGAAGAGAGAAACGTGGCGCGTGGGCGCGGGGGGGCGACGCAAGCAACCCTCGCGGCTCCCGCAGGGCGCGGACGACTTCTACCTCTCCTGATTGGCCGACACTCGTGCTTTCTGGTAACCGGGGGTCGCGTTGCTCCGCCTATCCGAGGCGGAACAACCCCCGCTCGAGCGCCACCCGCGCGCCACTTGCGCTCCCCTCGGCGGTCGTCCCTGTATCCCTCTCTCACTTTCGCCCGCGTATCTCGGGCCTAATAATACCCCGATATACCACCTATTCCGCCACCATGACTCTATAGAGAGACGCCGACTGCGACGGGAAGAGAACGCGCCGAACGAGGTGCCGCCTGCGGAACCCACCACGACGACGACGAGGACGACGTAGACGACGAGAAAGAGAAACGTCGCGACGCGAGCTCTCTACTATTCGAGACGCACGATAACCACGCGACCGTACACGCGAATAAAACTCGTCCAGAGGAAGATTTTTGAGAAAGAGCTTCCAGAAAACAAGTCATTTTGTTCGCGTGGAGATGACGTTACGTTGAGTTGTGCTACGAGTGACTCGTGATATATTTTTTTTTTCTCAAGTTACGGTGACACCGGTGACACTGACTGATAAAATTGAATATTCGTGGTGCCGGTTGAGAAGTTTCTGTCGACAATGTCGCTCGAGTTGTGCGTCAAAATTTCGGAATTAGTGACACAGCTTAAGTGAGATGTCAACGGGTTACGGATGAAGAAGATTATCGGCGGACCGATTGCAATAGAGTTTTTCGAAGGATTCTGAGTGAAAAAAATAGTGACAGTTCTGCCCAGGTTTGGAGGAAGCATTGAGCGTTCACGAAAATTAATTTGAGGCTTCAACAAATGAGGATACTGCAATTAAGAGAGTGACAATAGGGAATTGGCGCTATCGACGAACGGACGTGAAGTGCCGTCGCTCGAATTCGCCTCAGCCCATCACGCTGCTTCCGCATTGCATATAAATCTTCCAATAATCGTCAGAAATTCCTGGTCTATGGATAAAATACTCGACAAAAAGTTTTACCCCTAATCAGTTGGTGTCCCGTGCCGATAGCGGCCGGAATCAAGAATTCCGCTACATCAACGAACAATCCCGACAATTGCTCGAAGCTCACCGCAACAATGTCCCAAAAATACCTCGTGAATGCTCGACGGTCGTGATCGTTGTTGTCGCAAGTGGCTGGCTCGGTGGCGAAGGTTGCGATGTGGAGGATGCAGGAGGGCAGGACGTTGTCTCCGCTCGCGGAGATCGGTCCAGTGTCCTGTCTCCCCAGCGGCGTCGGCGATGAGGCGAATCTTCGCGCCCTGGCGCCACATCAGGAGCGCCGACGAGTTCTGCTCCACGTCCGAACGGGCGATCCCTTCGTTGGCTTTCACGAGCATCATCACGCGAGGCAGCAGACGGCAACGTCGACGCCCTCGCACTCGCCGATTTCCGAGGGTGCCAACGCCATGGAGTCGGAAAAACCTGAGGAACCGATGCAAGTTTGTAGCAACAGGAATCAAGAGATGAAAGAGGGACACGAGGAGAACGCGGTGGTGGATCGGGTGATGTCCGGCGAGAACGAGGACGCGGACGAGGAGGCGGACGAGGACGATGACCAGGAAATCCGGTCGAACGGACACAGGGAAAACGGTATCGCCAGGAGATCCGGGCTCGGAAGTCGAGGGGACGAGGAGGAGGAGGACGACGAGCTGGAGGACGATGAAAACATTAATATCAATATTGGCAGTCACGAGTCGAGAAACGGAAATTACCCGGACGACGAGGATGTCGAGGTGGACGTCTGCAGGGACGACGCCGACGAAAGTAATCCCAGCAGTCCGGTTGATCTTACGGCGTCGTCGCGGTGCTCCGGTGGCGAACAGTTTCTTCATCCCTTCGTCGGCAATCGGGGACTTCATCCGCTGGGCTGTCTTCAGGGCAGCGCGGTCGGTGTTGTCGGTGGTGGTGGTGTCGTTAGTTGTGTCAATTCGTCGCCCATCAACGCCACGAACAATACGTATCTCAGCAGTGTAGGGATCGGATATCTTCATCCCGGCGGCGCGTCCAACGCCGTCGTCGCCTCGGTATGCGCGAACAATCCTGGAAACAATTTGCAAGTTAGAGCGAACAATTCCAGCAACAACATGACGACCACGACGGCCGGTTCCGTGCAAACCAACAAGAGGGGACTGGCGTTCTCCGTGGAGAATATTCTCGATCCGAACAAATTCACCGGCGGCAGGATTATTCACGACAGAATATCGCACAGACGACGCCGACGGACCGGGAGCGTTCACGAAGGTAAAACTCGTCGATCTATTTTCATTTCGTTCAATTAAATTGTTGGTTCTATCCAATGATCTTTTTCATCCATTCGTCCTTTCGCCGAGCGCTAATTCTTGTAATTGTCGTTCGCCCGGCGCGAGCGAAATTTTTTGTTTTCGCGGCGAGAAATATTCATTAATTTTTCGCCGTCGGGATTTTGTCGCGTGTCACAAGTGTCAAGCTACCACTCGCTAATTATTTTGCGCTCATCTGTCGGGGTCTCGTTTTGTTTATCGTCTTTTTTTACGTTGCGCCAGGCATGCGTGACTACTGCGCGCGGGTTTCACACACGGAGTCACGAGAGCTCTCTCGCTCGTCGCGCTAAGTTTAGACACTGCCGCATGAAAGGGAAGCGTTTCTTTCGTTTTTCTTTTTTTTTTTGCACCGACCAGGGAGGGGAGCACGGATGAGCCGCGCGTGCTGCAGGCGAAAGCGATGGCTCTAAGCAGCGTGTAACTATTCGCGTTAACCTCGAGCCGTGAAAGTGGTGGGGTGCGGGGATTTGGCGTGTGGGATCCCGTGCAGGGGGTGTCACGCGCTTCATTAAAATGCGATAAATCGATCGGAGGGGTCGAGTGAGAATCGAGCAGCTCTTCGCGACGGCAAATCGTTTTATCGGATCCTCGACATTTAATGGAATTTCGCCACGCGCTGCCCCGAAGACGTGATAAACAGAAAATTATGCGCTTTGAATTGCGGTAATTGCAGAAATATTGCGCGCGATTTGTCCTCCCTCATATAATCGATTAGAGTCAATCGACTTTGCGACAAATTCGACCTCCGCCCCCCGCAGCTTTTCGCGAAAATATCCCCTTAATTTTCGTGTATATCTCCGCCGGAAGAAGAACCAGATCCGAAGGGAGTAAAATACAGAAGGCGGTCGGTTGCCCAGGCAAAGAGACCGGGAATGCCGAGAGCTATTGCCAGTCGGTGGGGTAGACGATGGGGGTAAACTGTCGGAGCGTGACAAATTGCTCCGCTAATCTGCGTTAACCAGTCTTTGAGCCCCGTCATCATTGGCGATCACCCTCTCCGTTCGGCGTGTCCTCAGTTATTCCGGTACGGGACGTCGAGAGTACTCGAAATATCGAGTAACAGCGAATTAAACTCGCCCCCTTCTCTCGATCTTCCTCGCCCCTAAAAAAACACAATTATTATCTTGCAAATACAAGCAAACAAAGATATTTCTCTCGTGAAATAATAAATATCACCAAACGCAATAAAACACAAGTAATAAAGTCAGCAAAAAAAAAGATGATTTCGGAGAACAAATAAAGTAAGATCGATGGTGCCGTGTATGGAGCATGAGAATAAAAAATTGCGCGTTTCGATCGTCCATCAATCTTATCACGTGGTCGCAGCCTCCTCATTAAAAGTACATCAAGCACATCGTTCCTCGTACGGCGCACGTCCGAATGGAATACGTTTCGACCGCTGCTGCTGCTGCTGCTTTTCCTGATGCTGTTGCTGCCGCTGCTTCTCCCGCTGCCACATAAAAGATATATAGCAACGCGATCGTCGTGTATAGCCCGCGCCGATTCCGCTCGCCCTCCGCTCTCTCGTTTCTCTCTTTTTTTCCCATCTCTCCGCACTCTCGGTCTCCACCTCGACGGAATAATATCGTCGGTTGTTATGATAATCGCACGGCATCGCGTCGTATCGCGTCGCATCGCGCCAAGCCGCCCAGAAAATTGGCTCTTCTGCATCACAATGACTCTTCTCTCTCGACCCGCGCTCGCTGGCTCGCTCGCTCGCACGTCGGGGACTCTCGAAAGCCGAAGCAGAGCGCGCTCGGGGCTCGTTCTCGCTTTCGTCCTCGTTTCGTCCCCCTCCCGTTCGCACTCGGCCCGAGCAACGGCGCAACCAACCAAAGCGCCCTTACGGTTAGGACAGATTTGCCGAACGCGCGAAACCACCCCCTCCGTGTGTTACCCGCGCGTTTCCACTACCAACTGTGACTCTACGTATACACGCACTACGACCGTGCACCACTACTGCAATAAATGCACCTGTGCATACCAGCCTCGTGCGCACGGTTCACCCGTTTCACGAATCCGCCGCCACCGCGACAGCCTGCTCGCTATAAAAATCTCTAATTACCGTCGGGATCCTCGAGCACACCGAGGGAAAACGGGAGAAAAGAGCAGAGGCAAAAAAGAAAAAAGAGGAGAAAAAAAAGGAAACGAGAATTCTCATGTTACCCACCGCGGAGAGCGGAGTAGAAAGTGGAAGTCGCGCGGAGAACCAATTATTCCGCACTTTTATACTACTTACACAAAAGTCAAAGCGTGTATTACTTAATCGACTTTATGAATATACACCGGAGAGAATGAAGGAAAAACGAGAGAAGTGAAATGAGAAGTGAGCGAGTGTTTTCCTTTTTTTCCGTTTTTCTTTTTGCAAAGAGCCGTAGCCTCGTTACGTCGAATCACGTTTCGGCCGATCAGAGCGGAAAGGGAGATCGAGCGGAGACACCTGTCCCCCGGCTCGAGACAAATCGTTTCCACGATTCGACCGAGCGATCAGCGGCCGAGCGTGCAGAGGGAAACCATCTCTTCTCTTCTCTCTTTTTTTTATCAGCCTCTCCTTTTCCCTCGCTATTTCCTTAAATTTTTCCTTGCGTCGTAAACCCGACTTGGCACGCGCTTAGGCCGGGATTCTCCGTCTTCTTCGACTTTTCCACCTTTTTCTCCGTCTCGTTTAGGGCCGAGCAGATCTCGATTGAGCCGCGCACACACGATTCGTCCCTCGCCCAGCGTGTCCTCTCGTCTCGCGTTCTCCCAGGACGCGCGCACGGACGGTCGATCCATTTGAGTGACGAGTCGGCTCTCCCGATTCTCGAGGGATAATTTTGAGCGACGCTGATAAAAAGGTCCTCGTCTCCTCTTCCGCCCTCCGTCTCCGGGTTTCCTGCGCCAAACAAATCCAGCGTTAAGAGAAATTCTCTTGGGAGAGGCAAAAAAACGTACGAATTACGCAATTCAATTAGCGCGACGATAAAGGTGGAGTGGCTTCCGCTCCTCGTCGTCGTCTTCGTCCGATGACGAAACCAAAGCACGATTGTGCAATAATTTGTCGCTCATTAGCGAGTCGCAGATCCAGGCAGCGTCGCGGGATCCAAGGTGGCTCCGCGAGGTGAGAGACGAGAATTCTAATGGGAGTGGCGACGCTCACGTGCGGCTCCTGAATAATCAAACTTTTGATACCTCGAAACATTTAATAACAACAATAACGAAAACACGACCGAATGTCTTACACAATCCAATTAAGAGTGTCGAATAAAAGAGAAGAACAAATTTTATTCCCTCGCGACAGATAAAGGAAATTCCTCACACTCGACGTTCACGCGGCAGCGAACAGAAAGAGCGCGACGAGACAACGCGATTAGCAAACCAAAAACAAAAAGAGAAACGATATGAATTACGGTATCGAATTACGTGCAATCTATCGCGAGCGTCGCGCGGCTCGACCCACACGTGTATAATGGACTACAGAATCAGTAACAGAGCGAGGCGATCCACACCCACACACGTGGGCTACATTATACATGTCGCCGTGTGTACAGGGCTGGAATTGGGAATAGGGAAACGAGAACGGAAACACACAGAGAGACGGTCGAAAGAAGAGAACGAAACGGAGAAAGATAGGAAGAGCGAAAGAGACGAACAGCTCTCTTTCTCTTCGTCTCTTTCAGAGAGAGAGAGAGGAAGAGAAAGACAGAGAGGAGCCGCTTGGCGGCCTGTACGACGGGGCCTGCAAGAACGATCGCGCGTTAACGAGATACAAATCCCATTACGGCGTAAACCTTCTCGATCCGTCGCCCCCTACGGACTTCCAACCCCCGGGGCTGTGCTCTGCGACTCTGCCTGCTCGGCAGCTCCGCACAGCTCCAGCTACGGGCTATGGGCCACACGAGCCACGCCAATTCGGATAAAGTCTCCTTCTCTCCCTCGCTCCCCGCTCGCTACTCGCTTCGCGCGCGTCTCGCTCGCTTTCTCGCGTTCGTATGCGTGCGCGGATATATGTGCGAGTCGATGTTGTCTCCCTCGCTCTCTCCAAGTGAAGAGAGAAAGATAGAGAGAGAGAGAGAGAGCCGGGTAGGAGAGCCACAGGGTCCCGGGCGCGCGCGACGCTCCCGCCGACCGAGCCACCCCACACCCGGAGAGCCAGGGAATATCTGTACCCGGGACATCTGCGCGCTGATTGAATCTCCAATCTCCTCTCCTCTCATTGAGCGAACGATTGGCCGGACGGTCGAGAGCCAGAGCTGCGAGCTCTCTTTCTCTCTCTCTCTCTGTCGATCGGCCGGACTCGCCGCGACCGACAGAGGCGACCCGCAAATAACGTACAACCCGAGCGCGACCGAGAACTCGTTCCGGCTTCCGCAAAAGTCTTTCATGAAAAATGCGAAAAATATATCAACCGCCGCGAAAATCGCTCGGCGATGCTTTCGTGTCCTCCGCGGTTTTTTTTTGCACCGCAATTGAACGCTATTTCGTCTGTTATGGCTCGATACGATTGGCAGAAGGTATTTCGCGGTGCACCGGCAGAAACAGATGCATTAAAATTATTGATATTTTTTGTATAGTGCAAAATGATGGTATTTGTTGCAATGTACAAACTACTAAGAACAATATGTAATTCTTTTCGTTGCGAACGGGTATTCACCATTGCCATAGTTCTGATTGGACACTAAAAAAGATTGCCGTGCGAAACATCCAAATCTATTCAGTAAAATCTACTCTTCCGGCAGCGAAATCGCAGAGTCTCTAACTTGAACGCGGTAGAGACCAGAAATTCCGATTACAAGAATCACGTTGCAGTAAGCTCGCAAACCAGAAAATTAAATACAATATTTCCCTGTATTTTCAGACGGAGACTCCCGAGGCGAGTTCGCCGGCAGCAGCGGCCAGGAGGACGAGTGCACGGCGGACCAGGTGGAGGACATGGACGAGGACGCGGACGAAGAGGACGACGACGAGGACATAGACATGCAGAGCGGCGAGCGGGACCGCGAGACACCGACAGCGCCGCGCGACACAGCCTCGACGGGCTCGTCCAGCTCGACGAAAAAGCGTCAATCTTCGTCGTCGTCGTCGTCATCGAACGGCCCCACGGGTCACGGCCAGGCGGGTCAGGGCCAGGGTCAGAGTGGCCAGAACGGCGGCACGTCGGGCGGAAATTCCGGCGGCGGCAGTGGCGGCAGCGGCGGCGGTGGCGCCGGTGGCAAACCCCGAAGGGCACGAACGGCCTTCACGTACGAGCAACTCGTGGCGCTGGAGAACAAATTCAAAACCACGCGATATCTCTCGGTCTGCGAGAGACTGAATCTCGCGCTTTCTCTCTCGCTCACGGAGACCCAGGTGAAAATATGGTTTCAGAATCGTCGAACGAAATGGAAGAAGCAAAATCCGGGCTTGGACGTCAACAGCCCGACGGTGCCGACGACGCCGCCTCATCCGTCGCCCTACGCTCCGGCGTTTCTATTCGCCGCACATCCGCACTCCCATCCGCATCCGCATTCCCACCCGCATCAGCATCCTCACAGTCACGTGCATCATCCGCCACCACCGCCGCCGCCACCCGGAGGTTATTATCATCATCCAGCGCCACCTTACCCGCCAACGGGGCCCAGCTTCTTCGGTCACCACCTCGCGGCGACTCCCGTGAGCGCGCCAACGCCCGTTTCCTCGTCGACGCCGACGTCCACCGGACTCTCGCTCTCCTCGCATCCTCATCACTCGCACACGCATCCGCATGCGTAGCGATCTCCGAAGGAATCGACGATCTTCGGGTCTGCGACGGGGAGTTCGCCGTCGTCGTCGAGCAACGTCGCTGGTGCTAATGCGGATTCCGCGTACGCCTTCGTCGGTGGACGACTCTCCTGATGATTGCGACGATGGGACTGAGCGGACGGAGTCGCGGGAGTGGCTGAGCAAAAACAAAAGAAGAACGAAGAAACGTTTTAGATTTTCCAGTAGGAAATTGCGTTCTCTCCGCAGGAATTGAAAGGTAAAAGAGGCGGAGAGACGCGCATCTGGTACCTGGCTACATGCCCAACCAATTTCGTCTCAACCGAAGAGCGGTCGACCCAAGCGGGAATCGGGATCGAGAAGTCGAGTCACCCACCCCGGTTCGCTGTTGTGTGTGTTTTCGTTTTCCGGAGTCGCCGTCCAATTCTATCTGTAATATATGTAACTTGCGCGAGGCTTCTCGGGTTGCGTTGTTTTGCCGCGCGGAGGGCGAAGCGACGGGAGGGACACGTCGAACGTGTGTGTCGCGTGTGTTTGTTACTAAGTCGTAAGTTCGAGCGTCACGGCGAAGGGAAGAGACGTATAGTCTATAAGACACGCGCGAGCGCACGAGATGACTGAGAGAAAGCAAGTCTGCTGTGTAGATTTATGTGTGGGTGGGATACGTGAGAATGTAAATGAGAGGGGACGACTCGAAGAGAGAAAGAGACAGAGAGAGGGAGAGTCAGTGGAAAGTCGAAGTTGAATTATAGTGACGAAGCCGCGAAAGAAGAAGAAGAAGAAGAAGAAGAAGTGTGATAAAAGTAGTCGATTATATTATAATGTGAGCGTGGAAAATATTCGAGGGTGTGTGTGATTCACGTGAACCCTCATCTGTAAAATAAATGCAATACGTTACGCTTGTAAAAAAGAAGAAAAAAAAAGAAAAAGAAAACGGTTAAAACATTCAACGGCATCGATTTAGCAATCAATTTACCACTGTTTTAGTTTTGGTGCTTACGTTGTTATGAGTTTTTACCGCGGTTACGAATCGAGCGTTAAGCACAGCGTTAAGCGTTAAGAACGCCTTTCTACTTTGAGATACGCATCATTCGTTTGTCCGTCCGAATTTATTTGATATTAATTATCTTGTAAACCGTTAATTTATTCGATGCTCGTTGCTAGCCAATTTTATTTCATAAGTATTGTATTATAATGTTTAGCAGACGAAAAAAACTAGTTTTTATCATTTTTAAATCCGTTGAAGAATAAATAAACAAATAATGCTCATTTCAAAGTAGCGAGTGATGCTCGTCTCTGAATTAACACGTTCGCTGCCGCGGAAACCACAAGTGAAACGAGTGAAATTTGATAAATCTAGAGCAGCATCTGAGATCCACGAATAATGGATGAACGTCACTTGCAGCCACTCGAGAAATTGTTATTTTTACGTAGGCTGTGAATGTGTTAATAATTGCCTATCGCCCGAAGACTAAATCGGTGGTGTACAACATTGTTCTCAGAATTCGCTCTTGCCTCATTAGTGAAAGCACAGGAACGACTAGGACAGCTCCAAAAAAGCGAGTAACAAGACGGGGCAGCTGATGAAGACCGGTACTGTGGACAGCCATTAGACGGCCGGATGGTAATGAATATTTTTCGCTTTGAGTTCGTTGACGCTTACATGCTTACTCGCTATTGCCCGTCGCGCGTTGACGGCCTCTTCACGCTTCGTTCGCGACGAACAGAGATCCCCCTGTAACCGGCATCCAAAGCGGCGGCCACAAATTGAGGGAAAATCGCCTCGCTCGCTCTCTCGCTCTCGCTTTGATGACTGAATTAGAAGCTGTGTGTTCCACACGAGCTGCTCCAGGTCTTGGTGCATCGCAGAGGCATCACGTATTCTCCGACACCCTGAAAAAGAGCAAAAAGTGACTCAAATTTCCGTTGAAACGAACGAAACCGACGATATCCACGTTACAAATGAAATAATCCTGAGAACATCGTCTCCCCTTGCTCGTCATCGAAATACCGAAATATCGAAATCCGAAACCTCCGTATATTCGTAAGATAAATCGAATCGCGAGCTATCAATTCCGCGTCTCTCACACCCCGAAGCGGTAAGCAAATTAAAGAGAAAAAAAGGCATTCTCGGTGGTAAACCGGGTCAAGTATGTATCGCTTCTGTAGCCGCAGGGCTCGAGTACAACGTCGTCACCCTTCCCCTCGGACTGGCCTCAGGATCAGCAACCGAAAGGTCCTCGTTCCCGGGTGAGCTTATTCGTATACCAAAAGACAGAAAGAACCCCGAAGAAGAGCTACTTTTTTGTCTCCCTTCCACACAGACACCAGAGGAGAAAACGAACCCCAAGTCACGGAGATTAGCCCTCATCTCCTCTCTTTTCTCTTTATCTACAGCCTCGCGCGCGCCCCTCGACGTCTCGCGTCGCTTTTCTTCTTCCTCTCCACCTTGAAAATGGTCGCGACCCAAGCGGTCCCGGAATCGCCAAACCAACCGCGTTATCGCGCGGCAAGAGTCATGGAGAAGTTGGCTTGACACGGCTGAGCAGTTTGGTGTGTGTATATATAGCACGCTCGAGGGAGGTGGAAGAAGAGGAACAGCGGTGACCCGGGCCACAGTTGGATACAGCGGAATAAAAGTGACGAGGAAAAGAAGGACAGCACAGGCGAAAAGGGAAAGAAAAAAAATACGTAGCGAATGCGAGAACGATGGAGAAGGAAATAAAAGGGAAAAAAATAAAGCGAAGAACGGATAGGTGCTGGCTACCGGACGATTCTCTCGAATTAATTCTTAGGGGCAGGGAGGGGTGGATTTGGAAAGGGGCTGCTGTGCTGCTGCTGCTGCTGCTGCTGCGGGATCCGACGCCGACGTCGCCTGACAAGGGGGTGTGAGTGGAGCGAGTGGACCGTGAAATAACCAACCCCCGCGGCACTCGTACCCAGTCACCCCCCTTTCCTCGCCGCTCTTCTTCGTCCTACCCTGCCACCGCGATAGCTCGCATTCGAATCTCGACAGTGGCGTAGCCTTCGGGTCGAAGGTGATAGACACACGTAACCGCAACCCTCGCCCCGGGGCCTTCTAGATTATTTTCTTAATCACCTATTGACGAATCGATCGAGCGATCGTTTTCACTCGTTATGACACGTCGTACGGACGTTGCGGTATAATTTCTGTACATTATTGTGACGATCGTGGGATATTATTTTAGTTGCTCCGATTATACACCACTAGCAGGTTGTAGTGGCTCGGGCACTTCGCGCGCTCGCTATATGCTCGAATGAAAATTACGTCGTTAAGGAAATTAACGTGAAATTAACGTCCAAACTTCACGGAACCGAGAAAAAAAAATGTTCGATTTCGTAAAGTTTGAAGACACTATCCGATGGGAAATTTCCCGCTGGTTCCGAAAAGCACCGTTGTTTGGCCGAAAAACATAAAATTCGATGAGAAAAATACAAAAAAATGATTTTTCACTTCTTTCGAAATTTCGTCACTTCGCTAAAATCGAGGTTACTTTTTTTCGATCGACCAAACCTGGGTTTTCTTTTTGCGTTCAAGAGAAAACTCGACAACGAAGAGAATGCCGCAAAGCGGAACGCGATACCTTGATTTCTGAATTTTTTACAGGATGTTAAAATCAGACCTCCAAGAATCGCAAATTTTTAGAAGGAATACCCCTTTCGTTTTTTTACGATTTTTTGAGGTCTGACTTTAACATTCTCTAAAAAATTAAAAAATCAAGATATCGCATCCCGCTTTGCGGCATTCTCTTCGTTGTAGAGTTTTTTCTCGAACGCAAAAAGAAAACCCTTTATTTACGCAAGACTTTATTATTTAGGGCACACTTTAATTAAGGGGGATGGGTCTGACAAACAGACAAACAACTTTCCAAAATATATATAAGATAAATAGTGGCCATAAATAATTTCAGTTAAAGGCTTACAAACGAGTGACAATAATATCAAAGGAAAGCTTTTTGTAATATGTGCCTGAAAATTCCATTTTCGTGGGGAGCGTAAGGACATTTTTAGAACGGGTTTTCTCGAGTGAACTGAAAGAAATATGACCAGTGTCTAATCCATGTTTCTCGGTGCAAATTTACATACTCAGTTCTTTGTAGGTAGCGGCTAATCGTTATTTTTTCACAATTGCTTTTTCCGATTTTCATCCACTACCTAAAGCCTCCCCATGAGACACGCGTTAAAAACCGCTTATACGAAGAGAAAAGAGACGAGAGGCGGGCTCTATTTCCCATTCTCAATTTTCTTTATCTCGAAGGAGACTCCTATTCTCGACTCAATTTGCCACCGAGGATCCCGGTCACAGTTTAGAAGCCCGGGCGTCACGCTCGCGCTGCAGGGGTAACCGCGCGCCTCGGAGATATAGCAGTGGATCGAGAGTGCTCGAAAGGCGCTCGCGCCGCTACCGGGAGTTTAAGCGACCGTGGGAGGTGGGGGGCCTTCGTCGGCGATTCGCGAGGGCGAGAGAGCTCCGTAGCTGCTGCAGCAGTCAGGCCTCTCGCGCTCGGGCGCCACTTAAGCGTGTAATAGCTCAATAGCTGTCGTGCTCTTGTCCATCCCGCGTGGGAAGAGCGCGCGAAGGGTTCGCTTATCCGATGGCAACGTCGTATATTATTCGCCGGCCACGAGGTCCCACATATAATATTCCCCGCAGCCCGCAACACCCTTCGCCGACCTCTCGCGTGTCCCGTGCATTTAAATCCGCCGCCGCTCGCCGTCTATTTAATTCCTTCACACTCGACTCCGTCTCCCTCTTCGCCCCTACGCGCGCTCCAAAATCGACTGTACATCCGTTGATGCACTTTGGATTATGCCAAAATAAAGCCACTTCTTAACTCGAGATTCCTCGCGATCCCTGAGGGGGGCCAACGTCTCCCCCTCTGCTCTATATACGTGTGTCTTAAGGGGGGCTTTTGATACACCGACGATGAGACGCGAGCTATAAGAGAGCCGAGGAAAAGGAGTAAAAGAAAAGAGGGAAGAGGCGGAGAGGCGGAAAGGCGGAGCTAGAGGAAGCGAAAAGCGTCCCGAGCGGACTAGCGAAGCCATAACCACCGCGCGCCGTGCACACAGCAATCCAAAGGGCCTGTGTAGTTAAATCGGATAGCGAGGAGCTCGCGCTTCGCGGAGATACAGCAGAGAGAGAGAGAGAGAGGGAGAGAGAAATAGAGCGAGCGAAGGAGGGAGAGAAACGCGAACAAAAGGCGGCGAACCCCGGCGAATCGATCGATCGGGCCCGCGAGGCGTTATCTTTCGCGTCCGTACTTCTCGCGCGGCGCGTCCTCCTCGCGCTCTCTTTCTCGATATAGGACACGCGACGCGCAAGCCAAGAGAGAGAGACAGAGAAACGTGTCGCGGGGGCCCCGGTCTCTCTATTTCGTGCGACCGGGTTCGGAGGCGCGACGGGCACCCCGAGAAGAGCCCCGACTCTCTCGCCCATTATTATCAAACGCAGAAGTTCCCTAATCCGTGGTACGATAATTAATCCGAACGTTTCGGAGAGTGCGAGAAGGGGGAAGAGGGGGGGCCTTGAAAGAACTTCGCACCCCAATTGAACGCCGATATCGCTCGTTGTAACAATAAAACAGAGTTTTGTATGCCGCACGCGGGTTATAATACGACGAATTCGCGAAATAACGGTAATTTTATTGTGAACGATTTTCCTCGTGGAACGAGGAACGAAAATGAATCATTTTCACGCCTCCGCGATTTACGCTCATTCGATTTCGCTCCGGGCGCGTCAATAAAAGTGAGATAAAGAGACGTTACGATTAGTGATTACGGACTTCGGTGGACCGGCGGATTGTTTTCAAAACATGCAATATTTTGTATTTCCTCTTAAAAAAATCAGTGGGTACATATCTCGCATTTTCGATATAAGTATTGTTGTTGGGTTATTCGTTCTCTGATTGGCTGTCCGGTTGCCTGCAACCCGTTGCTAGCCAACGAGCAGTTTCGGTCGTTTTATTGTATTTTGACAGTACTCGAGCGTGCGAGGGTTGATGGTTTGTTAAGGTTATTTCGGGAAGGATGTTCGGATGCACGTATGAGCTAATGTTATTATATTTACACAGAAAAAAAAAAACATTTTTCGCGTTCTTCTCATCGAATTTTATACTTTTCGGGCAAACAACGGTACTTTTCGGAATCAGCGGAGAATTTACCATCTCGTATAGGGTTTTCAAACATTACGAAATCGATTTTTTTTGTTTTCAAAAAACGCGAGGGGTATGTATGGAAAATTTTCGGATTTTTTAGGGTTCGGCTTTAACATTTTGAGAAAAATTCAGAAATCAAGATATCGCGTTCCGCCTCGCAGCATTCTCTTCGTTATTGAGTTTTATCCCGAACGAAACATGAAAATCCAGGTTCGATCGATCCAAAAAAGTAATCTCGATTTTAATGAAGTGACAGAATTTCGAAAAAATCGCGAAAACACTTTTCGTTTTATTTATTTTTTTCTTGCAACAACTCGCGAAGTGCGTGAAGCCCGTGTATGGGCTAATGCGTACAAAAAAAATCTCAACATTTCGTTATAATCGACATTTTAACCCAAAAATGGACTTATTGAAAAATCGTGAAACATATTTCTATTTAATCAAGCTTTTTCTCTTTTTTTTTTAAGTTACACTAGGCTAATCACACGCGCCGGCGCGCGTGCCTGAAAAACTTTTCGCCAAAATCGACCTCAGAAATATATAATTTTTTTTCGAAATATTTACGTTTAACCTATACCATCGTTCTCAAGTCGCATATTCTACCCCCGAAAACACTAGTTATTAACCTTTTTTAATCGATTTTGAAAAAATATATTTTTGGCGACGAAAATTTTTTTTTTCTGCCAGAAATCGTAGATCCCGCTCCGAACCGAAAATCGACCCCAATTTTTTTCTTTTCAAAATATCGACTTTTAACCTGTACCATCATTCTCAAGTCGCGTATTCTACCCCCGAAAACACTGGTTATTAACCTTTTTTAATCGATTTTGAAAAAAAATATTTTTTGGCGACGAAATTTTTTTTTTTCTGTCAGAAATCGTAGATCCCGCTCCGAACCGAAAATCGACCCCAATTTTTTTTCATTTCAAAATATCGACTTTTAACCTATACCATCATTCTCAAGTCGCATATTCTACCCCCGAAAACACTGGTTATTAACCTTTTTTAATCGATTTTGAAAAAAATATTTTTTTGGCGACGAAATTTTTTTTTTCTGTCAGAAATCGTAGATCCCGCTCCGAACCGAAAAACGACCCCAATTTTTTTTCTTTTCAAAATATCGACTTTTAACCTATACCATCATTCTCAAGTCGCATATTCTACCCCCGAAAACACTGGTTATTAACCTTTTTTAATCGATTTTGAAAAAAAAAAATTTTTGGCGACGAAATTTTTTTTTTTTTGTCAGAAATCGTAGATCCCGCTCCGGACCGAAAATCGACCCCAATTTTTTTTCTTTTCAAAATATCGACTTTTAACCTATACCATCATTCTCAAGTCGCATATTCTACCCCCGAAAACACTGGTTATTA
Source organism: Pimpla rufipes (assembly GCA_963932165.1). Taxonomy (NCBI): domain Eukaryota; kingdom Metazoa; phylum Arthropoda; class Insecta; order Hymenoptera; family Ichneumonidae; genus Pimpla; species Pimpla rufipes. The sequence goes on from OZ010635.1 coordinate 15,537,358, forward strand.
ACCTTTTTTAATCGATTTTGAAAAAAATATTTTTTTGGCGACGAAATTTTTTTTTTCTGTCAGAAATCGTAGATCCCGCTCCGAACCGAAAAACGACCCCAATTTTTTTTCTTTTCAAAATATCGACTTTTAACCTATACCATCATTCTCAAGTCGCATATTCTACCCCCGAAAACACTGGTTATTAACCTTTTTTAATCGATTTTGAAAAAAAATATTTTTTGGCGACGAAATTTTTTTTTTTCTGTCAGAAATCGTAGATCCCGCTCCGAACCGAAAATCGACCCCAATTTTTTTTCATTTCAAAATATCGACTTTTAACCTATACCATCATTCTCAAGTCGCATATTCTACCCCCGAAAACACTGGTTATTAACCTTTTTTAATCGATTTTGAAAAAAATATTTTTTTGGCGACGAAATTTTTTTTTTCTGTCAGAAATCGTAGATCCCGCTCCGAACCGAAAAACGACCCCAATTTTTTTTCTTTTCAAAATATCGACTTTTAACCTATACCATCATTCTCAAGTCGCATATTCTACCCCCGAAAACACTGGTTATTAACCTTTTTTAATCGATTTTGAAAAAAAAAAAATTTTGGCGACGAAATTTATTTTTTTTTGTCAGAAATCGTAGATCCCGCTCCGGACCGAAAATCGACCCCAATTTTTTTTCTTTTCAAAATATCGACTTTTAACCTATACCATCATTCTCAAGTCGCATATTCTACCCCCGAAAACACTGGTTATTAACCTTTTTTAATCGATTTTGAAAAAAATATTTTTTTGGCGACGAAATTTTTTTTTTCTGTCAGAAATCGTAGATCCCGCTCCGAACCGAAAAACGACCCCAATTTTTTTTCTTTTCAAAATATCGACTTTTAACCTATACCATCATTCTCAAGTCGCATATTCTACCCCCGAAAACACTGGTTATTAACCTTTTTTAATCGATTTTGAAAAAAAAAAATTTTTGGCGACGAAATTTATTTTTTTTTGTCAGAAATCGTAGATCCCGCTCCGGACCGAAAAACGACCCCAATTTTTTTTCTTTTCAAAATATCGACTTTTAACCTATACCATCATTCTCAAGTCGCATATTCTACCCCCGAAAACACTGGTTATTAACCTTTTTTAATCGATTTTGAAAAAAAATATTTTTTTGCGACGAAATTTTTTTTTTTCTGTCAGAAATCGTAGATCCCGCTCCGAACCGAAAATCGACCCCAATTTTTTTTCTTTTCAAAATATCGACTTTTAACCTATACCATCATTCTCAAGTCGCATATTCTACCCCCGAAAACACTGGTTATTAACCTTTTTTAATCGATTTTGAAAAAAATGTTTTTTGGGCCACGATCTTTCTGTCAGAAATCGTAGATCCCGCTCCGGACTGAAAATCGCCAAAATCGACTTCCGAAATTTTTATTTCAAAATATCACCTATAATAGGTTAATCAATTTTGCGCTGCTGCGCTCTTATAAAGCTTTAAAAGGTTACGGGTGCTGCCCCGCCTGTCCTCTTATGAAATTTTTCAAATTTGACACCAAACTGATTTTGTTTATCACGGACTTTCCTGGCAACCAATCACAGCTCTAATAGTTTGCTAACAATGCCTTCAGTTACTCATGAACTTTTTAAAAGAGGGATCCAGAGACACTTCACGCTCGACTTAAGGAGGCATCGTCGGTACAGTCCGTCAATTGCGCATTAAAATTTGAAACATTATTTAAATATACTTTCGAAAGGAAACAAGTGTCCAAAAAGGTGGATATGAATTAAAGAGATCCTGTATAGTGTAGAAAAAAATATGTGCAATAAAAATTCACAGAAAATTGCTCAGTTTATGCTAATAACTAATGGGACATATTATACGCAGTTTTTTGGAAGTCAAATTCGTAATTTTAGTTCGATCTTGTCGAGCGATGGTTCATTTTGTTTATCGACGGACAATGCACAAATTTACCGTTGAACATTTGCGATTATATTCATAGGTCACAAATTACAGCCATTTGTTTATAAGAGAAGAAAATTAAACGACGAGTTTATCTCATTTTATTCCTAATCGACAAATAAACTGAAGAAAATAACTCGGTGAATTCGTAAAACGTTCTTCAACGAACAAAACGAGCTGTCGCCCGACAAGATCGACCTGAAATTACCAATTTGACTTCCAAAAAACTGCTTATAATATGTCCCATTGGTTATTAGCATAAACTGAGCTATTTTTCTGTAAATTTTTATTGCATATATTTTTTTCTATACTAAACAGGATCTCTTTAATTCATATCCACCTTTTTGGACACTTGTTTCCTTCCGAAAGTATATTTAAATAATGTTTCAAATCTTAGTGCGCAATTGACGTGACTGTACCGACGATGCCTCCTTAATGGACTCATCGCTAAACGCGTTTGCCAGTAACTAACCCACGCCCGAGTCAATATTTCCCAATCACAATCTCAAGTCCTTCGCGGCGAGTTACGTATAACAAAATAATTAACGATCTCCCCGCAACTTTTGCCCCCGACAACGACGCGTCGATAGCCTCGAGTAAAAAAAAAACGAATCACCGCATCAATTATAATTGTATTACTGCACAATGTGTTAATCGAGTCTCCCGGCGTGTCCGTAACAACGAGGGAGTCGGCGAAAAATAGAGGGGGAGCGCCGCGCGATTCTCCCGGTGCGGCCGGCAGCGGTAGCGGAGAGCTACCCTTAGGTATCATTCCCCGGAGGCAAACACACACACACACGAGCGCGCGCGCGGCCGCGCGCGTAGGAGAGTCACGTGCGAGGTTTGGCCGTTCGCGTTCACCGATACGCCAGTAGGCATCGGAGAGCCAGAGTTCCCCAGGCAGGAACCGGAATTCGGTTCAACCTCAACAGTGCAAACAGAGGCATTGATTTCACCGCTTTCAAACACACCCCTCTCACGACTTCTGGCTCTCTCTCCCTCTCCCGCCGCGCCTCCCGGCCCTCTCGTCCTCTCGCTCCCGCACTGGCTTGCAAAGCGCGTCAGTCGCTCACCGGCTGTGCACCTATACCCACTCTGCATACTATATAACCGACTGCGTTTACATACACAAACACAGTCGAACCGCGGAGATAAACGGACGTAGGATCTGCGGCTGTGTGTCCGGGCCTCCTCGACCCGCTAATATGTACACCGTAATACAGTATATATAGATTTATAGATATATAGAATATATAGAATATATATAGAGATATATATTTATATATATGTACAAACACACCAGCCAGCTTCACCAGCCGTAAAGGTGCAAATCGCGTGGAGCAGTATTGGAGTATCGGTGGTATAACACCGAGTATGAGAGACCTGCGCGTTCGTGTTCCCGATGTCGAGGCCTGCGTCGAGGACCGCAACGACGCCGACGAGAATGACGCCGGGATGTCGACGTGACTCGTCGTAGCTCGTGTGCCCCGCTCAACGTCCCTCGGCGACGCGGATGGAGCGCGGTCGGTCTCTAATAATAATGCTAATCGGCGCGAGTGGTGGGGGCACCGGGACGCGCAATCTGACGAATGACAGCGGCGGCAACGCGCGACAGCGTCGACGAGTCCCGGTGCCTCGCTGGCCTTGACGCCGGTTGGGACCGAGGTTGAAGCGGTTGATAACGTTCAGGATTATATCGCGGATGGAGCAGTCTCCCTGTGACCTGCTTTTGAGAAGTAAGAACTCACTCACGAACTGGATTTTACGACTCAGGAATTTCCAGAAGATCCAGAAATCTCCATGTGCAGCCTCTTTCCATGTTTCTCTTTAGGCTTTTCAGTCGATCTTTCGCGCTTGCAGAGGGAACAGAAAAATCCGGGTGCCGAGTCCTTGTCTTGCTGGCCTTGCTGATGGTTAGGACAGAAGTTCGAAGCTGTTGATAAAATTGAGGATGATGGCACAGATACCACATCATTTCCTGCATTCGAGTTATAAAAAAAATTACTCACGAACTGGAATTGTACGACTCAGGCATTTCCAGAAGATCTAGAGTCTCAATATGCGGCCTCTTTCCTCGTTGTTTCCCTACTTCTCACTCGAAATCGCGGGCTTGCGGAGGAAACAAAAAATCCGGAAACCAAGTCCCCGACTCGCTCTGGCCTTGACGCTGCGGTTACGACCGAGTCTCAAGCTGTTGATAACGCTGTGGACGACATCGCGGATAGTGCAGTCTTTCCATGACCTGCATTCGAGTAATAAGAACTTTTTCGCGAACTGCATTGTGGAACTCATGAATTTCCCGAAGATCCAGCGTCTCCGTATGCAGCCCCCCACCCCCTTCCTTGTTTTCCCCCCGACTTCTCGGTCGTGCGCGAGCTTTCGGGCTCGCGGCGGGAGGCGGCAAAAATCCGGAAACCGAATCATAGGAAAAGAGCCGGGCGGAGGCGATATAAAATGTACATGAATCGAGAGCTCGATTCCCGCGCGCGAGGAGCGGGTGGAGAGGGAGGAGCGCAGCGCGAGAGAAAAGAAGAAGGAGAAGGAGGATCAGGAGGGATGAGTGTAGAGATCGGTCGGTGCGGCGGCGTAGCAGGCGGCACCACCGCCGCCGTAGCAGGAAGAGAGAAAGAGAGAGAGTAGCTTTGGCGTTATCGATAATCCGGATAATCTCGGTTCGGGATGAAACAATGGAAAGTGGCAGCGAGAAACGGCGCAGGGGGAGAGGGCGGGAGGGGGCGGGAATCGCACGCTCTCTTGATCTCGCCTTCCACCGTATACGCGCAATCACCTCTGCACGTAGGTGGCATACACACACACACACACACAGGCACACGTGCACCGAGCTCCTCCCCGGTGGTGGTGCGCGCGGTGTTTTGCCAAGAAAAGAGCAGTCGCTCCGTGGCTTTTATCCCCCAGTAGGTGGTGCACGTAGCGGATGCCTCGGGTGAAGCTCTGCGGCTCCGGGTACACGAAGAGCGCGGCACGGGCGAAAGCACCAACAGGAACGACAGTAGCGACGGCGAAGAAAAAAAAAGCACACACAACGGCGGAATAGCAGCAACGGAATATCCACTGGTATCTGAAACAAAAACAACAAAAAAACGAGAAAAAAAAAGAAAATAGAGGGGAAAAGTAGTAGTAGCAGCGGCTGTACAGCGTGTATTTGCTGCAGTATCTGTAGCCGACGTTCCAGGAACAGCGGATAGAGCGAGAGAGCGTCTCTAGGAGGATGAGAGGGTAGTCGTCGGCGGCGGCGTCGTCGTAGTAGTCGTAGTCGTTGTTGCCGGAGCGCGCGAGAGGCGGCGAAGCGAACGTTTAATAAAAGATGCGCAGAGATAGCGCCATTACCCCGGTCTGCATTATTTACCGGGGCAAGCAAGTCTCTGGCCGCGCGTTCCGCCGCAGTCGCGTTAGGTAGGCGTGTCATCCACCTCCCGACCATGTGCCACCCCGCGCCTCGCGTCTCGCAGACCCCTCGCCACCCTCCCCCGGCGGTGGCTGTGATGCTGCTGCCTCTGTCTTCCACGCGGAAAGAGAGACGCAGAGTGCGATCCGTCCCAGGATCTCCTCGCTCTACCTGCCGCCTTTCGCTTGTATGTATATGTATTACGTACGTATATTTCCCTTGTAAATCTACGGGACGCGGAGGGTGGTAGACGAGATGGGCCACCCCCACCACCCTCCCCCCCGGGTCTTTCGGCGCTCTCGCTGCTGCTGCTGCTGCTGCTGCTGTACCGTCTGCTCGAATAATTCCCGCGGAGAGTGATGCTAATTCCGCACGTGACTCCGTAAGACTCTCCCGAGGCGAATTTATATTGACGCGTCGTCGAGCGGGCTCCTTTTTCGGCGCGTCTTTCCCTCATTTCTCGCGCCCTCGCGTCGAGCGATGGATGCGGGCGAGATGTGAGAGGTGGCGGTCGAGGTCGGAGTAACTGGAAAAGAGAAAAGAATTTTTTTTTTAGAGCTTTTCGTGGTTGTGGACTTGTTGCTAATCTGCTGAACAGTTTGAAACATCGTTGGAAGAAACGTAGTTTGGAGGCCGAATTTTTTTTTAACACTTGGTGCCTCTTGATGTATCTTTTTAACACGTTATCGATTCTTGTTATAATATTTTTGTGAAACTAGCTCAGAATACAGAAGTCGAGGCGAATAATTTGAAGACGTTAAAAAACTCTCGAATGCAATTTTAGAATTACTGAAAAAAGATTTATCTGTTCAAATGATTTAAGCAAAGACATTTTAGCTGCCTTCGACGGTCTCCCAACTCGGCAGGCCTGCATTTGGTCGAACTAATCAATTGCATCTTAATACTGTCGCAGTTCTTGAGTCGTGTATTTTCTATGAAATAAAGCAGCGAACGTCGTTGGAATCTACAATATGTATGCAAATAAGATAGTCGGCCGAAGTTTGCAGACCACCTTGACCCTCGAAACGGCGAAGGACCCTAAGCGCAATGCCAATGAATTAATTGAGGCTTGTTCAGGTAGGTACGGTACAGTATAGCAATGTACTGCGAGCTTCCCATAGGGTTTAGAGAACCCCAAGAGAAAGCGAGGAGCCGGTCCGTCCTTCGCTCTTGGACGGACCTTCTCGGCGAGACTTAGTCTACGAGCTGCGCGAACCTTCTTAACGAGGAGCATCACTCCGGGTCGGGAAAACGCCGTTAATTACCCACGGGGAGTAGTTCGTTATCCCCTGCGCTCTCCGCTCGGCCGGACCAGTAGAAACAGCACCTCAAATTGCCTTCTATCTAGCTTTACTAAGATCGCGTCGCTACGTTTAGAAATGTTTTTTTTTTCCCCACCCTCGCTCGTTGCTGTTTTGCCTAGATTTTTCACTGTCTTTATTTCCCCCCGCGCTACCTCGACTCGGTCTGTTTGTTGTTGCACAAAGAAAAGCGAGGGGAACGCCAGTGGCACGAAGAGGCGGGAGTTAACAATAATGGAAGTGAAAGTGAGTGGCGCGGTTAGACTCTCGGAGACACGAAGAGGGATGGAGTCCTCCTCGAGTGTTCGTCTCTCGCTGAGGGTCGAGGAAATAGGGGAGAGGGTGAATCCAGACGCATCGCTCAGCCTACCGAGTAGAAGAGGAGGAAGAAGAAGAAGTGGAAGAAGTGGAAGACGCAGGACCGAGGACTCTTTACATTCTTCGAACGGAAAGCCGAAAGGTGAACTTGACATTTATATCGGAATTCTCGGCTTTACACTGTCGTGAAACGACGCGTTTCCCGAACCCTTTCGAGAAGCGCCACTCAGATGGGGAGAGAGAGTTTTCGAGTTGGGGATTGAAGGGCGAGGAGTAGTAACTCGTTCGCGGTTTCTCGTAAGCCCCTCCATTTCGCACCGGATCTCGTCTACACAACCGACGAGGGGCTGAATCACCACGAAAACAGGCTGTGAACAAAAATACTATAATAATTATGAAAATAGCAGGATTCAAAATTACATGTATAGACGTAAGGAAGTTGAATTTCTTAATTGAATTCAATTAGTACGATTCACTGAACTCTACGAGTTAGTATTTGAATCTTTAGTGAGCGATGAAAAAAACCTTTTTTTTATAGTTTGCGTATTGGATATTTCTACGTGTTACCACTAAATGGCAAAATAATTTGAAAATAGCGTTGATAGGACAGGAATTGCTGACTGTAAATACGATATTGTACCCTAAAAAGGCAAGGGAGAAAATATCAATGAATATTTCCTAAAAATCCGGATAGTTCCTGCGAAATCCGTAGACCACTGCCACATAATTCTGACATGCCCGACGGACGATACAGTCGACGTCCGACCCAGCAAACCGACCGAGGGTTCAACCCTCGTTGAAGAGAGCGCAGAGGGTGGTAGGAATTCACCGCCCAGTAAAAGCGACCTCTGCACGAACCGGATGTCAGTAAAACAGGGGCCGCGTACCCACGGTGCATGCAGAGAATTGCCACTGTAACGACGAACGTCACAACCATCACCCCCAAATGGGGATGCTATTCGCAAAAAACCAATACCGTATCATGACAATAAATTATCTACCTTATCGTGCGAAGCTAAATATTTTCTCCTTCTTATCATCCAAAGAATATAGCGTCCTCTCAGCAATTAACGGATGGCTCGTAACTCGCAAACATCACAGTTGATAATCTGGGGTCTCAGCAGCCACGAAAAAATCCCACAGGAGTCGCTGCCGTTGCGTCACATAATGTTATCTGCTATCCGATCAGAAGGTACGTCACACCGAAAGATGAGTACAATTTTTCCAGATTTGCAGTAATTTACATAAGCAATTGAAATTTTAATTTATCATAAATTCTTGAGGATACATATTTTTTTCAAGTTCAATTCCACGTTCTTAATTAAAAATTGTAGGATACATTTGCATGCAACATTATCCAGAATTTACTGTTTTTTTTTGTTTGTTTTCATGATCACTGGCATTATTTACAGCTCTCCAATCAAAGGGAAAAGAATTCTATGGAGTGCCACAGCGGTCTCTTCGCCTCGACAATTATACTCAGTAGTCGCTGTGTAGTAGCCCCCACGGTCTGAATCAACACAATGGCGAATCTGCATTTGATTCTAATCCGGAAAAGGCTTTTTTTATTCGAATCGTTCTCCACGGGAGCGTGGAGCGTGCAACAACAAAGCCTTTGATGAAATCGGCAGAGGATGCCCGCGGTCCGCTGCCGCATCCGGGCAATCCGCCGCTGTTGCTGTTACCGCTGTCTTTACGTATGTACGACGAAAGCGCGCGCGGGCCATTCTATCGATTTCGGCTTTTGCTCGCTCGTCGAACGGGTCATCCCGACTGAAACCTGCATCGAGGACTCGCTTGCTCTCCTTTGATGGACCTTCGCGATATCCCCGGGCCCCATCAACGATTCCTTTTCGCTTTCTCCTCAAACTTCCCTTGACCCCGTCGAACCTTCCTCTTCCTTTTCGCGTTTCCTACAACGCCAACTCGCATTGACTCTCATTGAACAAACGAGGATGTTATTTCAAAATAAAATGATATCATGCACGCAGAGAATACATACGACCTGGCAATTATATCTTCGATATGCACATTTTTTTCTTTTTGAGCAAACCGAATCTTGTGCCTCCAAAATATACGAATGGAATAGTTATAATGATGTACAGGATTTAGCGAAATTATGGCTCCTGCCATGAGTCAGAAGATCGATAAAATTAACAAGATAATTTTAATTGGAGCCCACAGAATTTTGCAGACTCAGTGGCAAAATAATGACGACTTGAATCCACTCATTGAATAAATATCCAAACGTATCGGTGGAACGATTGAAAATACGAAAAAAAAATAATGATTCTACACGCCAATGTATTAGTGAGGGAAAACCGATCTTCGACGAAAATGCATTTTGCATGTCTGTTAATGAGGACGATCACAATAAACCGACTGTGCCATCTCCCGCACACTCGGCTTTCTGTTTGACTCTTCGCTCTCGCGTTCACCTCTGGGAATATCGTATTAATGAAACGGGCGCTTGGAATTGGCGCGGCAGCGGCGGTTTCCATCGAGTGTGAGAGGGGCAAATGAGAGAGAGCAGCAAATAAACGCGCTCGCTCTCTAAAAGCGCAAAGCAACCGCGCGTATTGTAAACACTCTCGTGCACGAACAATTAGAGAGACCAACAATCGACCTCGCCAAAACCCAACCGCCATTAATTTCCGATGCGGTATCTAATGCCCGTTAAATTTACGATTTCGCGTTTCCAATTACTGGCAATAATTCCTGAGTCTCTGGGCTCGTTGAATGATTTTCGTTTTGCTGTGCACAGTCTGCCCGCCGCGTAACCCTCCTATCCCCCTGGGGGGGACTGAAGCTCATTTGAACGAGGCTTCACTGCTCGACAAAGTCTGACGCTCTTTCGCCTCGTTGGAGAAAAAATAATGACGATTAGCGATCCGCCGACTCAGTGGATCGTGTTATTGATTGCCCACACAGGGATAATCATCGGGATTTGATTGCCCACAGCAATTATTGATAGAAATTCCTATCGACATGGTTTCCACAGTAGCAAACGATATAGCAAAAAAAAAGATTAACTGAATTGGTTTCCCATATTTCTTTAGGTGGAAAGTCGAGCTATCGGGGCATGAAAGGAATTCGTGGAATTTAATACCAGACAGCATAGATATTTCTATTGAAGATACAAAATACTCTTCGGGAAAATGCATATGATGTACCGTAGAAAACATCGTTACTGCATTGCCTTCGACATTGTATATACCCAATCTTGGCTTTTCAAAGCTGTATAAAAATCTGTATTCACTGCCTTTAGATTATCTATCTTCAGGAGATAATTGAGAAGACCGTTAGAAATTAGATTCTACGAGTGAAAGTTAATTTTACACGTCCTTGGAGCTCCGCGAATTGGTTATTAGCGTTTTTCTGTCAAAATAATTTCGCAGCATAAAAGAAAATTCCAGCGCATAAAACGTCGAAATTGCGGGACGAAATATCACGTGGAAAAATACGCGACCGAACGAGAGGGTGGAATACGTACACCAGAGGGAAAAAGCCACCCGACGAGATTGCTTCGAGAAATTCGCGTAAACCCTGTTACCAAACCGACGGCGAAGTTGACGTTCCCAAACGCGGGGTTACAAGTATGTTTACGTGTGTACGGCAAATCTCTGGAAGGATGTGGAAAACTTTGTCTTTCTCGGGATCAGAAACTTTGGCTCTTCTTCGTCGGAACCGGCGAATCGTCGAGCGGTTCGCCGGGATCCGCTCGCTGGTTGGTCGCTCGCGACACAAACAGCAGCAGCAGCAGCAGCACCAGCCTCGGCAGTATAGTGGCAAACGAAGAGGAAGAACGAGAAACCGACGAAAACGACGTAGACGTCGTCCTGGCGGTCGGTGATTTGGGAAATCCACGTCGGGTTGCAAGCAGCAGCACCGGCAGCGCCGGCAAAGCCCACGTCGCGCGTTCCCGAGGACTACGACGCGGTAACCAACAGATTGGAGCTTTCCTTGCCTTCCTTAATGCCCTGGTGACAAGCCAAACAAATTTATAGGTCTCTTATCCGAAAGATACACGGGATTATCCCTTGCTATAGCACCGAGAGATAGAATAACGGAGAAAGAAAGAATGCCGGGAAGAAAGAGCGCCGGGCCCCGGTCACAGGGGAATCGGCCCGAGTCCCGCGTGAGCTCTGTGATGCTCTCCGCGCGAGCGGATCTCGAGAGCCGCTGCCGCTGCTTCTCGAGGTCGAGAAATCGTAAAAACTTTATGTAACTTCGCGAGAAGATATTCGCGAGGCAGAAGGGGCGAGAGAGAGCGAGAGCGAGAGGGCTGGAGCGCAAGGAGATCGGTATATGAAAACAGTGATGGAGCAAAAGCTCTCGCGAAGGCGAGGATAGATGGAGCGAGAAGAGAGGGTGAGCCTTCTCTCCGCGGGTAGGGATGAAAGTAAGGAGGGAGAGAGCTGGAAGCGCACGACGCGTCGAGGAAAAGAGATCGAGAGACTCGAGGGAGGGCAAAAGGAGAACCGCCACACACAGAGCGGGGTATAAGATTCGTGGAGAAAGACAGACACAAAGTGAGAGGACTTATGCGCTATATATAGAGGGAGACCCCCGAGGTAGGGGGCGGTGAAAGCTTCGAAGAAGCAGGATAAAATGGTGGGAGAGAAAGGATCAAGGGATGTAGGTGGAGATTCAGGGACGGGGATGAGACGCGCCGCGGCCTGTAAGGGACGAAGGGTGGCGCCGCGAAGATCGTCCGAGTGACGAGGACGAGCGAAGAATACGACAGCGACGATGGCGCGACAGCGAGTTTTCCAGGAGTGAGGTAAGAGATACCGCGCGGCAGCCAGACGAGCGTTCTACGTCGTTCCACGGCGACGCAGCGGCCGGGTGACGGGCGCTCGATTCATTCTAATTCGGTTGTGAAGGCTACAGCTTGTCCAACAGCTCGTGGGGCTCGGGCGACGTTGAGAAGCAACGCGATATTGTACCTTGCGTAGGTCGAGTCCTCTCTTCGATATCGTCTTTCCCGCGATATACGAGCGTTTCCACGGTCCTCATATTGTAGATATTTCTCGATGCGGCGTTTACGGGAAATTCTCGCACGTTGTTGAATTGCTGTTCTGAAACAAATTTGTCCTTTTAATAAATTGAAGTTTTTTCTTTTTGTTTTTGAAAAAATTGTCATGGTTTTGAGAAACTGACGCAAATTTGTACTTTTAATGCATTGGACACTGCTAATAAATAACTTGTTTGGTAAGAAATATTTTTCATTTGTTGAAAAAGTATTACGCGCAGAAAAAGAAGTGACTACAAATCGGCGCAGCCTCTGAGAAAAATACCTAATAGTCAGCTGGGTGTATTTTTAGTATCGAGCTGTCAACGAGTGTGCGATTTTCCAATAACTTTTACCATATTTATGAGAATTATTTCCGTATATATTACGGTAAAAATTATCGTTGAATGTCACGCGTATCGACAGATGGCGACAGAATCCTGTACCAGATAACGACGGCAGTTGTACTTGCAGACGCGGTTCAATTATTTCAATACCCTAATACAAATATACTAGATATACATTTTCAAGTACCCTACAAGTATTTATTTCGACGCCATAACTCTCCGAAGAATTTCAAAAGACCTCCAAATCGTCGTGAAACATCAACGTCAGCATCATCTATTCACCCGAAGTTCCAAGCCAATTTGCCTCATAGCGCGGGGGCTGCCGCGTCCGCGAATGAAAATAAAATCTCCTCCACTATATTCCACTATAACCAAGAAAAGAAAGCGTGACAAAAAGTGTACAGCCCTTTGAGCCGAGAGCACCAACAGCAGAAGCAGCAGCAGCAGCAGCAGCAGCGGCACAGCTCGCGCGTTGTATGCTCAATGCTGATGATTAACCGCGCGCTCTCTTTCTTTCGGTTGCTCGGCCGCGAACGCGAGTGCAAAAGCACACACAGCGCTCGCTCATTGGTGATGCGGCGAGAACATTTCGCGCAGCCCACCTCACTGTTATACGAGGAACCTCGGATAGAGAGGGACCTCTGGTCCTCCGGCTAACAGTCGCATTTCCCTCCAGCACCTCGCGGCCGAGCGCGCGTATGGGTGGCAGCACACGGCGCGCACAACATCGAGAACAGTCGAGCGAGAAAGAGAGCGGCGGCGAATGAGAGGAGAGGATCTAGTCGTCGTCGTCGCGCGCTCGCGGCCCCAGCGCCGCTGAGCCCCTCCGGGCCAAGAGCGCGCGATACACCACAGCGGCAGTCGCGCGCGCGCACACACGGAGAATCCATACACACCCAGAAATCCTCGGTGCTACCGCCAGGACGCAGCGCTTCGTCTGCTTTATCTCCCTCTCTCTCTCTCCCTCTCTCTCGACGAGCCAGTGGTGGCAACATTTCCCTCCGAAATCCGAGAGCGGCTCCCGCGCTCGTTGACAAGTAGCGCCCGTAAATACCCCGGCTACGACGGATACGTCGCATCTCGTTCGTTTGCTACACCACCACCACCCTCTACCCCCCCCCCCCCCCGCCCTCCACCTCGTCACTGCCACCCGCGCCGTTACCCCCTGCGCATCACAGGCATTACCCACCTTCCCTCGTATCCTCTTCACTTCTCGCCACTCCTTCGGTCGACGTTGGCCGTTCTCGCTCTCCTCTGTATACGGCGCACATCATACCACGACACCACGAGCCTCTCTTCCACGTACCCTGGTTACACGCGGGGACGCCGACGCCACCGTCGCTCGATCCGACGCTCTACTTTATTCCGATTCGTTCCTACGGGCCGCCGGGCTCGCGGCGGAAAATGTTTCCTCTCTCGCTCGCTCGTTGCGCTCTAGGTGTCTCCGTTTCTCCTTCTCTCACGTTCGACTGTGATGCCCTCTGTCTCTTCCCTCGCCTCACTCTCTCGCTGTCTCTATGCTACCTACTCTCGCGCGATACTCGCCCCTCTCCAACCGCAAAGACGAGCCCGGATGTCGCCCGTACGTGTCGGGAGCGAGCTGAAAACCAACTTCTCGGGTTAGCCGGTGTTCACGTTCTCTATTACCTTCTTCCATTTGTGGGCTTGACTTTGTGTGATTATGATGCCGCTGCTGTTGCTGCTGCTGCTGCTGCTGCTGCATGCCGCGAATTTTCGCGTTCACGTCTCTGCGTAAAAAGACGAGGGACGAGGCTGTGTGTATGTTTGGATTTTTTTTCCTCACGCTGTAAGTATAGCTCGAGCCCCCGAGGTTCGCGAGTGGCGCTCGCGGGTGGAGGACGACTGACGAGCAGAGGATAAGTTTGCAGTGGCTGAAAAAGCCGAAAGAGAATGGCGAAGGTTGCCGAGCGCGGGTGACACATTGTTTGTGCAAATTTTCACGTATTTGAGCGAAACGTTGGTGTGTTAGAGCCAAAGTTGTCGCTAGGTTTGTTATTACAGCTGCAATAAGTATAGTGCACGACACGCTCTTTTTAATAACTTTGTCGATGTCACGGTCAAAGTGCTGGTGTGGCTTTTTACGCAATTAAGAAGAGAGCTTCGAAAAAAAATCGGAGAAACTCGAGAATCAGAACTACGCACTTTTTCAAAGCTCACTGAAAACCCACATATAGTCCACCAATACGTGCATCTGAAGTCACGTTTTTTCCCACTAATTTGTTGAATATTACAGTCACGCGTTGCGGACTTAGGGACGACGTAGCGACTTAACGACTGTGTCAGAGGTTCGTTACTACACTGTCGATGAGATATCGCCATTGTTATCCGAAAAATGGAATCACATAATTAAAATCATGTGAGCCCTTCTGCAAATTTCGGGACACAATTGTGTTATTGAAAGTCTTGAATTAGTTTTATGAGCCTTTTAAATTATTTATTTATGAGTCTTTCAATTATAAATTTCAAATATTTTTTGCCAAAAATTGATAGCTCACGAAATACAGATAAAAATCCGGTGCAATTAGTACGGAAACCTATATGTGAATAAATAAATAGGTAAGGCAGATTCCTATTTCGACACAATGTTCAATTAAATATGCATAAAAATACGTGCAAAAAAAGATGCATTCGCATACAAAAAGCAGTCGAAGTACCTATATAAAGCGTCCGGTTGGGCAACAACGCCGCAGACTGCGATGATTCTTCTCTCCGCCGGCTATATTACATTTATTCGAACTGGCCGACAGCTTTGTAAAACAAATACGGGTGGCCTATCGGCAATTATAAAAAAATCACGAATTTACACCCATCGACATCGCCCGATACACATGCGGCGTATCCGATCAGTTTGATTCCACGACCAGCGCGCGCGGTGAATAAAATGCTCATTCCCGAACTGCGTGGCGCGTAGCGCGCGGACGATCCGCGTTGTGTAAATGTAATGGGCATCGATTGGTGGATAAATCGAGGTAAAAGCTTCCGCTCGTTTTTCCCCATTTATGCGGTAATCATTTTATGCTTGCCCTTCGGAAAATTCGCTATTGATGCGCGAAGCGTCATCGTAACCTGGTATATCCGAGCCTATACTACACCCGCCTCGCGCCTCAGCCCGCGCCCGCAGCAACAACTTGAATTGATTGCGTAGCAACGGCCCGAGCTTAGCGTCGAATGCGCGCGCTGTGCGCGGTACCCGCGCGCGGTCCTTTCATTGCCTGAATCGGAGAGTCGGCAATTAGCCACTTGTATTTAATTTTCCACCGTACAATCCGAAACCCGTCACTATCGGGGCGAGGAGGAGGGGGGAGGGGGCATTATAACCGCGGCTCTGCGGCTTTTATAGCAAAACAGTTCAAATTTTCCGCATTTCGCGTTGCCACGTTGGATACAATGAGGAGACTCTACGGTTATTTCGCTGAAGCTGAAACGCGTTAACATCCGCAAATACGCAATTTTTAAAATCCTAATTTTATTAAATTTCATTATTTCCGCGCGAAAGCTACAATAAATAACACCGCAGCGGCCTCTGCAATTCTTTCCGGCACACCGGCGACCATCCGGTTTATTATTTTTCTCTTTTTTTCGCAGCCTAACCAACCGATAAAACACTGGCGCAGCTTGTGGAGTGTACCGTGCGTCGAGCCCCGGACGAACTTGGCGTTCGCGCATCATCTTAAGCCAGGTGGAATGATCGGATTAACGGTGGAGAACTGACCGAAGGCGTCGGGTCGATTCACGAGTTTACCAACACGCGAAAACTGCGATGCACATCCAGTGAGTAGGCTTCACACTATGCACTATATAGTGCACGCTATATACATATCAACTTATACAGTCTACGCTGTAGTAGCCTTAAACTATACATTGCTCTCCACTGTAATATACTTAAACTCCACGTAGGGACGCAGCACGAGCTCTGTGACTCTCGGGGGCCACCATAATCGATGATAAATGCCGCTAGATATCTGTAGTCACTCGTTCCCGCTCGGTGGGCCCGCTGGGAAACCACTTGGCGCTCTCGGCCGGTCCTATTAGGGTGCTTCTCCTTGTGTATATACACCATACAAGCCCCGTCCGTTTTCGTCGTGTCTCGCTCCGTCGCCCGTCCACGCGGAGCATCCAGTCCGGCACATCCCGAGTACGGTCCATTTAGGGCGGGAGTAACAGCTCGTTGTGCGGTTCGTTCGTCGCGCGACATGTGGAACCAGCGAAGCAGGACCGCAGAACGAGGCGAGCCGGGAGGGGCGACCGATGGAGACCTGTAAAAGAGATGGATATAGACAAAGTCACTGGGCTATGAGCGAACGAGCGAGACGTAACGACGAGCGTTGTCGCGTGTATGACGCAGATGCAGCCCGGAGTGCGAATGACACGAGGAGACAGAATCAGGACCTATGAACAAGACCAGCGGAATCACCGCACCGCACAATCCATCCATCCATCCATCCGTCGACCTGTCCCTCTTTCTCGCTATCGTGTGGCTTTTTTTCGCTCTCTGTCTTTCTTCTCTTTTTTTTCCGTGCACACGGGGACATATAGAGCACGAGCCGAGCAAAATCCAGCCGCACAATATCCCAACTGGGACTCCTTTCGCTCTTTTAATGGGACACCCGGGGGTGTCTTCTCTCGCCTCTCTCTACCCTCGGCGAAAAGCCACCCCGTCCGCCGAGGCGGCCTCCCTCTCTCTCTCTTTCCTCTCCGTTTATACTAGTTTAAGCAATGATCACGACAGGACGTCATCGACACAGCAGAAGGAACAGCAGCCAACGCTATCGACCTTTGGCCCCTGCGCCTCTCAACCATCGATCAATTCGCTCTTACGTCTCCCTCTCTCCGTGTGTTACTGAAAATCCATCGGTCCCCGTGTTTCTCCCGCTCCTGTAATAATGTACTCGCGCGTTTTTTCGATATCTACTCACTCGCGACCGCACTTTTTCTTTCGGAATGGACTTTTTATCCCTCGCGCGCTGTGTGATAAGCATCATTGACTACAATCTATTGGCGTAGGTGAAAAAAATATATCTGCCAACGATATTTTACCGAGGGACCCATTTTTCTCCGGGAATAAGTGACGTGGAGTAAACAAAAGTGAAAGACGTATCGAACGCACTCGTTATTTTGTAATGGAATTGAACGTGTATTTTTGGATTTTAAGGACTGTTTTGTTTACCATGCCGACGAAGCTTTGTTTTGGGGAAAACGATTACATTTTTCAACGTATTCTTTTCCATATCAATCTCCAACAAAAAATGTCCACTTTTTTACGCTCGGATTCATAGAACCAGTCCCTGGTCGAAACCTTTCGAAATCGATCCCGCGAAATGTTTGTTTTCATAAAATCGACTTTCAGCTTATACCATCGTTCTCAAGTCACATATTCTACCTCCGAAAACACTGGTTTCAACCCGTTTTTGCTTTATTTCGAAACATAATATTTTTTCGACGCATTTTTGTCAGTATTCATAGAATCCGTGACCTCCAGTCGAAAAACGCCATAAACTCGGCGAAAAAAATCGATGGTTGTTACGCCGAAATTTATAGACCCATTTCATGTAAGTTAAATAAATAAATAAATGTAAGTATATTAAATTCCAGCAGATCTTAAATTCCTACGCGATCGGGTTCCGGTAGAATCCTTGAGTTAATTAAAAACAAATTCTTATCGCTATTCAGTCAAATTTTCGAAATCTCCGCGACTCCACTGAATCCTCGAAATAATTATTTATCATCAGCAAATAAATATCGCACCCCATTCTCACCGCAGTCCCTATACCTACTTCGCAACGCGACTAAGAAGCAGCATTTTCGCCAATTTCTCTTTTTACTTCCCGTGGACCAGACTCTCCCGCCTCTCCGCGCGGTGCAAAAAAAAAAAAGAAGTCGAGCCCAAGGAGTCGAAGTCTCGCAAGAAACGCGCCACAGAGTGGGAAAGAAGAGATTGGCGACTATTCACTCGAGGGCCCCGAGGGCTCGGGAGTCGTGGCTGGTTGGCGTCGGTGCGGTGTTGGCGCTGATGGGCGATGCTCGTTGTCGTTTCACGGCCAAGTAGCCCGTGGAGTGGACGGATAACTTGGCTATTGTGCGGACGAGCGATGGCCTCCGGCGAGAGTAAATGATTGTCGTCGGTGCTGCTCTCTCGCGCTATATACCCGACGTTTCCACGCTGCCCGCTCTATTTCTCCGGCGTATATGCAAACCGATACGGGGAGGGCGCCCGCGGGGCTTTGTGTTGTTTGGAACAACCGAAGGGCTCATCGAGAGAGCCCTTATACCGGCCTCTCCACGCACGCTTCCTCGTTCATCTCGCCCGCGCCTCGTTCTCTTTCCCTCTCTCCCTCCTCCGCGCACTGATTCCCTCGCCCTTCTTGCTCTCTCACTTACGCATGATGCTTTAGCCCTGGGTATATACCGCGTCTCGTGCTCGTGCCCCGTCTCTCCCCACACGCGCGCGCTAACTCGCGAGCCCTCGCCACGACTATTATCGGTAATTAGAAGGACCCTCGTGGCCACGCGACCATTTTCACTCCCCGCTTCTCCGGCGACCATCGGGAGCGTCCGGCCGTATACAGGTTATACTGTTACACCACGCACTCTGCACTGTGCGTGGCGTAACAGTATAACCACCAGTGCGGTGGTGGTTATACTGTTACGCGTTACACAGACGCGCGCACACACAACTGCAAGCCGACGTATGTTTTGCACGCACGTATATTCACGTAGCCATCGACGTGTAGCCTAATCCGAGATTGACATAATTGTAGCAACGTAAACCGAGAACTTCGTGCCCGCTTCTCCCTCAGCTCCTGCTTGGTTTTTTCCTTCTTCCTCGGACTACCAGCCGGTTTCGTCGATTCTCGAAGACCTGCAAGTTTTAGTATTGTGTGTAGATCGCGTATAGCGCTGTGTGCGTAACGCGACGGGGGTTCCCTCTGGCTGAGCTCAGGAGGCTCGGGATATCGTTTCGTGTGGGTACAGCAGGTGGGGACTCTGGCGAGCGTGCGTTCAGCGTGTGGACACTCGTGGATGTGTCATCCCTCGGTTAAAGACTCGGCGCTAATAGCTTGAGAAGGGAAAAACACGAGTTCGAGGCGGGGTACTGAGTGTCTTTTAATCTCACAAACGCCTCGGTTTACGGCGGTCGAGGCACCTGAAAATCGTTCCAGTAAATTGTGAGTTTTTGAAGAATTTAGTTGGAATTTATCATTTTCGTAAGGGAAGATTTTTTTTTTTTTGTAACTTTGTAAGGTGGACAATATTTTATTACATTTTCCACTTGCGTGAATTAAATTGTATTTACGGGGTCTCGGAACACTCGTTTCTAATTTCTGAGGAAAAAAAGATTATTCTGCTAATGGTAATAGTTATTTTAGAGAAAAAAAATAGTTTTTATTACAAAATCCGACATGCGGATATATTTTTCTCGTAGGACACGAATAACCATCGATCTTGCTTTTTAAATCGTGAACATGCCTCACCTGACTTTTCGACAGATCAAAAATCATTTATCTAACCGAAAATGCCCTCTCACTAGAATCACAGAAACATATAATTCAGGCAATCGACCATCTTCCGCGATATCTAATTTCCGTATCATTTCGCATCGCCAAAGACGCCCAGAAAACTGATACAACTCGACCGGAGGGGATATTCAAGACTTTTGCTTTATAATAAAGTAATCCTCGCGCGTCGTCGCCGACGTCTCCGCGACGGTTGGGAGGGCGAGGATGTTGGCCTGGGTTTGCGAATAAGGTACAACGCAGAAAGAGAGAGAGAGGGGAAGCGTCGAAGAGTTTCGCGCTCTCGCCTCCTCTCTCGTTCTCTTCGTTAGTTCAACGCGGGAAAAGCGGCGCCTCGCGCCTCCGGAGTAAGAAGAATCGAAACCCGAGACTTTGAGTTACAGTCGATAAAGCTATTAGCATTTAGACGAGCTGTCGCCGCGTCGCTGGCTGCCGCTGCTTTCGCCGAGCGAGCACGAGTTGCCTCTTCTTCTTTTTCCCTCCTCCCACCCGTATACTTTTTCTCCTGCTCCGCTTTCCACCCTCTCGCGCGGTGCACCCGTCGCCGCGTGGAGGTACAATCTCCGTCTCTTTCCCTCCCTCACTCCCTCTCGCTTTATCCTCCCGACAGCTGCGCCCCCGCCAATGTTCTCCCGCCTCTGAACGATCCGCCAATCCCCACTCGGCATCGCGCCGAGCTCCACGTCTCTCAGCCCGCGCGCGAGAGCTTTCCCACTGAAATGCATACCGATGTATCTCCATCCCGCGAGTACAACGCTCGTCCCACACCCGCGCGACTACACTTTTCCTCTTTCTCAAAAGCTCCGCAGTCTCGCTCGTGTTTTTTCTCTCTCTCTCTCCCTGTCGCTATCTCCCGTATTCCGGTGGTGTAGCCTCATGCTCGCTTCCACTGTACACGGGCGTTCGGCTCCGCACGCAACCACCCGCGTATAAAATAGGCGCGCACGCAAACAACGAAATTGCTGCCGCGAGGGGAGAGGCGAGGAGCGTGTGCACCTATAAACGCACCCGCGAGTCCCGCATGTTTGTGTGCTGTGCACACCAGCGCCACGCAGCGTACATGGTAGCATAGAGAAGCGTATGCACACGTTTTTCCCCTCACGTTGCAACAGAGCTACTGGAAAGCGTTCCACAGCCGCACGGCAGACCGCACAGTGGCGCATCGCCGGTGCGGTGCCTATCAACCGCCGCGCGCTCCTACGGCGGCACACAACACAGTCCAGATTCACCACCACTATCGCTGTCGTCACTGTACCCACCTCCTATTACCGTCCGCGCGAACCAGCGGGTAGAGGCGGCTGTGCGAGAAAGGGAACGCGGGAGGGAGAGAGGGAACGAAAAATAGGCAGAGACGGAGCTTGAGTTGACGGTGGAAAGTTTTTGGCGTATCAGAATTTTGTTGACACACATTGTTAATCGTGGGTATACCGCGCGATTATCCTCTAAGATAATGTTAAACGAGTGAGGGAGCGAGGAAGATAGACGTAATTTTCCCAGCTCAAATTTCTTCGTCGTTTTAGCTGGAGGGTAAAAGACGAGTATCGTAACCTGCGGTAACGTTACAGTGTGGAGACTTCTCGGTTTTTGCTTGATCGGTTAGACGGGACGGGGAAATTTGGTTTACAGTTTTTCTTACCGCGTGAGTAGTTTGTCACCCTAAGGTGAAGTATCATACCGCGGTTGGTAATGAATGACGTATTTTATTTTTATTTATTTTTGTTTTTTGATGGTGCTGAAGTTTGGAGTCGAGTTGAAATAGGATTTCACCGCAGGGATGATAGACGCAGTGGAATCCAATTCCCTTTCGTCCCTCCAGTTACGGCGCACTCGGAAAAAGGGCGCGTTGTCGTTTTTGTTACCGACCGGGCAAGGGAAAACGGGAAGGCGGGAGTGGTATTTTTCGAAAAAGGAAAACGTTGACGAAAATGGAATTTATGTTGTCTGTTGTCTGAAATTACAATAATTCATAAACGGCATTTATTTTGAAAAAGTGGAATTTAAATAACATTCCGATGACGCTTCGCTGTTGTTTGAAATTACAATCATTTAAAAAACGGGATTATTTGAAGAAAAAAGAACTCGTTTGGTGGGAATTTGTAAGGTATCGCTTTACGGGTGGTGGGACAAGTATGTCCCACCCGTCCTCGTAATTCTGCTGTTAAAGGGTTAAAGAAATGTGATCTTATTCCATCGGTAACGAAAACATTCGCCCGGTTTTTCAGCCACGGTTGATCGGCGAGTCAAGCTGAAAGCGTTGACCTTCGTTTTAAGACTATATTTTTCTAGGGATATAAAAAGTACATGAATATAGCATGAATAAAGCGGCATGAATAGGACACTGAGTCGGCTCGCAATTCCGACATTTAAAAAAAAAGCATAATTCCACCAAACATGTGTTGGGGGTGTTAAGCTCTGTTTCCCTCGAATATATCAGTTCTAATTGCAATGGTCATATGAAGATAAAGTTTAATTACTTATTTTTTTCCAAAACAACATTTTTCTCCGTAATCAAAAAATGAATCAGCTTCCTTCAGGTTCCGAAATGAAACTTCGCCACAAGAGTATTAACAATTAAATCTCCACGGCAAGCATTTTATTAGGAATATTAAAGCACTCCTACAGAAAGTTTCCTACGTAGAAACTGTTAAACACTGCAGAACAAATTTCGAAATTTAATGCACCGTAAACTAAAATTTACCACGCGTAGGCGGTATTAATTTTCATACAACTACTGCAGAATACTTTTACGCGCTACACTTACTATTCAGAATCCTGCACAAATAGTTCCCACGTAAGAACATTACATTATTTTGAAAAACCTTAACAAGAAAAAAATATACATGTATACTAGGGTGTGTCGAAAAAAAACTTTTTTTTTTCATCGGCAAAAATTAAAAAATCCAAACATTCAAAAATTTAAAAATTCAGAAATTTAAAAATTCAAAAATTCAGAAATTTAAAAATTTAAAAATTCAGAAATTTTAAAATTTTAAAATTCAAAAATTCAGGAAACCCAGGAAATAAAGATTGCGAATTATTTCAATATTACATATTCTTTAATATAAGTTATTTGTATACGGTGAGTTACCATATACAAATAATTTGGAAATCTGGATTTCCTGAATTTCTTAATTTTTAAATTTTTGAATGTTTGAATTTTGGAATTTCGAAATTTTGTATCTTTGGAGATATTTGCCAGCAAATTTTGAAAGAAATGATTCAGTTGACGCTGAACGCGTTAAATATCGTTGTTTTAAAGTGAGATTTAAAAAAGTAAAAAAAGACCGACAAGTGTGTCAGCACTTTTTCTCTTCTAAATTACCTATATTTAAAGGAAAAAAGGTTGAGATCCCTGGGAAATGAGCCGCTGAGAAACCTGACGTCCGTTTGCTAAGCCTCGCATTCGTCTACGTGTTAATCAAATGGAAAATCTAAAACGTCGTTGACGCACCTCTAAATTATTTTTACGGGTCTCAAATTTCAACTGACATATTTTGAGGTTCAGCATGAACATTTCATGATAGGTAGTGTCGATGAAGAAAAAAAGTTTTTTTCCGACACACCCTGATATATACGTTTCATCATGATTACTCCAGTACTCCGAATGTTCAACATCCTCGTTCAAAGATCGTCAAAAGCGTATTTTCTTACCCCCGCCAGAGTCCACCCCCCAGACCACGACAAATTTCCAGTTCATAAATACAAGACGATATGACAAAATCGCGACCATATTGCGGGCCACACGTGCCGACGCTCCCGCGTCCCAACAGTGGGTAGTGTAGTTCGAGATCCGGGGTGCCGCATCGCTACACGTCGCCAAAGATACCTATTAGAGGCGCATCTCTCCGCGGCAAAGGAGAGAGCGAGAGGGCAGCGGGGGGGTTGGACGAGAGAGACAGAGAGGGATCGGAAGAGCGTTCCTGGCCCTGCGTTGCCGTGGTAACCCGGCTGCGCCTGTGCCTCTCTCCACCTCATCCGGCATAGCTTCGGTGTACCGCGGAGCCTACGCTCGACTTTCTATCTCCTCCTCGCTCCTGTACACGCAGAAAACACGGCGATGGGTAACTCGCAGAGTGTATAGTCCCGTAAACATACAGGAGGAGCTGCCCCGCGCCGCCTCTCTCGGCGCGCGACGCGGGGGGAGGGGGGGGGGAGGAGGAGGGAGAGCGCGTAAGCGTACGTGGTTGCAGGAGTGGCGCTGCGGCGGTGGCGACGGTGCTGCGACTCACGGACGGAAAGCGAGTGAACGAGCGAGACGGCAAAACGCGAGGAACCCCGAGATACAAGCGAGAGATCCTCGCGCATACTCGCGTTCCTCTGTATCACTGTAGTCCCCACACGTATATACATAATACACACACACACGCACACATGCGTATACACACACGAGCGGTGGCTGGCGTGTTCGCACACACACAGGGTGGGGTGAAACAACCCTCTATAATAGCCGGGGCGGCGCCTACACCCAACCCTAATAGCCCTATCTCACCCTCGTCTCGCCTCGTCCCTCCGCTGCCGCGACCGTCCTCGACTCTCACCCTCGTATATACATATACACGCTCGCACTCTTCCTCTCCCTCTCTTCTTCGGGCCGGCTCTCCAACGGAACCAGCGCCAGCACCGCCAACCCCTCAATCTCCTCACTCACTCGTTGACTCTCGATGCTTTGCTACTTCGTTCCCGCTTACCACTATTACTGCCCGTACGTATCTATATACGTATATACTCCGCGTCACTGCGCCGCGTCCCTCTCAGACTCTCTTCGCTCGCTATCCGTTTGTCTCGTCGGTCGATCTCTCCCCTCCTTAGGTCGAGCGCCAGCGCGCGCGCTCTCTCTCTCTCTCGGGAAAATGAGGGGTCGGAAAAGAGAGAACTTTGCACGTATATATGTGTTCTGTGTATATGTATACACACAGTATATCTTTATCTTCTTCTCTTTCTCGGAGCTCCGTGTTTCTCGCTATACCATAACGTTCCCTGTACACATAGACGCATCTAGATGGCGCGCGCGTAACGTACGCGCTGATACACTGAAACGACGCAAGCTCCGCTCGCCAAGCGCCCGAGCAGCCTCCCTCGATTCTCCACCTCTATCCTCGCCGCCCGCTGTTTGTTTATTTGATGCCTTTTCACTCTCTATTAGTCTCCCGCTCGCGCGCGCTCTCGCCCGACCAATCCGGCTTTCCCGGCGCTCGCGCTCCGCTATCCTACATTTTCTGATTAGCCGGATGTCGCGCGCGGAGAGCCGAGGATCCGAGAACAGGGCACGGCCGGTGTATAGCGGCGTTCCCGGCTTCAACTCGAGGCCCCCCTTTCCTTCCTCGCGCGTTCTCTCGTTGCTTCGGCTCCGCGAGCTCTGGCTCAACCCCCACCAAACCCCGGGTACAAACTCGCCGACTGTGCGTGCAGACGCCGCGAGTGGAATACGAGAAAAGTGCGTATTCGTTAGCCGGGGCTCGCGATGTTACGCTGTCCATTCGTATCCGTATACAGCGGAAGGCACGCGCATGTGGGAGTATTAAAAAAGGCAAGATAAATACCGAAGTCACGAACGAGACTGCAGCCGGGTGGGGATAATCACGAGCCGCGGCTCTGTATTATCATGCATATATTTGTGCGCATATTCGTAACCGCGGTCTCAACGTCGTTGGGTTTTTCCTTTGAACCGAGGCGACACGATCGATCGGCTTCTGTCACCGATTCCCATGCGGCCTCATTCGGAAACTGCGTTCGCTTTTACTTCTGTGTATACCGGCTGTTGTGCCGCGCTCTCTGCTCGTCGCTACTGTAACTACTGTGTGCCAGTGGCGGAGCGTGAAAGAGACGGGAGAATGAGAGAGAGAGATGGAGGGTCGGAGGGACCCGGGCGATGGGGCTCACTGTCATTGTGTCCGCCCTCCAAGAACGAGCCAATGGACCAACGAGCTTTCTCGCCGCACAATGAGACACAACGTCGATCGGGAATCGAGTCAAGATTGCGGCTTATTAGCCACCTCAATGCGCTATGGAAATGGTTTTGCGTTTATTCAGTCGGCGTGTAATGGCTGTTGGGGCTGCACGGGGAGGAGGGATATTGACATTCAGACGCGTCAGAAAATGAGTAATCACTGAGGTACAGATGAATAAATGAATAACGCGACCGCGGCAACGCGGATGAACATTTTCGCGTCAAACTCGACGAGCGAAACTCTTGGGAATATATAAGTATTTTCTTCTGTCCGCCGTGAGGAAATGTCTGCTTTGCCATTGTCGAGCAATGAGAGAGTCAACTATGCGTTCGTGATTCATGAATTCACGAGGGTTTATCTTGATCATGACTCTTTTTGCCGCCTATCGCCGAACTGTCACAACAGTGGCGAACCCTTTTCAAACGCGTTTTCAGTAGATGCGGCGTTATAGCGGCGTTGGGAGTATTAGATGAGGGTTGGTATGGGATTATACGCAAGGACGAGTGCTATGTAGCTCGTGAAGAAACGACGCTAAGCAGGATTTAATTTAAACGTATTATTAAGTCGCTGCACGCGAAATTTTGGAAATATTTATTCCAGCCCATTCTGGTCGATTAAACAAAGTTTGAATTAGTATTTTCAAGTTCTTTATGCGACTGTATAATTAATAATAATACTCCTGTAAAACTGCGACCTTTTTATTTACCTTACTAAACGATTAATGTATCAATAAAAAGTTCATCGCAAAAGATACCCCGCCATTTAGTTGATTTGACCCTTTAGACTCGGGGCTGATGACTCGGTGCGATATTATTATCGCCGTATCTAAAAGAGTTTTCAATGTTTTCAAACTACCAGCGATCGTTCGGGCGATGAGGCCACCGTTCGCAGATGGTTCAAATGATGTACCAATGCAAATTGCCGATCGCAATATTTATTAAACCGCGGTGGCTCAATCAACTGAATTTCATTCGTTACATTGCCAACGCGAAAAATGAATTTCGTGGAAGAAATAAGTTCATATTTCGTTAAGAGCGAAAAAAATGCCTGTACTATGGGAAGCTGAAATAAAAGAGAATCACATCAATTCCAAGAATTGCTGTATGCAAACCAATCGACGAAAAAAATTGCAATTTCGTCGTATCTCATAGACTTCAATGGAATAATAGTATTTGGTAGATATTGATATCGAATTTTTTTTTAAGACAACACTACACAATATGTCTTTTTAATTCGGTTTTTTTTTGCAGTGAGCATAGCGTTTTCCGATTATGCCAGTCCAACCTGACTCTCGACGTCGCACGTACGAATGTGCTCTGTTCTCGTTCAGACATCCGCGCGAGCCGCCTCTGCACTTTCGACGGGGCCTTTGGTGCGGCGAGAGAAGATTTACCAGTTCAGTGCCGGGAGGCCAAAGAGGATTTTCGGTTAGAGCGCTCTGAGAGCCGGAAGATCGAAGACGAGGTGTCGAGGAGAAGGCGATTCGCACTCGAGACGCGGGCTCATCGTCGCTTTCTATTTTCCTCTCATTCCTAGTTTTCTCGCCATTTTCACGTGCGGTTTCATTTGGCTATGGAGAAGGCGAGGTCCGCGGGCCGCCGCATTTCCCTCGGTCTCGCCTAAGACTCGTCTCTCACGAGCTCCATAGTGCCTACACTCACTCTGCCCCGTGCTCTTTCACCGTACTATACTTATACTCCACTTCTCCTATCTCATCTACGCTTCTCTCCTCGTACCTTTGGGTTCACTCCGCCACTCGGACCGGGGGCTTTCTGACGCTCACCAAGTAATGACTACGGTAGCGAGACTCTATTTCCCCGAGATTCGCTCGGCTCTCTCCGCAATGGCCTCGCCTCTTCTAAGGAATGATACTCGTTCTCGTTACTCGCTCGGTTTCCCGACGCCACCGCAGCGAAAGCTCCACGCCGTCATAATGCGTCCATGAGGCGCAAATCCTCCTTCGTGACAGGACCCGAAATTTCGTACCTGCGGAAAAGTAGAAAATGTGTTCTCCATTTTGGTAAATCCTCGGTGGAGAAAAATTGCTAAAAGACAATTGGAGTAAGGGAGGATAATTCGCGACACAAATAAGGGATATCGATGTTAAGTAAGAGCTTTCATGAATTTTGTAGCCCTTCGTGAATCTTAATGTTATGTACGTCATCTATAAACAATCGCGTTTTAATTGAGAGCGCGTTGAGAATTGTCCTTGTTGGGTGTTTTCGAGTTAATCGCGAAAACCGCAGAGGGACAAATAAATAACTATAAGGAGATCGTGAGCAGCATTTGTGAGATAGCGTTGCAAATTACTTTCCCCTGCGTCTTATTGTTAAATTAAAATACCATCATCACTTCTCTCGTACTTTGATATCCAGAAACGTATTTTCTTCTCGTCAATGTAACAAGTGCACCGTTTATAATGAATCAGTCTTCATAAAGCAGGGAGCTTAAGGATAACTGTGTTTTTCTAATTGGAGCGCAATCAAGACTCCCTCCCGCTGTGTTAATTCCTGGTAATGGTCCTCACGGCGAAGGGGACTCGACGACGACGACGACGACGCCGCGACAGAGAGAGCGCCAAGCAGCAGTTCCAGGGCATTAATTACCCACCCTGTCTTTTCTGCCTCGGCTAAACGAAGAATGACAGAGGTCGTTAACTCGCGAGATCGAATATTTTTCTTTTTGTTTGTTTTTTTTTCCGCCGGTCTCACTCCTTCCTGGCTTCTGCCAACTTGTTCCGTGCTCTTATTACACTCACACGAATATTACAAAGCGCGAGTCTTGCACGTCGAGGAGATATAACGCGCGTCTGTGTGTACAAAAGTGTGTGCGTGTTTGTGCAGACGTTAGATGGTATACATTTCCTCTTCGTACCAGGAGCGAGAGAGTGAGATAGAGTGAGAGAGCCGCGAGGCAAAACCAGGACGGAGCCCAGGATGCTTTATATTCTTTATGTTCCCGTGGGCCATGCGCTCAGCGCGCGCGCTGGCTCTGGCGAAGGCGAACATCCCAGCGACAAACTCAGACAGCTCCTTTTAATTCGCGCTTAGTCTCAACGGCGCCGAGTAATTAGTCGCTCGCTACGCCGAGCTTATATAATGTAAGGCAGTAAAGCCGGGACCGTATCGCCCTCTCACTCTCTACTCTCTCTCTCTCTCTCTCTCTTGCCTCTTCGTTGCCGCACGCAGCAGCAACAGCAAACTCCCTCGTGATCTCTCTCCGCTCCCTCTCGTACCCTCTGGCTACTTCTTCGCTCTTGCCTGCTCCTTCCGTTTCTCATCTTCCCCGTCTTCCTGTTTCCTCCGTCTCTATGCCCCCTCGTCCTCTCGTCTCTCGCTCCGACACGCGCTTGACGCTCGACATCTCCGACTGTCCGTCCTTCTCCCCAGCCATTGTGCCCCTTTCACCCTTCCTCCTGCGCCTCGCAAGGGGCGCTGGCTGCTGTCGTTAATCGTTTGTTGTCTAAGCACGCCTGGTGCAATCCGTAACCGTCGTTTATCCTCATCCCTTGTCCGAGCGCTGTGTACACTATAATACGCGCGTCGGAACATCCCGCGCGGAATGTGACCATCCTCGGTCCCCGCATTTTCCCGTCTTGTTTATACCTGATTTACGGCTGTTTACTTTTTTTCCCATGGCGAGGGCGCGGGCGTTGACAAAACATCGACCGGCAAAGCCCGGTATGACGCTGAAACACAAAGCGCGCTGTGATTACAAATAAGACAAAAAATTATCGAAAATGACTTCGTGCAGTCCGTGAGAATTTCCTCGCGATGACGGGACAATACGTAACACGAACCCTTTGGGCCCCGAAAAATGCTCAGTGTCACGTGGCCCAATAGATTAAAAAATGTACCGCACGGAAAACGTTGATTAATTTTATCGCCAATCTTATCGTTATCAAAGTTTCTGTTATCAAGACCGGATGCGATCGTGTTCCAAGTGTAATATGATCTGTTAATTCATTGACCTAATGTGTCGAGCTCCTTAATACGCATTAGCCTTAAATTTCCCCGAGTTCTCAAGCGTCAGATTTTATCGAACATTTTAATTGATCCCTCTATTATTATTATTAATATTATTATTCTCTCGTTACGCGCCACGTCTGTTCGCGCCAGCGGAGTTTTCCAGTAGCGCTGCGTCAAGCCCGACACAAGCGGCCTATATCCCGTTTCGCGAAGCGCGGAAGCTGCCGCTGCTTCTGCTTCGAGCATCGCTCGCTCGGGTCTCACGGGTATACATGCAAATTGCAACGAGAGTATTATACCAGACGCGGGCTCGCACCCTCGCTTATCCGCCATCGCGCTGCATCCCCTTTTCTTCTTGTTACATCGACGGTGGAGCATCCATCCCGCAAAACGAAGACTCGCGTGTTTTTTTTTTCTCTTTCTCCTCCTCACTTTCCCTCTGATTCTTCCATCCACCCAAGCAAATCGGCTGTCGATTATGAGCGGCGCGGTTCTTTTGCTCGCTGAGGCAAACGCAGACGGCTCGGCGAGCCG
The DNA here is from genome assembly GCA_963932165.1 of Pimpla rufipes. Lineage (NCBI taxonomy): Eukaryota > Metazoa > Arthropoda > Insecta > Hymenoptera > Ichneumonidae > Pimpla > Pimpla rufipes. Next base: position 15,567,681 of record OZ010635.1, read on the forward strand.
TTCGAGGAGCCGATATCGAGACGATGCGAATCCAAAAATGCGTGGGTTTTTCGGGACGGCGAAGGACGCGAAGTTGCCGAGGCTCCCGGGGCGATGTGACGAGAAGCGGGAGCATCGTGAGGCGGCCCAGCGCCGCGGGTACGTCGAGCGATGAGTTCGCGGCCGAGTGGTCCCTGCGTTGCGGCATAATGGGGACCCCCCGCGGTAGCTTTACCTGCATCATCGACTAATCACTGCGGATAATAGTGCAACAATGCCGGGCGAGCGGAGAGCCCCGTGAAAAGTGAAGCATGCTCCGCCACTTACCTCTCACTCGCGCCGCTCGTTCGATCCGTCTATCGTTACCCTCAAGAGGATATAATCCTCTTACGCACCGGGCACAAAGTAAAATACGCGGCAGCAGCGGCGCGGCAGTCGTGTCCACTCGTCCGTGCACGTTTACACACAGTGCGTACGGTACACCACGCGAAGCGTACCAGTATTACGCGCGCCGCGCGAGTTTTTCTCCTCACCGGCACGACGGAAGAATGAGAACTCCGGCGGAGCTGCCGGGCCGGAGGGACGGCGAGAGAGCGCGGTGAGCTCGGTAAAGCGAATGGAAAGCGGAGAAGCTAGAGCGAAATAGAGTGTGGCAAAGTAGCGCGGCAACACGCCGAGCGCCAAGCCGCTGCAAGCCCGGCAAAACGATCGGTGCAATCTGCCCGAGCGACGGACCCACCGGGCTCGCCTCTCTCCTCTGTATTGTGTGTCCGCCACTATCCTGTGGCGCCGCCGACCAGACTCCGTCTCTTCCTCCTCCGGGGTTATTCTCGAGTAGGCGCGCATCGGCCGGGAAGTGAAGAAGAAAAAAATCCTCTTAAGCGGCTGACAAATTGACCCAAATCTTCGACCAATCTCGCTCTTCGTTTCTCCCTCGCGCCCTTCCGCATTATTCACCGCGTCGAGTGCAAAACTTAGCGAATCGGCTTTTACCCCACCCGGCGAATGTAGTTCTGTGCGGCATAATGCGAAACCTCGAGGCGTTGTGTATCGCTCGACGGATATACAGCATCGCGGTGTTGCACCTTGCCGATGGACAGAAGGACATTTAAAGAATAAGAGGGAAGGAAATAAGAGACAGAGAGAGAGAGAGAGTGAGAAAGTGAGTGCCAATGGCGTGAGAATAGAGTGGAGTAGCAGCTCCAAGCGTAACCTCGTTACAGAGAGCACTCGTCGAGGTGGGTTTACCGCTGAAGCTTCTGCCACTTTTCCCTCTCTGTCTGCCCCGCTCCCTCCCGCTATTCGGGGCTCTACGCCGTCGTGTGAAGTTGTGGCCAAGTATAACGCGCCGTGCGAATACATAGGCGAAACGCGCTCGTGAGCTTTGGGCGTGGAGCGCGTCCACGCGGTTTCTCGTTACCTTTGCACCGGCACTCGCGTCGCCGTCATCATCAGCGCATCAGCGTCAGCCCTTCCGCTCGCCGCGTCCCTCGTCGCTCTCGTCAACGTCCAGCGACAAACCCCTTTTGTCGCGTGCGTTTACGTCCTCTCTGCTCCTAAGTACTCCGCACAAACGTTCGCTCTCGCTTTGGCCGCGTGATACTCTCGAGGGGCGAGTGATTCCCGCGGCGACGTCGATCCCCCGAGTGCCTCGCGCGCCTCCGGGATTTAATTCTGCAAAGAAAAACGCGCGTTACGTCCAAGTTTTCGAAGATGAATGCGAACGAAAAAAAAAAAATAAGTAAGACGAGGGGCCGGGAGAAGAGATATTTGAAATTATTATAACTCGGTAACAGCCTGGAAATTGGTCCCGAGTGGCGCGAACGCGACGTGGCGAAGAGAGACTTCGGCCATCATTTTTCATCCCCCTCTAAGGCTAAAAAATACATCATCCACACCGCCGGCCCCTGCGTGTTGTGCAGAGATATTCGAGGAGAGCCCGTGGAGCCGCGCGCTCTCGGATTCCTCCCAAACGAGTGTCTCGTCTCACTCCCTGCCCCGCGCGGCCGCCGGAGTCTCGCAACCCCGGCGTAGCAGCTGAGCCCCCGAGACCGCGCTCGCGGCGAGGGTTCTCGCGGTAAAAATCATCGCCGAGCCGGGAGGAAATTCCCTCGCGCATTTGCCGCGCAGCCATGAGTGCGCGTCGACCATTGAGCGAGTTTCGCCGCGGCGACGACCGAGGGAGACGAGGAGGCCGCGCGATATGGTGGGCGACCCTCGAGTTCTCGAGCTTCTCGCACGCGCAAGCATCTACTTAGCGATCCTGCGCGCCCGACCCGAGGTGTAACGTAGCTCTGCCCGCCGGTGGTACGCGATGATATTCCCGTCTCGCTTCGAGTCAGTCCCAACCCTCGTTCCCCGTCTCCCTCTCCCTCTCTCCGGTCTCCTATACACCCGACGACTATGGCGAGGCGGTAAGTACGTTTTGGCATGGTTGCGGGAGGGGGAGGAGGGGAGAGGGGGGGGGAGACTAAGTACCGGGGGCTCGCAAACTGTATTCAGCCACACACAGACAAACACACATTGAGCTGTGCATTTACGGCTGAACCGGGTTGCACCCACACTCGACGCGGTGTACAGGGCGAATATTGGTCTCGAGAGAAGAGGAACCGGTAGATTAGGTGGGTATATCGCGCGTCGGTATTTCGCAGAGGGCGCGAGGCTGAGCGCGGGAGCGAGAGGGCGAGATCGTCGCCGTCGACGCGGGAGAGCGAGGAGCGCGAGGTGCGCGGGGGTAGCGAGCGGGGGGCCACAGGGACTATCGGATTGGAAGCCAGAAGTACAGAGAGTGTCGGGAGGAGAGAAACGTACTTGGCTCGCGTTGTGTATGCCCGGCGTTGCGAGTACGCCGAACGCGAGGGAGAAAAAGCGCGGAGGGGGTTGAGAGGGCGAGAGGAAAGAAGGAGCGGAGAGGACGAGATTGCGGAGGAAGAAGGAGTGCAGTGGGTGGCGTTGCCGCGTTGGAAGATACGAGCGAGCGAGGGAGCGAGCGAGTCGGGCGGAGAGTGAGGGAAATGGCCGGAGCGCGAGGGACGAGGAGAGACACTACGGGGTGGAACGGCGGAGAGCGAGGGGCCGGGGGTGGGAGAGGAGAGAGGTCGAGGAGAGAGATCGGGAGAGCGGGGTGGCCGTGAGGGCGGGGTAGGGGGATCGCGGGGGAGGGAGGGGGGAAACCGGCGCGGAGGGGTGGCTGGAGCTATAAAGGCTAATTGGTTAAAAGCTCACCGCCGCGCGCTGCAGGCTTAAATCAAGATCTTGGAGTGTTATAATGGATAAGTAACACGGCGCGGCACGGGGGCCCGGAGGGCGAACCCGCTCTCGGCTCGCTCGGTTCTCACTGAAACACGTATATACCATAGAAGCACTCGTAGCAGCAACCACCGGCGGCAATAGCGTCGGTAAGTTAGCAGAGGGGTCGGAGTGAGCGGTGGCGGCGGCGGCGGCGGCGGCGGCGGCGGCGGCAGCATTGGTGGTAGTAGTAGTGGTAGTAGGTAGTCAGTCGGTAGTGGCGAAGCGGAGAAAGCGAGCGAGCGGTTCCGCCCGCCCCGCGGGTAGTATATCTTTCGAGTTAAGGACCCGAGGCACGCGATTGGTCCGCACTGAAAGCTACCCCTAACCGCTCCGACGCGGCACAGGCCATCGATCGCGCCTCCACCCTATGAGAAATCGAGAGAGCCCGTCCCCTGGAAAGCCAAACTCCGCCCCGCCTACCCTCCGGGCCAACTTGGAGCTTAGCCTAGCGCCGCGCGCGAAATAGCGCCATATACTAGCAACCCTCGTTGCACTACCGCGAGCCGACTCGTTCCATGCTGCTACTGCCGCTGCTGCTGCTGCCGCTGCTGCTTTCTCTCTCTCTCCCTCTGTCTCTGTCTCTCAACCCTCGCGCTCGTTTCCATCGCTCACCCCACCGTCTCTCACTTAGCCTCGTGCCGCAACGCCACCCTGTGCTCGTCTCTCCCTTCTCGCTCCCTCGCAATCTCACCCTCTCTCCGCGGCTCGTTTCTCCCTCTCCCCTGACTTTGCACCACCGTGCCGGTCTCTCCTTCTAGCCGTGACGCCAACAACCCTCCCACTTCTCTCTATGTCTCTCGCGCTCCATACACCCTCGAATTCACGTACAGAGAGCAGTGGCAACAGCACCAGCAGTAATAGACCGCTCGCCCGTGCCGCAGAACGCCGCCTATGTGTACACGGAGACCGAGGGAAGCGACGACTCTACACCCTGCACGTCGCGAGACTCACTCGTCGCACACTCTCCTCTCTCTCTCTCTCTCTCTCTCCCTTCGCTTCTCTACCACTACTGCCGCCGCCGCCGCTGCTGCCGCTGCTTCTGCTACAACCCCGCGACGGGCCACCACCACGACGATCAGAAATCCGCACCCCTTCCACTTTCTCTCCTCCTCGCTTACTCGCGTCGTCTCACCACCATCGTCATAGTCGTCGTATACCCCCCGCAAGCGCCTCTCGTATTCCCGCTCGTCGTCAGCCAGTGTCCACGTATCGCAACTATCCGGGAGTGTTAAACGAGGCGTTTGTGTTGGTCGGGACCAGCGACTCCCCCGACTCGTCGCCCCCCTCCCTCCCCGCCAGCCCCTCCGCCGGATCGCGTTTACCGGCACTCACTTCGTCCGTGTGACCTGCGGTTTCTCCGGCGTTTCTCTCTCTCGGCGCCCCTTAGTACAACGAGCACAGCGGCCATCCGCAGATCGTCACGAGAACCCCGCGCGCCCGTGGCTATCCAAATCGCGCTCCGCACTGGACACGTCCGCCACGTTGGCTCCCCGACGACGTGTGGCCTGCGATTCGCGTACCCGCTGTCACCGTCAGGCACTGTCCCACGAGTCGCCGCCGTGACGATTGACGACACGCGCGAGATACCCGCGCGTTTGATCCGCGCCACCACACCGTCCGGTTTACTAGTTCCTGGTGCGTCTGCCGGCGATCCCCGACGCTCGACAGCCCGCGATGACTCGCACTGTCACTAAGCCGTGGCTCTGCCGTCACTGAAAAAAAGAGAAAAAAATATATAGATATATAGATATATATGTATATCGCGCACACGTATCATTAACGCGACGCGCGCCATTGGTCCGTTCCGAGTGTCAGTGTCTCTGTGTGCGTGTGTGACTCGTTTTGCGTTTGTGTGTCAAAGCGCGGGCAATGGATTTTCGTGACGAACGCGAGGCCTGCAGGGCCGTACGAATTCGGCGGTAAATAAGAAATCGGCTGCCGCGAATTCGATACACCCCGCTCGTTTCGAGACCGAGTACAACGTGTGACGTGCCTTCGGCCGATATCGCAAAGTGATCCGAACTGGAGCGACGAAACTCGTGCATTCGGGGCGAGGGAGGAGATAAATAAACAAAACTGATCTGGAGACGGATACGGCGTCGCCGATGGCTCTGGTGCACTGTGATCGTCGGTATCGTCCGTGAGGCGGTGTGTGACAATCGTGAGAAACGTATCTGTGTGTCGTTGGTGCACGAAATTCTTATCACAATAGCGCGAATAACGCGCGGGGGGAGGTAGGTAGGCTCGAAAAGTGGCTCGAGATTAATCGCAGTGAATGGACCAATCGAGGGTACGAGAGGAGGAGGAGGAGCCGCGGCAGCGCGGCGACGAGGGAAGGAGAAGTCGCATATACGAGTGTGACACCGCGAAGTGAACGGAATTGCCGCGCGTTTGCACGCACACTGCGAGGAACAAGAGCGTGTGCCCGTCTCGTGGTGGCTCGTTGAGGGATGAAGAGGGTGAGTCGCGACGGGAGAGGGAGCGCGAAGAAGTGAGACCGACGACGAGGGGGGGCCGCCGACGCGGAGAGAGGGAAGAAGCGAGCTTCCGAGGGCCAAAGGGGTAGGGATTTTCGTCCGTGTGCCTCGCTCACACCGTCGCGGGGAGTCCGTGTGGTTCTGAGCTGTGGAAGGCAGCACAGAGAGAGAGGGAGAGAGAAAGGGGGGTGTAAAGTCGTTGTCGGTATCCGTGCTTCGTCGTATTCGTCCAAGGGGGGGAGGTGAAGAGAGGTGCGGGCGCCCACCTCAAGTGTCTTGTCTCCTATCATCCTCTTGTTCCAAGTATCGCTTACGAATGAACCGCGATCGAGTGATCGTCGACGCTCGTTGCCAATCGACCAGCAACAACAGCAACGGCGGCATCGAGCCCGAGTTAACGCGAGCAAGACGAGCGGCCGACGCCCGACGATTGCGACGCTGCTCCTCGTGGCCCACCGGCCGACGGTGCTAGTCGCGATTTCGTCGCCGATCATTTTCACGCGGCGCCGAACCGGCAACGAACACACTCGAGATCCGCGAGAGCGAGAATGATCCGACGGCTGTGGTGAACGCGCGGTTACCGTCGCGGCGATGAGTGCAACGACGCTGCGCTCGCTGGAGACACCGGCGGCGACTCGACGTCGGGGCGAAAGATGAACTGGAGCTTTCGCAAGACCGTGAAGACTCGTGAAAATTGTCAATTTTTGCGAAAAAAAATGCCCGAGAGTCGCGAAAGCGCGGAGAGGAGAGCCAAGAGTGTGCGTGTAATTTAGTCAATTGAGTTGTTGTATGTAAACCGAAAGTGTGAGACGATAAGGCGGTGAAGGCTAGTGAAAAAAAAAAAAAAAAAAATACAGATACGTTCCAAAGAAGACGCTCGATACGAATCGGAACTGAACGCGGCTACGTCCCCGTGTGATTTGTGTCGAGTGTGCGAGTCGCGCGCGATTTTTCCCCGAAGCACAATAGAATATACCTCGATCGAGCTGGTTGGCGTGAGGCGAGACTTGGAGGTGCGGGGGGTCGTGGTCTCCGAGGCGGAGGAGGAAGACAGCGACGAAGTGGCCGAAGAGGACATGTCGGGCGAGACCGAGATCGAGGTCTCGGTGGTATCGGAGGAAGACCTTGAGCTCGAGGCGTCGCGTAGCAGCTCGACGCCGACCGACATGCTGCTGCAGGAGAAGAGCGCCAAGGGCGGCTGCACCCTCGGCAATTCCTTCAGCTTCGACGTGGGCAAGGCTGTCCTGAGGCCGGCGTGCAATCCGCAATACACGTCGTTCAGCATCGAGAGCATCCTCGGTCATCCGGAGTCGCCGCAGGCCGACGCGACTTCGGCGGTCTCGATCGAGCGACAATCGTCCGATCAGGAGCGCTCCTCGCCGCCGCTGCCGGCAGCCGCGAGCTCCCAGAGGATCGCGCTGTCCTGCGGCTCCTCGCCGTCGGACACCCTGCTGTCGCCGACCTCGCTGAGATCCGCCAATGAGCAGCGCAACGCGAACAATTCCGCGGCGAACAATCATCACTCCATCGACGGGCCCGGCAGAACGAATCCGACGGGCGGCATGGGATGCGCCACCAGCGCGACAAGCCCGGCGAGCTACACGTCCGGGGATCCCGCTAATCCGTTGATGGGTCATCAGGCGTCGGCGGATTTGGCCGTTCTGTCAAGGTAGGACGAGAGAAAAACAGATGCGGTTACGTTAGTTAGGGAAAAAGACGTTAAGAATTCACCGTGAAATAATATCGCGGCCGTCGGATGACACCCGGAGGCCGCTCGAACGTCCGGATGACACCCGACGGCGGAGTCAGGGAAATGTTTTCTGCCTTCGTCTTTCTCTCGAAATGGCTTGAAAAATAGAGCCGAGCACCTTGCTACCACTTCCACTTACCAGAAGTAGCTTTCGAGCTTAGGGGGCTCGGGAAGAAAAGGGAGGCGATAAGATCCGGTAGCTGCTAATGGTGTTCTCCAATTTCATCGTAAACGAGGGTTGTATTAAGAGGCGATTGTCGTCGGACCGGCAGCCTTCGAGTTTCGAGCTTGTATATTTATGCTCGTGGTACGTTGAAGTCCTGTGGGGTCGCTCGCGCCGTCGATGGGCTGGGACGGGGAAAGAAGAAGAAGAATCGGTTACCATTTTGATTAGCTGCAATGCCGCGCTTTATGATACACCACATGCATTACTCCGTACGGCTGGTAGGTATATTATTTACTTTGTACCGTCGTGATCCAAGCATCCACACTCCACTCTCCCGTAAGCGGGCATTCAACGATCATCCCTCAAGGCTCAAAAGGCGTTGTGAATGAGACCTTTCAAAACGAGCGCGCGACCCGACGCTCGCTCTCTCCGCGCTTCTATTCGCTGGCTGGTACCAAATTACGAGGAACCGGCCCGACGCATTAGCAACGGGAGCGAGAGCTCGTGCTGTCCGGAATGGGGAAAATGGTTTCTCCCTGTCTCGCGCCCCTCGCGCCTCGCGCTGCTCAATGGCACAAAACCGTGAGGCAGTCAGCCAGCAGTTATCGGCACGACCGAGGGTCTCTTTCATACCAACCAGAAGAATCTCGTCAACTAATTAGCCAAGAAACGTTATAACTATTATGATTCTCATTGTCAGACAATTCTTACAACCGCGATTCTTCTCTCTCTCCCTGCCACGGCGTCGCTTCGCGTTTCGGCGAATTCCGGATGAATGATCGGCGGCGAGCGGGGCGAGGAAGGATAATATACGAAAGAAGGTCCAGAGGGTGTATCGCTCGATCTGCGAAGAAAATGAAAAGGTTTTTCATCGCAAACTCCGCCGCGGATAATTATCTCTCGATGGAGAATATATATAAGCTCAGCCGCGGCTCGACGCCTCTCGCAGTTAGTACGAAAGTAACTGCAATGAAGTTTGCTCGCCTCCGGTTAAAGAGAAACATTCTCTCTCGACATAATAGCCCAATCACTTTGCCGAAGAGCCTTATTACTTACTTTCCGTCTCGCGCGCCCGAGCTTTTCCTTTCTCTCGGTTCGCCTTGCTCTGTTTATCGAACGAAACGACCGTCGCATCGACTTTCTTCACCACAATAGTCGGTCAGAGCTGGCGGGTCTTTTGTCCCTTCGAATTTAATTTTCCAGCGGCTCGCTCGACTGAAAAATCAAACAAGAAAATTAATCAGATTGTAAATTTCAAGGTGACACAACAAAAGTCTATCAATTAACTTTCGAAAATGTCCAGATAAGATACGCTCATGCCGTCGGACGCTGAAAAAGCGACTAATATAAAATCAAGAGTCGATGCAATTTTTTTCGAAACGCTCGCGCGGAAAAACGATAACGTCACCTGGAATCATAGTCGACGTTATTCGAACGATAAGCCAAGCCATTTAAACACGTTCAATCTGTGCAAACCTCTACAATCTCATACATCAGATATCAAGGGTTGATCAAGGCGTGTTCACAAAATCCACAATGCATAATAATTCACTATAAAATTAAATCTAGCCGACACGAGCTACGCCGCAAAGTGCCCAAATTCGACGAGGTAGATCAACGCGAGATATGTGTTTATATCTTCGAAAGGGACGGTCATGCACACCACGGGGGGCCCGTGTTTTGCGGAGGCGGGTGCAGGAGGGATCACAAGCAGTACGCGCGACGTCGTCGCGCGTGCGGTAAGGATTATATTATGTGGGAATGGACCCGGCGCGAGTCTCCAGAAGCTCGAGGAGTACTGTTACGAGGGGTCGCGCGCGGGACAGTAATGGGCCTATTAGGCTGTCTCATTTAATAACAACCGGAGTAACAACCACCCTCTTACATTACTTACGTTACTTACCGCGTGTGCGTTATAATGCCAACGAGGGGGGGAACGAAGGCCGGAGGGTGGCGAAGGAACGGGAGATCAAGGGATGAAACTTGGAACGAGCGAGAGAGACAATTTTCGGGTGTATTTATACCAGCGGGAACCCGTGACGCTCTCTCGCCCCAAGACCGCCTACGCCCGCTCGCGAGGGGCAAACGCTGGTAGCAGCGGCATCAGCATCACCGTCTGCTCTCGTGATCCCCGCGAGCCCTTCGACCAGGGGCTCGAGATGATTTTATCAGATTTGTGCGCACCCCCCGTTGCAACGACAGAAGTATACGGAGTGTATGGCGACCAACCCGTGGAGGCTGCGCTCGGGCGTCGAGTGCCAACGGGACAGGACATCGGGACACCCCCCCTAAACACTGATGATTATGGGTGACGCTTCGACGGCTCGAATTGCTTGTTTTCCACCCGTTTACCGTTTGATTAAGTTGCGGCTCCGACGGAGCGATCTCCCGGCCGTCCATCAACGCGCGTTACTTTATTCTGTATAACAGTATTATTTCCCCGGGGCGGCATACGTTACGGGATTGATGGGGCGACCACTTTCGTGCTCGCTTTTGGGTGACAATTTGAATGACACTGGCTCAATTTTATTCGCACTTTCGCGGTAATAGTTGAGGTGAATGATTTTTATCATTGATCCAATAGTCGACCGATAGTCATTTGATACATGTTTTTTTTTTAATGGACTAGCCCCTATACGCGCGCCTCGCCCGCTTACCCAGTTGTCACTACATTAAAGTCGAGGTTACTTTTTTTGGATCCATCGAATCTGGATTTTCTTCCCTTCGTTCGAGAGAAAACACAGTATCTTGCTTTCTGAAATTTTCGCGAAATTTTAAAGCCAAAAGTTGCCTTGCGTTTTTCGCGAAAAAAAGATCGGTTTCGTAAAGTTTGAAAACCCTATCCGACGGGAAATTTCCCGCTGATTCCGTAAATTACAGTTGCTTGCCCAAAAAAATAGAAAATTCGTAGAGCAAAACGCAAAAAATGTTTTTATCTCTGGAAGTAGTAGATCATACGCTTCGTCCGAACAGCCTTCCCGAAATAACGTTAACAAATCTTGGAACCTCGCACGCCCTCCAAACTGTCACAATACAATAACACGATTAAAACTGCTCGTTAGTTAGCAACGAGTTGCAGGCAACCTGACAGCCAATCAGAGAACAAATAACACGACAACAGTACTTATATCGAAAACTAGGCTAATCACAAGCGCTGGCGTGCGTGCCTAAAAGACTTTTGCGCAGTTGCGCTCATAAAGCAAATTTAGCACCAAACTGAACTTGTTTACCACGGACTTTTTTGGCAACTAATCACAGCTCGAATACTTTACTTTTCTGACTTTTTGTCAGAAATCGTAGGTCCGGCTCCGGACCGAAAATCGCCAAAATCGACCCTAATTTTTTTTCTTTTCAAAATATCGACTTTTAACCTATACCATCGTTCTCAAGTCGCATATTCTACCCCTAAAAACACTGGTTATCAAACTTTTATAATCGATTTTGAAAAAAATATTTTTTTTGCCACGGAAATATTTTTTTTCTGTCAGAAATCGTAGATCCGACTCCGGACCGAAAATCGCCAAAATCGACCCCAATTTTTTTTCTTTTCAAAATATCGACTTTTAACCTATACCATCCTTCTCAAGTCGCATATTCTACCCCTAAAAACACTGGTTATCAAACTTTTATAATCGATTTTGAAAAAAATATTTTTTTTGCCACGAAAATATTTTTTTTTCTGTCAGAAATCGTAGATTCGGCTCCGGACCGAAAATCGCCAAAATCGACCCCAATTTTTTTTCTTTTCAAAATATCGACTTTTAACCTATACCATCGTTCTCAAGTCGCATATTCTACCCCTAAAAACACTGGTTATTAATCTTTTATAATCGATTTTGAAAAAAATATTTTTTTGGCCACGAATTTTTTTTTTTTTTCTGTCAGAAATCGTAGATCCGACTCCGGACCGAAAATCGCCAAAATCGACCCCAATTTTTTTTCTTTTCAAAATATCGACTTTTAACCTATACCATCGTTCTGAAGTCGCATATTCTACCCCTAAAAACACTGGTTATCAAACTTTTATAATCGATTTTGAAAAAAATATTTTTTTGGCCACGATTTTTTTTTTTTTTTCTGTCAGAAATCGTAGATCCGACTCCGGACCGAAAATCGCCAAAATCGACCCCAATTTTTTTTCTTTTCAAAATATTGACTTTTAACCTATACCATCGTTCTGAAGTCGCATATTCTACCCCTAAAAACACTGGTTATCAAACTTTTATAATCGATTTTGAAAAAAACGTTTTTTTGGCCACGAATTTTTTTTTTTCTGTCAGAAATCGTAGATCCGACTCCGGACCGAAAATCGCCAAAATCGACCCCAATTTTTTTTCTTTTCAAAATATCGACTTTTAACCTATACCATCGTTCTCAAGTCGCATATTCTATCCCTAAAAACACTGGTTATCAAACTTTTATAATCGATTTTGAAAAAAATATTTTTTTGGCCACGACATTTTTTTTTTTCTGTCAGAAATCGTAGATTCGGCTCCGGACCGAAAATCGCCAAAATCGACCCCAATTTTCTTTCTTTTCAAAATATCGACTTTTAACCTATACCATCGTTCTCAAGTCGCATATTCTACCCCTAAAATCACTGGTTATCAAACTTTTATAATCGATTTTGAAAAAAATATTTTTTTTGCCACGGAAATATTTTTTTTCTGTCAGAAATCGTAGATCCGACTCCGGACCGAAAATCGCCAAAATCGACCCCAATTTTTTTTCTTTTCAAAATATCGACTTTTAACCTATACCATCCTTCTCAAGTCGCATATTCTACCCCTAAAAACACTGGTTATCAAACTTTTATAATCGATTTTGAAAAAAATATTTTTTTTGCCACGAAAATATTTTTTTTTCTGTCAGAAATCGTAGATTCGGCTCCGGACCGAAAATCGCCAAAATCGACCCCAATTTTTTTTCTTTTCAAAATATCGACTTTTAACCTATACCATCGTTCTCAAGTCGCATATTCTACCCCTAAAAACACTGGTTATTAATCTTTTATAATCGATTTTGAAAAAAATATTTTTTTGGCCACGAATTTTTTTTTTTTTTCTGTCAGAAATCGTAGATCCGACTCCGGACCGAAAATCGCCAAAATCGACCCCAATTTTTTTTCTTTTCAAAATATCGACTTTTAACCTATACCATCGTTCTGAAGTCGCATATTCTACCCCTAAAAACACTGGTTATCAAACTTTTATAATCGATTTTGAAAAAAATATTTTTTTGGCCACGAATTTTTTTTTTTTTTCTGTCAGAAATCGTAGATCCGACTCCGGACCGAAAATCGCCAAAATCGACCCCAATTTTTTTTCTTTTCAAAATATTGACTTTTAACCTATACCATCGTTCTGAAGTCGCATATTCTACCCCTAAAAACACTGGTTATCAAACTTTTATAATCGATTTTGAAAAAAACGTTTTTTTGGCCACGAATTTTTTTTTTTCTGTCAGAAATCGTAGATCCGACTCCGGACCGAAAATCGCCAAAATCGACCCCAATTTTTTTTCTTTTCAAAATATCGACTTTTAACCTATACCATCGTTCTCAAGTCGCATATTCTATCCCTAAAAACACTGGTTATCAAACTTTTATAATCGATTTTGAAAAAAATATTTTTTTGGCCACGACATTTTTTTTTTTCTGTCAGAAATCGTAGATTCGGCTCCGGACCGAAAATCGCCAAAATCGACCCCAATTTTCTTTCTTTTCAAAATATCGACTTTTAACCTATACCATCGTTCTCAAGTCGCATATTCTACCCCTAAAATCACTGGTTATCAAACTTTTATAATCGATTTTGAAAAAAATATTTTTTTTGCCACGAATTTTTTTTTTCTGTCAGAAATCGTAGATCCGGCTCCGGACCGAAAATCGCCAAAATCGACCCCAATTTTTTTTCGTTTCAAAATATTGACTTTTAACCTATACCATCGTTCTCAAGTCACATATTCTACCCCTAAAAACACTGGTTAAAACATTTTTTTATTGATTTTGAAAAAAAAATAAAAATTTTGCGACGTTTTTTCTGTCAGAAGTCGTCGACCCGGCTCTGGACCGAAAATGGCAAAATTCGTCTTCACACGTCCAAATCACGATTTCATCGTGAAATCCATTTTTCTCCGAATTATGCACAGCCAATCAACCGACCGACTGACTCGCACGATACACGAGTACTGCATTATTTTTACTTTTATTTATTTATTAATCATCGTAGCAACGCCTCAGATATTGCTTGGTTACAGCGCTTGTGACTACGAGGACCTATCAGGTCACCATTAAATCGCTAACAATGAATTTCACATTTGTCCCTCATGAACTTAAAACAGGGATGTGAAATATTTTACCCACTGATTTTTTGAAGAGGGAATAGATTGTTCAAGAGCTGCATTGGCTAGACCGTTTGATGTGACTATTGATAATACGAATTTTGATATAACTCGAGAAAATTTGTCTCCGTCTGGTTTGATTTTTTATGAACTGAATAGTCGATTCCCCGACGATTATTAGTAACACGTCAAGCGCGTCGCGTTTTACATTGAATCTCAGGATAAAGCTCGAACCTCAAGGACGTCTCTTCACCGCTGGCGCGACAGACGCAGCTGGGAACGAGCGAAAGTCGTTCTCCTTTGATTTTTCCAGCTGAGGGGCGGACCGCTCGCGAAACTTTCATCCCTTATCCTCGGTGGGTGCCGCTGCCGCTGTTGGCCGCGTAGCGTCCCGAAGCTTTTGTTGCTCGGCGCCGGCCACTCTCCGTCGAGGGGATCTGGTCGAATGAATAAAAAAAAAGTATAAAGAAAAATCGAAGAAGAAGAAGTGCGAGAGTTCAGAGCAGAGGCGCCGTCTTATAACGGCAATACTGAGTGGGCGGTTGGTGTGCCCGTTGCGTCTTCTCGTCCCGCTCGTTCCGCGCTGTTCCTGCGCACGCACACGCAACAGAAGCAAAGACGAAATCAATTAGAAGGGACGTGCATAATGGATAGAGCCCGGGCGCATCGACATAGTGAAGGTTAAGGAGCCTAAGATTCCCTGGAGAAACCGCTCGGTGCAGAAGGCGAGCGCCGAGGGTCGCCCGGCGAATCCACCCGCACCGCTCGGGCATCAATCTGGCCATTTGTTTCGTGCGAGTATATAGCGGCTGAGAGGCCGAAAACGGGAGAGCCCTTCTATCGAACACGGAAGGAAGTACGCGCAAGTGCGCGAGCCCCGATTTATTATTTAATCGGTTGAAGCACTTAGAGATCGCCGAGTCGAGTGCCTCCCCCCCTGGCAGCCCGCGCGGGCTCGGCGGGCATTATGTATATCACGCTCTATCGCGCTCAACGGAGCTTACCGTCGTACTTCATCGAAGAACGATGGGCGGTATATAACACAGCGCGAAGTGCACCGGCGTTCAAGCATGTCAGGGAGAGACGTGCCTCACCGATACTTGAGAAGATCGCTGCCGTGGACGTGATTCGCTGTGCTCAGCCGACGATGTATATAGGTGTGCGATCAGTGAGTGAATATCCGTGTATGTGTTGCTGCCGGTCCATCGACGTCTCCGGCACGAGCTGCTCACCTCGTGCCCCAACAAAGTGCCACGCTAAGCTCGCTCTCGAGCACACTCGATCGTGCACAAGGACCACTTCGTGAGTGAAGAGGGCCAAAAAGGCCGGCGCCGACGAATCCGGGAGTCGTCGATCGAGTCTTGGAGTGAAATTATAGATTCTGGAAGAAAATTATCGTTGTTAAGTTCGTTGTGCACCGACAGAAGAGAGTCAAAATGGCGAGAGCGTCGGATCCAAGCGTCAACGATGAAATTACTGTTGGATTCTTTGCTCGTGCTCCAACCAAATGCCACGCTGAGCTCACTCTCGAGCACACTCGATCGCGCGCAAGGGCCAACTTCTTCAGTGAAGAGAACCAAAAAGGACGGCACACGTAGCTCCCACAGCCACCGTCGTGTTTTGGAGCAAGCAGATCGTTTCTGCAACAGAAAAATTGTTATTAAATTCCTCATCACAAAAAAACACGTATCACCTACATGTATAATGTATTTAGTCGAAGTGGTCACAGAAGTTGTCACGAAAATCGTCAAGCTTCCCCGACAATTATAGTCCCAAGCGGCAGCCCCAATTTAAAAATCACATTAGGGCAAAATCTGACATAGCGATAAGTGCAATTTTCCGGCCTCGCACCGCGAGCGGGTAATCCCGGAGCTGCGGAGATAAAGGCCTCGAAGGGCCACAGACAGATTATCGAGGAGCTCAGTGCGGTCGTAGAATTCACGTGGGAGGCCGCGCTCGCGCGCGGGACGCACTCAAAGAGGGTCATTAGTGGGTAACCAAAAGCCTTTTCGCGGAGAGTATTATGAGAGGCTCGGCTCTCTCTCTCTCTCTCCCTCTCGCTCCCGCGATAGCGCGCCGCAGCTCGGGAGGATTCTCCGGTAACCAGTATAACCACTGTATCGGCTAATACAGTACGAGCCTTCATATATAGAGCGAGAGTCGGCCGAGCCACCCGCGCTGGTTACCGCGATCAAACGCGAGCCAGAAAATAGATATGGACAGGGCGCACTTGGCAGACTCGCGGAGAGAGTTCATGAGAATGGCCGGGCCGGTGATGCCTACCGCAGTGGACGGCTGATGCGGACGTCGAAGAGCCGCGTTCGCATGACGCAATAAGGGATTCCCGGGCTAATCCGCGCGCGATAGTCGATACAGGGCCCTCGTTAATTACAGCTGGATAGGACAAGAGCGCGCGAGAGCGAGAGAGAGAGAAAGAGAGAGACCGAGGGCGAGGACGGGAGAAAGAGAGAAAGCGCAGAGATGAGAGAAAGCGATGAATGATTCGTTAATTAGAGTGCGCGAGTATCGGGCGTCGCGCGGTGGATTCTCGTTTATGCGACGGGCTCAACGGGCGAGACACTGAAACGAGAGAGAGTGAGAGAGAGAGAGACAACGATAAAGCCTATTGTGCATGATCGCTCGTTCGTGGGCGATGACGAGGACGAGAGAGCGTGCACAGGATGAACAGCGGCGGCAGCCGCGCGGGGCTCGCGGACCGAGAAGGTGGAAGCGAAGAGGACGGCGACGAGGGGAAGGAAGAGAGCGAATGTTTCGTGGTACCGCGCCGAGAAAACCGCAACGTGCGGTTGCATCGTCAGGCTTACGTATCCTCGGTTGTACACTATACACTCGTGTCTACTCGTCGCTACACGCGGAGTCGCGCAGTTTGCCTATTGCTGTTATGCCTCGCACACCACGACGACGCTGCCGCTATTGCTACCGGGTAATACTAGAACAGCCGCACTCCCTAACGCAAGCTCATCGCCTGCATTCAACGGCTCCGCACTCTCTGTTCCCGCTCTCTGTGCGCCTCTCCTCTCATCACTGAGAATAGTCTACGTGCACCTGATAATTGCGAGAACCCGCGGCGAAACAGAGAAACCTATGGATTCCGCGCTCCGCGCTTTGGTATCCTCAGCACCCGCCCCACGGTCTCGCCGACGGGAGCCGCGTTATCGCGACTACGAGTTCCTGGACCGACGGGGGGCATTATGCGTGCGCGTATACACGTAAAATAATCTTTGAATGCCTTTATTCCTGTTCAAATTGAACGGACGACGAAAGGTTTTGTTGTTTTCGTTTTTCGGTTCACCCATGGAAGGCTTTTCGTGGTTTTTTTTTTTCTAGTCGAAAAATAATGATTCGACTAAAGAGAACCTGAGGGTGGCTCTTGAATCAAGTGACCATTTAAAATCCCCTCTTTTTCCGATTCCCTGCTAAAACGCTGCACGGCAATTTTCTTCAGCGTCGATTGAAACTGTAATTGCACTCGGGGAAGCCCACGAGGAGTCACATGTGACAATCCGTGTGCCTCGGGAGTTTTTATGTAAGTCCAGTTGTTGAAGGGAGGCGCTCGACGAGCGGCGAACCGCAGATTCTCCATCTAATTCCAGATTGATTCGTCGTGTTGGCCTGTAAAACCCGACGACGACGGCATCGCGGTCTCGTGTGGCGAACGCGTGATCGCAATCCGGCTGTCCACGTCGCCAGTCATCGTCGTCGTGATGCATGTGCATCGGATTGGTTTAGGTGGCCGCCGGTCTCGAGACGAGCGTCGTTCCCCGAGAATGTAAATCCTCCACTTGGCCCTCAACAGCCCTCGGGGGGTGATTGGGAGAGGCCGAGGGTTAGGTTATACGCGCCCGCGCGCGCGCGCTATGTATGCCGCGTGCACACCACAAACCCGAGCCAACGAGAGAGAGAAGCCAACCATCGAGGATTTACTCGGCGCACTTTCAAAGCCAATAACTCATTGTTGGGTCATCCTAATGACACTTTATAGGTGAATAGTGACCACCTACACCGCGCCAACTCGCTCGCAAACTCTCCCCATTTATCTGTATCTATCCGAACCTTCGTCTCTCCCTCTCTCTTTTTCACCACCCCGACTCTCGCCCTCTCTGTCGCATCATACTTTAGTCGATCGGGGAAAATACAGACACGAACCATCCGATTGTATAATACACTCGTATAAAGCTGCAATGTGTTTCCCGTGTACGCGAGCGATATATTTCCCTCCTGTTGGAAATTGTATCGCTCTTTCTGTCATTAATAATAACAATAATCATGAATAATATTAAGCGCAGTGAGTGGTGCACAAACGATCGATCAATGCGCTATGTATCGCGCCGGTTTGCGCCAACGACAATTTATAGCGGCTGCAATCAGGCGGGCTTTCCCGGCGTTGAACTCCCGCGACCTGCGTTGATAGTGAACGGAAATGTTTTGGCCCCCAAAGCCGGTTTATATATATCGATGCATTATTAAGGAGCGAATCGCGGCCGCGCGAATCGTCGAGGACGCCAGAGGTGAAGAGCGGAGACGATCGGGGGGATTCACCTCACCCGGGTGGACACTCCGACACTGTCCGTCGCCTCGGCAAAATTCACCCTCTCGGTGCGCTCGTCGTATAGCGAACTCGCCTGGTTCTCTAAGCCTCCCCTCCTCTTCTTCGATCCGACAATCGCGGGCAGCACGAGACGTATCGCGTTACGATCGTTAACTACGAGGTGGGCCCAACTCTCGCAAATAAATACGTCGGGCTGAAGCGGTGAAGCCGACCGTCCTGTTGTGTCTGTCGAGCGGCGACCCAAGTCTCACGCCGTTACGGCAGATTTTCTTACACGATTCTGGAACAAATGAACAAGTATTAGCATTTTTCGTGCTATCTACTTAGCGAACATTCTTCGACGTTTTTTTTTTTTTTTTGCATTTGTCGCGAACATCTGAGTTGCAAAACACTTCGTCATCTTAGTCTTGAACGGACAAATAAATTATGTTTCAAACCAAAGAAACTTGATTTCACGAAACGGAGTAAATAAATTTTACTGCGCAATTACTAGGGATACTCGTAAATCCTCTTTAGCTCAGGTACAAATACGATGCCAAATTAAAATGATTAAAATGAGTGTCGAGGAAACCCCGGTATTACCCTCGTCTCGTTTCTACCCTCAACGTGTAAAGGAGGATAATGAGGATTAAGAGCAGATTGGCAACGATCGCTTAATTCCCATCGGCAAGCGCAAGAAATACAAGGGCGGCAAATTGTGTCGGAGGAAATTCAGCACACCCAAAGCAGTCCAAGTGCTGTTCTCATCATTATTATTATTCCAGATAGAGATCCCGGTTTTCGTGCACATTTATCGGTTGCACTTCCCGCGCCGCGGAGCTCCGCAGTCTATTGTGCAAACGGAGAGAAGGAACGATTAGGGAAAACAGAGAGACCACTTAAAGTGGAAAGGAAAATATAGCAGCAGTGAAATGTGCAATCGCTGAGGGGCTGCGGTAAAGTCGCTCGGCTTCGCTGTGTGTTGCGCAGTCGGGAAAAGACGAGAGAACGCGAGCGCCACGAAGCGATGCGATGATCAGCGAGCCGTATGGGCACGCGCGAAATCCTGGCAGTCTGTTTTCGTGTATACCGAGCTACAGTGCTGTGGGCCTCTCTCTCTCTCTCCCACTCGTTCTCTTTCGCTCTTTCGCGGTCAGAAGGTGGAGCATAAGTGCAGGCGTTTTCCTCGCCGCTCGGGCGTACTTTTGTGCACGAAAAAAAACGAGAAGACAGCGAATAAGAAGGAGACAGAGCGCCGCTAAAAATCGATCGACCGTTTTGTCAGCTGAGAGGCTCTTTAAAAAACGGAAGAAGAAGAAAAAAAAACTGAAAAAAGCCGTAGAAACGCTCTCGTTGTCGGTGCGCTTCGATCGGTTTCGCCGGAATCCGTGAACCAGACGAGGCATCGGCCAACGGTACACGCGCGGCTAAATTTCGAGCCACGGACCGCTGCGAGACGGAGAGAGAGAGAAAACGAGGGCGAGAGACACGCGAAGAAAACGAGAGAATAAGGCGCGAGGAAGATGGAAGAGCGATATTCTTCTTAGGCGCAACCGGCGCGGTAGATCAGTCGGGAATTAGGCTGGCAAAAGGGGCACCAAACGCGCTCCGGATAAGTTGTTTGGTGTGTTTGCTCTCGTGTACCTGCTTCGGTTTTCTCAACTCCGCCTCTCCGCACGACCGAGCGGTCTCTCTCCTCCGCCAAGCTCCTCTCGATGCTTACAAACAGACGCTTGTCAGATTTCCTTTATCTTACCCAAGGCATCTGCAGTGGGCTCCGGGGGTGCGATCGCTTTTCGTTGAAGCCTCACGCGGTCCCTCCTTTCGCGGCGGGCTATATACGAGCAATACCTACGGCATATTCCTCCTACCGCTGACAAAGTGAGACGGAGTGGCTTGTAGCTTTGAGAATTTCCGCAGACTCCGCACTAACGTTCCTCCCTATTCTCGCTCCCTTCCTCCGGCCGGCGAAACTCGCCCTCCCGACGCCGTGCGCGCGTCGTGGCATTCGCGTCGACAAAAGCCGCGCGTCGCGGAGTCCTTTATCGACGCCCTTCGACACAACCGATGTATTTATCTCCTCTATCTGGAGGAAAAGGAGGTCGCATAATGCTCTTAATTTGTTTGCACCCTTTAAGGCGCCAAGGGTGTCGAGAACGCACTCGCAAAGGACAATAAAGTTACCTTTCATGCCGGATGCTGCTAGGTTTTTCTGGGGTTCTGTTTCCCTTTGCTCGAACGCCGCGTGGAGATTACTCGAGGCTCCGCCGGGGTGGACGCGTTGTAATAGCCGGCTGATCTCCGCCGGCAAAACCGCGACGACGAGACGGACACTGAAAGAGAAAAGTTGAGGCGTGTGTATTAGTAAAGAAGCGACCGAGAAAGAGATCAACCGTCGCTCTAGCGCGAGCAGCTACGCTCGCTGATAGCATTGCGTGCAGGGCGAAACGCGCGCTGGTGTATGAGCGAGTGAGCAGCGAAAAACGGGGGATTTTTTGTGGCTTCACGAAGCCTCTACGTACGTATATTATACGACGTTATACTCCGTCGGTGGGGAGAACCGAGCACACCTTCTCGCAGTGTCTGGCTGGTCAACGTATACGATAAATACGGTCTACCTACCTACTTACCTAATACTTAACATTCGTATCTGTGCGCTTATACTTGATTGATGTATTGTCGTGTATGCTACAACCCGGAGGCAATCGTCACTCAACGCCTCGTATCGACAGCCCGTAGACACACTAACGAGACTGCGAATCTCACTTGATTTGATTCAAAGCGGAAGAGCTATCGACGCGTTAAGGATATCCTTATCGGAATCTCGAGGGGGAGAATCGGAACGCTGCTGGGCTGAACACACTGAGGTACTAATATTCCAAACGAAATTGGCAATCCGAAACACGAGTCCGCTTTAAATCTCGGTAATCAAACGTTTCCCGTGTATCGGTCAATTCGCAAAAGGTGAACAACATACGAACTCACTTCTACCGTTCTGCCAAATCGTTGTAAACACGTAGTGGCTAGTAAGAGCTCAGTCCACGAAGTGACAGATAGCTGAGTCGACCCGTGTTCGCCACAGTTTACAGTGGGTTCGCCTCCCAAGAGATTCCTGTACCCTGATTCGTCGAGGCTACAGTCTTTGCATCCTCTCGATTTATATTCCGGATCCGACACACCGGGAGTATTTTGTCGCTCGATATAAACGCAAGAAATGGCTAAAGGCTGCGTACAAGGGTCGAATAGTTTGGACAGAGGCTCCGTTTTCGACAGCAAAAGCGTCTGCGGCGAGTTTGGTGTGTGTATAACAGACATCCAGCCGAGAAGAGCTCAGGAGATGTCGAGAGGTTGGACGCACTGCAGCCTTCGTGCGCCCTGCCCGTCGCAGTCCCAGTGGCAGAGACAAACTGCCGCCGATGGTGATGCGAGGGCGCAGAACGCTTTCCTCGATAATAAGCCTCTACCGTCAGGTCAAATACGGCACACGCGATAGCGCTCGGCAGTGAGTTGCATTCGATCGATCAATGGTTATCCATAGTTATATCGAGGGCAATCAAAGATTAAAACGAATACTCGGGCGTTCGAGCCCCGCGCGCCGTCAAAACTACATCGGCGAAACAGCACCGGTAAACCGGAGTTACGTGCGGTCGTGGATTGGAACTGATAAATTAGCCACGAACGCGCAGCGAACTTTCATTCCCTTCTTCTGATCTCAAACTTCGCAGATCTAATTAATTATTCCGCAAAACGTTCGGCAGGCTGCGCACCGTTCGCTCTCTGCGCTGCAACCTCGCTGCATATATTATTCAATAATTCACTCGGCTTCGCTTGAAACAGCAGATTCGGTTTAATCGATCGTTCTGAACCGTTCCAGGGGTGGGCGGGCGGCGAGCCGTAAGAGCTACAGCTATTGTAATTATCGTTTATATTTCCCGCGTAATAAATGCCCTTTGTTGGTAGACAATTCCAATCAATCAATGACAATGATTAATTTGAATAAATCATTATTATGAATGATTATTTATTTCAATTCGTTAATAAATTATACTTTTTAATGTCTGGCCGCGCTCCTTTTGGGTGTTGCATCGTTATATTAGTCTAATGATAATTTTATAAATACGAAAATAATACCTGCGCCAAAGTATTCGTTTTTATTAATTCGCTTTTCGCTTCTCCCGTCTTTTTCCAGGCTAGGCCTCATTCCCTCGTTTATAACCGGCCGATATCCCGTGGGCATTGACGTCGGCGGTGTCTTCTTTCCGGCGTCGCTGCAGCATCAGCTCCATCAGCTTCAGCACCAGCACCACTCGAGGCTCGCCGCTGCGGCGGCCAGTTCCGCTCTCAATAATGCGAGTCAATCGGATATCGCCGAGGCCGAGGCTGCCGGTATTCGCGGCGTATTACCCGGCAACGGTGGCTGGCCGTTTCTGTGGCGGCCGCCGCACAGTCTTCAGGGCCTCGAACATCCGCCGGCGACCAGCGACATCATCAGCTCTCTCAGTCGGGTCAGTCCCGCGTCGGCGTCCGTCCCTCCGCGAGGTGAGTTATCCATTACTTATTACGCGCGCGCGCTTAGGGTTAAATCCCCCTACGGCCGACGTTGCGGGCCACCGCGGCAATTAAAACCTAATTAAAATCTAACTGCCCTCGGTCACCTCCGTCCCACTCACCGTAAGTGCGTCACGAACCATATGGCGCGTACGCAGCGCGCGCGCGCTCCGTGTTCCAGTTGCGATCAATCGACATTGACTCATCTTCTTGTCTAGATCTCGCTTATCCGCCGATCGTTGTAACAAAATTAACTTTCGTGTACTGCGTTGATACGAGGCGGTCGTTAACCCTCCGACGGGTACTCGTCTGTCGCCGTAATCGTAACCACACCCTGCGAGAATGAAATTGCATATTAAAAAAAACAATTTCGTTAAGTGCAAAAGATTTGTCGTTAATCCTTCTATTATGCATCAGTGGTAAATGCCCTCGTTTATTTCGCGTTTTGAAAAAAAAAAAAAAAAAAAAAAAAAAAACCACCTTAATTATTATATTTACGGTAAACATGCAACATTTATAAACGAATTAGAATTTTCTTACGTCGAGAAACGATCGTAAGGTATTGTAATTTTCACGATGAAAATATGAATTAATCATCCTTGTCTGTGTTCTCGTTAAAACAAACAAAAAAATTCAAGGTTGTACATTGAAAGCGTCGGATTAATTCTCTCAAAGATTCACAAGCACCGCGGCAAAAGTTCGCCATTTAACTTGGTACTTAATAGCCACATACTGCCCGCCGACATGTGCGGAATTAAGAGCATTAGAGCTCCGTGGCAAAAGGGACAACGACAAAAAAAACGAAGGATTTCCGTATTCTCCTTGACTCCCGCTTCTCCCTTCGTGGCTGTACACATTTTCATGGGAGGTTTCACCGATACCGGCTGGGGACGGGGGTGTGATTAAAATTTTGAGCGTTGTTCCGGGGGATTTGGCGCGTTGTCGGGCTTTGCGGCGGCCGCGCCGAGTCCACCGGCAGTTGTAGAAGTGAGGAGAGAAACGGGAACCGAGACGGGCGAAACGCTGCAACGGCGAGGGGGGAAACGAGCGGCGACCGAGAGAGAGAGCGAGAGAGATCGCGACCGAACAAGCAGAAGGCCGAGACAGAGCCGAAGGAATTGCGCGAGCGAGAGAGACGGGAGATGATAGGGTGTACGCGCGTGTACGACTATACGAGTAAGGCTTCCACGGCTTCCGCCACGACAAACCAACGTCGATCGCCTTACCCGTCGATCGTTTTGCTCCTGCCACCTCCGCCTAAGTACTTGCCCTGTACACTGCCCTATTCTGGCACATGCGCGATCTCTCTCAATCTCCCTATCTTTCTCTCTCTGTCTCTGTTAGAGACAGAGCTTGTCTCTATCTCGATCTCTCTCTCCAGGACACAGAGAGCCGTCTCTGTCCCTCTTCCTCCAGCACTATCATCATCACGGTTCTATAATTCTCACTCGCGCACCGATATACATCGCCCGCAATATTTGTCTCTATCACCCATCCAACGATATTACGGACACGCCTCGCGCGTCGCGTCCCCGCGAAACACCACCAATTCCCCAAATTTGACGAAACAATTCCGCATTGCTGACAAACCCGGTGCAGTCGATTCGACGCAATTTCCCGACAAACGCCGCCCCAAAACAGACGCGCGGCACAACCGCGGGGAAAAATACCTATATCGCGTGTCCATACAAGTCGACACTATTTACCGGTGTCGGTTGAACATGATATAAAAATTGCAATATACACATACATATGGATATACATTTCGTCGATGCGGTTGAATAAAAAATACCATCGAGACCCACCTATTAGCGAAAAAGTGTCGATCCTCGTCGAACGAGTGAATCAGATCGTTTCGCTTGTCGACCGAAACACGCACGCGCGGACTCAGCGAAATTCCATTGCCCGTGTTTAACTCTCGTCTCCGTTGTATCGTTCGCAGAAGACTTGGACGACGACAATCGATCGGACAACCGTCTGCATCACCGGGGAGGCCGAAGTCCGAGCGGCGATGGCCAGGACGACATGGTGGACGGCGACGACGGCGGCGACGGCAGCGACGTCGGCGAGTCCGGCGGCGGCGGCGGCGGCGGCGGTGGCAGCCACCACAACTCCGGCGTGACGGGCAACCCGCCGAGCTGCCCGGGCGGACAGATGGGCCAGGACAGTTGCGACTCCGGGAAGATAAAGCGAAAGAAGAAGACGCGCACGGTGTTCTCGAGGTCGCAGGTTTTTCAGCTGGAGAGCACGTTCGACAGGAAGCGGTATCTGTCGTCGTCGGAGCGAGCGGGTCTCGCGGCGTCGTTGGGCCTCACGGAGACGCAGGTCAAGATATGGTTTCAAAATCGTCGCAACAAGTGGAAACGACAGTTGGCGGCGGATCTCGAGGCGGCAAACATGGCGCACGCCGCCCAGCGGCTCGTGAGGATTCAGGTGCTTCACCACGAGGCGGCGCCAGCGGGGAATTCCGTGGTGTCCGGGCCGTCGGGCAACGGTCTCGGCGGCTCGGGCGTCGTACTCTCGAGCGGCCCGCCGTCCTCGGTGAGCGGCGGACTCTCGCACAGCGTGGGCGTCGGGGTGGGCACGTCGGGCTGCGGCCCGACCACCGCGCCGCCGATATTCTACTCGCACCATCATCATCACCAACATCACCATCATCCCTCCCACGTTCAAGCCCACAGCCTGCTGACGCATCAGGTGCATCCGCAACCGCCGCCTCCCCCGCCGCCCCCGCCGAATCCTCAACCGCCGCCTCAGTCCTCGCAATAACCCGGTCGTCCGTGCGACGGCGACATGATTAACCGCTGGGATGTTATGCAACGCGCACGGCCGACGCGGCATAGCACGACGTTGGATTACGGCGAGCGCGACGTCGCTCGGTTCGCCCGTTGGAGCCAATCAATTCCTCGGGGATTACGCGGCTACGGAGACGACGGTGCGCCGCTGGCTGGAACGGGCACTCGCGAATTCGAGCCGGAGGTGTGGAAACCGGGAGGAATGGCGGCGGCGGCGGCGGCGGCGGCAAATGCGGCTCGTCGCAACGACGGAGACTCGCGCGCCGCAGCGACGGCCTCGGCCACCGCCGAGGCAACCGACCGGTCGACCGCGACGACCGCTAATCGCGATCGACCGATTGTCCTTGTCATTAATATCGACGAATAAATCTCGACGATATGCCTACGTGTCAATATAAGAATGGAAAAAAAACGGAAAAATAAGAAATTGCGTGACTATGAAACACGGGTGGTTTTTTTATTCTCCGCGTACACCTTTCTCCGTCTTTTTATATAGCCCAGCGGTACATCGTACAGGGGGTGCGTGTGCGCATTCCTTTATGCGATCTCTGCAACGCATCCAAGTGTTTACCTTTTCACTCGGTCGCTTGTTTGTTTTTCTTTTTTTTTTTAGATCACTGTCTCTTGTGTTCGCAGAAATCCGGGCGAGCGGATCAATCGCGATATCCGTATCGCTGCTCCTGCTGCTCCTCTTCCATTTGTCTCCTATACCTCGTGTTGTTGTTGTTGTTGTTTTCTCTCCCTCTCACGCTTCTCGTTGTCCTTTGCGATTCGGCGATATCGCGTCGAGAGAAAGACGAGCCATCTGAAACATCCACCTGGGAAAAGTCGCGCGGCGAATGCAACCGCGCAATCTTTATGCACACCGCGCGCTGCGTACGAGACACACGACTTTCTACACGAAGCACTCTTACCCCACGCAATCACGCTGAGCGCTCGGCGTCAGACTCGCGAAGCTCCCGCTGCAGAAGTCGAGCGCGCGCGGCGCTTTCCACCCAACCGCCTGCTCGGCAGCGGCGACGACGCCCGACATCGGCGCTTCTCTTCGTTCACTCGCACGAAAAGCGCTTACGGGTTTTGTGAACGGCGGCGAATGGGATGCCAGAGAGCATTCTCCAGTAAATGTACGCACGTATGTAGACTACATATCTCTCTGTCTCTCTCTCTCTCTTTCTCGCTCTGTGCCTGTGTGTTGGCGTGTGTGTGTTGTGTATGTGTGTGTGTGTGTGTGTGTGTGCGTTTGTGTGCGCGTGTGCAAGAGTAAGCAAGCGGGAGCGAGGAAAGAGTCGCGAACGAGAGGATCCGGGAAAAAAGAGCTTTAGCTACGGTTCTCCGCAGTCGTGAGATAGAGTTGTTCGCTCAGAGCGAGCTATAGTGCACGCGAAGCCGCCAGAGACCACGAGGGAACGGACGACAATGACAGTGAGCCTCGCAATACCGGGAGCATCAGCAGCAACATCAACGTCGGGCGAGGAACGCAACACCCGCTCTGCTCTGCCTTCTCTCTCTCCCTCTCTCCCTCTCCCTCCTTCTTTCTTTCTGTTATTTTTTTTACTCCTATCATTCCCGCGAGCTCTATCTCCGCATAGCTCTCGTCGAGGCTCAGTAAGTACGCGGGCACGTAAGTACGTGCACTTCAATCATCGTTCTCACACCCCGTCGCGCGCCATCGCACCTTCGCTCTTTCGCCTCTGATCTCTGAACGCCCGAGCCTTTCATCCGAGCGGCCTCGGCGGCTCTTCCTCTCACTCTCTCCGCCACTCGCTCTTTCCTTTTCTTTCCTCTGTATTTCCTTTTTTTTCGCGCTGCACTCAATCTCCGTGTCGCTCTGTCTCTTGCACCCGGACGCTCGCGCTCCGTCTAGCCGAGTTTCTTTCGTGCGTGTTTTTTTATTTTTACTTTTTTTTTCAGAGCCACGCAACAAAC
Source organism: Pimpla rufipes (assembly GCA_963932165.1). NCBI lineage: Eukaryota > Metazoa > Arthropoda > Insecta > Hymenoptera > Ichneumonidae > Pimpla > Pimpla rufipes. The sequence continues at coordinate 15,595,504 of OZ010635.1, forward strand.
TCCGCTCTCGCTTCGCGGTCCCCCGTCGACTTGCGCCTCGCGCGCGCCGCGCACCCGCGGCTCGCCGATGAAACTCCGCGTCTGAGCCGTTGGGAGTTGAGACTCTCTTTCGCCCGTCGACGATGAGGAGGAATTGGTGCGGGAAGCGAGCGCGGCAGATCAATCTACGTCGGGTGCCGATGTGGATTGATCTGCTATTATGAAATTACAGATCAACGGAAATCGCGAGAGGCCAAGGATGCTCCTTTCGCGCATCGGTGTCGTCAGTCGATTTGGATGTCTTGGCTCGGTGTCATTTTTTTCGGCAGAATGTTCATTTATTTTATATTTGATTGTAAGGTTTTTTTTACTCCAAACGGGTAGACTCGGTTTCACGTGGCCATGAAACGCAATGACATTCCCGCCAATTCTCCGCGTCTAGGGTTAAGTACAGTGTCAGACGAAGAAGCTCTATGAACGTGTTTATTTCTCAGGTTTTTTTATTTTCTACTGCAATAACTTAAAAAAATCTGTAAGCTGTCTGAGAGACGTGATCGGTTTTAACAGCGCGTTGAGTCGCGAAACAACCGGCTACACAATAAGCCGTAGAAAGGACGTAAATACCAAAAACACGTGCCGAAAACACGTCCCTGACACTAATAGAACGAAAAAAAAAAATCACCAGAGTATCCGAGTATCGTTCTGAGTAAGCTGGTGAAGCATTCTTCCGGCTTCATTCTCGAAAGTAACCTTCAAGTGCCCTAAGTCGAGTGAGCAATACAATGCAGACGGAGAATTCGATAAAAATCGATGCGCGTCACAGACGCTTCCGTTTTTTTTTATTGGTTTTTGTTTTTAATCCACAATGTGAAGTATTTTTCTTTGGAATTTTCGTTCCTATTGCGCGCTGTATTGTACACAGTGAAGGCGGTTTATATCCACCCTCGCGTTGGTTTGAGGAGGCGCGAACGAGATTTCATCGATTCGTAAAGCCGGACCGCACCGAACGTCGAGAGCCCAGGACATCGCCAGGCAGGTATCGAGTTATGGTGAGTGCGCGAGCGTGAGCGAGGTTCGAAAGTTTGTCGGGTGCGGAGAGAGGAGAGTCGCATTGTCGCCCCGGCAATCTGGAGTCGAATTGCCTCTCTTTTTCTCCTTCCCTCTCGCGCGTTCTTCTTGACACGCACGACGCTTCTGCTCCGCCCCACTTCCTACGCATATGTATATCTGCCCCCGGAGTAATTTAACGCGTAAGGGGACGACAATGGGGCCCCGAAGCCCGTTGCCCACACCCTAAAGCGCTCTCCACTTACGTTCTCTCTTTCACTCTCGCGTGGGTAATGATCGTGTTACCGGTGTGTTTGTCGAATGCCCGCGAGAAAAATTGCCTAATAACGTGACGACTGCCGCTTCAATTCTCTCTCTCTCGAAAAAAAAAAAAAATGCTTTGCGTTGTTCGACAATGAAACTCGAAGAAAAAAAAATACCTTCCCCTTCGCACGGCGAGGACGAGTGAGTTACATTATCGATTTGAAAATATCATACACGATAAATACGATATAACAATAAGCAGTGTAGTATTGAAAGCGCATATTTTTGTTATTAAGAGCCGTACAGTAAAATTGCTTTGACATAACGAGAAAAATACTGTTACCCTTTTTACACGCTGAAAAAAAGGCATCGATGACATTTGAAAACCGAAAACAGTGACTGATATTCGAAGCATCAATCGATGAATAAATAATGAATAATTTATCGATGCATGTCGGACATTCAAAAGTCGAAGAGATACAATTTCATTGAGGCCACACAAATCGAGTGAATTGCCAAAGCTCATCAGAGCTGCAAGCTTATCGCGCTCCCGTTGGCGGGCGCGCGCACACGCCACACCGCAAATTAATCGGTTAATTACCCTCTTTGGCCCGAAAACCAGCACACGATTTCCCAACAGCTGTTTCTATTGGCCGTTTATCTACAACGTATACGCCGCGCCGTCACATTCGTCCGCCGAGCACAGATGACGCTCCCGGCGCTGCCACCATTAGGTACATTCCACACACCACCCATAATCCACTCGTTCCTCGCTCCGTCCGCCGACTCGCTCGCCATCGTCGCGTCTCTCTCGCTATCTCCCGACTTCTAATTTATCGTGACATCCATTATCGCGTCGTGATCGTTTCGTCACCAGAGTCGTTATTACCTGCGAAGTCGGCACGAACTCCGACCGAGTTCCCTCAAAGAATAATTACTCTAATGGAATAATTTTCGTTGAATCTATCGTCGAGTGACTTTGCCTCGCTCTTGGCTATGGAGCGAGATGGAGATTTCACTGCTATCACGCACGATAAACCCGCGTTTATAATCAACAAGGTCTCCGTTTGCGGGGGGGAGCTGACAAAGAGAAAAAGAGGGAGATGGATACAGAGGCACGAAAATGAAGGTCTTCCAACGTTAATTGCCACGTGATCGTTTCCTCGCACCACGGTGGCCCGCGCCATGTTTAGTTACCTGTACAAGCCGCGCAGCCCGAGGCGGCTCCTCGCCGCTGGCGATACAATTAGTCTAATGGAATAATTTTTGTTTCTCCACTCTGTGTTTTCTCTTTTCGTAAATCTATCTCAGCGGGAGATGCCTTTTGCCGGCATTAAGGGGCCGCGAGTGCTCACACTTGGCACAGGGGTGGCCCTTCGCGTCCGCCACCCCCGCTCCCGTTGACTGCCACCACGCACGTTAAGCCGTCGTTTACCAGTCCGCATCGCTCTCTTCACGGTGACTGTCCCTTTGTACCACTCTCCCGGCGTACACCTATCGCTGTATAGAGCTCCTCGCACTTTTCGGTGTACACAATTTTATATGCAGCCCAGAGTCGACGCGAGCCTCCCCGCAGCGCCCCGCAGTGTGCGCGGCGTCGACGCGAAGACTCGAGGAAGCGGCACACACGATGTCTCGCCCGTTGGTACAACGAGCGAGTCCGCATCGGGGAGCTACGTACGAAGCTCGCGAGTGCACCGCGAGGGCGACGGAGAGCCGAGGAGAAACGAAGACGCACGGATAAAGAGGGAGAGAGAGGGAGAGAGTCAATGGGTATAAGCACTAAGCACGTAACTATGAAAGGAACCGGGGGTTGGCGAATCGTCGCTAGATTAAAAAGAGGCTCCCTTTTCACTTGCTCTTTTATGCCGTGCTGTTGCTGCTGCTGCTGCTGCTGCTGCGCCCCACACGCGCCATGTGCCTCGTTCGAGCGGGCGAACGTCCCGTGCGGCGTTCTCTCTCGCTGTCTCTGTCTCTCACTCTTTTCGAGGTTACCTCGCCGTTCTTCTCCGCGCTTCTGCCACGTATACACGAGACTCGCTCCGCACACATTCGATATCTCGCGACCGTCTGCTGGGAAAGCAATTCGATCTGCTGGAAACGCACCGCACGCGAGAGTTTCTGGTTATATATTAAACTCTTGCTTTCTCGCTTTCCGGCGTGCGGGGCGCTCTCGCGGTCGGTGTTCGCGCGAGATTGTGAGGGTAGGGCGCGTGTGGAGGGACGGTGCGCTCGCGATTCGCGAAAGCCAAAGTTGGATTTGCCGCTGTGTACACGCTATGTACGGCGAAAGCCTAGAGGGAGATGCTGGAAGCACCGGCGTTTCATACTTTCATTGAACTCTCGCGAGAGCCGCCGCCGCTCTTCCGCCGTGCAACCTCGTCCGTGCGGCTTACTGTGTATACGTAATACATGCACAACCGTGCGCGCGAGTGTAACGCTGTAGGAGTGGCGGGATACGGCGGGAAGAGGCGCCGAACACGGGCAGAGCGGCACAGAGAGCCCGCGCCGAGTCCACGATATACCAATTTCGAGTATGCATCATATTCTGTATTGTACGCGGATATAGAGTTATAGTTATACGCGCCAAGTGCGTGCGTGTGTGTGTGTGTGTGTGTGTGTGTATCTCGCTTTCGGCCTTTATCTCGCCCTCGATGGCAAAGTAACAAAAATAATTCATCACGGAACAGAAGCTTGCTCGCACTCGTATAGAGAGAGCTCTTCCAGCGCCCCGGGGGGTGAGGTGCCGGTCCGCATTTTCCATAAAAATCGTCGTAATAACCATTTTTCTGTGTATTTCCACGCTGCGCCGCGGCGCACTGCACCGTGAATCCACACACTTTTTTGTTACCTTCCGCGCGCGCGGGGCTGAGTGCTAAAACTTTTACAATATTGATAGGAACAAAGCGAGACCGCCGCGCTTCTGGCGCTCGGCTTGGGCGAGACGCCGCGCGCAATATTATCGGACGGGTACGTTCGCGAGGATTAAATAATTGCGACGGAAGGACGCTCGAGTCGTGGCGCTGGACGCAGTGCATGGGTAAAGAAATACGCTGTTTCAGGGATGCGGAGAGGAAATAAGACAAATTGAGATAAGGAAATCCACCCATGTGGCGAAATTGAGATAAGAAGAAATTTTTTATCGACATTTTTTATTGCAGTTCCGTGATCAACGAGGAATCTTGAACAATACAATTTTAGCATCTTAGGTAAACTTTTGGCTCGGGTGCTTTTTTTCTTGGAGATAACGACTTTTGGCCTATACTGTTGCTCTCAAGTCGCATATTTCACCCCCGAAATTGTAAAAAAAATCATTTTTTCGATTTTTTTTTTTCGTCACAACTCACACATCCGACTCCGGCGCGAAAATTATCAAAATTGTCCCATGAACTTTTTGTTGTCAAAATATCGAGTTTTTACCTATATCATCGTTCTCAAGTCGCGTCTGCGGAAAATTTCCCGAATACAATAGCCCGAAAATTCAATTTCCGTCGGAAAAATGTCCTGGAAATAACTCTCATTATCTCCGTGCCCGAGGCCCGACCGTAACGCGGGAGGAAGCATCCCCCAACCCCCTCCAATGGAAAAAATACATTGTTGTTAAATCGCAATAGTTATAATTAATCGTGCACGTGCAGCGAAACATGACCCGAAAGTTACCAAAATCGACCTCGTGAAAAAAGGGTTGAAACCAGTGTTTTATCGGAGCTACAACAAACGACTTGAGAACGATAATGATCAACAAACCGAAAATAAAATATATAAAAAATTATTTTAAGCCGCCAATTTCGGGTTTTTCAGTGCGTCTCGACCCGCGGCTCCCGATCCGACCGAAATGCCATTCCACCCTCAAAAAGCCCATGCCCGAATATTACCCGGGATTTCTCGAAATTCTCGTTTTGGCCCGCGCGCGTCTGTCCCTTCCAAAAAGACCGCGGTGAAAAAATAGATTCGTCATTCATTTGGCAGGACGGACGAGCGCGCGCGCGCGCGCGTGCGTTTCCAGCCAAGGTATACGGATACCGCAAAAATTATGATCGACTCGGTCCCATTGTTTCCGTCGATGCGTTCCGCCGTGGGCAAGGCCGCGCGCTGCCGCTGGAGCGAGACAATCGCATGGAAAGAGAGAGCGTGAGACACAGACAAAACGCGTACGTCTGTCGATAAATGGATGGGCCCGGGCGAATAAAAAAAAGGGTTCCTTTGAGCCGTGACGGCGTACGCGGAGTGCGTATCGCGCGCATGAGCACCGCGAGGTTACGAGCTCGCTCGCTCGCTTGCGCTTCGCTGCCGCTGCCGGAGATTAATTTAATTAACGAAGCACTCGCCCGCGGGCTAACATCGGTGAGGCCGTTGCTGGCGCCGCCACCGACGCTCGAGAAAGGATCAGCAACTCCGATAGCGGAGTAGCAGCCAATAGGGGGGGATACTGGAGCATCACCAGAGGCACCGGCGGCGCCACTACCCTTTCGTTGATCGATGCTTCGGCGTGTTGCAGCACGGATCTATCTGCATACCATTATACTGATGGATCCATCAGCGCCGCTACCAGCAAACGTGCGGAAGCAACGTTCCCTTCCATGCGATGCCCTAATCGAGCACAGACCTGATAGCTTCACTATCGTCGTGTATTTAAACTCTACCTACATATATATATATACGCACACGCACACCCAACGCGGCATCCCAGCTACTTAACTACCCGACCAGCCATCCGTCGAGTCGAACGGCTTGCCGATTTTATGGACCTTGCAATCAGCCGAAATTATCGAACTGATAGAACGTGCCTCGAGGAGAATCCGTGTTACTCTCTGGCTTTTTACGTTGTCAACAAGATTTCAAGGATATTCCATTAATTGTCGTGCACAATGCATTTGGATTTTCGTTAACACCTGACGTACCGAGAGAAGAATCTGAAATACTTGGCGTCGGGACGCCGCAGCGTCTCCTGATGTTCTTGACTCTAAAGTGAAAATATTTGTTTGTGTTGTAGGCCGTTGCTGTTTTAAAATATTAATTGTAATTATTAAAAAACAGAAAAATTGTAAGTTATCACTTTGCGGAATTTCTCTGAGCGCACTTGAGAATTTTTTTACAATTTACAATTGAATATTCAATTGCCTCATTGTCCCGGAATAAGAATAGCAATGATGTACGCTGTTACTCAATAGGTGTACAGCAACTTGCCACGCTTTTAGTTACCACATTCGCTTTTATCGCCATCGAATTCGTTTATAAAACTGACGATTGTCCTCCCGCAAGCCGCGTCTTATTCCACCTCGTCGATTTCCCGCTCTGAGCATCACTTTTGTTTCCGGCAATAACGGCAGCTCAAAATTTGCGCCGGTCTCCCGACGAATTTTCAATAGTCATTGATACACGCGCAAAGAGAGAGAAGAAGAAAAGGCGAATAATTTCGCCGACATAGAAACCCGCACAGAGATGAGCCATATCAGAGACAGTACGAATCGAGCGCGTATTACAGCTACCGTTTCTTTTTCACCCATATATATATACATATTCCCTCGGTTTTTTTCGAAAGATAGATTGCTAAAAGAGAGTCCTGAGTGAGCCGATAATGACGCTGCGGCCGAATGGAAAATGCGCCAGCGAGAAAAAAGGAGAGAATAGAGAGAAAGCGCGCAGGGAGAAACGAGACCACGCTGGAGAGGGCGGGAGGAGGGGGGGGGGGGGTGAACGGCGGGCGCGCCCTGCTCGCCTCTGGGAATTCCCGATCCAATCGACGGTTATCCGCACAGAACGCAAAAGCCATGCATGTGCAAAAGCGTCGATGTACGAAACGTAACGCGCGCGCCCGCGCGTCCTGCCCGCTCGCGCTCACCGATTACAATGTACCCTACGCTTTTCACTCCTCCCTCTCTCTCTGTCTCCCGTCGCCTCTTTCTTCTATCTCTTTATACGTCGCCATTCTCCGCGTCGTGTATACCCTGCGTTCTCTCTCTCTCTCCCGCTCTGTCTCTGTCCCCCCCCCCCGTCCCGGGCTCTGTTTTCTCTCCGCTAATAGACTCGTCGTAGAGTGAGCCTCTTCTGTACGTGTTCCGGGTAATAGAGTGGCGGGTAAAGAGCGACAGAGCGCGCGAGGGGTGGGGGTTAAAATCGCATAGAGCACTTCGCGTTGACCCCCGCACGTTCGCCCGGATAATCGACTGAAAATATCCCCCGGAGACTACGGAGCACCCTCGAACTTGCCTCACTCTATAACTCCATACGCGCGGCTCTCTCGGTGTCTCGCACACACGACCACCAATTTCGAGGTTACGGCGGGCGCCTCTCTCTCTCTGTCTCTCCGTACGTGCTGATCTCTCATCCGCGTCGCGCGCACGTCGAGCGGAGCCGCTCCGCGCTGCATCTGTTGTCCCATGGTGGCGGGATGAATGACTTTCCTTCGTCACGACAATTAGCGCGGAGGTTCGCCGAAACACGAGGCGAAAACTTGTAGGAGCTCTCGCATTGAAGCTCTCTCGCCCGTCTTGCCGCAGCGCAGCACCCACGACTGACATGGAATGATAAAAGAACGATGATTGCTTCCCAAGCGCGGAATGAAATATCCAAATAACTCTGACAATTGACCGGACTGCGTCTGTGAAGTATACTCGGTCGGGTGTACAGACGGGAATCTAGAGCGATCTCGGCCTCTATTGCACTCCACGCAACTGCGCACGACTGCCATGTATATACGTATATAGCCGTCTGCAACACGACATAATACCACGGTGGACACACGCCAATCTCCTCTATACACCGCTCGACTTCCCGTCCAAGCCGTTCGAACAGAGTCATCGAGGCAGGCCGAGAGAGCGAGAGAGGGAGGGAGCGGGACAGACGGTAAGGGGATGAGGGATTACGCGCGCGACTACAGGAACGATATAGAATAGTCCGGTCGAGTCTCGCTCGCGCGCTCGGCCTACTGATGCCTGTCGTGTGGCCTGGTAGAGTGGCGTGTCGCGAATCTCTTTTCATCGATCTGATGACCACCACCGCCGGAGTCTCTCACAGAGAGCGAGAGCACCGCACACGCCCGCCGCCCCGGCTCGTTCCATCGCTTCAGACTCTACGCTACTCTCATTCGTCCGATATAAGTGGATAGGCTGCTGGCGTGCGCGCTTCTCGTGTACACCGGACGTTGTGGGCGTTCGTTTAATTTCTCTCGTTCTCCCGCGCTCGCCCGCGCTGTTACGCCGCGCGCGCTACACTCGGTTGCGAACACTTTTTTTGTATGCTTTTTTTTTTCCTCTTTCTTTCTTTCTCTTTGCTTTTCGAACGAAAGCCGGCGAGCTCCGGGCGCGCGGTGCCCGGGCAGGGAGGCCAGGGGGCGCTCGGGTACAGGTACAGAGTATGTACGTGGAGCACACGTGGGTGGGCTGTACTGCTTGCTCCGGGAAGCCAGAACGACTGTGTAACTACGCACCACTCACGACGATGCTAATCTCGTACTTTTCATAGTATACTTCACTGGCTCGCACACTCGGGTTCGTTACTTCGGTGTACGTGTGTTTTTCGCGAGAGAGTGTGCGCGTTTTTCTGGAGTCCGGTGTGGCGCGATGGTTATCCGCGTTATCTGCGCTCGGGGACACGAGAGGGCGTTAAGCGCGAGTGGATACACCACTCGTATCTTCTCGTCGGTGTTCCCACCGGGCACAATGGACGACTTTGAGAATTATGGTATAGGCCAAGGCGATATTTTCCGTCTTCAAAAAAATCAGCGGGTGAAATTTAATTTTTTTCATTTAAAACATCATTTTTTGCGTTTTTCCCGACGAATTTTCCATTTTTTGGGCAAGCAAAGGTACTTTTCGGAATTAGCGCGAAATTTCCCATCGGATAAGGTTTTCAAACTGTACGAAATCGAGAAAAAAATATTTCGCAAAAAACGCAGGGTCTACGGTTTTTCGCGAAAAAAATGTTTCGATTTCGTAAAGTTTGAAGACCCTAACCAATGGGAAATTTTCTGCTGATTCCGACAAACGCCGTTGTTTGCCCAAAAAATAGGAAATTCAATGAGAAAAATGCGAAACACGATTTCGCACTTTTTCGAAATTTCGTTATTTCACTAAAATTGAGATTACTTTTTTTTATCGATCGAACCTAGATTTTCATCTCGCCTTCAAGAGAAAACTCTACAACGAAAGGCGGAACTCGATATCTTGATTTCGGAATTTTTCACTTTTCCGGATTTCTGAATTTTCCGGCATTCTCTTCGTTACAGAGTTTCCTCTCCAGCGAAGGAAGAAAATCAATGTTCGCTCGATCAAAAAAAAATCACCTCGATTTTAGTGAAGTGACAACTGGGTAAGCATACGAAGCGCGTGTATATGAGCTAGTTGAAGGAAAAATGTTGACTGATTTTGAACTCTATACACTCCACATGGCTCCACACTCGAGTGGTTACAGCGTACGTGTTTCACGAGCATGTGTTTCCGGCGTTCGATGTGGCGATGGTTATCCCGGCGTTATCTGGTGTCCGAGGCACGAGTGAGCGTTAAGCGCGAGTAGATATACCACTCATCTACTCATCCGCCAGTGCGGCATTACAGTAAGGAGGCAATGACGGGAGACGAGCATCACAACATCAGACAGACGGCACGAACGAGGCCCGACGCTCCGTTTCTGTGTCCCGCTCGCTCTCTGTATGTAGCGCCGAGCGGTGGTACCAGAGGGGATGGGCTTTGGCGGAGGGGGTTGACGGTGCGCGTCTCCTGCCAGGCAAAAGGGTGGCTCGCAATTACGGATTTTGAGTGACAGATGCTCGCCCGCCAGTCGGAAGATTAAAACAAGTAATCAAAGCCCCGGTAATAGCCGAGGCCCCCGGATAGATATGGATGGATGCTCGCCCGCTCCCAGACACCCAACGACGCTACCAACGGGCCACCACTGTCTTTTCCCTCGGTGTCCCGGTACAAGTCACGATACACCACCACGACGACGTGGAACGACTACTCATTTTCGTCTCACTCCTCTGTCTCTCTCGCCCCTTGAAGCGGCGCACAGCTCAGAAAGCAACGGTCTCCACGAGTCTCCACTTTTTCCTTCTCGGCCTCGTCGTCGCCGTCGTCGTCGTCGAGCGGACGATCCTCAATCGGGAAACTTATTCTCGTCCTACCCTTTTGTCTTCTTATCTTCATTTCTCGCGTACCTGAAGCATATATTCAGAGCGCATCGATAAATGGTCTGTCGAGGTCAGCGAATGAGCGGTTTGAAAAAGATATATGTCCTATCTCTCGGGCAGGCAGATTTTATTTAATTTTTCTTTCGGAAAAATAAAATGATTTTTCGAATGAATTTAACATGTGTATAATTTTTAGGCTCTCACGTTTTGAAAAAATGCACAGAGGTGCCTATTAAATGAATAAAAAAATATATTTTTATCAAACAACATTTAAAATTTGGTACCAAAAAGATTCAGCAAAAACTTACAACTCTACAAAGAGAATCAGCCTCGAATATTTGAAAATAAAGAAATTCGTTAATTTTACAATTCCCTCCACGATGTTACTGCCACAAGAGTTTGTCGAACGAAAGAATAATTTCGTTTCTCGGCGCGAAGCTACGCGAATTTTTCGCTAAATCTGAAGCAAGGACGCGCGAAGCCCTTTTTTTTATCCCAGCCGTATAATCCATCGGGCAGCATGTGTGTACGCTGTTTTTTTTTATACGGATACTTTATGTAGTATATAGACGCCCGCACGGGTCTCATGGGTGACACAAAGAGCGGGGCACGATTTCCCTCTTCATTCTTCACCTGAGTGACTGCGACACAATCATGAGAATGGTGTCAGAACTCTTTTTCCTCCGCACAATATTCCAAGTCATATATTCATCCCTCTCCTCTCTCTCTCTCTCGCTCTTGGATTCCACACCGAGCGCGCACATAGCCACCTCGCGATATATTTTGCCACGTACGTCCCACGTACAACCGCGCGACGAGCTTTCACATCGCCGTGATATACGCATCAAACCCTACTTTTCTCGAATGGATGGCGCGCGCGAAGTACGCGAGGCCGCACGACGAGAAAGTACATTTTGAGTTCGCGAAAGATGACGGTTCGCGCGGGGGTCTCCCCGCGATGCGGCTCCAGAGGGTAGCGGAAGTATGACTCTTCCTCGGCGGTTTTCCAGTTATACGACCATCGTACGGGCGCTGTGTGCCCCGGAATGTGTCCTGAAATGAGAAAAGTTTTGATATCAGTATAACACGACCGAGAAAACAACGAGACCACCGGAAATCCCTTTGGGGGGTTCGCCGCAGATCTGTCCTGGAAATCCTTCAGTATAGCTCAATAATAAAGATATCATCCGGTGGGGGCGGGGGGGGGGGGGGGGGGCAGAAAAAGCTATCCACGACGATTATATATTTATTACGCGGCTCCTTTAACGAGAACTTATAGAGGCTCAATTTTGCTCTTAAAATAAGTATCATGGTTGAAGCTGGGGGGGGGGGGGGGGGGAAAGCGGAGACTGCTCGAGAAAACGCAGCGCGGACGGTGGAGGGTGGAAACGGCGCCGCGCGCTTCGAATATGATTAGTCCTGAGAGACTTTCATACGCTGCACGAGGAGGAGGACGACGACGACAGGATTGGATTTGGTGGGATAGGAAAGAGGATGAGCCGTTTATCTCTGGCGTCGCTTTTCAGTTTTTTTCTTCCCCCACCACCCCCCCAACGTCACCCCGTCCTCCTCTACTTCTTATACTGCCATCGCTCATCTCCCGTTACTTTATCCCTACCTTTGGGGCGTCACCGACAGCGCTCACTGATCTCTTCCTTCTCCCCCCCCCCCCCCCTCTATATGTATATATATATATATATATATAAACTTCTTCTTCGAGAAATAATAAGCTCCCTACCCGCCCCTTCATCCCCTTTGCGCTTTGCTCGGCTCGCTCTTCGCGCGTCGTCTCCCTCGTAGCCCTTAATACACCGCATGCCGCGTCCCCCTGGACTCTCGTTTTCGCTCCTTCTTCCGTTCGCAAATTTATTACGAATCTCTCGGCGAGGACTCGAGTGCCCTGATCTATATATCTGCCGACGTGTTGGTGATGAATCGTGATTGTTGGGACCTTGAGCGTCGCCGTACGATTCGACTTCTGTTTCCACAATCACAGAGGCTGTCAATCCCTGCTGAGATACATAAAAAGATTCGATACTCTTCTTCATTACATAAATTCGTGGCTAAGTGAGAGTGGAATTTGGACGTAAACTGACCGAGGCGCTTCGACGTAGCTATTCACGTTCATGATTTTCATATTAACGAGAAATCATTCGCGATCCTGCAAGAAGGAGATTTTGCGCTTGGTACCCAAAACCTTTATATCACGATCGCCCGCGTTCGTGACGGACCATTTTTTGGGAATTAAGACTTAAGCTGTATTTTTTTCATTCCTTCTTACAACGTTGCCCAAGTTGCGATATCGCTTTCGATTACTCGCCACTTCGTTGGCACAATAAGTCGTCATTATATCGAAAGTGGGGGCTTTCGATGAGATTTTTGCGTCGAACCACTCTCGCTATATCTACCAGTTCGTCGAAGACTCGATAGAACCGAGGGAGCGAGGAAACGGTGAGGATAATCCGTAAACGGTTTTTCGGTGACTCGATCCGCTATTGCTGCGGTCGCCACAAAGAATCAAATCAACCAGGCAGAGATCCTCAGCCGGACCATTTACGGAATTTTTATTTATACAATATATTAATTTTCTTTTTTTCATTCTTACATCGTTATACCAGTCGCGATATCGTTTTCGATTATTCGCTACCTCGCTGGCGCAATGAGTCCTCATTATGTCGAAAGTGAGGCTTTCGATGAGATTTTTCATCGAAGCACTTTGGCTATATACATTAGTTCGTCAAAGACTTGGATAGAATCGAGAGAGAAAGGAGACGGCAGGGATAATCCGAGAACGGTCTTTCGGTGACTCGATCCGCTATTGCTCCCATCGCCACAAAGAATCAAATCAACCAGCACGAGATTGCTCCCTCGCATCTCTTGCCGCGCGACGACGGCTACGACGGCAGCGGCAGCGCAGATCCCCCTTCTGCCCTCTGCGCCATTCAAGTTACACGAGCCCTCGTGCCCTTTGCGTCTGATTGAACCGAGCGGCACCGGGGCCATCATCCCCCCCTGCTCCCCCCCCCCCCCCCTCTTACTTCTCAATCCTGCGGAAAAACTCTAAGTACGAAACGCGTGCACGCCTCACAAGAAACGAGTGTGCGCACGTGTTCGCCGCGGCAACGCGAACGGAAGTACAGATCGCGGTTCCGGGGGCTGCAAATTGCTCCTCGGTCGAACGCGCGTTCTCCATTCGTTCAATAAACGTCCATACGCGCGCTCACTTCGAAACCGAAACGATACAAACGTTTGACACGTGTCCGCGATGAAGTGAGCGCATGGTTTGCATGAAACCAATTTTTTTTTTTTTGTTCATGCTGTGATTGCGATCGACCAAAGACGTATGGAACGATAAGCGATAGTTTTGTAGTTGGATTAATTGACAGGGCGTACAACGATAGTGAATATTTCGCAAAAATAATGTCTGACGAAAATCAGTGTGATAGATAGACATGTAACTTTTTTGCTGTTAAATTTATTATCAGCTGCGGTGACCAACTGAACGCAATTAATTTAAGGTGGACAACTGCAATTTTGGGAGCGTCGAAATATGTTTTATAGCAACAAATTCTCGGTAAGATAATTCAAATGGCTGCCGTCGGGAAGAGTCAGAGAAGCGGTAAGCGTTTCGTTGAGAAGAAGCATTTTATGCACTTTTGGTGCGTTTTGCTTGTAATACTTAGCAGACGCTATAGGATCTTTTACTGAAATAATATTTTATTAAAGTGAACTTCCGAATTAACGTCAATTGCGCTTTAATACTGCAGATTGTGCTTCAGTCAATTGACATACCGACGATTACTTGTACGTGGCCAATGACTGGGACGTCAACTTTATTGGATTTAATGTATATTGGAGGATTCAGTTTTAACGACATCTAGTGGCCATTGAAGGTAGCGATGATCCTCGGCGCTCCGGAAGAAACTGCGGAAGATAAATTAGGTATCCTGTCTTCCAACGCGCAATTGGGGAAATTGATTTTTGTTCGGAGTCCACTTAGTGAGTACCATCGTTGATTGGATTTTGAGAAGGAATTCAGAGAAAGGGCATAAAATTCGTACCTACTCGAGATTTCTGGTGAATCACTGATCGCTGCTGCTGCTATTGCATATATTTCAGATTCACCAATTCATATGTACATTATCGTACTTAGTTTACGGTCTCGAAGTACTTCTTGCTGTCTTTGGGATTGGGCGTGATGGTTTTAGACTCGGGTTGCCAATTGGCGGGACAAACCTCGCCGTGTTTCTCGAAGAACTGGAACGCCTTTATCAGACGCAACGTCTCGTCCACGCTTCTGCCTACCGGCAGATCGTTCACGCTCAACTGACGGAGAATTCCTTCTTTGTCGATAATGAAGAGACCTCTCAGCGCTACACCCGCATCCTCCAGGAGGACGTTGTACTTTGCGGATATCTGTTTGTTGAAGTCACTCAGCAGTGGGTAGCCCAAATCGCCGCCCAAACCTCCCTGCTTCCTCGGTGTGTTTATCCACGCCAAGTGACTGAAGTGAGAGTCCGTCGATACGCCAATTACTTGGGTGTTTAAAGCTTTGAAATCCGAAATTCTTTCACTGAAGGCAATCAGCTCAGTTGGACAGACAAAAGTACTGAAATAAAAGATAGAAATATTAACTTCATGTCATCTAATTATCCTTGATTTTAGGCAGACCATAGAGAGTTCTACACTTGTGAAAACCTTAAAATTATATTCTGAGTTCAATATAATTGAGTGCTATTAATTAATTCACTGAATTTTTGGGGAATTCCGTGCAACAATGTGGTTCATGAATGATTTCTTGACCGCTGGTATCAAAGTTTTCCTGCATATCGACAACTGATGTTTAGATTCTTGCTATTTTGTGATAATTTGAACTAAAGCAAATTGGTCTCTTTTTCTGTTAACTAGATATTGATTTTCAAGTTTTTGACAATTCATTAATGAAATTTACAGAAATCATGTATATGTTTGATAAACTTTGTGGCTAAGATAGTTTTTAGACATTTCACTAATTCTCTAGCAAGGTTTACAGGAAGCTGTGTTTGCTAAGGCAAAACTGACTATAATCTGTGCGAAACTCAAAGCAAGAAGCTTCCTTACAAATCTAACGGGTAGAAAAACAGGACAACATATTTGCCCTTATAATTAGCGAGCGAGATGTCCTTAAAGTCCCCATCAACAACAGCGGTGCCAGTGAATTCAGGAGCAGGTTTCTGTATCTGCGGCCAGGCGCTAAGAACCTTTGAGCTGACTGAAAAACCACGAACGTTATTTACAGCCGCGGGTGTGTTCGCCTTTGTCAGAGAAGATGCCGTAGCGGCGACCTGCGACAAGAATGAATTTCCTTTTTTTTTAGTAAATCAGACTCCTCTTCTCACCGGTCGTCGAGCGCTACTCACCAGCTTTCTGACTTGGGGACAGAGACTGACTAGGAATCGAGACATCTTTCAGTTATATACGTCGTTCGACACTTTGCGACGAAAAAATGATAAGACAATGTTCGGAGAGGTTATGCAATTGCTCGTTGCGCTTTTTAATCGCGAATTCGGCGATATTGTGGAGTGTCACGCGCGCAGCTTGGACGCGATGAGTTCTGGTTCAAGGTTCGTCTCGCTCGGGGTCACTCTCGTTGCTTAATAATAAAAAAATTCAGGAATGTCGGTGTAAACCGGTGTACAAGTGTAAGAAATCACTCCGCTTTCCCACCCCGCATTAACCCGGGCAAACGTGCGAGGTGTTGTAGATGTCGCGCGGGGATTGCGGCGACAGTGCGGCGGCCATTTTGTCCGACGCAGAGGTCGCTTTGGTAAAGTTCGCGGAGCGACATCCAAACCGAGTAGCAGCAGCGTAGCGGCAGCGCATCGAGGAAACTACCGCACAGTGGTCCGAGGAAACGGTGGATGTTTGCCGAAGTGAGTGCTTCTCGCGCGCCCCGGTTGCGGTTGCCGAGAGATGAAAAAGTGAAGTGAGTCGATAAGGGCCGTCGAAAGCCGCCTAATCGGATTGGCAATAAGCGCGGAAGATGCCGCGGTACTGTCGAAGGGACTGAGCGCGGCCGGGAGGGCGACGCGACGGGCTCTCGAAAGCGTCTCGAAAAACACGGGCCCGGGGATCGCTGGCGACTCACGCCCGGCTGTCAGGACGCCATGTTACGAAGCCGTGCGCCGATGGCGAGTGTACCTTTGCTTATTCTCTGCTGTCTCGTCCTCGTTCGCGCCGAGATTGAGGATGCTGGTGAGTCACTTCGTTACCGCAACAAGAATTCCTGACAATGTTGACGCCCCCCCTCCCCCTCGCCCCCTCGCCCCGTCCCTCGGGCCACGGTGTAACTCAAGTCTCGCTACTTCCGACCACTTTGTTTTCCGGTTGTCACGGCTACTTCTACGAAGGGCGCGAGATTGATTGTCAGCGTCCGCAAGATAGTTCCTCCGATAGTCTATCGCTCTTGGTTTCCTTCCTCTTATTTACTTCCTTGCATAGCTCCCCGCGTATCGCGATACTTTCGCGTTTCACTGTCAGCGATGCGATCGCGGGCTCGCCGCGCGCATCGGGAAAAAATTGTGAAAAAGAGAAGATGAAACACGGGTGATCGCTTTGACGTGCACTGAACCATGTGCGACCGGCTGTTACTTCATACTTTTCACCTGTCTTTCGCGTATATACGCATCTTTGTTTGTGTTTATTGTTAGCATGTTTTTATTGTTTTTTTTACGAGCAACCCTGGTGGGGCTTTTGGAAATCAATTGGTCCTCTGTTCCTTATTGATAGTGTGTCCCTCGTCAGTGGGGCAGCTTATTTTTAATTACGAGATTGACTCTGCTGTTGCGCATTTATGTATGTATATGTGTACTCGTTTGCCTCGTTCTCAATGACGTAAACAGACAGACGGGTACGTCATGAGAACGAGGCTGAAGAACGATGCATCTCTGGTTAGCTGGAAGATGAACGGATTACCTGTAATGCTTGAATTTCCTAGGTATTGAAACAACAGAGAGCGTGCAGCCAAATATTATTATAGTACCGACGTTAGAGATAGAAGCGTCGCAGAAAATAGATGGCATCGAGGCAGGCAGCACACCTTCTATACTGTGCAAGGTCAGCGAGCCGAGTCAAATTTCCTGGTCCACCGCTGGAAAGAATCTCACTACTTTTAAAGACTCCGAGAATCGTGGTCGAATAGATCTGAAGAAAGCCAGTAGAAATGACACTGGCAATTATACCTGTACAGCAAAGACTAATGGAGGTGTATCTCTGGAGAAAACAGTATTTGTTAGAATCATAGGTAAGAGATGAAATCCAAAAATGATCTGCCACCTGTTTCTCACTAGTTCAATGTTATACCTAATAAATGCACAAAAAATAGTTCAAGAGAAATCATATCAATTCAATTGTACACAGAATTAAAGTAATATACAATGCAAGTTGAATATGAGCCCAGAATTAATATCAGCTTTGCACTGACTTATTGCAATAACGAGAAATGGTCATTAATAGGGAAAACTGCATTTCCTCTATTTCAGAACCTGGTAAAATCACACCAGCCAAAGATGAGAGAATAAAAGTAGGACAGTCGGTTAATCTAGTATGCCATATCGCGGGCTATCCGCTCACGAATTTCACGTGGCTCAAGGGAAACGATTCCGAGAGCATCGAGCACTTGAAAGAGCTGATGAAGATCAACCGCGTCAACGAGACTCACGTCGAGTCGACTCTGGCATTCGAGAGTGTGACGCGTCGCGACAACGGCACCTACGTTTGCAAGGCAAACGATTACAACGGTCCAATAAGCGCGTCGCAGAGTCTTTTCGTGATAGACAAACCGCAAGTCAATATCGACTTCATGAAGGCTGTAGGAACCCGACAAATATACTTGAATTGGACGGTGAACGACGGCAACATGCCGATAAAGCAATATTTGATTCAACACATGAAGAACGGATCCGATCAGTGGCAGTTTTACGCGAGTGCCATCGGCGGCGGGAACTCGAGTTACGTTCTCAACGGTTTGGAGAAAGCAACGGCCTATCAGTTGGGAATCAGCGCTATTAATGATATAGGAAGGTCGCAGGTGCACATGGATCCTCGATGGATAACCACCCTCGAAGAAGGTACCTCGTCGCATTTTAACGGATGACGCCCTAAGTTGCCGAATAACACAATTTTATTGACCCTTTTTCAGATCCCGTATTCATACCCACAGTCTCGGTGAACGGTTTCACCGATCAATCGATAACCGTCGGCTGGAACGTCCCGCCGCCCGAGCTACGGGAACACGTTCATTATTACAACCTCATAGTGTCGCACGGCGATCAAAAAAAGGAAGCCGTGTATACGGCTCAACCTTTCAACGTTTACGTGTTCGAAGGTTTGAATCCCGCTACAACTTATCAATTCAAGATCGACGCTTGCAGCGAATACACAAAACAGTGTGGCAATTGGAGCAAGGTCGTCGACGGGACTACGATGGACGGAGGTACAGACTGATATTCCGAGTATCGGACGATTGGAATGAACGTTCTCGCATTGACTTTTCTGAAACGCAGCTCCTCTTTAATTTCAGTGTGCGGTGCCCCCGAAAATTTTACCGTCACCTGCCACTTCAACAATGTCAGCAATACCGCTCGGGTGTATGTCACGTGGAAAGAACCGGCGAGACCCAACGGGCGTATAACGCGATACACGTTGGAATTGACCGGGTCCGCTAGATTTCGCAACGATCTTGGCAGGCAGGACACCGACTGGTTTAGATTACCCGACAAAGCGGTCAAGGAAGTTGAGCACAGTTACGAGTTCGACCGAGTACCGCACAATACAAATTATTCGGTAAGTCGGAGTTCAATTCGCGAGTATCAACCAAAATGCGCGTCCTAAGGGACTCGCAAGTAGCTACTAAAAACATGAATTTTATCGCGCAGTTATTAATAATAAGTAAATGACCGAACAAATAAATAATTAAAAAAGAAAGATAGCCGTTTCCGATTTTAAACGTCTCAAAGCCAGAGAGTACTAACGACGCATTTTCCTTCAACAGGTGCGCGCGTGGTGTGTCACGAGACTCCGTCGTGCCGGCATCGACGCGGTAGGCAATTGCACGATGCCGGTGACCGTCCCGGAGCGCGAGAATCTGAACATGCGATCGTGGCGAAAAATTGAGAATCAAGGCAGGCAACTGTTCAAACTGTATCTGCCGAGGATATCCGAGCGAAACGGTCCGATCTGTTGCTACCGCGTGTTCATGGTGAAACTCGGTCCGCAAAAGAATTCGGGAGATTTGCCGGCGCCGGAGGATTTGGAGGTTCACACGTATCACTACGCGCACGCCTCGCCGGCCGGCGGCGCTTATCTCGCGGAGATGTTCGACAGCGATCATCTGCTGCCAGAAGTGTTTCTCGGCGACGGCGAGTCGTTCAACGCGAGCAGCGCCTGCGACCGTTGCATAGGTCTCAGACCGAAAGCCACGCCAACGCTTCATCTCGTGCCCGACGTACCGAGCACAGCGACCACAAACACGACAATTTCGCCGACGGTGACGCAAACAACGTCCACGGTTGCACCTGGCACCGCGCCAACCACCGCTAGTCCAGCGGTGCCCGAGACGACCACGGCGACGAGCCAATCGAAGAACGTCTCGAGCGCGCCGGTTCGACGCAGAAGAGACGACATCGCCGGGGCGAGGGTAGTTCCCGTCGAGAATCCACCGGAATCCGGGCAGTATCCGCCGTACGACGGTTTCATCGACGAGAAAGCGAATTACACGGCGTTCATCGAAGTTATCGGTAAGTCCCCTCGAGGCTAATACCACCGATTGGAACGATTCCAGGAGAAACCGCTAAAATCAATGCCAATTACAGTGTTCGGCGAACGCGACGGACAGGTGATTCCCGCGTACAGCGGCTACCTGAATACTCTCTACGGCGGTCCGGATTCGCGAAGCATCGCCGCCGAGAAGGAGAACACGCTGGAGGTGATTCTTCAGATCGTCGTCGCGCTGATTCTCGTGATAGCCATTCTGCTGATAGCTCTGTGCGTGCTGCAGAGATACACGAAGCGGGCGGAGCAAGGAGGCGAGGAGAACATCACGCTCAGGAATAGCTTCAGGTGAGTTGTTGCGGCTCGGGGCTTGCGCGTCGTCTAATTTAGTCGCGCTCACGGATTTTCTAATGGATGCCTTCTTGTGGGCAGGCATCTCTGCAGGAGCCTCAGAGGTAGGCATCAGCTAGTAGCGGCGAGTCCGCCGGATATGCCGCCCGTCGCGAAGGGCGATCTTCTACAGGCTTATCTCGAGCGTCATCGGGACTCGGACTACGGTTTTCAGCATGAATTCGAGATGCTGCCCGATCGTTTCACCGATCGCACGACGCGCGCCTCCGAGGCGCGCGAGAATCTCTACAAGAATCGTTATCCCGACATAAAATGTTACGATCAGACGCGCGTCCGGCTGTCGCAGATCGACGGCATATGCGGCTCGGACTACATCAACGCGAACTTCGTGCTCGGCTACAAAGAGCGAAAGAAGTTCATCTGCGCTCAGGGCCCGATGGAGAACACGGTTTGCGACTACTGGCGAATGATTTGGGAGCAGCATCTCGAGCTTGTGCTCATGTTAACCAACCTCGAGGAATACTCGAAAACCAAGTGCGCAAAGTACTGGCCGGACAAGGAGGAAACGAAGAACTTTGGCGATATCACCGTCGAGCACGTGAGGCAAAGGCCTTTCTCGGATTACGTCGTGCGGGAGCTGAAGATGACGAGGACCGGTGAGAGAGACGCGCGAACGATCGTTCAGTATCATTTCCTCGTGTGGAAGGACTTCATGGCGCCGGAGCATCCTCACGCGATTCTGCGATTCATCAAGAGAGTTAACGAGGCTTATTCGCTCGAGAAGGGTCCAATTCTCGTGCATTGCAGCGCCGGCGTCGGCAGAACCGGCACTCTCGTTGCTCTCGACTCGTTGCTGCAGCAACTCGCCGAGGAGGGCCAAGTCTCGATTTTCAACACCGTCTGCGATCTTCGACATCAACGCAATTTCCTAGTCCAATCGCTGAAGCAGTACATCTTCATATATCGTTCCCTGATGGAGATGGCGCAATACGGCGACACGGAAATACCGATCTCGCAACTCAAAGCGAACGTGGAGAAGCTCCGACTGCGCGACAACGGCAAGGACAAGTGCCGAATGGAGGAGGAATACGATGTAAGTTGAACGATAACCGAAACCTGAGACCTTTACATTTACTCACAGCCCGGTTTTTGTAGGAACTTGTTTTCAATTCGCAGAAAATCAGTTCTGTATTGGAAGACCGTAAGTCGTTCTCGGTCGGCGGTGGCGACGAGAACAGAGTGAAGAACCGAAGCGAGCTCGTCATACCGTACGACAGAAATCGTGTGATACTCACGCCGATTCCCGGCAGGGAGCACTCGACGTACATCAACGCCTCGTTTATCGAGGGCTACGACAACTCCGAATCCTTCGTGATAACTCAAGATCCTCTCGACACTACGATAGCTGACTTTTGGCGAATGATATCCGAGCAATGTATATCGACGATCGTCATGCTCTCGGATGTGAGTCCAGATAAATCGTAATTTCACGCGATTTTCGTTGATGTGTAAAACACAGTTCGGTAATGCTAACGTTTTCTTTTTATTGTTAATTTCAGTTGAGCGACGGACCGCGAAAGTGTCCACGGTACTGGCCAGACGACGAGAGTACCTACGATCACATAAGGGTGCGGTACATTCAAAGCGAGAGCTGCCCGTACTACACGAGACGAGAGCTTTGCGTGTCGAACACGAAATCCGATGAGACCGTGGTGGTCACGCAATATCATTACCACGGTTGGCCGACGGTCGAGGGCGAGGTGCCCGAGGTTACGCGAGGTCTCATTGAACTCGTCGATCAGACTCTCGGCAACGACGTTGAATCCAGCGGGCCCCTCGTCGTTCACTGCAGCTTCGGCTCGGACAGGAGTTCGATGTTCGTAGCTCTCAGTATATTGGTACAACAGCTGCGGACGGAGAAGCGCGTCGACATATTCACGACGACGAAGAAACTGCGCTCGCAAAGACACGGAATGATCAGCACCTTCGTAAGTCTTCTCGAAGAGTATTACTTAAAAATCGAATACGCGGCAATGCGTCGCGGTCTTCATTAATAAGTGATATGATTCTTTTTTAAGGCGCAATATGAGTTCCTGCATCGAGCGATCGTGAACTACGCGGACTTACACAATATTGCGGACGACGAACCAGCCTCTTAATGAAGGGAGGCCGGAGGTTAGACCCGTAAGACTGACCACTTCTTTTGTCTCGTAAGTCGTTGTTGGATTCATCGTTTACGCAAGAAAAAAAGAGTTTTTTCGTTGAATCATTGCAGAACTATGCGATTGCGTTTGACCGATCGTGGATTCGGAAAAACCAAAGAAGCATAGACCGTGAACACACACACAGTCAGCGAAGAACGCGCGTAAGGAGAAATTGTATTGTTTGTTTCTTCGAATTGTGCACGCCACCGAGCGTGGGAGTTTGAGATTATTGTGCCGGAGAACGACAGAATGAGTGAGAGAGCGAAAGAGAGAAAGAGAGCAAAGTATAATTACAAATAAGAGAAGAATGAATGAACGCAATCTTTTTGATACCTAATCGAGCAAGCAGCACGCGTGTAGCGTGATTTCGTAACGACTACTTTCACCTGCGCGTCGAATTCTTGGCACGTGTCGCATATTGTCGCGCGATATTGTCACAAGCGCGCGTATCCGACGCGTATAAATTATTACAATCTGGGCTATGAGCTACGAGCCGCACAACGGCCGGTTGATAACGCATGAAGCTTGGGTTTCGCGATGACGTGCGTGCCACATCCCCCGCGCAATTGCATCATCAAAACGAAATTTAGATCCGGATTTTCGCTCCGCAATCGTTGCCAAATTCTCAACGCGCGGAGCGCTCACATCCTCGCGCGTCTTGGAATGTTTTCACACTTCGATTATATATACATTGTTTGGTTTGTTTTTTGTGCGAGAATAAAAATTGCGTGACCCCGAAAATGCTACGTTGCGGTGCGCACCCATCGCATGACCAACTAATGTAGGTTTTTACAGTAAAAACAAAAGAGAATATCATCGAAGAGTCGTTATAACTGCCGTCGATATTCGGCGGTGCAAAAAGGCACGAGTAGGTGAGAGACAAAGATGCGGTGCGTGTTTGTATGAGTGTAAATGTGTACGATTGAGTTTCGTATATTAGCACAGTAAGCTTGGCATTATTCCTAACATTTCCACTAATACGAGACGATGAGTCGTGCACGATGACGTAGCTAACGCGATGCAAGAGTCCCAACGTTCGCGACGGAAGCGAAAAAGTAATCGTCGACGTTCGACTCGCCGCCACATTATTATCAACCGCGTCATTTTTTACATTATGTCCTGCCCCCCGTCGATTGTGTAAATATATACATATAAAATATAAATATACATTGCGCGACCGCGTATACATAAACACATGAAAATATTGCGACGCGGTGCGCGCAGAGCAATTTTTGTCACGCATACACACGTTTTTGTTCTTCTACATGGAAAGACTGACTCTATATATTTCTTATTCAATTTAAAGATCCTTCTTCGACAGCCGAGAAACAAACAAACAAACAAACAAAAATTGTGTTTTCGTTTGTCCGTAATATGTGAAGTTTACAGCTGTGAATCGCACCATGTGAGACGACAACTCATGTTTTTATATTTCGTATACCGTATTATACAAAGGTTGGTGATGAATCAATGTGACTGTGGCATATTAGTTACACGTGCTCCGTAAGTCGACGACAAAACTGTCTCCCCGCATGACCGAGGGCTTATCGAGCACAGAGCAACGGATTTCGCGGCTTTTTTTCGCTCGCGTCCGCCGCTCATCTCCCAGCGATCGAAGCTACAACTCAAGGGAGGTTTAACGATTAAATAAGGAAAACAAGGAGCATAGAAAGTCGTGTGAAAAAGAAGAAATAAAAAACGGATTTTTTCGAGATACGAATTCGATCATTTGTTCATTAGTTCGTTTATTTTCTAGTCAAGTTTAGCTCCGGTGCGCGCGACGCTAACAATAAGCCATGGTCTTTCCAAGAGAGACAATCATCCGACTAATCGTCACTATCGATAAACGTTCATCTTTCTATTTCGTTCGCTGCGTCGCTTTCATTCCACAATGTCCGTGTTTTTGTTTTACTCGCCCCCGCCGTAAGATCTGTATAATCAACGCAAGCACCCTCGCCTCATGATAGTTTTATTAACAACACACAAGTACATTCTATAGTTAATGTAATTAGTCGTCTGATTTTTGTCTCGATTGCGTTGTACTTGCGCCATTGCTTCGAGATAAATACTGTCTGTCTATATATATATAAATATATATATACAATATGTTTATATATATTTATATTGTTAATATCGCTAGTAAAGTTGCTATTGTGACCGATGAAAAAAATATAGCAAGTTCTTTCTTTTATTTTTATTTTTATTCGTTCCGTGCCAGAAACAAATGCGTGTAAACCGCTGTATAGCTTTGCCGATGTAAATGTATTGTTGCGCATATATTCCGTATGCGGATGTGAGCGATACCTGATGCACTCGAAAAGGAGGTACAAGACTGTGTCGCGAAACTCATTAGCGAAGATTGCGCAGGCGATTTTACAACAGATAAGTGATAAATTCTTTTCGACTGCATCGGGTGCATATCAATGTATTTTGAGTCTCAACGAAGATTGATCAATCCGATCAATTCACCTTTTACCCAATTGACTTGATCACTCTTGGATCTGACTCAAACGAGGACGGCTCTAAACGTACAATAATCAGTATTTAAGCTTACCAATATTTTGTGAAGGCTGCAACGAGCGAGCGCGCTCCGAGTGCGAAAGTGCCAGGTCGAAACATTCGCGCTCCACGAGGATTATTAATTGTCGAAAGGACCGGGTTTGCCGGATAGAAGCTTGCGAGTGAAATCAATTGTTTGCGAGTGTTTGAAAAAAGTGCGGCTGCTACAACTCGAATTACCCACGGTTAAACCGGCGAAGCGAAAAGATATTGGGCTCGGCGTCTTCACAAGAAGCTCAGTGTAACGCGACCATGGATTTCCGTGAAAAAAGAAAAAAAACCGTTCCGTCTCAAGCATATATATAATTCTCAAGCGTTCGGTGCGCGACATTCGTGAATTCGACGTGACTGGAATTCAAGATACTCGTCTTTTTTTTTTTAAACGAGCACATGAGAAAGAGGAACATTTGGCAGTACGTAAAATCGTGTATTTATGCGAACGGTCGTGCGCACCGCTCCTGCGTTGGAAGTACCGCTTCGTTTAATGTTGTTGGTTTTATATTCTCATTTACGAAGAAAGAGAAACAAAAGACAAACAAGGAAGCAATGCCGGTGTAGCGCCGAGCCGCGTTGCCAGGCCGTCGTTGAGACCATCTAACTCGTCACACCTACCTCATCGTAGTGAATCGGCTCGTAGGTATTAATTGATCTTCCGATCGAATCCGAGCATCTCGTTACGGCTTCTCGAGTGCACTTTTCTCGCGTTATTCGCCAATCCATAAATGAAAAAAAAAACACAATAATTAACAAAAAAGAAACATGAAAGCGTATTGAACTGTTACGATTGCGAGGACGTTTAGCTGGATCCGAGTACGGCCTACGTACAACGGCGATAACAAAACTACTATTGTTTAAGAGTGAGAGATAGAGCGAGAGAGGGAGAGAGACGCGTGGCTACACTTGCTAAACATATACATAGCTAAACATCTCTTCGCGTGGCTGCGAAAAAAAAATCGCGGTTCGGAGGAGATGTCAATCCTCCGCCAAAAATCGCCGTTTGTCGACGAGAGTTTTTTGTAAAGTAACATTTTTAACAAGACGGTGATGAAATAAAGTGAACAAATGATGGACACGATGTACTCTACTTGTCGCTGCATACTACGTATATGTATTATTATTGCGTTCGTCGAATGGCGACGAACGACTTTACGTATAATGACTTAGTCTTAGATTTTGTATGATACTCATTATAGACGATAACGGTGTGTTGACGCGGATGCCAAGACAAATATAGTGGAAGATACCAATCACCGACGATGGTGTCGTAGATTTGCGGTCATCAGCTCACTGTTAAACATCAACGGAAGATGATATATGGCCGCGGGCTGATTATCGAATGATTTTTGTAATGAAAATTCCAAAGCGGTAAACGATAACAGTGCACTCGATGTGAAACAGACATGAAGAAAAAAAAGAGAAAAATATGGAAGATAAATATACGAAATACAATAACGAGACCGATATTTTGCGATATTACTTTTTCTTATTTTTTTCTCATTTATCGCAAACTCCACAGTCAAAGAGTTTTGAGGATATTGAAATTTTCTATGAGTGGTTATCAATAAATACTTGTAAGCACACGAACGTTTTATGACACTGAAACACGCCGATGTTACAGCTCTACCTATATACACGATTATTCAAAGAGGCGATTGACGTGAATAAATATATTAATACATTCGCTACAAATTAGTATGTATGTCATCTATGGGGAAAAATCGCTGTCAAGTCGGGGCAACGCGTCGACTCTTTTTGCAGAGGCCGTTCTTGCAGTTTTTCGGGATCTTTCGTCGCCTCCTCGTGGCGTCTTTTTGCCGCAACGAATTCCTCGTCAGCAGTACGACCGACGAAGGTCTGAGAAAAATAATAATCGTAAAGCAGCAACAGATGAGCAACAGTTGATACAGTTTATAATTTAATCAATTATTTTGTATTTACCTCGACATTTTCACAGGTTTCCGAAAACCGACTCTTTTATCGAGATCCTTGATGTCCAGATAGTCCGTGCTGTTCTGACGATCGATCGCCTCGCTGATGGTCTTGGTGAGACGGAGATACTCGTCTTCGCTGGAAACTCGGGATCTGAAGTCACCCAATCGTGGAAGGACGAGAATACCAATCATGAAGAGCACGGCCATCCCGATGAAACCGCTGATCGCCATGAACAGAGGATTGGCCACTTCTTTCTGTGACTGCATGATTCCCGTATTTTCCGGCCTCAAATCCGGCTGCTAAATTAGTTCTGGCTTCAGTTACGTATTTTTATTTTTATTTTTATTATTTTTAAAATTTGTCTGTTTTTCGTTTGCAGATCGGTACGATCGATAAGCTTACCATAAGCGGCAACACGTGGGCTTGCACATTTTGGCGCATATCGTTCATGAACGACTTGAGAGGATAAAAATGATAGGTGTACATGGGTGGCGGAGCCGGCGGGTAGTCCACTTGATTCGCCACCACACTGGGCATTTGCTTGTGCCGCAAAACGTTCGCCAGTGCATTCAAGCTCACGGCGCTTCCTTTCTCGAGCGCGTGGTTGTAAAACGCCGCGAGTTCTTCCTTGGTAAAACTGGGAGTTTCCGTCGCGATTACCTTTTGTGGCGCTGGAACTATCGCTGGAACCTGATCGAGAGAGAGAGAGCAAAAAAAAACGTTCAACGTTTTTCTACGGAGAAAATGACGTTACCGTGCTGAGCGTCGCCAGACGCTTCGGCCGATAGAACCTGAATTAATTATAAAAAGCCGGTACATGCTTTACCGGGCGACTCGGAACCCCCGCGTTCTTGCAAACATTCAGGCGCCCGTGGAATATTGGCTAACGGTTCGAGCCTCAAAAGTTCAATTACTTTACACGTCAGGTGAAACTACCAACGATAATAACGTAAATTACCCGGGGTGAACGATCTACGGGATAAAAACCAGTCGTTGATGACGCGATCGGCCTTGAAAATAAGAGAATATAGACCACCGGGGTAGTGGGTCATCCGCGCAATCAAATACAGAATCCACGTGATCGTTTTTTTTTCTCCAAGAACTTTAAGGCTCGTACATAGTAATATAAAAAATCGTTTTGTCTTTACGATCGGCATTCGCCTCGAGGCTTCTTCGTCGTCTTATCAAAATAATATTTTGAGAAGTAGCCGGAGTAATAAATTTTTTATGTTTGCTCCACAAATTACACTTTTTTTTCTTCTACTCACCAGTTTCTAATGAAACTTCGTATGAGTAATGATTAAGATTTTCTTTTGTTATGAAATCGTTAGAAGAAATTAAGGACACTTTATTGATAAACAAGTTCTTGCTAAATCCACTAAATCTGGGAGTAGTGTGACAAACTAAATATTTGTTTCATTGTAATCCAAAATTAGGTCGATCGAACAAACGGAAATTTACACTTGATTATTTTTCGGGCCTGGATTTCGACCAATCACAGCGCAGTATTGTTGGTAGTAGAGTTCGTTTGTTAAAAATTTCATCGGAAATTGCATACGGATATTGCACAGTAGTTCTTCACTTGTTTTCAACCAATATAATGTTCTTATAGAAATATTTTATCTGTCAATATGTCCCGTTTCCTCGAATACTGCTCTGGGCTTAGTCGAAATCCAAACCCGAAAAATAATCCGGCAAATACCCCTCGACCTCCAAAATTAATCGCAATATTTCCCTCTAGTTTTCCTGCTGAGCAACGATCGGGAGAAATTCGCGCTGCGCGCTCGGGATTTTAATATGCGAAATTTCTCCCTCTCGTTGCTCAGCAACAAAATAATCGGGAAATATTCCGATCATTTTGGAGGTCTCGGGATATTACTACTGATAATTATTTAGGTGATCAAAACGAATTCATACGATTAATGCGATAGACAAATCGATATTTAATTCACTACTCGAGACCGCAGATTCACTCGAATCATTACATATTTTCTTTGGGTGTGGGGGTTGGGTTTCTCTCTTCACCTGATAGTACTGATTGTGCGTGGCCGACTCGGCGAACGCCTGGTCAAGCGCGACCGGTTGCAATTTTTTCGCGCTGCTGTGCACAAGCGGCGCCTGTGTTCCGGAATTCTCCAGTTGGTCCGCGATACGCTGAATAATGTTTTTCTCATTGGAATACCGTTTCCCAGCGAGGAAATTTCTGTCGTCGACGTCGAAGAAAACCGGCCCCGCGGGACGACTCAAAGCCGGCGAGGGTGGATCGTTCAAGTCCTGAAGCTCGAGCATCACTTTCCGAAGATACTCGGAGCTGGATTCCGTGCTCGCTGAATAAGCGAGCATGTTACCACTGATCGACGAGGTCACGGCAATAATTATAATCGTCCGTGTCCACGTCCTCTTCACGGTCATATCGTTCGCAAATTTTTTACATCAACTTCGCACGCCCGGGTAACTTTGATTTATGTTATGATTATCGAATAAACAGTCAATCACTCGATCCTCGTAATACAATCTTCAAGAACTTTCGTATTAGCACATTTACGCGGCTATAATTCAACACTTCTATAATTAAATAAACGACGAAAAAATAAGTTACATTTTATTTACGTTTTCTTCCTCATCCAGTCGTACCGATTTAAAGTCATTTTTTAACGCTCCGAAATTATAAACTTTCTGTAACCATTTTTCAAAAATGTTA
Source organism: Pimpla rufipes (assembly GCA_963932165.1). NCBI lineage: Eukaryota > Metazoa > Arthropoda > Insecta > Hymenoptera > Ichneumonidae > Pimpla > Pimpla rufipes. The sequence continues at coordinate 15,625,418 of OZ010635.1, forward strand.
TTTAACTTCTTATAACGTTTCCATCGTTTTAGGATCAACCTCGATGATATACTCTTCGCGAGACCGCGGCGAAGTACTGCGAGCGTTAAACTGGTTGCTCCCTATGCCATTCGCAATTCGCGAGCCCCACCACGACGGCTGCACGTTGGATCTTCTCGGATGGACGATGCGTAGGGAAACTCGTTTACAAATTCTTCGAAGGTAACTCGCAGACACGACATGCGTATATGTATACCACATCTTATTATGTGGTTCGTCTCCGTGAATTTCAAATTGTACGCCTGTTTTATTTTTTTCTCTCTATTCTCGATTAAGGCGCACAGAATAGTCGACCCACCCACCTGGCTACGTGCTACGTGCATCGTTAACCGGATTCCAGAGGCCTCGAAGGAGGATCCTCCGACGCCAGATGTGTATTCCTTTCGCTCGTAACAGTGGAACTGTTCTCGCTTATCACGAGAATGTTACATATAATATGATTCGTGCCAAGTGAATGTAACGGTCGAACCGAAAACCGGGTCCGGGGAAATGAATAAAGCGATTTTTTTTTCTCTCTGAAGAGTGTGCAATACACGAGCGATGCGGCATCGAGGTCGGTCCAAAAAGTAGTTCAAAGAGATACGGACGACCATAATTGACTCTTACTCTCTCCCCTGATTCAGAGATTCGCTGGACATGCATTTTTTATGGCATCGATTTTCGTTTTACTTCAAGATTCTGGGGCTTCGTTTGCACGCATATTCGATTATGCGTTGCAGAGTGTGATTCGTGAACTGATGCCTCGGAAATTCGACTAAAAGTTGCATCAAAACAATAATCGTCATTATTTTTTAATACTAGGCTAATCACACGCGCTGGCGCGCGTGCCTGAAAAACTTGTAAAAATCGACCCCAATTTTTTTCTTTTCAAAATATCGACTTTTAACCTATACCATCATTCTCAAGTCGCATATTGTACCCCCGAAAACACTGGTTATTAACCTTTTTTAATCGATTTTGAAAAAAATATTTTTTTGGCGGCGAAAAAAATATTTTTTCTGTCAGAAATCGTAGATCTGGCTCCGGACCGAAAATCGACCCCAATTTTTTTTCTTTTCAAAATATCGACTTTTAACCTATACCATAATTCTCAAGTCGCATATTCTACCCCCGAAAACACTGGTTATTAACCTTTTTTAATCGATTTTGAAAAAAATATTTTTTTGGCGACGAAAAAAATATTTTTTCTGTCAGAAATCGTAGATCTGGCTCCGGACCGAAAATCGACCCCAATTTTTTTTCTTTTCAAAATATCGACTTTTAACCTATACCATCATTCTCAAGTCGCATATTCTACCCCCGAAAACACTGGTTATTAACCTTTTTTAATCGATTTTGAAAAAAATATTTTTTTGGCGGCGAAAAAAATATTTTTTCTGTCAGAAATCGTAGATCTGGCTCCGGACCGAAAATCGACCCCAATTTTTTTTCTTTTCAAAATATCGACTTTTAACCTATACCATCATTCTCAAGTCGCATATTCTACCCCCGAAAACACTGGTTATTAACCTTTTTTAATCGATTTTGAAAAAAATATTTTTTTGGCGGCGAAAAAAATATTTTTTCTGTCAGAAATCGTAGATCTGGCTCCGGACCGAAAATCGACCCCAATTTTTTTTTCTTTTCAAAATATCAACTTTTAACCTATACCATCATTCTCAAGTCGCATATTCTACCCCCGAAAACACTGGTTATTAACCTTTTTTAATCGATTTTGAAAAAAATATTTTTTTGGCGACGAAAAAAATATTTTTTCTGTCAGAAATCGTAGATCCGGCTCCCGACCGAAAATCACAAAAATCGACCCCAATTTTTTTCTTTCCAAAATATCGACTTTTAACCTATACCATCATTCTCAAGTCGCATATTGTACCCCCGAAAACACTGGTTATTAACCTTTTTTAATCGATTTTGAAAAAAATATTTTTTTGGCGGCGAAAAAAATATTTTTTCTATCAGAAATCGTAGATCTGGCTCCGGACCGAAAATCGACCCCAATTTTTTTTCTTTTCAAAATATCAACTTTTAACCTATACCATCATTCTCAAGTCGCATATTCTACCCCCGAAAACACTGGTTGTTAACCTTTTTTAATAGATTTTGAAAAAAATATTTTTTTGGCGACGAAAAAAATATTTTTTCTGTCAGAAATCGTAGATCTGGCTCCGGATCGAAAATCGACCCCAATTTTTTTTCTTTTCAAAATATCGACTTTTAACCTATACCATCATTCTCAAGTCGCATATTCTACCCCCGAAAACACTGGTTATTAACCTTTTTTAATCGATTTTGAAAAAAATATTTTTTTGGCGGCGAAAAAAATATTTTTTCTGTCAGAAATCGTAGATCTGGCTCCCGACCGAAAATCGCAAAAATCGACCTCGGAAATTTTTATTTCAAAATATCACCTACAATAGGTTAATCAATTTTGCGCTGTTGCGCTCTTATAAAGCTTTAAAAGATTACGGACGCTGCCTCGCCTGTCCTCTTATGAAACTTTTCAAATTTGACACCAAACTCATTTTGTTTATCACGGACTTTCCTGGCAACCAATCACAGCTCTAATAGTTTGCTAACAATGCTTTCCGTTACTCATGAACTTTTTAAAAGAAGTAATGATTGTTTCTATAAGTTTTTTTTCATCAAATTATTTTGTTGTTCAATCTATTGGATTTATCTAATCAATTGTACAGCAAAACATGATTTTCAAGAATCATCATCTCTTAATTATATTATCGGCATTAATATTTTTCTTAAAAACCATAATTTCGTAAATATAATATTGACACAACAAATTTTCTTTTATACCGAAAAAAAAAATGTTTGGTTGGTTCCATTGAGTTCATCGAATCAATTTTTCACGAAACAAGTAATTATTTTTGGAAATTATAATTTCATAGTTAAGTGCATTATTGATGCAGATAAGATTCAAGGAAAACATCACGAATGGTCCATTCGAGAGGCTATTTGCGAATAATCTCGTACGCTGGGTAATCTTATGATAACGCTCTCATTAAAATTAGAAACGGTATTCGCGAGATAGTAAATACGCTTAGGATACGTGTAAGACGTTACGCAGCGTTGAAAACGGTGCCGGATGGTAATTAATAAGCGTAATAAACGTCCGAACTGTCAGAAGAGTGTGTGATGCCTGAAAAGAAGGTCGAGTCCCATCGCGCCTCTTTTTTTGCTGCAATTGTACGGCGCGGGTCTCGCAAAGACCGAAGAACGCGGGCGCGCGCGCTCGCGGTGGCACGTAGAATTGTGCACGAACGGCGGTGTCCACCTGTAACATGGGCGATCGATGCGAAATATAATTTGTCACGAGGCCGTAATAAGGAGCACTCGAGGAATCGCGGTCCGCTGGACGGTGACTTGGCTCAAGAGCCGTTAGAATTCGCAGATGATATTAGTACTATGCTTCGGCGGTCGATAATTTATGTGACTGATTATATGAATCTCGACGGCAGTAAACGGTCCGGGCGATCCAATTATCCGTGAGTTCTGGCGACGGACGGTCTATCACTCCTATTCTATACCGGGTCTCTGACCCCTCAATTCGCGCACACGCGAGAGGCCGACTGCTCTACTGACCAGCCTACTGGCCTGGAGTTAAAAAAGGAACAACAACAAAGAATTTATATTTACAGCAAGTGGTCAGTTCCCGCGGGGAAGCACATATAAAATTAACGATCTCCTCTTTTTTCCGCCAATACATTAAATTAAATGCGAGTCAATAAACTAGATTGATGGATCATAACAATTTCAGACCTGCAAATCATTTCGACCCGAAAAATAAACCTCAACCTGCAAATAAATCAACGGTTTTAAAAATTGTCGATTTAAATGTCATATCTAACTGTTACTGTGAACGCGCGAAAGAGCTCGTGAATCATCCGATCGGAGGCGAATGAGAAGTCACGAACTTTATGAAGGCCGTAGAATATATCCGGCTGGTGCAATAATTGATGATGCTTGCAATAAATTGCCGGCTCCAGTGCAACGCACTGTACACATTAAACAATGATCTCTCAATCCAGTAATTGATTTTAATTATTGTTATTTTATTGTTAATGCTAATTACATGTTGTAAATATACGATCAAATATACGAGCATAACTCGCAAATGTTCTCAGACGAATGAAAAAGTCACTATCGCGCGAAGGCCGATAATTGGCTCGGGTTGGTGCACCACACTAGACAGGTAGACTCCACTCGCCATGGGCTTAGTCACTGCTTAGTGTACATATTGAAGCACGAAGCCGACACGTGTATTTACTACGGATTAGTTGCGGACATAGTACTGACAATAAGTGGGGAGCTGCGATGGTATTGAACCCGTATAATTATTACCGAATTCCATACGTTTTGACGTTATTCGCGTTACTCGTTACTCCGGAAATGTCACGCATTTCGTCGAATACGTTACGCTTGCATTCCTAACCTTTTCTCGTAAAGTCACCGCCAGCTGTGTGTCCCGTGTGTTTCACGATCTGTTCAATTTCACTAATGCGTCGATTATTCGCTTTCCACAGGCAGGCGAAAGAAAGGGGACCTACAAGGTCGAGTATCTTCAGAAGATTGAAAAAGATGTCCAAGCCAAATGGGATGCCGAGAAGGTGTACGAGGAAAATGCGCCGTTGCAACCCAGGAAGAGAACGGACGAAAAGTTCCTCGCCACTTTTCCGTTTCCCTACATGAACGGGCGACTTCACTTGGGACACACGTTCTCTCTATCAAAATGTGAAGTAAGCGATTTGAAAATGATCACAAATTTGTACTATAGGCAATGTGCATATGTTGCATTTGTTTCATTATGTTTTGATTTCATGTGTTGCGCCGTAATAGTTTGCAGTGCGATACAATCGTCTTCTGGGCAAGAAAGTGCTGTTCCCCTTTGGCTTTCACTGCACTGGAATGCCCATCAAGGCTTGTGCCGACAAATTGAAACGAGAAATGGAGGTTTACGGTTATCCACCAAACTTTCCCCAGGAGACGGCGGTGGTCGAAGAAGTTGTAGACGACATTGTCATGAAGGACAAGAGCAAGGGAAAAAAGGTGCGGTCAAATCGATAGAACTGTGTCTCAGCCACAACTTTTTCTCACAACTTATTGCTTTCTGCAGAGCAAGGCAGTCGCAAAAGCTGGCTCGGCGAAATTCCAATGGCAAATCATGCAGAGCCTTGGCTTGAATCACGAGGAGATCATGAAATTTGCCGATGCTGCTTATTGGCTGGATTACTTTCCACCTCTGGCTGTCGCGGATTTGAAAGCCGCTGGTCTGCACGTAAGATTTTTTCGAATTATGAGAAACTTCGGCTTGTGCTCCAAACGGAGTAAAACAAGCACTGCAGCTTTTGACTATGCAGCTTTTGATAATTCTTGCACGCAGATCGATTGGCGTCGGACCTTCATCACGACGGACGCGAATCCGTTCTTCGACTCGTTCGTCAGGTGGCAATTCCAACATCTGAAAGCGAGGAACAAGGTGAAATACGGCAAGCGATACACGATCTATTCGCCAAAGGACGGTCAGCCTTGTATGGACCACGACCGATCATCCGGAGAGGGTGTAGGTCCTCAAGAATATACGCTCATAAAGATGAAACTCTTGGCACCTTACCCGGAGAAGCTCAAGTAAAATAATTCACGTGTTTTTTAAAACTACTCCACGAGCCAAGAATTCGTGAACGACGGGGCAATTTTTGTCGTGCAGGTCTGTCGCGGGAAAACCTGTTTTCCTGGTCGCCGCGACGCTCAGGCCCGAAACGATGTACGGTCAGACCAATTGCTGGATTCACCCGGACATACGCTACATCGCGTACGAAATTGCGAGTGGGGAGATTTTCGTGTCCACGGAAAGAGCGGCGAGGAACATGGCGTATCAGGGCTTCACGGAAACGGAGGGAAAGATCTCTATCGTCGCCGAGCTCGTCGGACAGGATATTCTGGGTTTCGCCGTTGAGGCTCCGCTCACGAGCAACAAAATTATCTACACGCTGCCTATGCTGACTATCAAGGAGGACAAGGGCACCGGCGTCGTTACGTCCGTTCCTAGTGATTCTCCGGACGATTACGCGGCACTCGTCGATCTTAAGAAGAAACAACCGTTTCGCGAGAAATACGGCATTAAGGACGAAATGGTGTTGCCGTTTGATCCCGTAAGTGGGGCGCAAATAAATGATAAAAATGTTCTCTAACACGACTCATATTCGTGTTGCTTGCATAATTCTTACAATGACACACATCAATGTATATTTAAAAATGCAAAACCATAGATTCCGATTATCGAAATCCCGGAATTCGGAAATCTGGCGGCGGTCACTGTCTACGACAAACTGAAGATCCAATCGCAGAACGACAAGGTGAAGCTGCTGGAAGCGAAGGAAATGGTGTATCTGAAAGGATTCTACGATGGCGTCCTGCTGGTCGGCGAATGCAAGGGGAAGAAAGTGCAGGACGTGAAGAAACAACTGCAGAAGAAAATGGTCGACAGCGGCGAAGCGGTCGTCTATTACGAGCCCGAGAAAACGATTATCTCGCGTTCGAACGACGAGTGCGTCGTTGCCCTGTGCAACCAGTGGTACTTGGATTACGGCGAGCCCAACTGGCGAAAAGAGGCGGACAAGGCTCTCGCGAGTCTCGAGACTTTCCACGACGAGGTTCGCAAGAATTTCGAGGCTTGTCTCGACTGGCTCCACGAATACGCGTGCTCCAGGACTTATGGATTGGGTAAATATTAACAGTTTCACAATTGAATGAACAACAATAAAAATCATTTGTCTCATCCGTTTTTCTGACTCTTCAAGGAACGAAGCTTCCCTGGGATGAGCAATGGCTCATAGAATCGCTCTCCGACTCGACGATTTACATGGCGTACTACACCATCGCTCATCTGATCCAGGGAGGAACATTCAAAGGCGAAAAGCCGAATGCTCTTGGCATCAAGTAAGCATCGGTCGATCGTTGCGATACTTCGGTGAAGCACAGAATTTTCAAATCTTTTTCACTCGCAGGGCCGAACAGATGACTCCAGAAATTTGGGACTACATCTTCTTCAAAGATACGAAGCTTCCAAAAACGGCGATAAAGAAGGAGTCGCTGGATCTCATGCGTCGCGAGTTTCAGTACTGGTACCCGGTCGACCTCAGAGTTTCGGGCAAAGATTTGGTCCAAAACCATCTCACCTTCTTCCTCTATAACCACACGGCTATATGGCCCAAGCAGCCGGATCTGTGGCCGAAGGGTATTCGTGCGAATGGCCATCTCCTGCTCAACTCTGCCAAGGTAATTTTCACTTGGAAATAACTAAGAGTTCACTTCGGTATTGCGAGAGAATCTGCTGACGTCCATCTACTTACCCAACTTTCAGATGTCCAAGTCCGACGGCAATTTCTTGACGCTCGGCGAAGCAATACAGAAGTTCTCGGCCGACGGGATGCGTCTGTGTTTGGCCGACGCCGGGGATTCCGTCGAGGATGCTAATTTCGTCGAATCTATGGCCGACGCTGGCATTCTTCGTCTGTTCACTTTTATCGAGTGGGTCAAGGAGGTACTGGCGACCGAAAGTTCCTTCAGGAAAGGAGAACCAAAGACTTTCAACGACAAAGTGTTCCAGAGGTACGTAAATTATTTGAAAAAATAAGGAAATAAACTCGATTTTTTTTAACGTAAAAAAATATAATTAAAAAAGAAAAAACAAATATTGAAGTCTCGTGGGTGTATTTTTATTTTTTAGTGAGATGAACTTGAAGATACAGGAGACTGGCGAGTACTACTCGAAGATGTTGTACAAAGAAGGCCTGAGGACAGGTTTCTTCGAGCTGCAGGCAGCCAGAGACAAATACTTGCAACTGAGCGCCCTGGAGGGTGTCAATTGGGGCTTGATAATGCAGTACATCGAACTGCAAACGGTACTGTTGGCGCCGATTTGTCCCCACGTCGCGGAACACGTGCGCAGCATTATCGGAAAGGTAAGGTCTAAACAGTTGGACAATCTTTAATTGAAGAAGCAATTGAACGACATTAAGTAATAAATAACATATTGAATACGCAATAAAACAAACAAAAATTAATTTTGCAGGAGAGTGTACTGAAAGCTCGTTGGCCCGTGGTCGGCCGCATCGACGAAGTACTAATAAAGTCGTCCCAATACCTCATGGACGCTGCGCACTCTTTCAGAATTCTCCTCAAGAATCATTGCACTCCGAAGAAAGCGGCCAAAGGCAAACCCGAGGAGAAACCTGTGGAAAAACCAGAAATCGGCACTATTTGGGTTGCGAAAACTTTTCCACCGTGGCAAAGTGTCGTACTGACAACCATGAAAGAGCTCTACACGGTAAGTTCGAGAAACGCGAGACGAAGACGTTTTTCAATAACATCGATAAAAGATTCGATGAAACAACGCTCGATTAAATTTTCCAGAAAAATGATAATGTTCTGCCGGAGAACAAGATCATCGCGACGGAATTGGGTGGCAAGAGCGAACTGAAGAAGTACATGAAACGAGTGATGCCCTTCGTGCAGGCAACGAGAGAGAAGATGGAGCTTTCCGGCATAACCGCCCTCAATCTCACCCTCGATTTTAGCGAGGTTGACGTTCTCAAAGGCAGTTTAGATTATCTCAAGAGCACTCTGGACGTAAGTACAGCCAGCGCGTTCTGCATTATGTGTCAGTCATTTTTCTATAATAAAATCGATGATCACAGTTGGACGAGGTTGAGATACGTTACACGGAAGAAGCTTCCGAGAAGACGCGAGAAGAGTGCTGCCCCGGTGATCCGTACATGAGCTTCGCGACTACTCCCGGCGTCGTCGTGAACGCTGTAAATCCGCAAATGTGCAGCGGTCTCTTCAAAACATCCGTAAAAGTATGCAACGGCAATACCGCCGAGTCCGTTGCGTCGCGCATCGCGAAAGATAACAAGCACATCAAAGGTAGCAATCAAGTTCGAACGAACAACAACAAAAATGTCCCTCACGATCCCGACTAATCGGATTATCATTTCGGCAGATCCGTCTACGGTGAAGTTGTATCGGTACGAAGATCCGATTCTCGGTCCCAGAGTGATACCAACGGCGAGCGACATCTACAAAGGCAAGACGGAGATCCCGTCGAGCGGGATATTCAGCGTAAACTTAGAAACTAAGTTGATCGATGTACGCGTAGCCAATGAAGTACATCAGGTAGGGAACGAATTAGTATATTTTGTAACAGACAGAACTTAGAACCGTCGCCGTTAGGCACATAAAAGTCGAATTATTCTCGACGAGGCGAAGCTAAGGGGAGAAAAGAAAACTTGATTATTCAACAATGAGGATCTCGGTGGGAGTGTCGAGTGTTTTGGTATTTGTTCCGAATTATCAGCAAAGCAATTTACAGTATACAAGAATAGCCCACAATCGCGCGGCGACGCCGCAGGTTGAAACCTCGTCGCCCAATCCATCCACGTTTATCGTCTGCTCTATCATTTGGTTTCGTGTTTTTTTTTCTTTTTATTTATTGAAAAATAAATCCGTCTCTCTCATCAGTCGCAAAAATACGAAGGCACAAGCTGGAACATTCATCGATAACAGTACGTGTAAATATAGTTGATAATCAGAGCGCGGTCTCGCGCTCCTGCAGCCGCCAGATCTCGATCTGCGCTCGAATTTTCGCTATGTCGGCGGCGCTCGTGCGGCAACATCCGCCGATGTATTGAACCCCGAGATCGAGCCACTCGTGAACGAAGTTCGACGGTCCGACGGTCACCTGCGACTCCTTCTTCCAACCTTCCTCGGCGCTGTAGACCTCGCCGCTGTTCGGGTAGACGACCAGCGGTATCGTGTCGTCGCGTTCCTCGCCGTTGATGCCCCGCAGCAGCGACGTTACGATCAGGGGCGAGAGGCAATTCACCCCAATCGCGATAAGTTGCCCTGGCGCGGACGTTCGATAGCAGCGGGTCGCGACCTCTCGAAAGTCAGCGCCGTTCGCGAGATTCTTGCCGTCTTTGTTGCACGAAAACGAGAGCCAGGCCTTGGCATTGGGATACTCTTTGAGCAGCTCCACCAGGGCCTCGGCCTCCTCGGCGCAGGGAATCGTCTCGATGGCGAGGAGATCCACGCCGGCCTTGAGAAGGGCCTCGATTCGTGGCCTGTGCCACGCGGTCAGAAACTCCTTGGACACGTCCTTCGAGTACGCGCCTGTGTACTCCGAACCGTCGTGCAGGGTCGCGCCGTAAGGTCCGCACGAGCCGGCGATCAATGGGTTTTTATTGGCAACGTTATTGCTGTTCTCCGTCTCGTCTCTGTACGTATTAATCGCCCTTCTCGCCAGATCCACAGCCTTGTAGATGAGCTCGAGACTGGCGTCCTCCTCCAGGCCCAGATGTTTCTTGAATCCGTCAATCGATGCCTGGTACGTGTTCGTCTCGACGATGTCGGAGCCCGCTCGCAGAAAGTCCAAGTGGGTCTCGTAAATGGCATTGGGATCGGTGGCGAGGAATCTCGCCGTCCACAGCGGATCGCCATCCGGACTTTTACCTACGTGGGTGGATATTTGCGTGGCGAAACTCCCGTCCAACAGCAAAACATTGGCCATCGCGAGCGGACTCGTCGGTCTCGGTTATTCAATACACACTGTCCGCTCCGACTCTGGGCCGACTTATTTTTAATCTCGATCAAACGTGCGCTCGGTCGTTAGGCCTTGGGTGCGGATCACACATGTACGTTCTCTTTTATCTTTTTGTCTAATATCGATTTGTTTCGTTGCAGCGATTACGATTAGCGACAACAGCGACTTGGCGCACGCGAGAGCGAATCTCGGTCATGTGGTCTCTCGTGGTGGACTGACAGCGGAACGCAAAACGCCGACTCGCGCGGCGATGCGGATGCAGCGAGCGGTGCGCAGAGAGCGCGAGACGTCAGTGCCATCTACTTGAGTTTCTGGCACTAGTTCAAATCGGGGTGGAAGAAACTATTCATTACAATCAATCTCGCGCTATTGCCGGAGAGAAATTGAATAAGTGGAAGTTGCGCGCTCCGTGAATTGAAACGCGGAGCGCGCGCGCCCGCCGTGCTGGTGCCTCGATGCACTGATAATCGACCGGATGCTCGCGAAGGAAAATAACGTTTCGGAGAGAAATTAACGCTCATTATATTTCATAGACGTTGCGCGTTTTATCTTCGCCAACGTCGGGGTCAACAATTACGTGCTCCAGACGTATTTATCTTATCGCGAAAGCCGAGCGCGCGGAGCTTGTTGTTTTTACGCGCGGGCGATATCGAGTCACACATCTATAACTTGGCGACCGCGAATTTTCCCTCCTTTCTGGCGCTCCCACTCGTCGACTTTGGCTCGTATCTTCGTGACATCGACGGCGTAAGTTCTACAACAGCCGCCGACGTACCTCACGCCCAGGTCGAGCCACTCGCTTATGAAATTTTCCAAGGGACACACGTTCCCGACGTTCTGCCAACCGTCGCTCACCGTGTAGGTTTCCCCGCTGTTCGGATATATCACCAGCGGGATAAGCTCCCGGTTGTCGCCGTCTTTATTGATGCCGCGGAAGAAGGAACTCACGCACTGCGGCGCGAGGCAGTTTATCCCGACGGCGATGATCTGACCTGGCAGAGCGTTTTTGTAACATCGAACGGCGATTTCTTGAAAATTCGTACCGTCGACTACGTGTTTGCCGTCGGTGCGACACGAGAACGTCAACCACGCCTTGGTGGCCGGATATTCTTTCAGCAATTCCACGAGCGCCTCGGCCTCCAAAGCGCAAGGTATCGTCTCCAAGGCCAGAAGATCGACTCCGCTATTAATAAGAGCCTCGACGCGCGGTCTGTGCCACTCCTTCATCATCTTCAGGGATATATTCGGAGCGTATTCACCAGTGTACTCCGAGCCGTCGTGAAGCGATGCCCCGTACGGCCCGCAAGATCCCGCTATCAGTGGTTTCTTATTCGGAACTTCCTTCTTCCCCTCGATTTCCTTGAGGTAAATCCTCACGGCTCTCTTGGCGATTTCCGCGGCCTCGACGATCAGTTTCAGACTCTCTTCGGCGTTGATTTTGAGATACTCGGCGAAACCGGTGACCGTCGCTTGGTACGTGTTGGTCTCGATTATTTCCGCGCCAGCTCGGAGAAAATCGAGATGCGTCGCGAGCACCGCTTCCGGATCGGTAACGAGAAATCGCGCGGTCCACAGAGGATCGCCGTCAATGCTCTCGCCAACGTGAGTTGACATCTGCGTCGAAAACCCGCCGTCCAATACTGTCACTGTGGTGCACATTGTGTTTCTATTTCGGACTGACTGCAAGACGCGGTGAAGCGCACTCTTGCTCAGACTACTGACTGAGCTTGACCTTAACAAAGCCGCGGTATAATTCCAAAGTTCGAATCAAAGATCATGCAACGCAGCGAGTCGCTTGCGGGAGATACGCTCGGTGAGATAGGTACGCGTCGTTCGAAAGTTCGTCTTCGTAGTGGCCGCACACACCGAAGGTCGGTGTAATTACCTTAAATGCGCCGTCGTACTCCGAAAAGACGGGTCAAAGCCCAAGCCACAACATTGATAGTAGCCCACGAACTCATTGATATCGGTCACTCGATAAATCACGGGAATACACGTTTATTACATTGATAATTTATTATACGTAATTAGACATTTGTTTTATTTTCTCAATGTTCACCGAATGTCATGCGTCCACTCTGACCGTACACGACACTGTCTTATCGCACTCTAAAAACAAAAGTTTACCGCTGATAAGCCACATCGAAATGTACGAGAAAAATGTTTCCAGCCAACGACTCAATCTCACCGACACATCGTCTCAGTCTCTCTGCCTATGCCTTCACAGCAAACAACTGCTTCTCACGCCGCAATGTGATCGAAGAATAAATGGTTAGAAATTATTCGTAGAAGATGATATTGACTTTAACATACTGATTCGTTGCGTTAACAGCTATTGATTCAAGACGTTGAGACGTGGTTACTATTTTGTGACAAAGGAAATAGAATTATAGCTCTCTCTCTGTTTCTCTTCGAAAAATACTTCCTGTTGATTAATTAGATCTGTAATTATAGACTCTCGAAGGTGGGTATCTTAAACGTGATGATTCATTCTCAATATACTACGTAAACACAGCTTATTAAAGGCGTCCGGTATGAATATCAAAGAAATTGATGATGAAATCAGAAGTGATAAATTCGAGTTACAATGCTTCTTTTTATATGCAATCGGAAACCACTCTGAACTTATTTCTCCTGCCAGTACCAAGAGTATGCGCTCTCGAAGTACGCTAAACATAGAATAACGCAATAATCGCCAGCTGTAAAATGCTCAGCGGCGGCGAAATCAGTTTAATATATTTACATGAAAATATTAGTACCACAAACAGGTACGAATTATATGAATAAATAATTATATCACAAATCTATCTGACCAAGCGAAATCCGAACGTTGATCAACATTCATTCGCGCAATACCGGTTATTTGGTTTTGCCCTATTTCTCATCTACAATTTTCGGTACAAAATTTTTTAACAAAACGCCGCTTCAAATCTCAATGCAACTCCTTGCCAATCGGTTTTTCTTTTTTTCGCGGGAGGGAGGGAGGGTGAGTTTAGGTCCTTTGGTAATTCGTATACCTTTCTCCCGATATTTCTACACTCGGCAGCCTTTCAATATCAAAATTCTTTGGCCCTCTCCCCTCGATTGTGTCCTTCGGTTTTCATGATATTATCTTCACTACGAACCTACGCGTTTTTCTCGGTATACTACGACTTTCTAATTTGTGCGCCATTACGAAGTATCTTATTGTTGAGTATAATGAACGACTATGAGCATTTGACAAGCTGTCTACAGTCCGGGACAGCCGTTATACCCGCGAACGACTATCGAATGCCCCCGAGGGGGAACCATTCGACCGTTTCGTTCGTCAAATCGAGCCGACCCAGCGGCAGACGGATACCGCCGAGAAATTCATTTTCTTGCAGCGTATCGTGATTCCAAATCGTTGCCTCCAGCGTTCGATCTTTTATCACATCCAGGGGCATTCTGTACTCCAACTGAGACAAAAATACAATTATTTGCACAATTGTGACGGTGACACCGCTACTTTCGCTGCAGAACGAGACAACGAGGCCATATTTACCATTTCCATGAAGGAGGGGTGACAATTCTTCTTGACGACCTTAGTTTTTCTCTTGGTCACCTTCGTCGGATCGGGCTTCAGATATACCTTGACGTAGGTATTTGGCTCCTGAGCGTTAGCTACTTTAGGCAGTCCCCTGGCGTGGTGAATCATTACCGATAAAGTTCCCCTCGTGTAATGCAGAGATAATTTAATCTGTCCGCTCTGGACGTTGTCCCTAATCTTTTTCTCCGTCCACCAGTTTCCAACTGTAGGAGAGAAAATAAGTGATAAGTGCATCCTGTCGTATGCAGAACTTTGAGCATCTATTTTTAGAGTAAATCCGATAAAGTTACCTTTAACTTTGCTCAGATGAATGTCGGCGTTTTGCTGATCGCGCAGCAGTGGATGGAAGAAAGTGTAAACCAGATCGCTCTGCGATATTTCGGGTGCCATTTTGAATAAACTGAGCAAGAACTTTTCGATGTCGGCTCGCCTCTTATCCGCTACTTGTTTTATATTCGATCGGCCCACGCTCATGCCGCTTGGCAAGCTGAAAAAATAGCATTTTATCAGAATACACAAATGAAAACGGTGACGTCTTCTGGATTTAGGAAGGCGAAGCGAATGGACAGAGGGAAGTCGAGCATTGAACAATAAACTATCAGCGAGTTAATCTCCAGATAAAACGCAATTACATATGCGGAACGATAAGAACACGGTGGTTCAGTCCAAGACAAGTCCAGTTAGTGGCTCGTAGCGTTTTGCTGCGATTGAGGCTTCGAATAACTTCTGATAGTCTGCGTTCGAGTGGTCTCAGTATCTCGGCGACTCGATGGGTGTATACAATTTTGATCGACACAAAAAAAAGGATCTGTCTACGTACAGCGATAAAGCGGCACTTTTAAGATTACGTTGCGACGAGAAGATAACGTCGTCAACCCGGCTGGCGATTCGGTGGATGACTCCAAGAAGATATTTTCATTTTGCGAAATCTCTATCCATATGGGCAGTCTCTGACTCAACATTGAACGCGAGTAAAAACAGGTTCGCATGAAAAAAATATCGGGCAATGCGTAAGGTGTTTTACACGCGGGTGATACCTGTCCCGATTTCACGTCTTGTGAGGTGCGACGTTGAACAGATAACGGGAAAGATATAAGTCCAATATCACTTAATCAATTTCCTTGGGTATATTGCCCATTCGAGAGCGGGACAACCCAACTGAAGTGCGCAACCGTGGCCGGAAGGTAACATTTATTCATCACTGCTAAAAAAATGCCCCTTTGCTGCAACTCAATGATATATCTAAAAAACGAAAATTCTAATTTTTCCAGATGGACAAAAAACATCTCCGAAGCGGCAAGTAAAACGCAAATCAGCAAAGTCGAAAGGAGAAATCTAATATGGGATTAAAGTGGTTTCGAGCGCGCTTAACGATGAACCGAAAATCCAAGAATTTGACGAGGCACCCGGAGTTCTATCGATCGATGTCGCAGTTTGATAGCGACGTTCAGTTTCCCGCTCCGCAATCGTCGGGAGAAAATCACGTCACACCCATCATACATTCGGTTCCCACGTCACCTGCCAGTTTCGCGAACAATCCTACGTCAACGCTGATCCATCGACAAAGCGAGACTTCGGCCTTGCATGAAGCGAACAATTTCAAAGCCAGCTCGAGGAGAGAATGGCAGGGTAGCTCGGACGAAGAAACGGCATCTCCCGACGACGACAAAGTATTTCCACGACACTTGCCGAGAGAATCGATAGAATTGATGCGCGGCGGAAGTGCCGAAGGTTCGCCTCGTCAGTTGGGCACGAAATCGCGAAAGGCGGACTTCAAGAAGAAGAAAGGTCGAGCCCCGATCCCCAACGCGGTGAGCAGCAGCTCGGAAAATGGTCGGGGATTCGCGACCATCGAGAAAGGAAGAAATTCGGATGGGAGCGAGATCGAAATTTGATCGGTGACAGTGACGAAAAGTGCAATGCAGTAAAATAAATCCATTCGTTACTGTGACTTTAAGATAATTAATCTTACCTGGCAACCTTGGCGAGAGGAAAGTGTATACATAGCTTCTGATAGAACTCGCAGAATTCCTTGTACGAGCGGAATAGATAGGTGGGGTCAGCCTGGCCCTTTCTCTGTATCCTCAATATGTACATGTAATACTTCTCAGGATCGTAGCGCTTCTGATATCCGTGAACTTGGACACTCGTTAGCTGACCCTCTTGTTGCATTCTTAAACAAAAACAGTAGCGCGCTATTTTACGATCACTGGTGCCATATTAAGGTGGCCACAAACGTCGAAAAAGAAGCACGTTTTATTGATGCTATTGGTAAAAAAATGTTTTTTTCCGCCAATAAAGAAGTCACTTTTTTTTCTTGAAATCGGTGAAGCCTCCGAAATGTTGTCTCATAGACGCAAAAACTTACGTGTAAGTGCGTGGTATAAAGGACAAGAGTTCTCCGTCGTTGTGATCCCCACTGAACCTGAGTTGAGCCAGATTGTGGAGAAAGAAGTTGAACTGCGTGAACCAGCTTTTCAGCGAGCTCTCGATCATTCGCGCGAAAGTCGCCGCAGCCTCGGGATTCGTTTGACCGGGCAGCAGAGCTTTCTGAACGTAACTCACGGCGTCCATCGTTACACCGGGTATCCCGGACGAGGTCATCTGTGGATTCGTATATTCGTTCATTTTCGTTTTGTTCAACGCGTCTCTGATCTCAAGGTCACTCAGTTTTTCGTCCACGGTCCGATGCACCGCGCGCAATTTTACGTGAGCGTCCGGTGCGCCCATCGAAATCAAGTTCTCCATTATTCGTAAACCAATAATTCCGCGGGACAAACGACGCTCTCCGATATTTTTGTAACACTGAAGCGAGCGGCGCAATTCGTTACAGCCGAACGATAAATACTAATTAACGACATCTCGCGAAGGGCCTGAACGCGATAGCGGTCCCGGGTTACGATAGCGCGACAGGATGACTCTTTCCGTTGTGGTTTTCATATTTTCATAACACACGAGCGGCGCTCGTGTGCGCTACGCGCTCACGGTCGGTTACGAGATAAAACAGTTCGCTCGAGCTTACCACTAGTCTGGAGTTCTTTATTATTACTATTATTTCGAATTAAAAGAAACGTAAACACTTGCCAATCCGAAGAGATGAAGAATCAGGTTGCCGTGTTTCCGCACGACGTTGAACGCCTGGCAACACAGGTCAACGAAGTGATGGAATTTCGCCGACGGTTTGTCGCCGCCGTTGATCACGTATGCCATGTCCGACGTGAGCACGAACGGTGTGCGATCTCTGTATGAATAATAATGAAATTGACAAATAAAATACTTTGCGGTCGTTTTTTACCCGAATAAATTTACTGTACACGACTTACCGCTTGAAGTTGCCGAACATCTGAGCATCGCCGAGGAACTTGCCGAAATCTATGTGAAACAGGTGGCCCGAAGTTTTCAGCATGATGTTGTCGTTGTGCCGATCGCAGATACCGAGAATGTAAGTCGCGACGCTGTAGCCGGCGCAGGAGGCGGTGAAGTTCTCGACCGCGCGCTCGTACTCCAACTCCGAGGGATTGTGCTTGGCGAGCCACTCGGCGATCGGGCGATCCTTGAACGATCCCGTAAGGCCGAATTCGACCTGTATCTTTCGCAGTGTCTCCGCGTTCGTCACCATCTCTATTATACCGCGCTTGTTGCCCGTCGGCACGCAGGCGAACGTCACCATTTTGAGATCCAGACCCTCCTTCAGCCAGAGCTTGTCCATTATTCGAACCATCTGGAGGGTCAGCATATCCTGCTGCAAATCGTCGCCGACCTGCCGCAAAGTAAATAAGTCGTAAGCAGGTATTTAAAACAGATCATTTCGGGGTGAAAAAACGTTGGTTCAATATCGCGACTCACCTTGAATATCGCTGGACTGATCTCGTTGTCGCAACCGATAAAGTTGATTTTCAACGGCAGTGTGAACGAGGGAAAATACGAGCATGTCTGGACGTTAATGCCAAAGGCCTGCCGGCTCGGCGAGAGCGGCAGGCAGGTGCCCTCGTCTTCCGTGAGTTGACAGTGGATGTTCTGCAGGCCAACCTTCAGCGACTCCAATCGAAGCGAATCCTTCGTGATCTTTATGTTCTCCGCGACCTCGTGCAGACTCTGGGAAAGCAATTTACCAGTATTTAACTTTTCCAAGAAAGTTTCGCGCCGCGCAATTAAATTAACGAGGAAAGTGTGTACCTTGACCAACAGTTGTTGCGTCAGGAAACTATTTCTCAACGCCTCGCCAACCACGGCGAGCAATGCCCTCAGCATCAATTGAAGTCTTCTTTGGTAGCGGGCGAGGCTTATGCTTTTGTCGTCCTCCGGCGAAGCGTCAGGAGAATTCTAAAAAAAAAAAGAAAAACAAAACGTTTTGACAAAAGTGTCGTGACGCAACGTCGAAACATTGACTCCCGATGAAGTGAATAGGATTTGGATAGGAAAGACATTCGACATCGATGACACGGTGGATGATCACCCGACCTGTACCTGGGGGCTCTGTCCCGGGAGCGCCTGGGTCAGAAGCCAGTAGATGTGATGAGCGACTCTTGGGGAGAGCAATGCACGCTCCAGTAGAAATCTCGCGAGAGGCGACGCCTCGTAGGTCTCGTGCTTCAGCGCCTGGAGCAGTTGCGGCAGGTAATCGACGAGCTCGTCGTTGTTTAGCTCGTGAATCCATCCCACTGCTTTTTCGCGTACTTTCAGATCGGGGAAACTAACCAGAAATAGATAATATAATTCATCTCACTACCATATCATAATACGATGGTAAAACGGATCATCCCACGGACGCTATTGAGCCGAGTGAAAAAAGAAAATCCACGATTTAAATTAAAAAATCCTCACCAGGGCAGCAACAACTGCAGAGCTTGAACCGGCGGCAAGGGACTCCAAATCCTGAGCGACGCGTGAAGATCCGGCAAGCAGGCCCAGTCCCAGCTGTGCGCGGCGAGCAGTACCTTCGGCAGCGCTTCGGGCTTTTCGTGCAAATAATGACGTTTCTCCCACAGAATTTCTCTCTCGTCTATCGGCGGCCTCGAGAACGTGTCCTGTTGCGTGATGTCGATCAGCAGCTCCTTTGTATTTTGGTCGAGCGAATCAATGTCCAAAGACTCGACGTCGTGATCGCGGAGTTCCGTGGGGAACAACACTCTTCCCCCGTAGTCGGGTAGTTCTATACCGATTATCGGATTTATGTCTCCGTGAGGGTGAATTCCCGGAGCGGGTGCGGGCCCCAGTCTTTTGTCCGCGATCGCCGGCCAGAGGGACAGGAAGAAACTTCCTTGGCTCATCACTCTGCACGTCGACAACAAATTGTATCGTGATTTCGTCGAGTTTGATTGCGTTAAATAGTAGCGTCGACTGTTTGCTCACCCGTCGTAATCGAAGAACTGTATAGCCCCCCATCCGAGCTCCTCCTTTTGCATGGAACTCTCGTTCGAAGAATTGGAGTCGTGCTCCGAAGGCTGCAACGTTCGCCCGTAAACCACCAGTACCAGTCTCGCTTCGCGCGGCACCTGGCACACGCTGATACCTCGAAACTCCAGCCTAACACGAACGCATTCGGTTTTAAATCTGCAGTACGCTGCGCTTTTTTTCTTGTTCTTGTCACTGGATATACCACGGGGCTTACCAGGTGTTGAACAAAATTCGCGGATGAAAATTCGTGCTGACTGTCATCGGATCCGAGAGCACGGGATTGCCGACGGGTCGCGTGCCGTGGAATATCTGGGCGGCGACGATGTAATCGTCGTGCTTCCACGAACCCGGGAGTCGGTGTATAGCGCCAACTCGTACGATCACGGTGTCCAGTACTTCCGACGAAACCAGTGTATCTACCGAATCGCAAATGTTTTGAAAGTCGTTAATACGAAAACTCTCTCGGGTCTGTGGAAAAAACCATAATAACTTTTGAAGTTCAACGTACTTGTTGGAAATTCACCGCGCGTGTTCAGCTGAAAATCAACCCGAAAAGCGTGACAATAGGTCTCCACGAGATCTTGAATAGCGTCGCGAATTTTGTGACAATGAGTGCCAATGACGTCGGGAAACTTGGTTCTCAGCGTGACGACCGAGTAGTCGCCGTCCTCGTGCAAAACCTCGGGCTTTTTGCACTCGATATGAGCCGTGTGTACTTGGGGCAAGAATTGGCAGCAAGCGTTCACGAAGTTATCGACGGCTTCGGTAATCTCGCAGGTCTCTATGTTTCCCATGAGAGCGCAAACGGCTTTGACCGCTTGAACGACGCTTCGGGGTTGCAATTGCGGCAGCAGACTAGAACTGTGATTCGACGTTGCCAATTGTATAGCGGCAGTTTCCACGCGTTCCATTTCCTTTTCTACGGTTTCTGTGGAATTACGTTATGTTAATATAAACACGGATGAATAATATCTGAGTTTTTAGGGAAGAAACGCGTCCATCATTGGTTAACGACGTACCGAGCAAAATCAGTAATGCGTCGTATGATATCGGCTGCCGGGGTTCGTTGGGCAAGATTTCTTCTAACGTTATTGCCTGATCTCGATTATCATCTTGAACCTGGAATTACGCAGATGCATTATTTAACATGAAGTTGTCGCATTTTCGATGCAAATTTTATTTAACAGTTTCTGGTGTAACACGGATACTACGCAAGTTTTTGTCTCACCGTTCTTGCAATAGATCGTTTCATCTGCGCTTTGGTCATGATAGCCAACTCAATGTCCTTTTCCAATTTTATGCACTGATGTATATACTCGTACTGCGCGAGAATCGTATTGGGAGCAAGATATTCGGCTAAGCCCCAGACACGTAGGCAATACTTTTCCACGTTCACCGTGTCTTCATCCTCGAGGGAACAAGCAACGTTGAGAATAACGTGCTCAACGCTACAGTTGACTGTGGAACGAGAAGAAAAAAATTACCATCACAAAAAATCCCATGAGTCGTTCGATTCACTGGTTTTACGTCGCGTCTGATGAACTCACCGTCACAGGTGAAAGTTATGGACGGAACCGGGTCGCTGCTACCCGGAAGTTGCGGATAAACGACTAATTTGATGCTGGTGCCATCGGGATACATGCTTTCCATCATGGGACTTATTATGTGACCGATGTTTGTACTGGGATCGTTGAAAGGGAATTCACCTGCACAGATTTGTGTATTTATTTAGAAAATGATAATAATAAAAAAACATGAAATAGCAAATGAATTACATAAAGTAAAGAACACACTGAATCACAACTGTGAAAATAAACGAACGATGTATATAATTCATTATTCCCAGTTCCAGCCCACGGACTACCCCAATGAGAAGATATCACGTTACGTACCTCGAACTGACTTGATCATTTTATGGAACGCTTTGAGGTCACAGTCATGTAGAGAGGCACGAGTTTTAACTACCGTCACATTTTCATACAGTCGAGTCTGCCGCTTTTGCTGCAAACAAAGGTAAGCGTCATCCGCACGGCCTGCGAAAAAGGGATTCCAATTTACTTTAAAAAAAAAATACTCACTCGTCGATCGAGTGACGTTCTTCTCCTCTCTATCGTATTCCATGCCGACGAATTTCTCGGCGGCAGCGGTGGCGGCGCCGCCGGAGAAACGGCCGGTGATTTCGCCGTTTTTTCCACGGCTACGTACACCGGATCAGAGTTTACGCTCTCATTTGTGCTATACATGTAGTCGAATGGATCGAAAGGATCGTAGACGGATCCGCTCACCTGGGATTCGGTATCTGAAAATTTCAGGAATAGCGTGATTGGCGTGCTTAATCGATAACGAGATTACATTTCGATAAGATAGTTGCGTCGATAAACATTCTCAATGCCACTATTTTTTTTTTTCAACCCGAGGAATGAGCATTTTTGGCAGACTATCAGATGCCCAAACGGGATTCACTGAACGGGGTTTTGATTGGACGGGGTTTTGAAAGCCTCCATTGGTCGCGCAATCAATGAATGTACGAGAAGTTAATTATCGACACAAAGGCCCAAACAGGAATCGGCATAGCCAATCGCCGAGCAAGCATTCGAATCCCAGATCGATAATTGGCTGCGCTCGTGAGTCATATTTTTGTAAGCGTAAGCAGTATACACGGAAAATGCGATCATTACCTTCTTTCGATTCCATAAGATTGCCGCTAATATCCTCAGTCTTCACGAGAAGCGGGTCGAATGCCTCCAGAACGCTCACTCGCACGTTTGTTTTGTCTTCGATGCTCTCGAAGACGCTCAGATCTATAAGATTACTATTTGGCTTCTTCTCTATTACTTTCAAAACGTTAAGCTGCCCATCGTCGATCGGGAACACAGGCTTCGATGCGCCACAGACGGGTGGCGTCAGGCCTGGTCTATAATTCATAGGCAACGGTGGAATCTGTAAGTGACAAAATGGTAAATAAGTCTAACGCTCACTCTTTTCAGAACAAATTTAAAGGGGTGGCGGGGGGGGGGGGTGGATGGCCTGGTCGATGTATAATGAGCTATGGGTGCTAATGAGCGTGGCATCTACTGAAAATCCTACAACGGCACGAATGAAATCTACGATCGGTTGCATGAAGAATCGATAGGATGCTAGGAAATGAATTACGATCGCCCTTTCTTTTCTCCAAAAAGGTACCTGCGCGAAGAAATACTGGCTAAAAGTAAAGAGATTCCAAGCAGGCTAGAATGTGGAAAAATTCGTTAGTTGTTGAGAAATTCAGAATTCCGAAGTAAATTACATCACCGATGAGAGATTAGAGTCAAAGACAAAAATGGGCAGACACCAATATTCCAAGTATCAAGACAAAAAATCGAAATCATAGGAGAGTAAAAATTAGCTAGAAGATCAGATTTCGCCCATTCTCCAGACAGAAAGTCAGACAAAGCAGAGAGAAATAGACGTGCCTGTGGGACTCCGTTGGTCATGTTGCTGCTTACACTGCTGGCCCTTGACATTACGGGACTTATTCCTGGAGTGCCGGGAGTGCACGGCGCCGTGGAAGCGCGAGGTCCCGGCGACAGCGAGTGATACCTAAAGTCGCGCGACTGGTAAGCCGCGGCCGAACTGTTGCTCCGCGACACTCTGGACGATCGTCGTAGGAGCGCTGGATGCGTGTCCCATTTCGGCTCGATGGGAGCTTTGCTGCAAGTCAAACGGGTTAATTTGTTATTTGCCGGAGACCCCTATCTCGGTCAAACCAGTTCGAGCGTAATAAAATTGATTCTTACGGCGGTGGGGGCGGCGCTACGGTGCAATACTCGTCCAGATGATTGTCCTGCTTGATCGGACTGGTGAAGTTGATGAGGTCCGTTCCGGCGTTCGAGTTATTGCCACCGTTATTGGTGGTCGAATTTCGTCTGCAGGGAATAGGCGGGGGCGGGGCAATTATCGCCATATTTTTCGGTTGACTCGCTCCCGGCCTGGGCCGGCTACGCAGTTGAAACCTTTGATAAAACAACGCGTCGTCGTGTTAAAAAACCGTGCTAAACGTATTTTTTAATAATGTACCGAAACAAATCACGGTAAATATAAATTTATATGTGTGATCATTTTTATTAATTTCAGTGACAAATTCCCGATTTTCACGATAAACGATGATAACTGGCGAATCCAGCATTAAGAATGGTAAACACGAGGCGCATACCTATCTCCCGATTGGAGTACACCATCTGCCTCAGGAACGGCTCCGCTGCACGAACCATTATCCTGCTGCAGCAGCTGATGCTGCTGTGTATAAGGCACTCGCACATGATTCCCATACTCCAACTGTTGTTTCTGCAGCTTGAATTTCTCTAGCGCCAGACTCTCCAGGCTAAGCGCTTGGGCTCTCTCCAGATCCTCTTGAAACTGGCGATCATAGTCTATCACCGCCTGTCTTTGGGTATGTACGTTTCTACTATAGTTTGACATCTGGAAAAATCACACAAAACTCCAATTACAGCTACAACAATGCAGAGCTATGCAACAATGCACAGCTAAATAACAGACGAGTACAATAAAAAAATAAAAGAAAAAGATCGCAATGCGAACGCTCCAAATCGCGTGTGCTCCAAAACGGGCGACAGACAATGAAAATAACGACTTTTACGTCGATCGCGTTCACAACAAAGGAGGCAATTGACATTTATTGTCTCGCACTGGCCGCGCGGAGCTTGTGCCAAATAAGGCTAAAGGCATTCGCGTCGTTTGGAGCCAACTCTCGTGGGTGTATAAGCACCGTTGGAGAAAATAATCGAGCGACGACGCTGATGGCTTCGATCGAGCGAGAGACTGATACCACTAACGTTTATAATCAACGCTGCATCGCGATCAAATCACCGATATTTTCTCAAGTTCGCGAACGCAACGCGTGCCACGGACAATAACGAGCGGAGCGCGATGTTGACGCTCGCATATTTAAAGGTCCACTGTCAGCCTGGCACGGAGTACACAACGGCGAAATTAGCGCCGCACACACAGCCACCGCGAAGTGAACGCGGGACGCTCGTGAAAGCAAATGTCCCGTCGTCGTAGTCGTCGTCGTAGTCGTCGTCGTGTATATTCTCGCTTACCCTGGCATTATTGTAATGGGATGTTGTGCACTAATTCACGCGTACGATGTACAAACATGGGCACGGCGAGTCGTCCTGTGTACGCGCGAACACCGTTACTTCAGAGTCGTGACATCACGGTGACATCTTCGATTCACAGTTCAACACATCCGCGTAAAATTGTCTCGTCCGGATGTGCTGCATGTTGGCTCCGCGAGAGCTCCTTGAAGTTAGTCGTTGTGGGCCTCGGCTCGCTCACGCAGGTGCATTGAACGTGGTCGCTATTGGACGGGGCGGCCCGACCGCCGAGTGCAACCGAGACTACTGGCGCACCGGTGCGAAGCGCGTCGATTCTTATCCGGTCTTATCGCGCGGATTGCGTGGGCCAAGGAGCTCCGCTGTCAACGGGAATTCGTGGGCGAAGGGTCTGAGGGGGACGGACTGACCATTGGCCGATTATGGTCGCAAGTGTAACGCACGATGATAAAAGTCTCGCGCGAATCCACCGCCCGGGCAGCACCGGCTGACGATTCCAGCGCGGGAAGATTCGATGGATTGAACAGGGAGACGGGCGAATATTCGCGGGATACAAGCATTTGATAATCGATATTGAAATGTTTAATAAATAATCATTGACCGTGGAGGGGATAATTGTAAGAGGGGGTTAATCGGATTGTATTTTTAAATGTAGAGGACGAACTGACCAGTTGCCGATTAAGTTTGTAAACACGTTTCGGGATTTCGCCGTTTAGGCAGCACCGGATGGTCGTTCGAGCGCGGAGAATTAACAGATCCAACAGAGCAGAGATTGATGTAAGATAATAACTGTACTGCAACGGAAACGGGACGTTACATGGGGAGTGAAGTCGGAGAAAAATAACTGCGCTTTTTCGCATTTTGACAGAAACGTTTCCTTGACTTCAGGCTACACATAGGAATAATATATATAATGCCTATTTATATATATTTCTCGCAATTATATTGCCCATCAGGATATGTGGTTGTCAGGAGATTTGAATGAGATAAACATTGATTTTCAACGCAGAACGATACACTCTCTCGTTGATTTGAAGTCCAATTCAATATTCCCGCCTCTTTGCAACGAGCCCCGCGCCATTCGAGCTACACGTCACTGTTGCTTTCTAGAGCGGCGGAATATGTCGTGAAAGGCAAATTTCTACCTGAATTCGAAGCGATAACTGCCAAGGACAGATTCCTTTATTATCCTCAGTCTTATCTCGTATTACTGTGATTTATTCAACCGTGTAATACGCAGCAAGGAATTAATAAATAAATGTGTCAAAGCAATAATTTTCTGGATATATGAATTTTATTTCGATATTTGTTTATTTTTTCACAAGCATTACGATTGTACACGTTTACGATTACGAAAATAAGTGCATACAATTATAAAATAAACGGAAAGACAAAGCATTTTTTACGACCGCGTGGTTTTTTGTTTTCTTTACGACGAGCTTTTACCTTCGGGGATCGCTTGATAGTGCAATTATTCTGAGAGGCGGAGGCTTTTTTTTATCTTTCGTCAAGTCATTCTGCATTTATTAGCGGTGTGATGTAGCGCCCGCCGAGCTCTCGACCTTCTTACTCGGATACTCCGTGCGCCTCGGAAATGCAATTCGTTCAAAGACCTCTATGAATAATTGAAGATACTATGTAACATGGCATTCTTTACAAATCAAAGTTATCTCATATGCATTTTATTTCTTCCGCGAATATAAATAAAGTATTTCCATAATTTATTGCCGAATTAACGAGATTTTCAAGCTTGACGTCCGTTATTACTTAATTTTCATGAAAACGTTACCCACGTGTGCGTAGTTTTTTTAAAAACGCGCACACGTGCATCTTTATCAGCAAATCACATTAACGTTGGCCGATAACTTTGCGCACTTCGAAAAAGTCGTGACGACAACCGCTCTATCCGTGAACGCAAATCCGTGACGCATGATTTTGCATTTCATTAACATGCGTAATGCGTAAGTTTCTGCGTACACTTTACGAATCAATATTGATCAAACTCCCCTGATAATATCGCCGATTGATCAACGACGCTGCACTTGTGTACTTTCGAGGGCGAGTGCTTATACAGAGCAGCAACGACGAATGCGTCCAATCGCTGCGGAAATTAAGGATGGCGTCTGAGTGCCGTCTGAAATATCGAGGAGAAAATTGCCCGGTGAGCTCGGTTGAAGGCAAACGCGAGTCGCGTGTCAAGATCAAGGTTTCCTCATGCACAGCTATTAAAAGCTAAAAAGCATCGCACACATTCGGACGTCCGTGCAACGGCCGCGAGCGCGCGCACCGCACGGCACCGCGCATGCGCGTCGCCTCGATCGATTCGATTGTTGGGGGATTCTCG
The DNA here is from genome assembly GCA_963932165.1 of Pimpla rufipes. Taxonomy (NCBI): domain Eukaryota; kingdom Metazoa; phylum Arthropoda; class Insecta; order Hymenoptera; family Ichneumonidae; genus Pimpla; species Pimpla rufipes. The sequence goes on from OZ010635.1 coordinate 15,652,492, forward strand.
ATAGGCGCGATCGTGGCTCGCTCGGTTTTCAGCTGGCAGATATAGCGTGTGCGCCGTCTCTCCCCACACGTGAACCACGTGGTTTACGAGCGCAGGCGCGCCACGTGCTCCGAAACTTAACCCAATTATCTCGCAGTTATCGGTACAATATTTCGGTCGAATTATTTTAATGAAATGCGAGAAGGTCGCGGCCTCAGTGCGAACTTGTCCGATCGATCGTATATAAATTAACAAGTTTCCCGGACTCGCCCACGCTGACACTCGGGGAGCCGCGCGCGGCCGACGATTATTCGCGTGTGAAACGAGCGAACGGGGGGGTAAGGTAACCGTGCGGTGAAGCAGCGCGCGAGCCAGTCTGCCGGGGGGCAGCTTGCGGCAGAGTGCGAGGAGGAACAACGCACAGCCCCATTACGACACGATCAACGAGTACGATCACATGTCGCCCGTGTGAATGCGGAATAGTTCGGTCTCGTTTCGTCACGAGCGAAGATTTGCCGCCGTCGCCGTCGCCGTCGCCGTTGTCGCCGCATGTGTGTTGTAACCGCAGGTGACGACGAATTAACGCGATCCGCAGGCTCCTGCGGATCGAACCGCGTGGGCAAACACGCACACGCGACTCACTTACGCGGAGCCAACACAGTCGCGGCGCGTTTCGTCGCAAAGTTATAAGACGAGGGTGGGTGTCGGGAAAACAACTACGTGAACGCGGTTATTCAATTGCGCGACAGCTATGAACGTCGAGGACTACGAAACTCTGCCGACCGCATCGGTCGCCGTTCACATGACGGCAGGTGCTTTCGCCGGGATTATGGAACACTGCGTCATGTATCCACTTGACAGTGTCAAGGTAATAAAATCTCTTTTTCCGTTTCGCTCTCTCTCGCTTTCTGCTTCTCGAGGGTCTTTACATAACCTACTTCGATCCCCGCGATCGAGTCGCGATAAGGACCTCGCCGACGAATTCGAGACTCTCGCGCGTCTCGCGAGGAGCAATTTTTTCGGAATTTCGTCGGCACGACGTAATTGGGCCTTTGGGACGAAGGTTACGTTACTGTTATCGTTACGCCAGTGCCGTGCGTAATAATTGCGATGCTAATGACGTCCGCCACATGCTTCTTACACTTTTCCTCATCAGGGGGGAAACCCCTGGATTTCATAGAATTTTCATGTCGTATTCATGACACGCAGCCTCTCAATGCAAAATCTGCTTCTCTGAAACTCTGTCACGCTTAATTCCCGAAGCATTGAAGCGTTGGCTATGGAGGAAATTATCTTATTATGTGTTACAACGGTGTGCACTTTGTCAACATTGGATGTATCCAATAACGCGCAATGACTCAGAAGAGTCACATCAATTGAAAATGATTTAGAAAGAGCCACGAGTCTCGGTATGTCTGATAACGCTGTGACTGCAACATCTTTTTATATCCACACATGGGAATCCCTTCTGTCGTATGATCAAACAGATAAAACTATCTGTATACTGGTTTCCGTTCTTTTTTTTTTTTTCATTGCATATAGTCGGGTTCCTTTGGGAGTTGATGTAATTTTAGATCGGTAGCTTAAGTTACTGAGGTTAGAATGCCCAGTACAATCCAGTTTATCTGCACGAGTTTTCTAGCTGATGCAAAACTGCAGTAAAACAAAATTGTAATTATCTTGAAGAGGAAAACATGACACGGACACTCTCAGCTTTTTTTTATTAACTTTGCTTTTTCACAAAAAAGTTTCCTCCGATTTATCACGTCGATATGTTGATTTATTTTTTACCATGAGATACGTTCGCTCAACAGTTATTGCCAGATGCTGATTATTGACTGCTACCAGTTGAGGCACCTTCATCATTCACAATTTTCCTGCTGCAGTGTAACTCAAGCTTGACGTACAACTGAATGCACCGCTTCCTTGTGCGCTGCATGTACTTTAGGCATATGCGTTATATAACATACCAGTCTTGTGCAGCAGGTTCTATTTCTGATACGCTTCGTAGTCTACGAACTAGACTGATCCAATTCTTTTCCACGAATCAGTTTCACTGGGAATCTCCCTCTTCAGCTCACAGACATTATGATCTCACCAAAATCTAATCTTTCTGGAACCAAAACACATTTATTTATTTAAAAAAAAAAAAACAATAAGTATTAATGTAACAAAGCATTGTTATCGGTATAGGGACAAAGAAAGAATTTTATCAAACAGAAATACAAATTTACAAGCATATTTGTCCACTTGGAAAGATAAGATGACTTTCCATTGCTCCTAGACATGACAAGGCACGTTGGTTTGAAAGTTGCATGTCACTCTGTTTAAAAGAGGCGAATGGGTCGCTTCTGCGTTATTAACACGTTGTCAAGCAGGTTGTCAGATCCCATGACTGGTTGTGAATTATGATCTGTGATTTCACGTTCATTCAGAGAATCGCGGAATTATGGAGTGCACGTGGTGGTTGCCTCCCCCGATAACGCTCGTAGCAGCGGGCGAAGCGCTCCGATTACGCGCGGGAAATAATGCGACCGAAATATATTGTTTACAGACGAGAATGCAGGCGTTAACGCCGGGCCCGGGTGGAGGTGGAGGAGTCGGCGAGGTTCTGACCAGGATGGTTCGTCAGGAGGGCGCTCTGAGGCCGATAAGAGGGATAGGCGCGATGGTAGCCGGCGCGGGACCGGCTCACGCGCTCTACTTCTCCTGCTACGAGTTTCTGAAAGAGAAAATGCTTCACTCTAAAACACCCACACAATTCAATCATCTAGTCTACGGAGTGGCTGGCTGCGTCTCGACGTTGCTTCACGATGGAGTCATGAATCCGGCCGAAGGTACATAGACTCCAATAGTCGAACCGTCGATCGAAAAAACACGAAACAAAAAAAAAAATAATCGCCGCACGCGACGATCGTTTCGCGTTTCCACTCACACAATCGTCTCGCATTGCAGTGGTCAAACAGCGGTTGCAGATGTACAACTCACCGTACAGGAACGTCATAAGTTGTATAAGGCATATTTACAAAACAGAAGGTGTATTCGCTTTCTACCGAAGTTATACAACCCAACTGGCCATGAATGTACCGTTCCAGAGCATACACTTTATCGCCTATGAGTTCGGGCAATCTATCATGAATCCCGAACACACGTACAATCCGAGGGCTCACGTGATTTCTGGTGAGACAAGAGTAATTAGATTCAGATTGGTAATCACTCGGCGAATCGACGAATTTTGTGTACTATGATATTGGGCGTTTTTAGGCGGTTTGGCGGGTGCAGTGGCGGCCGCGGCTACGACGCCCTTGGACGTTTGTAAAACGCTTCTAAATACGCAACAAGACGGACACGCACACGGAATGATCGATGCGGTCAAGCGAGTCTACAGATTTGGCGGTGTCAAGGGCTACTTCCGCGGTCTGACCGCGCGGATACTCTATCAGATGCCCGCCACCGCGATTTGCTGGTCGACGTAAGTTGAAAAGATTACTTCACATTTTTGTTCTCCTCAGCAATACTCGCAAGGGCAATGAAATGCGTTAAACAATTGCTGTATCAATATTTATGCGGCACGTTAGTGCTATTCGCGGAGTGATATCGCGCACTGATAAAAGCCATTCGTTCGCGCCTGACTGTTATCATGACATTGTGAATCTAATCTCAGATCAGAACTACTGGTTGACAGACACGAGCGTGTTAAAAAAAACGTGCAGAGATTCGATCGTAGCGACGCGAGATCTTGCGAAATTCTGGAACGTGTATCTTTGATCGGTTTTCTCACAGATTTAACGACTAATTTTGCAGGTACGAATTCTTCAAATACGCGCTTCACGACAGGCAGGATGACACGCGGCCCAGTTCGGCAAGTGACGATATCGCGAGCAGCGCGAACTCGTGTCAACCGCCCGTTCCGCGGACTAGTAGCTTTCAGGGAGCTGGACTTTACTTCAATAACAAAACACCCGGGCCAGTGTTGCTCGACGTGACTAGGAGCTAGGCATGTATGAAACATCAGTCAGAGCTCCCCGCGATATTTGATAACCTCGCGATAATAAGGCCCGCCAGGTGCCAATTTTTTATATTTCGAGAGTTTATTATTGATGACCGAATATTTTGTTAATCCGGCTATTAATACGAAACCATCACCTACGTACAATAATTCGTGACAAGGAAAGAGGGGAGAACCCGAAACGAAAAGAGATAAGAACGATTGTCGCGACGCAAAGCGACAACGATATATTCGTAAATTAAACTAAAAATCGTCTATTGAAAATTGAAAACGCGGAAAATGTAAACTTTCAGCCCAGTGCAGGTCGCGGGCTTGTCGAACAAACGAAAAGAAAAAAAAGAAAGGAAAAAACTAACGTTAACTTTGTTTTCGATTAGCGTCGAAGCACGTGTTTTGCGTAAGATGCACTTTTTATCTTTTCACCACAAGCAGCATTTACGGGACGATTTTCCAACCTAACGGATCTTCACGAATGATCTACACGACGGATAGCGGTACATAGTTTCGCTTGTTAATCAAAACTCGTTGAATTTTTGCCGTTAAATAAAGTGTTCGACCGCAAGCGTTTTTTCGTATGCCCGTGTTAACGTACAGCGGGGAATGTAGTGGTTTATCAGTAAATTGCCAATATCCGAGAGTATTAGAGCGGCGTCCAACGAGAAAGAGAGAGAGAGAGAAAGAGAGAGAGAAGCTTCAAATGATGTCGTATAGTCATGTATAGACACATCTCTTGTGACAATGAAGAAATGAAATGAAATTGTTTTATACCGAGGTTTACTTTATTCCCGAACTCGATACGGAGACATGTGCAAACTTGTTTACATGCTCCACTATATACCAACTCAGTGATATTGATATTCAGACGTCACTAAACTCGATGATTATTTGACAAACGAAGAATCGTATTACCGGCTGCTGTTCGAATCATTGACACGAAACGAGTGAAAACACTTAGCCGCGGCATTGTTCATTGGGAGCATCGATAATTCGCGGAAAAAGAATAATAGTTGTACATTCTCGTAATAATATTGCTCAGATGGTTGCGAAGACGACGAGCTCGCGAGCGAGGCTTCCCTTGAACAGCGTCGATGGCTTTGATTGAGATCGATTACTCGAAGGCAGCCTAAATAAACACTGTACAATAAGCCTATGCTAAGACGACATTGGTGGGCGCATGCAGAATATCGGTAATTGAATAGCGATAGCATAATTAACGTTGCATACATGAGTATTCTTAAGATAGACGATGTTTTTGATTTCCCATTTTTTCGATTTTTTCTTTTGTTTCGAAATGATATCTCGGACGAACCATCGACGTTTATAACGTCCGTAAGCAATCGACGACTAAACAGTATTCGCGTTACAAATTAAAATAATCAGTTAATAACTTACATTCATCGTGTTATACGAAATAATGGTTCAATATTATCATTCTATTGAATTCCCATATTACGCGGGGGGCGATCGATGTTTGATCGTCTTCCGTATATTATACACGACCCATAAATCAAATTTGAAGCAACACGATTACGGACCGTGGAATTGTAGTTGCCACTTGTTATTCGAGTCGTATGGCAGGTTTTCGTTGTGAGAATATAGAAACGAAGTCTAATCCCTTATGGAAATTTGAGGGTATCGGTTCATCTAATTGTATATTTTTTGTTCTCTTTTGTTCCACAATATTGCTTCCTGTGGCTGTGATAACTGGGTCAAATTCATTCGATGTTGACTTTACGAGGGGGTAATATCACGTGAAAACTCATAACTTCACGCCATATTTATTTATTTTTTATAATGGATTTCCAGTCGAGCCTCTAAACGTGTTTCTGGTAGTTGTGCGGATATAACTATATCGCTCGTATGTTTTATACTACCTCAAATCGATAGGCACTTTTCTTCCAAAAAAATTTGACTTGAAATTTGCGTTCTTTCAATTGAAACCACCATGTAAATAGCGCATGCTCCCACCTGTACTATTAGTTATTATTTAGTATTCAATCTAAGACCGATGCTGTACTAGAATACACTACGTTATGAATCCAGAGCTCAAAGCACTGAGTGTATCGATAATGTAAATAAATAATTATACGAACTACACTTCAACAAAGTCGTATGGAAGAAAAACAAATGAACCCTTACGCGTTAAAACTTGACGACAGACAAAAGAAGCGAGAAGCACATATAACCCCGATAGTAAATATTGATTGATAAGTCACAAATGACGGATATTTAGATTTGCAAAATTAAACGTTTTGTACTTTAACTTCGCAACTAAAGCTAAACGTTTCTTAACAATGGCTGGGACGTCTGGCGGGTTGTGCACAACGCGATGTCAATTATTTAATGCGGAAATGAATAAAAATGAAACCAAGCTGAGAATGAGATGGTTCATAAAGAATCGTCAGCTGTTGTTGGACAATTTGAGGGACGACAAACTGGTGAGAAACGCGAAAGAAATGCGAGACAAGTTGGAGGAAGATCGTCGGCGGCGATCTCGCGAAGACGCGGAAAATGTATGTATAGAATACAAGTTCTTATGGATTATGCGCGTAAATTTCTTTCCTTTGGACTGCTTAATCTACATTTTTATAGGTCGAGGTGGACAAACCGTATCCTGTGTGGAGACTGAGCAAACAAGATGGCTCAGTTAATTTGGATGTAATGAAACCAATGGATCCTTCTACACGTGATATTCTCTACCAAACCGGCGTGCAGAGTTATATAACTGGACGGAACTATTTGCACGAAAGGTACGAATAGAGTTGAAAATAGCAACGAGCCATTAGCCTGCATGCGCTCCATTTCAATATGTAGATGTAAAGCCAAGCCCGAGAATCGATTTTACTACCCCGATTGCACGAATTGGCTGTACGGCTGGCGTTTGTCTGACTATCCCCCGATACCAGCTACAAAATTCGGCAAGAGTGCGATAGTCAAACAAAGTTTTTACCGACGCAATACATCGAGCCTTCAACGCGACCCCGATTCAGAACGACAATGCCAGACGACGAATGCGAAAAACTTCAATGACATACTCACGTACTGAAAAGAGGAAAAAAAGTACGTCAGTCGGGTCAGCAAGCAGTGGCAAAGCGAATACTAAACAAAGAAAAGACGCAAGGCCGGTTTTGACAGTTGACATTTCGGGTGTCAAAGATTCGAGACAGAAATGTCACGAATGCTACATTTCCGTGATATTCAAAAACAGTGAAATAATTTGAAAAAGAAAAAAAAATCGGAAAACTAGAAAAATGAAGGAAGTACAAATACCGAAGGTTTTACCGCGGTGGTACCAAGATCTATCTATACCCCAGGTACATTGATTCGTAATAATTTGTTACTGCGACGTAAATGGAGCTGTATTTTGATAATTCTTACGACTTATACATGTGACCTGAAAATATGAAGATGCAGAATGTTTTTGCGCTGGGGGATATCATGCGAGCCGATTATGCGGAACGGGTCACTGGTCGGACTCAGCGTGCGCTCGGTGATATCGGAGTCACGTCGACTTTCGTAAAAATAACAGCGGAACAGATCAAAAAAATTCGACGGCTCACTGATCTTGACCCAGTTAAATTCTTGTGCGAGATATATCGAATTATCACAGGACAATCGTTTATCGACGAAGAATACAGTTTGTGCTACTTTTATTTAACAACAAGAGATGTCCAAATATTCGAATAAAAATGTGCGATAGATTAATTCCAAAAACGTACGTTTTAGAGAAAGTCTACGATTGCAACGAGAGAATAATCTTATCGGCAATCGCTTTTCTCACGCTACCGGAAACAGTCATCGAGTTGCATCGAAGAATTCCTATGGGAAGCGTTCCAAAACTCCCTCCGAAACGTGATAAGAATCCACAGTCGTCCACTAAAAATGCGCATCTCATGTTTTCGTGACATTCGACTATTTTTATGTTACAGCCGTACCAGACAAAACTCCACCTCGAAAACGAGCCAAGTCTCCTTACTTGGAGCCACTATTCACTCGTCCTGACTGGCTGACCTACAAAGAGGAATTGGATATTTGGAGAAAAGAGTGTCAAAAGATCGCAATTCCCAGAGTGATTTTGCCACCTTCTCTCGAACATTCGAGAATTCACAAGGTCCCAACTGTCGTTTCGCTCGAAGAAATCAACGCAGGAAACGTCGAGAAACTCGAGTCTTATCAGGAAGAAATAACAGATAAGAAAAAAGATAGTTCGAGGGTACCGAGAATTGGAAGCGAGACGCAAGTGATACAGGAGGAGAAGACAGTTGATAAGCCCGAAGAGGAGAAACAGAGCAGCGATTTCTCAACATTCCTTGTGCACCAGACGAAATTTAAGCCGTTTGAAGATAATATCGAAAATCTGTTCGATTATTCGAAGGGAAAATATGTCAACAAAAAGGGGGGATTTAAGCCATTTAAAGACAATGTCGAAAATCGATACGAATATTCGAGGGGAAAATATAGCACTAAAAAGTCCTGGCTGGGCGAAAAAGACACCCAATTAATTATCACTGGTTCAACCGTAAACGAAGATTCACCGGATTATCCGATATCTCTCGAGACAGGCGGACTCGCCTACGTCACTCCAGATAACAGTGACGAAAGTTTCTTCGCCGCTCTCAGCAACGACGATGCTATCAGGAAGTCCTATCCACGGGGCAGAGAAAATCTCTCGAGAAAGTGGCAAGAATGGCTTCACAATGCTGAAGAAGACTACAAAAAAGTCGAGAGAGAAGCGAATACGATACTCTCGAGCGTTGAGAAGACATTGAAGCTGATGGGTCCGGAACCGGCTTGCGACAGTTGCTGTGCTTGCAGACAGGCGAAAAAGGCTAATGCCAAGTATCACAAAACAAAAACGCCTCAAATTGTCATTGACTCTGTGGTGTTGGATGGCAATCGAAATAAGTAGGCGTATTAATTATTGAATTAGAGGACTGCAAAAAAATTTGTTTCTTCAAGTGCTACTTTTTCATTTCAGGTACGTGGTGGGCTCTTTGGCGATGAATTCCCCAGCTCCAAGCCCTTCGGAGTCTACTGAAAATCTCCCCGAGGTCATCGCGTCTCACGATAAAATAATTAAACAAAGAATTGTCAACGGAGTGACCGATGATATGGGTGTCACGTCGTATTACGTCTCTGGAGTCAGCAGTCATGTCGAGCACGTTCCACGGAAAGTTGTTAGCTATGCGACGCTTCCAGACCCCATTAAAAATGTACCACCCTGCGGCTGTGCCATAGAAAAAACCATTAACGAAGGTCTGACCTCGGTGTCGAGCGACGATAACATCTCGTGGACGAAGAATCAGCAATTATGCATTGGAAAAAAGTACAGACCACAGGAGGGAGGCGCCAGCTCGTGTCAGGAATATCCAAACGACAAATCGTGCAGAAGAAATCCATTCAAGAAGAAGGTCGACGAGGCTCTCAATGCGGCTTTAAGGGCGAAGGACAATGTGGGAAAGGACAATTATCCTCCGGAAAACAGGAACATGTACAGCATCGCTGAGTTTCGACCCTGTGGGGATGAAGATGGAATGGCTGTTTGCGGTGGTCCATGGGGAGCTGTGAATATTCCCGATGAGGAAGAACTCGCGCGAAGGGCGGCCGAAGCGAAACTCATTTTGGAGGTGCGTTGATTATTGTCAGTAGCCAAGTGAAATTGTAAATTAATAACTGAGTTGAACAGGACAGGTTAATTTGTACAAATATATACAGAAACGCCGGTTTCGTGACATGTTTTATGGACAGTGTGTACTCATTTTTGTAATTCTGTTTAAAGAGTCCACCGTGCGGTGACAAACCTGGACGAGCGATTTGTGGCGCGCCATTCGGAAGTCGGCATCCGATTCCAAAGAAACCGAAGAAAGGCGACGAGGATGAAGAGGAGGAGGAGGAGGAGGTCGACGAAGAAGACCTAGAAGAGAGAAAAAGAAGAGACAGGGAAGCTAACAATAACATTCCGGAGGCGAAGGTTGAAAAGCATCTGAATCGTGGTCCAGGCTGTTCCACGATTTCTGCCAGCAACTTAAAAACTTACAAACCCGGGAAGAATGCGGTAGAATCCACGGAACGCAAACTGACTATGTCAAAGATGCGTAAGCCTAAAAAAGGAAAAACGGTGAAAGCCGACGAAAAAAAGTCTGAAAACGAGTACGAAAGTAAGGCTAAAATGCGAAATCCGCCAGAATCGTCGTTGAGCCTGCAAAGTCCTGTTAAAACTAAGAACAAGCGCAAAGAAAAGGACGAGCACGATAATGAGGATACGGAAACCTCGAGGAAACGAAAAGTCAAAGGGGTCAAGGATGAGTGGAACAAAATGAAAAGATCGGCGGCGAAATTCGCGCCTACGCCGGCGATTCTTCCGGAGCAACCACCGATATTGTGCAAGAGAGAAGAGAGACCATCTTGTTGTGAAGATTCCATACAAGACACCGCACCAGACGACGAATCGATGCAAAACGAAGGCCCCTTTGGGTGGAGAACGAAATCTGAGGAAGAATTACCGCCAGAAAAAACATTGGTGTACCTGGTGGACCCAGAGGAACCCATGGAAAGCATTCCAGTCAGGGCTGGCGGAAGACCGTGCAAATGTCGAGAAAATAGAAATGCCAAGAAAAAATTGCTCTACGGTGTTTCAGGAATGGCAAAAGACGATAAAGGGAAACGCGACGAGAAGATTACCCGTGTCATAGACGGTTTAATTTACGTCACGCCTGAACCGAGCGTTCGCAACAGTGACGAATATATTCCCGAGTACGAACTTTACGATTCGCCCTACAGCCAATGCGAGCGACTGGGGCGAGATCGTAATTTAGAATACATTGAAAAATATCTCGGTCCCAAAAGTCTTATGGCAAAGCAGAGCAGAGCCTCGAGACCATGTTGCGCAAAAGCAAAAGATGACACAGTCAACGATGCGAAGACTCGGGAAACGAAGGAAAACAACGAAGAATCGATGAGAAAGAATTCTGTGTGCGAATCTGCCGAGGAAAGGTGGAAACGTGCGTTTGCAGACAGAGGCTTAATGGACTTTTTCTCTCGTTGCCAAGACGACGTTCCCTGCTGGCTGAGATGCGCCGAATTCTCGAAAAACGGCTGCTGCACGTATCCCAGGACTTTGGTGGTGAAAAAACCCGTCTGTGAGTGCAAATACGAGAGGAAGATTGTCAAACGCGAGGAAGAAAAGGAAAACTGGTTGCGACGCCAGGCGCGGCTCAAGAGCCACAAGAAGCTTCCTTGCAACCAGGTTGCCGGGCTATCGAGGCCTATGCGAACGGAAACTAACCTTGTGATATCCGACGTCAAAAGGATTCCCAGGGGGGTCGATACCGTTGACGATATCGAGTATTGCGTGGATGGAGTGACGCAGAGTCGCGTAATGGGACCAGAAGAGCGGATTCTGTGCGGAGTTGGGATGCATACACCATTGACTACTCCTGAACCGAGCAAAGACAACTTCAATGTCATGAAGTTTCACCGGCATTGGTCACCAATGAATATTCACGATCGAGCGGCGTTTCCCACAAACGTAATGACTGTTATGAGAGCTGATAACAAGCACAATGTAGACAAGAAAACTGCTGCCGAGTATTCTAAATGGCAAACACTTCGTGCCACAGAGGATCACGATAAGAGATTGGAAAAAAATCCCGTGCGATCTGCAAAAACAGATAAAAAAACTAAAAAGCTAATATCTGCGTCCACGACGTCTCAACGTTCCGCAGTCGCATCACGTTCGCTTCGCGGCACTTCGGGGAAGAAACCGGCTGCAAAAATGCTCGGGGAAAGAGATAAGACAAGCGTTTATGAAGAAAAATCAACTGCAGACATTTTTTCGGGAGACGAAAAACCCGTTTCGCACGATGAGCTGAAAGAAATTTCTTCTATGACTGATATGAAAAAGTTGTTGAAGGTATTTTGTGGAATAATCTGACGATAGTTGCTTGAAAAGTAAAGCTTGAAAAATGTACTCAGATCGAGCTTCAGAAAATGGCAAACGAGGGTTTTCTGTTTGCGAGATTACCAGCGTGTTGGCAGTTTCCACAGTTGCAATGGTGGCTCATGTACAGAAGAGGAATTGCTTTGCCACCGGAAGAAAAGAGTAATTGAATAATCGTCTTTTTCCAACAAATGTTTGAACCCTGTTGATTCATTGACCATTTTTTCCATTTTTGTAGAAAATCTTATGGCCCAGAGTCTTCATATATGGAATGCTGCAGATAAAGTGAATCCGAAAAAAATTCATGCTTCTATGTTTGAGGTCCCACAGGGAGTTATGGATAATTGGAATTTTGACGAAGCTGATAAAATAAAGCGCGAGGAACGTAAAGCTGTTTGCAAACTCAAAACGCATTCCTTGACAGTTCATTTGACAGTAAAATATTAATTACAGATAGCGTTGAAGAAGGAAACTTTTCTGAGCAACGTCCGCAAATTGCGAGTCCTTCAAGCTCGAAGTATGTGGGGTACAATGGAATTTGGCAAGTTCCCGGGAATTCCATTCAAGAGAGCCTATTTTACGTACCAGGCCAGCAAAGAAGCGGATGGATTCGTTTTTAAGCCATGGGAAAATAAGTGAATGTAAACAGGCCAGAAATTCTATTCACTGTTAATAAAAAAAATCGTCGATAAGTTCCTGTAAAATGTGCCAAATATATTCATACCACAAAAATATTACTCATGATATCCATTGGCGAGCCAAATGGTGAGATTTAGAAAGTTATCGATATGTTTGACCTTTGGTACATTTTCCAAACATCAAATAGATAACTTTATCAAAATTCTCGTGTTCAACTAATTAAGAGCAATGATTCGTTAATTTTCTTGATAATGCAGATCTAACAGACATTCGAAGATTTATTCTTTCCCGATTATTCGTAAATTGTAAAAAAACACTATGTTAAAACAAATGCAATGACAGAATCAATCTCGAGATAAACATTTCGATGTCCTTTCCCGTCGTCGAAGAAATCATCATTCTGAAATTCGTGAATTTCTCGCGGCCGACAAGCGACATCCCGTGGTGCGTGACAGAACCGCACAATCTGTCACAAATGAAAACACAACCTCCGCGTAACTCCGAAAGATAATAAATAAATAGAGCGTCGTGAACGACGGCAAATTAGACACATCGTTTTTTCTACTGGCGACGACAATGTCCGGATACTTTTTTTACACTTTATTTTACATATTAATGACAGGATGTATAATTTATCCGCCGACGGAATTCGTCTCCGTTGGCCTAACCATAACAGATATATTTTCCGCTTGGTTAGGAAGCGAAAACGAATTTTTCATACAGTACCACATAAAACGAAGCATCGTCACGTTATTCGTGCACGCGATGCTGCCTTTCGGTACCCACAACTTATCTTACTCGTGACTTGTTTTGTTATCTGTGAATCACTGACGTTTTTTTTAATTCCATCGCCCACTGTGTGCGCATGTGTTTTCTTTCAGGATATTTTCTGGGTCTGGTGCTAACGGGCCACGTAGACGCTGCGCAAATGTTCCTCGGTAATGAGCATCCTATTATGTTGACTCTGGCCATTTGCGCGCTGGTCGGACCGATCTACACATTGCACAAAGTTTTGGGCTGGTCCTCCGACGGTTGGGCCTCTCATCCCATAGGAAAAACTCTTGCCGCTTATTGCAACAACAATTCCACATGGATATCCGTTGCCTCGGACATTAATATAGAGTACAGAAGGTACAGTCAAGATTTTACCTGTGTCTGCTTTTAATTGAAATGTAAAAGTTGAGAGATTGATAGACAATAACAATTGCTCCAATTTTTTCATGAAATAACTTGCAAGACTTTCAAATTTGCGTGATGCTCCTTTTGTTGCATCACAGTGAAACATTTGAGAAAAGTCTGTATTTATATTAACAAAGCCCAAATTTGATTGCAGGGTAGAAACGAGACTAGTTATAAATACCAATAGTGTTACAAAAGTCGTTGCCACTGATAACTGGATTGTGAAAGTAACTCCTTACAAGTTGCATGTGGCCCATCAGAGTGACACGACTCTGGTTCTTAACAGAAGCGACACGCATTTAATGTCGCCTGCGACGCGAGGAGAAGTCCAATACGTGAATATAGAGGTAAAGCTCATTTATCTCTGTCATTTTCGTAATTATTTTACCGGTTTATGTTCTCGTTCCAGGTGACACCCAGGAGGCCCGGCGTTCAGAAGTTTAATATAAGGCTCAATGCACTGGACTTCAAGGATCTGCAAGATCGGGTATCTCGCCCTATAACCGTTCTGCCGAATGTGACGTTTCACAAGACTCTCTTGGATCGATTTATCGATACTTTCAAAGAACAGGTTGCGGAAAATTCGCGTTACCAAATCGATCAGGTAATTTTCGATCTCGCGAAATTCTAAGAGATTCGCACACCAGTCAGCAATGTAACTAACAGGTTCTGATAAATAAATTAATTCGTCATTGGTATTAACGAAATTAGTATAACAATTGAGAATTATGATGTTATTAATGGAGTTTGTTAATCAATTACGTGTTAAGCTAAAACAGCAGAAATTTGCGATTTGTCTCAAATTAGCTTTTTTATAGGAATTGGAGCAATGTGTCGGTTGTATGCAAGTTACGTCGAACGTAAAGTTGACGAAGCAATGCGGCGAGTCGACGGACGACGGAGGACCGAATGCCTGCGCAATGTGTTTTTGCCGTCCAATGTGGTGCATAGAATGCATGGCGAAATGGTTCGATTATTTCTTTTTCTTCGCAACATTATGCTAAATTTCTTCGTGGCGAAGCCACGCGGCATTCAATCTCCGTGTAATGCATCTTTTTCCATTAAATCTCGCAGGTTCGCCTCGAGACAAGACGAAGATGCTCCTGAAACTTGGCTCTCGTCCAAGTGTACCTGCCCGCAATGCCGAGCTAAATTCTGTATTCTCGATGTATGTTACGTGAAGACGACGACGGATCAATGACAGTATTCGGTGGACGAGAATACGCTGTACCCATCCTAGTCGCATGCGAATCCGGGATTCACTGACGCAATCTGTACCTCACAAATTAAGCGAATTTAACGAATACTCGATGACAAGGAGTTCTCGACATTTTTTTTCGAGAAGACGGCGCTACCAACGTGCTTCGGCGAACAGTTCGATAGCTTACTAATTTCAAGCAATAAGCAAATAACATGATGCGGAGATTGTTAAATATCGGTCATTTTATTCAAAGAATATTCTACGAAATCGATTATTAAAAAAAATGATCTGATGTAATATATTGTTGTACTGGAGATACGATAAAGATGAGAATTACCGTCCAGAAAAGTGTTTGTCGATGTAATAATACCATTGAAAGATTAAAATTGTCCGACGAATTTCGATCGGTCGGCGTTGCGTACTTAACAAACAATGCAAATCTGAACGCTTAACTTTACCCACCAATTCTCCAGCGTATTTTCCAAGACGCCTAAGCGGCTTGGCAGTCAGAAGTTTTACAGCAAATATACATGTTATCGGACGTCTACGTGACCATGAGCCGCGGCGCAATATTCATGGCCATGAGCTCCTGGAACAGGAGCTTCGCGGCGTAGGGTAATCTGATCTGCGATATCTGTGTCTTGTTCTTGCAGCCCTTGCACTCGAACGTGTTGTTTCGCAAGTTTGCGATAGCTATTAGACCGCAGAAATTGCAGATGTGGATGCGGTAAGGATCGGATACTTCGAAGAGACGTTCCCGGAGAAACTGCGCAGCTCCGTGAGATATTTGACAATCGCGCTCCATCTCCCCGAAACGGAGGCCACCGTCCCTGTAATCGACAGTTTTATTTATTGAAAGTGTCGACAAAACCTCGATATTGAGAACAATGTTTTGTTATTTTGCCCAAAAACGGGGGTGTCAATCTTTGAGAGGTCAATCGACTTTAGGACGTTTATCAACTGACCTGGCTCTGCCCTCCATAGGCTGCCTCACGAGAATCTGAACGGGGCCGCGAGCTCTGCTGTGAATCTTGTCGTCCACCATATGCTTGAGACGCTGGTAGTAAGTCGGTCCCAAGAAGACTTGAGCGTTGATTTTCCGTCCGGTGTGTCCGTTGTACATGACCTCGTTGCCTCGCAACTGATACCCGTACTCGAGCAGAAGAGTCGAGATCTTTTGCACGTTGACCGCGTCGTTGAAGGGCGTCGCGTCGCCGATTTCGCCTTTATTCGCGGAAACCTTGCCCTGGATGCACTCGATCAAGTGACCAATTGTCATACGAGAGGGAATAGCGTGAGGATTGATGATGATATCGGGCGTGAGTCCCTCGCAAGAGAACGGCATGTCCTCCTGTCGATACTGAATACCGCAGGTTCCCTTCTGCCCGTGACGGGACGCGAATTTGTCGCCGATCTGCGGGATACGCACGCTGCGAACGCGAATCTTGCAGAACTTGTAACCCTCGCTGTTGAGCGTCAGCATCACTTGATCCACGATTCCGGTTTCGCTGTTTCGCAGGAACGTCGAGGCGTCTCTCTTCGTGAAGCTTTTCGTCGTGCTGTCCAACTGTTGAAGTAACATTAGAATTTAACCACCATTGAAAAGCCAAAACGTGGATAAGAATGGAAATACGGCGATACATTGACAAATTAAGTTTGAAAATAATTCGTTTTGTATGGCGACTCACCTCATCGTCAGTTTCCGGCAGGGTTATCGTCTTACCGATTACCACGTCGTCACCGGACACACGAATCCCCGGTGCAATGATGCCGTCGTCGTCGAGCTTGTCGTAGATCGCGTTGCGCATACCCTGACACGTTTGCCTCGTGGGCTTCTCGAACTGCTCCTCCTGATCGCCGATTCTCTTAGACTCGGCGTCCTTGTACGAACGGTAGAACACCGATCTGAAGAATCCTCTCTCGACGGCGCTGGCGTTTAGAATAACGCTGTCCTCCTGATTGTATCCCGTGTAACACAAAATCGCGACGATGCTGTTGATACCGGCGGGCAGCTCTCTGAACCTCAGGTACTCCATGGATCTCGTTGTGACCAGAGGTTTGTGGGGATAATACAGCACGTGAGCCAGGGTGTCCATCCGTACGTGGAAATTCGTGATGTAAACCCCCATAGCTTGTTTACCCATAGCGCTCTGGAAAAATGAAAAATGGTTCAGCAACTTAAGCCAGATTTCACGGCGAAACACGTGAGTAGATAAAAATTAAAAAATATCAATATGCAAATAAAAATATGGCAAAAAGTTGTCGCGACGAAAATCTTACTTGATAAGTGTTTCTGGGACTCTGATTGTGATCAGGGAACGGAATGATCGACGCGCAAACTCCGAGAATCATGGCCGGATGGATTTCGCAATGTGTGTAAGTCGTACAATACGCGGCTTCTTTCTTCTGCTGCAAATCGTCGGGCGACATGGCGATCATCACGGTTTCCTCCTCGAGAGTGTCGATGTACTCGACTACACCGCTTCCGACCAACTCTTGCCAGCTGCAATTGTAGGGAAGTTATTGATAATTACAGTAGACGCGAAACCGTCTGCTCCGGTGGCGGTTTGAAAAAAAGCCCAATTATTTCAGAAATAGTTGAAACTCGTGATAATTCGTACGCACCCATCATTATTGTAGTCCCTCTCTTTGAGCATATTAATGTGTCGCTTGAGGAGAAGAAGTTTCTGCTTCTCCACGATCAACAACGGCCTACTGATTCTTCCAGCGTCCGTGTAGATCCTGATTTCACGATCTCTGATGTCCCTGATCATCGACACCTCGGACACGATGATGTCCATCTGCCTTCGGAGTTTCCTGAGGGTGGCCATCAACTGATCGGGATCTCTGTGGATTCCGACCCAACAGCCATTGACGAAAATCTTCGTCGCATCGGCTATCGCGCTCGGCGCTATTTCCTCCAAATTTTCCATCGACCATTCCTCCAAGAACTCGAGAATCGGCGAGGGTTGCGAGCCGACACTGATGTAGGCCATCAGAGCGAGATTCTTTACGAGACCGACAGCCGCTCCTTCCGGTGTCTCGGCGGGGCACAACATTCCCCAAAGTGTATTGTGAAGCTGTCGGGGTTTCGCCAATTTTCCGTCTCGACCGATCGGCGAGTTTACGCGCCGAAGATGCGACAGGGTCGAGGCGAAGGTCAGTCGGTTCAACACCTGCGACACTCCGGCTCTCGCCTGATGAGCCTTCTTCTGGTCTCCCCAGTTTCCGGTGGCCAACGAGTACCGCAGACCGTCCGTGATTATCTTCGTTTTGATGGCGAGCTCGAGATTGAAGTCCTTTCCGCGATCGATGAATTTCTGCGCGTACATGCGGACTTCTTTCATTAGATTCTTGAAGAGCCCACGGAAGAGGAACGCCAGAAGCGGTCCGGCCAGGTCGAGTCGTTTGTTGCCGTAGTGATCACGATCGTCGAGCTCTCGTCTACCCAGCGACGCCGACAGGAGCCGATGAACCATGTAACCGAGGAAGTACGCCTTCTTCGTCTCGCAAAAGTCGCTGATTCCGACGTGCGGCAGCATTTCCTTTTGCAGGATCTCGCGCGCGTATTTGATACGTTTTTCTTTCGTGACACCGGGTCTGGCACCTCGGGTACCGATGAAGTTCAACGCCACCGTTTGTTCCTGTATAACGAAGGCCTCGTCGAGCGAGGGCTTCACCATTTCCATCATCTCCGGATCGTCGAAGTCGTAGATTATGTGCTCGAGGATGTCGCGATCGGCGACGAAACCGAGCGCTCGGAACACGATCATGATGGGAATTTCTTGCTTTATGTACGGCAAAATGGCTATTATACGCTGACCGATTGCCGACTTCTTGATGCTCTGTGAGGAAATAAAAAATGGTAGTTTAAAAGACGTTTTTGTTGGTAAAAAAATCTCCGTAACACTGTGAAACTTACGGCTCCGCTTTTCGCCATCATATTAATCCACAACGTCGAAGTCGGACGCGAACTGTGCTCTAAACAAGAACGAATTTCCGCTTTGTACGCGTACTTTCCGTCTTTCATGCTGAATACGTATACTGTGTTAGTGGCCATTTTTTCTTGTGCTATAAGTACCTGCGGTTTCATAAACGAGAAGGAATTCATTAAGTGTGTTCATATGAATGTACAACTATTATTATACAAACATGTTTCTTACTTTTTCGGATCCGTTAATTATAAAGTATCCACCAGGATCCAAGGGACACTCGTTCAATTCTGTCAGATCACGATCGGACAACCCGGAGAGCAGACAGTACTTTGAACGCAACATGATAGGAATTTTACCGATAAACGTCTTTTGATGCTGAGTTTCTGGAAAAAGAGAAAAAAGGCTGGTAAGTTGGTGTTTTATGCCTTTCAATTTACAAATCTGATAGTAAAGGACTCTCACCGATAGGATCTTCCCCATCTTTGACAATTGTTTTGGTGATGTCGACGTAGAGCGGCGCCGAATAAGTTAAATTCCTAAGTCTGGCCTCATTGGGCATCATGGGTGAAGGAGCACCGTCTTTCTCCCAATGGGTCGGTTTGGATAAATAGATCTGTTCGAACTTCAGTAGATGCCTGATTGGAACTTCCACTTCGCCTGATGTGTGCTGGGCCTCGGCTTGAAGGTCAATTTGTGGCGAGTCTTCGACGATGCGTTGCACCGACATTTCAATGAATTCATCGAAACTGTCGAGCTGCTGACGCACGAGACCTTTCTCGTCGAAATACGCGTTGATGACAATCCAGCAGGCTTCCTGCCAGATGCTCGAGGTGATCTTCTCGGGATCGTCCTCATCGTTTTGATCTAAGAAACCGTTCAATCGCATTCATGTGTTTTTGCCGACAAAAAGTGGGGTTAGGTTCGTAAAACAATTGCGAGTCGACGCTGACGAGCCGTGAAATCTCATATAAACTTACCTTCTTCGATATCGTACATTGTCTCTAATTAATAGAAACTTTTATGATGTTAAACACGCGCCCTGTTGGTTTATTCGGCGAGGTGATGAGCCGATTGCTGGTGGATAAATTGAATCGGAGGAGCGCCAGAACGAGGGACGGAAAGCTGTTGGCGCGTACAGCAGCTACGGCGCAACTGGCTTAGTGGATTGATGCGCTCTCTGTCACATAACGGCAGCTGGGATATTCCAAGCAGGTGGGGTAAGCGGGGGTGCTTTGTTTCGATGTTTTGTTTCTGCTGATAAACAAATTATATTGTTTAGCCGATTGATGATTATGGTGTTTCGACCAAGTACACGTGTAATTGTTACGATTACAATTCATTTTACACCGACAAATTTGGTTTTCAAAATATTCGTAGTATCGAGGGATGTCGACAGTCGATAATGTAGATTCCAGAACTTACCTTTTACTTACAGCACTAAATTAGTGGTACCATGAATAATAATAATGTTTTTTTTTTCGAAACAGAAGTTTTCAAATTTATACAGAAATGATATAATCAGTGAGATCTGTAGAAATAGCGAGATTAATTAAATTACCAAGAAAAGTTGTGATAGTCGTGATGACCCTAAAGTGGCAACTATCAATTTTGGTTCATCCGACTAATTACGCAAATAATTAGATGTATTAAAAATTGATGATTGTCGCTTTTTATTTATCAACACGCGTTTTTCTCTTGGCAAATTGATGTAATTACCCTGCTTAATAATTCCCATTGATACTGATAGAAACCGATCAAATGGAAAAAATTTCGATTCAGAACTAATCAGTTGAAACAGGTTTCAATCGGATTTTTGTCCGTTTTATTGGTTTTAATCGGATATTTTAACCAGGGTAGTATTCCAATATTTATAAAAAAATAGCGATGAAAGAATGTCAACTGCAGAATATTTATAGTGCATTTTATTTTTCCAGTACACAGCATAAACGTATTCTCGTACGTTATAACATAGCCCTGTGTTCGCCGCGAAGAAATTATGATTCCATTCAGGCCACAAGTATCCGTGTAATCCGACACGCTTCGACGAAGGTGATCGAGAAGCATCGGAGCTTTCTCGGTCCGTGTGTCAATCAAACAATGCCACATGGTTTCAAACGACCATTCGAATAACGTGACTAAACGCTTAATTAATTTAAAAGGTAGCTAGGACGGCAGGAGTGTGGCTTCTGCGATGTCGGCTGTGGAAGTCGCGCCGCGAAGTTTGCACCCTCGTCGATGCAGTATCGCGCCAGCTGGATTGCCGTGACTTTCTCTTCCGAGAATCGGCAAAGCTCGTGGGCGCCGATAAAGCGAAGTAACAACTACGAATAATGTACATGGGACGCGCGGGTTTGTCGGGAAAAATTACGTAAAGAGGGATTTGCTCTTCCGTTTACCCGTATTTTCCGGATTTACAACATAGTCCCGTCGGTGATTCTTGTTACGAAACAATCTACTAAAAACATGTGTCACGACTCGTCCGGTTTCCACTGTGATTCCAGGAATTCCGAACGCTCGATTAATCCAAATTCCAGCGACGACGTAGCGCGCGGCGTCACGTTATTGCCGATTTCTCATCGTACACCAATTTATTAATCAACACGACAATCATGATAACATTAAAATTCCTCGGGTGATCGCCAGGCAGTTAAATATAAGTAACAGAAGAATGCCAAGAGAAGCGAACGATCGAGTTTTCCGAGCGTCTCGTACTCGCCTAACCTTACCGCAATATTTACGTATCCTCCAATCAAGTTAACTCCAGTTTAATCGCAATGCCGCCGTCGCGGTTTATCTTAAGGAATATGTTACGAGTGTTTGCGATCGCCGTGGCCCTTGCAAACAGTGTGTTAGCGCAGGAAAGCGCTATGTGCACAGGAAACCACACGCTCCTCGAGGCTCCCGGGGACGCGGTGATAGCAGGTGAGTCACGTGTGTTTCGTCATCCAACCGCACGAAAACGCGACCGTAAACGTAAACAAAGGCTTAACCCAAGATTAAACCGTCTCAACGCAGCTTTCGTCGACACGAATCGCGGCCCGTACTGCAACGAATCGACGATGAAGGGATTTCAGGAAGTGTCGACCGCGCTGTACGTCGCCCAGACGTTAAATAAATACGACTACGTTTCGGGTCTCACGATCGGTAAGTTACCGACTCGACGATGAATGTAAATTATGACTTGCGACGAGTCGTTATGAATTTTTCTCACTTCTTTCCGAATAGGTTTAAAGATATTCGACACCTGCCACGACAGCATGTCCGTTTACAAGCAGGCGCTGATGGAGGCGGTGGACTTCGAATGCGTCGATTATTACGAGTTGGGCATCCTCGTGCCCGCGATCTACAGTCCGATTCTTCAGCCGCTCGGGGACTACAATGTCCTGCCAGTGAGCACTTACAAGGCCGCTAACATGACGCGAGCCCTCGTTGACGTTATGGTTGAATTCATAAGCACAAAATTCGAAGTTATCGATCTGTTGCTGGTCGACACGCATCCCGTGCTCGGGCTCGTTCTCGACGCCACCAGGGATGCCGGCATCTGCGTCAAGAGCGTCAACGAGGTCGCCGAACTGGACAGCGACACCGAGGCCCTTATCGTCGTCGTTGGCTACAGGGAGAGCATTGTCTCGTGGATCAGGAAGGGAGACGACGAGAGCGCGGGACGGAAAACTTGGCTCATTCTGCCTCTGGATGATTCTTACATTGATGGTATATTTAGCGAAATATTTAATACAGCTATATAATAATTATTAATTATTCCCATTCACTGCACACTGATCACTGGGAACGCAGCCACTTTGACTGTTTTTATCAAATATAAAAAAGTGGATAAATCATACAATGGCAAAGCAGAAAACTACTGATTAAAGACTATTAATAAAATTTTTCACATTTCTGTTAATGTTACTGAGTTAGCAATAAAACTCATTTCCTTTTTACTTTTTTTTTTTACATATAAGACATTTTTGGTCAGGTTTTATGATTATTCCCATCGTCACGATTAAACTTTACACAAAAATCGGCTCGTCGAACATCCGCTAAAGTCTGATCAAAGCGTCCTTTTCCCCTTAATTTCAGACATCGTTCCAGCGGGATCTTACGTATTGAAGTCGGAGTCGTTCGACTTCGATCTCCTTCAGGAGTTTCCGTCGGTCGACGAGTTTCTGGAGACGAGCGAGGAGCCCGTGATCCACTCGCCGTATCTGCTCAGCATCGGCAAAGCTATAGTGCAAATAGCTCAAACGCTGGGCGACATGCAGAGGCGAATGTGTCCGCACGGTGCGACCTGCGTGCTTCCGCGTTTCGACTCGAGGACCGTCCGCGAAATTTCGGACACCGAGGTCTACGAGGCTCTTCATATACTGCCGAAATCGCACACCATTAAGTACGTCGTGTCGCGACGCAGCGATCCCGATTCCGAGGATCTGTTTCGCGTCGCGAGTTACGAGGTGAACGTCGTGAATTTTCGAGTCACCGCGGAGACCCCGGTGCCGAGGATGCCGAAGCTGTGCGTGAAGAGAGCGACGAGCAAGTGCCGAAAATGCGCGAATTTCAAGATGCGACTGGACGCTCTCGCGACTCTGTCCAAGGACGGCGAGGCGGCCAAGAGTTTTCTCAAACCCGGCGCGTTGATACCGATTTTTCTTACGGTCATGGCGTGCGGCACCGTCGCATCTATAGTCGTCGTGATTTTCATAATTTATCGCTACTTCGCCGAGGAAGTACTGGACGGTAATCCGACGTTGACGATCCTGCTCGTCGTGGCGAATATTTTTGTCCTGCAAACGGTACTGCCGTTCTGCATGAACGACGATTACGGCGCCGGGAGGGAGCACATCAACGCCCGCAAGATATTCGTCTCGACGCTGTCGATAGGCATTGTCTTCTCGGTAATGCTGTCCCGGGCATTATTCCTCGCTTTCTCGACCGGGGGCGTCTTCACCAGCCACATAAACGGATACCTTCAGCTACTTATGGTCTTCTTTATGGCCGGCGTTGAAGTCGCGATATCGACCATGTACTTCGTGCTGAGCACCTCAGACTCGGCCCGAGTCGTCAGGAGTCTGATGTTCATAGCGCTTCTTGGTGAGTTTCGCTTGATTGCATTTTTTTCCCCTTTCAAGATAATCGAACGCTCCGCCGTCATTCAGTTCTCTTCCGAGATATCAGAAACGATAGCAGACTGCTTAGAGGCTAAAAGTTGTCGATAAATTAGCGGGGCAGTTTTCGATAAGTATCCTGAAATTTCTCTCGCAATGAGTGAAGTAATCTGTTTAATGAGAAAAAGTTACTCTATGGTTTTATCTCTGATGAATATTTGATACCGACTGTATTCACTATGAAGACTCAAATCCTCTTACTGAGTAAATTTTTCTTTTAAGAGTTTCTTTAGACCGTTTTTATAGCCGATAGAGCTATACACTTTTTTCACGTAGATATATACTTTTTTTTATAGAATCGTAAAGATTAACGCTTAAATATTGATTATCACCGCTTATCTGTCCCGGCCCAGGATACGACATATTTCTGCTGCTCGTTCTCTTCGTGGTCTGTTGCTTCATTGCTCAAATCCAGAGGAATTATCGAGAGGGCAAGTGCTTCTTCGGCACGGTGATAGGACTGCTGATAGCCTGGGCCGTGTGGCTCACCTGTTTCGCCCTCGTCGAAGCCGAGATGCGGGACGTCGTCGTGTGCTCGGGAATCATCGCCACCGCCTACCTCATCATCGTCGGTATCCTCATACCACGAACCTACTACATGGCGACCCATCTGAGCGGAGGAAAGGATTTCTTGCGTCGATTCGAAACCACCGATTTCGGGGCTGATCCCAGAACGAGCACGGTCGCTAGGCAGGTCAGAATCACCCAGAGCCCCGACCCTCAAGCTTGGAATCAACGACCCGGACCCGGAACTCCCGCTTTCTTCTAGATTCGCAAGCAGCAATCCTAGCTTTGCTCTTTTACCTGCGCCGCAAATCCGCCGTTAAGAATGGAATCGCCAGCGGACACAAATGGTATGATTGCACCCGACCTATTTTACCCGTAACTCCAACGATCTCCAACAAAAAAGAAAGAACGGACATTAGTTCGCACACATAGAAAACAATTAAATGGTGCAAATGAAGACTATACAATGTGTGAAGCAATCATTCTTTTACCAATGTAAAGTTCGTGGGATAAAGTAGACAATTATTGTACAATGTTTTATTGCTCAATGGAAATCAGACGACGATAGATGAAAAAATTCGAAAATTATTCAGTGGTGCGACGACCAAACGGATGATTTTTGGCGGACACCGGTGAGGCGATAGAAAGTAGGATTTGTCAAATTATGTGCATTCCAAAGTGATTAGAAATTATCTGGAAAACTTGAACCTGTTAGGAAGCACGAAAAATGCTATACTTGACCCAGAATGACGGTCCGTCCGACGGTTTACGCTCGCGTATTGCACTTTAGCGTGCTTTAAGCCGAGCGCCATCCTTGAAGGGCAGTTGCCGCGAGAATCAGCTTGACGAGGTAGCATTCGAGAGAGAGAGATAGATAGAGCCACAGCCATGAGAATGTCAGGGGCTTCCGAAAGCAGCGAGCCACACACGAAGCTTGATTGCGCAAAGTAGTACATAGTCGTGATGCATGCTCGACATTCAATCGATTAACGCCAGTCGTGTCGGCTTTGGCACCTTTGTTGTACAGACACGACGGCCCTTTTACGATTACGTGCACCCGATAGAGGGCATAACGGGTGGCCCATCTTCCCACGTACCGAGGTACCCGAATTTCTACGGAAGCTCCAGTCCCGATCCGCGTTATTCGATGGGCGGATGCGGAAGGGTCTCGATTGCCGATCCCACGCGAATCGCCACTTACAACAATTATGGATATCATCCGGACATGCAGGAAGTGGAGAATCCCTACGTTGTACCGCGCGTCTGCATCGAAAATCCGGAGGTAAAGCGATACAGTAAAAGCTATATGTCAATATTTCGTAAGTGATTCAATTGTTTGAGGAGAAATTATCATTTTTTATTCAATTACCGTCCCGACGACGCAACTATAGAACATTTGACTTGTTTTTGCTGAATCGAATCGAAATTTATTTTACGAAAATTAGAAACTAATATTTTGTCGTCAATGTTGCCCTCTGCCAAGAGGGTTGAAGACAATTGTTTTTTACGTCCCTACGTAAAAAATAATTGACTCCAGCTTCTCACGGGAGGCCCTCGTTTTTCATGCTACAAAAAAACGCCGTTAAAGAAATCATTGTCAGGGATGCAGGAGCTCTATATCCAGAGAACAACGCGGGGAAGTGTGTTACGCGCAGCCCAGACGCACCGGCGGTGGCCAGAAAATGATATTTCGCGATCATAAAGACTGCATCGAGACGGACGTCTACGTGGAAGGAAGACACCTGTCACCCGGCAAGAGGGGACCCGACGAGGCGTATCCCTCGAGATGTTCCAGTCCGAGGCTCTACCAGACGGAAGAGACAATTCGCGAGGAGGACGAGGATCGCGACGTCA
Organism: Pimpla rufipes; assembly: GCA_963932165.1. Classification (NCBI taxonomy): domain Eukaryota; kingdom Metazoa; phylum Arthropoda; class Insecta; order Hymenoptera; family Ichneumonidae; genus Pimpla; species Pimpla rufipes. Next base: position 15,678,896 of record OZ010635.1, read on the forward strand.
CGAGGATAACAAGACTCTAAAAAAAAAGGAAAAGAAAATCGAATCCCAATCTGTAATTACTGTAGTGTACAAAAATAAGGTAAATATATATTTTCAAAATAGGACCATTGCAATCTTTATCTCTTCGTGGTATCGCACGTGATATCGCATTGTGATATTCCGGCAACACTACGATCGACGGCTATTAATTGTCACATTAACGCGGAAATTACAGTTGACTTTTTTTCAAACCCAGTTTTTGCGATTACTAACACTAGATTTTCTTTCAGTGACACGACGAAATATGCACGCTAGTGAAATCCCCTTGGACAGAGATTTTCTAAAAGCCATTCCGTCTCCCGATGCGAATCGCTTTGGCGCTTTCGTCTCTGCAACGAAAATTGCGTTGTCTGTCGGTAATTTTGCAATCAGGACCCAGGTGCGGCCGTCCACGCGTACGGCTGAGTATCGGGATGCAGCGGGCGGATACGTCCCCGAGCACCCCCGTCATGCACCTATTTTGTAGAGCTCAATAGCTTTTCTAGAGCCCTCGCGCGAGCCGGCTCTCCCGGCGCGGCATTTTCCGAGCAATATTTCAAGTTCGTCTCGTACGGGGAAAAAACGCAATCTTGATCTATAAATACGATTTTCAATGCAGCCAGTGTGCTGCTCGCACGCTGATATACCGCTATCTTCCGTAGTCGCGTTAGTTCTTCAAGATCTCGTGGCTACGGTTGTACCACTCGTCGTATTAGTATAATTATACTTCCACGCCATGAGGTCACTGTAAGAACGGTCAGGACGGAGGGAGTCTGTTGAGTGGCGATAAGCCGTTCGGTGACGCCGAAACAAATCGAAAAACGCGGTGACTCGTGAAACCGCGGGGTGTGCGCACGCCATACGCGTCTGTAGAGTGCTTGTGCCGCGGAGGAAGAAAATGCCCCGGTACACGGCAACGCTGCAGCTTCCATCGCCGTGAATTTTCTGCGCAAGTCGATTCCATGGGGGTACCAGGACAAAGCCTATAAAAGGTGAACCCTCGAGCACCGATTTTCTCAGTTAGAATGGAAGCTTTTGGAGCCTGGAGGTGTTTCCACAAAGTGGATCACGAGGAAAAACCCTGACGACGATTTTTTAAAGTGACGATAGCAACTGCACAATACTTTCGAGTGCCATTGTTTTTTACCGTGCCATAATGACTCTGGAGAATCTGAAGGACTCGCGTTTCATGCTTGTGACCGTCGTCTATCTGAGCCTCTTCCTGGATAATGTACTACTAACGGTGGTTGGTGAGGATGCGAGTGAAGAAAAGGACTGTGTGAATACTCGACCAATTGCGCGTTAAAATTGGATTTTTTTCTTTCGATTTTAGTGCCGATAATACCGGACTACCTATGCACTATTACTGAGAACTCGACGAGTCTCGGAGGCCCGGACGACGACGACGAGAATGGCCGAGTCGGTTTGCTGCTGAGTTCGAAGGCTCTTGTGCAATTGATTCTGAATCCTGCGGTGGGAAGCTTCACCGGTACAATGGGATACGCGAAGCCACTTTTTCTTGGCAATTTGAGCCTTTTGCTTGCAGCGCTGCGTACGTATATAACAGTATATATTTGTTAAATTGTTATGTGCTTTGACGAATTAGATAAATCGATTGTCGAAACTACTTTCAAATCATCCGGCCTATTCGAGCGAAAAAATAATCGAGGATATTTGATATATTATAGAATATGTTTTCGTAATAATAACGTAACAAATCGAATTAAGTGTATTTTGTAAAATGAAAGTATCACCAGGAAAAACCGAGAAGTTAAAAAAAATGTATTTGTATTTTTCAAATGTTCAGTAACTTATTGAAATTGCAGTTTTCGCTTTTGGGCAAACGTACGAGTTGTTGTTCCTCGCTCGAAGCATCCAAGGGATATCGTCGGCCTGCATTGGAGTATCCGGGATGTCATTGGTAGCTTCACGATACCCTGAGGAGGACGAACGCTCGAAGATCATGGGTTTCGTTCTTGGCAGTATAGCACTGGGAGTGCTAGTGGGTTATCCGATAGGTTCCATACTGTACGACGTGGAGGGAAAAATGGCCCCTTTTCTACTGGTCTCTTTCCTTATTTTCGTCCCCATCAGTGAGTATTTCGACAAATGCATAAAACGTTTAACAATTTATGTACATCTTCCCCGATAAGTAAATCCTCATTCTTCCAGGCTTGCAACTCTTCGCCCTGGATTTACAGACAAACGCAAAACCCGAAGTAATGACCACAGTCACAAAATCACCCCAGTCTTCCGTAATATATAGCGCTGATAAGAAGAGGGGTCGAGAGATACAAAATCCCAATAAGTAAAAGACGAAAATTAAATTACAGAAGGTGGAGAATCCAACGAGTTGGAAAACGCTGCTGTGTCAGGGCAAAATTCTCATAATAGCCGGTGCCATATGGTCCTCGACGTCGCCGATGGCCATTCTGGAGCCGTGTTTGCCAATCTGGCTGAGAATGCACCTAAAACCAAAGGTAAGTGGTCGACGAATCAGCCACTAAATCTTCTTAATGGACTGAGATTAAGGGCGATAAAAGAATCAAATGTCTCGCTGTCGCGGTGCTCGTAGCTCGCGCGTAAATTTTATGGTAAATCCTTTTTAATCGTTGTCTCCCCATTTTTATCTAGAAGTGGCAACTGGGCACAGTGTTCATACCGGACAGCGTTGGATATCTCATAGGAACGAATTTTTTCGGAGTGATAGCTTATCGTTACGGTCGAGTGAGGACAGCGGTATTGGCTATGTGCCTGGTCGGCGTGAGTCTGATCTTCTTACCCTCGGCAACGACGATGTCCCAGCTGATAATACCGCATCTGGGCATGGGACTCGGCATAGGAGTGGCTGACGCTGCTCTGGTTCCACTACTCGCCAGCCTCGTCGATCAGGACGGAAACTATGGTCCGGTGTACTCGATACAGCAGGTGGCCGTCAGTCTGGCTTACTCGTTGGGTAATACAAAAAAACCCTCACAAAATCGATGAAATTAACTGCGCACGAAATGATTTTTTTTACGTTGATTTGATTGCCCGACCCGCAGGGCCCATCGCAGGCAGCGAACTGGTGCGTTCGATAGGATTTCCATGGGTAATGAGAATCGTCGGTCTGATCAACATCGCGTATTGCCCGCTCTTGGCTTGCATGACTCTCGAGGCCAAGAAGCCTCTCGCTCTCGAAGAAACCAAGGAATACAGCTCGATCGAAAAGAGAACAACCAGGACCAAGTATCAGAGGTTTCACGACTCCGACGACGATCTCTAAATTCCACAAAATTAAAAATCAAAACAATAACAAAATGTCGAGAATGACGAAATATCGGGTTCTCGTGAAATTGCGTCTGCGTTGCGTCGCTATATTTATTTGTGGAATAAAATTGAATTGAGAAAAAAAGAAGAAGTTGATTATAAAAGTATTGGGAATTTTATCGCGGAATTTACGGAATTTCCCTGAGGTCCCTCGCTCCTCTACCCCAAGGTTTAGTAAATCGGTATTCGAAGTGGATTACCCGGAAGGGACGGGCCACGCAACTACGTACAACTCCTACTATGCCACTATACACAGGGTGCGTGTATATACACACAGTTAGTAAAACAAGCAGGCTGCGCGTTCGTTCGTGCTGCAACCCTTAAAGTCACTCCGTGTGTTGTTCCCGGTAAGTGGCCGCCGTTATGACCAGGCGTCGAAGTTTATGACGCTGGTCGCTGTACCGGCCCAAGTATACCTAATTGGAATCGCTAATTGCTCGGGCCATCAGGGCGCCGGAGCCTCGAGGGCTCCTGCGGCCGGAACAAACGACTCGCTGTGCCGGCTAACGTTACACCAGGGTGGCTACACTCAGCCGTTTTTCCGATAATATCCCCAAAGCATTTCCGATCGTGGCGCATGCAACTTCGCGAACGCTCGAAATAACATAATTAATACACGTCGGTACACCGGATAAATCCCATAAATAATATATCCCACCGATGTCATGTATTTAAATGTCAGAAAACCAAAACAAAAAAGAAAAGAAAAAATAGAAAAAAATATGTTGTAGACGTCAGCCATCGCCTCCCACGTTACACGCAAATATGTTGCACACAGGCTCGCCTCATATTTCCCCTGTGACGCCTTTTAAAACCCATCTTCTCGGATGATGCTCTCAGCCCCGAGACCGCTCGCGCGACCTGCTCTCTCTCTCTCTCTCTCTCTCTCTCTCTCTCTCTCTCTCTCTCTCTCTCTCTCTCTCTCGCCGCGTGCGACATGTTTCGCGATAATAAATTACAGCCCCGGAGAGTGCGGAGCGTCACGCGAGAAGGTGTTCTCACGTGTCCGACGAAACGTCGACTCCACCACTGCGGGCGTCGCGCCACACACGACGCGCCGTTCAATTTTTCCGCCTTGTAAATAAAAACCGTGTGTGGCGCGTTGCGAGATGTCGTACGGCGAGAGCGAAAGGTCAGTAACGAAGGCGAGGCGGAGGAGAAGCTGCAAAAAAAAAAATAAAAAATAAAAGAGAAAGGAGAAGTAAATGCAAAAAAGGACGCGCGAGTGGGACACGAGGGAGACTCGAGAGTGTCGAAGTGAGTGCCGGAGACTCCGCGCAGCGTCTCAGCCGCTGCTGAAGAGAGTTTCCTGGACGTTAACCGTGCGAGTAAGTAGCTAAGACTCCGTCGCGTACCTCACGGGGGAATTAAGCCAAAGCCTAACGGGCGTCACGGTGGTCCGACGTCTAATTGGAATTGCTAATTAACTGCCAGTCCTCGTACCACAAGAGACATCCGTGTACTCACACAGCCAGACGCAGAGAGATAGCGAGCGAGCCAGCAGGCGAGAGAGAGAGATAGATAGATAGATAGAGCGTCGCAAGGCAGGCGCAAAGAGCACTCGAGACCCACGACGAGCTCGTAGCTCGCGCAGCGCTATATCCAATTTCCGGTGCGCCCAACGACGTGATAAAAATTCCCCGGCAGACAATTCTCGCGGCTAATTTCGTAACTCAAACCGGTGAACAATGCGCTCGGGCTGTATATTTATTCGGCCGCGCTTACGCGAATATTTGCCACGGGCAACGGGGGCACAAGCGAGAAATAGAAAGCTATGGGAGATACGCGAGGCTCCGAGCGTGGGGATTATTCAACGGGGAGATAGAGAGAGAGAGAGCGAAAAAAACGCTCGGGGCACAAGGGGGCAAAAAATTAAGTGCTTGCTTCATTATTACGCGAGGGCGAACGGTCGAGCCAGCCAGCCAGCCAGCGGTTTTCCTCGTGAGGTCCGCGGAGAGAGCGAGCGACACATTAATATGACATTTCAGAAAACGGGGGGCAGGGGGGGGGGGGCGGGAGCCTCGTGGTGGTCGTGCTTCTCGGGGCAAGCAAGGGTGCTTTTCCAGGGCCTGAATAAATTTCTCGTCTCTAAAAGCTGTTCTATTTCCGTAGCTTTTCCACGCGCCCGGTTTCGCCCTCTCCCTCTCGCGTTTCTTCGTCCCGTCTCTCTCTCTCTCTCTCTCTCTCTCTCTCTCTCTTCGCTTATACCATGCTCAGCATATGTACCGTATAGCAATGTATTTCGTACCGTACACAGTGCGCGCCTTTGCAGTACCTCTTTTACTCGCCTTTTTTTCTCGTCTTTTCCTTTCTCCCTTTTTATTTTTTGCCTCTCGTACGCGCCCTGCACCCTCTCGCGCACTGTGTGTCGTCCCTACAGTTATAAATGCGCTCACCCCGAAGGTCTCGTTACGCGGGAATATCGCTGAAGGGCCTCGGGCAATTCCGGAGATAGAATTGGCCTCCCCGGTCCTGCGGTTTGCTCAGGGTAATACGATTTCCCCCCCACCACACACGGACGAGCCACGCGGTTATGGATATGCAACCTTGGGTATGGATAAACAACTCCGCGGAAATGGAAAATCGCTCGGTCGCGAGAAATCCGCGAGGTGAGACCGAGACTCACGCGACGTGGGAGGATTCGATGCCCCCTAGGGATGCGAGTAACGTAAAGAGGAACGGAAAAAAATAGGCCCGGCGGGGGCAGCAAGTCGATGCAGAATAGTATGGAAAAATTCGGAGGCCTCGAGATTTTGGCCACTTACGAGGTTCGATAAGCTCTCGTCGTGGCCCTGCCGAAAATCCGCGATGTATTGCGGAGCAGCCTCGGGCCACTGCGGAGATAGAATTCGCCTGCCTGTTCTGCGGTTTACCCGGGGTAATGCGATTTCTCTCGTATTACGGTTGGATGCAGGCCTTGGAGCTGAATAATAACTTCTTCGCGGGATGGGAAATCCGTCGTCACGAGAGATTCGCCGGGTAACCCGAGTAAAGCGGGGAAAATCGAGACAGACGTTCGAGAGCGCGTCGACGCGAAATTGTGAGACGTTTTTTGGCTCGGGAATTCGCGGGAAAATTTCAGTGAATTCGTCGGAGCGGCGGAGAATTCACGGAATATTGCAGAATGACGTCTACCAACTTCCGAGGTGGATTTATGATATTTCCCATATGGATTAATTGGCAAAAAATAACAACAGCTTAATTGGAGTGCGAAATCGCGTAACCAGTTACAATGCCAGGTGGACGAATGTGTGGATCACGGAGGAGCCAAATAGCGAACAACTATAAATCCTGGAAATGACTGGAAAATTACTGGAGCCCGGATTTTCGGCTGTTTCAGGAATTTCGGTGAATCGCGTCGTGGCTGCCAAAAATTCGTGGAATACTGGAAAAAACAAGCTCCACCAATTGCCCGAGATGAAAATACGATTTTTTCCAATGTAGATCTGCGATTATTGTCGCTGCAACCTTGGCACAAAATAACAACCCCTGGGAATGGAAAATCGTTCGTCGCAGAGATCCGCGAGGTAGTGCGAATAACCGCAGGGTCGCAATCCAGCGCCAGGTGGGGGGATAATATGTGGCATATACAGAGGGACCACAGAGCAAGCCACTATATACACCGAAACGCGAGAATGAGCTGTTTGGCGGAAAATTATGGGAAATTCCTGGAGGCCCGGGATTTTGGCCACTTAGAAATTTGCGTAAATTCGTCGTAACTACAAACGATCGCATACCCTTACAAAAATCACCCTCTATACCAAGTCCTAAGATAAAAATATAATTAAAAAATTACTAGCTCATACACGCGCTCCAATTAATGCAGAATAAAAGGAAAATAATTAAGTTTTTAAACATTTTTCGTGAAAACTAGTGCGATTAGATCAAAAGTAATGGTGAATTCGGAATGTACGGGCAAAAAATACATAAAAATAAAGTGTTAACAATATTTTTTAATAAAAAGTGTTTTTTTTCTCACTTTTTTCGAAATTTCGTCACTTCACTCAAATCGAGGTTACTTTTTTGGATCGATCGAACCTGGATTTTCTTCCTTCGTTCGAGAGAAAACTCAATAACGAAGAGAATGCTGCAAGACGAATCGTGAAATTTTGATTTCTAAATTTTTCACAAAATTTTAAAGCCGAACTCTCAAAATTATAAAATTTTTCTATACCGCTTGCGTTTCTTGCGAATTCTTTTTTCGATTTCGTAAAACTTGAAATCTCTATCTGAAAAATAGAAAATGCGCAAAATGATTTTTTTTCTCTGCAAATAATAATATGAGCCCGTACGCTCGCTCAAACCTCGCATGCCCGAGAAATATAAAAATACAATAACACTACTGAACCTGCCTGTAGGAGTTGCAGACAACTCAACGCATCCAATCAGAAAGCGAATAACCCGACAACAATACTTACACCGAGAATACGAGATATTTTACCCACTGCTTTTTCGAAGCGGGAAAACTCCCCGAAAATGGAAAATCATTTACCCGAGAGATCCGCGAGAATGCGAACAACCCGGGTCGATCTATCCGTCGGGTGGGAGTAAATATGTAGCATACAAATATCCCACACGGCAAACAACGTCTGCACCCCACCGCGCCATCCGTCGCCCCGGCGGAAAATTACGGTAAATTCCTGAGGGCTCGGGATTTGGACCACCTATACAAACTCCCATAAATTCGTCGTACAGCCGCCGAAAATCCGCAAAACACTCAAGACCGGCTCCCCTGATTCTCGCGCAACGAGATCTCTCGATGTTTCCGACGCAGATATCCGCGAGTATAACCGCAACCTTGATAAACGCAAACCATGACATTTCCTGGTAAATGGAAAATCGTTCATCCGCGCGGGACACCCGCGAGGGACTGCGAGTAGCCATCAGGGTCAATCCCACAGCGGCAGGTGGGGGTAAACGTGTAGCATGATGCAAAGACAGCGGACCGCGCAGAGCAGCGTAACCCATATAGCGTCTACACCCAGCCACAACAACAGTCGGCCCGGCGGAAAATTGCGAAAAATTCCTGGAGGGGAGGAGGCGAGTGGGGGGAGGGGGAAGGACAGTGCGGTGCGGCCGAGGGGGCCCGGGATTTTGGCCACTTAGAAATTTCGTTGAATCCGCTGTGTAGTGGTTATCTATACACAGGCCTCCGAAAAATCCGCGCGCCGCTCGTCACGCGTGCGGCGGCGGCGGCGGCGGCCGCCGCTGCTGCTACACGAGCAGCACATCCCCCACGGGCCGCGGGGGATGCTGCGTCCGGGACCGAACTCGAAGCACCAGCGGCGGCAGAGCAGAGCAGAGCAGAGCAGCAGCGGCGGCAGCAGCCTCAGCACCGTATCGATCTCGCACCCTACCAACCGACCGACCGACCGACCGACAGACAAGCGCGCACACAGCTAGCTCTCTCTCTTTCTCTCCCACTCGCTTTTTCTCGCTCTCGCAGCGCTCCACACGGACGTTATCACCGACCAACGTATACACGAAAGCTTTTCCCGTGCTATCCGCGAGCGCGACTCTCTCGCTCTCGGGCGCTCGCTTGTCTCGCTTCCTCTCCTCTTCTCTCCTCCTCTCTCCTTCGCGCGCCACCGTCTCTCTCTCGCTCTTTCGGCGGGAGCGAGACGGAGAGAAGCGTCCGCGGCTCCTCCGGCTCGTAGCTCTCCCCATCGAAGCCTGGCTTCAGTAAGCTCGGAGCTTTCGACCGGTGCACGCCCAACGCGTGCAGAGTCGCACCTCCTCGTCTCTCGCGCGCACGTACGACACGAAACTCGACAGCTTTTAGCCTCTCGAGCCGGGAGAAACAGTGACGCTCGTTCGTTTATCGTCGCGCCGCGAGATACCCCGCGGCGTTGCAATTTTTTGTTGAGAATTTTCCGGGACGCCGCGCTTTTTTTTTTGCCTCCAAAAACAGGGAGAGGAGAGCGCGAGAATTCGGTGCCCGGGAGATCGGTGGTGGTTTTTTTGTTTGTTTTTTTTTTCTTATTTTTTTTTCGTATTGAAGCTCCGGATCCGCAGTTTGAGTCGTCGGTGGCTCGCTCGGGTCTTGCGAGTCCCGCGAGAGAGCTCGACGGTCTTATCGGTGTTTTTACCGCGTCTGGAAGCCGTCTGTAAACGGCTTTACTATTGTTGCTCTATATAGTGGGGGGAGAGAGAGAGAGAGAGAGGAGGAGACGGAGAGACGGAGAGAGACAAAGCGAGAGAGAAGGAGAGAGGAGGAAGAGAGGGAAAGAGAGAGAGAGAGAGAGAGAGAGAGAGAGAGACTTGTACGCTGTTGTGCAAGGTTCGCACTCCGCGGGACACCGACGGACAATTGGAGAGTCTCGCGCTGTGCGCTGGTTACGAACATCGGTATAAACTGCGCTCGTTTCACGGCGTAAGTAACACGAACGGCGAATCCTCGTGACGTTCCGACGATCAGGTGGACGCTGCTCGGCCGCTGTTTCGCCTCGCCGTTTCGTGTCTCGCGCGCAGTCAGCCGCTCCGCGGCTCTCTACCTATTATCAGCGATAGCGTTATCGTTTAGCGGGATGTCCGACCAGCTCGTTCGGCCGCCACCGACGATCGTCGGTGGCTTCTCCTGAACCGAAGAAAATCTCGCGGTCGGAATGTCCTGAAATTCGCGGTTCCTTCGAGCCGCGACGCACGGCGTTTCGTCGGGGAGACACAAATAAACTGGAAGGAAGGAACATTCGAATCTCGAGCCGGGACGACTGGAGAGAAGAAAAATTAATTAATCCGCCGAGAGGCGGGAGGAAAGTTTTCTCGCATCTAAATCGCCAGAGTCGAATACCTTCGATTGTGGCGACGATCGCGAAATGAAGAAATAATCCAAGAGAGAAAAAAAAGTATCAAAGTCTCACTGCTTCCGGGATGCGGTGAAGAAAAAAAAAACATTTCACTTGGATATTAATTCCCACCGCGAGACGGTGAAGAAAATCCCGAGAGTCGAATACCTTCGATTGTAGCAACGATCGCGAAATTAAGAAATAGTCCAAGAGAGAAAAAAAGTACCAAAGTTTCACTGCTTCCGGGATGCGGTGAAGAAAAAAAAAACATTTCACTTGGATGTTAATTCCCACCGCGAGACGGTGAAGAAAATCGCGAGAGTCGAATATCTTCGATTGTAGCAACGATCGCGAGATGAAGAAATAATCGAAGAGAGAAAAAAAGTATCAAAGTTTCACTGCTTCCGGGATGCGGTGAAGAAAAAAAAAAAAAAAACATTCCACTTGGATGTTAATTCCCACCGCGAGACGGTGAAGAAAATCGCGAGAGAAAATGTCGCCCGGTGAGACAGCCGGAGCTCGGAAAAAGGTGTTTTTCATCGAGTGCACCGGAGGGCACGGAGAGGGCTGAGGAGGAGTCGCACTGCACTCAATATACATCCGTTCGTCGCGGCTGTCGCGAGCGACTCGCCGTGTGTAGACGCCAATCGGGACGAATGATCCGCGCGTATGAGCCAAGGTCGCGGGAATCAGACCGGAAGCGATTGAGATTGATAGTTTGACGACGACGACGTCGACGACGCGCGTACAGAACGGCCGACGACGACGACGACGACGACGATCGAGGCTGCACGTACGTGAAAAGCCCGCGCGATCGGCCCGAGCGACGTTAACGAAGGCGGCACGCGGGGCACCGGCGGAGCATCGCGCGCGCCTTGCGGCCGCGTCGGAGATCGAGGCCCCCGCGCCGAATGCCTTCATCAGCCGCCGCGACGATTTTCACGAATGCTTCGTCTGAAATTACCGAGCGCTCTCGTGCCGCCCGTGATGAGGATCGCGGGAGAACAGCGACTCACCTCCTCGTCGTCGAGTAGGCGCGCGACCCCCCCGCACTCGGACGAGGTGACTATGAATACAAATAAATGATGTGTACACACCGCGTGGCTTTTCGCGCGAATCCCGAGAGCCAGAGCCGAGTAATCGCGTTTGCATAATGTACATTGCACAATCGTCGTGGAGGGTCTTGCTGTATGCTATGTACAGCAAGGATGTAGGATGTTTATTTACACTCGAGCGAGGCTCTCGAGTCCTGCGTGTCGTATGTGTTGGCCACCTCTTGGCGCCAAAACGCGAGGGGCGGCGATGGAAAAGTTTTTTTTTTTCGAGGGTCGAGGGATATGAATTGATAAAGTGGGGGGGAAGATGTCGGGCGGGTGATTTACGGGGTGGAAAAAATTGGCTATTTTTTGGGGTGAGTTTGATTCTTTTTTTTCCGGGAGTTTCATTTGGATTTACCGATTTTAGGGTTTGGTACACGAGGCACGTTTTGCGGCGCACACTTTTCGGCATTCGGGGAGTAATTATTGTTTGTTGAGTAGACAATTGAAAATCGATTTTGTGAGACATTTTCGAGGGTAATTAACGTAGGCCGAGGGGGAACAGTTTGCCGCGTGTATTAAATTTAGTATTCAAACTAGATGGGAAATTAATTGAAGTACGCCGAACGCGTTATAGAAGTTGTGTTTGGTGTGTAATTATTTTTACTTAACGAAATATTAGGTTATTAAATAAAAATCGAAACGTGAAATCTACAAGAAAAATTTCACATAGTGTATTAATTTTACAAATATTTTTAACAGTTTTTAACAATTATAAAATGCACGATGTTAATAACATTTTATATCCAAAGTATTACTAAAATATTCAATGAGGTTGAGCTTAATTAGCTGAGCAAATCTTGTCTTTGTTTCGACGACGACGACGGCGGCGTCGCGCAGCGTCTGGAGACTCGTGGATCAGGATCGTTGGGCGGTGGGCTCTTAGCCGTGATAAGATCGCAAGTTCAAGCGGACTCGATGAACAGATGATATGGAGGCCGAGGACGAAGTGGACGAGGAGCAGCCCGGAGTGGTGGATCACGAGGTGAGCATCAGCAACGATTTCGAACGCAGATATCGCCTTATCTGGTCGACGGTCGTAGTCGTTTAGCTCTTCCACTGCTTCTCCGTCTTTTTCGTCATTTTTTTCGTCTCTCTTCCTCGTCGTTGGAAGGACGAAGAAAAAAATGAGTCGTCAATGACAGTGAAACATGTGGTTTGCCCCTCGAATGTCGATTAATAATTATCCAGATCAACCACAACAATAATTTCGAGAGCTTCGAGGGAGTCATGAAGATCTCGACTATGCCAACGAGATCCACGGATTCGCCGGAACGGAGGGTCTCGTCGACTCTGGTGAAATCATCGCCCGGCGAGTCACCTATAATCGAGGACAGCGGCGAGCAACGTCAGGAACGGCAGGACAGCGCCGACAGCGAGTCCGGTGATAAGAGTGAATCAAAATTAACCCTAAGTACAAGCCCGAAGACTGATGGAACGAGGGAGGGAGGCGGCGAACCCGCCAGGCTCACTAGGAGCAAGCGGATACCCTGCCAGGACACGATTCACGAGTCCGAGGAGGACGACGGTCTCACTATGGAGAGAGTTGGCAAGTGAGTGACCCACCAAAATCTATCTGATGGATGTGATTGTCCCAGGCGTTGACCCTTCAACACTGAGCAAAGAATTTGTTGACCGTCAGCAAATCTTCGGTTAAATGTGGCCAAATAGATATTTAATTATTACATTCGAATTTACGTTGAGCCAAATCATATTCTGCAGTCGTTACCAAATGATCTAATGTTTGATGTAGCTCGCCAGAAATTTGACAATAACGAATAAATATTTGTTTCGCCGTATTTAGTAAAAGATTTGGTAACATTTAATAAGCTCTTTTCTCTTTGGGCAACCAACGAGAAAACCTCAATTGGTTTACTTGTCGAGTGTCCTCAAACGATTATTGAATTAAAGTGCAAAATGTACAAAGGAAAATTTGCAAAAACGCCGCGCGATATTGAAATCATATTACCGCCACTAAATATACGTGATAATTGCAAATTAGCGCATGAGGCAACCCACTCACCGACCAATAAACGATTAAAGCCCACTACGTGACTCGACTGCGTTGTATAACGACCAACTTATTGAAATATTAATTGTCGCGCTGCCTTTGTGAATTGAAAACGCCACAGAGGAGACTAATAACGTCATAACAACGACGCTGGGGATATATTATAGATGCTGCCATTTACGAGTAAACAATCCACTAAAGTTGAGAATTGGAAATCCATCGGACACAATGGAGTTTTATTGAATCGCCTTGGCGACTTAGTAACTTCTTAATCTATAATTAACAGTTTAACAACTTGACGGATTTTCCTCTTATAACGAGCGGATAATTAACCGAAGTTGAGAATTGGAAATTCGACGGCCAACACCACGGAAAATGATTGACGGTGTTTGTATCGATATTCCATTGCACCGGTTGTCAGTCGGTGATTGGGACATTCGCTTACTTCGAGCGTCTACATTGAAGTAACCATGTAACAGTTTACAGTTCGTGTAACCAATTTTGATTCGATTTCGCTGCAAGTTTCACGTTGAGCCACTGCACACTTTACAGTTGCGCAATACAGCCACACCTAAAACTTGTCTCTCGATACAGAGTTGCAGGGCTATATATATATTATGTAGCTAGAGGTTGAGAGCAGTGTAGATAAGTTGAAACTTAGTTTGATGAAGACAGTGAGTGGAGCTACAGAGCGGGCTACTGTACCACGAAACTTGCAAAGGTACCTCACACTTAAAGGTACCTTGAAGCGAATCCGGGACTCGTCGAGGCGTGGCTACGCGACAAAGCGAGCACCGAGCTGCGGAGGAGACTCGAGACTTCGAATATGCTGCCCAAGTCCACGAGTCTCAGTCTTCGTCACGAGGAGAGCGTTCTCGTTAGAAGCAAACGCAATAGCGTCACGTCCGACTTGTTTCAATCGTGGCTCGCCTCGAGTTCTCCGATAAAAAGGAGCAAAAGTCCGAGCAGGTAAATGCCGAGGTCACGCGAAACCAATACGCGTGGCTTTTACTCACTATGTGTCTACTTGTGACTCTCTAATGTACAGCGCAAAAGCACATTTTTTTCTACACTTTATATTTAATTACTTTCACTCTGGGAAATATTTACACGTGGGTAATTATTTGTGTGTTCGTTGGAACTGCAATAATTGGAATAAAATCATTGAAGAGCTCCTTTTCAAATTGATTTTTTTGTGTGCTTAATTGCTTTGGCTCTCGAGAAATGTTTATGAAAGTTACGCGCAACGTGCGTTGCGAGTGAAGTACGGTAGGTGCACCGTTTGTGGCCTCTGTACACTCTTTGTGGGCAGCACTGACATTTTACATCATATAATTTGCTTTTCCTTTATTTACTGTTATCCTATTTTGTCATTTATTGGAGAAATTCTTCTAAAAAATTGGTGGCAATCAGTTATATCCGTATGAAGGCTTCTTGTCCGTGTTCTAATTTTTCGTAGTCAGATACCAGAACTGGGGCGAAACTCATACTTATAAAAAGGGGTTGAAAACAGTATTTCCCGGGATGCAAACGAACGAAAGTCGATAATTTAAAGAAATAATGTTAATACGCAAGTTTTTGTCACTTTAATGCAAAGGCGAAGCGCCCGAGCTTTACGAATAACCCTGTAAAAAGGAGGCATTTTTTAAATTTCCTACTCTAACTGCAAAGTTCTCAAGATCGTTAAAACTAAAGGGCAACTGCAATCGTAAGATTTAGCATGCTTTATAGTAAAACAATTGGAAAACATTTCCTGAAAATGTTGTCTGTCGTTTGAAAGATTACCGCTATCTTGGTCGGGTCGTCGCGAAGAACTCAACAGGCTCGACGAGGGCGATCTCTTCATGGAACTTATTCGCGACGTGGCGAACGAGCTCGATATCAACGTGCTGTGTCACAAAATCCTTGTCAACGTCGGCTTGCTCACTCACGCCGATCGTGGCAGTCTGTTCCTCGCGAAGGGTCCGCTCGAGGATCGGTATCTCGTCGCTAAACTGTTCGACGTTACCCAAGACACCGAGCTCGAGGACGCGATCCAACGTGCCAAAAACGAAGAAATCAAAATACCCTTTGGCGTGGGCATCGCCGGTTCCGTTGCGCAGAGCAAGGAGATCATCAATATCAAAGATGCGTACAAGGTTCGTCCACTAGAAAAAAATGACATTATTAAAACTTTTTCTTTTCTATTTGTCCACTCTTGTAATTCGTCCTCTTTCGTCACTTTTTCAGGATCCAAGATTCAACAGCGCGATTGACATGCGAACGGGTTACAAAACGACGCTTATACTGTCAATGCCGATCTGCAATTATGAGGGCGACGTAATTGGCGTTGCGCAAATAATCAATAAGACTAATGGTAGCAACGAGTTCACGAATCGAGACGTCGAGGTATTTCAGAGGTACTAAACCGTTATCAATTATCGTCATTCTCTAATTGATTAATGATCTTGTTTACTCACATCGCTCCTGCTGTTGCCCCCGCACGTCAGGTACCTCACATTTTGCGGCATTGGCATCCAGAACGCCCAACTGTTCGAGCTGTCGGTGCAGGAGTACCGGAGGAACCAAATACTCCTGAATCTCGCGAGAAGCATATTCGAGGAACAGAACAATCTCGAGTGTCTCGTTACAAAGATCATGACGGAGGCGAAAGAGTTGCTCAAGTGCGAGAGATGCGCTGTTTACTTGTTGGATCTGGACTGCGGAGAAGCCGTGAGCGTCGTTTATTCACTGCGGTAAATCTCACTTGCAATTCCGAGATAACGCGGACGTCTTTTTAGGGACACTTGGAGAAAATTGTCGAGCGTCCCGGACGGTCGGTTCAGGAAGACCGGAAGCCACTGTCGAGACGAGAGGTAGGTCAACGTTTTAGTTAAAATATATTTCAACGTGAACAAAGCGAAACTGCGGCAGTTTCAGCAACTTTTAACTCACACCTATTGGCAATTAGTTTGTTCAACAATTTTTTTATACCTACACTAACGATTTCAATGTTTAGTCTAATTAGCAATCGACGTTTGTCACTTTATAGTTGCAAAACCCACCGCAATTTTCACCAGTATAAACTTGTTTCTTTTTTCTTAACATAATTTTTCTCTTGCAGAGCAACAACATTGACATGGAGGATATTTTCCAACGTCACGTAAGAAAATAAAAAAATGATGAATAATCGTCACGAAAGAAAAAGAAGTACCCAATCATGCAAATCGAGAACTTCAAATTTGACCAACAGATAAGTTTTGATTATCTTCTTTTTTGCAGTCAGCAATGGATGGAAGTGCCAAATTCACGATGGCCTTCGAGATGGAGAACGAGACACAGGAGGCGAGAGTCTACAGGCCAAGTTCGAACGACCTCTCGACGCCACTGGGAAGGATCGCGCGATACGTGGCGACGACCGGACAGATTCTGAACATCGGTGACGTCGCCACGTGGCTGAAGAAGGAAGTATGGGACACGGAGAACGAGCCCATCAAGAGTATCCTATGCATGCCGATTGTCAATGGTCAGAGAAGCGTGATCGGCGTGGCTCAGCTCATCAACAAGGTCTGTCGGTACGAACTAACGAAGCGACCCCGGAGACCTCTTCGGAAAATTCTAATCGTGGCCCACATTTTTTTTACTCCTCTCGACAGGACAACGGAACCTCCTTCACCGACTCGGACGTCTCGATATTCGAGGCATTCGCGATATTCTGCGGTCTCGGGATTCACAACACCCAGATGTACGAGTCGGCCTGCAAGCTCATGGCCAAGCAGAAAGTCGCTCTGGAGTGTTTGAGCTATCACGCAACAGCGAGCAACGACGACGCCACCAGGCTCACCAGTGATACGATACCGTCCGCCGACAAGTACAATCTGTACAGCTTCACCTTCATCGACTTTGATCTCAACGACGACGACACCTGTCGCGCCACCGTCCGAATGTTCAAGCAATGCAACCTTATACAAAGGTTTCACATACCCTACGAAGTGCTGTGCAGGTGGATACTTAGCGTCAAGAAGAATTACAGGTGAGAACGGAGTAAATCACAATTACCTTGGCAATCTGTGGCGTTACAGCGCCTGGCAGGCACTGATCAGGACCTGACCAGGTCCACCATAGCCCAGCCAGGGCCTTGGCAGTGCCTGACTATATTTTTTTCTTAATAGATTTTTTCTCCAATTATTTATTACTCAAAGGGTTCGTATAAATAACGATAATACTTCGAGAAATTTCGAAATAAATATTTTATATCCAAGAGAAAATTAATTTATGGAGTTGGTTAATTATAATATTTGTACCATTTTCTCTTCAGGCCAGTAAAGTACCACAATTGGAGACACGCATTAAACGTCGCCCAGACGATGTTCGCGATGCTGAAGACCGGGAAGATGGAGCAATTTATGACGGATCTCGAGATCCTCGGTCTCCTCGTGGCCTGTTTGTGCCACGACCTCGATCATCGAGGCACCAACAATGCGTTTCAGACGAAAACGGAATCCCCACTTGCGATACTCTACTCGACTAGCACAATGGAGCATCATCATTTCGACCAGTGCGTTATGATACTCAACTCGGACAGCAACAACATCTTTCAGACTCTGTCGATGGAGGATTATCGAAAGGTGATGAGGGTCGTGGAGAGCGCGATTCTCTCGACGGATCTCGCGGTCTATTTCAAGAAGAAAAATCGCTTTATGGAGCTGATCGACGAGGGCGAATTCGACTGGCAGAGCGAGGAAAAGAAAGAGCGTGAGTTCTCTCGCGATGTATAATTCCCAGCATCGCGTGTCATAATTGAAAAATTAATTCACGTACATAGAAATTCTAATGGTCCCATTGTTTCCCTTTCAGTGCTGTGCGGAATGATGATGACAGCGTGCGACGTGAGTGCAATAGCGAAGCCCTGGGAGATTCAACACAAAGTGGCCAAACTCGTAGCCGACGAGTTCTTCGATCAGGGTGACCTGGAGAAACTGCAGCTGAATCAACAGCCAGTGGCGATGATGGATCGCGAGAGGAGGGACGAATTGCCGCAGATGCAAGTCGGCTTCATAGACGTGATATGTCTGCCTCTGTACAAAGTAATGGCCGAGACATTTCCCTGGATCATGCCGCTCTACGAGGGCACCTCGGAGAATCGCAAGAACTGGCAGGATCTCGCGGAGAAAGTCGAGATGGGTCTCACGTGGATCGACCGCGACACGATCGAGGAACCCGTCGAGGAATTCGTGTCCTACGAGCCCAAAGACATCGAGTTCACGGTGACGACGTTGAACTGCGCTCAAGCGGAGAAGAAGGACGTTCCCGGGGTCGCTCGAGCGTCCGAGTGTCCGAAATCGGCGCTGGGAAAATTCGCCTCCCTCAGGAAGGGCGGACGGTCCCTCGGGAAAGGCGTGAGGCATCGTTTGAGCAGATCCTTGTACGCCCGAAGCAGCTCCGAGGACGCCGGCAAGACGAAGGTTCTTCTACCTGAAAGGAAAAGCAGAAACAAACTGTGTTTACTCATTTGACGGCTCACATCGTCGAGCAACTTGGAGAGCATACCCGAGTGACCGAACTCCGATGAGCTCGGGGCTCATTAAACGCGGCTCACTAACTTCACTAACACTTTGACACGTGCGCGGTGTACGGCGGATAAGAGCAGAGGGTATATATATACACTTTATAGCCGAGACACTGTATATCGCTCGCACGTAGAGCTCGTGTCCTTGTCCCGAGGACACTCGCACTCTTGATCCTGCTTCGGAGCACAATGGACCGGGCCCGCCTCTTAACAAAAGGTTCTTGCACTTAACGAGCCGGGGAAATTTAACGAGAGTATCTTTTACGTGATCTCGGCGCGGTACGCCAAGGCGCGCGCGCTCTTTGAGGATCGAGAGGTGCGTTTTGTACGAAGAGGACAAAAGGACGAAGCGAGGGTGTAGATATAAATTTCGTACCGGATATTTTAGGAGACGGGATTTAACGAGAATTTTCAGTAGGCCGTAGGCGCGAGTGAAAACATCCAGCGTAGAGTAACAATGTCTATGGCTAATTCGCCGTTGGTTAACTAACTTTAGCCTAGACGATTTTACGTGACCTTCGGGGCGTGAAGTCTTCGGGGGAAAATGCGAGAGCAAAAAGGGGGGCTTAGAGGACTATGAGGAAAAAAAACACGACGCTCACGGTCGAGACATCGACGGGCTGGTTCTATCTTGACAATTTTTTGTTGTATAGTTTGAAAAAAAAAAATCGCTCGATCGCGAAGTGAAGCGAGCAATGAACATGAAGGAGAAGCGCGAGAGGAAGAAAGGAGGAAGAGAAACGGTAAACGTTGATGTCTCACGAGTTCATAAATAGAAGGACGAGCGTATAGTAGAGACGCGACGTCGCAATTATGAAACCTATAGACGATAATGTAATATCGGGGGACGTGAAGCGAACCTTTACAAAAAAAAAGATGAAAAAAAAACAGAAAATCTGAAGGTTCGCTGCAGCGCTCTGCTAATTCTGTCCTCTCCTCGGTTTTTCGAGCCAGCTTCATCCCGCGAGCGTTTCTTCACTCGTCTCGATGGTTTTTTCAAATGGAGGAATGAACCCTCGATTAGATTTACTGTCTCGGTAGATGATTTAATAGAAAAACGGGCGTCACGCTCTTTTAATCTGTCCTCGTCGTCTTGATCGAGGCAGCGTTCTCGAGTAATCTCTCGTTTACTTTTGTCGTCGATTACGGTTGCGAACGAGGAATGAACCTCTACGATGATGGTTTTCATATATATAAATATATAAATATATTAGAATCGAGGAAAAAAAAGGAAGCGAGATGAACCGGTTTCTAGTCTTTTGATATAAGTAGTTAAATAAAGAAGAAAAATAAAAATACACCTGTCAGACAAATACTGCATGAGGTTAAATAAACATTTGGATGTACATGTCAACGGATAAATGGCACTGGTTTCTCGTGACGTACAACTCAACTCCCATCGACACCGACTGATTTCGATTTATGCTCTTTTTATTATTAAAAACATTTAGAAAGTACAGTGGCGGAACGCGCGATCGACACTCGTTCGATCGCCGATTCCCAATCGGATTTTTTCTTCTTCGTCTTTCCCATTCAGTTACAACAGAGTTTAACAAACCGTCGCTCTTCGATAATTCGTGTACCGATGGTATTCTATGTACATTCTCTCCTTGTTCCGTGCATTTGCATGGGCGAAAAGTAATCGACGCGATACTGGCACCCGGACCGACGCACGTAAAAAACATAACAAGTAATTGTTCGAGTAGAGAAAGTAGAGAGATTGCGTCGCGATCTTCGGGCAGTGTCGCGCCAACCACTTTCGTCCGATACAATCTGCAAGATTATCTTGTATACGTGACGAATTGTTCGGACAAAATTTCATCTTTTTTGTTTTTTTTCTCATCTTTCATTGTAAATTAAATTTTGAAGATTTTACACCGTTGTTGCTTCAACAGTCGTGAAAAACCGACCGCAAATTTCCCTCGTTTATCACTATCACTCACACCCTATGCGTACGCGATTGACATGTTGCACGGCGAAACGATATTCGTTGCGACAACACCGATACACCTTAAAGTATTTACATTGTTCTTTGTTTTTCTTCGTTTTTTTTTTGTTCTGGTACTAGTCAATGTTGAGGAGCTCAAGATCCAGTCGATGATGTTACGTCGCGTTGTAATTAGTCACAGCTTTCTCCTCCGGCGATATAAATCAAAATGAATAAGAATAATTATAGAGAGAGACTCGACGGACTTTCGGGACAGCAATAAATTAAGGCGTCGAGACGCGATCGCGTCTTCTGATCGTAGTTTTTTTGTTCGTTTCAAACGAAATGAAAAGTGTGTTGTATCGAGGGCCGGGTAGCAGCGGCGAGAGCCACCGAGCCGATCCTTCGATTTTTGTATGCTTTCATTACATATCAAATAAGAATAGCTTTGTACAAAGTAATTTCTTCCCGATTCGCCCAGAGCATTGTAAATATTATATTATCGCATATTATATATATATATTAATTGTTTCGTAATCAGACTTGTCGGATGTTATTGCAACTATAATTACTAAAAAAAAACGCATTTTTGTTTTCCTCTCGAAACCACCCATTCGTTTTGGTTCTTATATAAATGATCGTATTATCGAGTGTTGTTACTTAAAATTTAGAGGGTACGACGAGCCGGGTTCCTCCCGCGAGGACTCCGGCCGCGCGACATTCATCAATAGCCAATCCATGAATTCTTTGCGACGAACTTTGACCGAAAACTATGCTCACGCTGTTCCGAGTTAAACCGTGTAAATGTGTGTCCTATATTAATTGTATTCACCACACGAAACTCAACCGGTGGCTCGCGTGTTCTGTATGAGATCAGTAACCGTTCGACAAGAAAACGGTGGAAGATACAGGGGACAGGAGTACGGAAGAACTATCGGAATTATCGAGCGCCCAACGAAGTCTCAAAGATCTCCCGCCCTTCGTTTTTACTCTCCCGTGTCGCGAAGGGACAGAGATCGAGCACGCACGCAAGTACTTGCGCGTGTTACGCGAGGTCCGACAATCGTGGCTGTTATCGCCATTGACACTCTCTCTCTCTCTGGACTCGTCCAACAACCGTTCACCGTTCAATAAATGCATTTTTTTCCTATTACCTATAGAATTGATACCTATATAATGAAGTATCGATTGTGAAGAGTCGTAAAATATAAGACTGTCCCAAATAAAAACAAAGGAGCCTTGTGACCCTTGTGATCCTCGTGGTTTCGGCATTACAGTTGGTATCGTGGAATTATCGTAGAAGAACCGTCGTACTGGTGCGGAGTTGTCGATCAGAGCAAAGGCGTTCGCGTGTAACATCCGCTCGCTGAACGACGACGACGAGCCAGCCGGATCATCGTCGTCGGCTACACTAGCTGGCGATTGGTATCAGCTCGCGCGTCTGGCAGATTCTTTGACGCACTGCAGGGTACTAGCCCGGAGATACGGTGAGAGCGCATACGAGGGTGTTGTTCCGGCAAAGTCGCGCGAGCGCGCGGGTCACATAAAGAATTCCGTGGATCGGCTAACATGCAGTCACGACGGGGGCCTATCCAGTACCGAGATCTCTATTAGTCTAAGACCGCGAGTCGTCGGATCGGTGAGTAACAATCCGCGCGGCCTGTATACCCTGTCGTTCTGCTCGCACACAAACTTTGCCACTTTTCGAAGACACTTCTCGTAGTGAGTCTCGGTGCATATATAAATTAGGTAACCGGTGAGACAGGCGAGGCAGCCTTCGCAGTAGGTCGAACAACTCGCTCTTTCGGCCTCCGCAAAATAGTTGTTCAACTGGTTGATTGTGTACTCGAACGACTCGACGTCCAGCTAAAGAGCAAAATTAGTTTGAGTAACAGTATTACATCGACCGCTGCTACGGTAGAATAATATTAGTGCGACAGTGCGAAGGTACGACGGCACGGTTAGGCTGAATTATCGTGTTAATGTTTGATCGATTATTGACATTCAAAGTAATGAAACACGGGGATAAGTAACGTGCATTCAAAATCAATTAGCTCAAGCGATCGGGCATGGAAATTGCTCCGTTTCAAAGGCAAATACCGTCAGCGATACATACTCTGTCAGCCAGCTCGGTGGGAAACCGATTTTGGAATTTCACCATGGTTCCCTGGCTATAGTCCCGCTGAATGAAGACCTTCAGGCAATTTTGGGGCGGCCCTCCGCCCGCCTGCCCTCGACCACCGGACATGTCCTCCAGCGGCGTGAGGGCTACATGGTTTCCCTGCGAAGCAACAGATTTTCCAGCTCGTTAGCCCCACAACAGGTCAAACATTCGCGAGGCATCGCTCGTCACGACGATCGCTGACATTCTCCGTAACCACGAATATCTCGACTCACCGAGTCGCATCGTTAACGCGGTCATTGCGATTTGTAATGAAAAATATTCCAGCGCACACTCGGGGCTTAGCGTTCTAAAATTAACTGCGCGACGTCCGCGCGTCATGCACGCTGGAAAAATATCGTGCGCCGTTGCGCGACGAAGAATCGATGGAAACCAATGGAATTCGGCACGAGAACTCGTGACACCGTCGCGTTAATTCGCGAAATCGCGACGATTCCGAGGGATTCTCGCTCGCGGACGATGAATGACAGCGTGATGCGAAAATAGGATAGGCGAGTTACTCACCAGTGGCATTTTGAGCTTCGTCGTGGCCGCGTAATGGACAATCGTGCACGGCCAGACCCACCGTCTCTCGACGTACGACTCTCGCTGTCGTCGCGTCGAACACTTTGAACGGGAAATTAATTACGTCGATTTAATACAATGCGTCCGCGGACTTGTCGTCTACGATGGACGCGCGATTCGCGACCAGCGTCAGCAGTACACGAGCTGGAAGCCATTGCACGTGCGCGCGCACGTTTGGCTCGTCTCTCTCTCTCTCTCTCTCTCTCTCTCGTCCTCCTTTACGTATCGCGCTTGAAATCGTTCCGACACTCAACCCGCGCGGGCGGACAGTGCACTCGGTGCATTCGCTCGGAGTCGACGTACGAGGTTTCTTCGAGGATTAAAAACACGCTTGTCGACACGAAGCCCGATGCAATATGCGGAGATCCGGCGGGGTCGGCGGTGGTAGGCGACGAGAGGGGAAAAAGGGTTTGTCGTGTATGACCTTTAGAATTAACTTTCATTGAGCACCGACTGACAATGACCAGCGCGATTGTTGCCGCTACGTCGATTTCAGACACGCGTGCGCTGGCAACTGAGTATATCGCACCGGTATGATCTTATCAGCCTGATTAACGACTGCGAATCACGAAGATCGTTATCTAGGCTTCTATCGGCGACGGTGCGGAAATTTCGTGGCCCCGATCATAATGTAACCTTAAAACTGCTGTTGAGATTGGTAACAAAGAAATAGCAGCTGTTGCTATCCCACGGTAGAGTCGGTAATTACTTATGTATATGAAAAATTGGTTTCGAAGGTGATCTCGATTCTTAGACATCTTCGAGCGGACTTGGTTACATCGTTGTTTTATCTTGGGGACGATGATGCAACGACGAGTAATCGAGAGATATAGGCAAAGAACCAGCGCGTTCGCTGTTTTATCAAAAAAAGATATATCTATGTATACGTGTGCGTGTCCACGTATGTTACGAAGTCGCTCAACGCTATTTCGCAAGAATTTCGTTGGGAATGAAACTTCTGTCGCTACCTCAGCGTTGTATAGCAAATTTTTTCGTACGGCTAATGAAAAAATTCCCAAGTTAGCGTCTTGCCTAGGGTCTCGAAAACGGAAGTTATATCGCAAAAACGCGCAACTTCTTCTTCGCCTTTTCGCCGTACGTTTCGCGAATGAAATTCTTATTTCCAGATACGAACAGAGTGGAAAAGGTACCGTACGCGTCTCGCGTGCGCTTGGATTGGAAGTTCCGAAGAATTTTTATGGATGCTCGAAGCGACGACGCGGTACATCGATTCGCGGATATTCTGGAAGGAACGCAATCGGCTGGAACTTCTCGTGAATCGGTATACGCGATATTTATTATTTAAAAAAAATTGTAAACTATATAGATTGACCCAAAGAAGGGCTTGATAATTTAACCGTTGTTCACGATATTATTCTTTCCCAAAAAACTTAGATTCGAACTATGAAATGAAAATGTACATATAAGTACTAACAGGTTGCAGTGGCTCGCGCGCTTCGCGTGCTCGCAACATGCTCGCATCAAAATTAGATCGTTAAGGAAATTAACGTGACATTAACATTCAAACTTTATAAAATCAAGAATTTTCTTTTTCGAATTCGTGAACTTTGAAGACCCTATCAGGTGGGAAATTTCGCGCTGATTTCGAAAAGCACCGTTATTTGCCCGAAAAATACAAAATTCGACGAGAAAAACGCGAAAAACGCGTATGGCTTGTTTAACATAAACTAGGGTAATCACACGATCTGGCGCGCGTGCCTGAAAAACTTTTCGCCAGAATCGACCTCAGAAATGTTTTTTTCTTTTTTTTTTCTTCAAAATATCGACTTTTAACCTATGCCATCGTTCTCAAGTCGCATATTGTACCCCTAAAAACACTGGTTATCAACCTTTTATAATCGATTTTGAAAAAAATATTTTTTTGGCCACGAAAATATTTTTTTTCTGCCAGAAATCGTAGATCCGGCTCCGGACCGAAAATCGCCAAAATCGACCCCAATTTTTTTTCTCTTCAAAATATCGACTTTTAACCTATACCATCGTTCTCAAGTCGCATATTCTACCCCTAAAAACACTGGTTATCAAACTTTTATAATCGATTTTGAAAAAAATATTTTTTTGGCCACGAAATTTTTTTTTTTCTGCCAGAAATCGTAGATCTGGCTCCGGACCGAAAATCGCCAAAATCGACCCCAATTTTTTTCTTTTCAAAATATCGACTTGTAACCTATACCATCGTTCTCAAGTCGCATATTGTACCCCTAAAAACACTGGTTATCAACCTTTTATAATCGATTTTGAAAAAAATATTTTTTTGGCCACGAAATTTTTTTTTTCTGCCAGAAATCGTAGATCTGGCTCCGGACCGAAAATCGCCAAAATCGACCCCAATTTTTTTCTTTTCAAAATATCGACTTGTAACCTATACCATCGTTCTCAAGTCGCATATTGTACCCCTAAAAACACTGGTTATCAACCTTTTATAATCGATTTTGAAAAAAATATTTTTTTGGCCACGAAAATATTTTTTTTCTGCCAGAAATCGTAGATCTGGCTCCGGACCGAAAATCGCCAAAATCGACCCCAATTTTTTTCTTTTCAAAATATCGACTTGTAACCTATACCATCGTTCTCAAGTCGCATATTGTACCCCTAAAAACACTGGTTATCAACCTTTTATAATCGATTTTGAAAAAAATATTTTTTTGGCCACGAAAATATTTTTTTTTCTGCCAGAAATCGTAGATCTGGCTCCGGACCGAAAATCGCCAAAATCGACCCCAATTTTTTTCTTTTCAAAATATCGACTTGTAACCTATACCATCGTTCTCAAGTCGCATATTGTACCCCTAAAAACACTGGTTATCAACCTTTTATAATCGATTTTGAAAAAAATATTTTTTTGGCCACGAAAATATATTTTTTCTGCCAGAAATCGTAGATCTGGCTCCGGACCGAAAATCGCCAAAATCGACCCCAATTTTTTTCTTTTCAAAATATCGACTTGTAACCTATACCATCGTTCTCAAGTCGCATATTGTACCCCTAAAAACACTGGTTATCAACCTTTTATAATCGATTTTGAAAAAAATATTTTTTTGGCCACGAAAATATTTTTTTTCTGCCAGAAATCGTAGATCTGGCTCCGGACCGAAAATCGCCAAAATCGACCCCAAGTTTTTGAAAACCATAAAAATATATGCTCACGTTTTTATTCAGGTGATGCAATCCCGTTAATACGACAATCCGAGGGACAAAAAGGACGCATTGAATGCTCCCGTGTAAAGCGAATGTTTAATTGAGAGAAAAGGCTACGACGAGGTTTAGCGAGTCTCATTTTCAGAGATTAGCGCTTTCCGTTCGTCGTCGAGCATGATCCGTTTTTTTCCCCGTTCTTCGTCGCAAAAAACCTCGAAGCCCGGGCGAGAGTTAATCTCCCTCGTCACCGGGGACAATAGTCGCAGTTCGTAGGTCGCGAACTGTGGCGCTGTCTGCCACGGAGGGTATTCAATCACATATTTCCAAGCACACACTCGCGAGCGGCTATCCCGAGCGACGGAAAGTGCATGCTGACGCGCTCGGTTGGCCCGCGAAATCCGCAGCAGCAGCCGCAGGTGCAGCCGCATCACGTGCAATTCGAGATTAAGCGTTAGACCTACC
The DNA here is from genome assembly GCA_963932165.1 of Pimpla rufipes. Taxonomy (NCBI): domain Eukaryota; kingdom Metazoa; phylum Arthropoda; class Insecta; order Hymenoptera; family Ichneumonidae; genus Pimpla; species Pimpla rufipes. Next base: position 15,705,958 of record OZ010635.1, read on the forward strand.
GTTCGCATGTGAAATAGTTTGCATCAGTAGCGAAGCGTAGGTGAATGTGTGATCACGTATCCTCTGTGTCTATTCACTCCGCCGTATCCGCTAGAGAACAGCGCAGGAAAATAGTTTCTTATTGTCACACAAATTTTCTCGTAAATTTCCTCGCACTTGTTCGTCCGTCACTGACAAGGCCAATCTTGTGCCCAGCGTGGCGGCTGTGCGCCTCAAGTTTTCTATATCTCGGAAAAAGAACATTCGTCAATGTTCGACGAGTCTCTCTCTCTGGTTGCCATGGAAAAAACTTGCTCTCCGCAACTTTTTCCATTACGACGCTTCCTCTGATGTATCTACGGTTGCACAGTGCGCGCGTTCGCTGCTCGACGGCCGCACAAGAGTGATTCAAGTATCGCGGAATTATTAATGCAATTCGTCGTGTGTATCGCATACAACTCTGGCAAAACACTTTTCCAGAAATTGATGTTGTTGGCCATTTTTTTCTTCTCTTAATCGTTTTTCCACGCAACTGCATTTGTGCATTTAATATTATTTCCACTGAAAAAAAGTGATAAACGAGTTGTCGAGTCAACGAGCTCAATTTAAATTTCTTCATGGAAGAGTAGAGATTTTTTTTCGCTGCTCTTATTTGCTCGCGTAATAAATGGTTTCGACCCTCCTCGATTTTTTGGTGTATTTCTATTGATTCATGAATATATGTGTATGCGTTAATGTTTGTTATCGTCCGCAGAAGGAGCCCCGACGAACGGTTACGATACGCGAGACGAAAGCTCCTGCAATCAGGAAGTCAAGGAGGGGCCTCCAGCGTACGGCGTGCGACGTCTGATCGCACAGAGGCCACAACTACTGACGGCGAGCCGAGCGTTGAGTGCAGTCCTCGTTATTTTTCGGCGCACCCTTCGAGCTCGAATGGTACGTGACGCTTGCCATTCCATCTACGCCTGCATAGAAACGCCGTGTACATGATTGCACTGGTGTCACGTGTGCCGGGCTTTGCATACCCAATGACGAAATTATATGGAAGGCGCCGCGCGCCGGTGTGATTCGGCTTAAGCTCGTCACGTTCTAATCCGCGAGGAGGGGGCGGATGAAGAGGAGATTCAGCGAAAAGTTCATTTCACATGGTAACAGCGAGTCGTGCAGCGCAATGAAGGGCCAGCTCAGCGAGGGTAAAGTTCGAGAGACGGAAAAGCGAGCGTTGCCATCGTTTTGCGTTCCACGCGCGCGAGCTAATCCGACTAACTCGATATACTCGGGCTCAACTTTGCTCGTTGAGTTTTTTCTTTTTTTTTAGGGCTGGGTCGTTATTGTGTCGCGCAACCTCTTGTACTTGTCGTTTTCATTTGAGGGTAGGGAACGAGGTGGAAGGAAAAACGATAAGATCGAGTAGCACCATCCCCTCGGCAAATGGGTTGATAATGTCGACAGTTCCGCCCTTTAATAGTTGTCCTATCATAGTTGTTCTTCGCAACGATGCTAATAATAACTAAACTCGTTGGGTCACGTTACTTGGTCGATAAAATTCTTTTTCACTCTGCGTCTTTGTGATTGTTCTGGCTTGGGAGCTTTGAACCCGCTCGCTGACAATCTAAATTCAGTAATAGGGTGTATCGACCAATTAAAGTACCGTCGATTTTTTTAAATTAATTTCTTTAAAGCTTTGGAACATTGGAAGGTAAACGAATATAACAGAGCAATGTTTGACGATTAACGGAAAGTAAACATACTTGCGTTTCGATAAATTACTTGTCATGTATAGCGAAATGTACATTTCGCCGATTCATTGGCAGGTGTTTCGTCATCGGCCTTTTATTCATACGTAGAATTCACTACCGGGGGTTCTCATTCTATTTATCTGTCTGCTCCAAGATGCAAATTGCGCTGAAGGCAAATGTTTTCATTCGCGGAATATAGCCACAACGTGGGTTGCATTGTGTACCGCGCATGAGATATGTATGAATGCATGAATTTCCTTGTTGTTACGGTTATATTTTAGGGCTGCCCTGAATAGACTAGCAGAAAATAAAGGGCTGATAAATGGCACATTATGCTCATCAATTCAACATGAAAAACGAGAGTCTAGTTTCTGAATCACGAGACTGCGATTTAACATCAATGTCGGCAAATTTCTGTGTGTCACGATTGAAAACAATAATCGCGAAGGATTAATACAAATGAGAGATAAAAAACCGCAGTCTAACAATTTTGGAACTAGGACTGCACGTTACCCCTAATTCACTTGCGTATGCACCAGATTAACTTTCTTTTTCTTCTGCTGGTACCGAATTCAAAGCGGGCGAAGCACTCGGCAGAGACTGGAATTTTGACGAGCGGAGTGAGACGAGACAAAGTCACTGAGTTAAATCACAATTCTGCAGCGAAATCTTTCGCGATTCACGTATAATTTTCAGGTTTGTACGGAAATCCCGATTTAAGTCCAGACGTTTAACGTTAAATTTGAATAGGAATTGTATTAGACTCAGACGCTAAAAAAAAATCTGGTTTGACGGTGCAAGGACGAGAAATCGATGATCAGGATGAGAGTGAAGATCTCAGTGGTCTTCGAGGGTAGAGAAAGAGAGGGAGAGGATAGGGGTTGCTGGTTAGTTATATCGCGAAGAAGAATAAGATGAGAGCGGTGACTCTAGGGCGTCTTGCGTCGACGATGGTCCACGAGAGCCTGCGCAGCCGTGGCCGTCGCCGTGGCGGCGGCGGCGGCGGCGGCGGCGGCTGCGGCGGCTCGCGGTGGGGCTCACGGGATGGTGGGAGGATTTCGGTTTTCTAATCCTAGGGTGTGGTAGAGTGGGGGCGTGTGGGCAGAGTGTACGCGAGGTCTGCGCGCAAACTACCCTCGTCTCCGTCGTGTCGCTCCGTGGGTGCTGTTTAGTGACTTTCCGTGGGGCTCGTGTGACACGTGCGTGAATTCCGTCGTCCCACCGGGAAATCGCGAATTATCGCTTTCTTCTGTTAATAATATACAAAAAAATATAAACTAAATACAATCAATATGTAAAAAATAAAAAATATATATATTCACAATTTGTAAAATATACTACTGTAAAAAAGCTAGAAATCATAATATAAAGAGCAACAGGGAAAATAAATCAAGACGTTAAAGCAGTGGAATGTAAAAAGTTATCGGACGTTAAATAAGTTTCGAATCTTCCTCGTCGTCCGCGTTACTTCGCAAGTTTTCTCCTGGACCTGTGAGAGCTACTGGCAACTGGAGAACCAAAATAGTTTCGTGAAGATTTCTCTGTACTCTGTACGTCAGTTGTGGGTCTCTTTTAACTTTACATTTTGTTTTTTTTTTAAATTAAATATAACTGTAATGGATAAGTGATCAGTGGTTTACGGGGGTGCATGTTCGCGATGACGATCTCAGGGTGCGCGTCCCAAAAAATATGTGTAAGGGACAGCGATGTAGATTAAGTTGTTTGCTCCAAAGGAATCCAGGCGTCAGCGCCGATCGCTGAACGAAACTATACGCGAAGTGACGTTCCAGGGGTTGGGGGCGCGCGCGCGCGCGCTCAACACCCTTAAAGTCTTCACTAATTCTCCCTCTCGCGCTCATCGTTCTTTATCGCTCCCTTTCTTTTTTTTGTTGCGTCTTCATCCCTCGTTGGGTGGTGGCCGGTGCGTGAGTCATGCCTGAAAGCCAACGAAACCGTTTGGCTCGCGGAAACGGCGAAGGAAGAGAAGAAAAATAATAACGCAGTATATCTTCTCTTTTTTTGTTCCATTCTTTTCTCTTCTTTTTTATGCCCTGTTTTAGTGAGAGACTATCACGGTTTTCTTTTTCTTCGCCGTCGAATGCTCCATGCGATAACCGATCTTGGAGACCGGAATGAATTATTCTTAGCGACGTTCGGGGACCCTTGAACGACTCCTTCGCTCATCTTCACGAGCGAGTTCGAGTTCCGTTCGGTGGGTGGTGGCCTTATGTACTTGATCGACATCGTTCTTACCAAGATGTATAGTCATAACGTTGGGCATAGTTTCTCACGAAAACGGTGACGTTTTGAGGGTTCGTATAGCGAGTAAATCGTCGCGAAAATTTACAGTGGCACGTAAAAGGTTCTTCCCAGACTCTGGGCCATTAGATAATCTAGTTATATTCGAAGGACCGATTGAATTGATCGAGCGGCGCGCGTGTCTTACCTCCCGTTTGTCAGTCGTCGAGTGCAGTACTTCGCGGCGTTGCACTTATTTTATGCTGAAGTTGACGATGTTGCATCACGATAAAGTTGCAGGTTGCCTGGGGTAACCAGACAATTCAGGCACTTTTAACGTTCTTTCTAGAAGTTTCATACAGTCTGCGGGAAAAAAGGCTTTCGCCAATTCAGAAACTTGGATTCCCAGCAATTTCTAAATGAAGCTGAGATAAAATTTTAATCCTTGGATTCTCTGGAGGCAGCTCGCTCGGTCGGCAGTTTCAATCTTGAAATTTATGGTGCGTTTCAGAAGAAAGAGTTTTGTGTGCTAGGAATGTTCTCTCGGCTTTGCATGTAGTTTACTTAAATTCACTGGAGGTAAATGCTCTTTGCGAGGAAATAGTTTTTCTTGGATTCCCCGTAGTTATCATTCTTAGTTATTACAATCTCATTGATTACAATAGTGATAAAAAATGTTTAAACTCCTTTCGTTAAATATGAAGGTTTATGACTTCAATGACTGGATATTTACAACGTATATAGTTGAATTTTTGTTTATTTTCTGTTCTTTGGTTTGTTTGGTTCTGCATATATATTTCACAAAAATTGCTAAGGGGTACGTAAATTTTTCGTTATCAAGATGTTAAAAATCCGCTTATCTTTCCTATTAAACTGTCTTGAAATGTTCGTTTTTTTATCATTCACTGCGAAGCCAAGATAAATCCCGAATAACGTGAGATCACGAAGATTAAAATTGAAAAATGAAGTGGGCAGGGTTAGGGCAATCGTAAATTCCTTCAATCCTTCGGAAACCAACTAATATCTCGACTCTATCGGTGCGGACAGTAGGTATATCCCGCAGGAGAAGCGGGCAATCACGCGGTAGAAGTAATAATCCGATCGTTGAGCGAATTCCGATTCTCATTATCGAGTGCTTTCGATACTTCATCTCCCGCGCTTCATTTCAAAATGAAACTGCACGCTGCAGGTTCCGCGCCTTGCAAAATGTATTCGGCTGCGTAGGGGAATGTTTCGGGCCACCGAAATTTCGAGAGAATTTTTCAAGAACCTATTTACAATTTGGTTTCAGAAAAAGCGCTGAAGTCGTGTGCGTAGTTTTCGTAAAAAAAAAAATCCGTCTCTGTTTTGCCAATCGAAATGCGAATTTCTATTTGTTTCGCCGTCGTTATAACGTTTACGGGAGTTTCTGGTTTGTTCCGGATTAAGGATCGAAAATTGCTTTTGGCGTTCAGATTATCAAGTCCGCGGGCCTGATGGCCCCACAGTGGAAGGTTTCGCGAGAGCGCTGCCAGACTTCGCCAAATTGGCGAAGTTGATGAAGCATATCGATTGACAGTTAACGAGGCCAAGCTGTGTAGCGGCTCGCGGCTCGAGGGTCGTGTCGTCGGCTGCACTCTCTTCCCTTATATATGTTTGCGTGTGTGTCATCTCTTACGCGAGGGATATGGCGCACAAGGCTTTGGAAAATTTAGTCCTAGCCATCCCTCTTCGACCCTTGTATTCGGCCTCTTGGATGTTATCGCTCTATATGCCACTTCACTTGGCGATTGTCCTCCGCGACTAGAACAACCCTGGGTTTATTTGGCCGGTCGATTTTCGCCGCGAACTAATTTAATCTTCAATCCGAAATCAGAACATGTATGAAAATACGAAAACTTTACGAGGGAATTTATTTTTTAAATATATTTCACCATTTTCAATATAAATAGAATTATTTATCAGCAAATAGATATTTCAATCCTCCATAAAGTTTCGGAGACATTTTCCTCTCGTCCATTTTTATCTTGCAACGATGAAAATTCGTTTTCACGAAACATTTTACCTCGGCAATATCGCATTTGTGAAATAGCGGCTATTGTAGCATTGCAGTATGTACTGATAGACGTCAACAATGATCCTTGTTCGATTGTTTCGCGCGTGCAACTGCCCGTGAAACCGCAGCATCGTTTGTTATAACTGAACCGTGTTACTTTCGCCCCCCCTTCTATCTCTACATTCCCCCTATATTCGTAACAATAATGTGCAGTATTTTCATCATCGTTAAATTCTCTTGTGATTACAGCCCCGGGAATAGCAACGAAACTGAGTGCTCAAATTGTAAATTACCTTCGGCCTCTTTGCTGCCCCGTTATGTGCAGGCGTTGAGTACCTGTCGTTTCAGAAGCCTAGATCTATTATTGACGAAGCTCGTTGTGTCGGTTCACGTGGCGGAGAGCAGACGAATGCATCAAGGGGAGAAAAGACAGCGGAGCTCTCCGAAATTCCGCTTGGTCTCTCGGCTCACCCCGAGAAAAGCGAGAGGGTCGCGAGTCAGGGGAGCAGCGACCGATCTTCAGCGCGAGTCTGCCCACCCAGTTTCTTTTATTCCTCTCCACTTGTTCTCTCGCTCTCTTTCTCCTCTCTGCAAATATCTCTTTGAGCTCAGCCCTTTTTCCGTGTGTTTCTCCTCCGAGCGACGAAATACCATCCAATCGCCCACGATTGACGAATCCGCCGAGTCACGTCATAAATAAATATATTTTATCCCGAGCGTTATCGATTCGGTTATATTTCAGGATACAGAAGTTCTATATTTACAGGTAGCGCACGATGATATTACCGTATAGGCTCCCCTTCTGTTTCCTACTGATGGATCGATCGGGGTCGCGTATTTCATGGTCCAGCGTGGATGTCAATGCGTAATTTCCTCTCTCTCGTTGGCGAAATAATACGCAGATTCGACGTGCTTCTCGGAGCGAATATAATTCGTTAATGATTATGATTGTATAATTCATTATTAGAGATATTTCGCAAGTGTAATCAGTGCGGTCTGTCGTTATGTGGGGTCGGCTGCCCTCTGGCTTTTTATTTAATTTATATTGATGGATTTTTTTTCTTTCTTCATTTTAGCCGAGCGAGCTCGACGGGAATCCCTCGGAAATTCGAGTTTACCCAATGACGAGGAAAGGGTCGCTAAGGATAACGCGGCAAGAACGGGAAGACCCGGTCGCAATCCCGGGAGGAGTTACTCGCAAATCTCTCTCCCGAATTTCGACGGATCCTTCGCTTGCTCGCGGCTCAAGATGCCCGATGCCCCTCTCGCTCCCTCTCCCTCTCTCTCTCTATCTGTCTCCGTGCCTGTCTCGCACTACTTCTCGTAAAGCCCCAGCAGCAGGATATCCATCCTCGTGGGAGCGACTCCTCTGCTAAATCCCTCGCGACCCGCCACCCCCGCCCCATCTGCGACTGCAAACGGACCACGAATGAAATTAATAATCGAAGTGGATTTCGAATGTGTCCGGAGGAGGCTTCTTTTTTTTATTCCGTGTATGAAATAGATACAAAGTGCTTTCATCGCTTATATCTCGGGAATCCTGTGAAAAAGGACGGTTTGCCGATCGGCGATACCCCCAGGGGCTTTGCATAGGCTTTTATCTTCGGCTTTTCAGTCCCACCTGAACATTTAGCGCTTATCTGCGACCAGTTCTCGGCCGGACTTAATAAACAGTCGGCTCGGGATACACAAAGAGCGCGATTTTCTCCCCGGAATGGTCTCCCTGGAGTACCAAAATTATTTCGGAACCCCTCTCAGTGCTGACCCGTAGGGTTGCAAGTTAGCGCGAAAAGACTATTTGCTATTCGTTTGGCAAATATTTTTGTCATGACACAAACTTGTGCAAATCAAAGTCTTTACTCGTCGCGTAGTGTTTCGTTCTAAAAACGTTCCCTACACTTTTTTTTATACCCTTTTCAGAAATTGTGTGTTTTTTTTCTCCCAAAAAAAAGAAGTTTGCGATTTATCGGAGATTTGAAAATAATAAAGTTTATCTTTGCAACAATTCCACAAGAAAAAAAAAAATCACATCCAAATGTAACTAAAAACTGGATAAGGGTGAACGAGGACCACAAACGATTATTCTGGGTCATTTTTCCCCACAAATCAGCGCTAATACCGAAATTCCAATGTGTCCTCCGGGGGTCCGGTTTTTCGCGTCTATCGTCGCGGTAGATTATGACTGCGCATAATTTTCCGGGCCTACAAAATGGGCTGGCAGTGTAGGCTTGCTCGTTCCACGGGGTGGGAAGGTTTCGCGCGGGTCGAGAGTTTATGATAATATTTAATCCAGTTACAGAGGGATATATAGAGCGCGTCGGCCGCGGGGGCGGCGAAGCGCGAGGGTGAGGTTGTCGCTGCTGGTGCTGCTGCTGCTGCTGTGCAGCGCGACGAGAGAGGGTGCAAGGGGCGACAGGGAGGGAAACGTAGAGGGAGGGTTTGTCGCGCTGGTGTCGGTGGCTAAAGTTGCCGGACCTCGTGGTCTCGCCAGTCGATGTCTCGATATGTACCGTGCCGCGTTGGTCACGGTAATCCAGTTAAACGCGAGCTGTCGGACACTCTCGTCGACGACAGACGCTCCACTGGCGTCCAAGTGCTAGTAATACGGTTCCCCGGTTTTCTGTTTTGTTGTTGCACCTCGAGAGAACGGAAACCCCGGGCGGTGACTCACATTTCAATGTACTACACAAACGCTGAAAATAAATATTGTTCAATCAGTCGGGTAATAACAATTTCCAAACGAATATCGCAGAATCGTGCTTTAATCGTCGGAAATTATTAGTTTATCTAGTAATAAAAAAGTTCGGTGCAAGTCCAATTTGATGATTTTTTTTTACCCTGATTAAATAGCGACAAAAGTTCCAGATGAGAACGGAACCCCCGGGCGTCACTTTTCAGTGTTCCACACAAAACCCGCGTGCAAATTTATTTGAAGCAAATATTGCAGAAACATACTTTACTTGTCCACAATTATTAGTTCAACAGAAATGTCTGGAACAAGTAAAATTCGATACTATTTTTTACCCTGATCAAATAGTGAGAAAAGTTCTAGTGAGTCTGCGTACGGTGCACAGTTTCGTTTCGTTCGCTGCTCCTCTTGTATAGTAACAAAGCTACGGTATATCCGCCTTTTGGCGAAAATCCCTGCTCGCAGAATCGCCAATAAGCCGTGGCTTCTTCCATGTGATTACAATTTCCGGCTGGCGAACGGAAGCTCCGCGTTACGAGGGCGAGGGCGAGGGCGGCGCAAGGCGGAGAAAAGACGCGCGCGCCGAAGAGTCTAGGGGTATCTGGGAGGCGCGCGGAGGACACGTCGTTTCTTCGCTATTCAACGTTAGATATTCTCTTCCGCCGAACTCCACGGTTTATTTTTCTCCTCTGTGGACTTTCGTGCCGCACAAACGACTCGAGTCTAGGATACACTGTATACACAGCGCGCTATAGACTTCGCGAGTGCGTAGGAGTGCAACGACGGTGTCAATCGCAAGGCAAAGGCGTGAGAGTCACGCCACGCTGTTGCCCCGCGATCCCGGCTTCGAGTTTCTCGCGAAAGTAACACGAGAGCGTCGAATGGAAAGCTGTGAAAAGCTCGAGCTGGTCGATCGTCACTCCCTGTCACTTAGATCGCAACCCTCGAGCGCGCCAGATCAATGTTTTCCCGCGACGTCGACATGATGTTTTTTTAGCTCCTCGCAGCTCGTCATTTAAAATAGGAAATCATTTTTCGCCAATCAATATCCAAATCGTGTCTGACCCGAATGAGATTGCAAGTGACCAAAGAAATATTTTTTTATTTTTCACAGGGTGAATAGTGGTGGCCCGAAAGCTTCGCACCATTAACTCGAACGAACATCCGGATTCCGCGCGCCAAGGACTGTAAAATTGACGCCGACGATTTCGTAGTTCAGTGCGTGTGCCACGATCCCTCCGGAGCTACGGTGAATAAAACAGTGTACTCGTGCGGATACCCAACGTCGCGTGTCGGCCGAGTGTGCGTCGGTTGTATATTGGATTAAAACGAGGAATGAAAGTGTAAGGAAAACGAGAGTGGCGCAAATCGAGAAGGGAAAAAAAGTGTTAGAAATTGGAGTGTAAATTAACGGGCAATTTTTTTAGGAGTGCACGTGGCGACGGGACGGATGACTGAAGGAGCGGAAAAAGTTTGCAGTTGCGATCGCGAACTCGTCCGATGATTCGTCGTGGTCGTCATCGATGAGAAGTCAAGGACGGAGCATTGGCCGAGGAGCCACAGGAGGGAGAGAGAAGCACAACGGAAGAGGCGAAACGACGAGCGGGGAGGTGGACAACGAGAGGAAGGAAAGGAGGCGAGCAGAGGGTCGCGTGGGAGGAAAAATCAACGGGGATGCACCGGAAAATCGACTTGCAAGTAATACACCCGTAATTATGCACGACGAAGAGTCGCATAATTTTTTTTCCGCATTCACTCCAATGTGCTTGGGGCACGCAAGAAGTCTTTTCGACGGTCGGGTTTGAACCTCCATCGAATTTGAACGCTGATTATCAAATTCAAAAACTGATCGTGACGGCAGAGACTGGTGACTTTAATAAGGTCTTCGATTGAAGCAAAGTGACGGCAATTCGAAAAAGTCTCTCTCATCGCGATTTCATTATCAGACACTTTGCCGGTGAAAGAGACGACGTATATAGCTGTCGAGAGGCTCGTCGGGTTGCAAAGTCCTTTTGACACAAAAAGGAAAAGAGCGCGAGAGAGGGAGAGAGAGACAGGGAAATTCATAATTGGAGGAAAGTTATCCGCCAGAAAGGTGAGACAGACAGATTGCGGCAGTTGGAAAAATCGCCTCGGAACACGAGAGGCAGCCTTCATCGCCCACGTCGTAAAGGAAACGTCGGTGCCGAGCCTCGCTCCGGAGGTTTATATTCCGCGGACCTCGGCCGAGAGTAGAAATCGCCGGGCAGAGACGAAAGGGAGATCGTTACGGTCCCTTTAATTTCGGAGGGTCGACGCGAGTGGAGCGGAGGAAGATATAAAGAGGCCGCGCCGCGAAAAGATCACGGAGGATATTAAAGTGCAACGGGCCAAAGTAAGAGAAATAAAAGAACGCAACGGAAACTGAAGTAAAAAAGAAAAGAAGAAAAAATAGAAGATACTCGCGAGTGGTTGAAGATCGCGAGCGGGAAGTGTGCGGTGTACCGAGAGGAGAGATAGAAAGGAAAGGAAGGAACGCGGTGCGAGAACTCTCGCTGGGAAAACTCGCGCCTGCGGGAGTTTCTCGTTCGCCCCGGGTGCTTTTCCGCGGGAGTGCGAGAAACTGCGCCGAGAACTGTCCGATAAATTAGCGTAGCGGAGATTCGTATCGGGAGGGAAGCATCAGCGCCGGTGTCACTGGCGGTGTCGGTTCTCCCCTCGCCGAGCAGCAGACATCGACGCCTCCGGCTGAACAACCCTCCTCGCCGACACCTTTTTCTCGGCTCGACGTTGCATCGGGTTTACCCGTTGGCCGAGTTTTCCAAGTCTGTTTGGAACTCGCGCGCACTTGGAACTCCGGCTGGACTCGGTGAGAAAACTCGTCGATTCTGTGCAGAGGATTTTTCGGGATTTCGAGGTTGGGACAGCTGGAAAGTGAAAAAAGGAAAACCGGACGGAAGGGGAGGAAGATTCGATAAGATTGCAGTCGCAACTCCGAATAATCGTCTTTTGTCGAGACTCTTCGGTTCCGTTCTTCACACAGCAGTGCAAAAAGGAAAAATAGATAAAAAAGAAACAAGCAGAAGGAATAAATACGGAGACCCGTTTCTCACGAGGAGCACCCAATGCATCGAGTATCACCGTCTGGCGAGAGACATTCCCGCAAATAAAATTCCTCGTGGCTGCTTTTATTCGTCGATTTTTCGTGCGTTCCCGAGCCGCAGCCTCGGTCCAGACCCGCGTCTCGCTCTTCCGTGGTTCACCCCGAACGAGGGATAAAGAGCAAGGCGCCCGGAAGAGCAACGCAATGTGGACTCGCGCTCCAGAGGGCTGAAAACTTTTCATTGTTAAAAATTTCGAGAATCCTCGCGTGGAACGAAAGAAACCGAAACGAGGCTAAGGGGAAGGAACGGCCGCGCGAAAGATACTTTCCACTCGGTTTTTGTTTTTCTTTTTTTTTTCGCGCGAAAGAATCTCGTTTATTCTCCGGCCTTCCTTCTGCAGCGGGTTTTTCTCGTGCACACGCTTCTCGTGTGTAAAAAGCCTCGCGAGAGGAAACTGCACAAGGGCGGCGCACGTTTGTCGGACGCGGCTACTGCCCGGGACAGAAGGGTTTGTTAAAACAAGGAAGGAGACCGAGAAGACACAGGGAAACAGAGAAATAAAGATTACGATCACGTCGGGTGAGGGTAAAGTGGAATAGACGCGAGGGATAAAAAATATAATTGTGCGAGGCAGTGAAGACTCGGGCAAAACGGCCGAGGATAGGATTTTCATTGCCGGAAATCCGAGCTCGTATACGATCGCCTTAAGTACGGGCTTAAGGACACCGAAGAAGCAGGAACGAGGATGTTCGTTGCTGGTGTCGGTTGGGGCGGCTGGGCGTCCACTGGACCCTTTATCGGGAAAAGAGAGAAATGAAGTTATCAGTGTCGGCTTACAGAGCCCAGGCCAGTGCTCACAAGAAGATTCTCTGCAACTATCAGCATCAGCTGAGCTACGGTGCCACCAGTCAGGCGTCCTCGGCCCGGACCCACTCAGACCCCGCGGCTATCCTCTCTGGCCTCAAGGTATCGTTAAACTTCTTATGAATTATAACAATTTATTCATCTCTTTTTTCTCCATTTCCACTCTGCACTTGTTTGTATCTCGTCCCCTTGCAATCCTACGTAGGTGGCGAATCTTTGACGTCAGTAACAAATCGTAACCTTGAATATTCTTGAGTTAAAATTATTGGAAAAACCTTCACAATTTGTGTTTGAATTTTTTTGTCCGGCTTCGCAGTAAAACGAAACGTTCTACATTTTCTCGAATATAGAATAAAGAGGTGGCACGAAATTTGAAACCACATTGTGTAGTATTATTATTGAATTAAAACAAAAATCTGCACGCGAAAAACGTGAACCCACCTACGTCGGGACTGATTAAAAATGTTCATTAAAAGTATTGTGTAGCATTGCTGTGCCTATATTCGTTTAGATTCTATGATTAAAAAACCTCTGTCTTTGACTTTTGCATTCGCGAGGGGTCTGACACCTCGCGCTTTAAAAATTAACACCGTGTACATAACATGCACCACTCGACATTAGCATACGCGTAGGTGGACACCCTCTTCTCCTTTCTATTCGCATTCGTTCTCTTTTTGTCTCTTTCTTAATGCACTCCGAACTGTGGTTTTTTGTTTTTCAACCGTGGCCCTCCGAGTGACGAGGGTTTCGTTACCGCATGCCACTCGCAAGTTTCGCCGCTGCTACACTTTGATGTACCGGTTCTCATCCTCACGTCGACTGGGTCAACAGTTGCAACTCGATGGCAACCAGTTCCCCTCGGATTGCATACCGAACTCCCAGTGCGCCGTACTACGTTAACCAGACACTATTTTGAATTCCCTTCGAGGCAACTCGCGCTGGTAATGTTGGTGACAACGCATCACTCGGAAACAGCCAACAGTAATTCGTGCACTGCCGTGTCTATATATGTATATATATACACATTATACACATTGGGTATTTTGTATTTTGGATTCGTGCCAGTTGCCCAGTAGCTGCAATTCCAGTCTCGTTTTCATTGTTTCCGGTTGCCGTATTACATACAGATGCGACCGGGCGAGGGCCATTTCCTTCTTTGCTATTGCCATGGATCAATTAAATTTACCTAATTGCTATATCAGCTTTTTAAAAAAAACTCTTCCCTTGTGGAGGCCTTTGGCCATGGTGTAATATAATTTATACCGCGAAGGCGGGTGATCACTCAACCGTGACGAGTATTAGTGATGCGCCAATCGCGCTCGGGAAGCGGTCGCGAGTAATGATCGATTTCGTATCATCGAGATTGATGCGAGGCTGTGCCAAACGTATTGGAATAACGGATTGACGGATAGTAGACGCTGGGTCGTCGACTTTCCCGTGGGACGACTGATCATTTTGTTTTCCTGTGTACAGAATTTATTTTCTCTCTCGCTTCGTCCAAACTTTTTTCCGACGATTAAGCTCGTTGGTTAAGCGGGAAGAGGTCGATGGCATTTTATTAGAAATTTCCGAAAAGTAGCATTTCGAAAAACCAGAAATTGTACGTTGTACGAGGCAAAATGGAGAACGATTGTTAAAAGAGAGCGGAAGAGTTTGGGAATTGTCAATTGAGAATTTTATCTCGTGATACGATATGGACACGATCGATCCGTTCGGGAGGGTTTTGTTGCAATTTTCTCTCTCTCTCACTCCCTATCTCTCTGAATTCTCTCCCTCTCTCTGCGGATAAAAGAGACTTGATGGATTACCACGAGGCAAATCATATTCGCGTTTTCTCTGCTCTTCGTATATCAGTGAAAGCACCTATTCATTCGATTATCGGCGATGGCTACGAAGCGCGGTTGTTGGAACAGCTATAGTCGGGGAGGGGTAGATTTTCTTGGTAATCGTGTCTTAAAATAGATTAATTTTCGCCCGATATATATTTGCTGTCGTTTTTTTTATCTTTACCGTAATTACGGGCTAGATTAAATTTAATAACAATGGAAAACGTTAATTCAAACACGAAAAATGATGACTCAACATTTTCCATCTACTTGCGTCACACTTAACAGTGACAGCCATTAAATGTTGGTTCTCGCGGCTTATTATTTCTTCTCGAAAAATGTACTTATCGGAAAAATGTCTCAGTCAGATAAACTGCGCCAATTTAATAATTGACGGGCAGAGTCTCTCGAGTTGAGAAATGTTCGCAATTAATATATATTTTGGCAAGGAGTCGAGTCGGAATTAAGAAACCGCGTCGCGTTTGCCAGACTCGAGACTCCGAGAAATTGTGTCAATTTATTAATTGACAGGCGGAATTTCTCTAAGTGAGACGTTTTCTCAATAAATATATTTTGGTGCAGGAAATCGAGTTGGAATTAACAAGCTGCGTCGCGCTCGCCAGGCGCGAGGAAACTTCGTGGCGTGGGCTCGCAGTCGGTTGCTAGCCGACACAACGATTTTACTCTCACGTAGAAGCTTCGACATGCGACGGGCGCTCAACGAACCAGAATACTGCTGTTTCCTACCGGGCGTTCCGATAAACTTTCTTGTGGTACATAAAGTGCAACGTCGTCCCACGCGAACGGTTTCTCGTGTACTCATTCGTACTCGTTCGCACTTATTCATTGGCGCTGGATCGTTCTCCGGTCGTTGATTATTTGAAGAAAAAAAAACCTGGTGCGTGTAGACACGGATGCATATTGCAGTATGTGTACTAACAGCTGTGTGTATCGCTGTGTGCACGAGTCTGCGCACACCCGAGGCTCCTCCCGGGGCGTGACATGTATGCAGAGATGATCGGTGCGTCGGGGCAACCACGTGTACAAACCGATGCGATATTGACAGAAAACTTTGATGCTCGTGTGCGATGAAACGCTCAAAGGAATTTTTTCGATCGACACGGTCCTTTCAAAATTTTTGGAATTTACACGGAACGAAAATACTTTGGGGTGCAGAAAGCGTGCAATTATGACGAGGTATTGTCTAGAATTTCTTTTGTGTAAAGTTAAAAGCCCCAATTTTACACCTGAATCGTTCAAAAAAGATATTCATTCATACTCACACAAAATAAAAATGAGAATCAAAACGAAAATGAGAATGAAAATGAAAATGAAAATGAAAATGAAAATAAAAATGAAAATGAAAATGGAAATGAAAATGAAAATGAAAATGAAAATGAAAATATCGTGCCGTGATTTTTCTTAACTTGAAACCACTACTGCAGGATAACCTTGCGATGGTCAGAATAGATACGGGATGCATGGAATAGGCAATGGTGTCGTGAGAAAAAGAATAGATACGGCGAAAACAGCCGAGATAAAAGCTGAAGAAAGAGGTAGCACGTTGTAGCGCATCCGGGAACGAACGAGTGGTTGTCCCCCAAAGGAGGCACGATCGTAATACATATGTAGATGATGTATACATAGTTTACAAAATATATATGTATATACACACACACATATAAACGGAATAGATTTTATCAACTCTATTTCATGTTCCACTTCGTTCGTGTGGTTGTACCAATTCTCTGTGTACCCCCTTTCCAATGTCTAGTACATTTCCGCTTTGGCTTCTGTGTGTTCGTTGGGTTTGTGTATGAAAACTGTAATGGCGCGACAGTCGAGCAGAGCGCACTCTCGAGATGGAGAGGATTTCACCTCTCGCTCTGTTTCTTCCCACTCCTCGCAGTTTACACTTCTTCCCCAAGCCCCTTTTTCGCTTCCATTCCGCCCATTTTCTTTTCCGTTTTGTCTCCTCCAGGTATAACCCGTTTGTAGTTCATTCCTTGAGCAGCCCCGCGCTAGAAATTACTATCCTTGTGACGTTTCAACTTTTCTTTCTATCGGGAAGCAACGGTACTCAAAAGAAGAAATGAAGACTACCGAAACTTAGTTTGCCTGGCCGGGTTACCTTCACGAGTTCCCTTTGGTGCTGGGAGATAAGGAATGAACTTTGTACCAAACAGTGCTACATTTTTGGTACGGGGAAAAAATTGAAAAAGCAATAGAAGTAGTTTAGTCGTGGAGTGATGTTTGTCCTCTATCTGGGGTGCAGTGAGAGTGCTGAGTCTTCCACGTGCACATGGCTTCAGGGCACAGAGCGAAAGGCTGCTATCATTGGCAAGGGAGGACTCAGCCAATCGCAGTTGTTGGCAGGCTCAGTCTTCTCTTCCTCCAAAATCGTGCACAAATAATTCTTGCTCGAAGTGCCAATGACTGAATAGCTTTCACACTTGAAAAACCTTCAAGTTGCCGCGCCAATTTCTTTCTATCCGAAATGGTATTTTTATTCCGGTGTCAGAGACAAACCCAGTTACGTCTTGCTTGTCGTTCTTGTTATCTTCACGTCAGCTCGGCCAACCTCGTAATAGATGTAGCTCGGTGGCTCGTGACAAAAATGTGTACCCTCGATTCGGTTGAAGATGCGAGCCAAAATTCTATTTGGACTTGCGGCGAAAAACCACCAGGCTACAGTGAAACGTTTTACACATTTTTTCACCACTTACAACACTCACATTTTTCTCGCCACTTACTAGTGTTTCCTCTTCTTCCATTATTTTGATCTGGTAGAAACTGAACATAGTACCATTCTAATATTATCGTAATTATTTTGAGAAGTAGTATTGAATAGTTTTCGATGTATTTTTACGATTGTTGATTGTCCCTCAAGGCATTTTGATCCTCTCGTTGCCTTCAGTAGAAATCCGTTGAATATATATCGATAAATGAATAGTGTAATAGTATAACGACGAATGATTTGTTTTTTTGTGTGTGCTGGGACGCAGCCGAGAGTCTGGATGACACAACACACGCCGAGAGCACGCAATCGTAGAAAATGCCAAAAGAACGACCAGTGGTTCGTATCACGTTTTACACAAGCACAGTCACACCCGTTTTTTTAAATCCTTTTTTATTCTTATAATTCCTTCAATTTTTCGCTCTTGAATGATAGATTAGGTATAATTCACAATTTTAGTCTCTCGCTTTTCGCTTGAAATTACTTTATACGAAAAAATACAGCTTCCAATTATCTGCTATTATCCGTGCAGATATTTAATCAGGCTGGAGTCCTGCCCACATCCGGTTTTGCGTGAAATTACATTCTACCCATACCCGACTAAAGTACACCTCGACCTGAACCTGAACCAAGGCGGGTTCACAACCTGATCAGGCTCTGGTGGAGCCCTGACCAGTTTTCGATCAGGACGTGTAGTTAATAGCACAAGTCATTAAAACAGTAAAAAAACCTGACACGCGTTATGTTAATGATCTTAATTGTCTCATGATACTGCGTCATTGCACTGCGTGAAAAATCAACCGCATTAGACCGTAAAATCAACATTTTCATTCGAAATTCAAATTACGTTCAACTCGTTTGACATCGGTAAATTACAACTCGCAACCACTCGTGTTTGTATCGGTGATTAACTCCACGATATTTCGTACGTTACACACTTCTCCCATCGTATTTTGCCTTCAATTCTGCGGATCGCACTCGGCCCCGGTAGACGGGCCATGTATACCATGTACATTTAATTCTCAAGTCTGCTCAGTTTCCTCCTGCCCGCGCGGTATAATAGCTTTAGTAGTTCCGGCGTTGGTGAATGCCTACACCGGTTTCCGTAATCGCTTTTACGAGTACCTACAAATTGGTTTTACTCGCTGCCTTCATTATGCTACACTGTTATACGCGTATATATCGTATAGAATAGCAGGACGATACAGCGCAGTAAGCGGGAAGCACGAGCAAAACTTTTCAGGGGTTCGGCTCCTCTCTGACCAACCGGGCTCCGTCGACTATTTCGACGGACGTTGCAGATTTATCCCACACGTATAAAGACACAACACACACAGGGACGGCGACGCGCGTAAACTTGCAGAAAGGTGGCTGTCCGTTTTCGTCACTCCACATTCGGTCCTGGAGGTGGTGCTGAGTTTTTTCCCCGTCGCACTTAATCGTCGAAACTTTTTGCCCTTTTTTTTCGGCGCGCTAAAGGTTCACACATGCGTCGAAAAACTTCAGGGCAAAAAGAAAAAAAACGAGTGTTTACAGCTTGAAAGTCGCGTGGCAGAGGCTGCGAGTCAGAGACCCGTAGGGTTGCGGGTGTTGTTGTTGAGCGAACGAGAGAAAGTGAGAGAGAGCAAGAGAAGTTCCCACAGGGGTGTGGGAGGAATTCCACCCTCGTCACTCTCGACCCTGACGCGTTCTATCCATCAAAGCCGCTTACTCGCTTCAGTTCGGAAGCTGGATACACCGGGCGCGGATTTTTGGGGAAACAGCCGAAATTCCCGAGGCGAAAAACGATTTCGATGGTTCTTCCAATTGTCCTTATCGAGCTACTGTTCGATAAGTTCGATAAGGACAATCGATTCAGCTTTGGTCTCCTTTCATTCAATTTTATCGTCAAAATCTGGACTGTGACTGATAGCTCACGAAACCAGCCAAAACGAATGATGTGATAATTCGTAAGGTAACCATGATGTGATAAATCGCAAGGTAACCAGCGCTTGCTGTAGTTTTTCACATTCGTCTGTTACGTTCTGATGGGAATCCGCATAATCGACGGTGATTCATGAATGGCAAATCGACTTGTCCGATTGTTTTTTTTTTTCTTCACAAGAATGATCTCGTTTAATTGGGTATCGGAAGGGCATAACACGGAAGCCCGGCAAAGTTGTGAATAATTGCGGTACGTTTGGACGTGCACTCGGTGCGCGCGTTAAATCCTGGTAATTGTTCCATGATGACAATTAGAGTTCCAACCGGGTGTCTTGTCTCGACCGCATTTGTCGTCGTTCGCCGGCAGCTCTCACCGTGCGTCCCGTCAGCTCGCCCGAGGCATTTCGACACTCACTCGCCGCTCTCGTGTGCCTTCCAGTCGTGAAACTCGCGAAACGTACCGAGCCCGCTCTCTGTGTCTGCGTCCGCCGCGTCGTCCGTGTGTCAATTTCAACTTGATATTCGCGTGGGCGATAGCGAATCGCGCGGGGAACCAGCGGGAGCGAGAGAAATAGAACTGAGCGCGGAGCACGTGCCACGTCCGAAATGGAATAATTTACGAAGTCAGGATTCAAATGGAAACGGGACTGGCCGAGGGAGGGCGCGGTGATGCTGATACAAAGTGACTCGTAGCGCGTTGACATTCGTCGAGACAGGAGTCGGGACCGCGGAGCGTTGATGCGACAGAGATGAAGCTCATAGACAGGTCACAGGTCCCCCTGTTGGATGAAACGTGCGACGAGCCGGGGCACAGTTACATGTGTGTTCATTGTCGACGGTTGCGGATGTACCGCACACACACATATTGTGCTGAACCTCATTAGCGAGTCTCCAGCAAGGTACGTTTGTACGTAAATGTCTGGGTGGGCAGCTGGTGGTCACTAACCGGGTGTATCCGTCCTTTCGTCCCACGTTCCATTCTCTTTTGCGGCGGAAATTGAACTTACACTCGGCTGTGCGTCTTGCACCACGAAAATGATCTTAAGATTTTATGGTTTCAGCGACAATAAATAATGTAACCGGTGCAAATAATTTATTCGTTTATTTAGTTCTCCGTGTACAATTATTATTACATTATTATTTATCGTACTTCCTCGTATTCCTCGTACTTCCAGGGTACAACGACATTCCATTTGCTTCTCTTTTCGTGACGGTCGTTTGACGTGAAAAATGCGCTTCGACGTGACGATTTTTTAATTAAAAACATCACCGAAAAACCGATGCTAAATAAATTGCTCTCATGGGTGCCGCTTTTTCGGGACAAAAGCGCGTTATCAGCGCGTAAAGAATTGAATTGCGCAGGGGCTGATAATTTATTTTACAGCAAAAATGGTTTAGCGACGTCGAAAAAAGAGCGAATAGGTTTTTCGATGGCCGCTGCAGGTATCGCATTAGCATAATCAATTTGCGTTGGCAACAGTATAGATTATTTCGTCGAGAAACACGTCAGCGAACGAGAGCGCGGCGGAATCGGTGTCACGGCTTTGTGCTGATCCTTTTTTCGCCCGTTCATCCGTCCCGCGAGCTTTCGCCCTTCGCGACCCCCTTCGCCGCTCTCGTCCGCCCCCCGTTCCTCTCGATCGCCGTGTATCCTCTGGACAATTTGAATGCTAATTAGGACGCCGAAAGCCCCGAGCCGTACACATTTCCTACCCTGGGACGTGTATTCCGCGGAATTTCACCGGCAGCAACGTTGGAGAACTCGTGTTCGACTCCACAAGCTGCTCCGAATTTCGGGCACATGAAGCTGCGTATGATAGCAGTGCGACGATTGATTGTCATCGTTAAAAAATCTGGTGTAAAAAATTATACACAATCTAAATAATCTTTGGACAAATGTATTTCATCTACTTCGAATAATTATTCATGCAGAATGCACATTTTCTGGGATTAATTTCGTCTATTTTATTTCATATATTTCATACACATCTATTATTTTCATACATCTTCATGTGCGGACAAATATATTTCATATACTTCCAATAATTATTCATGCAGAATGCAATTTTCTGGGAATAATTTCATCTGTTTTACTTCATATATTTCATACACATCTATTATTTTCATACATCTTCATGTGCGGGGGGAGTCATGACAATAGATGGCGAACCATTTGCACATTTTTCTTCAGACACCCAATACCGCACTTTCGTCTAGGCACCCAACGTTATACGAAACGATATATGAAAAGTATATGGTGCATCGAAAATTCGATGTTCGACAGTCGCACACCCGAATGTACATTGAGAATGTATATTGAGAGAGAGCTGCTGATCGACGAGAGCCCCTCGCACGGGGCGGGTAATAGTGCGACGAATGAAATATTCCGGCTCCTAGCGACCCTCACGGACGTTGGATATCACGGTTGACAGGGAGTGCGCCACACTGTGCAGCGTCCAATTCATCTGAATAATACCGCAGTGTGCGACGCACACGATATTATTTCGAGCGTGCTCGTGTGACCGATCGAGTACACGTATACAATTGGGTTGAGATGCAATCGGGCGAAATGTATTTTCGCATAGCCGAGCGAAGCCGGACAACGCGATCGATGTGACATTTATCGTTCGGTCGACGAACGCCGCCGTCTCGACGATTCGCGACGAACGCGACGGCCGATCACACGCTGCTGCCATGGACGTCATATAAATACAGTGTATTACACAGATGTGCAGAACGACAAAGCCGACTGCGAGATACGGCTGTACCGTTGTCTCTTATTTTTCTCGCACTCGACTGTTCCATTCACGGGCAAATTGTCCACGTCGAATTGGACAGACAGTTGGGTGGAAAACACTTTTACCCACGTTTCACTTTCCAGTCTATAGTAGTCGTATTCTCGCGCTAACTCACGTTTCGCAATAATCCCAAATATGTACATCAAACGATAGACCAGGAATTGTTTAGATTCTACTAGGGTCTCGTGGCTCGTGATTTTTTTCTTTGTGATGACAACTTTTGGCCTGTACCATCGCTCTGAAAATGCATGTTGTACCCGTGAAAAAATTCTTTTTAAAGTGACTTTTTACGTTTTATTTATTTTATTTTTTATATTTCACAGTGACATTTTAAACCCCCTTTTTAAAGTGATATTAAAAAAAAAAAAATTCTCTATTTCAGAACTCATCGATCCGAGTATGAGTTGAAAAATGGCTGCTTCTTCATAAAAATCTGCTCCTTCATAATTTTTCACGTTGCACACAATTTTCACTTTTACTTTTACTTTGAGAAATAAAAGCGGAATGAAGAAAGATTTCTGATTTAGACCAGTGTGTTAATATATTCCAGCTGAGCCATTTGCTATGCTGAGCCACTAATTGGTCGGCCAGTTTTGTCGTAATTTACAGTGAAAATGAAATCGTCATTGATTCCAGCTACTCGCGCGTCTGTGATTCGCGTTTCTCCATTGTCGGATATTGACTCGTTTGGCTTCTTTCAATTTTTTAGCATCTTCGAGACGTATTTAATTGCAAGAATAGCGTAACGAGGAACGTATTACAAATTGCTTTATCCCCATAATATCTGTGATGCTATTATAATTGCGAGAAGCTCGAGGATCCCTGGCGTTGAAAACGAGTTTGAGTTTGAATTTGTAAAAGACGTTCGTGCGCGAGTAGCTCTGCCGCCTCTGCCGCCGAGGGTAATGGATTTTCTTATTAAGTGCGAGAGCAAAAGGGAACCGCGAGCTATATCGGTCGGATTGAGGCGAATGCCTCGTGCTCAGCGTTCGGTCTCGTATTAAATTAGCAACTTCCGTTGCTTCCATACCTTCTTTACCCAAGACTGCTGGGTGCCAGCCCTTCGCCTAGGACGACGGGGTAAACTATCGTAAAAGCCAGTATAGGATATATATGCGGTGATGCGCGCCCCGGGCACCGAGTTTTCCCTCTTCCGGCAAATATCCATACACCGGCGCCAGCATCCTCGATATCGTGCAAGGATATATCCAAGATATATATCTCCATCGTACTGTCAAGCCCTGCAGGATTTGGATCAGAGGTTTCAACCCTTCCTACGCCCCCCCCCCTCCCTCTCTTTGAACCCACCCGCGAACACAGCGGATCATGTCTAAGACTCTCTTGAACTCGTAAAATTATTCCCCCTTTTGCTGGTTTTCTCCAACCTTCGCGGTTACGAATAGCGTATACTCGCCACGATTCTGCTTCTTCACTCTTTTATGTATCCTAAACTTTTACGTTCAATAGCTTGTATGCGCGCTTCGCGCGGGCCAAAATGCACGAAGAAGTGTAAAAAAAATTAATAAAAAGTGTTTTCGCACTATTTTTAAAAATTTTGTAATTTCACTAAAATCGAGGTTACTTTGTTTTAGATTGACCGATCAAAAAAGAAGTAACCCCGATTTTAGTGAAGTGACAACTGGATAAGCGCGCAAAAAATACGAGGAATGTACGCACTGATTTTTTTAAGAGTCGGATTTGCCGCGCGTAAATATCTGTAGATATTTCGGTAGAGTTACGCAATAACAAAATAGGTACTGAGTTGGTCTGAAACAAGCAAAACTTGATATTTTGAAGAAACAAAAAACCGGAGTTGCACTTTTAAACCGGATGCCGGATCTACGAATCCGGTCACAAAAAATTCCAACATTTTTTTCATGATGAAGTGCACTACAGTTAAAATCGGCGAGTACTTCAATTAAATTGTCCATTGCAAAAACTACACATTACGTCAATTCGCGGGGAAAAAAAATATAGTTTGATGAGATTGTGGAATCGGCTTTTCTATCAAAACATAAGTGAACAGAGCCTTAGCGTAGCCTAGCCTAGTTTTATCGGCCTCTAGAGACAGTTTCTCTCGTGGTTGCCTCGGGATACTCATTCACTCGAGTGCTCCCAAGGGAAATGCAGTCCCCGCCACCTCCCTTCTGGTTCCATCGTACTTACCGTTACCTTGCGTGACGTAAACGTATCTTAATTATCTTTGGTGAACAGTGCCAAGAGCGTTCTGCGATACACAAACACACAGACGCGTAGACTAAAAAAAAAACACTCGCACACGCTTGCCAGGTTTATGTCATCTCGCTGCGACTGGTGCAATCAATTAGTGTTGCTTTACCGGACACGTGTTACGGTGTAAGGACCGGCGATGCAACACGCTTTATCACTTTCGGCTAATTCGTCGTATCGAGATGGCAATTTAACAGATTGCCGATATCAGCCCGCCGAATTTATAGTTCTCGTTCGTTTTAACTTTCATTGCTTGCTGATCATCCAATTTACATAAAGTTTCGCTGCCGTGTTTGCTCCTTCGTGTGACACGCGAGGCAGTTTTGTACCGTCGAACAGGCGGCTAAGTGCCTCGGGTAACGCCAGCGCCATTTCCTTTTCTTGTTATACAGTTACGGAGCCTCGTTCGGGTCGTAGCTAGGGATCCGATTAGTTTTATGAAGCAATCAGCGATATTACCGATCGCTCGTTTCTTACCGAGCGAATATGCACTTGACGTTTACAAATTGAAACACAAAAATATATACACTCTAAATGTTGCCAAAAGCATCAAATGCGAAAAATTCATTTCTAACAAGAGGAGAGTGGCGTCTTCACGATTTATTTGTTTTCAAGGCGGGCTGGAGAGTTAAAAACAGCCTCTTCTTGTATAAGATCGCATTTATTAATTAATATCCCGCCCGCAAGGGGGAGCAACGAAATTCAACCGTCTCCTTTTTGTTGCCTGTCCCGGACTTTGATAATTATGAGGTAACTTAATATTCAACAAGAGCGCCAGCAGCGATCTCGACTCGGTGAGCCTTGGCCGCGAATATCCAGCGAAATAAAAAAAGAGACAGCCGGCAAAGCTCCTGGTGAAGCTGAGGATGAGGTAGTTGGACGATTATTATCGTGTTAAAAATGCTCCCGCTAATTACTATACCACTTAATCTGAATACATTAGTTAGCGTGGGTCAGCAACCGTCTCGTCGTCGTACCTGTTGTACTACATATGGAACGCCGGTTACGAAAAAATAAAAAAGACTTTGGCTATAAAGTTACGTGCCGTATATTTTTCGTGGCATAATTTTTCATTCGCCGTAAAAAAGACCACCAGACTATTACGCGAAGTACGTAATACAACTTTCATAGTGCTCTGGCATGCTCGCTGCTTAACCCCACTTGGAGATGGTTTACATTATAACCCATAACCAAAAAAAAAAGTAATTGCAGCTCTAAAGTTACGAGAGTTGAAACTCCCGCTTGGCCGCGGAGAATAAATGGCGGAGTAGTTTGTGCAGAGGAATGTGAAGTACTAGGAGAAATACAATGCATGCAAAATTGTGGGCGTATTGTTGAAAAGAAAACAGCTGAGAAGCTTGCGGCCTTTCGTTATGGTTCGATGATTCAGTTGACCTGGACGCACTAAATACAAAACTCGAGTGGACATATGAGAGAACGTGCGCAAACGTAGAATTCCTGAACGTGGGCATGCAGAAAAGTACAGGCAAATATCAAGTGAATAAATAATGGAAGCGTCTGGCAGTCCAGGATTTAACATCGCTGTACAGACTCCAGTTCTATCTTACTGTGAAGCAGCCGCAGTTTTGCTACGGTTGGGTACTCATTTCCTTCTCTTATCGATAAAATACATAAAATTAATTATCGAAAGAAGTTGAATTGCCCTCGCGCGGCCAGAGACAGACAGAGCCTGGGCCGTTGCCTGCGAAATTCCATTTCTGCTGCTTCCACGAGGCTGATAGGGAAAGTTATGCCATATCCTGGCAATTCGATCCCTCCGGGTTTCATGCACGGAACGACCAGACTTTGATTCTGCTTTGGATGTTACTCTGTCTCTTGGTCTCTTCGCCGAGCTGTCCTTTCACCCCTTGTGAGACGGGAGGATGGGATGAGGGATGAGGTCCGTTGGGTCTGGACGGTGAGACTGACTGGCTTAAGGGGAAACTGTCGAGATGTCTAGTTCCCCTCGGCTATTTGCACCTAAATTGCCCCGTACCTCGAGATTGGCTTAATTACAAAATTTGTAAAGGTTTTCAAAAACCTCTAACGTCTCATATCTTTAGTTACGGCAGCAAAGCTTTTGAAGATCTTGAAGCGAGCCTTAAAGCTTCAATTAATACTATATACACCCTTTTTCCGATATTTTTAATACAGATGTATTTTTCTGATCCATAAGTGACCATTTCGCAGTACCCCGAGCATGATTTAATTTAAAATTTGTAAAAATAAAGAAGACTAATATCTCATATCTTCAGTTGCAGTAGCGAAGCTTTTGAAGATCTCGAAGCGAGCCCCAAACTCCAAATAGTATTAGACATCAGCGTTCCAATAATTTTTTTCACCTAAAATATGTTCAACTCATTATGTAACTAAAGTTCGCAACGTTGGCGCAACGGAACGGTCTCACCTGTCAAACGAAAATTTCTTGTGGATAACCTCACAATATTTAATACGGTGTAATTTTATTTTGAGAGAGAATGCGGCGCCAGTTTTGGATCTATAAATTACGTAAAAAATTCCCGAAGATACCTGCCAAACGCCAAGTGTCTCCGTCCCTCGGACAACTTTTCCCAAGCAAAAAACGATGCGCCTGGCTACCTATGCTGACGTTCGATGGCGTGTAATTTCTGTTTAAGGGAAAATGCGGAGCTACTTTTGCTTCTATAATTATCGGAACATATTTCCGAAGATATTTGTCAAGCGCCAAGTGTCTCCGTCCCTCGGACAACTTTTCCCAAGTAAAAAACCATGGGCCTGGCGGTAGCCGATAACCTATGCCGACGTTCGATGGCGTGTAATTTCTGTTTAAGAGAAAATGCGGAGCTACTTTTGCCTCTATAATTATCGAAATATATTTCCGAAGATATCTGCCAAACGCCAAGTGTCTCCGTCCCTCGGACAACTTTTCCCAAGTAAAAAACGATGCGCCTGGCTACCTATGCTGACGTTCGATGGCGTATAATTTCTGTTTAAGGGAAAATGCGGAGCTACTTTTGCTTCTATAATTATCGGAACATATTTCCGAAGATATTTGTCAAGCGCCAAGTGTCTCCGTCCCTCGGACAACTTTTCCCAAGTAAAAAACGTCGCGCCTGGCTACCTATGCTGACGTTCGATGGCGTGTAATTTCTGTTTAAGGGAAAATGCGGAGCTACTTTTGCTTCTATAATTATCGAAATATATTTCCGAAGATATTTGTCAAGCGCCAAGTGTCTCCGTCCCTCGGACAACTTTTCCCAAGTAAAAAACGACGCGCCTGGCGGTAGCCGATAACCTATGCCGACGTTCGATGACGTGTAATTTCTGTTTAACGGAAAATGCGGAGCTACTTTTGCTTCTATAATTATCGAAATATATTTCCGAAGAAATCTGCCAAACGCCAAGTGTCTCCGTCCCTCGGACAACTTTTCCCAAGTAAAAACCGTCGCGCCTGGCTACCTATGCTGACGTTCGATGGCGTGTAATTTCTGTTTAAGGGAAAATGCGGAGCTACTTTTGCTTCTATAATTATCGAAATATATTTCCGAAGATATTTGTCAAGCGCCAAGTGTCTCCGTCCCTCGGACAACTTTTCCCAAGTAAAAAACGATGTGCCTGGCTACCTATGCTGACGTTCGATGGCGTATAATTTCTGTTTAAGGGAAAATGCGGAGGTACTTTTGCTTCTATAATTATCGGAACATATTTCCGAAGATATTTGTCAAGCGCCAAGTGTCTCCGTCCCTCGGACAACTTTTCCCAAGTAAAAAACGACGCGCCTGGCGGTAGCCGATAACCTATGCCGACGTTCGATGACGTGTAATATCTGTTTAACGGAAAATGCGGAGCTACTTTTGCTTCTATAATTATCGAAATATATTTCCGAAGATATCTGCCAAACGCCAAGTGTCTCCGTCCCTCGGACAACTTTTCCCAAGTAAAAAACGATGCGCTTGGCTACCTATGCTGACGTTCGATGGCGTGTAATTTCTGTTTAAAGGAAAATGCGGAGGTACTTTTGCTTCTATAATTATCGGAACATATTTCCGAAGATATTTGTCAAGCGCCAAGTGTCTCCGTCCCTCGGACAACTTTTCCCAAGTAAAAAACGTCGCGCCTGGCTACCTATGCTGACGTTCGATGGCGTGTAATTTCTGTTTAAGGGAAAATGCGGAGCTACTTTTGCTTCTATAATTATCGGAACATATTTCCGAAGATATTTGTCAAGCGCCAAGTGTCTCCGTCCCTCGGACAACTTTTCCCGAGTAAAAAACGTCGCGCCTGGCTACCTATGCTGACGTTCGATGGAGTGTAATTTCTGTTTAAGGGAAAATGCGGAGCTACTTTTGCTTCTATAATTATCGGAACATATTTCCGAAGATATTTGTCAAGCGCCAAGTGTCTCCGTCCCTCGGACAACTTTTCCCAAGTAAAAAACCATGGGCCTGGCGTTAGCCGATAACCTATGCCGACGTTCGATGACGTGTAATTTCTGTTTAAGGGAAAATGCGGAGCTACTTTCGCTTCTATAATTATCGGAACATATTTCCGAAGATATTTGTCAAGCGCCAAGTGTCTCCGTCCCTCGGACAACTTTTCCCAAGTAAAAAACCATGGGCCTGGCGGTAGCCGATAACCTATGCCGACGTTCGATGGCGTGTAATTTCTGTTTAAGAGAAAATGCGGAGCTACTTTTGCTTCTATAATTATCGAAATATATTTCCGAAGATATCTGCCAAACGCCAAGTGTCTCCGTCCCTCGGACAACTTTTCCCAAGTAAAAACCGTCGCGCCTGGCTACCTATGCTGACGTTCGATGGCGTGTAATTTCTGTTTAAGGGAAAATGCGGAGCTACTTTTGCTTCTATAATTATCGAAATATATTTCCGAAGATATTTGTCAAGCGCCAAGTGTCTCCGTCCCTCGGACAACTTTTCCCAAGTAAAAAACGATGTGCCTGGCTACCTATGCCGACGTTCGATGACGTGTAATTTCTGTTTAACGGAAAATGCGGAGCTACTTTTGCTTCTATAATTATCGAAATATATTTCCGAAGATATCTGCCAAACGCCAAGTGTCTCCGTCCCTCGGACAACTTTTCCCAAGTAAAAAACGATGCGCCTGGCTACCTATGCTGACGTTCGATGGCGTGTAATTTCTGTTTAAAGGAAAATGCGGAGGTACTTTTGCTTCTATAATTATCGGAACATATTTCCGAAGATATTTGTCAAGCGCCAAGTGTCTCCGTCGATCGGACAACTTTTCCCAAGTAAAAAACGTCGCGCCTGGCGGTAGCCGATAACCTATGCCGACGTTCGATGACGTGTAATTTCTGTTTAACGGAAAATGCGGAGCTACTTTTGCTTCTATAATTATCGAAATATATTTCCGAAGAAATCTGCCAAACGCCAAGTGTCTCCGTCCCTCGGACAACTTTTCCCAAGTAAAAACCGTCGCGCCTGGCTACCTATGCTGACGTTCGATGGCGTGTAATTTCTGTTTAAGGGAAAATGCGGAGCTACTTTTGCTTCTATAATTATCGAAATATATTTCCGAAGATATTTGTCAAGCGCCAAGTGTCTCCGTCCCTCGGACAACTTTTCCCAAGTAAAAAACGATGTGCCTGGCTACCTATGCTGACGTTCGATGGCGTATAATTTCTGTTTAAGGGAAAATGCGGAGGTACTTTTGCTTCTATAATTATCGGAACATATTTCCGAAGATATTTGTCAAGCGCCAAGTGTCTCCGTCCCTCGGACAACTTTTCCCAAGTAAAAAACGACGCGCCTGGCGGTAGCCGATAACCTATGCCGACGTTCGATGACGTGTAATTTCTGTTTAACGGAAAATGCGGAGCTACTTTTGCTTCTATAATTATCGAAATATATTTCCGAAGATATCTGCCAAACGCCAAGTGTCTCCGTCCCTCGGACAACTTTTCCCAAGTAAAAAACGATGCGCCTGGCTACCTATGCTGACGTTCGATGGCGTGTAATTTCTGTTTAAAGGAAAATGCGGAGGTACTTTTGCTTCTATAATTATCGGAACATATTTCCGAAGATATTTGTCAAGCGCCAAGTGTCTCCGTCCCTCGGACAACTTTTCCCAAGTAAAAAACGTCGCGCCTGGCTACCTATGCTGACGTTCGATGGCGTGTAATTTCTGTTTAAGGGAAAATGCGGAGCTACTTTTGCTTCTATAATTATCGGAACATATTTCCGAAGATATTTGTCAAGCGCCAAGTGTCTCCGTCCCTCGGACAACTTTTCCCGAGTAAAAAACGTCGCGCCTGGCTACCTATGCTGACGTTCGATGGAGTGTAATTTCTGTTTAAGGGAAAATGCGGAGCTACTTTTGCTTCTATAATTATCGGAACATATTTCCGAAGATATTTGTCAAGCGCCAAGTGTCTCCGTCCCTCGGACAACTTTTCCCAAGTAAAAAACCATGGGCCTGGCGTTAGCCGATAACCTATGCCGACGTTCGATGACGTGTAATTTCTGTTTAAGGGAAAATGCGGAGCTACTTTCGCTTCTATAATTATCGGAACATATTTCCGAAGATATTTGTCAAGCGCCAAGTGTCTCCGTCCCTCGGACAACTTTTCCCAAGTAAAAAACCATGGGCCTGGCGGTAGCCGATAACCTATGCCGACGTTCGATGGCGTGTAATTTCTGTTTAAGAGAAAATGCGGAGCTACTTTTGCTTCTATAATTATCGAAATATATTTCCGAAGATATCTGCCAAACGCCAAGTGTCTCCGTTCCTCGGACAACTTTTCCCAAGTAAAAACCGTCGCGCCTGGCTACCTATGCTGACGTTCGATGGCGTGTAATTTCTGTTTAAGGGAAAATGCGGAGCTACTTTTGCTTCTATAATTATCGAAATATATTTCCGAAGATATTTGTCAAGCGCCAAGTGTCTCCGTCCCTCGGACAACTTTTCCCAAGTAAAAAACGATGTGCCTGGCTACCTATGCCGACGTTCGATGACGTGTAATTTCTGTTTAACGGAAAATGCGGAGCTACTTTTGCTTCTATAATTATCGAAATATATTTCCGAAGATATCTGCCAAACGCCAAGTGTCTCCGTCCCTCGGACAACTTTTCCCAAGTAAAAAACGATGCGCCTGGCTACCTATGCTGACGTTCGATGGCGTGTAATTTCTGTTTAAAGGAAAATGCGGAGGTACTTTTGCTTCTATAATTATCGGAACATATTTCCGAAGATATTTGTCAAGCGCCAAGTGTCTCCGTCCCTCGGACAACTTTTCCCAAGTAAAAAACGTCGCGCCTGGCTACCTATGCTGACGTTCGATGGCGTGTAATTTCTGTTTAAGGAAAAATGCGGAGCTACTTTTGCTTCTATAATTATCGGAACATATTTCCGAAGATATTTGTCAAGCGCCAAGTGTCTCCGTCCCTCGGACAACTTTTCCCGAGTAAAAAACGTCGCGCCTGGCTACCTATGCTGACGTTCGATGGAGTGTAATTTCTGTTTAAGGGAAAATGCGGAGCTACTTTTGCTTCTATAATTATCGGAACATATTTCCGAAGATATTTGTCAAGCGCCAAGTGTCTCCGTCCCTCGGACAACTTTTCCCAAGTAAAAAACCATGGGCCTGGCGTTAGCCGATAACCTATGCCGACGTTCGATGACGTGTAATTTCTGTTTAAGGGAAAATGCGGAGCTACATTTGCTTCTATAATTATCGGAACATATTTCCGAAGATATTTGTCAAGCGCCAAGTGTCTCCGTCCCTCGGACAACTTTTCCCAAGTAAAAAACCATGGGCCTGGCGGTAGCCGATAACCTATGCCGACGTTCGATGGCGTGTAATTTCTGTTTAAGAGAAAATGCGGAGCTACTTTTGCCTCTATAATTATCGAAATATATTTCCGAAGATATCTGCCAAACGCCAAGTGTCTCCGTCCCTCGGACAACTTTTCCCAAGTAAAAAACGATGCGCCTGGCTACCTATGCTGACGTTCGATGGCGTATAATTTCTGTTTAAGGGAAAATGCGGAGCTACTTTTGCTTCTATAATTATCGGAACATATTTCCGAAGATATTTGTCAAGCGCCAAGTGTCTCCGTCCCTCGGACAACTTTTCCCAAGTAAAAAACGTCGCGCCTGGCTACCTATGCTGACGTTCGATGGCGTGTAATTTCTGTTTAAGGGAAAATGCGGAGCTACTTTTGCTTCTATAATTATCGGAACATATTTCCGAAGATATTTGTCAAGCGCCAGGTGTCTCCGTCCCTCGGACAACTTTTCCCAAGTAATAGGCAGTAAATTGGTAAAAAAAAAGCTTTGTTTTCTGAAGCCGGAACTTGCGATAAATCGGTCGAAAATCGATGATCTGTTAAAAATTGATCCCAAAAGAAGACTACGAGAACCACCGCGTTAAAACTGGTGGCGATGGATGGGCGATTTCTCGGAGATGATATGATCCCGAAATCCAAATCGTCTAGCTACGATAGCTTCGGAGGTATGAGCTTTTGAAGCCGGAACTTGCGATAAATTGGTCAAAAATTGATCCCAAATAAAGACTACGAGAACCAACGCGTTAAAACTGGTGGCGATGGATGGGCGATTTCTCGGAGATGATATGATCCCGAAATCCAAATCGTCTAGCTACGATAGCTTCGGAGGTATGAGCTTTTGAAGCCGGAACTTGCGATAAATTGGTCAAAAATCGATCCCAAATAAAGACTACGAGAACCACCGCGTTAAAACTGGTGGCGATGGATGGGCGATTTCTCGGAGATGATATGATCCCGAAATCCAAATCGTCTAGCTATGATAGCTTCGGAGGTATGAGCTTTTGAAGCCGGAACTTGCGATAAATTGGTCAAAAATCGATGCCGAAGAAAGGCTACGAGATCCAGCGCGTTAAAAGAGGTCACGATGGACGGGCGATCTCTGGGAGATGATACATCGAGATGCCATTGCATTTTGCCCTCTGATGCAATTGAATCAGAGAGCGGTCATGCTGGACGGAGGTGCTCGTGAGAAAAAACCACCAGGACATTTAAGAAAAATCGTATTTCAGGCACGGCAAAGTATTTCGAAGTGACTGCGCCATGCGGACGAAGGTGAGAGCAGAGTGAGAACAAGGTGAGAGCAAGGTGATAGTAAGGGGAGAGCAAGGTGATAGTAAGGATGGAAGGGGGGAAAAGCTCAGCTTCCGGCTTTCGCACGTGCAAGCCCTCCCCGTCCCACGTGTTAGTTTTCGTTACTTTTCGTTACTGTTATTTCCTCTTGTTTCTTCTTTCCTTTACTTTGCTTTACTTAACTTTACATTGAGGCCGCAAGTTCCGATAAATCGGATAAAAACCAAATATCTTCGGAAATATGTTCCGATAATTATAGAAGCAAAAGTAGCTCCGCATTTTCCCTTAAACAGAAATTACACGCCATCGAACGTCGGCATAGGTTATCGGCTACCGCCAGGCCCATGGTTTTTTACTTGGGAAAAGTTGTCCGAGGGACGGAGACACTTGGCGCTTGACAAATATCTTCGGAAATATGTTCCGATAATTATAGAAGCAAAAGTAGCTCCGCATTTTCCCTTAAACAGAAATTACACGCCATCGAACGTCAGCATAGGTAGCCAGGCGCGACGTTTTTTACTTGGGAAAAGTTATCCGAGGGACGGAGACACTTGGCGCTTGACAAATATCTTCGGAAATATGTTCCGATAATTATAGAAGCAAAAGTACCTCCGCATTTTCCCTTAAACAGAAATTACACGCCATCGAACGTCAGCATAGGTAGCCAGGCGCGACGTTTTTTACTTGGGAAAAGTTGTCCGAGGGACGGAGACACTTGGCGCTTGACAAATATCTTCGGAAATATGTTCCGATAATTATAGAAGCAAAAGTACCTCCGCATTTTCCCTTAAACAGAAATTACACGCCATCGAACGTCAGCATAGGTAGCCAGGCGCATCGTTTTTTACTTGGGAAAAGTTGTCCGAGGGACGGAGACACTTGGCGTTTGGCAGATATCTTCGGAAATATATTTCGATAATTATAGAAGCAAAAGTAGCTCCGCATTTTCCGTTAAACAGAAATTACACGTCATCGAACGTCGGCATAGGTTATCGGCTACCGCCAGGCGCGTCGTTTTTTACTTGGGAAAAGTTGTCCGAGGGACGGAGACACTTGGCGCTTGACAAATATCTTCGGAAATATGTTCCGATAATTATAGAAGCAAAAGTACCTCCGCATTTTCCCTTAAACAGAAATTATACGCCATCGAACGTCAGCATAGGTAGCCAGGCACATCGTTTTTTACTTGGGAAAAGTTGTCCGAGGGACGGAGACACTTGGCGCTTGACAAATATCTTCGGAAATATATTTCGATAATTATAGAAGCAAAAGTAGCTCCGCATTTTCCCTTAAACAGAAATTACACGCCATCGAACGTCAGCATAGGTAGCCAGGCGCGACGTTTTTTACTTGGGAAAAGTTGTCCGAGGGACGGAGACACTTGGCGCTTGACAAATATCTTCGGAAATATATTTCGATAATTATAGAAGCAAAAGTAGCTCCGCATTTTCCGTTAAACAGAAATTACACGTCATCGAACGTCGGCATAGGTTATCGGCTACCGCCAGGCGCGTCGTTTTTTACTTTTGAAAAGTTGTCCGAGGGACGGAGACACTTGGCGCTTGACAAATATCTTCGGAAATATGTTCCGATAATTATAGAAGCAAAAGTACCTCCGCATTTTCCCTTAAACAGAAATTATACGCCATCGAACGTCAGCATAGGTAGCCAGGCACATCGTTTTTTACTTGGGAAAAGTTGTCCGAGGGACGGAGACACTTGGCGCTTGACAAATATCTTCGGAAATATATTTCGATAATTATAGAAGCAAAAGTAGCTCCGCATTTTCCCTTAAACAGAAATTACACGCCATCGAACGTCAGCATAGGTAGCCAGGCGCGACGTTTTTTACTTGGGAAAAATTGTCCGAGGGACGGAGACACTTGGCGCTTGACAAATATCTTCGGAAATATATTACGATAATTATAGAAGCAAAAGTAGCTCCGCATTTTCCCTTAAACAGAAATTACACGCCATCGAACGTCGGCATAGGTTATCGGCTACCGCCAGGCCCATGGTTTTTTACTTGGGAAAAGTTGTCCGAGGGACGGAGACACTTGGCGCTTGACAAATATCTTCGGAAATATGTTCCGATAATTATAGAAGCAAAAGTAGCTCCGCATTTTCCCTTAAACAGAAATTACACGCCATCGAACGTCAGCATAGGTACGACGTTTTTTACTTGGGAAAAGTTGTCCGAGGGACGGAGACACTTGGCGCTTGACAAATATCTTCGGAAATATGTTCCGATAATTATAGAAGCAAAAGTAGCTCCGCATTTTCCCTTAAACAGAAATTACACGCCATCGAACGTCAGCATAGGTAGCCAGGCGCGACGGTTTTTACTTGGGAAAAGTTGTCCGAGGGACGGAGACACTTGGCGTTTGGCAGATATCTTCGGAAATATATTTCGATAATTATAGAAGCAAAAGTACCTCCGCATTTTCCCTTAAACAGAAATTATACGCCATCGAACGTCAGCATAGGTAGCCAGGCACATCGTTTTTTACTTGGGAAAAGTTGTCCGAGGGACGGAGACACTTGGCGCTTGACAAATATCTTCGGAAATATATTTCGATAATTATAGAAGCAAAAGTAGCTCCGCATTTTCCCTTAAACAGAAATTACACGCCATCGAACGTCAGCATAGGTAGCCAGGCGCGACGTTTTTTACTTGGGAAAAGTTGTCCGAGGGACGGAGACACTTGGCGCTTGACAAATATCTTCGGAAATATATTCCGATAATTATAGAAGCAAAAGTAGCTCCGCATTTTCCCTTAAACAGAAATTACACGCCATCGAACGTCAGCATAGGTAGCCAGGCGCATCGTTTTTTGCTTGGGAAAAGTTGTCCGAGGGACGGAGACACTTGGCGTTTGGCAGGTATCTTCGGGAATTTTTTACGTAATTTATAGATCCAAAACTGGCGCCGCATTCTCTCTCAAAATAAAATTACACCGTATTAAATATTGTGAGGTTATCCACAAGAAATTTTCGTTTGACAGGTGAGACCGTTCCGTTGCGCCAACGTTGCGAACTTTAGTTACATAACTCATTCACAAGTGGCAAAAAAAAACATTAGCTTAATAGTTGAACTACGACTGAAAAAATATATCGATACCTCCTTAATTAAACTTCACCGTGAACCGTCGCAACGCAGAGTGACAACATTAAACCGAGCCAAGGGTCCACGACCCATCAAGCCTATGTGAAACAAATTAGTTTGGGAACTGGATGGAGAGGAGCTGAGCTCTCGTGCGAGGAACTTTCCGCGTCGCCGGTTTGTGGAATCCTCGATCTCGTCCTTCGCGTCCACGTCGTCGTCGTCGTGGTGGCCGAGCGGGAACCCTCTCGACGTCGATTGGAATTCGATATCCGAGTGATGCTGGCTCTGTCACGCTTCGGCCGGCGGGGATTATAACGACGGTAAAGTGGCGCTATATTTCCCGTCGTTTCTGCAGAAACCGATGCGAGGTTCATGGCGACGACGATGAAGCTAGATCTCCCTGCTGTTCGCTCTTGTTTCTTGCTGAGCGAGGCCGCCAGGACGACGTCGACCATCGTTACTATTCTCAGGTTACGCTTTCGCATCTCCCTTGCGCGCCACCAGCTTTACTCGACCAGAGTTATTCGCATCGCGATTCCTGCAACACGATTTACAAATTCGTTAATAACTGGCGAACGGACAAATCAAATTCTCGGATAATTGTCCGTTTGGCACCGTAATCTCGGCGCTCTGCAGCTCGCGTGACCT
The DNA here is from genome assembly GCA_963932165.1 of Pimpla rufipes. NCBI lineage: Eukaryota > Metazoa > Arthropoda > Insecta > Hymenoptera > Ichneumonidae > Pimpla > Pimpla rufipes. The sequence goes on from OZ010635.1 coordinate 15,742,947, forward strand.
GTCGATGAACGTCATTTTCCGTCTAGTTTCATATTGTTACGCGAAATTATATCCCCGACGAAAATCGCATTTCAATTTTCAACAGTTTCGGGTTTCAAACGCCGAATTTACCGAGAATCGCGCAGTGACAATCGAATGACGATCGACGCGTCGGACTTTTCCGTTAAAATAAAAAGGGATGGATAAATGCGAATGTGCAATAGTACATTGCGTTACAAGGGAGGGAAGTGCAACTTTTCACCGATTGTGAAGTTTGATGCTCGAGCGAAGCGAGGGCAGAAATTCACACAGAGGTACAAAGTTGCACTTCCCTCCCTTGTAACGCAATGGACTATTCCACATTCGCATTTATCCATCGCTTTTTATTTTAACGCAAAAGTCCGCACCCCTCCCATGTAGCGTACTATACTTTTCTCCTGTTTTCGCTAAAAAATAAGCACATTTCGTGTGTGTAACGAGGACGGACAATAAACCCCACCTGATGGGAAATTTTGCGCTAATTCCGAAAAGCACCGTTGCTTGCCCAGAAAATAGAATATTCGCCAAGAAAACCCGAACACTTTTCCCGAAATAACGTTAACAAACCTTGTAACCTCGCACGCCCTCCGAACAGTGTAAATAGAATAACACGATTGAAACTGCTCGTGTTGGTTAGCAACGAGTTGCAGGCAACTCGACAGCCAATCTGAGAACGAATAATACGGCAAAACTACTACTACTACTAACGACTTGTATCGAGAATGCAAGATATTTTACCCACTGATTTTTTGAAGAGGTATATTCTTCATTTCTTCCATTTTTCGAGATACAAAGACACCCGCAGTCACTTTCGCTGATTCTAGCACCTCCGTCAAGTGAGCAGAGAAAACGCACTTTATTCTTGTGTAACGAAATTTTATATTCATATATAAAAAGCACTTTATTCTTGTGTAACGAAAAGGTCGACTTGTAATCCGAAAGAATATTTTGTTAGCTTAACGTTAATCCAGCAGAGGAATTTTTAAATTTGATTTTTGGAAATATTAAAAGAGCACGAAAATTAAAACTTTGGCAAATAATTAGCACATAATGAGCACTTTATTTGGATATATCGTGAATCCATTATTGAGACTTTTCTCTGCTCACTTGACGGAGGCCATTCTAGCGATGACTCGCGATTGGTGGATGCTTTGAGCGTGGACGTCTCGCTTTCCCGACTTCGAATCCGCGAAGATATGATTTAACGATAGTTTCGTAACACGGAGGCGGGTCCTCGCGGGGCAATAAACACGTGTGAGCCTTCAGTTCATCCGCGCGCATTATCGGAATCAATTAAGCGCGTCATTCTCAACGATAATTCTGTACATGGTTGTAGAACACAGATCGGCAGTGGTGGCTGAAGGGAGGTTGCCCGCGTACTCGCGTGATCGCTGGCCAAGTGGCACTGCCGGGTAGCGTTGCCTCTGTGCTGCTGGGAACAACGCGACACGATTTCAAGTGCCTGGACCGTCCGATTAGGTCGGCTATGCCAAACACCCTCGGTCGTTCGCTCTCGCTGCCGCTCCGCGCGTATATTCACTGAGTGTATCGCTAGTATACGTAGAGTGCGATCTGAGCGCAGAGACACGGGTGGCTTAATATCGCGGTCTATTGTGCAAACCCGGGCGGGTCTACTGACCACTCAACCGCGATGCTCCCGATGCCTCCCGTTGGGTTGTACACACGTCAAGTATCACGGATAATGAGGTCTGGCATAACGTGAACGCGCATGACGCCGTAAATTCTCCGGGCCGGTCTTTGTCAACGAGACGGGTGAACGAGCCATCGTGCGCGCCACGAGCTTTCAACCAGCCAGACCGAAAAGTCGTCCAAAGTATCCACGAGGATGGATAACCATCGAGAATGCATGTCTGGCGCAATTGAAAATTGCAATTGTGCAATATTCCTGGCTCTGTGATTTTCTGTGATCGTGGCACCAAGTTTCGTATGATCAACGGATCATATTGAATTTTGCGCTGAAAAATGTGCCGCAAGGTGCGATTTTTAAACTTGCCGCTCGTGTTCAATAACATTTTTCGTGGCAAAACATGTTTTCCTCGTGAAATTAGCAATTCAAGTAACGCAATGACTAGGCAATGTGGCTGGAAGTCATGGCGGATAATTGTATCGACTGGAATTTGCGTATATTTGCAAGTTTACCGGGTTCCCGCTGAAGTTGTAAATGATGGGTAGAAAAATCTTTATTGAACGTTCACGGTTGAGATGTTTCGTCACATTTTACTTTTCGTCGGTTAGTACAATGAAAATTCAAACGAATATGTTTGCTGAAAAAAAAAAGTTGGAATGAATTTGGCAAACAGAGCTGACACTCCGGTCCGCACCGATATTATACTCTCAACGTTTTTTTCTCCCTGGAAAATGATTGAGCTCGATCTGCATTTCAGGACATTTTGCAACGTGTGCCACGCCGGTTACGCAACGTTATCTGCATAGTATAGACTCAATTGTTGCGTAGCCAATGTAAATTATATTCATCGAGGTTGCGTGATTGATGGAAAGCGTTCCCCATCCTTTGTCGCTATAACATGGCAACCGATGTCCACCCGCAGTGACTCAATCCGACACGAGTCGAACTGAGTCACTGACCCGAACTAACAACGAGTGCAGCGCCCTCCAAAATTTTGCCCTCAAGTATTTTCGCTTTTTTCCGGACCAATGACATTGTGTTCGCGGTATCTATTTGTTATTCTCCAATCAATGCATAGCGGATGGACTGGCCTTCCAGACATCCAGACGAAGATAAGTGTTTTCGTTCTCGAAACGATAGATTCACCAGGCCAGCGGCCAACGCTCTACTTATAACCATTTATTCCGTTCGTATCAATAACTCGGCTAAGCTCGGTGCTGTTATATGGCAAAACGCACTCGCCTTAAGTACTCGGATCATATATGAAAAGTCTATATATTTCAGTTGCTGTTTGAAAATCCTTAACAATCTTTTTCCCGGACCTTCAGTGTATAAATATAAAGTGCCGCGGCGGGTGGATGTCCATCGCGTCTGTTCTTTCGATTTCTCCCTTGTGCGAGCCACCGCCGCGGGGTCAATTCGATTCCGATAATGCCGAAGCGATAGCCAACGAGAGAGCTGCCGCCCAGCGCGGCGAGAACCGAGCGAGAACCCGGTGCACTCAGACGTTCTCACTTTTTTCCTATACTCTAAACCTCTTATTTTCGTTCGCTTCTGTACTCTTCTCCCGACCACGATTTTCTTTATTTTCCGCTCTGTTTCTTCCACTTTATTTCATACCCTATATACCAATTTGCCGTGGGTCGCTCTACGTCGATTGCAATCGTACATGGCGGATGATACAGTAAAATTGGTGTTATAGACTGCAAAAAAAAAGAAAAAGAAAAAAAATGCCGATGCTCAAAGTCAACTATGCGAGGTGCGATGTCCTATCGATTTGAACCTTCTACCGTGACGATAGCCAATGTGTTACACGAAGTTCTAGTTCATTTTTTTAATATCGCTATAACGTTCGTCAGGACTTTGCATTACCTGCTGATTTACCGATTTCCATATTTATATTTCAATCAAATGTATCACATGCATTGAGCCATGTTATTTAGTCGCAGTCAGCATAAATGTATAATCGTGAAACGTATTAATTGCACTAATTACCATTAACATAATGTGGCTAAAAATGGGAAATTCCACACTATTATTGCGCTGGGTTTTTATCTCCACAAAAGTATTTTTTGCGAAATTCAATCGAGCTGCTATTGCCGAAGGCTTCAATTCAACGTCGGGAAATGCACTTCGTTTTCAGCTTCGTCTAGATTCTCTTGCTTCTTTTTATGAAGAAGCAGTATACACGAAGAAGAAGAAGTATACACGGAGTGAGAGGAAAAATACGAGGAACGAAAGAGGCACTTGATTGTATTATTCCGCTTGACAATTCACTTTGTAATCCGCCTCTCTTCTATCTGCTATTGGCAGCTGACACGAGTAGCAGCAGTTCCAGCGTTGCGTCCGCCCTTTAAAGCTTTCCTTCTTCCTCGACTTATCGACTAAATCGCATTATCCCTTCAGTAGCGGATAAACGTTTTAATTCACGATCTGTGATATCCATCGGCTCGCAGTGCCGCGAAAGTACATTGCGAGATAAAACTAACAAATCGTTTAACGTTATTAAAACAAAATTGTCTTTCCACACGGTTACTCAACATGTCAAGGCAACGAGTGGATCTCCCGCCCGAACAGCCAGTTTCTACTACCTCGAAGTAGTCCCCGAGGGTTTTTTCCTGCTGAAAGTTCTGCGTCTCCTCGACTCGAGTCGGTTTGCCGAAAAAATTCAAGAATCTCGAGGAAATAACCCGAGGGCTATGCGCGAAAATCCGAGGCGGCGAACGGGCCGAGATATCGCGGAAACCCCATAAGACCGTGACACACGGACCCGCCGGCGAAATATCCCATGCTCCGCCACTGTATTTGCGGTTTACTCTTTCCTTCGTTTCTGTTTCCGCCGCCGCCGACGTTTTTTCCCCCCGCTCTTTCTCTCTCTCTCTCTCGGAATATCTGAATAAATTTCATCTCTCATCTGCTTTGACGACAATCCGCGCTATAAATTCAACTGCATACATTATACACCGGTGATACGACGGCGTTTTCCGCACGCCACTGTATCTTGTCGTTAACTCGCTTGCTTTTGTATTCCCCGGGCGCCCGAGACTGGCGCACGCCGAGAGAGCCACGCGGGAGCATCGTCGCGTTAATGCAAATATTCCACACACGCGGCACTTTTTCGTCTGTGACACACGAGGCGCGCAACGGTCGCGCGTATCGAGCATATATGTTAATCAAGTTTTACTTGTACCTATGGTATCTGGTATTAATAAAATTGCACCTTCGCCCGGTGCGCTTTCAAATTATGCAAATTGTCAACGCAACTTGTGAGAGCAAAAAATCACGAAACAGTCAGTGACCAAAAAAACGGTGTCTCTGGTTGTGTTGAGATTCAACTGAACTCGCAAACGCAGCAATAACACCAAACGTAGTAACTGAAATAGTAGACATAATCTGAGTCGGAGATTTACCGGGCTGGTTGGTTGACGCACGTAAAATAGTGATGATATGTAATATTAATATTAAATATTAAATATTAATATTAATAGGGAATATTTAGGAAATATTTAGATAATATTTAATTTAGGAATATTTAGATCATATTTAGAAAATATTTAATATTAATATTAATATTAATAGGGCCCTATATTAGCCTTGCCAGGGCCTGATCAGGGCCTGACTCGAGCCTGATTTTCTACTCGGGTTAGTCTCTACAGCTTTGAAGTTGGTTTTGCAGTATTCGTGTGTTTATTCTTACCGTGGTAGTTGCGTCAAACAACAAAATCCGTCGAGATAGCCGCGTCGCAGTTGTCGCCCACGCGTTTCAGTCATACGTCATAAATTTCGTTGCGGTTATTATATCCCGCGCGGGGATTTGCGTTTCCCGAACACGCGAAGCAGAACTCGCGAACTCGAATTACAAATTGGCGGTGCGCGGGGTACGCGGAATGCCGCGTGGACAAATCCGCTACAACGAGGACCGCAACGCGCTTAGGTTTCCGCGGGAGTGGGGGGAGGAGGGTGCGTCGGGAACCGGACGTGGAAAGGGTTGTCTCCTGGTAACAAGGCGATTTGTAAGCTGCTCGCGTTACCGGCGATCCGCTCGTCGCACGATATGTTGTGCTTTGCCCTTTTATACGTTGTACAACGTTTATTAGCTTCATCACACTGTCACCACCCCTAGCACGAAATATACGGACGATACTGTACAACGGTTACGTGCCAAACGCCTCGTACACGATTTAAAACAACATTTCAAGTAGCATAAAGAAATCTGTTGAATTTTTCGACATAAAATCTAGAATTTCCAAACATGTCACTTTTTCCGACTATTTTATTTCATGCTGTAACAAAAAGAAAAGTCAAACGTAATGTTTTTTATAACGACGAAGAAATATATTCTAAATTAATTATTTTTTTATTACCGAAATTGTTCTACGGACTTTAAAAACAAAAACTTCTTCCCAAAACTACAAATATTTCGGTTTACTTTTCCACGTGAACTTTCCGCCGATTCTTTCACGACGCTGCGCACGGCAAATCGGTGTAATCGCCCGCGTCCGAGCCGTCTTTTTTTGTTCCTTTTTCTCAGCGCTACGTACGCGGGTTTTTCAAGTTGACCGCACGGCGACGAGGGAGGGGTGGGGGTGGGAGGGAGGGATAAGTACACACGAGTCGAGAGCCGCGAAGCGTCTGGAACTGCACATTTCCGTCTGTGTACCCGACAGATAGATCGCTGCACCGGTTCTCGCTCGTGCAGGTAGCACGCGTGCCTCGCACTAGACGCACATAGAGAGCGAGAGAGTGAGAGGATGAAGAAGGAGCGTATATAGTCCGTGCTGCAGCCACGTGTACACGTAAATTGAGTAGCAGCTCGTGGACGGTCTCACGTAGAGGAAATATTGACCGGTGGATTATTACTTCCTCGTGCCGGAAGCCTTCGCATCGGTCTCGCGCGTTCTCTGTGTCTCTCCTTCTTTTCCATGTTCCGTCGCTCTCTTAACCGCACCTCGGCCTCGTCTTCTCTCCACGAGTCGCGGTGTGCATTGTGCCGGCGCGCGTCTGCTCGCATACGGAGTTGCACTACTTGCGAGTGGTAACGGTGCCGTTCGGGGCGGCCGTCTGCCGGTAGGCAGTATCTACGAGGCAGATACTTACCCGTAAATCTTCTTGTAATGCTCGAGCGTTCAAGCAAGAATAACGCACAATACCCTCGGAGCCGTAACTGTATTTCAGCGTTTCTCGAGATTTTGCCTCGTTGAAAGCTCGCAACGTTTTTGCGAGTCTGATTCCGCGCATTTTGCACCCGGTACTGTGTAAATTTGAGAAGTCCGTGCTTGGTTGTTTCGACTAAATCCGACGGTCAAATAGACGTTGGAAAAATGCGATTGCGTGTTTCGTTAACGGCAATTTAATTGGACAGATTTTTTATATTTTCAGTAAGCAGATATTTTGTTGTTGACTAAATATTAAAAATGTATTTGCAGACCGACTTTTCTTCAAACGGCCAATGTGTACAATCCGTGTCTTATCGTTTCTTGTCTTATCGTTTAGAATTTAAAAGAAAGAAAATATAGAAAATTGCAATTGTAACAATTTTGATATTACAATATTGTATGAAGTGGGTAATGCGATTAGTATTTTTTGTCGTACCCAAACTTTTTTCCAACATTTACAATGTTTACTCGGCTACGTAAACCGAGAAAACATCTTGGTTGTCGCGACTAAATCCAACGGAAAAATAAACAAATCAATTTAGTTGAAGAAACGTTAATTAAGATAAATGAACCAACACATATTTCCATAGTAAGCAAATGTATTGTTGCTCTTACTGAAAGTACATCTGCAGCCATTTTAGTAAATACAGAAATTGAAAAAAATTGTAATCTTGCAATAATTCAATTATCGTAGCATATACTCTGAAAAGGGAAAAGCGATTACAGTTTTTTTCATGTTCCAAACTTCCAGTTGCCTAAACAATATCTCAAGATTAAGCTGTGCCCGGATGTCGACGCTCGCTGCGCGTGACGGTCCAAATCGCACGAGGGATACAAGCGATACGTGAGAGATGAGAAAAAAGAGAAAGAAAATACATATACCCGCCTTTCCACTCTGTGCGGCGGCGGTATCGTTTCCAGCATAGCGAGAGCGAAAGATCGTCGAAGTCGTTCGCGTGGACCACGCGTCCCACATCGCGACTCCCCAGGAGGATCAATATCCCCCCGCCAATCGTCGTCTCTCTCATCGTGACCACCGTTGCGTGCTATATGTCCCAACTGTGCTCTCTGCATGTCTGTCCTATGGTGGGACGATATATAGGCCACGTTCGGCGAGCCGACCTCGCGTTTCCGCCCCTTTTCGGCCTCGGCCCCCCTCTTCTCACTCGCAGCTTCTTCCTCGTCATCCGCACGCGTTTATTCCGCTGGTATTACGCGCAGCGGTCGGGCTGTGCAGTGTCGCGTATGCGGCGCGCGCGCGTGCGAAACGTCGAGACGTCTGGCGTGGTCGTCCTCTTCCTTAATTCTCGTCGCTTTCTGGCTACGTCGCGTCCTTTACATCCATTATGGATGTCCTTTTATAGCCCTGCGACAGCCTATGCGATGTCTTCACTTCGCTTTTCCGAATAACCTCGCTTTTTTCCCGCACCCAGTTCGTTAACCGCGCGCTTCGCTGCCTGTTCTTGCTATCAAAAGTCGCGGCAGCGTCTCGACATCAAGTACAAAAATAAATTAATGTGGCCTCGGGATGTAGACGCTATTGCTATACTTATTTACCGGAAGATATATTTTTCCCCGCCTCTCGCGTCGTTTAATTGTCAGGAAAATATGACCTGGACATATTCTCATTTCAGGGCAAACACGTTAAAACAGGGGATAACATTTTCGTCCGGTGTGCCAAAAATCTTTAAACTTTTTTTTGCCACTAGGCTATCACACGCGCTGGCGCGCGTGCCTGAAAAACTTTTCTCCAGTATCGACCTCAGAAATATTTCTTTTCGAAATATTGACTTGTAACCTATACCATCGTTCTCAAGTCGCATATTCTACCCCTAAAAACACTGGTTATCAAACTTTTATCATCGATTTTGAAAAAAATATTTTTTTGGCCACGAAAATATTTTTTTTCTGTCAGAAATCGTAGATCGGGCTCCGGACCGAAAATCGCCAAAATCGACCCCAATTTTTTTTCTTTTCAAAATATCGACTTGTAACCTGTATCATCGTTCTCAAGTCGCATATTCTACCCCTAAAAACATTGGTTATCAAACTTTTATAATCGATTTTGAAAAAAATATTTTTTTGGCCACGAAAATATTTTTTTTCTGTCAGAAATCGTAGATCGGGCTCCGGACCGAAAATCGCCAAAATCGACCCCAATTTTTTTTCTTTTCAAAATATCGGCTTGTAACCTGTACCATCGTTCTCAAGTCGCATATTCTACCCCTAAAAACACTGGTTATCAAACTTTTATAATCGATTTTGAAAAAAATATTTTTTTGGCCACGAAAATATTTTTTTTCTGTCAGAAATCGTAGATCGGGCTCCGGACCGAAAATCGCCAAAATCGACCCCAATTTTTTTTCTTTTCAAAATATCGGCTTGTAACCTGTACCATCGTTCTCAAGTCGCATATTCTACCCCTAAAAACACTGGTTATCAAACTTTTATAATCGATTTTGAAAAAAATATTTTTTTGGCCACGAAAATATTTTTTTTCTGTCAGAAATCGTAGATCGGGCTCCGGACCGAAAATCGCCAAAATCGACCCCAATTTTTTTTCTTTTCAAAATATCGACTTGTAACCTGTACCATCGTTCTCAAGTCGCATATTCTACCCCTAAAAACACTGGTTATCAAACTTTTATAATCGATTTTGAAAAAAATATTTTTTTGGCCACGAAAATATTTTTTTTCTATCAGAAATCGTAGATCGGGCTCCGGACCGAAAATCGCCAAAATCGACCCCAATTTTTTTTCTTTTCAAAATATCGACTTGTAACCTGTACCATCGTTCTCAACTCGCATATTCTACCCCTAAAAACACTGGTTATCAAACTTTTATGATCGATTTTGAAAAAAATATTTTTTTGGCCACGAAAATATTTTTTTTCTGTCAGAAATCGTAGATCGGGCTCCGGACCGAAAATCGCCAAAATCGACCCGAATTTTTTTTCTTTTCAAAATATTGGCTTGTAACCTGTACCATCGTTCTCAAGTCGCATATTCTACCCCTAAAAACACTGGTTATCAAACTTTTATAATCGATTTTGAAAAAAATATTTTTTTGGCCACGAAAATATTTTTTTTCTGTCAGAAATCGTAGATCGGGCTCCGGACCGAAAATCGCCAAAATCGACCCCAATTTTTTTTCTTTTCAAAATATCGACTTGTAACCTGTACCATCGTTCTCAAGTCGCATATTCTACCCCTAAAAACACTGGTTATCAAACTTTTATAATCGATTTTGAAAAAAATATTTTTTTGGCCACGAAAATATTTTTTTTCTGTCAGAAATCGTAGATCGGGCTCCGGACCGAAAATCGCCAAAATCGACCCCAATTTTTTTTCTTTTCAAAATATCGACTTGTAACCTGTATCATCGTTCTCAAGTCGCATATTCTACCCCTAAAAACATTGGTTATCAAACTTTTATAATCGATTTTGAAAAAAATATTTTTTTGGCCACGAAAATATTTTTTTTCTGTCAGAAATCGTAGATCGGGCTCCGGACCGAAAATCGCCAAAATCGACCCCAATTTTTTTTCTTTTCAAAATATCGGCTTGTAACCTGTACCATCGTTCTCAAGTCGCATATTCTACCCCTAAAAACACTGGTTATCAAACTTTTATAATCGATTTTGAAAAAAATATTTTTTTGGCCACGAAAATATTTTTTTTCTGTCAGAAATCGTAGATCGGGCTCCGGACCGAAAATCGCCAAAATCGACCCCAATTTTTTTTCTTTTCAAAATATCGGCTTGTAACCTGTATCATCGTTCTCAACTCGCATATTCTACCCCTAAAAACACTGGTTATCAAACTTTTATGATCGATTTTGAAAAAAATATTTTTTTGGCCACGAAAATATTTTTTTTCTGTCAGAAATCGTAGATCGGGCTCCGGACCGAAAATCGCCAAAATCGACCCCAATTTTTTTTCTTTTCAAAATATCGACTTGTAACCTGTACCATCGTTCTCAAGTCGCATATTCTACCCCTAAAAACACTGGTTATCAAACTTTTATAATCGATTTTGAAAAAAATATTTTTTTGGCCACGAAAATATTTTTTTTCTATCAGAAATCGTAGATCGGGCTCCGGACCGAAAATCGCCAAAATCGACCCCAATTTTTTTTCTTTTCAAAATATCGACTTGTAACCTGTACCATCGTTCTCAACTCGCATATTCTACCCCTAAAAACACTGGTTATCAAACTTTTATGATCGATTTTGAAAAAAATATTTTTTTGGCCACGAAAATATTTTTTTTCTGTCAGAAATCGTAGATCGGGCTCCGGACCGAAAATCGCCAAAATCGACCCGAATTTTTTTTCTTTTCAAAATATTGGCTTGTAACCTGTACCATCGTTCTCAAGTCGCATATTCTACCCCTAAAAACACTGGTTATCAAACTTTTATAATCGATTTTGAAAAAAATATTTTTTTGGCCACGAAAATATTTTTTTTCTGTCAGAAATCGTAGATCGGGCTCCGGACCGAAAATCGCCAAAATCGACCCCAATTTTTTTTCTTTTCAAAATATCGACTTGTAACCTGTACCATCGTTCTCAAGTCGCATATTCTACCCCTAAAAACACTGGTTATCAAACTTTTATAATCGATTTTGAAAAAAATATTTTTTTGGCCACGAAAATATTTTTTTTCTGTCAGAAATCGTAGATCGGGCTCCGGACCGAAAATCGCCAAAATCGACCCCAATTTTTTTTCTTTTCAAAATATCGGCTTGTAACCTGTACCATCGTTCGCAAGTCGCATATTCTACCCCTAAAAACACTGGTTATCAAACTTTTATAATCGATTTTGAAAAAAATATTTTTTTGGCCACGAAAATATTTTTTTTCTGTCAGAAATCGTAGATCGGGCTCCGGACCGAAAATCGCCAAAATCGACCCCAATTTTTTTTCTTTTCAAAATATCGACTTGTAACCTGTACCATCGTTCTCAAGTCGCATATTCTACCCCTAAAAACACTGGTTATCAAACTTTTATGATCGATTTTGAAAAAAATATTTTTTTGGCCACGAAAATATTTTTTTTCTGTCAGAAATCGTAGATCGGGCTCCGGACCGAAAATCGCCAAAATCGACCCGAATTTTTTTTCTTTTCAAAATATCCGCTTGTAACCTGTACCATCGTTCTCAACTCGCATATTCTACCCCTAAAAACACTGGTTATCAAACGTTTATGATCGATTTTGAAAAAAATATTTTTTTGGCCAGGAAAATATTTTTTTTCTGTCAGAAATCGTAGATCGGGCTCCGGACCGAAAATCGCCAAAATCGACCCGAATTTTTTTTCTTTTCAAAATATCCGCTTGTAACCTGTACCATCGTTCTCAACTCGCATATTCTACCCCTAAAAACACTGGTTATCAAACGTTTATGATCGATTTTGAAAAAAATATTTTTTTGGCCAGGAAAATATTTTTTTTCTGTCAGAAATCGTAGATCGGGCTCCGGACCGAAAATCGCCAAAATCGACCCGAATTTTTTTTCTTTTCAAAACATCGGCTTGTAACCTGTACCATCGTTCTCAAGTCGCATATTCTACCCCTAAAAACACTGGTTATCAAACTTTTATAATCGATTTTGAAAAAAATATTTTTTTGGCCAGGAAAATATTTTTTTTCTGTCAGAAATCGTAGATCGGGCTCCGGACCGAAAATCGCCAAAATCGACCCCAATTTTTTTTCTTTTCAAAATATCGGCTTGTAACCTGTACCATCGTTCGCAAGTCGCATATTCTACCCCTAAAAACACTGGTTATCAAACTTTTATAATCGATTTTGAAAAAAATATTTTTTTGGCCACGAAAATATTTTTTTTCTGTCAGAAATCGTAGATCGGGCTCCGGACCGAAAATCGCCAAAATCGACCCCAATTTTTTTTCTTTTCAAAATATCGACTTGTAACCTGTACCATCGTTCTCAAGTCGCATATTCTACCCCTAAAAACACTGGTTATCAAACTTTTATGATCGATTTTGAAAAAAATATTTTTTTGGCCACGAAAATATTTTTTTTCTGTCAGAAATCGTAGATCGGGCTCCGGACCGAAAATCGCCAAAATCGACCCGAATTTTTTTTCTTTTCAAAATATCCGCTTGTAACCTGTACCATCGTTCTCAACTCGCATATTCTACCCCTAAAAACACTGGTTATCAAACGTTTATGATCGATTTTGAAAAAAATATTTTTTTGGCCAGGAAAATATTTTTTTTCTGTCAGAAATCGTAGATCGGGCTCCGGACCGAAAATCGCCAAAATCGACCCGAATTTTTTTTCTTTTCAAAACATCGGCTTGTAACCTGTACCATCGTTCTCAAGTCGCATATTCTACCCCTAAAAACACTGGTTATCAAACTTTTATAATCGATTTTGAAAAAAATATTTTTTTGGCCACGAAAATATTTTTTTTCTGTCAGAAATCGTAGATCGGGCTCCGGACCGAAAATCGCCAAAATCGACCCCAATTTTTTTTCTTTTCAAAATATCGACTTGTAACCTGTACCATCGTTCTCAAGTCGCATATTCTACCCCTAAAAACACTGGTTATCAAACATTTATAATCGATTTTGAAAAAAATATTTTTTTGGCCACGAAAATATTTTTTTTCTATCAGAAATCGTAGATCGGGCTCCGGATCGAAAATCGCCAAAATCGACCCCAATTTTTTTTCTTTTCAAAATATCGACTTGTAACCTGTACCATCGTTCTCAACTCGCATATTCTACCCCTAAAAACAGTGGTTATCAAACTTTTATAATCGATTTTGAAAAAAATATTTTTTTGGCCACGAAAATATTTTTTTTCTGTCAGAAATCGTAGATCGGGCTCCGGACCGAAAATTGCCAAAATCGACCTCGGAAATGTTTATTTCAAAATATCACCTGTAATAGGTTAGTCAAAAGGTTACGGTTGCTGCCCCGCCTGTCCTCTTATCAAATTTTTCAAATTTGACAGCTAACTGATTTTGTTTATAACGGACTTTCCTAGCAACCAATCACAGTTCTTAATAGTTTGGTAACAATGCTTTCCGTTACTCATGAACTTTTTAAAAGAGGGATTTGCAACGAGTGCATTCATGTCCGATAAGGTCTGTGTGTCCTTTGTCTTAAGTTTTGCTCCTCTTGATTTTGTATGACTCTAATAGAGTAAGAAACCCCTGATAGCGTCTGATGCGATGACGAAAACGGCACTTTGAGATATTTTTCCATCACTTACAGTATACCAACACGAACACCGAACGCGCAGACGTTGTGAGATTTGTAAATATTTGTAGGGAGCACAAGGGTCATTGAACCCCCGCAGACTGGCAAGTTGGGTCCACCCTGACGATCATCGCTCGCTCACGTAATGGAAAATCCTTGTTGCGGGTCGACTCTGGCGAGAAAGGACGCCTCGGGGAGCGAAGAAGGCAAAGGACGGAAAACCCTATTTGTACTTTATCGTTAGGGTCACAGGTATACGAGCTAAGCGCGTAGTTAAAGCTCTTACATGCGGCTACCCTAAAACCTTGGGGGTATAGGATATACCAACAGATACAACATGTATCGTGTTGAGTCGTATGGTAAAGTGTCCCACGACGAAACGACAATACAATAACACAATAAAAAGTGTTTCAGTCATGTGCGACCACCAAACCCCCGCGAAAATGTTGGGTACGCGGGAATAAATCATTTATACGCATTATATGTACTGACAGTTTTATATCTTTCATATATTCGTCAGATCTTAAGAACATCAGATATCGGATATAAATTTTCGATGACTTATGACAAACGCGCACATTTTGCGACGAAGTTTTACGTTCGCGTTTTTTTTAAAGTACTTTTTCTTTATGGATGAGATGGAAAATGCTTTTGAATCCTTTTTACGTAGGATACGAAAAAAAAATCGTTATCCGACATTCGTCGTGAACTAATTTAACCCTCGCATCCTTTCTGGAATTGAATTTAACCCAGCGAAAGGTGTCCTGGAGGCGCTGAAGGCCTCTGTGATAGCATCTCAGGGTTCTCTTCGTTCACCGCCTCCACTGTTTCAGCCGTCTGGCTCCTCGCGCGTATGCTCCACCGCACCTGCATTTCCCTTTCTAAATGAGATTGACATTCTCCGGCGTACAGCGCAAAAAGAGACCGCATTTGCGATATTCTAATGAAACGTGGGCGACGTACCCACTTTTTTTTCTCTTTTTTCTATCCACGTTTCTCTGATCCGCAGTCCTGAAAGCGGCGACAGAATTTCGAATTCCGCTTCGAAAGTCGTGAGACGTAGTTGCCACCGTCGGCCGTGACACTCAACAAGAAAAGAGATTGACATTTTCTGTCATGTGGGGTAAAAAAACATTGCACTTGAATAAATCGTGGTAACCCTGACGGCTATAGAGGGACTATCCATTTTTAGTTCACCCGACTATTCTTATAACTATGTTTATTATTCAATAGTCATGATGACTGTGTTATAGTAACCGCAACTTCAGAAGTGATTACTGCGAAAATTAGTCGTCGCCTTTTAGCTCTGTCACTGGCGAAAACTCTGGCATTGGCAAATATAAATATTTACCAATGCCAGAGTTTCCTCTCAGTTCACATATTCGTGATATTTTAACGTCATGCGGGCACGACGCCCACCTTTTTCTCCTCTTTTTTGTATCCCCCTTTCGCTGTGCTCCTCGCTGTCTTGAAAGCCACGACGGAATTTTGAATTCCGCTTCGCGTGTCCCAGAACGTAGCTGCGCCGTCACAGCCGCGACACTCGACAATAAGCGAGATTGACATTCTTCGCCCTGAAACGTAAAGAGACACCACATTTGCGATTACCCAATAAAACGCGGTCGGCGCACCCACCTTTTTCTTTTTTTATGTCCCGATTACCCGATGCTCCGATATCGCGAAGGGGTCGAGACCCGGAAGAACTTTCGTTATACCGTATTATGGCACGGACGAAATGACGAATAACCGTGACGCGCACACATACTTTGTAGAATAATATTTGTATAGCCCAACGCACATGGAGATAACGGAGCGTCAAAGTTCGCGGTGATGGTCGCGCGGGGTTCGCGAGGCAAGTGGGACTCGTGGGGCGGAGGGGGTGGAGGAGGGAAAAAAAGCTGCCTGATTCTCGTCGTGGCTGCAGAGCCCGGGGGTTCTCCCTATCGAACAAAAACAAAACATCTATCTGCTTCTGACTGATTGAACGTTTTGTCAACACGGGGCTTGACCCAATTACCGTTCGCGTTACGCCGATGCCGCGAGAAGAATCGCGCTGGAACCCCCTTTCCCCCTTTCCCCCTGCCCCCCTATCGCGTTTCATGTACACGCGCACATATACATATTTTTTTTATCATTCGCAGTTTCGCACGGTCCACCTTTATATATCGCCTCTATCGTTCCACCTTTATACACCGCTCTCCACCGTTGTGCGAACATTCTTTGTCTCTCCTGAATAACGTTCTCTTGCGCCCTCCGGCTCTCCGTTACTTTTATTATCGTCGTATATATTCGCGCCCTACGAACGAAATGTAGATTACTCGTATTTGCACAAATTCGCGTTGGGAATAAAGCGCGGCGTAACAAATGTTGCGCACGTGGGAGTTAATAATTTTTGCACGGCCCACGCATTTCGTTTTTGACACTGGACGATAAACCAAAACTGCAATTGTCTGCTGTACACCGCAGTACGCATTTTTTTTTTAAATTGATAACGCGACAAAATTATGTTAGTCACGAAAAAAATGTGATGTCGATTATGCAACACAACGAGCCGTGCTTCAAAGAATTTGGAGCGCGCGTTTCACACGTTTCGCCTAGTCATTTTTTTCGCCCACTCGCGACTGATCCGCTTAGCGGTTAACGAGTCGCATTTGACTCGTTCAACTCGGCGAAATTTCGGAGTCGCTCGCGTTAATCGTGTAATTAGTCTCTCAGCGCAAAGTTACGCGAATTGAAATATGTTTCAATGCTCCAAAAGCGACGGCTCTCACCGATGAATTCGTAATACAGTCGAGGGAAAATTTGATTAAGCTCGCGCATCAACTCTGGTTTTACGAGAGGGCGAGGGCGGCATTATACACGTCCTATATTCGCGTTATTAAGCGTTTAGGACAGGAAGCTGGCTGCGCGGAGTGCACACTACTGAGGGCACTTGCAGTACCACCACATCGGCGTTTCTTCCACCGACGTCCCTCAAGGTACACAGGGTCTACGGTCTAGTGTGCCACTCTCATGAGAATATTAAGTATCGCATGTCGGCGCAGCTATATCTGCCGTGTATATAATGGGCGGTGCGCTGCCACTGCTAGCTGCTGTGTAGTACGATCGCGCTCTAGCGCGAGCTCCCTGGAATGTCGCTCGAAACTTTACGACAGAAGCCGGCGGATGCTGCTGTCGCGCTTCGTATCTCTTGCTTTGTCGCTGATGCAGTTGAAGAATCGCGGGTCAAATTTCAACTTCGACGGAGCTCTCGACCTCTCGGGTTATACGTAATTTTACGACTTCGGCGTCGGGCGCGCGAGGAACGTGCAACGAATGAAAAATCCGCGCTGACAAATAATGAAGAATGCGCAAATATTTCGGAACATCGAAAATTGTTCGGTTCGCGGAGATAAAGTTTAAAAATGAAGCGGCAGTTTTATTAAAAATGTCAGAGTATATTGCGTATTTTAGAAGCTGCAGAAGGTCTCGTGGGCATTTAAAAAAAAATATTTCCAGAGAGATTAATATTAGTTTCTGGATATATTGGACACTCAATATTTTCGAACTTTGCTTCATCATTCAAATTATCATTTTTATTGTGCCCGTTGCTGACAGTTATTTGCTATTAAATAAGCAAATATATAAAGTATTCGAAATTAAATTATTCAATCTTTCAGTCCCAATATATTTAAATATAGAAAAACACATTATATGTTTGTTTAGGTGCCAATATTGAATCTTAATACTGGATAGACACGTTATGTAGTTATTTCTGCCGCAAATGGCGTGAGCGCTAAGTTAATGAAGTCGCCGAGGGAACGAGCTATTCGGAGAATCGCGGGGTAATCGTGGATTACTCGACGAACACGTGCAAACATCGATAATTATCGCGTGCTTCGGATTAATACGAGCGAGATGCGCGCATTCACTGACGTTTGTTGTGTTCATCATCGCTCGACGTGGGCGTCACACGAGACGAGACCAATCAGCGTGACGCATTTGTCATTCAAAGTACTTCAAACAATTCAATTTGCTCCCGTTATTATTATGATTATCATTTCTCGTTACCGTTGCAGTCGTACTTTCGGGGGTGTCACACGAGCCGCATGTATCATTCCATGCGCATCGATCGTTGTTGGAGCGTCGAATGCCTTCGTTGGCATCAATGAGGGCGGATCGTTTGATGAGCAAACGAATTCGCCCAAACGCGATTCACGTAATATCCTCGTAAAACTCGCGTCACCGCGATAAAACATCAATCGCTGAACATTTGCAAAATTGCTCTGGATTTTTTTTTGGCTATTCTTCGGTTGACTCGTCAACGTGGATTTCCCGGTGGGTCGGAAATTGTGTCGTTTTGCGAAATAAAAGGGCTGCTTCCATTACCGAAATTATAAAACGGCGTAAAAATGGCAGTTACACATTTCCCCCCGTTAAACTTTCGACTCGCGCTGCGCGATAAAAGGGCACTGAAACACAGTGCGGCGAGGGTACGGCTTAACGTCTGACGAGGTTACTTTGAAAAATTAAATACAATTTTTTGCGGCGAACTTGCAGGTCATAGCGGTCTTCCCGCACCAAAAGCTAGGCTGAAAGTACCGCGGGAGCTCGGGCGAGCGAGGAGAGAGGACGAGGCGAGAGAAGATGGGAAAATTGACTACAGGCCACGTATATCTATACACCTGAACCTATTTTCCACCGGCAGAGTCGAGATTTACCGACGAAGCAGATTACGGCCATTCGAGCAAAGAGAAAGACAAGGGACTTGACTTCCTCGTCGTGCACGCGGTCATCCCGGCCGTAGGAGCAATTTGCCAAATGAAAAGGCCTCGTGCAACGCGTTATTCGAGGACTCGCACGAGAGGCGGGTGATAAAACTTTTCCACCCTCTCCCCGGGGGAACAAGCCAGGAGAAACCTTCGGCGGTTATACGTACAACGATGTAACGTCGAGCTTGAGAAAGCACCAAAACTCCAGCGCTCCCGTTGCTTATTCGCGGCTGTCCCATTCGCGAGAGGACGAGGAAGCAGAAATAGAAGTAAAAAGAAGACCAAGAAGAAGAGGAAGAAGTGGGAAATGTGGATGACGTCGCACGTGTTTGCTTACCCGCCAAGTGGACACCGCGCGACGAGCGTACGTGTTATCGGGATGACTTTTTGCCTCGCGTTTCTTTTATTCCTCTTCGTTTCTCGGCTTTTTCTCACCGCGTTTCGCGACTGCACCATCCACTTTGTTCCTCCCACCCATGTTCAATTCTCCACCCTCAAATTCTCTCTCGGTATCTTCCATTTCCTCTCTCTACCCCGGTGTTTCTTGTTTTTTTTCCCACTCGTTTTTCTTTTTCTCTCTCCGCATCCAACGAACCCCACTGTAGCTACTTCTATTCGTGGCTTCGCGACGGTATTTCATCTTCATCTTGTCGTGCGGTTCGGAACGTGGCGGAAGACCGAGGGAAGAAGCACAACCGGTATCCGTAGCTGCGACGCTGGTGCTGCTGGGAAGCACCAGAAACGCTCTATCTGCTCGCCCTGCGCAATGATTGCCTGCTCCTTCCTGGCCTCCCGTAAGACGCCTCCGTCTTATCTGGATTGAAACATTTTTCCGCTGTTCTTGCACGGTTCTCTCGTTTTTTGTTTCGTTATCTCTTGCGTTTGTACCATTTTTCTGCCTATCATTCTCACTTCATTGCCTCGAGAGACACGATTTTTGTGGCGCAGGTTTAGCACCGGCCGAATTCTCGAGTATGTCGAGAATTTCGCTGGGAATTCTAGGGAAAAATGCCTGTGTGGCACCTACACATTTTTCTGAACTAAACTAAAATAGTGACAATTTTCTTCAGCTACAATTTTCTTCAGCTGGTGATCTTCACACCCACATGATTATTTGCTTGCATCTTCACCGTCCGACAATTCGTTTTGTCAGCTTGAAAGTTCAGCTCACGTGGGGTTTTATTTTTATTTACCACACTCGAGCCCTTTTTTACGACGTCTCACCGACTTTGCCTCAGCGAAGAATTTACTTCAGCTCGCTCCAGCAGTTTTTATTTCAGCTTTGAGTGCCTGGCTTTTTCTTTCTCTCTTATTATCTCCCTCGAGAGCGGCCGATTGCAATCAATGCAATTGGAGGTCGATGTTACGTCGTAGCATTCTAATCGCTTAAAGCCCTTCCTTTGCTTTATACCCTCCTATTTCTTCATTACACCAGCGTGTCGGCCGCCGGCGGATTTCACCCGCCGAGAGCTGCACCTTTCATTCGCATTCTCCGCAGCTTCAAGCACGATTTTTCCACTTCATTCCGCTCTGTTTCCACGTATTTTCTTTGTGCTACACGCGGAGCTTCCGCTTGGGCTCCGAGTTCCCCATTGATTTCCCTCTCTCCAGCCGACTCGACGCGTGCTTCTCTTTGTCATGACGACCGGACGAGTCGTCACACCGAGTCGTCTCGTTTGGCGGGTCGCGCGCTTCGTCGTGAGGGTGGCCAAGACTGCTGAGAGCAGCGGAAAGTAAATGCCGGGTGGGGGGTGGCGAGTTCTCGAAACAATCGACGGGGGTGGAGGGAAAGCCGGGGCCTCTCAAGACTATCGTTCTTATATTCCACCGGCAACGTTGGGGGGAAGGAGGCGCAGCGAAGAGGCGCAGCGAAAACGGCGAGAGGACATCATGGGCTTCACAGTTCCCGGAATCCCCCACACCTAACAGGCCTGGACCGACTTCATCAACTCGTTTTGTTCAGGCATCCTGCCAGATGAACTCATCCGCGAAGTCGAACGGCTCCTTATCCCGGTCTTTCTCGCGCTCCTTTGAGCTTAATAGAATATTCCACCAGTCGTGGAACTCCCTGAATTAGGTATTTTGCGAACGGGCGGGGGTTGGGCGTCCCCAACCCCTGGGCCGGATTCTCTATCGTTCCTTTATATTCCTCTGGTGGTCCCGGCTACAGTGAGACTATAGAGATGAAGGGGCGTGGGACAGAAACTCCGGCTTCAATGAGTGAGGGAGTCCTTGGCCATGTGAACAGTCTGCTATCATCGTCGCTAATTACAATCAAGCGACCGGCCGGAGACAAAGGGAAGAATCGAAGCTAGAACACTCGACCAGGCTCGAGTCACATAAAACGGAAAATCTTTTTGCAACAAGTCAATATTTTCCTGACTGAAAACAAATTAGGGGGGAGGGGGGGGGCGAACATCGCGTGGTTCATTATTTTCCGGTTGCCTAGGCATCCTAGGCAAATGACACACACGTCATCTAAAACTGAAAATATTTTTGCAATAAGGACATATGTTCCGGCCTGAAAAAATTATGGGGTACAGGCATGTCTTGGTCCATTATTTTTAATGGCACTACAACTATGCAACACAGTGATGCTTGTTCCAAGAGAAACGTCGTCGTGTCTCCTCGTCTCCACATTTGTGTGTAAAGTTTGAATTTTGCAAGAAGGCGAAGTCCTATCTGGTATTGATTCCCCCGCTATAACAGCGTCGTGGCTGCTGCTGTGCCGCGGCCACCTCGAATAACTGCGTCGGCAACGAGGCTGAGGGTTCGGAAAGTCCGAGATGAAATGTCAACCGGAGGAACGTGCCGCGGGCCGAAATCTACCGATCTGTCGGAGGACATTTTATCGCGTAAGCCATCATGAAGTTGCCTGCTTGTACCCGCAGCGACGGCGACGTCGCGCGCAGTGCCTACTGAGGCTTTCAATTACGTTATTATATCACCGGTTAAATGTTTGCCGTGGCCTTTTTCCTCCTACCTTTGTGGGGCCCGGAGAACGGGATTTTCCTTGCCACCTGGATAATCCTCGTCAAATGAGATACTCACGGCGCTCTAGGTGTCGAGACAGAACGAAGGAACAAGAGAATGCTACATGTATGTGTAGAGCAACATGAGCGTATTCGCTGTGTGCCCGTGAAGCCGCCGATCCAGTTAGGTGGAAACCTCGCTTGCCTCCCACTTCCCACGATATCTTCCTGGTGAAAATCTTGAGGCTCTCAAAAATTTACGAGAAAGCCACCACCGAGCTCCGGAAACCAACTCCATATACGCATTGCCGAGTTGTGTTACCTGCGCCGGCTCCGGAAGATGCTGCTCTAACATTTCGGAAACTCGCTGTCTCAGAAGCGAGTGCTATACATCGCGCTCTCTCGCTTTGCCACTGGTATAAATATTCCAACGTAAGCCACGTAATCCCGGCTACTGCGGAATTCTGCCGCATGTATCAACGTCGACTCCTCCAGTCTGAGGAATCTACTGCGTGGGTTAAGTGCGGGAGGAATTTTGACGCGACAGCTGGTTGGGTTAGTTTCACGTTCGTTGATGTAGGACTCAACTGGTACGTTGGTTATTCCCGGGAAATAAGAGGAGATTCCTCGCAATCTCCGAATGCAAAAGTCATGAATAGGTGCAGCGTGATGAGGGACTGTTTAACGAAAGCCGAGTTCCGTCAAGAGAACGTGGGTTGGAAAATTATTCAATTGTTTTGTTTTGGGTATTTTTGTTGTACTTTTATTTTTAACCAAACAGAGCCTTGAGATTGACGTCTCTCCTCGAGGAGAGACTGTGAGGGGATCCTTCGTTGTGGACACCGTTTCCCTCCACTTTCGCGGATGCTGGAGCCACGGGACGAAGTGGAAGCGACGACTTCCTCGTTGGTTCGTAGGCCTCGGGTACCGGTTGTCTCGCCTCGGGTTCCCTTGCCAACGAGACGTATCACGCCTCCAACTCTTCGACGTGGATCGACGAATCAAAGTTTGGGAATTCGGGGTCCGAATCTCGATGAGGTGGTGTCCCATCCTCTGCAAACGCAGTTTTATCGCTGGTGGATTCCCGGGGTTGAAGATCCGTCGTCTGGATTGAAATCAGCGGCGGGTTATCAATCGGGAATACTTGGTAGGGCACATATGTAGCTTGAGGGGCCGAAGAATTTGTCGGGGATCCGATTGCCCCTACGACGGTAGGCCCCGGCGATCTAGCTTGTGCAAATAACTCGCGTTGCGAGGACGAGGCATCTACATATTTAGACGTTAATGGGGTGATTTAGAAATAAGCATTACCGTATTCATTAACGGGAACAAAGAACTAAGTTACCTTGACACAATTACAAAATTAAGACTAATGTCGTAATATAGTAAAGAAGAGCTATACGTGGCGAGTAGGCGTTGCTTTGCAGCAGCGGTGATGGCTACGGTGCTTTGCAGCAGAGGTTAGCTAAGGTGCTTCGCAGCAGAGAGTTGCTTTACAGCAATCTGCTTGTCAGCGCTGCTTCTTCTTAGAAGTTAACGTCTTATTCGCTGTTTTGTCTGTTGGGTCGGTCGATGGCCGAATGCCCGAATCCTAGCGCGGTGATTTCGCCAGTCTTATATGCGGGCCAGTGGGTCCTAGCGCTAGCGAGAACGCTTCGCGCGGCGTAGCCACCTAGCGGCGGCCGTGAAACTAAATTCCGCGTGAAACGCAATACTAGGCAATACTAGGGCGCGCTCTGCAGAGGCCCGCTCGTGGCTCGGTCGGAGCGACACATACGGCTTCTGCCCAGCATTTACATTTAGCATCGAGAAATATAGTATAGAACAAATATAATAAGAATATTAAATAAAAATAATAATAATAAAATTAGCGGAGGAAAGGCAAAAACTGTGAGTGGGAGTAAAATATGCACGTGTGCGTGTAACATGTTTATTACCTGGTGGAAGTTAATACCCTAGTATTAACAGGGTAAATACCCTAGTGGAAAATCCGTGTCGCCGCATTCGGTCCGTGTCAGATACTGTCTGAGCCCTGGCAGGGCTAATGCAGGGCTAAGCAGGGCCCACGCAATTCCCGAAACGCGTCATATGTAACGCCATAGATTTTCAAACCAGCGTGTAGCTCGCGCGGCTGTCGACTCGTCACATGAGAACATGAACCCGGCGTAAACGTAGCCGTGAAGGATTTAAAAGGAATTTCGACACGATCTCTGGTTGGGTTATTTTATACGTTGGCGGATATAGGATATAACGTAGGCGACTAAGAGGAGTCTGCTCACAATCTGACTGCTAGTCATGAATAGGGGTAACGCGGAATAAGAGGCTGTTTATATAGCTCGCACCGGCTCATGACTGTACCGCTTAATCCGGACAACGTTGGATCACCAGCCGCGAAAACACGAACCCGGTAAAAGTATCCCTGAAAGATTTAACCGCGATTGAAAGCCCTTTCGTGTAACCGTGTCCCGAGGCTGTACACAGTATATATATCGACTGCCAATCGTATATGCATCGTGATACCCCGGCGAGCTGACCCAGCGCTATAACTTTTTTGGCACTAAAGTTTGCGTGCCAACACCGAAGGCCTTGAAGCCAGCCAGGGATGCGTCGAAGTATGCGACTTCGATTTTGACAGCCTAATACAGTTTTATCGCTTGCGATATGTTCGAGAGTAAAATTTCGAGGTCTTTAAATAAAAAATATACACCCAATACATGCAGATGTCCAAAATAAACAGCAAAATCTCGTATAAAAACGTGCGACTATTGCCTTCACATTTCGTATTGTGAGAAAGATTTTTGGGATTCGGTTTTCAGCGATTTTTCGTGTCGTCTTGGACAATAACTTTCTTTTTATCAGTGTACGAAAATGTTGAACCGGTAAAAACAAACAGTGGTCATCTGTACCCGAATTTATACACGATTTTACCGAATGTACGTGACCAAAGTTACCCGAAATAACAATCCAAACAGAAACATGTTATGACGATCGCTCTCGAGAGGTTCCATTAAATCAACGACAAAATTCGTTCCGCGTTCTCGTCCTCTTCGAGCTATCGACTTTTCCTCGTCCCAAATTCACAAAAGTCGCCGGGTGGAGTTCATGAATTTTGTAAGAGCTGCTTCGTCGTCTGGAAAAAGAATCGAACTGTCGTGTTTGTATTGCCTTTTGAGTAAAACGAATGGCCGCGTACCCAGGTGCGCTTGGTCAATCCACTCCAGTGCTACCCGAGCCGAGTCAAATGGACCAAGAAAGGAAAGTCGTGAAAGGTCTCGTCGTCTCAGTGTCCTTCGTGCGAACTTCGTCTTCTCAGTTTCCTTCGTGCGAAGATACCGGAGAATTACACCTCCTTTTCCAGGACTCCGACGGTATAACACGAACGACGAACGTTTTCAAGCCCCGTTTGCAACGGTGACCGATTCCTCTGTGCGTCGCCTCCTGGTTCCCGGCCGACGGTCTGTTTTCCGCGCCCAGATTGTTTTTCCACGTGACACTTTCCCGAGCGCGCAATCCCCGCGATTGATACGTCAAACGGTTCCCACATGGAAATACGAGCGGAATTTTCGCTAAACTTTTTCCCGCAGTCGCAAGAAGTTTTTTGTCTCTTTTTTTTTCCTCCTTTTTCATGCGCAAAAATATCGGCTCTCTGACCCTGTTATACCGTCTATTCGCGCACAGAGCACCAAATTGAAAAAATAAAATAAAAAACGGGCTAACGTGATTACTTCTGGCATTGATTTTTATTTCCACGAGTTACCGGCGATTTCCCGCTGGGGAATCGCTGCTCCTGCGGTTATTTCGCGTTCGCTCCGCGTCTCCCGTACAGCGGAGCAACATGCATCGCGCGCGGAGCCCTTTGCATATTTCAGAATTAATTCGTCGCCACTCTCGCCCATGCTCAGGATTTAATGCCATCGGTATCTCCAGATTTGAAATCCCCGCGCGCGGGGCGAGGCGGAGTCGTCGGTTTCGCGGTTTGGCTCGATGCCGGATTCTTGTAGGACGGCTCAGTGCTTCACGCTCAGCGGATATACATTTTACCGAATCAATGGAAAAATGCTGGTCTCCCGAGCGATTCAATGTTTTTTTTAACGTTCCGCGCTGTAACGAGTGGGCGTATTACTCAAACAGCCCGAGGCATTGTATAAATATCGTTCGAGTGGTCGCGACTCTGTTGAATTATTGGCACAGAACATTTGCTCTGCTACGCTCGTAAACCCAACGCGACGATCAGTTTTAAGCGACCGAGGAGTAAAACGGAAATTACAGTTGACTTCAAAGCGCAATTATCGATGGAAATTTTCATTCCCAGTCTAAAACTTTCCCACCGCCAGGTCGCGGTCACCATAGTCGTTGCGCGTGGTAATTCGTTTGGTCGCAAATTTGCTTGGCAATTTGCGGAAATTAGTTTGCCAGTGAGACGATTACCTGTTAGGTACCAAGGGTCTGTGTGCGCTGTTACAGAGCACATAAGTGCACTTTGCTTCGCCCTATACGGCAGACAGAATCGATCTTGCGCTACGCGACGTCCTCCAACTCAGCCACTGAACGGTGCGAGGAATATCGACTACGTTTTATTCCGCGAAGCCGACAATTTTCTACATTCTACACATCGTCGTCGTTTCTGTCATTCGGGCTCGGTAGATGAGCCCGAGGTGGCTGCGGGAGCACCTGACGCCCACCGTACGAGCAGCGCGGGCTTCAAGAGTCGTACGGAGAACACGAGAGAGGCGATGATAAGAAACGCATAAAGCCTCGCGCACACGTAGCTCAACCGAGCGCTTTCCTGCCACCCAGCAGTTTCGTCTAGACGCCATCATACATATAAAAGATCGTAAAAGATCGATTCGAAAACGAATTGCCCCATAAGAGCCATGGGTGGATGGCGAGGGAGTGGGATGAAAAAAACTCCCGTTGATTGCCTCGATCTCCGAACCAATCTTCTTCGACATACCCTACGGCACTGCAAATACACCTGCACTTCTTTCCACGAATTGACGACGCTGTCTATGGCAACATTACCAGGAATCAACGAATACAAATAGGTGGTGCGACTAAAGAGATTGTAAAAATGAGGGTTTTTAATGGGGGGAACAAAAGGTTATTTTGATATCATATCTGTCAGCTATGATGTTAAATTGATCGGATTTACTGACATTTTAGCATATTATTTATTAACACACTTACAATCTCCAGAAACTTCGTTTTTTGCACAATTATTGCAGTATTTTAGCATCACAATGAAAATCCATTTGCTACATGTGAGAACCCTGTGGTGTATTGCAGCTTCAAAAAAATGTCATTCGACGTTTTGCCAAATTCCTTTATCTGGAAAAGAATGTTTTTGAAAAATTACTTCTCGGCTTGCTGAGTTGATCTCAAGAATGTTAGAAAAATGGTTTGAATCATCTCCATTCATGGCCCATTCACCTATGAGTGCAGTCGAGTCAAATGGAGTGAAAAGTGTCTTTTCATCATTTTCGAACACGGATCAATGACTATCGAACGTTTCGTGGATGATGTGGTAAGATGGCATAGGAAAAGTCTTCGAATAAAGAAGGCTTCTCACGAGTTTGTAGTCCAAAGTTCTGGTTGATATGAACGCTACTGTTCGACCATTACCGTCGACCCTTCGTAAGTGGCAGCGTTTTTATTAGTCACACGCGTGCGAGTCCCAACGACCGACAGTTTCACGACTCACGAGACTTCTTTTTTTCTATTGGCAGTTGCTAAACTAAAGTTATTTCGTTCTATGCAACAAAGTTTCCCGAGCGTGTGAGATATAATATAGAACCAACGCGGTGGTTGAGCCGAGGGCTTCTAGATTCATCAATGTCTCGGGTTACAATTTTTTCGCAATCATGATACTTACTCATTGTCTACGGTGGATGGTCACAGTGGACCACGAAAAAGGGGTAAAAGCGACCGCGTCACCCTGTGGTATATTTTTTTAAGGACGATAAGACAAACATTGTTATCTCCTCGAACAACCAACTTAGGCGGCACAGCATGAAAGAAAAAAAAATTAAAAAAGAACGTACCGAAAATTGCTACTTAAAACCACTCATGAATCACATCTTGAAAAGTATTTTAATTTTAAATTGCCTCTATACCGTTAAGTCAAAGTTTCGGTGGTGCCGCCGGTTAGCCACTCGTCTTCGTCTCGTTTCTTATTATCTCTCAAGAGTGTCGCAAACGAGGGTGTGAGTTACACGGATTTTCGAAAGTTTTGTCTTAACTTTGGCTCTCATTCTCAGTCACCCAAGCGTCGTTGAATACTCGTGTACACCGAGTAATTATGCCGCTACGGTGGCCCGCACACCGAGTTGACTCGCAAAGTTCCGCATTTCCCTGTGTAATAATAAACTTTCTCTTCGTTTAGCTTGCTTCGAATTGCAAGAGAGTTGCGAATTGCGGAGAGCGTCGCAGTCAAACAGCTCGCATGAGCGCAATTTACATCCGCAAACTTTTTGTCCAACGTGTTGCCGCAAGTAACTCGAGGAGACTGGACGCGGTCCAGAGAAATGGGGCGCAGGTAGTGACACGAATTACTAATTATTAAGTCGAAAAAACGAACACGTTACCCGACTGTTTTTGAGATCAGTTATTTTTCTTCCCTCGCGCAAAATTCAAAGTTGTTATTGTTCGTCTTTTTTCTCTCGTTATATATACGCGAGCAGATTTCTCATGCTGCAAGAGAATTTCCACAACCGGGCGAGTTCAATAACAGATGCAGTCGAGCAGTTCTCACGAGCGCAATTTACATTCGGAAACTTTTTCCCCATGTGTTACCGTAAGTAACTCGAGCAGACCGAACACTGCACTGTAGATGGGGCGTAGAAGTGACACGAGTTACCGATTATTAGTAAAAGCAAAAAGGTTCACCAAACCGACGTTGGCCGGGCATTTCAACCGAGGTCTTCTCGGTGCATTTGAGACGAGTTATTTTTTCCCCCGCCCGTACAAACTTGAACGTCGCTATTGTTCACCTTTTCTCGATCGTCTCCACTTTTTCTCATGGTATATAAGCGAGCTTTAGTAGGTTACTCGCGAATGAGAATTCCACGACCGCGCAGGTAGCCGGGTGGGAGTTTAGTAACTAAACTCTAGTTAACACTGGACGAGAAGTAGGGGGCGCGGGCTCTTAGGCACGCGTGCACCACGGGTTAAGTGGATTCTATCTCATTACCGCGGTAGCGCGGCTTACCGGCGTAAGCAAAAGAGTATGCGCCCTCGCCCGGAGTATTATGCTCCGACGTCGGACGTTTATTAGCGCACATACATGGTCGAAAAATACATAGGGCACATAGGCGGCCCTATTTTCTCGCGGCTTGCTTATTGCTCGGTGCTTCTGAAAAGTCTCGACTTAAAATAATGGAAGAGTGCGGAAAGATGCGGCCCGATAACAAGGGCTGCTATCTACATCGTCTGCTTTCCCGCCTCTCCCACCCCTCCCTGAACTTTCGACTTTACAACTGACACTCCGATCGGGTGCTGAACGGAAAAATAAGGAATTAAATTAAAGGGGATCTGCGCGAAGACGTGGCACACGATACACAGGGCGAGTATCGTGTCGAGAATATCTACGTGGAGTTAGCGTTCTATTTGGCTCTGAAAATATGTGTCAAATGTAAGTTTATTGGTTGAACATCCGGATGGTACATTTTAAGAAGATGACTTGAAGGTTTTTAATTTTTGAGAATTTTTATGATCAAAAGTTATCCAGCGGTGTATTATTATCAGTTAAAGAAATTAGGAATCTTATCTCCTCGTTATCCCCGGTGACATCTTTTGTCCCGAACTTTCCCGACACAGTTTAGAAGGAACAAGTGAATGTCGCCGACCTTTTTTTTCCTCAAGTACGTGACTATCCGTGAGGAACATTTGCGAGTGTCTGTGAGAGTCGATGTGGGTGCCGATGAGATTGTATTTTTAGTGGACTTGCCTTTTATTGTTATGTAGATTATACGTACACGGTTCAAGCTCGTTCGAGACGCCGAAAACTTTGTTATAGTCGTACACGATTGCGCGACGAACTCTCAGCTTCGCGTCCCGCAAGGGGGCGAGGAGCGTAAACGCTTTCCGTCGTCTTCCTTCCTTCCTTCCTTTTCGCTTATTTCCAGTTAGTTTCCGAGTTCGTCTCGTCTACACGATGTCGAAATCGATAATAAGATGCAGGAATGACAGGGAAAATTCGCGCACACCCGGCGGGCATTTTTCGATGCTTGCGTTTCCGTGAGACGTCTTTTCGATATCTTGCTCTCCATTCTTGTCGGCGAGAAGCAGCTGCAGCTGCCGTAAGTCATACTTCGACATCTGGTGCAGTGCTCGAGCGCCGGACCGAAAATAAATTTCGTAGTTAGCGTTGTCTGACAGAAAAAAAGAGAATTACGTCAACTCAATTTAATAGGATACCAGGAATCTGCATGAGAACCTGAAAAGACGAGTTTTCGGAATTACTTCGTAAAATTGTGTACCTATAGGTTTTCAATTCTCGAGCATATAATCAATACCTATATTTCTACGAAGGTCTTTTTCGTACAGTATATCGAGTACAAAAGTGAAAGCGTTTGTTACCAAAGGTATTAAATTCGGATATAAGTTAACTGGAAGTGTCAGATTTACTACTTCTGGGAGGTGTAGGTTGTATTATGACCGTCGCATATAAACCAGTGGACACCAAACTGATTTTGTTTATTACGGACTTTCCTGGGAACCAATCACAACTCGAATAGAATGACAACAATGCTTTCGTTACTCATGAACTTTTTAAAAGAGGATTTACTTATTTATTTATTTATTTCGAGTTGGTGCTACAATTCACACAATACGAAGATCAGTGACCTTTAAGTGCGCCAAGAAATAAGACAATGTCTTCGTTTACCTCGGCCGTATTGTTCCCTCTTCCCTCGTAGTCTCGTCTCACCACTCACCATCTACCGAGACATTTACACTCTCTCAACGAGCCGGCAGCTCCACACCCCACTACGTGCAGTCGTTTCTATACCGTGTTCAGCGTCACCTACGCCGACTCTTCGTTACCTTCTCTGCTTTCCTTTCATTCAGGAGACCTCGAGACAGTTTGGAATTGGGTTATCACATTCAGCGAATGATCTAACATTTGCAAAAAAAAACTGTTGTATTTTTTCTTACAATGAGAACAAACGATAATTTCGTATAAATCGAGAGGAATTATTACCGTGAATACGGTGAAATAAACTTAGCAAATTCCCATAATTTCAAGCTTCAGTCGCAACTGTTTCAAGAATAACTGCACTCAATAGAAGCAAGCGACTAAAAGCCGAGGTTCATAACGCGAGGAAATTACTCAGAGCACGTTAATTGTTTACAAAACCGTGTACAGATTACCAAGCAATTCCGTCGGGTATACAACAATAACCGCACCCTTTGCGCTTTGCTAACAGAATGTTACGTTGCGGCGCACTCAATGTCAAAGGGACAAAGGGGGGCCCGATGCGCGCGCGGTTGATGTATCGACACAGGAATATCGCAATTGATACAGCGACCTGACATCGAAGCCGATTACCGCGGGCGAAGGAAAACCCGAAGGGCTCAGGCGGCATTACAGCTGTATATACCACGGGCGTTGTTTGATGGCCCTCAAGGTCGTAAAACCATCATGGTGGCTTTAGAATTCCGAGTATCGGTCCGTCGCTGTTATTGGACAGATGATGCTAGTCACTATCAAACTTTGCCCCAAAGTCCGGAAACTCAGAAACTGTCGTCAGATCCCTCGCTGAAGGATCCTCGTTCGTCGGTTATGTTATCAAAGGAGCGATCTTGCGGCTACGGTCGGCCGAGCGAATATCCCCGATAGTTTTATCGTCCCCAATGTATAACCAACACGTCCACAGAGTCTCGAGTGTATTCACAGGCCAGCCGATTGAAATCTCATGAGTACCCACGACAATAATGGCATTTCCAGATTATAAGGTCACGGGTGAAGAACTCTGAGGTATAACGTCCGAGGGATCTTTGAGTATCGGGTAGTTAGTGTAACGAGGTCTTCTCGGGACTTCCTCGGACGACTTTGAGTCGATAAAACAGCCTTTCGTCCAATTCGTGGAGGGTTGGATTCGAAAAGCAGTGATAAACTTCACTTAGGGTCCACATTTAAGGAAAAACTTAACTTCTTAGCTTCTTCTTAACTTAACTTCTTCTTCATTTAACTTTTTAGATTGATGCCAAATTGAAAGACGGAGCAGTTATGCATTTTTTTTTAATTGTGGACAGCCTCCCGATATTCGTTACAGTTTCCATTACCGACAGAGTAGTACATCAGCTCTCTAGCTTGTTAAAAAAAAATATATATATATATTTCCACTTTCCAATTGTACCGAAAAAACTCCACGACAAAAATATCGAGTGTTGTCGATTATGAAGTATTAATTCTCTTACAAGTTTCATTTCTTTTTAGCTGACCTTCCTCGAATGGGGTCTTAACTTCGCTCCTCAAGATCCATCAAGAACACGGCACTGCTTTTTCAATTACACAATCGATCGAGGAGACGGGTCAAAATCCTTTCGCCCGATGGTTAATCGCCGTGTCCGTCTTCCGTTCGTCGGACGTTTAGTAATAAAGCAAAAGTTGATAAGTTTTTCCTGAAGACGACTGAATCGTTACGGCGTAGAAAAAGGTGGATAAGCGAGAGTGAGATGGAATCTGAATGGTTTTCCATCGTTACGCTCTGACGGGCTCCTCCTCTTCTCCCGTTCCCCCTGGATCTGTCGACCTCTGCCTCTTGGCTATCGCTTTTCCCGCGTCTGCCGGAACGATTGACGTATCGATTTCACGATGGCGCAGACTGTTGGCTCCTCACCCCGCGACAGAAGCGCCGGAGCTTGGCTCGCTCCTCCTCATCCTGCTCCTCCTCAGCTCTCTCCATTCTCTTCCGGCTCGTTCAGTCGCTTCGAAACTCAAGTGGTCATTGCAGTCTCGTTGTCTCGAGACACACAGAGACTGGAAAACCCGGGAGATCAGGAAAACTCTCTTTTCGCCGCTCGTACGATGATCAGCAACGGGCTTCCTCTTGATGTGTCTGCCCCGGAGGCGCCTCGGGCGAAGCGACAAGCCCGGCGAAACTCCACTTCAAGTTCAACAAACCCGGTCTTCGTCTTCGTTTTCAAAGTTGCGAACCAGCCGTGCTACCCAATCGTCCGGAGATGATGCGAAATTGTCATGTGTACCTGCGAAAGTTCCACCCAACCGAGCGAAAATCTAGAGAATCGAGACAAACGCCAACCGGAAAGATGTGAAAAAGATACGGTGATCTCCCGCCACTGTTATTGCAGCAGCCAGGCAGGACAGATCGTGCGAAATACGACAGTATAGATCCGTGTAAAACGGACAGGTCGATCCTAGCCATTCGTGGTCAATCGGACGCTTAATCTCTCTCGCGTCTCGGGATGTAGCCAATTAACGAGCCACAACTGTGGACGAATTAATCATGAGTATCTCCCGATGGCGTCCGTGAGAGCTCTGTCAGTCAGATATGGCCGGTCCGTTTCCCGGACAGGCCCGACAGCGTCCGGCGCGCCCGCACGGGTTCCCGTTGGATCTTGCTGGAGAGGAGCCGGAGCTGTCCCTACGAGCTGCCCTCACACCGCCACTCGCCTCTGGCCTCTTGACATTAACGCGCGCCACTCGAATCCTCCCGCTCTCTGCCTGAGCCCCGAAACCTGCGTTGCCTATATCCGTAAGAGCGGATGGCGTAGGGAGAGCGCCCGGAAGTGGTGTTCGATGCCAAACCGAATACCAATGAGCGCCTTCCCCCTCCACCCCGCCCTGGGCTTGTCCTTCCCATCGCCACGCTGTGTGCGCGCCTCGCACTGCCGCCGTCCCTCACAATTGTTCCTGTCGCGGCGCCACCTACGCGATCCTCTTCCTCCTCGGACACGCAGCGCCCCCACCGTCCTCACGGTCTGCCGCCCTCGGACGAATTAACCCTCCATAACGTCTGCGTCGGGGAAGCGTCTACGATAGGGTGAGAATGATGGGAAGAATGAGCGACCAGCCCGAGGACCGCAGGAGCGATTTCGCGGCTACGGACCGAACTAGACGCCGGTCCTAAACGCCTCGCGTCCATCAACGTCAGTCGACGCGATAACGCATCCTGAAGTGCCTGGATCATGACGCCAAGTTTCTATAATGTATGTGCATACGTTTGCTGTATGCGCGCGTCCGGGCGGCCGTGCTCGATGACGTTGATGTGGATCGGCTATCGAGTTTGATTATAGGGTCGAATGATTTATTGGTTTAATCGTTAACGCGGGCTTATGTCTTGGGCTAATATTACGCAGGGTTGACTCGATGTTTCCGCAGTGATAGTGGCCTCAAAGTGTATTTGATGTGTAGATGCAATATAGTCTTTGCAGTCCGCCTGAGTTGGATTTCGATTTTGTTTGAATTTGTAATTTTTACAATTTCTGAAACGCCGTTGAATATTCAGACTGGTGGATTTTGTCCCTTTGAAGGAGACACAAAGGGCGAACGGAGGTTGAAATTTTGACTCCGTATTGACGGACTTTTTGCGAGTGGCACGAAAACGGATTTTCATATCGAGAATGCGATAGTATATACTATTCGTAAAAAAGTATATGGAACTTGAGAGCTCTGACGGGGACGCCTGGAACTGACACTATTTTTGTAATAATATCTTTGCAATGACGCTCCAACTTCGGGACGGTAATTTCCTCGGGGAGATGACATTTCCCCGTCCGCAAGATGCGAACTAGACGCAACAAAAGCCCGGAGTGCTTCTCCGTTACCGGTAAATCCTCATCCCTCTGCTTTCACGTGTTCCTCCATCTGCAGTTCATTAAAGATTTACGAAACTATTTAAGTGCACGCCTCCTTTTCCGTTCTTGCCTCTGTATACTATACACTCGCCGTGGAAGTTGCCAGTGGGATTTGCCGGAAACCCGACAAGGCGAAAGTCCAGGAGAACGAAATCATGTCCTTCGCTCCAGAAGGGACATCCACAGGAGGCGAAACCGGAGAGAAAATCTGTCGGCGAGAAACGCGAGAAAGGAAAGTCAGGAGTTTTCAGACCCGAAGAACGGAGACCCTCGACGCCTTTTTTTTATTCTCAACCGAAACGTGATAGTTACAACGTGCGTTCGCGGGACTCCGTGCGAGCTCACACGGGATATCTTTTCGAATTTTACCGTCACGTGTGGCAAATGGTCGTCCCGCACGACTCGTGCGATCGTGGGTTCGCGGCGCAAGCACAGCGGGATACTCAAAAATTCTCGAGACTTTTTTCACCTCCCACCCCGGAATGAATAATTACGGCCTCGCGTCAGCGGCACCGGTGTTTTTCGACCAGAGACGGAAAATAAATGACGTCGTCGACGCCCTTCATCTCTCTTATCCATAAAAAAAAACGCGGAATTGGATTTAAGCTTCTCCGGAAGGCGAGTAGGATTGGCGCGAACTGACGTTCTAAAAATCCCTCCTCTCAACCTCACCCACTTTATTTTCGAACGATAAATGGCGTCAACAGGTAGATAAACGATAGAGTATCGCATAGTCTCCACCGAGAATGAGTTTAGATCACCGCGTGAATTTAACGACGACGGAGCCGGCGCGGTGACGTTGACAACTACGGAGATGCCGAGACGTACGATAAATGTGCGCTCGATCGCGCGTTCCCTCGACTGTAGCGAACGCATTCGCATTGGAATCGACAGCTTTGCCGGGTCGGGTTTCGCGAGGTTGAAGGGGTTCCTGGAGCGAAAGCGCGAACGCGACCGCAAAAGGTATTTCCGTTTAGCCGGAAAATCCGGTGGAGAAATGTTGTCGGTTTGACATAACGCGTGGGAAGGAGCGTGGAAGGGTCAAGGAATCGAAAAATCGAATCTCACAAATGGACCGTCAGCTGGGTTGCATTTCTCACGCAGTTGATGAAACTTTCCCAAACAGGTCTGAAATAATTCCCCACAGAAGTTTGCGCAAAAAGTTTTTCCATTTTGTCGGGAAAACCCGCTGGACAAATGTTGTGGCTTTGACCGACATGCAGGAAGGGGCGCGTCGAAGGGTCAAGGAATCGAAAGATCGAATCTCGCAAATGGACCATCAGTCGGGTTGCATTCCGCAGTTGATGAGACTTTTCCGAGCAGCTCCGGGCTGAGCCGAACTAGCGAAACCGTTCCCCACGGAAGTCGGCGCAAAAAGTTTTTCCATTTTGTCGGAAAACCCACGGAAAAAAATGCTGTGGGTTCGACTAACTCGCGGGAAAGCGCATGGAAGGGTCAACGAATCGAGAGATGGAATCACACAAGCGGACCATCAGCCGCGTTTCCCGATTGACGGGACTTTTCCAAACAGTTCCGAGTTGCAGCGAATTACTAAAACAGTTTTTCCACTTTGACGAAAACCCGACTGAAGCTACGTTGTTGAATCAGAGTGACACGCAGAAAGGGACGTCGAAGGGTCGACGAAACGAAAGATCGAATCTCACAAACGGAACATCAGCTGGGCCGCCTTCCACGATTGACGAGATTTTTCCAAACACATCCGAGCTCCGCCAGATCGCCCAAACAGCCCCCCCCCCCCCTTCGAAGCCCTGTGATCTATATCAAATTCGACGTCTCCGATTCTCCGGCATCTCCAGCGTTTATTACCACCCCCATATATGTCTCATTCGCGCCGCACCCTTTGGCTATATATCCCACGCCGCTATCTCGCTTTATCTGGCTCCTTCTCTTGGCGAACGATTCCTCTGCTCAGCAGAGTTTCGAAACTGCGATCGTTGCCACACAGCTGTCTAGTTTCCTGGCCTTCCATCGTCATCCTCTCGCTCTGTTACCGTTAGAGCGGCGCGTTCCGTCTTTCCTTTCCTCCTAGCGGGAAGCGCGTCCTCGCAGGCAGCTGAAAGGCTACTCGGTCATTAATTACCAGCTCGCTTCCCTCTTCTCTCTCTCTCCCTCTACCTTCAGTGTACCAAGATAACGGATAAGTGATGGATTAATCAATTCTCGCATATATATGTGTCGGAAGACTTTATAAGGTGATCGCTGGAGCGCGTTATATAGTCGCCGGATAATATCTATACACATCCCAATATCCTTCTCCCTTGATCTCCTAGATTTTTTAGACTTTGCTCCCGGTCCCTTGAAATTTTATTTATTTCCCTCGAGCCAGCAGTCGCTTCGGTCCTCCTCCAGACTCGACAACCGAGGGAAGCGTATAAGATCCGTATATCTATGTGCACTGCGGAATCGATCGACGCCGCACCGACGACGGCTGCAGCTGAGCAAACCCTTGAAATTTCACCTCCTGCATGCCGATACACTCTCGAGAGTCACAGAACTCCTGAGTGGAACGTTTGAAACTCGATTTCCACCGACGGACAAAGCACGAAACGACGTCGCGCGCGACGCTGGCCACGTCGCACGTGCACGGAAACCGCACGAACGTCAACACCGCGCACCGGGAGTTATGGAGTTACGGCGAGGCTATTACGGATCCACTGCGGAGATTATATTTCACGCATCCGGCGGTCCTTCGACTGGAATTCCTGCAATTCTCGACGTGTAGCACCTCCTCATCGCCGGACGGCGAACCTCCGTGTCTAATTACTCCTGGGAATGGTAGGGGAGAGTTCCACTTTCATCAGAGATAAATACTTATACATTGGCATTGCGTGCACGCTGCTCTCACAGTGATGAGGGATCGTGCAATCACCAGTTTCCCGAAGTCCTTAGCGTTTCCCGCACAAAGCAACTTGTCATTGGATACAGCTTGGACGTGTTATCAGCTTGTCGTGACGTTTCGTAATCGCCGCTGCTAGATCTATTTGTTCTTTTGACTGTTGTATATGTTGCATAGCTCATGATCGAGTTTTTCGCTTGAACAACATTTCATTAATAAATAGACAATGGGACATGCATTGTGTAATTATAGAATTTAATCGTCATACTTATCAAAGAGGAAAATTGTTTGCTGGATTGTGAAAAAAGAACCCAGTTGATGGTATTTAATTACTGCTGGTTGCAGTAATTTCAAGCACTTTCAAGAGAAAGTTATTGAGGAAAATTGAAGTGATTAATCACTTCAATTTTCCTCAATAACTTTCTCTCTACAGTTGATTAAAAATAAAATAATGAAAAATCGTCGAATGAGTAAAGTCCCGCTCGTTACTGGCCGCGGTAATTGGCAGTTTGCCAGCCTGTATCCTCTTATCACCGGAGATAAGCAAATTCGCAATAATTCCCGTAAAATGACATCGCCGTTGGGTCATCCCGAGGCTAAATCCTTTTTTTTTAATTACAAAAAATATTGGCCATCCCCGCGTAACGCGAGAATAAATCTGAAAAGTCGATCGCGATGTTGTTTTTTATTTTATTTACTCTTCATTTTCGCGTGAAAAAGCAATTTCGTTAGAAGATATAAATTCCAATATCGGTTTCGACTATAAAATTGCCCGCAGTTGCCCTTATTTCGCCCGAGTCGTCCACGGTCGTCACCTTTTTACACGCGATTCGCATGGGAAGAATATATTGCAACCTGACAAATCCCCGTGCAAAGTAGAATCAACGATGCGAATTGAATCGTCGTCCCGTCGGGAGTGCAAGGAGCGCGGAGTCGGAAATCCCATAGGTACGATCAGGAACGCCGGAGAAGAGAGACCGATCGACGAAGAGAGAAACCGAGGCAGACGGCGAAGAGCGCGGAGCTCGGGCGCTATGGCCACGACTACAAAAGCGCCAAATAAAATGGAACAACGATAAATTTCTTCGACATTCCTGTGTCACGCGTGCGCTTCCAGGCTCTCGCAGCTTCCGTGCGGCAACCGATTTATCACTCCATGTGTACCGTTGCGCTAAAGACGCCTCGCACGGTTTAGCCGTCCGCGCGAAAATGGCACCTTTGCCTTCACGGAAAAAAATAATCAGTTGGCACAACCAAGAAATCAGTCGGCGCAACCATTCGATTATTCTGATTTTCCTGCAACTCAGTTTCGTTGTGTCAATCAAAAGGAATTGGTTGCACGAATCAAGTTTCGTTGGTAGATGTCCTGTTAGTTGCGGTAACCAAACGAATGGTTGATACAACTATTCGAGTAGGCAGGAGCACAAGTTCCGGTCACTTGTCCATACCAACCGTGTCATTGCTTCTCGAAATAGAATTGCACTACTTGTACTATCCTTATGACAAATTAACGCGAATCGCTTTACGAACGGCACAATTAAAGCTTTAATAATATCGTCTTTAGGTTATGTACAGATGCGACTCGCGCCTTGAGCGGCACAATCGTAACTTTAATAATATCGTTTTTAGGTTATGTAGAACAAATCGTGAATAGTTACCACAACCATTCGAAGTGGTTTCGGCAATAGATGAGACAGTTGCTGCAACTAATCGCAAAAAACTGAGATACAGCA
This sequence comes from Pimpla rufipes, assembly GCA_963932165.1. Taxonomy (NCBI): domain Eukaryota; kingdom Metazoa; phylum Arthropoda; class Insecta; order Hymenoptera; family Ichneumonidae; genus Pimpla; species Pimpla rufipes. The sequence continues at coordinate 15,782,133 of OZ010635.1, forward strand.
ATGTGAATGATTAGTTGGCACAACCAAACTTTTTTTTCCGTGTTCCCACGCTCGGGTAGTCCGCACCGTTTGCCTCGTCCCTCGGTGTACACTACTTTCCACCCTCTTTTCCCGGGACACTCGGCTTGGCTGCTGCTCGCGGCGTACACCCAGCGACTCTTCCGTCATAAATAATTTCCTCCTTATTTTCACACTTGTTTTTTTCTTTTACATAAAATGCCTTCAGCACTTGTTCACCTGTTTCTCGTTTCCGCCAACGTGGAAAATGTGGCGCTATATCGAGCCGAAGGAGCGAGGTAAATCGACCCTTGTTTACTGCCGGCTCTTTTGTACCTCGGGATCTCGAAGTCGAGGATGTAAATAGGTGGACGTGGTATGTGGGCGCGGAAAAGATTCTTTTGCCCCTCTTCTGTCTTTGTCTTGGGGTATTGTCGAGGCGACTTTGACGTCCGCGAGAAAAAGGGGCGAGAAACTTTTTCCACGTATACGGGATACACGCAAATCTGCTATATGTATATACATTTATATACATACAGGTCTGTGGCAATGCCTAATATTGCTCCACACTCAAGTACAAACAGAGTCGATAAGCGACGTTCCGACGTCGCGTGATCGTGTCACGATCGCGTCACCCTCGTGGAAAAATATCGCGCGCACAATATTTGCCGGCATTCAAATTGTGTGCTCTATCCACACGATTATTCGCTCGGGGCAATTACACGTCGGGAACATTCGCTTACGTGATAGCCCGAGTGAAAAATATATCCGAACAAATCGGTTCTCCACCGCGTTTTCAACGCGCAAAAATTCCATTTTACGACCTGATCAGTTTTTCCGGGGGTTTCCCTGCACAGTTACCGGCGAGATTTGTGCGAGACACACTATATATTCGCTAACCGAGGGCGAGGTGCCCGCGTGGGTGTCGCATGAATTACCGCGAAATCGAAATCGCGCGTGTGTTGGCAGGAATGAGGCCGGCTACCCCCGCGCTGATGCCGTATAGCGGTTTATCGTGCGTTTCACTATCGGAATTGCACTGGAGTCCGCGTGCGGCCGACGCATTTCCAACATTTTTGTTTTTCATTCGCCGTCCGGGGATCCCCGCGATAGAGACGCAGAAAGTGTTAAACGCCGGTGCCGGTAAACCACCAACCCTTTTATAGGATTATGCGGTTAGCCCGTATAATTGAATTTTCATATATCAGCATACGACTTCTCCCGGCCGGTGGCGCGCAACTCTTCTGCATTGGCGGACCCCTCGCGAGCGAATATAATGCATGCAGAGTTGGACAGATTGAGCCTAATGGGGGGTAATTGGTTTAGTCGATTGGTCTCAGTGCTCGCGAATCATTCGCCACGATTCTTCGGTGTCGCAGGATTCTTCGTCGCTATTTCAATCTTGCTGGCAGTTGCGGTTTAAACTTTTTTTAAGTCACAGTATTTTAGGTACTTTTGAGATTGTAAAATATTTTTATAATTAGCTCCATTGTACGTAGATAATGGAATACGTAAACGAAAGGAAAATGTTCTCTGCGAAAGATGAAAGTTCTTTTGCAGAATATCCGGAAATTCTTCCTGTATGGTGAAATGGTTGGAATGTCCTGGGGCGGCGAAGCGTGACGGATTCTCGCGGAATATAATTATCGTACCCCAGTTTCGTACTTCCCCTATTTTGCCTTTTTCGCGCTTTTCGTTCTCACCTTTTTCCTCCGAACCTTTGCGCGTTTGCCAAAGGGGTTGATATGTCGGTGGCGAGAAAGAAGTCTTGAAAGCACGTGCAGTGGGCGTATTATCGACGGTTCGGAGTCTCGTTGAAAGCTCCCAAAATAGTGGGGCTGTGAACAGAATTGTAAAGCAGCAAAACCAATGAATAATACTGCTCTGTAAAACGTATATCAGGGCCAACAATACTGGCCATACGACCAAGTCAGTGACTGACACAGGATTTTAAGTCATACAAATAGTAAAATAAACCTTTGACGTATCGCGAGTATGTGTAAAATGATATAGTGTCAGGGGCACTGCACAAGTTTGAAAATATTCAGACACAGAATTGTAAAGATAAACTTTATACGATATTTATTTAATTGTAACGTCATAGTGAAGAGGAATACAAGAAAACAGATTTAAGCCTATGTCTTCTATAACAATAAGTTTGCTTTGTTTGGAAAAACATCTTGTTATTTCTGGAGCCAAAAATCAGTGTACCGAGAAAGCCTCTGCTCGTTATTAACCAGGGAACTTTGGTACCTCGGATAAGAAGCATCAGAGGAGATGGTAGAAGCGGGCAGTTTACTGTGCTGTAACCGGGCGTGGTAATGGCGCCTGCTTTCATCGTTGAACCCGCTGCATTTATCGCTCCTTCTCGCTCTTCGTCGCTTGTCGCGAGATATCGTACTCGTCTTGAGCATCAACTCGCGTCGCTCAACCGTGTTCTTCACCGGAAACAAATTACCGCTACTTCTGCGCGAGCTTCGCTCGTAGACTATGCCTTGAACCCGACCTGTGGCGGTAACGATTGGGGTACAAAGTTGGCTTATCGTTTGAGGAAAGACTTCCGAGATCGTTTTTCCTCCTGCAATCGACTGACTATTTTTTATCATTTTCCTTAATCGTTCGGTGCTGTCGTAAAGTCGTTCGAACGTGAAATGTTCAGATTCTACGTTTTTACGAGGGCATCGAAAGGATTGTAGACTTTCCTTCTGCGGTTTAGCACGAGGTTCCAATTTGCCGAGTCATTGCAAAGATGCGACTAAAGGAAAAAAGATGACTCAGGCCAGCGACAGAAACTGTCTAGACGAGTGATTTATTTTAGGGAAAATGAAGGAAAAATGTCGTCGACCGACGAAAGGGTCATCGAGGGTCCGCTTTCAGTATGTCTAGGGCTAAAACAATTGTCGCCTAAAACGTTACCACGTGAGGTACGGCGGAAGGTCTCTTCGTGTAATGGTGCGACGCGCAGGGACAAAAATCTCATTTCGCTCTCGACTTCCAGGATCTCGGAGCGAGGAAGCCCTTCGTTAAAATTTTAATTTACGTGAAAAATAGACGAGGCGGTTCTGGCTAATGTTACATCGCCACTATCCCGCTGTGCATATACCGCTCGTTACGTGATACACGATGAAAAATGAATGCGCGAGGCGTGCAAGCGGCTTAACGTGCCATCCGGCTGCGATTCCACTGACTTTTTTGTCAACATTATTTTTTTAATTTACAAAAGGTCAAGTGATCTCTGAAGAAATACATGTGCAACACCGAAACGCTGTCGTCCGTGGAATATTCATTCATTGACAAACACGAGTTGCGACTCTGTCGTTTTTTTATTTCTACCATAACGCATTTCACACCCGGAGAAAACTATTCTTGAAATTAGGTCAGAGGGAAAATTATGCTTCCACCACAGCATAATTGTACTTTCGGACCGGAATATTCGCTTTGTTTCAAGAATATTATTTTCCTCCTGGTGTGTATTGCAGTACGACCGTGCGTAATTTAAGAGCTTCTTTTCCGCATAACCGTGACCCAGAGAACTGACGAATGATACACAAAATAAAAAAAATTACTTTGCCATGAATAAAACATCGATAGAGTACGAAGTCTACCATGCTTTATGCTTATTTCATGTGTGCAGTACACAAGTATTATTTCTCTGTTAACTTTTTGGTTGTGTGCAAAAACTTGTGACAAATTTTGCCCTCTTTTTTGACAATTAAATATGTATTCGTGTCGGGACTTCACAGCTGCTCTGCATAATGTGTAAGCCCAGGGGCACCGAACTTGGTGCTAATTAAATTACAAAGGTCGCAAGAGCAAATTCTTCGAGGAAGGGTTGAGCAAGAAAGATGTCCCCGACGCTCCCGCCGACGTCCCCCGACGACATCGTGTAATTTTAACGTTCTCTCGCGGAAACGACGCCATTAAGGTGTCCCGCTTCGTTCCACGTTCGTAAAAATTATTTTCGTCGATAAAGTAACCATGACTCTCGTCTCGCGACGGGCCCGCTACTTACGGCGTGTGATCCGGCGAGGAGATACTCGAGAGGCGTTAAACGGCAGCGCGGTCGGTATTGGTTTTGCCGAAAACAGGAAACTCGCCTCCGGCGTTCGCCGGAAGTTTTCCGGCTCGCGGGTGGCGGTATTCGCGACGTAACTGGAGTAATGTTAGACTCGCTTCAATGGTTTTTCGTGCGCCGAGATGCATAAAGGAATGGCGAGATAGGAGGATAGGAACCGAGCTCGGTCTGTAGGTACTCGGGTTCAATGGAAAAATATCTATAAAGCTTACCCTATATACACGATTATCCGGGCTGAGAAGGAGGTTCGACCGGGCGAATCGAAAATATATACAGTATAGATACGGAAAAGCATTGGAAATAGCACATTCTTCCGATCCGCGATTCCTGGGCATTCCGCGCGGGGTATATTTACCGAATCTGTCGAGAAGTTGGTTTGCTTTTCGTGGCTGTCAGTACGACAAGCAAAAGACAGGAAAAAGAGGAGAGAAGTGGGGTGGCAGGTTGTAGGGGGGGGGGGGGGGGGGGAGGTAGAAAAATGTGGAGAGGCGAGGCTGAAAAAGCCGGAACGAGAAAGGGCGAGAAACTGAACTAACGAAGATAGACGGGAAAGTAGGAAATGGAGAAACTTTAAAGGGAGATAAAGTGGGTTGGACAATGTCGTGCGTTGCGCATATACGTGGCAAATTAAATTTGGCGACCCTACCCGAGGCCCAATTAAAGAACAGCCTCTCGCTGGCTGACGGCCTAGGACTTGCATAATAGGAGGGACCTCCGTTCTGGTACGCGTATTTATATGTACATTGTGCATGGATATGTCGCGCCGAGGACGGTGGCAATTAGCCTTGGACAATGGGTTTTCACACTAATATTATACCTCGTACGAGGCAACGTTTTTCAAGTGTAATTTAGGCAAAATTAGAGGAATACTGTCCGGTGGGTCAGGCCGGGTTAACTTATATGAATCTAGAAGTCGGGTGTGAATGCATCATCCCGAGAAGCTTCTGACATGAATAATACTGAAAATAAATGTCATCTTTTTATATAAAGTAGAGTAGTCACACGCGCTGGCGCGCGTGCCCGAAAAACTTTTCGCCAAAATCGACCTCGGAAATTTTTCTTTTCAAAATATCGACTTTTAACCTACACCATCATTCTCAAGTCGCATATTCTACCCCCGAAAACACTGGTTATTAACCTTTTTTAATCGATTTTGAACAAAATATTTTTTTGGCGACGAACATTTTTTTTTTCTGTCAGAAATTGTAGATTCGGCTCCGGACCGAAAATCGCCAAAATCGACCCCAATTTTTTTCTTTTCAAAATATCGACTTTTAACCTATACCATCATTCTCAAGTCGCATATTCTACCCCCGAAAACACTGGTTATTAACCTTTTTTAACCGATTTCGAAAAAAATATTTTTTCGGCGACGAAAAAAATATTTTTTCTGTCAGAAATCGTAGATCCGGCTCCGAACCGAAAACCGCCAAAATCGACCTCGGTAATTTTAATTTCAAACAATCACCTATAATAGGTTAATGAATTTTGCGCTGCTGCGCTCTTATAAAGCTTTAAAAGGTTACGGGTGCTGCCCCGCCTGTCCTCTTATGAAATTTTCTCAAATTTGACACCAAACTGATTCGGTTTATCACGGACTTTTCTGGCAACCAATCACAGCTCTAATAGTTTGCTAACAATGCTTTCCGTTACTCATGAACTTTTTAAAAGAGGGACCATCGTTCTCAAGTCACATATTCTACCCCAAAAATCCGAGTTTCCTTTCGTTTTAAGTGATTTTAAAATAAAGTATTTTTTTAACGTTCCTGAGTTTCAAATTTATATATCCGTTTTCGGGTCTATAAATTTACTACGAACACCTCACGACCTTGAGTTTTCGAAGCTCAAGTTGCGACCTCTCCCCCAGACACCCACATTTGTCGCTTGTTCTCTTTCCCACGGCATTTTATCTGCACGTTTACAAACGGCCGAAAGACGGAAAGTGCTGCGTTCCCAATAAACGGGGAATTCCGCTTGGTTCCTCCTTTTCTCATACTTTTGCATCATCGTTTGCCTCTCGCTTCCGGCGCGTGGAAACCGATTTTCGAAGCCTCCGGCCTCTTGAAAATTGCATGCACAAGCCTCACGCGAAACGCAACGCTGACACAGAGCGTACCTCACATACAGTATCCACCGACGTGTGCGAGCACTAATGCATTCTCGTTACACGTGTTCACGGTAGGCAGAATTAGATTCCGCTCCCGGGGGCTCCCGCCTATGGCGAAGTCGAGGAAGCAGACACCCAGAGAGCTTTGTATATCCCTCTACCGTGTTAAATCAAATTTACGAGTCTTTTTCCAACTTTTCTTTCGCCCGAAAGTACTGTGTTTCGCATTTTCTATGCATAAAACCGTTGTTTTATATGCCCTTTTGCATTTCCCCCACTTTCGGCCAAGTGGTACGGCGCAGCCATTTAAGGTAAACGTGCCGGTAACCGACAGGCAACCAGCACCTGGCCATTCTACCTCTTAGGGAAAGCAGGAAAAATAAAAAAAATACACATAGTCCGACATTGTTTGTCTGGCTACTGATTCCTGGTTGGCTACCGGGACTTTTACTTTAGTGAGCTTGTATAGGTCAGAGAGAAAAACTATCTCGAGACGAATGTTTCGTACTACTCTCGCGAACCTCATCTTTGCGACCGGGTAAATTATTTTTCTCTCGCTCTATACAAAGGTCTACACTAAGAACGGCGTAAAACACGTATAAAGTAGTCAACCGTCGGGTTGCCGAGCTTCACGTACTTTTCGCTCCTCGCTGTTGCTCCACACAAACACACAGCGGGATCGGGAGTCAGGCTCGGCACTCGGTCTTCGTACTCCACTACTTACTGCATCCTCGTCTCTCTTTCCTCGGCGCACGCCAAGCACCTCGGGCGTTGCGCACAGTCGTAAGTAGTAACGTCGTCTGGATTCCAACGAGGGTATAATTCTCAGCTCCGAGCGTTTTCCGCATAAACCGTACTCGCTTCCTTCCTTCGTACTCCATTTAATCTCCTTTTTTGCTTTCACCTCTCGACTTGCTACTCGCTGCAGTAGCGAAAAATCTGCGTCGCTTTGTTTCCGACTTGCAGTGAAATCGACGGACCTCTCGATTCCGACGTTGCACTGGAATTTAGTCAATGGGGTCACTTAACTTTTGTTGGCGATGAACAAAGTAGATTAAAAGCGCCAGCATAATAAAGACAGCGATTACAGGCATTTTTATTTCGTCGAAACTTTGTCTTATTCTCTTTTTTTACGAGGACGTTCCGAAAAGTTTTTACGTCACGATCCTTCGAACCGAAATCCGTTTTTTTAATTACACGAAATATCAAGAAATAAGTGAGGACTCACGTCTTAAAAGGATCCACAAGTGCGAGAGACAGCCAATCATTTCCGGAATAATAATGATCGGAAACGTGATGCTTTTCGGGGAGAGGAAAAGCCTTACATCCACTAGAATCGAGTATGATGTAAGACTTTTATTTTAGCCAGGAATGGACGACATCCTAAAAAAAATTATCTACAATTTTTGTTAGCGACGGAGTAAATCCTCTCCTTTAAAAAAAAAGGTGTAAAGAGTTTGGTTTCATTAATTGCGATGCGAGGGCGCTGCCCGTGCTGCACGAACCTTCGCAAAAAAGGCGGCAAATAAGCCATCATTGTTGGTCGATGCGTGTCGGGGTTAAAAATATGTTCCGCGCAGGTTTCATAAAAGCGCCGAGCAAGAGCGGCTTAACCAGTCGCGAGCTTTCGCCTGCTCGTTTACGATCACGTGCGGACGCATTCAATGTGTGGTAGCCACACGTATAACTAGGTTGTCCACCTCCAGCATTGTAGAATGTAGCTTCTACCATCCGGAAAATGCTACGGTTCTTGGAAACCAGTAGAGCCCGGACGGTGTTAGTGACCGTTCTGCCCCGTATAATGTGTACTAACGTATATAGTATACACAAACACCAGTGCACAGTATATTGTGATACCTATAGGAGACAGTATATGCTGAGGTTTTAGGTACGCCTTGCACACCAAGCGTGCCGAGCATCCCGAAGCTCGCAAATATACGTATGTGCTTATTGCACACGTGCGTACATAAAACGCAAGATGTACGAGAATGCAAGTACGAAAGCGTCGCACGGCGTTGCTGCCTCCGCTTCCTGCGGTGCCGTCCCGGCTCTAGGAAGCCGCGCGTTGCACGTGACGTGCCGGTTAAATAATATTCCCTTTGCGCTCTCGTCGTCCTGCCGCGGTGTAATTTGACCGCGAGTTCATTGTCCAATGAGGGACGAGGCCGCGACGTGGAAGACCACCGAGAGGAGGTTCCTTGGCTTCCAGTTTCGACGGGCTTTCACCGCGCGGCTATTATATCGCGATAGTGGAATTTGGCGCACGATATACCTGTGCAGCCTCGGCTGATGGCGAAGGCTTCGTAATTAATTAGCGGCGATCAATCAGTTTACCGCAATTAGTCCGGGCTATCGACGAAATTTCGCTTTTAGGGTCTTTATGTGAGAATTATTGCTACTCGGGCTTTCAAATGGCTGGACTCGAATTTGCAACGAATTTGAAACTGCTCGATAGACATTTTTTCATTTTTATTTAATTTGATTCTCCAGTGTTCTGATATTCCGACCTTCTGGTATCAATTCCTTCTTCAAAAAATCTGTGGATGAAGTATCTCGATGACATAGCCGTTACCCGTGAAGTTTTTTAAAAGAAGGATCATCGTTCTCATGTCGTATACTCTACCCCCCCCCCCCAAAACACTGGTTACAATCACTTTTTACCTGACTTCTGATAAGAGAAAATAAATCCGTCGTTCGTTTTGTCATAAATCATAAATCCGTCTCCGAACCGAAAATCGCCAAAATCGACCTCAGATTTTTTTCCATTCTTTTCTTCAAAATATCATCTTTTAACCTATGCGAGGCTAATCATACGCGCTGGCGCGCGTGTCTGGCAAACTTTTGCGCTACAACGATGACAATGCTTTCCCTTACTCTTTCGCGCGTACAGACTATATACATATATAAAAGAAACAATGTTACTCAAGTGTAGACAGAGAAAATGCCTCTCGCTCACTGTTTGATGCACTGCTAAACGGTCGTTTATTCGAAGGGAATTTCTTTCCGCGCACTATAAACGTCTCATCTTGCCGCGTCATTGTTTTTTTTTTGTTATTTCAGTCCCTTCCATTTTAGAATCTCCGCTTCCACGTCGACCTTGTCCTTGACAACGTCACCTCCTCCTCCCGCGCACCGTTCTAATTGCGCGGAAGTGAGCTCCGCGGGTCTCTGCGTCTCCCTCGGCACTCGGCGACGGCGGCGAACAAAAAGCGAGCGAAGGGAGCGGACGCGAAGCCAGCGAAAAAAAAAAAAAAAACGCGCGACCCTAGACCGTGAGCTCAATTTTTTCCTTTCTACCCCCGCCTTTTTGCCCTCGCCCTTCTTGCACTCCGGTTCTTCCCCGTCGACTCCGCGCGTCACACCTCGTCGAACCCTCACACTTCACCTGTTCCTGAGACCGCGCGCGCGACGAGCGGTCCCGGATAAGGCGAGAGGGCTCCGCGCGCACGGCGAGCGCGCGCGGTACATGGGGGAGAAAAAAAAAGCGAGCCCGCGGAGCCCGAAGGTGGTTTCTCGACTGCGAGAGGTGCCGCAGGGCTCACATCGGTCTAGGTCGCGTCGCTTATAACACACGACCCACGAGGACACGTCGGGTGTGCGCGCATAGTCGATAACGCCCTTGTGCACCGCATCTACGAGACCGCTCTGTGCCATTAATGGCCGTATTTCCTTTTTTTTGCCATCATTCCCTCACGCCTCTCGACTCGCGGACCCGTCTGACACACGCGGCACAAACTCGCTTTCATCGTGTCCTTCCTCTTTTCCCGAATGAATTACGGGTCATCGAGTTTTCCTAAATATACACCGGGCGCGCACCGCGTCGAGCGCGGCTCAACGCGGCGCCTCAACACTGACGCGTGATATATAAAACACCGCAGGAGCGCGACGATGACGACGACAACGACGACGATGAAGGAAAGGGAAAGTTATCCGATCGTGAAATCATTATCGCGGAATATGCGCGACACTCGTCGACAATCCCGACGCCTACGGTTCGTGTGTACGTACTCTGTGCTTTACACTTTACGTACCCGGCAGTATAATAGAAACCTCGGTGAGGGTCCGAGCCCCGTCGACGCGGACCATCACGATCCGGTTAACCGTTCTCCGAGGCGCGCGCGCGCGTCGTGAAGGAATTATTGCTCAATGACGGCGTTACGGCCGTTACGCGTTGTGCGCTAAACACGCAATAGTGGAGCCAAGTGATTGCCGCGGTGTGCACTCGGGGTGTGTAATACCCGCTGTATACGGGAGAATATAAGTGTTGATTTCGCAGCCTTGTCGCGCGACCTTCGGATACCCCGAGCAAATGGCGGTCTTGTGACCGTAACATAACTCCCCGAGTTACGTGTAGCGCGCACTTAGCACGTAACTCTCGGTTTTATAGTCGGGACGATGTAAATCCTCGGGACCGAAGTGCGCGCCGAGGATGGAGGGCTTGTGTGTGCAGTGCTTTGCCGTAAAAAGGCGAGCTTCGAGTGTGTCAGCGCCGTTCCAGGGTAGCGTGGATCGTCGGTGAGAAGCTTATAACAATCGCAGTGGCGTTCCACTCGCGCCGGGTTCCACGTGACACTGGCTATGCTTCCGTATATTCGGGAGGAGGACGCTCAGGTATAACGATAACGAAGATTTTGCTGTGTTTTGATTGATTCGAGTATGACATTGCGGAAGATGTCAAATATTTATAAGTCGTGAAATGAGAGAAAGTTTGGTTTGGCGGAAGACAGTTCGGTGGCTAATATGACAACTGATGGGTGAGCCGATCGAGCGACAACAACTGCTCATTACAGTCTGGTAATTAACTTAATCCATAAAATAAGTTGAAACGCGAGGTGCCTGACGCGTCTGGTCACCACGGGATGTTTCCACTGTGCCGCCATTCTCATCACTCTCATCGTTAATTTCACGTTTACATTTAGACCATTATTAATTCCAATATGGATTGTTTTTTACAATTTTATTTTATAACAAATGTTGTAATAAAATATGAGACTCAAATACAATTAAAATACAAAATATTTGTACTCAATTCATGCACTGAGACAAGGGTTGATCAACCCAACGAAATTCAGTGTGAATACTATCGGAAAATGGCTGAAAATTTCCAGTCCAAGCAAGATCTCAGTATACTAAATTAAGAGGTCTGTATGGCCGGTGAGAAACCGCAGAGACGATGTCAGAAGAGCCGTTACCAGGTCCATTCAAGAGGCGCGAGCTACCTGATGAGTCTGATCACTGCGGGACGTTTTCACTGCTGCACCCCGCGTTCGTCTCTCGCGTAATCCACTTCTCATTCGCCGCGACTGAATAGTACAGTGTCCGCACGGCTGGTGCCACTTTACCCGGCTATTCCAAAGTCGTTATTCGGGCGGCTGTGGTGTCTGTGCGAAGTGCCAGGAGGGGGCGGGACTGGCCTTTCCCGAGTCGAAACAATGTAGCACCGTCCATTGTGAGCTCTCGCAGCGCGTTACCCCCACCGCCCTCGTCGCCTCTATTCAACACTTCTAAACACCCTTGCGAACGGGCACTTCTCGCGACAGCTCGAGCCCCCCCCCCCCCCTCCCTTCCTTGCTCCCAGTTACGTTGCCTACGCTCCCGTTTCGCGGATCTCTATACATTTCCGACACTGGAGGACGCCCTGTAATTCTGACGCAGCTCGTTTCGATACCCCTGACAAGCGAGCTTCAACTGTGACGCTCAGTAGCAGCAGCTAACCGTCGCACCGCGCTCTTCGATTATCATCCAGGAAGTAGCTATTACAGCGCTAATTTAACCCGCGATCTTTGATCATAACTTCGGGCAGCCGTGATCAAATGATTAAACTGCCGAATTGGGCAACTTCAACTTATAATTGAATTTCTGGGTGGTACGTTCTAATCACGTTGGGCCAAGGCGAACGCCCCGTGCGTTTGTCGCGCCGTGAAATATCTCGCGACCAACTCGACTTATAATCTGTAATTTGAGAAATCAATGTTACACTCCAAGAAATCGCGATACTAATTCTGACAACTGTAGAAGGACAATTGACAATCTTTAGGTAGTAACTATTTCTGTGGTGAGATAATTGTTAAATTGGGTATGATAACAACTGCTGTAGCAACCGTAACTTGAGAAAACAGTGACGGCACCTCTAAATAATTGTCACCTTCCAGTTGTGACGTTATCAGTTTGGAATGATAAATTGGCAGATTTTTTCTCACGTAATCAGAAGTTCTCGTTTGCCTGTAACTCTAAATTGATATTGGATCGAAACTGTCGGTATTTCAGTTAAAAAAAAACGATTCCTACTGACTCTGTTTTTCTGCTCTTGATCGACAGGTGGATCGGGCGGAGAACGAGGAGGCCCAGGGGGGAGGTCTGGCGCCGTCGTCCGCCTACAGCGCTGCTTCCGGTTCGAGAATGGGTCCTGGGCCCGACTCCGGTAGCAGCGCGCCATCCTCGGTACCGCACTCGCTGGCGACCTCCCGAGACGAGGAGGACGACGAGGACGAGGAGAGTAGCGGTCGACGTTCCAACGGTGGTCACGGTGGATCCAGGTGAGTAGACACGCGGCCGAGAAAGGAGTTCAACCCGCGACATCCTTTGAGAGCCCGAGCGATCGATGGATTTTTTCCCCAAATCACGAGTCTCTCGCTTTATCCCCCCCCCCCCCCCCCCCCCTCCGCATCGTTAATCCAATCGCACGTCGGATTTCCCCTGTGTTGACGAGAAATTCGATTCCCCAATCGAAGTTGGCGCGGCATTGAATTTACACCCCCCGGGAGCGAGAAATTCCGAAGGCAAATGCGCGTCACGTATTCCACGCTGGAAACTTCACTTGGCTTGGTGTGTACCCACTTAAGAGTCTCGCTCGTATAATGCAGTAGATCTCTGAGTTCGCGTTACTCGCCGCTGTAGTGCGATTTCGCGGCGAGTGAAGCTGCGACTCGGCCTCGGCAGCCGCAGCTTCGTTCGAAACCCAAGAAACGGCACCGTAACCACCGTTCTGCCACGTACCTAGAATAACATTAGTATGTGTGTGTGTGTGTGTCCGTGTATGCTATATGGGTCAATGGTTTCCCTCCCTTTAGGAGTTCGCTAAGCAAACCCGATATGTTATACTTGTTGGCACTCGTACGGCTCCTGTGTACTCGGCAATTAGAGCTTTCCACACTATAGTCCCAACCTTATCCCACTCTGACCGCAGGAAGCCGGAAGCCGGGACCCGATTCCCATGTCAATCGTCACATCTGGGTTCGCTTGTCTTGACTCTCGGTGAACTTCCGTTCACTCTCGGGCCACTTCGAGGTTCGAGCGGGAGGGTAGCGATGTGGCATTGGAATCAAGTGGGACGAAAAATGTTTGTCTTCGAATTAACGTTCGATGGTGTCATAATATCTCGTGCAGTGCGTTCAGGTGTGGTGCATCCCGATTCCCATCTCCGTCGTCGCGTCTGGCTCGCCCGTCTTCACTCGCGGTGAACTTCCCTTCAGCCTCGGGCCACGTTGGAGATCGAGTAGGAAGGAGACCTCGTAATTGAGGGGAAGGAAAAATGTTTACGTTCGAATTAACGTTCGACGGTGTCGTGATAACTCGCGTGGTGCAGTCAGGCGAACATCACGAGGTTGATGAAGAGTTTTTCTGAAAGATCTCTTGCAGTAGCCGTTGAGGAGTAGTTTCTCAGCGAAGTTTGCCGAGTTAACGTAAGCCATCGTGGGCTCTAAGCCAGCTAGTCGAATCCTCCCGACGGTGTCGTTCGGCCCTATAAGCTCTAAGCCCCTGCGATCGCCCTCGGGTGCGCCTCGCCTTCGACGCGACGTCACCTTCGTTGCGTTAAATCTCTCGTCGCGCGGAAAAGTTTAAAGGGACTCTGAACTTTGATGTGTGATATGACGGGACAGTGTCGCCACATGACGAGACGCGGCCCCTCGACTTTCTTAATCCACATCCTCGAGCTTTTTCCCGTGTTTCCGTCCCACCCTTTTTCACACGTCCACCGAGACCAAGTGGTCGACAGACAGAGACGCACACGACGCTTTCGCACCTGATCCTGTTCACACAAACGACGCTTTTTGTCACTTTTACGAAGGACAGTCCCGCCACTCGAGAGTAATAAATATAGGCAAAAGTATTTAGTGACTTTTTTATCGAACATGTCGTTCAGAATTGTTGCACATATGTGTGGTGAGTTTTCGTCACGTTTGGAATATCTTTTATAGGACGAAATTGCGAGTAAAAAATAGTTTGAGGTAAATGTCAGCATTTGACACGAAATTATTTATTTAGTTTTCTCATGGTGGAAGCTTTGTTTTCGTGAAAATATTGTTTTTATTATAATTGCATGTCAATGCACTCAGAATGGTTCAAAAGGTCACCTTTACGAAGGACATCCTCAGGTACATCGAATAAAAACAGGCAAAAATATACAACCATTTTCTTTAATCAGATTTGTCATTCGGGACTGTTAGGCGCACGTGTAGACAGCTTTTGTTACCTTTGGAATATTATTCGTACGACAAAGTCGCGAGTGAAAAACAGGTTGATTTAAGAGTATAATTTCCCTGCACTGAATTAATTCATCGGGATTTTTTCATCGTCGAAATTATATCAGACCATAAGTAACATTTTATTACACGTCGCTTGTAGTTTGCCAATGAAGTTTCTCCGTATTACTCGGCTATTCGCTGCCGCGATTTCGCACTTCGTCGACGTCGTCGAGAGCTTTTTTTTTCAAGACACATAAAAGCTTGGATACTTTTACTTCTTTTGCTAATTCTGTTGCAGCGTGAAGTCCACTGTACTGTGCACTTTTCGCCCGACTAGCAGCAAGGTATAAACACGGCGAAGTGAATTTTATATAGAAACACGTGGAGAGCTCCCGGGTGACCTCGGACAATGTGCAGGTCTCGCCTACGCGTCCCGAGTTTCCTGGGTGTTCCAGGCGAGAGTCAGCAGCCCGTGCAGCCGGTCCTAACGAAGTTGACGTTGCACGATAGAGCGACAGCGAAAGAGCGAAGGCCAGATGTCATTAGTTTGACGTCCTCTGGGCATCAGAGTGATATACGTCGAGTTACCCCGGGCCGGTGTACAGCCAGATTCTCGGCTTTGCAGTTTCCGTTTCCACTTCGCTATACGTCGCATCGATGCGAAATACGCGTCTTTTTTTTTCCAAACGAAATTTATTCCATCTCCGTTTCCCGATTCGGAGCGTCGAGCGCCACAAGATTTCCCCGCCTCGATTTTCAGTTTTATCATTCGCGTCGCGCGCGCCGAGAGAGTTTTCTCGCAAATTTGCCGCCCGATGTGGTCAAAGGGAAACGATTTGTGTCTCCCTTTCATCCTTATGGCATTACCTATGTCGCCATAACCGTTCCTCTTCCCTTCGAATCCCCGTTCGCGTCTTCTGAATTGTTTAACGTTGATTTTGGAATCGATCCAACTTTCGGTAATGCCGCGGAGAGAGGATGGGAAAAGTTTTCCGACAGAATATCAAACTCGCGCGGGGGCCGTGCAGGCGGGAAAGAAGTGCGAAGGGGGCGTCCAGGGTCACCAGCAGCTACCCCACTATTTCTATTCGGCTCTCCACACTCCCCGCGCCGCGTATGAGCCTCCCGTTTGCACTATATGCTTCACGTTCCGCACACAGCTTCCCGCATGTTGCCGCCTCGGGACCGCCTATATCGCATGAATCGCTTTTTGCTACGCTCTTCGAGAAGTTGAATTTCCCCGTTCACTTCGCCCTTTTGTTTGTTGGGGGAGGCGGCACTTGTCCCACAATCAATTCCGATGCCACCGGTAGCCGTATATCTTTATAGAGCGAGATTTAGCGCTGCTTCCAAATTGAAGCGCACCTCGACTTGGAACATATAGAGTTTTATCTCGAACGGGGGCAGAAAATCCAGGTTCGATCGAGTAAAAAAAAATAACCTCGAGTTTAGTAATGTGACAACTGGATAAGCGTGCGAAGCGCGCGTATGGGCAGGTTAACTTAAATACAAATTTCTAATTTTGGGACAGACTTGAATTAACGGGGACAGGGCTTTATTATTTAGGGCAGACTTTAATTAGGGGCGCTGGGACAGACAAACAACTTTCCAAAATATATATAAGATCTTCTCCGATGAAATGAAAGAACACAATTTTATCTATGTGTTATACGGGCTGTGATGATTTGTCGCTTCTCCTTTTTGCTCTTCGTTCGCCTCGTTGCTCTATTTTCCCTCGCGCGCAGAGAAAAAGTAAAATATTAAAATGGAAATGAATGAAACGAAATTTTTTTGTTTGTCACATATTTGAGATACCAGCAGCTGCTATTTCTATTCGGCTTTCCTGTAGTTTTCGCTGTATACGAACCTCCCGTTTGCACCGTATGTTTCACGTTCCGCACACAGCTTCCCGCATGTCACCGCTTCGCGACCGCCTATCGCCCGACTCGCTTTTTCCCGCGCTCTTCGAGAAGTTGAATTTCGCCGTTTTCCTTCCTTTTTGTTCGTTGGGAAAGGCAGCACTTGTCGCACGATCAATTCGGTTGCCACCGGTGTCCATATATCTTTTTAGTGTGTGTCTGTAGCGCTGCTTCCAAGTCGAAGCGTAGTTCGCCCACCCCGCATTCTCTCGGCTATCTTCGAGCTTTTGCCTTCCTATCCATACACCTTCTTTTTTTCCTCTCAAAGTAGTTGAACCAAAACTTTGTGCGGACGCAGCGGCTGCCCGACGTTTACGCCGCAAACAGCTTTTCCCGAGGATAAATCCGACTTTCGCCCCGGCAAATGTATATGCGTCGTTGCGCTGAGAAACATCTCTTTGTGAAATGTACCTTCAACATTTCAGCATTTTTAGCAATACAAAAATAAGAAATAGAAAAATTATTCCTTCGGCATATCGGTCCGTTATCGTATCACCCGAGAGTGGTATCCAGCTTAGGTGAAATCGAGCCCGTCCTTTGATCATCGAGATAATGATTTTTAGTGGATCAGTTTTCGTCCTCGTATTTCTCGACCGACGGGAATATCAAGAACTCCGTCTTGATCCCGGATGAATAAAATGTATATGTATTTTTTTTTTCGGCGCGCCGTGTCTGGATTTTGTTCAGGTACAGAGCGAGGCTTTGATCGCATGCGAATGTCTCCAACCGAGATTGGTGGTCTCGGGGATCTTGAGAATGTCGAGGGGGTAAAGTTCTCGATTTGCGAGACGGCGAATCCACGACGCGCGAGGCGGATTTCGTGCCCAGTGGCCCTCGACGCCGACATTCACACAGTCGTAAAAATTCCGCTGTATGGATTTCGTCGCGGTCGTTTTTACCCGGTGTTCGTACACATTTCACGAAGGGATCGCGAGTCGAATAAACATGTTTCCTGTTACTCGAGTATTCGCGTCTCGCGCTTTGTGCCACACGTAGTTGTATCGTCGCTCGCGGTTCGCACTGCCAGGGAGAGACACCCACTTTGCGCATAATTCAAGAGGATCTCGTCCGCCGTCACCGAGGCAACGGACTAAGCAACTCTATCCGACCTTTGGCCTCGTCTCTTTTTCGTTCTCTCGCTTAGTTACTTTTATTGTCGGATGTCTATGCTCGTCCACAATCAGCCGATGAATCGGCACCTGCCGCGTAGTCGTCTTTCTCACCTCATTGATCTGTTCATTCAAACGAGGCTGCTCGTCACTTTAACGAAGAACCTCTTGTATCGGTAGAATCATAAATATAGGTCAATATTTTTAGAGATTAAAAAAATGGACTTTGTACGTTCACGTGTGGACAGCTTATTTTTTGTTATGTTATTACTGTTATCGGCCACGTTTGAAATATCGCGTCGCGTTGTCACCGACTTTGCGCATCATTTAAGATGATCTCGGTCGTCGTCGCCGGGACGACGGACAAAACAACCCTTCTGGCTTCGTCTCTTCTTCGTTCTCTTTCTCAGACGAGTTACTTTTATTGTCGAATATCTATGCCCGGCCACAATGAACCGGGCAACTGGTACCTGCCGCGCGATCGCCTCAACGCTGTGGACGCGAGAATGCAGCCAACTTTACAGTGAAGATAGCGCCAATTCAGCCGGGAAATATAACGTCGTAAAGCCGGCTGACCGCCTATCTCAGTCCTGGGACTCGCGGTGATTCCCGGCCGGGTTGTAAACCGGGCTTGAAGCTTCGTTGGTGACCATGCAATCCCTGCTTTTCTCTCTCCTTTCCAACTTGCTCCACTGCGATAAGCAACATTTTCCAAGGGTTGATCCGACCGGGCTGGAAAGCGACCCCAGGGGAACTTTCGTCTCGTATCGCTTCGTCTGATGCGTCGTTACATTTTTATTATTGCGCAGTCAAAAATCTCGGCGCGAAGTGTTGTCAGTGCGACGATTAACAGCGAGTAACTTGATCAGGCTACTTTTGGATCGATCACGTTGAGTGTCTTGTGATAGATCGACGTACGATTAAATTTCGCTGATCATCGAATTGGCATCGATAACGGAAAACACTAATAAAATCGAGTTTTTATATAATTCGTCATAAGGAGAAGTAGATAACAAGGTTAGTCTATCTAGTTTCTCAAACAACGTGAAATCTGCCTCTGGGAAAGTGCGGCACACGAAACGATCCTGCTTCCCGTGTCTCCGAGAACTCCGCGAACGTCTAGACGAGCGCTAGACTTTCGGTGCAGCTTTTGGCACAACTTTCAAAATTCCTGTAGTCCAGTCAACTATCAAGGCGGAACTAATTCTGCCTTAGTTGACTAGACTTTGTATGTTTTGCAAGTTCATCTGAGAAGCAGGATTGCTTCATGGACCGCACTTTTAGTAGTAGTAGTAAATTTTTATTGGGCCCTGGAACGTCAAATCCCCTAAGGACCGTAGTAGAACAAAGAAGCATTATCAATGGAGAAGCAGACATAAGAAGATTACAGAGCAAAATTTGAAGCTAACTGAGGTGATACAAAAGCAAAGATGAAATGGAGATATGGAAATATTTATAATAGTAAAACGTGCACTGAGCAAAGGTAGACCAACTACCCGGTAGACACCGCAAATTTTAACGAGACAGATCGCGTTCATTGAACAATGATATAGAGAAATAAACGGGGAAACTTATTTTTTCACTATACTTTACGATGAATCTGTACTCTTATGCCGAAATAGGTGAAAACGTGGATTTCATTTGGTAATTTCACTAATTGACACCAGTTCGATGGTCACTGTGACGGTCAAACGTCTCTTCGCATTAGCCTAATTATGATTCATCATCCGACCCGACTCGACTCGACTCGTTTGTGTCTTCGTGGACCCTGACGAGCCTATCATCCGACGTGGGGCTCAAGTGCCGGTATAATACGTGTAATTGGATCGATGAATAAAGTGGGATACTTTATTCAGCACGTGTAGTACGAGGAGAGGGTTTACCTTACGGTGCTACTAGTATGCCGGCTGCTTGTGCAGCCACTCCCGCATTAATGCAAATACCACGTGCACGAAGTGGAGAAAGAGGAGAATGAAAATGAAGAAAAAAAAAAAAGAAAAACGACGAAGGAAATAAAACATCGAGAGAAGGACACGGAGTTGCATGTTCATCCAATTACATTTATTTTCATTAAAACAGGTAAAGGCACAATTTGCACGAAAATTTGTGCACATTTAATTCAAAGTGATAGCAGTTTAATGTGCAGATTTCGCGCGAGCCTTTGTGCCAACTCTTAAATTGAATAAACATAATGCTCGCGAGTTGTTTCATTAACGGGGTTTTCCGCTGAAATTCGTCGAAATTCCGGACAGTAATCCCGGGTACTCTTTTTAATTCGATAAAAATTGCGTATTCTGCCGCGTGCCACGCTCGAGATTTCCCATTGAGCTTAATCGGAAACTGTTTTTAATTAAATCCGAAAACTTTCGCGCGACGTTTCCAATTACAACGCTATCGCCGGCGCTTTCGTGACTTCGTCAGAATTATTTAATATCTCAAACACACTGTTTCGCTTCTGTTTTCTCGGATTTTCACACTTTGTGCCGTCTCCCTCGCTTTTCCAATGTACCTTTAACGTGTCCAATTTGCTTCGAATAAAAATAGTGCTTTTTCTAAGTATTCAAACGCCGAGTGCTTGCACATGGGAAACCATTCGCGAGAACTATTGAATGTAAACTGAGTGCGAATATTGAAGAGCGCGAGAGACGTGGAGACGAAAATGAGGGCTTCGAGCTTATGCATGCAGTTTGTGTATTTACGCAGAGAATTCGCGCCGAAGCTGAGTGCAGAGTCGCGAGACGAAATAGGGTGATGGAAAGCCCGGAGCTTTCAGCGCATCTGCCGCCTCTCTTATTCCCACCCTTTCCCGATACAGAGCTGCAGTCCTACCGGAAACTGGTGCACGAACATTACTGCCTCGGGCGTGTAACGCGAAGGATGTCTCGTCCCCGTGAATAGCGCTAAATGGAAGAATAAACCAAACACAATCGCGCATGCAGAAACGGCGCGTGGCGCTTCTTGTTTTATTTAGCACAAAGCTTTTCGCGTTTGTTCTCTTAAACAATCTATAGCTAAAACTGGAGGACAAAGTAATGTAACCTTCGGATTTTACCTCCTTTTTTTAATAAAACCTCCTCCGTTTAAAAGAAAAATACGAGTTTGTACATCCGTGAAGGGATTCGATGATATATTATCCTTTTTACCTTTCGTTTACCTTGTTTCCGTGCATTCAGGATACTATGAACTCTATTTTCCCTCCTCTGCAAAAAATATGAAAAAAATAGCAATTAATCAAATTATAATAATTTTTTTATTTGGCACATATTTTTTTACTTCGCATATTTATGCTTCTGTCGCTGCTACAACGGTAAATCGTCGTCCACGAGTGCGACTACTTTGAATATTAGCGATTTGTGTGTTGAGCGATTATTAAATAAATATTCGTAAAAGAGAAAAAACGAAAATAAAGAGACAGAATATAAGGTCGTTGAAATGCAAAATATCTCTGATATCGTATCTCGTCATCCAGGACGAAATGAAAAAAGTCAATCGGTTGATGCCTGTCCTGGGTAGATCTGACAGGACCATCGATATTTAACCAGAGTTCGCTTGATCTTTTTTTTTCGCCGGTAGAACCGTTTCACACCCCCACCTTTCAATTGCCAGAGTTCATTCTCGGTTTTCCAGTCGATCCTCTCGTTCGCAAAACTATCTGACGACCGGCTTGATACTGTTATCCGAAGCAACTGCGTCCGAGAATATACCAGGATTCGGCCAGTGGCACGCGATATTGTGATAGGCCGCGCGCCGAACAGGTCGACGTGAAAATTGAATTAGCCGAGAGCAAATAAACGATTATCCGGGGAGGCGATCCGATCGGAAATAACCTCGGGGCGAGTGGGCTGACGAGCGAAAGTTGGGCTCTACCAGGTGAATATATATATATATATATACATATAAGGGAGACCGGGGCAAAAAGGATAACCTAAGCGAATAACACCGTCGAAAAGCCATCAAAATCGTAATAAAAGCTTTTCAACGAAATAAAAAAAAAGTTTTCATCATTTTTCATAGGTCGTCGGAAAAAGTATTATCTGGGGTAAAACGAAACTCCTCTACTCGTTTGCTCGGATTTTTTTTTTCTACACGTTACAATATTGAAGCAAAAAACACTTTTCACTGAAAAGCAATTAACTTTCGCTTTTGATCCGTGAAATGTGTGATCAGCGTCGAGGTGACGAAACCGCAAATGTGGATATGAATATTTGTGGTTACTGTGGTACAAATAGGTGGTATTAATGAATCGTTAAATTTGTGCCACTTGCTTATTTAACGACGGAAATTTGTCACTTATTGATGACCTACATATGACGCAGAACGTGTTCCATTTTTTATCCCGCTTTGCCCCGAATTCTGATAATCCAAGATCTTTCTTGGCTACTCCATTTTGCCCCAATCTCTCCTATACCCTGGAACAGGTACCGCACATCGACTGAAATCCGGTGGGGATGACCCGACGACGGTGATAGTGGAGCAGGACATGAACGGATTCGCGCGCACTCCTGCATGGCTACTCGCTCGCTTTGCGTCTGTGGAAAATTCGTAGGCGAAATGAACACACGTATAAATACGCCTCCCGCCTCCTCTTCTAATAATAAACACGCTATAGCGATGCGCGCGGTACAGACTACGGATATAACCCGGATAGGACTTGACGTCGACGCATATATTAATTTTTCAATGTTGCACACAGATATGAGAACCTGTGACTGTGATGTTTCTGAACTTCGTTTTATCGCTGATTTTATCGAATCAACTCTCATGCGCTGTCAAATTCGATTTACAAATCTGTCGAGCTCTCAAAAAAAAAAAAAAAAAACTTTTTTCTTTTTGCAAACAATGCATGAGGGTTTCACAGATTATTTTTCTGAATGTTTGTATGACGGTGTCACCGTGAACGAGTGTCTTATTATTTTACGAATACGCAAAAATCGTTTCTTCTTTTTTCTTGAATTTTTGTTGAAGTTACGAAAATCGATATTACGCTTGAATACTCGATGGACACAGACGGACAGAGAGAAAGGGCGTTAGATAGAGAGACGAATAGGCGAGCGGAGGTGGCGGCAGAGCAGCAAAGAGACCCGAAAGGGCCGTACCTGTCTTATTCGCAGGTCCTCAGCATCAGCACTGTCGGACGGCGACGGAGGCGCCGGAGCCTCCTCGGCCGGGCGCCGTCGAGCCTCACTCAGGAAGTCATTCAGCGACGGTCTTCAGCAGCAAACTGCCAATACGTCGACGGCCTCGGACAACTCGTTGGACGACAGCAGCAGCACGGCGCCCGATACGGCGATACCGTCCTCGGCTAGGCGACCCCGTAGCTCGAGAGGTTCCCAAAAGTGGAGTAACGTACGCGCCGTCATGGCCCTCTATTCCTCCCTTCGCAAGATCAAGAGGTACCTCCCCCGCTAGACCGCACCTATAGTTGACCCCCCACGGAGTTGTCACTCACGCTCTCGATCACCGTATACATAATCCTACATTAAATTGCATATCAGTAGTATTTATTGTTTCACGTAACAATCAAATAATGATAATTATGTCAGTCACGATTGTGATCAGATTTGTGAATTTTTCTACATTCTGGTAAATATTTTAATCGATATTTTATACAAAATATCTGCAAGGAAAGAATTTAATGGACCTAAATAATTGTGGGTGTATAAAGTAACGAAGAATTATTCATTCTTGGTCCATGCGAATATTTTTATACTTAGATTAAATATTATATTGGAAATTACAAAAATGTTCGTGTGTACTATCGATGAATAGTTGTGACGTGAAAAACGTGAAAGTTACATTGTGTCGCTGTGGCCACTTATCAAAGTCTTCAACTTTTGACGAAATATCGTATTCTTGTATTAAGTTGCAAGATTTTATATCGCTCGATCGAGACGCAATTTTGATTCCACGATTTTCGGCTGTATTGCCCACCTTGACAACCACCAGGACTACAATAATTTCTCTAGGTGTCATTATATTCTCTACCATCTACTGTGTGTGTCTTCTTAAAAATCTCTTCATCTCTACCATAGGTATAAATGACTATAATAAATAGCAATGTGCATGTCACACACTGCCCGGTGAAAACAAAAAAATTAGAGTGTAGACATGAGATCGGTTAGTGAAAAGCTCTCTTTCTCCTCTTCGCTGAGATTTAGTGCAACAAACATAATCCTGGCAACAATTCATCGTTATCATTTCCCTTGCACGATGACAGAAATGCGTCTCTCTTCCTTTCTCCCCCTCTCTCTCTCTCTCTCTCTCGCTCTCTCTTTCCAACCCACTCCCCGACCAACGTGGTTATGAATAGATTTGCAACCCCCGATTAGGGCCACATACACATCTTCCCCGCTGTGACGATTCGTACGTGTGTTACACTTAGTTCACCGCTCAGCCAAATCCTGCCTCACCACCTTCCCCTCCCGCCCTGCACACACGACGCTTTACACAGGTTACCAAGGATATCGGCTGAAGAATGTTTACTGTCATCATCGGGAGGCTGTGCGCTCAATCTTCTCTGTCTATCTTGTCTTTGTCTGTCTATATCGATCCACTGTTTATGTTTAGTCTGTGTGTCTATCATTAATAGCGTAACACGTGATCTCTATATATATTTAAATATATATATAGTATATATATTTTCGTGTATGTGGGTGTGCGTGTCGTATCTGTGTCTATCGATGTTTCTGTACTATCCGCCTATCTGTCTGTCTGTCCGTCTGTCTCTCATCTATCCGACGCCCTGGCTAATCGTAGATACGTCATGACAAATAGTTCCGTCAAATCGCCGGATGAAAAAAAAAAACTCTCTTCAATGTTCCCCCCCGGTGGTTAGGAAACGGCCGTGATATTGTTTCGCGTGATCGCTGATCGGATTGCTGCAAAAGAGCCGAAAGTACCGAGACCCCCCGGGATATACACTATATATACGACAACCGGGGCTGACCTGGTGAACGCGAAATCTCCCCCGGGCAAAAAGGCGCGACTCGCGCGGGCGACGTTGTACAAAAGTCGAAGAACGAGATAACGAGAGGGTGGCCGGACGACGAAGCAATCGAAGCGCAATATAGAGATGTGATCGTTCCGTCCGTCCGTGCTCGAAGACCCAACGAAACTTCCGGTTTTGTTTTGCGGGTCTGGAGCAAATCACAGTGTACAAATAGCAGTCAGTGTCTTTGTTTTCTTTTTTCGTTCAACGTACATTTTTCGTGTTTTGATATTTTATACATGTTAATAATAATATATCGTGTTCGTAAGCGATGCCTCGATGACTCTGAGTCACCCGGCGGAGATATCGAAAAGAGGATCAAATTTTTTCCTCTTCCTCTAATGAGCTCTTACTCATGTTCCCGGCAGAAAATCCGTGGAGCTGCGTCCGGCCCGAGTCAGGCACTGGTCAGGCCCTGACGAGTGCCTGACTAGCGCCGGATCTGACACCACAGATTTTCCACCAGGGTCATTATATCTTCTTCTTCCGCTTTGATTCACTTCTCGAATTATATAAATTTCATAATACAATTATATAAATATTTTTGTCATAAAAAAAAATAATTGGTATACTCATTTTTCAAAAAGTGTCAACAGATCGTGTTATCTATATTATCGTTATTATTGTTTCCGTTTCTCAACGTCGTGAGCCGTGAAATACTGATGGAAAGCCGCTGTCTGTCGTTTTTCAGGACGAAGAGCAATCAGCGGTGGATGAAGCTGCGCACGACGGTACAGCTGTCGTCGGCGATATCGACGATACAGAAGAAGCCACCGCTGAAGCGCGAGGACTCGTTTCTCAAGAGATTCTCGACTCGGCAAATACCCGAGAGCCAAGAGACACTGGACACCGGCGAGGGCGAGGGCGACGCGAACGACGACAAGGATCCCGGCCGAAGAAGACGGAGGCCGAGACGACCGCAGAGGCCACCGAAGACGGTCGTCAATCCGGACGAGAACTTTTACTACTACTGGCTCATGTTGCTCTCCTCGTGCGTCCTCTACAACCTCTGGACCCTGATTGTGCGACAGAGTCTTCCGGAGCTTCAGGCACTGGCGCCCGTCGTCTGGCTCGCCTGCGACGGTTTCACCGATCTCGTGTTCTTCGTGGACGTTGGTGTGCAATTTCGGACTGGTTATCTCGAGCAGGGCCTCATGGTGTACAACAGCAAGAAGCTCGCGGGTCATTATCTCAAATCCAAGTCCTTTGTGCTGGATCTCTTGGCCCTGCTGCCGCTGGATCTGCTGCAGGTGAATCTGGGCAGCAATCCGATGCTCCGGTTTCCGCGGTTTCTCAAAGTCTATCGGCTGTACAATTACTACTACATGGTCGAGTCGCGCACCGTCTATCCGAATCTCTGGCGGGTCCTCAATCTCATTCACATACTGCTTATACTCGCTCACTGGTTCGGGTGTTTTTACTATTTGTTGAGCGAGGCCGAGGGCTTCCAGGGCGACTGGGTCTATCCGTACAGACCCGGCGAGTACGCGACCCTCACGCGAAAGTATCTGGGATCTTTGTACTGGTCGACGCTTACGTTGACCACCATCGGTGACCTGCCGACTCCGGAGACCAACGCCGAGTGAGTTCACTATATATAAGACCATATAAGGCTTACTTTACTCTCTCTCTCTCTCTTCTTCTTCTTCTTCTTCTTCTTCTTCTTCTTCTTCTTCTTCTTCTTCTTCTTCTTCCTCCTCTTTTTACTTACTTCTTCCTAGTCTTCTTATCTCTACCTATTTTGCCCCCTACAAGCCTCTCGTATCTCTTTTCACCGTCTCCCATTCTCTCGCACGCAGTCTCTGTACCTCCCTCTTTCCCCTCTTCAAACTAGTAGATTATAGCTGAAATACAACGGAAAGAAATCTTTTCAAAAGGGACTCGAGAAACCATGGAACGTCCTCGCCACACGGTGGCCCGCGCGTTATTGTTGTGTCTCGAGCTCGAATTCCCGGCGCTCTCGGTGCGTAACGCGAAATTATCCAAGAGCTTGTGCGAGGGGCCTGAAATAGCTGAAGGATAAGCGATCCCGGGTGCCGGTAATCCCGGGCTACATAGTGCCGGCTAATCGTGTCTAGCCTCTTCGACGTATCTCGGGGAACATTCGCCGGCAACATTGCGACTGCTCCAGCGTAAAGCTCGGCGTGTGTACGCGATAAGCGGTTCACCCTAAGACGTAACGAGAGTCTACGTATTACGTATACGTGTATATTAATACACGCGACGTCTGTGCAAGGAGCGCACTAGACGCGGCGACTTCCATCGTGTCTCGAGTCCGCGTTGGAGATTATTAGTCGATTAGGAATTAGACTCGTGAGCGGAGTGTTGTTGTTGTGTTGGCAGAGTCATAGCGGGCGGCAATCCCCGGAGCCACGCTCGTCGTGGCCGACTGTCCCGGCTTCTGCAGTTCAAGCATAACGGAGGGTATCAGTATCGTTCCCAAAAGACTAAAGACCGTAAAAAAAAAAAATTACAAAACCAAAAAAAAAAAAAACAATGAAAAAGAAACGAGAATAGAAAACCGCAAAAGCCAACCTCCCGGCTATCAAATTTACGGCCCGTCCGCGCGCTCCGTATCGCGTTTTTATAACGATAAAACAAAAAATATATACACCAATGTTTAAGTACATTGAAAAAAAAATCGGTATTCATGGTTTGCGAAGAGGTCGTAACAATTACAATGGTAACTCACGTTACAATTCCGTCTGGCGCATGTGTTTAATCGCGAGAATTAATTCCGAATTATTATAAACGCGTCCGGAGGTTGTTGTTGGGGAAAATTTTGATGCAATGGAACGTCGAGAGGGGTTTCCCGCACGTTTCGTCTCGCTGTTGTTGTTCGTACGGTGCAACACGAGAGGAACCTTGTTCAGATGAGAACACACGTGACGAGAGAGAAAGAGGGGGGAGAGAGGAGGAGGTGGAAAGCGAGGAGGGGGGGGGGGGGGAGCATACGTATAATTCGCAAAAGTAGGTCGAGTGTATAGTGCGGATGCTCATGCGTGTCGCGAGACGATACCGGTCTCTCTCTCGCTCGCTCGCCGGGGCGGATTCCCCCCGTCTGTGTCTCGCACTCGGCCCAGCTATTCACGCTCGTTGAGCTGTAATCGGCGATTGTATACGCGCGAGCTGAGCCGTTGACAGAATGCTCGCTACTTTTCAACGGAAAATGCTTCTTTTAGCCGTTGAAACGAGTCGAAGAATGGAAGTGTCGCAACGTTCCGGTGTTATCTCAGCTTAACACTTTTTTTTTAGCGAAAGAAACAAAAATCCGGCATGTTTTCTGACACGAAGCTTGTATTTTTATTTTTTTTATTTTTTCGTTTTGAGTCTTCTAAAAAAAAAGGGTGCAGGAAAGATACGGCTGAATAGGAAAAAGGGAGTAACGTCCCGAAATCCAATCTCGAGGAAGGGAAAAAGTGCGTCTGACTCGCGACAGGACGAGCGACAGCGATGAGACCTCCTGATAATCAACGAAAGCTCGCGCCGAACTCTTTTTGCCCCTCGAGCCGAGAGACAGAAACGCGTGTCGCGCGACGATATTCCACCGCCGCGGCATCGGTATTCATCGTCGACGAGACGTGCGATCTCACCCCATTGTGCGCGGGGAACGACGTCGTGCACGCGCAGCTCCCACGAACCAATTCGTTGTAAGGAGAATGGAAGGCCGCGAGTGGGTATATCGTGAGGTCTAGAGTCCCGGGGGAGTCGGGGATCTTACTCGTTCACCAGTCTATCCAACCGGTCTCCTCTGCCCCCTTCCCCCGGGGACTTTTTCTGCTCTTTTACACTCGTACGAATTCCACCGAGCACATCTTCTCGTGTACCCTGTGAATCTTTAACCCGTCGGACCCCTGTCAGCCTCGGCGAATTTATCCACGCGACGACGCCGGGACGCGCGGTTAAATTTCGGTTAAATTGAGCCTTTTTTTGGGTAATCGAATCGACGCGAAATTTCGTTTCGCGATGAAAAAACAGTGGTAATGTAAAACATTTCCAACGGGAAATGACATTTTTGGGAATTTTGACACGTGAAATTAAAGAAGACATTTTTAGTAAGATCTTTGTAGATTTAATTTTATTTCATTTTAATTTTATTTTTGCAATAATTAACTTTTGCTTATTGTGATTTAGTGACAATTTACTTAGATTCATTTATGTAGATACGTTTTGGTCGCCTCTGCGAGTTTCGTTGGTTTCGAAGTCGATGCTCAGCAGCCAGCCCGAAGGGCCAATTACATTTTGCCATTGAATTAATTATTCATTTGCGCCCTGGCGTCGGGGGTCCCAAGGTCGGGAGTCGTCCTGTAATTAAACCTTAACCGACGTATTCATTATCGTCACGTCTTTATTAGCGAGCACCCCGAGTTACGATGGTGTCCCTTGAAGTTACCAAACAATAAGTTTGCACAATATGCTCGAAGGGCTCCGTTCCACCACAGTCACAACCGACGATGCGGATTCACGACCGCAAACTTCAGTGAGCTGCACACCCGCAGCTCGCCCGTTTATTCACTTGCACCAGTAAATGTAAACACTATATTACCCAAATACCAACATTTCCAGCCATTCGACTGCTCCTTCCCAACGCGCGAAAACATGACTGAAGTTTATTTTGTTCGGAACTCAACTGTTAAGAATATTTATCACAAGCTTCCATCACGGGCCGAAGGAAGCTCATAAGCCGGTGTATTAAATTGAGTATTCAAATGAGATGTAAAACTGAAGCAATTTCTGCCAAATCCTCTGACAATTAGGAAGCCCGGCATGCTTTACAATTTCACTGCAATCTCGCGCCAAACTTGATATATTAGCTGGATAAAATGCCGGTCGTTTAAATACGCGAGAGTTCACACAGTACCCTCCGCAACAATTATCACGATCATAACTCGTTTACATAATTAAACTCGTTTAATTAATTAAATTCATTCGTTGATCGAACACACGTTGGCTAATGAAGGGAGCGTAATTGCGTTTGTTATAGACTCGCGCCTGTCCTTCCCCGCCTTGATCCAAGTTTACGAGCCAGGAAGGACTGAATCCGTAGCGCCAATGACAATATGAATGGCGTTTACCTTGCTATCCCTCGCAGCTTTCCCGCGCGGCTCGTGTGGCACTTGCCCCGCGCACGTTCGCCGAACCCGGTGGACGTACGGCTCACTGAATTTCCGGACACGTGCCACGCGGCGCGTAATGCATCATGCAGAGCGGACACATAGGGTGTTTGATGCACCGGGATGACCCGTGTTTCTCCCCTCAGCGCGCGCGCCAAACGCAAATATCTACCCACCTTACGGTCTCCTCGTCCATCCGGACTGTTTATCATCCCACACGGCGCGGATGCTCGTCGCGCGCTATCGACGGTCAGAAATTTCTGCGGTGACAATTTCGCGATGGCCAGGCGCCGCGAGTCACCGCGGCGAAATTTCCGCGCAAAAAAGCGAGCGATAGCCGCTGATTTATCCACCGTGCTGCGCGCGATACTGAGCTGATAAATAGACTGAGTGAACCGTGTGGGTCAGCGAAAAAAAAAAAAGAAAAAAAAGAAGAAGGTTGGTATTTCTTTTGGACGGTTTTACCGAGGAGAAATCCAACGTGCAATAATCGTAGGGCTTTATACACGTTTGACTCTTCGCTCAACGTATTCTCACTGCCCGCGGTGATTCGTCCTTTACGACTTCCCGCCCCGCCGTTATGTATTCCCCGCAGTCTGCACGACGTCGACGCGGCTCGGAGCCCCGGCACGAGAAATGGTTACGAGAGATGCGCGAGGGCGCGACCACGCCCGTAAATCTGCTTGTCCGCTGGCCCTCTGCATCCGCGAATAAAAGGACGGACGCCTCGCGCTTCTTTCACGCTGTCGCGCGGGACGGGAAACGAGACGAGACGCGGTGCGTGGTCTTATTGAGATAAATTTGAATAATATCAGCCGGTCTGTCGCCACTCCTGTGTACTCGTTGTCGGGAAACTCGGGAAGGCTGCAGAGACAAAGCGGGAAAACTGCGGGAAATGGAGAGGATCTTTCTGTGTGTACTGAGCGTTGTTAGCGTTACATCTTTTTGGCGATAAAAGGGAGCTGGTGGCTTTTTATGCAATGAAAGTATTCATTTTGGTCTAAAACAAAAACCCAAAAAAAATTTGAAAAGAAAGTTATTTTTTCATGTGTGCAATATTCAGATTTCTAAAGCAGTTGGCGAATCGCAAACGTTCCGTAACTGAGAAAAATAGATTTTGCGAAATAGTGTTTGAATATTTCGCACAGGGGTATCAACGATTTTTCGCTATTTTGAAGTCAAATTATTCCAATGGTCAATATTTGCACCGTGAGAAATTGCGTATATTACGCCATATATATTGGATCGATATTTCCACTATGGTATAAGATAATAAAAATGTTGTTATCCACATTTCCCAGTCACTTTTCAATCATTCTGAAAATTCCACATAAGATTAACCACATTCAAGCATGTTCGACGTTTTCCATGAAAACCAAACTGAATCTGTAAGGGCGTACGTAGCATAAAATTGTAAAACCAAAGTTTATCTAGCAGTAAGAAAAATTCGACATGCGAGCTTTTTCTCATTCGTGGAAGACGGCTTTGTGGTTGAAGTGGTTTTTTTCTTTTTTGGATGCCCAGAATCACTCGGATGCGATTTTCTCATGACGTTGCCCTCACCAGACTGGTGGCTTTCCCTTCGTCCTTTTTGCTTCAGCCTCATCTGGTATCTACTTCTCCTCTGACCCGGCGCGAGTTATACCTTAGCCTCCGAGGAATTCGCAATTCCGGCATTCCGTATTTCCGACCGCGACACTCCCGAACGATCTCCTTCAACTCTCACTAGTCTCCCCTTCTCCTTGATATATATGTATGGATATATATATTTATATATATATGTGTGTTCATATATCTAAACGTACGGCGGTCTGAACGCGTCGGGCCCTCTAGTTTCCCCCGCATTTTATTAACCCCATAAAAGCTGCCTCTGTCGTCCTGTCTCTCTCTCCGCTATTTGACTTCCACTCGGGCGACGCAGTCTCGCCGAGCACTCGTAACTCCGTGAGCTGAGGCAATAACGTTTACAAAATTATTATTCGTAGCCGCAGCGTCAAATGGCCAATACTTCCATATAGATTTTAATGCAATAATAGTAAAGTGACTTATACCGCCGTAGAGAGGAGCGTTTATATCGCTCGAACGCGTAACGCACGATCCAACCTGCCGGATGTGTTTATTTCAACGCAAATGAAACTCGCACGCGGGAGTAAAACGATTTTTTTTTTTCTTAACGAAACACAAATACTAAAAGAGTTGACATAAACCATCTGCAGCGCCAGATACAGAAATCGTTTATTTTTATAATTCGTAACCATTAAATAAATAAAACCATAAATTTTCAATTTCCCGGCCGAATAATAACACAAATAACATATTTAACGATAGCTTCGCCTGTCGGTGTCTCAAATTACACTAATTAATTAATTCCATCCAGAGCTACAAAGCAACACATAATAAACCAATGAAAATGCATAGCTGACAAGACCCTCATATACATATATATGTTCAAACCTGTTAAATCTCGGCCCTGTTCACACTGAAAAACCTCTGTAACATCTCGCTCGCGCCCAACTCCGCTCGTCCCATGTAAATAGATCCCCCGGCCCGCGTGTCCCAATCGAAATTTTCCAAGCGACCCGAGCCGCACGATCCTCACACGCGATGAAGACGAGAAACCATCCACCCCACTCGTCGACCCTCTGCGTGCAAACGATTGAATTGCAAATCTTCGCACGACGTGGCGAATGATGTCCTGTACGAGAGGTGGGGAAGAGGGAAGACGAGGGCGAGGGTGGGGAGAGGGGGGGGGGGGGGGGGTGAACGCGCACAGTTTGGGTTTAATTACGATTTCGCTTAAGCAGCAACGAGCGGACGTTTATCCCGTGATGCGATCTCTCGTGGTCCAGTGATACAACTCGACGTGTGGCCCGACGACCCGGGGAATTCGCGCGCCCCCCCGCGTCGCGTCCTCATTGCAGTCACGGGGCAGCCGAACTTATGGATTCACGATCACGTCCGCCCCGTTCCCCTCCCTCGCTATTACCTGCATACACCTATCCCCCTATTGACACTATATGTGTCACGGCCTACAGAGCGATCGTGATTGTCCAGCGCGCGCGTCGTATAGCTACGGGACGCTCGGTGCTCGCGGCGCATCCTCCGAGCGCGGCTCTCGGCTCTCGGGTCGCCGGGCCCTATATGGAGATTACCGGGCGCGCGCGCTCGTGCGGAGGCCGTGCACGACACACACCCCACACTCTCCGTCACTCGGGGAATCGTAATTAAGCCGTTCCGACACGGCCGAATCCCGCGGCGTTACCCCTGTCGGGCTATCCGTAATTAATTTATTCCGCGCGACGAGCTCGCGCCGCCGCCGCCGTCGCCGCAGCACCTCGCATCGCACGCGGGACAAACGCGTGTGCGAGTCGCGCGCGGGCGCTCGAGATAAGCCTCGAGCGCTGTATCGTTGTTCTATGTGTTGTTCGCGTTACTCTGTGAGCGATTCATATACCATTCGGGCGGACAGTGTGGGACGGTGTGGGACAGTCGTGAGAAAGAAGAGGAACGAGAGTTTTGTGGAGGGGACGAAAATGTTTATCGGAGAGATTAATGAGGATGTCAAAGAAATGAGTCTTTTTGCTTATGAATTTTCGTTGGCAACAAGATTCTCGTGACTTTCAGTCACGGATCTTGATTTCATGAAAAAAAGCTCGATGAAATAATATTAGATATGGGATATCGGAGATGATATCAACGTAGATTTCTGCTATTTTTTCGTTCAATATAGTAATTTCTGACGATTGTTGTAATGTTGCGTTTTTGTCGAACGGAGCATTTTCGGTGAGATTAATTTTGCTGAAACTTTGAACACTGTTCGGCAAACCCTGTGGAAATAAAGTGTGTTTAGGAAATATAAGTCACATACAATTATACATATTGGCCAAAAGTTCTATATCTGCTATGTACATTTCATATATCCATCGGATGTATTTTAATGCGATATATCTGCGATATATCTTAAACAGATAAAAATATGGTTATTATATATCTCGGCCAAAAGTTCTATATCACTTATATATTTTCAAATGGACTTTATTTCCATGGGGGAAGTACTAAGGAGTTACAACTCCTCTTTGGTTATCGTGGTTTCTTGCAATATGCCAAAATTGTTGAAGGCTGGAACTTACTTAAAATTTGAATTTTATTTGCTCATACTAATTTATTACATCCTACCGAGCTGTAAGCATGAAAAAGCCACATAAACACAATATAATAGGGGGGAAAAGGTCGTGGTCCTTTTTTGGCCGGATATTTAGTAACTCGGGGCCGGTACAGCATATTTCGTCCCCAGAATCATTGCGGGCTTTCCCGGGATATAGTTCCAAGGAAGCAGGGAACACTGATGTATCGTAAAAAGAGACGTCGGCCCGCCGGGAGGCGGGCCGTCAGTTTTTTCTTCAGCCATTTGCGAAATGGTTTACGAGCGAGGCTCCTCGCCTCGGGGAAATTACCTTGATTAAAATATCGACATTGACACGGGGTGACTAAAGAGGAAGAATATCCGCGGAGAAAATAAATGAGGATGCTACAGAAACGAGGGTCCCGACTGGTTCGCGTGCGACAGACCGGGGGGTGCGACGAGCATCGCACGAGAAAACCACGAAAGTGGAGGAGAGAAACGGCGGCGGTTCTTGAGGCTGATAAAAAGCGAACGGATATTTCATAGCGGATAACCTCGCGAGCGCGCAGGTCGCGCACGAGGCGATCCCCGTAATTTGAGCTTGAATTTTTCGTTGAAACTTTTATGACCCCCCGTGAGCGCCTTCTTCTTCTGCGCGCGCTTGGACCAAAATCCTCCCGTGAGTGCGGGAATTCCCACTCGCCGAAGGTAGTAAATCCTTTTTGCGATCCCCCGCACCCTTTGAAAAAGTCTTAACCGATGTACGTGGAGCTTCCACGGGCTTACAACTCGTTTACTTTTATTTACCCCCTTTTGCCCTGTCGTTTCCTCGCATCATTATTACCGAGAGCTTTTTCTTCTTGCAACCGGAATTAATTAAAGCGATGCACTTTTTTAGTGTCGGGAAAACATCTGGCCGTTTTGGCGAGGACACAAAAGTACCAAATGTGAAAACTCGCTATAACCACCGACGTGTCTTCCACTTTTTACCATTGTTAACATCTTTCTTCGACTTGCCGACTTTTGGACTATACGATCCTTCCCAAGTCGCATATTCGACCCCCAAACACACTGGTATCGACCCCTTTTTACTTGATTCTGACAAAACTAATATTTTCGACGTATAAAAAATAAATGGTAACCGCGCAAAAAAACTTCCTTTATAGTACATCGATTTTCATACACAATTATTTCGTAGTGAAGCCAATCCACTAACAATAAATTAAGTAATTTCGTGCAAAAAATTAATATGAAATAATTTGTAAAACGTGTGAAAAGAAATTGAGTGATCTGAAAAGTGGCGAGGGAAGCTTGCAACTCTTACCTGACACTGCGAGGTGCCGAGAATTCTCGTTAAACTGACGAGTCTAGTTTACAACGGAGCAGAAGGATCATCGCCGCGGTCGTTTGGCTTTCTTCCGGTTTACTACGCGCGCGTTCGTGTGCAGTATAAGTATGGAAGTAGTTGCGCCTTATCGCCACCGCAGACGACGAGTCGAGTTGACTATCGAGCGTGACACAACGCGAAGGCATCCCAGAGCCCGTGAGGAATCGCGAAACCGTGTCGAAGACTCGATTCTCCGCGTTTTTGGCAACGAGCCGCCGTCCTTTACCCCCCATCGACCATCTTTATAGCTTCGAATAAAGAACGATTTATCGGTACCTTTGTCGCCCAAAGCGCGCACCAACGAACTGCGAAGTTGTGCGACGAAACTTGTGCGCTGCAACACAGTTTTTCACAGTCATCGTGGGGAGTTTTTCGCCAAAAGTGGCCGAGGCGGCGACGGTGAAAATATCGGAAAATTGTTCTCGCTTCGTTCCGTCGAGTTCAAAGAAAGCATCTTTTTCAACTTTTTCCACGAAGTAGTTATTTCTCCTTAATTGCAAACTTGCTTGCAATTAAATCTCGGAATATTGCCGACGTTTTACAAAAAATCAAATAGCACTAAGTTGATCGTTCTTTCTTCGTGAAGTTTCTCGGAAACTTCTGACTGATGCGAACAGTGGTTCCCTTATAAAAAAAATACATTTATTTCGCCTATCGTGCAAAGTGAAAGATTGCGGCGACTCGCGACGTTGAAATATATAAAGCTTATGGATCCAAAAGCGTCGCAGAAACAGAAACGTTGATAGTGGATTTGGATGTTGATAACGAAACGTTTCGCCAGTTTTACGCAGGGCAAAGGCAACGCATCGCCGGTGGAAAATCTTTGGCGTTAAATCCGGCGCTTGTTAGGCTCTGATCAGGCCCTGATAATGGACATGTCAGCCTTGCCAGGGCCCTGGCCGTGCCTGACTCGGGCCGAGCGTGACGCTGCAGAATTCCCTTCCAGGGATAGATCAATAGATGCCTACTCTCGTTGAAAAGTGCACGACTCCGATTACATCACAGTACACATCCCGCTATCCTGGACGATTAAGAGAAAAGGCAACGGTGAAAATATCGGAAAATGGTTCTCACTTCATTCCGCCAAGTACAGTAGCAGCATTTTTCCCCCGAAGTCGTTACTTCTCTCTGATTGGAACTTCTGCTCCAATCCTGCCAACGTTTTATAAAAAAAAAAAATCAAACGACACGAGGTGAATCTTTTATTTCTTCATAAAACTCCGCTGAAAGTTTTGACTGATACGAACCGTGGGCTCCCTCATTAAAGTCAACTTACCGCGGCTTTCGCGACGAAAAAAAAAAATCACCGCCACTCGCGACATTGAAATACAAAGCTCATTGAATTCAAAAGCGTCCCACAAACAAAGACGCTTACGATACAACTTGGAGAACAATAATGTCAAGCGTTTCCGTATCGTTTGTACATTCTCGCTGAAACGTACACAGTGCCGATTGCACCTCGAGTACGCAACTCGTTCTCCTGCGGACGATTACGAGAGAAGCAATAATGCCTGCCCGAAGAAAACCCGTCCCGTTGGGTTTTCACGACGAGTAATATCATTAATCATACGGCCTAGAGCCTCGGGAACTCTCGTTCGGAGTTCACCGAGGCGTGATCTCCTCGTGAAACGCTATTTGCTCGACGGGCGAGAGAGGAGCAGAGTAAAGCACGGAGAGCGGGAAGGGCGCAGTGTAAAAAGTCTTGATGGCCGTAATTCCATATCCCACGGTGCCTTTTGCCGCTGGTTTCCCGCTTCACCCGCTAATGCCGAAGGGCCGTACACCGTGTATACGTACTACCCAGGCGGGACCCTCGAGTAACCGAGGGCGACCCCAATGGAAACCATCACGATTTATAGACCGAAAATCCTCATCGTTTTGGGGACCAAAAAGCGAGAGTCGATCATTCAATTTCTCGTTTCTCCTCGTCGTTCCCGGGTGACGATCGAAAAAAAAGTGACCGAACGATTGTTTCTCCGGTTTCTCATCTGGCCTTGAGCGAAGCGTCCTTCGACCTTCGGGATGCGCGTAAAATGTAGAAAGACCCGCGGAACGTGAATTGTAATGAGAGGACGAAGCGAAAGAGAAAGTGAAATCTTTTCCAGAGATTGCGGGAAAAAAAATCGGTCCAACCGGCGCATTGACACGACGTGGCTCACTCCACCCACTCTCTCGTCATCATAAGTCACGCGCCCGCTCCACAGTCGTGTTGACCTTAATAAATCACTTTTCCGCGCGAAACGCATGACCCCCTCTCCTGTTCGTTCAACGTCCCGATGGTCGTCGCGGGCGTAGATCACTCGTCGGGCCATATAGAAAAGCGCATCCAGAAGCACCGGACGTGTCCGCGTCGCGGAATTCAGATAGTCATTCGAGGAGACTCGCGCGCGGCTTCGTCGCCCTCTTTGTCTCCTGGTCGCTCGTCGAGTGACGTGCGGCGTGGACGAAGAGCGAAGACGAAAAAAAAAAAAAAAACGTGACGCACGGTTCGCCGCGAAGTGGAAGCTGCGGTAAAAAAAATCCAACGGTGCGAGGTCGACGTTTTCGGCGCTGCTTTCGTTTTTAATAAAAATCCGACGAGCCAATTACAACGCAAATTAAGAAATTATACATCGAATCACAACTTGGCGCGAGAAATTCATTGTTAGTTTATGCACCTATTTTTTATAGTTGCATCGATTAATTAGTAGTTGTATAAATAACCAACGCACAAATTACAATTAAAATAAAAAATGCGCTTACGTCCAAATTAATTGGTGAAGCTATTAATTGAAAATGATAGCCGGAACTACCAAAATCCATAATTTGGTTACCAAACCTAACAATCAACCTATCTTTCACTGAGTTCCATCACGAAACCTCCCGGTCCTTTAATAGGTGACACCATTAATTGATAACAATAGCCCGAACTACCTTTACTACCATAACTACCACAAAATTCCGTCTACCTTAGTCGTGACATAATTTTCCCAAAATCCATATAATTTGGCTACCAATCCCAACCATCAACCTGCCTCTCACTGCCTCGCAGCTCGGGACCGCTCAGTCCCTCAAAACACGCGTGTCCGTGCGTCGTCTCGCAACTAAAAGAAAAATAAATTCTCCGGAGCTCCGGAGTACCGCGAGCCGAGGATCCCGCGATCACGCGGGGCGGAAGCTCCTTTACGTTGTCCGTCTCCATTAGCTCAGCGGCGAAGAATGTCCCACGACCTGGCTGGGAGCCTAACGACTTTTTTTATCATCTCGTTCCCTCAGACTACAACGACGTCTCTTCGTCCCCCTGGCCCCTCTCTCTCTCTCTCCCTCTTCTTCCTCCCCCCCCCCCCCCCCTCGTTTCCACCGGAATTCTCAAACGCACCGTGAAACTTCTGGTGCGGCTTTCCAGCTCGACCCCCCCGCGAGCCGCACGCCGAGAACGCGCGGAGACTGCATATCGACCAGAAGGAATCGTGCAGCCTCTCCGCGGTCCGAGTTGTACCGCGCGCGAAGACCGTCAACCCAATCTGACTGGGGAATTTCTCGCTGTACGTGGAAACAAGCCACGAAACTCTCGGGTACGCCCGTGTGTCGCGTCCTGGGTTATCGATCGAGAGCGCAGGACCTCCCGAGGCAAATCGAATTTCCCTGCTTGTCGCCCTCTCGCTCTCTCTCTCTCTCTCTCCCTCTCGGTCCAGGAGCCGCGCTTACCGGAGCAGCAACGCCGAGGCGAGCGAATGCCCTGCGGGCGGGAACACATCATGCTGCACCGCGCGCGCGACTGCGGGAACGACGAGGACCATATAGCCCCGCTCGATTCGAGAGGCACCGACTCCCTTCTCCATTTCCGTTATTACGTCAGACTTCTGTGTCTGTCTCGCTCCGTCCCTCTCGCTCTCCGTCGCTGAGGCAGAGGGAGAGAGGATCCATCTCGCTTTCACTCGCTATCCTGTCAACGTGTATCGCGAAGCTTTGTCGAGCGAGCGCGACAAAGAAACAAAACGGAAAAACTTTGATTGAAGCGACTCGTCGCGCGGTGCAACCGAGCGGCGCGAGCCGAATACGTACGACCCGGCAACTTTGCGGCATAATTTACTTTGGAGTGGCGATA
Organism: Pimpla rufipes; assembly: GCA_963932165.1. Taxonomy (NCBI): domain Eukaryota; kingdom Metazoa; phylum Arthropoda; class Insecta; order Hymenoptera; family Ichneumonidae; genus Pimpla; species Pimpla rufipes. The sequence continues at coordinate 15,821,504 of OZ010635.1, forward strand.
AAGGGACTCTAACCGGTGGCACCCGGGGGCCGCTGGAATAAAACCGCGGTGATTTAGCGATTACGTGAGGCGCGGGAGGAGGGCGGAACGGTGGGGAGGGTGGGGGCGGGGGGGGGGGGGGGGGGGGAAGACCTCGGGAGACCATGAATACCAGCTACGCGTTACACTCTGCAAAACTTTCGCAAATCGTCGACGCCGATTCGGTCGTCGGGGTATATAAATATTTTGTCACTTTATATACATCGGGCTCGCGCGATATTCAAGTCAGGAGACGCGGGCGTGGGATACCGGACAAAATTGACAACAAAAATGGAAGAAAAGAAAGAAAAAATGAAAAATTTGAAGAGTCATTTGGAAAAATGTATTCGCGTTGCAAAAAAAGAATCAATGAAAATTACAATGGAAAACTATGTAAATGAGAGGAGGAAGGCTCCGGCGGGGGCCGCTCGTCCATACTCGGCCAACGAAACCATCACGACTGATCCTCTCTCTCTCTCTTTTTGTCGTCGTCCGTCCACAGATACGTGTTCACGATAGTGAGCTACCTCATCGGGGTCTTCATATTCGCGACGATAGTCGGACAGGTGGGCAACGTCATCACGAACAGAAACGCCAATCGGCTGGAGTTCGAGAGGCTGCTGGACGGCGCCAAGACGTACATGAGGCACCACAAGGTGCCGGGTGGCATGAAGCGACGGGTCCTCAGGTGGTACGACTACAGCTGGTCCAGAGGGAGGATACAGGGCGGCGGTGACATCAACACCGCGCTCGGACTGCTGCCCGACAAGCTCAAGACCGAGCTCGCGTTGCATGTCAATCTCTCGGTGCTGAAAAAGGTCACGATCTTTCAGGTGAGTGGACATTTTTTTAATTTCGCCCATTTAGGGGTTTTTTCGGAGCTAAGACGCCTGAGGTCGTTCTTTGCATTTTTTTTTATTAAAAAACTATGGACACTTTTTGTATGGCTCTTCAACATATCAGTTGGTAAAATATCTCGAATTTTCGATATAAGTATTGTTGTCGTGTTGTTCGTTCTCTGATTGACTGTCGGACCACCTGCAACTCGTTGCTAATCATCGAGCAGTTTCAGTCGTGTATTTCGACAGTTCCCGGTCGAAAAATGATTAATATTCATAAATCATTTTTCGCGTTTTTCTCGTTGAATTGTTGAGGGTTTGACTTTAATATTCTGTGAAAAATTCAGATGTCAAGATATCGCGTTCCGCCTTACGCCATTCTCCGGCATTCTCTTCGTTTTCTCTCGAACGAAGAAAGTAAAACCAGGTTCGATCGATCCAAAAAAGTAACCTCGATTTTAGTGAAGAAAAATGCATAAAACTTCATTATTTTCGATTTCTTCATTTTCTTTTGCACCAACTGAGTAAGCGCGCGAAGCGCGTGTATGGTCGAGCTTTTAAAAATTACATTTATGTGCATAACGTGATTAATTGGTTGGTGGTGAATCAATAGAGTCTTCGTTAAAAATGTGCAATTGAACGTGGCGGTTGATTAAATTTTTCAGATTTTCGGAGCAGGAATTCTCGGATTGATCACGACACATTTTTTTAATTCCCGAATGCGCAATCAATGGCGCGCAATGCAAATGCGAATAATTTGTATAACGAACCGGCGCGAGTGACGCCTACGCGATTATTCATTATTTTAATTCCTCGACCGCGGAGCTCGCCGCGAAAAGCGCGGTCCGTCTCCACTCGCAGTCAAATCAAGTTGATTCTCCTTAATTGAGTATCGCTGTTTCCGACATTCGTCAAGATCGTCCACCAAAGACGCAATTTTTCGTCGCGCATTTTCGTCGGCTTTCGGCTACTTCGAAAAACAGGCGTCGAAAGCGCGCGATGTGAATATTCATTGAAGACGAACGCATGAATATGTAACACGCGAATTATCGCGTCGAGGCTCCCAGGACATTCCAATGCCGCACACGGGAATTTCTCATATCTTGTGTCAGTCACTGGGGGCTATGAGCGAGATGGGAAGTTGCAGTAGGCCAACGAGATTGGTTAATTTAACTAACTATCTATTCAACCAAAAATGTCGTTAGACATTTTTTGCCGAATATCGTCAAACCAATTAATATTTCGTCCCAGCGTCGATACCATTAGAAATGTGGATCCCACTGTGGATGTCAGTGTTAGAAATGTATGTACATATGTTTACGTGGTCCGAAACTCGTTCACGGTGTCGAGGTTAATCGAAACGATTGCTGACTGTAAATAACACGTGCCCATCCACAGCGAGAGTCGTACATCTGGTATCTGGAGTTTCGTCGTTGCCCCAGCAGTTTTTTCGCCAACTACGCTGTTCAGCACCGGCAATCGAAGGGGAACGATTAATAGCTATCATTAGCCCATGCCAATTCGTGGACCATTTTTCACCGTGAATTCCGAGCTTCCAACGAGTGAGAGAGTCAGACGAAAAAAATGCTCATAGACATATTTTATTGGCGTCCCACTGCGTGTGAGCCAAGTTCGATACCGCTGTGTCACTGTCATTCCTCGTTCAGTGCTCGAAATTCTACACTTAGAAAAAATACATATACTAATCGTACGACGAAACGGCGAATGAAAAATCATGAAGATCTATCGAAAGCTATTTATTTGTCATCAATGTTTTCGCGATTTCGCTGGAGGCCGCTAATTTATCAGCCCATTGATGTTGGAAAATCTGTAATGCTACATCCGGCCCGAGACGGAGCCTGCCAAGGCCCTGATCAGGCCCTGACCGGTCTTGCGCCGGATGTAACGCCACAGATGTTCTACCGAATGGATTCGCGACACGTTCGTTATGCTCGTAAAAAAAAATTCGCCTGGGGTATTCAACGCGCTCAGTGGTCGTATTCACGTCTCCGGTTGATGAAGAAAAACGAGGCCCCAAGTTTCTTCAAAAGCCAGACAAAGAGCTGTTACAAGTAAACTGCGGTGGTAACAGGCGACTAATGAATTTTTAATGCACACGCCGAGGTACGAAATCAGCTCTCGAGTTCTGTCGTCGTGATTATTGCGGCGTCTACTCCCACGTTGCCAAGTTATCGTTATTCCTCAAACTTTCGTCGCGCGACTGTGAAATGCATTTTTTTAATTACGCAAAAAAACCCGTCGGAATTTCTCCCGCCCTCCGCATTGTACGCAGTCATCGCGGTGGAGTAATTACGGAAAACGAGAGATGAAAAAAAAAACACGCCGGGGAGGACAGGGAAAATAAAGAATTCATTTCGAACAAAAGCCGGACGGATGGGAAGCACCGAGAGGGGATGCTGCATGAATATTGCAACCGACATATTGCGAGAGCCGCGCGAGTGGCACATTCGAGGGACGAAGTGTGACATGGATATATAGAAGTCCGAGGGCGTAAGGTGGTTGGCCCGGCGGTGTAATGAAAGTAAATTTAAATACTCGGCGTCGAGACACCGCGTCGCGTCTCTTGATATGCTAAACCGGATCTCCACTGACTCTCAACAAAGAGCCCAATAATATCTTACTCCCTGGAGGAAGAAAAAAAAAAGTAATACCAGCGATTCGCAAAATTTCAGGGTACAAAAAATCACATTATACCGTAATTTCCATCTGATATCACCAATGATATACAAACTTCGGAATGTAAACGCGAGAATTTTTATTTTATAATTTATGCCTGGAAAAATTCGCGATATGACAGCGGAATCGTTCAGACCTATCGGACTACGCGTGAGGAATGAGGACATTTTATAAAATCATTCCAACATTCACACCTCCATATCTTGCAAATATTGTTCGGAATAAAATAATTCAATAAGTAAACTTGTGATAAGTTTTAACTTGTGATAAAAGCCCCATTAAAAATACACGAAAATAACATTACTGTCAGACCAACCGACTTATTTTTAATGATGGTAAAAAAAACGCCCTGTGGATTTCTGAGTTAGAATTTCATCGTGTTCTCCGCGCGTTTCACGCATCCCCAGGATGCTTGAGACGAGCGTCCAGAATATTTATATATATATTTAAAAAAAAAAAATATATATATATATAAATATACATTCATCCCTATCAGCTTGAAAATTCCCCCTGCGGCTTGTATAAGGCCGGAGGCAATGAGTTTTCCTTCCCCGTCTCTTTCGCTCACTCCACGCTGAATCGCCTTTATCTGGTCGCGGTGAATTGCTGCTGATGGCGAAACACACACACACAGACCGAGCGCGAGCGCCGTCGGGAATAGAGTAAAAGGTCCTCTGTCATCGGCCGGTCGATTTCTATAAAAAGGAAAGAGCTTTAAAGAACGTCGCGGGGTAACGGCGAAAGGATGGAACGAGAAACGACGGAAGAACTCGAAAGGGAGAAAAAAAAGAACGCACACCAGAAAGAGAGAGAGAGAGCGAGAGAGAGCGAGAGAAGGACAGTCATAGCGGAATAGAGCAGAACTGGATAAGGTGGCCGGCTTCTGCGGTAGACCTCGTCACTGTGGAAATAATATCCGAAGAATTTCCTATTACTTTCCGTTCAGCAGACCCTTTCACTCCGTTGCCTCGAACAAACTATACTCGGGAGTGTAAATGAAAGAAAAGAAAAAAGAAGAATAAAATAAGTGCGGCGACTCCAAAAGGGACGAAGGGAAAAATGGATGAAAAAGAAAACATAGAAAAAGGTGCGGAGACTCCAGAAGTGGTGAGGGAAGAATTGGTGTAAAAAAAAGGAAAAACGAAGATCGGTAAACCAAAAGAAGCGGAGTGGGTTGGGTTAATTAAATTTCAGGGTCACGCGTCTTCAAAAGCTTTTCGACGTTGACCTGGAATCTGCGTGTGTGCGAGTCCATACGGAGCCGGGACCGTTGAATTTGTAACCAGTATGAGAGGACGCGGCGGCAGCTCGTTACCTTTATACCCCATCCTTTTATAGCCCCGGCCGGTTGGGCGTTCGTTGGGAAAGGGAGGGAAGAACCCGCGGGTGGATAGATGGAAGAGGCGACGGGAAGAAAGAGGAGATCGAGAGCCGATTGTGCTCGCGAGGAGAGATGGCACAGCAGCAGCAGCAGCTCGCTCTCCGCGCGTCTCTACCAAACAAGGTCGGCCGCCCGGAAGTGAATCGATACCCAGACCTCGTGGTCTTGGTAGTCACCCGTTATACACAGGGAGCTCGTTCCCACTCCTTCTATCTCTCTCTCTCTCTCTCTCTCTCTTTCGCCTTCGGTCTCTTCGCGTTCGACTGCTTCCTCTGTCTTTCTTCATCCGTGCACGGAATATCTAGATATCCACTCGCTTTTGATACGGGTCACGGGAAGAAACACAGCCGCGCAGTCGAGAGCCAGGAATCTCCTTTGCCTTTTTTTTCCTCTCTCTCTTTCTCCCGTATTTTATTCCATTTTTTCTTGAAGAGGGTTCGGAGCAATCGCTAACGAGTGATAGATGCGAGACGAGTGGATCGTGCAGCGTAATTAACGAAATCGACTCCGGCGAGATTGCTGACGGCGCGTCTGTATCGCGGTCCGAGACCGTGTTTTGCATCTGGCGAGAAATCGATGCGGCTCGATGATTTATTCTTTTTCGCGACGGTCGCGTCGCACGTTTGACATTTTTTTTTTTCGTCGCGAAATTGCGGCTTCGGGAAATCGATGGCTCGATGATTTTTTTTTTTTTTTGCAGTAAAAAAAATTGCAATTTTTTCGACACGACGTTGCCGCACGTCCCAAAGCTCTCGACGGGAAAAATTGTTTTGCCGAGGGACACTTATACTGTTGTTCAGTGTCTGTGTTGGTTTATTGGAGTTTTGTTTTGCGAGTGATTGTCCAGAGCTTAGGGAAAACTCCGGACAATCTCGCGGGCTGCTTCGTGCAGTCGCATAAATTGCCGTGAGATTAATAGCCTTTTCTCGGTTTCTTCTTCGCCTCTCGTTACCGACGAATTTGCGATTCCATCGCCGGCGACCGCGGGGACCGATATCTCTGGGAAATGCAATGAAAAAATAGAAAAAAAGAAACGAAAATCTGTTGGGTAACGGAATTTCTACACTCTCGACCTGCCATTAACGCTGAGTTGCCTGCTAATTGGCATACGCGCTACGCGCCACGTCGCGCACTCTTAATTGCGGCCCCGGGTAACCCGATTTAATAGGACAGACAAACCAGCATGTAACGATCTTCCATTGACTAGAAACCGCGCGCTTCGCTCGACTCGCATGCTCGACTGACGCCGATAACCAGAGCCTGTGACTTGAACGAGATGGATTGTTGATTCGGTGAATCGGCCCCTGATTCGGTTGATCGTAGACACGCTGCCTTCATTCTCGTCGTTTCGTTGACTCGAGCCTCATGGCAATTTCTCTCGAGATGCCGTTGTGTTTATTTTACGATTAAAACCTTCGCCTTGGGTTTAATAATTGTTTTCATGCTAACCAGATAATAGATGGTGTAATTGTATTTATGCTAAATTGATAATAAGAACCGTAGAGTGGGTTTTTCTTATCACCGCGAATTGGAATTATCGACCGCAGAAAAATACACTGATGCATTTGATATGCATCAGGCTAGTTTTCGGAGTTTCATTGAATTTTATTGTTTTCTCGACGACATCTTTATAAAGACTCCTTTCGTGATACGAATTTAAATTGACGATAACGGATTCTGCTAAAAGACTTTTGCATAGTTCTCTGATTAATTGGAAACTCTCCCGTAAAACAGAACGGTTTACAGCAGTTAATAATGAGTGAAAGAGAAGGGGCGACGGCTCCATTAATTTTCTACCGTCCCATCGATCACTGAAACCCATGAAAAGATGGCAAATTGCCGATTAAACTATGAAAGACTGGGAATTTACAAGCCTGCGAGATGCACGGTACGATGAACAGCGATAATGCCCTGGCAACCCCTTTTCGTGACCACCTCGCGCCTCGTTGAGCACGAGTTTTGTATAATAATCTTTTGTCAAATGTTACCAGGAGTGCCAGCCGGAATTTCTTCACGACCTCGTTCTCAAGATGAAGGCTTACATATTCACACCGGGCGACTCGATATGTCGAAAGGGCGAGGTCGCCAGGGAGATGTTCATAATAGCCGATGGAATTTTGGAAGTCATCAGCGAGACCGGCAGAGTCCTGACAACCATGAAGGCCGGCGATTTTTTTGGGGAGATTGGGATCTTGAATCTCGATGGCCTGAACAAGTAAGTTTTTCTTTAAAATTCTACCCAAATCCTTTTGAACCTGAGTTAAAAAAAATTATTGAATGTGCTTTGAATTGACTTCTAATGCAAAGTGCTTGATTCTTTTATTTTTTTTTCTCATCAGACGAACAGCGGATGTCCGTTCGGTCGGTTACTCGGAGCTCTTTAGTCTATCCCGCGAGGACGTTCTCGCCGCGATGAAGGATTACCCGGAGGCTCAGGAAATCCTTCAAAATCTCGGTAGGAAGCGTCTTATGGAGGCCCAAAGAGTTGCGCGAGCTTACAGGATGCCCGCATCGCCGGGTCACGACTCGTCGGACAACAGCACAGGCAAGAGAATCGTCGACAAGCTCAAGAGCGACGTTAAAGGACTGAAAAACGTGTTGCGAAAGAGTCGACGTAATACGAGACCGGAGGAGAGCCTGGAGCTCCAACCCCTAACACCAAAAGTGCCACCCTTGAGAAGACAGACCAAGGTAGACGAGTGTCTCGAGACGTCGGCTCTGGTGGCGGAGCCGCCCATATCGCCCCTCGGCGCTGGACTGCCGCTGCTGTCGAGGCTGAGGTTACTCAAGGAGAAACAGGATCGCGAGGAGAAGAGGAATCTCGTCGAGGTGCCGATTCAACCGCCCGAGCCGCCGCCAGCCGTCCTCGAGCCACTCAATCCCACGAATCCGAATCTTCCTCTACTGCAGAGGATACTTTTGTTAAAAACGAAGGTGGAACCACCCGAAACCGTGGTCGACAAGGAGGCGCCCGCCAAGGAACCTTTGCTACCGAAAAAGACGATACCCGAGGAACCAGCGGGTGCGCATTTGAAGCTTCAGCCCGCGATCACCGTCGTGGAAACGTTGGCCAAGTCACCGACGTTGTCCATTGAAAATGGCAACTCCGGAGTGGCCAAGAAACCCTGGGCGATGCTCAAGGACGCATCGCTCACCGCCAAAGACATTATATCACCCCAGAGAAGTCCGCCGGCTCGTAAAGCTCAACTGAAGCAGAGCCTCGTTCATATCCGTCAGCAAACGAAGATGTACGCGTCGGTGGACGATCTGTCGCCGGAATACTGCGGTCTGCCGTTCGTCAAGAAACTCAAGATCCTCAACGAGAGACAAAAGCTCGCCGAACTCGAGAGGGCCGTGAGAAGTTCGAGTCTCGACTGCGGCGAAAATGCTGAGGCCGAGTTCGACGGGAATCTCACGAGAAGTCACTCGGAGGCGTGCGCCATCGAGTACGCCAGGAAACTCGCCAAGTTCAATCAGGTAATATCTTTAACGACTTTGCGTGAGCTATTGTGACGTAATCGTTGGTCGTTTGGAAAGTAGATTCTTTTAGTGACTATCAATGAAGGCATCTACAATCTTGAAAGCCTTCCTGAAATCTTGAAAGCATGAAATTTTGGAATCTTGAAGTCGTAAAATCCTTCCTATAATTAATAAGATGGACGCAGAAAAAAATCGCTCGCATCTAACTTTGTTCGTTCGAGTGATTTCGTTTCTGAGCGCAATTAATAGACGAATCTAGGCAGTTGAATAATGGAAACGTGCGTTGAATGTGGAATTGCCGATGTGGAAGTATGAATTCCAGTTTTTATCGCAGCTCTGGATCTTGATGACGCAGTAGAGCGCGTATAAAAGTGCGCTCATAAGTAATAATATATAACGATTCACAGGCTCGGCGGTCATCGGCCCTGCCATCCGATCCCCTCTCACCGGAGAACGAGACACTCGAGAGGCGAAACCTCAAGAGTATACTGAAGAAGCTGTCGGCAGGCAGTAGAACCGGAAGCTCGGAGACCTCGGCGACGAGTACGCCGGATCGCGAGCGGGTCACCGCGGAATTGCGAAAATTGATGAGGGCGCCGACGATCGAGGGGTACGCGGCGAGACACTCGAAGTTGTCGAAGAGCGTCACGTTCAACAAGTACACCCTGCAGAGTCCACCGTCCGAGCAAACGTTGAGCAACACCTCGTCGGACAGCAATCAGAAGACGGCCGGGAGCCACGAGCAGCCCTCGCTGCCACCGCCCAATAAACTTAGCTTCCGTCCTTTGGGCAGTGGAGGTTTACTGCAAATGATAACCCGGCCGAGGGACGAGGAGTATCTCGGTGAGCTGGTAACGGGGATTCGCGACGTCATCCAAACAAGACTGGTGAGAGACTCAATTAGCGAACAAATTATTTTCAAATTGTCTATAGTTAACAACAACAACAACAGAAATAACAAATTTGTGTGTACGGCTTTGATTTTATCCAGGAGGACATTCAGAACAAATTCGAGCGTCAGTTCACCTCCCTCGAGCTGGAAATAAGAAAGCGCGACGAGATAATATCGCAGCTTCAGGCGAGAATCCAGGAGCTCGAGCACCACGAACTCCCCGGGGCTGATCTCTCGCCGGACGACAGCACCGAGCCCGACGTCTCAATGGAGTCGGATACAATCGAGGGTGGCGAGGACCATCCGTTTATGCGGGACGGCTCTGTGGACACGGTGCTGACTGCCAGACCGCGACACAGACGTTCCTCGCCAATGACCCACGAGTCCTCTCGTCATCGGAGGTCCTGGGAGGAACACAGCGAGGAGGAGACCCTGGAACTGCAGGATCTGCCGAGATCGATATCACCGCAGAGCCTGTGGAAGGAGGACGTGGCCATCGATCTCGAGTCGAACAGCGACGAGAGCAAGTCCGAGGACGAGGCGGCGCGACCCGGACTGAGAAGAAGCGGCCCGAGCGAGGACGACGAGGACGACGAGTTCGACGCCGAGGACGAGCCGGGTCACAACAACTGGGAGGTCACCCTGCTCGCCAAGGAATTAGAGGCGAGGAGAAGAAGTAGCGAAGGTTCTAGCCCAGGTTCCTAGCGCATTAATGAGATTCTAGAGATACTGTGTTACTACAAGAAAACAATAAATTCGAGAGATTGGCGCGATCCACTTGAGACAGGTAGCAGTGCAGCTTTCCGCGACGACGACTGTCCGTACTTGGGTTTCTCACGATTGAGCAGCTGCAACGAGACTATGATGTGATCTCGACCGTCACCGACCATCCAATTTGTCATTTGTCACCACTTCGAGCTTTTTTCTATCAACGTTTTATAGTTTCCCCGCGTTAAGACCCCGATCCTCTCACATTTCCTGTCCGACGAAAGTATATTGACTTCTCAATCGAGTCCTGATATCGCTAGAGTACCGACGTTCAAGTGACTAGCGACTAATAGATGTTTCCCGACAGATACATTTTTTTGTTACAAGTAGCAACTCTTCGACATTCGTCGTGGATTTGCTACTTTAATTAATTTTTTAATTTTTCTTCAATCGGATTATCGAGAATGTATGTGAATGAATACTATACGTGAACCAGCCGAATATGTGCACAACTGACAGCTTAGAGTATCGATTACTTTAACTGCAAAATTACTCGATAAAAGCGAATTAATCGTTATCTCTCTACTACGTACCATCGTCTTGGTATAAATACGCGCGATCTCTCGCATAAGTACATAATGAAGAAATTATACACGTAATTGAAATGATGAACCGTTTTCACTCGCCATTATTCAGGGCTGACGGTGATCGTGATCACGAATTCTGCGCAAAACGTCACGAGGCGTCGCGATTACACGCCTCGTGACGTATACAAGAAGAAAGTCGATGCCGATACTCTGTATAAAATGCCACGGATTGTAGATAGTTCGTCTAAGCGATTTTTTTAAAAACTGAATCATGAATGAATTGTTATTTCTTCAGTGCTGAGTGCGATATCTTGTAAGACGATAGAGAAACTCGACCGTGCGTCGGGCACGTTCGAATGACTTTCCTCCGATCCGTATATTTTTATAATTTGTTTTTTTTTGTCGTCCCAGTTTGCTAGTCATAGATGTAATGATAAATTCGATGACGTTGAAGCGACCTTTTTTTATCTGTAAATATTCACAGGTGCCTGAGAGAATATAATACTTGGGATATTCAGAATTTAAAACTAAGCGTCTAGTTAAAACGTAGCTATGAAGAAAATTTCCGTGCTCTTTGGTCTACACATTTTCGTTGTTCATCGTCCAGTTGCCGTCTCTTTTTAGTTCCGTTCTTGTGATTTTTATTCCATTTGTACTTCAGTTCGAATATTTGTATCTGTAAAAAAGAAATTTAGACTCCGAATAAGCTATTGGTACTACATTCCTTTAGGCCACTGTGTGTAACGTTAACTTCATAGCCGTAGCTAGTTTTCAGTCGCTCAAGTAAGTTTATATAATTGTCCGCGTTTATCTCTATTAGTTATACAATATCCAAGTATGAATCTCATTTAGGGGGACAATTACGAATTAATATCAAACTGTGTGATTCTGTGTAGCCCTGAAGAAATTGGATGGCAGAGCGAGAGAGTGAGAGTGATCATCGAGTGACCAAAATTTCATGATGCAGAATTTGATAAAGACGGTTTGTCGTAATTCTGCTATCGTTCGCCAGGTTACGATGATTTGAGCATTACACGAAATGTTTCTTTATTAAATTAACGGAAGAGAGCTGCACCACGCGCGAGAAGTATTAAATATTGCAAAACTAATGAAGTCATTTTTAAAGAGCAAGAATAATTTAATTAAAAAGAAGGTAACAAACTTAATGAATATATATTATGTATACTGACCAGACCAAGCTCAATATTTCTAGAGTCTTTACAAAATACACCTATTAAGCGTATGAATGAGTGAGTAAGTAATGAAGGAACAAAACTACCAAGAACTTGTACATATTAGCCTACGATTTGTTTATTTACGAGTGAGAGTACGAGAGAAATTGCGAGTAAAAGATATTGAATAAAAAGAAAACGATGCAAGGAGAGAAAGAGAGACCGAGAGAACGTGCACTTTGGATGCGAATGTGTTACATAAGAGTGAATATAATGTATCTACCGTAAGGGCGAGAAGAATATATACAATAAAGCGAACACTGTTTTCAAATTTCCGCGCGTTATTCACCTTCTATCCTGTTCCTCGTTATAATAATTTGCGATTAGCCAGCACAACAATTGACTTCGCGAGTAACAGGTAATGATAATTCTTAACCAAGGTCATTAAACAAATTCTGAAGTTTTATTATCCCAAATTTCTTATTTTCATTAAAGAAAATATAAATCATTTTTAACTTCTGTCGTGATTGCTCATAGTTATTCGAAATGAATAGTATTTTCAACAGTTTTATTCGAACATTGCCCATCTCTGTCGCTTCCGTCGTTTGATCTCGCGTAACTTTCAAATTACATGCCCTTCCCGCGCCATTTGCGCAGAAGACACATTTCGATCTTCAAGACACGCGATTCACTGTCTCGAGTGGATTCGAGAGGTCGTTTTTCGAGACTCGCGAGCTGGCGCCCACATAACCTCAAAATTGTACAATCATAATAATAACAAAGCGACGCGGCAGATTTTTGTTATCAAACACCACCTAAAACTGAGTATTCCCGATTTCGCATAATTCATGCAATGCGTTGTGCGTCGATAGAATATTCGTGGGGTGATTCGTAAGGAGCATGGGAGACATACGAGCTGGTCTCGACGAGCTCAAGCTCGACGTCGCATTGTTCGCCGACGTGAAATACTACGTCAGTGGTGAAGGCGATCCTAAGGTAAGATATTTCTCCGCGCTCGCCGCTTTGTTCGCCAGGTGGTAATCGGGTCGCATCATCGAAGCTTCGAACGATTGTTAATTCGTTCAACGCGCCCGTGTTTCCTTTTTGCAGAAAACAAAAAGACATTATGTTCGTTTGCACATTCCCTTTACTTTTTACTACTCTCTTTTTCATAGCTGAAATGCAATGTCGGCCCATGCCAGATTATGGACTTGGTTATGACGAGCCACGGGGAGTTTAGCTGTAACAACCTTAAAGTCAGATGCTACGACGAGAACACCGACCAAATGTTACTCATGTTTCAGATTTTGGCCTTGTTGCAAAGGGGCGGCGCAGTCAGATCCAACTATTACAGCGATCGTGTGACGCACCTGATAGCAGGATATGAAGCTCTGGAAAGCGACATATCCGATGCCAAAGATCTATACGAGATACCAGCGATCACGCAGGACTGGATTCTGTATTCGGCAAAATGCAAGAAACTTCTTCCGTATCCTTAAAATTATTGCAACGAAGATTGTACCTTGAGCTTAGTAACTTTTGCTACTAGCCCGCTTATAAGACATCAATCAAATTTCGACTCTTCATTTTGACAAAAGCAGTTTTAAGAACAATCATTTTCAAAATGGCTTTTACCCCAAAAATTCTCAATTGCTTGCACATTTTGTTCGCATGCAACCAATTAAATCTCAAACTAGACAATCAATATGTTCCTCAAAGAATATCTTCAGACCAAAATACTTTTCTCCGGAGACGGACCAACTGTTTTCCAACGTGAGGGCCTGCGTGTCCCAGGTGAGCAGGGCGGACAGCAAAGCGCTCTGGGCCATGATAACACTTCAAGGCGGAAAGTGTCAGTTGCATCTCGATCGTTATTGCACTCATCTGATAACGGGAAAAGCGGGCGGTATGAAGTACGACACGGCGATGAGATTCGATTCTCACAATATACAAATCGTGACGCCGGACTGGGTCTCCGAGAGCTGTAGAAAAGGCTCGCTGATCAGCGAGGCGGAGTATCATCCACGACTGTTGATATATCCGTCGCCGAACAGTTCGACGGCACTGATAACGGGTTTCATGGACGAGGACGGCGAGAACAATCCGAGTCAGGAGGAGCAGGACAGAACGAAGGCGATGCTCGAGCAGCTGAAGCAGCGTATGCCTTGGAATCAGCCGAACACGTCGGCAGCTTCGAGCACGCCGTCGCAGAGTGCGACTTCGAACGCCGCCACCGTTGTCCAAGCGTCGACCGCTTCGAACGTCAGTGGAATGCAAATGCAGCAGCCACAACCGCAGCCGCAACAACAACAACAACAACAACAGCAACAACAACAACCGCAGCAACACTATTCTCGAGCGGCGCCTCCGACGAGTTTACCGGGTTACATGCCGCCGGTCGCGACTACCGCGTCAAATCCGAACTTGCAAAATCAAAACAATTGGCATCCTCAGACGTCTCAGGGAGGCAACGCGATTCCACAAATGAAGCCGCAAGTACAACAGCAAGAGATACCTCAGCAACAGCAACAGATCAATTTGCAGCAGCAACAACTGATTCATCATCAGCAACAACAGCAGCAGCAGCAGCAGCAGCTGGCGCAGCCTCCGCATCAGCAACTGGCTCACCAACAGCAACAGCAGTTGACTCAGCAACAATTGGCTCAACAGCAGCAGCAGCAACAGCAGCAAATCAATCAACAGCAGCAGCAACAGCAACAAATCAATCAGCAGCATCAGCAACAATTGCAACAGCAGAACTTCACGCAGCAGCAACTGCTGAATCCCCAGGCTTCACCGCAGCTGCCGCCTCAGCCGCAGATAGTCACATCGCAGCAGCAGGTGCTGGGTCAGCAGTCGCTGATGTCGCCGCAGCAGCAGCAACAGATGAGCATGCAGATACCGCAGCATCAACTGGCCGCGCAGCAGCAACTGCTGTCGCCTCAACAGAAGCAGCAGCAGATCGCTCAGCATCAGCTACTGACCCAGCAGCAGATAAATCAACAGCAGCAACAGCAGCTGGGTCCGCAGCAGCAGATTTCGCCTCAACAGGCGCAACTGATGGCCGTGCAACAGCAACAGCAGCAAATGTCGACTCAGCAACAGGCGCCGCAGCAGCCTCAGATGAATGCCCAGCAGCAGCAAATGACGATACAACAGCAACACTTGCCGCCTCAGCAACAGCAGCAGATCGTTCCGCAGCAGCATCAGATGGCTCAACAGCAGCAGCAGCAACAGCAGGTCCCACCGCAACAGCAGCAGCAGCAGCAACAGTCGTTGACGCCCGAGCAGCGTCAGCAGCTTCATCTGTTGCAGCAGCAGCAGCAACAGCAAAAGATACAGCAGATATCCCAGCAGCTGCAGCAATCCGCGCCCCAGAGCTCCCAACAATTCGTCATTCGCGACGGTCAACTGCAGCAACAGTCGCCGAATCAGCAGCTGATAAATCCCAACCAGCAGAGCTTCCTCGTGCAGCGCGATCCCCAGTGGCAACAGCAGCAGTATCACCTGCAGCTTCAGCGACAGCAGCAGCAGCAGCAACTCGGTCAGCAGAGACCAGGAGGCCAGTGGGCTCAGCAACCGCCGCAGACGCCTCGTCAGCTCATCCAGCTCGACGCTCAGACTCATCAGCAACTGCAGCAGATGGATCCGCAACAGAGGGCGCAGTTTATTCAGAAGATAACGAAGCAGCGGAACCTCATAATCCAGCGACAGATGCAGAGCCGTCAGGCGCAGCAGGGTTCGCACATCGCGGTTATCAGGAGTCCCGGCAAACCCGGACAGCCGGGTTTGCAGTGGGTTCAGCAGCCTCGGCCGCCCATGATGGGCCCCCAGGTGGCCTCTGCGCCGGGACAGAAACCCATGCATCCCGGGGTTCAGCCGCCCGCACTGACACCGATAAACTCGCCGAATCAGGTTATCGTGCAGGCCGGTCAGGCGGTTCAGGGGCCTCCGAGCGCGCAGCCCGGACAAGCGTTCCAGCAGGGACAGCCGCTGACGCCCCAGCAGCTCGCGCAATTGCACATGCAGAAGCAGCAGCAGATGGCGCGACTGCAGCTGCAACATCTGCAGCAGCAACAGCAGCAGCAACAGCAACAGCAGCAGCAGCAACAGCAGCAGCAACAACAGCAACAGCAGCAGCAACAGGTGCAACAGCAACAGGTTCAACAGCAACAACAGCAGCAGCAGCAACAGCAACAACCGGGTCCTCAACAGGAACCGCCGCTCACGCCGTTGTCCGGAAACTCGCAAATGCCGCCGGATCAACAGTTGGTCGTGAACGCGAAGACCAAGACGGCTCTGGCGAATATGCTGACCAACAGACTGCAGGGCGGCGCCGCGGAGGGAAGCGCGGCCGGACAATTGCGGCTGATGACCGCTCAACACAGGCCACCGCCGCCTCCCTCGCAGGACCCCCAACTTCTCGCCGCTTATCAGCGAAGGACTCTCGGAAATATCACGAACGGCGCGCCGGCCGGTGCTCCCATGAAGATGCAATATGCCCCCGCGATGCAACAACCGAAGGCTCAATTTTACGGGCACAATCCAAATCTGAAACGTACGTATTTTTAAAAAATTGCGGATTTTTCTCTCGACGAAGATGCAAAATCGGGACACGCGCGCGACTCTTGTATTTCTCGCTTCTCTCGTTTGCAGTGCCACCGGATCTTTTTTTACTGGGTTGCATATTCGTTATCGTCGAGTACGAGACTCATTATTCGGCGAACGAGGTGCTGGAGTGGAAGCAAATAATCGAACGACACGGCGGCGAGGTCGAGCCGCAGTACTGCGCGAGGGCGACACACGTGCTGGCTGTAACTCAGAAGCACCCGATCGTGGTGCAGGCGCTCCGCGAAGGAAAGCGTTGCGTGAGCGCGCACTGGCTGTCGGATGTCGTTAACAAGCAGCAGGTGTTGCCGCCGTGGCACGCGCTTCACTTTCCGATACCGTTTAGCATGAACGAACTGCCGTGCGCCAAGCAAATCATATCAATCACGGGATTCGAGTGCGACGAGCGGAAGAAAATCAAGGACATGCTCGATGTGCTGGGCGCCAAGTGCACCACGTACTTTTCGAGGGAGAACAATCTTCTCATTTGCAGAAGGTACTGATGTTTTATCGTCTACTTCCTCGGATCATTTTCGAGCCCGTCGTCCTTTGGGTGTTTAACAAATAGGACTTTCGTTTCAGACCTGAAGGACGAAAATACAAGAAAGCGAGAGACTGGCAAACCGGAGTGGTGAACGCTCAGTGGCTGACGGATCTGATGTGCGGCCAGCGAACTCTGCATCAGACCGACGCGCCGAAGTATCAACAGTTCAGTCAGGGAAATCCGTTCAGGCTCGATTATTCCCTCGTGCCTCATCTCATGGGTAAGTGCAGGAAGTTAAGACGAGTTTATTTGGCGCGAGATTGAGAACTGCATATTCGTGATTTTTACCTACAGCCGCTTGGAAGATGCCGATAAACATCACTCAGGAATCTTACGACAAAGTCAAGCAAGTCGGTCAGGGTCCGAACACGATGCGAAAGCACAAGAAGCCTCGGTTGGAAGATTCGCTGATGAACAAAGAGCCGCATTTGCTGGGTCTCGACGAGCCGATAGTCGTTAGCAATCCGGATCCTCCGCCACCGGAGCAACAGCCGAAGATATTATTTTCCGGTGTTAATCCGAAGAAGCATGCGAAGGTGAGAATAGTCCGAATTAATTGGGAATTCGAAATTTCTTCGGACTTCAATTGAATAATATTACAAAATTAATTCAGCGAATGAGTAAAATAAATGAACACTCAAATCGCAATTAATTGCAGCGAATTCGCGAGCTGGGCGGAGCTCTAGCCTCGAGTTGGCGAGACGCGACGCATCTCGTGATGACCGCGCCGATTCGAACGGTCAAACTTCTGTGCTGTCTGTCGCGTTGCAAATTTATCGTCAGTCTGCAGTGGTTGATCGACTGCTCGACGAAAAATACTTTCGTCGACGAGAGTTCGTACATACTCGGGGATGCCGAATTCGAGAAAACGTTTAATTGCAATATCGAGAAGGCCCTGGCCAGTCCGAACAGAGGATCCGTACTTAAGGTATTCAGCTATTGATCAATTTTCGCGAACCAATCGAAAACATGAAATTTTTATAACTCGTGTATACTTTGAAACAGGGTAAAACTTTCTACGTGACTCCGAGCGTCGTGCCATCACCCTCGGCGTTTGCCGAGATAATCGAGAGCGCGGGTGGAACGTTGGAAAAAACGCGAAGATCGGTGGTGCAGATACAGGAAATGAATGCCACTAAACTCAATTACATCATCGTCACTCACGACGACGACCTGCACCTGTTGTCCGACGTCTTACGTGCTAATATCAGTAAGTTTTTAACGATCAAACCCGCACGACCGATGCTTCGTAATTGTTAACGGGCGACCTTGTCATGTTACAGGTGTGTTCAACGCCGAAATCGCATTGGGAGCAATATCTCGGCAACACTTCCAACTGGAATCATGAACTCGTGGATTCCAATAAAATATTTCTGTAATATTACCTCTCTGTGCATCTGGCCTCGGATGCGCTGGTTAGCGTTGCTCGTGGCGTATTCGCGGAGTCTGTCGAGTGCATCTGGTAACAAAATTTCTTTCTTCGATCGCCGCGTCGATCTGGCCCTGAACATCTTTCTTCGAATGAGGCTCGCTTCGATCGCTTTCACGATCGAAGTGTTAGCAAGATTGACGAACAAATGGTCAGTCTGCTCTGCCTGTTCGACGAAGATATTTCAATTTTCAATGCGGTCTTCTATGATTATAAAGCCAGCACCGTCGACAATTTAATTCCCCTCGCTATTCGAGTCTGCATATCGAATTATCGTTACTTTTCCGTCGCGAGAGCAGTCGGCATTTCTACGATTTCGCTTTACAGCGGAGCTTTACGTCTGTCTTAACGAGTACCAAGTCATTCGAGCTGAGCAAAGAACCAATCACGTTTGAGTAACGGCCGCGATTTACCTCTCCGAGGGTTGAGAGGGGTAAAAGGTTGAGGGCAGGCGAAACGTGTGTGAGCACAAGTGAGATGGAAGTAAATCGTGCGTCAGAGCGAAGTGAAATAGCCAATGGGTGCAGGTATTCAGGTCTCACCTTCCCTCAAGGCTTGTCCCTGGACTTATTGATTAAAGCTGGGTGAAGTTCTGCTGTTTTTTACTTATGTTAAAATATACGTGCATTGGAGCATGTGCTAGAGGATTCCGTGTCGTCTACGCGTCTAGTATCTTCTCAAGTAGCTCTCTTGGGTGATTTCATCATTTATTAGCTGTTTTTCAGCGTGGGTCAAGTCCCTCGACGATTATTATTATTTACCTCGCAAGTGGATGCTGTGGTAGGTGAAAGAGAATTTTTTGCCTTTTGCAACGAGGTCTATTTCGGGCCGCTTCGGCCCCAGAGCGAGTCAAACTCGCTAACGGACCACTGAATCTTTGAAGACTCGCTTGTGTACTCTCTTTTATCTGTGTTTATTCGTGAAAAAAATGTTCTGTTCCTCTAACTTTACTCGCGACATCGGTCGCGTGTATCAGGATTCTTTAGCCCCCTCGTACACTTCAGCGCGCACCGGACGGATCGTTTTCCTAACAATTTGCTTTTATTGTTTGCAATTAAACACGTCCGCGGAGCGATTATCGGGAGAAGCCGGCTCCACGGTACCCAAAACCCTCACGAGCGACCGCAGCGTCGTCTGCCAATATTATTTCTTTCCGGTGAATCAATTACGAGAGAAAAGAAGAGAAAAAATGGATGTAATATTACGACGACTATACTATATACGACTATATGTAACTTACAACAACAAAACAAAAAAATTCTGGTGAGTTATTTTTCAAAATGTAAATTTTTTATCTTACCTTTCTTCGACGGGACAATAAATAAACATACTTTTATGGTAACGGACAGTACTTAAATAACCTCGTCGTCCTTATTCCCGATAAACGCAAAAATACGTATGAAAAGGCGCAACTGTTTATTCATAGACTAAATTCCAAATATATCTAACAGTTTATTCAGACAAGATATTTTTACGATCGAAACATCTACGACGGATAACGAAAGTTCTTGCGATTTCTTACTCGGCAATCGTAGAATTCGTTGTCGCAGACAACGTTGTGTTTGCCACTGTAGGGGCTGCTGAGATTGTAGAGGTACTTTCTGTCGTTCCTTCATGCAGAAACCTTTGTGTAATTTCCAGTCCCTTGATGCTTTCTGTCGTCACTTCGGCCTTCAATTCCGTGGTCGAATTACTTTTATCATCCAATATTCCATTTGTAATTGTTGTGCTTCCGACTGAAGAAACCTTTTCGTCCACCTCATTTTTCTTCTCTTTACTCTTCTTCTGATTTTCTTCCTTCTCGTCGTCCACGTACTTCTTAGTATCTGATTCCGATTTAAATATTCTTTGGTTCACTTCCGAAACTTCTTGGTCAATTTTTTTTAAACCTCCCGAACCACTATCCAAAGGAGTTTTTCCCCTCATAGCTCTTGACCCATAAGGCATAATTGGCTTACCAGACCCAACGATTTCCACGCGTTGACCAGGTTCGTTTATCACAGCTACCTTCAACGGCTCCTGCACCTTTCCGTTAATCACGATTTGCAGTTTTACAGGCTTGTCGCAAGGACTTTGGCAAGGAACTGAGTTACCCCGAAGTGGGTATCCAGTCAATGGACACCGTGGGTTCCAGGGAATGGGAACGGGACGAATTGGTTGTACCAAACGCTTTAGCGTAGAATAATTCGGATTCAATATAAAATTAGGTCTCTGGTAAACTCCGGATATTACGACTGGGTTCTGTCTCTTTAATTTGTCGATCAGTAGACTGTGCCGAGGAATTCCTTGAAGCGATGATCGCGAAGGATCTCTCGGTTCTCCAGTATTATGAAAAGTTGGTGCAGGTATGCGGGCCAGTGGTGGTGCAGGTTTTTGCACAAAATCTTGTTTCGCATGGCCATAAATCGGCGCACGATATTTTTGCAAAAATTGTCGAATATTTTGCCCGGTATAAGCTTCACTGGGGATTCGTCGTTGCGGAAGTGCAATATTTCTTGGCGTTAGGTTCCACTGGGTATTTCTGACTGATCCATGGAGCCTCCTCGGTGAATAACTACCAAATGGATCCCTCATACTGTTCTCGAAGGAAGGATCATCGCGATATGATTGAGAAACGGGGATTCGTCGTTGCGGAAGTGCAATATTCCTTGGTGTCCACTGGGTATTTCTGGCTAATCCATAGACTCTCCTCGGCGAATGACTACCAAATGGATCCCTCATACTGTTCTCGAAGGAAGGATCATCGCGATACGATTGAGAAGCATGAGGTTTTATTCTTGGCGGCTGACGAACCAAAGGGTTCTGAACCCTCCGCACAGCGGGTCTTGCGACGGTTCTCACAGGCTGCCGCGCAATTTGTTCACCTGCCTGCGAATTCAAGTTCATAACAGGCCTGTGCATAGTTTCACGTGGAGGTTGATAAAACACCTGTGAGTTGTGCGAGAGAACAATCGGCCTGTGCAGATTATTTCCCCACGGCAACTGTGGGGATTCATTCAGTGACCCGAAATAATGATAGGGTCCGATTGGTATGTTAAACGAATAAGAAGTATATTGTGGCATACCGGTAACTTGGTTCGTGCTTGTTGGTAACTTGGGAAGCTGAGGATATAGGAGTGTAAAATGTGGCCAAGGGAACGGCGGAAACCAAGGAAACTTCGGAGCTCCGAAATATCGTTTAGTCGGAAATTCTGATTGTCCTTCTCGCAGATACCCTAGTGGCGCATCTCCATTCTGCATCACCAATATAATCGGCCTCATGCATTCAGCGTCGTGTGACGATTCATAACTGACTCTGCTGGGCGTCTTTGGAGGGGAATCTATCGATGGCGAACCATCATTTCCCAAATACCATTGCCTTTGTTTGGCCGGCTGATGACTCATTGAACGCCGCTCATGCGTAAAATTGGCAGGATATTTCTCGTATCCCGCAGTCACATCGTTCTCCATCCGTCGCTTTGGTAGTTTCGTGGACTCTTCCTTAAAAACCTCATCCGCGATATCTTCACGACTATCGGAATTTTCGTCTCTGCAACCTTCACTTCCGTCCACCGATTTATCGTGACAATTTTCATCTTGGAAATCGAGCTTAACAGATGGCAAATTTTTTCTGTTTTTCAGAATTCCCGAAGTCGTAGTCGTCTCTAATTTTTCGGAAGTTGTGGAAGATGGGATCGCCGATGTAACTGCTGAAGAAACTTCAGAATTGGCCACAGTGGATGGCGTTTCTTGCGTGGACGAGATTTCCGCCGGGGTTGTTTCTGGAATTTCGATCTTCTTCAGGCAAATCACATATTTGCTGCCAGTGTCGATGGCGAGATGAACGACGTAACCGGGCGTAACGGATCGCAAGAATTTCTTCCAGTCGTCAGCCTTCTTCGAGGTCTCCTCGGTGCTCTTGCGATAGAGACAAATTATATCATCCTGCTCCTCAATATGCTCGAGGATGTCTTTCCAATTCTCCGTCTGACCGAAAATCGGCACCGTGTTGTTACCCTTCCGGGCTTGCTCGTCAATGGAATCGCTCAGGATCTTGGAAGCTAGCCAGACACGTCCGTTCGGTCGGGTGGCCTTGCGAATTTCCTTCATTAGATCCTGAGTCGTTAGTGGAGCTGATCTCCCCGCAGCGAGACTCGCGAGCCACTTGGAACCTGTTTCGTTATGCAAAAACTGACCGACGATCTTCTCGGCTTCCTCGATGTCGCTGAAAACAAATCGAGAGTCTTTATTAACGTTTGGTAAAGGCGAAAACGATCAACTACAATCGTTGATTAAAAAATAAAAATAAAAATCGGAGTTGCACGCCATTGATTTGCAGGGGGATGAAATCAAAATCGCCGTATATGTAGGAAAATGACGATTTAAATTAAGTTCTCGATCCGACGCTCGATGATGCCAGTAAAGAAGTAAATGCTATGCCGTGTTATGCCATAGTATTTAATTACACGGATTAATTACCTCTTGGACGGTGAGGCTTGTGCCCCCTCGGTGGCCAATAACAAACTCGCTGATACGACATAAATGATGATCAAAGGGTGCAAGACAAACACGTTCGCGCGGCCGTGAAGCGGCTTACCCGTGCGGTACATGATTGCCGACTGCAATCCATCTACCAGCCGCATACCCTTATTATTTCATTTAACAAACTATCGCGGGCAAAAGTTGGCACGGCCGTTGAATTAAGCGCGAGCCAGAGGCTTGAGACTACAATCGTAGAGTCTCAAGACTGCGAGGTCGATAAGCGGCACTTGAACCAAGAGGTCGAAGAGAAAGAACAGCGACATTCGCGGTGGTGAAAGAGGAAGACGACGAGGGCACGAAGGTGGAACAGAGAGAACGAACTTTATCGACGAGTGCGATTTTACACCTTCGTAATTATATTTCGAGTTGAAATAAGTTTTAATTAAACGTTCGTCAAGTACAATTGCCAGGTGGACTTTTATGGGGAGATCGAGCTGTGGCGATAAGACGCGAATGCGATTCGTCAGTCCCGGTGGTATTGCCAGCTATCGGATGTGTCATTGGCACTCAAGTTTTTCGAATGGTTTACGAGAATCGCTTTGGTTCTCTTGAGGAATAAGATCGGATCTCGGTTTTGGAGGCTTCAGTTAGATTTTCACAGAAATGTCGGTCGTCTTCAGGAGCCGCCGGGTCAGCAGTCAACCCCTTAAAATAATCTTGGATTAAAATTAATTATCTGACTTCTAATCGTTTGCAAAAACTTACCATTTTTGTTGTGAACATTTATTTACGTCCACGAGTCCTCGCTGTCTGTTTTTGGTACTGCGAATGACATCGAAACCCGAAAGGACGCCCCATCAGATGATTATCCGTGAATGGAAGAACTGGAACAATTCGTCCTGGTGCTCGCGGATTGAGCAACGACATAAAACTAGAGACGAAACTTCCAAGCGTCCAGGAATAATTCTACGTCTGTCATGTGATTTTATAAATTAATTCTGTGGAAAATAGATCCTCCCATTTTTATGCCAGGCAAGACACGAGAATATTTTTTGAAGAAGATGCAAAAGTATTTTTCTTTTGCCTCAGCCACGACGGGCCTTGAGTACGTGACCAATACAGAGGATGAATGAAACACGATAGAATCACAATGCTCTGTCACTGGTCTCTGATGCTTCTGGACTGCCCGCAACATAGGCCTCTACATTTTGCTATCGGCACGACATATTAAAACAAAGTTTTCCTCGACCATGCGCACAGTTTGAAACGACAAAACTTAATCGCCGACGTCCGATGTTTGAGAATAGTACGCGCCAGCGTGTTGAGCACATAAATAAAATGATTTATATCGCTCAGAAACCGTGGAGACGTATAAATGTGTTGTGCAGGCCGAACGTTCGACGAGATCGTTGCGCCTACGCCGTATAAAAGTTCTTGAGCAAAATATTTTTCTCTCCAAATCTACTAACTAAAAAACCAGATTTTCCCGTTTTCACGATAAAAAATTGAAATTTATTTGCCAATTTGTTTCTAATACGCTACTTTTATTAAAATATAATTCATGACACAGGTACGAAACGATCGCAATTGAAAAATAAATAATTAATTCACTAACACTTTTGTCTCCGAATGATAAAGGCTACAGACTCAACGCTCTCTCGTCGTTAATCGATGCCGTTAAAAAGTATGTGCATTAAATAAAACATTGTGATGTAGGACTCAAAGTTTTCACGGTTCTGTGTGATTCGCTCTATTTCCTCGTCTGCCTTTTTATCCAGTCTAGATACTTGGCTGCGTCGACGTACACGAGGTATTGTTTGAGATCACAGGACATTGTCTCTTTGTCCAAGAGGGATAACGACACAATGCCACGCAAATGATATCTTCCGGAATTAGAGTCGAGAATCACGAGGCCGCTGCCACTGTCACCGTTGCATGGTCCACTGCCGTCTCTGCGGCCAGCGCATAGCGTGCGATTCGAGGTGGACGGCACGAAAGCTAAATTACTTCGAAGACAATCCTCCTAAAAAAAAAGAAGAAAACTAGTTTTGGATTAATAAAGAAATAAAATGAAAATCGGCTAACAACGATGCGAACTATTAACCTGCGACACGATGGGCGTTTGAGCCATCCGAGGCTCCTTCAAGTGTTGATTGCCGTGCTCGTCTCTTCCCCAACCAACGACGTAGCCGTTTAGCCCGACGACGCTTTCGAGGCCAATCGGCCCTGTCCAGAGGCAGAGGGGCTGAATTCTCGGGGTGAATTGTACATTCTCACGGAGAACGATCATCGCGAGATCGGCGTCGGCACTCGTGCGACTGCGATACTCCGGATGTGTTCGGAATTCCAGTACCTCGAGGGTTTTGGAGCCTTCCTCGCGCCAGTCGTTCAGATGATAGCGACCGAGGGCCACGAGAAAGGCACTCGCTGGGACGTCGACGTCGTTGCTAATTTTGCAATGAGCAGCTGTGGACAAAATGAATTTGTTATAAATAATAAATTCATTTTGTTGAATTTGATGAATTTATTATTTATAATAAAATGAATTTATTATAAATAATAAATTCATTTTGTTGAATGAATTTATTATAAATAATAAATTCATTTTGGAGAGATGAGATTAATTAATAGGAGTAAATAATTCGGTCAATTAAACGTTGTACCTGTGAGAACGTGTTTGTCAGTTATAAGACTTCCACCGCACTGGAACTCGTACTCGATTTTGGCAATGAAAATCGCAGCTATCCACGGCCACTGACCCGGTGTAGTTCTCTCGCCGTGAGCGATGAGGTAGTTAACGCCTCCTGTGCTGGAGCGTCCGCAGTTTTCCTCGTTGCCGTTCGACGGTGGTTTTAGGATAGGATTGTCGGGAGTGATTATAGGCACAGACGGCGGAAATTCTAAAGGCGGTCGTTCCGTCGGGGGGTCAATTTTTATAAACGACGGAACCTTGGAGCCGGGCCTTAAGATAGGAATGAGACTCGGGTCAGACGTTCGATTGGGAACTGATTGTGGCCGGAAGTCGTGAATCTCCGGTATTGCAGGAAGAATGTTCGAAAAGTCATCGGCATTGGCCGAAGGACGGTTGTCCGATAGGGACACCACACCAGGAGGGTAGAGAGTGTGCTCGAGGAATATAGACGTCACTATGGGCCCGGTAGCTGCAATTATTTAAAATTAATTTAGAATAATCACGCGCCCTCGCATCCTATGATTCAAAACGACTTTCTAACATTTTGTTCTTTTCAAAATATCGACTTTTAACCTATACCATAATTCTCAAGTCACATATTTTACCCCCGAAAACACTGGTTATTAACCTTTTTTAATCGATTTTGAAAAAAATATTTTTTTGGCGACGAAAAAAATATTTTTTGGCGACGAAAAAAATATTTTTTTTGTCAGAAATCGTAGATGCGGCTGCGGACCGAAAATCGCGAAAACCGACCCCAATTTTTTTTCTTTTCAAAATATCGACTTTTAACCTATACCATCATTCTCAAGTCGCATATTCTACCCCCGAAAACACTGGTTATTAACCTTTTTTAATCGATTTTGAAAAAAATATTTTTTTGGCGACAAAAAAAATATTCGATATTCGAAAAATATTCGAAAAATATTCGATTAAAAAAAATATCGAAATTTTCGATAAAACAAACGTGGCACACGAACATTTCAGTAGGAGAAATTCGAAGCTACCGGCGCCAATTATAATTATTAAATATTGTCTAATAACAATTGATTATTATTGATGTCGATCAAATGTCGTTTAACTTGACTTATATTTTACCTCGATTTCCCATACAATAACGCTGACCATTGAACGTTATATCAGCGAGCAGAGGAATCGGATGTCGAAGCGGAAAGTATAGGCGATAAACCAGCGGTCTGCCCTGCTGTACCGCTCTCACGGCGTCGCTCCTCGACGTCGCCAGCTCCAACCGTCCCACGTATTTCTGCGAACAAGAGGGACGCTTCTAGTGACATTGCCTGGTTGATTGCTATTGGCGACAATTAATAACTCACCGTAGGCAACGCCGTGGCGACGCTCAGTGTGACGCGAAGATGCAGTGCGACGTTTCGCGGCGCCCCCGGTATCTCGATCCTTCCCATTATTTCGCCCGTCGCCTCGTCCCTCAGGTATCGAAAGATATTCGGACAGGGCGACTGGCTGCGCGTCAGAATCACCGAATTGAACAGCACCAAACCGAGAACGACGATTCCGCAAGTCGCTCCGAACATTTTTGATTTCTGACACAACACGAAACCTTCGATTTTTATTGGTAATATTAATTTCTCAGACGTTTTAATATCTATACTGACGTAACTTTTTTATGTAATTTTTCGAAAACAATTGTTAATCTTGAGCAGTGATTATTCAACACAAACAGATTAGAGAAATATTATATTAATTCTACTGGTTTTTTTTTTTTTTTTTTTAACACGATCACTGACTGTTTCATCCACCTCGAATGTCGCGCGCGACAAGGAAGAGTCATCGAACATAATTGATTTCTGACACAGCACCAAACCTTCGATTCTATTGGTAATATTAAGTTATAAGCCGTTTTAATATCTATATTAACGTAACTTTCTTATGTAATTTTTTGAAAACATTTGTTAATCTTGAGCAGTGATTATTCAACACAAACAGATTAGAGAAATATTATATTAATTGTACCGGTTTCTTTTTTTTATCGCGGTCACTGACTGTTTCATCCACCTCGAATGTCGCGCGCGACAAGAAAGAGTCACCGTAGCGCGAAAATTGCAATGAACATTGGTACACGTCGGGAATATCCTACGGGGAATACCGCGCTGCGTCACCGCACCGAGCACGCTGGGATTGTGGTTCGCTATTCAAATCTTGTGTCTCCTCTTCTCTCCGTTTGTCTTTCTTTTTTTCGCGACTCTGAACATATATTTCCGCATTGATGGAAGCCTCCGCTCTCTCGTATTCGATGTGCCATCCGATGCACCGTGCCTTGTAGTTGCTTTTACCGCCGCGTGGCTAATGCGTCACGATGCGAGGATGATTTAACTACTGTGGACGGCTAATAGGGAATTAATAGCGATGGGATACTGAATTATAGCTCCGCGAGTAATGCGACGTCGCCTCGGTGTGATAAACTGCAATCTTTTTTTGCTCGAAAATTGTCAATTCTCATCAGGGAACTCGGTACGCGCTGTGCGAATGTCAATGTTTATGTACGACGTCGACATAACTAAGTTAACTGCCGAAGGAATCCGTAGACTATACGCAAAAATAGAACAATTTGGTACGAAAATTACAATTTAAATATAATTGAATTGTTGATTATCATGTCAGTCGATTTAATCGTTAATTAATTACTAATTTAATGAATAATTACATTCTTTGTGTACAAACGTGAGCCCCAAAACGTGGTTGTGATAATTCCAGTGTTTTCACGTTCACGCACAAACAAAGACACGAAAACACTGCAGGTCTATGTAACAACACTTTTCAAAAGAATCATCGAAAATATAATCGAAAAAAAGCTATCCAAATCGTCACTCGACGAATTTGCAATCGACGGATCGCCGAGCCATCGAACTGTCGCGATCGTGCGACGAGGCGCGTAAAAAAATCGTTTTGTAGTGCGAACGAGAGGAATTCATCTTTATATGGAAGCTTCTCAATCGCGGATATCCTGGATTGCGACTGATCGGGAGAATGGCTGGCGCAAAATCAGCCGACGATACGTCGAATAAAGGCGACGCTTTCGGTATAGGCAAATAGACAAATGAGAGAGCGAGAAAGAGGGGAGAAGGAGGAGTAAGTAGAAGAACAACATGCAACGAAGACGCCGCTGCGTGGTTGCACCTCTATTTTTCCACCTCTTGGAGGTCGATGGTGGGGCGCGGCGATTCTGTCCGAGGAAGAATCTCCACGCTTATTCGTCTCCGCCTCCCTCGCTTCCCCCTCGACAACAGCGCGACTGAAACGCTCGACAATCCGCATTTGCATCTCCGTCCGAGAAGGAATTTTTGCCTATGCGGGGCAAAAAAACCGGGGAGCAAAGCTACGTCGATAAGATCGTCAGTTGAACGCGGCTTCTTTTCATCGTCGAGACGCGACCAAAGCGCAGAACGAGTCCCTTGCCTTTCACCGGCGGAATACGCGACGACAGTGCGACAGTGAATCAGGATATATCGATTAAAAGGCTTCGGCAGATGCGTCAACGCTTCGATCGTTAATTAATCGTTTTATGTTAATAGAACCGACTGACGACAAGCAGATTCGTGTTAGAACGTCGAGAGATAAGATCCAGCGATACTTCCCAAGTTGTGTCGGTTTCGAGGAACTTAATTAGATGAGACAGTTGGATATTCCAGAAGCGTCGGTTTGCTCACCTCAGCATGGCAGCGGTCGACATGTAGCGTCGTTCGACTGCGCTGCGCCACGACGAGTCGAGGGCTACGACAAAATGCCTGAGCAGACACAAAAAGTTCATTAAGAAATTAACGGACTTGGCACTTCGCACTCCGAGCGATGACTTGGCTGACACGTTGTTGACGTGTTTAAACGCACACACGTTTAAATTTTACATCGCATTCCGTGTTGTTCCTCTTTCACATTTTCTCTTTCGGCATCGCGCACTTTTGTTACCGACGTTCGGAAGACAGCTCGACATGCCACAGTTTCGGGTTAACCGCGAGAGTCGTCGTGAAAATGACTTCCGCCGAGCGAAATGTCCTCTCGTCTCGGATAAACGTTTCCAGCTTACGGATTACGCGTAAACGAACTGTGACGGCAGTAAACCGACGTAATCGAGGGTCCCTTAGTCACGTGTATTTACGTCGCCAATGAATGGGGGATTTACGCGAATATACACGGCAATCACTCATCGCGCTGAGTTGGCATCTCCTCGGGAACGATTTCCTGACTGGAATACCATAAATACTAAACGCTACGAAGAAGAGTGTGGCTGGGTACGGGTGAATTGGTAATCGTCGTGGATATACCGATCGGTGGTACATTTTTTTGTTTCGCCGGATATAAGGCTGGAATATAGCAGCAGAGAATAGCAGCAGGACGTGGATGACTAGCGAAGGGCAGATGTCAGTTGAATAGAAAAACGATGACCACGCCCGTAGAAAAAAAGTCGTCTCAATGCATAAGATTTCTCTAAAACCCTTGCAGATCGAACAACTGTGAAAACAACCGTAAAAACAAAAAAAACGTATTTCCAACACGGTCGGAATGAGGCACAAAACCATCCGCAATTATTGTCAATCGGACCGAAAAAACAACCGAGCTTTCAAAAGCTCATTGCGAGCTTTTGAAAGCTTGGTTGATTTTTGGGTCGAATTGACAAGAATTATGGTTGGTTTTGTGTCTCAGATCAACTCGGTTGGAACTACGGTTGAAATTCGGTTGTTCGATTTGCTAGGGGATACGACTACGTCTTAACTGCTTCAAGCTTTTGAAATGATTGAAAAAAACCACGCATTTGACGAATTTCGCGAAGTTTATGAGATCAATAGGCACCTCTAACGCCACGAAGGATGCCTGCGTCCCTTTCGTAGCTTTTTGTCATCTGGGCAGCATTTTTAGTTACACCTAATTTGTATAACTGCGCGGGCATAAAGCGTGTCAAGTTATTATCTTCTATCAGTCGAATCACTCTGCAGTGAAACAGATCATTTGAAAGAAAAAGAAATATATATATATATATTTTGAACCTAATACATTTGGCGTCCGCGACGTTTTGGCGGAGATAATTCCAGTTAGAATTTCGTAGTAGACAAAAAGTTCGAACGTGCTGTAAAGTAAGAGTAGCGCTAGCGTCTCGTCGTGAGAGTCTCGTGAGGAAGCATTATAGATTTTGGCGTCGAGACGCTGCCGCGTCCCTTGATACATAGAAATCGCTTCTGTTTTGTCCGTATTATTGGAAACAGTCCCCGCTACTCCAGCTACTTGTTGCTATACAGAAAGCATCTACTGCTATCTTCTCTACCCCGCTTGAATGTCACCGCGCATCACGTACGTAGCGCGCGCGCGCCAGCTGCGCACTAAACCGGCCGGTAGCTGCGCACACGATAATAACACACACAGAACAACACGGCAAACGCTTCGAAACGAAAACACCGAAGAGCATAACCTTCAACGTTGACACAAACAGAAGATCGTGCGTGTTCCACGAGTTTCGCGCTCCATTGCGAGGATTCGAAAAGGCACGTTTGCAAATCACTTTCACAAACGCGAGGAATCACGGAAAAATGGAGGACATGGACACGGGAGCCGCCGGAGAAGACGCCGAGGGTGTCGCGAGGACCGCGATCGACAACGCAACCGAGCTGGACGACGAGAATGAGGACGAAATGCTGGACGACGAGGACAAAGCGAGCGACGAGGAAGCCGCCAACGCGCCGGCCGACAAGAACAGCGACGACGGGGACGACGACGAGGACGATGACGAGGACGCCGACGAGGCTGAGGTAAAACTTCTGCAGGCTTCGCTGGAGCAAAATCCCTACAACTACGCGACCCACCTGGCGCTTATCTCGAAATTGCGGGCTATGGGCGAGTTGGAGCATCTGCGCGAGGCCAGGGAAAACATGAGCTCCAAGTACCCACTGAGCGCCGATATCTGGCTGGCCTGGCTGCGTGATGAGATTAAACTGGCCTCAACGCCCGAGCAACGAGCCGCAGTGACGGAGCTCTGCGAAAGAGCCGTCAAGGACTACGTCTGTAAGTTTGGCACAAGTTTTGTGGTGTCGATAGATCTGTGTTGATTTTCTACTCTAAGAGATTATTTTTGTCACAGCCGTGGACGTGTGGCTGGAATACCTGCAATTCAGCATCGGTTCGATGGGTACGGATCCGAACGCAAAGAAGAACATAAGACAACTGTTCGAGAGAGCTCTGACCTCTGTGGGACTGCACGTCACCAAAGGCGCACTCATATGGGAGGCTTTCAGGGAATTTGAGTCGGTGCTTGTGGCGATGGTAAGAAAAATATTACAGTTCTGTGGAGCTGAGAATGAATAAGCATCATTTATTAACTTTGCTTGTTGCCACTAAATTTTTAATGAATCTACAGAGTTCGTTACTTTGATGAATTTTTTAATTGTTAATAGATTGATGCTAGTAACGAGGCAGAGAGAAAGGAGCAGCTCGATCACGTCGGCGCGCTCTTCCGTCGTCAGCTGGCCTGCCCCCTGCTGGACATGGAGAAAACTCTGGAGGAGTTTGAGACTTGGCGAGCCGGCGACGGCGCGGGCGTGACGATAGACGAGAACATCGTGAGCGGCGGATACAAGCGAGCTTACGAGAAGTTGACCGTGCGTCTGCCCTTCGAGGAGAAACTGGTGTGGTCGTCCGGCGAAAGCGAGTTGCTCGACGCTTACAGGGGATATTTGCTGTACGAGAAGCAGAACGGCGACCCGGGCCGGGTGACGGTGCTCTACGAGCGCGCGGTGGCCGACCTCAGTCTCGAGTCTAGCGTTTGGCTGGACTATCTTTCCTACCTCGAGAGTAACATCAAGATCGAGTCGATTCTCGAACAAGTTTACCACAGAGCCACGAGAAACGTGCCGTGGTGCGCGAAGATTTGGCAGAAATGGATGAGGGCGATGGAGGAGTGGGGAAAGCCGTTGTTGAAGGTGCAGGAGCTTCTGGAAAACGCTCTGAGCGCGGGTTTCTCGAGCGCCGAGGAGTACCGAACACTCTGGATCTCGTACATCGAGTATCTCAGACGCAAAATCGATCACGAGCAATCGGCGGCCGACGAGGAGAAGCAGATCGAGGTTATTCGCAATACGTTCAACCGAGCCTGCGAGCATCTCGCCAAGCTGTTCGGCCTCGAGGGCGACCCGAATTGCGTGATACTGCAGTTTTGGGCGCGAACCGAGGCGATTCACGCCAACGACATGGAGAAAGCGCGCTCTCTGTGGTCGGATATATTGTCGCAGGGTCACTCGGCCGCGGCCGCCAGTTGGCTGGAGTATATTTCGCTCGAGCGATGCTACGGCGACACGAAGCATCTGCGAAAGTTGTACCAAAAGGCTTTGGCTGCGGTGAAAGATTGGCCGGAGAGCATCGCGAATTCGTGGATCGATTTCGAGCGCGACGAGGGATCCCTCGAGCAGGTGAAATTCTGCGAGGTCAGAACCACGGAGAAACTTGAACAAGTGATGAAGGAGAGGCAAAAGTCGCAACAACACGTCTCGCACAGTCCGGAAAGCGCGGGGCCGGCTGGAAGGAGGGCGAACAAGCGAAAGCCCGACGAGGGACGATGGAAAAATCTCGGTGTCGCGCCGAACAAGCAGTCGCGATTGGAAAAATCGTCGCAGCCAAAGTCGCGCGAGGGCGGTGAGCATATCGAGCGGAAACAGAGCGCCACGACCGAACAGCCGACCACCAGTGGCGGCGAAGCGAAGAAACCGCGAGTAGCGCCGCCTCCCGGTTTCAAACCGCCGGAGGACGAAAAAATGGAAGCAGACAACGCTCACGAAGTCGATGATAAGATCACCGTCTTCGTGAGCAATTTGGATTACACGGCTACCGAGGATGAGGTGAGGGAAGCGCTGAGCCCGGCTGGACCGATCACGCTTGTAAAAATGATTCGCGACTACAAAGGACGGAGCAAGGGTTTCGGCTACGTGCAACTCAGCAGCTCGGTGCGTATCTGTCGGTATTTTGCGTTAATTCGCTTTTGGCTCGATATAATTTACTCGCTTTGCAGAACGCGGTGGAAGACGCGCTAAAATTGGACAGAACACCGATAAAGGGTCGACCGATGTTCGTTTCCCGGTGCGATCCTGACAAAACTACTCGAGGACCAGGATTCAAGTACGCGTGCGCTCTTGAGAAAAACAAGCTCTTCGTTAAAGGTAAATTTAGGAAGATAAAACGGCGCATTTTCGTGTGTGAACATTTGCGGTTCGACTCGAGTATTTGGCCCGTATAATAATAAATTAATAAATAAATTAATCAATCAATTAATATTTTTTTCTTTGCAGGACTTCCGGTTTCGACGACGAAAGAGGAACTCGAGACGCTGTTCGGATCGCACGGGCCTCTGAAAGACGTGCGCCTCGTGACTTATCGTAACGGCCACTCGAAAGGCTTGGCTTACGTGGAATTCGCGGACGAAGCCAGCGCGGGAAAAGCCCTCCTCGCGACTGACGGTATGACGGTGCAGGACAAGGTGATCAGCGTCGCGATCAGCAAACCGCCGGAGCGTAAAAAGGGCCTCGGGGATGAGGTGGCTCTGGTGAAATCCCTCGGTGGCACCAGCGTCAGTAGACACACGTTCGGCGTGCCGAAGACTCTGCTGTCGATGATTCCGCGTAACGTCAAACCCACCGCGAACAACGGGACCGCCATTGCACCGGGAAACGGCGTCAAGCAGCCACTCAACAATCAAGACTTCAGAAAGATGCTACTCAATAAAAAATAGTTTATCATACACCAATCTTCGCCTTCTTGCTTGACTCCTGCGAAAACATATTTTCAATATTTATCTTTCGAGCAGTGGGAAATCAATTTCCTTCACTTTCCACCTCGTGGATCGGAAGCTGCTTTCTCAATTGAACCGGAGAAAATCAGATATTCGGATTCAACGAGTAGAAAGCTTACAAAATAAATACTTTTAATGTAAAAAGGTATATACAGTACGGTAGTGAGGTTCATTCGCGATCGTCTCGTGCAACAACGGAGAAAAAAATATAAAAAATAACGTCATCTAGTTTCACCGGTCATTCGCGCGATATTCAATCATTCGCATTCGTTGGATCGCGCGGCAGTATTCGTAGCGCTCGACGAATTCAATTGTTACGGCTAGTCTTACATATACTGCGAGTCTTATATTTGCAATTGGATGTTGCTCATGGAGTTCCTCTTGTGTCTGGGCGGCGCAACAGGTGGATTTTCGGAGGACAGGAGCCTTCGCGACTTCAGCCACTTCTTGGCTCGGCTCGCGTGATAGTAATAGGCGTATATGAGAGCCATAGCAGCGAGCACGACCAGAAGACACGTGCCAGCGATGATGAAACTGAGAAACCAGTAAGCCTGGGAATCCTCCGAGACGTAGGTGGGCTCGGTTGCGTCGCTTGGCAATTCGGTTGACGTTTTCGTGCCGGGCCTGATCTTCGGTTTCGGCGGTAACGCGGGAACGTTGTCGCCTATCGCTATGTCCGCGCATCCGCGAAATTCCTCTTGTGGGCCGCAACCAACAGCACCTGCAAAGTGATCGCAACGTATATTGATTTTTGGAATTATATAAATTTTTACCATGGCGAAAAAAGAACTTAATTCTACTTCGAATTATTCTCATGTTTACTCGGCAGATAATAATTATCGGAACGTCAGTCCCGTCACGCTCGAAACCGCGAACATATTTCATGTTCTTTCAAACTGCGAATCTGGCATCGCGACTGCGTGTTTCGATAATAGGAAAGTTCATAGAACTATGAGGTAACGTCGCGAGGGTTCTATGTAATTTAATGCAAAAGGCAAAATTATGTCACTCGAACATTGTAATAATTCTTGAGTAACTTCCGTCGTGAAGGATACGTGCAACACGCCACCGATCGCGCTTTCCAATCGATACATCAACCGATTATTAATAAGCCGCACATTGGCAACAGCGTTTTCGTTCGTCAACAGGACAGTGGCGAATTGCTGCTGGTGAAATTGCGCGTTGCACTCAATGTCTCACCTGTCCCGTTGCCGCATTCGCCCCAATTGTTTCCAGCTATGTATCGCCATTGAAAGACGCACTGGGCGCACGTTAGATCGTCCGGTAATTTGTAGTACGCCTCGAAAACTTTGCTACCCGGTCCTGGATAATAGCGAGTCGTCCCGTTCTCCCCTTTCAGCAGATATTTATCCAGGCACTCGTCCGTCACTTCCTGTCCGCGAGCAGTCATTGCGCATGTACGAAACTCAAAGTAGCCGTGATGATTCGCGGTCAGTTCGACTCGCACAGGTATAACGGAACCAGTTCGATACTTTCGTACGATCACACTGTTGCCGTATTTTCCACCGGTCTCGTGTGGTCTCGGCTGCGAACGGGAAAATAAGTCCAATTACATTCGCCGTAGATGCGTTGAGAATACATAAAATATAGTCAAGCGTGACGCTGCGTCCCAGTAAAAAAAAACGAGACATATAGAAATTGCAGAACCGCAGAAAATCGTATCCACATTATTTTTATCGACTTAGCCACTCATAGAAAATTAGTATGCAGATGATTGACAATTTGCCTTTGACGTATCCCAAGCGTAAAAAAACGAAACAAATTTCTACATTGGATAGGATTTATAGGACCGCAGAGAATCGTATTTAGATCTTTTATCGATTTAGCCAGGCGTAGGAAATTAATATGCAGATGGTTCAAATTTTGCCATCGGCGTATCCCAAGCGTAAAAAAGCGAGACAAGATTCTACACGGGATACCATTTGTAGGTCCGCAGAAAATCGTGCCCGGATCTTTCTATGGACTTGGTCATGCATGAAAAATTAATATGCAAATGTCTGAACATTTACCTTCGGCGTATCCCAAGCGTCGCCGCAGATTCCACATTTTCCCTTGTTTCTCTGCCACTGCCTGCTGAAACCGCCGCAGTAGCATTCGTGATCGTTGTAGTCGTGCGGAGTATCGAATCCGTATCGCCACATGGAAGCTCTCGACGGTGGCTCGATGAGTCGTCCGTGGGAGTGGACGCCGGCCACGAAAAAGGCCGCGAGATACACTGAACCCAGAGTCGTTGCCCGCATTGTGTTATGTTTTCTTTCTCTCAGCGGTGAGATCACTGCTTGAAAAAAAAACAAAAACAACGATTACAATATACAATAAAGCAAGTTACCATAATACGTAACCCGAGACGCG
Source organism: Pimpla rufipes (assembly GCA_963932165.1). Taxonomy (NCBI): domain Eukaryota; kingdom Metazoa; phylum Arthropoda; class Insecta; order Hymenoptera; family Ichneumonidae; genus Pimpla; species Pimpla rufipes. The sequence goes on from OZ010635.1 coordinate 15,858,182, forward strand.
CACGGTTTATGCGCGACGGTAAAAAGTTTTGCGACTCTGAGACACAGCCGGGTGAGTCGCGCTGCAGTAGACAGTGAGGCAAACCGATTAGAAAGCTGCGCGAAACCGACGAAAGCACTGTGGAAAATCAATGACTATCGGAGAGCGGAGACTTTTTCCATTTATGTAAGACAGATTGTTGGAGAAAATCCTCGCGGCTGATCGCTGATCGCGATTAATACGATTTCGTGGGACTTTATGGTGTGTCGTCTCGCGTTAATAATGATTCCTCGCGATATGATTAACGATCACACGACGAGCGGAATAAAGGAGAACGGGGGGTTATTGGACTCGCGGAGAAAACCGACGTGTGCACGTGAAAATTATGTGAATTAATATAATATTTTTTTTATTATTTATCTTTCAGCTTGTTAATTGGATGGTGTAGAGGAAGATGCGAGTTATAATGTTGTCCCAGTTCTCATCGTGCTCAACGAGTTTCTGGTCAGACAATAAAAAAAACACTGCGGGTTTCTCGAAACTATTTTCCTCGTTCGCCTCGGTTACTTTTTTTTCGCTTCTCCCATCCGGCGAATTTTTGGCCGTAAACGAATCCCTCGTCCTCTCGCGTCTATTATCATCATCCTCTCATCGAAATTTCTAAGATCTCAGCAGCCGTTTAGCGTGATCTGCGGGATTCTCCGTTCCGCTCTTTTCCTCGCGGGATATTGCGCAATAGCAATTAGGCTGGGTGATGCGATAAGTGTAATCACTTTTCGTTAATCAACGAAGCCGCACCCTCTTCGTGCGATTAATGATAAATTTGAAGGTCCTTGGGGTCTTTAATTTTATCATTAATCACGCTCGACGTGTGTAGCTTCCGTTTGTCATTTTCTTCCTAGGATATGAATATGTCGTTTCATATTCTCGGAAGAAAAATTTGTTACTCGTAATTAGGAAAAAATATTTATTATAAATCATCGTAAATCATTATAATCTATAATTTGCCGAATTACGAATAACAGTTTTGAACGTTTTTTTAAGAACCAACAACCACGAATTTTTTGGGTCAGGAAAATTAATAATAATGATCAATTTTAAGATCGCGTGCGGCTTCCGTTTGTCATTTCCTTCCTAGATTGTAAATATGTCGTGCCGAATGGCATTGTTCCATTCTCAGAGCGAGCGGACAAAGGACAAACGCATAGAGCAAATTTCTTTCTCTAAACATTCATGCTAATCACGTTGATGGAATAATTGCAATGAGCATCAAGGCCCAGTGTGTGAGGCTCTGATGTAGATATACAAAGAATCCTAAGGCTGAATAGCTGGGCGTTCGTGAGGATGCAAAGCAGCCGATCGAACCGATTGGAATACGGTAAGAAAGCGAACGTCTGGGCCGTATTGACCCGTCCCCTGAATTCTGAGCACAAAGCAGGTCAGGCACCTTCGGTTCGGCCAGCTCTCACGAAAAAAATGGTGCTAGCCGATGAAAGTACTCGTCACACCTGTTGCGAATTATTGGGAGGAAAAATACTGCGCTGCTTCGGGCAGGGAAGGACAAGAGACAACTGTTGAAAAAACTGTTTTGCATATTTTTTCCTAATAAATCATTCTGAATTTTTATGCCTGTGAGATATTTGTATTCACACTAATGGAATTATTACGCTTATTCATAATTGCTGCAAAAGTCTCGCAAATGAATTCAAATGTATGTCAACCGTGGATGGTCAAAATTATTCCATTTATTTATCACATAAATTATTAATTATTATTATTATAAGCTATTCAATTTTTGTCAGGCCTTCCAGAATTCCACGCGAAGCTTCAACGAATCGTGTATCACACGTTCAACCAATGATTCACCCCCGACAGATTTTTTTTATTTCTTGGGATATCAAATTTTCAATATTTCCCATCAAATGCAATAACCCAGACTTTTCCCTGCTTACAAAATGTATTAAATTCTCATAGACGACTGTCAGTCGGGGCGAATCGATGGGATTAACTGCAGCAACGCGAGCGTCGAATTACCCGGTGTCGAGTACGAAGTCGCCGACCTATCGATCTTTTCTCTTCAATCTTCTTCTTCTTCTTCCGTCGAAGAATCGTTACTCACGGCTTTGGTCAGTTACGAACGAGGCACCCGGCAACCCATAAGCCTTCTTCTATCGGCACCGAACGCGTTCCCGTTGGAAACTTCGGCAAAATTCCGCACACAACACACCGCACAAAGTCCAGTATGCTGACTGGCAAACCGGTCGATGAAGACTGAAACTCGAGTTCGGTTCGGCCGCGCGAGAACGCGAGAAGGAGCGTTCGGTCTGGCTGTTGGCGAGTCAAGAGCGCCCCGCGTGTAGGAGTAGGTCATTAGAACGAGGCGGCGACGCCGTGTTTGCCCGCATTCGTGGGATTCGATGCGCGCCGAGTGCCCGCGGTCTATCACAACACACGGAGAACAAGGAAACCGTAAGACGGGCCCGGAAACGTAGCGCGAGGCTCGCACGAGTTTGCCGGCTGCACCGCAGTGAAATCGAGGGAAAACACTAATTTTCAGTATCACACGTCGGACTAAGTGGGACTAACGAGATTCAGCGTGGAAAAAAAGAGAGGAGAAAGAAAAACATCAAACGACTGAATGGCAAAAAAGCAAAACGTGTAAACAACCGTTACGATCCAATGGGAGACGAAAAAAAAAAACGCCAGGAGAAGCTTGTTAGAATGCGGATCGTGACGTGGAAATTATACATGGACGCCGCTCGACTGCGACTGTACAGTATAATAATTACGAAGAAATTATACTGTTACAACAGTCGTGAGGCTTCTCCCCCCGAGAGAGGCCCGGAGATAAAACAGCCGCACGCTCGAGCAGGTCCTGCAATTGGAGGGAGCCACCGACGCCGCGAGTTAATTAGCCGGCTCGGGACGTTTGGAACGATATTCGACTGTAGTTTCGCTCACTTGACCCGGCGTCCTATGGCCGCTCGTGCGGTCAGCCGCGGGGATCTGTTGATCCACAAGAAGGACGCCGATCGCCTCGAACACACCTTTCACGACGATGTCGCCTCTCGCTCTTCCGTCGGCTGCACCTTCGTACCGCGCTACTCACACTCTGACACGCGCGACACACACGAGCGTGAAACTCGCACACGCACACACGCGAACCGCGACACAACCGGTCGGAAATACGGCCGCTTCAATTCGGATAGCCGTACTTTCTCGGTCGGCGTCGGCGAGCTCGTGCGACGAGGAAAAAGGAAGCCGCGCGAGAGAAAATCCGTACAACAAACACGAAGCTTTAGTCGCTGCGATCACTCAATTCAAGCCATTAGGAGATAAATTTACGCGCTACTTAATTTTTTATGGCGAAAACTCGCGAGGGGTAAAAAATGTGTAAGATGTGGGAGAAATCAATTTTCCATTAGGAGCTAATTTACACGCTCAAGTTCAAGTTTGAAGTTTTTTATTGTACGGACTCGAAGGGACTGGAACGATGTAAGACGAAGGAGAAATCGAAGAGTGAAAAATTATAGCGAGTTACTGCCATTTATTAATTGTTCTTTATTATAATGTTCCACTTTATGAAAAGAACGCCGAGGGGCATAAAAAAACGTGGAAGAAGAACACGAAGGAAGCGAAACGCTGCGTAAAGTAAACAAGGATGACAATTATCAAACCCTAGCCAATTTTGCGCTCTGTTTAACCATTTTTTTTGTCTTCTTTTCTAAATCCCGACTGCGGCCGCGGAAAAAACTAGTGCAACGGTTGATTACCCACGGCCCTTTCACTGTTTCCTTCGCAGTGCAAAAAAAGAAGTATATCCAGCTCTTTTTTAAATCCCGCGAAAGATTCACCTCTCGAGTGTCAACAGCGCGGGACGACGCGTTGAGAGTCCCGGGGGCTACGGGGGAATAACACGGCGACCGCTCTCCGTTGGCTTTCGCCTCCGGCCGCAAATGTTTCCGTCTGGCTTGGCGTCCGCGCGACCACACGAAAACCCACCGCTGCTTTTCAGCGCGAGAGTGAACGACAATGACAGAGCCCAGGTTATATTCCACGAGGTTTCCACGAGCTGACTTGACACTACGCGACGGCGGAGGCTCCGCGGGCTGTTTGCTCGTCGGCGTTGCGAAGCGAGGCGAAGTATATAGCGCACTGTATTACAGGAAGGTGAATCTCGCGGTGGCGTCGAGCAGCGTCGAGTCCTCTCCGGTCTTGACTCTTCGCGGTTCGGCTGTTACTGCTCGGCCGGACGGTGGAGGAGTCGGCCGTGAGAATGATACTTTTGCAGGTCCGAGAAAACCCGGGTGGCTGTTCCCGTATAGTCGGTGCAGCGTAATACACACGCTGGACTGCAAAGCACGACCACGCTTTGTAACATGCTAATTTACCTAACAACTAATTTAACGCACGACATAGAGAAGAGAATATCTCGGTGGCGTCGAGCAGCGTCGAGTGGATATTCTGACTCTTCTCTAGTCTTCGCTCTCAGCGGTTCGGCTGCTACTGCCTGGCCGGGTGGTGGAGGAGTCGACAATGAGAATTATATTAATACTAGCTGGTTGTAGTGGCTCGCGCGCTCGCTACATACTCGAATCAAAATTAGAACGTGAAGTAAATTAACGTGAAATTAACGTTCAAACTCTACGAAATCGAAAAAAAAAAAAATCGACTTCGTAAAGTTTGACCACCCTATCCGATGGAAAATTTCCCGCTGATTCTGAAAAGCACCGTTGTTTGCCCGAAAACATAAAATTCGATGAGAAGAATGTAAAAATGATTTTTCACTTTCTTCGAAATTTCGTCACTTTGCTAAAATCGGGGTTACTTTTTTTCGATCGACCAAACGTAGGTTTTCTTTTTGCGTTCGAGAGAAAACTATAAGGAAAAGAATGCCGCAAAGCGGAACGCGATATCTTGATTTCTGAATTTTTTACAGGATGTTAAAGTCAGACCCTCAAAAATCGCAAATTTTTAGACCCTTTCGATTTTTCGCGATTTTTGGGGGTCTGACTTAAAAATTCTGTAAAAAATTCAGAAATCAAGATATCGCGATCCGCTTTGCCGCATTCTCTTCGTTATAGAGTTTTATCTCTAACGAAGGAAGAAAATCCAGCTTCGGTCGAGCCAAAAAAAAGTAACCTTGATTTTAGTGATTTGTAGTTTTGGGTCAGTCTTGAATTAAGGGGGGGGGGGGGGGCAAGGTTTTATTATTTAGGGCACACTTTAATTACGGGGGCTGGAATAGACAAACAACTTTCCAAAATATATATAAAATAATGATAATATACACGTTATAATGTGAAGCATGGCCACGCTTTATAACGTCTACACTGAACACCCTCAGCAAGCATGATTGTCGCTGTGTTTGCTAATTTAACGCAGTGTATATGAAGCCGGTGAATCTCTCGGTGGCGACGAGTCCTCTGCGGCCATGACTCTTCGCGCCTCGGTCGTTATCGCTCGGCCGGGCGGTTGAGGAGACGGCCGTGAGAATGATACTTTCGCAGGTCCGAAAAAATCCCCTCCCATTGCCAGCTGCCGCGCTCTACTCCTGTAGTTCGAGCAGCGTAATACTGCGCGCGCTACGCTATAATACAACAAAGCATAGGCGCGCTTTATAACGACTCTACTGAACACCCTCGGCGAGCACGATCCAGTTGCCGTGTTTGCTAATTTAACTTTTAAATTCCGGGGCAACGAGAGGGGCTGGGAGAGTCGGGGAAACACGGAAAACGTTGGCCAGTTTCGCGCGTGGCGGTGGCTCGGAAAATATTTGACTACACTGTAATTTAGCACGGCCAGCTAAACCGTCGTATATGTATTTCCTGTGACACCCGGCCTCGTTGAAATCGATCAATACTTTCCTAATTTAACTTTGAAATGTTAGAGGATTCCGCCTCGTCGAGGCTTCGAGAGCCGTTTCGCCGGGCCTGCACCGGATTTTCGTACACATAACACGCGATGTACTGACGAGGCTGCAGACTGCATATTTTATGCAATATCTCCGGCTTTTTGTCGGTTTGCTGATTTGCATTTTTTATCTGCGCAGGTATGACGTCTTTGAGGCCTGAATAGACGGTGAATAGAGCGAAAAAACGGTGCTGGTTCCGCGTACGTGGGTGAGGGTCGAAAACCTCACACCGCGCCACCTCCGTGCTTTTCACGTACGCATATAGCGTGTAGGTCTGCTTTATCCCTGATAGCCTTGACTCATGTTCGCGGCATCTAGACGGAATAAACCGGTCCTCGCGTTCACCGAGCGAATCGACCAACCAGGCCTCGGCGCTCGTCGCTATTGTGCTCAAGAATATATGTCGCATTATAATTATGAATATACTTACGGCACAACTACTGGAGTAAAAAATATCCTCCTCGCCGACGCGGAGCTCGCTCGTCGTACGCTTCTTTCTTATTCCGTGTGATCTAACGGTCTTACGATATTCCGAGATATTCCTGCTTCTTTGCGTTGCCCATTGTTCCGCGCTTTAATGTAACGATGTAATCTCGGACTGAAGCCCCACTGATGGAATTCAGGTTTTCTCTGTGGAGAGTGAACAAAAAAAATGTAAACGGAATAAACGTTATTTACTTGACCCAAAAAATTCGTGGGTTTTCGTTCTTAAAAAACGTTCACACCTGTTAAACGAAATTGGTGATTGCAAATCATTGTGATCAATCATTTTCCCTGATTGCAAACAGGTCTGAACGTTTTTTTAAACGTTTTTTTATAGCGTCGAGTTTACCAGTAAAATGCGATGACGTGACTGCGCTGCAGTAAAAATCGTTGACCACTTCAATTTTTGCGGTTCGATGAGCCTCGAAGCCGCCGGGCTGTGGCAGGAAATGAGTAATTGATTTCACTCTTTACTCGTCCCCGTGTCATTGAGTGCGACACTCGTCCTGCATGCATCATGTCACGAACAATCGCGACCGTCGGTTAGGACTTCACGGTTGCGACTGGAAAATCGTCCCTGGCAAAACGGTGCGACAGAAATCGCCGCGTCAGGATCGCCGGGAGAGAAGGCAGCGTCACCGACCGTGTTTTTTTCAGCTCTTTTTTAAATATATAAAATTAAATCACTCGACGAGTCACACCCCAACAATTTTCGACTCGCTTCTAGTCGCTAATGATCCGTAGAACGACCCGTCCGTCACGCTTTATTGTGACTAATTTACGAAACGAGCCGAGGGATGTTCATCAATATATTTCTCGTGAATTCTTCACTTTTCGTCGCTGTTTATTTTCGACTCTACAATTCTCGACGCTCTTATCAAGAACATTTGTAATCTTTATAAATATCAATGTTTTTTCAGTCATAAATATTTGCTTGCTTATTGCTCTTCTACGGAATAAATCATATCTAGACGTACGATCGTGACTTACTCCTCCTGAGCATCTCCGATTATCACTCGAGTAGACACTCGCGTGGCATTTAATCACATTGGATTCACAAGACGCTCATGACTTCGCCCACAACCATCGAGTTTGCAGGTTCACGTGGAAAGAAAAAAAAAGGAAATACCGCACAACACCGGAGTCCGGAACGACTGAGAATACTTATCTTCAACGTGGGAAAGAGTGAGTCATTTCGCGCGCTGATACATAAGACCGCACCGCATAGCTTGGGAGAGTCGTGTTCTTCCGAGAAACAGTTATATTTTCAAGCTAAAAGAAAGACTGGTTGTATTTTTTATTTATTTAAATTAATCGAGAGGATATTAGTCAGTAGGATGAATAATAAACGGCGAGCATCATTTTTTTTAAATAAAAAAAATTAATTGTGAATATTAGTCACTACTTACTAGTATGAATAATAAATGCCGAACAAATTTGTTTCCTCGCTATGTAGATAACAGTTTATTTCGCAATAGTACGATAAATATCTAAAAAGATACAGATTTTTTTTACGTGTGTGGGTTACGTGTAGGTTTTCCTTCAAATACTCATCGAAACAGTTTGAGCAATTGTGTGTGTATAATTTTATCCGTGATAAAAGAGATCGAAAAAATGGAGGTGAGAGAGGTGCGTAACTGGTGAGGTGAGTTTCAAGGGGGGAGCGATTCCAAAATTCCGTCAATCGGACAGGACAACGCTTAAAATTTCATCGAGACATCAACATATTTAAGCATCGAATCTCAAAAAGTATTTTTGTATCATTTCGAGTCAAGAACATCCACATTAATTTTCATAGACAGATAACGAGAGAAAACCTTTCTTCACTTTCTCTCGAAATTGCATTTCCCGCTTTCAGATTTTAAGTGAGATTTACTAATTCTTCGTATCACGATAATTGTGCAATATTTCGTTAGTAGTATCTCGTGCTCAACATTATGTGCAAAGTCTCAAATGCGAACATGCGGAATGGAAGTAAATAAATCTGTTGTCACGGAATCGTGATAAAGGAAAGAAAATAAAATTGGCCAATTGACTAAAGTGTATTTTTTTGGCACATGAGAATGTGTTCCAGACCATTCTTCTCTTCACTTACACACTAGGGATTCTATCTACAGTCTACCGCTACAGTATATGAATCGGAGTAAATTGATACAACAATTGTGCTCGGAAGATCTACTTACAATTTTCTATTCCACGCAATTAATTCTCGCTTGTCGCGACCGCCGTGAACTTCAACTCTCGAGCTTAATACAGAAAATTGACTTCGTTTAATCCTATCCAGGCTTCGTTTTCTTCACAGAGTTGAAAATTCAACTCGGCAACAACCGCGACGAATCCATCGCGTTTCGACAGTGCGCGGCGCACGAGATTCCTTAGAATTTTCCGAGTTTCACGCGGTCAGATAGTTAGTCAAAAAATGCAGAACTTATCCTGACTCATTCGGAGATTTCTTTATTGTCCATTCGAGGAATTGCGCATTCACATGAATAATTCATTACTGTCGTTCATCTTCGAGGATTCTGCATTTTTCGATATAAAAGTTTACGCAGTCGATAGACAGAGTGATTTCGGTTTTATACAATAGTTACTATGACTATACGTGGTTTATACATGAGTAAATAACAGGGTTTTCAGTACATCGTGAATACAACGCTAGGGATAATAGTTTCGTAGAGTGACACCTAGTTTTTCACTTTAACATAGTACACACAGCCCATTAAATGCGCGTCTATGTATTAAGGCAAGTAACACTTTATATTCGTACCTCGTAATCTATAACCTTCCGTCTAAATTTACTTCTTCTAAGTTTACTGCATCGGGCCGTTCTTGGTATTCGAAGAAATAAAAAAATGCTTGTGTGCTTCTGGAAGCGTTTCGCACAATGGAAGATATCGAGATGTACTCAATCAACAGCGCGGATAAAACGTGCGCGACTGTTAGCAATGACAAAGAAAAAACTGGACAACGTCCAACAATCGAACAAAGCAATTGATTCTACTCGCGTGCAGTAAACTTCGTAACGAGCTATCGGTCTTTTCTCCGCTAATATAAACAACTCGTGAGAACGCGGTGCGAGACATTTGATATTTTTCGTCGGACGTAAGTAAAAGTGCTAGGCGATCGTGGGCACTAGGCAGATCGTAGAATTCATTTTCTTTTCATATTGCGCAAAGGAGCAAAATATACGAAATTCGAGAGCAATTCTTCAAATCTCGCTGGTTCGTTTCATTCACGCATCTCATTCGCACACACCGATTGGCCCCAGTACCACGTATAGCACAGTTCGTACAATATATCTTTCAATCAAGCACTCTTACCGCATTCACGCTAAACGCACCAGGAAGATTTGAATCGAGCCTGTGACCATTATCTCTTTTTTCGGTTATCACCGTTACGGCTGTCCGCTCAGCCTATCGCTTCACAGCAGCTCATTTTTCTTTTGATTAGATCAAACGCTTATGTTTACTGAACAGGTGTAATCGAAAATGTAATTGTAAAATTTGATTGTAAACGATAATTGAGCCACACTTATGATTCACAAATCGTCCGAAGGACAATCATGGAGGAGAATTACGGTATAAAAAGAGATCGTACATATGCTGTAAAAAAACTGAGCAGTTGTACAGTCAGCTTTTGTACAGAATACAGAAATGTCGTCTGCACCCACGTAGAGTCTCATCGTTATCTTATTTGAGTTGCGGCGTTTTCTTCTGCCCTAAGAGTTTTGTTCGCAAAATATTGAAGTGTCCGTGTACCTGGGTGACTTGGGCCTTGAGAGAATCAGCGAGCTGTTTCTGCAATTGCTGAACCTCCAGAATATCTTGACGCAGAGTCTGATATTCCTCCTTTACCTGCGTAACCGAGCGTAGGAGTCTCAGCACGGATACCTGTACAGATAAATATGAGAGAGAGATTTAATATTAATATGCCAATTATGTTCTGACTTTTAACTGTGCAACACAGTTTAATAGCATGTTTAATTATTATCATTAGTAAAGCACTGCAATTAGCACTGAGTTAATAAACCTTGAAAGCAGATGCAAACACAGATAAAATGATCCTAAAAACAACATATGTAACTAAGCCTTATGAGGACACACAAAAATTGGATCACCTGTGTCCACATTTTACCACATTGACACACGCATGAAAAATCAGAGGAAATAAAAATACTCTGAACACCGTTCAGAGGAAAACAGCGTTACAAGTAAAACTGTTACATTGAGCACCGTTGAAACGTAACACATTATTAATGCTGGAACATATGTTTCAATGTATACAATCTCTTTACTCCATAAATGTTCAACCAATTTTGCCCTAAATTCCAACTTCCCACGAAATCGCGATTAAAAATATTTCGTGACGTAGATTCACCGTAAAACATTGCGACCTATGAATTAATAGTCAAAAGGACGCACCTCATTTTCCGGGTCCTGAAATTCCTTCTCGAAGGCGTCGATCCTCCAGGTGATCATGCCAACCTTCGCGTCGGCTTCCTTCACCTTCAAAAGGAAAAACGAAAATTGAAAATAAACAACAGAAAATGTGTCACGAGTAAACACACCGAAAGCCGAAAAATTCCGAGCCTCGACAGGTTAACCGTCAAAGCGTCGGTCGACTCACACTCTGCTCGAGATGCACGATAGCCGATTCCATCGCGCGACGATTAACGCGTATTCGCACGTTAACGCGGTGGGATCAATCGGCGAGACGCGAACGCGGAGTCCGTATGTGCGGAATGTTATTCTAATGCCTGGGTCGGCGTTGATTTTGACCTCGGGTCGTCGGGAGAGCCGCTCTCGCATCTGACCGCGACTACCGGGTATTTCAAAAGCCGCTTGGGCGTCAAACGGCTGGTGGCAGCACCGTCGATTTGCGCGCCGCTTTGACGTCAAGTGCGCGGCTGACGATGACGTAGTCAAGTGCGCGCAGCTGCCCGCGGTCATGCGGAGGATGAATCGCGCTCTCCCAGATGCATCTCCGCGGCTAAAATTAATATGTGCATGCATTGAATGAGCATGTTACCCATGCACGTATAATCGACACAGAGCGAGAGCGGACGACGCGTCACCCGCTCGATCGATATCAGCGGTCCCTGCGTACAGTTTTTAAATGAACGATTAAAGAATTAGAAAAAAAGGAAAACAATCTCTGTACGCGAGAGACCGACGTGAAACTGACGACCCTAAACGACGCATTTGTTAATCATAATGAGAAGAGAAAAAAAATTACAAACACAAAAAACGTTCTTTCAAGGCGAACCGCAGTGTAAACAATGGGTGAATGATGGGAGCAAACAACAGAAAAAAGGAACGCAAAAATAGATTCTAATTGGGGCGCGATCATTAAGCCCTCAAAGAATTCTCAAGGGGCTCTGTGAAAGACCCCGTAGACGGTGCTAGAAGGGAAAAATCAATGGAGGATGAATGAGACGGAAGCTACAGAAAGTGCTATCCGGTGCTTCATATATATATATATACTATATATATGTATATACGTACGTATATGCCAAGATGTTGCGGTCGACATACAGAGCAGTTAATGGACCTTCGCAAAATAAACTTTGCGTGGAGTCTATTCATTCTTTCTCCCCCCCTTTTCATGGTTATAATCCAGGGAAAGTGCGCGCGTTAATGCAAAGGAATGAAATGGGATTCCCGGCCGCGCGGCGAAATAGTTTATAGCCTCGAGTGAGTTATTATCGCCGAGTGAAAAAAAAAAAAACGTCGTTGCAAAGTATCTATGCAAATTCATTTCTAGGAATGGCCTGGAAGGCCTAGGACTTAGGACCGGTTTAGCGCGATACTATTGTTCTCATAATCGCCCTCGCCTCGTATATATATTCGAGGAAATAATCGAACAAGACTTGTACGTCACTATCTCGAAGGTTTCGTGTACTTCTTTCCGAGCAGCTGATATCGCGCTCGTGTTTGCGAAGAGGGGTCAGATCTGCAAGGTGGTTGAGATAAGGAAAACCCGTTTCGTTGGGCAACGCGATTCGTCCGGCGTCCCTATAGTCAATGCCACGTTGCCGTTTAATCACGAGTCACCATCGTCTAAGCAATCGGGACTTCCGATCGATATATTTTATTGCCACGTCCGCCGCTGGATACACAAACTACGACAAACGATTATAATAAACGCCGAAGGGTCCTCGGCTCGCTGAAATCTCGAGTGTAAACACGGCGGACACGGCGCTCTATATATCCTCGTATCTTTGTTTATCTCTCGGGTCGATGCACGCGCCAATGTCACAGTCACTGGAGTCTCTATCGCGTTTACCACCGCGCTCGGCAGATCGCGAATCTTGAGGTCGTCGATAAATCCTGGAAAAGATTTCGAGCCGACCATTCGCCTCGGGGAAAAAATCTCCCGACGACTACGTACGGAAAATGTGTATATGTATATAGATGATTCAGGATCTATTGCGTCGCGGTCTTGAACACTTTATTAACCGGGACAATCCCGGTTAATAACTTCATTGCCAGACACTCGCTACGTGTCAAAGCAAACGTCTCCCTCGTCTTCGAGTGGCCATCGGCGAGGTTCTTTTTTTTCTCTCTTTCTTTGAATTTCGCGAAGGTGTCGAGCTACCGCAAAATCCGAAAACGATTTACCTTCAACCGGCGTCACGCGGGATTGTCGATCGTCCGGGACCTTGGACGCTCTCAATTGCTTTCCTTACCGTTTTTTTTTGCATTGGAAGAGGAAGTAAAAAGGCGAGGAGAAAGAGAAAGGGTTTTCGGCAAGGATTTCGCGCGCAAAGCGCCTGGAATATCGCGGAGTGTACGATGTTTGTTCGCGGAGGAAATTAGCATGTGAATAAGACTGGCTCGCGCCGAGTCGTTGACATCGACGGACGCGAAGTGTCGAGGAATTATGAAAAAGGCCGCGCGGCTCCGCTTATGCTTTAATATTTTTTTCTCTCTCTCTCTCCAAGTGGATGGGACACGCCTACGCTTCGGATATCTGTTTCGCGTTCGATTTCGTTATCGCGTGGTAGCTAAAATTATCCGCCGAAACGGAGGGCAATGTCACGAGAAGGAGGCGAAGTCAAAAGCCAAAAAAACGAGTTTCTTCACAGGGGCGCGCGGTGGGCGATGAGGCGAGGAAAAAAAAACACCTACAAGCGCGGTATAATCGTCTTCGCGCGTCTCACGCGCTTGCAACCACCGCGCGACGACGGCCGGTCTTACGCCTTGGCGCGGCGGTATAATAAATTTGAACTTCCGGTACCCAAAGTCCACGGTTATCAGCGGTGGCCCCGATACTTCCGTATGGGGCTTTTGAGATTGGCGCGAAATCCGAGGGAGGGGAAGCCCAGGTGACTTGGAACTTGTATAAAGACACCGATCGCCCATCGGAAGTTCGTCAGTTTTCTTTTCGAATCCGAAAAGTTCGCGGATTCGCCGGGAACGCATTTTCCCTTCGTGGCTTTTTCTGGTTGTTCGCGAAATCGGCGGTTTATAGAAGGTTAGCGATTTGTCGTTGAGTGTAATTTTGGAAAAATCTTAAATGGAATTTGAACAAAAAATAAAAAACCGAAAAAATGGAACATTTTTGGAAATTTTAGTAAGAACCTAATTAGATTTTTTGTTATTTTTGGTCGATAGTAAAAAATGGGTTTTCGCTTGTTGCTCCTGTCGAGCGTTCTCCTCGTCTCCGGCCTGGCGAACGCCTGGCCCTTCTTCCGTCGTCGCGACGTCTTCGACAACGGGGTCGACGGCGACGACGGTCTGCACGCTCGTCTAGCGCATCTCGAGGAGACGATGTTTGGCCTGCCGAGCAACGCGACCGGCGAGAGGGTCGCCGAGTGGCACGTCGGCGCGGAGGTCAATCCTGAGGAGCTCGGGGAGTACGCCGAGGGTGACATTCTGTTTCCGCTGGCGATGGCGCGGAACGGACTCGTCGCGCAGAGTTCCCGATGGCCTGGCGGCGTTGTGCCTTACATGCTCAGTCCTTATTTCAGTAGGATATCTTCCCAAATCATATAATAATTTTTTTTTACAGACAATAATTTTTATAAGAATTATTGCAAACTATTTTTGTTATTACCTAAAAAAATATTTTTAGAAATTGTCAAAAACAATTATTAACAAAAAAAAAAAAAGTTTTTTGAGATTGTTAAAAACAATTATTAACAAAAAAATGTTTTTGGAAATTGTTAAAAACAATTATTGAAAAAAGTTGTTTTTGGAAATCGTTAAAAACAATTATTGAAAAAAGTTGTTTTTGGAAATTGTGAAAAACAATGATTGAAAAAAGTTGTTTTTAGAAATCGTTAAAAATAATTATTGATAAAAGTTATTTCTAGAAATTGAAAATGAAAAAAGTGATAGTTAATAATAATTATTAATAATAATTGGAAAAGTTATTTCTAGAAATTGAAATAATTACGGTGATTCCCAGAAATAGTTAGAAAAACTTTTGAAGAATAATGATTTCTAGAAAAACATTAGAAACATTAATTGAAAAAAATGTATTTCCAGAGTCTATTTAAAGAAACTGTTTTTTTTTAGACCCAACGCAAAAGCAATTGATCATGGACGCCATGGCCGACTACCACACGCACACGTGCATAAGATTCAAGCCCTACACGGGCGAGGAGAGTGACTACATTAGGATAACAGCGGGAAACACCGGTTGTTGGAGCAGCGTGGGTCGGGTCGGCGGGGCTCAGGACGTGAATCTTCAGGTGCCCGGGTGCGTGACGAAAAAGGGAACTGTGATACACGAGCTCATGCACGTCGTGGGTTTCCTTCACGAGCAGAGCAGATACGAGAGGGACGACTACGTCACGATACAGTGGAACAATATCATGGCGGGTGAGCGAAGGAGGAGTTTGTTGACTCTTCGTCCGTTGTTTCTTTGTTCACGAGCTGCTGCACGGTTAAAAGTGTTTTGCAATTTAGCGCATACCGGGGCACAAAGCTCCCGTGCGTGTCTCTGGCATATTAAATTTAACAGCAACGCGCAGTGTGGAATTAAATTGTCACGGTGTATTAAACTTTTTGCGTTAACGCACGGATCGTTTAACGTTACGACACACTTTGGATATCCGATTTAACGTACCGGAGCGTGATTGAAAATTAAACACAGCGATAATGACTAATTTCCATTTTTTTTCTTAAATTCTCGCTTCGAAAATTTGGAAAATAATGGTCAAACGAGTGGTTCACAATTTTCACGATGACACTTGACATTTATAACTCATTTTGACATAAAAAATGTGTGATGTTTATGAGGAGACGATAATGAAATATTACCACTTAATTCCATGCAAAGTTTTTAGATCATTTTTGCCGACGCAGTGAAAATATTTTTTTTGCTCGAAAATAATTCGTCAAATTTCCATTCGAATATTCGATTACATTTTTTGATTCCAGGCCGTGCGGGAAACTTTGAAAAATCAACGAAAGAGACGTCCGACGCTTTTGGCGTTGGATACGATTACGGTAGCGTGATGCACTACTCGCCGAACGCGTTTTCGGTAAACGGTCGGCCCACCATAGTCCCCAAGGTGAGAGAGACTTCTCGTTAGCATAATACCATATCTTTATTAATTTTTTTCTACAAATACGAAAGGAAACGGCGATCCGACGCTCCGCGCGCGGACCGATTGCACAAACATTTTTTTCTGCGCGTGTGAATCAACGATCTGTCTTTCGCAGGAACCCGGCGGTTTGTTGAACCTCATTGGCGAGATATTCCAAGGCAAGACGAAGGCCGTTCTCGGGCAGCGCGAGGGATTCAGCAAACGCGACATCCAGAAGATTCGCAGGATGTACAAGTGCGGCAGTCGAAGCCGCTACTACGATTGATCGGCTGTCGAGTCTCGGTCACCCACGAGTCATGGACCCCGGACGCGAAAATCGAGCACCTCATTTCCTCGGCTCTGACTCCCCGCAAATTACGCGCACCGAGTCGCAGCTTTTTGTTCATTTTTTTTTCTCTTGCAAAAACGTCGTTTTTTTCGTCTCCGTCAATTATCCCGGGGCTACAGCGCGCGCTTTTTCCTTATTATGGCTCTCAACGTGTGTTGGTCGTCGTCTGACGATCCTGTGCCCTGGGAAGAAGAAGAAAAAAAAAATTACGTGTAGTCAACCAAAGCTAACTTTACGGATTAAGATTTATATACAAATATATATAATATCACTTAATGATTATAGCTGGAGAGCTAAACGGCCGGCAGATGAAATCTGACGTCCGTCATGTGTCTCGAATGCGATTCCAATCAGTATTAAAATGTATGCTAAAGTGTTTATTAATTATATGAATTCGCAAATAACAAGACGCTGTATCTTATTTCCTCGTACCTGATGATTCGACCAGAAGCATTCGGTGAAGTGTCGAGCTCGCGAGCACGGATCCTCCTGCTCGGCTAAAAACATAAATACAAAAAATGACATTGATATATACGGGGGGAACGTTTAATAATCGTCACGTCGCCCGCTCGAGAAGACCCTGACCTATTGTTATGCACTTGTGAAGCAACAAGCCGCGATCGTTCAGCGTCAAATTGGCTCTCTGCATCCACAGCTGGATCTTGTGGAGCCTGAAGTTACCGTGGCGATCCATCTGCAATCGCGTTTCAATGTGAATTAGCAGGCAATTTTTTTTTGTTTTTTTGAGGCTGTGTAAAAAGTTTTGGCTGTGCACTTTTAACTCACCCATTTGAATTCGTTGTATATGCAGAGCAGAAAGCACTGTAAGCACGAATGAGTTATAATTATTTCGCAGTTATAAAAAAACGTAATTAAAAAAACGTAATTAAAAAAACATAAAAATGTCAAAATGTAAAATAAAACGTTGACGCATCTCAAAGATATTTTTCGTGTGCAAACGCATTTGGTATGCATACCAAAATAAATCCAGGCCAACGAATTTTTCGTCGAAATATTTTCGATATCTGCGAGATTGTATCATATCTTTTTTAAATTTATATACATTCTCTGACCGTGGGAGATCGGACAATCGCGCGACCATCCGAAGAAGATGGGATTCCCGATACGTTTTATCTGGCCGACATTTGTTGACAATTGCAGCGCATCTAATCGTCAACGAGGAAGGAATTCGCAGCCCGCGATTGCTGCGGTTACCAAGTCAGATATTCTTTTTCTCTCTTGTGTACGCGACACTCGCGAGGTAATCGAAAGTCCCCGATGGCCAAACGGACGAGACACAACTTTGACGGGAAATAGTCGTTCGAGTCGGACAATATCGAAAATGTGGAATCGAGAAATTCTCTCGACGTTGCAACGAATCGAACGGTCGAGAGCGCAGTTTGCGGTTTCCAGCTATTCCACTGGATTCGTTTTAATTCTTTTTTTTTTCTCTATATCGATTTCACCGTAAACTTTGCCGAGTATCGAAATGGTAGTTTTCGTGTTTTAAGTATTTTATGGTCCGTCTAGCATGCCGGTCGATATTTACCGAGAGCTCCCGCGAATGACTCTCCAGACTCTCGAAGTCGTGATGCATCATGTAAGCGTTGAATACGCCGAGATCCACGGGGTCGGTGGCATTGCAGACACGCACGACCGCGATATCGTCTTTGATTCCCTATAATAAAAAAATGTAATATTTGTGCACGCAATCTTCCGATAGGATTGCAGCCCGCGATTACGATTTTGTGACGCAACGAAATTTGCGTCACCACTAATAAATGCTGCTAGTCGATGTCGCATGTTTCTATGACATGAAAACTCTAATTTGCGTCAGACTGCATCCCGCGACTCGCCGTTTGACGCAAATGCATCCCACGTGGGGGAGAACGAAACCAAAACAGAGACGAATTTGCGAAATTTCGAACAATGTCCCGCAATATCGACAATAAACGAAATATAAAATAACAATGAATGGCGAAAATTACGGTCATTTTTTATTCCGCGTAACAATGAGTCACGATTATTATACATTCTTTTCAACGCTTTTTCACTCGAAAATATTAAATTTCCTTGTTTTTTTTTTATTTACATTTTTACGCAAATGAAATTCCCAATCAGCAGCGAATAATAAACCAAAAATAAATCTACCATGACCCATTTTTGTACAAAAATAAACGTTCAACTTACCGACGAACTGGCAAAGTGGACGCCGACGAGGGCCAATAAACCCACTAGAATCCACGAGGTCTCACTGATTCTCAGCATCGTGTCAAATTCTCAAACCGCACAGATCGTTCAATTAAGCTACCAGAAATCGTCAAATTTTTCTACCGCCTGATTAATATCTCCCAGTCGCGACTGGACCGCGTAAATAAATCGTCGCCTGACCGATTCACCGGTGTTCAGAGTCTCCCGAATAAATAATATATCTGCGCCTCGCGTTCCCAGCGCGTCGTACGTAGATATCAGAAGTCGAACTTCGTATCGGCAGTCGTCGACCCGACGATGTCTTTTTCGTCACGCGGAATTTTCGTATCACCGTCGAAAATACAAACCGTCGCGATTGTTCGCGCAGCCTCGAGGCTCGTCGACCCGGAGCCGCGCGCGCGTGTAGCAAATCCGCTCAAAAACTCAAAAACGCCGGGCGACTCGTCTTGGTCCAGCGTAGTACGACGAATAAATTCGAAAAGTCGAAGATCGACTCGGATCGCCCGCGCGATTTTTACAAATTACAAATCGTCACGGTTGTTCCCCGCGGTATATCGAGGCATCCGTCGAGTCGTGCTGAGCGCGTGCAAAAATCCTCGAAGCTCAGTCGATGGGCAACTCGTCGGTCCAGCGCACGACCAATATTCGAAAAGTCCGAGATTGACTTGGATTCCCCGCGCGAGCAGCGTCGACGAGCGAGTGAACGAAACGGCGAGAGAACATTGGATCGATCATATCAATGGTATATCGACGACCACGACGACGGGACGACCGTGTGAAATACTTTTGAGGAATTGCGCGTCTTCGCGAGCGGTTTTTGTGTCGAGTGTCCGGGAGGCGATTGCGACGATCCACGTATAAGTCGAGCGTATAAACACAAACGCGACCTACTGGTGTCGAAACCGCGACTGACGCCGCTTGATCTCTCGCTCTCGTCCCCCAACGAGCGCGGGGAGTCTGTTACACTATGCTGACCGTGCTCTCGACGTACTTGAGGCGCTCGTGTACGTCGAGTGTCTGAACCGCGATAAGACGCCACCTCCGTGTACTTCCTTGAGCATCCCGTCCTTATCACGTGTGTCTCACACGTTTCAATCCCTGGAAAGTCCATCGACGTCAAGATTCTTTTTTTTTCCCTCGAATCTGTCCGCCACTGCCACTCGAACACACGCGAGAGATAATCGCGAAATGTCGATGCGGAAAAGGTGCGAGCTATATAGATCCGCGATTATCGGACTCGCTGATCGGATCGGGGAATCAGATTGCGCGAATTGAGTGAAATGTAATTGGGAATATTTTCTACGTGCATTTGTGACTCTTGAGGGTGGATTATAGGAGACACGAATTGCAAGTAGGATCGGATCGGGGAATGAGATAAACACGAATTGAGTGAGATGTAATTGGGAATATTTTTTCGTGTATTTTTTACTCTTGAGGCTGGATTAGGAGTCATGAATTGCTAGTAGGATCGGATCGGGGAATGAGATATAAACAATTGAGTGAAATGTAATTGGGGATATTTTCTACGAGTATTTGTGACTCTTAAGGCTGTATCAGGAATCACGAATTGCAAGTAGGATCGGGTCGGGGAATGAGATAAACAATTGGGTGAAATGTAATTGGGAATATTTTCTATGTGTATTTGTGACAATTAACCGGATTAGGCTGGATTAGGAACTTCAAATTGCAAGTAGGATCGGATCGAGGAATGAGATAAACAATTGAGTGAAATGTAATTGGGGATATTTTCTACATGCATTTGTGACTCTCAAGACTGGATGAAGAGTCACAAATTATAAGAGTGACCAAATCGAGGAATCAGATAAACACGAATTGAGTGACACATAATTGTGAATATTCTCTACGTATATTTGTAACTCTTAACGTTTGATTACAGCGAGCTGCTTCGTGGGGTTTTTGTACATAGTCGTGCGTAGTAGTTGTGCGTTATGCAATATAACGCGGTTGATTTTTTCGGCGGAAGCGTCGAGACGAGCGCCACGTCGGCGCGCCGCGTGATCGCCCGGAGACTGAACGAGGTAATGACGAACGGAGGATCGTGTTGCACTCGAGAAAAATCATCGGTTTGCATCGGACGAAAAATTTCGCCGCATCGAAATCCGCTTAGAACGAGAGGCGACGTCGTTTGTCCTCCATGATTCCCGCTTGCGAAAAGGAATTCTCGCGTCAAACGGATTTTCCGCAGGCTCCAGACGAAACGACCGCTCGAATCGTCTCTTTACGTTTTCGTTTGGAGCAAGCGGAAAACCTGCTTGTCCCGAGAGGACAACAAACGTATCAAACCAATTCGGAACAAACATATCAAACCAATTTTTTCAACTCTCGTTTATTGTTATTGTGCGCTTCAATGAGGCAACCAAAGAATTTGGTGTAAGTGAAAATGCTGCACAATCGCGTCGTACAGCAATTTGAGTGAATTTGGTACCAGCGGAAAAGGTATACGAAGACGATTTTATTCTTCAATCAAGCGGATTCCGATGTACTCGAAGCCGTTTTGAACCAGATGACCCGCTTGACACAAGCGGAATCCAGTCGGCGTCAAGACGATTTTTCTTAGGGTGATATTATAACGGCGAACAGCGTACGTGAATAAGAGTGTGGGGCGCCTATGTTTACGCGGCACCCCCCATACATCAGCGCAATCGTTCGATACAGCCGCGGTACAAAACTCGGCACACACATACTGTATATAGCGATAAACGGAGGAGACATATGCACGCCCAGCCTCGCTGGTGTGGAGTTATCGTCGGCCTAGTCCCGTCTCGCTGCGTCTCGGACATAGTGCAAGCGATAAGGATCGCCCGACGATCGCGTACTTCGCGCACATCGTCAAAAATTTCGCGCGTAGAAAAATAATTGGTCGGCCTGCCTCGAGGTTGGATCGACCGATTGACTTTGGAGCCAGTTGGTACCAGCGTAATTGTTTGAACGAATAACCAGCTAATTAATTTATTGACCACAATTGGCCCAACTAATCCAACCACAGTTGGTAATCCAACCACAGTTGGTTGGTTTAGTTGGATGCTGGACCACTTGCTAACGTCGTATTAATTGGCTGAGCCTGTTACAAGGGATTAATTAATTGGACGTGCAGATTGCCGCCAATTGATTAACCGCTGTAACTCATTGGAAACAACTGACTAATTGCTACAACCAAACGGCGCCGACTAATGAATCGGGGCAACAAATCGATACCAGCTAATCAATCGGTATAAATAATTGGAGGCAACTGACCAATTGCGACAGGCAATTGACACTGACTGATTGTTAATCGGTGCAATAAACTGGCATCATCTGATCAATTACATTAACGACAAAAATGTTACCAACTGATTAATTCGCCCAAACAACCGATTCGCCAGCCAAACTGATTCCATCGCTCGAAACCCATCCAACCAATTACTCCCTCCAACGCGTATCTATAGTTATGTATACTCTACACGCGAAAAATAATGCAAAACGCGAGAGATCGACGAAGTAGTAGTCGTCCCGCGATCGCCGCAAACAAGTCCGTCCGTCTCTATTTGCCTAAACTATTGCCGAGCCACTCGCGCTTGATGAAGTCGGCGCATCGCTCGCCGATCATGATCGCCGGGGCGTTCGTGTTGCCCGACGTCACGCGGGGCATTATGCTCGTGTCGGCGACGCGAACGCCGCGCACGCCGCGCACCCTGAGACGGTTGTCGACGACCGCGAGCGGATCGCCCTTGTGGCCCATCTTGCACGAACCCGCCTGGTGATTCTCCGGCGACGTCTCGTGCTTTATCGCGCACTCCCAGTAGGCGTCGCAGCCGAACTTCAGGTGCTCGCAGTTCTTCACCGGCGTGCGGTCCAGCGTGAAGCCGTACTTCTGCAGGGTCTTCGTCTCGGCCAGACGTATCGCGAACTTTATTCCCTCGATGAGGCCGCGAACGTCGTCCGGGTGGGTCAGGTACTTGGGGTAGATTCTCGGCTTGGAGAGCGGATTGCTGTCGCGCAGCTTCAGGTAACCGCGACTCTGCGGATGCAGCAGGGTCGGAATTATGTAGATGGTGCGATTCGTGCCCTTCTTCTCGCCAACCATTCCGGTCTCGGCACAGTCGGCCAGGTAACCGCCGAATATCAGCTGAACGTCCGGGTGATCGGCCCTCGGGTCCGCGTATTTCGTGTTTATCATCGCAGTCACCTCCGATATACCTGGCGAAATAAAATGGAAGATTATTATTCTTATTCTTATTCTTATTCATATTCTTATTTTTATTCTTATTTTTATTCTTATTCTTATTCTTATTCATATTCTTATTTTTATTCTTATTTTTATTCTTATTCTTATTCTTATTCATATTCTTATTTTTATTCTTATTTTTATTCTTATTCTTATTCTTATTATTCATATTATCATTATTATTATTATTTCGCGCCTGACCAGCCAGTTTCATAACAGCGGGTATTGATTTTGGGTGATATGAATAGCAGGATGAGCGGCCGTTATATTTCGGCGCGTATTATTAATTATTAATTAAACACGGGGCGCTGGATATATCGGCTTACTAACTTGTTACTTCGATATTGTTTGGGCGCGCGCGCACCCTCGCCCTATTATTGTATCACGTTCGATACGCATTGTCAAATACCGCCCACAATATCCCGCCACCTGGTCATGGACTTTCAATTAAAACTCCGCACACACACAAACACACGACGGGGTCTACGGGATGACGGGGAATATGTGGAATTTGAAATTTGTATCGTGAGTCTCGCGCACTCGTCGCGGCGTTGAGGGATTGAATGCCAGGTATTGAAATTACGGCGGAAATTGGTGGTTAATTTTCCAACGCAGTTGATGAATTTTGCGCGAATAAAGTTTGTGTCGCATCGACGCGCGACGTTCTACATCGGAATTCGAAGAATTTACGAGAGATCGTTCGATAAAATCGTGAGAATTTTGAGAATTTGTTATTTTTTTTAATTCATCAAAATTGTTGTTCACAGACGGGATTGTCAGAGTTCAGACGGGATTCCGAAAATACGAGTGTCCAATTAACGCGAACGAAAATCGACAGGTGTTTCGCACCCGAAGAAAAATATTGTTGAGACAAGCGTTCGCCAGACCGAGAGCGTAATTACACTGTGGATTTATGTGAAGCATAATTCTGCTTCCGGCCAGGCGCACCGAGCTTGTCTCGAGAATAATTTTCACCCGACTCGCAGGAGGCTATAAAACGATTTTGAAATCCTAACAACGCTTACGATAAAACCGCACACAGCTGCGGTGTAATTATCCCGCCACTCATGAGTGATATTAGGAAATAAAAAAAAATGCTGGCCGCAGCAGTAGCGGCGAGAAAAATAGATCTGACCATACGAGTAATACCAACTGTCGTTGCGCTCGCGAGAGTGTCGTGTCATTGTCCGTTAGGCCAACAAAAAGCAGATCATATTGGCCTTGGGCTAATTTAATCACACCCGAGTGTCGCACCTCGGGCTTCGAATCACCGTAAGTAACTGTCGCTCGAGTAACGACGACCCAAACAGAAAAACTATCGGCCCCATGAACGAATATAATATTCCTTCACGGGGT
Organism: Pimpla rufipes; assembly: GCA_963932165.1. NCBI lineage: Eukaryota > Metazoa > Arthropoda > Insecta > Hymenoptera > Ichneumonidae > Pimpla > Pimpla rufipes. The sequence goes on from OZ010635.1 coordinate 15,882,237, forward strand.
TTAAATATCAAAATCGAATGAAAAACTCTTGTTAATTACACTCGCAAAACTCGTGTCTCTGACCTTTGTCAAATGTCATCATACGCGGGCGTCGAACCTCGGGCTACGAATCGTTATGATTAACCGTCGTTCCTACACCAACGATCCAAATTGGTCCCGCGAACGAATGATATAAGCAAATAAAAAAAAAACAACCCTGGTAGCATCGACGAGAAAAACAGATGAGTCTACAGGTATCCAATTATCGTTACGCTCGCAAAAATCGTATCATCGGCGTTTGTCAAATGTCGAGCGTCGAACCTCGGGCTGCGAATCGTTATGATTATAATCGTCGTTCATACACCAACGATCCAAATTTCGAAACGACACGAGCTGCGCGTCACTATTGGTCCAATGAACGGATGAGATTAGCAAGTTAAACAAAAAACAAAACCCTGGTAGCCGCGGCGAGAAAAACGGACCGCAGTCCACGGGTATCAGATTCTCGTTACGTTTGCAAAAATCGTATCATTCGCGTTTGTCAAATGTCATGATATACGCGAGAGTCGAACCTCGGGCTGCGAATCGTTATGATTAACCGTCGTTCATACATCAACGATCCAAATTTCGATACTAAACGGGCTGCGCGTCACTGTTGGACCGATGAACGAATGATATTAGCAAAATAAAAAAAGCTGGAAGCAGCGGCGATAAAAATCGTATCATTGGCCTTCGCCAAATGTCATGATATACGCGAGCGTTGAACCTCCTCGCACGGAAAAGAAGTATATATGAAAATGTATTTGGAATATACAATTTTTCGGACGATAATATGATAAAAATATATTTTGGATATACCTTAGATCTATTTTTTACTCGCATAGATTTCGTATACATCCTAAAATAGATCCGACATATACAATTTTTCGGAAAAATAGATCTTTTATATCCGGAATAGATTTTTTTTTTTATATATCTCGCGTATACTTTACTTCCGTATGGGTCCGTCTACTAATCGTTATGATTATAACCGTCGTTCATACATCAACGATCCAAATTTCGATACTAAACGGGCTGCGCGTCACTATTGGACCGATGAACGAATGATATTAGCAAATAAAAAAAAGCCTGGTAGCAGCGGCGATAAAAATCGTGTCATCCGCCTTTGTCAAATGTCACGATGTACGCGAGTGTCGAACCTCGGGCTGCGAATTGTTATGACTAACCGTCGTTCATACACCAATCGATCCAAATCGAGGAGCGACGCATAAGCGCGTCACTGTTGCCACTCCCGTGAATTCCAATTTCGCGACAACATGAATAATGTCTCTGATTAACGTTGCCCACCCTCGAAGCCCCCTAAGCCTCGGTATCGGCTTATCGCGCGCTCCCCGTCAGAATCGGATCTCCATTCCTCGGTTATCGCGCCGAGAGATCTTTCGCTTCTGCCACCATCGACGGGAAAAGCGAGCCGGGTCTCTCGCAGATTTTCAAAGCACGATTCGACGTGTCTCTCATGAAAAAATAGCATATTGCAGGTGTACGGAAAAATATATTGTATAAAATGTATTCTGCCCAAAAAATTCGATAAGTTATATGAAATATACGCAAGCAAAAATATATTTAAGGTGTTTCCAAAATAGGGTGAGTCGACCAGTGAATAAACAGTGACCAGTAAATGGACACTTTCCACAAGATGATGTACATAAAAAAACGTCCATTCACTGGGTTTTGTCGCCTGCTTAACTGTCCATTCATTGGCCGATTCATCCTATATTCAAAATGTATTTTTATTATTATTATCGTCCAAAAAGTTGGATACGTCAGATATATTTTCGTGTATATTTTTTTTCTATGGGGGGTGGGGGGTTTGGATATTTTCCTGAACGAAACGACGCGCTCGCTGGCAGCTATGGCCTCCCATATCTGTTTTCCCATACCAATTTTCGATTACGAGTTTCGCGAACGAAATTTCGATTACGAGGCTCGGCGGAAAAAGAAAACAAGCCGACGACGCCGGGGGGCGCGAGGTATCCGCGGACGCCGCGGCTCCGGCTCCTTTGAATCGCTTCGGGGTACGTTTGAGCGAGTTTTGTGCTCGTGAAAGGTGTGTTTATGCGTTCGCGGCCGCGGGAGATACGTAAACGGAAATTCCGCTCTCGGGGATAGCGCGAAAATAGCGCGGGGCGAATTTTAATAATTATCATGAATATAGTTTGTTTATTAGTTATATAGGCGTTCGAAATATCGTTAGAGCGGCACGAGAGGCGATTTCGTATACGGTGGTTAATTAATTGGGCTAATTAGCGATGGACTTTCGCGATTTTTAACGAGAATTCGAGCTGTCGACTCGCCACGAACGAATCGGGTTACGACGACGCGCGATAAATTAGATCGAATACGCGGAAGAGACGAGCGACGATGCAGTCGCGTTTGGGTTCGGATGGCTTGCGCTTCTTTTTTCTTTTTTTTTTTTTGCGCGCGCGATACTCGCGTGTGTCGTCTCGATAAATTTGTGGTATAAGCGGCGAAGGGACCGCGCGACGGCCACGAATCGGAAAAGTTATTGCAACACGAACGCGTCGCTCGCGAACGAGATGATTGCGCAATGCGCTTTCACTGTACGCGGGTAAAATACTCTCGCGAGATTCGTCGAGACGCCCTGCGCGCGTCGTCGCTGCTCCCGGGGACCCGAAGTCTGCGGTCCGAGATACACGCGACTCGGGCTCGCGTTGATTAATAAACACTTTAATGCGCCACGACGACTCAGGATAAATCGGCCGTTTTATTATCTCGTTGACGTGCGACTTTTCGACGGGAGGGGAGGAGGGTCGGCGGTAAATCGAGTGGAAACGTATTGAAAAAAATTAATATAGACAAATTCTCGTGGAAAAAAAATAAGATGAAAAATTGTCGGTATCTAAAGACGATTGAATTATTTTGCCGATTGGCAAAAAGTCACCGGTATTTTTGTCGAACGCGAATTTATGATTTTGTTTGTTGCAGTGGGTTTTTTCGTCCGTAGAATCTGTTGTTTTTTGGTAGATTTGCGTAACGACACAATTTTCAAGAATTTTTCAGTCCACGTTTTTCCCTAAACATTCTCGTTCTCTTACTCGTTATATCTGTTTTACCGACCACGACTGACGTTCGAAAATGCAACTGACAAGAACGCGAATGCCATTAAGTCGGAAAATTTCCCTACTCAATTTTTCAAGCAGGCGCGACGACGAACGACGACGACAAAATTCGCCACGACCACCGACCAATAATCGACCAATCTTATCGGTTTTCGATGTCGCGGATATCGAAATCTCGCGGCAACTCAAGACCGATGATGTTGCAGATATTACGAGGCGATGCGGATCGAACGTGAAAATTTCTTCCGCGAGCAAACGGGCGCGAATGCGATCATTAAGGGGATTCCTGTGCTCTCAATCATATATCTCATCTCTGCAGTTTGCATCTCGCCACTCGCATCTCACGATCTCGAATCGACGATCGTCGACGTATCTCACCAGTTCCGGACATGAGGCCATCCCTGAAGAGCAGGTACTCCATGGCTGTGGCCCAGTTCAACGGCGTCGTGTCGGTATCATTGATCGTGAAAACCAGACTGAAGGCCACGTGATTGTGCAAATTTTTGCCAACACCCATGAGATTGTGGACCAGTGGAACTCCAACTGCAGCGAGTTCCTCGCGAGGTCCTACTCCGCTGTTCAGAAGAATCTGCGGCGAGTTTACGGCTCCTGGCGAAACGGGGAAAAGAAAAATCTCATCAATATCAGAAGCGCCTTAATCGTAATTACGCAAGCTCGGAGAGTGGAAAAGCCTTTTTTTTATTTGCTTCGGTACCTCCGCTCACGACGACTTCCTTCCTGACTCCGACCCGCTTAACCTTTCCGTCGTGAACGAACTCCACGCCGACCGCCTGTTTCTTATCGAAGATAATTCTCGTCGCGGTTGAGTTGAGCATAATGTGGAAATTGCGACGATTTTTCGCCGGTCTGATGAAGGCCCGAGCGGTCGATACTCTGGATCCGTTTCTCGACGTCATCTGGGCGATCGCGAAACCGGTGTGGCTCTTGCCGTTCAGATCGATGTTGGGATACCCTGGAATTGATTGAATCGATTAGCTCCCACGTGGCAATTACAATGTCGCGCACCATACCCGTTATTATGGTAATGCGATAGTGCATGTAATTGAATTTCGATGATGGATCGCGCATAGGGTGTACAAGTGGAAGGTTGATACAACGCTGATTGCGGGACGACGACTGATGTGCGAAATGGGCTATACGTACCCAATTCTTTGCCAGCCTCGACGATAGCGTGGCTGAGGGGCGGATGGTACGGGAACTGCGTGACCGTGAGAGGACCACCGACGCCGTGATAACCATAATCCATATCGTTGACTTGCTGATTGTCCTCGCTTTTGATGTAGAACGGCAGAACGTCCTCGTAGGACCAGCCGGGATTACCGAGCCTCACCCAGTCTTCGTAATCCCTTCGTGAGCCTCTCATGTAGGTCATGCCGTTCATTACGCTGGTGCCACCGAGAACCTGGAGCAGCGACGATAACACGTGTGAGATGCACCATTTTTTATGTCGGAGAATTCGTAAAACTGTAATCCGGTCGAAAAGTTCTGGATTGAAGGACTTCTGACTTATTCCATCCTTCTCAAGTCGCATATTCTACCACCGAAAACAACACTGATTTCCACTGATTCACCTTGTTTTACTTGATACGAAAAAAAAAAAAAAATTCTCCACCTTTTGTTAAAATCAGTTTTCCAAAATCAATCAATAAAAAACGATATCTCCTTATTAATTTTTTTTTTCAAAACGTCGTCTTTCAGTCTATACCATCGTTGTTGTTAGATTCCCACGACGGAAAGTGTATAAATCAATGTGGATTTAAATATCGTAATGAATTCTTTTTAATCAGGGCAGCCGCGTCCGTTCGACTTGCAAGCGAGTTTTATGGTTTTGCTGCTAACGACTTACTTATGCAATAAGTTCACGATGGTTGTAATTTACGAATATCACGTACCGGACAGGTGAATAAAATTATTTTCTGGACGAAAGTGCAATGCCTCGCGACATATATTTGCATACATCGATATTGCCATGAGAGTTATACTTTTTTGTCGCCGGAGTGACGAACGCGTCAGCGGGGCTGCCATTTAAGTTTTCTCGGGGCAATTGATGCGTTAAATTCTATGCGTCTACTAACTTTTCCTCGAGGCCAGTAGCAACTACGGTCCTTCTTGTTGAGACAGGCATCACTCTCCGGTTCCGTCGTGTATTGCCAGTCTATCTCGCTTCCCAGAAAGTTGAAGAAAAACGAAGGTATCTGAGTTCCTGTTGGTTCGTCCAGTCCGGCTTCCAATAACAATACGTTGAATCTTTCCTCTTCCGACAATCTCGCAGCCACCGTCGCTCCGCCACTTCCACCGCCAATCACCACGAAATCGTAGCTGGAAAATAACAACGAAAAATCAATTAGAAATAACCAACACTGCTAAATTATCAAATCCACTTGACAAAAAATTGAGAGAAAGCGTAAAAAAATAATAAAAAAAATTATTTCCAGGATTATAACAGGTTTTGAATTAATATTTTACACTTTTCCACTTCAATGCATTTCCTGGTCACGAACGGACTGATGAAAACAGGGCGAGAGGGGGGGGGGGGGGGAGGGAAGGTTGCTAATTAAAAAAACTTCAGAAGGGTCATACATTATGCAATATGATTCCAAGAGAAAAGTACTGGAAGCGCCACTTTGCGTTCCACTACGCCGCGAGTGATTCCCTCGACTCACTCACCGTCGATATTCACGGAAAATGGGGACGAAACAAGTAAAAAAAAAAAAATTCAACTATGTTCCCTGCAGCCTAAAAAATTCAATGAAAATTCCACCGAAACGCTACGGAAAAAAAGATTCGTCGCATCTGCGCGTATGGCAAACACGGCAGCAAATTATTAAGTTACAACGCAACGGCATAAATTTGAATACGACTCGGGGGTAAATTGTTCGAGTCAGATGGCACTCGTGATCAATCTTGACACGCAATTTCGTCCGAGTTATGAATCGGCACTCGAGTTACGTATCATTAATCGCATTCAAAGTTAGCCTCGACGCGACGCAATATTTTCGGTTGACAAAGCGTCAATAAGCTTTAATTAAATATTTTTTTCCTTTTTATCGCCTCGATTACATTGAGCGTCGCGGAATAATTCGTTGAATCACGAGAGGAGCGATACGCGTTGCAAACCAACGTGGGTACATCGAAGACATTTCAAAGAGAGGAACATAACAACGAGCGCGAGGGCCCCGGAGATCTTGATTTCGCTTGCGCAAATCGCTCGCGGGCAAACCGGAGCTCGGCTCGCGTTCCTCCTTGCGCAAGTTGCGCGCGACCGGAGCAGCCGTCGCGCGGTCGGGATATACATATCGTATTAACGGGAGATACGACGGGATAGAAGCTGCCTCCTGCGGTCCCTTTTACATCGAAAAATTTCATTGCCTCCCGCGCAATCGTGACGAAGGGAAACTGTTATTCAACGATTCCCCCCCCCCCCCCCCCCCCCTCCCTCCCGGTCCCCTTCCCAGCCTCCCCCTCTCGAATGTTTCGCTTCAAATGCCGACCGAAGCGACGCGGCGTTTAATTAAAGAAAATTTGTGGTCCTGTTGATCCGGATCACGAGAGATCCGGAGCACCTGGCGCCGCATCGAAAGGGACACGAAACTCGGGCAATTTCCAGGTTTGGATATAATCGTGACGTTAAAATTGGCCGCGGAACCGAGAGTCGGAGCCGCGCGGGGGAGCTCGAACGTCGATCTCCCTCTCCGAGGGAGAGACGAAAATCCCGGTGGAATCTTCGATCTACATTCGTGACGACGTCGTAACGTTATTAAGGCAAAGCGGAGTGCTCTCTCCTCTCGCGGTGAGCAGAGACCGTGGAGCGTCGAGCTGCGATATCGCGGGCGAGGCAATGGAAGAGTCTCGCGGGTTGAGCCGCGCGAACGGTGCCGTTTTCACATAGGGATTGGCCCGGTTGGAGGGCGGGAACGCCGCACGATTTCCAGCTCTCGATCTTTGGGGCGTCACTCGGCACGAGAATTATTGGGGATTGGGATAGTCGCGGGAGACCAGACGGAATAAACAACGAGATGTATATACGGGGCACCAACCGATCTGGGTAACCGGTAGATCCGTCGGTTACCAGACATCGGGAGCTGGGAATACACAAACGTGACGCAATACGGCGTTAAAGCCATCGGCAACAACAATGCGAGCGGCTGCGGCGACGGTGTGGAAGCCATATAGATGTTCGCCGCTACGTGCGAATGTCGCGCAGTTTCAGCCAATATATTGGCCAGACGCCAGCGGGGCGACGGACGACTTTATGGATTGGTTTGCAGAGCAGCGAAACAATTACGGCAACAGAGCGGGGCGAGTTGACACATGATTCGAAAACGCTCTTCGTCGATAAGTGAGCACATTTGAGCAGTGTTGTAAGCCCCCATTACTTTAAGAATTAAAGTTTACATAACATTTTATTTTCTAGTTACGATTTTAGAACGATGGCCTGTGGCGATTATAAAGTGATACGTGACATTTTGAATAGCCGTAAGAAAAACCGAATTATTCATTAAATTTTGGGAGAAATTGTGAGGAAAATGGACAAGCACAGTCCTTCATTATTTTCGCAATGCATTAACAGTATTTCTCCATTTTTTCAATAAGATTACCGTGAACTTTTATGGGAAATGAATATTTCTTGCCTCTGTTTAAAGGTTTGCACATCATATTATAATCGTTACGAATTATTGTTATAAAAACATAATCGCAAAGCCAATCATACCATCATTTTTTTTTCTATAAAAATTAGGGATTTACAACTCTGCATTTGAGGTACCAACGGAATCGGAAATGTAGAAAAAGAAAAAGCTGAAACAATACAGGTGAGTCAGAGAATTTTAAAAAATAATGTTTGATTAATTAAAACGACATCGATGAACATTTGATTAAATAAGGCGACATCAACAAGCGTTTGATTAAATAAAACGACATCAACACGCATTTGATTCAATAAACCATCCACAAACATTTGATTAATTGAGACGATGTCAACAAACTTTCGATCAAATAAGACGGCATCGACAAACATTTGATTAAATGAGGCATCGGTGTGCTATTTCAGCAAGTAATTCGAACGCCGTGGAACGAGACTGTTTCGTTTATTTTTCGCCAAGAATGCACAACAATCGCATTTTGAGGCTCCCGATGAAAAAATAGAGGCAATCAAATTTTTTCAACGAGGAATCCAGGTTTATCGACTGTGGTGTTTGGCAACTTCCGTTATCGCTGTGCGAGTTCCTAGACACCGCTCGAAGTTTTACAGCCCTGCAGGAGAGCCAGACTGGGTGTTTTTTTCCATCGCTATTGGTAACAGTAGGTATTCAGGATGAAAGGAGCCGCAATAGTCGCGATTACCAATGGAGGCAAAAAAACCACCTGGTGGTTGACGTTTGCTTGTTTCCTCGACAATGATATTATACAGCCGGCGCAAAGCCAACTGCGGCTTGTCAGAAACAGCAGGAATAAAGTGGTATAAGAATAAAGGGGAAAGAATAGGATATCGTTGGTTTATTTACCGGGAAAACGTGAGAAATTTCGTGACAATCGAGGCAGACTATATGCAGGCAACGCGTATGTGTTAAAACGTTATCTTGACGTTTCTGGGATACGGGATCACGTAACGGCAGACGACTCGACAATGTAAGTATTGCACTTTATAGGAGCGCCTGTTGGAAAACGTCGCGCGTAAAACTCACCTGGCATCGACGTCGTCCCGTGGATCAGGCCGGTTGCAGGGGTCCTCGAGGTCGCACTGACTCCTGAGGAAGACCTCGAGGAGGCCCATGAAGAGCATGAACGAGGCTCCGCCGCATGTCGAGGCTAAAGTCGGGCCCGTCGACGCGGTCAGCGGGCAGTTGCAGCTCATCTGAAACGAGAAAGTCCATTCCCACATTTATAATTTCAGGGCTGAATTATCGTGACCACAAAAGGTAATGATGCGGATGCTGGTGCGAGCGGTCAGACTCTTTTTGGACGTGAGTCTTTCGCATCGTTGGTCGTGTTTCAAAAAGCGTTTGTTTGAGTCAATCGAAGCGTAAAGTCGACGTTTGGCAGTCATTGATCGTGTAACCAGTAATCGTTGGTGTGTAATTTGACTGTGCCGACATGTGCGATAATAGTACTTTACGGTACTAGTGTGATAACATTTTTTCTGACGGGTGTGAGTTGCAATCACACGAGTTTCGAAAACCTTTATCGCAGGAGTATCGTACCCAATTTTATTTTACAAGGTAGGAAAACGAGACTTCACGCACGCGAAGCGAAGCGTGGGTAGAGCCGCATTTACGCACCGAGTGAAATAAAATAACAGAACATATGATTATTGGGATGTGGTCGATGGCTGCTCATCGACGACAAAAATATCTTTTTCTTTGTCGGATGTGGATAGAGTATTAGAATGACTATGATTTATGAAAATAGTCTGAAGTTCGGATTCGTAATAGGTGAAATATGACTTTTTCTCGGATGTGAGTTTCAAAACTGGGATGACGTGGGTGACTCTGATTTATGAAAATAGCCTCTGGTTCCGACTAGTCGGTAAATTATCGATTCGAACTCAAAGGGCCTTTGATTCTCAAAGTGACCCACAGGCGTTGATCAAGATCAGAGGCAGACGTTGAGTGACGTTTGGTTGCGTGGTTTAATTGCAGAGTTCAACTGAAATTCGGAGCCACCTTGACATTATAACACAAAACGTGATATCTGGGCTGAGTAATTTTTCAAAAAATTCCCTTTCATAAATCAGGACATATTTTCAAGCCACGCACTTTTTTAAACGCTGAATTTATATGATATTTTGCATATTCCCTAAAAAAAATTATTCAAATTTATTCATTTATTATTTATTATTTATTCGCAAATTATTCATGTTGCGATCTAGGTTTTAGCTCACAGTAAAAACTCGTTTTTTCGGCGACATAACGTCTGAAGTTACTGGAGCTTATATTCTTTATGCGATGTCGCACTGTAGCTTTTCATGCGACAATCCGGTTTGCACTACAGTGATTTTGGTGCAAATGGGGAATCCTCTCGTCCCCCTGCGCGGTCGGTCGACGTCACTGTAGCTGCTTTCTCGTCTCGTATAATATACCAAAGCCACCCATTCTTCCCGCTGTCTATGGATCAGTGCGTGCGGGTCGTGTGCTCACCACGAGAATACGCACCGCGGTAGCCAACCGCGGCTTGTGCAACATTTTTACTCCCGCGAACGCGTTGTTTCCTCTTCCTACGATTCTCACAATGGTACGCGCCATATCTCTGTTGTACATGTTCGTACGATTGCATATGCGGCGCGGTATAAACAGGTGTAACTGTAGCGTAAGTTCCACGTGTTCCAGTGGTTTCTGAATATTTCACGAATTAAATTCCTCTCACGCCTCGAGACACGACGAAAACCATGTACGAACATTTTGCACCACCGTTATTGAATAGTATTTTAAATATCAATAACCCATACACGCGTTTCGCGCACTTACCCAGTTGTCACTTCACTAAAATCGAGGTGACTTTTTTTTCAGAAATTAAGATAACGCGATCGATCCAAAAAAAAGTAACCCCAATTTTTTCAAGTCATTTACTCGAAGTGACGGTCCTTTTCGGAATCAGCGGGACATTTTTCATCGGATAGGGTTTTCAAACTTTATGAAACCGACATTTTTTTTTCGCGAGAAACCCTTAGGTTTTTTGCCACCGACCCGCCCGACAGCCAATCAGAGAACGTATCAGAGGCCAACCCACAGCCAATTAGAGAACGAATAACACGACAACAATACTTATATCGAAAATGCGAGATATTTTATCCACTGATTTTTTTAAGAGGGATTGAAATAAAAATGATTGTTGCCAAATTCAAAGAAAAAAAAAAAAAACAATTACGTTGTAATCGAAAAGCAATCATTTCTTTAGTAATTGACAGATTACTGGCTGTCGGGAAAGTTTGTGAGCCTTAAAAAAATCGCTCTCAGCTTTCGAATAATTATCTAGCGGAAGTTAATGCGCTCGGACCTTCTATCTTGGTCTCCCTGAGCGACTACAGTGACACGATCACTGTATTCGCTCAGGGAGCGGATACCGTCGTATGAATACAGTGAGTACGTCTACTGAGTCCGAATCCATCAACCCATTCCCCCCTATCGAAGTGTGTCGAGGTGAGGTTTTAAATTGTCCGAGACATCAGGCGTGATAGATCCCACTTGTGACGCAAAGCAGACCATCATCTTCAGGAAATGACGGCATTTAAAAGAAAAAACTACCGTCACATCGCGTATTACCCGCTAATGTCAGGATACTATTTTCATAACACATCTCGAGCCGCGTGTGTGTTTTCAGCATCCATACTATAATCATATAATCACGCGTGCTGACATCGAAGGCTAACGTCAAAACCGCTACGTTCACTGACCGAGAACCGGCTGCTGTCGCCTCGCGTTCGTCGATTACGAAATCATTTTTTGCCGGTTCATCAGACGACGGCTTTTTTTACACTCATTTCGCTAATTTTTTTTATTCAAATTTGTCAACACCACTCAAACCCGAGCGACCAGTCCGACGAGCCTAACGATCGGCGCGCGAACCGCGATCCGCGTAAGCAATAAACGGTTCTGATTACGCGTTTCGCGTAAAACGCGTCCTCGACCGATAGCGACTCCTCATGACTCAGGGTCAAAGTTCAACAAGTGCGCGACCGAGAAATCCGTGCTTGCGCCCTGCAGCGCTTGAATATTGACCCGTCGGCCGGTGGGAAAGAAAAAAAAAAACGTCCGGCGAATCTATACGTCAAAAGTAAAACCTGTCATTAGCCGATGCCTGTTGCGAAGCGAGTGCAAGGCTACTCGGTCACCTGCTCGTTGCAACTTTTTCTGTTACCAAACGCAACCTCGAATTAAACCCTTTTAACCTCCGGAAAGCTGACTCACTATTGTCATTATTATATCCAACTGCACTCCGGGATCGCATCGAGTCAGTGGGCATTTATAATAAATTATCCGGAAGAGCTTTGGGGTTTCGGGGAAACCGCAGAAATCACAGAACGTGCGTTTCGCACGTTTCGTCGTTTATCACGTACGCTCGCGTTTCTCGATTCCCCGTGATTACCCCGAATCCAACCCCCCCCCCCTTGCCCTCCCCCCACCATCACCCTTTTCCTCGCTATGACGATTCGACTGCTCAGTACACACTATAAACCGTATCACGGCGAAATACGTGAGCTCGGGGAAACAATTACAGCGAATTGTACCACCGTTGCGTGTATGTGTTATACATATTTTCCTGCTGCATCACACGCCGGACGTGCTTTGGTTTCGCGAGCTCCTTTTACGAGCATATCCAATTTTGACGCGTGCTGCGTATATAGCATATGTACATACATTTACTGCCAGACGATCTCGTCTCTTGGCTCTTGTTTACTCGGTCCCCGCGTACCGAGGCGGCGCGCACACACGTCGAGTACCTACTCGCTCAATCGGCCCGTTACATTGCCCTACAGCTGCTCTCAGGTGAGCCGCGCAAGTCGCGAACACGCGGTAACTGTTTACGTGATGCGAATTCGCGTACTATAAGGAGAGCCGTTGCCGTTGGTTATCGCTGATGATACGTGTATCGAGGTCTCTTTATGGAAAGTGTTTCCAATTCGGCGGAGGCGAGGGATTTTTTTTTTTCCGGATGTGTGAGAACTTCAGCTGAGATGCTGCGCGCTTCACTTTGAACGGGACGAGATTAACGCGCGGAGAGAAGGGCAGAGTCCACTTGCGGTAACTCGTACTTGGTGCGGTGGAGAGAAAAAAAAATGGATGCGAGAAGGACGGGAAAAAATTAGTGCATACGAGTCGGTTGTGGCGTTGTCAATGTTGCGAATATCGTGGGGATATAATTTATGGGCAACGCGCGCACGCGATCTGCACGTTGGGACGCGTGTTCCGACGCTTGGGTTTGGTGTAATTGCCGTACGAAAGCAGTTCCTCTTTTTACCGACCCGGTGGATAGGAGAATTGTAATTATCGGACCTTTCCTACCTTCTAGATATATATTTTTTTTTTACGCTTCGTTCCGAACACGATGCCGGTGATAATTGTCGCGAGCGCAATCGTCACACCGTGACCGTCACGCAGAGCGAATTACAAATCTACGCGAGGGAATCTTGACGGAAAACACGCGCGCGGATGTCCAGTTTTGCTGCTGTTGACTGTCAACCCCCCCGGACTCGCGTACGTCTTATTTGTGGCTTTGTATTATTTTCGAGGTTATGCATTTTTAAATAGCACTTTACGATACTAGTGCGATAAAACCTTTTTTCTGATGGGTGAGAAATTGTAGCGTGAGCCAAAGGTGAGTGTTAAGCGAATCCGTGAGCTAAGAAAACGTTTATCGCACGAGTATCGTACGGAAATTTATTTCACAAGGTGTGAAAGTAGGATTTTATGCATGCGAGGCGTGCGTAAAACCGCGTTTCTCGTACCGAGTTCACGCGAGTGGACGTCCAGTTTTGCTAGTCAACATTTAATGTTGACTATCAACACCTTGGGCTCGCGTACGTCTTATTTATGGCTATGTATTGGGTTTGAGGTTACGAATTTAAATAGTACATTATGATACTAGTGCGATAAAACTTTTTCTGACGAGTGAGGGATTGCAGCACGAGCCGAAGGTGAGTGTTATGCAATCACACGAGTTATTAAAATGTTTATCGCACGAGTGTCGCGCGAAAATTTATTTCACAAGGTGAAGATGTGGTTTTATGCACGCGAAGCATGCGTAAAACTCCGATTTTACGCACGCTTCGCGATTTGTGTTATGTTTAAAAGTTATGAGCGTTTCTTAAATACCGGTTTTTCCTATAATATATATTACAAGTTTCTCGTTCCTCTTTGGAGATCTTTTTCTTTTCACTTCTGGATTTCATTTTTAACCGATTATTTTTCAGGAGCTGAATCATCGTTGCGATCAACTGCACGATTAACGTATCTCTTATTTATCTCTTTGTATTTTTTCATTATTATAAACTCTTAATAAAATGTAAGGTGTTTTTAAAAATTATTGGCGATAATGAGAAAAATGTCGTACATATATTTTGGTGTCCAATCGCAAAATCTCGCTTTAGTGTGATAATTTATGTTTAGCGTGGCTAAATTTTGTTGGGATTTTATGGTCGCTGTTAATTTTTAACAGATTATTTTTGGTCTTTGAATCTTCGTTACGATCCACAAGTTCCCCAGTCCTTGTCGAAAGTGCCTGGATGACCGTCGTGAAACTGTCTCCTCGCTGCAGCGAAGGTAAAATTATGGAGCAGGCCCATTACGATCGGGTTATACGATCACTCATTTCGAGTTTACAAACGAGTTCACAGAATCCGAGTGAAAAACCGGTATTTTGTGACGCGCGCGCTTGGTAAAAAATTGTTTGGGGCCCCGAGTGTTATCAGTGGTCACTCTACCATTATCTGTCGAGAAAACGTTTGTGCCACATAAAGAAAAAATATACATATACCCAGCAATAAAAAACGTGTTTCGATAAGATTAAATTGATGGCATTAGAACGTTTTGCTCCTAGAAAGTGATCGATCAACAATTTACGAAAAAAAATATCACACTCGTCTGAGACACGTTAATTAAAAATTAATTTCCCAATACTCGTGGGTTATGTCTTCGTTCGCGTTGCAGCGGTGAACGAATCAAATTTTTTAACGAGTGTCAACTGACTTTATGCATTGCAAGAGCCAGACTTTTTTTTTTTACGAGTGTCAACTGACTTTATGCATTGCAAGAGACAGAAAAAAAAGAATGACTGTTATTTATAACGAGAGGACTGAAGTGTTGCACAAAATTTAACAGAACATTCGTTTGCCCAAACGAGGTAGTTGTTCAGGAGGAATAATAATTGTTTAATAACCCGCGACGAAATGTATACAAAAGAGGCAAAGATCCTTTCACTAGTCCGTGCGTTGCTGTACGAGTAATAAACGGAGGAATCTTCCAATAAAACACAAAGGCTTCGGTTGCCAGTCACTCTGTATTTGTCGACAAAGCAGAATGTAATAAAATCCGCGAGCCAGACGAAAGCGCCCATTTAATAATCGATCGGCAACGCTTGCTCGTCGTATTTGCATGCAACTTTTGCAAATGTTATTTCATGCCAGAAACAGTTTAAGCTGCGAGCGAGGTCAGTCTCCATCATAAATTCATAACGAACGGCCACGAACTTTTATACACAAATAATATTTTCTCACGGTAAAATTTCGCAGAATCCGCGATGCGTGAATACCAAAGCGTCAATAACCTTTTCATAATGGTAAACATTGCACAAAAGCTCTTATTTCAATTATTCAATTTACGATAATAGTGGTGGAGCAAAATAATTGTACACCACAGTCTCACCGATTTTCCACCATGAATAAGTGAATTATTATTTTTTAAATATTGTATCACAAACATCTTAATAAAAAAAAAAGTTTTACATTACATTATTGTTCTTTACATTGATGAATATATACCCGTCCCGCGATTAACAAACCCTTCTTTGCGATAAAAAAAACCTATCCCATTTAGCAAATGACAAATTCGCGAGTTACATTCAGTAACTCCAAATTAATACATCACACCAACGTCTGACTTGAACTTTGACATTTATTAAAAATCACATTACGAATTAAATGTCATAACATTTTTGCGTCACTGGCGCACTAATATATTACGAAAACGGGAAAAAATGATAATAAAAAAGTAGGAGTTACGCACCTTTTAAAAATAACTAAAGACGAGTCGTGCAAAGTGATTCGGTCACCAAGTAAACCGTCGAACACTCAGAAATCCGTGGAGCGAAATTCTCCTCGGATGTATACGAAAGACGATGGGTCCTCGTTCGCGGTCTCACGACCAACAACCGACTAGACCGTTACCATTCTCCTCGCGGTTGCAATATTCGACAACCTCCGCCACCACTTCTTCTGCATTCTCCGCGGGGGCATCTGGCATGGTCGTGGGTTTTACCGGCGAGTGTTGTGGTGTGAGGCACACGCGGCTACGGCGGCGGCGGCGGCGAGCGACTCCATCCCCACGTATACGGATGAGCGTACGCGAAGGTGTGTAACGAGAGGTGTAAATCATTCCCCCCTCGTCGCGCTCCGCCGTACACTTGAATACACAGAAACGACACATTTGATTATCAAACGTTAATTTTTTTTCGCCTATATATTCAAATTACCGGCAATTAAAATGCTAACGAAACATCCTAACTAATAAAATATTAACGTGACAGTATATTGATATTTCTATTAGAATATTAATGTCACATTAATATGATTAATACGAATATGATTTTCAGGTTAAATACACAGTAGAAAAAAATTGATTAATCATATTAAAAAAAGAAGAAAAGAAAAACGTTCCGCGATCTCTAATGAGATTCATCGATAGATACACGCGTATGGATCTTCGCCATAGCCACGAATAGATCGCCGTTAGTCACGGTCGGGCCGAGGATACTCCACGATGAATCGAATGAAATGCCAATCGTTCGTTGTCCGCCGGAGAAAACATCCTTATAGACACAAGTCGGAGTCTCGTGTCTGAGGTTCCATCGGCGCGCAAGACACATCGGTAGTTGCCCTTTGTGCGCCACCGGATCCGGGACCTGTCGACCTACCGACGTTGCGATGGAGAAAAAGCGAAAAAGAAATATAAAAAGTCCAGCACGCGTGCGAGGAGGATGACTAAGTGGCCGCATACACGGGTGTTATGGGAAAACGCTGAACCTGTAATGCTAATAGTAATGCCAGAGCCCGGCTGCCTCAGCCTCAACGGCAACGACAAAACGCGGTATTATCCTGAATGGGATACACACTGTATAGGTACAAACTATAAACTGCAGGAGGATAAAACCGGCTCTATAATAGAGACAGATAAGCCTAATAGATATATGCGCGTCTGACGCTATAAAAGAGAAAACTCGCGCGAGTAACTGTGTTATAAAATATATAACGGACCGGTGCAGTAATAATGGGCGTAAGTGCGCCTTCTTTTTTCAGCTCGCTTACACGAATCTCGGAGAAAATACAGTAGAGACCCCCATACGTGATAGGCGGTAATACGTATGGCGAATATCAATAAAGTTCAATTATACGTAGAAAAATAATTATTTTCGCTTCGGGCGGGTTTGTAGCGGCAGCTTTTTTGTGCCGCGTACAGTCGACAAACCCGACATTTTTACCTCTTCGGCCGTCTGTTCATCAAGCTTTCAGCTTGTATAAAATGTCCGTCATACGCCTATAATTGTCCACAAGAAAATGGAATATAAAAAATATTTTAAAAAATGTGGATCTTTTTGCCGTAAAATCTGTAATACACATGTTTAAGAGAGGACGGGGAGGGAGGGGGGGGGGGGGGGGGGCAATAATCAGAGCCAATCACAAAAGAGGATGGAATATAAAAAATATAAAAACAAATGTGAATCTTTTTGCCGAAAAATATGTAATACACATGTTTAAGAGGGGGTGGGGTGGGAGGGGGAGGGGGGCAATAATCAGAGCCAATCACAAAAGAGGATGGAATATAAAAAATATAAAAACAAATGTGAATCTTTTTGCCGAAAAATATGTAATACACATGTTTAAGAGGGGGTGGGGAGGGAGGGAAGGGGGGGGGGAAATAATCCGAGCCAATCACAAAAGAGGCGAGAAGAAGGTAAAGTGGGGGACTGTGGAGTGAGTTACAATCTTAAAACCGGTAACCGTGACCACTGGTCAAAAAAAGGTCAGGAAACGAGACCCCAAAATGTGGGAACCTCCACTGCGTATCCGTAAATCTCGGTCAGTCGCGACGCACGTGTTCGACTGTCCTACGCGAGGCTCCACTGTACACGCGTACGTATCGCGTCTTGTGTACCAACCGAGCACACGTGTCCGGGGATTGACGATAAGCGACTTATGGGATAAAACAGGTTCGGCGACCTCAGGAGTAATAGCGGCTCCTTCGAGCCGGGAGGTGGGGGTCGCGGGTGACCAGCGGCGACAAAACGAGCGACTCCAGGTTCACTCACCGAGCGACCAGGCGAACGGGCTGATGTCCCACTTGAAGATTCGCTGCGAAGGACTCGCGATTGACCCAGGACGCGAGCGCGACGCGAATTGTGCGAGAAATGTCAGGGGGGTCTTCAATTGGCACCTGGTTCAGGGTCGTAAAGCAGCCGGCTTTGGTACTCGCACGATGTATCGTGCGGTTTTTCGTGGGAGACGATTTCGTCAGTGACAGCTCGACGATCAGTGGACACCCGCATTGTCACGCAGTGACACACGCAATTTTTTTTTTTCATAGCGACGCTGTATTCGACGCATGAAGAAATTCGTGGAGGCTGTCATAATATTTCTGTTCGTTCTGATGTTCGGCCCGCGCAGAGAGATCAAGATATAGCTGGATTGGAATGGCAAATACAAATGCTGGCATCGTTGACCCTGTTCTTCTCTCGTTTGAGACTGGTTCTGGGTTGGGCTTACAACTTGTACAAGTATATCGAGGGAATTGACGAGGGATAATAATAGAACTAGGTACAATGATTTTAGCGTCATCACATGAACCGGTTGAAGGCAGACAGAAATAACATGATTTTAAAGTCATCGCAGGCACCAGTGAATCCTCTCTTTATAAATAAAAATAACATTATTTTTCAGGATGTCCTTACGTGAAACGCGAGAGCCCTGAGGTGGGGGTTCTAGCGAGAAATATTAATGCATAAAAACATGTGGCAGTCGCTGTCATTCGCGACTGCCACGCAGCTGTCAAAGCTGCGAAGAAACAAAACAACGTCCGTATCTGTTCAAATAGCGCGGTATTTGTGTTGAGCGTGGCGTTGACACATTTTCTCTGGTGACGCGATTGAAGGGCTGAACGCTGTGTTACACTTACATTACACGTACGCTATGTTAGTTTTTTATTCAGATCGAACAGAAATTGCTGGATAACATCGATTTATCCGTGAGTTTCGGATCGGTTGTCCTACCCAACCCGGGTTAAATTGCCCAATAAATTTCTCAAAAATAAAACTCACTTTTGTCTTCTCCCGGCAGATTTTTCATCAAAATTGAACAGAAACGACTTTTGGTAAGGATGTCCTGAAATCATCACACGAACCAGTGAAGGCAACCAAAAATAAAATTACTTAAAAATCCTCATACGAAACGGTGAAGACAAATAGAAATAAAATTGTTCTAGAATTATGATACGAGCAGGTGGCGATTATTTGCATTAAAATTGTTTTAAAGTGATTAACCGAACCGGTAAAAACTAGAAATAAAATTGTGAAGTTATTATCCGAACTGGTAAAAACTAGAAGTGAAATTGTAAAGTTATCATCCGAACCGGTGAACTAGAAATAATGTTTTATTATCACACGAACCGGTGAGGACAAACAGAAATAAAATGATATAACAATCATAACGCGGGCCCCTGAAGACAAACAGAACGAAAATGAGGTTCGCAACTTTTAACCCGCATCCCGGTGTTTCACCGTCTTGCGACATTAGTCCAAGATTAGATTAGCACCTAATTTATTTTCGAAAGTATCGTCGCATAAATCATGCGCGGTTTGACTAAAACCCGCGACGCACACGACGTCCGTCCACGAGTGAACGTATCCACTTTAACGCACCGAGCGGTGGTTCTAATTGCCCCGAATTCTTTCGCGTTCGCGAGAAGAGGCAAAAAGAAAAAAAAAGAAAAAAAAAAAAAAACAAGTCGCGTTGCCGCAACGCTCGTTTATCGTTACAGCTGCAACTGTTTTCTACAATTGCGGCGGAAAAATTACGGTGTCGCTCGCGTTCGAACGTGAAAGCATCGACCGTTTTACGGGGCTCTCGAAACTGTCGACCGCGCCGCTCGGCAATATTCGCCTCCGAACTTGACGAATGCAGCTCCGGGCGAGCCTCGCGTATTCCATATTCGTGCGAATTACGCGTGGAAAACCGAGAGGAGTCTTCGCATTATTCGCGGATTCACCTTTCACCGTTCCGCGCGATGCAGGAAATAATCACACGTTTAAATATGGCCGTAGGCCACGGCGTGCCTGGCGCGCACCGCGGGCTCCGTGTACACGCTGTGTTTACCTCGGTGAACGCATTTTTTCCATAATTCGCTCGGGGCGAGCTTCCGGGTTTTGTGCGGCCGCGATAAAAATCCTCCTCGGGCCGTCGCGATTCGCACCGCGACACGTGGAGTTATTTACTTAGCGCACTTTATTATGTGTCGCGTGTGTCGCGGCTCGGACGCTAATTTCTCGTCACTTATGGCTAATTCGACGTTGGACGCGAAAGGCTGTCGCTCTATACTTTGTCGCCGGCTTAAGCGTCACCGACGTGCAAAACCCACCCCCTTAATGTACACGCGAATTTGCCGTTTCCGTGTTAGAAAAATATACGGTTGCTGGTTCGCTGATCGTGCTAAATGCTGCTACTCAATGAACCGAATCGCGACTCGATCGACGCTGCGCTCGGTGGTTTAAGGCAACTCTAGCGTCTTGTGTCCATTTCGCATAAGTTCGAGAAAAATGCGAGACAATTGCGAACACTTCTCGATGGTCTAAAAGTCTGAAAAAATTCTTGCACATTAGAGGTACTGAAAAGATTAATTTTGTATAATAATAATTCTAAAATGTATAAATAAATTCATGAAAAAAATAATTGTTTAACAAATATTTCGACGACGAAGTTTTTTTTAATGAAAATGATTCCTTCGTTTTTCTGAATACTTCCGAATTTTTTCAGATTCTTAGACCATCGAAATAAATACAAGGTGCTAGAACTACCTTAACATTGCGACCGCGGAGTCCCATCCTGATTCAACGAAATCACGAAAGTTTTACCGATAGGTTTTCCACTGGAAAATGCTCTGGTAGAAATTCTGTGGCGTCACATCCAGCACGAATCAAACACTGGTCAGATCCTGATCAGGGCGGCATTAGCCCTGCTAGGGCCGGATCAGTGCCGAGCTCGGGTCAGAACTAAAGCTGCAAATTGTCTATCCGGGTAGCATTTACGTTCATCACCTTTTCCACTACGTCCCGACAGCCCGAGTTCCGTCTTTCTTTGTCGACTTTTCGAACTGTAGAATTCTCCGTGGAGTCCTGCAATTCGGATTTCACGGGTCACGTAGGGGATACCGGGGCTGGTCGGAACGCGGGACACGTCGGAACGAACGCTGTTAAAAATCGTCGATACGACGCAATTTTTTTTTTTTTTTTTTCTAAAGCTTTAATCACTACTGGGAAATACATCTTATAGTGGACTTATAGACGGACGCAGCGATCACTGAAAGGAGCTCCTTGAATACTTTTCTGCTTTAAAGCTTATTATATCACCAATTAAAAAGTGTTCGGACCAGCCCCGGTGTAACCTACCGATTGCCTTGAGGAAAAGGCTCAAGAGGTCACGTCCGTCGTATCCTCGTCATTGATGCGAAAACTCACCCCTTAATACTACAGTGGTTCGCCGTTTCTACGTTAGAAAAATGTATGGTTGCCGGCTCATCGGCCATGCTAAATGCTACCGCTCAATGAACCGAAATGACTCTCGACGTTGTCTCGATACTCCAGCCAACGTTTCGCTTCCTCGTGTCGTCTCGGTGTTCATTCAACGAAGGCACGAACAATTTTCCGAGTGGATTCTCACTATAGAAGCTATAAATTGTACGCTCATCAATCATCAAATCTTTCACTACATCTCGATAAGCCCCAGTTAAGTTTCCGAAAAATTAAACTTTCCGTGCGAACCCCCAAATTTCGGACTCCTCGGATCAGGGGTCCCCAATGGTTGACTGGAAGCATCAAATTCCCGATCACGGTACACAAATTCGAACTTTCTACCTACAATTGCATCAGTTCCGTCGACATTCGGAAAAGGGTCAAGAGATCCATCAATTAATTGTCACATGACGTGAAAATCCACCCCTTTAATACGTGCAGAACGTCGTTTCCGTGTGAGAAAAATATATGATTGCTCGTTCGCTGGCTATGCTAAATGCTACCATTTGATGAACCGAGAAGCAGCTCTCGACGCCGCGCTCGGTGGTCCGGTCAACGTTTCGCCTCTCGATGTCGTCCCGTCGCGATTCAATGCGCGAAGGCACGGAGGATTTCCCGAGAGGTTTCCCCACTCTTCGTGACTCGGTCGGGAGTTAACTGTTTTCATTAAACAGCTATTCACGCCGAGCGAACGAGTTTTCGTCTACAAATGCCGCAAGGGGATTAACGAGTTTCACAGTACACAGAGGAATCTGGATTGACATGAAATTTCCGCTCGTTCCAGCGATCATTTAGCTCCTTAACGATGACAATAAAGTTAATATTCCCTCGGGCGCGAGGGGGATATCGAGGAAAGGACGTAAATACACGTTTTATTGAATCCCGTCGGCTCCTCCTTCAACAGAAATCGACCCGCGCGGTGCAACGAACTGCGGCGATATGATTCACCGAAGCGTGAAAAAATGCGAGACGGTTCAACGTTCGACTGTCGGCGACGGTCGATTATCAGGGACGATTCTTCTTGAACCTCTTGTGGTCGGGATCGTTGTTGAAGCTCTCGACGAAATCGTCCGGGGCTTCTTCACGGTTGATCGGGTCGCCGGCATTCACCGGTTCAAAGTTGCGATTAATCCTGTCGCCAGGGATGATTTTATCCTCGTAATCAACGCCCACGTCGTAATAATCATTCGTCGCATCCTCGTTCGTGGATTGAAGTCTGCTTCCGGGCCAGTCGCGGGCCTTCGGGATGTTAGATAACCCGCGAGTCGATGAAGCAGAATCCTGAATGTTTAATGTAGACAAAGATTAAAGAGCACACAGTTTGACATTTAATTAGTGGCGAAGATTTACACAGCTGCAACGCTCATTGAAAAAAAAAGGCGCGACATTACGTCATTGTTTCTAATCTTTCCCAGATGTTGATCCCACTGACCCCATTTGAGGAGATACGAATTAGGCAATAAGCAAACACCCGGATATCACGCATTTTCTTGTTAGTCGAGTCTGAATAAATAACGCTGATCACGTGGAGCACCGAAACGTAGTAACAGGTTAAGTACAATAAAAGATTGTGCTGAATGGCTTTGAGCAAATATGGACTTAGCAAAAACCGAAGAAATGGTAGCACGTGTCGCGCGCGACTAATTCGCCTATGTGGAATGTAGTGGGCGTCTTCTGATAACGTCGAAATTTAGCCTTCGGATGGTAATATTTATTCACCAAGATAATTAATGACTTTTACCTGAGACTGCACGGAGAAACCCGAAGGTTCAAAGGTGTCCTCCTCGTCGTCGTCGTACACCCACCTGACGTCCTTAATCTCAACGTCGCTATTACCCGTCGTGTTCTCCATAATCATAGCCGCCTCTACGTCAAAGACATTCTTGAGATTGTTAGGAAAATCCGGCGTTCCTCCGTAAATCACATTTTTGAACAAATTAATCGGTTCATCCTCAGAACCGGATTGATTATTTGCAGCATCGTCCGTAGGGCCGTCGTATTCATTACTGTAGTCTGCGTCGTCAGCGTCATCTTCGATCTTGTAGACAGGCAGAATAGTCGAATTCTTCGAAGAAATTGCCGGATTCTCAAGTCCGTCTTCCTTCGACGTCTCGATGTAACCCTGGAGGCTAAGCAGCAGCGGATAAATCCCTTCGTCGTCATAATTCTCCTCCTCTTTTGTGCGCTCCTGGTCATAATTATTTTCCACTTGAGACGGTTTGCTCGTTATCGCCATCACCAGATGTGGTGCGACGGTTTCAAATGTGGGCTCAGCTGGAGGTGAAGTCGTTGTGGAAATCAAACGTATCTACGTGTATGGAAATAAAAACATTTTTACTTGAATCCCATTAGGTATAAATATTTTACATAACTAGGCTAATCACACGCACGGAAACGCGTGACTGGAAAACTTTTTGCCAAACCTCAGAAACCTTTTCGCGACCTCAGAAATATTTGTTTTCAAAATATCGACTTTTAACCTATACCATCATTCTCAAGTTGCATATTCTACCCCCGAAAACACTGGTTATTAACCTTTTTTAATCGATTTTGAAAAAAATATTTTTTTGGCGACGAAATTTTTTTTTTTTTGTCAGAAATCGTAGATCTGGCTCCGGACCGAAAATCGACCCCAATTTGTTTTCTTTTCAAAATATCGACTTTTAACCTATACCATCATTCTCAAGTCGCATATTCTACCCCCGAAAACACTGGTTATTAGCTTTTTTTAATCGATTTTGAAAAAAATATTTTTTTGGCGACGAACATTTTTTTTTTGTCAGAAATCGTAGATCTGGCTCCGGACCGAAAATCGACCCCAATTTTTTTTCTTTTCAAAATATCGACTTTTAACCTATACCATCATTCTCAAGTCGCATATTCTACCCCCGAAAACACTGGTTATTAACCTTTTTTAATCGATTTTGAAAAAAATATTTTTTTGGCGACGAAATTTTTTTTTTTTTGTCAGAAATCGTAGATCTGGCTCCGGACCGAAAATCGACCCCAATTTTTTTTCTTTTCAAAATATCGACTTTTAACCTATACCATCATTCTCAAGTCGCATATTCTACCCCCGAAAACACTGGTTATTAACCTTTTTTAATCGATTTTGAAAAAAATATTTTTTTGGCGACGAAATTTTTTTTTTTTGTCAGAAATCGTAGATCTGGCTCCGGACCGAAAATCGACCCCAATTTTTTTTCTTTTCAAGATATCGACTTTTAACCTATACCATCATTCTCAAGTCGCATATTCTACCCCCGAAAACACTGGTTATTAACCTTTTTTAATCGATTTTGAAAAAAATATTTTTTTGGCGACGAAATTTTTTTTTTTTTGTCAGAAATCGTAGATCTGGCTCCGGACCGAAAATCGACCCCAATTTTTTTTCTTTTCAAAATATCGACTTTTAACCTATACCATCATTCTCAAGTCGCATATTCTACCCCCGAAAACACTGGTTATTAACCTTTTTTAATCGATTTTGAAAAAAATATTTTCTTGGCGACGAATTTTTTTTTTTTTGTCAGAAATCGTAGATCTGGCTCCGGACCGAAAATCGACCCCAATTTTTTTTCTTTTCAAAATATCGACTTTTAACCTATACCATCATTCTCAAGTCGCATATTCTACCCCCGAAAACACTGGTTATTAACCTTTTTTAATCGATTTTGAAAAAAATATTTTTTTGGCGACGAAATTTTTTTTTTTTTTTTCAGAAATCGTAGATCTGGCTCCGGACCGAAAATCGACCCCAATTTTTTTTCTTTTCAAAATATCGACTTTTAACCTATACCATCATTCTCAAGTCGCATATTCTACCCCCGAAAACACTGGTTATTAACCTTTTTTAATCGATTTTGAAAAAAATATTTTTTTGGCGACGAAATTTTTTTTTTTTTTTTCAGAAATCGTAGATCTGGCTCCGGACCGAAAATCGACCCCAATTTTTTTTCTTTTCAAAATATCGACTTTTAACCTATACCATCATTCTCAAGTCGCATATTCTACCCCCGAAAACACTGGTTATTAACCTTTTTTAATCGATTTTGAAAAAAATATTTTTTTGGCGACGAAAATTTTTTTTTTTTCAGAAATCGTAGATCTGGCTCCGGACCGAAAATCGACCCCAATTTTTTTTCTTTTCAAAATATCGACTTTTAACCTATACCATCATTCTCAAGTCGCATATTCTACCCCCGAAAACACTGGTTATTAACCTTTTTTAATCGATTTTGAAAAAAATATTTTTTTGGCGACGAAATTTTTTTTTTTTTTCCAGAAATCGTAGATCTGACTCCGGACCGAAAATCGACCCCAATTTTTTTTCTTTTCAAAATATCGACTTTTAACCTATACCATCATTCTCAAGTCGCATATTCTACCCCCGAAAACACTGGTTATTAACCTTTTTTAATCGATTTTGAAAAAAATATTTTTTCTGTCAGAAATCGTAAATCCGGCTCCGGACCGAAAATCGCCAAAATCGATCACGGAAATTCTTATTTCAAAATATCACCTATAATAGGTTAATCAATTTTGCGCTGCTGCGCTCTTATAAAGCTTTAAAAGGTTACGGGTGCTGCACCGCCTGTCCTCTTATGAAATTTTTCAAATTTGACACCAAACTGATTTTGTTTATCGCGGACTTTCCTGGCAACCAATCACAGCTCTAATAGTTTGCCAACAATGCTTCCCGTTACTCATGAACTTTTTAAAAGAGGGATTATGTTTATCACCTTTTCCACAACATCGCGATCGCCCGAGTTGTTTTTTTCCTTGTCGGACTTTCGAAGAACCGCACTCAGGGGACTCCTAAATTTCGAGGTCCACAGGTCCGATACGTCCATCGGATGACCCGGAGCGTCGAATTCCCGATCGCGGTAAACAAATCCGAGTTTCCTATCTCCAATCACCA
The DNA here is from genome assembly GCA_963932165.1 of Pimpla rufipes. Lineage (NCBI taxonomy): Eukaryota > Metazoa > Arthropoda > Insecta > Hymenoptera > Ichneumonidae > Pimpla > Pimpla rufipes. The sequence goes on from OZ010635.1 coordinate 15,908,784, forward strand.
CGGGTTGGTTGACTTTTGGAAAAGGGTCAAGAGGGCTGTCGTACGCTCGGTTTCCAATGGCCACACGTGGTGGACCCCAGAAGGAGGACGATGGTCCAAGCCGAGGGATTCCGTACAGTCGATCTTGCAGATAAGGATTTGCCGGCGGATACTGCAGTCGCGGCGCATCGCGTAGGCTATCGTCGAAGAGAGGATTTGGCCCAGGTGGCCGAGCATCAACATCGATCCTGTGTATCCACGTTGGGCTGAACGAAGCTGGTGGAAGCTTCCAATAATTTTTCTCATAAAGACTCCTATCTTGATCACGTAGCCAAGGAAAAGCCGCAAAGTGTCCTGAACCTTCGACCATTCGGCGAGCAATTTGTCCGGGTCTTCCCGGGTCTCCGTCGCCCTGGCCGAACTGACCGACGTCACGTCTCGAGTCCTCGTGTTTGGTTCGTCGATGCGGCACGTCCGCCGGGGTACGTCCTTGATAATTGGTCCCTGGCCAACTTTCGTAGCCAACGTTCTCGCCATCCGTTGGGAAGCTTCCAATGTTTTCCTGAGACTCATAAAGTCGCGACGTTTGATCGAGAAAATGTTTTATCCAGGACATATCAATGTTTGTGAAATTATCGGAATAATATTTGTCCGGTTCTTCGTTCCCTCGGGGAAGACTTTCGTCTGGAAGTTTCGGGGTTTCGAGGGTCCTTCGACCGGACTGATCGCGGGGATCTCCGCCTTGTTGCCATTCTGTATTTGCAGGTGGGAATCTGTTTGACTGCCACGCAGCAGGTCGAAGGAGATTCGGATCGTTGTTCTGAGGTGGCGGGAATGGCCAATTGTTCTGGAATTGCTGCTCCGGAAGTTTGTCGGGTTCCAGGAATTTTTGGTCTGTCAAAACCGGCTGCGTGTTCGAAGATGGACCGAACTGACCCTGCCAGTTGTTAGGCTGAAGAAATTGGCCATTCGCGTCCTGAGGTTGCTGAGTCGACCAGTCGGACGGAAACTGTTGAACAGCACCTTTTCCAGACTCGAGAAAACCTCGATCGGCCGAATTTTCGTCGCGTTGAGGTGGAACAGGTTGATCGCTCCAAGAGTTGGAGTCGAAGTAGTTGAAATCCGCCTTCGGGGGTTGCTGGGACGACCAGTTCGTCTGGTAAGGTTGGTCCGACGTTCTTGACGACTCCAGATATCTTCGATCCATGGACATTTGATTGTGTTGAGGGTTCATCAGCGGTGACATCTGACTCTGCCATCTGTTGAGATTCGATAAACGCGGATCGACACCCGGTGACAGTTGAAACTGTTGATACCAAGAATTTCTCGGATCAACGGAGTCGAATCCTGCAAACTGATGAACCTGATTAGCCCAGGGTAAGAAATTTCCAAAACTCTGTTGCAACGGGTAACTCGGCAGGATCGGCTGAATCATAAGACTTGGATTGTAAAACGGACGCCACTCCTCTGTCCGTGGTGAAGATTGCAATGTGGAAATTCCCGAAACTGTCACGATTGGATTTTTTTCAATGATCTCGGGTTGAACGGAAGTCGTATCATTTTTCGGTGGGAATATGTAATTCTCCTCCTTGTAATCATCGATTTCCGACTCGGATTTAGCAGAAGTCGTGTCATTTTTCGGTGGGAATATGTAACTCTCCTCCTCGTGATCATCAATTTTGTCAACCGTGATCTGATATTTAGTCAATTTCCCTGACTCAGGTGAAACTTCAAACGTCCGACGGTTCACGTCGCCCATGTTTTTGGAAGGCTCAACGAAATCAGGCGAAACCGTCGTGCTGTTCGTCGGTCGGGGGAGCCACTTTTGAAAGGCCCCTCTCGTCACGGTCATAGTTCGTACTTCCTCGAGCCATAGGTCGTAGGCGGTGGGTCCTAACATGTCCTTCACGGACTCCAGCCACTCGAGAAACGCCTTAGTCAACGGAAAGAATCTTATATATATTTTCGAAAGTTGTTTGTCTGTTTGTCTGTCCCAGCCCCCTTAATTAAAGTCTGCCCAAAATAATAATTCAAGTCTGTCCCAAAACTAGAAATTTTTATTTATGTTAACATCACTAAAACCGAAGTTACTTTCCTCAACGTGCTTTTCGAAATCAGCGCGAAATTTCCCATCTGATAGGGTCTTCAAACTTTACGAAATCGATTTTTGTTTCTCGATTTCATAAAGTTTGTACGTTAATTTCACGTTAATTTCCTTAACGATCTAATTTTGATTCGAGCATGTTGCGAGAGCACGAAGCGAACGAGTCACTACAACCTGCTCGTAAGGTAACAAAGGCAAACACGTGTAGACTGATTTATTTATTTTATTTATTTATTTATATATTTATTTATTTATTCGGCAGTGAACAGGCCGAAGCCCTTAGAAACAAAAATAAATCATAATGGCAAACATGAAGGGAGTGCCGCAACCATTGAAGAATAAAAGAACAGTGTAAGTTACAACTACAAATTTTACAAATAGAAAATAAAAAAAAAATTATTTACAACGATGTACACAAAGTTGTTCAAAGCGAATGAAATAAATAAATCAATAAATGAATAAACAAATAAATAAATATGTAAACATATAAACAAATAAATAAATAAATAGAGATATGAACAATTATAAAAGTAAACAAATAAATCAATAAATAAGTAAACAAATAAATAAACAAATAAATAGCATCAAAAAATACCCCATAATTCTCCTGTTTCTCAGCCTTCTTAATCCACGCTTCGATGGCCTCCACCCCGGTCTTTAGTTTAAGGTGATCGAGCCAGATCGACAGTGACGTCACAGTAGGCTGAACGACTCGACCGGAAATGACATCCGGCGAGGCTGACGTGGGCCTTGACGACGACCTCGAGTTCGGTGACACGTGAGTCGTTGCCTTGCGGCTGGGATTCTCGTGAGACTCTCCAACAGCCGAATTATTTCCAACAGCCGAGGTTTTCCTATCGTCTCCAGAAATTTCGTCAGCGAATACAGCCGGGTGACGATTCGCGCCGGACGTCGTCGAATTTTCAACGCGCCTCGAGTAAAAACTGAGTTTCACGTCGTCGCGCCACGAGTGAGACGGTCCGAGGGTCACGTTCAACGGGACCATCAGGGGTTTGTGACAGGATCTGGACACCTTGCAGCTGCCGGTCTTGCAGGGTCCTCGGGTGTGAGCCGAGCACTCCTCCCCCCTGGGACAGACCCAGCCGCGACATTGCTCGTTCGCCTCCAGCTCCTCCTCTAAACAATCGTGGAAAAACAACTGGTGATTCCCGGGGGGTTCGAACGAACTTCGGGATGGACCGTTTTATCGCGGGTCAAGTGCAGTTTATAAGACGATCACGTGGAGCACAAGGGGGAAAAGAGAAAAAGGGGCAAAGTACCACTTCCGGCCGAACAGTCGGGTGTGTGTTTGCAGCTCTGCGCAGGACACTCGCTGCTCGGTCGTCGTAGAAAACATTCGTGCTCCGACAGACAACCCAGAGATTTGCAGCCCTCGTGCCACGTTGTCACATCTGCAAAAAAAAATTGAGACAAACCTTCGGCGAGTGAACGAGCCACCGGAAAAATCGGATTTTGTCGCTCACCATTGGGATTCGCGCAGCTCCTCACGAGTTTGCAGGGCGTTTTCGCGCAGTGCGACTCTCGGAGGATGCAACGAAGGCCGGAAGGACATTTGAAGTCCGCGCAAGACGCCGGACCGTCGTAGTAATCTCGCTCCGAAACGCACCTCGCGATTTGCTGCTCGCAAGCTAAATCGCACGTTAAAATTGTTATTACGACGAGAAGACATTTTTTTCGCGCGTTCGAAATGATTGTTAATAAAATTACGCTCGTTCCATCGACAGCGACGAACTCGCGCGAGACAGACGAAGCCCTTGCTGCATCGCACAGCCTCGCAGGACGAGGGGCCCTTCAACGATTCTAAAAATTGAATTACGAAAATGATCGAGACTTCGGTGTGTGTGTGTGTTCAATCGAGAAAAGCTGCACGAACCCTTTCGCGATTTCGAGCAGTACAACATGCTGGGACAAGGCGGATTTCTGCACCAGAATTTTCGGTTCACACACTGATCGCCCCTTTTGCATCTGAGGTAGGCGCAGCCCTTTGGAGAATCGGCGCGAACTTCGCCTGAAGAAGCGTCGAAAAATATAATTACTGCACGATTAGCACGACGATCGGATGAAATGAAACTCAACGTTACGAAAATCACTGACCACTTTTGTACGGATTTTTCGGCAAGACATCTCCGCACACGCACAGCAACAGTAAAATCAGCCGGAGATGATGACTCTTGTCGTAAACCCGGAGTCGCATAGCAATGAAATTTTCTGTCGTACGCAGCTACACGTTGGCCGCAATCGAACTGACGATATAGGCGATGCGAGGCGAGTTTGAATGAACAAAGCGGACAATTAGACTGACGTGCAGCGCGCGAAAGAATCGATGTGGTAACTGGAAACTCAACACAGGACGTGAAGTGTCAATAAACCTCGCTACTCGCCTCGGCCCGAGGCGCTCATCATTAATTAGCCACTCGCGGTTCATTCAACGTTCGCCACTCGTTGAAAAAAATCATGAGGCATCAAGAATTTACACTCCCGCGGAACGTGAACGTTTGCATTTATTTCAATTTAATTGGTTATCAAAGGTTGCCGCGTGCGTTGTTGAACAATAATTACCCATGCGCCGCAACCCTTCGTAATATATATGTAATGAGCACGCGGTGTTACGATGTTTGTATATATATTCACAATTTCACGGATTCTCTAATTACTACTAAAGTATACGATACACAGCCTGTGGCAAATAGATTTATAAATTACATAGACATTAGACGCTACACGAATCGGCATCGAGGGGACGTAACGCATCTCGTCGTAACGGACATTAACGACACGAGTGTACATAAATATTTTCTATTAAAAAATTTCGTGCGAGCCTCCGGCGAATAAATAACGTTTTCGAAACGAAATGAGTTGCAGTCAATGCGCATTCGAAAGTAAAACGTCTCAGGTCGACGACGATCGGTCAAGGCTCGTGTGACGTCAGTCGCGTGAGACGTCAATAATCCGCGATTGCCGCGAGTTTTTCCGCCGTGTCTGCAGCCTCCACCCCTCGATGCGAATTAATGATCCAGTGCAGTCAATCGTGGCTATAAAATGAACTGCGATTAGGAGGTTCATGTTCATTTTATACAACGATTGACTGTACCGAAGCAAAAGTTTGTCATCGGGAACGAAGCGGCTCGTTTCACGGGAATTTTTCTGGGCATTTTTTTAACACATGGAAAATACCTTTGCTCACGAATCACATAACGATTAACGCCGAATATCAAATATCTCCTCTCAAATCTTTCAAAGTCTACGCACACCGCAATGTCATAAAATCGCGAGGCAAAGGCGAATCATTGTTTAATTATTGAGTACCTCGTTGGCCACCGATGCATCGGGCACCGTGTTATAAAAAAAAAGATTGCGTGAAGATATTTCGCGATTATCGTCACCAACCGGATGGCTTCGTTTTAAAAACAGTCAGTTCGGCAGAAATCGGCAAACCGGTCGATCGTGACGCACGTCTTGTATTGTTACGAGCTTAAAAAATAGCGCGCGACGTTTTCCCCGGGCGTTTACGACGAACGCTGCGGCTCTCGAACGCTGATCAAGAGTCGGCGTTCTTGACGACGAGTTGCTGAAGCAGACCGGCCAGGGCGCTGGTGAATCCGGCGTTGTAGTCGAGGGTGACCTCGGTGTACACGTAGTCCTCGCGACGATCGCGAAATTTGTCGGCCTCGTCGGGGCCGGAAACGAGGGCGCCGTAGAGGGTCTGAGGGTTCGGCTCCTTCCGGTCGAATTCCGGCCATCCGCACGTGTTCGGTCGGTCCGGGCAGGACGAGGCCGCGTGGTGCGGCTGCTTCGGGTAATTCTTCCCAAAGCCGATCACGTAGCTTCGCCCTGGAACAAGAAGAGAACACGTGATAAAGTGGATTCCCTGGACATGAGAGCGGGTGACGATTTGCGGCACTCACCAGCGCCGCCCAGCATGTAGTGAATTTGCTGCCTGGCAAAATCACGGTATTCCTGGGAGTCTCCGATATCGGGAGAATCCGCGGCCTCGAGACACACGAACGCCACGTTCGCCGCGTGACACAGAGTTCCGAATTTGTCGATGTACAGGAGACCCTTGGGCGTTCGCTTCTGCTGGCGCACGGAAAAGTCGCAGAAGGCTCGCGCTGCGTTTTGGTACTCCGGTTGACCCGTCAGTTGGGCCAGCAGCACCTGATTTTGAGGAATAAATCGATATCATTTTATTTGCACGATAATAAACGTGGAGGTTAAAAGGATTCAAGTGATAAATTTGACAGAAAATATTATCGATAGTTGTGACACATATTTCACAATTGTTCTCAAGTCGCATGTACTACCCCCTAAAACACTGGTTTCAACCTTTTTTGCTGGATTATGAAGAAAATAATGTTTTCGACGTTTTTTGTTGTCACAATTCATAAAACCGGTCCAGGTCGATAAATAGCGAAATTGACCCCTCGAGGTTTTTTTTCTTAAAATATCTACTTTTGGCCTATACCAACTTACTCAAATCGCATTTTCTATCACCGAAAACACTGGTTTCAACCTTTCTTTGCCTGATTTTGAAGAAAATAATTTTCCCAACGTTTTTCGTTGTCAGAATTGATAAATCCGGTTCCGATCGAAAAACGTCGAAATCTACACCTCGGATTTTTGTTTTCCAAATATCCCCTTTTGACCTTTAACATCTCTCTCAAATCGCAAATACGACCCCCGAAAACTCTGGTTTTAATGCGTTTTTACTTGATTATGAGAAAAATAACCATCTCGACGTTTTTTTTTTCCTCAGAATTCATAGAAATGGCGCCCAATCAAAAGCGCCAAAACCGACATTTCGAAATTTTTCTTTAAAAAATATTGACGTTTAGCCTACATCACCATTTTCTTAAATAATTTTAGAATGAATTCTTTGTTTCCACGATATATCTTCGCGGGTCATTTAAGACCGACAAAACCGAATCAACCGACCTGAACCCCGGCGACCTTCTTGTTGTAGAAGAACTCGTTGGGTCTCTCCTTGAGATGAAAATGCTGATAGTGATGTTCGGCGTCCTCGAGATACCACGAGTCGTTGGTGGCCTTGAAGAGCCACGCGGCCGCCCAGGCGAGCTCGTCGCCGTAGTCGGTGCTCTCGTAGTACTGGGCGGCGCCCCTTATGGCCTCGTGATAGAGGCCGCGGTGAACGTTCGCGAATTTGTAAAGCTCGCGAGCGTGTTTCAGACACTTGGCGCTGTAATCGGGATCGGCGCTCCTGAAGACGATGCTCGAGGCTGCGAGGGCCGCCGCAGTCTCGCCGGCCAAGTCCGAACCTGCGAACGACACGCCGCGAGTCCTTGAGTACTGATTCTCCTTTAGTCATTTAATTAATCTAACGCGCGATTGTGTGGTGCGTGCGACACGGACGGACGGACGGACGGACAGACAGACAGACCGAGCCGCTCGTCCTTGGCGCACATTTCACGGATCATTTTAATACCTACGCACACGCACGTCGCAATTACCATCCCGCGTCACAGGCATCGGACATCGTACGACGATAAATTCCCAACTATTCGACGTTTGTCGCGTGACGAATACGTCGAGGCGCGATGATTTATAATAAATTCAAAGGATACGGCCGGTCTCTTGCACCAGACTTCCACCACCCCCCCCCCCCTCCCCCCGTCGCCCTGTCCCCCCTTTCACTGTCCGCGTAGAATGTAGGTTCAGAGGAACCCGCAACGCGAAATTAAAATTTCAACGCGTCTTCTGTCGTCCGCTTTGCGCCTCGGCTGAATACAAAGCGTAGACGGCGATATCTTTCTCCACGTCTGTATGTATCTTTCTCGTACCATTGTTTAAGAGGCTCGGGCTATAGGCCACAACGTCTTGCGTCATTAGTTTGAGAATTAAACACGCCCGGTGTTCATAATGATTTTTGGCTATTCATTTTTTCTTTTTATTGTGGAGGAATCGGAAGAATTTTTTTTTCTGTATACCTGGATGCTCCGGATCGATCTTGAAAGCCGGTCGCGTGGTGTTGAGCTCCTCCGGACGTCCCCAGAACGCGTGGTCGATCGAGAAGTCACCGACCTGACCGTAAAACACGAATTCGCTGACGTGACACTTGATGAAGTAATCCGTGGCCCACTTTATCGAGTTCCGGATGTCGTCGAGCTGACCGGCCGCCGCGTAAGCTTCCGGCCAACTGACCGCACCCCACGCCAGCAGGGTCGTCGTCGAGGCCATCGTGAAGCCGAACTTCACGAAGTCGCCGGCTGTGACGAGAAATGTCGTTTCGAAAGATTAGCAGAAATAACGATAATTCTACTGCGTGTCTGTATAAAGTTGTGTCATTTCTTCTTTGAGGCGCAAAAACTTGCCTTGAACTACATTTTCATCAATAAGTTTCGTTCTCATTGGTAAAGCTAACGATAATAAATATAGAAAATTCATCCTCAAAGATCTTAAATATTTGCCTCGATACACTGAAAAAAGAGTTTGTCAACTGTTAACAAATATTTTGTTAAATGCAGAGAAACAAATGTTTATTTACTATTATCAAATTCAAGTTGATCCAAATGGAACGTTAATTTGTTTGGTAAAAATTGCAAAACACGATTCGGCACAACTAAAATTTCGTAACAATAAATAAATATCTATTTCGTCACATCTGGCAAAAAATGCGTCATCAGTTGACCGACTTTCCTCCTTCCTTTCCAAGAGACATAAATGTTGAATAAACCTGTAATATCGAAAAGATTTACCATCGTAATATCCACCAGTGAGATCCTCGCCATTCAGGCCGCGGTCGTCCAGCGCCGAATCCCCTCGCCACGGTATTCGATTGTCGGACGGAAGCTTTCCGGAGCGTTGAGCCTCGTAGAAGAGGAGCGATAGTTCCAAAACTTTGGCGTAATCGTTATCGTCGATCGGTCGGACAGCGAGCACCGGGGATGCCCGGATCTCATCGAAAGTCAGAATGGCCGCTGCCGCGAAGACCTGTACAGAATTTCACGAATGAGGGAATGATTAATTCAAAGGGATGGTAAATGCGCGGATCTACACGGTGGATATATATATGTACACCGCATATACATATGTAAACCTGCATCTCTCAAAGTCCTCGCAGCATTCACGCGATTCCCCGCTCTCGAAGTTAAATAACCTGCGCGAAGTTATATACGTATAGCTTGAGAAAAGCCCGCGGGTAGTTTCCTCGATACACAAGCTGCACGCAATCCATTCCGTGCCTCCCCCTCGGTCGAGAATGCAGCCGGGGTTAAAGGGTTCGCGTGCGAGACCCGGCTGTTCTGTACGACGAGAAAATTATCGTACTCGAGTGTGCGAAAGAGTGTGCGAAAGAGGCCCCCGGGACTGCGACGCAAAGACGCAAAGAGGCTAAACGTACGCGTCTTATATGCACGTGAATTTTTTCTTTTTTTTTTTTTGTCGTGAAGAATCATTCGTCTGCTTGTCAGGGTGGCGCGAAATAATTCAACAATACCTTCGGTTCCCACGGAGTTTGTTCGTTTAGTCGTAAAGAGACAAATTTTGAAATACCTCTTCAAAAAATCAGTGGGGAAAATATCTCGCATTTTCGATATAGGTATTGTTGTCGGATTTTTCGTTCTCTGATTGGCTGTTGGGTTGCCTGCAACTTGTTGCTAACCAGCGAGCATTTTCAGTCGCGTTATTGTGTTTTCACAGTTGCCGGGCGTGCGAGGTTGAAAGGCTTTTTAAGGTTATTAGGCTAATAATATTATTATTAGCCTTATTATATTGTTCCCGTCGAATTTTCTATTTCTCAGGCAAACAACGGTGCTTTTCGGAATCAGTGGAAAATTTGACATCGTATAGGGTTTTCAAACTTTATAAAATCGAAGAAAGAAATTTTCACAAAAAAGAAACGCAAGGGCAACGTTTGGAAAGATTTGTGATTTTTGGTTTCGGCATTCTCTTCGTTATTGAGGTTTTTCTCGAACGAAGGAAGAAAATGCAGATTCGATCTATCCAAAAAAATAACCTCGATTTTACTGAAGTGACAAAATTTCGATGTACTTTTTCAAAATCCATCCGATATTTATTTATCAATTGCTTATTATTATTTTTGAATTATTAAAAATTATTAAACAAAATTATTTCGATATTTACCCATTAATTGCTTATTATCATTTTAAAATCCTCTCTCATCGCTCGAGCAACAATTCTTCGCGGTGCCGCTCAGCGAGTCGTGCAAAGCCCTTCGGGCTGTATTTACATTTTTCCAGAACGCGCACGAATCTCGCTAGAAAAATGGTTCTGCGGTCTGGCATGTATTACGAGCACACGCGCAGTCGAGCCCGATGTGCAGCACAGTCGGAACAGTCGGAACAGTCGGGTACCCGCACATTAATAAGTACATACAGCTGAGCTGTGCAGCTCGTGTAGCTCCCCGGGGTCGGGAGTATACGTACTCTCTCTCTAAGCGGGAGGATGTATAAGAAGGAGGACCGCGCGAGAGCCCGAGAATATAACAGCGGAACCACGTATTATTTGCGATGAGTATTGGCGCTCGACACACAGAAATTACGGGAGCGTTGAACCCGCGGCGATTTTCTCGGAAGAATGACGGAAAAATAAATAAATCGCGGCGGTGCGTTATCACCCCGTAATAGTCGTCGCGAGTGGATCGAGCGAACGATCGAAAGTAGCCCCGGACGCGACGAGCGACGGGAATAAAAATAATACACTTCAATCGGCTTAATTGGCAAATAATCGGAAAGCAATATCGATTTTTACGAGCCGTAAATTTAAGTACAGCCTGTATAATACACTGTTAAAAATGTATGGTGTTAAAAACTACACCAAGATGGTGTCTATATCTTATTTAGATTGGTGTGGACTTTCTACACCAATCACGGTGATATCGAACGGTGTTAAGCGAAAAATCTTACAATGTATCGTCACTTTACACAGGCATAAATTTAACGATGTTAATAAAAAGTCTACACCAGCTGCGATTGACACCGTATATTTTTAACAATGTAGACACGAGTACAATTGGAGGCTACGTTACCATCAGGCCCGTTACGAGGGTTTTGACTCCCATTGTGTTTTTTCTTTTCTTTCTTTTTCAGTCTCTTCTCCGTCGTCACCGCCTCGCTGATGTCTCGTCAATCAATGAAATTCTCCAGGCACCCAACGCGCCGATGATTCGTCCCACAGTCGAGTGCGCTGCCAAACGCATGTCACACGCTCGACTGTCGCATGTCCCACCGCGGATTTAGTGTATCTCGATCGTGGAAAAGCCTGGATTCCTTCACGAAATTTCGCAGACTTCACCGAACGCGACACTCGAGCGCGCGCGAAACTCGATATATGTAGAAAGTTTTCAGTATTCCGACGAGATCGACTTGCGCCGCGTCAACGTTCACTCGCGGCGAGAAATTTTCATTCCGGAAATGCGTGCGAATTCCACGGAGATCCGAGTGGCCGAACGCGTCGGGACGACTTTTTGCTTCGCTTCCGTCGGCACGTACGACGATTGTCGCAATCTTTTTCTCTCTCTTTTTTTTTTCTTCTTCAGTCGTAAAACATCAACGGAGAAGGAATCGCAGCAATTTCTCCTTGAATTTTGCACGCGCGACGATTGCCGCAATTTTTAGCTTCCCCCGTGAGGCATCGACGCGAAAAGAATCGCCGTAATTTCTCGGTGAATATTAAAACTCCGCACACGTCGAGTTATTCCATCGCGCAAGACGCCTCGCACTTTGCTTCGCTCCCCGAGCTACGTCGAGATTTGTGTACAAACATAATAGTACATGGAGTCGGCCCGGCAACGTCGAGAGAGCCGCAAATGAATCACTCTCATTCACAAGTCAAAACAGACGATTTTCGGCTCTCGAGAATTTTCACAAACCGCCGAGCGCGTCGTCGTAAAACGGGAATCGATCTTCTACGTCCCGACAGCCGGCGCCGTGTGCGCCAACACGAGGAGGAATCTGCACGCCGGGCGAGATCCTTCGGTGACGTGAAAGCTTTCGCGCCGTGGACGCAGAGTCATTTCCGGATTTTATCCGGGATGGGCTTGACAGGTGTCGCAAAAAAAAAAAATCGTGAAATATCCGCTCCCGGATGGTGGCACAATTTGGAAAATCCAGCGAAAAAGTTCCCGAGCGCAAAGCACGATTTTGCGCGAAAACGCGAGAAAGCGATCGACGAGCGCGAGCGTTCGAAAAGGCAACTGGTTCGACAGTGAGCGACCGCGAGGTACGAGCTACGTGTTATGAGATTTCTTCGCGGTTTCTCGGCGTACGATTCTCGTGGCGCACCGGCGGGAGTCACTCGGAACTCACGAGACGTTTTATTTTCTTTTTTTCTTCGAATTATTTCGATATTTGTCTATCAGTTGTTTGTCGTCATTTTTAAATTATCGACAGCCGCGAGTGTTCAAGATTTCTTTCGGTTTCTCGGCGTGTAATTCTCGCAATGCACCAGCGAGAATCACTCCTAACTCACGAGATGTTTTCCTTTTCTTTTTCCTTCTTCAAATTATTTCGATATTTGTTTATCAATTGTTTATCGTCATTTTTTAATTATCGACAGCCGCGAGTGTTCAAGATTTCTTTCAGTTTCTCGGCGTGTAATTCTCGCAATGCACCAGCAACAATCACTCTGAACTCACTTGATGTTCTGCGTGTCTTTTTTTTCGCAAATTATTTCGATATTTACGTATCAATTGTTTATCGTCATTTTTAATTTATCGACAAACGCGAGCGTTCGAAAGCCAACCGGTTCTTCGGTCCAAGATTTCTTCGGTTTCTCGGTGTGTAATTCTTTTATCGCACCAGCGGTCATCACTCCGAAATCCCAAGATGCTTTACGTTCCGTCAAATTCCTCGGATATTTATCTGCCAATCGTTTATCGTCATTTTTAAATGGTTCGACAGCACGACGTTTCTTCGGTTTCTCGTCGTATAATTGTCAATTCTCGTAGTGCACCGGCGGTCATCACTAACAACTCACGAGATGCACGTCTTTTATTATTATTATCATTACTATTATTATTATTATTATTATTTATTGTTATCTCGATACTCGTCCATTAATTTCTTATCGTCATTTTGACATTCGAATTATCGACAGGCGCGAGTGGTCAAAAAGGCAACTCATACGAGCTATACGTGCCACGAGATTTCTTCGCGGTCTCTCGGCGTACAATTCTCGTAGCGCACCAGCGGGGCAACAGCTCGCACACGACTATCCTTCTCTCGTTTCTTACGCTACATCTGCACGAGGTGTGGACTGTCCTGGCCGAAGGCGAACGCTCGGCGAGCTCGACGTGTGTCCGCGTGTGGGTAACGTCAACGGCGATGAAAACGATGACTATTAGGCGCGGGGGAGGGCGAAGCAGACGCAGCATATAAGTGTGCACACACGTACGACGATTCCGCGCCGCACGCTACACGCCGCAATCGCTCGCGGCTTCCACGAGAGTAGATAACGTCTCACGGACTCGCGACTTTTAATTTCGTATATATCGGAGTCCCCGCGGCGAGCGTCGATCGTCCCTCTGCATTACGCGCGCACGCAACGCGGCTCGCTCTCGGACAAACAATAAGCGATTATGGGTATATAATGGATGCAACGCTCGGTGCGCTAATTGGCGCAATTAATAGACGACGCGGAGGTCTTTGCCGTGCGCATCGATTTCACTCGCGCTCGTTTAATTGCCGCGTAATTGGCTTATTGACGCGTCGGCGCCGCCTTTTTCCGCGGATTCCTTCGGGGAATCACCCGGTAATTGGTGTTTTCGTTTGTCACGCTCGAAAGTCGAGGATGGATTTTTTTTTTCTTCCTTTTTCGCTGCGATTTCGTTTCTTCGCGGGTTTTCGTTGATTCGCATTTGGCGCGCGATGCGCGTCGCTCGTCGACGAGTAATTGTGACGCTCTTTGGATTTTATCGAAGGCGTCCGAATGACGTTGACGTGTCGGATTCGGAGGCGGAGACCGGGGACTGAAATAACGAGGCATATATGATGCGTCAACGTTTCGCATGTGTGCGCGAGCCGCAAACGAGTGGGAAATCCCACTCGCATAGGCTGCCGATACTGTCACGATCGACGTGACGAACCAATCGATCTCTCAGCCTTCCCCGCCACATGCATAATTGATGCGTCGTTTTGACGCTACGATACAATCAAACGGTCGTGCACGCGTGGAAGCATTCGCGAGGGCCGCCGAGCGCAGCGTTCGCGCGTCTGCCTGCACCTGTGAACCCGACGCGAAACACCGGGAGATCGGGGTACTTGGGGCTTACCGAAATAGAACGAGCTTTGGGCTGAAAGGACGGTACGCGTTGGCTTCACGAGAGTCCACTTGACGCTCATATTTATAACCTCGTGATTCATCGAGCCTGGAAATTCGGAAGGCTAGTTATACGGTCGATAATATATTTTTTGGTCCCGGTTTAATGTACTCGACAAATTGGAGCACCGTTGAATTATTGAAATGAAATTTCGATCGATCATCACCTAATTGTAATCATTTTTCGTGAGGGTTGACGTGCTTTTGTTGTAATTTGTGAAAACACATTTTTATTTTTCGTCATTCTGCTCATATTTGTAACCTCGCGATTCATCGAGTCTGGAAATTCGGAAGGCTCGTTATTTGGTCGATAATATATTTTTTATCCTGGTTTAATGTAATCGAAACATTGGAGCATCGTTGAATTATTGAAATGAAATTTCGATCAGTCGTTACCTAATTGTAATCATTTTTCATAAGGGTTAACATTTTTGTTGTAATTTGTGAAAACACATTTTTATTTTTCGTCACTCTGCTCATATTTGTAACCTCGCGATTCATCGAGCCTGGAAATTTGGAAGGCTCGTTATTTGGTCGATAATATATTTTTTGGTCCCGGTTTAAAATAATCGAAAAATTGGAGCACCGTTAAATTATTAAAATGAAATTCCGTTCAATTATCATCTAGTTCTAATCATTTTTCATGAAGGTTAACTTTTTTTTATTATAATTTATGAAAAGAAATTTTGTTATTTTTCGTCATTCCGCACCATTAAAAATGTATAATACCGTGCAAAAAATTGCGGTGCCACAAAGATAAATTTTTGAATGAACGATTAATGTCCACCCGTTTTATTTGCACGAAACGTGGATTATTCTTTTTATAATCCTGCCGCCCACCTCGCGACTTCGATCCGACGAGTTTTACGATATAATTTCGTCGGTTTTCAGAATTCGAACGAGGACCATATCGATTCGGAGCGTCGACCTGAATCCACATCCATCCGGCCGAAAAAGGTTCGGGCAATACGGGCGCCAGGTCAGCGCCCGGAAAGCGAAGAATTAAAGGAAAAGTGCTGCCGCGGTGTCAAGTGAAATAGGGTTTCTCGAGACCGGTATTTATATATGAGTCGGTGCGTGGCCACCGTGTTTCGCAACAGATCTGGGCCGCACAGGTGTGTAAGATAATAGTCGTGGTATCTCGATTTTTGCTTCACATCGGTGGGTCACGAGGTACATATAATGACGAAAATAAGAAAGTTCGAGACAATTAACTAAACGCGATATAATGGTGAACGACATTTGTGAGTCGTGTAAAAAAAAATTCTTTATACCCAACTTCCCCCCGACGAATCGTCAAACGCACAATCGACCGCCGTGATTTCTTCCGCAGTTGCATAATAAAAAAAAAGAAAAACAGGTGCCCGGCTCACCCGAGATGCCAGGAATATCTAGTGACTACCTCTGCTCGCTGGAATCGCGCTTTCACCTCCCCGACGCGACGACCACGATCTACCATTGAGCCTGGCAGCAGCACCATTTAATTCTCACGCGCACTTAAAGCACATAAAACCGGCACCGCAGCGCTGATTCATCGCGGGATATCCGCGCTGCTCTGGACTCATTTTTACGCAATAAAACCACGAAACATGTGGAACACAGCTTGTTACTCTTGCGATCGATATTACACAATATAATACAACGCTCGGCGAAGTGAAAGGAGAAAAATTCGACGATAGACGCGAGCGTAGGAAATAGTTCGGTTGAAAATGATTTTTTCGAAGAGATTTCCTCGATAATCCGAGTGCCTAGTCTATCGTGAGTTGTCTGAAGGATCCGTCGAGACCGAACAGATCGTCGTGCGTCTTTGGTCTTCCCGGTCTCAGAGCCTCGACGGCTTTAATCGATTCCTGCTCCGCGAACCAGGGTCCGTATTCCTCGAGTTTTTTCATCCAGGTGTCTGAAAATACCAAATAGAATCAATAAAAAAATGTATTAAAAGAAACCAATTTTGTTTGTATTTGTAATAAAAATTAATAAAATGAATAAAATCCACTCGATATTAAAAATGAACGGTGTGCGTTGTATAATAAAAATGCATTTATCTGAAATAAAAAAACGTTGTCGATTTGCCTCACCGTGAATGTCCTGAATGGGACCTGCTTTGCCGCCGTACTCGGTCGGCAAAATATCTTGTGGTACGTGCTCGTACAGCGTGTTGATGTCGCTGTGAACGTAAATACGATTTCGTATCTTCTCCTTGATGAAGGGCTTCACGAAATTGATTATCGTGTCGACAAGCGGGCTGACGTTAACTACGTGAACTTCCTTGAGCTTCACCGGGTAAGCTTCCTGCACGCACACGAGAAACTTCTTGACGATGGCTGGTGTGAATTTGGAGAAGTGAGCGGGCGTCGCGAGTGTCGCGTCCAGGATGTAAACGTCACCGGCGACACCAACGAGCTCTTCCTTCAGCCGTATGTCGCCTATCATAAGCACGAGCTTCATCGCGTCAGCCGGATTCGGTGTTGGCAGATTCTTGTCGACGCCGCGCATCATCACCACTCGGCGACCGTTTTTCGTTAGACCCGGAAGTGGAGGAATGTTTCTTAATAAAAAAAAAGCAACAACGACTATGTAAAATGAAATTCTCATAACAGGTTAAATATCGCTGCAAAAATAAAAATAAAAATAATAATAATAACAATATGAGTAGAATACAATAATAATAATAATACTAATATGGGTAGAATACAATAATAATAATAACAACATGATAAGAAAAATTAACAAAATTGAAAGACAAAGAAAAACTAATTAGCGAAAAATTCGGTAATTACATTTCGCGTTCATTGAAATATTTCAGTATGACAAATTGATTACATTATTTTGGCGATTTCCCTCATCTCCGGTCTCGTGACGTCCCGATTGGCGAAGAACTCCGGAACTGCGGCGCGCATCGTGAAGTACATGTCCAATTTGCGTTTGCATTTCTCCAGAGAAAATTTGCATCCACGGAGGAAAGTCATGAGTCTGAGGTCATCTGCGAAAAAGGTAATGGAAGTTGCATGTAATTTCGTGAGACCGTAAACGTCGAACCGCACCAAGTGATAAAGTGCGAGAACTTTACCGAAGCTTTTAGGCAAATGAGGTTGTTTGCTGAGCCACTCCTTCATCATTTCCAAATCTTTGTCCCGCGTTTCCACGTTCTCATTCAGCTCCTCCCGAATCAGCTTCGACATCTCCTCGTTCGGGTGTATCAACATCTGCAAAAAAATAGTAGGAATGAGAAAAAAGCTGTGATTGCAAGAAACGTTTTGCGTCGAACGCATTAACGGAATGATTTATCAACGCCACTGCTTTTTTTGAAGATTAATTAACGAAGTACCATATCAAAGCACGCAGGCCACGTGAGCGACCGTGCAATTAATTGAACGTGACAGAAAAACTCGTGTCCACGTGGGAATCATTCTACAATTCTTGATCGAAAACACGACACAAAATAAAAACGTACCGCACGTGCAAAGTTGTAAGAACGTAAAAAAAAATGGTGTAATAACGTATGAAATATTTTCTACCGCGTATTAACGGAATAATTTGTTGACACCGGTGCTTCTTGCGAATATTAATTAATGAAGTACGCGATCCAATGTGCAATCAAATATGACGCACAAACTCTCGAACATAATTATTTATTTACTAGTACACGAGCCAAATTGCTTTAGTTACTTCGTTGCTCGTGGCGATCATTCCTTAATTGCTTAACGAAAACACGTCACAAAACTCGAGTGACCCGCACGTGCGTTCGCAATACAACGAGGAGAAAAAAAAGCAAGAGAAGTCGATGACGAGCGATCGGTCAGGTCATTATCGTCAAGCAAGCGGCGTGTCGTCGTTTACGCAAGACCTCGGTTTCTTTTGACGTCTCCGCGATTTACCTGCGCTGTCGCAGCGTCGGATATATCACGACGATGCGACAACCGCGCGGTACAAAGTACGACGCGTTATTTACATCCCACTTGAGGTAATAAGTATAGCTTCATGATTTTACTGTCTCCTCATTGTGCACCGCACGCTCGAGTCGCATCCATCGACTGACCCACTGAGTCAAGGAGATCGGGTACGTCGCGATATCCGGAAGCGAACGCAGAACAGCCGAGGAAAAAAAGCATCGAGACTTCCGCGGACAATCGTGATCACCTTCGCCATGGATTTCCTCGTCTCGTATTTGTTATCGATGCACGGATAAAAACAATCAGGGAGTCATAACAAATCGATTGTTGTATTAACGAATTTCTTGTTGTCGCAGCAAAATTTTCAGCTGTCACAGAAAAATGTTCAGCTACCAGAGCAAAATTTTCAGCTACCACAGCAAAATTTTCAGCTACCACAGCAAAATTTTCAGCTACCACAACAAAATTTTCAGCTACCACAGGAAAATTTTCAGCTATCACAGGAAAATTTTCAGCTATCACAGGAAAATTTTCAGCTGTCCCAGTAAAGTTTTCAGCTACTGCAGCAAAGTTTTCAGCTACCACAGCAAAATCTTCAGCTAACACAGCAAAATTTTCAGCTACCACCACAAATTTGTACCACAGCAAACATTTTGTTATCACTCCGTTGATATTTTTATCTGTGTGCAACTCGGTCCGGCGCACCGAGATCAGAATATCGAGTCGCACCACGTGGTGCACCAAATCGATGCACACGCAACTTCTACCTCGCAATGTTACTCGACGAAAATTGCGTAAGTATAAAACCGCGCGCGAGTGGCGAGCATATTACGTTCGTGTTTAACTCGAGAAATTCATCATGCCGGCCGAAAGGTTGCCCAAGCCGCGGACTTTCTCTCGCGCCACTCGTCGCGGGCCCACGAGAATAGTACGGCATCTCGCGGGATTCCGCGATCCTCGCTTTTTGTCCCAAAATCGAACAATGGATCGTGGAAAGTTTTTTTTTTTTTCGATCCCGCCGTTCGGGGGGATCGAACGCCCGGCAAACTTGACCGTTCGGCTGCATCTTTGCCGTGCGCGCCTGGCGAGGCACCAAGCGAGAGGATCCAGTGAAAGTGCCTTGAGCCACTTCGCCGCGAGGACTTATTTTTCTTCTTTTGTGCGACGACGCCGAGGACCCGTGGCGAAACACGCATGATAAAAGTGCAGAGGCTCGAGAAGAGAAAATTCGTTTAGCGAGAATGACTCGTAGGCTCGTGGAATTTCATGCTTGACCTGGAGACTATATTGAGTGATTTGTATTTAATTGTTGGTCCGGCTGACCCTCTTTACGTTACGTTTCCATCGATAGTCGAATCACTTTTACTTACAGTATCGAAACTGTTACGTTAGTGCACAAATTAAAGCACTTGATTTTTGTAGACATAAAAAGGGTGGGCGGACCAATAATTATTAGTTGTCACTTGACACCATTTTCGTAATTAACGGTAGTCACAACATTATTAACCGCGACTAAAAAGTTACCAGGTCTGATATGACTTTTCTAAAAGACTTGACATTCGATGTTTGTTATATAAGGAATTTCAGCGACTGATTTGCAATGTTACTTTCGAACTGTTCGGTGAAGGTCTCGGTATTAAATTGCATTGGGATCCAAAGATATGACAAAACGCTTTCACCATATTATTGTTGGGATGTCGAAAGGTGATCGAAACTAAAAGTGAAGGACACGTATGATGAGCGCCCAATCTAAGATTATCGAGGATATCGTTCATTCAAGCAACGAGTGCGCTTACCTTTTCGGACTGGTTTGAGACAGATGACGATAAACACTTAGAAGGAATCCTGAATGACCACTGGACGAAGATACTCGCGCACCAGTTAATTTCGTATTACCGGCGATCGGCCAGACGAGCGAGGTACCCACTACGTGATCCTCCGGTGAACCGAGGAGATGGAGAACGGTTCGCAGAGTGGGAACAGAACGGCTTGGACCGGTTCTACTTATATTTCGAAGTGCCCCACTCTCCGGGTTCCCGATGGCGCGATAGCCCCGCGACCATCCGAGAGAGTGGAAGCCACCTCACTAATTTCTCTAACAAATGTTTGCAATAATAGTAAAAAAAAAAAAAAAACGAATAGAAAAGAAAAACACCTCGGATCCAGAGTTCATTCATTTTCCCCGGTTCACGCTCGTCATACATCAATCAAAGTCTTCGTGCGGTATTACAGCATTCTTTTTTTCAAGAAACATGGGCACAAAGAAATACGGTATTTTTTTTTATCAAACAGCATTTGTCATCATTTCGACCAATTTTCACGAGCTGACAGCCAACGAGAACCCGTAGGCTATGCGTACCTTTTTCTCTTTTTTTTATAGAGCATGATTAAAAAAAAGCTGGACTCGCACGAGCGTCGAATTATCGTTACGCTATCGTCGCGCGGTGTGACGAAAGAAAATCACTTGCGAGACGGTATTAGGGATATAATGCAACACGTGTGTGATACGTACAGTAATTGTTGGAAATTGCCCGTGGATATAATTGGATGAAAAATATAGATACGACGATTAACCGTTTTCTCTTTCTGAAAATAATGTTAGAGTGACCGGCAAGCCGGGCAATGAAAACGAAACTTTGGGCCCTCGGCCCGATCAAAAACTACTGTACTGGAAAATCATTACTTTCTAATCTCAACTATAAAAAACGCGTTTTTTTTCCTTTTTTTCCTGTTCCGATTGTAGCCAGACATGCAATGTCACTATCCGGCTGTGATCAAAGAAACCACGAAACGTTTCATAAGCAGTAAATTTCAAGTGAAATCGCAAAACCCCCGGCGAATTTATTCAAAAATATTTATTTCAGGATTTCTCGACGAAACAGTTGGTACACATTGAAGTGCAATTAAAGCGGCCGCGAGACAGACATACGACGGTTAATGTCTGATTGACGATCGCGAATGAATCCTAGATTGCCTCGTCGGCCGCGTAATAATAACAGCACGAACGTCCCAACGTCGCGGAACAATTTTCTCGCGAATTATTTTCACATTCTCGCGACATCAACTACACTTTTGTTCCTGGAGTCGAGAGCAGCAAATGGGATCAGGACGGGCAAAGAAATGTCAAACAGTCGATGACGAAAATTTTCTTTTCAACGACAATTCGCAACTGGAGGCGATTGTCGTTGAAAATCGCGAAAAAGGAAGATGAGCACCAAATGATCGTCGAACAAACGATGACGAAAATTTAATCGAAACGACAATTCGCAACCGGAGTCGATCATCGTTGGAAAATAGGAGAAAGGAGGATTCGGGCACCGCACATCCGGTTAAGAATTGACCGCGAGCATCGCGGTAATGGAAGTTGCTATTCCCAGGATTGCAGCCACGTTGTCGACTCTGGTCATCTCAGCTCCGGATCGACTTCCTCTTTCGAGTTCGGCCGCTTTGTCGTCAGCCTCGGTCTCGCTCTCGACGAAATCCTTCGTCGTGTTGTCGTCGCCCCTCGACGTAGTCTGCGGGAACCGAGGAAACATGGACGGAAATTAATTTGCTAAAATCTCGGCAGACAAATACTTCTACCCAGTAAGATATGTCTGCCACTTTCTTAGATCATTTAGCAAAAAAAAATATATATAGAAAAAAGTTATAGTTTCACCGTTTCCGTTTCCTCCTCTTTGGCCCTGACGACGCGTTTGCGTGGCATATCGTGAGAAAAATGATGCGGCTCGAGGGACAAATGAGCGAGCGGTTCCTCGCGACGTCTTTTCTTGCAGATATCACCGTCGCATCCACTGGACATTGCGCTTCTGATCGACTCAGGAAGATCCCAAATGACGCGAGCTTCCTGCAGGGCTTTTTCGCCAGGTCCATTTGCGAAAAATGCTACAGGCTCGTTGCCTTCGGAGCACAAACCGGCCACGACCAGCAAAGTATCCTCAGCGGACACCTGATCGACAAAAAAATATAGCGATAGACAAACGTAAATCTAACGATTAGAGATATAAATCTAACGATTACAGATGCAAATCTAACGATTACAGACGTAAATCTAACGATTATAGACGTAAATCTAACGATTACAGATGTAAATCTAACGATTACAGATGCAATTCTAACGATTACAGATGTAAATCTAATGATTACAAACGTAAATCTAACGATTACAGACGCTGCAAGAAAAATTAGCGATTACAGAGTTGATAAATATGCAACAGCAACAGCTTGGAAATGAGAAATTCATGACATCCGCGTCCAACGTATAGTTACAATAAAAAATGTTTACCTCACTTCGTAGGATTTCCACCACAGCTGGCAGTTCGCTTCCCGGTGCAGCCACGACCATCATGAATCCCTCGTCATTCGACGCAGTCTTGAGCTTCCTCACGGTGTCGCTCACGAGTTCAGCCGCGCTGGGCTGAACCACCGGAAAGGGTCTTCGTGCCGAAAAATCGTCCTCGTTGCCGCTCAAATTTCCGAGACTCTCCAGCAATACGCGGAAAAACGCCATTCTTATTCGCGAGAACATGTCGAACACGTCCCACATTCCGTCGTAACCATTGGGGCCATCCGATTTCGTGGCCATTTCAGCCACGCCAGATGGGGTGGAACTCGACAAGCCCGGCTGCTTCTGCAGCTCTACAAGACGCCAGTTGGCCCTGACATCCGAACGGGTACGACGAGCGTCCTGGTTCAGAGGATTAGCCTCGTCGTTGTCGTCCAGGTCCTTCACCACTCGACTCGGTGTTCGCTCGTAGCCCGTTGCTCGTAGGGGCGACAGAATCGAGAAGTTGGTCGCAGAAACTGCTCCTGAAAAAAAAAAAAAAAAAAAAAAAAAAAAATTGTAGTTAGTAAATAAATCATTTGTTTGCGAAAAAATAATTTACCGGTTGTCATGTCCTTCACGTGATGAGCCCACGTCAAGAGGGAACCAACTTTGTCGCGCATTAGGCGATCGCATTCGCACTCGGCTCCTGCGTTGGAGACCAGAGACTCGCCCAGTGAAAACTTGACTCCCTCCGACAGGTCGGAGCTTCGACAGTTCTGCAAAAATCGTCACAAATGTTTAATTTCAAAAATCGATTCTGCAGAGACATTCGTCGCCCAGATAAATTGAGTAAATTCAGATGTACCTGAAGTAATCCTCGAACGGTGAACTCGTCAGCAGCCCCAAAGCTTTTCCATGCAGACTCCCGATCGGATCCAGCGTCATCCACCAGCACTAGAACGACGTTACGAGGTCCTCCGTTTTCCAAGCTCCTTTCCTTTTCCGTGGTGACGTCCGAAGTTCTCGGTGCCGAAGTGCTGGAAGACACGACCGTGGATTCCTTGGCCTCCGTGGCATTTTTCGCGTTGATCGTCACTCGATTCTCCCTGTCAACGACGTCGTCGGATCTACCGACTCGCGGCGGATCCTCCGAGCACGAAGAACACTTTTCCTCCACTTTCGCGGAATTTTTGGCCTCGGTGTCACGCGGTATGTCGTCTATTATTTTTCTGTTGAGAAACACGTCTATGGGGGCTCGACGATCGGTCTTGAATTTCAGGCCCGATGGCCGAATCGCCGGGCCCAGAATTCCGAGATCCGATCTGTTCGCGGCGAAACCGAGGCCGGTGGTCACGATGCCGAGGACCCCGAAAAGCGGAATCCAAGCACCGGTCATGATGTTCAGCCTGCAGTCGGAAATTGGTTAGTCGGGGTGGTTGAATTATTGAGAGCTCGTAAAGCGGTTTAAGGAAGGAGGAAACAAGCGTCCGGCCGACGAATGTGCAACGTTTTTTCCTTTTATTTTTTTCTTTTTTGACGTCACGCATAACCTGTGACCGTCAAACGGAATCGATAATGAAATGTCTTGGCTGCGACCCTCACCACCCACTTATACCAACCCCGAAGTTGCGCATGGATTCTTAACACGGGGCTGGAAATATGTTTTTACATCAACTTTTCCGGTAATGAATGTAAATTCAAGGAAACCGAGCTGGAGGTTGAGCCACCAAGGCTGTCTATCCCCTTCGTGCCGTGGGCGCGACAATGTTCGGCCGAACGGAACTCGAAACGATATATCACAGAGGAAACAAACTAAGCTGCGTACTCACTGAATTTGTCAATTCGAGGGTGAAATTACGCAGAGTCAGGTAGTTCAGAAGTTTTCCTCGCTATCGCGGCGTGGATTCACGACCAATGTCAGGGAAACGCGTCGGTCTCTTCGACTGATCTCTCAGCGACTAAACAAACGGCTGACGGCAAACGAATTTCGTCTCCCGGACGACTGACAAACGAAGCGACGAGCGACTGAGTGATTTCTTCTTTTTCTCTCGTCAGCGAACACTAGATGCAACTCGAGCTCGGCAGTTTGATTCATCGGAGTTTCATTAATTGCAGTGTTTATGCGCTGCGATTGGGGTGTTCCTCATTGATACGATATTGATACGTCGTGAAAAAATAATGAAACCTTTGAATATTTTACGTGTAACGTTGTTCGACGTACAATATTGACATACAAAACGAGTCGGCCGGCTGATGATAGCCGTGGTGGAATAAGGGGACCCGTCTTCGGGTCACTATCGTCGGTGAAAGCGGAGAACATTAGCACCCTTAGCGACCTAAATAATAAAGGACTCTGGGACAACGACGACAACTATGAGTACGACTATTACCGCGATACCGCGGACACGAGTCCCAGCGGGTTGTGGTCGCAAACTCCAGTCGATACTGCCTCTGACATATTTAACCGGTTACACAGGTCACCTAGGCGAATGAGTATTATTGGAAAGGAGCAACATGCGAAAAAATCGATTACGCCTCGTCACTCCAATTTCCGCCAATTATGCCGATCGGGGAACCGGGGCAGTTTCGATCGAATTTGGTTTCCCACTTTTTTCAAGTAAACACACACAGAAAAGTCGCATTTTTAGGATTTGCCGATCACCGTACATCAGATTTTGTATTTAGAACATCCAGATTCCTAGCGTAGAATTTCGTACAAAATATTATTGGACAAGAATAAATACAGACGAATTGTACTACAGTTAAAGTGTAAAAAAATGCATGGGGTACCAAAAACCGGTAAAACATAAATGATTGCAATTCAAGCTCTGCGCTATTCTATAATATAACGACTCCTAAATAAAAAATAAAAAAAAACGACAAGCGTTCCTTGTGGTAACATCGACCCCCTCGAAATGACTTGCAGTGACGGCCAGTTTACTCGCTGTTTCACGCGTTTCACAGTAACCGCAAGTGCCCTGTAATAGAAAAAAGAGCGTGCGCGAGGTACGTCCGAAACGCTTTTGCGAGGCTATTCGCAGTAAGCATTGCGACGTAAAAGCGAGTCACGTAAAACTAATTGGGGAAAAGCAGCTTGTGCCCTTGCGGCCTGGGTTACGTTGACGACGAGGAAGACTGCACAACTGGTCTTGCTGCCCTCGTGTTCGCCCATGAAAGTCGTTACGTTCGTCGGATCCTACCGAGCAATTAAACCGTACAACGAATAATTGGAAGCTCATTTTACTGACAAGGAAAATCATTGATTGATTGTTACCGGCAACGTGCGACTACACATGGCGGGAGGACACGCTTGATTATAGCGCGGACGGAGCTTACTCGCAGCTGTTCAACGCCAGTCAAATCATATCGTGTGTAATACACACCACCGATGCGGCACGTTACTATATACCCTCTAATGTCTTTCCAGTTCTGCACGAAGCTACACTGATGTTCGCGCCCAGGGAAGGAAATAAATAATTAGCGTGGTAGCTACAGTGAGAACGAAGGGACCACTTTTCCCCCTCAGGAATTACAGGGTATTCGTAGGGACCGAAGTTTTCGGACTGGCCTGACGGTTACGAGGCAAAAACGCCCCGACGTCTTCCCAATGGCGGTCGACTAATTTCGTAACATATTATTTAGATTCTGTTTCGTCAAATGTGCCTTCACTATTTCAATCACATTGTGCAACGCACGAAACACAAAGTCCTCGTAACATCCGAGTACAAAACAACGAAACGAATCATCGAGGCGCTGATGAACGAAACAATTGAATATTTACAAGTGGCCAGTAGGTGGATCGAAGAAAAGTTGATTTTCTTCGATCCACCTACTTGTGAATATTTAAATGCTTCATTTATTACGGCCTCCGGAGGATTAAGCCCGCTGTTTTTATTATGTGGCCTCATTTTTATGTGGCTTTGTTGGTTGCCTTTGAAGGTAGAGCGAAACTTCGTCCCCGCCTGTTTGTATATTTTACGTTTATTATTTCACGTCCGCGTATCCTAGAGCATATTAAATTACGAGTCTTTCTCTCTCTCACTCTCCCTCTCGTTCTATCACATCGCGGTCGCCGCGGCCACGGCGTCGCTGTTGTGTGTACGATCGAGCTATAGACGAGCGACGCCAAAGAGGAAAAGAGGGACGCGTGCATCAGTGCCGAGCGCTCCCGACGTTGCGCTCCCGTTGAGGAGAAAATGTGGTCTTGGCATCGATAGCCATCATCATGATGAATTATTGACGAGTTTTTCCCGAGCCGCGGGAACAACGACAACGCAGGCGACGAAGAAGAAGACCCGCGGTCTAGGGGGTTGCAACAACATGGCGGACGCAGACGGCGGACGGTCTTCGCCAACCCCTCCGAGCGTGAGGGTCGAGGGGAGGTGGGGGAAGAGAACACAGGGCTGAAGAATATAACGACTGCGCGTCGTGGTATCGCATCGCCATTCGTCCACGTTTGGCGATTCCGGGGGGTTGAACAATGTCCAGGAGAAGGGCGCAACATATACGTTGCCGCGCGGTAGGGGCACCTTGGAGATATCCGGTTGGGGGTTGCAAGAAGTGAAACACGCGACAGGTGAACGAAGCCGATGCCGACGAAGACGTCGGGACGCGGGCGAGCTACGCAGCTCGTTGTTACGTTGCGATAACGTTGTTGTTTTGTTCGACTCGTCGCGTGAACCGCGTGTTGTTGTTGTTGTTCGTTCGTTTTTTCTAATGGTGAATATTCGCTGAGTCGCTGGCAGCTACCGTCAAGGATTACTGTGGATTGTGGAGGATTAAGACTGTGAAGAGTTTGACGAGTTTGAAGAGTTTGTCGTTGATTCCACATATTTTGGATTAAAAAAACGGCCTAAAGGTTTGGAATTTATGTTGACGTAGAGTTACCGCGTTTGTGATTTTTTTTAAGGGATTCAGGACTTTTATTGTTATTGATATTGGGAGTTTTCGTAAACGTGCGAATAGCGAACCTCGTGAATATTGCTTGGCGTCGAGGTCACCTCGGTTGGTTCATTGGCTCTTGAACGTTCGAGAACTTTCTGGAATTGATGACAGCCACACCGGACAGCAGACGCACTGACTTCGGGGTTTTGGTTTTGGAGTAGACGTTTTTGCGTTACCCATTTTCATTGTGAATTTCGGATTTTCGCGTGTTTATAGAGATGGCTTTGCTTTCGCTTTTTTATTTTTGGATAATGTCGGGATATTTATAATGTCGGAACTTTGAAAACTTAATTGACTGTAACATGACAATCATTAGAGCACTTAGACTGGAATTATACACACAAGTAAAGTGGTAATCGCTCTATAACTGCTGTGTTTTTAAAAAATGCCATAATTACAATTATTCTTACCTGGACTTAATGTTAAACTGGCATCTCTCTGACTTTCGTAAAATTACGGTTATTCTAAAAAATAATGATCTTTAGTTGCTATCACAAATAACATGGTCTGCCAGTTAAGCTGGCCGCGACAGTAAAATAGATACGAATTTTATGACATTTTTACTCATCGATTTTTTATTTAGTTTATTTATTTCACTTCAATATTGTCCACACAAACGGAAATACATTCGAAGGTGATTGGCACAGAGTTTTGTAAATAGTAGTTTACAACAAATTGTAAACCACTTCGAATCTTGAAAGCTTAGTATTTTTTAATCTTTCGCCACTCAATTTTTTGAGACCTCCGACGTTTTAGAACGACGAACTAAAAGTTAGTTCAATTTACCCAAAACCAAGGCGTCTGACCTTCTTAGTATATAGATTTTTTATTTGGATATTGCTTTTATTTGGATATTGCAATAATTCAAGATCTCTATATTATTTAAAGACACACTCGATCAACAAAGTCAGAATTAAGCACGAAATATCTGCGTTACAAAAAATCCCGTTATTGAAACCCTCCGTTCTTGTAATTCCTTCCACCAGATGATGAAAATGAAGCAGCAGGGCCTGGTCGCTGACCTGATGCCCAACATCAGGCTCATGCAATTCAGCGGACACTTCATGTTCAATTATTACAACGACGGCATGAAATTCATGCACAAAGTTTACTGTTTCGTGAGTAGCACAAAATTCTCATTTCCCCCGTCGCCTCTTGTCTTCGCGAAGACATTAACGAACAACTTCGTCGTCCTAGATTCACCTGGCTCTGATACTGCTGCAATTCGGTCTGTGCGCGGTGAATCTCGTGATTGAGAGCGGAGACGTGGACGATCTCACGGCCAACACGATCACGGTTCTCTTCTTCACGCACGCAATAGTCAAGGTCGTGTACTTCGCAGCCCGTAGCAAACTCTTCTATCGTACGCTCGCGATATGGAACAATCCCAACAGTCATCCACTCTTCGCCGAGAGCAACGCGAGGTATCACGCGATTGCGCTCACGAAGATGAGGCGACTGCTCTTCGCGGTCGGCGGTGCCACCGTCTTGTCCTGTCTGTGCTGGACCGGCATCACCTTCGTGGGTGACTCGGTTAAGAAAGTCACCGATCCCATCACCAACGAAACGACGATGGTCGAGGTGAGTCCGTCACCCTCCGATCCGGCAACATGGATGGATTATTCTCCAAAAACAAAATGCTAAACGGCACAGAAAAATTATATTTAAAAAAAAAACGAAATTACATTTTCGTTCTTCAGATTCCAAGGCTGATGGTTCGATCTTGGTATCCGTTCGACGCCAGCCACGGGATGATGCACGTGCTGATGCTGGCATATCAGTTCTACTGGCTGATGTTCACGATGATGGACTCGAATTCCCTGGACGTCCTGTTCTGCTCGTGGCTGCTTTTCGCCTGCGAACAGATTCAGCATCTCAAGGCCATCATGAAGCCACTGATGGAACTCAGCGCGACCCTCGACACGGTTGTGCCCAACAGCAACGAGCTCTTCAAGGCCGGGAGCGCGGAACACTTGAGAGACACGACCGGGACGGCTCCTCCGCCAGCCCAGCCGCAAGGTGACAACATGCTTGACCTCGATTTACGCGGGATATACAGCAACCGGCAGGACTTCACCGCGACGTTCAGACCAACCGCGGGGATGACCTTCAACGGTGGCGTAGGACCCAACGGGCTCACGAAGAAGCAGGAGATGCTGGTGCGAAGCGCCATCAAGTATTGGGTCGAAAGGCACAAGCACGTTGTCAGGTGAGTATCGAGTTTATGGTCGTTTTTTCCATTTTCACATTTATGCCATTTTCACATTTTTGCCATTTTTGTCATTTTCTAATTTTTCGAATTCTGTTATTTCTGCCATTTTCTAATTTTTCGAATTCTGTTATTTCTGCCATTTTCTAATTTTTCGAATTCTGTTATTTTTGCCATTTTCTAATTTTTCGAATTCTGTTATTTCTGCCATTTTCTAATTTTTCGAATTCTGTTATTTTTGCCATTTTCTAATTTTTCGAATTCTGTTATTTTTGCCATTTTTTAATTTTTCGAATTCTGCCATATTTTAATTTTTTTATTTTTCGAATTCTATCATTTTTACCACATTGCAAATTTTTTTCATTTTTGTTATTCTTTTCACCTCGGAATTTACTCTACATTTATTTTTGTGACCATTTTTCAATGTCGAATTGAACACGACACCAAGTGTCGTGTTGTATCGATCACTGAACGTCAACTTTCGCTATTATTTATCGTTCTCCCATCCCAATTGGGGTTAACCCTTGGCCACCGTGATGAATACCCAGCGGCATATATCGTGTTCGAGTATAACACGATAATCTAACAGGTAATGGCCGGTCTTCAGCGCTGAATGTTCTCGCGTGACAAGCTCGGAGCGGCCAAGCTTTCGACCGCGATTAAACGTATTATACGGGTAAACTTGAGAACCGACAACAGCTCCATCCATTTGACGCTTACTCATAATATTTTTTTATACGGGTAATGATCATTATGAGATATTTCTCTGTCGCGGCTTGTAATCGGATATTAATCCGATTGGAGTTTATATCTCTGAAAAACAAAACTCTCTTGAGTGTAAATCTATGTAGCTTCCCCTACGGAAAAGAAGTATATACAAAATGTATCTGGAGTATACAACTTTCCGGGCGATAATATGATAAACATACATTTTGAATATATCTTAGACCTATTTTTTGCTCGCATCGATTTCGTATACACCCTAAAATAGATCCGACATATACAATTTTTCGGAAAAATAGATCTCTTATATCTGGAATACATCTTTTATATATCTCGGATATACTTTATTTCCGTATGAGTTAAAGGATTGTCCTAAATTTTATTTCAATTAATTTTTGTTCATATGAATATTTTTCTTCCCGTTGCAAATGTACCGAGCTCTGCCAAAAAAGCAATAGGGTGGTTTCAAAGATCTGGGTCAAAAGTTTGTTCACAGTTCTATTGTGCATTTTTTTCCACATAAATATCTTTTCATAGGGTGCAGACACATCGAGCCCTGCCAAAAACGCAATTGGTGGTTTTAAGGATCTCGGTCGTGAAATTATCGTCGTGCCTCTCATAATGGGTGACATAACTTTTTCAGAAAAAGAAACTATCTTGGAAGATTCAACGTTCCTGACAAATATCGAAGTCGCGCCCCCTTATATTACCCATACGTTACCCTTACGCGTAGGGCTGCGCGGCCGCGCAAAACGGGCCGTTCATGGAGGCTTCACGCAACGAAAGAATTGTATGTGTTACGACGTACGGGTTAAAAAAAAAAGGAAAACGAAAGCAAGAGACGGGAGATAGTCGCGTGCGGTCTCGCCGTACGGCCAACCGGGCCCCCCTTGGCTCCATTACACCAAGCGAACGACGTTTAGCACGAATGATTCATGAGATGCTATGGCGATACACGTTCCGGAAAAGCGAGCGTTCTCGATCAGACAAAGTCTCACTTTTCGCTGAGTTTTCAATGCGTGTCTGCACTACTATAGATCCTGACCGAGCGACGATGCCTCTCGTGTAATTTTCCGAATTGCCGGCGCCGGAGTTATCCGCTAAAAAATGTTTACAGAACGTCAATGATCCCGCTAGTCTTTGATTATCGCGTGAAATCGTTCTGCGGTCGTGAGAATAAATGAAAAGAACAAGAAGGACCCGACAGTATATCAAAAAGATTTACTTTTTGGCACCTCGTTAGCCACCAATTAATTAAAATAAATATGGGAATTAAATTCCACGTCAAGATATCTATTGCAGATATTTCGCACCATAAATCGGAGATGCACAATACAAAATGATTCAACGATTTTTCAATGCAAACCCGAAATTTCTGTTCACTTTTTCAACACAATTTCGGCCACGGTTGCGATACGATAAAACATGATTTGGCCTATTGTGAGCTATGGATTCCATATTTCTTCCTGGAGATACCATGTTACATGCGAAGATGATGCGAGCGGGGAGCAAAAGACCAACAAGGCTTATTCACCCAACGCCAGTGTGCTCACATTTTTTTAAGTTGAAGAAAAAGTACCGAAACAATATCACTTGGTTATGAATCGCTCTGTACAATCACGAGGCTATAGAGCGTGGAGAGATAGAGCCTGGGTAAGATATAGGCGCGAGTGCTCAAGTTCCCACAATGATAAAGTATTTATTTCGCGAGAGCGCGATATTGACCGCAACGGGGGACGTGCCCTCTGGACTGAACAATTTGCGGGGTGTGTTGCGTGCACGAACCACCGGCAACTCTCTCCACCCGCTTTCGTCTCCATGCCCTTTCGTTCCATGCAAAGTCCACGAGCAGCTCTCTCTCTCTCTCTCTCTCTCTCTCGCCACCCATCGCTCTGTCTCTTTCTCCAACTCCTCGCGAATAACGGTGAAATATTTACCGAAGACCGCGAACGTGACGTGACAAAAACGAAAATGCACATGCGAGGAATTAGCCACTTGTTCACTTCAGAGCTGTGACCATCGCGAACGGTGCGCGTGAAAAAAAAAAGATAAACTCGACGCAGGATGAATTGGAGTCTGGAGAGCAATCAATGGGGGAAAAAAATCGCCGACGTCGACAAAACGAACCTGCTTTACGGTTTTTATTTTCACGCCTCTGGAGTGAATGCGGCAATAAATAAACAACGGTTTTCTGTATTCATGAGAAATTCTAAATTATCAGAAGAGTAATTGTTTCTTTAAGCACATCATTTTCGTTTAAAGCACGTAGAGCACCATTAATTAATTCATTAATTTGCCTTGCTTAAAAATGTCCAAATCGAAATCAATAATTTAATAATACAATTTTTTGTACGATTTTTCTCTGATAATTTTACTGTTGCCTGATAATTTTAATTCGCGTTTTTGATCAACCAAATGAGAGCACTATTGCTTCCAAAAACCTAGAATTAAAGAACACTTCTGCTTCGCTGTTTGCTCGCCGGTGACTTTACCCTGTCCGCGTAGTTCGGACGACGTTGTAGCGCGCTACGCGCTCCGAACGTTCGATAAATTATTTTACGGAGTTAATAACGTGGGAGCGTTCTGTTTGTGTGCATCGTTACTTTGCAGGCCATTCTGACAGCGGAAGTAACGATCACACGCGTTTGCTCTACATTTCAGACTGGTGACGGCCATCGGAGACGCCTACGGGGTTGCGCTCTTGTTCCACATGTTAATTACCACGATCACGTTGACCCTTCTCGCGTACCAGGCCACGAAGGTAAATTTTGGGCGCTACCTGACGATCATTGTCGAAACGGATTGTTGGAGGATAAAACTGATTTATGTTGTGCGACCCGCAGGTAAACAGCGTGGACGTTTATGCAGCGACGACCATCGGTTACTTGCTGTACACACTCGGACAGGTCTTTTTGTTCTGCATATTTGGTAACCGTCTAATCGAAGAGGCAAGTTATTTTTAAAAAACATAAAAAGCCTGTACCAAATTAATTAATTATTTTACTATTAATTATTAGTTATGTACCTAATTAATTAATTACCATTATTCTCAAGTCGCATATTCTACCCCCGAAAACACCGGTTACGAAATCTTTTTACTTGATTTTGAAAAAAAAAAATTTGCGACGTTCTTTTTGTCAGAAATCATAGATCCGTCTCCAGACCGAAAATCGCCGGAATCAACCTCAGAATTAATTTTTTACAAAATTTCATCTATAATAGGCTAATTAATTTTGCGCTGCAGCGCTTTATATAAAGCTTTAAAAGGTTACGGGCGCTGCCGTGCCTATCCTCTCATGTCAAATTTGACACCAAACTGAATTTGTTTATCACGGACTTTCCTGGCAACCAATCACAGCTCGAATAGAATGACAACAGCTTTCCGTTACTCATGAACTTTTTAAAAGAGGGATAGAAACAACAGTTAATGAATTTAATTTTTTTGTTCATTTGTTGCCGTCGCGCAGAGCTCGTCGGTTATGGAAGCCGCATATTCCTGTCACTGGTACGACGGCTCCGAGGAGGCCAAGACCTTCGTGCAAATCGTCTGTCAGCAGTGTCAGAAGGCTATGTCAATATCAGGAGCGAAATTCTTCACGGTGTCGCTGGATCTTTTCGCCTCGGTGAATAATTTTTTCATCACGAATATACAATCGATAAGCGAGCAGCGACTCGAGTCTCGTGGAAATATTAATTTTATTTTATATCATCCGTCCGACTCGCGCAGGTGCTGGGAGCGGTCGTCACCTACTTCATGGTGTTGGTGCAGCTGAAGTGAATCCACCGTACGGTGAATCCTCCGACAGAACTGAGGATGGTTGATGAGGGTTATTCTTTCGAGAAGCCAGTGACTATTTGTCGCGGCTTCGGGGTGGAAGAGAGAATTTTGCGCGATCACTCGTTTGGGGATTGCTGGGCGGACGCGGAGGTATCGATATTTCATATTTAACGAACATCTTTTATGATAGAAAAACGCAAATTGGCCGGTGGGGGACGAAACGAGAGGCAAGAGAGTAACACATTCTGCGAGTGATATATACGGTATATATACCACCATCGGGGAGACTTGACGATGCGTTTTGTTATTGTCAAGAGTTTGTAATATTTTTAATCTGCGGACGATGCGTAAAAAAATATTTTAAGCCTTATTGCATTCTCATCGACTAAGAAGTTACTTGATTTGCACGCAGATTAATGTTCCATATAAAACGCACCCGATTTTGGGGAACCATTACGCTAAACATCGTGAATAAATATTCATAATGAAAATGACTTATATACCGCGTGGGAGGCCGCGAGTCGATGATAAGATTTTTATTAGAACGTAATTCCAAAGATTATTTTAGCTGTGTTATACAACGTCACGGGAACTATATATTAGTGGGCGCTGTGTCGAGTAAGACGCAAGTTTGTAAATTTAATTTTTAATGGAAATCGCGACGTTTACCTCGGGATAGAAACCGAGAGAGGAAAACAAAACCAGGAGAAATAACAACGTCGAGAACTCGCGTCTTGCTTTGACACGGTTTTGACAAAAATACGTGTAAATACAAACGTAACGTATAATAATGATAATTACCTAGTCTAGGCAGATGTTGAATTAACCCTGGAAGTATTTCCCATGCTATTTTTCGTACCGCGCATTCATCGTGGAAAGCTCGGGCCTACCGTCCTTCTATATAGATTTAACATTCGTTGTATTTACCTAAACTGTTGTAAAAAAAAAAAAATTAATCACTTATGTTAACCGTTTTCTTTTCCGTAATACGAATTACACCTTCGGAGTCACCGATATATATACATATATTAATTACTATATAATTACCGTCCTATCTCTCTTGAACTTTATTTTATTCATTCGTTTCTTGGAAAAATAAACTTTTTGTATACAAATATAAGAATATGTTGTATTCATAATCAGAGTTGAATAAATTTGGAACAACTGACGAAGCCTTATTTAATGTCGAGA
Organism: Pimpla rufipes; assembly: GCA_963932165.1. Lineage (NCBI taxonomy): Eukaryota > Metazoa > Arthropoda > Insecta > Hymenoptera > Ichneumonidae > Pimpla > Pimpla rufipes. The sequence goes on from OZ010635.1 coordinate 15,944,184, forward strand.
ACACCCGAACAATGAGCAGCGTGTGTTGAATAGAGGCTAATTTAGTGGAACTAAATTGTACGCTGCAAAGAACGAGGTTTTCTGTATTTTTATTTATTTTTTTTCATTTTTTTAATTTTACCTTTACTGGGTTCAAAGGTTTTGTTCATATATAATTAATTCTCTTTTAGAATATGAAGAGGACGGAGTCCGGGTCTCGTGGCCCAGACTCCTCTGTGCTATGGTAATGTATACCCCTCGTCACTCGTTCGCACACGCTGTCCCCTTTCGCTTCTCGTTTGCAAGCACCAGCGACCCTCTGCTCGACAAAGCTTCAAGCCGATCGATCTCCATCCGTTACTTTCGAAGCGTTCAGCATAAAAACCGCTCCGGTCCAGCATTGAATAATACAACGTATAGAGCGAGCGCGGTCACTCTCGCCCGGGCTACTTTCCCTTTGACAATAACCCAGTCCAACTTTACTGGCTCTATTCTCGAACTCGATCGACCGCAATTTAATTACTCGGTGAAAATAAACTCGTTACAGCGTTTTTTTATTTAAAGCCTCCACGGGTAGGTCCGGTTTTTAGAACGAACAAAAATCAACACCCCGAGCACCGGTTATGTTTTATTGCTTTTTCACCGCGAATCACGCGAAGCATCTTTTTTATTTTTTTCCGGCCGTATAATACGGTCCGCGGAACGTGAGGATAAGACAAAGCTGGGCAAACATTTTTTTTTTTTTTCGCACCTCCTGAAACGACTTGCTTCGTAATCTCTACCCTCGCTTTTTCTCCCTTACTCGCCCGGGCCTTTGTAATTTCCTTTTCTCGCAGCGCGTAAAGTGAGCTTTATTTAACTGGCACGTCTTGCGTACAAACTACGCTTAGGGCTATCGCGCATTCTTTTTATTCGACTCCCATCCACTGCCTTCGCGTAAAAGTTTTAAATTAGCATGTATTCGAAGAACGTGGGAGCTCGACGAAGCACACTTTAGTGCTGTTTTGTGTATGTCCTTCAGCGCTTTTGTCTCGAGTTACTTCGGTGCTTAGTTTGGCGAAAAAAAATCCATTTTTGCGATCGTCTTATAAGGAACTCGCAATTTTTTTGTAGTTAGAGTTTTTATGACAAAATGCTCGTTTATATTTACGTTCTTATTTTTGTACTATGAGCTAGAGTTTCACAGAGTTTCGGGCAAGATGTAGTAAAAGTAAAATTTAGTAAAATTTAATAAAAATAATATTCCAATGTGGTTTCAGAAATTGTTCTCGGTTCCTCGTCTCGTCATAGCATGAATAAAACGGCAATAATGACTTTCCGTAAACTATTAGAGATACATTTTTAGAAGGTGGAATATTTGATTTATTCTGAGAAAGCCGAATAACAAAATCAACTGAGCGTACATTTGAAAATAGCGAAATACATAATCAATTTCTCGAACCAATATTCAATATTACAATGAAATATTGGTTATCAATAATTTCACTCGCCCGAACAGGCTGAATATTTATTAATTCAACACAATTAACTGATTCATTGCCCACAGCCGACCTCATCAACGTAGCTGCTGCCGCGTCTCCTAAGTAATTTTGGTAAGTTTATTAATTCCTCGCAGCGAAACAATTACGCCAAGTTACGAATTTATAACTTTCATTCAAATAACATCCCACCACCACTCTTGGATTATTAAATCCAAGCAATCACTAACGAAAATCCACTTCCCCGTATTTGCAGTGAGATTCACTCGAAAAATGGTGCAATACAAATCGAAGGTGAAGTATCGACCGTACTTTGACGTCCGAAGAGATCACGTGAGAGATCGGGAGCACAATTCGTGTGTTTCCTCCTTCGTTTTTCTTTTTTTCTCTCACTCGGAGAAAAAGCCTGTGGATAAATTGGCGGGAAGGGGTGAGGCGCTTGCGCAGCATCCCCGTCGCCGACGGGGAGTTTCGATCGACTGGGGGTAGAGAGAGCGGAGCCGCCGAGGCTCTCCTCGTGTCCGCCTGGCGATGTGTTACACTGGGCTCCAGTCTTTTTTTTTCGATAACCCCTCGATTTGTGAGTGAAACATCGTTCGTAATATCCCCGAGACGATCGGCGATCCCTCCGACGTCGTGTGCGACCGGTCAGCCTCGGGTAATTCGCGAATTCGTCGAGCTCGGGAAAGCGAATCGCGAAAGCACGGAGAAAATCATAAAACTCGATAATCGCTCGTTATAATCCCGAGACAGAGGGGAAAATAACAGGAGTCAGTGTGTGTTCGTTCGTGTGTGCGTGCGGTTCACGAGGGGCTATTGCTGACACCTATACGCAACGTAAAATGTAATTAACTCTTTTTTTCGGCTCGCGAAGAAAGTGGTTGGTCGAGAGTGGAAAAAAAAAGAGGAAGGGTATTTTTTGTTCTCCCGATCGTCGCGGCCCGCGAGAAGGAATTTAATTTCCTACGGTCGCGAGATCGATGCAGGAGCGAGGGAGGAATAATGCCGAATTTTCGTTCGCACATTGATTCTCAAGTAACACATCGACTCCACTCAAGTATACGAGACGCAATCGCACAATCAACGCAAACAAATAAGCGTGTACGCCGAGAAAGCGAACGAGACGGTGGTGGATGCGTGCGCGAGCCCCGGGTGAATCGCGTAACGTGGCGATAATCACGGGCCAATGTAATTAGAGCGATAATTTAGCGGTGTTGCGCGAGACACTTAGTTATTACCGTTTGGCTGAGTGTAACGAGAATTGTCGGAGGCTTCCGGGCGCAGTGAGTATACACAGAGCCATGTACGGGGCTCGAACGCCCACACGTTGTTGACGATTAGTTATATACACCAGTTGAATAATCATTGAATTCTCAGTGCCAAAAGACAAAACAAAAACGTAACAAGAAAAATCATACACGAAACATATACAAGCGACTAGAGATCGTAGATACGAGAAAGAAGAGATAAAAACTATTACCGAGTACCGAGTACGTCAAGTTAATTAATCAAACGACGTGATAATAATACTGCAACGACAAATAATAATCCTAGCTGAAATGGTTGTAAATCGTTGTGATTGATTCGTTAAGAAAATAAAAATAAAAATAAGAAAAACAAGCGAATCCAGTGCGCGAGTTTTGCGCGAAGAGTATAATAATAAAAAAAATAAAATAAAACGCGACGACTGAAATATCCAAGGTGATCGTGAAAAAGGCGTCAAGATAGGTACGAAAACGGCAAGCGGCAAGAGGCGGCGAAGCCTCCCGCCGCACAGACAATACCGTAAGTCAATTGTTTATTAAGGTGCAAATGTGCGTTGGGTGAAAAATTAAATTACCGCGAATGAAAAGGCGGGATGAAAAATGAAGTTAGCGAGGGAAAAAACAAAAAATTCCTCGCCACCCTTGTGTGTGTTTTTCCGGCCACTCGATATTCCCAGAGCAGAGATCTACGAGCGTCGATAAGCGAATTATCACTCTCGGTAAATCGATTTCTGATGATGCTGGCTAACGCACCATCCCACCCTCCGTATGTAGCCATCGTGTCCGCATTTATATAGATATGTATGTATATATATACACACACAATGCACGTATCGCCTCGTGGATGCTCAGCCCTCTGGTCGGAAGCTCTAACGTTCGCCGTATCGTTCGGCCGAGCGTTCGGGCAGCTGCGGGCCATCCTACCGTCCAACACCACCACCGCCCCCACTCGAAAGGGTTACGAGAAGGAGGCTCGTCTCTCGAATGAAGTATCGCTACGAGCCATCGAATTTCACCCACACCGACGCTCGAGTGTCACAGGGGGTGAAGGGGGGAGGGGGCGCGAGCGCCCCACAGGGGATAATGGGCAGACCGGATTCTAGGCATTATCGCGTATATAGAAGGTTCCGATACTCCGTGCACGCTAATGGTCACCGCAACAGACTCGATCGCGCGATCGGTTAGCCAATTGCACGTAAATAGCTCGTAGGCTCGATGATATGCGATGGAAATAAATTTGTTTTGCGGGACGAGAATAGACGATCGGCGAGTGGATCGCAGAGTTAGGTTGTCGTCGGGCTTTCATTGTTATTTCGACGCGCGGAAAAGTTTCTATGAGAATATTTATATTCCAGTCCATCCGCGAGGGAAATTGGAATTTTTATTCGTCCTCCTTTAGCGATGTTGGAATCAGTGGTGCTACGGGTGGAAAGAATTGTGTTCTTTCTTTATGAGAGTGGAATACATTTTTTCGTATACATTATGTCAGTTGCAAGCTGTGTACCATAATAATTGCGTACGTAGACTGCTGTTCAACGGGATTCATAAGCCCGGATTCGACTGTTCGATAAGCCCTGGTTTATAGCCGGTTCATTAACAGCGAGGGTAAATTAGGCTGCGATATAAAACGAAAGTTTATGTCAGAACATTCGCATTCCATTTTGTTTGCAAGTTGGATTGGATTTTTTATTTTATTTCCTTGGTACATCTCGGAGTCAGCAGCGCTGTTGAAGGAAAGGATTTTATTCCTTCGTCACAACGGGGGAATATATTTTGACATGAACAATAATGTGTACTATAATCTGAGTATCATAATAATTGCATACATCGACGGTCGTTCAACAAGTAATATAACTGTTTGATAAGCCCCGCACTAATTTATTACAATCGGAAATAAATTTAGCCATAATACAAGCAAAGTTTATACAAGAACATTAATATGCATATTTATATCCGTTCCGTTTACCTTTTAAATTGGAATTTTTATTAAATTATATTTAAAAATCTAAGAATCAGTAGCGCCGCGAAAGTAAAGGATTTTCATTCCTCCGTTGCAACAGTGAAATATATTTCGGCAACAATTATGTTTATCGGCCGCTGGTCAACCGGTAATGTAACTGTTTACTAAGCCCCACTTTCCAGCCACTTCATTAAAAATGGAAATAAATTTAACTATAATATAAACAAAGTGTATATAAGAACAATGATATGCACGTTTATATTTCTACGAACGTTTACATCTGTTCTGTTTACCAGTTAAAGTGTAATTTTTCTTAAATTACAATTAAATATCCAAGAATCAATAGCGCCACGAAAGGAAAGAATTTTAATTCCTTCGTTGCAACAGCGAACCATATTTCGGCATAAATTATGTGTATCGCAAGCTGCATATCATAATAATTGCATACCTCGACCGCCGTTCAACAGGTAATGTAACTGTTTGATAAGCCCCCGGTTAATAGCCGGTTCATTAACAGGGGAAACAAATTAAACTGTACAAAAATGCTTCACCGACCGCCGGTGTCTCACTTTGATGAGTTAACTCATTAACTCGCTGCGGAATGTTCGCTACCGCGTTTGGGAGGTGTTGATAAGCTTCGCGTCGACCTGGCCGGCGGAGATCACACCTATTTCGATTGAAACCCAACATCGGAATGCTATCAATAATCCAATTAATTAAATAGCTCGACGAGCTTCGGGCTCCTATCATTAGCGTCACGTCCGGTCGGACATGGTGAAAATCTCCACCGTGATTAAAACGAGGAAAAGTATCATCTCCCCGGTCCACAATTGCATCATGTCAAGCGGTAAGCTCATTAATTAGCCAGGAAAAAAAATAAGGCGAGTCTGGCGGTTCGAGTCCACCGCTCCGATGGAATTTTGCTTAGACGCCGAACAATTGCGGGGAGGGATTTTCAGTGAAGCAGCGAAGTTGACTCGTTGAGTTTCTCCTCTCGACCACCGAGAAGCGACTGGTCCGTGGTTCGCTATATATACATCGGTGGCGAGTTGACGGCAGCCGCGAGGACGGGCAGGAGACGCGCGGGTGGAGGGAAAAGGAGATGGGCGACTGTGGAACTATTGTAGCTACCTATGGCTTTCAGCTCTCGTCACTCGGCGAACCTTCCGCGGCAAACAAAGCGCACTTCTCGCGCGGACTTTTCTCAACAGACCCGGACGACCAAGAGCGAAAGTTGTCGTCCATTCTGCTCCGACGTTTTCGCTTGGATAATAACGAAAATTTGTCTGTGCGACGTACCCCGCCCGGCCGCGGGGAAAAGAGAGACTCGGTTGGAGCAAACAAATGCGCGTCAAATTAATTGGTTAGTTCGACCAAATTATTTGGCTCAACCGACAAAATTTGCCTGACGAGTGAGTTGGTTGGACGGCTAGACAAATGTTGGTTGCCAGCTGAGTGATTTTGTTGTGGTAGACCGAAAAAAGGCTGCCTAACGAATTACTTTTTTGGACCAGCACAGCCAATGTTGGTGAACTGAGAAAAAATGGAGTGGACTAACAAATAGAAATAAAAATTGGATCGGACACTGGTCGAAAAAATGGTCACCCGACAAATTATTTTCTCGAAACAAGAAATAAAATTTCTTCAGGCTGACCACACAATTGATCGCCCAACAAATTACTTTTCGACCCAACAAATAAAATTTGATTAAACTGACCAAGAAATTGGTTGCCGAAAAAATTAATTTTCTCCAACCAAAAATAAAATATATATTGCTGAACAGACCGTGAAATTGGTTGCCCAAAAAAATTACTCGGTCGACACAATCAATTAATGCGGTTAGTGCGTAAATCACTCGGCCGTCCCGACCACGCGGACCTCATTTCCATTCGAAAATGTCGCCACGTCGATCCACAAAATTGCCACGTGAAAATAACGCGAGCCCCGTTCGGCGAGGCACACGAGTTGCCGCGTCTCGTAGTCGCGGCTTACATTGCGTTCGACCGCGATCCTTCTCCGAGCGCTCGATAACGAGATCTCGCGCACTCGCCGCGAAGCTTCGTTAGCGGCGCTCGCGCGCGCTCAGTATACGCCCGGCAATTAATTACTGCTCCAACGGCGGACCCAGCGCTAAATTCTCAGCTCCCGCGGACGTCGTAAAGTTGAATGAAAACCGAACGAGTTTCGCGCGGTGAAAATCGCGTTGGCGCGACCGCGACGGGTGCACCAAGTTGAAAAAGAACGAGATTAAAAAAGGGAAAGCAGTAATTTTCTCGCGGGGGTTCAGTTGGGAAATCCTCTCGTTCTGCCGGATACCGATTTATCCTCCCTCGTCCAGCTTACGTGCCGCCCGCTTGGCTTATTCTGTTGTGACGGGCGTATTTTCCCTAAACGATTTTCTCTTTTTTTTTTCGCCCCCTCATCCCCCGTCATCGCAGGCCGCTCGAGCCGGGCGAGCCCTCGAGGCGACGGGTCGAATTCGCCGCCAACCCCCGGTCGAATTCGCCGCCAACCCCGTGCAACTTCCTGCACTAAGAATCTCGCTATATTGGCTGGGCGAACTTGAAGCGCCCGCACGAAAGAGGGCAAGACAGAGGCCGAAGGCTCGACGCAATGTCGAGACCGAACAGCGGCGCAAGCACGAAAAGCCCCGTGACCGATCGATCAAAATATGGATAAGAGGTGATGTCCGATATTGGGCCGCGGGGATTGCCGCATCTCCGGCGTCCGCGCTACGTGAATAGCATTCACGTTGCCTCGTATCGCCTACGCTTCACGTGTGTCGGTGTACGTGGGTTATCCGCTGACCGGGAGGAAAATCGTTTTCAGCAACAAGTATTACAACGCGTACGGTATAACCGGGTATTAGAAAAAAAAAAAAAGAAAAAAAAACGCGGAGGGTCTTCGCAGCTGACTTTGACAAACGGCCGAAAATCGTGGACCGAATACCGATTTCGGGGCGAATTCCATTTTCCGCTTTTACGGATTAAATTTGAAAAAAGTCAAAGCTCATCCTGCGCGAGCAGGGAGGATTTTACGCTGTCAACGGAAAATCCTCAGCTGTCGAGTTACGCGGCGGGTGGAAATATACGAGGAGAATACGTCGAGACGATTGCGGGGCATAACGGGCGAGCGGAAAGTTCGTCGCGCTCCTCGGGCGCACTCGGATCGGTTGATGAGGTCGAAGCCGGGGTAATGATTTATGAAACGCGAAGCGTCCATAAAATCGCTGAGTCGCATCGTGCAAAAGGCGACAACGAAAATCGAAGGATGGTTTCTCCGGCGAGCGCGCGGGTGTCTGGCTGCTCTGCCGGGGTTGCGAACGCCGAGCGCGGTGTCGGCCGCGCGCGCGGGGGTGGGAGAAACCCAATGATATCTCTATTTCACATTCCGGGGTCAGTCGACTCGCGAATCCCGCGCGCGCAGGTTGCCAGTCGGCGACACCGACACCGTGACTCGTGCGACTGACACGCATGTGTGACGAATTTATTCGCGAGGCTGTCAAACATTTCGAGTACCGCGCAAAGTGTGTCCGGACTTTTGGGTATTTGCGAGACATGTAATTGCGAAGTTTCGTTGTCGAGACGAAAAGAGGCGAAAGTTCGAGGATCCCGCTCGTTGCATGGACGTGCCGGCTTCGAGGGTCTACGCGCCCCACTCACAGTCCGAACTTGTTGCGAGAAAACACTATTTGGGTAATAGCAGCATGAATGACGGTTGATTTTATTCGATTGAACTTTTTTTGCGATGAATGGAGAGCGTTTAACTTTTTGTAGGCTCAATTCGGTCGAGCGGCGAGATAATAGTTTATTGCATTGGTAATGAGAATCGAGATAATGAAATAAAATTTCAGATTCGTAGACGCATCACTTTTTAAAAATAAATTCAAGAAATTGGAATCATTTTTTTAAAATAAATTCAAGAAATTGGTATCATTTTTTAAAAATAAATTCAAGAAATTGGTATCATTTTTATTTTGCAAATTTGCCAAAAAAAAAAAGAATGAAGTGTAAATTAGAAATAAATGAAACTCACGAAAGTGTTATTTGCGATGCAATCGCCGGTTCGTTTGCGGGCAATTGGATGAAATTTGTTTCATCACAACACGCTCGGCGTAAATTATATATGACAATAACTTTTGCCTCGGATCCTTCACAACATTAACTTCGTGGCGAATTAGTCCCGCCTTCGGGAGGAAAACAATGAATCATGCGTAGCAGCGTGACGAATTCATACCAACCCCGGTTAATAATCCAGTGAGCAGGGATCGTCCCACCGGTGGCGGTATGAAATTTGTCTCGTGCAAACAAATACGCTGATGTTTGTGAAGCTCGACAAACACTCCGTGTCCGACCATCATGCGAGGGGGGAGAGGGGGGGGGGGATAAAAAAGGCGAAAACGCCAGCGATTTTACCGTTGTTTGCTTTTTAACACACAAAATAATGGTCGAGACACACTGAAATAACAAACCTTTACAGCGATCCATACATTTATTGACTTAGATGTAAAATATTACAATGTTGATTTTCGTGGATCAACAGAACCGTCGCTTCGTCGTTGGGAAAAACCGTTCCGGTCCTCCAATCCTGTACTAATTAACGTCTCGCCGGTTTTTCTGATCAACTGTTTACCCACGGAAAATCATACGGACGCCCGTTCTGCCGCCCATCCTCAGACCACAGAAAGGCGCAGAGTAAACGTTTATCTACCGTCCTGTTACAGATCTCGATTTGGATTATTTGGAGAGACGGGGGGCCGAGACCATTGGCAGCGACAATGCCGACAGCGGGACGAAGGAGGAGGAGAGTCCTGCCGACAGTTTGGACAGAGTGAAGGTTGTTTTTTTGGGGGCTCCGGGAGTCGGAAAATCGAGCATCATTCGGGTAAGTACAATGCGGGACCTCTCGATTTTCCGCAATATATTTGACGAACTTTGGGCGCAGTTTGGCGTTCGATTTTTTTTCTATCCTACCGCGTTTGTGAAAGAGTTGCATAAGCATGTAATGAGAATGGACTATTATACTTGTAAAGCATGCAACTATTTGCAGAGTTAATCTAATTTTTAAATGAATTAATTTGCTTCCTCGTGTAGCAAGCTCTGCTTTTGTGGCATTTTTTTTGTTCAGATTTTCATGTCAGGACACTGGGGATGATTAAAAACGTCGAGAAAAGCGGGTTAGAAAAAATGTCTGTATTTCTGTGTCTTCGTAAAATTCGGTATCACGCAGCAACGTTTGGGATTGTATTTGGTGCGAATCGGTTGAGACGTTCACATTTCATGGCGTTCTGGAAACATCGTAACAATCTTTTTTACAATGTAACTTTCATAAATTACGAAATAGCAGGCTGGAATGTTCTACACAAATCGACTTACCATTAAACCATGATTGATGCTAAACATGGTGAGAATCGATAGTATGATTCTAATTTTATTGGACATGCATTTTTTTAATTTCCATAAACACTCCAACCCCAACCAATTTTCCACGTGAATTCACAATTATCGATTGTCAAAGATAATTTTAGTCCAAAAAACGGTCGCTATGTTGGTAAATGTTTATTTTGCTTAATAATTAAAAGTCTCATAAAAAATATTTTATGAAACTTCATTCATGAAAGAATTGCATTTTTTTAAACTTAGTTCAAATTTAGTTCACTAGTTTATATGGAGTACCATGGAACAAGGTTTGAGTCAACATTTGTTGAAAAATCTCTTTCGGGCACAAACAAGCCTGCACAGTTGCAGAGTGCCTCTTCATTATTTTACACCTTTGACGAAGCTTCCTCCACGAGAAAGCCAAGTTTGATCTACTTCGCCACAGAGGTGGTTTCGTCAAAGGTGAAAAATAACGTGGAAACAAATTTCCAAGGTATTTTTACTGCGAAAATATTTCCCAACATTTCGGACACCATGGCCAAATTATCGCTATCAGCCGTTCACGCTTTCGTCCCGGTAACACGAACTAAAATCGACGACCTCATTCAAATTTCATCAAAGTTCGGATTTTCTTTGAAGCCGACGAACCCGCCGCCCCCTCGGTTGACGTTTAAACTCCGACCCAATATGAAACTTTTAGCGGCAAAGCCACTTGGTATTTTCGCATATTCGACGCCGCATATTTCGGAATAAATAAAAACATGGAAAGCCGCGCGTGTGCGACGTGTGTCGCAATCGCGTTTTTTCCAAATTAATTCCACAGAACCGTTGCAAATCACAAGGCGCGCGACCGGCTACAGTGCACTTGAATGTGTTATGAGATTCCGCGAAATTGATTCCGGGATACATCTGAATATCGCGATAGGCCAGAGACGGCAACCGTTGGAATTGTTGGTTCCTTCGTCCACCCGGGCGTACCCAATACATATCGTCGATATTGCCTCTGATATTGATATCGCGCTGAATCGCACTTTCGCCGTTCGCCGAACATTCCAAGTCAGCGACTCGCGCTCGACGTTCATCCTCCCGCGATGTCTCTCGCTCACCCTCATTTGGTGCGCCGCGTTACCCGAAGCTCGGAACTGAAAATGAGCGCAGCTTTCGCTCGTTTTGCTCGCGGACTTCTCGCTCTCTACGTCTCTGTCTGTCTCTCGCTCTCCCTCGAGAAAACTTATTTCCGGTAACGCCGAGGGCTTCCGTTCATTTCCGAATGTCGTTTCCGCCAATCGCGATCGAGAGACCCGGCCGGTGCCGTCGATGGCTCTCTGGATATCCCCGACGTATAGACGACGGGGAAAATACCGAGGGGTTGGAAGAAAAAATAAAAGAAGAAAAAAAAAAGGAACGTCGAGAGGGGTCGTGATTTCTTTCGGAAAAGTTGTTTCACTCCGCTGCGGTGAGCGATCGCCCCGACAAAATAAAAACTTTCGGGCAAATGGATCTCATTCGGGGAAATTTAATCACGGGTGTTTCGTTAGCTGCGGGTCGAATTGTTTGCGCGGGTTACAATTACATCTCGACGCGTTGATCACGGCTGTTCCTGTATACGCAAACCGCGATCGTTACTTTACGTTAAGGTCCGAATTCTATTTCACCGTTTCGGCTGGATTAATGAGAAAAATTTCGCTGTGCGACGTGTGTGTCACAGCGGCGCAGGGAAAAATACTTGTTCGGGGCAACCAATTACTACGCTCCAAATTAATTGGTCGGTCCAACCGAGTAATTTATTAGATAACCACGTGCTCGGTTCGACTGACCGACGAAATTTGCCCGGGGAAGGGTAGAACGAATTTTTTAAATGTGAAAACGTGGTTGCAATCAGGGTCGCGATTTCTTTCGGAATTTTTGTTTCTCTCTCCTCTGCGGTTAGCCGACGAAATAGACTTTTAGTCACGGCTATTTCGTTGGTAGGTCGAATGGGTTATTTATAGGGTATGTCGGCCAATAATGTCAACGAGTTCTCGCATGGCTTTTTAATTACGTCTCATCTCATCTTAGTCGTATCCGCTGCTTCTTTGCAAAACGATCCTAGTCATACAGCAAATGTCGTACGTTAAGACATTTTTTTAATTACGTCGCATCATCTTAGCGTAGTCGCTGCGTCTGTGCAAAACGATCCTTGGCTCATACAGCAAACGTGTCACACGATGAGAAAAAAAGCAAAACTCATTCACGCGAATCGTCTTTCAGCAATTCGTTTGGAGCGAGTTCTTTGAGGAGTACAGACCGACCGAGAGACGAGAGACATTTTATCCGAGTGTCGTGCTCGCCGATCGTCTCTACGAGCTGAAGATCACGGACCTACCGACGATACCCTACTTCCCGGTCAGCACCCATCTCGAATGGACGGATTTTCGTTACTACGGACTGCGAAGCGCGACCGCCTACGTTCTCGTCTTCGATCTCAGCAACCAGGACACCTTTCAGGTAAATAACGCAACGACGCGAGACGACACCAGAGACGATCCGCATGAATAGCTCTCTAATTAACTTTACATCTGCAGAATCGCAACTTGATTGAGTGCGCGAAGAGGGTCACAGTGATTGGCACCTGAGAAACAGCATTTCTCGAGTAGCACTGACGAAGTCCCAGTTTTAACTTGGAGCAACAATTAGAGTCGTGACATTTTTTTTATTTGAAAATAATTCGCAGCTCGACTGCAACGCGTAAATTGTGAAAATCCTCTCGACACTTTTTCGAATAAGTCCGATGCGCCTGTAGTTCCGTTCATCGACCGATCTGTAGGACGAAATTGCCGGAGATAGATGAAAGTGTAGTTCGATTGAGTACGAAGAGGTTCACTGTAATTGCTACCTCAGAAACAACATTTCTCGAGTAGAACTGACGAAGTCCCAGTTTTAACTTCCAGCAACAATTAGAGTCGTGGCAAATATTTTCTTTGAAAATAATTCGCAGCTCGACTGCAACGCATAAATTGTTAAAACCCTCTCGACACTTTTTCGAACAAGTCCGTTGCTCCTGTAGCTCCGTTCATCGGCTGATCTGCAGGATGAAATTGCCCGGAGGTAGATAAAAATGTATTTCGATTGAGTACGAAGAGGTTCACTGTAATTGATACCTCAGAAACAACATTTCTCGAGTAGAACTGACGATGTCCCAGTTTTAACTTCCAGCAACAATTAGAGTCGTGACAAATATTTTCTTTGAAAATAATTCGCAGCTCGACGGCAACGCATAAATTGTTAAAACCCTCTCGACACTTTTTCGAACAAGTCCGTTGCTCCTATCGCTCGCGCCCTCGTCGACCGGTCCGCGGGACGAAATTACCGGAGGCAGATAAAAGTGTCTTTCAAAGGGCGAGATAAAGTGCGGCAAAAGCTTCCCCGAGCCAAGTTTTGCGAGGACGACGCCGACAACGGGGAATTCCGAAGCGCAAACTCGTCTTATATAATTCATGGGACGAGGCAGTAAATGCAGCGCGAGTTATCTCAATTCGTAGCACACTCGCGCCATTACAGTTGCATGAGCCCCGGCATTACGCGCCCGGAATATAATCCCCGCTTGAATAATCAAGCCGCGCGCAAATAATTTCTCAAGATTTCCGGAAAAGCAGCGAGACACGCAGACAAATGACAATAAAATTCAAATTTAAACGCGCCAAACTTCCTCGTTCTCCGCGCGCGCCTCGAGCGTGCGACTCGGGTGCGCGACGATGGTGGTACGAGCAGGTGCAGCCACAATTTGACCTACGGCTTGAGCGTCTGCACGTAAACTGGCTTCGCCACTTGTCGCTTCTGACACTGCGAGCGCGGGGAAAACCCTATGGAGCGAATGTACAGCGGATCCCGGGATGGTGGAAAGTGAGAGAGCGAATGCACGGGGAATCCTGGAGGGTGGAAAGTGAGGGAAAGCTATATGGATATACCTATCCCTGGCTCCGGTATATCGTAGACGATGGCTGGGTTGAGCGATACGATATTACGAGGTGGCTGAGTTTCTCGCGAGGGTCGTGGCTCAAGTTATCCCGTATTCTTCGTGGTAGTCCTATGTATATATCGTGCCTGTATAGCCTGTATGGCCAATCTAGGTGTACATATCGAGTACAGTAAATAAGAACCGTAAGGTATTTAAAAAGTGCACCAGGCACATAATGACATATTTCTTCGTGTTATATAATGAAGGGCAACGCGAGCTTCGATGAGATCTGCGGTGAAAATTGAATCGGGCGGGTGATTTCTAATTGGAGTAAAAAAAAATGCATCGGGGAGGGTGGAAAGTGAGAGAAAGCAATAGGTTTACTTATTGCGTCGGTTTACCTATTGCTTTGTCGCGTATATCGTAGACGATGGCTGGGTTGATCGATACGATATTACGAGGTGGCTGAGTTTCATTACATATCGAGTACAGAAGAACCGCAAGGTATTCAAGAAGTGCTCGTGTAATATAAGGGCGACGAAAGCCTCGTATAAAATCTACGGTAAAAATTCAATCGCTCGTGTCATTTCTAATTAGAGTAAAAAAATATATCGGAGAGGGTTGAAAGAAATTTCTCAAAATTAGAAAGAAATTTCTCTCATACCCCTCTTTAAAAAAATCAGTGGATAAAATATCTCGCATTTTTTATATAAGTATTGTTGTCGTATCCAGATTCTATCCATCCAATCCAGATTCCATTGAAACCAGATTCGACCGATCAAAAAATAAATAAATAAATAACCTCAATTTTAGTGAAGTGACGACTGGATAAGCGCGCGTATGGGCTAGTATCGTAAACGATAGCTGGGTTGAGCGATATGATATTACAAGGTGGCTGAGTTTCTCGCGAGGGTCGCGGTCCAAATTATCCCTTCCGCGTCGTCGTCCTATTTATATCGTGTAGATGTCATATGGAGTACCGAAGTACAATAAGATATTCAATACCTGTACGTGGAATATAAGGGCAACGAGAGCCAATACAGGACCTGTGGTAAAAATTGAATCGCGCGCTTGATTTCTTATTCCAACCAGCGTCATCGAAAAAAGAGTTTGATAAATTCAGCTCGAAGGTTCGGATATTTCCGTGACGAAATGTCCTGCGTCTACTTTCCATCGTATCATCAGGGCACACTGAGCACGCGATAATAGCGTTTGGGCCCCGTCGTGCATTTCGCGAGAGTTGGAAAATGTATAAACGAGCTTGGTGGTCTCATTTTTGCATTATGCAGATTCGTCGCGGCGAAGTCGTTTGGGCTTGAAGAGAGTTTGCGGTCGGAAAGAAAAGCGAATAATCACCGGTGAATAATCTGTCGCGGTGATAATCGGGAAACCGGATTTTTCGACGGTATAAAATTTCGAGCCTCGTTACATCTGCAAACTCGGGAGTTCTAAGTGAGACGTACCATTTTTCGCCCTCTGGGATGACTTTTTACGTGCTTAAAGTGCGACTAACGCGGTTTGAACATGTAAAAAGGAAACGCCATAGACCGGATATGAAACAGCTACACGTCGTGACACACTTGGCTATGTGCAGGGGGAAGCTTTACGTGTATATAGAAAGAAAATGAGATTGAAGTGTGAGTAGCTGGAAAGTATAAACGAGCTTACTACATTTATTTCTCCATTATGCAAATTCTTCGCGACGAAGTCGCTCGGACTTCACGTTAATTTGAAGCGTGAAAGAAAAGTGAATAATCACCGTAGAATAATCTGTCGTGGTGATAACCGCGGGCAACCGTGTTTTCTCCACGGCACAGAATGTCGAGTCTCATTACACCTGCGTACTCTGGGAATTTAAGAGCCCCAAGGTATTAGGCTGAAGGCTTCACTTGCATTAAAAAAAAAAAAAGAAAAACAGCGCCAGGTCGTTTTAACAGTATTCGGCACTATCTGTCGTGTAATCGCAAGAAGTGGAAACGACAAAGGAGCTTCCCACACTCACTTTTCCATTACGAAAATGCGTAGCAGCGAAGTCGCGTTTGGACTTGAAGAGAATTTGAGATCGGAAGGAAAAGTGAATAACCAGTCGTCGTGATAAGCGAAAATCCGTATTTTTCGACGGTGTAAAATTTCGATCCTCGTAACATCTGCAAACTCTTGAAGTGAACTGGCACCAGGTGTGCGATTTTTTTTTCACCCTTCCTGCCGGGGAGATTTTTAACGTACTGGAAGCGCCATGAAGAAGCTGTGAACTCGTAAAAACAGACTGCGATGGACCGGATATGAAACCTGCACACGTCGTAACACACTTAGCTTTGCAGACGGAAGCTTCGCGTGTATATAGAAAAATGTAAAAAAAAAATGTAAAAAAAAACTGAAGGTGTGCAGCGTCAGGACGTCGTGGTTGCCCCGAACTCCACCGACTTTCCGATGAAATCCCACTCGACGAATGTTTGAGCGCGCGTTACTGACTGCAACGGCAAAAGTTATCCTGCCCGAATACTCGATTTCTCCAGTTTCTCGGCGCGAGCTACGTGCCGCCTGTACACAGGAAACGTGCACGGGGCTCAACGAGTAAGCCACCTCAGCTATCTCAGCGGGTCTTCGCTGACCGGAAGGAGCTCTCGACTCTCTCTCTATTACTCGAAAGCTCACCGGGGAAAAGTTAGGGATGCCCCGGGGGGGTCGAAACTTTTATAGCCTCCCCCGTGTCCCCGGCGCGTGGACGCGGCTATTGGAAACAGGAGAGTCAGCGAGATGAATTCTTCAATCCAATTACGGGAATCGCGAGGTGTAATATAATATAACAATGAGTGAGCGTCGCGAGCCTCGCGAACAATGACGCGAATACGTACTCGCGATTGCGGAAAGAGTTACGGAATTAAGTATATAGCTACACGTTGCGTAATTCGATAATTTATCTCGAGGCCCGAGGCGAGTGGGAATCGCGGTGTTAAATAGTGATGTATTCGCGGGGGGATGTCGGAGTTACAATCGCAAAATATCGCGCGGGCTTAAATCTTGAATGTCGAGGAAAAGCTATTCACGGCTACGTCGGGCGAATGCATTATAGAATGGGCTTACCCTTTATGGTAAGGTTGAACACGATTCTATACTTACCGTGAGATGCCGCGTTAGGGCGTCTCAGGAAGGGATGGCAACGGGGTTTTTCTCGAGCTGGGATTGCCGATTTAAACGGGTTGAAACCTTTTTTTTTGCTCTTTTTGGACGTTACAGAGATATACTGATTGCATGTCTGATGAAAGCTGGTTATAATCAACCAGGTGGGTTATTGGATGAATAAAGTTTGGATCGGACGACAAAAATAAATTGACAGAGGGCCGAACTTTGAAGAGTGGAAGGTCGATGATAAATCTTTGCCGAGCGTCGTTGAGGAAGTCGGGAAATACAATCTGACCTGAGGTAACATCGAAGTTCTGTTTGCCGCGGTTACAGACGCGTCTTATGTTGGGGAAAGTTTATAAAAATACTGTAGACTTTGATACACCAGAATCACGCAAAGAGTACATATGAACTTGGTTATATTCGACCTGGTGGGTTATTGCAAAAATAAAGTTGGATCAGACAACAAAAATAAATTTATAAATTGGAGAACTTTGGGAAGTGGCAGGTCGAAGATAAATCTTTTCTGGCAATTTTTTTGAAGAAGTCGGAAAATACAGTTTGACCCGAAACAACATTAGAGTTGTGTTTACCCTGATACAGACGTGGAGAAACTATATAGAAATGATGGACCTCGATACGTGAAATGCATATGAAATATTCGTTATATTCGACGTGCTGGGTTATTACAAAAATAAAATTGGATCGAAGGATAAAAATAAATTGATAAATAGCCATGCTTTGAAAAGTGGAAGGTCGATGATAAATCTTCGTTGAGCATTTTTGAAGAAGTCGGAAAATCCAATTTGACCTGAAATAGCCTTAAAGTTGTGTTTACTCCGGGACAAACGCGGCTTATGTCGGGGAAACTATACAGAAATGATAGACCTCGATACACAGAGCGCACGTAGGACAGAGCGAGAGAACCCGAGCGGCTAGTCTGACAAGGGGGATCGGCGCTCAACGGACCGGAATGACGATCGAGTTGATATTGCAAGAGAAATTCCGGAGTCTCGCTCGCGCCGTGTGTCTCGCATGAAATAGGTTCTCGAAAATTTCCGCTGCAAAACGCAATGTAAACCCGACGGATAATGGTTAATGAATTCGCGTGAAAGGTGTCTCGTGATTTCAAATATGTTTACGGAATTACGGCGCATTATATTATGAAATATATATCCATGGCTATATGGATACCATGAACGTTAGGAAACTCGAACTCGCGGGTCATTCGAAATGCGGTGCAACCATTGAAATAATATAATTAAGACGGGATTACGGCGCATTATATTATGAAATATATATGCATGGTTGTATGGATATAATGAACGTTACGAAACTCGAGCTCACGGGTCATTCCAAATGCGACGCAACCATTAAAATAATATAATTAATAATGCATATCAAATATATTATTTCTATAATATACCAGCACGTACTCACGCTTCATACGCTAACCCAGTTGCAGAGTTGTAAATCCCTAAATCTTTCAGAAACAAAATTGGTAGTACAATCGGTGTTGTACCTATTTATCAATTAATAATAGTAGCACGGAGTAATTACAATATAATGTGTACATTTTTCAATGGCTGCCAAGTATATTTGTCCTGAATAAAATTTCTCGGTAATTTTCCTGAAAAAATGGAGCCACGCGGTTAATGCATTATGAAAGTAATAAAGAACCGGGTACGTCCATTTTTTCGCAACTACTCGCAACTTTTTATTAAAAATGCGGCATCCATGCGTGTTCACACGTCATTTCATAATCGCCAGAGGTTATTATTATTAAATCACACCTAGAGAGCAAACCTTACTGTAACGCTTATTTCTTAAACTAATGGGAATTTACAACTCTGCCCAGTTGATGCAAAAAGATCATTAAAAAATTAAAAAAAAATTCAAAACGTTTTTTAAATTCTTTGCGAAAACTATGGCGTTTAAAAAGTAATTAATGGCGATATTTATATATATTACATAATACTTATATCGAAAATGCGAGATATTTTACCTACTGATTTTTTGAAGTGGGATTGATGCAAATAAAAAATAATATAAATGATAAAATAAAATTCTAAATTTTACGACATACGTTGAGAATCGACGAAAATTACTAGCGTGATGCGTCGAGGGTATCAAAATAATCACCAAGCTCAGGTGCATCAAAGCAAACGGAGCGACCAATGCAAGCAGTAAGATATTCGCAGCAACGGGCGCACAGAGAACAAGGGGCATTCATGCGAACAGATCCCGGTATATACATTGATTCAACGCGCTACATATCCTTGAGCACGGACAAAAGAACATTTGCAACGTAGTGACAATATGCACTCCAAAGGTCGGGGTTTTCGTTACCGTCACTCCACATTTAGGCGAATGCCTCTCGACAATGCGAGCCCCAGAGCTCGACAGTCGGTAGTAACGATAAGTGACATTTATTGGGTGGGTACACAGCTATCCCCACAGCTCGCGCTGCAACCAGCCACAAGAGTTTTTAAGTGAATTTCCAATACTATCTCGTCCCGAGCTCACGACATTTACGAATGTTGGATGGGTCTGTAAGGTGACGGTGATGAAAACTGACGAAACCCCAAATGGTCCTCACTTCCTGAAATTTTATCCGAGTTTTCGAATCGCATTAGTATTTTTTTTCCCCCTCAAGCATTGAGTAAAATTTCTACGATAACGCGTGACCACGTATAAATATATCCAAACAATTGTTACACCATCGCAACTGCATACAAACCGATTTTCCCGTTCACCGATATCGTTTTAACGAGAGCCGACAATTTGTTCAGTACATAAGGACACTGCGGGAGCAAATATACGAGGCTCGGGACATGAGAGGGGTCCCGCTGTTGGTTGTGGGAAATAAGCAGGACAAACTGTCGAGCACCGTGGCGGCGAGCACTCGATACAGGGACATCGTGAATCTCGTGAGAAAACACTGGCGATGCGGCTACGTCGAGTGCAGCGCGCGCTTCAACTGCAGGGTCGTTCAGGTACATCTCTTCTTTACGCCACTTTCTTACCATTTTTTTTTCCATCTTCTTTTCACTCATTTCCGAGTCGCAATATTTGCCTCGTTAAATTTTTCCAGGCTGTGATTTTTTTACGAAGAAGAAATCGGTCGAAAAATTCCCAGATCGTCTTCTCGATTTTTTTTTATTTCTCGGCCTCCCTAGAATATGAATGAGGAGGAAAAAAATATTGTTGATTAAAAATGATTATTCACTAAAGTATTTTAAATAAACGTATCGTCAACAGTGGTGAAAATTGGAGGAAAAATGTGTGGCTCGAAGGGTCAATTCCCAGCCAAGAAAGTATTTTTCTTGATTACGACATCCAGTTAATCGAATTGCAGGTTTTTCGAGAACTCATGAAGAGCATCCAAGCGGTCGAAGGAACACCGCCCTCGCCCACGCCGATGCCGTCCCAGCAGCCGCGCTCGCATCCCCGCGACCCCAACGACAAGTGCGTGCTTCTTTGACATCAGCGGGACCGAGAGCAAAATTCGCCAAACGAAAAGTCGAACGGGCGCGGCCGATATCTCGAGGACTCGCGACGGGCGAGCCCCTCGGAGCGGCGATGTCAAACGAACTTTCAATTTTGCACGAAACAACCTCCTTGAAAGACGTCGAGGGAGCTCGTTAATATTCATCTTCGAAATGCCAAAGAAGCTTCGCGTCGTGTCGCTTTGTCGGGCGAATGCAGCGGATCCCCGGCCGAGGAGGCGGTAGCGGAGCACTTTTTAAATAAACTTCATTGAAACGGAAACATTTATAGAGGCGACGGGGGAATCCGATTTACCAGTCAGAAACACCAAAACTTCTCTGTACTTGTACTCGTAGGATTCTTCTGATTTATGATTTTACCCTAACGGTATTAAAAACAAAAAGATTGATGAATGCATAATACCTTTCATCGTTATGTTTTTCGTTTGATCTTTCTCAACGTTATTGTATACTGTATTATGTATGATATATATCTACGGCCTAATAGATGAAACGCGCCAAAGGGAGTCTCCCAGCTCAAGCAATAGTACCTACAGTTGTTTTATACTACTGACTATCATGACGTGTGAATTGTTTCACTGAGGGGCAGGCATTAATCAGTAGAGGGTAAGGTGACTCTTGAGCGTAGACGTTGACAATGTACTACAGTATGTTATATAGTACCGGGCTTTGCACGCCAGAAGTGTAAAAAAAAAAGAAATATGTTGAAATTGAATTTTTCACGCGCATCGCATTAATAATAGCTCGCGTCGATCTCGACAGTCCGAAATAATCATTCGGTGGGATTTGTGACAGCGACGAGGAGACAGCGATGGAAATATGTTACAGAGTTTGTTGAAATTTCGTTCGTCGCCCGAACAGAACGCGTGAAATATCGCACGTTGTTCAACTTACACATATACGATATTTAGTGAGAAAAAATTGTTTGATTGTTTGTTGAATATTATTGTATAAGAGAGGTGACTATATATTGAGATCAAGCGGATATTATATACATCATGCATAATAATAATAATAATAATAATAATAACAATAATTATAATATTAATATGTAGAGTAAGAGCGTGATGAAGAGCAAACGAAAAATCTTCCTGTCAATATAGCTCAATAGTTAGGATCTATGTAATATACCGAAGTAATTATTATCATAGAAGAAAAATATATTTCAAAGTGCGCATCGACGAAACTTCTCTGCGATAAGCAAGCGTGTAAAATGTCCCACGATTCGAAGCTCACGAGGGTTGTTATGTATTATTACGACAAAACCCACGTCTCTTCTCGCGATCGAAACTGCCTTCACGAATTTTTACGATCGATCTACTTTTTATTCGAACTGGTATTTATACAGTGCCGAGTGATGTGAAACACCGTGCACTGCATTGCCGAGACGAAATTCTTTTAACATTCTTTCACGCATAAAAAAAGAAACGTAAAAACTTTTTTCGCTGAACTCGAAGTGACGAGAGTGAGAGAAAGAGAGATCGCAATAAAGATGAATTATTTTTTGACTCTCGTACCAGGGGAACGAGGATGTGAAGAAATATCGAATAAACGGTGTATAAAACAGGCCCTTCTTTTTTCCGGACGGGTCACGCGAATCCCACACTCCAGAGGTTGACATTTTTCGCTGATACCTCGGCTGATACGTAACGAATGTACCATATATTGTTGAAGAAAAAAACTCATGACGCAGACATATACAAGGGCCGAAGTTCTCTTGTTGATTTAATAAAAATCGAATGAAACTGAGCGAACATATCGACTACGTTCTCTGTTCTCCCAATAGCCTCGAATTTTCGCCGTGCGAAAATTTGATGTTCAAATTTTCCAACAACAATCTCCTTGCGTCTTACGTTCTCGTTTACGTCACATGACAGATGTCATTCTAAATTTGTTGTGCCCTATTTTCTACTAAAATTATTTCAATAAAAATATACAGCTGCACCGGGAAATGTCTGATTTAATAGGATTATCGATATCAAACTCTAGTGCGCTTACGCAGCCAATAAAAATTCTTTGCGCGAAATATCTACCGTAGCGGAAACTATGCCGCAACTATTCCCTTATCGAGGATTTCAGTGTCCAATCTTAAAGGCCGCTATATCCCCGACCAATTCACGAAGTTATGGAACTAGTAACACGAGCAACAGCAGTGGAACATCAACGTCGTCCCTGCAATCGCCCCGAGGAAGTGGAAAGCGGCACGTTACGATGGTTAGTAACAGCGAGTAATCGATTCAATTAATTAAATCACGATGAGATATCTCGACGCAATTTCTCAACGCTTTGTGCAATAATACGAGCGTGCCGTCGCTTAGGTGAGCACCACTCGGGGAGTACCGAGCACGAGTAACGATCTGAAGGAAGCTCTGTGCGAGAAAATACCGCTGCACTACGATCTACTCAGGAAATTTCGATCGCAACACGGATCCTCGGTTATCAGCGAAATTACCGTGAACGATATGTACAACGGATTGCGAGGCGTTAGCACTTTGGTGCGCGAAACCTCGGAAGTCGATCCACGTCATGGGGTAGAAATTTGCTTCGAAAATGCATAAATCTGCAAACAAACAAAAATATTCGTGTACTAAATTACCATTTATTTAATTGTTGCTTTCGCTCAAACGAATTTTATACCTTAATCTCGAGTGCAGATAAAATACAGAGGACTCACCATACCGGAAGTACTCAGACTTTTGCCTCGTCGCGGGAAAGCACCGAGCCCTGAGGCCGTTTTCTGGCTGCTGTTAACGGGAGACGTACCGACGCTGGACCAAACTGCGTCCCTCGTGGCTGACTGGAACTCGAGGCGAAAGAAGAAACGAAATTTGTCGATCGGCTCTGGTGACGGTTCTTTCGTCGGTGGAGCCATCCGAGCGTTGCCGAAAAATGTCACACCCCTTGGAAAGCTGTCGGTGGCTCTTACGGCACTTGATGTACCTGAAAAAAATAGAAAAAAATCTGTGAGAGCTGGACCAATGAGCTACACTCATTGGGAGGTAAGTTTCACTGGTAAATGCCCATAGATTAAATTATCAACCGATTATAAATCCAATATTTCTTTTAACACAAATTCTGCTATCTCTTGTGTAAAATCACTGCACAATCCGGTGACCGTGTGCTAATTGCTGAAACTCGCGAACCCCCTTTTCATGTGCGTGTTCCGAATACTTCAAGCAAATACCGTGTAGGGCGTGGAATTCAGCAATTCGAACAATTGGATTGCAATTCCTCTAACGAGAAAGTGGAGAACAAAGGCACTGTGTCGGCTAAACGGATAAATCTACTCGTTTCACTTTTGCAATAGTTAAGCACTGTTACGCCAATAAAATAGAGCGAACGAAGCGCCGGAATCGCGTATGAAAAATTGAATAATTTTTCGCGGATGCACCGTGACCGTGGGGAACGGCTGCGAATGGTCGGTAATTGGGAAAGGGGCAATAGAGAATACAACAACCATGTGCGATTCAGCGAGAGCGCGAGCTGGCGCAGCCGGGCGTAACGAATTATTTATTTGTTCCGGGGCGCAGAGCCGTTCGATCCGTATCGGGCCGAAAGCATCAATCAAATCCCCCGGCACAACGTGCACTTTGTAATAGAAGAATAAGCTCTCGTGTCGTGGATAAATTGGTTTCGACGAATATCTATCAATATGCAGAATCTTGATTTTTCAAATTCCGACGCATCGAGCAAAAATGCACCAAATGTATGTATCGACCCGTCAGGACACACACAGCTTACTTTGAAAATAACCTGTCACCTGGTTATTGAACGAATACGTTGAATAAAATGATCTGGCTTTTTGTCGGGAAACTTGCGAAGAGGGAATTCAACATTTTTAAATTTCGACGCATCGAACCCAAATAATGTCTCAATATAATGTCGGCTCATCAGGACACAACCAGCTTTCTTTGAAAATGACCTATCATCCGGTTATTCGACGAATACGTCGGACGACATTTTTCGGCTCTTTGTCAAAAAGCTCACAAAGAGGGGATTCCAAATTCTCAAATTCTGAGGCATCGAGCACGAATGCCCCAACATAATGTCAGCCCATTAAGACGCAACCAGCTTTCTTTGAAACCAATTTACCACCCGGTTATTCAACGAATATACGTCGAATAAAAATGTCTGGTCCTTTGTCAGGACACTTACGAGGAGGGAATGGAATTGCTCGCGACATTGCCAGCTATCGTCGGACTTGTGAGACAAACGGGCGAGAACATCAAAGGAAATGCGACGAGCGATGGGGATTGGGTGGACTTTTTTCTCGAAACCTCGGGTGTTCCCGCGGCCGCAATCGATGGAGGGGAAAAAGCCTCTTTGGCGGATTTTCTCAGACTGTACATAGCGACAAACGCGTGAGATTTACTTTCAATCGCGCTCGCCACGAGTTATCGCTTGTTCAACCCCCCGTGACGCGCAATTATATTTCCGTCTCGCGCGACTTTAGGGACGAAGACGGCGGCTCACCGGCCGCTCACGTTGCCGAAATTTTGGGGTCTACGGAAGTTCCACTCAGCAAAGCGCTGGCTTGCGGTGCACTCGCGTATTTCAACGAACCGGAAACTGGATCAATGCTCAAGGCAATACAAGAAATTTTATGAAATTTTACTCGCAAAAAATATTTCAATTAAGTGAAAAATATTAATTTTTTTGTCAGTAAAAAAACCGAAGTACATATTTTTTTCTACGTAAAAATTGCCATTATCTCTGCTTCTATCGTGAAAGGTGGTTGAATTTTCTTTTTTACGTTGTTAAAATTCCTCCCGCAGTGCATGGAGTTTCAATTGAATATTCAGACAGCGCTGGGCAGGGAGCCCAACGTGGAGGCGCTGAAAAGCTTCATTAGTGCCTCCTGCGAGAGGGATAACGAGGTAACCGGATACAAGGAGTGCCCGGTCTGCGATCCTCGTTACACGGCCGTGGCCGAATTCGCCAGGGAGCATCTGCCCGAGGATCCGGAAATAAAGCTCTCCAAAGAAATCGCCAGAGTTATGACCTTCGTGGCCGGACGGTCGGGCGAGAGAACAATCTGGCCGGACCAGAATACGCTGGCGGCTCCGATATTTCGGGTATATACCGCGTCGATTTCGATATCGTTTTTTCTACGACGGTGAAAAACATCTCTTTCCATTGGCGATCGAAGTTCTACGGCCTGGAGGACATGGAATTCAATCAGGTGTTGCTCTGCATGTCTCGCGCTTTGGGCACCGTGGCTTCGATTATTTGGAACAGGGCGGTCGACATCCCGGTGGAACATCCGAGGTCTCGATGCACTTACACGTACGCGGAGTCCTTCCAAGGACGTCGGAAGAGTAGCGAGACTAAACGAGTCAACATTAAGCATACAAAGGATTAATAGAAATGCGAGAGAAATGGTTATTGATGGAAGAAAGAAAATATCATTTTTTATGGGTAAGACACGTGATTTTTAAAAATACACGATTATCGATAGAGCGTGAGATTACAAAAGATCGTGTGCTATATCGACTGAGCCAAAATGAGTGCGATTGAGACGTCATTGGCAAGCATCAGAAAAAGAAAAAAAGAAAAAAAAATGTCTCCATAAAAAAGCCCGCGAAATCGGACGTAACGACTGCAAAAACGCGACTTCGCTCACGAATTTTTATTCCGACGTCATCGCATTTAAGGTCAGCCGTTTTTGCAGTAGTTACGACCGATTATTCGATTTTTCGCCCGAAAAACCATTCGGTAGTTTTACGCTGCTTCTTGCGGTAAATTAGCCGAAAGCCACAGGATGGTCTAGATTGCCAGGGGCAGCCACGTTGAGTCGACACAAAAAACCTTCCGTGTGTCTCTCTCTCGCTCCAGCGCGAGCGCCATTCCTTTATCTCTCCCTCGCACTCACGAGCGTCCCGCATCACAGGTGAAGTGTAACATATTTTCCGTGTCTCTCTCCCTCGCTCTCGTATTTCAGCCGGCAGATCAGCCGAGACGGAATCAACCGACGGAGCACCGGAGGCGGCGGAATTTTCGCGTTACAGTTTTCGTTACCGACCGAGCGTCACATCACCTGCAGCTGTAAGTCAACAATTGCTCTCCGAAAGATACCTTTTCGACGCACGACACGCGCAGGTAACTTCCAAACGAGTATTCGAGCGAAATTCGGGCCACTTTCGGTGAACCACTTGAGAGAAAATGTTTACCTGCGCTACCTGTGCCCGCGGCGGCGGCTGACCACTTGTTACGTTCGTCTCGTGTGGCGCGATATAGCGTGACTGTCAAAGCGCGAGTGGAGCGACGCAGTCTGCGAAAAAACCTGCCGGGTTGGACAACCTCACTGCGCATACGTCATATCGCGGGCGAATCAGAGGCGACGATATCGTCGAAAAAATGGCTCCAGCGAAGTAGCACGTACAGGCGCCACTAGAGTGTACCAAAGAGCCGAGAGCGAGAGAGAATACGTACACACGTATATTCTCTGACAGCGAGCGTCGAACGTCAATTCGTCGTGAATAAATCGAGTGGTGCACCGTTGTTTATCGCGCGAGCGTCAACGAGAGTGAGAGCCAGCTGAGACTCTGTTGTTATTGTTACCTACAGTCACGTAGTCGGTTGTCTCGATCACCGACGAGATATCACGTCGTCCAGTGTGTGTTTATCGCGTCGAGTAAACCCGTGAAGACCTTTGGCTACGGGAGACGCGAGACGAATGGAGTGGAGCTTCCGAGAGGAGAGACGCGATATATCGGCGCAACAAGGTAACGCAACAAGGACTGTCGTCATTCTCACCCTCCGAACGCTCGACAACGAGCGACGCGTTTCCCCCCGTGAGAACATTCGTCAAATCTTATTCACTTTGTCTTCGCGAAATCGCTCCGCGACGCTGACGAAATCGGCTACTAACCTTGTTAACTCTTGTTTTTGTTATCGCGCGTCTTCGCCTACCCCGGACGTGACGTATCGATAACACATTCTGCCGCACTGATGGTTTTTCGCTTTTGACGTATTTACAAACACCGATATTCACGCTTATCGTATTACGGCGAAATTTCGTTGTGAAGGGGTTTTTGTTTTTGCTTGTACACACGACACAGCTGTTACAATCGTAAAATCGTAAATATAGTCAATCGGCACCACCTGCTGGTTTTGTTATTATTATTATTGTCAGTGTTATTATTATCATTCACTTTCCAATTAAGCAGTTATCGATGGTACAAAGTATGAAATGTTGAAAATTAATTTTGCAGCACCAACGGAACAAAATTTGACATTGAGTCTATAGTGTGCTGAGGGTATGGCAGAATGTACGGCTGACAGTACATCACAGGCTCCCAGCGAGCAGAGCTCGGTACTCAATGAGACTAGGACTCGCACGAAGCTACCTCCAGGCCTGCTGATGATGCACTCGGCACGCACCGTCGAGCCTCTACCAACGGCGACTCACAGAGCCTCTGACAACAACTTTGTTGCCAGAGCCATGGAGCAAAACAGACTTTTTTCCGCCAGGGTGCCGACCACTCTGCAGGGCATAAGGCCCCTAATGACGCAGACCTGCATGGTAACAATTTCCATTCAGAACAAAAAAAAAATGTCGGTATTTGGTGCTGTTTCTCTAAACAAAAATGTTCATTGCTTTATTTAAATTTTTTTCTCTGCAGCAACCGGCAATTTCTTTGACTTCCTGGCTAAACATGCAGCTGCAAGACAGACAGACGCCCGCGACGAGGACGACGACAGCCGACAGTTACGTGATAAACGTGGACGACGAGACGTCGCCGGAGCCGGCGAATCCGGGCCAACAGGACTCGTCTCACGATCATCATCAGTATCATCACGCGACGATGACCGACAATTACTTGAACAACATTCGCGAGGCCACGACCACCGGCAATCCGAATAACAATAACAACAACAACAACAATAACAACAACAACAGCGAGGACGAGGCGTCGGTTACGGGGCCGCTGAGCTCGGACACTCGGGACTTGCTGTGCTCCCTGTTCGATATTTGCAACAAATATCTTCCATTCGCACTGATACTACTCTTTAAGATCGTCTACGATCACAAGTCCGGGATATTCCAGTTTCTCGGGCTGCTACTAGCGTTTATGAGTGCCAACAGAGATCTCAAGCGCGAGATCGCGAAGCAGCACAACCGAAGCTGGAAGACTCTGCTGGGCACGGTACTCTACATCTTGGGCTGCTTCTTCGCTATTTACTTCATATTCGAGGAACCTCTGCTGAGGATGTACACGATACCCGCGACCATGTGGGAGCTTCTGTGGTCGGTGATAGTCACCGATATGATACTGAAACTCTCGACCGTCGCTCTCAAAGTCCTCGTCACTTGTCTACCCGCGGGTCTTCTGCCGTATCAAAAGAGGGTAAGATTCCGGTGATCCTGTGCAATTTTCAATGGATCTAGAAAATATATTCCTCGAATAGTAATTTTTCTTTACCGTCGAATTTTTTTCTAGATTTTTTTTCATTCAACTAATCCATCCACTGACCAATTGATTAACCGAAAAACAACGATTTGCAGGGAAAATATTATCTCGTGATGGAGGCCTCTTCTCAATTCTACCGGTGCACCGCGCCCGTTTATCCCTGGTTCTTCTACCTGTGGGACTGTTACGAAGGACCCGAAGCGTTTATCGCTCATCTCTTCGCCGTCGCTTACGCCAACAATAAGTTCAGCGACGTTGTGAGCCGAGGAAAATTCATGTGGGGCTCTTTCAAGAAAATGTGGCAGAACGTGGTAAGCAGCGTTCGCAATTGTCGAAAGGCGAACCGCGATTTCGTTTTAAGCCCGTGAGTAATTATTTCTCGTGCTTGTTCCACAGAGTCTGGGCGTTTCTCCGTCCAAGGAGCAACTTGTGGCATCGGGCTCGATATGCGTGATATGCCACGAGGAATACTCAAACCCGGTTCTCCTTCAGTGCAAGCACATATTCTGCGAAACTTGCGTGACAACTTGGCTGGACAGAGAACGCACTTGCCCTCTCTGCCGTGCACCGATCTCAGACGATCCCATTTATCGAGATGGTCACACGACCGATTTTATCCAATGGTACTGAATACACGCGGGACATAATACTATAAACAGTATATTTAAAGGATGTTGCTCACTCATCGAGACGCGAGAAATACACCTGATTTCACGTAATTCTCGCGAGGAAAATAAAACAAAAAAGAAACGTCGGTAGAACGACGAGTTACAGTTGTAAGACGATAAATCGCGGTGAGAATAATACAATATATGAGAAAAAATGCGCTTGTCCGCGGGATATGTTGATTGATGGTATGATTTGTGATTCGACTCTGCACGAATGCCCGGTGTCTCTACGGAACCACCGGCTTTGTGAGACAAACTGTACATACAGACACGTTTAAGAGGAAAAAAAGGAAGAAATAAAAGACGTATGTATAATTAAGAGTCGTTTAATTGTTTGCAAAATATTATGGCACACTTGACGAAGATCACTTATTTACACCGAGACGAGATTGGAAGAATTCGCCGTCTCCCTTGGTCGCTTTTCGATTGATCTCCATGTGACGGTCGCGGCTCACGATTTCCTCCAATACTTCGCCGTCTCCTTTGATCAATCTGAAAAGGTAAGAAGACAAGGAAATATATTTTCGTTCAATGTTAAAACCGCGAAGGGTTGACGATAACTGACCGGTGTCGTCCGGTTTCTTCGTCGTAGACTCGCCGAACAACGCTCTGTTTCTTCTCCCATTGTTCTTTGGTCATCGGCGCCATCGCTCTCGCCCTGTCCGCTAATTCGACGTTTATATCTTTCAAAAGTCGATCCTGCTCCGCTTTGGTTGTGCCACGTTTTGTCTCCTTAATCGGCTCCTTAAACTTTTCCTTCATTTTCTTCATCTTCCTCTTCTCGTGCTTTCGCCTTTTTTCCTCGCGTTTCATCCTCTTCGCAAGCTTCTTCTTTCTTGTCTTCCGTTTTCTTCGCCTCTCGTCGCTGCTGCTGCTGCTGCTGCTGCTCGAACTCCTGCTGGAACTGCTGCTACTGCTGCTGCTACTGCTGCTGCTGCTGCTGCTGCTACTAGAACTACTACTGGAGCTGCTACTGGAACTGCTGCTGCTGCTGCTGCTGCTCGACGATCTCGATCGGGAGGACCGTCGTTTGTGGGACTTTTTTGATTTTTTACCTACAATCAGACTCTTCTCTAGATCTTTTGCGTTTCTTTTCCTGCCTCTCTCCTTCTCATTCGTCTCTGCATCCAGCGCACGACGATCTAGCACAGGAAATCGTTCCTTCGTATGGACATTATTTGTTCTTTCTCTGCTGCTGGTGCTACCGTGTCGTCTGTCTGAAGTTTCGCAACTCCTTCTGGAGAAATCTCTTGCTCCGTTGTTTCTCTCGCGAGATGCTCCGTTTCCAAAGAATTGCGAACGCTCTGCTGCAAACATTCTCGATCTGTCTACCGTTCTTTTCTCAGGCGAGTTTCTGGAACTGTAGCTGTTCAAGGAACTCCTATTGTGTTTTGTCTTCTCTGATTTCTGTTTCCTGTCTTTGCTACGAGACCTGCTGCGCCTTGTCTTAGATGCGCCATCATTGGAGGCTGAACTGGAATGTCTTCGTGATTTTTTTTTCTTGTGTTTACTGAACGATCGATCGGAACCTCCGGACTTGTGTCTTGCACGTCCGCTCATTGTAAAAATGTAAATCAGGCAATGTTTACGTGTAACCTGGGTATTTTAAATGCAGGGATACAAAAAATGCATTTTACTGCGGTGTATTAAAACCTCGCGATAAATACCGATCCGGCATAAATTGTGGTTTTGTCAATCGAATAAACAACATTTAACTATTTAATGTGATTACAAGAAGGCCGGTGTTCTTGACGTCGAGGTTATGAGTGTAGTTGTAATTGATTTACTTCGAAATTCGGAGTAGTAATTACACGGTGGCTCATTAATTATCTGCGGTTTCTCGCACGATTGTTGTTTTTCACTGTCACTTACGTTTTCAGTTGTTTGCTTACGGAGTAGCGCGCTTGCATTTATTTATGCTTTCGGCGTAGCACAAAATTGGGCTGTAATGTGACACATACGCGAATGTACAGTTACGACGCCTATGGGAAGTTAGATATTCTGTTTGACAATGAATTGGCTCTGCCGGTGACGCCATTGCATTCGACAATTGCGCGTGCGTCGGTAGCTTCTTCGTACCTGCGGGATGAGGACTGCGCGATTTGAATGTAACGGCAATATAACACCGTCAATATTTTCTTATCAACTTTACAAACTGATTTCATAGAATTTATATTAATTTGTGTTTTATTTTACTTCAGTGGCTGGTACGTCCCGAAGTATAGAAGAAACTCGTTTGTACTCGATTTTTAAAAAAAGAAATGTTGTGACCATCTTTTTGTCAGAAATCATAGATTTTTGTATCCGGACCGAAAATAGTAGTAGTAGTAGTTTTTAGTTTAGTAGTCTTTAGACTATCGAGAAGCCTTTGCAATTCTCTCTCATTTTCCTCGAATTTATGCAAAATTAATATTTGGCGCTAGAACTACCTTAACTTGAACTTCCTTTGTTTCTTGTACAAAATTCAGGGTTTCATCGTCGGGGTCTCACTTTAAACATTTTATTTACATATTTTCGTAGTGAATGTGAAAATCTCAAGTTTTAATAAATATTCAACAGTACACTATAAAAATCGGTATGGCCCGGATGGGAGGAAATTGCTACTGCAAGCAAAGGGTTTGTCGCAAATAACATTTTCCTAACCATAGGCTGACGCATCAGCTGTCAGACCGAGCGAAAAGATCGTAGTATGTAAATATCGCTCTCGACGAAGCTGATACGAGGAACCGGCGGAGGCAAATATCTTACGTAATCGGCGGTCGAGCCCCCAGTCCCAATTTTTTGGCCTTTGCATAATCGTTTCACAAACATCTCTTTATTGACTGACCGAGACACGTGATAATCATGACTTTAGTCAAGAGAGTTTGCACAGCTCGTGATAGCAGATGGACCCTACTGAAAATAACGTAAATACGTAAAGCAGATAACGGACTATATCTCGCCATTCGCCTTTCGCTACGGTGTCAAAACAAGTTGTGCTCATTCGTCTTTTTAGCTTCCGACTGGCCGACCGAGTAAACGCACGATGCCCCTTTCACTTCGTTCAGCTGATTTGAGGAATTTTCCTAAAATACAATTTCGTGGCTTCTATATTATTCCTCACAGAATAAATCGATAAAATTCGAATAGATCACAGACGCCGTGACAAAGTACACGAGGCTCGACCCGGCTCTACGTGAGGAATTGCAAAAAATCGTGGAGGCTCTCAGCGCGCCGGGAAGGGGAATTCTCGCGATCGACGAGTCATCCTCCTCGTTGGACTCGAAATTCCGGGAGATCGACCTGGAAAACACGGAAACTGCTCGCCGCGATTACCGGCAAATCCTGCTATCAGCTGACAAGGTGCCGCGAAACCGTGACGTCATCGAATTTCACTGCACACCCGGAATGAATTACTCATTTACCGGTATTTCGCACAGTCCGAGTTGTCTCGGTGTTTGAGCGGCGTGATCCTCAACCACGAGACGCTCTACCAGAAAACCCCGGACGGCAAAGAGTTTATTGATTTTTTGCGCGACGGGAACATAATTCCCGGCATCAAAGTCGACAGAGGAACCGTCTATCTCTTTGGTACTGAGCACGAAGACACCACCGAGGGTCTCGACAGTCTCCAGGAGCGATGCATTCGGTACAAGAGGGACGGTTGCCACTTCGCCAAGTGGCGATGCACCTACAAATTGTCGGACAATCGCCCCAGTAAATTGGCAATTCGAGAAAACGCCAATGTCCTTGCAAAGTGATTTAATCAATCCTACATTTATTTATTTATTTATTTATTTATTTATTTATTTATTTATTTGTTTGTTTGTTTATTTATTTATTTATTTATTTATTTATTTATTTATTTATTTATTTATTTATTTATTGATTTATTTATTTATTTATTTATTTATTTATTTATTTGTTTGTTTGTTTGTTTGTTTGTTTGTTTGTTTGTTTGTTTGTTTAGTTATTTGTTTATTAACTATCACAACAAAATGTATTTATAAATAATTCCATCGATGTTTAATGAGTTATGGAAATGAAATTAACGATAAAATAGGTTTGCGACGATCGCCCAAAGCGCTAGGATGGTGCCCATCCTAGAGCCCGAGATACTGACGACCGGTGAGCACGAAATGCCGAGAGCTCTCGAGGTCCACGAGGAGGTTCTGTCGGTCCTCTTTCGCGCTCTCCAGGAGTATCACGTCCTTCTCGAAGGAATAATCCTCAAGACGGCGATGGTCGTGGCGGGAATTCAAAATGCAAAATTCTGCAAGCCCCAAGTCCGGCCGGCGCTGACCTTCTAGTATTTTTGGGCAAAGCGCCTGATCGAAGGATGTTGCAATTCTTTTTTCTACCGTTCAGATAGTCGCTGACTTTACTCTCACTGCGCTGCGAAGAACCGTCCCGTCGGCTGTGCCTGCGATAATGTTTTTGAGTGGTGGACAATCGGACGAGGATGCTACGATCAATCTCAACGCCATCAGCCTGGCGGAGGGCAAGAAGCCCTGGGCTTTATCGTTTTGCTATGGTCGCGCACTACAAGTAATTTTTATTC
Source organism: Pimpla rufipes (assembly GCA_963932165.1). Lineage (NCBI taxonomy): Eukaryota > Metazoa > Arthropoda > Insecta > Hymenoptera > Ichneumonidae > Pimpla > Pimpla rufipes. The sequence goes on from OZ010635.1 coordinate 15,978,435, forward strand.
ACCCAAGATAATTTACTAAACGTAAAACAGTAGTGGTTTTTTTCACGTAGTTGAAGCGAGTTGAAAAATATTCTATCAGGCTGACATAAATATTGAATAACTCACAAACAGCAATTTAGCATGAATCTACTATATGTCCTCTATTTATTTCAAAGGACAAAGCCATGAGAGCGTGGAAAGGGAATCCGGAAAACATCGCGGAGGCTCAATCGATTTTTCTTGAGCGTGTCAAGCGATGCTGCGAGGCGTCGCAGGGAACGCTGAACGTCGAGGAATTCGAGAAAAGCACGAGGCCTCCCGACGACGCTGCCAGCGAGGACTGAGCGAACGCAACAACAAAAAATAATCGACTGATCGACTGGTGCCAAGCGAAAACCCGCTCGCGCACCTAAAACGACAAACGAGTATCCGTTAAATTATTAATAGCATCCTTAGGCGTGTGTACCACGCTCGCAACTCGTTGTATCTATAAATATATGCATGTTGTATATTCCACCCGCCTATGGCTGTGTGGGAATATACAACGACGACTACAGTAACATCCAATGACACGAATAGTAATTGCGCTTTTCGTAATATTGACGTATAATAATAGTCGAAGTGCATCGAAGCCTCTGCTTCCACTCGCAGAGACCTCGATGAAATTTTTTGCTTTGCAAGAATCTTGTACCGCGGAATTTGCATACACACAGGAAGCGATTAGCGTGCATTCGTGGACGATAGAAAAAGCACTCGGGGTGCGTTAGCCTTAGCAATGAAAAGCTTGGCTGTCAATGATTCGCGGGCGAATGTCAACGAAGGTGCCCTTGAGTGACCTCTAAAGCAGCGGTTCCCAAACGAGGGCCATTCCCACCCAACGTGACGCTATACGTGCGACGAGTGTCGTACACGCGTGAGCGTTGCCCGCTCACTGGTCGATATGTCGTCATACCCCGGAGCGCCCTTCCAAACCGTTCGATCGTCACGTGGTCGGCGATCCTCAGCGACGTACCACGATCGTTCGAATCGGAAACAGTTCGATCTGTAAAATTAAATATTTGCAAAAATAAACATTGTGGGATTTCGTTGGCAATCGCTGTGTGGCTTTACTAACCGATAATGGTAATCAGGACTATTGAATTCTGACAAGAATTTTTTTTTAATTACCTTTATTTCCCTTGTAATCTTTATTTCTGTAATTCTTCAAACTGATTATTCGACAATATACGACACTTTCTTGCGATTTTATTAATGGTATGTCATACATTTTCCAATCCCCCTCGAAGTACGTAATTTTCCAGGTCCACCGGATGATGCAAACCAATCGCTGCATTTCGCCACGTTTCGCGATAACGAACTTAACGAAGTACGAAAAATAAGGAAAAAAGAAAACACCCTTTCCAACCGGCATCTTTGTGGCTTATTATTGAATGCGATAGAGTGGAAGATTTAAGTCGAGCGTACAGCGATAAGGCCGGTCACTCGTGCTGAGTCCAAACAACATATTTCAACGCCGTCGCGAGCCCCGCCAAATATCGTCCGGCTCGGTGATTACGGCCCTGCTCGTCCGCGTGTGACGCGCCCGCCCGATTGCGCGAGGTTGAGAACCCGAGGAGCAGCAGGGGAACGGCAGAGCGCCGACGCGACTCCCAACGCAGCCGAGACTTTGAACAGCCAGTCGCTCACTCGCTGTCCACCCATTCAGCGGTTCTTCGTCGTTCGCACCCCATACACAGAGCACAAATCTACTTCTCAAGCACGTAAGTAAACTTTCACCGTCTCGTCTCGCAATTACCCAAAAATCCGAGCGGCATCCAGAGCAAGCGACATCGAGCGTCGTTCGGCCACGAGTAAATACCAAATATTTCCACGAAACTACGAAATTTATCCGACGAAAAACGCGTTATCTCCGATCACCACTGGCCACAATCACACCGCGACCTTGACTGACATTTGACTTACACCCGCCAGTGGAACTTTTGACGCGCGCACAGACTCCACATCTGCCTTCGCAATTGGCTTCGTATCTCGTTCCTCTCGACACTGAAACGCTGCGAAAAATCAATAAGAACTACTTATTTTTTTCTCTTCTAACGTGGCATAACTGATCGAAGGTGTTGTCAACGTGACGTAAGGCGGGTCCTACTGTTGCAATGTAATTCGTGTCAGCCTGAATGTTTCAACTGACGATCGATGTCCACGATCAATCGACTCGTAACGAACGTGTCTTATCGCTCGAAGCGTGCGAGTGATTTTCACGAAATTCCGAGCGTTTTTACGCGTTTGTTTGCGTCGTAAGCACGACCGAACCAACAGGCGGGCCACCGCGTGACACGCTTGGAGAAAACTTCGTGGACATTGCAGCCACCAACGGGCCGACGAAAAAACGAGTCTCACGAGCGGCCAACAGTGCAAACAAAACTTTGAGCGCGCAACGAGAGACAACTATTTTCGGGACGTCGTGTAAGTCATCCGCGCGTCACGTCGCGCGCGCCGAGCGGCGTTTCGCGCGGCCCACACGGGTTTTCTTCGTAACGTACCGCGTTAAATTATGCAACTCCACGAGTGTCGGTGCTCGTTGCGACGCGCACGTTGCAGCGCGTTGACGGGCTGCAACCGACGAGCTGATTAGCGGCACTAATCACGAGGTTCTCGAATTCACACGTGTATTTGCTCGTTAGATACTTTGAGTATCTAACTGTAGCTGTATTTGCTGTATCAGGACGTACGATTCTCGCTCACTGATAAACGATGCCTCGCCCTCCTCTCTCCCTCTGTTCTTTCTCCCGCCTAAAAAAAAAAACGCACGTGGTCCATTAAATACTAAATTTATCATTAATCCGAATTGCTCATTTTTTTCCGCCACTCGTGACAAGATTATTTCGCACAGATTTATAATTAAATTTTGTTGGTGAATTATTGTTTTTTTTGCCGCCACTCGTGACGAAAAATGTTCGCACACCCAGTGGAATCGCAACGGTTGGACTGTAATATAATAACTCGTTTTGATATACAGAATGAAACTTGAGGCTTGAGGCTTGGCTGTTGAGGTTTAAAATGGCACGCGGTCCGTGAAGTACGGTTAGAATTATAATTAAACGTTGTTGCTCAATTATTGTTTTTTCGTCGCTGCTCGCGAAGAGATTTTTCGCACACCCGGTGGACTCGCGGCGGTTGGATTCTAATATAACTCGTTTTAACATACAGTCGCACAGTGGATTTCGCCACGCATACCGGCCGGGCGAGCGCGCGAGGCTTTGGCTGTTTACCAGCTGTTCGTCAGAAATGTTATCTCGACTTTCGAAGGCGCCTTCACATTTCGCCAATTGCGGCTGCGTCGAGCGAGCGCGAACTCGGTTGACCCGGCGTCGAGACAGAGCGACGTGACGCGACGCCTCGTCTGATCGGGTTCAAACGCGAGTGGACCGACTCCACCACCCCCACGACGGTGCGAAGTTCAGCGGTGGAATATTGCGAAGCTTCGGCGGAGATCCGCCTTTTTTGCAGACGATAAATTGAAGGCCACGGGGGGAGCGCGACGTTCTAAAATCGCGGCGCGAAGTTCCAGCGGTTCGTCGTCAGGGTTCGCGTGATGCCAGCTTCGACGTCGCTGCGCTTCTGCTGAACTTCCGAATGCTCGACGAGCTTCGGGGTCAGAGTTCGCGCAAACGCACGACGCCTTCGTACATGTGTGGAGGTAGCGCTTCGTGTGTGGCTGCTATATGTACGGAGATTTACGCGTGTCGCTAGCTACATGTATAGCTGCTACATTTACGGAGCTCTACGTGTATGGCTACAAAAAAAAGAATTAGTAAATTTAATCCAACGACGTTGGAAGTTTTTGTGCATAAACTGGTTCATTAATTTTAAAGGGATATCATAATGTAAACTTAAAGTACTCTTATATTAGGAACAATTTTTTTTTTTTTGTAAAATTAAGATTTTAAGAATAAACACGATTTTGTTAATGCTCATAGTATACTGTGCATTAATTTGACACAAATTTGCATATTAAATTTAAACTACCTTATTTTATGCATAATAGCTTCCGATACATGTGTATTAAGTTTACCATTTTTTGTTCACTGTCAGAGATGTTTCTATAAACATTAATATACTTTATAACAAGTTTTCTTGAGGATTCCACGTATGGTAAATTTAATATACAAAAATATGATGCAAAATTATTATACAAGAATATGAACACTTTATAAAAGGTGTGTTGATAATATAATTATTAGGATTTTGCTTCATATCTGTACATTAAATATAATTAAAAATACGGTATCTGTAAAAGAAGTTCCGATATATTAATTTCATAAATACTTTTAACAGTAGCTACATGTACGAAGATTTACGTGCCTAACTACCTGTATATCTTGTATATATAAAATGTACCGAGCGGTACATAGAGCTCCGTTTATGTACACCGAAAGTATACGTGATATAAGCTCCGCGTTTCGGTCGTCGGCGATGCGCAACGTCCTCGCACCTCCAGGACATAAACGTTGCGCGAAATTGCGTCACGGAAGGGAGATAAATCATAGGTGTTATATAGTGGGTACAGGAAATTGTCCGAAAGATTAAAAGAGTAACAGGGATTAAAAGAGCAACCGTAATGTGAAGGTTTTTCGTGTTCTCTCAAGTGGGTTATACGCGTAATGGATTGTTTGAATAAATATATACGCGGCATATATATTCAGGCTTTGAGGTTCACTGTGAAAACATACGTCTGCACTACCTGCGCACTTCCTGCAAATTTGGGGTCGAAATTACCCAAGTACGAACACTATGGGTTAAATGGACAATAATATTAGAAAATCAACACGTTAATGGCTTTCAATTCTTGACTTTTTAATTGGCGAATAATAATTAAAAAACGACAACACGTCAATGACTATGACTGTCGTTTAAATAGACCTTTCGGTTGTATCTCGCGTAGCGAGTACGACACTGACACACTTAATCAAGTTTCTATTCACTTGACAACAGCCGTAGAGAAATCCTGCGGTAATCCTGGCGACTGCAAAGTGATAAATGTCATTTTTTAATTCGGCTAAAATAATTATTTTGAATTCACTGCAGCTCCAAAAAAACAACCACATGGACTAAAAATTGATACCCGTCAGTTCGTAGTTACTGATACTAGATTTTTCGTCGAGTGAAACTGAAATTTCAACATTTTTTTCTCCGAGACATCGATTTTTGTCTTCACGCGAAAAAAAAAAAAAAAAATGTTACCGCGATTTCTAAAAAACATTATTTTTCCAAGCTTTCGATTTCCAATATCTTCTTCTCAATTCGCAACAAAAACTCGCGTCTCGATTTGCGGAAAAGTCGATCGAACGGTCGTTCATCCCGCGCGCCGAACAGACGTCCAAATCACAATCCATTTCATTTCGGCGAGAGCATCGCGAAGTTTTCCAATTACGCCTCAACATCCCGGTTTATAATTGTAATTAAAACTTCACGTCGAATACACCGAGACAGCTGCGCGAGGCATCTTAATTGAAAGATATTTCTGTATTAATATCGGCTCGGGCGAGAAGTCAAAGGCTGCGCGGTGCGTGCGCACCAAGGGTGGGAGGAGGGGGGGGGGCGACCGGCGCAGAATCGTTTTCGTGTATCGACCCCCTGGTACCCCCGGCGGACGAAGAGAACGCGCGGCGCCTCCTCCTCGTCGCCGAGGCAGAGAGCGGCACGCAGGAACGGCGAGGATCGTTGCGCAGGCTATGCGAGAACCGGCCGTGAAATTTGTTTGGACAGGAATATAGAGGTTACCGGAGAGCTCGGAATTTCCGATAGATATTCGTGCTCTCGAGCACGTCTACACGTTCCCCGGCAGAGCGGCTATACACAGATATGGGACTCGGCCGGATCCTTCAAGAGGCGCGGAGACCGCGAACCGAGGGTAGGGGATGGAGGAAGAGGAGGGGGAGAAAGAGACGAACCTGTGTGTATTTTCGATCTCGTGCAACAAAACCGAGTTTGCATTCGATTGGATTCCGCACGACACGAGGGGAGGGGGGAGGGGGGGGAGGTGGAAAACGTCGCGAGGAGAAGAAATACACAATATGAGAGGGAGAGAAAAAAAGATAGAGAAGATCCACGACAAACGTCGGGGAAGAATAGCTCACGATTTTTTGTTTTATCTATGCAACGTTTCCACTTCATTCCTCTCGACGTGGCTGCTCCCAGCGATTTTACCATCGCAACGCTCCACATGGCAAATCGAGGGAATCCTATAAAATATGTAGCTCTCGCTTCTACGTACGCGCAATCGATTTCGAGCTCCCGGCGTGTACGAATTTCACCCGGGGAGCTCGGATGCTATTCAAATTTTTCGTCGATTTTTTTTTCTCTCGTTTTTTTTTCACTCAGCGCGAGCGCAAAAAAAATTATGCGACGCCGGTTGGAGAGCCTCGATATTTTCGGAGCCTCCGCCCTGGGGACGCGACGGTTGACGTACGCTCGGAAATAACGTAATGCTATATTTGTGGCTTAGAGGAAGCAGCGGTGTACGCGGCTTTAGAATCGTCGCGTGGGGCGAGAGAGACAGAAATCCTCAGGGAGGTCGCTGCCCAGGATCCCATTCCGCGATACAGAAGAGAAAACGCGAGCGCGCGCGGGCAACACCGGGGGAAAAAGACGCCAGACGAGAATTCGAAATTCAGCGAAAAACAACACTCTGTTATTTTTAGATCCGTCAAGCCGGGATCTTCATATTTTTCGACCTCCAACGGCTGCTCGGTATCGGCTACGCGTAATCCTTATCACACTCGCTCGAGGCGCTCGCAAAAAAATAAGAAAAAGAAAAGAATCGGTATTTTTTTAAAATAAATTTTCCCTCGCGGACTCACAATAACGCAATCCACAACTATTTGGCAATCGTCGTTCGCTCGGAAAAGTTTGGGGTCTCGGTGCAAAATATATGACAAGTAAAAATAACACTGGAACGAAAATATACGTACTTTTCAGCACTTCTGAAGATGATGGATTTTTTCTATTGATGTCGAAGGTTTCGGCAATGGTGTTGTAACCATTACCGAAACCTTCAACATCGACAACCTACAGCGGTTAAAACCTCTTCCTACAAACATGCGTATTTTGTTCTCAATATACTGAAAGAAAAATGTAGTATTGGCAACTATAAAGTGAAAACCATAAAGTCACAATTATTTTTTATAGACACAGCAACTAGTTTTCTAGTTACCGTTACCATGACGCAGTTGTCATAGCTATTTAGTAATTATCGTAAACCACAAAAATAGTAGCATGAACGAAAAATTGATAGTTGTCACAGTATATGTTACCAGACGTTACATGATTTGTCTGAGTCAGTCATTATAATAAGCACAAATATAGCGCTGCGAAGTGATCCGAGCTTAAGATTTAAACAATATTTGTACATCCGATCTGACCGTCCGCCAGCCGCGCACAAATACCGGTAAACCGTAACGTTCGTCGAAAAAAAAAATTCGAAATTTATTAGCGATTTTGCTATTCAAAGCGTCGCCGCATATTTATTTACCCGATTTTGTTTCACTCGCGCGCATCGTGGTATTTTTTTCATTATAACGATACAATCGCACGTAGCTCGGTATAAACGCGCGGAGAACGAGTGCGCGGGCCGGCAATTTAAACTGAAATTCATTTAATCGCGACGCGAAAGGTTTTTGCATTTTTCACACGTTTCCGCGCGAGACGTCCCGCGGGGACCCGACGGAACCGTCGGTTATCGCGCGAGTCAAAAGTAGCGGAGGGAGAAAAAGCGAGAACAAGTTTTTACGAGAGTTTCGACGAACAACCGGAATTATTTCGAGCGCGCTCCGGAAAGCAAAAAGTTCCGGATTCCCAGTCGGAATTATCGTGTAGCTGGGCTTTACACAGACGTCCTTGTGACTTCCCTTCCTCCGCGCTCCGCGCTCCACGCCATCTCAACTAGTCGAACTTCTAATGGAACTTGTTCCACTACAATGGATGCTCCCGTTGTGAGCCATTATTCCAACTGAATTGACGTTATCACCGGGGGCTAACGGAGGCCCGACAGGAGGGAAGGAGAGAGAAGGAGAGACACCCGATCGGTATGCATACCGCACCGAAATTCGGGTTTGTCGCTGCTGACGTAATAATAACGATGTATCGTCACGCTCGGCGGCTCTCATTAAATCATGAAATATACCGCAGATATTTTTGCAGTTAGCTTTGGCAGGTTCATTAAAACCACAGTGAATTTAATTGGCACACGACTGCGGGCACGGAAAGACTTTTTGCTCTATATAATAACTATACGTATAGAATACAGTTTCGGCGAATATTTTATTGAAAAATATATTTTTTGTTGAAAAGAAGTTCCTTGTCGCGCCAACTGACTGGATAGTGAAATACGCTTATGGCGAATATTTGGTTGATCCGAGTTAATAATAATTATTTTGGCTATCGAAAGCCGATATTATCAGTATCTTCAATAATATATTTATTTTTCAAAAATATATCTTTCACAGAAAAAAGTACTCGAATGATATCTCAACCACGGCAGCGTTTATCAGAGGTCAAAGTCACGCGACTTTCCTCTCACAAACAAAAAAAAACGAAGCTCAGCTCGACCTGATTAAATATTCCCGAAATAACCTGCGTTAATTAAAGCAATTAAACAAACAAAATCAAATTGCGCCGGGGCTGCGGTAACCACGGAGCAGAGCCAAAATTCCCGTTGATTATCCTCCGGTATTAAATTGCCCGTAAGACAATAAACGCTGATTAGTATTCCGAACCTCATGAAAATGATAATCTTGAACACACCGACTTCCGGCCAACGCGTCGGTTATATTATGCAGATCAACATTTATATGAAAACTTGGTAATCACTTTCGAAATTGTTCGCCGCGCAGATGCGAAACATGCTTGAATATCCACGGAACAAATATCCGCGCACCGCGCGCGGCGCTTAATTATTTTGTTCCACGGTGAGCGAGCGGCGTTGCAGTCCCGATATCGCGTCCGTCGTGCGCGCCGTCGAAAATCCACCGGTTCTTCGGGTGCCACATAATACGAAAGCTGATTAACTTCCGCTATCAACCGAGAATCCGCCGCGACGATTGAATTAAAACCGCGTGGCGAGAAGCCAACTGAGAAAATGAATTTAAAAAAAAAGGAAAAAAAAAGAAAATCCCACAAAAAAAATGGCAAAAAAGGACTTTCGGAGTTAGGAAAATTCGTCGTGCGGCTACGTGGAGGCCGAGGGAGAATAGTCATGCCGGATGTAACGAATGGCGTTCGTTGCTGTGCCGCTATTAATTATATTTCCGGCGAGTCTGGCGGCGTTCGGGGTTCCAGCTCCTTCCAGGGGGTACAAAGCCCCTTTGCAGCCGGAGGTGATGATGGTCTTCGTCTCTTCCTTCGCGCTGTACGCTTTTTTTTTCTTCTTCTGGAGAACGACGCGGGGGTTGCTGCTCGCTGCTGGTGCCGGTGGTGGTGGTGGTGGTGATGGTGGTGGTGGTGGTGCGAGGCAGCCAGCGAGTGTGAAACAGCTCACAGCGTCGCCAGCAGCAGGGGGATAATTCGCGCAAAGCCCAGAACGTCTGCGCGTGCTGCATTGCGGCTTGCCCTCTCTCCGTGCGAGACGAGCCACCCTCGTTGTTACGGCACTGCACCAGTCGAGGGTTCGCTCTCCTCGCGAACTGTCCTCGCACCGGAGCCAGAGGGAGCGCAGTCGTTTGCGAGATGTAGTCGAGAGCGAACGGGGCCCGAGACCCCCCCGGGTTCGGGTGAGAACCGTAAACACGGTTGGCAAAGATCAAAAAACGCTAATTAAAACTTTAAACCTTAAAAGGCAAAATCAAACGAAAACGAAAAAAAAAAAAAAAAAAATACGGCAACACACAAGTTATACACTTTCTTCTTTCGCTATCTCTCGATGTTTAATCAAGTAAATCGTGTACAGCCGATAAAGCGAGGAGCGCAACGCGACGAGTTCTCCAGGCGCGTCGTACTCGTTAGTCGGAAGCTGATATAACGATACCGATACTGTAACAAACGAAAAGAAATATCATTATTGTATACGTATTACGATATATTATACGATAATGTTCCTTATAGTATATGTGTGTGTCTTTTTGCCTTACGACTACTCGATACGTAAACGGAATTCTTTACCGTCTTCTTGATTGCATAAAAAAAAGAATAATGTGAACACCGTAATACGACATTAATTGAGACGCTTCAGTAGTTTTTTCTTCATTCGCGAATAATCCTTTCGACAAGTACACGCGTTTTAGTTTCATTACGAGCGATGCCGGAGAGGAGAGTTTGAGGTAAGAGATTTGGGGGAGCAAAAGAGTTGACTCGCTGTAAACCGGTGCGCGAGAGATCGAGGCTTCGATAAAGGGGAGCAAATGTTTATTCTGTCCGTAAAGTTGTCGCGGAGAAAGTCGATAAGGGGGACCGTCGAGTCACGCGAATAGTCGACAGGTTTTCCTATAACGGCCGGGAAAACCGGATCGCAAAAAAAAAAAAAAAAATCCGTGTGCAGTTTAATATCCGACGGGAAAAAAATCTGGATTTATAGGATATCGTAAATCAATCGGAATTCTCGCGGATAGGCAACTCACGGCCGACTGTCAAATGATCCAGTGCGATTGTACTCCGAAAAAAAAAACACCTCAAGTATAAGCCGGGTTTTAGCCCGTGACAGCGTCACGAGTTTATCGCCGGTTCTGTGGCTTTGCGGCGTCGCGCAACTGTCGCGTATTCGCTGCTATCAGCCCTGTTTTTTTTTTCTCTTGAATTAAACCTACGGCACAGCTATTCGTCTTTTGTTTGCTGGCATAGAATTCACTGAGAAAACTCGTTTGGCAAAGCGACGTCGGAACAACAGATTTTCGCGAAGCGGAGGCTGAAGTATTATCGTCTCTCGAGACAAATTCCGCTCGGTTTCAACCGGTTCCTTCATCGTTTGTTTAACGACGTCAACGATTACCAGCTTCCGCGAGCGAATATTCGCTCATTCGTCATTTTTATTTGTCCTGCCACTCGGGCTAACGTGTTTTCGTGACTGGGTAAAATTTCACATTGCGACAAGTCCCGCTATGTGTATTCTTATCGTCCTCGCGAACCCACACAGAGAGACGCGCCTCTCGCTTAAAGTTAATTATAATTAGGCAAATGCACTGAGCTTCGGGCTCGCGACGGGCGACCAATTAGTTGATGCACCGCTGACACAAAGAATACTTTGCCGAGAGTAAACATGTAATGTTTTGCGCGGAGTAATTTGATTGCGCCTGATGTATTAACAGATTGTTTGCTCGTCTTGTTACAGAAAATGGCGGAAAAGTACGACAGAGCCGACCCCGAGCTGAAGGCCGAGCTGAAGAAGATCGCCGAACAGATCGTCGCACCTGGCAAGGGCATTCTCGCCGCTGACGAGTCCACCTCCACCATCGGCAAGCGTCTTCAGGCCATCAATGTCGAGAACAACGAGGCCAACCGCAAGGCTTACAGGCAGCTTCTCTTCACCACCAACAAGGTATTTCATTCATTGAGTTCTCCAATTTACATTAATTTCATTAATATAAAGAACATACCAAAATTACACGGAGACAAAGATAAGCGATCAGTATTTTAGCTGAAATTATTAATTTAATCCAGTATTAATTATTAATTTAATCCAGTATTAATTATTAATTTAAATCCAGTATTAATTATTAATTTAATTCTAGTATAAATTATGGAATTAAATTATGGAGTTCCGTACCTATTTTTTAAATTAATTAAATTTACGAAATTCAGGACGTCATCAGCAGCCACATCTCCGGTGTGATTCTCTTCCACGAGACCCTCTACCAGAAGGCCGACGACGGCACCCCCTTCGTTGAGTTGCTCAAGCAGCGCAACATCCTTCCGGGCATCAAGGTCGACAAGGGTGTCGTGCCGCTCTTCGGCACCGACGACGAGTGCACCACCCAGGGCCTTGACGATCTTCAGGCTCGTTGCATCCAGTACAAGAAGGACGGTTGCCAGTTCGCCAAGTGGAGGTGCGTCCTCAAGATCAAGAAGGACTGCCCGAGCAAGCTGGCCATCCTCGAGAACGCCAACGTTCTCGCTCGTTACGCTTCCATCTGCCAGAGCGCGAGGATCGTGCCGATCGTCGAGCCCGAGATCCTTCCCGATGGTGATCACGATCTCGCTCGTTGCCAGCAGGTCACCGAGGAGGTCCTCGCCGCCGTCTACAAGGTGAATTTTTCATCCAGAATAATTCGAACAATTATTTAGTAAACAGAAAAAAATTCCTGCCTCAAAAATCACTGGAATTTTTTTTGTTTGCGTTACGTTCAAAACGTCTATCTTCTCTTTCTTCGCGATTCAGGCGCTCGCCGACCACCACGTCTATCTCGAGGGAACTCTCCTCAAGCCGAACATGGTGACACCCGGACAGAGCTGCCCGAAGAAGGCTGCGCCCATGGAGATCGCCGCCGCCACCGTGACGGCTCTCAGCCGCACTGTGCCTCCCGCGGTCACCGGAATCACCTTCCTCAGCGGCGGACAGTCCGAGGAAGAGGCGTCCGTCAACCTCGACGCCATCAACAAGTTCCCCGGCAAGAAGCCATGGGCACTGACCTTCAGCTACGGACGCGCTCTCCAGGCATCCGTGCTCCGCGCATGGGGAGGCAAGCCCGAGCAGATCGCGGCTGGACAGGAGGAGCTCATCAAGCGCGCCAAGGTAAGTCGCGATCAGTCGACGGTTCGACCCTCAAAGTGCCCTGCAATTGTTCAATTCACTTAATTAATCGTTGTATTTCCCGTAGTTGAGCTGTCTTGCAGTTAACGTTCAGTCTCCGTTTTTTCCCCCCTACTGCACATTTTTGTATATCAATTTTTTGTTCTGTGTTCCACGTTGTATTTAACTTCCCGTAGTTTGACCCAGTTGCGGTAGCTCTTTTTTGAAGCTCTCGCGTAGCTGTTGAGTTTCGCAGTGTTCTAGTTGTCTCGGAGTTTCAGTTCGATCGCAATTTCAATTTTCCCTTGCACGAGGCTTGTTACAGAACCACTTTTTTCTGCGTCTTACGTTACAACGCTGTCTTCTGCAATTTGATGCTGTTACAATCTCAAACCACATTTATCGAGCGCCTCTCGGTAAATGCGGTTTAGTACATTTTCCGGAAAAAGTGGTGTTAATGAAGATGAATCTAGTAATCGAATGTCTGCCGACACTCGCTATAATGAACGAAGAAAAAAAAATCGATTCTCATAAAAACGTCGCTACCCGCACTTGCAGAAATGCTGTCATCGTACTTTGCTCCCCGCCACTTCAACTAATTAGTCTTTCTACAGCATGATCAAGTTTCTATTTGTTTTGTGCATGTACGTTTGCCCACTATGTGTGTGTGTGCTTGTTTAGGCAAACGGTGCTGCCTGCCAAGGCAAGTACGTCGCCGGCAGTATAGCTAGCGCGGCCGGAGGCGCCTCGCTCTACGTCAAATCCCACGCGTACTAAAACCCGTACAATACACTTCTATCATCTCTCTCTCTGTGTGATTCGCACGATGTCTTCGTAGTAAGTATGCACATCCGCGGAATTTATCGACCGCCCGTCTCGAGTTATCACTCGAATCGCGGGCGTTCGAACAATTCCATGTTTATTTTTATTTTTTTGCTCTAAATATTTTTTCATACAATCCTCACTAAATTCTGTGTTACTTTCATTCGCTTTACTGTACATACTGTACATAGAGAACTACGATTTTCGTTTGATCTTTTTTTTTTAGTAAGCTTTTGCACTCGCTTACTTCTATCGTAGCAACTATATGCATTTAATGTCAGAAAGTTTTCGAAATAACTACGAAAATATATACTGTACGATATTATACACGACGAAGTTGGAAGAAGAAGTTGGAAGGCACGTCCGGAAACCTACAAGGAAATGCAGTCGTTTCCCTTTTAATTTTCATTGTCGTCGTCCCAATTTCAGTCGTAACGAGTTTCACCGAAACTCTTCTCTATTATGCGACATGCCACGCCCGAGTTAATATACCCGCTATTAGCTCGTGGCTAGACAATATTCCATTTTTTGTCACAAAGGGGTTGATTCAAATTTTTTTTAACCGACGAAAACTCGGCGGAACAACCAGGTGTGCAAGGTGTGCAGCCTGCAATGAGGTACGAACGTTAAAATATGTAGGAGATGTTCGACATAAACTACATGCTCGGCGTCTCGACACGAGGTCTGCAAAAAGCTGCTCGACTTCTTTGAACTATGGCTATAACATAATAAATTGAGTTCTTCGCTCTTGTAACACTGTCGTATTTCCCATTTTAAACTCACCGAGTCGAGAGCGTGGGCAAAGCTATTACGGGATAAAAAATTCATAGCATATAATGCTCGCTGTACGATAGTGCATGTCGCCTCGCGAGAGGAATATATATATACTGCAGTCGTGAAAAATGCAAAAAGGACGTGCCTCTTCCGACTTCTCTTGTGCCACATCCAGAAAAGCCTTTTACTCCAGTCTCTAACGTGTGTTCTTTTTCTCTTTTGTTTCCTCGACGAAAAACAGGCCAACAGCGAGTCCGCCCTTGGAAAGTACGCGGGTGGTGTGACCGGTGCCGCAGGCGATGCTGCTTTGTTCGTCGCCAATCACGCGTATTAAACGAAAAAACATCTGCGCAATTAAATTGTTAAAAAAACAACAACAACTAATATAAACGATAGAGAGACTTTGCATGGCCTCCCGTAAGTAGTTAACGACAGCGCGGGCGCGCACAATCGGGAAAAATCATCACAGGCCGTATGAAGAAGTATTCATGTACTCACACACACCACACAGCATCACGAAGAAATTAAGAAGCAGAAGCGACAAAAGAACAAAACAATAAAAACGTTGTAAGCGTGCGGCTCCGTCTCGCAGACCGAAATCACGATGTCGTGACGCCTGCGAGAGTGTTCGGCGTCTTTTTTTACTCCAACAACCGCGCGCGACCGGTCCAAAGAGGGACGAGCGAAAGGCGACCAAGACTTGTATGATTTTACGTGTTCGATGCTTTTCCGATGTGCGAAAAATTGTATTTTTTTCTGAACTGTTATATCTCTTCGTTCGTGAGCGAACCATCGTTTTTCGGTCAACCAGGCTCGCACGGTACAGTAAACTACTCAGTGCGACGAGATCCTCGGGTCTCGTACAACTCATTCCCGAAAGTCTGTACAAAGGATCTCGCTTCTCGTGTAACTCTGACGAGGTGCGACGACATTCTTTCCTCTCGAGCCACGAATGCGGTGCCAATCACGAACGCTTTCAGTTTAATTTAGCCGCGATTTTTTACTTCGACCGTGAACAAAAAGGCGTTTCGTGTATAACTCAACTAAAAAAAATTGCAACTTCTCTACTATAAAATAACAATTTAAAGAAAAACGAAAAAAGTATAATACAAATGAAGTATGAGATATATTATATATATGAACGAACATACATATTATTGTCAGTGTCGTTACGCTATTCTACGTGTATAAAAGAAAAAAAAAATAAGACGAAAAAACAAAGGTAAAGTCATATATAAATGTTGTTTGTTAGTCGGTGGGTTGATTGTCACGAAGCCACATATTATTACCATTACATACCGATGAGATATGTGCATCTTACATAGGTATTCTAACTATTAAACGTATTGAAGAAAAAATACAAAGTATCTCGTACATCGATGTTACGTCTGATATTTTCATTGTAATCTAGGTCACCAAATACACTGTGGAGGGTATTATAACTGTCTATTTATTCGAGTTAACCCTGTCCTTAAACAATTTCCTCAATTTTCTCTTTAGTGATTAATCGGAACCCTCATTCCGGGCGAGTTTTTCCACGATATATACAGCAGTCACGCGTTATATAGGCATAACTAGGCTAATCACACGCGCTGGCGCGCGTGCCTGAAAAACTTGCCAAAATCGACCTCAGAAATTTGTTCTTTTCAAAATATCAACTTTTAAACTATACCATCATTCTCAAGTCGCATATTCTACCCGTGAAAACACTGGTTATTAACCTTTCTTAATCGATTTTGAAAAAAATATTTTTTTGGCGACGAAATTTTTTTTTTTCTGTCAGAAATGGTAGATCCAGCCCCGGCCAGGAAAATCGCCAAAATCGACCCCAATTTTTTTTCTTTTCAAAATATCGACTTTTAAACTATACCATCATTCTCAAGTCGCATATTCTACCCCTGAAAACACTGGTTATTAACCTTATTTAACCAATTTAAAAAAATATTTTTTTTGGCGACGATCTTTCTGCCAGAAACCGTAAATCCGGCTGCGGACCGAAAATCCCCAAAATCGATCTCGGAAATTTTTATTTCAAAACATCACCTATAATAGGTTAATCAATTTTGCGCTGCTGCGCTCTTATAAAGCTTTAAAAGGTTACGGGTGCTGCCCCGCCAGTCCTCCTATGACATTTTTCAAATTTGACACCAAACGGATTTTGTTTATCACGGACTTTCCTGGCAACCAATCACAGCTCTAATAGTTTGCTAACAATGCTTTCCGTTACTCATGAACTTTTTAATAGAAGGAGATTCTCTATAGTTCGTTCGTAACGAGATCAACTTGACTTTAAAAGCAGAGAATTAATGTAAATTTCGATATACCAATAAATATAAATATACAATCATTTTCTTTGTCTCTGCAAGCATTGAGAACGAATTTTATTTGAAAATGTTTGTTGCTCCTCTGCGACGCTACTCTGAGGCTACCTCGCAATCGGTCACGATGGATTCTATAATACAACAGAAACCGATCATACCGACGTGAATTCCCAGATCCCCGGAGCAATGTGTGTCTTTCGAGAAAGCGTCCCTCCTCTGATTCCCAATTCTCAATTTATATATCTCGCTGCACGTGCGTTTCAACGCCGCTTTACAATATTTTTAATACCTCAATATTGCACCTAATTGTAAAATAAATATCGTTGCCAGTGCATCGAAAAGACACAAGCTAAAATGCAGCACGACGATGTGAGTTAAACGAAAGAAAAATGCATTATTTTTACGTGCTCGGAAATCGTATAACCTGTCTCGTGTTTCAGGTTGTGTGGAGTATCATTAACAAGTCTTTCTGTTCCTTCAAAGTCAAGTGAGTCCGCAAAATAATTACAACTTCTTAAAGTGTTCTTGAGAATCGTCGTAAAATAATCTCGAATATTGCAGCACCAAATCACAGAGATTCTGCAGAAATGAATACAATCTGACAGGATTGTGCAGCCGGGCATCCTGTCCCCTGGCCAACAGTCAATATGCCACAGTGCGCGAAGAGAATGGTATAATTTATCTGTTCATGAGAACCGCAGAAAGGTAACATTTTATTTTTTATTTCTTCAGGCCATCACCGCCTATTTGTGCCAAAATACACGGAAACTGTTTTTGCTTCAGAATACACACACCGAAGGAGCAGTGGGAACGTGTGAAGCTCTCAAGAAACTTTGAGAAAGCCATATATCAGATAAACGAGAATTTGCTGTACTGGCCAGGCTTCATCAAGTCAAAATGCAAGCAAAGGTTCATAAAGATAACTCAGTACCTGATACGTATGAGAAAATTGAGGCTGAGGCGTCAGAAGAAACTTGTGCCGCTGCAAAGAAAGATAGAGCGACGAGAGCGCAGAAGAGAGGAGAAGGCTTTGATAGCTGCGAAACTTGACACAGCAATCGAGAAGCAACTCATGGAGAGATTGAAACAGGGAATGGTAAGTGAAAAAAAGTCACAAATCCAAAGTTCTCTGAGACATCAGAATCTATAGAATTTTCTATTTTTCAGTACAACGATATCTACAACTTTCCACAAAAAGCCTTTGACAAGGCTGTTGAAGCTGTCGAGGTGGAGGGTGAAAGTGAAGCAGAGAGTGAAGCGGAGGTAAAAAATGAATTTTCAAAATTCTACCAAATTATTTTCGGTGTGTAATTAAATTGAAATAAAACCAACAGGACGAGAAGGAGCAGGAGATTGAGAAGGAGTTGGAAAAGGAACTCGAGACCGACGATATGGACGTGGATGCAAATCGTTACGTGGCGGCCGACAGTGACGACGATGACGACGAGGATGATTACAATTACGAGGAGGAGGACGAAAGCGATTCAGGCGCGCGAGAGAAGGTCGACGTTTCCGACGACTTCGAGTCCGAAACTAGCGATATCGAGGTTCGACAGTCGGAAGACTAAAAAATAACAACATTTTCCAAAATTTTCCAGCTCTACACGAAAATTTCCAATTATACACGACATGGAGAATGAGAATCTCGATTTTAGTGCATATAAATTTTCCAGAATTTAAATACGGTGGTTTATTTCCAGGATATCGGACCGTCTACGAGTAAAAAATCGGCCAAGAAGCCCACGAAGAAGGATCAATCGAAGAAGAAGTCGCGACCGCGCGTGGAGATCGAGTACGAGATCGAGGATGAACCTCAACAGAGGTTACGAGCTTAGAATATTGTTAATAAACATACTTTTCATTACACACAAAGCCTACGGTCTTTTCAATGTCCTCCATTTCCTCATCCTTCGATTTTCATTTAACCGAATTATCTGTATCTCGATTAATTACAACGCAAACGGCAGTTTCGTCTCGCAAAAAGCTCGACGAAGCGGCTGAAAGTATGTTCGCCAGTTCAAAGATCGCGCCTGCTCCGAGATTTAAGTGAAAATGCGCGAGATTATTGTGCAGCGGGCGACGCTCATATTGCGCCAGAGAACCAAGCCAGATGGCATCGCGCGATACCTCAATGGGAATAGCAGACGGTACGTTTACTCCTGCATCAGGGTAAAATCGATCTTTCCCCGAGTTTTCACTGAAATTTTCACGCTCGTCGTGTCAAAATCGCGTCCGTCTGTGCTCGTCGCGATAATCACGGTAAAGACACTCCCGAAAATCCGTCGGGAGCCAATTTTTCGCCGATAAATACCGCATTATCTCGGCACTGCGTATCCCACGGATCAACATCGCGCCCTTTGGGCTGCTCGCTCGCACTGCTCTCGCATTCTCGACGCGTGTTTTTTTTTTCTTTTTCATTCTTTCTTTCCGACAGCGGTGCGACGAATCTCGACAGTGAATCTTCCGTCGTGCGCGAATTTCCGTAATATACGCGGGACAGTGAAAAGCGTCACGTCGCTCGGCCCGAAATTCCGAATTACTGCATTTTCCGTTCGTCTATTTATAGATTTCGTAATACTCTGTGAAAAAATCAATCTAAACAATCGTACACGGGTTTGTGTTAACGATATTTTCGGCACCGCGAGCTGTATTTTCGACCCGATTAGTCAAGCGCCTCGTGCGTCACAAGGGAGCAGAAAAGTCGCGCGGCCAAGAATGTTGATCTTTGACATTTGCATGACAGCTCACCCCGCGCACTCTCGGGACATTCCATTCCCCTGAGAAAACTGTATTTTATTTATTTTTTTCTCTGTGTCGCCACTCGTCGCAGGCATATTTTTGCGGTACCGAAGATGCGCCATGGGGAGCTCACGATGACGGCGGGCTTTCACTGAGCCGATCGTTCCACAACTCTGACTGCGAGGAAATGCAGTCGTACGCTCGGAGTTAGCTTGAGAAATTGCACCCCGAACAGAGACAATGAACACGGAGATGGAGCACAACAGCGTCGGGAGCGCCAAGAGCTCCATCCACCTGGCGATATCCTTTAGGAAGCTCTGCATCGTCACCGTCTGTCTGCCACTGATCGCCCTGGTGATATGCTTCGTCACTGCTTACATATTCCAACAGGACGACATTCATGAGACGCATTGTCGAGTGAGCATGAGATTGATTACTTAAAAAAAAAAAAAAAGAAAATTTAATACCGCAACAAAGTGCGAGTAAATTGTTCTGTTTGCTTTTTTCAGGTGTACAACATTCTACCATCAATCTCAGCGATTACAGGTGTCTCGCCGCAGAGATACCTATGGCGCATAAGCATAGCTCTCCACATTGGTCCACGACTAGTAATCGCCATAGTCTATCACTCGTACTATCGTAAAATACTCAAAGCCATGGAGGATGTACAAAAAAAGATTTTGGGATGCAGGCTTCTCAACTTGTGTTTCTGGCTCAACCTTGCTGAGATAGCGGCCTTGTCCGGTGTGACGTACATCTCGAATAGGGAGAATTATTGTGAGTTCATTTGCTTCTTTAAACAAAGTTTTTCATCTATTCCGATGCATAGGAACGTCCATTCCTATGCATCGCCCGCGCTACGTTATATATCGCGTGTCCTTCTACCGAGACACACCCGCCTGAATCGTTAGTCCCGCGCCACTGTACGACCGCTTAATTAACGAGTGCTAACTCAATCTACTACTCCACGCGGGCAATCCTATCTATTGTTAGGCAGCGTTTACCGCTAGCCTTCAGCGTGCCCGACCTTGAAAGAAACCATACTGCGCTTTGGAGTTTATTGATCGACACACTTATCCTGGGATGAGTTATGGAGTTAATAACATTTGGGGAAACAGTTGATGGAGTTGATCTTTTTGCCTTACACGAACCTAGCGATCTCACGCTACGTCACTTACATCCGATGATACGTGCAATCGCAACGCGCAAACGCGTCGGGTGTGAATAAAATCGAAACATCCCTGGTCACTATAGCTTCCCGTTATTTTGCAATTAACTTACTCGTACTCGAGCGTTAAAATTACAAACTCCACCTTCATGGAAATAAAAATGATATTCACAGTTGAAAATGTCGTTTCAGCGGTCCACGAAAAAATCTTCATAATGTTCATGATCAGCTCGCTGACGTACATGCTGACAGCCGTTAAATTGGGTCGTCTGATGACTCCAAATGCACAAAGTCTTCAATATAAGCAGGCACTGTTCGCCACGAGTATAGCGAGCACAGTCGGGCTCATTATATTCTTCTTGAAACACCGTCTGTTGTGTCACGACTTGGGTAAGTGGAGGATTTATCAACGCATTACGATTTATCGATGAGATTACGCACTGATTCGTCGAACACGATATCCACGATTTGTCTTTTTCTCGTTAACAGCGTTTAGTTGGTTCTCCCTGTGCGAGTACATCATAGCCGCAGCTAACATGGCGTTCCACGTAACCGTGGTTCTCGACTTTCCCAAGGAACAATTGGTCGTCGGACACGGTTTACCCGCGTCGAAGGTCGATTAATCCTGCTAAAATAATTCACCTATACCTCCCCGTGTTGATCTCGAAGTGCCTATTGCCTTTACCTGGACAAGCTACATGATTGAGCTTCGTTGGTTGCCACAGAAAACGGACTTTCTTGTGTTTCGGTTTTACTTATTTCGTATCAGTTTTAGCGTCAATTACGAAGGCCCAAATTTACTCGACGCATCGTATGCGTGTGTGTATTTTATTATTTCCTCTTTTCATCTAATGACGAACAAAAATCGCACGTTGATATTTTTATCTAATCAGGTCAGTAAAAAAAAACGAATAATCATTGACGCTCGCGTTGTCGACACAGACATCGACGCAAATGACTCGATAAATCTTTAATCTGGCACTACCGACATATGGCACTGGGCACTTGCCGGATTACTAGACGTGGTAAGGCCTTTCGTTGTTGTAAACTATTGGGTAGAGATTTTTAAGGATAATTTCTCGAGAACGAAAGAGTCGTAGGATACGTGAAAATAATAGAATATTTGGGATTAGGTATAATCCGTTTACCAAGGTATTTCTCGTTCAATTTGAACGTCACGAATGACTTTTCGATAGCATTGACGTCAGATCGTACAACGTAGACTGTAATTCGATAATATAACATTTATTATCGCGTGTCCTCGGCGAACCGCGAGAGCTGCATTACAATATGCAATGAGATTTCTAGTCTGCTCACTCGAACACTGGTCTAGTCTGTACAATTTCGCCTGTTTCTCGGAAACGGGTGGATGTAATAATGTGTTGAATATTACTATTAAGAGTATTACACTGTACGTAGAGAGCATTTAAATTAACATGAATCTAGAGGGTTCCTTTTTGTTCGTTTCTCGTCAAATATGCATTCATGTGATGCGTGCATTTTTAATGATAACAGTTTTTTGGGTGCTCATGAATCGAGATGAGGTTGTAAGTGTTAATTTTTAAGTCGTGTACCTCTAGGGATATACGAATATATCACACGCTCGCAGAACAGTAAATATCGAGAGATATGTGGAAAAGGGTAATGCAGATTTGCATATTTTAGAGACGTTACGAGTTCGTGTATCTCTAATTTGGCAATACTTTTTAAGGAACGTTAGGAAGAAAATCCGCGTACCTACGTATCTAGACGTAGAATATTTATCTCGTAGAAATTGTATGATAAGTAGCAAAATTTGGACTCTCGAAGACAATTCGAAGTCGGTAAAGTCGGAGGGGGGATGTACTCAATCGCGGGCACGGCGGCTCTTGTGAAACACTTGTAACTATTTTTTTAAAACGACCGATGCACCGCGCCCGAACAAGAAAAAAAAATCGATCACGCCAAATTCAAATACCAATCGCACGCTCTTGATATATACGTTTTTTTAATTCTTTTTTTACGACTAATCCTCTGCACAGACAATTCGTAAGTATACTATGGTATGAGAGTAGGTGCGTTTCTCGTACAACCGCGAATGACTATAACTGAAGTAACATTTGATACGTGTGCCATTTTGCAAGCGAACGAACAACATCAAAGAGAATTATTTTCGCGTACGCGAGCTTCCGCCGTTTGGAATTACGAGGAAAAACTTAGTCGCATCACTTTCGTAGACGTAAAATGCAAACTGTAACAGAATCATTTTTGCACATTTGTACGCACTCGACGTTGTAACGCTAGGAACGAACATGTTGCATAAGCGCTGGCGATTGATGATACTTCCACGTGCATCGTAGGAAACTTATCAGACTGTGTCGAGTCAATAATCGAAAAATCTACTAGTCCCTCGAGAATGTTAGAGAATAGAGTGAGAGAGAAAGAGTGAGAGAGCGAGAGCGAGCTCGGCCAGCTTGGCAATCGAACTTACGCATAAATCATTCGCACACAAGTGCCCATCAGGTCGTGATGAGATAAGAACAGGTTCGATAAACGTTTTCCCCATATCTGTTTTTCTGGTTAAGAATGAAAAGGACAAAAGTCGTGGGAGAGATAGAGCGACGGCCGCGCGCGATGTACTATTCGCGTACTCGATGCAATTAATTATTTAATCAGAATGCCGATACCGCTCTATACACGACGTGGAGGATGATAACGACAGTGTCGTCATCGAAACTAATAATATCGCTACCAGATGTTATACCGTGCCAAGTGATACACTAAAAATATCGCACGTATTATCTAACCGTTTGAATTGGTCGAACCGAATGCACGAAAAAAATAAATAAAAATAGAGAAGGGATCGATGATAAGTCACTGAAAGCTTGTGCATCGTCACGAGTGAAATCTTACGAATCTGCAATCTTGTAAAGATGAACGATGAACAGCTATACGTACCTTACGAATACGTACAGGAGATTAGACCTTCCAAAAAAAAGTGTCTAAAAATATTTAGGGTACAGCTTTTTAGAATCTCGATTTTAGTGCATATAAAAATTTCGTCTCACCGCGCCGATGGTCGCGGGACATCGTCGCCGATATTTCTAGCGCGAAAAAAGAAAAATCAGTGCAGCTACGTTGAATTATTTATTTCTGCGATTCGTACAAACGACGTTTTCTCGTATCGGAACCGGCGCTCTCACCCGGCTTGAGTCGCGCTCTTAACTTCTGACCAACCTTGACACGCGTTACAAGCTTTATATATTTAATTTATGTAGCCACTTGGCACGATGACGCGTCGGACGGGGGCGCGGATCGAGTCCCGCCCAGAAGAAGCGGCAGCTACGTGGCCCAAACGAATATCATTTAAAGTAGCCCCGATGCAGATGCTGGTTTGATACGAGGAGGACGGCGCAGAGATCTGTCGAGATGAGAGATGGAAGGTGCTTAAAATGGAGAGAAAAGAAACCACATATCTACCGGGAGACATTTAAAAAAAAGCAATACTCACATCACACCGCTGACTTCTTCGAATGGGCTGCTATTTTTTGAGTCCTTTTTCCCATCGCCGGTGTTCAAAATTGTACGTTAAATGAAACTAAGAATGAAAGCGGAATGATTCCGTGACACAATCGTGGGACTGAAATAATTCCGGAAGATTATGTTACGTTTGCACCGCGAAAAGAAACCTGCATTTTCTCGCGGTCGATCTCTCGCGTATTAGCGCGAGAGATCAGTCAGATTTATCTCGCTCGTCCCTGCAGTATGTGATTTTCTAACTCTCCTTTTATAACTCCAATCAATTATAGTGTGGTGTGCGATCGACGTCGGGCAGCTTCAAAGTGGCTCGCTACCGAGGTAGTTGAACTCGGTTGACCTTAATAGAGGCCAAACATCGTATATGTTAGCTGTGCGAAGAGAGCAGAATAGCAGAATGCCCGCGTCGTGTACGCGATGTAGATGTCTCGCGAAGGGTATTATGTATTAGATAGACGTGGTGAAAATGGTGAGAGAAGATCAAAGGAAAGGATTAATAATCTCTAGTCTCGATGGAAAGCTACCAAAGTTCGTTTTTCTAATTTACTATTATTGATAACACTCATTCATCCATGCGCTTCTCTTATAATTTCCCCGCCGAGTTCCGAATACGCTAACGTAGTTTTAAACGCGTTGATTGTACGGCCAATTTTACGGTCCTATCATTTCTCACTCATTGTAATTGCAAAATCCTGTGTTGCGACGAGAGAATCGCTCTGCGATAATCGAGAACTGAAACCCCGTCAGTCCCCAAGAAATCAAAGATGTATTCCTCGAGAAATACAGGAACAAAGTTTTACCTTTTAACGAAGAGACAGAACTCGTTATACTTGAATTACGCTTGTATATTGTATGAACCTATTATTATCGAATAAACAGTACCCGTAAAATTGACTACTTATTATTTTACTGTAACAATCGTTTTATAATTCACTGTTATCAATAACAGTCATTTATTCACGCGCTTCTCTTATCATTTTTATTCACTGTACTCTTATATTTCATTCGTTGTAATGCAAAATTCGGTGTTGCGAAGAGAGAATCGATCTGCGATAACCGATAACTGCAAATCCCATTCAGTCCGAAAAAAATCAAAGATCATTTGCTCAAAAAAATAAAATAGTGGAAAATGTATCTTTCAACGAAGAGATAGAGAGAGAGAGAGGGAGAGCGCTCGTTACACTTGTATATATTACATTAGCGTATCGAACCTACTGTTATAGAATAAGCAGTACCCATAAAATTGATGTTATTTGAATTTTGTTATTTTAAAATCTGTACAGAACATTAATTCGCCGAGGAGGTGCGAGTCACGCTGAGCTTGGATCCGACCCTTTTCCGCAAGTGACTCGAGGCTCTAGGATTGGTACCATTTTTTTGCGACGACCTGAACGTTTTTCTCGGCGATTTTTCGTCATCGTCCCCTCTGCATCTCGTCCGTCCGAAGCAGCCGATCTTCGTCGCTCCCTCCTGTCTCCCCCCGAATTTCGACGTCCGGGAAACCGCGACTCCAATCTTCCTACTTCCATCCTCGCTCGCGTCGATCCCGTCCTCGTCGAAATTCACGACGAACGACGCGCCGACCGTCCCGGCGTCCGACGTCTCGATGCATTTTCCGCATCGCCAGACGAGGCGGGGATCGTAAACGTCAATGTCGACGACCGGCGGCCGATGACAAAGAGGATGATAAGCTTCCTGACACTCCTGACACTCGAGAAGTATCAGAGGACCCAATCTGTCGCCTCGGCAAATTTTGCAAACTGCACCGTCGTCGGTGGTCTCGTCGGGAATTGATATCCTCGGTATTTCCTCGTCCTCCCGAGGATCCTCAAATTCGGTCGCGCAAAGTTCGCCGGACGAGCGAGAATCACGGTCGACGATTGGAAAATCGTGGACACGCGTTAAAATCCCCGCGTTTCCGTCCTGATAATCGTCCGGGCTCGTCGATTCTTCCATCAATTTCAATTGATCCTCGAACTCACTGACGATCCCCGTGGCCTCGGTCGAACGATAGTCGAACGGCAGAAATCCGTCGTGTTTTCTCTCCGGCAATCTCGGCTCGCCCCGAGCGTACGTTCCGCCGATCTTCCTCTCGATCGACAGGTCCAACATTTTTCGCAATTTCTCGGCGCTCCCGACGTCCGACGAGTGAAGCAGCGCCAGAGCGCTGAGGAAATCCTCGTCGACGTTCTCGGCGACTTCGACGTCCGCGTACATGCCGCTATGCCGCCTGATCTATAAATGATCCACGGGGCGTGCGTGCAGCGCGCGCGCTCCGCACCTTTCTCGCACTCGATCGAATAGCTCGCGCGCGGTGATCCTGCAGTTTACGACCCTCTACGACGCGGTGACCGATATAATAATAGATCTTTCGATCGGCAAACTGCCAGACGATCCTGTAGGTTACGACCTTGTCGGGCACGATGTGGAACTTCGACTGTCGATGTTCAGCGTGAAATGTGACGAATGAATTGAACGACGCACACGCACACAGGGGACAATCATCGTTCGTCGCGGCAGACGGAGCCCGATAACACTATTGTTTCCCGAGAAAACTTTTACGCGCACCATTGTGTTCTCCGCTGTTTGGATAAATATTGAACGGAACGAAAATTATGGCTGTGACGATTTGTAACACATTCGCGCCGATCGTATAGATTTATATTTAGGAAAAAAGAGAGAACGAAAAAAAAAAAAAACGTAGCCAACAGTTTCCCGAACGGCTGACATTTATCAGTAAAATATTTATATTGGAATTTCGCTATCGTCGCCAAGTCGCAAACTCAGCGAGCCGCGGGTATCGCGAAAATCTTGTGCCCCGACGAAAGTAGATATTCGAGCTGTGCCAGTTGCAGGAAGAATAGGAAATATTTACTCCGGAAGTTCGGTATGTCGAGATATTCGAGATTTGAGGGAATTACGCGCTCGAGGCGCCCGAGTTTCCTCGCGAAATATGTGCGCGCTACTGTGATGCGTTATAGGCGCTGCGTTGTATTGAACTGACGGCAAACTTTTGTCATAACTCCTTGCGTTTCTGCCCCTTCCCCCCGCGAATTTCGCACTGACCTTTGCCACTTTGTTTTATTACATTTGGTTCTTTGGGTTTATTTCTATGGATATTTTATTTTTTTAAATGTACACCCAGAGAAATCGTTCTGATGGGATCTATTCGAAACAAATAAAATTTATTTGAATGAAATAAATTTTATTTGATCCAAATAAATCCTATTAGGCCGGCCATTAAATAAATCACTCTATTTAATGGCCGGCCAACTAGGATTTATTTGGATCAAATAAAATTTATTTCATTCAAATAAATTTTTATTTCGTTCAAATAAATTTTATTTGTTTCGAATAGATCCCTTCAGAACGATTTCTCTGGGTGTATAAGGAGGAAAATGAAAAATGAGGCAATAAGTGAGTTTTAATACCACATTGGTTTTCGTTTAACTCCAAATATGCGCAAATCAGAACGTCAATAAGCGACATTATTTTCGGCTTTTTAAAATTTCAGACGAGAATCTGTCGAAATTATAAAAGATGCTGGGACGAACTTTAAACATTGCCGCCTGCTTTACTTTCATTTTTCACAAAGCCACCTCTATGAGGAAGTGTACTGTATTATTTCGTCGTCCCCGGGGTATTTACTATGCGGTAATATACAAATAATAAAGCTGACAATTTCATATTCTCAGTTACACAAAATATTTGATTCACCGATTTAATAAGAATCGATTGGTCCAAGAATTTCGATTGCAGTTATTTTGTCCGCAATAGTGGGATGCATCTCACTATTATATCGCCATCCCCGCGGGCTATCTGTTACGGCAATACTCGAGTAACAACATCAGTCATTTCTCAGTCACAGAAAACGTTTGATTTCGCCGATTTAACGAGGACCGTTCGGTCCGAGAATTTCGACTGTAGTCGTGTACCGTCTGCACAGTGGGATGCGTCTAACTGTATTATTTCGCCATAGCCGGGGTATCTTCTACGGTGATACTCGAATAATAATATCACTCCCGGCATACTCTTGACATTCCTCGTCCGGGAAAGAATTCGATGAAAATGCGAGCGAGCCCCGTGCCAGAAGCAGCGATCCTTCCCGCTGCCGTGGTACGTGGTACGTATTATATCCAGGGCGCGCAGGTGAGGTGGGCTACGTCTTTCATGCTCAATCCTCTCGTTCGCCTCCTTCGACCCCGCGTTCGCCAGTTCGCTCCACGCGCCCCCTCCCGTCCCTCCTGTCTCTTCCCGGCTCTTGTTTACCACTCCGGATACACGGTAGGAATTTTCCCGAATGCGCTATTCGCGAGAGGCGAGGAGACGAAGCGTCGAGGGCGATGCGATACCGGGCGCAATATTTTAATACCTGGCGCGCAAGTAAATCGCTGCAGCCCCCGCACACCGGGGACCAGGAATCCCGACGGCCCGCGCCTCTCGCGCCCACCGACTCCGAAACCCGGTGCGTTTTATATATTACGAGAAATAAGAAATGTCTTTCGCAACTTTATCAAGAATGCGTCGGGACGTCGGGGCCTCGAAACGGCTGCGAAAAGGTGTATAAATATCTATATTAAAATTAAAGAGCGAAGGAAAAAGACGTTGCCTCGTGGCTCCCCGGACCACGATTAACGAGGAATTTTATGCTGCGTTTTTTCTTTACTATCGAGAGAGCTTGCTCCAAGCCTCCCGGATGCAGTGGGAAAACTGTCGGGGACTATACCAGCGGTCGATGATCGGCCACATGCGACGTACTAGCTGCGGGAAATGCGACTGAACGCATTGTTTGTGCCGACAGGAGAGCCGAGAAAAAAAAATTCGGCGTTCGGTGATATCGGCGAATCGCTGGGATGAGACTCGAAGGAACCAAGTGTTAGGCGACAAGGAAAATATAATAGGAAATGGCTAAAAATTAGCTTTCCACGCAGAGAAAAATATTAACGGAGTGACAACAAAAGTTTTGCTACGGCAGCTAAAAACTTGCTGTGGTAGCTAAACGTTTCGCCGTGACAACGAAAAAATTCGTTAATACAGCAAAAGATTTGTCATCACACCCTGATTATTTTTCTCCATGCAGCCTGCGAATTAATTATCTTCACGCTGCTTAAAATCAATCGAATAACAATCTTTAAAAAAACGTTCCAGATGTTCGCAAATTAATTTATCTTCAAGTGATAAAAATTTTAAAAATCATTGACATATGTCCAAGTTGAGAAATCGTGAAAACCATAAAAATTGTAGAAAGCGATCGAGGAAAGACTTGCGGATTTATCTACGACAGAAATGCCGTCAATTGATTTTTATTCCGAAGGAGTCGAGAGTCGCGCGTTCCGAATTGCCGTTATTGACTCATTGCGATCGGGTATAAATGGGGGGATGAAGCTCGAGAGGTGGGAGAAGGTACGCGAACGAGGGCTCGGTGCGCGCGGTGTTGCGGCAGAATATTCGACGTACGTCGAGAGTTCGACCACTGGGCAATATCGACTATTCGACGCTGCGTTGGCCCAGCCAGCGATGCGCTTGATCAGTCCAATTAAAAGCAATCGGGCAGCTCGAGAGGCTTCCACGAAAATAATACAAAACGTACGGGCTGCGAATCCCGCGCGCTCTTGACCATCCCCCGGCCCGTTTGTGCGCGGTGGCTTTCGTCAGTTTCCGAGCTTTACAAGGAAATCCCGGTTCCCGCTATCATTATACAGGTATCAGTTGCCTTTGATCACCGCGCACCTCCCGCTCTCGCTCAGACCGTCCATTGTGCTCGCTCGATTGTCTAAACACTGGAAACAATAAGGTATGCCGAGAATTTAAACAAAACAAATAAGTCGCTGCCGGCTCTTGCAAATTATTCGCGAAATAAGAGGATCTCGCCTCTGCATTACATCGCATTATATATATCTCCCCGAGCTATCATCGCCGTCCAAGCCATTGTCGAAGCGGGACTAACCTGCCGAGTCAGTAAATCTTCGTCGCGCAGCGCTCGAAGCGCCGACTTTCAGGGTCTCTCGCTCGCCGTTTATCGCGACTCTGCGAATTTCTTGCTAAAGTCAGGTGCTCCGAGTGCGCGCCGACGGCTAGAGCGCGTGGTCGATGAACCTGCACAAGTTTCCCGGTATTGCGGACACTGCCCATTGGCGCATTGAATGCAAATCGCGAAATTGCATAATGCCAAATAGCTCGTGAGACTGAGAAAACGCGGCGCAAAACTCGGCTGAAGAAGAGGAGAGAGGGAGGAAAAAAACGACGAGGCATCGCCATTGAAGCGCGGTTACTGAATTTTCCATAAAAATTATGACAACTATCAGTTTATAGCCCCGGGACGCGCTTATCCTTCGGGCATTACATTTTTAATGGATTTTTAAGATACTCGAGGGTCGTTGAAGAGTTTAAATTCCCGGAGGAGTTAACGACGCCGCGACTACTGCGCGAAGCGCACAACCCCCGACGGTTCGCAGTAGCAACGAATCGCGAAACGCATTGTGCCCCGTGGCTATATATATTTCTCTCTTCCCGTCTCAATTTCTCTCCCTCTCTCTCTCTCTCTCTCTCTCGCTCTATCCCACTCGACTGCAGCTTTGTACTCGCGCTCTTTACGTCCTCCATCTCTCCTTTACCCCCGGCGCGCATATACATACGAAATTGCAATTAAACTAACGACTTAGTTCGCTCGGAAGCCACAAAGCGTATTGCGAGTCGAGGGGATAGGGATCGAGCGTTAACTTTAATTAAGTAATATCACGCTAGGAAATCGGGCACGGCAATTCCCGAGGCTACGGGCCTCGCGTCGTCGGGAATACAACTGGCGGAGCACCTGGGCTGTATGTATATACATATATATAGACGTGTAATATATACACACACACAACCGTCTGGCGCTAGTTGCATAGGCGGCGCGCGGCGTCGTAACTGCAATTATCCGTGTTCCTCCCTCTCTCTCTCGCTTTGCGCTAGCAAATAAGAAAATACCCGACCGAGTCTCTGCCGTACCGTAACACGGGAGGAGCCCGGGAGGACACGCACGACAATAGCGAATTTTCAGCCCCGAGAGTTATGGTAACTATACGGACAGCGCAAAGTTCAACTGCGCTAACTTCGGACCGCTGTAAGATCGTATTGGCCTTGCGTCGTACGATCGTTAATCAAGACCTCGCTCTGTAACTTCGGAAGCGGAAGCAGCTCACTTCCCATCACCTCGGTTGTAGAAAAAAAGCTCCTAAACATTGTTCCGCTGACTCCTCCAGTGCAGCAGATCCACTTCGGTGCTGCATGATGACGCAACGTGACCCGGCGGGGTTGACGAACGAGGCCCTCGTTCTCCCTGAGACTCGCGGGGGCTCCTCGGGCGCAGGTAACAGGAGATTCTTCGCGCAGGTCTCGCCAAGAGAGGCGTGATGCCTCCTCCGTCGACTCGTCATTGTGGTGTTTTCCTGGGGCCCGAAGCCGGGGTGCCTCGCGGGAACCTGGGGGAGAAAAAAAGGCGCCAGTGTGAGCGAGTGTCGAGAAGCGTCTAACTGTGTGAGCGGACTTGGACGCTGATGGGACGTGGCCCGGGGACTTTGTAGGCGGGGACGAAGGGTCGTTTTCAAGGTGCACTCGAGAGGGGGGGAGGGGGCGAGCGCGCTCGGTGCAGGAAGCATAAACGTCAGTCGGCTAAGCCGGTCTGTAAACCCAGCGACTACTGTGACGACGTGCAAAGCGCATTCATGCACTGGGTCAGTTATCCCTCGTCCCGCTGCTTCTGGTGCTTCTGCACCGGCGGCGGCGTCGACGGCGGAGGCGACGGCGAAGGCGGCGGCTCGCTGATCCTTCGAATCCGTTAAGTACACGAACGGCCCGTTGAACAGGACCTCGAGCGAAACGGTGAGTGCCGGGATCTCTCGTCTCACCGAGGGCCAAACGCGCGCGCGCGCGCACGCGCAAAACCTGCGAAGGGAGAAGAGAGACAAATGAGATTGCGGAAGAGGTGGAAATTTCGTGTTTACGACTACCGCCGGCACACCGGGGCGACGACGCGACTGACCGAGAAAGAGAGTGAGACGCGGGCGGGCGTCTTGCTCTCTTTCACGGCCGCGTGCGTTTACAACCGTTTACGAGACTTTATATTATCGTAAGCTGAAAATCTTAATTATCGAGACGCCCGACCCCTCGCGGTGAGCACCTTTCGTATTTACAACGAGGAAATGCGGCAATGTGCAGATGTATATAGATATATATGTGTGTACAGTGAGGCAGTGAAGGAACTCGAAATGACTGCAATGCTCTGGAGTGTCGCGCTTTTTCGAGCTGCCGGCGCTGTAAACGGGGAGAATCCGCGGCAGTAAAGTCGCTTCATAATTTCCCGTGGCCCGGATTGCGCGGTTGGTGTCTGCCGAGTCGTATTAGGGTTAAGCTGGGCGATGATTTTTTTTTTTGCCGATAATGAGGGAAACCGAGATTCCTACACTCGGAGAAATCGCAGTTTTTTTGTGAAAAGAAAGAAACAAATTCTCGCCACAATCGGTAATATTAACAATTTTACGACATCGTTGATTCTCAACGGTCGATGTCGCGAGTACCGGTGAAAAAAATTGTTGACCCAGTTGCAGCGGCTCGGCGAGCAAAAAGAACCGCCTTTTCCCGCGCGCGCGTAAACGAAAATCTCTCTGCCGGAAAACCTCGGCTAACAGATAAAAATTCGATTCCGCGCGGATTCGCGCGGGTGATGAAAAAAAAAGAAGCATTCGCGAGTCGGTCAAACTTTCGTGATCGCGAGAGATCCCCAAAGGTGGAAGCTCGGGGAGAGAGAGAGAAAGAGCGAGTGAGAGAGGGAGAGAGCACCTGAAATCTTTTGTAGGTGAAAATCAACAAGTGCCACGGCGTTCGAAATCAAACGGTGGTAGCCGGGGTGGCAAGTCGCACACACACACACACATACACACATACACACAGGAACACACACAGAGTGACTCTGACACGGGGCGAGGAGAGAGGAGAGGCGAGGGAGAGAACGAGAGACAAAGGTAGAGAGCAAAGAGCGAACCAGCCAACCCCTCATACGTGCACGACGCGACTGACCGTGCCAAACGCCGGTGGTGGGGGAGCCCGTGATCACGTGGTGCGCCGGGCGCGCGGGGTGGGAGCGAAGAAAGGAGGGGTTCTCGGCCGGTTACGCGCGCCTTCGGCTCCCCTCGGGTTCTGGTTTCTCCCGCGGCCGCTCGGTGTCAGCGTGTGCGCAGACCGGCTGCGCACCAGGCGTGTGCGTTGTCTAGATTCTTTGTGCCATTCCTGGCATACCAAAAACAGAGTAACTCCTCATATTTACGGACCGTATACCCACCGAATTTCGTGTTAACCGGCCGCGTACCACGTCAGCTCGTCCAGTGGTAAGTACTCGACACCCTCGAACCGTCAATCCCCGCCGCGATATCCCCGTTTGTGCGTTAAAATACGTGTTTTCGGCCCCCCCGTGCAACGGGCCGCACGACGAGGCGAGCGTAGCTGCGCGCTGAGCGAGGCAGCGAGGGCCGCCAAGCGCGGCCCGAGGCTCGTGTGGAATCGCCGTCGTCAACGCCGCCGCTCGCCGTGTGTCCTCGCGATCCGCGGGCTCTCGCGAACCGACGATTACGCCGCGCGAACCACCCGCTTTGGCTTTGCACACTTGTCATGTCCCCTCGGTGTCGACGTCCGGCGGTTCCGAGCGTCGTCGCTTCCCCGACGTTGACTGTGTGTGTGCGTGTGTTGTCACCGCTTCGCCGCTCTTCTCCCCGCACGTTTTATTCCGCCCGCCGATGTGAATGACAAGTAGACGCGATTATCGGGCCGATTATCGCGGAGAGAGGAGAGGAAAAAGTAAGGAGAAGAGAAGAAAAATAATAATAATAATAATAGTAGTAATAAGAACAAGAAAATTTAATACAGTGCATAGAAATGATACCAAACGCGGTGAGCAAGTTCTCTGGTGGTGCCGTCTGAACGTGTGAGTGCTGCTGGCTCCGTGTGTCGTGTTACCCTGGGGCAACACACCGTGCGCTTCTACCGTGCGTCTCGCTCCCTCCGCGATCCGTCTCGCTCCCTCGTTCGTCGCTCCGATCGCCCGCCCTCTTTCTCCCCCTCGGGCGGTCTCGCTCGCTCCCTTCTCTCACTCTCTCTCTCTCTCTCTCTCTCGCTCCCTCGCGCCGAGAGCTCTCGGCCGAGCGACGAGAGCGGCGGGCGGGCGGGCGCACAGCCACAAGGCACACACCGTGTCTCGGGTCCGTCCGTGTCTGCCGCTGGCTCTCGTACACAACCTGGTGGCTGCGCGCGAGAGAGTCAAGGGTCGCCTCGAGCCGGCAACGTCGTTCGCGCCAGCCGTCTTCGTCGCGTCCTCCACGTTCTGATCGACGTTGTCGTCGGCGTCGTGATTCCCGTTGTTTCCGATACAAATCGCCATTATAATAATAACAGCAACAACAACAACAATAATAATAATAATAATAATAATAATAATAATAATAAAAATAATAATTCCACGCCTGTTTGCTTTTTGTCTACACGCGGAACGATATTTCCACAGCCTGTAAACTTCTCTCTCTCCTCTCGCGCCACTCGTAACACGGTAAAATAAAGAGGGGAAAAAAGAAACACACACAAATCGCTCTCCACGGACGAAACTATCAAACGCGCGTAAAAACCGCGCGCGCGGTGTGCCCGACGTCGCCGCCGCCGCCGCCGCTCGGCGTCGCGACGCCCCTAGCGTGCACCCCCGGGGTACGGCGAAACTCGGCGCCCGCGTGTTTTAACGCACGAGCCACCACGACGACGCGGCGCGGCGAGACTCTCCAACGGTCGCACGCGCGTCACAGAAAGAGAGAGAAGGAGAGAGAGAGAGAGAGAGAGAGAGATTTGTGCATCGAGGATCGCGGAGAGCGCACAGAGAGAGCAGCTCTCTCGCTGTGTTCGCACGACGCGCTCTTCGCGCTCAACTCCGTCGCTGGTGATAATATATGGTGAATTATTGATCCCCCGGACGGCGTGGTGGAAAACGGCGTGAGCGAGAGAGAGAGTGAGAGCTGAGCGGCTGCAGCCCCGCGCGCCCGCTTCGCGATATACCAACTAGTCGGGGGAGGGGGAGGGGGAGCCCACTCGACGGTCTACGGACGGAACGCGACTGTAGGTAGCCCGCCGAGGGAGAGAGAGACGGGCAGAGAGCGCGCGCGAACCGCAAGCTATTACCACAGTCTGCTGTACACACTGCGCGAGGTGCCCGCCGGCTAAGCAGCGCAGCAGCGGCGGCGATTCCCAACGGATTCGAGAAACTCCCGGGCAACAAGGGGCAGCAAAACGCGTGCGATCGCCGACGGTTCGACCGCGAAGCCGCGCCGACTGGACATATCGCCGAGGAAAGCCGTGGCCGCGCGCTTCTCACGTGACTCTCGCCGCTGTCCCCCGAGCCGCTCGAGCGATCAGCCGACGGGGAGAGAAAAATCGCGCGCACACGCGCGACAAAAAGTGACGCGGGACGAAGAAACGAGAGAGAGAGAGAGACAGAGAGAAGCGAGAGTCAACCGCCGGCGCCGACGGTGAGCGGCGGTGCTAACATCGGAATCGCCGTGTTTTGTTTTGAAGACCGTTCGCCGCGCGCGTGAACCACGGACGCGGGAAAATCCGGCGTCGCTGTTTTCTTTTTCTATCCGCCGCGCGCGCGATCGTCCGTTTCGGGTGGTTTGCGTCCTCGACGCTGTGTTTCGCTGTTTGTTTTATTTTGTTTTTTTGTTTTTTTTTCATTTTTTGCTGTCCTCCCCCCGTTGATCCGGGGATTTTGTGATTTCTCGCCAGTGGCGATCTGTGAGTTTGCTTCGTCGTCGAGGTCCGTCGGACGGCTGTTGACACTCGCGCGGTTCTCGCACGTTGACGAGATGTCTCGACTTTTTGTGCGCCGACGACGTCACTTCTGACGGATATTCACGTGAATCGGTGCCGACTGTCCGCATTGTCGTCGCTCGCTCGGCGATTTATACAGCGCGTTTTACGCACAGTGCAATATTCGTGAATTCGTGAATTTTAATGATAGTAATAATCGTAATAATAGTAATAGCGATTCGCGGAGATCGTTGATCACTTGGAAATTTGGTGTAGTGTGAAATTTCGAGAAATCGCTCGAGAAGATACAGTAAAAAAAAAGCTTACGCTGTGGGTGAGCCGTGTGCTAAAGAGTGTTTAATTCGTCGTCCGTGACGCTTGGATTCGCCGTCGACGATTATCTGCCTCGGCACCGTCGGCTGGAACGAGCGACGAAGGAAGGAAGGAGGCCCTTCGAGGCCCTCTTCAATCCTCTCTTCCGTTTCCGCTTCCGCGCGAATTCGCGAGAGAGAAAAAAAACATCCAGCAGGAGAATACGGAGGACAAACGGAAAAATCGTCACGAGCCTCGTTAACCATTGATCGTGGCATTAGCGTAATCAAAAGCGCAGGAAAGCCCGCGACCTACGACGCTCCCGACTTGGATGGATACTGTGCATTATTTTTGGAGTGAGTCTCGACGAACTGATTTCCATTTGCAAGAGAAAATTAATCCCGCGTGTCGCATTTTTTCTGTTTTTTTTTTTTTCGTAGCGTCGCCGAGTTTGTTCGCTCAACAGGTACAAAACGTAATCGCGGGTTCTCGGTAACGCGTTTATCTCTTAGTTTCCTTTGTCTTATCGAAACGATACACAGTTTATGTTCGACGTTCGTCCCCCCTCCGCCCTCTCTCGATAAAACGGCTGATCTAGATCGCCGGCAATCTTGCGTCGCGCTCGCCTATGCAACCGGGAATAAAAATAGGGCCTGGGAGGGAGAAATTAAACCTGTGGAAATTGTGCAAACTGGTCGCGCGCGCCGCAACCGGGTGGTGACTAAGACTATTTTCGATTCAGTGCAGCAGATTACAATCTGCGCGCGAGAGCTGGTTTTCCGGGTTTATAAACTCGCGATTAGCATAATCTTTCTCTCCGCGTCTCGCTCTCTCGCCCTGTCGAGGGGTGCGAGCCGGGGGTTAGTCGGCGACGTAATTCAACGCCGGCGCGAGAGAAACGACGGCGACGGGATTCGAGCGCGATTAGCCACCCATAGCCGGTCGAATTCGACTAATGTCCCTATCTATCGTGTATCCGGTGGTGATAATTCGAACGACAACTCGTTGCCCAATCTCATTCGATACCAACAAAAACACGAATAATAATGATGAGGTGTAAAAAGACCCATGATTCGAAAATCTTGTAAGCCTCAGGAGAGTCGATAAAGACACACACAAAAAGAAAGACGTGAAAAAGACGAATTAAAAAATATCGACGAAAAAAATTCGAATTTTATCTTCTGTTGTGAGTTGTATTTTATTTATTGAGGTATTAGTCGATTTATTCACTAGACCCACGTGGAATAGATTGGAGATTTTTTTTTATCTCACAAAAAATATGCACAATAATTAATGTGTATTTCGCTATTTTTGGTGCGAAATTTTCATTCTCGTCGGGAAGCGAGCGTTTAATTAAATTGCATATCTCTTATTAACGTCCAACATAAACAAAATATTTTCTTCCCCGCATCCAAGTTCACTCGATCCAACCAGTGTTGAGTTCCCCGTGTGGTACCGATTCATGATGTTGAAGTTTGCATCGTTGGAATGCAACGAAATTCAGAAAAAATGTTAATTCTAATTAACCGAAATGATGAAATTACGGTTAAAAAGTCATCATATCAATTAGTTCACATCATGATTTTTCATACGTAATTTAATCATTTGGGTTAATGAGAATTCATTTTTTTTCTGAATTTCGTTGCATTCCAACGATGCAAACTTCAACATCATACCGATTCGTAGACTCAGTGTTTTCCTCAGAGTTCAGTAACACCGGTTGATCGTCGGCGAGCGAGGCGCGCGTGTCGCGCGTCGACATGTGTGGAGTGTCCGAGTGTGAAAGGAAAAATTCGTCGCTCTGTATGACACGCGCGCGCTCGCCGCCTGTAGATCAGGAAACTCCTGCCGCGCGCGAGCCCATCGCACACACCGGTCGCGTCACCGGTGGCAGCTCGCGGTGGCTCACAATGACGTTGTTATCGCAGTAGGTTATCGAACATTATTTTCTACCGGGCAAACGAAGGGGGGAGGGAGACAAGGGTGACCGTTCCGGGTGTTGTCGGCGTTACATAAATTCAATCGTGTTGAACCAGACGCGCGCGATTATCAAGCGGCGCTAGCCCAGAATAAATAGGTGGTAATACGTATATCGACGAACGAGAGGGAAATAAGAGAGGAGTGAGAAAAACGCGGGCTGCCCGACGCCCAGGGCAGGCGCGGTTCGAACACCACGAGCAGTAAAGGTACAGCCGAGCGCGCAGTCTATAATTGCAAACGCACATCGTTTGTATGATATACAAACGCTTGAAAAATCTTACGAAAAGTTGAGTGAAAAATATGCTTGAAATTTAACGTACAAGTGCTGCAAGTTTTGATGCATCAATTTGTTGTTAAATCGAATACACAAGTGCGATGCAAAATTGTAGCAAATGCGCTTAAGACTCATTGATTTTAATGACTTAATGTCAATTATACGGTAAATTTACATTAATTATACCGTAAAAGTGCATTGCACGGGGAACAATATTGTTTATTCAATAAAAATGTCGCTTACGGGCTGCCAAAACAATATTTTAAAATTAACTCTGGTTACTGTTGTCGCAATCCGATTTAACATTGAAACAATAAATTATTCTGTTGCCTATTTTGGAGTTATCGTTTCGATACCATACGAAATCCTAGGAATTAGAAGTATGAAATTGAAGAAATTGAATTGACAACACTTGTTTTTGGCAGCCCGCAATCAAAGGTTTTATTGAATCAAGACATTTTTTTCCGTGTAATTTTACATCGCGATTGAACGTTAAATTAGCATCTGCCGCTTTATGCGTGAAGACTTCGAAATATTTTCAACGGTGCCCAACAAAGTACGTGGCACGGCCAGGTACCTCGATATGTGCACTCAGGGCAGGCCGAAAGACAAAGAGGTGGAGATCGTCGAGCGTGCATGCCAGATAACTTATTTCGAGCTCGGAGTTTATATTCGCCGGCGCGAGAGAGAGAGAAGAAGAAAAAAGAAAATAACGAAGAGCGAGACGACAGCGAATGCGTCACGATCGAATGTGCGTACGGAATTTAATTGTGTGTGTGTGTGAGTGCCACGAGAGTTGAACCGATTATTACGAGAGCGGGGAGAGTCTTTTTCCTCCTCGCTGTGACTCCCATCCTCGGGGCTCGAGGAGAACACTCGGTACATAAATTATTCGAGCGGGCCGTCTATATATCAGTCTTATGCTAATGCTAATCTTCTTTTATTTGTTCTTTTCTCGCGATGATTCAGACACTCGACGTTACGTCGAGTGTCTCGTGTGTATAATACTTATTAATAGTTGTGTACACCTGGAGGAAATCGTTAGCGACGAATTTTCGCGAAATATTCAGGCGCAGTTACCGATCGTTGAGCACAGGGTGAATCGTTTTTTTTTTGCCTCACTGCGTGAGAGTAAATCTGAATCTGTGCGTTGGTGAAAAATTTGACGGTTTTTGTGAAAAAGCCAAATATTCTTTAATTTGTTTTTTTGTCTCTCGCTATGATTCGGACACTCGATGCAGTGTCAATACGATTTCTCGCGAAATAATCGGGCTTTTTTTACGTGCAGCGTGAAAATCGAGCTGCACGTGGAATCGTAAAAACCGCACAAAAATTGTCGGTTCCGTGAAAACGCCAGATCTTCCTTCATTTACTCTTTTCTCGCGATGATTCAGACCCTCGACGTAACGTCGAGTGCGCAGTGCGTAATACTTCATAACAATCGCACACACACCTGGCGTTCGCGAAGCACAGGGCGAATCGTTTTGCCGCGCGGTGCGATGAGAATTAACGTGCATGTGGAGTCGTAAAAAGTTTGCCGGTTCTGTGAAAACGCCAGACTCACTTCGCCCACGCTGTCGATTCACGTCTGTATATTCCGCTACACAGGGAGACCCGGTTCGGCGAATCGTTCGCGGAAATCTCGACTCGTTTATCTGTCTATCCACTCGATTCAAATTCGGACTATCAACAGCCGACACTCATCGCGCTCTACATCGACGACTGATAACCCCGTCCCTTGGTGGTGCAAATTCGCGCCCACGCCGATCCCGTTTATTGCGTCTCTTTGCCTGTATCGCAGATTGTTTCTTCCTTAAAACAATCGCGCTACATTATGGATTTTTTTTTAAAGAATTTACGATTTTTTTTGTGTCATACAGACGAATTTCGTAGCTAAGTAAACTATTCCGTTTTTACTGTAACCCAAAAATAGGAGTCAATGTAACGAAAAAAATGTATCTAAATAGTCGCTCGGATATAATTCATCGCAAGCCACAGCAGAAAGTTGCCAGACCCAGCGCAATTTTTCAAACCGCGTCGCCGACGAAATAATTTTCTCACTGTCGAAACGAGCCTCGATTATTTATTCCTTCCGGCGAGTCTCGAGCGGCTCAGGGCCAACGATAGCAAAAAAAAAAGAAAAAAAAACGAACGTCTGATTTTCGTGCGTTCCGCCGCCTCGTCGAGGGGGAGATTCATGGGCGAAGCAACCGGTGGCAGCGTCCCGCGCGAGATCGCCCGTATCGATAAATCATCGATCCGCGAATAATCCCCGGCCGCTGGCCGCTCGCGACCGGTCTGTGTATTATATGCTAACCGTGCCGCGTTTCACTGCCGCTCGATCTGCCCTCTCATTGCCCCGGGTGAGTCTTCATTATCGTCCGCCTCTATCTAATCTTTTTTCCACACGCTGCCACCGCGTTGCGCTCGCGTTTACCGCGCATCCTCGCGATCTCGATCCGCGCGCGCGCGTCGCCCGGGAACCTTGAGAAATCATGGAAGGAAGGCGAGGCTCGCGTCATCGCAAATATCCGCGTAAAACGCGCGACTCGTCGGGCGAGCGAGCGAGCGGAGGTTTTCGCGCACCTGTCCGCGCGCACCAACGTTTCTACATCGCCGGGCCACGTCAGGGCCAAGGGTTCGCCGTCTGCTGTTCCTCTCTCTGTCTCCGTCGAAATTCCGCGCGACCCGCGCAACTACGCGCACACGCGATTGAAAATAAAATCCGTCTATTTCGGGGTGGTTCCGGCGACGAGAATTCGGAGGCTGCGTAATATGTGCGCGGGTTGCTTTTCTCGCGTGCGGCACAGCAGAGGCAGCGAGCGAGGAAGCCGGCACCGCGCGGTCGTCGCTCGGTTTCATTCATATCAATCTTATACTTTATATACATTCGCGATACGCCGAGAACGACGGAAATTAATGATCTACTGACAGCACTTTTCACGCGCCACGGAAATAGATACTTTGTATCGTTTTCGAGAATTGTGATTCGAGAGGTTTGGATACCGATAGACCGCAAATTGAACTTTCACGTCGGATCATAATTGAAATTAATGTACATTTTTGCATAGTGCGTAAGCATTATTCTATATTCAAATTAAATTTTTCGAAAAGACTGATAAATAAATAGCCTAATTATCCGCAATAATGTAGATTTTTTTAATCCATTTTTTCAGTCATTCAAGTGACACTGTGGCTGAGCCACGCTGGTCAAATTGTAATTTCTGTCAAATCGCAATCGCGGAAGTTTATCGACCGTCCGCAAATTAAATTTTCTCACTGAAACGTAATTGGAATTAGTTCGCATTTCTTCTAAAAAAAAAAAAAAAAACGAAAAAAGAATCTCAATCAATTTTTCCGCGAGACCAATAAACAAATACCTCAACTATCCGCAACAATGTAAAGAATATTTAATTTTTTTTAAATATCTTTTTCCACTCACTCGAGTGACACTCCGTTCGAGTGACCCTCGTCCTTGACTGGCGAACTATATGTTTTCCGCCGAGGTTTCTTCGCTTCTCGAGGATTCATATTTCTCGGGGGGGTTCTCGCTCGTCGATTTTTTTTTCTCTCGCTCTTTCATCCTCCCCGCTCTACACGCGCTTCGTCCTGTTCTTCGTTGTCGTTGACACCCGGCGCGGAGAGGCCGAGGATCGTATCTCACTCGGTGTGACAGTTCCTAGACTCATTAAGACGCCCTTCTTTACGATATAAATAGGCGCCACGGGTTCTCGCGCGCGTGTGCGCCTCAACGTCCTCTCTCTCTCCCTCTTTCTCTCTCTCTCTCTCTCTCTCTCTCTTCCTCTTGGTTCTCTTTGCTCGCGCAAAGAACGAAGAGGACGACGACGACGACGACGACTCCGACGACGAGGCATGAAGACGACGAAAGAGCAAACGGAATGTTGCGCGTTCTCGGCGCCCGTGCAGAGAGTACAAACCTCTGCCGCGCTTTTGCACTCTCCGGGCTTTCTCTTTCCGCGCTGTCCCCCTCGTTGTCCCACTATCTTTGACTCTGTCGCCTCTGCTCTCTTCCCCCCTTCTCTCGTTCCTGCCCTCCTCGTCCTCCGCTCTCTCTCTCTCTCTCGTCGTTCCTTCTCTCCCTGACTTCCTCCGCCTATCCGTTCATTCGCCGCCGCGACCCGCGCGTCCCGTTGCTTCCTCTCGTGGTTTCCTATTTTCCGTAGACAGTGCCAAATCGTCGGGCGGCACGAACTGCAGAAGCAGCAGCAGGAGCAGCAGCAGCGCCCGCTCTCAACTAAAATTACAGCTCCGCGGAACGACGACGCTGTAAGAGGCTCACGCATCAAATACCCTCGCGCTTTTGTAACGCACGCGCTCGGCGTGATTTGTAATTCCGCGCGAGGAGGCCTGGAAATTGAGTGACGAGTCAATTCTCAAAAGAAATCCTCGCGG
Organism: Pimpla rufipes; assembly: GCA_963932165.1. Lineage (NCBI taxonomy): Eukaryota > Metazoa > Arthropoda > Insecta > Hymenoptera > Ichneumonidae > Pimpla > Pimpla rufipes. The sequence continues at coordinate 16,021,265 of OZ010635.1, forward strand.
TATTTTTTTGTATTTTTTAGATTTCGTTTTTTTTTTGTAGAATTCTTTTGGAAATAATGCAACGCGTATTATGCGTTGCCACGCGAAGCGTAGCCGGCATTTTTATTTATACAAAGAGACAGAGTGTTGAGCGAAGGGGGAAGAGGGCGGGGAAAGAGGCGCAGTCGTTGGCCACCAACCGTCGAGGGGGAATGAATTGTAAAAAGTACATTTTTTTACAGCATTCATCGCGGACATTTTTGACAATAAAATGTGTTTACAATTTCTGATAATTTTTCTATCTATCCGTGATTTTTTTTAAATAATTTCGAACAATCTCTTATCTGAATATTAATACGGCAGATTAATTTCCTTTCGGTCAAGTCGATTTCCGTTCCTCGACGCAAACGCATTTTCAATTTTTATTCTTCGCTTCCTTCGCTTCCTCGCGATTCACGGCACTAAAAGTCGATTTGTCTTTATGAAAAATTGCTTTCCGACCCCCCAGTCAATGGGTTTTGGTTGAATAAAGGTCGAGTTTGCTGGCCAAGGACTGTGCGACGTTCTTGTGAACGAGGCGCGCGCGTGGTTAGCCCGCCAAGCGCGAAGGCTGCTGCATCACGTTCGAGTATACAGTTGCGTGTCGCTGCAGCCCCGGACCCCGGTGCATTTCGCTCTCCCCCCGAGGGGGGCCCCCTGTCAGATTCGCTTCGTGAACGGGTCAGTGCGAGAGAGAGAGAGAGAGAGAGAGAGAGAGAGAGAGAGAGAGAGAGAGGGAGAGATTGCAGGGTTCACGGGCCGGAAAATCAAGGGGAGTCCTTCGACGCGCCTGCACCTGGCCGATCGAACCCCCTTTATTGCGTGCTGCTGTTACTGCCGCTGCTAGCTCGCTCGTTCACCGCTGCACGTTATTTCTGACGTATAATATGATAGTATGTTAGCGATATGTGTTATAACGTACCACGCGCGCTCTGTAATACAGGCAATGCCCGCTGCGTAACGTCAACTACCTCGGCACTTTTCGCGCAATATACCTCACAATAATTTGCCACTCTGTGTTGATTATATTTATCACGATATAATCACGTGGAAAACCATTTTTTTTAATGCTGAATTTATTTCTTAGCATTCGATGCCGCGCTGATAAAAATGAAGAATTTGTTCGCGATGACGTTGAAGTTTGCATCGTTGGAATGCAACGAAATTCAGAAAAAAAAATTAATTCTAAATAACCCAAATGATGAAATTACATATACAAAATAATCGTAGAAATTAATTGATATGATGACTTTTTTTTTACTTAATTTCATCATTTGGGTTAATTATAATTAATTTTTTTTTCTGAATTTCGTTCCATTCGAACGATGCAAACTTCAACATCATTGTTCGCGATAGTATTTGGTACTTCTAAGCTTTGTCGCAGTGGTTCACAGTAATTTGCTGTTCTACGCGCTGAGTGATCAGAAAAAAATGTTGACTACTTTTTGAAATGAAAATACTTTCTTTGGCACTGAGTAATCAGAATTAATCAGAATAATTTCTTGAACTCATGACGTTTTACGTGCTGCTTTTGCGGTGTCTGAAGGTGACTACATTTATTTCGTAAAACTCCGAAACCACGTGTCGATAAGAGTTAATGGGTTTGCACGGAAAACGAAAAGAAGGAAGAAACGAAAACAGTAGCTGTGTACACTGCATGTTTGCACAGCGTTTTAGTGATCAGATCACGAAAACACGTGTCCGCGTAGGCGGGTGGCGTGCGTCGCGCGTTCGGCAGCAATCGGTGGGCCGATAGGCGTGATATTGTGATGCAACAATTACGCGATAAGCCGGCATGACGGGCCCGGAGTTTGGTGTGTCCTGCGGCAACGATGTGTTTTTTTTTCTCCGTTCCCGAATCGATGATCCAGTAAAAATAACATTTAAAATACTTTTTCCACGAAATTATTACAACATCCACCCCTGTAAATATTTTCACGAATTAAATCATTTCTCGTTTATCAATCTACATCACGAAAACGTGGAAATTTTTTTATTTCCGCCCAATTAATTATAAAATGAAAAGTAAAATGGAAAATATTTTCCATGAGTGCCGCATTCAAGCGGCACTCAACCTTGGCAGATAAGATGTTATCGTGTCTCCCGGTCGTCTTATCGGGGCCCCCCGAGAAAATTATGCTTTCGCACGAATCGACTAATCCAATTAATTGAAATCTGAACTCGCGAGGCTGATCGAATATTCATTGCGAATGGATCTCACGCGCCGCGCGCCGTTTCGTATTTATAATGCAAACATGTATATATATTTATGCAACGTATATACGACTCGTCCTCGCTCAGCCTTGGCACTATTTCCGTGCGGTCCATTAGTTCCGCGAGGAAGAGCGCGCGAGGCTAGAAACGCTAGGAAAAATGTAATAAACCGCGACACGTCCTCCTCCTCCTCCTCCTCCTCTTCCTCTTTCTCTCCTCCTCGTTCGCTCGTCCTTCTTTCGGTCTCCCCGGCGTCGCCGGTTCCCGCGCGTTATTGTACCACTGGCTTCGTGGCGAAATTAAATTGCTTCGTCTACCCGTTCTCTCCTCTCTTTCTCGCTCTCGGCTCCCTTTTCCCTCCTTTTCTCCGTCGTCTCCAGCTTATATATCACACACACAAACGCACGCAGCTCACCTGAGGTCTCCGCGCTGCCCGCACTCTCTGCTTCGGGTGGCTCATTCAATTTTCAAGAGCCTCGAATCCATCGTCTTGGCTCTTGCACTATGTTTCTATTTTTTTTTTTTTTTCACGGTTCTCGCAACTCGCGAGTCTATTGTCTCTCCCACTAGGATCTCGTTCTCGGAACTTCGCGTTTCGTAAAAATTCCCGAAATTTCAATCGTTCGATTATTTCGCGCTAATTAATTGGCCAACGAGAATATCGCGTGTTTACCGCGCGACAGCCGCGAGGACGTCTCGCTCGGCGTAGCGACACAATTGGAGATCCGTTCGAAGAATTCGCGACCGGACTTTCCGCGTCAGCGTGTTTCACGTTTTACGTTTTACTTTAGTTGCGTTTGTGCTTCGCGAGCTGCGAGAGATATCCGACTGCAAATCGACAGACGGTTGACCGACGTGATTTATGTATTACTTTTCGCCTCTCGTGTGCGCAAAATAACACACACGACGAGCACGGCGAGGTTGGGAAACCGAGTTCCCAGATTTCCTGCGAGGGATAGGACGCCGCGCACCAACACACGCCGCACGCGTGTCGTATACTATTAAAAACTATTTGTCAACGCGGTCGGTGTTGCGCAACGCGGGATATGCGTTAGGCGAACTGCTCTACCTTCGCCGCCGCTGCCTCTTGCAGTCTCGTTGCCGTTGGCCTCGCGCGCAGTTCCACTGCCCGCGTCCACCCGCTTGCCACAGATGCAGTTCTGCTGCTGCTGCTGCTGCTGTTGCTACTGCTGCTGTTGATCATTATTATTAGAGTAGTGCACGTAACGAAGGTCTCTAATCTATATCACCATCGTGTACCAATTGCTATTTTAAAGTTGGAGATAAAAGAAAGTCGATATGTCGTCCGAATAAATTCCGGATTGAATATTTGCAGCATTATGAATCACTCAATTAATTCAACAATGGATTTTGCGTATTACGGTTACCCGCGAAAAAAAATGTGTAAAGGTAAAATTCGAGACACAGAGAACAAATTTGTAAGGGGATGAGTATGGCGTGAAGCAAAATGCCTTCGCGTTCTCGATACTCATATTTGAGTTCGCTCTTTCGGACAATGCGAGAGAAAGTTGTCACCAAAAACATGTTGCCCGAAACTTTTTCCTGACTTCGATAGTAACACACATTTTTTGCAAGTTAAATCAGTGCGAATCAATTTGTATCGACTCGAGAACGAAATACAATATTTCAAACCCTCAATTTCATCACCTCGTTAATCGAAAGAAAATACATTGTAACCAGTATTTATTTAATTTCTTCACTCCGCAGGACTGAAAAAAAAACTTTCGACTTATCGTCGAAAAAATTGCCAAGCGGTGTTGCATAAAAAATCGTCTCGAGTTAAAAAAAAAGCGTCGCGAATGTATCAAGACGGGGTCTATAATCTGATTTTTTTTATTACGGCGTAGACGCAAAGTGGTTGGAAGGAACAAGTGCTCGATCTCTCGCGGATAGCCCTCTGAGAAATACAGCCGGTAACACGAAGCAGCAACAGCAACAGTAGCAGCAGCACCAGCGCACGCAGCCTCCTAATCAAGGCGGCCGGCGTCATCGAACGGGTTTTACAGTTACGAGGTGGTGTTTACGAGGGGCCCTCGGTAAACGTTAGTCGCGCGAGAGCGGCGCGTATAAGAGCTGCTGCTGCGGCGGCGTCACCGGCCGCATTAACACGGGTAGCCCGTCGCGTAAATGGAAATTGCGTCCTGGTCATCCACCGTCGTAGTCGTCGTCGTCGTCGTCGTCGTCGCCGTCGTCGACGCCACCATTGCCTTTGCCCCTCCGTGCGTTGCGTGCGTTTGCGGCCGACGGTCCACGCCGCGCGATACTCTGATGTTTCACGTTTATGACCGAAGCGTTTCCTACGCGCCGTATACACCGCAGTTACGAACAATAACCCGGCCTGCGGGGCTCTCGGGGTCCAGCGCAGCAGCGCCCAGCGCGATCGCCACGCCTCAACCTTTTCACAGCCTCGGACTCTCTCGTTGACCCTTCACGCGCTTTGCGGAACGAATTTCTAAGCGGTCGCGAAAATTACGTGTTTTTTTTTTGTTTTTTTTCATTCATTTATTTATTCCACCGGCTGTGCGCTCGACACGTGGCCGCGGTGTCGAAAGAGACAAACAATTGTGTTTGTTTCGGCTAGATTCGTTTTGTCAAATATAATTCTCTTATCTGAGACCTTGAATTAATTTGCGCGAAGGAAAAAAAAAAACACGACTGTGACAACCGAGAGTGAAATCTATCGGCTTCACGGATTCGAATTTGTTTGACGTTGACAAAAAAAAAATCTTTGTCGGTCAATAGATTTGCGTACGTGGAATAATATTCCGCCGTTAATGGAGTGAATCGGGTTTCGTCGACTAATGAAATCCTGAATTTCGTATTTCCTGCGAGGTTACGGGAATGACGAAATTTCGGGTAAACGTTGAGCGTACCAGCGGCGACGAATATTAATATTCATCTCAGAGCTGCGACTCGGGGATTCGGTCAGCTCCGTTAAAAAATTGTCACGACTCTTCGCTGTCGAGAGGTCAGTCGCCCGGGACACGTTTGCCTTATATTGATATGTCCCGCGCACGGAAATACACTCGAGCCGAGTCACACTGATATCCGGTTTTGCAGTAAAAATTTTCTGCTCATGCTCGCGACGAAATAAAAATAAATAAAAAGTAACTTGCGCTCCACGGCTTCGGATAGCTGTATTTTATTGCGCTGCTCATCCTCGTGATTCACGAGTGTCGGCAAATTACTTTGTACCTACATACGCCGCGTGTATATACAGATATATATATATGTATAGATTTGCACGCGAGTGTGCGAGAGTGGCACGCGCGAATGGCGACTTCGCGAACCGGTAATCATCGCGGCTCTCGAGTCACTTTCTAAGTGACTGGCAACCTCTCTCACGCGAGATGCCACTTTGCCTAGGCGGACGGACACGCTGGTCACACTGGAAAAGACCATCGCGCATATAAAATATTACACATTGTTTATTTCCCTCTCCCCGATCTCATCGACTGTTCCGCGTTTATCGAACTTGGCACGCGTGATCTCTGAATTCGTGACATCGCGAGACCAAGTCGGTAAACACGTGTATAACTTATCGGTATATCGCGAGGCATGGATATTTTGCAAACAACGCGCGGGAAAAATACACCGTGTTGCTTGGCTTCGTGAAGTTGAGAAGCTACAAAGTAGTGTCTACGGGTCGACGATTTTATGCTTCTATTTTTTTCCCTTTTTCCTTTTTTTGTTGTTGCTGGAGTTCTCCATGAAACGTACGTGGAACTTTCTAAGCGACTGCATAATCATCCTGCGCTCGCACGGGGAGGAAAGTACACGTTTTCATCGGTGTATGTACTAGTAATACGAGCCGTAGGTAACTATACCGGCAATTTTCTACGCGGTTGCGGAATACGCGGGGTACACGGCAATAGGCTTCGTGTAGTGGCAGGCTATATGCATGCGCGCGAACCCAGCGAGCATGGACTGTAGTCGTATGGTCCGCTACGACGCCGACGCCGTTGGTGCTGGAAGCTCGGGAGACCGCTTTCGATCTCGATATTTTAACAGTCGCTTAAGAATCTCGAGTGATACCCGGGGGTTTGAAGTATACCTCGGATCCACTTGGTGTTGATGATGTCATAAGGCATAAGGGTTGTAATAAAAAAAATGATAAACATATTTCGTCTTCAAAATATTCTCACTAGGGTTCCATACGGCTCGCCACGCGCTCTCGCAGTCAGATTGTGGAAACCCACCGTTCGACATTGTTCTATTTCAAATATCGACTTTTGGCGTACACCATCGCTCTCAAGTCGCCTATTTTACCCTCAAAAACACCGTTTTCAACCGGTTTTTACTTTATTGAAAAAATAAAAATAAAAAAATAAATTGATATTTGTTTTGTCAAAATTCTCAGATCCGGCATCCCATTTAAAAAATTCCGAAATCGACATCTCGATAATTTTATTTTTTAAATATCGACTTTTGGCATACACCACCGTTCTCAAATCGCCTATTCTACCCCCAAAAACACTGGTTTCAACCGGTTTTTACTTGATTCCGAAACAAAAAATCCCGCTTCCATATTTACGAAACTCACAATATCATAATTACACCAACGACGATACGGTTTACATCACGTTTTTGCTCCCATGGGTAATTATCTTATTTACCTTGCCGCGCACTCCATAAGATACATATACCCTATCGTATGAATATCGTGAAAGATAATGTAAAGCGTCGGTATAAATAGTTGAGATAAAATCGCGCAGCGTGCGCGGCAATCCGTGTGTACTTATAGTTCATTAATATCACTGCCATAGAGTATCACAGATCTGTTGGTGGTACAACCTAATACACGTGTTCTCGTGTTAATGAAGTGGCATTTTCACGTGTTATTATTGCCCGCGTGGACCGGATTAGATTAACGAAAGAGTCATTATCGTGGTGTCTCACGTCTCTGTCAAGACTCAAGAGGCCGCTGCTTCTGGTTGTTGGGGGTTACACGCGACTCTCTAGCGGGACCCGCTGTCGCCTCGGCTGTCCGCACTGTCCCTCGTCTCGCTTCTCTCGCTTCTCTCGTTTCTCCTTCAACCAACACTCTCGTCCTATCGTCGCCGCCGTTGCCTCCGCTCGCGCGATCGTTCTGTGTGCTCAGCGCCCCCGCCGCGTCTTTCCGTCCCGTTGGTTACACGTTGGCTCGTACCTCGGTTTGTCACGCAGCGCTACCGTAAACCTAACTATCCTCGGCACCTCGCGCTGCAAACCCCACAGAGAGCCGAGGGCCAATTATAATCAACACAACGATCGTCGTCAATTGTCGCGATCGCCGCTCAACTCCAATAGAACCGATTCGATCTTATTATTATTCCATCTCCCTCGAAACCGCCGGGATTTCGAGACTCGTCGTGCCAAATGTCACGACTGTCGCGTTCGATAAATTGCGTTTCGATGACTCCACAACGTCCGACGGATCAACGATATTTTCGTACATCTCCGTGATGGATAAAGTTGTATCATGATGCAATGGGCCAATAATATTCAATAATTACTTTACGAATACTTTGAATACACCGATTTAGACCTAGGTAATTTCTGGAAAAATTGACGGAATAACGGAAATGTTAATATTTTACATATTCCTCATCCGACTTTTTTTCAGCGCCAGAGACGAATTTGCCTTCGAAGTAACATTTTGTCGTCAGGTTAAATAATATACCGCGGCAAATGAAACTTTATCGTCTTTTCCACTGATTAATTCGATTATTCGCGAGGCCACGGGGTCTGCAAGAAAAAAAAAAAAAATTGTCAAGCCACGAGCGGCGACGCCCCGCTCGCGGCGACGCCATTTTTCATTAGGACTCGCGAAGAGTCGAGTCTACCGGGCTAGAGTCGAGCCCGCAGCGCCCCGAGGTTTGGTTGGATCTTGGACGGAGGGCCGTCTAAGTATACCCATGTTATTTCTGGCGGGAGCTGACGCACCGTTTCTTCCCTCTCGCGAGTCTTCTCGTTCTGTTCGGCTTCGCTTCTGATTCTGCTTCTCGTCCTCTCCTCTCTCTCTCTCTTTCTCTCGGCCGTTCTTCGGCTCTCTCCGCAATACTATTACTACTCGACCACCGCAATTTCGCTCTAGAGAGCGCGACGAGGGTTTTCGCTGATCCTCGGGTCCCGAGAAATAAACGCGCGCCTCGTCCGTCCACAGACCTTGAAACGGCTTCGTTTCTTTTTTCTTCCCTCCGCGCGAGAATTAAATAACCCGACAAAGTTGAACGTCAGTGACAAACATTTGTCGCCGTTCACATGACTTCGTTCGAGACGAAAAAAAAAAAAAAAATTCATAGGCCGAAAATGGAGAGAATTACCGGTTTTTATTCTACCCCGGTTAACCGACATCCTGGCCGGGCCACCCACGATTTACCCTGGGTAATTTTCAGTAACCCTGCAACCGGCAGCCAGTGTGGACTCAGCAGCAGCAGCAGCGCCACCAGCAGTCAAACTGGATATGGAAATTCAGAGACTCCTATTTACCGAGGGAAAATAGCGTAATGGTTTCGACAAATATATATAGAGAGAGGGAACGGCACATATATCGCGTAGCCCCTGAAGCGAGGATGAGTGTTCTCCACTGCCGCTAAGATCACCTGTTACTGCGCCGTTACACCCGAGTCCCACACCCGCATACCAAGAACACCCAGCTGCGCGTCTGCTGGCTAAACTATTTACCATCTTTACACACTTCTTTGCTATACTTTCCTCGAGTCTTTCCCGAAAGTCTCAGAAAAATCATTTCCTGTAAAATCGAGTTTAAAAAAAATTATTTCCGAATAATCCGGACTGTGCGGTAACACCGTAGCGTCAGATCGAAACCACCCCTCGGTATTTCTGTCGATTTCAATTTTTTTTTTTTTTTTCGAGGAGAAAAGCAAGGCAACAAAAATTCACCAATTATTTTTTATTTCCAAAAAAACTCGTTTTTCGTGAATCAGATTTTTCTCTTCACGTCCATCCTAATACTCACCGTCATTATCTCCTCGAAAACAATAAAACATTACCCCCCATTGTTCAATAGTTGCAATTTTTAACGACCTCCCTAACGTCACGATGAAAAAAAAAAACCCCAAAAATGTCAACGCCGGGTAGAGTCGCGCTCGCGCGAGTCTAACCGCGGCTCCGTAACCGAGCGAGGGTATAATAATGGAACCGCGTAATACCCGTGTAAAGGCAAAAGCGCACGAGTGGAGAAGATACGACGAGGGAGTGAGGAGCAGCGGGGAGTGGAAGAGATTTCGAGGGAGGAGGGGAGGGGGGGGGGCGGCGTCCGCGTGTCGGCGAAGACTCGGAGGAGCAGGGCGACGAGTGTAGTAACAGGAGGCAGCAGAGAGAGCAGGGAGCGCGCAGGCTGCAGAAGTCCGCCGGATAGAAGGATAGTGGAACACAAACCAAGGGAGCGCGGCGCGCGCGACGCTCGTCGCTCGGCACATGCAGCGCGGCCGGCTGTCTGCGTCTCTCTCTCTCTCTCTCTCTCTCTCTCTCTCTCCATCTCTCCCTCTCGTGTCTCGCGGTTATGAATAATTCATCTCGGAAGAAGCGACGAGCCGTTGGGATCGGGTCTCGCGCGTCTTTCCACAACGCCTCGCGTGATCCTCTCCTCGTTCCTGCGTCGCACACACAAAGCTCGAACGTACACCGGGGCGGCCGGTGTGTACAGCGAGGCGAAGTGTGCGGGATACCCGTGTACTCTGGGCCGCACACTCCACACGTGTGCAGGTAAAACGCGCGCCCGTGTGTACGCGGCGAAACACGCAACAGGAGCCCCGCGCGCCTCGTGTGTACTGTATATACGCCGGCCTCGCTTATTCCCCGCGATATATACGCGCACTTACGCGTGTAAAACGCCGCGCTCGGGCTTTTCTTCTTACTCTTCAATTCACCGCGTACTCCCTCTCTCGTCATCCGCCCGCGTAATGTATCACGCATTTATATGTATATATATATATATATATATATATATATATATATATATAGCGCGTGTATACCTACAGTGTGCACGACCTTTGGCGCGACGTTGCACGTGCGTAGGTTCGACGGGGGAATGGCGGGCTGACGCCGGTGGCGCGCCTGGTCGCGGTGATATCGATATATTTTCCCGCGTAATCCTCCAAGGAGACCCCCCGAGCTGCGCTCGTTCGGTCACGTCGAGTTATTCGGAAGTTAACGTCTGTGTAGAATTCTTGGGGATATTTTTTGATTAATTTGTTTGTGGTATTAAAAAAATTGTTGGTCAAGGAAATAAGGGTGTACCTTTTTTTTTCTTTAATTCAATCGGTGAGTCGGGATGCCTGATGGTAATAACAGCTGGGATTGAAATAATTGAATGGCCAATATATCCAAAAATCATGCACATTGATGAATACAATTGGTCACCCTTCCATATTTACTAGACATTTTTTTATTAACTAATTTTATTAATACAGTCGACACTGATGGAAAAAAGTACAACAATTATTAAGCCCAATTATTAAGCGGGGGGTCTCCCCGAGCTGCTCGTTCGGTCACGTCGAGTTATTCGGAAGTTAACGTTTGTATAGAATTCTTGGGGATATTTTTTGATTCATTTTTTTGTGGTATCAAAAAAATTGTTGGTCAAGGAAATAAGGGTGTACCTTTTTTTTTTCTTTAATTCAATTGGTGAGTCGGGATGCCTGATGGTAATAACCGCTGGGATTGAAATAATTGAATGGCCAATATATCCAAAAATCATGCACATTGATGAATACAATTGGTCACCCTTCCATATTTACTAGACAATTTTTTTATCAACTAATTTTATTAATACAGTTAATAAACATAATACAGTTAATAGACACTGATGGAAAAAAGTGCAACAAATATTAAGCCCTACCGAAATCCGCTGTTACTAAAAAAAAAACTCGAAAACATCGGTCCGCCCTGCATTGCGAAAAGTACTTGATACGCTCCGAAATCTCATTGTCGATAACCCACCGCGATAATCGCTCAAAAAACGAGTGTCGAAAGTTTCAAATGACTTTTCAAGAGTCGCAGCCCGGCGTTAACACCGAGTCACGTTTTCGCCATTCACGCCGGGCGTAATTGTCGCGTATAATAAGTTGCGTATATGCCGTCGCGTCATTGTAAGGTCGGTGCGTTTATACCAGCTTCGGTCGCAGCGCGGCCGAGCCAGCGACACAAAACACAGCCCGCGCGTCGCAGCAGCGTCGACGCCGCGTGATGAGCGCTCTGCACACTTGTCAAGCGGCCGCGCGTTGTGCCCGGCGCTGCGCCCGATCCTCGTTACGGATGCACGATGCATCCGACGACAGGCTGCAACGGCTCAACGTTCACTCGCGAACGCGCGCGCGGTTCATTCACCCCGCTTGGTTCGGAAAAGAACTACGCACTGCCGCGCGCGCTCGTTCTCTCTGTGTGCGCCGCGCTCCGTGCGTCCCGCGAGCCCGAGTTTCAACGTCGAACGTATTTATTGCCACCCTGAATCGATTTCCTCCGAAGGCCGCGAACGTTAAATGATTCATTCACCACCGCGAGGTCACAATTATCTTTGTCTTTTCATACCCAATCTGGCCGGTAAAAATATACTCGCGCTGCGTTCCGTAACAACGCCGGCTTTTTACCAGCAGGATTTTTACCATTTATTTTTCACCGAAATTCACGTGTTTTTTTTTAAAGCTATTTTTGTTATCGATAATTAACGAAATTAAATTATAATCTTGTTTAACGAGAAATTTATAAAATGCAGAATTTAATTAAGTTTCACTGCACGGTCTTTTTTATATTTGCCTGACTGAAAAAAAAATCACTTTTACTTTTAGTCTCTCTGTACTCCGTGCATTTAGCGCTAATCCGTAAAACAAATTTGCACAGTCGCTTCGGTGCTTCCTCTTCGTCAGCCCGGATGACCCGAGGAGCAGTCGTTCTATCTAATAGCTTCGGGCTCTCTGCCACGCGAGAGAACACGAGGCGCGAGATAAGGAGATGCGAGGAGGACGGAGATGGAGCGATTCTGGCAAATGATCCTTGAATAATTTATCGTCTCTTCTGTGAATTTCGCGGATACACATCCGCACTCGGGAGACTTGCAAAATGTGTCGTATCAATCACTACATGATTTCCGTTCACTCGCACGTCTAATCACGTCAATCCCTCCCGGCCAGTTTTGTTTCATCAGCTCGCCTCGGGACGACGTCGCGGTGCGGCCCGCACGAATGGGTTAACGAAACTATGCTGATTCGATAAAAAATTAATTCATCTCGAGGCATCGCACTTTGCTCGGGGCTTTGTGCCACAAACGAACGTTTAGTCGTAGTCTCGTTCACCACGATTTCATCAAATATTCTGTGTACGTATCGTACAGACATGAAAACAAATTTTCCAAACTGTGATAACAACTATAATTCAAATCGTATTTTGTTCTTGAAACGAGATAAAAAAATAGATATTCCCTCTTCAAAAAATCAGTGGGAAAAATATCTCGCATTTTCGATATAAGTATTGTTGTCAGATTGTTCGTTCGCAACAAATTCGCCATTACTTTTTTTTTTACTAATTGCAACAGTTGTCACGAAAACTAATAAAAACTTCGTTATTTTCGATTTCTTATTTCTTGTATGATAAAAAATTAAATACTCGTTTAAACCATTTCTGTGTTTATAACAGATATCTGATTCAATTTACTACAAGTTACAACAATAAAGAACTAAATATTAAAAATCGAATTAATCCTATCATACGAAAAAAATGGTATATATCCTTCATCAGACGATCCCGATTTTTCGCAATAACCCAGTCCAACTTGCGCTCCTATAATACGAACGCAACGCAATTCGTTCGCAACGAATTCGCCATTACTTTTTTTTTTTTTACTTATTGCAACAGTTGTCACGAAAAATGATAAAAACTTGATTATTTTCGATTTCTTAATTCTTGGATGGTAAAAAATTAAATAATAGTTTAAACCATTTCTGTGTTTATAACAGATATCTAAATCACCTTACTACAAGTTACAACAATTAAGAACTAAATATTACAAATCGAATTGATCCTATCATACGAAAAAAAAAAAGTTGCAAAGTAGAACTTTGCACACTGCTTCCTCATTAATTCCCCTTTTTCACAAAGCCACCTCTATGAAGAAGCTTATTTATTAACTTTGGCTTCCTCATAGAGGAAGCTTTGTGAAAAAGGGGAATTAATGAGGAAGCAGTGTGCAAAGTTCTACTTTGCAACTTTTTTTTAATCTGAACAAAAGAAAACTCCGTTACAAACACCGTTACATCTAATTTTGATTAGATACAAAGTTTTGACTTACTTTAATAACTTTTCCATAAGTTACAACGAAAATCTTAATTTAAAAAAAAATTCATAACAGCGTAAAATCCGAACGACTTTACCGATCGTCACCAAATTTTATACGTGGCAGCGCTGTATGTTATTTTTTGACTGTTGAATATTTTGGTTCATTTGATCAGATTCGACGTGATTTAGAGCAAAATTTATTTTTTTCGAAAAATTCAAAATTCTATAAAACCGGAACCGCTTTACCGATTTCGCTGAAATTCAATACCAAACAACATTAACCGTGTCTTTATTTATGATGAAGTATATAGCTGAATCGTCGAACTTTTACGAAAGTTAGAGCGATCACGCCATTTTTTTGAAAAATTTAAAATTCGATAAAATTTGTATACATGGATATATTTAATTTTTAAAATATGTGAATTACAGAGGGTTTAATACTCTACTTGCGTGCCAATTTTTAGCTCGATCCATCATGCCATTCCTGAGTTATGAACAATTGAATGTTCGGTGCCTGGACCATACATACATACACACACACACACACACACACACACACACACACACACACACACACACACACACACACACACACATACAGACATATTTTCTAGACCACTTTTCTCGACGTTTTAGGTGATTCTAAGTATGTTAACATGAAAATGTCGAAACAAAAAATTTTCACGAAAACAAAGCTTCCTCTATGAGGAAGCAAAAATGGTTTATATCCTCCATCAGACGATCCCGATTTTTCGTAATAACCCAGTCCAACCTGCGCTCCCATAACACGAGCGCGTTGAGAGTGCAGTAGTCGAGGGTCGCCCGACGGTAACGTGCGGACCGGTAATTTGCGTGTGTGCTCTCGAGAAATCGAGCAGTCTTCTTGCTCGTGCGGGAACATAGTTCGCCCTCCCCTCCGTGCACGGGAGTCTGCGGAGCGAGGAATAGCGAGGCACCGAGTGCGAGGCGAGGCGACCGCACGAGGCTCGCGCGCGCGTTGCAGAGAGCCAGCGGCTATTCGGCCCGACCCAAACTCTACTCGAGACTCGACGGACGAGAGAGTTTCGCGCTCGTCGTTTCGTGCCTCGGCCGCTCGCTCGTTCGCTTGGCCCGAAGCCAGGGCGACTTACCCAATTAGGTTTCATCACTGGGTCGTCCTCCGTCGCGCTTCCCTGGGCCTGCCAATATTTGCAATAGAGCAGCAGCCCCCCCGCCCGCCCGCTCGCTCTCTCGCTCGTGCACCGATACGACAATAAGTAGCAAGCCAGCAACCTCTTCACCCGCGCGGCGCGCGTCGCGCTGCAACGCTCGAGTTATGCCCGATGCACTTCGAGTGTTTGCGCTGGCTTTGGCGATGCGTCTTCTCGCTCGCCCCCCGCGACCGGTCGCCCCACGCGGGCGCCACGACCCTACACGATCGACATCCGGTCGTGTGCAATATCCCTCCGCATCGACGATTCGATATAGCCGATCGGCTGTACGCGGCTCTCCACTCGTGTATGCACCGAGATCTGCGTCGTAAAATGTGTGCAAATGTTAATCGAGTGTCCGCATCGCCGATCCGTTTCGTCTATCAATGCGGTGTATGATTTTTTTTACATAACAATATTTATATCCGAAACTTCGCAAATTTTTGGCGATTTATCAATTTTTTTCCCCGGACGGAAAATTATTTTCCGGCAATACAGATCGACATCCGGTCGTGTGCAATATCCCTCCGCATCGACGATTCGATATTGCGAATCGGCTGTACGCGGCTTCACTCGTGTTTGCACCGAGATCTGCGTCGTAAAACGCGTGCAAATGTTAATCGAGTGTTCGCATCGCTGATCCGCTTCGTCTATCAATGCGGTGTATGATTTTTTTTACATGACAATATTTATATCCGAAACTTCGCAAATTTTTGGCGATTTATCAATTTTTTTCCTCGGACGTGTCCTCGATCTGTATTGCCGGAAAATTATTTTCCGCTCTCGAACAATGAACTATTTTCGCTCCAGGGCGACGACCACCCTTTTTGTGATGGAACGTAATTCGCGGTAACCAACCTTTCAAAATGTGTTTTCCGCCGCTCGTTTCGAATAATCGCGCGCTGGCGTTGCTGTTTTTCGACCGAGAGAAGATATTTTTTAACGGAATTTCGTGGGAATATTCGCTCGTTCGCCGGGCGACAGCGCGGTGTAATAATAGCCGGGGCATCTATTATCATTACGTGGAATAAAATGTGTTGCCACAGGTCGAGCGACTGTGAAAAAGGAGGTTGAAGCCAGAGGGAAAAATAGACAGAGACAGAGAGAACGAGAGAGATGGAGAGAGCCGAAAGTTTATTGTTGTTATGGCCGAGTGTTGCCAGGGTGAATAAAGTGGAATGAGGGGGTGGTGAGGGGAGGGGCGGGGGAGGGGGGGAGGGGAATGGCGCGGGCATAGAGAGAGAAGCAGGATGCCCGCGAGGCTGCTCCTGCCGGTCGCTATCCCAGGTATTCGATTTGGTATTTTTCTTTGTGTATCGCAAATAGTTGGAATTTTTGCAGCAAGCAGCCCATTGATATATCGTGCCGCGGGTCCTTTGAGCTCAGCGCTCAGCGCTGTGCGCTCTCGCTCCGAATTATCTTTCGGTCAGACGGTCAGGCTTTCTCTCTCTCTCTCTCTCGCTCTCTCACTTCTCGTTCGCACACACTGCGAACCCCTTTTCTACCGGTCAATTTACTCCGCGTCCCGCTCTTTGTCTCTGCTTTATTTTATTTCACTTTATCTTATTTTCCTTTTGTTTTTTTTTTTTTATTTCACTTCGTCTCCTCGTCTCTCATTAATTTATTTCACGTTTGACAAGAATTTTTTGTTTCAAATCACCCGCACGCGGCGACTTTGCGATATGTATTTTTCTTATTAATTCAAAAATGCAGTGCCCGGTGAGGAAGACGACGGGGTCCATGTTCTATTGTGATCCTCGAGGATCTCCAGCCCCTTCATCTTTTTTACGTTTTTTTTTTTTTTTTTTCGCTCTCTCTGTTCGCTCTTCTTATTACTCCTTTCCTTCCGTCCTTTCGTCGATGCCGCAATTCTTCGGCAGCCCCGGCACTGGACACTGCGGAGGACGTTCCTTTGTGCTCACGGCGCGTCGCCCGTTGAATCTCGAACGAAGGAGAGCGGCCTCTTCCTTCTCGGAGTTGACACCGGGTCGCGTGAGCCCCGGCGAGGGACTGAGAGAGAGAGAGAGAGAAAGAAAGCGAGTGGCGTGGGAACAAAGAAAGTCTCATCTCTTCTTCTTCTCGTCATCCCCATCGCTCCCTTACACCCCCTCCCCTCCTCCTCCACCCTCGAACTTTTTTTCTTTCCTCTTCGAACGCACACGAGTCCTACCGCCGCTACTGCACACAGAGAATCATTTCGACCTCTTTTCTTTTTCCCGCCGTCTGTTTGCGCAACCCAGTGGACGTCGCAGTACGCTTGACAACGGGAGACCCTCTGCCCTTGTCGTCTACTAAATTATACACGGTGTAGTGCGCTCTTCAATTCTGCGTATTGTTTTACATGCCGAAGCGCGAGATGCGTCGTGAATACGTCTTTGTTTGTTCGTCAAGTGTATTTAAAAAAAATGTGACGGTATGAAATTGTATCCCCCACATTGGACTACCCATTTTGTGCAGTGTCAAAAATATTTCGAATCCCGTAAAAATTCGGATGTTTAACATTGAAATTTGTATTTCTGTACCAGACCGACGTACTGAATTTGATACATCAGCCGAAAAAATATCCGGCAATATAAAATCGCAAATATTCTCCAGCATTGAGACTGAAGAAAATAAATATGCGACGCAAGAAAATAAATATATATCATTAATACGTTATTAAATGGACATTTAAAACCTCCAGTCACAAAAAATCGCGGTGGTTTTGCAAACCGTAGAGTAACAGATACAAAAAACATCCACGACCAAAAAATGAAGCTCAATATTTCGTAACACCGGAATTTTCCTCCGAGTCTACATAGAATGTCGTGTATACAATATGCAGATCAATCAGTCGGGTGGTTCAAAGGCTTGAAGACCATAGCGAAAAAAAAAAAACATAGCGGAATCCGCTGCTAAACGTTCTGTGTATTCGACGAGACGTAAACGTGAACGGCCGAATGAAGGGACCATTCACTTATCTGGTGCTGGAAGCCCCAAAGAGAATACTATATAACAGACGAGAATAATCCGTAATATCGGTATCATCGCGGAGTTGTCGTCGTCCCTTCTGGTGGTAGCGGCGAACAAAGCAAAAGGGAGAGAGAGAGAGAGAGAGGGGGGGGGGGGTCGAGGAGAGAAAGCTCGTTACTCGAGAGGATAGGACAGTGGAGCAACGACGACAGCAGCAGCGGCAAACGCGTCATGGCCTGCACTCGCAATTATTATCGGCAATCCAGAGTCCTCCTCTGGCTTTCGCTGTCTCATTGTTCTTCGTTCTCATCCATCCCTCCCAACGTCCTTACTCTCTCTCTCTCTCTCTCTCTCTCTCTCTCCCTCATTTCGTCGCATCGCCATCTCCGTTCCTCTTTCTCGTTGCGCCTTGTCGATTCTTCCATTGTCGTGATTTTTTTTTTTTTTTTTTTTCGTTCCTTTTTTCCTTCCTCTTATTTTCATGAAGATTAGCCCCTCGGGATTCTTCTTCGGGGACTCAGCTCTGAGGAACCCGGCTGAGCCATATAGCCATAGAAGACGATTCTGCCGGGCGAAGAATGAGAATGAGAATGAGAATGAGAGAGAGAAGGAGGAAGAGGAATATAATGAGGAATTGACATCGCCCAGTTGGGGGGTCAATCTAATAGTCTTTCCTTCGTCTCTCGCTCTCTCTCTCTCTCTCTCTCCCCACTCTTGGCTCTCGATCTCGGCCTCGTTCGGATCGTTCGGCTCTTTCGCACACAGAGACGACAACTTCGTCCCCTCGCGCGTTTCGTCTTTCCCCGACTCTTTCTCTCTCTCTCTCTCTCTAGCTGTCGTCAGAGTTCGGTCCGCACGTCGCGTGATCCTTGGGATCGCAGGCGGGGGCGAGGATATCTGGCTGGCTCTCGCGGGTCCGACGGCAGATGCGAGATCCAGCAGCCTCTCTCGGTGTTGTTGTCCTCGCGGTCGTTGCGCGCGAGAGCAGCACGTAAGACGCGTAACGGGCTGTTGTGTCGAGTGTGTCGCCTTCAAAGAGGTCGCTCGCCACACGCTTCGCGGGCCCCGGTGAAAAGCCAACGAACCCTCCGAGAAATCACGGCTGTTACGTACTCGCGCGGCCGCCGGGTATGACTTGGCCAGAATTTCTGTGGGAATCCATTTGCCGACTTCCTGCACCTCGCGTCAAACATACGAGGAATAATGATTGATGCTCGCGCGAACGGTGACTGTGAGACACGAAATTGCCGGTCGTTATTTGCCTCCCTTCTGGAAAACACGATTCTCAGATATACGCGTTAACGAAAAATATCGGGGCGCCAATTGGGTCAACTGAGTTTTAACGGGAGGTTGGCGGAAAAAATGATAACGAGACAGTTATTAATTGTTTCGTTATCATTTATAGATTTTCTGGCTGAGACGTCAATCAATTTTAGTTTCATTGATGTAGTGATAGAGGTTCAGAAATTATGTAAATATTATGTGATTCATACCTGAACAATTCATCAAGAAATGAAAAAAAAATACTTCTGATATCACCGATTTTTGAAATACAATAAAATGAACAATTTACGACATACTTGGTGCTCTTTTTTAAAACTGAAGACGATCGCAAAGAATTGCAGCCTCGTCGCACAATTTCAAGCCACTCATTCCAGTTTCTAAATCATTCAACGTATATATTTTATTTTAATTTTTCTCCGTGCGAAAAAATAATATTAAAAGCACGTTCGAATGAGCGTTGCGTTCGCCGGCAGCGGCGCGGCGCAGATCGCGGACGGCGACGGTGACGTTGATGGAGTAATGACTCGATCTCGAGCGCGTGTCACTCGTTCGCGTTACATTTCTCTTCGTGCCTCGCGGATCTCGGCGAGCTCGGTACGTGCGCGCGCGCGTGCGTGCGGCAAAACCGGCGGAAAAATCTGTTCTCGTTATTTATGAATTTGCGGCGAAAGACGGGGTAATAAAAAAAAAGAAAAAAAGACGAAAAAAAAAAAACAAGCGAACGGGACGAGAGAAGTATTTGCGAACACGACACGATAATTTGTTTATCTCCATCCCGGGGGTCTCCGTTGCACCTCGGAGGTTTTCGCGCGCGCGGGAAGATAAAATATATCGTTGCTCCGTGCTCCGGGAGAGCAGCGACTCGGTGTCTTTTTATTTATTTTTTCTTCTTTTTTTTCTCGCGACAATTCGCGATGTCCAGTCACGTTCGCCTCGCAGCACACGTGCTGCTCGGCGGCGCCGTTGACGACGAGACGACGATGCGGCGGGGGGCGGCGGCGGCGGCGGCGGCCGCCGAGAGCGAACGACGTCGTGGAGAGTCGCTCGCGCGCGCTCGGAGCGAGAAAGACGCCCAAGCCACACCTGGCTGACGTCACGCCGAACGGTATAACGATGGTATTTCATAATAACGAGACTCGTTCGCGCGCGCCCGCGCGCGGATGAATGGAAGCAGTTTTGCGGCAGCGAGGCAGGCGAGAGCGAAGGAGAAAACGTCGTTCGGCCGCCCGAGCCGCCCGGAGACAAGTCCGAGAGCGGACGCGCGGGAGCGCCGACCGAGAGAGTCCCGAGGCAGTGAACGCGCGCACGGTGCCCCGGCCGTACGGGGGGCTTATTTCACTCTCGTGGGCAATAAAGAAATTAAAAAGACATGAAACCCGACACCTTGTGTATTATTTCTCTCGAGCCTCCTGACTCGCGGCTATATCACGACTCGCGGAAAATAAAAACGTCACTTCGTACTTCTTCATGTGTCATTATAATACGCTAAAACAAGAGACTTAAAAAAAATTCATCGAAACCGATAACGTTTTTTCGTTTAACGACATTCAACCAAAAACTCTAGTCCTATAAAAAAACGTTTAATTTCATTTCAATCAATTGCATTGTCCCAAATAAATTCGTCTATTGGAGTGAATAAAAAAAATAAAAAAGAACAATAATAATAATAATAATAATAATAATAATAATAATAATAATAATAATAATAATAAACAGTACGTCACAGATTTCAATAATGTTTTCGTGAGTACAAAAAAAAAGGAAACGGAAAATAATAATAATAATTCGCCATTGGTTGCAGTAATTTTTTTCCTGAGTATGCGTCGTGCGCTCCGTAGGAAAACGCAATGCGTCGTGGGACCGACTGATAATTGTTTCTCGAAATTCATTAGAACTTCATTATCATTTCGCGAAAGTATGGCGAAGTTTAATTGCCCCCGCTGGCAAATGGTATATACATATTTAGCGCGTTTTGAAGAAAAACCCTTGGCTCAGCACGCTCGGCGCGCTCGTTTCGTGCGCGGTTATCGTGTGTCGCGCCGCTCGCGTTGCACGTGCGGATTTAGCGGCGCGCGGACTATCGTGCGACCCGCACGAGTCCGCGAGTCTCTTTCCCTGTATTCGCGTGTGCGAGCAGCCCAGGTAGGTGGGACGTACGTAATGCCGAGGAAATAAACGCGATATCTCAGGTCGCGAGTCGTACGTGCCGAGTGCTCAAGGATTTGGAATTCTCCGCGGCTTCGCGGGGTCCCCCCGCGTTTCGCGTGTCCCTCCTTTATTCCCGAGCTGCGCGCCGCGTGTCGCGTATATCGGCGCGGACGAAGGTGATCGACGCGCGCGAGCGCGCGGATAACGCGCTCGCTCGCTCGCCGGCCCGTCCGGTGATTGTAATAACGCCTCCGTGGAGCGGACCGAGCGACCAGTCATAAACATGCTCCGTTTGTACCGTTTTGTAACGACGCCTGGCGAACGCGAGCGCATTATAAGCTCATAATGCTCTTTGGATACGTCCGGTCTCTCTCTCTAACCTTCGAGAAATCTCGTAACACCGGCTGTGTTTCCACTTTCTCTCTGTGTGCGCGGTGTCCCTTTATCCTTCGACGGTCGCGTTTGCCCCGACGCCGCCTGCGGCCTCTTCCTTCCTCGATATAATCACGGTTTTCAGGGATGAAGGAAACCCGGGTTTGGGAATTGAGGGGCGGATGCGACTTTTGACGTTTCCCCGGTGGAACAATTTTTCACTGAACTTTTACATCTTTTTTAAAATGTCTTCGATTAGAATGATTGCTTTTTTATAATAACTAGGATAATCACACGCGCTGGCGCGCGTGCCTGCATTTTTTTCGCCAAAATCGAACGCAGATTTTTTGTTCTTCAAAATATCGACTTTGAACCTATACCATCGTTCTCAAGTCGCATATTCTACCCCCGAAAACACTGGTTACTAATCTTTTTTAGTCGGTTTTGAAAAAAATATTTTTTTGGCGACGATTTTTTTTTTAGAAATCGTAGATCCGGCTCCGGATCGAAAATCGCCAAGATCGGCCTCGGACCTTTTTTTTAATTTTTTTTATTTTTAAATATAACCTACAATAGGCTAATCATTTTTGCGCTGCTGCACTCTTATAAAGCTTTAAAACAGAGGTTTTACTCTGAGGTTAGGTTACTGCTTCGCTTATATCAAAATTGTGACAAACTGTCAAATTTCGCGCTATTAAACAACTTCTGCCGGTCGTCACGGTCCACGACCAATCAGAGCCTGAATAAATCGACAAAATGGTCACATTGGCGCGAATTACGTACGTTTTAATAGAAGATAGCAATTAAATAAATATTTTTCGTAACTCATCCCTCTATATCGTGTTTGCACTTTTTGAAAAATATTTTTTTACCTTAACAAACTTAAAGTCAGTAAAAGACACAATTTTCGCGGAAAATAAATAATTACATTCTTCACAAATCTCGCCCTCGTTACAGTTTTTACCTACGTAAAAAAAAAAAAAATTCCCGTTAACTTCTGACGAAAATAAATTGACGAGTCACGATCGTCAAGGCACAACAATCTCGCGTGATGGGCCCTTTTCTCGATGAGCCTCAATCGCCCGTTCCCTCCTTAATTTATCTTACTCTGTGAGAGTTACGTGTCGGGGGGGCAAGAGACGCGCTCGCGTAGTACACGAGAACGAGGGATGGGATACACATTCGACGAGCGCGAAGGAGGGAAACGTCGAGAGATTTTTATCTCATCTCGTCGGCTAATACGCGTTCGTTAGGGCGCACGAAGAGAGCTCGGCGGAACACCCACTCACTCTCGGACTCTTAATTGGTGGCCTTAGATCCCGGGAGGCCAATAAACGTGCTCTTACGGATTCATAAAACGGTTTAATGCGCCTCGGGAGCCGCGCTCGACGTGGCCACCCTCGAGCGACGCGCTCCGCGCGTTCCTGCAATATGCAGATACGCCCGACCGTCGGCCTTCGTCGTATATATTCCCGCTCGCTATCTCGCGACGCCACAAACACTTACGTGGAAAATATTTATCCGGTTAATCGATCGAGACTTATAGAAGCCATTCGCAATATCTGTTTCAGCAATTAGTGTCGTAAAAACATTTTATATTCGGTTTTCTTTTTTTTTTTTTTGCTTCACTGGCATTTTGCACTTTTCGCTCTCTTCGCAGCTTCGCGACCTGTGACGTAGCCAAAAACACGTTTAACTCCATTCAAGTGGATCGTGTAATCGAATTTCACGTTACTCCGGGCATGAATGAGGCCGCCCAACGAGCCTCGAGGGATGATTCGCGAAAGCCTGCAATATGCAGATACGCTCGTCGTCGGCCTCTTCGTGAACTCCCGGCTCGGTGTCTACGACGCCGCAAACACTTGCGTGGAAAATACTTATCCGGTTAATCGATCGAGGCTGGAAGCAATCCGCAATGTCTGTTTTAGAAATTACTGTCGTAAAAACGTTTTTTTAAATCTCTTTTTTCGTTAGTTCCACAAGCATAGAGAGAAAAATATTGATGGAGTAACATGAAAAGTTATGCTACGGCAGCTAACAATTTTCTGTGGTAGCAAAACGTTTTGTGGCAACAACCAAAAATTCGTTAATACAGCAAAAGATTTGTCATCATTCCCTGATTATTTTTCTGCGTACACGTTTCACTCTCACGATTTTCTATTCACGTTTTTATCTCTCCCATCTTCGCTGATGGAAAATCTGTGGTGTTACGTACGGCTCGTGACAAGCACTGACCTGGCCCTGGCAGGGCTACCGTAGTCATGATCCGTGCCTGACTCGGACCGGGTAAACGCTGTACATTTTTCACCATGATCGTACCCAAAAACACGTGCGATTCCATTAAAATGAGTCGTCTAATCGAATTTCACGTTACTCCGAGTACGAATGAGGCCGCGTAACGAGCCTCGAGGGAAGATTTCCGAAAGCCTTTGACACGACCGGAAGGGGACGCATTAACGACTCGCTAATTGCTGTTAAATGATAATTGGTCGGTCGGCGTAAGCATAACCACGCCCCGTTCACATTTTCCGCTGTGCTTATAATATTTTATTCGTACTTATATATCTTAATCGTTTATTAATGAATCCTCTTAGACGCGACCCCGATGCCTTGAGGTTATTAATTTATCGCCAGTTCCTTTGACCGTTTGGCCGTTAACGCGGTAGCGTAACAAGTGACCCCTCGCAGCTTTTGTGCACCGTCGCCCGACATTTTATTTTCACCCGAGCGATTTTCCGCGAGGTCGTTAATGACCTCGACGATAATTGAGGATCCCACTTCCCGGCGGGAAGATTTAGTGGGGCGAAAGACACACACACACACACACACAGGATACGTCGCTCCCTCGATTTTTGTACCTTTTCCCTGGCGTCACGGAAAGTGGGAGATTGGCGAGCGCGACTCGAGCGACTCGAACGAAATTGGACGTCGACGATGGAGGAGGAGGAGGAGGAAGAGGAGGAGGAGGAGGAGGACGACGAGTCGGACTCTGCAGTAGCGCGGACGGAAAAAGACAGCGAAAGAGTGTGGAAGGTTACATGGGAAGAGCGGAACCGGCGGGACGGAGCAAAGAGAGCGGGGGGCCAAAGGGGCGGAGGAGGGGGGGGGGGTCAGGGGGGGGGGGAAATAAAAAAGGTTTATGGTTGTTTCGGGTGCTCTATCTTTAGGATCCACATATCATGGCGTCCGCGTTTTCCTCGACGCTTGCGCGCGGTCTCCCGGTCGACCTCCGGTTTCGGACCCCCGACAGAACGACTGAGTTATTTCACGGTTAAAATAGTCGGCGAGTCTCTCTCTCTCTCCTCTTCCTTCTGGGCAAAGGCCGCGCGACGACGACGACGACGACAACGCGACGCGGGACGCAAAGAAAACCCGGGAGCGCGCGATGGGATGTGCGAAGCGAGGAGCGACAGACTCTTCGTTTTCTCGTCTTCTTCTTCCTCTTCCCTCGCTCTTTATTCGCCCCCCTCGGCGGCTTCGGGTCGTCTTCGTCGATTAGTTCGTAAATCTGTCGGCCTTGGGAGACACAGCGGAGTCAATAATCCAAAGCCGAGATAACAGATTGTCGATTAGCATTTTATATCCCTCGGTATTAGTGGCACAGTTTGTGTTCTTCGGTTCTTCGCAGTGAACGTCTTTTTTTGTTTCGTCATTTTTATTTCACTGTTTTCGTTTAACATTTTTTTTGTTGCTGCTAGAAATTGCAACCACCACCGAAATTATCTTGAGACTCAAAGTCAAGTCAATCTGTCAATGATAATTGTTAGAAAAAATTAATAAAATTTAATATTATTTGTTTCGTGATATAGTTGAATCATCCCGAAATGTGGATAAATTAATCACACCAAAATCACTCGCTGCTCTCCTGGACAGCTAAACAAATGGTTTCTCATCAATAATAAATTCGACGTCCATCCGCTTCTGCCGAAACTCAACCTTCGGCAATGAGATTTTCGCGTCGAGGTCAATTTCACACATGTATCTCGCAATGAAAACAATTGCAATCCGCTTGGGCCTTCTATACAAAGTCGACCGTCGGGGGGGTCTTGCGTCTTGCGTTCGGATTTCACCTCGAGCATCGCGTCGCAATCGTCACGTTTTCCGGTGTGTCCGACGGTTTCAGGAACTGAAACATCGCCGAGATTCCGCGAATTATATTCCACACTTTGTGTGTTTTATATGCGTGCTATACGCGTGTCCGACGTACACGCGGACAATACGAAGAAGCTATCATCCGGTATTAATGTGTGCCGTACGCGGCTACGTCCGCGAGCGCGTCCTACGTGCTCTCGACTATTTACGTACTTATGTCATTTGCGAGCGTTAGCATTCTCCCCGGTATATTTTTACGCATTACGTATTCCCGCGAAGCAACGAGCTCGACACCGCGAGCCAGCATTTGTACGAACATACGCGCTATTATATACGTATAATTCGCTTGGGTTATGTGCCGTGTAATTGCGGGGAATATGGACCGGTGCGCCACGTCGGACCAGTGCGTAACGATCCACCTGGGGAGCCTTAAAAATCCGCAACTTCGCACCTCTCACTTGTATCGATGTCAGTGAGGCAACTTAGGTGTTAAATCGTATTCACTACACAAGACTTGACGGAACGTTGCCCGAGTTTTCGTGTTTTCCAATCACAAAATCTATTTATTTTACTATTGAAAGAGGCGAAAATTCACATTAAAAAATCGATCCAATACATATTTTTTATATAAACAGTAATTTTTAGGTGGTCCATATTAATCAGATTTTAATCACGATCCATATTACGAAGCTCTGAGAAAATTGCTGCTTTAATTCGCGCGCGGCGTTAGTGAAAAAGAATCTTATCAAATATTTCAATGCCCGGTCTTGATAATGTCGTAAGTGAGATTCGTGGCTCGAAGTACGAAATACAATCCACAACTTTTAAGTGGTCCATATTCCGCGGATTTGCGTTGTACACATCAACCGATATTCGTGTTTCTTCGACTGCGTCCCCTCCTCGTTTATGCGCGAGAGCAGCACGAAGTGCGTATGCACATCTACACGTACACAACGAATACTCGAGCGCGCGTGTGCGTTCGACACTCGAGCGCGGAGACGCAGGGCGAGAGCGAGACAGCCTCCCGCTAGCTATTACAACAATACGCGCAACCCCCGTTCGATGATGCGCGTAAAAAAACGTACAGTCGAGTCGCTGGGTTTGTACACGCGAGAGGAATCGCGACATGAATGAGTTTCCAAGGCTGAGGCTGGGTTGACGTGTGAGAAGCGACTGGCGGCGGGGCGAGGGGAGACGGGGGGGGGGGGAGATTTTGGCAAGCGGCAGAGCTGAGCGATGAACCGAGAGATTTCCGTTCGCCCCCCCCCCCCCCCCCCTCCCGTCTCCCCCGCGACAATTTCCTTCGCTGGCTCGTGGCTCTGTCTTCCAAGATTCGATTAACACTCCCCCTCCCCCCACTTTTGGCTCTCGCCGTGAATCATGATTCAGTGTATTTTACGTTCCGATCGCCCTCGAGGCGTTAGTCACACTCGACCCCGCGGCATCGAGATCCGATTGTAACGCGAATTTTCGCCGCGGCGAACCAGGAAACAGGAAACATGTCAATTGTGTGACTTAAAAACTGATGGGGGTCTCTCGTTGCTCGCTGCAGAGCGCGCGAGGGAGGTGGAGGTGGCGCGCGCGGAGCGGCGTAGGTTTAATTCCCGGTTTGGTGAGCATTACGCCCAAGCATGATTCCTCGGCTAATACCTCGCCCGAGTGTATTCATCGCGAGCTGCTACACCGGGAAACGATTTTCCCCCCGGGATTATCGAGAGAGCGCAGAACGCGAATCCCGCTCGCTGAACGCGCCGAGCACAAACCGGTGAACCGGTCGCGGCGTCGCGGGTCTCGGGTCTCGTGTGCACCGCGCGCGGCCTGCTTGCTATATACGACTATATAATACCTGTAAACCGAGGCAAAGATCGCGGTGTCTCTCTCGCTCTCTCGCTCTGCGCGAATATATTCAAATCCCGGTGTCTGTATAAACCGGCGAGTTTCGCCCACGCGTCGAAACGCCCACGATCGCTCGCTCGCTCGCTGCGTCTCTGGACGGTTTAACGTTGCCGGGGTTTAGCAGTCGCGAGCCGAGCTCGGCGAAAACGCAATTTGCGATAATCAACCTCTCCGGCCGTACGACGCGCGGCCGGTGGTTTCGGTCGCGAGCGCGCGCCGAACGATCGAGCACAACGAATATGTCTGCCCGCCGCAATGTTGCGCCCAATTACTCGCGGCTGCACCGCCGCTGGATCATCGAAACGCCCCCCGCCTCGTCGCACTCCCGCGCCGTTTATCCGACGATCGGACCGCGCGGGCCTGACCGGAGCCCCCAAACCCCCCGCTTCGCATTGTAGATGAGGAGCTAGAGTCGATATAGCTCGTTATGCCGCGGCGAAACTGCTCGACACTTCCGGAAATTAAAGAGGACTTGAGCGCCGCCGCCGCGTTCGGTGTGTAACAAGATTGAAGGCTAAATCTTGTGCTGAATTTTCTGGCGAGCAAGATTTTAATGCTCGAGGGGGGGACAAGCGAAATTCGGGATTGAGGACTGCGGCTGAATGGGGATTTACATTTTATTTTAGTTGTTTACGAGACAAGTCGGCTGTACTTAAGGATTTAGAACTTTCGATTGCGTTCAGGGATACTCAGAGTCTCTGTGGTCGATTCGCGCGGGCGAGTTTAAACGGTCCATAAATTCGCAGGAGAGATTTTCTTATCTGTGATAAAGAGGCCATTCGCTGTATTACGATTCGCTTTTCAGTTCTATTATTTTTCCGTCTCCGGGCGCGCGAAGACCCGGAGAAACTTCTTACACGACGAGGAATAATTGTAACGGTGTTCGCGATACACGTAATGTATAATGACACACAGAGAGGATTTGCCGACCGATGCGAGATATTATTATCGTTTTTATCGTTATGGAGCGAGCCCAAGGGAGAGGGAGAGAAAGAGAGAGTGACTTGGAAGTGCGCCAGAAAGAGTGCGAAACGGACGAGCGAGCGGGGTCCGCGTGGGCGTTATATATACACACACGTGGAATAGGCGAAAAGGCGTTAACTCTCGGGTTCTCGCGGCGCGTCGAAACTTTTCGCTCCTTCTCGTTCTCTCGTTATTACATACACCACGCTGTGTCCGCTCGTTTCGCCGTCTCTGTCTCGCGGGACCCGGTTTCTCGCGTTTCTCGCGCGCTCCACGTGCGAGGGGGGCAAAAAAAAAAAAAAGAAAAAATAATCATCGGCATAGGAGGGGTTTTCGTTCATGCCAACTAACAGGCACGTAACGCCGTGTATACAGATATACACGGGGAACACGCATACTCGTAAAAGTCGTCGAGGTGATTGATTAACTTCGGAAACTCCGGGCGATCGGTTATCCAATCGGCTCCGGACTGTTTATTATCGTTCCCGCTCCCCGCGAACAAAACTCGTTGATATTTGCATGCAATAAGTCCGGCCAATCCGGCGATAATAACGACAATATTCCGTGTACAATTTCGCGCGTGTCTAACCAGAAATGTTTTCTTTTTTGTTGCAGGTAAGTCAGACCGAGGAATCGATCACTTTTCGTCACAGAGCGGGCGGAACGATTAGGGCGAACCCTCGATGCGTTCGACGATCGCGTCAGGTCATCGCTGAACGCGAGGGAGGAATTACGGTTTTCGGGCGGCGACGACCAAAACATCTGCGAGGCTGCGATTCGAGCTACACTTGCTAGGAACATCACACGTGGCTCATAAACGAGAAATCATTTGACGACGTGATCGTTGAATGGCCATAAGCGCCAGAGGCACGATAATAGTCGGGGAGGTTCGACCTGTCGGTCGGCTCGTCTCGTTTACTCAACCGGAAGACTAACCTCGCTCAACTCTCGGCCACTCGAATGCGCGCCGTGCGTAGCAGAAGCACCGCGGAGAGTTGTTGTTTGGTCGCGAGTGAGAAAGCAGGAGGAAGAGGGTGAGAGAGAGAGAGAGAGAGAGAAAGAAAGAGGAACGGGAGATCTTTAATGGAACGCGTATACCATTAAACCCCAGGTGCGTGTTTCCGAGAGCCGAATCTCGGTCGTGGCCACTCGTCTCTCGATCCTCCTCGGCGGCTTCTCGCTCGCTCGTTCCTGCAGGGGCGACCGCGACCGGCGACGTGGCGGACTCCACTTCTAGGCAGAGGGCAATAAATCTTGCGGAAGATTCTCCGCTCAGGTAGAATCTAGCGTGGGATCGAGCGAGACCCGCCGCTGGATATATCCCTGGAGACGTAGTGAGTGGTCTCTCTCTCTCTCTCGCTCTCTGCCGATCGGGGATCCCTGGTGCGTCGGGACGACACACCGAGCGACGAGGAGAAGTTCGAAAGTTACCGTTGAGCGGTCGGACCCCTCGATGTGACTCACAGAGTCGCCACGAGGCTGAATTCGCTCACGAATACTTTCAGGACTTTCCTCCTCGTGTCTCCTGGGAACCTGCAGGGGAAAACGAAAGGTCTTCTCCGGATGTCTCCGCTGACAGTGTCGTTAGTTTTCTACCTTATTTATGATATATTGTCACGGGCAAACTGGGCGTTCTTGGTGAGATTTTGCATGCCATTAAATTTTCTTTACATTTTTTTGCTTCCTCATAGAGGAAGCTTTGTTTTCGTGAAAATTTTTTTTTTCGAGATTTTCATGTTAACATACTTAGAATCACCTAAAACGTCGAGAAAAGTGGTCTAGAAAATATGTCTGTATGTGTGTATGTGTGTGTGTGTGTGTGTGTGTGTGTGTGTGTGTGTGTGTGTGTGTGTGTGTGTGTGTGTGTGTGTGTGTGTGTGTGTGTGTGTGTGTGTGTGTGTGTGTGTATGTATGTATGGTCCAGGCACCGAACATTCAATTGTTCATAACTCAGGAATGGCATGGTGGATCGAGCTAAAAATTGGCACGGAAGTAGAGTATTAAATCCTCTGTAATTCACATTTTTTTAAAATTAAATATATCCATGTATACAAATTTTATCGAATTTTTAATTTTTCAAAAAAATGGCGTGAACGCTCTAACTTTCGTAAAAGTTCGACGACTCAGCTATATACTTCATCATAAATAAAGACACGTTCAATGTTGTTTGGTATTGAATTTCAGCGAAATCGGTAAAGCGGTTCCGGTTTTATAGAATTTTGAATTTTTCGAAAAAAATAAATTTTGCTCTATATCACGTCGAATCTCATCAACTGAACCAAAATATTAAACAGTCAAAAAATAACATACAGCGTTGCCACGTATAAAATTTGGTGACGATTGGTAAAGTCGTTCGGATTTTACGCTGTTATGCATTTTTGAAAAAATTAAGATTTTCGCTGTAACTTATAGAAAAGTTATTAAAGTAAGTCAAAACTTTGTATCTAATCAAAATTAGATGTAACGGTGTTTGTAACGGAGTTTTTTTGTTCAAATTTAAAAAAAAGTGCAAAGATTTGTTCAAATTAAAAAAAAGTTGCAAAGTAGAACTTTGCACACTGCTTCCTCATTAATTCCCCTTTTTCACAAAGCTTCCTCTATGAGGAAGCCAAAGTTAATAAATAAGCTTCTTCATAGAGGTGGCTTTGTGAAAAAGGGGAATTAATGAGGAAGCAGTGTGCAAAGTTCTACTTTGCAACTTTTTTTATAATTTTACTAGCCACTGATATTTGAGTTGCAGGATTTTTCGAATGAGATGTTTTCCTTTCCGAAGAGCGACGAGCTACGAATTCTCGAGGGAGCTTGTGACGTGCCGAGATGATTCGATATCTTCGCCGGGTGGATATATCTCATCGAAGATCCTCGCAAATGATCTCCTGGTCGTCGTCCTCACCGGCGAGGACAGCGCGCGACCCGGTCTGTCTCGTCCTCGTACCTCGCAGTCCGATCTTTCTCGACGGGTGAAAGCGGACGATCCATCACGTTTCGCCCCGACGTCTGACTGTAGTTTCGTGGACGCCACCGTCCCCGGTCGTCGACGCGCCGACGCTTTTCTCCGTCTCTCTTTACATCTTCAATCTTGCTTTCCGTCCGCTTCGCTTCTCGATTCCCCCCACCTCGCTTTTCTCCCTCGCACGCCTCGTTTTTCGACCCACCCCTTTTCGCCTCTGCGATCGACGGGGAGAAAAGACGATTGATGAGTTTTCTTTCGGATCGACTGTCTTTCCTTTCTCGATCCACTGTCATCAGTTCCACGCGGACGAAAATGGCTCTATAATACTCTCCGAATTTCGCGTAAAAATACCAAAAGTTCGCTGCAATCTCGTGCGACAAATTCGCTAATAAAGCCCTGAAATTTCGTGGCGTAAAATTATGATGAACGATTTTTCTCTCACTTTTGAAATATTTCAGTGAACAGACTTTCTTTAAATTTGTCCTAATGACTGTTGAAAATTTAAAATCTCCCGGAACGGTGCACCAATTTCTTTCGGTCCCTGTGAAATCCCGGAGGCTCCAGGTCGCCGAAAATGTTCCCACGGTAATTTCACGCGGGATAAGCGACATTTTCGGCAGCCATCCAATTTTCTTCCGAACGCCAATGGTAGAATTTCGTGGTCGTTATACGTATGCGTAGTCGGACGGTGAAAACGAGAGAGAACGAGAGGGAGAGAGAGAGAAAGAGAGAGAGGCCAGCGTGTAATTCCGTTTAATCGAGCCGCGCGCGCCCGGGAGCAGCTCGCCCGGCTGGAGGCCCCGTGGCGTTCCGGGGCGGTTTTCGAAGAGATCTCGCGGAGAATCGCCGGGTCCGCGCACGGGAAAAACGTTGCCGACGAAGTGTCCCCGAGAATAGCCGATGTTTTGTCTCCCACTGGACGAGCGACGACGCCGAGGTGCGCGCGCGAGAAAGAAGAGACGACAGAGTTCCTCGCAAGCCGGGCGCAGTCAGAACGTGAATAAAAAAAAATAAAAAAAAAGATAAAGCAAAAAAAAGCAAAGGGAGCAAGAAGACTCGGTGGGAAGCTGCGCGACTGAAACGACGGCGACGACGTTGTCGTCGTCGTTGTTTCAGTCCTCGAGGCCGAGGCGGACCGTTCTGCTCATTGACCTGCGTATAGATCTCACTCTTTCTCTCGTTCTCGGCCTCTTCTGTGTCGTATTTTTCTTCGGATCACCGGCGCCCGCGGTCTCTCCTCAAACAAAGCAATTCGCCGGGCGTAGATCGAGATCGGATTGAAATAAGAGAGGGTGAAAGCGGGAGCCCGGAGAGAGGAGAAGAAGGATCGAGAGATGAAGAAGAAGAAAAAAAAAACAGTGGGAGAAAAAGAGAAGAAGAAGAAAAATGGAAGGCGAGAAGTAAATCTCGAATGATGATCGCGATGGGTTCGTGGGAAGTCTCGACAGTTACGGTCTCTCTCCCGCTCCCGAGGCGGCGTCGAAGCCACGTTGGGGCGGCTATATCGGGATCCTTTAAAAGCGCTCGCGCATAAGATTACACGGGCAACGGTCGCGCGCGGCGTAACATGTATCCGTCAAGTTCGCATTTCGAATTGGCGATAATCGCGGCGAGAGATTGAGGAATGTCCCACGAAAAACTCGTTGACCTTCTATTGTTCGTCCTCGTGAGAGAAAAAAAACCGTAGTCCCCCCCGTGAAATATATAGACGCCGAAGATACTAAATAGTGTAATTTATAAGAATCCACGAGGAGCGAGCGCCTCGCGGCCGATATAAGTATAGACGGCAGAAGACGAAACCACCGCGAGCGGATTCTCCGCGACTTCGCGGCGTCGGCGACCTTTCGAGCTATCCGCATCTCGCTGGACCATCTAAATGTCATTGGGATAACCGCACGCGGACTCGGCCGAGCGCCTCGTGTCCCCCAGCGTCTTATTCAAAATTCCGCATATTTATCGCGTGGAATAAATCGACGAATTAATTTCTACGCTCCGATGAAAATCACGAAATCGTTTCTTTTTTTTTGTTTTTTCTTCCAACAGTTGAGACACGAAAGAAACGAATGAATCGTGGATAATTACGGATATAATCGTCGCACTCCAGGGGAAGCGTGTAAAAATGTTCGTGCCATTTTTTTATGTCCCCGGGACCATCGGGGGCGGCCGGCAGCCCGGGCAGAAAAAATTCTGTCTCTACTGTGCCGCCCGCTTTCCGTGTGTCTGTCTCTCCGTCCGTGTGCGCGCCTTCCAGCCGCGGAATTACGCGCGGAGAGCCCTGCGGGGCCACTGGCGTAACTTTATGCGCGCAATCGTCCTCGTTACACGAGCGCAAAAGGGAGCGCGCGCGCGGGAGGTAGTGAGAAAAGCGGGGATTGTACAGCGAGAGCATTCTGCACGAGCGTGTACACGAATAGTGCCTATATTATGCGTGTAGCGCAGGCGGCTAACCGTGCGGGGGGAGATCCGAGGCCCAGAAGCCTCGCCCGGCCAGGATTACGCTCGTCTGCTCCGTTTGCCAATTTAATTCCTCCATCTCCGTTCTCTCTCTATCTCTCTTTTCCCGTCGATGCCCATAGTTACCACCCGACTTTCCCGCCAAAAATCACGATGCTAATGCGGCTGACATTATTTTTTCATTGAATCGTTTCTCTCCCGTTTTTATTTTTTTTTTATCTCTCCATTGTGTTTACCGATTGTTTTCATTGCTCTACGCGTTTATATATACATATATATACACGTGTGGACGTCGTTGGCGCCGCGGGGGGACGCAACGAAGGAATAATGTAATTCCAGCTTCTCGCGCAATGTTTGCACTGCAACGAGTTACATTGTGCGGCCGCGGGGTTTGCGGCTTGTGAGAAACGGGACGAATATGCGGCGCGCACAAACAGACGCACCAGCCGCTGTGTTCGTTCGCACACGGAGCGCGCGGAAACCATTGAAACCATTGCGCTACTCATTTTCCTTGCTACGCTGTGTCTCGGTTTCTCCCTCTCTCTCTCTCTCTCTCTCACTCTCTGCCTCTTCCTCCTTCTTGTTTCTCCTCGGGCTGACGCACTTTTGCCTCTGTGTTGAGACACGACAACGAACTAAGCCGCTCCGGGCGCTGCCTCGCTGCCTCGGGACTCTAGCATCCCTGGAATTTTTCCTTTGCGCTCATGAGACTTAAGGTTTTTTACTCGCCCTCGGGGGGCCTTCTGCTTTGCTCCCTTTACCGACTCATTCCGCGCGGTTTAATTATCTCGTACGTGCTCGAGGCAAAAGACGCGCGACGGTCTCGTTTCCGCGCGGCGCTCGGCGGGAACCGGCGGAAGGAACTGACGATGAGAATTTACGCGGGGTCGCTTCCATTAAACGCGGCTCCCGGATGATTATAACACTTGCGCGAGGAAAATATTAATTCACCTTTAACAAATTAACCGGGATAAACGCCCGGTTGGATCTGGCTCGTATTAGCATTCTTAAAAGGCTTTAGCGGACGTTCCGACGAATACTCAACAGAAGTCGAGGATAGATAGATAACAGCGAAGGACATTTAAAATTACACTTTTTTTCGAAGCTTCTGACGGGATTTTTATTTTTATTTTAGTCAAACAATCCTGGTAAATAATTTGAAATTGCTCGGGCCCTAATTAGGGCCATATTAGCCTGGCCAGGGCCTGAGATGTAACGCCACTTATTTTTTTACCACCTTAGCAGCGAATTCGTTATCCGTTATTACTTATTAGTACTACAAATTTATGAATAATGAAAAACAATTCAGATGACTATTATTATTATTAGTATCCTCAGATAATTTCCCGGCGAGATTGAGTATCCTCGGTCATAAAAATCAGTCAAATAATCCTAGTAAATAATTTGTAATTGCTCGGGCCCCAATTAGAGCCATATTACACTGGCCAGGGTCTGAGATGTAACGCCACTCATTTTTTTTTTACCACCTTAGGAGCGAATTTGTTATCCGTTATTACTTATTAGTACTACAAATTTATGAATAATGAAAAAGAATTCAGATAACTATTATTATTATTATTATCCTCAGATAATTTCGCGCCGAGATTGAGTATCCTCGGTCATAAAAATTAGCGTGTAAAATCATTGGAGCGAGGCCACAGGGTCGACAAACAGAGTGGACAATATCGCGCGATAAAAATACACGAGATGAGCCTCGTCCTCGTTAGACGTATCGGCGTCGGTGGTGGCAATCTCGAGAGACTCTCACGAGACTCGATCGCGACTCACTCCGCGTGCGCATTGTACACATTGACGCGGGTCAGCGACGGGGGAGTCCGATATATCGCGCTGCTCGAACGGGGGATGCGTATCTCGTGACCGGCGGGGCCGCGCGCTACGTATATCGGAAACCGTACTTACACCGCGAGCTTGTAGCGCGCGATCGAATGAGGTGCGTGAAACAATGCGCCACAAAACGGACGGCGCCATCGCGTCGCCGTCGTCGCTGTCGTCGACGCCGCGTCCACCTCGCGTCCCCTCCTCTCGCTCTCGTTCCCTTTGCGCTGCCCCAACTGGCGCTTGAAAATTCAATCCGCCTGACGTCTCTCACCCGTTCGTTCGTTCTTTATCTCTCGGTTTCGCCGTTAACGTCGCCTTTGGCGCACCGCGGCGAAATATACCTGCTTGCCATTTGCCTGGGAAAGTATAATTAGCAATTAACGATAAACGTCGTAGTTTCTGCCTGGAGGAAAAAAATATCCTCGTTAAATAGTGCATTCTACGCTATAGAATCGTCCTCAGTTCCTTGTCTATATTTTATTTTTGGGTCTATATCTCTACCTCTTAGGCCCATGCCGGGTCACCATTGCCTTGGCTAGGGCCCGACCAGTTCCTAATTTCCGGGCCGGATGTAACTTTACAATATTTTTTTTACGACGTCACCCTCACTTGTTTTGGATCGTCCCAACTGAATCTTGAAAATTGAATCCAGCAGCCGTCATCTGACCCTTTCGATGATTTTTTACCTTCACAGTTTTGATATTAACGTCACGCACGCAGGTGAAATACCCGCTCGCATTTTCCCGAGAAAGTATAATTGGTAATTAACGACAGACATTGTGGTTTCTGCCTGGAAGAAAAAGAAGTCTCAATAAACAGCGCGTTCGACATGATAGAATCATCTTCGGTTTCTTGTCTGTATCTCACATCTTGATCTGTTTCCAGAGCTCTTAAGGGGCAGAAGAATAATACAGAAGAAGAGAAGCCGGGGAGGAGGAGAAAAGAAAAACGAACGCGGTGGCAACAAGTAGATTTCCCCGCAGTGACAGTCGGGACGATCCGGTGCA
Organism: Pimpla rufipes; assembly: GCA_963932165.1. Taxonomy (NCBI): domain Eukaryota; kingdom Metazoa; phylum Arthropoda; class Insecta; order Hymenoptera; family Ichneumonidae; genus Pimpla; species Pimpla rufipes. The sequence goes on from OZ010635.1 coordinate 16,057,942, forward strand.
CGATCTCTCATATCGAAGATCGATCTCGTGGCGAAGGCGGCGATCCGGTTGCCGCGCGTTGCACTCGGCGAGCGCGAGCGGGGTTCCCGATTCCCAGCGGCATCGGCAGAAGCAGCGACGGCCGGGAGAGACCCCCTCGCCCCCTGTGGCGCCACCGATATCTCGACCCACATTCGATACGGTCACGTACCGAGATCTCATACGAGAAAGAGAGCGACGTGTACGAATGAGAAGAAGAAGGAGAAACAGAAGAAGAAAGAGAAGAGAGAAAAAATAATAATAACAAAAATAATTGAAAAAAAAACCAAGTCGAAAGACAGAGAAGGAAAAGCAATGTGCAGCCTCAGCTTCCCCGACGAAACAAGACGAAAAAAAACAAGAACGTAAAAAAAAATCGATAACGACTCATAAAAAAAGGAGGCTACAACGGGGCAACATAAGAGGCGAACACCCGGTACATGAAGCGGCGAGTCGGTCTCTCCAACGACAAAGTGACAATCGACGATGCGCTCGCGCGCGGTACGGTCTTTGGGTTCTGTGATTCGACGACTGCGTCGAGACGCCGGTACCGCGGGGCACGAGGGAACGAGCGAGGGGAGAGAGAGAGAGAAAGCGACAGAGCGACAGAGCGAGAGAACGCGAACCGTGGAACAGAACGAGCGAGTGGCCGAGGGTCAGTGCGAGAAGGAGGAGCGCAAGAGTCACGAGGAGAGAGCTCGTCGCGCGGCCGGCGAGCCTCCTCGCCTCTCTCGCTGCTCCGCGGTGGTAACTCGCATCGGCGCGAGAAGCGAGAGGTGAGCAGCGGGGGGACCGAGAGTGATGAGACTGCGGAGCGCGCGGCTTCCACGAGGGGCGGGAGAGGCTTTCGAGGAGCCGTGGCGAACCGGTTTTCCGTATCTCCGATGACTCATCGGAGACCGCGCGCGACGCTCAGCAGCGAGCAGCGAGCGCAGCAGCAGCAGCAGCAGCACAGCAGCCTCGCGAGAGGCGGCGGAGTTCTGTGCGTCAAGTGCATTTCCTGCTGGCCCGATGGTTCATCCCTCCTCCCCCTGCCCTCCCGTCTCGCCTCTCGCCTCTCTCTCTCTCTCTCTCTTTCAGCTTCTTCTTTTTCCACTTCCTCTCGCTCGCTCGCTCGCGCGGCTCGTTTCGCCTCCCTCTAAACCCAATGCCGTGTAATACCACCGCTGAGCTTTCAAAGCCAGCGGTACTCATCGCGAGGAGCGACATTCGTGACTCCCGCGGGGTCTCGATGCGCGGGAAGCGTTGGGGGGGACATGATTGGAGATAAATGGGGCACCGAGATGCGGTATGGACTGTTTGGTCGAATTGAAAATTTAGCTCAGACCTTCGCCTCGGACGCAGGTGGATGTATTTGTTTCAGCTGATTTTTTGTCAATTTTATATTCGTCTTTATGGCACAAATCAAATTACTTTGTCGCAATGACTGATGACTGATGAGATTACAAACATTATTTTATTGCATTCAAATGCGTTTTTTTTTTCAATTAAGTAGCTCATACGAGCGCTTCGCGCGCTTTCCCAGTTGATGCAAAACAAATATATAAACAAATATATAATTCCTTGTGTATGGGCAAAGATACATGGAAATAAGGCGTTAAAAAAATAAAATAACAATATAAAGTGTTTTCGCACTTTTTTCTCGAAATTTCGTCACTTCGCTAAAATCGAGGTCACTTTTTTAGGATCGATCGAACCTAACGCGAACGGAACGCAATATCTTAATTTCTGAATTGTTCACATCAAAGCTTATATCGAAAATGCGAGATATTTTACCCACTGATTTTTTTGAAGAGGGAAACTCAAAATCTATGTTGTTCACTTCCAATTGTAGAATTGCCTCAAGCTTAACACTGCTTAAAGCCAATTTTATGAAACAATTTAAAGGCGCCAGTAGAATTTTCAAAGCCCCCCAACACAAAACCCTAGTGGCTAAAGGTGCAAGCCATAAATTCGTGGGATTGAGTAGCGTGTAATGGACCTGCACTCTGTTCCGGACATTAGCATTACACGCTTTCCGTTTTAGGACCAAAGATCCCGGTAAATACGAAGGGCGGAGGGAAGACGAGGGGGGCAGAGGCTGCACATCTTGTTTCCCGATACGGGGAGGGGCAACAAAAAAAGAAGATAGGTGGAACGGTGGGAAGAAAAAGAGGTTGCATCCTGCGAGCGCTTATTGGGTCTCCGGGGACGAGTTTCTTCAGCATATAGGCCAGCAGTGTGACCCGACTGACGCGCGCGCGCGCGACTTCTGCCTCGGTATGACGAAGTTGCCAGCGGCAAGAGTCGCAGCGCGCACGCGAGAGAGTAGCGAAGAGTCCGATTCATTGCACAGCGAGAAAGAGAAAACTCGACGAGCTCTCGCGAGGCAGCCGTGGCAGGAGCAGCAGCAGCAGCAGCAGCACCAGCGACGGTATCGGCATCGGGGCCAATCGGGTATTGGCCGTACACATTCGATGCAATTCGTTCCTTCTCCTTCGTTTAATTTCCCACGCGGCTTCCGGCTCCCGGTGGGAGTCTTAAGGTCGCCAAAGCGCGGGATTGCGCCGCGGAAAAATAAAAAGTAAAATGTGTCTGGGTCGTTCGTAATTCACGTAGCGCCCGATAGCGCGACGCGGGGCACCGAGACGGCCGCGTGGGCGGAAGAAAAGGATGCTGTGAGGAGGAGGAGGAGGTGGAGGAGGTGGAGGAAGAGGTTCGGGTGAGTCTGCCGGTCTCGCGTAACGGTGAGGCGAGAAAACGAGAAAGACGAGAGGAGAAAAGGGCGAGGGTGGATATCTCGTAAGATGGAGCAGGGAGGGAGACGGAGAAAGAAAGAGAGAGAGAGAGAGAGAGAGTGAGGGAAGGAGACGGAGGGTCGGAGAAAGAGAAACAGAGTGAAAGAGCAAAGTGTCTAGGCGAGAAAGGCAGCAACGGAACCCTAGGCAGAACACTCTACTGCTGGCAGTTTGATTTATGGTAGACGCGTCTCGAGTTATCGCTTCGCCAATAGTCGAAGTCTCGGGTTGTGAGACGGGGGCACCGTGAGGCAAGTGCGAGAACTCCACCTCCGCAGTCGGTGTTCTCTTCGTTTTCAGTCTCGAGAGGGAGAGAGAGAGAGCAGCGGCGTCGACAGCAGGGCCACGATGCGAGGGGATGTTGTAGCGTCGTCGGAGCCAATCGATAACCGGAATTGCCGTGCACTTCCGGTCGATACGATTTCGCCACGCTTTTACCTCACTGTAGTTTGCACTATTCAATCTCCGCGGGGCGCGCGCACCCCGGCACATCGTCTAACAGCGCTGTGATTGTTGTGCACTTTTCACGATTGGTTGCTCCCTTTTTGCTCCCTTCGATTTTCCTCGCTCTTTGCCTCCTCGCAGCTTCACCGCTGGAAGCAAAACGTCGCGTCAATGTGTTTCTCCTTCTTTTTCATTGAGGATCGCGTTTCCGTGGTTTATGAATCTGCGGATAGTCGTTTATATTCATACTGGATACATTGAATACTGTATGAAGGGAGCGTATTGTCATTTATGAGGACACGGTTTTTGGAAGCGGAAGGAAGAGACGAGGTGGTGAGAGGCGAAAAAGACCCTCCGTGTCGCGCTGGAATATTGCGCGAGAGTCCCGAATCCTCGGAGAAGACTTAGAGCCGTAATAGCTCGGGAGGGGTGGAAATGCTTTTTCTCGAGAGGTTTCGTGGTGCCTTTTGCGACCACCCGAAACATCGCCTCGAGCGGCGCGATCGGGTCTCGAGATTGCTTCGTAAATTCTTTTAATACCCCTCTCGTTCGCCGTAAAAGTGCCGTACCGAGGGGGGGCCTACGACTTCCTGGCCGCCGTCGTCTCGCGCGCGCTCACCCCTCGGCTTCCTCGCGCGCTCACTTTTTCTTCTCGGCGCTGACAGAAGGGACGCCGACACACCGACCTCGCGCAGCAACAAGTGTGATTTCAAGGGTACTATTCCCGCACCACTGCCAAGCGAGTGTTTTCGCTGCACGAGCAAATGCGATAGGGGTGTACGAGCGCGAAAGAACATCGACAATGTCCAGTTCGCGAGTTTAATGAAACGTCTTCGGAGATTGAACGATTTGGAATTCTACAGCTACCATTTTTTTTTTAGTTTTTCAAAAAAATGTTCAAACCAGTATCTTCGGGGGTAGAATATGCGACTTGAGAATGATGGTATAGGTCAGCAGTCGATGTTGTGAAAAGGAAAATATCGAGGTGACGATTTCGCCAGTTTTGGGTTGGATGCCAGATCTATTAATTCTGACAAAAATGTCGAAAAAATGATTTTTTTTTAGATCAGTTAAAAAAGGGTTGATACTAGTGTTCTTGGGGATAAAATACGCGACTTGGGAACGATAGTGTACGTGCCCAAAAGTCGATATGCCGAAGAAAAGAAAATCCTAAGCCGCCGTCATTTCTGTCATTTCGAGAGCGCGTGACACCCGAGCCGTGCACGAAACTACGGTACAACAGCAATGACGAAAAAAAAAAAAAAAAAAATACACTAAAGGCAAGAAACACGATCTTCAAGTTCCTATAAAAGTAAAAAAAAAAGTTATGAACAAGACGACAAGCATTCCAGATCAAGAAGTCTCGACGCTGCAATTTCTTCGTCGATCGATATCGCAGCGCGGCGGAGGACGCGAGCCGGAAGGAAACTCGTCGAGCGATTCTCGAGTAATAGTTGGAGTACCCAGTTGACGAGTTTGCCCGAGTAATTCGTATATAGCCGCCCCGGCTCTCCCCCTCGTGACCCGAAACGTCTGGAGCGAAGACACCGGGAGAGGCCCTCGTGCTGGAATATAAATTAAATATAATTAATCACGTATATACGTAGAGCGGCGCTCTTTCGCTCTCTCTCTCTCTCTCTCTCGACTCCGCTTCGTTGTACGTGCGAGGGGTCGCGCAGCCAGCACGCAATAACCGTGGACAAGTGCCTCTCGTCTCATCTCTCCTCGCGTCGGCTCGTCGCGTGTGCCGCGTGTTCCGGCTGGTCTAGAATCCTCGGGAGTGGAGGATCGAGGCTCGACTCGAGGGTCTTGCTCAGTAGGGCAGCCAGTTTTCCAGCATTATATCCCCAACGGGAACTCGGTATTAAATGCACTAACTGCGCGAATTATTACCCTTTATTACCATCGAAACGACATCAAGGTCTCTATGTCCCAATATGAACCCATTTAAAAAAAATAAAAAACCGACAATTTATTGCACTCTTCGTTGGACATTCGATCCTTCTTCTCCTTTTTTTTCCCCCCCACACATTCGCAAAGGCTGTCGTGGCATCGCCATCGCACGCATCGGACACATTTGTCCTACCCTCGCGAATTGACTCTCCGTGTCGCGTGATGGATGGCACCTTTATTACGTACGTGCTGAGAGCCTTTTCTCCGCGCACGCGAACGAGACAGTGGAAACTCAGTCTCCGTTCCTATATCGCCTTTGGCAATAAACTCGTGTGTGTGTTTGGTGCTTCTCCCACGCGCGTGGGTATCTCGGTTTCGGGCAATATAAGGGAGGGTTCGCCAAACGGGAATGTCCGACGAGGCTTTAGGCCGGCGATACAGCTCGTAATCCTTGATAGTCGTGGGTTCACCATTCTCGTCGCTTCCTCTTCTATTGTTTAGTGCCTTCTGACAATGTCAACATTTTTCGGGATATCGGTGTCCAGCTTTCGGTTCCTTTATTTTTCTTCTTCTTCTTCAAACGCGAATTGCACTATCAAACCTCTTGGTCTCTATTCGCCATATTCAAAATAACAATCTCGCCGCCGCCGCGTTAATCGCACGAGAGCAAACGGCGCATTTTCTCAGCGCGCGGGATATATAAGCGCGGGGGCGTCCTTTATCGTCGCCAAGGAATTCTAAAATATTTCCGTACGAACACCCGATAAATTCTTGGGCGTAGTAAAATATTTCCGATAGCCCAGAGCGCGGCGCGGGCGCCTCTTGGAACTCGCGCGGCTGCGGGTCGCACGCGCGAGCTCCGCGATAATCTCACCGGTGTGGAGAGCGAATCGAATTTTAACGCTCAGATTATTATATACGGCTACAAGACGCAGGCCGCATATTTCAGCTCATTTATCGGTAGCCTGTTGCTTTTTTATTTTTATACATATATTTTTTTTCTTTTTTCTTTTATAATACACTTTTTTTTTCTTCAAAGATGTAATTCACGATTCCACAAATAGGACATACAAATGTGCTACGAATTTAACCGCAGGGTATTTCGATAAGTGGACACATTTTTCTTGCTCTCCCCGACGTAACTAATTCATCTTCATCCACCCTCGTTGCCTCTGGTTTTTGTTCCCCCGCCTCTCTCGGTCTCCTCGCGGACCTCGCGGAGAGTTCGCGCGTCCGAGTGCAGCGTTCGCCAGGCGATGTGTCTTTCGCGTTTTAAATATAAAGCACTCGGCGAGGTCGAGAACGCGCGTCGCCCGCTCGCTCGCCGTCCGCGCAGCGCGTCTGTCCCGCCTTCGGACGGCGGGAAAATAAATATTCTCGAGCGCGGAATTTTTATAAACTCGCTTTGCGAGAGAACAAAAATTTACAGCCGGTTCCGAGTTCTCCTTTCGCCGCGAAAAACCGCCCTGACGGCTCCGCGCGCTCGTTTCGCACGTATTTTTCGCGCCTCGCGCTCGTTTTCCCTCGTCCCGTTTCTCCCCCTCCTCTTTTTTTCCTTACTTCCTTTTCGCCCCCCGGCGCCTTTTCCGCGCGACGAATAATTTTGTGTAACGCGGGAAAAGCGAGCACCACGAATTACGCGCGTGTCGCGCGCTCCGCTTTCGTCCGCTTCGTACACGGAACAATCTTGCTCTCGCGCGCGCGTCCGTCCTTACGGCCAAAGTGCGCGCGACGAGCGAAAAGAGCGGGAATGTCGCTGGCGAGGGCATCGTCGTTATCGTCGTCCTCGTGCTGCCCGAGTACCCGTCGTCGTCGTGGCCGCCGTTGGCCGCGCTCCAAGCACGCGGAGTGGCCCACGGGGTGACGCGTCAAAATCCCCGTGCGACGGTTTCCTCGTGCGTCGCGACTTAATTACTCGCCTCGTCTCCCTCTCTCTCTCCCTCCCTCTCCCAGTCGTCCGCTAAGATTCGCCGTCTCGCCTGGACTAGAAATAAGTGTTCTAAGCGACGAGCGAGGCGCGCACGAGCTCCATGCGCGAACCCAGGCAGACGATTCGAAGCCCCACGGGATATCCTGAAAATAACCGTGCGAGCCGAACGCCAGTCGTTACGGTAACACCCAACAGCGGATATAGATGCGAGAGCGAGGAAGAAAATAAATAAAAAGCAATATGAAAAATAAAATAAACGGAACATCCTCCATGAGGAAGCAAAATGGAAAAACAAGTGGTACAATAAAGTAGAAATAAAATAAAACGAAGAAGTAGAAAAAAAAAGGAAAAAAATTAATGAAGAAGTAGAAAAGAGTCGCTCGGGAATGATGAGATGATGAGAGAGCCCTGCGCGTTTACGGTGTCGGGGTGCACGTGGTTAACCGCCGAGAGAGCGCGGTAGCCGCGGCGGCGGCGGCGGCGACGGCGAACGCGGGATAGAATAGGGCGAATTAAAAGTAATCACGGGCGTATTTACCGCAACCGATGGCAACGCGGGCAGTAGCGACGGTGAAGTATAGCAGACGCGCAGCGCGGTGCAGAGTACGCGGCAGATATATGGACGGGGACTGTTGGGACGAGAGAGAGAGACTGGTGTTCACGTGGCAGGTGGCGAAGGGCGCGAAGGGGACGGAAGTGGAAAACGATAGGACGACACCAGAGCTACGTACACCAACCTCGAATGCACACATACAATATATATATATGTATATGTATACCTATATTTATACATACATACAACATATATATGTATATGTATACCTATATTTATACATACATACAACATATATATGTATATGTATACCTATATTTATACATACGTATATACGTGTGGCTTACACCGCGCAAGCCGTGCACGAGTGGAGGATGAGTGGCGATCGTTTCGCGACGAGACCGCAAGAATGTAACTGTGCACGCGAAATAAAGTGCATCAGGTTGCATGAAGGGGTGTCCTGCGAGTCTCCGGTTCCATCCCGGTCCTCGACTGCGAGCCGCATGCACGTCCAGGCGGCGCGGTACCGCTTGATGCATTGGCTCGTTGCGTGCTATGGTCCGCCCGAACGAATGAACGAATGACCAAACGAACGCCCGATCTCTCCGCAGCCAGCGAGGACTTGTGTGTTTGTGTGTTGGGTACGTCCGCGTCTGCCATAACTTCAGCCCGGTGCTGATATTGCTGTCGCCCGTACGAGTCAATTTGGCGAGAATGGATCCTGGAATTCCGGGATTTATTGGGCAACCCGATAGCCGGCGTTTCGTTCGGTCCGTGTGTAATACCTCACTTTTCTGTCGTGGCGCAGAAATTACGACGGGGGGAGTTCAAGATTGAAGATTTTGCTTTGAATTTCGCGGCGCGCCGGTCGCGCGCGACGTTTTATTGCGTTTCTCGCTGTCGAGCGCCGACCGGTGGGCTAATGAAAATCTAGACTTTTTTACGCTACCATCCGCTCGGTTTAATGAGAATCGAAGTAGAGCGCAATTTCGCGTTATTGATAAATGAAAATTGTTAAAAAGGTTGCGTTACAAAAAATTGAGAGACGGATTAATAATTCAATCATGACGGAAATTTGGGTTAACTTCGGCGAAGAATTCGCGACAGAAATTTCAGTAATTTTCTTCTTCGGCTCGCGTAAAAATCAAACCAATTTGACCCCCCTCCTCCCCTCGCACTAATATCAAATCAAAAGAATGTGATCTTAACCCGCCGGCGTAATCTCCGCGGGCTGGATTGCTGGACGTCTGATTGGACGTTCGTGTTTTTTTATTTTCTACACGGGACTCCGAGGCAAGAAAGACGAGACGCGAGCTCCCTGCCTCGTCGGGCGCAAACCGGCAATTCGAACACTGCGGTTGCTGAATGTTTCAATAACTGTAATTGATTGGTAATTGGGAGTGCGGGACGAAGCGACGGTGACGGCCGCAGAGGAGTCGAGTATCGCGCGCGCGGCGGCCCCGACGCAACGAGAGGCAACAAAGTGGAGAAGCTCAGCCCAGTCGCTGCTGCCGCCGCCGCCGCCGCCGCCGCCGCTGCGATTACATATAATTATTCCGCGTGGCTGGCCGATGCTCTCGACCTTCCGTGGCTGGCTGCGCGTTCGCTCGTCGCCCTCCTTCGCTCTACGCGAACTGCATTATCGTTCAACACACTCACCCCGCGCTCGAGCAGAATACCCACCGGGCGTCTCGCTCGCTCCCTCGGCCCTTCCGCCGGGTCGCGTTTACGCTATTCAAAACAGGGCGCATTCCCTAATTAAATCACTCTCGTGTACGAGCCCTCTACTCGCGCGGTTTGAAATAACAAAGTTTCGCGAAGCGCGCGTGTAATAACTCAACCGGACACGATGCCGAACGTTGAATGCCCCCCCCCCCCCCCCCCGGAAAGTTCGCCCCGCGACTTCTATGGCCGCGGAAAAATTATGTTCATTAATTTCGCCCTCGAAGTTAAGATATTATAATTAAATAATTCTGAATAGCGCGCGCTAACTCCGCGCGCGAAGGTATGCAAATTCGGCGCTGGCGGAGCGAAATTAGGGAGTCGACGTTTATTAACGAATAAATTAGGAAAATACAAAACACCCTGTCAAATGAATAATTTTCCTTCAAATTAATATTTATTTATTTTTTCATTATTATCGTCGTTATTCATTTATTACTCTTCGATTCAAATAATTTTATTCGCACATAGAGCTAAGAAATGAATAACTCATGCAATGAAACGAAAGAGTCGTGTGAAAATACCGCGAGCCCAAAATTAATATTTACGCACTAAGCGATTGCTCTTCGATTCAAATAATTTTAATCGCACATACAGTTAAAAAAAAAAATTAATAACTCATGCAATGAAACGAAAGAGTAGTGTGAAAATACCGCGAGCACAAAATTAATATTTACGCACCAAGCCTCGGCATTGTCGAACTAGACTGAACTTCGCGACTGCCGAGGAGCGAAATATTCGGGCTTTACGGACGCGTATAACTTCTAATTTTATGGGCGACTGCAGTGAATGTCGCGACATCCCTGAGGAGCGTTCTGAGGACGAGGGAGGGGGTGGAGGGGGGGAGGCCGAGAAAGCAGCAGCAGCAGCAGTGGCAGCAGCAGCAGCAGCAGCAGCAGCAGCAACAATGTAGTATCCCGACATACCGTTGGCCAGGCGGCGGGAGGTTAGAGTCGCCACTATTAGATTGAGGTTCGGTGGTCTCGGCACCCGCCGTCGCATCGGTTTACAATATCGTAAATCGCTCGCTAACCAGTTGGCCCGCGGTATGCTAGGAATTCGACTGGTTCCACTCTCTCTCTATATCTCTTGGTCCTATCGCTCTCTTGCTTTACCCCTTCGGCCTCCCCCTCCGTCCGCCCCCTCCCGTCGCCACCTTCCCTCGCCCCGCGAGCCGCGAGATCTCTTGCCTAGCTCACTCCGAGGTTTCCCGGTTGGGCTTGCAAGCTCACCCGATCTACGCGGACTGCGCTGCCGCCGCCGCCGCCGCTGCACTGTAGCAGCATTCGACGAAGGGAAGGGAAGAGAATCCTCTGGCAATGCCGGGCGGAGGGTGAGATAGGACCCGGGCGAGCATCGTTCGCGGGCCAGAATCCCGCGCGTTTCAGCTCTTGCGGCCGCACCGAACACCCAAATTCACCCTCTATCCGCGAATGCACCCCTGGCTCTTCGGTCCTTCTCCCAGCCCTTCACCTCTCCCCCCCCCCCTTCACTCGCTCTCTCTCTCTCTTTCCGTCTCTCACTCGCTCTCTGTACACTGGTAGCCTCTGTGTCTGGCGAGACGGACTTTATTGTTGCACGCAAATGTGTAACTGCGGCTAACGGAAACGCGGATCCCGATAAACCGGCAAAGCGATTACTGGCAAAGGGTAATGACGCGGTGAAATCAACTGAATCTGGGGTTTTAGGTGGCGAACGAAATGTTTACCGTAATTAAAAAAAAGCAATGGAGCTTTGATCAACGAAGTATTTATTTCAGGAAATTATTTGTTCGATGGGCTGACCGATTATCGAGTCAATCAACATGAATATTGAGCTCGCCATTCGCAAGTTTTGGAGCAAAAATGTTTGGTTGAGTTTGCTGAGTCTTTGTCCGAGTGACGAAGACGAAGTTTGGTGAAAGCAAAGGAGAAAAACGGTTTTCCGATAACCAAGAAAGGGTGGATCAATAAACCGAGACGAAGTTTTACTCACCGGGAAAAACCGCGTGGATTTATCGCGACACTCGTTTTTTTTTTCTTCCTCATTGAAGGAAATGCAAATTTTTCGTCGCTTTTGTCCCTCGGTCCAGCGCGGCGGCCGAGGGAGACAGTCGATTCTCGCTGTGTATATAGGAAACTCGTGGTCGCGCGCGCGGTTGCCATCGCGATACCGAAACGACAACGACACAGAGCGCGCGGAGCAGCAGCAGCAGCAGCAGCAGCAGCAACCCCCGAGCGCGGTTTGTCGCCGCAGGGGAGGCGAACCGGCAAGCCCGGCATAATTACTGCCTTTGTTTCGAACAATTTATATTAAAATGAAAAGCAATCTGCATTTGCAAATTGAATGCGCTCGGGTTTCCTCCCTGGCCTCTATATCTATCCCTATATCTTTCTCTCTCTCTCTCTCGCCTTTGACTGCGACTCTATATATATATATATCTATATCCGTGGAGTACCGTAGTGATACTAATACTATTCCACTATCTCGGCGTTTCGCAAGCGGGATTTCGCCGCCACTGGGCTTGCGATGAATTGTCGTGGGGGACGTGCCCGCTCGCCATAAAATCGAGAACGGTGCGCGGTCGCAGCGTTAATTGTGCTTCTGGTAATCCGTTTCAACCGGCCACCGGGGAACGTTACCGCGCGTCTATACCGAAGACAAAGCTACACGCCCCAAAAACTGGGTGGGCAACTCTTTATCGCATCCGGAGTCGAAATTTGCGGTTTTATCATTTTTTTATTTTTTATTTTTTATACTAGCCCACACACGCTTACTCAGTTAGTGTAAGTAAAGAATTATAAAATCGAATTAATCAAGTTATTTTCTAGTTTTTCGTGAAAACTATCGCGTTTAGAAAAAAAAAAAAAAAACGAATGGCGAATTTGGTGTGTACAGGCAAAAAGTGTTTTCGAACTTTTTTCAAAATTTCGTCACTTCACTAAAATGGAGTTGCAGCCACCCCAACAGCCAATCAAAGAACGAATAACCCGACAACAATACTTATACCGAAAATGCGAGACATTTTGCGCATTGTTTTTTTTTAAGAGAGATTTATTTTCCTAGGACTTTGTAAAGTGTAAGTTTCCGCATGTGCGGGGGGAGAACCGGGCAGTTTACACGCGAGAAAATGGGTACCGCTAGTTTGTTGCCACTGACTCGACGCAACGAGCCCTGAGGCATCGTCGCATCGACGCGAGCGCGCAGCTTCCTCAGTTCTTCGCGACTGCCGCCGCTCCTATGTGCACCGGGCCTCACCCTCGAGATTCCCTTCCGCGTGGAAACCGCTCTTTCTCCTTCTGTACACCACGCGCGCTCTGGAAACGCTCGCATTCTTCGTTGGCCTCGGCGCGGGATGCTCGAGACGCGGAAGCCCGGCCCGGATTTTTCAAAGGGAATGCGGAATATCGAGGATGCGGGGAGAAAAAAAAGGAGATCGAAAACTTCTGGCGAGCGAAGCGTCGGGAGGTCACTCGGTAATGTCGGATACACGCGCCATTCTTGTCCTTCGTAACACCGAGAGTGATTCGCTAACTTGGAGAACGAAAAATAAACAAAAATCCGCGCTCGGAAAAATGTCTGCAAACATTTTTGTTTATTTTCCATTTTTCAGTACACGAAATGGCGTACACTGAAAAATTGAAAATCGTCATTTTTTCGATCGTTCTATTTTTCAATATATTTTTATTGTCATAGCAATAACACTAGTTCGATATATGTTAATATTTATTTACCGTTGTAGTGAAAATACAATTATTAACATACTCAACCATAAAAACAATCGTATCGACCGAACATTTTTACTTTTCACTTCCGCAATCACGATCCGCGGTTAATTAATCCCCATATGAATTTCTGATTAAATCCGCCTTCTTTGGACTGAACAATTCACCGCGACCTCATTTCCCCCACCGAAAGCTTCCGTTTTCGTGCCACGCATACCTCGCATAATCGGAGTAAATATACGATCGCGGTGGACATAATTCGATGCAACATCCGAGAGCTCATCGCGCGGTTCACGTGTGTCGTAACGAGTTCTGTCTAGTGAGTCCGATGATAATTCCACGTGTGCCAAGACCCGTGTCCGCTTCTTCGAGGCTCACAGCCGGCTGCCGGGTAAACTATAATTCCTACAGTACACACGAGCTATCCCGGGTACACAGAGAGAATGATGCCTGATGCCTGTAACTTGGGCTCTGAACATTGGGTGTAGTACAGCGCGCCAGTATAATACAAAACGTACGTACTACGGTAGCGCACAAGCAGCGAAGAAATGCGCATAACGCGCGGCCGGGGTGCACCGAGCCGTTACAGAAGTGGCAACAATTCGTAACGCGGACCTTGCAACAAGCTGTCTCTCTTCCTCTCTCTCTCTCTCTCTCTCTTGAGCGCGCGCGGGGCACCGGCCAGCAATATCAAGAGAATATAGCAGGCGTAGAAACGACGCCGCAACAACGCGTGGTAACCGTAATCGGACGCGCGTTTCGCTCGCCTTGGCGTGGTTTGCCTCGCTCGAGCTCGATCGTCCCGCATTCTTACGTAATTTCTCCATAGAAATGAAGGGAAAAAACAGAGACACCGCGGCGTCCTCTTCACGCTTTCCGAAGACCCTCGGGAGCGTGACGCGCGCGCTCCTCGGGCGTCGCGGCGCGGCCGTCGGAAGAGCCGCGATGAGTCGCGCCGAGCGGCTCCCGAGTCGCGTAATATTAACTATGTGCCCGCTTATATTGTTGCTAAGCTCGTTGCCCGACGATTTCACGGAGTGAAAGTCCGGGACGTCCGGCTTGCGGTCATTTTTCGAAAATTTCGATTTTCCGCCGCGGGTTTATTCGCACTTTCGTGATACGACTTTTGGCCGTTGATTTATTAAGTGATTCTCTGTTAAGCGTACAGAGGCGCATATGATTTCGTTTCATTTTTTAAAATAATTCACCATGTGTATAAATATGTATGAACGCTCTCTGCATTGTAGGTGCATCCACGTCGCCGTCATCCTGACCTGCCCGAGAAATCCTCATGAAAGACTGGGAACTCAGTACTCAGAATAGCATCGGTATCGTAGAAATTTCATTTTTTTCAGTTTTTTTTTCAAGTCATATAAGTGCTCTCTTTCTCTCTCTCTCTCTTTTTCTTTCTCTTGGTCTGTAAGTAAATTCTGAAGCTCCGCGTCTCGCATTAAATTCTATGGGGTGACAGATTGCCTGTAATTATTAAATTCACGTTCGCCGAGATCAGTGTACGTATTATTTATGAGCATCCTTTTTTCCGTCTCTCGTTATACTGCGACGAGATTGCAATCGGCTGATGATTATTCTGGTGATGGTCGTTCTCTCTGCTCCACGAATTACACTCTTATCGGTATTGTGCGCGGTGATGGTTCAGTAGGAAAGTAAGATGCATGCTAGTCACTTAAGCCATATTTTATTCTCGTTTTTGTGCCGTAACATTAGAATCCCCCGTGCGTGAGTCGTCGTCGATCCTTTCGCTTGCGGCATCCGCGAGGCGATTCTTGCGCCAAAGATCGCGTGATTCAGCTCGCGTGCAGTTTTCCCCGAATTGCGTAAGGATATAGCGGGACCCCGGCGCGAGCTCGTCGGATGAGGATCGAGGACTCGGCCAGTGAAACCATTAATTGAGTGGAATCATAAACAGTCGTGTTACTATACGTATATACACCAAGTACCTACATGAAGCGGTCATTGAGCAAACCCGTTGCCAACTTCTGATTACCGACTTGATCGGAAATACCAGTTTATTAAAATCTACCAGAAAGTGGAGTAAGATGAACAAAAAATCAGGATCGACAATACGAAGAAATGAATGAGAGTTGCATTGTACCGGTGAATCATAAACCCTTTTGTCACGTCCCGTGGGAATTTGACAGGTAAATGTGCGAGTATGAAAAATTGTTGAATCAAATTTTTGACCGCTGTCGTTTATTGTTGGTGAAAAATTCGCACGAAGGAGTTTCTAAGTTTTAGCTCGGAATGTGCCGAGCAGGGATGAGAACGTACGAAGCTATCGCAATAGGAAGGGAATAGGTCGACTGATTGGCTAAATTAATGATTTTTATGATCAATCAACGTTTATAAAATGTAGTGTAGCCTGTTGGGACGAAAATTGGGCGTATTAGGTGTTGGTGTCGAGGAATTATGAGCGTGCAATCGGTATGGCACCGTTCTCAAAATTAAGTTGGGTACGATGTGAATGAGCAGTTTCAGCAGCTCCTTCTTCACTGACTTCACTTCAAATGCGGGAATATTTGGAACAAAATCATGATAAAATTATGTTTGAACCAGACCATAACTGACTCAGAGCTCTCGAAAACGAATGAAAATGCTACGAAAATCTATAAACATATATCCAGCCTCGTACTATAGATTATGGTCATCAATTCTATCTCAACTGCAGAAACCAAGCCCTATAAATCATCGAAATTGCAGAAACAATTTCACACCGCTGCGTCAAAACGTTATAAATCTCAGGCTAATACAGCGCATTTAGTATTTGCTGCTACGACTCATGTTTGACAATATAACGAAATTAATTTATAAGTAATTTTGCATAGCCTCAGTGAATAATTGGCAAACCATCTCGATGAAAAGTTGCCGCTTCTGATATCAGCTAAATCAGAAACATTTATTAAAAACTCCCGGAACGTGGAGATAAAGCAAAAATCGTGATAAAGTCCGATCTGATTGCACAAAGACATAAGCGAGAGTTGCACAGCCTCGGTGAATCATCGAGCGGTCGCTACCACGTTCAGTCGACACTCTCTCGTTGTCTTAGTTGCCGCAATTATGAATTTCTAATTGCCACACACGTGGCAGCCAACGGACCAGCGCGTTAAGATCAGCAGTGGCAATGCCAGAAACGCTCGAGCGATTCGACTGCGCACGCTGGCCGAGGATCGTGGAGTTTTAAATCGTCGAACGACTTTCGATTTCCCTTGGTTATAATCGTCGTGTCGAATCGCCGCGCGGTCGAGCTGCTCGCCGGCTCAGCTGGACCGTGAAGCGCTCCAGCCGCGCGCAGTCGATCCGGCTCCGGTAATTAGCGACTATCAATAATTTTCAAGCACGAACCGCAAATATTGACAAAAATTTTCGCTCACGTGTCCGTATATCTCACTGTGTACGTATATCAATTTATGTATACGAGGCGGATAATAGTTCCACCCGTTGGCCACGCGAGTCCTGAATCGGCAATCCTCGCGCTGTTTATTCGCGATAGAATCGCACATAATATCGCATTATTGGCGGCCCGATGCGTATCGCGCAATGTACACGGCACGAATTCGTTAATCGGCGAATTAATGGGACGTTCGTTATACCGCGGGAAAATCGCGCCGGTGTCGATTATCGACTCGAGGGATGAATGACAAAACGCGCGGGATGGGGAGATTAATTGTTTCGTCAGCGCGACAATTATGCCGTTGCAACTGCCAAATGCGCCTTTGTTTTATTTTGGCTTCGCAACCAATTTAGTCAGCTAATACAATTCAGCGAGAATTTGTTTACGTGACGAAGAAAACGATCACGTAAACATTTTAATAAAATGATAACAGTGTAATTATCAAAATGTCACAGTGACAATTTCGTCGAACACACAATTCGTACTGGATTAACGTTGC
The DNA here is from genome assembly GCA_963932165.1 of Pimpla rufipes. Lineage (NCBI taxonomy): Eukaryota > Metazoa > Arthropoda > Insecta > Hymenoptera > Ichneumonidae > Pimpla > Pimpla rufipes. Next base: position 16,074,891 of record OZ010635.1, read on the forward strand.
TTTTTATTTCATACATCGTTAGACAATTATTATGCCTCATTGGGTAACATCAACCTATAAATTCTGCCCGGTTATTCCACCGTCGAATCCGCGATACAACGGAAAACAAGCGACGGTTCGCGTTTCGTCCGCTGCGTCGACGCCTCCGGGACTTTCGCAATCCGCGAGCTCGTTAAATTAGCCGCCTACCATCAGCGCACCGATAAATCCAAGAAAAACCGCGCTTTCTTAAACCGTCCCTAATAATTGAATTAATCTGAATACATCGACTTCTCGATCTAGCACATAAATTATCCCCTCACAATCGTCGCGGACGCAAACTGGTGTGGATTTTTTGTTGTCCCGTTAAGTGGCTGCAGTTTCCTGCGCTTAAACAGTCCGATGATCGATAAGTGACAAGCGTATATCATATACCACGCCGCGGTTTGTGTGTGCGTGCGCAGTCGGAGCCGCAGGAAAATATGTTGAGCGTGGCGAAGCAAATGCTCGACTTCACAGTGGTACATAAGAGCGGTCAGTCCTCGTCAATCGTCCGGCGAGCGATAATAATTCCAGTCGCGAACTTTTCTTTCCACGAAGCGGCTCACGGTGTCGGCGAGACGTAGCTATACTTATCCCGCGCTGTATAAATACCCACACGGATAAAAAAAAATTCATGTGTGTGTGTGTAGGTATATAAATATATATACAACGAAGTTGCACCGCTGCAGCATGCGACTAATAATAATTTATTTGTAATTCCTGGAGTTCTCGAGTCTCGTGGCTCGAAGCTTCAGGGTAGCAGGCAGAGCCGCATAGCGTATAACGACAGCGCGACAGAGGCGCACGACGCGAGGGACCAACGACAGAGAGAGAGAGAGAGAGAGAGAGAGGGAGAGAGAGAGCACCACGAGAGTGCGGTCCCCGTGTCGCAATGTCCCTTAACGGCCCCGCGACGGCTGCTGGAGAACCGGTCGACCTCGATATCCGGCGTGCACCTCGATACACGTTTATTCCGCGACTTCTCTCTCTCTCTCTCTCTGTCTTTCTCCGCCTTCTGTCTCTCCGTATTCTACGGCGCAGACGTATTATACGTACGTCACATGTGTATCGATGGATTTTGCACAATCGAGTCGCGCGCGCCGCTCGCGAGCCGCGCGCTACTCTCATTCGAGCTCGTTTGCTTCAACTTACACCGTAAGTCGGTAACTTACACCGATATCACTGGGCGTCGGAATCAGAACAAACTCCACGCGTTTGTTAACCGCAGACAATTTTTTTTTTTCTTTTTCGCATCTCTGTCTCCCTGCGAGTCGTCTCCGATTTATTTTGTGCACCTCCTCTTATCACCCGACAATTCCCCCGCATCCCCCTTTTCTCACCTATGTATTCTCGATATACGAAAAAAATATACCGGCGACCTTTTGTCGATTGCATTATCCCACACCGATCCGGTATTATATCTCCCGGCTGTGAGGGACGAGATCGTTTTACCACCACACGCGAGTTTCTCAATCGTCGAAACGAGAACGAGACGATACGATACGCGATCGCGTGTCTCCTCTGTGTGATATGCATTACGTTTTTTTTTCCGTGCGGTGCCCCGCAAATCGTCCGACAAATAAAGCGCTGTCGATGCTCCGCTTCTGGTGTAGAAAACGTGTGGCGTTACGTCCCGCTCGAGACGGGCACAGGTGAGACGCTGGCAGGTCGGGGCCCGACCGGATCCTGTCTGGCGCCGGATGTAACGCCGCGGATTTTCCGCTCCGGCGGATCTCGTTCTGTCGTTGTATTAATTTTCAGACATAGCGCTCATCTTCCCGCGTTACATTTCTTATATCCCAGGAACAATTTACACGATGTACACGCTAATATAACCGCACGCAGAATTTTCCTCCCTTCCACCCCCCTCTCTGACGTAAACGGCGATGTAACCTCCGGTACATAGCCTCTTACGCGTTCGTTATGCACACACGTACGTATATTTTCGTGGATATAGCGTGTAACAACAGCCGTTGGTACGGAGCAACCGCTCAGCTCGCCCTCTCACCCTCTCCCTCTTTCTCTCTTTCTCTCTCCCTCTCTCTCGTAGTCGTCTATTACGAACGTGGCAAACGACGCGAAAACAGCATTTACCGCGACCCCGACACACCGTAACATAACTTACCCACCCCCCGGTGACGCTTGCTTGGCGAACTACCCCAAAAGCGTGGAGGGAAGCTGCCTGGCTTCTGGTCCGGGAAAGCGCGGTGCCGAACTGCGCCAAACATCCCCCTCCCCCCCCCCTCCCGCCTCCCGCGCCCCCTTCTACTCCACTGGCAACTCGCAACGCCGGTGGCACTCCGCCTGAAATTGGGAGAGAATAGGTGGCTCGAGTGGCGGAACACGCTTCGGGGGTTGCTTTCGTCTCTCTCTCTCTCTCTCGCTTCCTCTCGCTACCCGGCTACAAACGATTTTGGGGCTTCTATATCGCACCACTCGGTCGTCTCCGTCTCTCTTTCTCTCTCGCTCGGTCGGGACGAGGCTCTCGCTTCGCCTCGCAGTCGAGCGAGAATAACCCCGAGGGTTGCGCGGAGAACCCTCGGATCCATAGCCCTCATCCCCCTCATCGCGGAGAATGGCACCCTTGTTCAGTTAGCCCCGCATCTAAATATCCTAAGCGAACCAATGAGCACGCGGTGTGGATGCACTGTGTGTGGGTCAACGACGAATTCTCTCGTCGTGTCGGTTTCCGAAGATATTTCACGAGAAAACACGTATTTGGGTTATGATTGTGCGGAAATTGTTGAACCATTTTGCGGCGGGAGAATTGACGAAGTGAAAGTGGACAAAAATCTTATAGTCGGTCACGCGATTTTTTGTTGAATTAATCGAGGATTCACTGGTTTCCGGGTGCGGACAACATTTTGTCGGTTCAGGCTTAAAAATATGATGAATACTGAAGCGACTAGAAATAGCCTGAAAATAAAATAAAAAACCTGAACCATTCATTGCTATTGTGCGCCACATTTATTCGCGAATATATCTTTCCGAAGTTCCAATGATTTCGCGAATGGCGGATTTTGTATGAACAGTACAGCCGCGAATGAATAGAAAATGATAACGCGATGGATTGCGTTAAATGATTTCAATCGTGGCGTTGCATTTTTTTCATCGCATTCGTCGTCAGTCCGGGGTATCTGTGAGCGTGCAAATAAAATCTCAGTACTGATCGCGCGATCGCGTGACCAATGCCTCGGGCGGCATTGTAGTAATTGATAAATTCGTTGCGTCGAGTGTTCGCGTACGAAACACAAACGCCCGAGTGGAGAAAGAGGGGGGGGGGGGGTCTATCGTTTCTGTCTCGTGTGTCGGAGCTGCGACGAGCGGGAACGGTACAGACGAGAGCACAGATAAAAAACGAACGAGAGATAAAGAGAGTGAATAGCGGAGCATATAACACGAGGGGGATCAGCACAGGCGCCCCCCTCCTCTTCCCCCCCGTCCCACAATGTATACAGCTATATACACACTCGGGCAACGCGCTCACGCTACAATAATCATCGCTAATGAAAATCATCGTGCGTTCCGCCGCCCCCCGCTCGGTGACCAAGAGGCCGTAAATTCACTGCGGATTCGTCGTCGTCTCATTGAGCACGCATCGATCGTTTCAATGAAGTAGCCGCAGTCTGCGAGTCCTCTTGCCTCGGCCACCCCAACTCCGATATAGAGTGAACCCAATATTCTCAATTCCTGCAGGGGCACGACGAGACTGGGGGTGGAGAGCGAAACAGAGCTGGTTACTGCATTTGCGTAGGTCAGGGCAAGAAAAAAAGGATTGGGTGCAATCAAGGGTTTCGTTTCAATGGAAAACGCTGCCACGAAATGCTTGGTACATTTGTCAGAATCTTTGGTTAACACATCAAAATATTTGGGCTCGTCTAGTAACTTGCATACTTTTTGTTAGTCGTCTAGTAACTTTAATTTTTTTTTGTTAGCATGTTTTTAATGAAAGCTCGTAGTTTTCCAGTCGGGTCATTATTCGGACTGTCTATTGTAGCTGTTTAGGTCGTTGACGAGGTAAGAGAAAGACCGAGAGGAAAAACAATGATTTTAGGAATTTAGGTCTGTTTTGTGAAAGACTATTTTTTGTAAAAGAATTTTACAATATCGGTGTGAATATGCGCGTTGGATAATCTGGGTAAGCGTGTCACGTGTGAGCGCAAATGACCAGCAAATTGGATGACCTTAATGAAAGCAGCTTGGTAGACACAGACGTTGCGTCGCCTGCTTCGTGTCTCTCGTCTTTGGATGGGGGAAGAAATTCAATGCGTTGGTTGTGCCACGACCGAGGCGACGGAAGACACCTCGAGTGCATTATAGATAGACCGCACGTTCTGTGTGTACACAGGCCGAACGAGTCGATAGGGGAAGGAGAGAAAGGCGCTAATCGTTTGCCAACGGGAATCCCAGCGCCATTAAGCTTCTCTCTTAAGCTGCGCCATTCGCACTTGCGGCTCTTTGAAATTCACTTCACCAGCGACCTGTATAACAAGCGGACTACAGTGACGCATTGCTTTTCACGTTATTTTTAACACGACAGTCGGGCAATTTAATCAACGCGTTTTCAGTTGCCAAATTCGATTTATATCACTGCTTCATTGTAATCTCGCTATTTTAAATTGGGAAATAGGTATAGATGGGCAGAGGTGACGTTTTGTCATCGCTCATATCATGGAATGTCAAAAAACGAACCGGTGCGAATCACCGGAATTTTACCATACAGATTTTTTCATATCGTATTAATTGACATTATCGTAACCTAGGAACGAGTCGTGTGAATAACAGGAAAGTCCCAAAACATTTATTTCCCCACGTGTAGCGTTTCTAATATCATTTCAACAATATTTGATTTTTCTTCTCTTTTTCTAAAAAACTGTCTGGTATTTAACGTATTACGAAACATAAAAAAGTAAAAAGTTTTGTATTACTTTGTTTCTATTTCTCTTCTAACATTTACTTTTCCACGACTCATCGTCATGTACTAAAACGCAGTGAGAACGACTGAGACATGTCCTGGAAAATAAAACAATAAATTTCACAAGAGGAGTTCAATGATTTCTCGAGTGAATCATTGACCCTGAGCTTCGGCGACTCGATGTCTGCTGCCACCGGTTAAACTCGGTGCTGCTCATCCGAGCTCATTTACCTCGAGGACGCGGTGGGTGGGTCCCGCAGCATCTTACGCCCCGACACGAAATTATCTCGAAGAATTATTATCCCGCGAGATAAACCGCTCAGCTGTCCCACCAGTTCCTCCTCGCACCTCGCGCTTTTCGTCCTTTATTCCTCGGCTCTCTTCCCTCGTCTCGCGTCGGCTCCCTCGCGATCTCCGCGGATTCGAGCCACCTGTACCGTACACGGTACTTAATGAACCGTAACCATACGATACGCGGGACGACGGGTTGCGCAACTCTCGTTCTCGACTCGTCGTGTGTGTACGGCCACCGTATGCGCGGATTACCATAACGCGACGGGAGCCCGCGGAGATGAAACGCCGATATACACTCTCTTCGCGATGCGCGGTTATATTGAGGGGGAAATATATTCATAAATACGTTGGGGATTGATCCTTTAACGATCCACAGCATCGATCGAAGCACCGGATCATTTTACGGGGATCGGAACATTTTTGCACGAACAAAAATGGTCACAGGTTTTACGTGTTATCTCCCACTATTTCTCACACGCGAAAAAATTTAAACAAAATGTATTTATCATAATTTTTTGCGTTTACCGAAATAATAAACGCTTAAAACATTGTAAAAATATTTTCATGCGATCTGTATGACATTAGCATTTACGAGGCGAGATCTCGGTTGCTCGCGGAGTTGACGTACGCATTGCCCGGGGGAAACGAGGGATGCGGTGAATAACGAAAGGTACCGAAAAAAAAAGAAAAAAATATATATATCAACGGGGTCTGGATCAGGGATCGCGAAGGATCCCGTAGTAATCACATCCGGGGCGAAGTAATTGCACGCATTATTATTCGAACGATCGAAACGGGGCACGTCGACCTCCCATATAACGCATGATACTCGGCTACACGAGCCCCGTCCAACCAGCCAGCAAACCGTAAGGAACGGGGCGTAGATATATTCACCGCATATTCCGAGCTCCCCACCCTTGTGTGATACATACTCTCTCTCTCTCTCTCTCTCTCTTCATCGTTTCGCTCTGCCCATTGCGTTTCACGTATTTACATACGGGTGCGTTACGAACGCGCATTTATCGCGAGGCATAGCTATCGAGCGGAGCATTCTCCGCCCCTCCTCATTCCCCCCGCCCCCCGACAGTATAATACATACTAATATGCAAACCTGCGCGACTCTGCCTCGTGCCCTCGAGGCAGCATCAAATTGTACGTATGCTCACCTACGAGACGCGGAATACTAAAAATTGAGATAAAAAAGAGCAGACGCTTAAGCAATTCATTTTTTTTAATCTCACATTTCAACGTGATTTATCTAAAATGTTAACATATTTATCGTGCTCAAAAGGTGAACACTAATTAGAAACTTTAAAAAATGTTTAATAATTCTATCGTGAGAATTCTGATTTCATCTAAATAGCGTAAATTAAATAAATTTAGAAATAAATTTAGAAACGATAAATCGAATATTTTTTACTGGCTGTGCGCGCAAATTTCAGTAAACGAAGTGCTGACTTTATTCGTCAAATATTTTCCAGAGCCAATCATAATGCATCTCGAGCGATCAATATTTCTTGTTGTACCAGCCAAACATTCGATAAACACTCGTTTGTCCAACGCACTCTGAAAATTTACGCAAATCGTGAACCGTAAATGGGAACCAATATTATCCATACAGTTTACGAGAAAAAATTGGCACACAAGAGCAGCCAACAAAGCTCGCGACCGTCCTATTCAGGAGGCGGGAAAAAAATACCGCGGCAACGATGCGGCACAGCATTTTTTTCCCTCCCGGCAGCGCGATGCGTTGCGTGCGTATCACGCGTGGTGCATATTCGTTGGGTGGTAAACGTAACGCGATATGCGCTGCGCGCGCGATATGTGCCGACATACAGATAGCACAGAGTGGAGAATAATACCGGTATGTAACGCAGAACACACGGCGAGTGCGTATATCGGCGAGTTACCTATGTAAACCGTAAGCTTCGCGGTCGGGGCCAGTGCTTACGGTGGCAGCGACGTAACTCGACGTTCAGCAAGGCGAGAGACAGAGAGAGAGAGAGAGAGAGAGAGAGATAAAGACAGGGATAGAGATACAAATACAAATAGAGAGTGAGAGAGAAGGAGATAGCGAGCAGCGAGCGGCGAGCATCGAGCCCGCGGCTGATTCGCACGAACCTATAGCATAATACATCTACTTAGCTGTATAGGTTGCAACGCGATAGAACGCAACCCAACACCGCGCGATTCTATGTGTACAATCGAGAGATGTATAAACGTGGCTGAGAGCGAGAGAGGGAGATGGAGAGAGGGAACTCTGCGCTTGGGCATCTGCATAATCGTACGTAAATTGCAGGAGACATCACGGAGTAATATATTGCGGACGACGGGAGCGCGCGCGTACAACGCACGTTCTGTTCATATGCAGGACCCAACCGACCCGAGTGCTGTAGGTAGGATACACTGCGCGTTTGGCCAACGGCAACTCAAACTAGCGCGGCAATAGTAGCAGTAGCAGCAGCAGCAGCAGCCGGCAACTGTAACATCGTTCTGTTCGGTTACGTGCAGTCAGTGTGTATACACCTCGCGACTGCTGCTGCTGCTGCTGCTGCTGCTGGTTAATTCAGTTGATTTTGGATACGAAAAGCAGAGCCAGATGAAGAGAGCGCCGAGCGCCACGAGGAGAGAGAGAGAGAAGAGGTAGCAGCCTCACTCTCTCCCTCTCGATGTTACCCGGTATAATGATGATCGTTTCATACGCGACTGAGGATTTTGAGCGTCAATGGCAAACAGTAGAAATCCAATAACCGCTATGGGGAACTCTCTGAGGTAAATTCTGCGTGGACTCTCGAGCTCTATGTGTATGTGCAAAGGGCATAGCGGAGGCCCGGTGCACACGCAGGATTCGATGTTTTGTTGTTGATAAACAAAGGGACTCCCGACTTGACGATCATAAAGGGACTCTCGACTTCACTCGGGAAGCGGGCAATTGGTATTTATAGCGATATGAAGAATATCTATGAAGGGACACGAATGAGAATCATGACATTGGTTATTATAATTCATACAATTGTAGAGTTTAATGTTATTCATCAATGAACGATGTATATTAAACGATGTTTAATGTTATTCATCAATGAACGAACAGGGAAGATAGGAATTTGGCGTTGCAGCCAACTTATTTTTTGGCTCACCGAGTTATAGACAATTGGACCACCTGATTCGGTCCGGTTGACAAATTTTTCCACATGTTCAGCATCCTGGGATAATTATTCACGCCAATTGGTTACGCCTGCCGCATTCAGCGTCTCGCGATTTCCGTATGGATGACGTCGTCTCTGCATAGTCAACTGGGTGAACCCAAAACGGCGCATGTATACCGCACACATCGGATTGTATCGTCTTCCATACTAAATGTAAGCTCGAAGAGGAAGCCACGACGACCGCGAGAGACCGAAGGGTCGCTCGGTCGCGTCTCCAGGCTTCCGGCGAATCTCGTCGGGATAAGCTTTCGCGTAGACTCGCCTGGCATTCGAGACGCTCGTCGGACCCGCTCGCCGCCGTACGCGCGGCGAGCGTCGAATATCGACGAGTTTCCTGCATGTCGTCGCGCCGCGATATGTTCTCTCTGATACACTCGGCTCGTCCGCTCGTGAGGCGCAACGACGTGGATAAGCGGGTACGCGACGACGAGAACGATCGGCTGGGCTTCGATTCGTCGATATATCGGACGTGGGCGCAAAACGGACACCTCGGCTCAGACCAGATGGAAATGGGGGGGGGGGGGGCTAATATTGCCATCAATATTGCACCCTATTTACAGTGGATGCCAAAGCTTTCGATGTAACTTCGCAAATAAAAAAAAAATTAAAACACCTTTTTTAATAAAAAAAATAGGGATGCGGAGAGGGGGTTCTTCTTCGAAAACAGCCTCTGGGCCTACGGCCCCTAAGAGTCCCGGTAGTCGAAGCAGTTACTATCCCAATTACGGCTGTATTGTGTAAGTAAAGAGTATCACATTTCAGAATCCATATTACAAACGAAAAAATAATTTTAATGGATGTTATATGTCTATTTCTTTACGTAAAAAAAACTGTAAAAAAAGGATCATCTTGATAGGAAGACGAAATTTCACCTAGCCGTAACCAACCCCAAATGTTCTGTATGCGAAACTGCCCGTTTTGCCCCACTCTCCCCATACATCGATATTCGCCGTCGCGGTCCACAATTCAACCCGGCATATATGTCATATAAGCCCGAGGACGTACGCGCGCGGTGCCAAGAAGCCTTCAAGGGATCGAACAATTCCTCGTCCTGCGCCGCAGCCATCGGTATATCGGAAGCCACAAGCCACCCGAATTTTCGTTCTACGGTTTCGCGCGTCTCTCCCGCCATCCGAGCGCGGGCATTGTGAAGCGCGCGCGTTCTATACTATCCCGAATTGACCGCGTCGAATAACACGCAGCATCCGTGGCAGCTGTTTCTCGCGAGACGTTCGAGAACTCCTCGGGATTCCCGCGCAAACGGCGCGGAGATCGTTAATCGATTCTGTCCGGGGGTATGGAGAGGGAGTAACGAGATAATTGACCGAGTTAGCGAGAAGGAGGCGCGAGGCGCGGTTATTCGATCCAGGCAAAACACGACCTGTGTTGCCTGTGGTGGATGTGGCCTGCTCGTTCTTGCTCGCTCTTTCGTCTGTCGCGCCGTCGTCTCGCTCTCTCCCCGTGTGTTTCACCAGTCGGTTCTCCCGACGCCGACAGAGACGAATGTCGTGTGCTACTCGCCGCGCTTGCTACTACCAACCGCCTCACGTATATGCGCGACCGGCAAAAGCGAAATGAAGCAGCAGCGGCGGCAACAGCGAGTTCCGTGGTGGTTTCGCACGCCGACGCGACGGACTTCGCATGATAAATCACCGGCATCATCGCGCCACCAACCAAGTTGCTGTGTTCTCCCGCTCGCCTCGCGCCATCCTCGCCTCTCGTGTTTTCCAGTGTCTCTCACTTCGGGGCCACAACAAATTTACTCACTCGTTTATACGGGGATGTGTTGTGCGGTATAATCCGTAAAATAATTGCAACAACCCCGAGCGCTGTTTCGTCATTATTATGTGGCCTTTCGTCGGGTAATTCTTCTTCTTCTTCTTCGTCGCCGTCGTCTTGAATTGCACGACGCTGAAGGCGCTCGGTCCGCGTCTCGACCTCCCTAGACGATGCCTCACGGTTGGGCAATAATGCAGGATGAAAGGAAAAGTATCCATTTTCTCTAATTGGATTTTCTAAATTGAATAATAATACACAAAATGTCACGTCGAGTTTTCGAAATATCTACACTAAAAATGTTACCAAAGAACGTTTTAATCACAAATCGCTTAATGTGGCCTGTAATTAAAAATTAAACAAAATGAATTGGTTCTTAAATTAAAGCAAAATTCGTCCGGAATTGCTAAATTTGGAATATTTATCCTTCCCAATTGTTTTAAACTCAGTCCCCATTAATTAACAATTGCCAACCCAACATTGAACCGACTCATAAAACACGCGTTGCACACAATTCACGCAATTTTTTATTACAACCTCATCAGAAATCAGACTCATCTCTCTCGCCATTATCGCACATGCGTGACCCGTGATCCACACAGGGTGTGCAGCGTTGGTACATACAGTTCGCATCCTTGTAACCCACTGGACGATAGCAGGAAGCGTCTACGCGGAAAATACGGGCGAGCGATAACCGCGCGCTGCCCGGTTGCTATTATACGTCCCAGTCTGCAGTGCGAGCGCGAATGGAAATACAGAAGACCGCGAGAGAGTCCGAGAGCAGTGCGAGAATATATGTACGGAGAGAGAGAGCGAGAGCGAGAATGGAGCACGCGAAACGCTGGTTTACGTACGGGTCAGTTACAATACGTGTAGACGCGTTATACGCGCATTACCATGTGGACTTAGTGTGTTTGTCCCGTCGCGGCTCTGTGTGTGCGTCGCGTATATGCGTTGCCCATTAATTCGAGCGTGTCGCATTGATCTATCATTGTCCACGCGGGAGGCGCGCGCGCGCGCGCTGTGGGTGATATACGCCGAGCATCGGCCGATACATAACAGAGATTGCAAACCGGGAACCGGTGGCCCCGTCGTACCTCGCCACTGCTATTTGCGTCCGGCCGCGCGCTGTCTCGCTGCGTCTATATGCCCGACTCTCCGCGACCATAAGCGTGCGTTTCGTATAGAAACTTTTGGTGCGATGTGGAGCCGATACACATATCACGTGTATACACGTAAACTGTTATAAATTGTAGTGCAACGCGAGCTCGGATAGGCACGTAACGACGACTTTGACATTACCGGAGAGAAATGGAATTGTCTTCTTGGCTTGTCAATTGTTCTTTGTTTCTTTTTCTTTGTTTCCGTTGTCCGTTTTTATTTCCGGAGTGTAAGTGCTGTCATGTAGAAACTCTCGGTGTGATTCGGATCACGGGTAAGGTAAACTTGTACAAATTATAATGTAACGTAAGCTCGGGTAGACTATGCACAGGGCGACGACTTTGAAATTACCGGAGAGCAATGACATTGGCTACTTGGGTTGTCGGTGCTCTATATTTCTTTTTTTTTTCTTCTCCTTTTTCTTCGCGTTTCAGTTGTCTATTTTTATATCTGGATTATATGTGCCTTGGGCGCGCGAAGATACCACGTGCAACCGCGTAACCACCGGGCAACCCAGAGACGAAGAGCGGGTTATTACGGCTCTCACAGCGCTGCACTCGCCAATAGGGGAGCGTATAGACGTTTCGTAATCACAGTCGCTGCTCCCCCCCCTGCGCCCCACGGTAGCCGTAATAAACGCCGACCCTCCGCCCGACCCGCCACTTCCTCGATGCAACTGGATCCTCGAGGGACACGTAAGAGTCAAACTCGAGACGCGGGTTATCCAATCTGCGTCTTTGATCTTGAGACGTAGTCCAAGTTGTTGTCAGTTTTTCGCAGCATCCGTGATGACTGATTATGGGGAATTTATTATCACTCCTCTCGCACTAGAATTTGGTTTGGATGGGCGACGATTGAAAGACTTCAACAAACCGGGCTTTGGCTGAGCTCGCCATTGTAAGACATGAAAAAAATGTACCTCATTGAAAGGCCGGAAATATTGAATTTTGGTTGCCATTCAAAGGTAGAAAAAAATGGGTTTTGGTTGCCATTGAAGGGTAGGAAAAAATGGAATTTTCGTTCCACATTGAAAGGCAGAATTAAAATGAAATATGCATCGCGGTAATCATCAACCGGTTGCTAGTATCTGGTTCACGAGCCAAATTGAGAGATCTTGCACTTCGTTCTCTCCTGGGAGAATCCAGCGCCGCATTGTATTCCTGGAAACAGATTTAACGTTGAACAGGAATAAGCGGGGGCCGCACTTCGAGCCGCACGATTCTCCAGACACACCTCAGAACGCCGGCCACGCTTCGGCCGTTGGAGTAGCCACGCGATGCTCCTGGCAGGAGTGCAGCACAGAGCGTGGAAGCGAAGGCGCGGTATAGACGAAGAGGGACGGCGATTATCCCGCAGGGCGTTCGGGGAAGCGACGTGCGGATAATGCATGTACTCTAGCTATATATACCCCGGGCGAAAGGTCTTGCTACAGCTCCCGCAGCTCCTCCTCTCCTCATCGCACCGGATGTCTCGCATTAACTGGCGAATTAGTGGCATTTATTTAGAGACAAAACCGCAAGATAATTGCCACTCTCGCTGTACATCCACCATTCGCGTCTTATTGCAAACTCCCATGTAATAACAAGCTGCCTCTGTACTCGCCAGTCGGTCGGCTCCGTCTTTCGAATTGTCCAATTTCGCTTCTTTTGCAGCCTTCAAAATTCTGGTCCAGCCATTGTAGTTTGTCGGGCGATAAATAAATCAATAATAAATATTCGCGAAACGATAGAAAAAAGAAGTAAGATAGAATTGTTTTTTGCAGAACAAATTAGCGTATCACCAAACTGAAACTAAACTCATAAATTAAAAATTTACAATTTTTTTGTCGACTTTCCCGTTCTTACAACATTAATTTTCGCGTAAAATGTACTAATAAGCCAATGAAGCTTATCAGTAAATTGTATTCAAACTCGTAGACTGATGATATCATTTTGTAATTCTTTAATCGATAATAAAATTAAATTTGGAAAGTGGAGGGACTGTATACGTGATCTTGAGGAAGAGGTGCGAAATTCAATTCTTGTTCACAGATTTTTTTCTTTTCATTTTATTATCGTTTACAACTTCCACCTTAGGCACGTTGAATTAAACATTCTGTATTGAACAATGTTTCAAATAATAGTAGGGATGGAGGTGCCTTGTGGTATGCGGACCCTTTGTAGGACGCCTCGTTCAGTCTCTTGTCCTAAGGATCGTCTTAAAAACAAATTGTAAACATTTAGATTGAGTAAATATATCTTTCTGTATTATTATATAATTATTTCCCGCCGCTAACGCCGTCGCCGCCGTGCATAATAATCTAAGAAGGCCAGGGTGAAATGACACACCTCGATCTTCAATCGAATGTCTAATGAATTGGGCGTTAAAAAACGCGCTATATTATCTACTTTATACTGGAGTGGAAACGATAATATGTTTTGATTCGGCTTTAGTATTGTTAAAATGTTACTTGTGAGGTAAAATTTAGTGCAATACACGTTGGAACAATCTTTGTCCAACTCGTATCGTAATGTACTAATTTATAACATGTAATAATGAACAGCGGGGGAGTTGGCGCGCGAAGCCGTGGGATCGGAGCCCCCATAGTATGTGTATGCATTTTTAAGAGTGATACTTACTAAAAGGAACACATGTGCTACTCGCCTCGCTGCAATAGAAGCCCGAACAGCAACTATTTCCTGTCTTATAATTGCACTAGAATAATTTAAAAAATCTACGTTACGAAATGTGTCTTTATTATCAAAAGGTTTCTTAGTCGTATGATTAAGGGTTCTTACCCTGGTATTTCCCGGGACGCATGGTTTTGGTATGTCTTGCGGTACCGCAGACACGATGGAAATTGCGACCATCAGCGCGACAAAAATGATTGCAAATACTTTTGACATGATTAGACTTCCAACTTTTCTTGCTAATTATTTGCAAAAAAAAAGATACGTTATTCTGCGGCACGATATATTCATTAATTACCAATAGTAAAATACGTAACTTCTTCACACCCAATTTCAAGAACCATAGGGATTGCAAAATTTACTCACCTGACGTTGCAGTGCTTTAAACAGGAACAACTAATGTTACAGACACCCACCGCCGTTTATATGCAATTCGACCGATTGATAGTGTTCGCAATAAATACTTCACCACCAATCGTTACCTGACAACGAAGAAATATTTTATTTGCGTGCCAGTTGTCACCGCGGCAATACGCGTTTAGTGTCGCTGAGACTATTCAAAATGCATTTTATTTTTGGTTTGAGGTGCTCATCGTGACCTAGTCATATAAATATTGTTTCAAACATCCGTGTGACACATCATTTTTGTTCTAGACTGATCGCTCAAAAGTTTTTTCCTGCGTTTTCAGAAAACCAACCTTCTAAAACAGAGAATACGTTAGGTTCCACATGGATGTCACGTCTCTCGTAACCATCTTTTTCTTCAAGTGATTATTTAACCCTTTATTCTGCAAATACTATCTGGATCATATAAAATCTTTTTCGCTGTAGAGAATCCTAAGACTGAAACATACAACAACAAAAACTTTGCGCGAAATCATAAGTATTCAAACAAATAAACACACTTAGATACAAAAGGAACACCGAAAAGGACTTTAATTAATTACAGATAACGTAATCTCGGGGATTCCCGCCGAAAGTCCACGCACGCGACATTGCGAGACGTCCTTATTAGGCTGCTTATTAAGACAGTCGCCCGCGAGAGTTGTTTACAGGGAGTAATTCGTCGAGTCTGTTGCCCGAGTTTCCCCTCCTGGCGTCTCGCCTCACTGTCCGTGACTCTTGTCGTGACTCTCTCGTCTAGCTGCCGCTGCCGCTGCGGAGTCAGCAAGACCGTGGCGAGAGAATCTCGCGAGCGCGCGAAGATGCTGTCTGACTTGGAAGATGTACGCGCGTTTGGCTGCGCCACTGAACCTACTACCGAGCGTGTATATATATAATGCGAGTGTGAGAGCACCGGGTTAACCCGGACTTTCTCTCTGTCCCGGGAGCCGCTGGAGCCCCGGCGTAAAACTTTGCCGTTTCTCGCTGACGACGACTACGACTACGGACGATGACTATACGACTACGACGACGATATACAACCCGCGGAATGCCCCGCGACCCACGCGCGAAAACTTTTGCCACCCGTTAGTCGTTCTGTTATATCACATAGTGGTACACAGACAGTATAATACGTACAACACACCGCGTGGTCCATTGTCTTCGGTTCAACTACCGGGCCCTCCGTATAGCTGCCGCTGCTCTCCTCGCCCTCTTTTTCCTCGGCACTCGCTCACCCGTTGCGCAATCCTCCGTTGGAGAATCATAAATAATGAAGGAAAGAATAATACAAAAAAAAAAGTCTTCATACATATGCAAACACATAAGGAAAGCGAGGTTTACATATTTATTCATTATCTATATTCAGCCGCGTTCACTCCCTTCGCCGCGCGTGTTCGTACGGGGAATATCTGATTCCGTCGGACTATAGGCTGATCGCGAGACATTAACAACAACAACAAAAAAAGGGTCGGTATAAAAAATGCAGCGCGGTCTACCGCTCGTGTACCTGTTTCGTGGATTATTATCGCGGATATACGTGGCGATATTCGATAGACTTGCCGTGAGCGCCGGACGTGAAAATTTCCGCGGGCGATTCTCCCGTGGCGCGATATCGAATTTATGTGACTATATAGGCGCGACGTGAACAACGACAGAGGGGCGACAGAGGGAAAGAGGTAGAGCGGCTGAACGACGGGGAGAGGAGAAGAAGAAGGTCCGTAGGTGGATCGAGAGACGTTTCGTTCTTTCGTTCGTCGGTTCGGCCGACGCGGTAAGGGCGTGTGCGAGCCAAGAGCGCGAGGCATGGATGACAGTACAAAGGAATCGTGAAGAGGCGTGGGCAACGGGCTCTCTTCGCGTGCAAAAGATAGCACACGAAAGACAGACTTGAGCCTCGAAGGGTACGCGTTGGTACTCCGTTCGGAGGCGAGAGAGGGAAGGAAAACGAGCATCCGCGGCGATGATTGAACGTATTCCCCATAATGTTGTTAATGACTATGGCCAAATAGAGTGATCCTTCGAGAGAAAGGCGCGCTTAACTTCTACGACTCATTCGTCAGCCTGAATAATTGCAATGAAAAGTCACGTGTGACAGATGAAAAAAAAAAGAATTAATTGAAATCGATGTAGTCACTTGCCTTGAATAAACAGGCCGGTTTCTTTGCTGTGGTCACGATACGTATCGCGTATTATAATGCGCAAAACGTTTTCAGAGTTCCTTAACGCAGTTTGGAAAGAAATGATCGGAAATGGATGATAGACCGGGAAAGATAGACTTTTATTTTTAAAGCTATACATTTTGTCACTTCGTTTGAAGGAGAGACAGAGAGAGAAAACTCCGATGGAAGGAGAATATAGGAGATGAGTTTCCGTAGTGATGATTAAACGTATTTCCTGTAATTCCGTTGATGGCGATGACCAATGGGCGCTCAGTGATTCTCGAAGAGAAAGGTGCACTTAGCTCCTTCACCTCATTCATCAACCAGGAATAATTGCAATGCGAAGAGTCACATGTCTTCAATAACGAAAAAAAAAAAATTAATTGAAATCGATGTCCCCACTTGCCTTGAATAAAACGTGGCACCGTGCGATAAAACACACCAGCGCAGAAATGCACAAAAGTATTTCAGGGTTTCTTAACAGTCGGCTTGGGAAAAATAAATAATAGAGAATCATGAAACGATTTAATTAACTACCAGGATGTGGTGCGTGGCAGCAGCGAGCGAGGCTCGGCAATCGGGAAATATCTCAATGGCGCATTACTACGCGGCGCTGTGCCTGCTGCATGGTCGCGTATTATACGGTGCTCCGGTACATAGAACTATAGATACGGGGGGGAGGGTATCTATGTACCGAGGAATGGCGAGCTCTGCTCGCACAGTGCGGTGTGCTCCACTCGGATCCATTAAATCACGTCGATCTCATTACACCGAGGATGTATTTATCACTAGGCCTCTCTATAGCACCTCCACTCTCTCCCCGGTATCCCCGCTTCGCTGTGGCTCGACGATATCCTATCCGTGGTTGTGCTGGATGACCGGCGGAATCTATTTCTGTCGACGCTCGGCGAGGTCCGATTTTTTTCCGCTGGCCGCAGACCTTAGTAATCATCGGCGGGAATATCATTGCGGAAAATATATTGAAGGCACTGTATTGTAGAAAAAAATATCAGGGGAAGCAAATCAGACGCGCATCAATATCTGAACAGTCCCTGTCGATGTCCTAGCAGTGCTTCATGGTAACAAAAGAGTTTGTCAAACGGTATCAAATGTTTTGTCACACATAGCGAATAAATGGTGAAATAATTGAATAACCATTAGCCCAGCGAATAAAATGGTTTTCGAGGGTGAATTAGAACGTTCGATAAGAAGCCGATAAGCTATTAAGAGAGCGAAGTAATTGCGAATGACGTCAAAGCAAGAAAAGGCTGGTAACCGCGGGTGGTCTTTATCCGCTTCACCTGCCGGGATCCGCGTTAAGAATTGGCTTAGAGATAGTAAAAAAGGTGAACGAAGCGGATTTGCATAAAGCGTTCCGAATCGTTAAATCGGATGTGTCACCACTTCGTTCGAAATATGTATTTTTTATTTTCACGACAGAGTTCGATACGCCGTATCGCTTATTTCTTTCCTCGGTTCCATGTGTACAGTAAGCCACGTTTTATTCTGCTGCCTTTTTATTTAACCTAATATATCTTTCCGTCATCATAAAAATTTCCAATCAAAATATTTTTTGGTGGGTTTACAATGTGTTTTGCTTTGTTGCGGATCGGGCGGGAGTAATATCATACATTATGTATAATTTATATAATTTAATGTTTCTTCTCCTCTGCTTTCGGCAATTTTTTATATTTATCTGCTGCTCTCCTCACATTGTCCTCTTTCTCTTAATCAGTTGATGATGATTCACTGCGAGATCTCGTGCCCATAGTTAAAGTTTCAACACAAATTAATATCACATGTGGTTCTTCTTGCACATGGAAGAAGAATGAAGATCAAATGTGCCAACCGCATAGGTGACAACATTACACAACTTTTTTTGTTTAGTTAAGCTTTAAAATATATGGCTATACCGGTTTGGATAGAGATACTGCATACATGATATTGAGGAAGGGGCGCGAAATACAATTCTTGTCAACAGATTTTTTCTTTTCATTTTATTATCGTTCACGACTTCCACCTTAGGCACGTAGAATCAAACAATCTTCATTACACAATATTCCTAATACGGGTGGGGATGAAGGTGCCTAGTGGTATGCGAGCCCTTTGGGGGATGCCTTGTTCTGTCCCCTGCCTTAATAATGTCCTTAAAAAAGATTTTAAACATTCAATTTGAGCAAATACATCTCTGTGTATTATATAAAATAACGTCGCAGTCGTCATCGCCGCTGTGTACGATTAACGGAAAATCGTTAAAAGCCGCTTCGCGTTAAAAACGCGCTATATTATCTATTTCATACTTGTGTGGAAACGATAATATGTTTTAATTCGGCTCTCAGTATTTTTTATAAGGCGGCAGTGAGAGAAAATATAGATATTTTTTTCACACGGTGTGAAAATGTTACTCATGAAGTAAAATTTAGTACAATACCCGTTGGTGAAATTTTTTCCAACTCGTGTCATAAGTTACTAATTTATAACATTCAATAATAAACAAAGGGGGAGTTGGCGTCCAAGCCTTGGGATCGGAGCCCCCCTAGTATGTATATAAGTTTTTATGATTGATACTTACACACACGTTCACATTTTTTCTTATGCCTGTTGCAACGATAGCCTGGGCAGCAACTGTTTCTTATCTTATAATCGCACTACAATAACAATTTTTAAACATTTACGTTACGAAATGCGTCTGTAATTGTCACAAAGTTTCAAAATCGTATGATTAAGGGTTCTTACCTCGAGGCGTCCCGGGACGCAACCGTGGCGCGATGGTAATTGCGCAGACGCCATGAAAATGGCGACCATCAACGCGATAAAAATGATCGCAAATACTTTTGACATGATTAGACTTCCAACTTTTCTTGATAATTATCTGCAATGCATCGATATAAAAAACCTACGTTATTCTACGGCACAATATATTCATTAACAATAAAATACACAAGGCTAATCACACGCGCTGGCGCGCGTGCCTGAAAAACTTGCCAAAATCGACCCCAGAAATTTGTTCTTTTCAAAATATCGACTTTTAACCTATGCCATCGTTTTTAAGTCGCATATGCTACCCCCGAAAACACTGGTTATTAACCTTTTTTAATCGATTTTGAAAAAAACATTTTTTTAGCGACGAATTTTTTTTTTTCTGTCAGAAATCGTAGATTTGGCTCCCGACCGAAAATCGCCAAAATCGGCCCCAATTTTTTTTCTTTTCAAAATATCGACTTTTAACCTATACCATCATTCTCAAGTCGCATATTCTACCCCCGAAAACACTGGTTATTAACCTTTTTTAACCGATTTTGAAAAAAATATTTTTTTGGCGACGAAAATTTTTTTTTTCTGTCAAAAATCGTAGATCCGGCTCCCGACAGAAAATCGCCAAAATCGGCCCCAATTCTTTTTCTTTTCAAAATATCGACTTTTAACCTATACCATCATTCTCAAGTCGCATATTCTACCCCGAAAACACTGGTTATTAACCTTTTTTAATCAATTTTGAAAAAAACATTTTTTTAGCGACGAAATTTTTTTTTTTTCTGTCAGAAATCGTAGATCCGGCTCCCGACCGAAAATCGCCAAAATCGGCCCCAATTCTTTTTCTTTTCAAAATATCGACCTTTAACCTATACCATCATTCTCAAGTCGCATATTCTACCCTCGAAAACACTTGTTATTAACCTTTTTTAATCGATTTTGAAAAAAAAAAAAATTTTTGGCGACGATCTTTCTGTCAGAACTCGTAGATCCGGCTCCGGACCAAAAATTGCCAAAATCGACCTCGGAAATGTTTATTTCAAAATATCACCTATAATAGGTTAATCAATTTTGCGCTGCTGCGCTCTTATGAAGCTTTAAAAGGTTACGGGTGCTGCCCCACCCGTCCTCTTATGAAATTTTTCAAATTTGGCACCAAACTGATTTTGTTTATCACGGACTTTCCTGGCATCCAAACACAGCTCTAATAGTTTGCTAACAATGCTTTCCGTTACTCATGAACTTTTTAAAAGAGGGATAACTATCTTCAAACCCAATTTCAAGTACCATAGGGTTTGCAAAATTTACTCACCAGACGTTGCAGTGCTTTAAAAAGAAGGTTAACCTTACATACTCCCGCCACCGTTTATATCCAAGTCGAATGACCGATGGTTTTCACAATAAATACTTCAACACCAATGGCTACCTGACAACGAACAAATATTTTATTTGCGACAATGCGTGCCAGTTGTCACTGCGGCGATACGCGTTTAGTGTCGTTAAGTAAGTTTAAGGAGGTTCGCCTGTTACTTGTAAGTCAAAAACGTGACTGAATAGTGTATGGAATTCCTCGAAAACCTGTAAAATGTAGAATATAAAAAAATGCTTAGATGCTCAATGACTCGGGAGTCATTGCCAGGCGCTTCCGGTCCAACATCACGAACCAAAAAATAAATTACCAAAAACCAATTAACAGAAAACTGAGATGATTTAAGTCCTTAAAATGATTAACACAAAAAATATTCAGTCGTAAACTTCTAATTGTTAGTAAAACCTTCAAAATAATACAGTTTTCAAAATAATTCGGGTCAGTTATTACGCTACAACGTTCAATTGATAGACGGTCTGGGGTATTAGACAGAACTTTACAACAATCAAACATTGAATATAGACGGTAAAGTCCGATGTTTATATTTTTTACATAATTCTTGAATTGTCATTGACCTCACTATAGTTTCCCACATTCAAAACTTGGCTCTAAATATGAAACGATCTGTAAATGCTCTCTGAATGAATTCTGCCATCTACTGGCAATGCTTTGTTCCGGTTAAACTGATCAATTTCTTAGTCTGATATCAACGTAATTAGATGGTCAATATCCGTCAAATTGAGGGTTTAGATGCAGTAGGTGTTCATTTAAATAATAAAAAAAAATTAAAGCCCTAAGTTGGACGTCGAATAATATGCGAACCTCCTTAAAACGCGTTTTATTTCCGATTTTTGCTACTCATGATGACGTTCGATACTTACAATGTAAGGTTCGAACGTCGCGATGCTTAGACAGACGTCTGTCGTTTCCACTTTATTAAACAAAAATATGCCGACACATTGAGGTCTCTTGTGTTACATTCAGCGAGCGCCCCAGACAATGTATAAATCTTAGTCGCTTCGCTTACATTGCACAATAATACCACAGTATTCGACAGCCCAAAAGTAATGCGTATACGCAAAGCACGTGTAAGGGGGTTTGCGAAGCGGAGAACACGGGTTGGATGGCGAAAGAGAGAGGAGGGACAGAGTTACCAGAGTAGCTCGGATAACTTTGAATTTCGAGTAGTGGTTGAGGGTTCTCCGTGTGCGCCGGGAGAACGAGAGGAGCCTCGGCCCGAAGCGTCCGTAAACTTCACGACCACTACTACTGCTCAGGCGGCGTCGGTGCAGCTACCCCTTGGTGGCTGCAACCTTCCTACACCGGAACACCAGCCTGGCTTTTCCTTCTCCCGTTCGCCCACCAAATCTCCAGTGTCTCTAAGACTCGGTGATAATCCACTTTCCCGGGGTCTCGAGTATGAGCGCGAGCAAGTTGCACGAACGAGCGAACCATCGGTGTACGTAACTCGGCTAAGCGGCGAACGAGATTTTAATCGAAATTTAATCGCAATATAAAGATGGGACTCACGCCCCGGGTCTCAATATAATTCTCATGTCTCGAAGCTTCTGCAAATTATTCAAACTCGATTCTCATCGCATTCACATATAGGCGGAGACTGTTGTAATATACATATCAATATTTTTTTTTATACAAAATTATATACACAATCTTATATATACCGCAAAAAATGTATCTTTATGTATTAGTCAGGAGCGAACACGAATTTTCATTCATCTCTCGAATTCAATGAATCACTCGAGTGAGAAATAAAAAAGGCAAAAAGAGAAAAAGAGAGAGAGAGAGAGCAAGAGAGACGGAGTGAGGAGCCGAATCGTTAAACGGCCATTGAGCGTTATCCCCCGGCAATACCGAGGGATATTGCGGCTAGCTCGTTCGATGACTGAACGAAAAGAGTCAGCCGAGGCCGTGGCGAGAGCGCGAGGAGGATAAAACGCGAGAGAAACGGGAGATGCGGGAACACCCGTTAGCGGTATCGAGTCCCAGTGTCCGGCAGACTCAACCGCGAGGGTCTCCTGTCTCGATGTGGCGCGCAGCCAGCGGACCCCGCAGACTTCGCGCTGACCAGTCCGGAGCCCGGCGCGTCGGGGCCCCGAGCGAGTAGCCGGCAACGCCGCGACCGGTGAGGCCCTTTACCTGGAACCAGCTCCGCGAGCGAGCGAAGTAGCCGCGGACTAAAGTGACCAAGTGAGCGCGCACGGTACACACGAGTCGCGTTCGGCCGGGCTTCACGCACACGCAACCTGTCGGACAACACGTGAGGATTTGAATAAAAGAAAAACGAGGAACGAAGAGATGGGAGAGAAAGAGAGAGAGAGGATGACAGCAGGCAGAGACTACGGATGAGTCGTGAAAAAGAGGCTCACTGGAAGTCCCCGGCGTGCTGTAGGGATTTTGATGACGTCAGAGCTGTTGCTAGGACAGTAGAAGATCACGCGTTCACCTGCGCGATGCTCTCGGCATCGGGATTAATTGTAACGATGAGCGAACTTTGATACCCAAAAATCTGACATTGGTAACTTCGAAGTGGCATTTTTTGCAGTCACGCGAGGAGCGAAATATTATTTTTTTGAGGTAACGGAAAAGTGGCGACAAAGGCGTTTGTTTATGATTTAGTCACAAGTCTCATTGGGTTAGGAACATAATTTGCAAATTTATCAGCGTGTTTTGATAACCTGCAACAAAATCAAATTCCTCTGCGTAAGATAGTTGCGCGTAATTAAATAACCACTGTAATTTAAAAACTAGTTGAACGGGCTGAAATTTCATATATTGTGGTTGCTCTACAATCATTTAGATTTCCGTGACCGGTTTCTTCGATAGAAAGAAAAGGAAATAATTCACCTCGCTGGAAAGCAAAGAAACATTTCTTCCCGACCCAATGCGCCAAATTTCCAACTACATCCGTTACGTTAATTCAGCCTGCTCGTTTCCCTCCTCCCCTCGATCTTCCCGAAGACGCCGCGAGGGCACCGCGGCCGCATGGAGCACGTAGAAGTTGAAGTACGCAAATAGACACCAACCGCCACGGGTTCGTAGCGCACAGAAGGTGTACACTGTAATTTAGTGCACCTACAGTGTATGCCGCGTAAAAGCGCGGCTCGGCGTAGTCGTGACGACGGTGAGTCACCGTGTGACATTTGACCCCCACCAGAAGTGCCCGCCGCCGTCGCCGCCGCCGCGCCGCGCGCGTGTTCTCTCACTCAATCTCTTATCTCGCTCTATCTCCTTCGGTGTTCCTGTCGCGCCTGGCGGTGGCCGCTTGCACAGTGATACTCAACCGGTTCACCGACTTATCGCCCGATCCCCTCTCTCCCCGGGCCAGCACCGAGCTCGGTCTTTTCGCACGAATAATAATACACCGCCTTTCCGATGAATACGCAATTTCGCGTTAATAAAAACCGGATACGGTTCATCGGTATCTAATAAACACGGATTTTAACGTCTGAATTACCGCGCAACGCACGAGAGAAATGTAACGCGGAGCCGCGGGTGAGTCAAACTCCGGAGCTCTCACGGAGCACCGCGCGGCACGAAGCACGAGGACGAGGTGAAGTAGTGAAAGGGGTGGGTTACAGCGGTTTACGTGGCTTATATTAATTAGCGAAGGCGAAGTCGTTCGGTTAGTGGGTTATGCAAACACCGGGGCGACGCGTATATTACACGTAGAGCAGGCCGCGCGGCGAGAGGCTGCGCGCGTCCACGTTGCACCTGTGCTGCGCTCTTCTCCTCGCTCCGCAACCACCGCGGCAACTGCGGCTGCCGCACGGGTTCTCGTTCTTCACGTCAGACGGGATCTGTATAGCACCCGGCACGTGCATTCGCAGACGCTTCGATTGGTTCGCCCGCGGTGGCTATACGTGCGCGCACCCCACGTGCCTCGTATTTGTCACGTGCACAGGCCAAACTTCTCGGCTGTGCACCATTTGTGACGTTCATGTGTTTTGGCGTTCGGTGCATTATGCATCGAACACGCCGGGGACAGATCCGGGGGGGGCCTCGTTTTTATATTCCCTCGGCTGTTTATATTCCGACGGTTTCGAGGAATTGTTATCGCAATAACGCGACGGTCTTCGCGTGCCTCGCGTTTGTCACGTGCGGCGAGCTGAACTTCCAGCGCACCGTAATTGACGCTCGTGTGTTTTGGCATTTGGCGCATTACGCATCGAATACGGGAGACAGATGCAAGGGCCTCGTTTTTATACTCGGCTTGTTACTTTTTATTCACAGGGCCTGAGTAATTGCTAACGCAATAATGCAAAAGTTTTTATCGAGTTGAAGTGGAAAACTTGTGGTCGGTAGTGGTGAGGGAGGGGGGGGGGGGGGGGGGATTTTCCCAAGCGCGTTAGAAGTCAAACTCAAAGCTTTTATATACCGGAACCGACGCTCGCGCCGCAACCGAACGTCAGGAAGATGAAACGGCGGAGAGTCCAAAACGTCGTTTCGTTGTCGTTGTCGTTGGCCGTCGTCGACGACCCTCGGCATATAACCTCCAACCCCCGTGGCTCGTGTCCCTCTCTCGAAAAGCCGCGCCGCGAGACTTAACGACCTCGCTCGTTGGCCGCGAGCCACCGCGGAACGACCAACTTTGCTCACGTCGCCCGCTCCGCCGCTCGGACCGCTCGGTCTCTCCTCAGATCTCCACGGGCTATACGGCTCAACTTATCCAGTTTAAAGAACTTCGGGGTTGCCTCTGGTCCTTTCGCCGAGCTTCGGTCGCCACCGCGAACGTTTCCAATCTATACGTATTTATTATCGTGATTCCCGGACGGCAGCGTGGAAGCAAAATCTGCTAATCCGACTCCGAAACTCATTAGACCAGTGAAATTTCACTCCTCTCCGCTCCTGGTTCACGTCTCGCGTCTCCACAGTCCGCAACCGAACTCATCATCTCGCAATTGCAAAAGAAAAAGAAAAGAAAAAAAAAAGCGGGATGATGTAATCGAAAAAATCATCTCTTCAATTGCACAATCAATTATGGTCTCGCGATCGTGCATTCATCGTGGGATTTTCCCTCCCTCCCAGACTCAATTATCCCGAGCGAAAAAGTTCAATGAGATTTCGCTTCGCTCTTTTCACTCGACGAAAGCCACGGGCGTCTTCGTTACTCGTCGCTCTTTTTCTTCTTTTATCTTTTATTTTCTTCTTTTTTTTTTTGACTCGGCTTTCGGGACCTCTGCGTCCGCTGGCTACAGGTACAGCTACTATATAACTGCGCACAAGCGAGCGAGAGATACACCAACCGACGAACCGACGAGCGGGCTCGCTGCCGCCGCTGCTGCTGCTGGGCTGCTCTCGCGAAGCCTCGGAGCCATTTCCACGAAGTGGATTCTAATTACGGCTGAGGATGATACCCTCCCCTCGCGCCGTTCTTTCTCCCTTCTCCTCGCTGCTCCTCGCTCTGCTCCTCTATCTCGCTGGGTTCGCGCTTTTACTCATCTCCTGACGCTGCGCCGTCCCCCGCGCCTCTCGTCGCTCCTCTCGTTTCTCTTACTCCCCCTCGTCGCTCGCGTCTCGCGTCTCCTCCTCGCGCTTCGTCGTCGTCGTCGTCGGATAGAGGAGCCGTGTAGCAGAGGGATTAAGTTCCGGTCGATTTTATTTTTCGCCCCGTCGGGTGCGTCGACCTCCCGCGGAAATCTAATTTCACGTCGGCCCGACGAGCGCGGAGCACCAAAAGCCTCGCGCCTCGTGGCTCGGGATTTTCCCTCTCGCTTTCTCTGCCTCGTCGAGTTGCCTGTTGCCCGTGGCGCGACGAACGCGGGGACTCGCCGCACACTTTTACGTCGGCAAATTACGCGGCGCGAATTTCCTCCGCGAGTCGCTGAAAAAACAAAACGCGGATTCTAAACTTCATCGACGAATCGCGAAACCGTCGATCCGGCAATAATCGACGATCTGAAGGCGAAGTGTGAAGAGAGGGCGGTCGATGCCTCTGAAGGGGGGAAAATTGAAGCGGGGCGAAGCGCCGAACGCCTCGATTCTAAAGCGCGAAGGAAAGAAAACCACGAAGAAGAAAAAGAAGAAGAAGAAGAGGAGGAAAAAAAAAAACGGCGTGAAACAAAATACTTCCTTCCCGCTGGGCTCTCGATATTTATTTCGGGACGGCTCTCCCCCCGGGACGAAAACGAAAATTGAGAAGAAGAAATCGGCGCGTCGTGAACGATCGCGCATGGTTCACGCGACCCGGACCCTTTTTTTTTTCTTTCCCTTCATTTCGATCAGTGTGTAATTGGCGAGCGACGGAGGAAGACCTGCTGATGCTGCGTCTGTGTCGCGTCGGTGCTGATAAGAGAGGAAGCAAAAGAAGTGGGAGAGAAGGAGAGAGAAACGGCGGACGACGAAAAAGTAATTGAACTCGATGTATCGCCGCTTGAATAAAGTGTTTAGGGAGGGTTGAAGCGCGAAGGGCGAGGCGAGTGAAAGAGAAGTGAAAAACGAGAGTACGAGCCGAGAGTGACGAAGACTGAGAGTGGAGAGAGAGAGAGAGAGAGAGAGAGAGAGAGAGAGAGAGAGAGAGAGAGAGAGAGAGAGAGAGAGAGAGAGACAGAAAAAGGGAGGCAGACAGAGAGAGAGGAAGAGAGAGAGAACTGCAGAAACGGACGAACGTGGAGATGCTATTTATATTCGAACGCCGGCGGACGTTCAACCCGTTGGCACCCCCGCCGCCTTCGCGCTCTTCCTCTCTTCCTCCTTGTCCGTCGGTCCGTCTTTCTCCGTCCCCCCCCCCCCCCCCCCCCCCCCCCGAGTCGTCGATCTCCTCTTCCTTCTTCTTTTCCCCATCCGTTTCCATTCGTTCGTATTTCCACTTCGGATCCAAAGTGATAACACACAAATAAATCTTTCTCTCGAGCCAGCTGTGTGTCTCTGGGTCTGCTCCATATTCCGGTCCACGGTTAGACACACTAGGCGGAGCGATCACGCGCTCCGAGTACGCGCGGGCCGCGCCACTCGACTTAATGTTACAGCGACCGCGCGAGCCGCGCCAGCAGCAGCCTCCGCCGACGGAAGCTGCGATATTACCTGCGGAATCTTGCAGCGATTCTCTTGACTGAAATACTCGTCGCAATTTTCCGGAATCAGCGGGGAATATTCAGTGGACCGAGGATATTTTCGCCTCGAGGATCCACCGGATGTCGGAATTAATAAATCAACTCGAAAATCTGTGAATTATTTATTGCCGGACGAGATATCGCGGAATATTTTGATACGCTCGCCAATGATTTCAACCGGTTAATCATTCAACGGGCGGTGAATTCAGTCTGCGTTCGTTGCATCTCGTACAATATTCGTGCTTCTCTTTGTATTCGATAAATTCACCTGCGGGGAAAAATCGCCAAAAATTGGGGTTTCGCATTTCGGTGACCGAAATTTGAAATCGTTGCAAAAAATAGCCAAAACGAACGTTCTCAAAATCAAGCTTATCACTTTTTCTCACAGCTCAATTGTTATCATTCCCCGGGGTATTCGTTGTATTCCGCGAAGAATTTCCCGCGCTTGTCGTTCCGCGTACACAGGGGGGTACCGTCCGGCCGTCCCGCTCGTCGAGGCCGCGGAGCGCCTCGGTCTAGCGCAAAAAGCGCTCGATAATAATGCCTCCATCATCTTCGAGTGTCGGGAGTAATGTGCTCCCCAGCGCCTAATGCCCCCTCCGACAATTTATGCCACTCTTCCTTTTTATCCTCCGTCTTTTATGCGTGCACGAATTACCCGCGCGAGCGCAGCAACAGCGGCAGCAATAGTTGCGCAGTGGGCGCAGAAGAAAATGTGCAGAGTGGAGAAAGAGATAGAGACAGAGCAGCAGCAGCAGCAGCAACAGCCGAGTCTTTTGCGTGGTGCTCGCTCGCGCGTGTATTCAGCATCGTTTCGCGACGTTTCTTCCGTCTCCTCCTTCGTCCTCTTCTTTTCGATGCTGCACAGCGCAGCATCAGCGACACAGGCCACTTGCGCTCGCAGTCTCGAAACGCATTATCACTGCGTGCACCTCGCAACAGAAGCGGAGCAACGCGGGCGGCTCTTACGCGCTCGTTAGCCGAGCGAGCTGAGAGGTGAGAGAGCGTGGCGCGCGGCTGCGGTAACGAGCCACCCTTTTTTTTTTACTTTCTTTCTTTCATTCTTTCTCTACTCCCTCCGACCGAGGTGCGAAAGAAGTGGCCGTTGCCGCCTCGCGCGCTCCGGAATAAGAGACCAAGTGGCGGAGAATATGCGGAGCCGCGAAAGATTGCGCGCTCATTTGCAAGCCCAACCGTAGCTCTCTCGGGGAAAGAGGGAGAGAGGCGGAGAGGGAGTGAAGTGCGCAGCGTTTTGTGCGGATACGTCGCTTGGAAGCGCGTGCTTTTTTATCTTAACGTGCTGAATAAAGTGGAGAACGGAAGTGGCGACGATGCGAGAATGAGGGCTGTGTAAACACACACAGATGAGGGGCGGAAGAAGGAGAAGGAGGATATCTTGAAGAAAATAATTTCGGTGTGTCGATACAGGCACTTTTCGACCGGGAGACGAATCTATTACGAGTTCTGACATCAAAAAAGCTCAGTAACGAGCCACAGCTTTTTTTTCTTCTCTCACTCTGCCCTCTGACCAAGGCGCAAAAGAAGTCGTTGCCGCTTCGCGCGCTCCGAGACATGAAACCGAGCGGCGGGGAATACCGAGCGAAAAATTGCTCGCTCATTTCCAAGACCCCCCCGGAGGCTCTCGGGTGAGGAGCGCAACGTTTTGTGGATGCCTCGCTGGAAAGCGCGGGTTCTTTTTTTTTTTCAAATTTCAACCCGCTGAATAAAGTGCAGAAGAACGGAAGTGTCGAGAACGCGAGAACGAGGGACGCGCGTACAGAGAGACCAGGAGGAGGAGGTGGAGGAGGAGGAGCCGGGAGGACAAGGCGGAAGGAACGAAGACGTCGGACGGAAACGTGAAACGCGACTACGCGCAGCGTCTTGTTCAAAGGATCCTCGGGGTCCTCCTTTAGCAGGTTCGCCGCTTCCAAAGGAATCCACGCTCGCCCGCTCTTTCGCTCCGTCCCAGCTTCCGCGACCGTGAACACGCGTCACGGATCTCCGCCTCCGTGCGATCTAACGAGGTCCGAGGTGGCTGGCGCGAGAGAAGCCAGCAGCAGCAGCAGCAGCAGGAAAGCTCGCCGCGTGGGCGTCTAACGAACGGGGCGCCCAGACGGGACGAACACGTGCGCGGGGTTCGGCGGTTGTGGGATGCTGCGAGGACGGTAGTTGCGGGCCGCCGCTGCAGCCCGAGGATCCAGCGCGCGACTGCTCGTCGCTGCTCCTTTTCCCCTTAACGCGCGCGCAATATATTTCACCGTGTGTGTGTGTGTATACATAACATAACCGGGGCATATGCGGAGCGTGCGGTAATGAGACGACCGATACACGGGGAAATCGTGTATGGAAACCCGAGACTTCCGGGCGGGACGTGAGGCACACCGCGAGAGCACGGCGGATCATAGTCGCCGCGAGATAAAACGTTATTTATGTTTGCGTTGTATTTATCGAGGCGCTATTTATTATATTCACCAGCGAGGCCGGGAAGCACACACGTGAGGACGAAATATCCTCGCGCGGCTCCGAGACGCCGCGGCGAGCGAGAGAAGCGGACGCGAGTCACTTCCGGTTCGTGTTTCCGATTTTGTTTCACGACTTGCGGGCGTAATTGATTGTCAATCCCGGGTTCGCGTTTAGTTCGCCGAGGGTAATTATTACTTGCAAACGAGATATAGAAAGTTTTCGAGTCCCCGTGATTTCGCGGAGAAGTTGCGACCCAAATTTACGAGGGCGGAAGCCGAGGGCTTCCGCGCTCACCGCGCGGAAACTACCGGTCGCGCGGATACCTTCATAATCTTGCCGCGAATAATATATCCCCCCCCCCCCACCCCCCCTTCAACCCCCCCGCCCGCCCCCTTGGGAGGTGTGCGGACGGGCGGGGTAGCTGCGGATAGGAAGAGGAAGGCACAGGTGTGGGATACCGCGCCGCAGGTTCCCCCCCGCCCCGAGCCGGAAAGTTTGAGCAACTTAGTAAGTCAAGGGTCGCCGGTGCTGCGGGCCACCGAGGCCCCGCGCGACCACCGCCGCAACCGACTACGACGACGTCAAGAGTCGGCGAATTATCGCCAAGAAAGCAGAAGCCGCGTGTCTGGTATGCCGAAATCGATAACGCGAGTTTCCGCCTCGGCCGCGCTTGCTCTTCCTCGGTCTATTTACGATTTTCGTTCGGTCTAATCCCCCGGAGGCTCGTACGACGTGAATGTGGGTCTTTTGCGCTTTGGGCGATTGTTCGAAATTGCGGTTCATTTAATGTATTAACGGTAAAAAAAAAGAGTTGGTTGGATGGTTGTCGGGTCGGAAGTTTGGAATTTCAAGATACGCATTATTGCCGGTTTCAATACTTTTCTACGAGGAAAAGTATCGAATTTATGAGATCTGATGAAGATCCTCGAAAAAAAAAAAAAAAAAATTCAGAATCGCTGGAAAACGGTTGAATGCAGTGTTTTTCAGGGTATAATGTGCGACTTGAGAACAACGATACAAGTCAAAAGTCGATATCTTGAAAAAAAAAAGGAAAAATCTGCGGGCCAATTACGGCTCTTTTCGACTCGCAGCGCAGGTTCCCGAGAATTTCGAAATTATCGGTAGGCAAATCAGTGGTAAAACCAACAACGGCAATATCATCAAGTCGTTAGCGTTATTTTCACTCTAATTCACCCCTCGTCTCCGTCATTTTACGTTCAATTTATCATTGAGTCTTCCAGAAGTCACAGACTACATGGACTTTAATACACGTGCGCAATGCACTCGCGGGAGTAGGACGAAACGTGAGCCGGTGTTTTAAGGACGACTTGGCGTCACGAAAGGTCGCGTGCGTCCTTTCGTCCCTCTCTTTCGCGAAAACTGGGTTGTGCTGCGCCCGGCATCCCCTTAATCGAGCCTCCCCCGTCCCCCTTCTCCTCCTACCCCCTTCACCCCCTTACCGCCCTTCCTTCACGTGTACAGTCCACGCAATCCAAGTTTAATTCGCAGTCGTTGAAACGCGCGAAAGCTTTGCATACATTTTCCCTCGTTTCTTCTACATGTTATCGAGATAAATGTTCCGCTTTGTTGCCTGCGACTCGTGCGTTTGACTTTTGACTTCGCAGGTACTTGCGCCGCGCGCTCTCGCGTCCACCTATATATATCACAGCTATAACTTAAAGCACATGTACGCGGCGTATATGCCGCTCGGACGTGTTTCATGCAACGGTTCATACCCGTTTCGTTGAGTCGATCCCGCTGTTGCGCTGCTCCTCGCGTATAGCCGCGGGCTTTCTTGGTGTACGCGCGGTCAATATATCCACGCGAGAGTCCACCGCACCTGTGTCTTGCACGTATCCGGAGAGCGCGGCGCGCTGGTCCCCACAGCGGCAAAAAACGTTTATGCATACGTAATAAGCTCGCGAGGGCGAAAAGAACGAGAACGAGAGAGAGGGAGAGAGACCGAGAGAAAGAAGAAAAAAGAATCGTCGGAATTGAAGTGAACACGTGAGCCCCGGATAACACGCGTTTGACTTTACGCTCGTTTATTCCTCTTAATTGGACGTAATATGCATTCGAGCTTCGCGCGACACATTCCGAGCTCTACCCGTGCAAATTACGACTTCTCTACGTTTCGAAAAAAAGCAATTGATTAATTAAATCGATTTTTGCCTCCTTGAACCGTCGACGCGCCGGACAATATTTTGTGTCCTTTGAAGAACTCGTAAAAACACGAGAGAGAGAGAGGAAGTTGTACACGATGTATGTAATTAGATAATATCGTATAATTTTATTCGATGACTAAGACGCGTGATATAAACCAGTCGCCGCGGCTCGAGCTTTAAATCAATTCGGCGGCAATGATAATTTCTCTCTCGGGCTCCGCCGATCCTCCCATTCGTCGCACGCGTCCGGCGAAGCCAACCGCTAAATAATTAAATGGATTTTCGCCATCCGGAACCGTCGATGCGTCGGACGATATTTCGTCTCGGCTGAAAAACTGGTGAATAATTAAATGGAATTTCGCCATCCTGAATCGTCGATGCCTTGGACAATATCTCATCCCTACTGCAAAACTGGTGAATAATTAAATAGATTTTTGTCTTCCTGAGGCGTCGATGCGTCGGGCAATATTTCGTATCGGCTGAAAAAAACTGGCAAAACACGGAGGAGGGGGGGTTATAAAGTTATATAATTTTATACGATGACTAAGACGCGCGATAAAACAGCCACCGCGCGCTTCGAGCTTTAAACCAATTCAGTAGCAATGATCATTTCTCTCTCGCGTTCTATCGCTCCTCCCATTCGTCGCGCGCGCGCGTCCGGCAAAGCGAACTGCAGAAGCCGGGTTGCTGCGAGCCAAGAAAGAGAAGCGGCAACAGAGCGGCACCTTGACCCCTAGTGCTCTCGCCTGCTCTTCCTCCCCCCTCTTCCTCTTCTTACCCGTCCCCCCCCCTTCCCCTCCCCCCACGCCACCCGTCCATCGTCTCCCTCTTCCTTCCCGCCCCGAGTCTGGGCCGCCGAGAGCGAGCGAGCGAATAAAGCGATCGGCAGAGGGGGAGGGGGCGACGAGGGGGGCGGATGGACAGAGGCGAGCGAGTCGGGGACGACGAGAACGAGAAAGCTCGACTCTTCTTCTTCTTCTTCCCTCGTCGCGTCTCCGCTTCTTTCCTCCCTTCCTCGTCTTCCTCCCCGCCGATTCGCTCGCGACTTCGCCGCGGCCTCCGCCGGCGACTGCGACTATCGAGAAAGACGGAAGGACCCGTGGTTCTCAATCTTCGCCGGGATCTCGCGTCGCGAATTAACCCTCGCCCGTCGCGCTCTTATCGAGCGCGGTAACGCGACACCCGGAACCCCAAATGACCACTAATTTGCGGACAATCGCGATTTTCACGACGGATTCCACGTGAATTCACGTTTGCAAATTTTTCATCGCTTAAAAAAAAAAAAAAAAAAAAAAAAACGGATATGCAGTGTCTGTGCCGAATCGGCGTGATAATAAAGCTCGGCTGTCTGAAGCACGAAGTCGTTTGCAACTGAGGTACAATTACCAGTAGCATTGTGCGCGCGCATTTAACGTTAAAACCTCCCGTTGACGTTTTCCGTTTACAAAAATCCGATTCTCCGAGTTTCATTATTCGGGGGACACAAAGACGGGGTTCATTCAGAATTGTCACACAAAGGTTAAAGGTTGAACAAGATTACAAAAAAAGAAAAAAAAAGAAAAAGTAAAAAGCGGCACAGGGGTTGGCGCGTTGTCTGCGTATGCACATCTGGGGGATATGTCGAGTGGCTTCGCGTTCTTCGCGCTCGACGCTCATCATCTCCTCTGTTCGTCGATTAATCGCGCGCGAATATATACAATAAGAGGCGCGGGGAGGAAGAGGGGAGGGGGGGGGGGATATTATGCGCATTCATTCGTAGCGAGAAGAAGGTGAGCAGGGGTGGTCGGGCGCTGGGGTGAGTCTCGCGTGGACTGTGTATACCACGGGGGTCGGTTCGGGAGGGACGAAAAGCGCGTGAGAGGAGAGAGACGGTGAAAGTCGGCCCGAGGGCTGTACACAGAGTTCGCATTCGAGTCCGTGAAGTCTGGGGGCTTGGCGCGGGGGCGACGCGGTAAATGAGAGCAAGCGGAGAGGATAGAAATGAAAAGGAGAGAGAGTGGAGCGATCGCTATGGCTTGAGGGCTGGGCGAATAAGAGCGAGAGAGAGAGAGAGAGAGAGAAAAACGACTGGCGCGCGGGGGATGAGTACAGCTCCGTGTGCCGGTTCAGCTGCATTAATTAAACTAGCGGAGGACAATGAGCCTGTCTGCCGGTTCGCTTGCCCCGCCTGTGTAATTCACGCCTCTCTCCTCCCGAGTAAGAGGGAACGGGAAAAGGGAATGAGAAAGAGCGAGCGACGGCCTCTCTCCCTCTCTCTCGCTCGCTCTTTTGACTTTGTTTTGCAGCTTAAACCCCATTTCACCGGGTTCCTGTCGCCTTAATTACCCCGAGACACTGAGCGCTATTTTACATTTGGATAGTTCTCTCTATTCGGCGCTATACTCTTTTCATCCGCCCTCCCTCCCTGCCCCCCGGGGAAAATCAAAAAGAGTTATGAGATTTCTCAACGGGAAACGACGGAAGGAGGTTTCCTTTTTTTTAATTGAATTTTAATTAGTTATTCAACTGCAGCGAAGTTCGAAGTCTATTTGGTGTGTAATTATGGTTAGTCAGTGTCCCCGTCGATCTACTGGGAATATCGAGGGGACCG
The DNA here is from genome assembly GCA_963932165.1 of Pimpla rufipes. Lineage (NCBI taxonomy): Eukaryota > Metazoa > Arthropoda > Insecta > Hymenoptera > Ichneumonidae > Pimpla > Pimpla rufipes. The sequence goes on from OZ010635.1 coordinate 16,109,887, forward strand.
CGGATTGAGAACTGATTCGTCAATGCACCGGATATTCGTGCGGTGGTTAGATATATTTTTTTAATAAAACTGAAGAGTGAAATTAATTTAAAAAAATGGCTGTTGTTGGACAAACATTTATTATTGCAATTTGCACTTTTGCACACTTTAAACAAACAGCCCATACGCGTGGTTCACGCGCTTACCCGTTGATGTAAAAAATAAAATTAAAAAATAAAAAATAATCCGTCTCCGGACCGAAAATCGCCAAAAACGACCTCAGAAATAGATATATTTTTTTTTTAAATATCGACTTGTAACCTATACCATTGTTCTCAAGTCGTATATTCTACGCCCGGAAACACTGGTTACCAATACTTTATACTCGGTTTTGAAAAAAAAGTTTTTTGGCGGCGTTTTTTTTTGTCAAAAATGATAGATTCGGTTCCGGACCGAAAATCGCCAAAATCGTCCTCAATTTTTTTTTTTTTTTTTTTTTTTTTTTTTTTTTTTTTTTTTCAAAATTTCACCTATAATAGGCTAATTAATTTCGCGCTGCTGCGCTCTTATAAAACTTTAAAAGGTTACGGGCGCCGTCGCGCCTGTCCACTTATGTCAAATTTGCCACCAAACTGAATTTGTTTATCACGGACGTTCCTGGTAACCAATCACAGATCGATTAGAATTACAACAATGCTTTCCGTCATTCATGAACTTTTGAAAAGAGGGATAATAGGTCGAACTATACCGATATAATTCGAAGGAGGGACTATTATATCGATTGGTACTGCATACTATGTATTTGATTACTTGAGCTATTATTATGTTTGCAGCTGTTATGTTATCATTGTCGTAACTATAAAATGTAAACGTCTCTCCTGGGAATTATACTGTATAGTAAAAGTATGGTGTTGTTGTTTCAAACATGTATTTTCCTCTCACTCATTTCATTTTTTGAAGAGGGATTCCAGTTTAGGTTTGACATTAATGATAAATCCAAGTGACGAATAATTTTTATTGACTTAAATAGTTACTCGTGACTCGATGAATTTTTCGATTTCCCAGTGACGATAGTGCGGCGCGTCATTACCCAGGTATTTTCGTGACCGGCCGCGAGATCTCCGCGCTCGATCATCCTTTTGGCTTGGCGAGCGCGCACCTCTGCGTACGTCATCGGGAGAATACTTCGCGAGAGGAGAGCCGCGCGAGGTCCAAAGATAGCGCGCGCGCGCGCACTCGAGTCCAGGCATCGCAGCCAGAGTCACTCGGCGTCTCGTCGATATGTACGGGTATACCCAATGAGGAATCTGTTTCTTTGGGTAATGTCGGCGCGTGTCTACCAATTAAAGAGGAAAAAGGAACGCGAGACGCTCGCGGATCGGGTACAAAAGAGTCCGCGAGGGCGAAATAAGAAGCCGAGCGCGCGCGCTCCGAGCTTTTTCGAGCGAGCCACGTTCGAGCGCGGTTCGCGCAATCCGAAGCACGTCGGTTCCCGCAGCCCCCTCGCTCCCCTCGGCCGTCTCTTTATCGTGACCGCTGCGCGGTCTGGGATCGACGGTCCTTCGAGAAAAGGGCTAAAAAGGGCCGATTGGTCCGTGTGCCAGCGTGTGTGTGTGTTACCGCGCGAGGGCAGCGAGAGAGGGAGATTGCGGGTGAAGTATATTCCGGAAAGTCGGTATGCGCGCGACCGTGCAGCCCCGCACGGAGTTTATAGAACGAGATAAAAATCCGAGGCTCATGTAAGAACTTACTTACATTATAGAAAACGGGAGGAGCTCGCCGGTCGGCTCCGATCGCCTCGCGTGCGCCACCGGTTCGCGTTGTTGCGGTATTATAATCACTGATCGGGGTGGGAAAACAGGTCTAAATGCGCAGCGAGAAAAAAACGGGCTGCGAGGAAAAGAAATGGAACAATTCATTTCTTGGCTCAGATCGTGACTGACAATTTTGATAATCGATTACCGCGATCAATATTTAAATTATTCATTTCGCGGAGAGAAAAAAATGCCTGTATTTAGTTTTTATCATATCACAGTGATTACACGTATTTTTATAATTTATTGCTAAATAAAATAAAAATTATTCGATGCTTCCACTTAAAAAAAAAATTGCGGTGAACCTGTGGAAACTGTAAGTAACAACTATGCATAGTAAGCATCACATTCTTCTCTCCAGACGGTAGGGTGGAAGTACCGTTTGTGGCCACCTTTGGTCCAATTGTGTCCACCAAGTTCAAAACGATTTAATTGTTTATGTTGTTAAATAACAAAAAAAATGGGCTTGATCATCTTATCAATTAGTATGAATACTTTCGAAGTATCAGCACTGGAATACGGGAAAACAATTATTTCAAATGTAGTAAAGTGAAAACGACCACAAGCGGTACATCTACCCTAAATTATTCCCATATCCTTCCACTTCCCGCGCGTCATATCGCCCGTCGATATCCGGTATCTAACCCGAGCCCTTTGTGTCTCTCCCAACGGAGCAGTTAGACGGTTAATCGTCCGGAGATTTCAGGACTGCGTCGAGTCAAATTGGAAGTTATCCCAAGGCCCAAAGCACAATCGAGCAGCTCCGGCGTGTTACACGCTCAGCTGCGCTCGTGTTCGTTATCGATCCTCCGTCTTATTCGCGGCAAAGCCGCGACTCCGTCTTGCTCTTTGCGGCCCCCGGTACGTTTTGCGTCGGTGCGCGAAGTGCATTACATGCACAGAGCGTACTCGTCGGTGCATATAAGTGCGACTCGCGCGCGCTCTCGCGGCGCTGCCGCGCTGCACACTGACACCGGTACTTTGGGTGCACCGTCGATGGGTTCTCCACCGCCCGGTTGTATAGTGGAGCCAGTCACGCGAGCGCTTACAAATTGAAGTCGCTAATTTACACACGGGTTCGCACTCGAGGCTGGTTATTAACTCTCTCTCCCGCGCGCTCGCGCAACGCGCACCCGAGTTTACCAGACAGCTACCGACTAACAAGGTAAACAATGTTTGGCAATTATCTCGGTTAAATGATCCTCGGGAGATACATCGGACGTAGTGTGCGCAACGTCTCTGTGCACAGGTGTCTGCGGACCTTATGTACCACCTGCAAACTGTGCACAGGTACATAAGACATGTATATATATATGTATACAATGTATTTGTAAGTACCGCATGTATCTGCGCAGTCTGAATACAGTGATCTATATACCCTGCACGAAGAAGACTCCTCTGTCTCCTCTGAACGTTTCCGTAGGATGGTTTGTACGTATTGCGTGTAAACAACTTCCCAGTCCTGAAACATCCCCCGCAATATCGTAGACTTGCACTTCCGTGTCTCGCTAGGGAGGCGAAAGGGCGCGAGGAGTGAGGAGGGGGAGGGTTGCCACGGCCACTTGAATCGAGGAGCGAGAAGGACGGAGGGCTGATTCCCGGCACAGCTCGTGGGACCGGGAGTCATAGCGAAAGGGACGGAGATACACAGACGCCGCGAGCTGCAGCCGCCTGGCCTCAGCCCGACGATCATTTCCGTCGGCGAACTGGCGCGAGAAGCAGACTGGAACACTGCGAGACGTGATTTATAATTGGCCATAGTCTTAATCGAGCAGCATCCTCCACCTCCTGCATCTCCTCCTCCTCCTCCTCCTCGGACGTCGCGCCGCGAATTCGTGCGGAACGAAAAGTAAACAGAAGTGACTCATTGACGTCAATACGGAAATAGGCACGGAGAGCGCGCGGGTAACGCGAGGCGAAAGATGTGACCGGGTTAACAATTCCGCGTCGCGGGTCTTTCTGCGGGAGGTTGAATGGTTAATTCGCCGCAAACAGAAGTGAGTCATCGATGATGGCTCGATGACTATGCGCTGAGGTAACGAGGACGATAAGAAAAAGAAGGGGGGAAACAAAAAGAGAGCGAAAAGTTAAGTGGTATTACAGCCGTGACGACAATGCTACATTATTCGCTTAACGAGATCAATAACGAGAAACGAGAGAGAGAGAGAAACGATTTGTTTGAATTATTTGCAGTCACAATTCATTCGACGTGGCTGCCGGCGGATGTAACGGATGTTACACGGGACTGTGGCACGGCCATCGAGGCTGGCTTAGCCGTGGCTATGAACCCGGCGGAGACCCGACGCCGGCTTCGCGTGTCGGTGTTTCTCCTCGGTGCTGCGAACACCATAGTCCTCGCCGATGGTTGTGTATCGCTGTTACCGCGATGCAGCTACACTCGCGGCGGCGGCGGCGGCTCAGGTCGTCTTTTTGTCGCCCCCTTATCTACCGACACCAGAGGGAGTAGCTCGCTCCTCGAGCCACGAGGGAAACCGGTTGCCCTTCGGCAGCAGCTGTGTCGGCGTCCGGCGAGGAGATCAACCGCGAGGCACTCGACTCTCCTCTTCCTCGTCTTCCTCTCGGCTTTATCGCGCGGTCCTTCGATACTGCGCGCCGAGAGGCGAGTGTGACGATGATTACCAGACTCGCAGGGGAATCGAGGAGCACGTTGCGAATCTGGGATATCTTTCGATAGTTTGATACTCTGATAGAAGGGTCTTATTGAAGGAACAATATTATTCGTTACCGCAAATCGTTTTGCTAGGCTGTGAAATTCTTATACAGAGCTGACAAATATTTTTGGAGTGCTACTAATTTTTTTTTAGCAGGCTGAGAAAATTGTTAACTTGTTAAGCGGGTTGACAAATATTTTTGTCAGGCTGACGAATTTTTTTACTGCGTTGAGAAATTGTTTTGTCAGGCTAGAAAATCTTTTTGTCAGGTTAGGAAATCTTTTTGTAAGGTTAACAAATATTCTTGTTATGCTAGCAACAGAACGTACGTTGCCACTATATTCAACGCAACTGCCCTAGTAGAAAATCTGTAACGTTAAATCCGGCCCAAATAAGGCCCAGCTCGGGCCCTAGCAAAGCCAACGTGGCCCTGATCAGTGCCTGACCAGGCTTGCATGTAACGCAACGGGTTTTCTACCAGGGCGAAAGGCATTTAGGAATATCTGGCAGTGAATCCCAGACCGCGCACTTGTCCCACGATTACCGCGCGAGTCTGAGAATTATTACTGAACATTTTCGCTCCCCGCACTGCGCTGTTCTCCTGCAGTGCACACGCGGCTCGGTTGCGGCGCGCACCTTCCTCGCGGCATCATCGGCCCTTTTTACACGCCCGAACGCACATCTCCCTTGCCCGAGAAACATCGCGCAGACATCGATGATAGCCGGTCCCCCGATGTATCTGCGGTCTACCGCGTCAATCTCAGTTCCTTACAGTTTCTGGTCGGGCGCTCTGCGGCTGCCGGGTAAAATCGAAGAGGCCGAATGATTGCGAAAATTGACGCACCGCAATTTTTCGCCCCCGAACGTAAATTGAAGACAAGCTCGGACCGCGACTAATTTGAAATATCCACGCAATATACGCCGACCGTGAGGGCCGAGAGCGAGAGAGAGAGAAACGAGCAACGGGACAAGAGACAAAAGCGCAATTAGGGGATGAATGGGTGCGAGGGAATGAAGAAATTATCGCTGCGGCTGTTTCGCGGGCCCTCATTGAGCGATTATCCCGCAATGAAGATGTAGATGGATAAGATACGGAGACTTTGCGCAATTTGGAGAAAGCTCTCTGTGTGTGTGTATTGTTGCGTTCGGGGATTTATCGCTGTGTATAGATGCGACAAGGCGACGCGGATGTATTCAACGCGCCCTTCCCCCTCGCCCTCCGTTCCCTTTCTTGCTTGGGACGGCCAAGGAGCATTCAATTATTGACTTTAATTCGTGCCACGAGCTGGTGGCGGTGCCTGTACCTGCCATTAGCATAGCCCTTGAATAATGCATGGGAGAACGGTTAATCCGACGGTATGTAAATTAATCCCTCTAATTGCGAGCGACAAAACTTCATGAAGCCGGATCGCGCACTCCAGAGTGGATGAAATGAGGAGGGGGGCTGCTGCTTCGTTGGTCGTCCATGGTACAGACTGTGTATCTCCGCTTCCTTTGCTCTTCCTTGCTGGGGACTCGCGCACTTGGAGATGGCACGTTCGTCATTTACTCGTACGAAAAGTCTGGCAATGAATTTAATGACAAACCTCAGGCGTGATTGTATTCGAAATTGAATTTTTATTTGCTAAGGCCATTCGTTAGCTCCGCGGTCGTGCATGATGTGTTGTTTTTTTTTTTCTTTTCTAAGATAATTGTCGTGGATTAATCGGAAACAGTCGTGGGCGGTGAGAAAAAAAATATTTGGTTGTGCCAGCTCTGACTTTAATCGGTTATCTTTGTTTTAAAATTTTTATTGCGATAATCCATATTTACAGCCGTAAACACTTTGAATGCGGTAGCCTTAACTATCTATGATTAGTTCTTGTTATACATGTCTGCTTCTCACGTATCCTCAAAACGATTTTATTGAATGTTGATAAACCTCATTTTTTAGTTTCCGTCAAATCTTTGTTTTTTCGTGCACAGGAAAAATGTGCTTCAACGTGAGCTTGATTAATATTTGGTACTTGAGTAATTATGGGATCATTCCTTGCCTTCTTACGGCAAGCGAATTGCGCGAACATAAAGTGAAAACGAAAACACTGAGCGAAAAGAAAACGATGAAAAGCCAATGGGAAAGTTTTTAAAAACAGCACACGGTTCGTTTTTCTCCGCTAAGTCTCAGCCCGTTAATGACGCGCCACGCTCGTTGCTGCCGCTAGTGCTGGATTAATTTCACTTGATTCGCAAGCTCCGAAAGCTCCGGGTGTCTGAAGCGCAATTTCCACAATTCGTAGCTCACAACTCGTGAATTAACGGTGTAAAACCCTCCGAGCGTTGCGCGGGCCGCGCGCTGCGAAGGCGAATAAAAGCGTCGGGGGGTGGGGGGGGCGAAAACCCTCGTCCCCGGGACGGTGAACGAGCGAAGCTAAGCGAAGTCCTGCATTATCCATGTGTAACCGTGGCTGCTGCACTGAAGCTCAGTCGCGGACTACGGCGACGAATTATGATTTTAGCCTCAGCCCGTACGGAACCTTCAATGCGTCGCATCCGAGAAGACGAATTATTTCTCATTGTTTATAGGAAAATCGTTGACGCGTCGCTGAGCCTCGCGCGACAATTAATTTAATCACGCTGGATCTGCGCTCTCGGTGTCTCCTTTTTTCTTCCCCCTCAACCCTTTCAATTCATCCACTTTTCAGCATCCAAGCAGGCGCTTTTTTCGCAACATGCACAATTAGTCTCTTTTCAATGAGGCTACGATACGACGACGGCGACGACGACGCGACTCTTCCCTCTCGCCTCTCGCGCGTCGGTCGAGTCGCGTGTGTCGAGTGCATCGGTTCATCTCCGTAACTGGGGTTATTTTTTTTATTTCATCTCTTTCTCTCGTTTTTTTTTTCTTCTCTTTTTTCGAAGCATAGAAAAGGCGAAGAGGCGGGTAGAGGAAACGAGAAATTGAGTCGTACGAGTAGCGAAGAATGAAAAGAGGCAACCTTTTCCATGCAATTCGCGCGCCCTTCTCCATTGGTCCTGCGCCCGAGTAGCACAGAGAGCGGAGCCAGAGTGGAACGTCGAGTCGCCGAGATTAATTGCGTCAGGCTGTCGCGCGCGCGTCCTGCACCGCGTCACACAGCGGCAGCGTTAACCAACCAACGCGCGCTCACTCTTTCTCGATTTTCTGCGACGCGCGTTTATTTCCTTTTGTACGATGTTTCCTCCCTCTTCCGCTTTCTACCGGCTTCTCTCATTCACACGCGCTACTCTGGCGTCTCTCGCGGAGTTTTTTTTTTCTTTTTTTTTTTTCACTTCACTTCTTTACCTCGCTCTCTGTTTTCATCCAAATGGACTCGCAACCCCGCGAAAATCCTCGACGATTTCCACTTGGTTAGCTGCGACTATTCGCACATTCGCCCGGCGCTATTTCCGCAATGGCTGCGTCTTTCTCCGCGCGCGCCCGGCGTCGTCGTCAACGTCGTCGTCGTCTCATATTCGCGCGGGGCGTTTCGCTCGATGGTCTCTCGTTACTCGTCGCATCGCATCGCATTTCCGCTTGACTCCACGTTTTTTTTTTTCTCCTCTTTTTCTTCATTTTTTTCCTCATTTCGCTCGCACACAATAATCCTGTTAGCTCGTTGGGGAACGTCGGGCATCCGCAAGCGGATACGAAAATGAAAAGTCGAGAATTGAATAGATAGGATCGAAATTTCGTGAGTTGAATTGGATCACGTGACCCGGCGGAGATAAAACCGCAACAAATTACGTCGTAGACCGGCTCGTTCATTCGTTTCCAGATATTCGCTCCTACGATTAGAAAGATAAAGACCCGCAGGTATTCGAAGAATCGGGGTGTATGGAGATTAAGATAATCCTGAAGAGAAATAAAGAACGCAAAGGTTATAAAACGAGTCTTAATTTATACCGGTATTAAGGAGAGAAAAAGTGAAGGAAAAATAAAAGGGTTATTTCGAGATGTTGGCTGATAACTCGCGGCCGGCGGGACAAGCTGGAAGCTAGTAAAGACCGCGGCGGTCTATCAATTAATCTCGTGATTCATCCGTCGAGGCGGGCTGGATCTTCGGTTATACTTCTCGCTCTCGTCTCACCTCGGGATACGATAAAGAGGCCTCCATTTGCTCTGCTCACGGCCCATTCCTCTCGCAGGGGGCCTGTTAGCCTTTCCGTGATCGCTCCTAATTACGGTCTACCTCTCCGTTGTCACGGCTAATTGGCACCTCCTCGCGTCTGCGTCACGTACACGTATAAAACGACCGCGCGCCCGGCACATCGAAGCAGGCGTCGCTGCGCTGAGTGTCCGGTGAATTTTGCGATTAGTTATTGCTCCCCGAGACGTCTTCCGAGAGAGACGAAACTACCAACCTCGGCTTTTCCTTGTAATACCAACGCGACTGTTTCTTTTTTCTCGACCACTTACATCACGTTCATTGATCCAGTTCCGCGCGCGTTAATAGCGTAATATAAACGACAGCGTGCAGCGAAGGCGTCACCGCTGAGAGTCTGGTGAATTTTATGATCACTTATCGCACGGGAGCTAAAGAGGTTTTGTTTGGACAACAAGAAAGTGGCAGCGAATGACTTTATTTTCTCGGATTGGCGAATCATTTTTTTTTTAATCGCAAAATAATTTGTTAGAGCAGCAGAATATTTTGTTAGGCCTGCAGAATATTCTGTTAGCCCAGCAAAATCATTTCTTAGACCTGCGAAATATTTTGCAAATTCAGCAACACATTTGTTATCCTCACTTTTTTCAGTTAGCCCAACGAATTTTGCTCCGCGCTCCGTGTGAGTGAAAAGAAAAAAAAATCTCTTCCAGGACACCCGAAACAACCGATCTGCAGCTTCCCCCTCGAACGTACCAACAGTCTTTCCCGTCCAATTACACCGCGCTCATTGATCCGCAGTTCCCCGCGCGTTAATCGCCACCAAATTAATACCGACGTCTCATTAATACGCCCGGCGGCGCAATATCTCGAAAATTGAACAGCGTATTGCGCACACGATGTACGCGTGTATATTCCACCGCTCCTCCCGTGCCCCAAACGTGTGTGTGTCGACGAAGCTTATCGTCCCCTCACGTGTGCGGTGTGTGACCCACGGTTTGCGGGGGGCCGGAGGGGGTGTCGTATAGTGCGGCGCGCGAAGCGCAGAAGTGAAGCGGAGCCTCGGATATGGTGGAAGGGCGTCGGGGGGGGGGGGGGGGGGAGGGGGGGGGGGGCGAGGGGGCGACACGGGTAACGCAGGGACAAGAGCCAAGCGATATATAATGTTCCGCGATATTAAACGGGACGCATTCCACCGAAGCCACCCTCTGGCCTCTGCTATGAATGCTTCTGCGTCCTACGCGACCTACACCCCCGTCCCTTATTCGCCCTCTCCCCCAGGCTGACGTCGAGCCTGGAACCCTCCGTGCTGCTCGCCGGCGACGAAGCGCTTGGCGCCCCCCGCGCACCGTTAGACACCATCGTCGTCGTAGTCGTCGTCGTCCTCGGCGCTAGCAGGACTCTTGGCCTCGCCGCCTCTGGGTAATCCAGGACCACCGACCGTCCGCCTCTCGTCGTTCTCTCTCTCTCTCTCTCCCTCTCTCACCCTCCGCTTTCCGCGCGCCCCTCGACCCCCAATCGTTATACACCAAATTTACAGCTCACCTACTGCAACCCCTGGCACCATCGCCCACAACCGTTATAACCTGCGCCCGACACAAATTCCCTCTCCCCATCGGGCAAAATAGCCCCAGCGATGAAAGTCTCCGGGGGCCGTGGAACCTCGCGCCAAAAGCTCTGCGGTGAATATTCCCGAAATATCCGCCCACGGTTAACGTCCTTGAGAGGGGGGGAAAAGCGCGGGGCGCGGGGAGGGGGGTGGGGGGGTTGCGAGGGGCTCGACACGCAATATCCTGTCGGCTCGAGGAGCTTAAGCGAAACTTTACTCCGAATTACCGTGAGATTGAATATAAAAAGGATGCGCAAAATGTTTTTCCGTGTATTGCGGCTTTGATCGCCTCGTCGTCTTTCTCCCCGCGTCTTTTGATTACCGAGTGATCATTAGCGGATGATCAATGCCGCAAGTGCTTGTGCTTTGCGCCGCGTGTGCGTCGCGGTTGATGCGCGACGCGATACTTACGTACGGCGCGCAGCAGGTAGAGGAGGCCGTATAATTCAGCAACAAGATGAATTGCTTAATTCCGCATTCTCCCCTCTCCCTCCCCCCCCCCCCCCCCCTCGCGCTCTCGCGCGTATATAACCCGCATACACAGCCATTCAGCAGAATTTCTCTCTGATTTCTGGAGAACCTCCGGATGTTAGCTAGTTGCGGGCGCCGCGCGCGCGAGGAGGAGCGCCCGAGAGACTCGCGGGGCTGGTGGGTGGAGGGGGGGGGGGTGGAAGCCGTGCGGAGCTTTCGTGAATTTAACGAAGTCACGAGAGTTCCAGTTGCACAGAGAGCAAGAGAGAGAGAGAGAGAGAGAGGCCGACGGCGACGGCGACGGCGGCTCGCGCACCGCCAGCAATGTTCTGCGGGTCCGTAACAGGGTGTTGTGCACTCCTAGTCGGTCGTTCCGCGCGCGTCCGTAGTTAGACGGTTGCGGTCTTGGCCTGACATTCCGACAACGCCCCCTTTCCTCCCTATCGCTGCTCGCTCGACCATTCCCTATCCATCATCCGTACATTTCCACCCACCCTGGTTTTCGTCCTCTCTGTCTCCCCCCCTGCCCCCCTCCCGCGCCCCACCCCCCTCGTTCCGTCTCCGTCGTTCCCTCTCTCACTCTCGCTCTGTCTCCGACTCTCTCGTTTCGTCTCTCTCTCTGTCTCTGCCTCTCACTCGCGCCACCCTCGGACGTCGACGGACCCCCCCCCCCTCCCGCCCCCCGCCGCCGACGCCGAATGCAACCATGCGTCGTCCGCCATGATCTATGCATCCTGTGCCCGGCGTCGCCGCTACACTAGATTGCGAGTAACACGCACGCGTTCGCCAGTGCCGCGCTCTGCGCTCTGCACCCCCCGAACCCCCCTCCGCGATGCATATGCGCGCAACACGGACGCGGGCAGCAGACGGACAGACACACGGAGAGACCCGGCGCGTACATTGGGCGCAAGGATTGCACGCAAATCTCGTTGCAATGTGTGCAATATTGCGCTCTGTGTGCGCGTCACCCCGACTGGCGTCTCTATTAAGCCACGCTCATTTTCAGTGGCTCCGCTCTCGGCCCCCCTCGCAACCTCGGCTATCCTCCCCCCCTTCCCCTCCCCCCCCCCACTCGTGCATGCATGCACACATTATATTTGGATGTACTCACCTTCCATCGTCCGTGCGTCCCGCGGACGCCGCGATCCGCGGGGGGTGAGTCTCGATGAAAATGCAAACGAAACTCTTTCTCTCTCCCCGCACATCCGACCGGAACCGATAAAGCGCCGAGCGCCGGTTGTTTTATTTCCAATTTCATTCCATTTACAACGCGTTCCCATTATGCCGACAGAGGTGGAAATGAAGAGCGAGAACTCGGGGCTGTTATAGCGATAATCGGATTTCGATGTAATAACTTTTGCGTCAATTATTCAGATCCCGCGGCCGATTGCACGGTGGACTTTTCGCGGCTTTGACGCTGTTGTCGCGGGGTTTGCTTGTTTGAAAACAAAATATGTATACGTGATAACAATACACTGGACGTTTGACGCACTCGTGTCGAGCACACCGATGGCTGGAATATTGATTTGGTGAACCTCCTTCCGCATTCCCCGAGGATGCGTTTTTCGAGCGGGGAAAGAAGCGCGTTGCGCAAAACGCGTTCTTATTCTTGTGGAATTGCGGAAGGTCAGGTGATTTGTCGGAACGCGTCGCACCGAGTTCGACCTCGCGGCCAAGGTTCGCGCTTGTGACTCGATCCTCGGAGGTGTAGGACACGGTATTGCACTTTCGCGGTGACTGCGCCGTGTCGCTACATCCGGTATATATGAGTCACTGTGCAAGGTGGACACAATCGTTCGACTAATTAAGCGCTATCGGCGTGGAATTGTTTGCCTGTTTGATAACGCCGACATTTTCAGCAATTTGAACAATTGTCACGTTTCAATGCTCGCACATTGGTGTGTTCGATCGTAATTGCGCGATTGCGCAACTGGTGCAACGAATAGTGTAATTAATAATGGGTGATCAGTGGAGTTCTATCCACCTTCCTGATAGAAAATTTGTGGCGTTACATGCGGCGCGAATTGGGCCCTGCAGCTACGCTAAATACCGGATGTACAGCTACGCTAAATACTTAAGATTCCGTAGCTAAACACATTTTTGTAAGCTTAGCCCAAAAGCTACAGAATGAAATTCACGAAGACAAAGTTATGATTTGAATGTTGCAAATCTGGGATTCCTGCCGAAACTTTGACGGCAACCGAGAGTCGTCTAAGAATGATAAATAACAACATCAAACACGCTTATCACGCGAGTCCGGGAGTTATCGGTACGCTTTTTGCTTCCCGTCTGTTTCCACCGATAATATCGTTATTTAGTAGCCGTATTTCCGCAACGAGGTGTATATAACATCCGAGCACGAGTTTGAGCAGGGCAGTTCGATAGGACATGGTAGATTACATTCGTACTGGATTACAGAGCATTACGGAGGCGGCAACTGGATCCGAGGTCGGTGGAGTTGCGGCTGAAGCGCGAACAGACCCAAAGCCACCTAGCTCGTTGCACGTGGAACGGGGGATTTCGTTGGTGCCGGTGAGGCGAGAGAGACGGAGAGAGAGAGAGAGAGAGTGAGGTGGACCTCGGGTTGCTGGATGGGTTGGTGTTAATCCAACGAGCTGTTTCTCGAGGGGTTGTGCGGCATAGTAGTAACAGCATCTAGTGTCTAGAGGGTGAGAGAGGGAGAGCGAGGGAAATACGTGTATACAAGATAGGAAGGGATGAATACGGCGCCGAGGGGTTCGGCGCGTCAACTCCACCCTCTGGAGGCGGGGCAACCGCCGACGGTCTGCCCCCCACCTCGTGACTGAGCACTGATACGTGATATCAGCGACCACTTGTTGAACGCGAGCCCCTTCTCTATTTTTCACACGCTCATTTCTCTCTCACTCGCTCGCTCGCTCGTTTCTTCCGCTGCACTTCGAGTCCATAGCATCCGGAGCTTTTTCCAGGCGTTTCGTCTTCCTCCTCTCGTCGTCATCGTCGACCCCCCCTGTCTAAAACGCTTTCCGCCCTTCCAACTCAATAATAACACTCGAGCACCGCGAATGCCCGACGACGACCCTGAATATTCCGAATTCCCGTGGCCGAACCTTCGCACGGCAAACTTTTCCAGCTGAGCCCAAAGTATTTCGGCTTAAGTTACTCTGCGGGAAATTTTGATTTTTTCGGGGCTCACGGCCGATGCAATCGGTGGCTGGTTGAATCGCTTGGGGATTATTGGAAAATGCTCGGTGGAATTTTTTTGCACCACAGGGAGAGTACGATTGTGTTGCTATTATGACTGATAAGTTGAATTTTATTGTAGTTAAGGTTACAGCTGATTGTGAGACTAATTTCTAATTTATTTTTCTCTCTGTTTATTATAGGCAGTGCGGTGGCTGCAGCCGACACCATTTCCTCGCCGTGGACCCCCGCGAGTTCCGGGCCGCCGCCCGACGCCAACGGCTCCGGCTCGGATACGAAAAATCTCGACGTTGGCGAAATCAGCGATGTGAGTATATTTCAAACGAAGTAGGAAAGGTCGGAGATTGACTTTATTTTATAATTGGCAAGCGTCGTTGGAACAGCTGGTCGAGTCTTATTATTTTAATCCTTCTCTAAGTCCGAATCTGCAGTTTGCGGAATAATTTCCTGTGTATTCCAACCCAAAGACTGTCCGACTCGTGACGGGACTTATCTACTTAATATTCATATCTACCCGGCTGAGCGTATTTTTAGTCAGCAATTTTTTTTTCAATTCCACGAAGTACAAAATGAGCAAGACTGGTTATCTAATATCTGGTTCTTCAAACAGACAGATTTGATCTCGGACCGCCAGAGTGGAACCACTTTTTGTCACCGCATAACCGCTTTTTGAAGAATCAATTTTTTTAATTCCCCGAAGTACAAATGAGCAAGACTCGTTATCCAATATCTGACACTTCAAGCAGGCGGATATCTCAATCTGCCAGACTGGAACCACTTTTTTGCATTAACCGCATTTTGAAGAATCAATTTTTCAAATTCCTCGAAGTACAAATGAGCAAGACTCGTTATCTAGTATCTGCGACTTCAAGCAGACAGATTTGATCTCGGGCTGTCAGAGCGGAACCGCGTTTTTTTGCATTTACCGCTTTTTGAAGAATCGGCAAAGAAGTCACTTTCCCCTCGTGCCTGAAGTACCGATTTCTTTTACTTTTTTTTTGTTCTTCACCAGTTTACCGTCTTTCCGTGTCAAAGACTTTCGACCGCGTCTTCGCGGTTTGAATCCCACCGACTCTCCACTTTCCTGCAGGAGGCTCGAGATCCCTTGACCGATTATCCTCAGGTCTCGCTTCCCGCTTTCATTCCCAATGTCCTTGCCGAGCGTTGGCGAGAGCTCCCGGGACGAGGAGAGTCGCGTGCTCGGCGATATTATATCGAGCTAACGAACGTGACTCGAATTCCGGGAAGCCTCGCTCCTCTCTCTGTTACCTCCCCACCCCCTCGCTCTTCCCCTCTCTCTTTCTCTCTCTCACCCTTTTACTCTCTCTCGCGCGGTGTCTAATGTCTCGAGCGATCGTTTGTTTCTCGCCTTTCGTGCAACACGAACTCTCACTCTTTCCCTTCTTACGGCTGGTCCCGTCTCCCTCGCACTTTCCTCATTCCTCGCAAAACGTGGAATTCCAGGATATGTCCTCGTCGCTACCGCGGGAGACTGGGTTTCACCGCGCGTTTGCGGATAGAGAGCCCATAGCCGAGTGAAGAAACCGCGAGGACGAGGAATAGAGCAGGAGACCCCGCGTGGTCGCCGCCACCGAGAGATCTTGGCGATTGGCACATGTTGCGAAAAACTCCAGACTTCTCCTTCCCCTTTTCCCTCCCTTTCTCCCGTCTCTCTCTATCTCTCCCCTTTCCCTTCTCCTTCTTCAACACACTTAAACCAGGCCCATATACAGGCACGGGTTTCGCTTCACTCCCTACACTCTCACTCGGCTTCGTCTCTCTTCGACGATTCCGCCCTCTCGGCCTCTTCGGCGGGTGGCGTGCCAAGAATGTTCCCCGGTTCCTTTGTTCCTCTCCAAAGGCACCCGCGACTCTGTACGTTCCCCGGGATCGGGAACACACCTTGCGCGTTCCAGTGTTTTTAAATCAGAGACAAAAGGATACGCGCTATCCTCTCGCCGGCTCGGGTTTACCGTCAAGCCGCTCTCACTCTCTCTCTCGCGGTTAGAATCCTTATGGTATTTTGCGAAAGGCGTAGGCGCGCTCGGATGATATTAAATTGATCCTCTACACGGAAACGGGTAGAGGATCCACCGATTTTTTCCTTTCCCTTTTTTTATATGTCGACACGTTAATTAATTTTTCTGACTTTTTTCCAGGACGAGAAGGACCTCTCGGCGGCGGATGCGGAAGGCGTCTGGTCGCCGGATATCGAGCAGAGCTTCCAAGAAGCTCTCACTATATATCCGCCATGTGGTCGTCGGAAGATCATACTGTCCGACGAGGGAAAGATGTATGGTAAGTCGAGAGAATCGATTTCCTATCCTATAAGAGGACAGGTGCACCGGTTATCAGGTTTTTTTCTTAATCGTTAAATAATCCATTTCCATCATTTAGACGCAGTTGAAAATGGTAAAAAACTGAATGAATCGGATCATAGATAAAAAAATAACTCACCGAATTTACGAAAGAAAAATTGCAAAATTGAAAGAAATTTATCGTGATAAATCGTAAGATTAACTCCGTATAAAATAATAAACTCGCCAGCCAGAACCGGTGCGCCTGTCCTAAGTATTGCGTCGACGATAAAGAAGAAACCCGGAAGATATTCGTCTGCAATATCTCGCCTTGAGTTTTCTTCGACCCGGAGACAACGGGGGAGATGAGAGGCTCGCTCGCTGCTGCTGATGGCTGTGCATAGGACATAGAGGATACCAGTCGCCAGCGTCGCGCGCTGAGGAAGCGCCGAGCCGACCACGCCGAGCGTCGTTATTGCTCGGTGCTGAGGTCAGTCTACGTGACCGCTTCGATATTGCCTCCTACACCACCGGCGTTCACCATCACCACCTTATAACCACCGCGTGGACCTCGCCGCCGAAGCAATAACGCTGCTGCGGCGCGCCACGCCTCACACAGGCTGCTGCTGCTGCTCCTCGCACCGTCTCTCACTCTCGATTCCTCCGCGTCGCTTCTCAACGTCCGGGAGGAGCTTTTACTCCAACTCGGAAAAACCTCTATTGGTTCGATTCTAACTTTCGATCCCTCTGTCATTCTTTTACCCTCCCTTTTATCCTTCACCGGCGACGTATCCAATGGTTACTTATCCAAAGTTCGTTTCTGGGGAATTCTCCGTGTCTTGATCTTTTCCTTCCTAGA
Organism: Pimpla rufipes; assembly: GCA_963932165.1. Taxonomy (NCBI): domain Eukaryota; kingdom Metazoa; phylum Arthropoda; class Insecta; order Hymenoptera; family Ichneumonidae; genus Pimpla; species Pimpla rufipes. The sequence goes on from OZ010635.1 coordinate 16,126,871, forward strand.
TTGAATCCCACTGCTTTGTACGATAAACCGAAAAAAGGGAAGCAGAAAAATTCAGATAGCCGACGTTGTTAATAATTGTTTTGAAATAAATTGAAAAAGTAGTGGCATAGCCGATTTCCTTCTCGACAACTCGATGGAAAAGAGAGGGAAGCAGACAAATTCAGGCAGACAAAGTGTCAACAATTATTTCAAAACAAATTCGAAAATGTCGATTTCCACGTACGTCTGATTCGCGAGTAGTCGCAGTATTTGGATTTACTTTTCTCCTTTATTTCTCCAAGGCCGAGATGTATAGTATCGATATCCACCCATCACCGATCCGTCTCACCGGAATTCCTAGACCTCGAGCTGCTCTCTTCTTTTATCCACCGTCGAAGCTCCCGTTGCGCCGTGCAATCGGTTCGCCAACGACTAGAGCGCTCTGGCATTCGATCTTTCAGCGCGAACTTTAAATGGCAATAAAGCTTCCGGGGGCCGAGCTAATACGTCGACGATAGGAGCGAGAAGAGCGTGGCGGGTGTCTCGCGTTCGCGCGACGTCGCCAGTCTTCGCTCCTCCTCTCCTTCCTCTCCATGCACTTCGCGCATTTTTTAGCGGCTGCCGCTGCCGGCAACCGAGACAAAGGATAACGAGGCGCGAAAAGACCGTTTAACCCGATTGCCCATCGATCCTCTCACGCGAGAAACTTATTTCGTCACCCACACCACCACCGTCGCCGGGTAGAACCAATAAAGCCTGAGAGACTTTGCCACCTTCCACCGGGGGTCGAATGTCTCAGCTGGTTCGCCGGGCGTCACGCTTCCGAATTGCTTCTAACTCTTGTCTTCTCTCTGTTACAGTGCGCGCAGCAGCCAGTTGTCGTACTCTCTTTTACGAGCCTCGGACGCGCCGCTCGAAGGATCCCCAAAAGCGTGTTTTATTCAATCGATTATCTCAACTTGTGTAGCAAAACATTGGGGAGTCTTTAGTCGGCCATCAAAACCTTCGGTGGACGTCGTTCGGGCTCGACGACTTTTCCCACACAATTTCACTCGCACGCTCGCTCGGGACTCGTCGAGTTACCCGGCGTGGCCGATAAACCCTGGTGGGCTGATGCTCGTCGACAGTACGTTAAAAATACACGTACGCGCTCCGCGAAGCGCGACGAGAAGAGCGCTCGCTCTCTCGCCGGATAAGCGTTTAGGCTTCCGTGTACAGCGAACGGAGAGCGAACGAGAACGCAACACACCTTCGACTCGTTCTGGTGCGGATGTTACAGCCGTGTACACCTGCTGCACAACCTGCACGTCCTATAGCGTTGCACTTTGCGCTATACCCGCAGCCCGAGCGGCCGCTCCTTGTCTCTTTCCTTATGCGCCGCTCTGGCCGTTTTGTTTCCATCGCGATGTTGCGGAACGCCAAGTTTTCTTCGAAGCGGCCTATCGCTTTTTCACTCTCCCTCGGAGAGCTGCTGCTCTCGGAAGCCTCCGACCGTGCGAGTCGCTCGCCGTGCTTATGTATCTCCTCTCGCTCTCCGCGCGTTCATCTCCGTTTGGCCATGCGATACATACGAAAACAGAGATGGCGTCATAACACGTCTGCTCTTGAACGAGTTTCAATATCGAATTATGTTTCCTCTCGACCCGCGCTATCAAAACACATTAGCCACTCGAGACCCTGCGCTGGAATTATCGCGCGAGAGCACTCGATAAAGAGGATGATGTTTGCGGAGTGGGAACGGCGAATCGGTGTGACGGGTCCGAAGAGCTGCGTCGAAATTGTCCAAATGTAACAGATGCTGAAGTCGACGTGTAAACTATTTTTATTTACCACTTTTTTGCGGGTTCTATAGCATGATTTTTAATCATGAGAACACACTGAATTTTTTCTTCAATATTTTCAATACTTGAAAGGTTATTAAACCTTCGTTAATTCCTCGCGATCTATGATACCGAGATCAATCAGAGCACGAATAGATCGACAGCAATGAATTTTGCAACTCATCAACTTTTTACGGGAGGCTTCAGTGAACTTGATTTTCAATTTATTCAACACGTGAAAGAGGTTCACTTCGTAAAGTTTTATAATCTACAAAAATAAGTAAATCGAAAAATGTTGAGTCACAACGAGCGCATGCGCAAAATAGTTGATAAATCGTTCACGTTGTTTATTAACCGTCCATATAATACCACGACTCACTTTCACCATACAAATCGCGAGACTCGACGCCGTGCGTGGTAAACATGATTGGCAAATAAATTCGTAGCTTCTCGTGGATTCCCGACACCCTGAGAATAGAAAGAAGAAGAATAGAGCGCGGCGCATCGCGCGAGAGAAAAGAGCAAGGCGGGGAGGCCACGCTCGTGGAGCGTCTTGGCATTTATCCGATCGCGGCAACACGTCGAGAGCTCCCGCTGCTGCCGCTGTTGCTGCTGCTGCTGCCGGCGCTGCTTCTCTCGGTTACGAGCGTTTCGTGCTGCTACATTCTCGAGGTCCCGTGACCCGTCCGCGGTCTTCTACGATCGCGCAGCGCGCGCCGAGCGAACGACGAGCGTGTCGTCGTATCCTGGTTTATAGGTCATTCGACAGAGCGACAGACAGACAGCTAGAGAGCCACCCAAGGGTAGCGCAGCGTAGCCCCGGCGACGAAACGTGTTTTTCCGCAGCGCTAAACGTACGTGTCGCGCTCTCGCGCCAGCCTCAATCAACGCGCATTCGCAACGGATTCCGCGAAACGCATTGTTCCCCACCTTTTATCGTATCCGCGGAGATGCACTCGGAATATAAATAATATCCCCCGGTCTCTTCCAACACACACGATGGATATCAATGTTTGCGATTTGTATCTATCGCCAGGCGAGATTTTCACTGTTTCCAACCGAACGCGCCGTCGGAATCGAGCAGATTTTATTTTCAATAACGCGAAAATTGAGACACACATTTTGTGTGTTTATGTGTGTGTGTATTTTTATCCAATACAACACAATACACATGAAGCCCGTGCTATCGACTCTGTGTATTCTATATTTTCCGTGCTCCATTCTTCTCCGCTTTTATTTCAGTCCCCGGAGGAAGGGGACAATTTCTTTAAAAGGGAAGGTCCATTCCACGCCTCCTTCTTCGTCTCGCAGTGACTGCGAGAACAAGGATATATGGACGAAGGAGCGAGGAGCGAGGAGCGACGAGGGGCTCGAGGGCGGGAGAGGCGGGAGGCGAAGTAAGGAAGGAGACGAGAAATTCAATATTTGCATGTCCGGTCGTCGAGGGGGATGAGACTCCCGGTGTCCAGCCGCAGTGTGGGCTCTGTAGTCGGTGCAATCTTCCGGACGACAGGGTCGTATCCTGGGGACAGTGGCTCGAGGGTCAGGCGAGCTTGTGGGACGAGGACGAGAGGAGGGCGGAGGAGGAAAAGGAGGTGGCCGCGGAGGAAGAGGAAGAAGAGGCGGATTGCGAGGGTCGAGCGGGGGGGGGGGGGAAGCGGGAGAGCGCGAGTGTCCAGTTATTGACCGGCGGAAGGAGAGTCGAGGGTGCCGCGCGTCTCGCGGCGACTGCTACGTCGTTCGTCGTCCGCAGAGACCGTCCGGTTTTCCCGCGCGCTCGTCGCGACGACCCGGCGAGCTCTCTTTCTCCGCGCCGAGGGATGGAAGAGACCGAGATGGAGTGAGTGAGGGATGGAGCGTGAAACGCTATTGCCCAGCGCGGTGGAACGTCGTTTCCGTGGTCTCGTCCTCGCGTCTCCCTTCGCTCTCGGTCATCATCCCCTTGTCTCGCCCTTTCGCAAATCCAACTTTAACTTCGCACTCGCCGCCCGCCCGTCCGTCCGGCGCGTCCAAGTTTTCATCTTGTCTAGGTGGCTGTCGTTGTCGGGTTGTCGGGTTGGCTCGTGGCAATTCATTTGCACGTGTCTCCCAGACGCAAAGGCCCCGGTTAACCGGCAAACTATAATTAGAGTTTGCGGTAATGAAGCGGCGATATGGTCGACTAAACCTCTCATCCGCGCTCCGATGCTGCGGAAACGCGGCGATAGAGCGGAGAGCGCGCGAACCGCGCACCGCGCACGAGTCCCGAGGGCATCGCGGGAGCAGCGGCGGCGGGCGTCGTTTCGTTTCACGTCTGACGGCAAACACACCGCGGCTGTACACACACAGCGTGCGCGCTCGCTCTTTCCGCTCGTGAATTTTCGACTCCATCGGACGTCGATTGCCATTTCCTTCTACTCGGTTCGCGCCAGCCCCGAGAGCGCGAGAGCGCCCCGCGCGCTCGACTCGATCCAATAATCCTGATCTCGTGTCGAAAGTGGAGAGTTCTCTCGCTGTCGTTGAAGCGTGAAATTATGGGCGTCCTGCAGCTGAGACTGTCGGGAGCATCGAGAGAGCGAGCGCATCTCCCCCCGGGGACTCGTGGAGTCGGAGATAAAGCGGGGACGATTATCCATGCTCTCTGTGATCTCGCTTCAGCTATACGAGACTCTGTTTGCTCGGCCGGTTGTCTGCTGTGAGAAAAGAGGAGCCCGGGCACTCCGCGCGATGAATCTCGAATCAATTGAAACAAAGTTGGGCGGAATAAGCACCGCGGGCTGTCGCTGCTGGCTTCGGTAATTGATTGAAAAATTGAACTGCTTTGAGGTAATTGACCGTTAAGCACCTGGTCTAGGGTGAGTGGAACCCTACTTTTTTATCGCGCGTTAACATTTTTCTGCATCGATCGAGGCCGGCAAACAGAGACGTGTTTACTATTTAGAAGATAATAGAAGTCAAAATGTCTGGCATTTTGGATATAAGTATTGTTGTCGGATTATTAGTTCTCCGATTGACTGTCGGGTTGCCTGCAACTCGTTGCTAACCGACGAGAAAATTTACTTTAAATTTTTTTTTTCTTTTTAACACTTTATTGCGATGCTTTTTTCCCCGCGCACAGCGAATACGCCATTCGTTTTTTTTTTTTTTTTCTAAACGCGATAGTTTTCACGAAAAACTGGAAATAACTTCATTATATTCGATTAAAAAATGATTTTTTGCGTCAACTGAAAACTTACTTAAGGGCACAAGAAAGACTATTTTAATGAAGAGTAGAATATTTTTATATTTAATACTCACAAAATAGTATTCAACTCACAAAATAGTATTTAAAAACAATACTCGACAATCTCGACGGTGTTTCTTTTTTATTCCAATAAAGCGTAAACCCCAAGTTGGCTAAATACGGATGAGAATCGCTCTTCGCTTCGGATATATCGAGTTTGCACCCGACAGTTTTGGCTTTGACAAGGGTGGAGGAGCACACGTACTATATCCGGGCGACATCCGACTACGAGTTTGCGGGAGATCCGAGCATACAGCGAGACAAACTCTGTTACAGACGTATCCTAGTGAAAAGCCACCTCCGCAGTGCCGTGTGTTCATTCGGGTAGCGCGCGGCGCGGTTTAACGTACACGCGTGGAAAGTAATACCACTCGGTTATCATGCGCGGGCACAAATACAGGGTGAGAGAGAGAGAGAGAGAGAGAGAGAAACGTTGTGCCAGTTTCACGCGAGGAGCGAGGGACTCGGTTGAGCTTCGCCAGATGAGAGAGGAATATCCAGAGCACGCCCCGGATATTCCAAGAGCCGGAGAGAGAGTACAATCGTGGTAGACCGTCGGTACAGCCCTCGCGGACGCGAATGCACGCGCGGGGCGACGCGACGATGTAATAATCTGCGTCTGTGCATTGTCCGTCTTGTCGGCACGGCAAGGTCCTTTGACATCTCCCTGAGTTTAATTAAATTCGAACGTATATAATACCGGTGCCGGGCAAGAAGTCTACAACAACGAGGACGCACGCAGTGAAGTCATCGCTGCTGTCCTCGTTCTGCCCTCGATATCGAAGAAATACATAGAGGCTCATCCGGCGAAGTATTTGTCGCGGGAGTTAAAAAAAAACGTAGCTCGAAACTATTTTATTACGATTAATATCGAATAATCCATCTCCGACGATCTTTGATCCGAGGCCAAAGCGACAATGTCGCGTTTCTTTTTTTTTACATCTGATGGAAGCTGATATGGGTATGTCGTAATACTAGCTGTGAGTTTGATATTTTATTTCGCATTTCGCGTCTGGCGTTACACCTGAACATCCGCGTGAGTAATCGCCGAATTTTATTTTCCAGTTTTTTCTTTTTCTAAATTTCACTTGAAACGAAATTGTCGAAAAAAAATGCAGCTTGTTTTGTACGTGCTCGACACATGTTGTGCACGAATGGAAATAGGTCTTTGAAGTCCCTCCCAACAACGCAATGAATATTAATTCACGAAGCAGCGCGCACTTACACGTACCTCTCGACTCTCAAGCTCATCCCGCGCCTCGATCTTGCTCCGCCCGCGTCTCAAAGGCGCGCGCGCGATGAAAAGCAGCAATAATTGCGCATCGCTCTTTGACTCGCGATTCTCGGCTAATTTATATTGTCCGGCGAACCGGCGAAGTTTCCCCTCGGATCCTGATGATCGAAATCACGCCCGAAAAATAGGCAATTGGGCGATTAATAAAAAAAAATGACTAGGCAATTTTCCTGCATTTAATCGACCCTTACGCGAGCGCCCCGACAACTTCGGCGTTGTTTATAAGCCGCGCTACGTATATAGATTTTTTTATTCCCGTGGGAGTATTTTCCCCGTGAGAGCCTCCGTCGTGCCGGAAGTTTTCTTCGTCCGCGGTTTTATACCGCGCGGCTCGTGGTGCGGCGCGCGGTACGCATGAAAACTACCCCGCAATGGCAAGTTTCGCCGAGGAGGCGGAGTGAGAGCGGAGCTCTGTGTGCAACGTAGGCTCACTCGAACCCGCGCGCCGCGCGCGACTTTGCTCGCTCCTCCATCCCTCCGACTATGTACTACGTACTCGAGAGATCGTTCGAGGTTTATGGTACGCATAATCCCGTTTATCGTCCTCGTAAATCCACGAATATAGTGCCGCGCGCGCTCACGCGCTCTCGCGCATGCCGGGGCTTTAATCTCTTTTCGTTTTACGATGCGTTTTACGGTCCAACGAACGGCGCGCCCGTGAGCAGCCTCCACCGCGAATGCAACGCGGGTCGTGCCCCACTGACGACGCGGTCCCCGGCTACGCGCTACCTCGCTCGCTCGCTCGCTCCAGCTTTTCGGGAAAACTAGATGATAGCAAATTAACGGTCTGACCTGAATCTCACTTTCTCCACTGGCGAATCGCCGTGCAGGCGCTCGCACGAACGGACCCACTGAGCGGCAAACAGTAAACACAATGTTTTAATTCGCGCGAGAAACGCCCGCGTAAACGCAAAAGTGTTTCGATATAAACCACGCGTACATAAAAAAAATATATGCTTTTTTTTATACTCGGGGAAAAGCGGTTTATATTTTTCGTACTCGGGGAAAAGCGATTTATATTTTTCGTACTCGGGGAAAAGCGATTTATATTTTTTTATACTCGGGAGAAAATGATTTATGTTTTTTGTACTCATGAAGAGATGATTTATACTCAAACAATTCCCGGGTGTCACAGAAGGAACGAAAAAAAAAAAAAATCCGTAAATTAATTTTCCCTCTTTATACCTCCCAGGAAAATTCGCGACCGAAGGGTTCGCACAGACGCTTTACACCCAAACACGTATAATTTCCTTTGCCTTCGATATGTATACAGTGTTATTCAATGTATACACTATGTCTGTAGATAGCACGAGGGAGTTACGCAAACGTTCGCGTTCTACGAGGGTGCGCGACGAGGATACCGCACACCGTCGAGTTAACAGCGAGAGGCGAGCGGTGCGACGACGGAGGCGGAGGCGGCGGCGGCGACGGCGGTGAGCGACGACGAGCGGATATTCCGGTGTTGCAGAGAGTTCGCCGGTGGAAGAAGGAGAAGTCGGATGAAGCGCGAGAGACGGAGGGGGAGGGCGGCCTTTCTGTAAGGACGAAGCCGGAGAGCCCGGGGTGAGCCCGGTGAGACGGGACGCGCCGGGGAGGAGATGCTGCAGGCTGGAGTTCCGGAAGCTAGAGGATCGAGCCCGAGGGACTGTATAGCGTCGCCGGGCCCCGCTATATCGCTTCAGCGATGAGCGCGTGGAAAACGGGACGAGGCGGCGAGCCGGAGAAAGAGGCGAGGAGCGAAACGGGAGAGAGTGAGACGAGCGCAAGGGGTGCAAAAGCTCGTGGCGGTGTTCGCCAAGTCCTGAGCTGGTGGCAAGCGCCGCGACGACGACGACGACGACGACGACGACGATGGTACCGAAGGGAAAGACCGTTTTGGGAGGGAACAGGAGGAATAAGGACGCCCGAGTTGTATATAGAATCCCGCGTGTAAGATAGAAAGAAAAAGGCGCAAACGGGGGGAGGTCGACGAGCGAGACGGAGAGAAAATTGAGCGAGAGATAGCGCGCAAGCGGGCGGATAGGGCTCGGGCTGCAACCCCCGGAGTCGACAAACCCCCCCTCCCCCCCAACCCCCTGTGCACGGAGGGTGGCGAAACTATGCGAAGAATGTGCAATTAGTGAACAGAGCGGCGGTGAGTGGAGAGGAAGAGCAAGAGAGAAACAGAGGGAGAGCGAGAGAGAGAGAGAAGGGGGATGGAGAGACGCAGGAAGAGAGACAGAGGGAGAGAGAGAGAGGAAAGCGAGGGATGAGCCAGCTCTCTGGGTCTCGTCGACGCGCGAAGCAAGCTCAGCGTTCAGCTTTCCCCGGAGGTGGAGAAGGACGAAGTGGCGGAGAATCGCGATGAGGGTGAGCGGGGGGAGGGGGTGTCTCGATCCTCGAGTCGGGCGGAGGCGAAGGGACGAAACGCTGGATCTCGCTTCTTGGCTATATAGCTCTGAGCTTCTCTCGCTGCTTCTCGATGTATATAACCCCGGGACCGGCTTTTCCCTCTGTCTCTCTCTCGGGCCGAGAAAATGGAAAGAAAAGAAGATGGATGGAACGGCGCTGTGGTCCTGTGCTTTTTTTCGCTTCGGCGATGATACGACGGAAAAGCTACGACGAGGGCTCCGACGGGGCGGAGAAAGTGAGACGGGGAGACGCCGGCCGCGGCGGGTATCGAGAGGAACACGAGGGTCACCGTGTCAAGGGGCGCGAGACACTTTGTAAGTCGAGAAGTCAGGCTCTCTGAAAGTCTTTTCACTTTCTCGCTGTGCCTTCGATGCCTCCCGCGCGCGCTCGTTCTTTCTTATTTCTTTTGCCTCGGACAGTAGTCGAGTTTATTCCGGACGGATTTGTAAATTCAATCGGTACTTTCGTCGATTAGTCGAAGCTTATTATATTTTATATCACACAGATGATGGGATCTGTAGGAGAAATACATTCAATAGGTTCTTTTGCAAATTACTCAAAGCTTATTATACTTCATATCAGACAAACGATGGGCTGGATTTAAGAAATAAATTCAATCGGTACTTTTCCGAATTAATCGAAGTTTATTATTTTTTACATCGGATAGACGATGAGTTGGATGGAAACATCGAGGGAATAAGTTGCAACAAATAGCTCCTATATATTTTTTATCTAAATAGACGAAGTTGGTCGAGGATTATTGTTTTTGCGAAACCGCGCTGCGGCTGATCAGATGCTCTTCGTGGGTTCTCCTTGCTCAAGCGTGAAGGGCCTCGCAGTAGATACATCCACTATGTATGCAGAGTTGAATCTCCGTGTAACGGTCCAGAGGCTACTTGGCTTAGAAGCGCTTATATACTCTCGAGTATAACACCCAGGGTAAGCATCGGGGCCCTTCGCTCGCCTCTCGCCGCTGCAGCTCCTCCTCGTCCGTGGTTGCTAATCGGCTAAACGAGCTCGAACGCACTTCGGTGCCGGTCCGACGAGAAGACCAACCGACCCTCTCGCGTCCCTTCGCCAAACCCCCCGCTGCAACTGTGTAGCGGAACACGTCCAACAAGCAGCCCGCCCGCCTACTGTTAGTGTACCATCGATTATCACGGCACTTCGCCCGGTGAAGTTCGATGCTCGGGCAAGCTACAACATATATACCGGCCACGTAGCCTCGAGGACTTTGTTGGCCAACAGAGATCGATTAGGGGTTCGCCCGCTTCACGGTCTGCAAAAAAAAACCCGGCAGATTTGATAATAATTTCCAAGGGTAAATCCCGCTCGTTCCGCGATTATCGGATTTAATAACTTTTCATTGAATTTTCGCTCTTTCATCGTTTTTGAAACACACACAACAGACTCACTATTTACCACTCGATTCTATCGATAATCGCAAATCGTCGTTTGCAAATTTCGCGAGAAACCCTGTTTCCATTTCGTGCCCACTTAAAATACCGATATGTGACCCCGAGGAGCCTTAAGTTCCTGAAAGACGTGCGAACATTTTCGCGCCTTCGATTAAAAGAGCCGCCACAGATGCGAAGGAAAGAAAAAGTAAAAGAAAAATCTTGCGCGCACTTTGCGCTTATAACGAAAGACCGTTACCCCTGCTGGCGCACAGCGCAGCAGCAGCAGCCGCTGCCGCGACGGTGGCAGCAGGTTCGGATAAGAATCTCGCTATTCGTTCGGTCGTGTTTGAGCGTAAGAATCTCCGACGGGAGAACGCGCGGATTGCGCGGCGCACAAACGTGCAGTATCGTTTGCTTGCCAGCGCGCGCGTTCCACGCGTTGCCGATTCCGAAAGAAAAAGTTTCCCACGATGGGGGCAAACCCACGCTCTCTCGCGTCCTGCACCGACGCCGCGGCGGCTCGTTCCTCGGGCTGGCTGAAAGGATTCGAGGCAGGACGATCGATCGCGCTGGTGCGCGACTCATCTTTGCTTCGCCGGAGAAAAATCTTCGCCCTCTTGATACCAACGTCGACCTCGCGGTTATTAATTTATCGAACGGGAGACACGACGGCTCCTCGTCGCATCGATTCCTCTCCGACAGTCATTGCCGTCATCCTAATTATTCATATCTTCTCGTGGCATCGCATCGCCCCATAGAAAACAATTGGAAACAATTTATGAAAGACGCAGAATTTGAATATCCTGGAATACAAAGAGGGTAATTTATTTCTGCCTGGGCTCAAAGCGAATGGTAGTCGTGGTAGCTATTGACTGCCATAAATCGGTGGACATCGCACAGACTATAATTAAAATTACACGGAGCTAAACGATAAAATTATTACCGCTACTACCAAGATTATTCGAGTGTACCGTAAAGTATTCTCCCCGCGTGACGGTTAATTAATTACTCTCTTAGTGGAGTATCAGAGTCGCCGATAAACTTTACTACTTATATTTCTGGCTACACCCAAGCGCGTAGGCACTTTAATACGAAATTTCGAAATAACAACGACGATAACGTCTGCGCAGCCCCGGGGGATTTTTTGCGCCGATGTAGTGGCTGATAATGGTCAGTGCGGCGAACAATGGCTCGCCAATATTCCGCGGGTTTTATGCTCAACGAAATGTATACATAGAGCCTATGGAAGATACGCGCGGGGGCCGTTACGTTAGTTTGAGGGTCGGACAACACGGGCGTTTCTCGTGGAGCTGTCGCGCTCTCGGTCTCGTCGGGTCGAGCCGGCGCTCCCTGGCGCTCGTTACTCGAGTCCGCGATCATAATGGCCCTTCTTGTTAAATTGAGCATCAGCCAAGTGATTTACGTTGATTGCCCGTCGCGTCGCATCCACGACGAGGACGACGACGACGTAGTGGTGAACGCGCGCGTCTGGTGCTCTCGAGCGCCGCTCGCTCCTCGGATCTCCGCTCACGGCTCGAGGTTTCTGCAGCAGGACGCGAACCGCACGGTGACTATGGAGTGAGAAAGCCCAACGTCGCGCACGATCCTCTCGATCGACGGGCATCTCTCAACGTGGCTATCGCGACTCTCACTCTATCTCTCTCTCTCTCTCCCTCCGCCTCGCTCGCCGTCCTCGTCCTCATCGATTTTCTCGTCAACAGATGAACATACCCCGTGTAGTTAGACGACGGCAGAGCCAAAGCGGACCGTTTACAATCTCCCTGACGTACGCGCCGTGTGCGCGCATCCACCGCACTGTTCCCGGCAACTGTACTGACTATATATAGGGCCCGGGCGCAACGGTGCATAGTTTATCGCTCGACGTTTACGCGATACGCGATTCAGACGTCAGTGTGACGTCGAAGAGACCCGGGGAGTTACTCGTTATATGCACTTGCCATAAATATAAAAGGCACACACGGGCGAACATTAGCGTCGATTAATTATCCGAGAAACGCCCGGTAACGTCTTGTCTCCGGTGCAGATATGCCGGGAGAATAAATTATTCACATCAGGGAAATAATTTGTTAAAAAAATGGAATGAAAAAAATAATTCATTTCGATTACCGATACAATTGAATATAATCTTAGTGAATTTCCCTGATGTGAATTACTCACACCAGGGAAATAATTTATTTTAAAAATCGAATGAAAAAAATAATTCATTTCGATTACCGGTACAGTTGAATATACACGACTTTGTTTTTTCAAAATTGTATCTTTGCACCAACGAAATATTGAAGCTGTTGGATAAAAATCACGTCACTGATGTCAGTAATTTTTTTTGTCTCTCAGTGCGCGCAAAATCAATTTGTGAATGTTTATGTACGTCCGTTGATATCGCTCGGTGCCCCAGGAAGAAAATAACATAAATGCAATTGTCTGTACAGATAGCGAAGCTGGAGGTAAATACGATTGTCTCGAGACAATAAAGGCCCGAGGAGTAACCTGCGTGTAGATCCAGCGAGGAATCTTTATGCACGAGCGGAGCGAAAGCATCGTCGTCGTGAGAGGATCGCAGCGGGTGGAGAGCGCAAGCGGCAGCGGCAAATGAACACGAGAGAGCATCTGGGAACCGCGGGCGGCTGTTTCCGTTGTCGACGCGGAATACGGCGCGAGTGGAGACGCGCGCTATGCCGTTCACCACTCTCTCTCACTCAACCCGGGGCGTAACCAACCCCCGAAGAATGTTCGGCCTTCAAAAACAGAGAAGGAACGCGCGAGACTCGACGTTCGACCGTCCGTGAGCGAACGAGCGCACGCCCGCTCGCTCTCGCGGGGGGGGGGGGGGGGGGGGGCGGCCGAGGTTCATGCCGGGCCATTTAACGGTCTTTGCGGAATTGAGTCATCACGCGGTTTCCCCGGAATCTCGGATATTTTCCTTCCAATGCCTCAACCATCGCTTCCGACCCCTCTTTTCCGACGCTCCGCTATCTTCGCGATTCCGCGGCCTCGGGAGTCCACGGAATCTCAGGGTTCCTCGCATATTGAGACAGCTTCGCAGTTATTCCCCGAATGTCTCTCGTCATCGACAAATTCGCCGTCGTTAAAGCGGTGATTCGTCATGATTATTTCGTCCCGAGGCGCGAGACGTTCCGAAAATAGGAAGCTTTAAAAATAACTTCTCGTCGATCACGAAAAATATTAGCTTTTCTTTAAATTACCGCGAGGAGAAAAATAATCAATAAATAATAATCGATATAGGAATATTAACGAATTCTTTTGTTGAATTGCAGCAAAATGGTTAACTACAACGGCAAATTTTTAGCTGCTGTAGTGAAACTTTTTTTGTCACTCCGTTCATATTTTTCTCTGTGCGTGACCAACACGTGGAAATTGCACGGTGGTAGTATTCACATTTTCTTGCGTCAGAAACTTTGCCTTCGTTTATTAATTCTCGGAGCCGGCAATTTTTTCCCCTGAACATTTTATCAGCTTTTTTCCCCCCTCGCTCCGGTCCCAATTCTCGTTCATCTGGTACTTTCGTGCAGTCTCGCTCAGTCTCGAAATTTCGCGTGACTCACATCGGAGACCCCGGGAGTCCCTCCCGTGCGCCATGTTCGAGCATAAAAGGGTCAAGTACTCGCGCTCGTTGAAAGCGCCTCACGTATCCTCTAATTAACCCCGCGTGAGGTCTATTTAACGTAGGTCATTCGAAATTATTCGTATATCTCGAGCGTGCGCGGCAGGCTTCTCACTTTTCTCTGATGGTTTTACGTGTGCGTCCGAAGAGCCGTGGCCAGAGGGGGGTGGGGGGGAGGCCGAATGAGGAGGGGGGGTCGAGGTGATGGTTGGTCAAGCGAAACTTTACCGAGCGTAATCGCTGAATAAATTGCCGAGTAAATCGACGAATAAATCGCTTTTACGTCAAATTGCTTTTGCACATAACGTATCCGAACAGCTTTTCGCTGGCAACTGCATAATCCTCGGTGGATCTGCGGGCGGCCCAGGCGCAGTTACATCGAGCGGCGGAGAAGTAGCGGCTATCCAGCCGGAGTCATGAAACTTTTCCTCGGCAAACTTCTGCGCCGATCTAGTACACGCGAGGCTAGAGAGCCCGGCAAATGGTCGGGAGAGGAGGGCGACTCGAGGCGAGTGGTGGGCAGGGGGGGAGGGGGGAAATAATTTATTCGTGGAGTTTGGCCGCGCCGCGGCGCTCGTCGAACGCCGACTCGAGTTTTCCGCGCGCGCTTAATATCCCTCGTCTCCGGCGGTGCCGCCGAGGCCGGTCGAGCGCGCCGTGCACGGCGCGCTCTCGCGCTTTGGCGGACGCAACCGAGTGAAATTAAATCGTAGAGGAGAGCGAGAGAGCAATCGATATCGGAGGAAGATCGGAGCCGAGGCTGGCGGCGAACGACGAGAGCGAAAAGCCGGGGTGGCGAGGAGAAGGGAGGAGGAGGGCAGCAGCCACGATTAGACTTTAATGAATTTTCGAGATGCGCTCTCGTCGTGAACCCGTAGCCGCGCATGGGACTCGCGGCGTCTCCTCGAAATTCATTAAGAGGTTTGCGCTACACGTCGTCTCAGACGAAGGACGAGATATATATATATATCTATATATATATATATATTATATGTACATATATATACATATAGAGCGAGTGGGAGGCGAAAAGGACGATAGCGCGTCGAAGAATCGAGAGACGCAAAAGAGGGGACGCAAAAACAAGGAGGCGAAGGCGAAGATCTGCGCCGGTTGACTAGTGTTAGGTCCTGAGACGCGGGACGAGGACCTTCAAAGGAAAAGCGGAGTCGAGGAGAGCGCGAGCCTCGACGGGCGGGTTGAATATTAAATTTTCAGGAGAGGCTAAACCGTCTCTCGCGCCATTCGAGCCTTCGTTTCGCTCTTTTCACATTTAATTACGGGACGCACCCTCCGCGATGCATAAAGCACACGTTGCCGGCTGCATATTATTTACATGTTAACGGCTAAATGCTGCGTAATAATTAGCACTTTGTGTGACACACGGGCGAGAATTCACTGCGGAGAGAAAAATATGTGGTCTTCATTCAGCCTCTAATTTTATCGTCCGGTGACTCGAAGTGTCGAGTCACTTGACGATAATCGATTCACTTCGGTCGTCAGCGATGAAAACAATTTAAGTCTCCGAGTGTCTCGTACGCTCGGAAAAATCGTGGTAACTGTAAAGTGTTAGCGACAAATTTGTGGTCCACGTGACTATCTCTCGTTGCAAATATTTTACAGCCGCTGCAACGATAAGATAATCATTCTATAAATGCCCCATAAGTATAACACCAACGCGATATTTTTCTCCGAGGAAAATTCCCGCCCGCGAGAATAAAAACCGATAATCCCTATCGAGCCGTTTATACGAGAACTTCACCTGATTCCGTCGCGACGATAAAACCGGCGACTTTCTCTTAGCCGCCGCTCAAAGATTTAGGTTACCGCGCGTAATTTCAATTATGTCAGAAATTGCGGGGGAGTCAAGATCGACGGTTCTCGTTCAATGTTGGCGCCGGGGGGAACTTTATGCGCTCTCGACCATAAACCTCGCCGCCGCCGCCGTCGTCGTCGTCGTCGTCGTCGACCAACGCGAAATCTAAGCTCCGATAAGTTGCTACAACGATATAGAATGCCGTTTGTCGATCGTACGGAATCGATTGATCGAGCGACCGGGGAACCGGGCTGCAGCCCCCCGGGGGCGGTTTCCGTCGGATTCCTATATACACGTATCGCAACCAACATATGTGCAGTATACATATATATATATATATTTATACATCGTCCAGCCAGACTCGGCGCTGTAATGCACAGCAAGACTCTTGCGGTGCCATTAAACTTTGATTATCGTTGAATTCGCGACGCCCCACGCACGTTATATACCGAGCGCGCGCGCATTATGAGTACCTTCGTCGTCGAAGCGAAATCAGGATTATAAAGCGACAGGGGGGGGGGGGGGGTAGGGGGCGCGAGCAGCCGGAGAATCGCAGACGCGATAAAAGTTCATAGCGCATAAAATTTCGATGCTCGCAGTCGCAGCGGCAGAATCGCTATATACCCGCTGGTCGGTGTACACGAGATTTCCGCGATATGAATTACCGCAATATCCATATATTCATCCGTCGAGCGCTCCCGATCTCGCCGATCGATCGCTCCATCTCCCGCGCGATGGGGCATCTATATATTTATTCTGCGCTCTCAGTCGGCGAGCGCGGCTAACCCGATCCGGCGTTACGAGTATACGGATTTGCTTTCGCACGTGCGCCACGTAACATCTCGGTCGCTGCCAGCAGCAACAGCAGCAGCGGCAGCAGCAGCGAACGTTCCGTACCGACGCGATTGATTCAAGCCGATCGTCACCTCCGAAGGAAAAAATTCTTCTCGGGACATAAAAAAAAATTGAAAAAAAAAAAACAAAAAACAAAAAAAATCTCGAGAGAACAAAAGTTGAAGAAAAAAAATCATTCTCGGTAAATAAAAAATGCAATAAAAAGTGCCGATCTTCTCAAGAAATCAAAAATGAAATAAAAAGTATCGTTATTCTCGAGAAATAAAAATTTTAAAAAGAAAAAAATCTTTTTCATCGAGCCGGGTCACCGGGCGCTTCTCGGAAACTCTCCTCATCTCTTTTTTCTCTCCTTTAACGTGTTACAGGTCGCAACGAGCTGATCGCCCGTTACATCAAACTGAGGACCGGTAAGACGAGAACGCGAAAGCAGGTATCCTCGCACATTCAGGTCCTAGCGAGGAGAAAACTTCGAGAAATTCAGGCGAAACTCAAAGTGGTGAGTGCAATGTGTGCTTTTCTATCGTCGAACACCTCTAACCTTCCTCTGCCTCTCTCTCTCTTTCTTTTTCTCTCTTTTCTCGCCTCTTTTCTCTTCCCTCTAACACGTTCTCCACCGCGATCGAGCCGACAGCGTAAAAATTCAGCCGCGATAAATAAATTCGTGGGTTCCGGGCGCTCGCGAGCCGGCGATAAATAACGTCACGAGGAAATAAACGAACAAAAAAAAAAACGCAAAAATATATTAACGGACGGAAAACACACGATTCACGGCGCGCGAAACTCGTTCGTGCGTCAATCGTCACGGCCGATCGATCTGCGCCCTGCTTCCAAACTCCGCGGCTATCGGGACGCATAATAATAAATAAATAATAATGATAATAACAACAACAACAATAATAATAATAATAATAATAATAATAATAATAATGGCCACTCGAGTGCGCTCGTGCGGTCAATACGATCGAATAAATTACGCGTAAAAATGAAGTCCACGGGGCCGCGCGTTTAATCAACAGCTGAATTATTAAAGCGTTTCGCCAACAATTGTAGGAGAGCGCGCGAGCGAGGGGCAAACGTGTGGTCAATAAATCAGAGTCGCGGTGCCTGTTCGCTTCAACCCGCAACCCCCGCTCCCCTCCCTCTCCCTCCCCTCAATTAGATAGATAGTCCCGATGTTTGCATCTGTAGTACCGGATATAGCGTACCTGGTGGCTGCGAGAGCGAGTGCTGTGTACTCGTTACTGCGCGCGTACCACATCTTTCTATACTAAAACGCAAAATCCAGCCATGATAGCAGAATTTGCTGAAAGCCGAATAAACACAGTGGAGCCGTCTGCACCGCAACGTGGGGAGGTGGCCCGGGTGAGAGAGGGGGGGGGGGGGGAGATTTAATCATCCAGCGGGAAAATTCGTATAATTATATCAGCGAGAAAAGTCGAGATAGAAAAACCAGCCACGTACGTCGACAAAACCACAAATTGGTGAACACGTCGTATCACCAGATGCATCGGTGAATTCTGTAATTGAGTCGGTGAAAAAAAAAAAGGAAATCGTTTCCCGGATTGTCATCGCCGCAGGTGGTAATTACCGCACTGAGCGCTCGATCGCGGGTTTCAAAGTGCGAGTTACACCCGTGAAAATTAAGCGGTATGCCACTGCGCGTAATTAATTCGCAATTTATTACAATCGGCGTTACACCGTCGAACCGATATGTCGATCGGTATTACGCGAGATTCGAACCGCAGCTACAACACAATTTTGCAATTGGGGTCACACGAAGTGTTCGCCTGGCTCTCCGCCCGGGGTCAAAGTTGCCCGATGCAAAAAAAAAAAAGATCCCCACGATTGAAAGTATATAGCGGCCCGAAAGTGACTCCGCGGAATTAACGTCCGCACGGCCTCGCGATAAGACAACGAGATATCGCTTATTGTGTCTCGCGTAGCATCCGATAAGGCGCGCAGGACCCGGTTCTACATCACTCGAAAACTCGTTATCGCTCCTAAATCCTTTGTAATATGGCCGCCTCTTGGTCCCCCCTCGAGCCACCCACGCAAATACACAGAGCGTCCGGCGAGAGCCACGTTCGCCAGGCGTCGAGCGACGGCGGCGGCGGCGGCGGCTACACGGAAATCGGATGAGAGGTAGTCTGTGTGTGCACGGGTATCGGGGGCGCGAACGAACGAACGAACGAACGAACAAACCGGCGTGCGTGGCGTATATAGCGCTGGCTATGCCTGCGCCAAAAGCCAGGGATAACTGGAGCCCTCGCGTTTCATCGCCGTGCGCGATGCGATGCAAAGGGCAGAGAGTGAGCGAGAGAGCGAGAGGGACGGAGGAGAGCGAGAGAGAGAGGTGCGGGCAGGATCGAGAGCAGAGCGAAGCAGAGCGGAGCAGAGAGAGGAAAGCACGAGGAGAGAGACTGTGGAGCTTTAGTCCATACTCGTGTGCGTTTCGCCGTTCGACCGCCTCTGTTACCGCAGTGGCGCATGCCACCGACGTTATTCACCGATGCCGGAGCGGAGAGAGAGCGAGAAAGAGAGACGACGAAAGGCAGAGAGAGAGAAGAGAGAGCGAGAGGGAACGAACGGGGGCTCCCGGTGTGTGACGTAATTTGCTGGTTTCCGCTTCCGGCGGCGGTTGTAGCGTCGGGAGAGCCACCGCACCGGTTTCTCTCTTTCGCCTCTCTGTATACGTGTGCGCGCATTGACGTCGGGCTCTCTGTGCTGCTGCTGCCCGACGCGCTTTGGTCGCGGCGAGAGAGAGAAAGAGAGAGAGAGAGAGAGAGAGACCCCCGGCGCACCCGGCCTAACCGAATACCCCCCAACAATCACTCGACCACGTTTCAATCGATTCGCCACAGTGCTTTACAGTAATTAAGTACATTCAGTAGTACAACCGTACGACAATGATCAGCCAGGGCGGATAGATTCGCGTGGATTCGTCATACAGCATCGCCGGCCGTGCGCCAGTGTGGCACATCGATACACGCGGAGCGCACCACGCGAAAATTTCCGTACTGCTGCTTTTCATTTTTTTTTCCTCCCCGGATATGACAAATTGTTTAGGGTTCATCGAAGCATTTGATTGGACGAAAAAAAGCAGAGAGAGAGAAAGAGAGGAAAAAAAAATGTTTCGAGGACAATCGCGATATATCCTCATCCCCCCGAGTGATGTCCATTCCGCCTCTCGGTATCCTCTCTGCATACCGCGCGCCCATTCCGCGCGCGCACGCCGCGCGGTTTTTTTTTTTCTTCTCTAGAATGTCGATAAACACACCCGTGGCCAAAAAGCTCCGGCGGTTCCCGGTAGCCCGCGAGAGTCAGTGTACCAGAATCGACAGACCGCGTCCCGTGCATTTGGCGAAATAAAAAACGAGGCAAAATACCGAACGGCGGGAACGAGAGAGTACAAAAAAAAAAGAGAAAAAAAAAACATACACGAGGAACGAAAAAGCAACAACAAAATCGCGAGGGGGATGAATCAACAACGGACTCGGAACGCGCGCGCGTCCATCCTCTATCCGCGCGAGCGCGTTTCCCGGCACACACGGCGAGCGGCAAAACCCTCTCAATTAAACGAATCGATTCCCGGTTGGGGTAGCGTCATGTATTCCAGCGTCAGCAACAGCCTCTCCCGTCCCCCGCACTCCCGTCCCCCTTTTTGAAACCCCCGCGCCCCCCTTCCCTCCTCCACCCTCGCAGCGTAGTGAGAGCCACCGGTATCGCTCGCTCGTGCGTTTCGCCGTGTTATTTTTCGCTCTCTCTGTCTCTCCTCCTGCCTCCCCGGTCGTCGTCGTCGTCGGGCGAGCAATGTACATCCAATAAATATAGACGCCACTCGGTTGCACGAGCCGTCGGGCGAGCGGGGGGCAAAGGGGGTTCAGGAGGGGGGCAGGGGGGGGGGGGCGGATC
Source organism: Pimpla rufipes (assembly GCA_963932165.1). NCBI lineage: Eukaryota > Metazoa > Arthropoda > Insecta > Hymenoptera > Ichneumonidae > Pimpla > Pimpla rufipes. The sequence continues at coordinate 16,147,243 of OZ010635.1, forward strand.
GCGCTCTCTGCCTACGCTACGCTCGCACCGTGCAATGCACCACCGACCACGCGAATTTTCATCCCCAGTTGGGAATTTCTGTCCGGGCGGATGATATGCTCTATATATATAGCGCGCGAGCGCGCGCGCGGCCAAAGGATACGCGAATTTCTGGCTTGCGCATTGTTACACGGAAACACACAGGGATGCGTAGGTACCAACACTGTTGGACGCGAGCGCGCGCGCGCGCGCCCCACGTGGACGTTGCGACCCGATGTACGCACTCCCATCAACCCCCAAGGCCGTTATTCTCTCCTCATAGGTATATTCGCTGCATAGGGGTGGCGCAGGGGGGGGGGGGGTCAGGGGGAACCCGCGCACAAAGCTCTATCGCGCAACAAATATTCCCCGTGATATCGCGCACCAGCCACGAAAACAACAACCCTCCCTCCCTCCCTCACCATGGCCCCCCTCGTTATATCAACGGATTCGAACAAAGTACTCGTGGCTCTCTTGTAAATCTCCGGATATCGAGTTGCTCCAAATAAAGAGGATTCGTGGTGGTTCTCGGAAATCGCGATGGCTGCGTAACGAGGGCCAATACATGACGCACAACATCGACTTTTTTTTTTAGCGAAATTAATAAAAGCTTCGTTTTTGTGGGGATTTTTATTTTAACATAGAGAGACGACGATTCGTGAATGTCTGTTTGGTTATTATTGGAATATTGTGGAGACGATGCGGGAGCTTACGGTATTTTAGGTCGGGGTTGATACTGTTTGTGAGCAACGATTTTGCGACACGTTTTTTTTTTATAATTTCTTCTTTTTTATTGGGTTATGTGGTAGCGATCGTCAATACTGGTAGAGCCGAGATTACTCGCAAAAACGTTAAGCTCCGGCTCGTAAATCAAATGGAGCGTGGGTTGCGCTGCAGGTGATCCGACACACAGCGTCGAGCGTTGCGCCGCGTGACCATTTTATACCGTTTCCATGCCAAAGCCATTTCGGTTCGTCGCTCGACTGTAACTGATACATCGGGCGAGCGGATAAAAAAATCCATTGATATAAAAATAAAAGGCAGGGGGTTCGGGAAAAAAATCGTGTGCGCGCCGCTCGGAAAAATCAGCGGAAGCGATACCGGATGGTAACTCGCCATCGTGTGCGGAACGCGCCCGGTTGACGTTCGATTCGCGCACACAATCGCGGCGATTCACCCCCCGACGCGACTTCCGCGCGCGTTTGTCGATATCAATATTTGAATTCGACGGCCGAAATAAAATCGGCTCTCGTTCATATCGGATACATATTTTTTTTTCGTTCAGATCGGATCTATCCGCTGTGGCGATTTTTCATCAGCGACATTTGGTTCCTTTTTCTCTTGAATTTGTGTATGCTTCCCTTTTATTTATCTGTTTAGTCGTAGAATGCACTTTGGCACTTTTTTTCGTCACTGCCTGACACAGACGGATAATCAATGAATTGTGACGATTCGGTAGGATCATGTTACAAAGGAGAAGACGCTGCACACAATGTCGAGCATGTCGAGCGCCCAGATAGTGTCAGCTGGAAGTGCGATACACAACAAGATGTCCCAAGTCCTCGTTGGGCCCCTAGCCCTTCATGCTTCCACCCCCGTCTCCTATTCGGGAGCGGTAAGTCCCAGTTCTCGATGATCCCTCATCGCTAGTAACATCAAACATTCAAACAAAACAAAGTTTAAATGCGAGGGGCATTTCGTCGCTCTGTGTCTCGTCATATGCCGCAGATCTAACGCTAATTTTGTTCGAGAATTGCTGTCCGTTTGGCTTTTAATCTGTAAATAAGTTGCTTAAGATATGCTTCCCGCGATAACCGTTAATACTACACCAGGCTCTTTGAGAATCATAAAAAAATTACTCTTAAACGGTGTAAAAACTACTGGAAATGTTGAACGCTGCGAATTTTTGTCGGCGGGCCGCGACCGCATCATTATTGGTATGCGAAAAAACAATTGCTACAATCGCGTAAAAAATATGAAATACTAATTTCCCTCGAGAAATGTCAACCCTTTCGCGAATGTAAGGCCCGCCCTGGGGCCTCTTGTTGTGTATTGTCAAACTATCCGGCGTACTTTTTTTTAAATTACTTATAAGTAAGCAAATAACAAACAAATACCCGCGCAAAATATACACACTGCAGAGTATTTATACAATCAATGTATAAAACTACGTCAACGTCTATGTGGCTTATCATTTTTATTTTTTTATTACATGTACACGTCTAACTCCCAATGCTACTCTTTCGTATTTACCTGTGGTCGTTCTTCTCTATATTCTGTACAAAGCGCACTTGGACATTCGTGTGTTACTGTAAGTCTCAACACAAGCAATAACACGTCTTTATTTGTTATTCAGAACTTCTGGCAACCGGGTCTGCAGCCGGGAACGTCGCAAGATGTCAAACCTTTCCCTCAACCGGCGTACACCGGGAAACCGGCGACGGCTGTTTCGAGTGGTGACATGGTACAGGCACAACCACCACCACCTTGGGAAGGACGCGCGATCGCCACTCACAAACTCAGACTCGTTGAATTTTCGGCCTACATGGAGCAGCACAGAGAGCAGGAGATCGTGAGTATTCGTGCGGCAGCCCCATTGATCGATACGTCAATAAATAGCCGAGGCGCTCATTGATTGTTTCTTTATTTCTATTTCAGTACCACAAACACCTATTCGTCCACATAGGAGGTTCCACGACGTACGCGGATCCCCTTCTCGAGGCTGTCGACGTCAGGCAGATATACGACAAGTTTCCGGAGAAGACGGACGGCCTCAAAGAGCTCTACGACAAGGGACCACAGGCGGCCTTCTTCCTCGTCAAATTCTGGGCGGATCTCAACACCAACATCCAGGACGAAGCAAGCGCCTTCTACGGCGTGACGAGCCAGTAAGTTCGCTCGCTTTACCACCGCCCCCGACGTTTTACTGTCCGCGATCACGACGACTAACGACGCTGCTTATAATTTCAGATACGAGAGTAACGAGAACATGACGATAACGTGTTCGACGAAAGTCTGCTCGTTCGGGAAACAAGTGGTGGAGAAGAAGGAGACTGAGTATGCCAGGTTCGAGAACGGCAGGTTCGTTTATCGCATCAGCCGTTCGCCGATGTGCGAGTACATGATCAACTTCATTCACAAGCTGAAGCACCTGCCTGAGAAATACATGATGAATAGCGTTCTCGAAAACTTCACTATTCTCCAGGTATTAACCGTCTTCATCGGATTGATTTATTTTTTCTTCTTATGAACAATAAGACAACAACGTTTCGCATACAGTGAATACATATTGCTTTTTATCGTTCGCAGGTTGTTACGAACAGAGATACGCACGAGACGTTACTATGTACGGCGTACGTCTTCGAGGTATCAACGTCCGAACACGGTGCTCAGCATCACATATACAGACTGGTCAAGGACTAGCCTGCTTAAATCTGCTCGCCATGCAGCCATCCACCCCCCATCAGTGCCTACCACCACATTAAATCATCCATACTTACACGGGCGCGCGATCCGTGCCCTCGCACACTCGACACTTACGCCACACACACACACACTCTAGCAGATACGGTACACAGAATACATAACAGCGTAAATTCGTGAATACAGATTTCTGTAAACACGGACGGACATTTTTTCACTTACACACATTACGCGGTGTCGCTTGTCGCGAAAATTTCTCATTGCGACGAGTTCCTCGTCGAACTCGTCGGTACCCCCGTGATAAAATCATTTAGGGCTCACCGAGAAGCGCTCGCGACAAGACCGCACGATCGACATACACGCACGAGCGTACTCGCCGGTCCAAGTTGCAGTGTTGCGAATTAAATCGATCGTACTCTATACAACTTGCGATTTTACGTATCGTACGTAGTTTCACGGTTTATCGTTTCGTTTAACGATACTCGGGATGTCCGAATGAATTTGTAAATTATGAGAACATCGACGCGAGCGATGTTGGGGCAAAACAAAAAGCATTAAATGTTTTTCGATATTTTTACTGTTTTATAAACCCACGGAGGACACTTTATTCGCAGATGAAATTTTTTTTCGGAGATATGCGAAGTACGACAATAAAACGAGGAAGCCTAAGGTATCTTATGTCCTCCGTTTGAAACCGCGAAAGTGAACAATGCTGCGATCTTGGAACGGCGCGGTACCGACACAACTATTAGTATTATAGTTTTATTATTAAACTAGGCAATAGATCAGACAAGACATCCACAACACAGATATACATATATTACGGATAAGAGTATATATGTTAAATATTAACGCAATGATTACGATTTACATTGTTATAAATGATCGTGTATAAAGCTATCTAAGTGATTTTAAGTTTTAACCGAGATGAAAGTTGGAAAAGGATGCCATTACGATTCACGAGTCTCCTGAATTTTTAATTATTTTTTTATTAGCGAACGAGATCGGACCGAGGGATACGGCGAAAGAAAATGAAAATAACAAAGTAATTTGCGCACGTCTTTTTTGAAGCTGTGCAAAAAAAAAAGTTCTTTATATCCACTTTGCATCTGGCGCTGAGGGCTTTTACTGTGAAAATTCTCTTTCTGTTTGTTAGTAATTGTTAGTGACAACAAAAAAACACCAGAATGCGGCAATGATTGTCTACGGCGATGCTAGAACACAATGAAATCTTAATAATTGCATATCATTTTGTGCGTTTCCACCCACTTTTTCGGCAGCGACGTGTAGGTTAGTGAGATGTGTTTGTATTTCTTATAATCAACCTTATTTTGTACTCTAAGACACCCCCGCGCTCCCTTTTTCTATAGTTATTACGTGGATGAATTTCTTACTTAGCGTACTGGTTGTTTTTAACTTTTTATTACGTTTACGATGCGATAAACACCATGGGATTAAAAACCCGTGGCGCGAGGCAAATTAGTAAACCCCATAGATTTTTTTGATTTTCTTCAGGTTTTCAGAGCTCAAACCTTAAATGTTGTTTTCATGTGCAGATGTCAAAATTTGATACCAAATTATCCTTGCGAGGTTCGGAAACAGTTCTCAAAAAATGTAAAAGATGAAATCGCATCACGGCAGAGTGGTAGATCCACTCTGATTTTCGGAAACAATGTTATGCTTGCGTCTCATGCCGCGGTGTAGTGCATCTCAAAGGTGGCATCTACATTCGCGACTCAATTAAAATTATGCCTCCATTCGATCGAGTTTTCCGTACTTAAAGTAGCCCTCGACACGATATCTTATACTCATTTCACGTAGGGACCATACACCCATTCTGATTGAGCTGTTCGTAAATATGCCCTCGCCCTCCGGTGTCTTTTAATTCCGTCGCACCAATCGTACAGGTTGCCGCGCGCGCGCTTTTGCAAATTTTTTTTACTTCCTTATATTCTGATTTGTCATTATCTGTTTACTTTATCTCAAACAGAACTTGCCTACCGAGCAGTAAACACTAACATAACTGGAAGGAATACATATACTTTAAGGATACATTAATATTAATTACCGTATTGTTACTGTAACTAACTTTTACGAAACAAGTGGCAATGTATTTTGATCTCTCTTTAGTCAGAAATATGTCCTTTTTTATTCAGGGTGAGAAAGAAATTTGCTAGATAGGTTGCTTGGATAAAAAAGGAATTTTATTTGTTTGATAATTAATTCAGTTTCGGTTCAAAAACAATTGGCAGCTTTTGTACTTCTTGGTTGTTCTTACTTTTGTAATGGGATGTATTTCGCAGCGAGCTCGTTTCGAGTCTAGTTGAAAAGCTATTTTTTAATCAATTCAGATGTCACTGTGGTACACCAAACCATTGAGATGCTACCCGATAATCGCAATTATATCATGAGTATTCGCGCAATATGTTTTAACTAATGCGAATCAAGCAGTTTGAAGTGTCGACGTCACATGGAATCTTACATCCAGACAAAAAGTTAGCATCTCTCCGGTTGTGCATTCGATCCGACGCGAACAATTTTACACTCGTTTTTCTCATGTCTGGGATAATTTTTATAAAAGATCTTAACATGAATTTATTTCGATACCGCTAAAGGTTTTTTGTGAGAAATAATTGAGAGGAAGAAAAAAAGAAGTACATGAAATTGAAAAGGAGCACCGATACTAAGATTATGAACAGTAATAACTAATGATTTTAAAGTAAGCGAATTACATTTATAAGGAAAGATTATGAAAATATATATTTATCTATGTCTTCTGTGAAGATAGAAAATAGTACTCTCTCACTCTATATTGATGATATCGAAATTCGACAACCGGCAAAGATACAAACGGCAGATGTAGATTAAGACGAAAAAAATAATGAAAGGAAGATAAAGCAGCTCGCATTGTACACAATACACACGATGAAATCAACAGCGCATTCGGATTTGTTAAATACCTTTGTACATAACTAATTGAATTCCCAAGGGTCGTCGAAAAATAATCCGATCGACGATCTTGCTATTGGGCTTAATATAAATTTTTCACCATTCAAGAATTACTTGTATTCGAAACAAAAATTTTCGTATTTTCGAAGAAAAAAGAACAAAAAAAGAAACTAAGACGAAGAATAGGAATCTGGCCTCGTGGTTTTATTCTTGGCTCGCAGGAGAGCACGTGATCATTACGCAGCTTGCTCCTAAATAAACGACCATCCTAATTTATGCAAGCACAACTTTCTAAAGCCGGCTATTAGATCGCAGCAGCTATTAATTTTGGGCAAATTCAACTTGTATTCTTCCATATCCTGGAACTGCCATATCAAAGAATTGAGCTTGATCATAAACATGAATAAAAAGAGCGGAAAAAAACAAGGAATCCTACCTGTATATTATATTATCATAAATGAAACGAAACGAGGATCAAAGTAGTTGATTTAACGAGTAAATGAAAATAAATGAAATGATATATCATTAAATTAGAGGTTTAAAAATATAATAGAATTCAGTATATGTACAGTATTTGAAAAACATGTTTATAATTTGTATGGAAAAATAAAGAATTGATACAAAATGAGACGAGGCAATTATTCTAATTATAACCACAATATTCTTATCCGATAGCAAACAAATAGTTCCCGGATACGAATTTTATCTTTCCTTATCGGAAAACCCCCACCTCAATTACTTTTCAAATCTCCCGCCAGTCGGCCTTCGGGCATGCTCATCAGTCTCGTACCTTTCGCAAACTCCCTAGGCAGTATTATTTCAAGGGAACATTTCCTAAAAAAATTAAACAAGTCTCACTATCATCAGTTCTCAATAATTAAATTAATTTCTAGCCATTTGCGCCGCAGTAGATTTCGTAATTTTTTATTGTTTTTAATATAACACGTGTCACCGTTCTTGACCTTGAAAAAACCCTAGATCCAGAAATCTCTAGACGCGTCGCAGTTGGCACGTCCGAAATAGAAAGCCAGTGCCTTGCAGACCTTTTATCATAAACACGCGCGTGTGTGCAGTCAAGAAGCTCACGTTGGTGTTCGTCGGCTAAGCTCGCCTACACAAAAGTGACAGGCCGAGGAATAGTGTCAACGTGTACTCATCGGGTCCCTGATGGAGGCAAAAGTAAGTAAGGAAACGTTAAAATCACTCTCGCAACGATATCAACAAAACTGTCAAACTATTAATTATCGTTGTAATAAAAAATGTATACATTGGTACAATAAACACATACATCCGGTTCACTTATTTTGGTTTTTTTCTTATCTTCTCTGCCGTTTGTGTACACATCGGCATCGTGAAAGCCTCTCTATCGCAATTTTTTAAAATAAAAAAGTCACGTTCTTCGAAGATATATGTATTTTTTTCAAATGCGTTTCCTGTGTGACGAGTATACAGTAAAGCTGATCTTCATTCTCATGCAAAGTACCCACATTTCTCACAGAATAAATTCTACAGGGGATATGTAAATGAAAGATACACCATAAACTCCAAGGCCTCAAGACTGAAAGTAACGCTGCCAATATGAATCAACAGAAACGTGAGTTATCAATATTTATGGCAGGTCCATTTATATACAACGACAGTTGAGGCGAGGAAAATTATAAGAGTTTCTGTTGTATTCTAACTTATTTTATTTTTTCTAGAAAATATTCGAATGCTCAAGTACGTCAGCTTGGTCACCCTCACCCTCCAAAATGCCTTGGTGGGACTCAGCATGCGTTATGCGCGCACCAGAGCTGGCGATATGTTCCTCTCGTCCACGGGTAATAAATATTTATTCTCAATTTATTGCACCCCCTCCAAGAAAAAATGGTCTCAACAATATTTAACTCAATTGTCAATTTAACTTGCAGCTGTTGTACTGTCAGAATTCGTGAAGCTGTTGACCTGTTTGGTTCTGGTTTACATGGACGAGGGAACCTTTCCAAAATTCGTCAATGCCCTTCACAAGACTGTTGTGAAACAGCCTCTCGACACTCTGAAAGTCTGTGTGCCATCGCTTCTCTACATAATACAGAATAATCTGCTGTACGTGTCGGCATCGAATTTGGACGCCGCTACGCATCAGGTGAAGAACAGAGTCCAAAATATTCCCACCTGTGCTCTTAAGTATGCCAATGCAAATTCATTTATTCACGCTCGAAACCGTCGGTTCCAGGTGACGTACCAGCTGAAAATTCTGACGACAGCATTTTTCGCGGTGACGATACTGCGCAGATCCCTGCTGCGTATTCAGTGGGGCGCGCTGTGTCTTCTGCTGCTCGGCGTCGTGATGGTTCAACTGGCGCAAGCCGGTCCGGCGAAGGCGGCCTCGGGAATCGTGCAGAATCACTGGCTCGGATTTTCGGCCGCCCTCACCGCCTGTTTTCTCTCCGGTTTCGCTGGAATATACTTCGAGAAGATTCTCAAGGGCTCGGACGTGTCCGTGTGGATGAGAAACGTGCAGCTGAGCCTCCTGTCGCTGCCGTTCGGCTTCGTCACGTGTTTCCTCAACGACGGCGATACCATCAGGAAACACGGCTTCTTCTTCGGCTACGACTCGTTCGTCTGGTATTTGGTGGTGCTGCAGGCTGGCGGCGGTCTGATCGTCGCGATGGTGGTGAAGTACGCGGACAATATTCTCAAAGGCTTCGCCACTTCGCTGGCAATAATAATCTCCTGCGTCGCGTCGATCTACCTGTTTGACTTCGAGCTCACGTTTCAATTCGCGGTCGGTGCGGCGCTCGTTATCTGCTCTATCTTCATGTACAGTCATCAACCGAAATCCGCGACGGCTGATAAGACGCCCATGGAAAAAGTCTGAGCCAACAGACGCTAGGCACAATTTTTTCAATTTAGGAACGAAAGACACTGCGGTCGCAATTCGCGTACCGGCTACGAGACCCCGGAAGTCGCTGCGACGAGATCGCGTCAACTTTGTACAGAGCGTGAAACGGCGACCGACGCAACTCTGCATACAGAAATATTATTTTCGACCTCCAAGAACACGTTACTACAGATGGAAGTTCTCAATGACTTCGTTATTTTTATACGGCGATGTTTAAGTTACAGTATTCGTAGTTTTACTGTGCACAGAAGATATAACGACTGAGAATGCACTGACCGGCAAATTATCGATTACTGTATCAACGGCGAGTGAGATGTCGATGCAACGATCCTCTCGTTCCGCATCTTCCCGTTATTACTTTATACTAGCGTTCCTTACTTAGCTGCAAGCCGACACATTTATAACTCCGCAAACGAATTTAGAATAATTTATTTTCGCGTTACTACAAGATTGAGAGGTTTAAACGGTCGAGCACGTGAAATATTCACGCTGGGCACTGTAAACAAAAACTGACAAAAACTGTAATGACCTTTTTTTACGCATATTTGCATTTACAGCTTCAAGAAGATACATTCAGTGCACTGGTGTCAACTGCAGAGGATGAATTTCTCCTTGAAGCTGTAAATTTAAATATGCGTACAATTTGCGAAAAAGTTTATTACAGTTTTTGATACCGATAGAGACCGAGATAGGCGGGGGGGAGGCTCACATGCTCAAGAGCATGTGTGAGACATCCATGCCGAGCCCAGTCGGTATCAAAAACTGTAATAACCGTTTTCGGCGCATATTTGCGTCTACAGCCAAAAGAAGAAATTCATTCACTGCGGATATCACTGGTGCAGTGAATGAATTTATTATTTTATCTGTAAATGTAAATTTACGTAAAAAACGTTCATTGCAGTTTTTATTACCACAGTCGATATTTCGCATGTTCTTAATTGGCGGATTTTTTTTATTTTGCACAAAAATAAATAGCGAAGTTATAAATTTGCCCGCCAGCCGTAACAATTGTTTTCACATTATGTTCATCTAGCATATAAGACCGATATAAAAAGAACATGTTGTCTACTTTATTATATATAGTACATTTTAATAAACACGACTTTTTTGAGGAAACAGCTCAGATTCGATTGAAGCCTTGAAAATACATCAGGATCCTCGACAATTCATTTATGACTCGATTGAAGCCATGACATGAAAATGCATTGTCATTATTCGACTTGTGAGAATGACATCAGGATTCTCGGGAATCCTGTTGTGACTCGCGTAAAGCCGTGAAAATACATTGTAACTATTCGTCTCGGGGGAATAATTTCCCGATTCTCGGAAACTCTATGCGTTTCAAAGAAACGGATCTGGCGATACGCGCGCCATCTGTCGCCGCGAGTTTCGCCAGCCTGGTAAAGCGGCGTTAGGCTCCCATCGGCGGCTCGATCCAGTCGCCCGATAACCGTGAGTCGTGCATCGCCACTCGTGAGTTTATAAAACTTGTGATCAGAATGAGCGGACCGCAGTGCAAGAAAACAAAGATGACGAGCTCGCTGGACCAACTGAAGACGATGACGACCGTGGTCGCCGACACCGGCGATTTCGAAGGTACGTCGAGCTAATATGTTGATTATTTGTCTCGTTTATTTCGTATTTTTCCGTCTTCATTCACCACTACCGTGAATCGGGTCATAGGCGAAGATGATTATCATTGTTGTTCTAGCGAGTGGGGTGATTTCTGGTGGGGGGACAGACCTCGAACGATCGCGCGTTCGTAACAGTTTGCTTGCCTTGCATTCACCGATGCATTCTATTTTGTTCAATGCCGACGCTCAGCCGTTCGTGTTTGCGCTTATGACAAAAAAAACAATAAAGCAAAAGTCGTGAACGTCGACACAGGCTGATGCCATGTGCTGATCCCCACGCCGTCCCGGCCGGCCGGCATCTGCGCATGGCGCGTACGATCTATTTCGACGCTAAACTTCGCTCCCCGCGAATTTCAAACTTTTTTACTACGCACTTCCAGTTGGTTCATTACGCTGCTACAAATTATTCGCGTATTTATAGACGCATTAGATGTATATTACGTACATTTCTGTACGATTCGATAAATTCGCTACTTCGGATCGATTGCGACAATAGAATTCAATGTCGAAACATCTTCGTCTGCCCTGTTGATAATAGATATCAAATATTCTGTAATACTTGACCCCCCGTTGCTGATTATTCCGCGAAAAATTGAGAAATGCTTCGTGATTCTTCGCAGCTATGTTACAATTCAAGCCCACGGACGCGACTACCAATCCATCGTTGATTTTGGCCGCGGCCAAAGAGAAGAAATATGCGCATCTACTCGACAAGGCCGTTCATCACGGAAAAAAAGTTTGCGCGTGAGTATAACTATTTATGCTGTCTAATGGGATGCAAAATTCATATTCTGAAATATCTCTATTTCTATTCAAACACTGGATCTTGTACCAGTCTCGGTTTTACATTTTTTAACAAATATTTTCTTATGCTATTAGTCATTATGAGCTGAAGCTGTGATAATGATTGAAAACTTTTTGCAGAAATCTTCCCGAACAAGTCGAGGCAGCCATTGACATGACTTGCGTGCTCTTTGGCCTGGAGATCCTGAAAATAATTCCTGGACGCGTCTCCACGGAGGTAGACGCGCGACTGTCGTTCAACAAGGAAGCCAGCATCGAGAAGGCAAAGAAACTCATCTCTCTTTACGAAGAGGCTGGAATAAGCAAGGATCGTATACTTATCAAACTCGCGTCGACTTGGGAGGGAATTCAAGCGGCAAAGTACGTCGCCTACAACAATTCGCGGATACACAAAGCATTTTTCCAACACGGAATTTTTTAAATACATGTAATATATATTTTTTATCAGGGAACTCGAAGAAGAATTCGGCATTCACTGCAATCTGACGCTCCTGTTTTCGTTCGCACAAGCCGTCGCCTGCGCCGAAGCCGGTGTCACTCTGATCTCTCCGTTCGTTGGAAGAATCCTCGATTGGTAATACAATTTTTTTTCGCAATTCATCGGATACGGAACGAGAGAATTCGTTTCCCGACGAAGACTAATGAAAATATTTTCCAGGTACGTCGCTAACACCGACAAAAAAACTTACGAGCCAAAGGAAGACCCGGGCGTCGTGTCCGTGACGAATATATACAACTACTACAAGAAGTTCGGCTACAAAACTGTCGTTATGGGTGCTTCGTTCCGTAACGTTGGTAGGTTCAAGGCGCATTGCATCTTGAGTATTTTTTTCTTTTTTTTCGAATTGGTTACTCATACGTTTTTGTTTTATTGTGCCAGGTGAGATCAGGGAACTCGGTGGTTGCGACTACTTGACGATCGGCCCGAAGCTCCTGATGGAACTCGATAAAAGCAACGAACCGGTGCACAAAGTTCTCAACGAGGAGAATGCGAAGAAGTCGGATCTTCAGAAGATAAGCCTCGACGAAGCGAAGTTCAGATGGCTTCTCAACGAGGATCAGATGGCGACGGACAAGCTCAGCGACGGGATTCGCAAATTCGCGGTTGACATGCGCAAACTCGAGAAACTTTTGACGGAGAAGCTCAAAGCTTACCCTAATCCTCTGTAAATAGGAACACAGACGGCGTCGATAAACATGGTGTATATTTTTGTTAATGGTTTTTACTGATCCTCGAGGCACTACCGTTTGATAATACGTACGCGAAACGATAATCGAGATGTACAACATAATCGAGATCCTAAGTACGAATAAATATGAAAAATTCAACGACAGAAAAACCTGCAGCTGTTGTTCCGAAGTAAATCTATGATTTTCATCGAGCAGTCACGACGATGTCAAATCGCGGTGGCGTTTGCGTGAATCCGTCTACTCCGATTATCGGCACTGGCTTCTGGCCAGGTGGAAGTTGGAATCGGAATTTTTGCAAGAGACAAACGATGAAGAGAAAATGAGTGTTCCTTGCGAGATTCTCGCCCAGACATTTCCTGCGACCTGCGAACGACCATTATTTAATTAAATGTAAGCAGAATTATGGAGGTGATGTCGCCATTGAGTTCTCACTGTCGAAAAATGTTTGTCGATCGTTGATTATTCAATAAGTCATTGCTTTATCAATTGTGAGTTTTCTAATATTTACCGGACGAGAGATTCAATGAATTTGATAGTTACCTGCGCCGAAAGGAATAACCCATGGGTCGTCCAGGAATTCTCCGTTCTCGTCGATAAATCTCTCGGGCCGAAAATTGTCAGGGTCGCCCCAGTGCTCTTTGTCCATGTGGACACTCACAAGACTCGCCAGTAGAGTGTAATTTTTCTTAATCTCAAAGCCCCTCAGAGTCGTGTCAATTGTAGCTCGATGAGGTATAGAGGTTGGCCCAATATTCCCCAGTCTCATTGACTCTTTCAGGGTAGCGTTCAAGTAGGGCAATCTGTATGCAAATATTTTGTAGAATATCACGAGACAATGAGAACTTTGCATTTCACAATCGCGACCGATCTCACGATTTTTTTAACGCCACGGCTGGAAGATTCTCTCTGCCAATGACCATATCCATTTCCGCGTGGACTTTGTCCTGCACCTCCGGGTGAACGGTCAAATACGCAATCGTAAAACCGATTGTGTTTGACGTTGTGTCGGTTCCGGCCAAAAATAAATCTTTGATTAGCGCGACTAGTTGCATTTCTGAAGTCATAAGAATCGTAACACAATTTGAGAGACAATAATTTAGTGGATTACACACAGTTTATGTAGAAAAAAAGAAGCGCAAATAATGTTGTACCGTCGAACGATGATGATGGATCGTCCTTGTGAGCCTCGATCTCTTCCAGATAAACGTCGATCAGATCACGGTTTATACCCGGCTGCCAGGACGATTTGTGTCTTCTCACCTCCTCAGCGAAGAATTCCCAATGTTTCTTGAGCCTCTCGTTTAACGACTCGAAGCCCGTAAACTTGGGCGCTATGTGTCTTAGAAACGGGAGGTGATTGAGAATTCCACCGGTAACGTTGGCTGCTTTGGTAGCTTGATGCACAGTGAGCAGAGCTTCCATCACTTTTTCGTCGCTGTCGTTAAGATCGTTTCTAAAACAAGATAATTAGTTATTAAATGCGGGATTGGTTTGTGGCAATTTTCCTTTTAAATCCTTCAAACATTATTACCTGGATCCACTGACGATGGACCACAAGCTATTGAGAACTGCTAATGACGTTAAAGTATCCAAATTCTTAATCGCTCCTCTTTTGCTCTCTCGTTCGATAATTTTCGTTAGATTCACGGCATCGTCGAGAATCATCTCTTCCATTGTCTGCCCTGCCCATCCGAATTCCTTCAGGTGCCTCTCGGAAAACCTTCGCACACCCTCGATTAGTCACACAGCTGAATAGCTCAAGATGATGCGCCACGTTTCGTCTGTGTCTCCCTGATCGTCATTAGTGCGAGTGAAATAACTGAAATTTTCCGAAGTTTCGCTCCCGACCGAAAAATACAAAAATCGACCCCACAAAAAATATGTTTTTCAAAATAACGAATATCGACTTTTTCCAAGGCAAGTCACATAGTAATATATAATATGTAAAGTTGAAACTTGTGTGTTTCGAAGGTCACGTCAAGTTTCAACCTTTTTTACATGATTTTGAAAAAAAAAAAAAAAAAAAAAAAAAACAACTGATTGCATAATTTTTTACATGACTTGATATGACCCCCGAAAACACAAGTTTCAACTTATTTTTCCACGATTTTGCAAAAAAGCAAGAACGACTGACTGCATAGTTTTTCGACGTAACGCTCGTTTCTAATCCGAAAGAACAATCGCGGCGGAGAAACTCGCTTCGCAGTTTTCGTTACCGACCGAGCAAGTAGCACATCATCGTGGGTGAGATTGTCGACTAAAGAATCGACGCCCACCTTTTCTGATCGGTCCAAACCCGTCCATCCGTAAATATGACCCCTCGCTTGACTCCTCCAGTTCTGTGAGTGAACGCGAATCCGTTCGGTCTGCCGTCGAATTCCGGGCGTTTCAGCACCTCGAGCACGACGTCACGCCCGGAAACGACTATGACCGGGTCAGCCAGGCCCAACCGGAGACCCACAATGGGTCCGTATTTCTCGGCCAGAAACGTCCAGGCCTTAGCGTGAGTAAATGTCGCCTTGAGGATCCTCTTGAAATCCAGAATATTGCCCACTAAAGGCAGACCTCGTGGTCCTGCAACCACAATTTTTAATTCTTTATTCACTGAACGATTATTAACACTTTGCAGACCGCTCAGTTAGATTTAATTTTAACATTCACCAGGTGGGAATTTCGCGGGTCTATATAGGTCAGCTGCGGCCAATATAGTCAACAGTACGACGACAATTAGCACGAGGATCCACATCATGATTTAATTGTTGTGCTCTTTGGTAATCGACGGTGTGTAATTTACGAATTTTTGTGTTTTCGTATTTTTCTTTATTTTTTCGCAGCTTCGCCGGAATCGCGACCCGAGATCGACTCCGGAGGCGACTATGAACCGTGACGAACTGCGACGAACTCGACGGTGGTGACTCTTGCACCGAAATCCGTTGCGCCTTTCACTTGGTGCGACAGTAAAATGGGAGTTTCTGCTGGGTTCGTCTAGGCGCAAGTGCAGTAATCGCGATTAGCCGGGAGTCGATTACTCAACATACGATAGTTGCACATATGCGCGCGCGAAGTATGTGCAACATGATTATCCTTGACCATATTGTAAACCCGTTCTCCCAGTCAAGCTTCGTACACTGCAGTTCGTCGTTTTTCAGCGAGGTATCGACTTTACGAAATTTTGTAGGCCTACCGAACTATTTCTACAAGCACTTTCTCAAGTGTATGTTTTTTTCCCTACAACATCCACACTTTGCAATTCCTCTCAGTTTGCACTTTGCCGTCTGCGCTTCGTTTCGAAGAACGCGGAAGTCAAGGAGTCATGGATTTCCTCGAAAGAGACAAATGTTTCTGTCTTCTAATCGTGGGTTACAAGACTTTGCCAGGCAAGAAGATTTCTATGCAATTTCTTACATTGCTGTTTGTCTTTTTTTTACCAAGGTATCGACATTACGAAATTTACTAGGGTTACCGAACTATTGAAATAAGCACTTTCTCAAGTGTTCGTATTTTTTCTCTCCAATATCAACACTTTGCACTTCCTCTCGGTTTGTACTTCGGAGTCTGCGCTTCGTTTCGAAGAACGCGGAAGACAACGGGTCGTGGATTTCCTCGAAAGGGACAAATATTTCTGTCCCCCTGTCGCAGGTTACGAAACTTTTTTTCAGGCAAGAAGTTTCCTGTGCAATTTCGTACATTACAGTTTGTCTTCGTTTAGGTAGGTATCGACTTTACGAAATTTACTAGGGTTACCGAACTATTTCGACCAGCACTTTCTCAAGTGTTCGTATTTTATCTCTCCTATATCAACACTTTGCACTTCCTCTCAGTTTGCACTTCGGAGTCTGCGCTGTGTGTCGAAAAACGCGGAAGGCAATGACTCGTGGATTTCCTCGAAACGGACAAAAGTTTCTTGGGACGATTTCGTAAAAACATTCCGAAACCGTAAATTTCACAGTTAGAAAAAAAAACATATCAAAATCAGCAAAATCATTAAAAAAACAGATAGAGAAAGAGATGAGGCGAGGATCGTTAACAGATCCAACAATTTTCACGTCGAAAGTGTCAATCGTTCTTGTCACATTTTCAATCACAATTGGGCCTCAAATCAATCGAGCCTCATTGGCCGTAACTAATCGCAAAACGGGTGGGTAATTCCGCTCGGCGTATTAAGAGACGCGAGGGTGATCGAATTTTCAACTTCTCGTGACTTCGATGACAGCAGGCGAAAAGTCAATCGTTAGCGCAAAAGTAACGATACTAAAAAAAGAGCATCGAGAGACAAAGAGACCCAGCGCGGTGGCCGTTTTTCTTTTTTCACGATGCCGATAAGTTGGGTCACCCTGCAGGTGATCAGTCGGGGAGGGGGGGGGGGGGGGGTGTAACTCTCGTATTACGAGCGCGAGACCCCTGAATAATCGTTCGGAAGTCGTAAGTTCGAAATACGAGAATCGCGAGAGCGCGAGGAAGGTGGGGTTCGGCGGTGCGAGACACAGAGTGGAGGGGAGACGGTGGGATTGACAATAACACTTGGGGGGTTCGACGGAAACTGCGCGGCGTCGTGACTGCTGCGTCGAGGACCCGAGACCGAAGTTCGAAGAGCGCGCTCGCTCAGCGCCCGCAGCATCTTCGCGATCCTCGGCGAGGATATACATCGAGAGTGCACAGATTACACGTCGTGGACCGGTCGGAGATAGGATCGAAAAAGGACGGAGGACGAGAGGGAAGAAGGAGCGGAGTGATTATTTTACGTGGAACGAGCGAGAAATTCCCTCCCGGAAATCCAACGCAGCGATGCAATTTTCACGATTTTCGTCGTGCGGTCTGCTGATTATCCTAGTAAGCTGAAACCTCGAGCATCGTTGTAAACGGCGAATAACTTTATTTTTTAAATTAAACAAAAAATATTTGAACGGAGATTCGACTGTTATACTTTGGTCTCGTTGTGATCGCGCTTTTTCCGGTTGCCTTTGTGCTTGACCGTGACACGAGCTGGCCCGACGTAGGTCGTTAAGTCGCGAGAGGAGCCCGGCAAAACAGGAGGAAGATTAATTGTCCGCGAAGCCGGAGACACACGTGGACCTCTCGGTCACCGAGTTGATGGTATCTCGCGCCGCGCGTCGAAGTGCATTTGGGCCCCGCGGGCGAGGAAGAACGGGACAAACGTTCGGGCGATAATAGCGAGGAACTCGGGTCCTCTGATTGTTAAAATGGTGAAATAAAAAAACAAAACGCAAGACTATTATCCATGGGACTCGAACGCTGACCCAAGTCCCGGCGACTGTGCATTCAAACGCGCGTGGATTCTCGGTTGACACGACCAGCATTGTTCTTCTTATCGCGTTTTTCGCTCGCGACTCTCGATATACATATATTTTATTCCGCGCGCTATTCGCCGCTTGGAGCGAAGCCGACGTTTCCAATTTTTTGTTCGCTCGTAGTTCGTGGATCGGCGAATACGGTTTTATGGACAAGAGGCTCAAATCCGTGTGCAGCGATCTTATTACGTGAATGTGAAAAATAATTGGGAAAAAGACAAATGAAATTGGTCTGTGGGGCTGAATAATTTCGGGACGCGGTTGAAACGTTTTCGTAACTCGCGCGGCTTCGAGTAAAAATCGATAAAGCTGATTCAAATAATAAAAAAAAATATATCTAACCGCACGTCCCTGTCGTGAGGCGGGCAATCAAATCGTAGGAGAATATTTGGTCTTTGCGGCTCATTGAATGCGGCCAATAAAATAAAAAATCTATAAACGCTCGAGGCGAGAGTCGTTCGCGCGGACCTCCGGCATCTCTTATCATCGAAAATGTAATTGAATCACGTTATCAGGATTGCAACGATTATCCGGCCATCCTGGCTCGTATACGGCTCGGCTTCACGACCCGTTACCGTATTAATGCCTTTGATCTTTGTGGGCACGAATCGCACGCGCCTCACGACCTGATTTTTCGATCCTATTGTAAACGAGATCGCGTGCACTCGCCACGAAAAACACGTATCGCACATAACGATCCGGCGATCGTCGGTTCGAGGCCTGGTCAAGATTAGCGCTGGTTCATTTATTCTTTCATTTAATTTTCAACAGGTCTTTTGGCTCAATGTCAACGCCGCTGTGCCGTCAGTCTTGCGCTCTGCAAAACAGGTAACAATTGGAACGATTTTTTTAATTAACATTTTTCTATTTTGAGCACTTAACTCTGTTCGCACTGTTTTCATCGCCGATTTCTATTCGATCGATACTTCTATTTAATTTATTTTATCCAATTTACTGCATTACAGAAGACGAAATGTAAGGCTAATTTTTATTACTAATACATTTTGCACATTTGTTTGTAATCTCTCACCTTTTTTCTTTCTAAACCTCGCCTAATGTTTGTCCTGATCAGCTGAAGTCTATGGGGATTTGGCTTACACGAAACTTTACTTCCTGATGAGACACGATCGCAATTCAAACAGGTGCTAAGGACGACATCGTCGATGACAAACAGCGAAACAATTGACGTCAAAGATCCCTGGATCAACAGCAGCAAACAAAAATCCAAAACGAACGATTCCACAAATTGGGATATCCCACAACTCGAGAAAAGAGTGACTGACAAATGTGCAAACGAGGCGCCACGCGAAAATCAAACCTACACTCGCAGTATACCGAGCAGATCGTCGAGCGATCCCGCCGATGACTTCAAAATCGCCGGTGAGGCTCAGGCGAAGAAGACGAGCAGCGTTCACGGTGGCGAGGAGATTGTGCTATGCTGGATCGAGACGACAACGATAAAAGAGGATCCCAATTCCAATCCTCCCAGGCGCCTCGTGATAAGAGAATTCACAATCACGTTTGAAAATTCAGCATCCATACCCGCCAATTATCTCGATTGCAACGAACTCGAGGGCGAAATTTTGCCGCGCGACGAGGAAACCGTCAGAAAATCGACTCTCCACGAAGTCATCGACGAAAACACGAAAAAAAGTCGCGAGTTGAATTTCACACACGTGAGTCACGTGGATGGCACCGTCGTTCGTCAGCACAAGAAGGTCAAGTGTGGAGTAGGCACCGTGGTGACCAAAGATATTTTTGAATGGCCCGACGGCACCGATAATCCCAAGAAGAGGGTGGAAATCAAAGTTGGACCATCGATACGCGATCTCGACGCGGCACCCGAGGAAAAGCCTGGAGAATGCGTTTCAAAAGACGTTTCAAAGATACCACAATCAAGCCAAAGAAAATCATCGTCGCCTGACTGCACTTCCGGTAATTGTGGCGAGGCGGCCACTGTCTCGTCGTGCGACGATGACGGCTGTTCCACGGAAAACTTGCCAGACAGAAATGCGCCAACGACTTATCCACCCGACAGCAATGAGGTATTGCCGACCGGAGTGATTCGACGAATGACTACGATGAGATCAATCGCGAGGAAGTCGTCGCCGCTGTCGACCCACAGGCCTGAAGGAGTCGAGGACGTTTTGTGCCTGGAAGGTGATGTCGACTGTATATCGACGAAGGCTACGGCAATGAAGTCTGTAAATGGGACTGAGAAGACTCCAAATTGTTCGGGTGCAAACTGCACTGGAGGATCAACCGATCGACCGATCATCAATATTCCTTGTGACCCAAGCAAGAACAGTTCGTGCCTGTGTTCAGGAGAAAATTGCGCAAGTACAGAACGGCCAACAAGCGGCTCAGAAGATTTTACAGAGACGACCGCGAACATCAATGAATTGTGCAAAGATGATTCCGAATCTCCGTCGTGCTCGATTCATCGCTTCACAGACCCTGCAGTACCGCAATCTGAAGACAAGAAGGCAGACAAGGCAACGATGAATTCTGCCGATGGAGCGAGTAATACGACAACGGAATCCTCAACAGAGCCATCGACTAGTCGATCCGCAAGCCAGAAGGATTCGAGTTGCGACGAGGACTCTGGAGAATGTTCAGTTCCCCTGCACTCCCACTTTGACGAGAAACCAGATGGTATTGGAAACAAGACAACGACGTCGATTGGAGAAAACTCGAGTCCTGAACCCTCGAGGGAAGAGAATGGAAAGACGGAAGTACCAAACGTCGTGATCATCACAAAACTTTCGGGGACCATCGAGAACGTGTCCAGATCGTTGAACGTTACATCCTGCAGTGAATCAGGAGCTGAAGGTTGCTCGATAGCCATGCCGGATAGTAGGAACAGCTCTGTGGACTTGTCATCCAAGTCCATAGAACCCAATGGAAGCCGGAGATCTTCGTCGTGTGCGGCGGACGATGAAAGCTGCAAATACGCAGTGACGAGCGACAAATCCGTACCAATGACAAAGCCTTTCGACGCCACGACTGAATCCACGTCCAAAACATTAGAAACAGAGACCATTTTGTCGACCACTGAAAACCCGGCAATGTTTCCTACTCGTCTTAGCGATGAAGTGACTGGGACACCGATAACGAGGACCGATCCAGAAACCAGTTCACCAAAGCCGAAGGCTGAGTCAAAACAGGGTGCAAGTTCGTCGAATGAAACGTCATCTTCGGATAACGACCCGTTGACGCAGTGTTCGGCGGATTCCGAGAGTTCGGGCGGTTGCAGCCCGAACATTCGAAACACAACTGCGACACCTTCGCCGGGTCTTGCAGACACGATAAAGACATCTTCAACTGCAAGGAAAACGATGCCTTTGACTTTGCCTTCCGAGTCCTGCGAATCATCGGGAAGTTGCGGGTCAATCGACGAAACTTCAGGCTCGGACGAAACGAATCCGGCAACGTCAGCCAATGTCGGACGAGAGACGAAAATTACCTCCAGCTGTGACGACAGCAACAGGTCGTGCGATTCATCAGCGTCGTTGAGCACTGCTTCGGACAATTGTGAAGACGGCGCGACCGATTGTAGGAGCGAAAAGGCCAGCCCGACGTCTGTGCCTCATTGCGACCCTGCGTCGGGTTCGTGTTCGATGGAAACGGGTGACGCTATGATAACGACAAAGCCGACACCCGAGGGGCTCGAAAATCCTTCGCCTATTAACGCGACCGTCGCGGGCACTGCAGACACTCGACGCAGCATCGGACTAACGACGTCTCAGTCGCCTCCCGTCGAAAAGCGTCACGGGCTGGGCCTGAGAATAAAAGTTCTGCTCGAGCACATCGACGGGAACAAAGAGCGGGAGCAACTGGTCCAGGTTGAGCGTCATTTGATGCTCAACGAGAGGCCCAACGACCACGGTAATCACAGCCTGACGTTGCAGCTACAGACGCTGAATAATTCAATGAATTTTCAGACCCTAAAGGACATATTGAATTGCACAGTGCTGGAAAATTTGTCGAAGGACGCGATCGACTGGGACGCGTTGTCGAAGGACGTGATTGACGTGAAGGAGGTTGCACGGAGGGTAGAGGAAAGAGAGTCTTTTCGGGCGACGACGACGGGTCCATCCGTCGAGGTGAGCCCAGCTGACGACGACGAACTATATGACTCCAATGACAAGTCGAATAAAGAAACGGCGATGCGTATGCAACATGCAATTTCGAAACCTCTTGAGACTACGACGAAGACGGTGCGTCTTGCCGATCCGACGACCGAGAAAGCGATACTGAAGAGTCTTCCGGGGGTTGAGGATGATCTAAAAAATGGCGTGGACCGGGTTCTCACCCGAATAGCCAGGGAGCTCGATGGCCCGGCGACCACCGCGTCCAACTCGACCACGGAAACATCCTCCTCGAAGATCCTGAAGATCTTGTCGAACCCGTCTGACCGTAGAGTCCATTCGAAACGCACGAAAAGGGCCCCGCGAGGGGAGCGAATGGTGTCGGTCCGGCAGCTGTCCAGCCCCGTTAACGGCGAGGAGATCGAGCGCTGGTCCAACGAGAGGTTCGTCAGCGCAGCTGACGGTGGTCAAATTCGTAGTCTGACGGAATTTCGAATATTGCGGGATCGCAGCGGGGATTCCCATACGGATTCATTCGGATCTGTGGACAAGCTGTAAAAAACGACGTAACACGTTGTTCTTGCAATGAAAAAAATATGACATCTGATTCAATAAAATGAGGCAATCGCAATAGCGCATTTTTTTTACTGCAACGTTAACACGTTGAAAATTCTGCGGGAGCAAAGCGGTACGTGTACCGCAATTGTCGAAGCTGTCGCGGCTACGACGTCCGAGGCGTTAAAGTGCTCGTAATTTCCGTCGTAACGTTTCGTACCGCTGACGAAGAGGTCACTGCCAGATCGATTATCTCTGTGCTTGGTGGCCTGGGCCCACCTCGTGACCCACAGTCTCGGGAGAGCATTAGGACAATTAGAGACGCCAAATGACTACCCATCGTCAGGTGAGAACAGGAAGTGAGCGTCTCGTGCGAGGAATTTTTGCTCCGCAGTCTCTTGCGAATGTCAGTCGCTCGGTCACGGGGCAAAATGACGAGCACCGCCAAAGTTTCACGTCACCTTTCAATCAACATGATCATTCGGCATGAAGTGAAAAATCGAAAAGACAGCAACGTGCAACTTTTGCTCGACTAAAAAAAAAACGTAGATTTTAACTACCATTTGAATTGTTTTTCAACACTAGGGTAATCACACGCGCTGACGCGCGTGCCTGACAAACTTTTCGCTAAAATTGACCTCAGAAATAGTTTTTTTTCTTCAAAATATCGACTTTTAACCTATGCCATCGTTCTCAAGTCGTATATTCTACCCCTGAAAACACTGGTTACCGATACTTTTTACTCGATTTTGAAAAAAATATTTTTTTGGCGAGATTTTTTTTGTCAGAAATCATAGAATCGGCTCCGAACCGAAAATCGCCAAAATCGACCCCAATTTTTTTTCTTTTCAAAATATCGACTTTTAACCTATACCATCATTCTCAAGTCGTATATTCTACCCCCGAAAACACTGGTTATTAACCTTTTTTAATCGATTTTGAAAAAAATATTTTTTTGGCCACGAAAATATTTTTTTTCTGTCAGAAATCGTAGAATCCGGCTCCGGACCGAAAATCGCTAAAATCGACCCCAATTTTTTTTCTTTTCAAAATATCGACTTTTAACCTATACCATCGTTCTCAAGTCGCATATTCTACCCCTAAAAACACTGGTTATTAACCTTTTTTAATCGATTTTGAAAAAAATATTTTTTTTGCCACGAAAATATTTTTTTTCTGTCAGAAATCGTAGAATCCGGCTCCGGACCGAAAATCGCTAAAATCGACCCCAATTTTTTTCTTTTCAAAATATCGACTTTTAACCTATACCATCATTCCCAAGTCGCATATTCTACCCCCGAAAACACTGGTTATTAAACTTTTTTAATCGATTTTGAAAAAAAAAAAATTTGGCGACGAAAAAAAAAAAATCTGTCAGAAATCGTAGATCCAGCTCCGGACCGAAAATCGCCAAAATCGACCCCCATTTTTTTTCTTTTCAAAATATCGACTTTTAACCTATACCATCGTTCTCAAGTCGTATATTCTACCCCCGAAAACACTGTTTACCGATATTTTTTACTCGATTTTGAAACAAATATTTTTTTGGCGAGATTTTTTTTGTCAGAAATCATAGAATCGGCTCCGGACCGAAAATCGCCAAAATCGATCTCAGAAATATTTTCTTTCAACATTTCACCTATAATAGGCTAATCAATTTTGCGCTGTTGCGCTCTTATAAAGCTTTGAAAGGTTACGGGCACTGCCGCACCTGTTGTCTTATGTCAAATTTGACATCAGACTGATTTTGTTTAAAACGGGCTTTTGTGGCAACCAATCACAGCTCGAATAGTTTGCTAACAATGTTTTCCGTTACTCATGAACTTTTTAAAAGAAGGATTTTATCTATTCAATTTTGCAAAATCAACAAACTATTGAAATGAGTGATCTGAGTGACCTGTTCTGATGTTAACAATTGGGTTCTAGTAACAGCTCGTTAATAGTGAATATCAATAGTTAGTTAACTAACATCAAGCAGCTCGACTATCTTTTTCCAGTCGCACCTACGATTCCCGAGTGCAAATCGTTCTGCACCTGTTGCCGTATTTGGGGAGAACGCGACAGTGAATATATGACATTTCTCCGTGACCGTTGACCGAGCGGCCACCGTGATACACGTAGAGCTTGTGCCGTCGACGCTGACCGCCGTATGTACAAATACTCGCGTGTAGCAGGCGGGAATAGACACAGAGATACGTGTGGCATTCTTACGGTGCGTCGCTTACGGCCGTTAAACCCGGTCATACTGCGAGACTTTCTCGTCGCTTTCTGCAAGGCCATTTTGTATTCCGGAGATTCACCCTCGATTTCCTCGTTGAAGCCCCCACGTCGCGTTACATCGCTCCGCGCCGGAGTCTCGATATATGTCGCCGCCGCGGGTATTTGTCGAGTCTATAACGCGCGGACTCCGCACGTTTCACGTAGGAAATATATGGATTGGCGCAGGCGTTTCTCGCGACTCCCGGGAGGCCGCGAGGCCACCACTCATTTGCGTGTGTGCGTTGGGCCTCGTCGAAAAGGTGATTCGCGCAAAAAAAAAATACTTTTACCGCGACAGTTGCGAAACGCGCCACCCCGTGCGCAATTGATATGCCAGTATCGAAAGCGGAATTTACGGTCTATGCAATTTCTACAACGTATTCCGGGATAACAACGCGTGTCACACCGAAATCGCGCACTGGGAAAAGAGTTTGTTAACTGTCAACAACATATGTTTCGTAGGACATGGCGAAACAAATATTTATTTGTTGTTACGAAATTCGAGTTGAGACAACAGAGATTCAATTGACTAGAAATAAAAGAATTTGCTAACAATTGCCACATTTATTCTGGCTGAACTTAAATTTGGTAACAGCCGAAATAAATATTTATTTCGCCATATCCTACGAAAGATCTGTCGACAGTTAACAGAATTTTTTCTTTCGGTGCGTTTGGCTTTCGCTGTGAACAGTGAAAAACCCTCGCTGGAAGGTTCTCGACGTTAAAAAGATTCTAACAGACGTTAAAAAATATCGTTGCTCGTTGGGCGAGAACCCGCGTCATATCTCAAGGTATTCGGAGCTGGCGTCGGTCGACCCGTGATTTTCCCCCCGCCCACAGGGAGTTAAAAAAAGGCAGGGCGTTAATTTTAAGAAAGAGGAACGTCAGGGTGGATCGAAGATTCGAACCCCCGATGAGCGTGGGGCTCGGCTCTCAAGGACCACTTTGGAATTCCTTTGTAGTCATCGGACGCTGCGCGTTCCATTGTACGAAATTCGATGCCGCTCGTAACGAGGTGGAACGTGGAAATCATTTTGCACAAGGAAGTCGCAACCATGAAAGAATTCTCAGCCCCCGTATAGAAACATCGTAAATTACCCCAAAGTGGCCGATTCCAGATGTTGATGGCGTATATTTGGCCCGCTCGTCGAAACGACCAAAAAAGGAATCCCACGTCATTCGGACTGTTCCTGGAAACGATCTCGAGTCCCTCGGATATTTATTCTCAGTTTTCAGGGTGGAAGAGTGGAATCTTCGGGCCTCGTGACGCGAGGGTGGCTGAGGGTGGCTGGGGGCTGAACAGCAGGTACCAGGCACCCGGCTCGCTGGTACCTGGCGGTCGGGCTTGAGGACCATCGAATGCCGGGAAGATGATCGGCAGGTAGACGAGCTCGCGGTGCATCAGGTAAGCGCCAGGAGCGAGCGAACCTTCAGCGACGCGCGCGTTGCAACGTTGTTGGGCGAAAGGTGCGCGCCCACCTGCATTCACACGAGCTGCTGCCGACGCCGAGTGCCGCGCGCGCGATGGAACAGAGCGGAAAGGCTCTCGCGAGCGGGAGGCACCGAGTGCGGGAAGGAAGAGACGAAAACGTCGAGGATTGGAGGAGCCGGTGGATGTGGTGAGGCTCCGCCGGAGGAGAGAAGAGCCTCTCGAATATAAGTCACCCGGGCTCACCGTCAGCCGATGGACTCTCTCTTTGACCCTGGTCAAGTGCGCATCTCCGCCTCATCCTGTCCCGCGTCCTTTGACTTTTTGTTTTTGGCCCGAAAGGCTCGCACTTGAAAGTTACACGAAAACAACGACGAATTAATAACGTGAATATTCGCGTGTGACAGTTGACGAAACGAAGAAATTTGCGATGCGTCGTCTATGAGTTTTGATAAGTTTTTTATTTTTATTTCTTATTTTTACCTCTCGTCGGTTTGTTTGACCGAGAGTTTGTCGTAATTTATGCGCCGGCGACTTCGCGCCCTGGGAATACGTCGTCGATGAGGTGCGACAGCACGACAGGTCGTTGTCGTTCGGCTGTTTGATTATTGCGTGCGTGCTTCACTGCGTGAAACCTCGAGTCGCGTGTGCCATTGACTGTGATGCTACAGAGACGAAAGGACTGAGACATGAACGCTCGACTCGTGAGTACAGTTTTATTGCTTTTTTTCTTTTTCAATTAGTTTGTCATTTTAGTGGCGCGTGGTGTATAACGGAAATTCGTATGAAGATGTGAGATTGAACAAGTGAAGAGCATTTTCTTTTTTTTTATGAAGATGTGAGCGCTTTCTTTTTTTGCACGGAAAAAAAATCATTGATTCAATAAAACCGTGGATTGCGGACTGCCAAAAACAATGTTTTAAAAATAACTCCAGTTATCTTTGTCACAATCCGATTTAACATTGAAATGATAAAATATTCTTTTGCCTATTTCGGAGTCATCGTTTCAATATCATACGAAATAGTAAGAACTGGAAGTGACATTGATTTGACTATACTTGTTTTTGGCAGCCCGCAATCCACGGTTTTATTGAATCAATGATATTTATTTTGAGCATCAAAATATTATTTTTGTAACTGAACTTTACCTAACTGAAACAGAAAAACGGACATGTAATTACAAGCTATTCCTGTTAAACAAAAAAATCGCCCTTTATACATGATTTGGTTGACAGAAAATTGATATTAGAGAGAAGTAATAATAATCGACCGCACATTCGTCATTCATGCGGTCACGGTTAATAGAATGAAACCTGATCTAAGAGTTTGCGGTTAGCGACTTTTATCGCGTCTCCTCGTCAGGAGTGCAAGACTGTCGGCTGTAGTTGTCGTAGGTCGCTGGAATCGTCCATTGAAAAAGAAAGACCCGCCCTGTTGAATATCTTAAATAAAAAAATAATCATATCCTAACCAGATTTTAAGATACCCGTCAGAATTCACTGAACCACCAATTCCCACACGTTTTCGTTCTGATCTCCACATTTTCTTCTAACCATGTAAAGACGTCTCCTCGGAACCCCGCAAGAATTTCCAATGTAGATACAAGCGTTAGCTATGTATTTACGAAACCTTACAAGAAGCAAAATACATTAGCTACATTAGCAAAATATTTTGCTTAAAAATATTATTTTTCTAATGAAAAAAATAGTTTGATTAGCAAAATAATTTGTAAATTCGGGAAAAACATTAGTTACATTCACAAAATATTTCTCTGATGTAACTGAGTTTTTGCCAAATTTATAAGTTATTTTGTCAATGAAACTATTTTTTTTTGCTAAATTTGCAAGTTATTCTGCTAACTTACTGAACTATTTCGTTAGCCCAATGAGTAAATGCATTTCTCGTCACGTCTCTTGTAAGCCCAAGCAAAACCACTTTACTCCGTGTTGTTCCGCACCTATCCGCACATGTCGTAAGTGCAGCAAGATGAAAGCTCGTTGTCGTGGCGAACGTACAACCCAGTGAATGAGTGACACGTGGGAAAAGCTGCTCTCGACTCCGCATTAACAGTGTATTTTGCACCGCATCGTTCAGTTCTACGTCGTCGTTAAGTGCAGAGAAATTACGCGCAAAGGAAGCCCACATAATATAATATAAACCGCCACGATATTGTAACAATTAAAATATATCTCACATGGGTAGCCCAGTTATTAAAAAGTAATTCATATTAATAACAACTTTTTTTCCCGACTGCGCTGAAATGGCGTGTTTTCTCCCCTGAAAAGCGGGAGGAAAATAGTCGATTTCTGACTTCGAGCAGTGCGCATGCGCAGCGGGCAGAAATAGCGGCCAAAGCTCCCTAGGGCATCTTGCCCACTTTTTTTGACCCGCTCACAGTTCTCAGCGTGACCACCGCAGCGCTCGCAACGACTAAGAGAGACGCCATTAGGCAACGGGCGGGAAACGCTTAGACGTGTATGATTGAGCGACTGGAGGTTAAGTGTCATTAAAAAAATTTTTGTGTCTTCAGTGGGGGGGCTTCGCCCCCCCAACCCCCCACCGGGGCTTCGCCCCGGACCCCACCAGGGGCTTCGCCCCTGGACCCCAACGGGGCTTCGCCCCGGACCCCACCAGGGGCTTCGCCCCTGGACCCCACCAGGGGCTTCGCCCCTGGACCCCCCCCCCCCCCCGGCCGCCCTTCGCCACCGGTTCCCGCATTTCAGCTTAGTCGGAAAAAAAGTATCGTATGCTACGCGGGAGGGAGCGCCATTTTCACCTCGTGCTCGTGCTGCCCTCGCTCCGCTCGGGCAGCAAACCTCGCACTCGGTGAAAATAGCGCTCTTCCCTCCCTTGTAGCATAATGTACTAATTCTTGCGGTGAAAACCCGCTCTTATTTCTCTTTCTCTCTCTTTCATTCGTCACTTCCTCCCGTTCTGCTCAGTTGCGTTTGTCAATTTTTCGATAAAAACATATCTCGCATTCCAGTAATTAAAAAGTTTTTCATCTTAATAACAACTTTATTCTCGCGGTGAAAACCTGCTGTTACTTCTCTCTTTCTATAATTTCTCATGCTTCCTCCCGCTCTGTCCGGCTGTGCATTTTTCAATTCTCGCAGTGAGATCTAATCGACATTCAAGGCCCAACAGGTCGGGCTCACCGAATTTATGCGAAAAGGGAGTCGTCGGCGAAGGTGGAATTGGCAACGGGCCATGCAAGGGAAATTCTCTTTCACCTCCGTTGGCCGATGTAAATCGTCGCTGACCCGAATACGTCCAGTCTGCTTGCATATCAATTATCGCGCGGCGCTAATAAACGTTTTGGACACCAACCTCGCGTCTGTTTCTCCGCTGACGGTTTCTTCCTCCTCGCCTCGTATTTCTCTTCCTTCTCGTTCCGTCTCTCTCACTCCCTCCTTCGCTCTCGCTCTCGAAAGGATGCGGCTTCGCTGTCTCGCTCTCGTTTGCGCGATTCCCCATTGTTTTTGCTTCCCTCGCGTCCCTCGTGCAATCGTTTCGGGTTCGCCGTTAGACGACCTCTTAACGAAGCGTCCGTTTCAACGGCGGAGACAACGAAAACGACGGTGAGGCGAACAAGGCCTATCCCGGCTGATCTCCGTTCCCACGGGACTTTGCCGCGAGCTGGCCACAACGGAAGTGAGCTGCTCACTCGACTCACATAACTTACGGAAAATTAGGGACCGGATGACGAGCATGAAAAGTGAGACTGGAATTAAAATGTCTGAAATTAGATTGAAATCTAATTTCATTTTTTTTTTTTCATTTCTGTTGACCTCAGTCGAACGTGCGGTAGGCCTGCATCGTCCTAATTTTTCACGTCGATCTCTAGGACCACGTAGCTTCCTTTCTTGATTCTCTATAAAAAAATACTAAAAATAAAATCGGGGAATTTCATTTTTTTTTCATTTCTGTTGGCTGTGACCTCAGTCGAATGTGCGATAGGCCTGCATCGTCCTAATTTTCACGTCGACCTCTAGGACCACGTAGCTTCCTTTCTTGATTCTCTATAAAAAAAATACTAAAAATAAAATCGAAGGAAAATAACAACAAAACAAAAACGCCTGTATCACCCGTGTAATGAGAAGAAATCGCGGGCCCAGCGTGAGAGTCGTGTATGAGCATCGTCTCGTAAAGCGCCCGGCACCGACGATAATCTATCCTCTGTCGAGGTAAGTTCGCTATTGGTATAGGACGCGGTTCGAACCATCTCGTATGGATTCTCCGACTTTCTTCGCCGTGATCGATAGAAACTGTGAGAGCCACATTCATAGTTCTCGGATAATTTACGGGCATTTCGTGTAGCACAGCGGAATTTATTGTGCATAAAATAGTTTAATTTTCACGTGCCTTCCTTTTGCGACATCCGCGACTGCATTTTTTTAATTTATTAATACATTATTTACTTATACGTGGGGAGGTAATATAATATTTAATATATATAAGTAATAACGTACGTGTTTGCAAGTCGTGCGGGAAAACCGCGGTGGTTTTCGCGTCTAACTCAATCAAGCGGCCATCCGGTGCGATTTGCAGATGCATCAAAACTGCATTATGGCGATGATGCTCCCGGCGCGCAAACACGTGCGACGGGTGCCCCACGCACGTGTGAGCGGCCCGCGCGCAGCATCATCTCCGCGTGCAACGCGGGACTCTCGAGCTCCGCGAACACGCGGGTCGACTCTCGTAATCCCCACAGCCCACTTACCTACATTATCTGAGTGAGTTCACTTCGCGGCTCTATACGGTGCCTTACGTGCTGCCGCCTGCACGTTCGACCGATGCTCTCGCAGTCGATCGAGCAGGCCGATGTTTTTTTTTTCGAATTCTGACGTAGCCACCCATCACGAAAATAATATTGAATACAAAAGTTCGAAATAAAAACTGAATGAAAAAATGGTGAAAAAATCAATTTTTTGCTGTTTTTGACATTATAGTAAAATTCATCACTGGAAGCAGGAGATATGTGCCAGAACATTTTGGTTGTCCATATTCCTCGCAATTACGCTATATAAATTGTGCATGGGGTCACGATAGTTTAATTGATCTGGTGAAATCGAGACCAAGATATCGAAGGTCTCGTGTAAGCTTGAGCGATGACTTTCCACCAGTTCAACGCCATTGAAAGTTTCATTGGATCCTGGATCCAATTGGAGATCCTTATTCTTCAACGATATTTTATTTTTCAACCTACAAAAGCTCAAACAATCAGTGGATAAAATATCTCACATTTTCGATATACGTATCGTTGTCGGTTTATTTATTCTGTGATGGACTGTCGGGTTGCCGGCAATCCGTTGCTAATCACCGATTAGTCGTGCTTTTAGTCATGAGTTTTAGTCGTGCTATTGTATTTTCACAGTTTTCGGGCGTGCGAAGTGTGACGGTTTATTACGGTTATTTCGGGAAGGGCGTTCGAGTGCACGTATGGAATTATTAGAGTTGCAAAGAAAAAACATATTTTTCACATTTTTCTTGTCAAATTTTCTATTTTTCCGGCAAAGAACGGTGCTTTTTCAAGCCAATGGGATGTTTCCCATCGAATAGAGTTTTCAAACTTTACGAACTCGAAATTTTTTTTTCACATAAAACGCAAGAGGTGTATATGGAAAAATTTGCGATTTTTTAGAGTTCGGCTTTAACATTCTGTGGAGAATTGAGAAATCAAGACATCGTGTTCCGCCTTGCGGCATCGTTATTGAGTTTTCTCACGAACGAACGAAAAAATCCAGGTTCGGTCGATCCAAAAAAATAACCTCGATTTTAGTGAAGTGATGGAATTTCGAAGAAAGTGCAAAAACACTTTTTATTTTTTACATTTTTTTCACACTTTATTACGATATATTTTTCGATATATTCTTGAAAAAATTTTAAAAAACTTGATTTTTGTGTGGATATCAACTAGGTAAGCACGCGTATGGGTTAGTATCTATAACTAAAAAATGACACCGAGTACATTTCGAGCAATCAACAAGCGGGTTAGCCAACCGGTTGCCATAGACAATAAATCGACGCTCTCGCGACTAACCGATTCGGTCCCGCTATCGGTTACAGCACAGCATGTGGAACAATTAGGGAGAAAAAAAAGCAGCCCGCGTGCCCGAGACCTACAAATTATCCCGTAAGAAACGTCGCACGTGGTTACGGCCGCGCGCGGGCCGCCACGGGTTCCTCGGTCCCCCTAGCGAATGGGGAAATACGCAATTCATTAGAGAGACAAAACGCGATAAAGGAAAGCGCGGGAGAGAAATGCCGCGCGCTCACAGTGCCGCGCGGTAATAATAGGAGTGCAAGAGGGAACGGAAGGAGTACACGCGGATGAGCGAACGCTCCGCGCTATCGTCTAGTGTAATTCCCCGCTGTACGGTAGTCGCTCGGCTGCTCGAGCGATGTGTTAAAAATGTTTATCGCACGAGAGATTCCACGGGGGAGCAGCGAGCGCGCCGCCGACCGTCGTATCGCGACTCGCGCGTCTGCTGTGGCAGACTTTACGGCAGATTAATCTCGTGTACGCACACGAGGCTGCTACCAGCTCGCGCGCGCGCGTGCGCGGGGGGGAAGCGCGGGAAAAACGCTCTTCACTTTCCTACGACCGCGCGGTAACGGTCGCTTCCGGCTCTCTCGCTTGACGCTCGTTTTGCTCGTTTTGCCTCGACCCTCGTCGTCCTCTTCGCCTTCCTCCATGCCTGGAAGAGTGTGGGGCGGGTGTACACGTTCGTGTGTACCCTGAAGGACTCTCCTCCGTTCGTGTATCTGCGTTCTCATCGAGATGAGCTCTCCGCGAGCTCTCGCTGACACGTAAATGGCACAACGAGACGCAGTCGTTGAGTTCCTAAAGATAACCGTGTGTACGCGCGTCCACTCGGGACGACCAGTCCGTTAATGATACATCGGCTGTCTTCCTCGCCTTATGACTCTGTTTTACGATCCTTATTTTTTTTCCTCTCTCGTGGTCGTCGATCCTCTCGTGCCGGGCTCAATATCCCCCCCCCCCCCCCCCCGCGCGTGCTAATAATAATGCAACATCGTCATGTCCTAAAAGTCCACATTGTAAATCATCGAGGGATACTTAGCGACGGCTGGTTTTGTACATAGGGAAAATATTCGTAATCGACGCTGATGGTTTGTGGTAGTTCTGATTAAGTCTTGAGGGAGAAATATTAATTCGTCAGATTATTAATGTCAGGAATATTAATTTATCATATTATGAATTAATGGCATAAGTATTAAGTTGTCGCTTTATTAATTTCCCGAATAATAGTTTGTTCATTCATTTACTAATGTCACAAATATCAATTTGTCACTTTAATTAGACCACACCGAATTTTTCATTTTTACATTAATCATTTAATCATTACGTAACTAACCTTCATTAGTTCTAATTAGCGATCAGTTGATTAATAAACATGGTTAGGACTACCGCGATTTCTCTGCTAGTGAGACATCTAAAAATGCGCGGTAATTCTGCGAAATAATATACGACTAGCTTCCGGCAACAATGTTTTTACCGTTTCATTTGCTTCAAGGACAGCGTCAGACATCTCGGCAAAACTGGAGAGCGGTTATGGGCTCTTCTTCTTCTTCTTGAGATTCTGCCGAGCCTGATTTCCACCTAAACCGCGCGTGCGATGAAGCGTGTATGCCAAAAGCGTAGACTTTGCCGCCTGGCATTTCTCCCACCCTTCATTTGGTGCCCGCGAAGATTTCACTGAGAATCACAACTGCAAGTGCCGTGATGACTGTTGAGAAACCAAGTGCGCCACGTGTGTTACCAGCGCGAAACTCGCGAATGGTCCTTCTGCATCTCCAGAAAACTCTGCACGCTTGCCAGCCGCTTCTTCCGGCTTCGTATTTTTTTCTCAAGTCTGTTCTCTTCGGCATGTGGCACGTCTCTCTTTCTCGCAGATCACCTCGCGGCGTGAACTAGAGCGCTGGCTCTGCTCTATCGAGATGCTTCTCTCGACCGTGCGCCACGGTTCCCGCAACGGTGGCGAATACAGCATCGACTGGAATATTTCGCAACCACGTAATTCGTACCTCGAACCGGTTGCATATTCGAAGCATTAGAGAATACAAAGATTGTAAAGTTGCTGTTAGCCCCAGTAGGAAAATGTCTGATCTCATTGTCGAAAAGTTCAAGACATATATTTGAGTAAAAATAAATCATCTGTTCAAGCCATAGGGGTCAAGGACAGAGTTTCGGGCTTACAGGGGCTAAGGACAGAAATGAAATTTTAGTTGTTTTCACACTATTAAAAAAAAAAAGAAAAAAGTTTGTTCATTTTGATTTTTAAGTCAAAAGCATCCAACAATTTTTGCCACTATATTTCCAAAAAAGCAGTCTCGACGAATGCCGCACGGAATACTCGAGATTTCGTGAATCCCAAGTATCCTATATTCCAGCTCTCGAGAGTCGCATGGTCACGGCCGAGTCGTGCATAAAGTACCCTGCATCGAGTCGCGGGAAACGGCGGCGGGTGTTGCGAGGACGAGGACGAGGAGAGCCCGCGCGATGAGATACGAAATTATTCTCACGAGTCGACCCACTTAGGCTCGCGTAGCGCCCAACGTGCCTATTCTCCGCTTCTCGTGCCATTGACTGCGCCTCATCGTCGTCGTTGCGCCGGTATATGTCGCGGTCGTAACCACTTTACCGCGGCTCCGCCGTGAGCAGACCCGAGCGTCGAGAGTAGATCGCCTGTGCATGTGTGTGTGTGTGTGGCATTTACCCGCGCGGCCAGGCTCGATTTACTCTCGCAGATGCATGAAAAAACGCGTGCGCGAGTCGTACGTGGTTCGCTCAAACACATAACACACGTACGTCGCACTTTACCGTCGCGTCGCGTTTGCAGACATCGTAATGTTTCGTTATTTGTTATTTCATTAAAAGAGAGAAAATCTCTTTCCGTTCACACTTCCTGCGTCGAGTCGCGGTGGGTTTCCTTTGGTTCCACGATGCCAGCGGCAGCGGCTCGGCACGCGTGATTCCGTATTAAGCGCGCGCTCACCGCGCGCAGGACACTCGTGTTAACAATAATCCACTGGTTATAGTACTGCTCGAAGAAGAGAAATCGCGCGCTCATTGTGTGTCCCAGTGATGCTTATCGAGTTATCACCGCGCGCGATGTCGGCACAGTTGTGAGCTTAGAGATTTATTGATTAAACTGTGTGAATGAGTATCTCATGCTGAATCTTCCAACTGTGAGAGAAAATATTAAGCGATGAAAGTTCAGCACGATTTTTTTGGTCGTAATTATATGAATTTTGGAAAAAACAGATAAATCTCTTATTTATTAATTCATAATTTCATGAATTTTCATAAACTGATAAATCTATTATTTATTAGTTCGTTGATTTATTTTGTAACCCGTTCATAATTATATCAGCCTGAATCTTCTATCTATGAGATAGAACCTTAAGAAATGAAAGTTCAACACGATATTTTCCTGAAATTAAATGGATTTTTTGAAGAAAAAAAAGGATAATGCTCTTCAATTGCGGCCTCATTTATTTATGAATTTGTTGATTTATTACATGATTGATTATCGATGAATAATCAGACTAAACCTTTCATCTGTGAAAGACAACATTGAGAGTTCAAAGTACAGCTTTTATTTATTTTATGCATTTTTTTTAAACCGGAAAATTCTCTGTAGGGCTTGGCGTGCTTGGCCCTGGTGATCAGCTGCTGGTGCTGCACGTCATCGGTATCGGCAGCGAGCAATGGAGTCCGGCCACGTCGTCAAAGTCGAAGAGCAACGTTGAACGAGTACCTGACACCCCCGGCGCCCCCCAATGCTCACAGTTTTCGGGGCACCGGCCCCCCTCGTAATCTGGGACATCAGGTGCATCCTGGAGCTTCGCGACCGCAGCCTGGACCGGGTCCTTCCTCGCTATTCAGGCATGGAAAGATACTGACGCCGCCTGCGCAGCAGAGTTCACTTTCTCAGGGATACTTCTCAAGGCTGATGGGATGGCTCAATCC
Source organism: Pimpla rufipes (assembly GCA_963932165.1). Classification (NCBI taxonomy): domain Eukaryota; kingdom Metazoa; phylum Arthropoda; class Insecta; order Hymenoptera; family Ichneumonidae; genus Pimpla; species Pimpla rufipes. The sequence continues at coordinate 16,183,789 of OZ010635.1, forward strand.
CTTTGGCGGTGGCTCGCAGACGCCTCAACGACCTCCGCAGCCTCCTCAGCATCGGCCGGACAGCAGTCATCAGGGTTCAGCGAATTTGAATGCGGGATATCTGCAGCCTCCGCCAGGGCCCAATGGGCACAATTCGCCAGCGGCCTCTTATGGACCACCGGCGCCTTCGTATGGGCCACCCTCGCATGGACAAACGTCGCATGGACAAACGTCGCATGGACCACCTGCACCTTCGTATGGACCACCGGCTTCCGCCTACGGACCACCAACGAATTCCTACGAGTCGTAAGCAATAACGTACCTTTTATGACCTTTTAAAGACTCGTCGTCAGCCTCAACTCAGGAGATATTCCGCGATATAAATATTGGCGTTAATCTAAAAGTGAGATACGTAAAGCATGCTAAGTGGTTGGTAACTCATTGTCGCGAACGACACGCCACGAGTGAGCGAGTGAGACTACAAGGCGATTGCGAGTAACGATCTTATCGAATCGACACTAAACTCCGGTTCGTTAATATGCTGCCGGGCAGTTTTCGCTTCCTCGGGTCAATTGCATAGCGTCAGCCCGTCTCGGGCTTATCGTGAGCGCGGAGCTGTCGTTGAGCAATTACGATTCGTCGCGCTGCTTGTAAACGAAGCGATTCCTCGCCGAGGTAGATCGAATGTGTTTGGCCGACAGCTGGTCCGGAGGTTTTGCGATTTGACGTAGGAATTAACAGTACAACGCGATTAATCAACGATGATCAATGATTGCTAACCATTTTTTTCCTACCCGTAAAACAGACCGGAGCGCAAGTTGGCCACACATGAATACAAACTTATTTATGCTTTGTTTTTTTAGATATGCACCCGGACAGTCTCTACCTCGGCCTCCCTCGCCCCAAAACGGCCAGGGTTATCATCCACCGCAGCAGGGAAAAAATTGCAACCCCTGCAACCAGGTGCCCTGGGTGCCACTTTACAATAGTGTGAACATAGTGGACTCGCGTTACGCGTCCGGTTCCGTTGACCTGAAGCCACCGGAGCCCCAGAAATCGTCGCCGAGCCAACATCAAAATTCGGGAGCGACGAGCATCTACCAGGCGCCTTCGCACGAGGTGAAGACGCCGGATTTCGGATACGGAGTTCCGCCCGCGTCGTCCGTCCTTGACCCGAACCGTCACCCCTTCCCGTCATCGTCGTCGTTGCCAAATAATCAGCACAATCATCAGCACAACAATCAAAACTTTAATTTCCCTCAAACGGAATACAGATCGCCTTTCACCGGTCCCATTCCGAATCCTCATTTGTATCCAGGCGCGATGCCACCGCTGTTTAAGGCAAAACCGTTCGACTCGCTGCCTCAGGGTACGGACAATTCCTTCGATCCTCCGCCGATTCCGCAGTCGAATCAGGAATCGTCAGCTTCGTTTAGCGGGGGCATCGCGAACAGTGGCAATTTAGGAGGTGGATTGGGCGACTCTTCCTTCGCATCTATTCACGGTCAAGAACAGTACAATCCATCGTCTGAACAGGGTTCTCAATTCCCTGCGCGAAACGACCATCATCAACAACAACAACAACAACCGCAGAACAGTCCAGAACAACAACAGTCTCAGTACAATCAACAGCAACAACAACAAAGTCAATACAATCAACAACAGCAACAGCAACAGCAACAACAATCTCAGTACAATCAACAACAGCAACAAGAACAACAACAACAAACTCAGTACAACCAACAACAAACTCAGTACAACCAACAACAAACTCAGTACAACCAACAACAACAGCAACAACATCAGTACAATCAACAACAACCAGAGTACAATCAACAACAACCAGAGTACAATCAACAACAACAACAACCTCAGAACAGTGGGATTTCATTCACTCCTTCGATCGATCACCAACGCAATCAACAATCTCAGATAGGAGGATCCTGGGACGAAGGCTACGTGGACGAGTTGCCACCGGGTGCAGAAACTGTTTCGGGTCCTGACGACCAGTTTCCACCTGCCTCCCCCGACGAGCATCATCAGCACGACAACGGAGCGTCGCACCCGGACTTTGCGCAGACCTTCCATGGTTCCACCCAGCATGAGGCAACCGCGGGCTCGTCGTCCATAGCGGTCGACGCTCCGATAACAGGACAAAGTGGCCAAAACGACGTCCAGGCCAACGCAAATCCTGGCCATGGAAATCAGGCCACGAGCTACGGGTCTCATGTGTCCTTGGACGGTCAACACGTGATCCACTACGAACAGTCGCCAGTCATTGATCTCAGTTCTGATTCTGTGGACGAGAAACGCAAAGAGTCCAACGATTCGAGCGCCTCGTCGTCGACAGCGAACGACGCGGTCGAGGAGCCACCTGTCGTACTTCAAAACGCGGATGGCACTTACGGCATCAATGCCACCTGGTCCGCTGGCGACTCGTCGAAGGTTCTGTGGCCGGACGACGATGGAATCGATGCGAGCGTCGCTCCGGTCACCGCTTCGTCGCTACCCAACGAATCGTCTAGCGAGAGCAATCAGCACGTGCGGTTCGAGGACGTTCAAGCTTCGCCCTCCAGCGTCGACATCTCAGCCGGGTCGCCAGGTGGTCAAGATTTTAGAACTAGTTTCGCGGGTTATTCCGAACAGTCGCCTCAAAATGATTCAGGCACTTCAGGCTTTTCCAGGAATTCCGCGAATGAGAGTCAGACAAGTGAACAGAATTACGACACCTCGCAGAGTGGAAACGCTCAGGGGTCGCCGGACGAAGGCGCAGGACCTTCGGACGACCTCGAAATTCCGCGAAAGAAAAATCAGCCGTTCAGTCCTTATCCCGGTTTGGTCAGCTATGACGATGGTGGAAGCTTCGGTTTCAGATTACCCGACCCGCCCTCGGGATCCACGACCGAGCAACCTTTTCTTCAGGCTCTCATGAAGTCCTACGATAGTTTTAAGCACGACGCGGGAACGAACGAGGGTCACAGGGGTCGCGATCACAGCAGCGGTAGGAATTGGTTCGATCCTCAAGACATTCATTCTGGCGCCGGTTTTCAGCCCTCGCGCCAACTTCCGGCCAACTTTGGTGATGTGAATTCCAGGCCAACAAATAGGCAACAAGGTGCCAAAAGGAACAAACAGGTACGGGCATTTTTTGTTCTGTTATTGAATGTAAACGAAGCGATGAAGAAGGGTTGACAACCATTCGTTTTCGGTGCCTCCAGGTTCAAATAATCATTCCCTACACCTCGCAATACACGCCGAAGCCTTTCCACCCCTCGCCCGAGGACTGGAGCGCAAAAACCACACCGGGCAGAACTCAGGCTCGAAAGGTTCCGGTGTACGAGAAAAATCGCGATTACCTGGCGCAGGAGACGCGAAGGGTCGAGGCCAAAGTCTCGCAGATTCTCCAGTCACTGGAGAACTCCTCGACGGCGAAGGAGGTCGCGAGATCGCCGGGTGGACCGAAGACCAACACATCCATAGATGTTTTGAGGCTGCAGAAAAATATCGACAACTGGACGATACAGGTACGAAAGGATCTTGAAGCTTTAACTAAAATTGGCCCCTCGTTAGTGAAATGGATTCTCTCCTCGTGGCAAGAATTGCAGAACCGAGGGAAGAAAAACTGGCGCAGGCCAAAGTGATTCACAGTAAAAAATTTATTAGCATTTATTAGCAATTAGCGTTGAAGCGAAAAAAAGAATAATATCGAGCTGAGGAGCAAAGACTCGCGGAACTCTTGGATCCACGATGAGTGCCGCGCGGTTACACGGAAGCTAATCGTGGGGTACATTGTACGGAATAATCGTGCGGCGCAGCGACGAAATGAAAACCATAATGCGGGAATGGAGAAATTGAAAGAGCTCCGCGTGCGCGCGCGCGTGGATGAGAGTACGAAACGCGGGTGAAACGAGCGACGAAGCACGTACGAGTCGAGTGTAAACGAGGCATGTGGGACGACTTCGGATTTGCGACTTTTACCGGCGCGCGACGCGCAATGAAGTTTCGCACCGAAGAAAAGACTCGGAGGCGCTCGGGACATATTTTCTCACCTCGACAGCGACTAATCAACTTACAACGTTTGTATTTTCTTCTTCCCTCAAGGAATATTCCCGAGGGACGACAGTCAGCACGGCCGTTCCGAAATCCTCGCGGCCGTATCTGTCGCCGTCGAAGCAAATTCCCGATGAGTATTTAACGACCACGGAGCCGGTCGTCCCGGCCACGGATTCGATTGAGAACACCAGACGAGAAATCAGCAACGTTCTCGCCGGCTTCAGTTTCAACGACCTCGAGCACGAGGCCTCGGCCAGCGACCAGGTCGACGTTTCACACGTTGAGGTAAGTAAAAATTTTCGAAAAATAAACAATTAAAACGGTGTAATAGATGTTTTTTTTAATGTAATTATTCCTCTTCAAGGTCTCACCCGAACAGAACGAGGTGTCCTCGGTTCTTCCCGACGAGGTGACGACGACGACGACGGCCCCGAGCACCACCACCACGACCACCGAACGAGACTCCTGGAAGCAACTTCCGGTCTCGATTTCCCCGTTGAACAAGGAGCGCGTGTACGTCGTCACCCCGCAGGCCGTACCGACCGTGCCGACCAATCGCTACAACAAAAGTGAAGACAAATCCGTGAGAGGCGATGCGGCGAAAAGTCCGAAGAACCGGACGGACCTCATCCAATTCGAGACGATCGAGAGGGCTTACCAAGTACTGCCGCAGGCTGTGAACAATCTGGCGGTGGCGTCGACGGGACCGGCGACGGTTCCGCTCTGGGGCATCATGGAACACGAGGAATACGCCTCGACAATCAATAAAACTACCACGGCCACGAATCCGATTCTCTATGCGGGCCACTCGAAGGTAAACATTTTTTTTAAGTAAAAGATTCAGTGAATAATTTTTTTATTTTCCTTTAATAAATCGTTGATCCTTCGTTGAATCATTCTTTATTTTCGTATCATTTCATCTGTCCGCAGGTATCTCACACGAGGCAATGACGTGTCGCCCGAATCCAGCGCACGACGCATCGGAACATTCGTGATCGACGTGCGCGTGTAATCTACAGACTGCAAAACATATTTATACGTATCCCACGTGCGCGTGATACACACTGTTCCGGCGTGATATATATATATGAGACGTACGAGTGTACCTGTGTGTTTGTGTGTACCAACTGTGCTCGCGCGGGGTTTACTGAACTCTCGAATTCTGCGCGCAGTACGCGAATGCAACTCTAGATAGCGTAAGTTAATATTAGCGGAACAAACGGTCGAAGAGTGCCGACCGAGGGAAGACGCGGCGATTGACTGACTTGGAAGTGCTTCGAAGATTTTATTGCGACGCTGTTTTTTCTTCTGCGCCGACGTTTTAGCACTTTTAGTAATTATTGATTGACGAGCTTCTAATTGTTGCAACGAAATTAACGCCACGTCCAATTCGCTCAATTGCCCATCGTCCGGCCCAGTTTCGCGACTCGGCATGGCCAGTGAAGTCGTTTAAAGGCTCAATTGGAACGACTATACCCCGCGTACGAATAAGTCAGACTATATTGTATATCGTGTGTGACACTGCGAAGAGATTCGATAATGAAAGTAAGTGAACGTAAGAAAAAAAAAGAACAATTTCCCAATGAAATCCTCGAGATAATCCTCACGTCCGAGTCGTTTGAGACCACTCGGCACGTAACTCGGGTCACACACTGACAATTCTTTTTACCTCTTTTCGTACGGACGAGACGGACCGTTATTGATTGTACGGCGGTGCATTTTCGAATTTCGATGACACTGTTGCTTTCGCTCTGGCGATTTCGCAAACCTGGATCCTCGCCAGCGTACGCCTCGTGAATACGAGCACCAACGCTCCCTCGCTTACGCTCGAGTGTTGCGGTAGCCGGTACGTGCGTCGCATATTCGTGCATTTATGGCTATTGTGCTGGCCGGAGAAAACACCGTGGCGGTTCGACTGGAATTCATTACCGGTCACTTTCTTGCTGACCCGGCGACGGTGGAAGGGCCTTTTCAATTTCCGCAGAGTCCGCAGTGAATGTCATCGTTCTTTCCAATTTCCCAATTATTATATTTTTGTTAATTACACAACTCGTTTGATATTAATTATCTGACAAAAGTGCGTCATTTTACAAGATCGCGTTGACACTGTTGTCAAATAATTAGTATCCAATTGGTTATGCGTTCGTTGTTCGAACATACTGCCAAGATGCAAATTACAATGGCAACTCATCCTCATGCATTAGTCAATGATGACCTTGCTGGACGCGCGCGAGGCACTTTCCATGTCTGGCGAAACTCGTCCACTCTTCGCTAGACGAGGCTCCGATTTCTCTACTTTTCTCGTCCGTTCGTTTTCTTCCTCCTCTTCTGGTTGTTTCGCCTCCGCGAGAGTCTTGGCCTTCTTGCACTATACGTGTGGAGCATCGTGAGGCCGCGGAACTCGTGGAACACGCTTCCTCGGGCTGTTACACGAGCCGAGGAAGCCCTCGAGGAGGCAAGAAAAGCGGAGAATCCGTGTGAATCCCTAGCCGGAAGGTTGTTGGAAAACCGTTTGCATTGTCTCTCGCCCGATCCACGATAGATTACGCGAGAACGCGAACACGGGATTCCGTAACTAGTTCGAGAATTCACCGGCGTGTAATTAGATCCGCTTCATATGCGGCAAATGGGATCAAACAAGGACACGACCTTAATGAGGCGGTGACATGTGTCTTGCCGCGCGTTGCTGACGAGAAACGTCGACTGAAGTCATCAACTGCCACATTTTTTTCTATTTTTTTTCTAGGTCGCGTCCAATGAGTCGACACGAACGTTCGTTTGAATAAAAAATAATTTTTTACTATAACGACATTAATTGATACAGTTTCCCCTTGCGTTACTCGCGCACGTCGACCTGTTCGTACCGCAGCTTCCGCTGTCTCCGTTTCGTGTTTCTGCTGACGATGCACATTTCGAGGATCCATATGACAATGGTGATCGCAGTCATCGAGTTTATGAGGATTAACGAGGGCACGTAAGTTCCGTATTTATCTCTCGACAGACCTGTGAAATCAAATAATTTAATGCGTCATCTACTTTTTTCGTGTATTAGTCAAATTAATTAAATTCGAAAAATTGATAAATATTCATGCGCAGGGTATTTGACGCCTACCTAGCAAAGGGCCCAGTGACATCAGAACGAGTCCATTGACGACCATCTGAATTCCCGTGGCTGACGCCAGCCTCTCAATGGGAATGTAGTTCGGAATTACCAGCGACATGTTTACCGAGCGGATGCCCTTGGCGAATCCCAGTCCGATCGCAATAAGGATCACCGACACGAAGCTTGTGAAGAATATCAGCACTGCGTGGAACAAAAGAGAAATGAACGATAAATGTTAGCGATTAAATGAAGTCGTTGTCTGATTGGTAGTAAATTAGCAACAGAAATGATAATTTACTGGTTCTGCAGCACATCACCAGGAACAAGCTCAACAACGCCATGTGCCTTGCGGGCAATCGAAGCCACTCGCCAAGAAACGGCGTTAAGCCACGTGACACGAGATCGACACCAGCGAGTGTGCTCATCACAGCCGCAATCTGATTCGTGGTAAATCGCATATCACCGAGAATGAATGGTGTGAGTGTGGCGAAATTTATTTCAGCGAACTGAGCGATCGACATCCCGAACATCATGTTCACGTAGATTGGATCGCGCAGAAGATCGAAGTCGAAAAATTCGACTATTCTTCTCGGCGTGGCGTTCAAATAATTCATCGTAACTCGCCAACAGGAACAGCATGATTGTTTCGGAGTCCTGTAAATGATTTGACTTCACAGTTAATTCGTCCTGTTGGTCATAGTGGTTTTGACATATCGAAAGGGTCAATATGTGGGCATTACTGAAACTTAAGCTGGTTCGTTAATGTATTTGACCAGACAGAGCGCAACTACCGACACTTTTTCCGCAACGGTTGGGGTCTCCTGTACCTCCTTCTCCAGTGGCTTCTTGTCGGTCAAAAGTGGCAGGTCCTTCGTTGAAGCTGCCTGACCTTCTCGCAAGGACTTCGCCTCCGATTCGGGATCATCGTCCTCAATCACCAGAGGCCCGAAGTTTATGCTCTCGTCGAACATCATAATGCTGCTGCCCAAGTTGACAGTCTCGAGGCTCTTTCCTGATCGACAATTACACTTGATTGCTATAATTCGTGCCAAGCGCCTCGTTACTGGATAATTCCGTAGGAGGGATTGGAAAAATTACCGGAGCTCCACCATTTGTAGGGCAGAAGACGATTTCCAGCCTCCGTGGCGCCTGATTCCAGTTCGTCGTTGGAGATCATGGATCTTCTGCGAGCGATACCGTTTTTTCTGTCTTGGTTATTTTCGGTGTTTCCCGGTGACGTTCTTTTCCTAGGACCGTCCTCATTTTCGATTGTCACAACGTTTCCCAAGTCTCTAACCGCATCGATACCGTTTCTCTCGTTGTCTGAAAATTTTTCATTTAAAATGGTTCGACCCGCCGCATCGTAAAACGCGTTCGGACGAATCGAGCGTCAACATCTATTCACCGTTCAACGGGTTCGACTCGTCATTTTCGCTGTCTTTGACCTCCCACTTCGCGTGCCATTTTACTGGCTGAAGCAGCATCGTCGCGACCAGGCAGTGAAGCGTCAGGCCCCCGAGTACCAATATTGTTCCCTGTAAGATGAAGAAAAGATAAAAGTACGGTAGAATAGTAAATTGTGGTGATAAGGGACATTTGTGGAACGCATGCAGGAAAATTAGTTGAGATCTGCATGACTTTTCATTTGTCTTATCAATTTCGTCACGCACCTCAAATAAAAGTTAAGATATGAAGACCGAATCGCGTGTATATTCAGGTGAATCGTAAGCGAAACGCTCGGCACGGTATATCAAGCGCACAATTTTATTTATTACGAATAACTAACGAACGCACTGTAATTAGAAAAAAATGTACCTGACGAGTACCTGAGTTCCGTAGAAGGACAGAAGGTGGGATATCAACTGTGGCATTAATATCGGGCCTAACCCCGTGACGGTCATAGCCATTCCAACAGCTCGTGCGCGTTTTTCGACAAAGTAAGTGTTGACAGCCAGCGAGAAGGACGACATCGTCAAACCAACACCCAATGCTTAGGAACGTAAAGCTACGTGTTTAATGCGGTCTATTTGTAAATATTTTTAGTTCGACAAATAAAACTTTGAGGAAATAATACACGTCGTCTTGCAAGTGTCTCTGTCGCATTACTCACAAGCCATTAAGCTGTAAGTGACCATGAAGTGAGTGAAGGTCGTGTCGAAGGCTGTCAGAGTGATGCCCAACACGAATATCGTCGATCCAACGAAGGCGATTTTTCGGTATCCAAAGTTCCTCAGTAATGGACCGTGGATCAGTCCAACGGCCATGCCAAAAGCCGAATTCACGCTGATTATAATCGTCGCGTCAGTCGCAGCGATGTTGAGTTTTTTGAAGACATCTTTCAGCACGAAACTGAAATTTTGCAGTATCGGTACCATGATAACCTGCGAAGGAACAAAAAAGCGTTGGTGTTGGTAAGGAATGAAAAAGGCTAGAGACGAAAGTGCCGGGTGAAAGGGTCAATGACTTCATGGTGTAGAAACGAAAAACCGAAAGTTACATCACTCGATTATGTCAGTATTCCTTATCTGTCTTTTCATACGCCCGGACTGATTAAGATTCGGAACAACATCGTGCGCGAACATAGTCGTATCACGAAACCATGTAAGATTTTGAGGGATTAGTAGCGTAATCTATACGTGTCATGATTCAGGTTCGAAACGCGATATTAAACGACTGCAAAATTTATTTTACACCAGGGAAGACCGATAATCTGTCGTACAATACGAAAATACGAGTGAACAAATATTAAAAACTTATAATTACAATCTTGTATGTTAAATCGTAAAAGTGCTCACGTTATTCAATGCATAAGCTACTGCTATGACCCATCCCCACCCCCCATCGGGGGGTATCATTTTCTTCCCCACTGTATCACTTTTGGCCATCACTTTTCACGTTAACAAAATTAACAATCAACTGTCGCGCTCAAATTTCACTGCCTAACACAGAACTGTTACACTGCAGTGTTTTCACACTGCCTTGGTTATCAGAAACACCGAAACATCTTGGGACATTCGTGCTCGTTGATTTTCGTATCGCTACTGCAGCCTCTTCGCACTCTCCGTGCGCAGCTTCCGGCCAATAAAAAGTACTACTGGAGCTTCACGAGTCTCGACAAAAGCGACTGACTTGTGAGCCTCGATCTAGCAAGTTAACTTCAGTGACACACAATGATAAACGACCCGCTGCCTCTGCCAGACTGGTGCAGCCGTTCCTGCTTGGCCGATATAATCACCGAGAGACTCGGCTTATCAGTATTTTCTTCTTGATTGACGCTTTGTGTAGGTGGAACTATCACCGGCCCTTACTTTAGTAGACTAATAATAGGCTCGCTTTACAAAAATGAACAGCGATGGCTACCCAAATATTAGACACTTTGTAGTGTTTTCCTGAATTGCAACTTGTGCATTTTCCTTTCAATTCCATCGTGCCACAGTGTTTCAACAGTAATATTTTTTACGTTCTATCGATATTCGGTGCTACTTAAGTACGACGTCGAGGCGATCATATTTACTGGCAATAATTGTTTACACAAATGTAAAATATATCATTTAGATTTTTATTATCACAGATTAGATTACAAATAATTTTAACGATCATCGAATTTTAGCGAGCGGCGGTCATAGGTCGTAATACTTCAATGGCTACAGTTTCGTTCGATACAATCGTCGTGTATCAGATAAGCAAAGAGGCCAATGCACTCGTTGCTCAATGCGTCAGACACCCCCGAGCGTCGGTCGAACAGGTTTTTCGAAGCCACACTAAACGACGTGTTGTGCAGTGTTTCGTGATTTTTAATCGATAAAACTGATAACTGGAATACCATTCAGTGTCCATTTCGAGTAACTTAATGACAGAACGTTGGAAATAGAAAACGACGAATGTGCAATCAGACACGTGGATGTTTCCGTTGTTGTCGTCGACGCTTCCAACAGCAGCAGCAATCCTCCAGGATCCAGGAGACAATCACCACAAGGGAAAAAACATTGAGGAAGTGTAGCATGGAAGTGTTATTGCCGTAAATGTCTTTGATTCGGCCAATCATCGGTCCAAGCGCCAGAAATACTATTCCCTTAAACATCAGTTGGAGGCCGTGGGCGCTTGCGAATTTTTCGAGCGAAACGTGATCCGCTATCACAAGGCTCGTGAAAACCAATGTCAAAGCTTTCCCAATGCCGGAAAAAATAACAGCGGCCAGTATCGCACTGTAGCCGCTGACATGTGCGAGTGCTGAAACACGAGAAAATGACTGCTACCAATTCCTGATGACCCGCAGTTAAGGGCATGTGAAATATTGACTGCGGTAATAAAAACAGTAATTAACGTTTTTTACGCATATTTGCATTTACAGCTGAAAGAAGAAATTCATTCCTTGCACTGGTGAAACCCGCAGGGAATGAATTTCTTCTTTTAGCTGTAAATGCAAATATGCGCAAAAAAACCTTTATTACAGTTTTTGATACCGACTGGGCTCGACGTGGATGTTTCACATCGCCTTAACAGATAATCGCGGTGGGAATTGACGGTTGACTAGCAATGTCCCGAAAACGCCAAAACCCGAAAACTGTTTTACCCCATGAAATTCAGTTGTTTGGTGTTGCGCCACAAGAGGGCAGTGATAGAGAAAGGCCGGGAGGAGTGGTGCTCAACGAAATAAAATATTTGTTTGTAATGTTATTTAATGGAAAACAAAAATGCATAATTTGGCATTGGTGTTTATGTACATCTCTGCTTCCCACTTTCTCTCTCTCACTCGCTCTCTCTCCTAGTCAATAATCGTTGAATCAAGACATGAAGTAGCATGTTTATGCCTAGAATAAATAAGATATTTTTTATTGTTAAGCTTTTCAGCAGCGGGAAAAATTTGGTTGTGTGCCGAATACCACAAAAATGTGCGCACTATTACATCAATGCCGCTGCAGATCTTTTTTGAACAAAGAGACTTAAAGACGTCTTTTTTCGGAAGAAAAGATGTCTTAAAGACGTCTTTTTCGGAAAAAAGATGACTTTAAGACGTCTTTTTCGGAAAAAGATGACTTAAAGACGTCTTTTTTCGGAAAAAAGATGACTTTAAGACGTCTTTTTTCGGAAAAAAGATGTCTTAAAGACGCCTTTTTTCGGAAAAAAAGATGTCTTAAAGACGTCTTTTTCGGAAAAAAGATGACTTTAAGGAGGCACCAGCGCTGCACGCTAGTCAAATCAGTGCTAAATTTTTAAAAGCATTTTTATAATTCCCGGCTGTTTGATAAATTGTTCCGAGGTATTACGCACGTAGCAGTGACAGTTCTTATTGGAAAAATACATTCGCAGCCGTAATACGAATAGGAAAACGACTGATATATGCAAATTCCCGATGTCATGTTTTTTCGTGCAGTTTTTTTGAAGAATAAACCGTAATAATAGTTCAATTATGACGAGCAATAGCTCATTTTTATTATTGAAAGATTCTTGATCGATTGACCGTTCCGATTTTTGATAGTATCAGTAGCTCAAAAGACACGACCGCTTAAATTCCTTCCCTAACCTAAAAGGAGACACACAAATGGCTGTAATTTTCGAAGAACTAATACTGCAAAAAATCTGAACGGTCAATCGATCAAGAATCTTTCGCTAATAAAAATGACCTATTGTTCGTCATAATTGAACTATTATTACGGTTTATTCTTCAAAAAAACTGCACGAAAAAACATGACATCAGAAATTCGCGTATATCAGACGTTTATCTATTCAAATCACGGCTGTGAAAGTATTTTTCTATTAAGAACTGACGCTGCTACGTGCGTAATACCTCGGAACAATTAATCAAAGAGCCGAGAATTATAAAAGTGCTTTTAAAAAATTAGCACTGATTTGACTAGCATGCAGCGCTGATGCCTCCTTAAGACGTCTTTTTTCGGAAAAAAGATGACTTTAAGACGTCTGTTTTCGAAAAAAAAGATGACTTTAAGACGTCTTTTTTCGGAAAAAAGATGACTTTAAGACGTCTTTTTTTTAGAAAAAAAAAGATGACTTTAAGACGTCTTTTTTTAGAAAAAAAAAAGATGACTTTAAGACGTCTTTTTTCCGAAAAAGACGTCTTTAAGACATCTTTTTTTCGAAAAAAGACGTCTTTAAGTCATCTTTTTTCAAAAAAGATCTGCAGCGGCATTGATGTAATAGTGCGCACATTTTTGTGGTATTCGGCACACAACCAAATTTTTCCCGCCGCTGAAGGGCTTAACAATAAAAAATAGCTTATTTATTCTAGGCATAAACATGCTACTTCATGTCTTGATTCAACGATTGTTGACTAGGAGAGAGAGAGCGAGTCAGAGAGAGAAAGTGGGGAGCAGAGATGTACATAAACACCAATGCCAAATTATGCATTTTTGTTTTCCATTAAATAACATTACAAACAAATATTGTATTTCGTTGAGCACCACTCGTCTCGGCCTTTCTCTATCGCTGCCCTCTTGTGGCGCAACACCAAACAACTGAATCTCATGGTGTAAAACAGTTTTCAGGTTTTTGCGTTTTCGGGACATTGCTAGTCAACCGAATTGACTCTCTGGAATGCCGACCTCGTCGGTCAAGATAGGAACAGACAACGTTGTTACCGACCACGGGATTTGACGCGACCGTTTTTTCAGTGCAGGCGCAAAAAAATACACTTACCGGCCCGACCCAGTGCCGAAGATCCAAGTCCGATGAGCGCAAACGTTCTGTTGCTCCATCCAATCCGGTGGGCGGCGAAGGACACGACGACCCTGGCGAATACGTCGACACCAGTCAGGACTGATATTACGGTCGCGACCTCGCCATGGTTCAAACCGTAATCCAGGAGGACATACGGCGTTAAAAATATAAAATTTACTTCGGCGAACATCGAGAAGCTGACCCCAACCATTAGGTTGATGTAAACACAATCCCGGAGAAGATCCAGATCGAATATGACAATCAGCCGGTGATATGCGTGAGCGTACCACACTGTTTTATTTTTCTCCGGCTGCGATAGAAATAACGTATGTCTTAATTATGTTTGGGTTCTTCTTGCGGATATTTCACTCACCTCTTGGACCTCTTGATTTCCAACAGTCAATCCTTTTTCCAGCAGATTTTCTGTGATGTCATCATTTTTATCCAGGCTTCTGTAACCTTTAGTCTCATGATTTTTATCGTCACCCGCTTGTCCGGAAGATTTCGTTGCTACATACGGTACCGTCAGGTTTGGGTCACTTGCAATTTTCCGTTTCCGGTCATTGACGTCACTGGTTTGCCTACGGCAACGAAAATGTCTGCATGGGTAAAAATGTGAACAAGAAAGTGTCGCTTTCCATTGTCATCCATTTTGCAAGTTCTTTGTTTTCATTATAGCCGTTAATAAAAGAAGACTATGGAATAATTAATGGGTTTCAGTATACCAGTCGTTCTGCTTGTTATAGTAATTAAAACGTTCACTTCCGAACATCCGACTCGAACGCTTCTCAATCAGATTAGGGAGTTGGTCCCATTGCATATTTAGCATTGACAGCATTTTTCCGGATTCATTTATAACTGTACCACTCATGTCTTCGTCGTCTTCCTGAGATATGAAAATCCGGTTAAGAAATCAAATGCTAACTTCTTCCAATTTTCTTTTAGAACAGAAATGTGAAACAAACCTTCATATTTTTTGCCTTAGCGGCAGCCGTGATACTCTTGTACCCCGTGTCCTTTTTTGCATGCATACTGACGGGTTGCAACAGAAGACCAAGAACGATGGTGTTAAGCACGAAGCCTCCGCATATAAGTGTCGTTCCAAACATACCGTATATCGACATCAGTACTGCGGCTATCTGTATCAACGGATAATATATCTTTACACACTTAAAGCAATATTAACAAGTGAAAGAAAGGAAATTTGTAATTAAGAACCTGCGGAACTAACATGGCTCCAATGCCAGAAAAGGCCCAAGATAATCCAACCGCTGTTTGTCTCTTTTCTTTGAAATAAGTAATGAGGGCCAACGAGTTCGCTGAGATCACGATGCCCTTGCCAGTAGCTGAAACATCAATTAGTAGTCGAATGTCATGGTTGGCTAACGTGCAAAAATAATATATATGACACGTGGCTGTGTTGCCACTAAATATGTGTTATGTATGGAATAGTGTGACAAAGTCTATGTACACCAAATCAAACTAGACGAGGAACGCTAACACCTATTAGATCCATTTGAGTCTCACACACTACTGATGGCATGCTTGGATATCCAATACAAATGTCACACGTCAAGTTGGAATATGCGTATATTAATATAAGGATAATTATCAGCAAACTGGTTGTAGCACAGGCGGGTGATCGACTGTGGCCTGACCGGCTTGTGAAATCGATTTCTGCATTGGAAATACGTGAAAATTATTATACGCAAGTACGCACCATACGTAATTGAGAAGAAAAAGAGAAATGCGTAGTAATTTTTCACAAATGCCAAAACGATGATCGAAGTCGCGCAAACAAATCCACTGACGCAGGCCGCCTGTCGGTAACTGAATTTCCGGAAGAGAGGGCCATTTGCTAAACCTATAACGAATAATTTTATTTTATTCTATTACAAAAATAATGTTAATGACTAAAAACGTAATTTTTTTCAAAAAGAATAAATTCTGAGAATGTTTTTTCGTACCCACGAATGAAGCTACCGCACCGTTAATGCTTATTAACGTTGAGGTTTGAAATGCGTTTATCTCCAACTGTTTGAAAGCGTCTCGGAATATCAGTCCGAAACAGATTACAAGCGATACACATAATACCTGACAGACAACAAAGTAACGCACGATAAAAAATTGCACTTTTGTCTTTAAATATTTCGATGATAATAATAATGTTTTATCATTTTATCAAAACTCACCATACTAATTCCACTAGCGGCGACCACTATCCAACCCCATCCCCCGTCTGGAGGTACCGTTCCAGCTTCAAAAACGTTGTGTACATTGGGTCGCGTTCTATGTTTCGTGTTATTCATCACATTTTCTTCCTTACAAACCATCTCGAATGTGGAAATGTCTTAAAAAAGTGTGTTTACGGAAATTGATTTCACAGGTAAATATGATTGCCGCTTGTACTGGCCAGTTGAACAGTTGGAGGAAGACTGATGCAAAATTTCTCTCGATCTCTCGTACGCCGGCTCCCTCACCCTCGCCTCTAAGTTCGGATGCCTACGATATGCCCTGCCGCTGAAAGTTGATTGTAGATGACGAATAATACGGCTACTGCCTCAAAATTATGCTATCTTATCTAAAAGTACGTATCTTTATTATTCGAGCATGATAATATTTGTGTTCGTTATTGTTACAGGTTTATAAATTTAAGGTATTGTCAAATTTTCACGACAAGAGATTGTTTAGATACAGACGGTGATAGACTGAACGTCCCGAAGTCTCCAAGAGCTCCGACAAATGGGTTTATAGGGTAGTAATATACGCGCCCGTCAAGACGGCATTTTTTGCAGCATTCTCACTTCTCTTTTATTACTATTTGGGACACTTTGCCTGACAAGTGTTAATATTCGTCACAGCAGAGGTTCCGGTGTTTCGATCCAATCGTTTTTTCTTCCCAGATGTGTAACAAAGCTCCACTATCCAGCAAATCATCGCCAGATATGTAAAACAGTTGAGAAAGTGCAGCGTCATTGTGTAACCCCCGCAAATGTCTCTGATCCAACCGACTATGGGTCCAAATGCCAGAAACGTTATTCCACCCGCCGTGAGTTGGAGGCCATTCGCAGCGGGTAGTCTTTCCAATGGTACGTGTGACGGTATCACGAGGGCCACGAAAACTTGTCTGAAGGCCTTCCCAGCACCACCGATAATCACTGTTGCCATTAATAAGTCATAGGTACTCACATAACCGAGTACTGCAAAATAAAGAATGTCAATTACGATTAATAAAACGATATTAATAAAAATGCAGGTGGTGATTCACATCTGCTGCTGATACTAAAAAATGTAATCCATTTTATCAAGAGTGAAGAATGCTTATCGACTATGTTAAAGCTACTTTGCTTCCGTCCCGATACTTCAAAATATATTATCGCGTTTTATGTTTACCGTGGTACTTTGACCAGCCTTAAGTAATCTATGGTGCGTGATACTTACACATTCGACTTGTAGCTAACATAATCATTGCGACTATGTAGTATGTTCTATTCTTCCACCCTATAGCGGTTGCAATGAAGGGTATTGCGAGTCTGGTGATGACGTCGACTATAGCCAGGACTGACATTATGTTAGCGACATCGATTTTTCGCGCCAGATTGTCAGAGAGTATAAATGGCATCAATATAAATGCATTTATATCGGCAAAGTTTTCGAGAGTGACTCCTATCATTATGTTTACGTAGACGGGATCTTGAAGGAGATCCAGATCGAAAAAGACACCGACCGCATGCAATGCTCGCATGTACCAAGTTTGATTCATATACTTCTGAATTATTTGAAGAAATTACTTATTCACTTCTGATAATTAATTATCGAACGGTCGTTCTCTAATCTAATTGCGCTTTACCTTATTATTTCTTATGTGCCGCACTGACGGACTCAGACCCAATAAACTCTGGGTCATATCATCACCTTTGTTCAGCATTTTTAAATCGTCAATCGTTTGCTTCTGATTGTTACCCGTAATCTCACAGGATTTGTTCACTTCTACAGTATGTGGCGCATCATTTGTGTGATTGGTGTTTTCTCTTCCCCAATTGCCAGAAACTGCGGAAGTTCGTCGATAATTCGTTGCTTGAGAGGACACCTTTTTAATCGTTTTATTTGATGACAATGATATATTTGAAGAGTTCAGCTTCGCGAACCTGCGGTGAAGCGATCAATTGTTAATTCCGGATAACGAAATAAAAAAAACACTTTGCACGTTCACTTGTTAGTGTTTATACCACTCATCATTAGCGCGAGACATCATCGGAGTTCCTGAATCGATCACATCCGGTCCCATAACTCTCTGATCATCGTGACCATAGTGGAGATATTGACTTCCAAATAGTTGATTCGAACAATTGGCAGCTGCATTAAGAAGCTTAGTCCGGTGCCATGTCTTGTGGACCGGCAGAGCTTTGGTAGTTTCAGTTCGTAATGTACAACACATCATTTCGTCATTTTCCTAGGACATTAATGATCAGGAAATAAATTACGAAGCGACAAATTCGGCAGGTTCTTTTTAAGTTCCTATTTCTACATTTATCTTTTATCTATTTTATCGAAGACGAACGATATCTTGATACTGACCATCATCGGTAGCGCTCCAAGCCCCTCACAATCCGATTCTTTCTTTGCATGTTTGCTGACGGGTTGCAGCAACAAGGCGCAGGCGACGGCGTTGAACATCATCCCTCCGAATAGAAGAATCGTTCCGCTCACATCGTAGGTAGGCAGAAGCAGTGTGATTATCTGCCGGAATGAAACGCAAAGTAATCCTAAACTTCCGATTAACATGTATGGTCGATGAACCCGTTTGCGCCAAAAAAATTATTAATTAATTACTCATTAGTTAGTTAGTTAGAAATGGTTTCTAACCTGGGGAATAACTATGGGTGCCAGGCCAGTGCAGGTCCAGGCCAAAGAAACCGCCGTTCTTCGTTTTTTGTTAAAGTACGTATTGAGAGACAACGAACATGAAGTCATACTCAGACTATTACCAATGGCTATAAGATTAAGACAACATTGGTATTTAAAACGACATTATTTAAGCCGTGAGTCCTACTTAATCAATCATTAATACGTACCGTAAAAAATCGAGTAAAATACAAGTATACCGTGAAAAGTCGACATAAATGAGAGAGCGCATACCGATAACGCACTAAGAAGCGCGCCGAAGCAGGCCACTTGTCGACAGCTGTACCTCCTGTATAGAGGTCCGTTAGTCAGAGCTAAAATGATTATACATTTTCTACTCGTTTCAACAAAGTCCCAATAATTAGTTCAGGAAGCTTCCCAATTCGTTTCAACTTGACCGCAAAAATTATCAACCATCGTGCAACACTTCGTTCTTATTTCTTCGTGATGCTTATCTATATGGTCGTTACTATCGTATACTATGGAGACAACATATCTGGGACTTTCAGGCAGCCGTATGAAGAAACTGGTGTAAATATATGGTATTGCAAAGTACAATTATCAAAGCGATATAACTTGTTCTTTTGGAAATCTGCCGTGGCATTCATTGCACATTCTAAACAATAATAATTATTTGCAATACTTTTATCATCTTTATAGTCCATTCACTCACCTGTGCATGAATTTACCGCACTATTGATGTTTGATATTGTTGTGGCTTGAGCTACACTTATTCCTAACTGCTGAAAGTGGTCCCGGAATATCAGTCCGAAGGACAGCATCACCGATAATGTGCAAAACTGTAGAACAAATGAAAGGAGATACCTATTACACGACAATTATTACAAAATAAAAGAGTTTTTCCCGTCTATTCAAGTTTTACGTTAGAAAATCCAGAAGCAATGACGATCATCCAACCCCATCCGCCGTCGGGGGCGACGAAACCGGGTTCCAAAAGATTTGGCAAATTGGGATGCTTATTATTTTTCTTTTCATCGTCGTTAATTTTATTTTTTTCGTCATTCATCACGTCAACCGGTAGCCAACAAGCGATAATTTTAATTCGTCGGAGAAAAGAAATGACAAGACACTTGAAGACGATTGTTGGCAGTCCGACTGGTTAGATAGAACTGTCGATGATTAGCTGATTTTTCTACCTCGTATGCACCCTCGATTGAAAAGATTCCCCCCTCTCCTTAGGTGCATAAATGTTTATATTCTACCGGATTACGAAGTCAATGACTGCAGTTATTAATGATAATCTAGCACAAATGTCCAGTATTAAATCACCTACATGCATTACCTTCTTCTTCTTTTAAATCTCTGACCTTTATTATAAGCCACGTACACACCCACTTTGTATGAATACATTATCTTATCTGAGCTATGTAGGGTAAGAGAGGACTTTTTGCCAGAGTGCACAAGTCGAACCGAAATAAGGACTATCAATATTGTGAGTGTAGTTTTAACACATATTTGTTGATATTACATCGAATCGAATAGCATAGATATTTCTTAATTTATCCTGAATTCACATGCTGTCCTATCGCTGGGTATTATAAACGACAGTCTTGGAACTTAGGTATCGACTGGGTTATTACAAATATCACGATGTTTCAAGTTCCCGGCAATATTTCGAATTAAATTTCATTAAAATAAAAATGTCAATGTACTACAGAGTTCCGATTGTAACGGTTCCATATGTCGGACTGTCTGCTTAGCTGTCCGTACTTTAGTTTTGGCTTTTGATGCACTGCACAGCCGTGAAGTTGTAGATATGGCGTTTCTTCCGCGTATTTCATGACCTACCAACGAGGCTGGTAAACAAAGCAAGCAGCGGGTTAGCTGCAGTAGCCTTGTCTACCGCATGCGAGATTTTAGCACAAGGTTCGCTTTGTTGTTTCTTGGAATCTTTGCCTTAGTTATTCGTAAATCGGACTTATGAGTCTACACTTGTAGTTGAGTTGTGAATGACTTCAATGCGAGTACGCGAATCCGCAGACGGTAAGGTAAACGCACGAATATGTGTAAAAGAGTGGTATAAAGATTATCATTAAGCTAATATTGATATAGTATCAATATTTAAGATTGTTCTCTTTTTTTATTCAGTGCTTCGAGATACTCGAAAAAAATTGTTACAGAATAATGAGTACACAGTACTTGTTTATGAGCTTCGACCGGACTCCTATAGAGCGTATTCGTGAAGACGTATGTTTCGCTGACGAAACACGTGTACAAAATTGTGATTCGCGAAATAAAAACCCAACGTTTATGAGTAACTTTACATGTTTATCGATTTATGTTACGTGGATTGTCGATTATTTCACTTGTTTGTCGATCAACACTGCATCGTTGGCACAATCCATTCGAACTGTTTCGATGTCATCGGCTTTAGTATTCCGATCACTTCTTTGTCGTATGGCCTTCCAGGAGAACTCAAGTGACCACGAGATAAAGGTGAGAAATATGAGACATGTCATTGCATGAATACACCATGCATAGCTGCCACTGTAGTCCCTAATGAGTCCTAAACGAATGTATTTACAGGTCAAGTTATTTAGTTATTGTTCAACATAGTAGTTGATAAGTGACAATACTCACCGAGGAATGGACTCAAAGTTAGTGAGAAAATTCCCTTTGACACCATGAAGAGTCCATAAGCGTGAGGCAATTTTTTTAAACTGCAGCACTCTGAGATTGATAGATTGAAGTTTAGGATGGCAGCGCCACGGCAGAATCCCATGACGACCAAGATGACGATCATTGAGATTCCTTTGGATCGTTCAGCCAGTACTGGAGAAAATGAATGGGACAATCTATCAATATTATTGTCATAAGCGAAATTTTCGTGATGACTAACTTACTTGATCGGATGCCACCAAGGAGCAACGAGGAAATCCAGAAATTTCGTCGCCTGCTCGTGCCCATCTTGTCGTATATTATTGGCAAAACCAATCGCGCAACAATATCAGTGAACGCACTAAGAGAAAGACAGAACGCTACTTCTCCTCCCGTCATTCCTACATGTAAATCGTTCATTTCGTTAATCGTTTTTTTTTGCAGAAGGTTACGCCGAAATCAATGCAGTTGTATCCCAATCGTACCAACACTCCTGAGAAAAAATGGTGTCATCAGTTTAAAATTCACTTCCGCCACATTGAAAAAGCTCAATCCAATGATAACGTTGAGGTAGACGGAATCTTTGAGTAGCTCAAGATCCAAAAAATTCGAGATCGCCTGCATGGTTAACCTCAAGCAGCCCAAGACTTTCTTTGGTTTGTCATTCGAGTCCGCTTCCATCAAATACGAGTTTTTCGAATCAGATACTGGCTTTACTTGATGATCATTGGTGGTAATAAGTTTCTTCAACAGTTCCTCGGATTCTGGAGTTTTCACGGTTGTTTTGTCTTCGGCATTACGATCGTTCGTCGTGCTCGTAATCACCTATCGAATTAAGACAATTTTTTCTATTCCTTTTTCTTCAAATACAGATCCTGTCGTCTTATATAATCGATTGAAATGTTGGACGATATCAGTGATCGTCGCGTGCGGGGCATTCCTGCTTCACTGATTATCAAAATACAATTCATTAAAAATGTTATCACATATTACTGCATCGAAATGTCAAGCACAATGACATCAGATTCGATGTGAGCGCGATCTTACGGGCCATTTTGCGTCAGGAATACCCCATGACGCGTCGACGGCTTTGGTACTTTGAGAGTCGGTGGTTCCTTCCGTTTCCTTGGAGCTTCCAGGGGATAAAGGAGACAGGCGCCAACCATCGAGTGCATCGCCCAGCCACCGATTATCAGTAGAGTTCCGCGAAATCCGTAGGCATCCAAAAGCGCGTGCGCCATCTGAAATAACATTTATATTTTATTAGCGATATCTTCGTAACACAAAATCCTATAAAGGGAAAGTAATAAAAATCTTGCGTCCAGTAAATAAATAAGTATCATTCGTAACAATTATTCGGCTTGACGTTGATTGATCTGACCTGTGGCATCAATGTCATCGCAATCGCGGTCCCAAGCATAGAGAATCCAACCGCCTGACCCCTTTTCTTATCAAAATAATTGTTCAAGGCGACGAATGCAGCAGCCATGGACAGTCCAGTGCCGATACCAGTCAAAACGCTGTAAGTGCAGATTATATGGGTGATGCTTCGCGCCCGGGAGGCGAAAATGAGACCGATTGAGCTGAGCATCGCTCCGGCAAAAGCGACTTTTCTGTACGAGTATTTCTTCAGTAAAGGTCCCACGAAGAGGCCTGAGTATACGATTATTTATGGAGGCTAGATGCAGTGGAGACGGTAAATGTGTTCGTTCAAGCAAAATCGATCATACCTGAGAAGTTTAAATTCGCGTCAAAGACGCTGGTTATAATGCTGGTTTTCGTCGAATCTGTATCGAGGTCCAAGAGAAAATCGTGAAACACCAGGCCAAACGAAGGGTCCAATGAACGCAGTGAAAACTGTGGAAGAAAGTATGATAAACAAAATTCCTTCCATTTTGTAATCGCTGCATCTGTCCAAGTTGACAATACCGAAATTAAGCTGGTGCCTAAACACGCCATCCATCCCCATCCTCCGTCGGGCGCTTTTATCGGTTTCGGGTCTCTCATCGTAATAGAGTCGTCAATACTTGGATTTTAAAACAGTGACGACGGACGCTGCACCGACGCTGCCCGTGCTCTCGCTCTCGGTCGATGGACCGAACTTCGTATTGCCCGCGGCTATCTATTATGCTCGACACTAAAGATAACTGGTCTTCACCCTCCTGCAGCACTTTATTAAATACTTATTTCTGTTCGTCGCGCAAACACGCGGTTCGATGGACTCGGTAAGTTAATGCAGATACTTTTCTAGTTCCGAAGGCGATCAGCAACGGGAGAGAGAATTCCACCGGGATTCAACGACGAATGCAGAAAAATCGATGGAATCGATCAACTGTACACGGATGTTTTAAATTAATGCGATGGCACGGGTTGGCTAATGTTCGCTCGGGCACGATGTCAATGAATCACGTCCAGTTCCTGACGCCTGGCCGTGATTATCGCGGGGATCATGCGGCACCGAGATCTCAAGATTTCTGCCAATCGCACATCACAACACAACACTTTTGTATGTGAACGCTTGTTCATTCAACATTCCAGAGCAGATACCGGGTACAGTGATGAAACAAATTGGCAATTCACGCGACGACTATCAATTGAATCTTGACAATGTATCGAGAACAAATTAAAACTCTACATGTAATCTACAGAATGACGTCTTTCGTTCACTATCGACCGTTTTCATCCACCAGCGGAGCGAGATATAGTTGTCTGTGGCAACGGATTGCCGTTCATTGGCTTGCGAACGGAAACTAAGATGAAACAACTTTCGAATCTAATGTTAAGGCAGTCTTCTTGGGAATAAAAAAAAATAACTGTCTTCGACGATAAAAATGACGCACTTTATGTTTGCAATTAATATTTCCAACCAGTTCGATGTTTATACATCGCACACTGATATGATTAAGCACGTGCTTTTTCAATGAAGCAATCGCTGGTAGCCGCTGTGATTGCGTACAGCAGCTCGTTGGCTTTGCGTGCCCGACCGGTACTGATCCTCCAACGTCCAGTCGCGCAGAACGGTGCGAGCCGAACCATTTTACGTGCGGCTCGCCATACCGCTATCAATTATCGATGAGTAATGAGAAAATACACAGAAGGCCGTAATGACAAAAAAAAACATCGCGATTGCGAAGCCACAATCGGTAGTATAGATATCTGAACAATTATGTTGTTTATTCCCTGACGTAGCGAAACATTTCCGCTCTGTGAATCCTTCCAACGCTTATGTAACAGTATTGAGGCTACTCGCAACGTTTCCGCTAAATCGATTATCTAGACCTTTTTGTCTGTGTACATTTCCCTAACAAATCGCTTTTGTGAGTCATAAAAAAGTAATAGACGGCTCTCATAAGATCTGCTAGATCGATGATTCAACAGGCGGGAACAAAAAATATCTGTAACAACGGCTATGTAACTATGTAAGGTTTTGACCGCTAAAGTCAATTGAAATGGTCGTGTGACGATACCTAGACAATAATCTTCGAAGAAAAATAATATAATGCAAAAGTTAGTATATATAAATACAATAGGATAAAAATGAGAATAGGATTTCGTACCGTTCTTACATCCCGAAAAAACACAAGAACCAACTTTTTTTTACATGATTTTGAAAAAGTTTTTGTGAATGTTTTTTCTTAGAACCTTTTTTGTTTAAAAATTCCGTGTCATCCGATTGAAATGTTCTTCTAAATATCGACTTTTGGCCTCACCATCATTCTTAAGTCGTACAATGAACCCCTGAAAATACTGGTTTTAATCGTAACACACTTGATTTTGAAAAAAAGTTTGTCTTTTTTCTAAACATTTTTAGAGAAGTCTAGATATCGACACCATGAAATGTTTTTCTTCAAAATATCAACTTTTGGTTTATTCTTTCTTTCTCAAGTAGTTTATTATCCCCCCCCCCCCCCCCCCCCCCAAATAATGGCTTCAGCACTTTGATCTTGATTTAAAAAATCGACGTTTTTGTTGTCAGAATTAATACATCTGACCCCTGGTCGAAAAGTCGCAAAATCGACCCATCGACATTTTTCTTCAAGAGTTTTGGTTTACGTTATCTTTCTTATACCGCATCATCGCGTATAGTGCTGCCCATGATCATGAGCTTCCCTCCTGCCAGTCGTGCGCGCCGGGTTGCCGGTTCGTTAGGCGCTACGAACATACGGAATCATCAGAGATAATAGGGCAGCAAGAAATGTCACGACAAATCAGTCAGTTTCCGCGATGTAATGGTGGAAAATTAAATAATAAACTACATGCCACAAATAAAATGAGCTCGCTAAAATTGGTGAGCCACCATATTTTGATGTACGATAAATATTCTTGACTCAATTTATGACTTGATTCAGATGCCGTATAGCCTACGGGAAGTCCGAAATTTGCAAGAACAAAAACATTCTGATGCGTTCTCCAGTTTTTCTTGGCTCCTTGCGTCGTACGTCAATTCCATGGAGGCGAAAAATTCAATTAATTATCAAAGCATACTAACAAAAGTAACAACAAAAAAAATGGGATTAATGTTTTCGTAACATTAGTGTACAAATAATTTCCAATAAAATCCAGGACGATGTCTGATTACATTTATACCCGAAATAGCTCATTGACAAAGATTCCGCTTCTTTCGTTCGTCGATAGTACATGCGAAATGTTATCTGCGAAGAATTGCGAGTGCAGACAACGACGAAGGTTCGCTGAAACGCGAGCGACAACGAGCACGAGGAACAGAGATTTGTTTTTCGAATGAGATTTCGAATCTAATGCCAGTGGAGTAAGTACGTCTCGATGTCATAATTCACCCGTTGACGGGTACGCGATTGTCACCATGGAAAGCGCGGCAAACGTGAGATTGCCGAGGCCCCGGAAATAGCGACTAAAAGACGTTAGATAAGGGAATGTTTTCCTAGTGTTTTAACCGAGTCGTCAATATCTCCCTCGCGGGAGTCAACAATTATAATTTCATTGCCTTTTCGCGGAGCGAGCTCATTCGGCCGAAAATCCTCATCGACGAAGTGTCGTTTCGATCGTCATCATCGAGACCATCGGTTGAGTATCGATCGCGAGAAAAACGTCGAGCTGTCGTAGAATAACACAATTTGTTTATGAAAGGCGGTTTTTTTTTCTTATCCGCGATCCGCGCGTCGATCGTCGCACACGAAGACCACTGGAATCGTACGAAAATTGCGAGATTTATCGGACAGGTGGGTTGTGTTGACCGAGTGGCGAGTGTGTATCGAATTTAAACAGATTTATATATACGCCAACAATATTTTCGGGCGATATTCCCTATCTTAGACACGTTATCGCAGTCGCAGCGAAGATCGAGAGTCGTCGACAGTCGGTTATTGGTCGTACTATGCCAGAAACGACAACAAGTGAACTAGCGACGAGTGTGACACAGAAAAATCTTCATAGCGAGAGAGACGGCAATGCACAGGACGGGAATAATGGACAATTGTCGGAGGCGACTCTGGCCGAGGGGGAGGAGGACGACGACGACATCACGGCGGAGGATCTCGCGCCTGACGGAGGTTGGGGTTGGATGATCGTCGCCGCCATGATTCTTGTTTACGTGAGCGAATTCGATTTTTCAATACAAAAATTTGACTGGACACTGACTGTCAATGACGAGGTGCTTTTTATTTTCACAATTACAGTTTCCGATTTTTATTTTTTTAACAAATATCCAAAAAAGCAAAATCATGGTTGTTTCTGTCTCATCAATGCACAGCAAGGTTGACGACACAGTGGTGGTTTTGCTGTATTGCAGAACAGACGGAGGATAATTTTAGAACGATTTTTTTATTAACGTCCGGAAATTGAAATTCCATGGAATGTGCACTTTATATGAGCCCCAGCTTAACTGATCATTGCGCGCAAACAGATAAGGTGTCAGTCATCGTGATAAGCATCGCGACAGCATTATGCATTGGTAGCGTCTAACACCGGTGGCGTCTGAATAATACTCGATGACGCATGACAATAACGCGTCAATTACACTGATAATCCACATCGATGATGTAAACGAATTTTCAGGTCACCTCGACGTGTGCAGCGCCCGCGTTCACGATGATCTTCAGCGATTTCTTCGAGGCCACTGGACAGCCCGGATCCACCATGACTCTACTGAATTCCGTCTTCATGATCAGCTTCTCATTTTCTGGTAAGTCAAACGAGTGCAGATTTTCTCTTATCGCTTTCGCGCATTTGCTCGCGTTTTGACGTCACGAGAACCCGGGTAGCGTTTGTTGACGTTGAAGATCCTGATGTAAATACAGATTGAAGGTATAACGATCGCGGCGATGCGATAGAAGAAAAAAAGACCTTCACCTTTACCTCCTACATTTTCCAGAACATTCGAACCGGATAGCAAATGGCTTTAATCTCAATTTTCCAGGTCTCCTGACGACGGCGCTGCTGAAAAGTTATTCCATGAGACACGTCGGACTGGCGGGCGCTGTGCTGTACTCGGTGCCGAACATCTTGACGTCACTCGTCTTCCACGTCTGGCAGATGGCGATGGTGTTCTTCGTGCAGGGTATGGGACTGGGCATCATGAACACCATATGCAACGCCAACTTCAATGCCTATTGGGTCAAGAAACGATCTAAGGTTTTGTCAAATTTTAACGCACACCAAATATGCCGCAATATACTCTATCACGTTTTTTTCCTAGGTCATGAGTGGAGCTCACATAATCATTGGTTTGGGGGGTATCGTGTATCCTCTGCTGATCGAGAGAATGATGCATATGTATGGATCTCGAGGTAAGACGCTTTTTTTTCATCCAGACATATTTCATTGCTCATATTTTATCACCCCATCTTGAAAGTCCCCTCAGAACGTCATTCGCCAGACCGAATCTGGCTGTTCTCGGTCCTGTTCATTGATATTCGCACTGCCCGTCTTTGTTTCGATCTCCAGGCACAGCCGCCATGATCGGCGCTCTGAGTCTTCACTGCATCGTCGGAATGACGATGATGCATCCGGTGGAGTGGCACGCGAAAGACCCGGACGAGGTCCGGAAGGAGCGAGTACGGCTCGCCGACGAGAGACGGAAGCTGCTGCTGTCTGAAGGGCTGCCGGAAAAGCCTGGCAGCGTGGGCGGCGGCGGCGGTGGCGGCAAATTCGTACATCCCGTGCTCGCAAATCGTCGCTCGACCATTCACGGCGCCCAGGTGTTCGCGAAACCGAGCAGGTGGTGCAGCCTCACCAGCCTGAAAGAGGCCGGAGGAGGCCGCGAGGTTCCTCTTCTCATAGAATCATTCAGAGTACGCGCGGTCTACGCCGACACACTACTTGAATTCTCGCACTCTCGCCTCCCTCGTTCGGCGCTCGTTCTCTTCACGAATCTTTGCGCATTAATTTTTTTGTTTTGTTTTTTTTTTCGAAATCAGGCGAGGGTTGCCTCGGACGCTGAGAACGGAATACGCGCGCGCTCAAGGTCGGGCACCAATCGCGCCTCCATGGTCAAGAGAATGTCCGGACTGTCGGGGTTGTCCTCGTCCAGCATCGGAAACGTCGCGGCTATCGGTGCGCCGTTCGTCGAGCTTCCGCATAGGACAGAAAGAAAAAGTCGAAAGGTCGAGAAATCGAAGACGGCGGAAGGGACGGAGATACCGGAGGACGAGAAAGAGGCGAAACCATTGGGAATTCTGTGAGATTGAAGATTGCAAATTTTCAAGATTTTTGGTTGTCTCCACTCTGGGTAAAATTTTATCTGAGAAAAATTATTTTTCTTCCAGATCAACGGTCAATGAATTATTCGAACTGAAGCACTTGGAAAATAGTGCGTTCATGCGCACGGTGCTTGGAATAAGTTTCGTTTTCACGAGCGACGGAACTTTCGCCTCGCTGTTGCCACTGATGATGATGGCTCGCGGCTACGCGACCAGCGACGCCGCACTAACGATAACCGTTTCGGCCGCCACCGAACTCGTCTCGCGAATATTTTTGGCTCTGTTCACGCTCTTCGTCGACGCTCGGCCGAAGATTCTGTTCTTTTTCGCGATGATAAGCATAGCGTTTGCGAAAATTGGATTTCTGTACTTCGAGCACACGTTGACCGGTGTCCTGGTCAGTATCGCGGTGATCGGAATAATTCGTTCGTGGCTGTACGTTCCCTATATACTGGTCGTGGTGGAAAACTTTCCGGTCGAGAAACACGCAGCGGTTTATGGTATATTCTCGCTCGTGAATGGAATGACCATGATCGTTTTCGGCCCTGTTGTCGGTAAGTACACTGGGAATCCATCGACTGAAGTGTCGATTCGATATTATTAATTCGCGACGAATTTGTCTTTAGGATTCATCAAAGACTGGACCGACAGTTACGCGATATGCCAAATGGTGCTCATCGTACTCAACTGCATGTTCATCGTTCCCTGGAGCATGGAGTTACTCGGTGAATTTAGGAAAAACAGAAAAAAGACGGCGATGTTGGAGCCGAATGCGGACGACAGGGGGAAGACGGAGAGTCAACCTCCAGGATGACATTCGATGAATAGCGTCAATAAAAGTTGGTTTTATAATTTGTGTCTTCTTTTTTTCCGACCCTGATCACAAAATCCCGACGTCCATTGTCGACGGCAAAGGACCGTCGAATGTAATAAAACACTTAGAGTCAAATTTGCTCATGATTTTATCTAAGCACATATACGACGTGGACAAACAATATTAGACAATAAATTCGCAATGGTTTCCCGATGATCAAGCAACGATTCCGCCCTTCTTCCTCGGTTCGATCTTTATCCTGAAGCCATCGGATCTCTTCAGGATGATGTCCACCTGCAGACGGAAGTCCTTCTCGGTGAGGTCCGACAGGATCCTGTAGTTACGCAGGATCGTCGAGAGAAGCACCTTCAGCTTGAGCATCGCGTATTTACGTCCCACACACGATCTGCAAGATCAGATGAACCAAAAATCATTAATCAGAGACCCCAAAAAACATCCACAAATCTGTAAAAAACAAAATGTTGCCTACCGCGGTCCAGCGCTGAATGGAATGAACGCGTAGTAATGCCTGTTCTGAGTTTTTTCGGGCAAGAAGTTGTCGGGATTGAAGACCAGAGGATTCGGGTAGTATTCGGGTAGTCGATGGATCTTGTAAGGTGGAATCACAACGGTGCTGCCTTCGGGTACCACGTAATCTCCGGAAGCTGCGAAGAGAGCAATTAACGTGTTGCCATTTCTGGGTCATCTGCTTCCGAAAAATGTCTCATCCACTCACCCAGCCTGACGTCCTCCTTGAGTTGTCGCGCGATTGCTGGTACCGGTGGGAACAGCCTGAGGGTCTCCATAATCACTCTCTCAAGGTACTTCATTTCCAAGGTATCTTGGAAGGTGCACTGACGGTCCGAACCCTTGAATATCTCATCGATTTCTTCATAGACACGAGCCTGCAGTGCAAATGAAAAAGGTTTACAACAGTGGAAACAAAAAATAAAAGAAGACTGGAGCTCCGCAAGCATGTGGAAAAAAGCATAAATTTCTTGTCAACCGTCAAACGCAATAGGGCAATATTGCTGGTCACTGCTGATGATTACCCGGAATTGTCTATATTTCATCGGTGTTTTTCGCAAAATGGGAGACGCGGCGAACGGAAAGAAGCTATTCTCAAGGATGTGCGCCACGTGTCACAACGCCGAGAAGGGGGGAAAGCACAAGGTTGGACCTAACCTCTACGGGGTTCTCGGCAGAACTTGCGGAAGTGAGTAACCTAGTTTTTCGTGAGACACACGAGTGCAAAATCGACGAACTCGCAAGCTATGCAATGTGATCTTCAGCGACCGATGGTTTCAACTACACGGAAGCCATGAAGAAGAAAGGCCTCAAGTGGACTGAGGAGTCGCTGAACGAGTATCTGGAGCAACCGAAGAAATCGGTACCCGGAACGAAAATGGTTTTCGCTGGTCTGAAGAAAGCCGATGAGCGCAAAGACATCATAGCCTATCTCGCGACCTTGAAGTGAAGGGGAAGAATCTTTATCTTGAAGAAAACACAAGTTGTCTTCGTCAACGTCGTCACTTTTCAGTCTGTTGCCCGTGCGGTGTAAACGCAGTACAAATACACTTTTTTTTTCACTGACCTGAACGTCCTGGTGAATTCCCAAAAGGCAGAGAACAAAACTGGATCCAGCAGCTGTGGTGTCGTGACCCTGAAAAATTATAGAAATATTGAGTATCACCGTGAACCTCAATGACGTCAGTTGTGATAGGATTCTGTCATCGTACCTCAAACATGATAGTGTCAACTTCTTCCTTGACCTCCTCGTCGGTCAGGTTGTTACCGTTTCTTGCCATCTCGAGCAAGAGATCGAGAAAAGCGAGACGCCTCTTTTCGCCTGAAAAAAGAGGATCGTCATCACATCACAATTCGATAAACAACATTATTTGTAACATCAGGAAACTCGCGAAAGTTTTGAAACACTCACCGACGTCATTTTCGTCGATCTCATCGAGATCGTCGCGCACATATTTCATTTTCGCTTCATCAGCTTTACTGTTGATGCCAGATTTCGATTTCGCCGTGTCCTTCGCTTTCTCCTCACGCTCCTGATAACTGAGGGACGCTTCTCCCTTCTCCACGTACTCCTGTTTCCTCGTGCGAATCACGCTACTCGTGAGACCATGAATAACGTCCAGAAGTTTGTCGTGTACCTTGCGGTCCTTTGTGAAATTGAACAAGGCGTCGATTCTCAAGCGCACGTCGTACTGTCGTCGATGAATGATGTCGCACATCCTGCAATCCAGGGAATAACGAGACAAACAATTTAGAATTACCTATTCCGTTTCCTTGTTTTCCATATCCGCAGTTCCAAATGTCCTTACTTCATGACAGCCATGGCGTAATCGAAGCCGGTCTTGTCCTTGCGTCCTCTGCAGCCCATCGCAGTTTCCAACAAAATGTCCACGGTCACGGCGGACAGGTAGTCGTGACAGTCGAATTCCTTGCCAACTTCCGAGCGCAGACGAACAACGAGGTCCCGGCTGTTCTCGTAGAAATAGGGCACGAAGGTCTTCAACACGTTCAGATGGAAGGTCGGAGCGATGATTTTCCTGTGGGTCCTCCATTTCTCGCCCGAGCTGATGAGCAGACCCTCACCGAGCCAGGGTGCGAAGTACCTGATTGCATATGTGCGATCAGCGAGTGAATCGAATGTCGCCAAGCAATTTAAGGGTTCAAAATTGTCTCTTCACGATACCTGTATTCTGGCGATTTGTCGATATGCACCGAGCTGCCCAGGATGATTTCAACGTCACGCGGATCCATGAGGAAGACGATGAGCTTCGATCCGAGGAAAGCACGGATTACGTTTCCGTAGCCCTCGTACTGAAGCAACTTGTACAGAGCGTCCTTCGGTTGGACACCGAGGGGGATGAGGGCGTTGCCGAAGAATGGCACAGGAGTTGGTCCTGACACACGTGAATTTTCAGTTACCATTTTTTTTCAATCCCCTTACAAAATGATACAGACTATCCGAGGGTGACGCCTACCTGGCAATTTGGAGCCCATCTTGACGATTCTCATATTCTGCATGTAATAATGTATGGCCACCAGTGTCGTGACTATGAACATCAGCGGATAAAAGAGTCCAAATGGCATGTAAGACGTTGATACAGGTACCACGTCCATGTTTTAGCTTGTTCTATTACACAGCGGAGGAAACGACAAACGAATTCGCTGCAACAACAGCGACGGCGACAACTTCTGTTCTTCCTCCCCTCGTCGTGGTACTTATCCCTTTCGGTATCCAGCCTTTTGCCCAATCTAATAAACCGACAAATTTGTCAATTACACCTTCGGTCCAAGTGCGAAACCGATACTCATATACGGAAGATTCGTGTTATTTAATTCCGCGAACCTGATCTCTCGAACGATCGCGATCGATGCGAAAGCCGCGGTGACAATGACGTTTTCACCGACTCTCCGAGTACTTTTATAAACGCCCCACGGGCTGACGGTAAATAAGTTCCATATTTCATTGTATTTATGCAACGACCTTGCGGCGCCCCAACGCGACGCTTTGCAATGCAAATCGCAAAGTAATTCAAATCAACTGCGAAAGAAAATATCGTAAACACAGCCAAATTATCGATAAATGCGTGAAATTGCCAATAAAAGATACTTCCACAGTCGACTATTCTTCAATACCTTTATGTGAATGACTCCCGAGGCTGTGTAAAACGCTTCGCCGTCATGTACGAAAGTGTCGAAGAAAAAGCGAAGCATACTTAATTTTCGGTGACACTTCGTCTACTCTTCCGACCGCGAGCCGGGTGCAATGTCCAAAATAGGCAAATGGCATTCGTGAATACCGCAAAAAATACGTACTGAGGACGTAAACCATTATCGAATGCTAACAGAATCGCAGTTGTTTTATACCTTTGCATTGACATGCAGAGCATTATACGAAGGAAACGTTTTCATGAATTGACGGCATTCGCAGTGCATGGGAAATTCCGCGGCGCATTGAGCGTCCCACAGAAAACTCAATAAAACACAATACTCGAAAATCATTACAATTATTTGGTCCCTCAATGGTGATTGGCAGCTTCTGCGCTGAATCAAACGGTATTACAGTCTGATCAAAGGGCTTATTCAATATGTTGCTATATCAAGGCACACGGGGAAAAATAATTTTGTGAAATTGAATTTTTTATGAGTAAGAAATGGGCTTTGTCAAATTAAGAAAAAATTCTTTCATTTAACTGCATTTTTTCAGTTACATCTGGATAGTACAAGAAAGATTTTCGGTAAATATTTCCAAAAAATGTCCAAAATATAAATCATAAAATTAAAAATGCCATAAAAAATCGTTATTATTTTAGAAATTGTTTTTTTCGTAATCGAATTGACCAACTATTACATTACAATTACATTTTGAAATGTAATTGTAGTTATTTGAATTCACTGACACTACAATTACATTTTGTAATGTAATTGCGTTTGCATTTACATTTCAATTACACTACAATTACATTACAAAATGTAATTGTAGTGTAATTGACCAACATTGGTTATAAAATGAAAATATTCTGGACGGTTGCGAACAAAAACGTACATCAATGTCAATTTAGTTATCTACGTATAAAGTCAGTTGATATGACATTGTTGTCGATGCACCTCAGCTCGCAGAACAGGATTGGCGGAGAATGAGCATCGTAATGACGAAAGTTAGCGATAAAAGAATTTCGGCGATAGACGTTGATATATATATATCATGGTCCGTGCACATGCGACGGTTCATTAATGATTTATAGTACCTACGTGCGAGAAATGACGCATATAAGAACGTCCGGTATAGTGCTCGGGGTCGAGACATTACGAAATTCCATCGAAAATTCGATGTGTCTGTTAATGGATCGTCTGGGAATAATTATATTACAGGCGTTAGTCGTTTTACTTCGGAGTTTCATTTATTTTCAAGAGCTCGAAGGGGTAGGAGCTGTGTGTAACGGGCAGTGCATCGTCAGCATATACCGGAAGCACGAGCGGCCGAACGGAAGTGACGTGGCGATTCGCGAGCACCCCCTGCGTGGAGCATGCCCCGGAAATCGACCCTCGTCCACCGACAACCCGGGAG
The DNA here is from genome assembly GCA_963932165.1 of Pimpla rufipes. Taxonomy (NCBI): domain Eukaryota; kingdom Metazoa; phylum Arthropoda; class Insecta; order Hymenoptera; family Ichneumonidae; genus Pimpla; species Pimpla rufipes. Next base: position 16,218,705 of record OZ010635.1, read on the forward strand.
GGAGCGACCGAAAGAGAAAAGGAATTAGACGACGGACCAACCGAGCGAATCCAATTTCACGAGGCAACGCAATTACGTGATAATACTTTATTGTATATTGCCAACATTATTGTAACCGGTGGTGTATTTTTTACGCTCGCGCGTGCGTAACTACCCTTCGATAATGACGATGGTAGACGATAAATAAGCCGAGCACGCGCTAGACCGTTCGCGACGTATTCCTCGTACGGCGGTATTAAATTATTCCGATAAGTTAAATAGACTCGAATCAATCTAGTCGACCTGTGCTGTGTTCTGTAAATCAAATTCCACGGAACATTCGAGACAGACAGACAAATGACAGTGTCGACCGACTCGAACTATTGCTAGAAACTGTTCGAATGAAAAAAATATATCAGCAATACAAAAATTGACGCGCCTTGGCAACAATTATTATCAATTTAAACAGCTTTTCGTCGTTAAAATCATATATAGTATTCTGCAGGCTTTATTTAAAAAACCATGTCGGAGATAGTTTTTCATTGGCACAGATTCCGATCCCGAGCTCGATCGTATAACTCTATTTCCGGCGACCCAATTAAGAAACCATGAATATATTAATCATACATTAATGGCGAGTACAATAAAGTAGCGGCCAACAGAAGTTTTCGACTCTACAAATCGATCAAGTGTAAGCAAATGTTTGTTGTCATGGTGTTTTGTACAAACTGACATCCGCTATTGAAATAAGGTGGCTGTTAAAAGAAGATTACGGCTTCGACTGAATAAGCAGGGACAAGGGTTAGAAACAGTAATTCATTTCACACATCATAGGCATAAATAGTAAAATGTATTTTTAAATATTTCATAGAAAAATTAGAAGTACAAAAAATAGTCTTGACGTAACGTAAGCGTGATTCGTCGTCGTAATAGATTAAGGCACTGGTATATACATTATACAATTTTTTTGATTGTTTCTCTTGCGCGCAACGTTTGAGCAACTTTGATTGGTCGAGTTCGACGCCAAATCGAACAGCTCATTATAATTTTTCAAATTTTTTCAATCATAAGTACTCGATGGAAACAGATCGATAAAGTCAAACGACTAATCGTTTGCAAATATTGTCATCTTCAACCCACTCATCGTCAACTTGTACATAGTAATTCTTAAGGCACTATGGAAAGTATCTAGCAGTTAAGTATAAACGATTTTCGTGTACAGTGGAGCCTCGCCTAACTTCCAGTCACCCATTTTACGTCGGTGGACGGATTTGCACTTCTTAACGTTTTTTTTTTTTTTTTCATAGCTTACATGTCAGTGCATTACGTAAGCTAGGTGAGTTTCCACTGTAACGCTCATTGGATTTAGTTTTCCAGGTTTCACTGCTCGACATGGAATGACCATATTGAACGGCAATGAGTTGCAATACAATCGACGCATAAATTTACAGACAGGTGATCGACGATTGCGCACCAATTGCATTTTTACATTTTTTTTCTTCGTCTCCACGTTCCTCGTAGACTCACTACTGAATGACACTCGTACCGAGTATATCATATAGTAATCTTAATATCTCTAAATTTACAAATAACTAATGAAGAGCGATCAGCCACGGACCGATTTTTTTGTTTTGTTTTTCTTAAAACAACGAGTTTTTCTCGTTGTTATGATAGGCGGCCCAACTCGAGTCTTGTGTGGCTCATCGTGACTGGCTCTTGATTATTCCGATTGGTATTATCTTTATTGTCGTGACATAATGACATTCCTGCTCGGCAATGCGGGCACGGTAATGGCAACGATTTTTTGTTAACTTTTTTCGTGTATTCCCGATGTCTCGTGAAAAACGAGTCGTCCATCGTCGGACGCAGTACTTTTGGCTGAGTAAGTACAGTCCTCATGCGGGCCAATCCTTCCGTCGTCGAGAAAATATTGTTTCTTAATTGAGATCATTATGCAAAATGCAGGCCCGCGTGTTTCACCGAATCTTCAAGGCTCGTACCGATCTGGAACAATAAGAAGAACACAAATAGTTAGTCGTGCTGCGATACCAAAATCCGTGGACATGTTTAAAAGTAAAATTGATGGACCGATTAACAACTTTATTCCGAAAGTCTTGGCTCAGCATTTTTCGAGCTCCGAGCAGATACACAAATCTCCTTGAATCAAAATAAATGCAGAAAAAAATTCCCTCATCCTTGTTAGCCTTTGTGAAATTGAAAAAAAAAAAAAAAAAAAAAATGGAGAACGGAGGGTGCGATATGTGGAACACACGGAAAGAAAAGCGGTATCCTATACGTTGTGTGACACACGGTACCGTAAAATTTCACGTGTTTCAAGAAAACCGTTAGCTCTTCCATCAAAATCCGTGAGAGGAGGGTGCTACATCCCGGGAAGATATTCACTTCCGTGTCGCAGAAGCCCTTTTTTCTCCCCAGGATCTCCGATGTATCCGTTCCCCTCAAGCCGAAGTATTATGAAGTTAGCGCAGCTTCTGCTGCCCGTCGAGCAGAATCTTTCCGGGGGAAGATACTTTTGAAGCGCGCGGGACCCTCATTTTCCACCCTCCTTTTGTGCCCACGGCATATAAAGTACGCCATAGCTCACGTGTGCATAGCCCTTCGACGTGTACACACGAAATCGTACCAGGATTTTGGGTACCTGGTGCGGTGAAAAATTAAATCCGACACGAGGAGAAAGGAAAGTGTATCCGAAATTTTGGCAACGAAAGTCTCGGAATTCTGGGGTCACCGAGAAAGCGCGAGGGTCGTGGGAATTCAACGGACGAGGGAATCGCGAAAATTGAACTTTCGTGAACGAATGAATAAATCAAGTTCTGGTCACACGAAGGCGCATATTACGTTACACGTAATTTTGTTACTTCTTATAAATAAATACTTGAGCTTTGCTTCGTGTATGTTCTTGCGCTTAAATGTTTTTGTTGTTGAAGGTAAATGTTATGTGCTTAAAGCAGTGTCTTGTGTGTTTTCTAAATTCAGGATAAGTTACACACGGCATGAATAAAAAATTGGTGTCTCTCAAATCATTACTTTACATTAATGATAGCATTAATCATTATCATATTTCAATTCAATTTATTAAATTCCTGAAGCTTCACAGTTGACGTTTCCCTGCGTTTAAATTGTTACGTTTTTTCCCATAGATCTTACGTGCTTAATATTGTGACGTTCGCATCGAAATTTAACCTAACCTAAGCACGTCGTGGATAAAAAATATCGTCATTTTATTCATAATCATATTTTTATTCAATTTTCGTTGATCCCCCGAACGCGATAAAAATATTGACCTTCTTTCTCCTTTGTCGCTACTCGATCGAGCGTCGTCGAGATCCTCTTTCGGGTCCTCGAGAACCTCGCGGTGACACCGCTCTTTTGATCTCCTCGCTCTCAGCAGCCACGGCACACCGAGCGGACACGATGAAAGAGTGGGACGACAGGCCGAAGATAAAAGCGCGCTCGACACTCGCAGAGTCGGCGAGGACGGTTTTTCCCTTTTTTCCTCTCGAGTGTGCACACGAAGTATCGTTATATCGTTCTCCCCCGTGAAAGTAGCGAGGAAGAGGCGAAGTGGAAGAAAAAGATGAGCCCCGACGGCCACGCCTCGGGTGAGCACACTCTTCATCCCGGCATCTCGAGTGTCACTTCCCGCAGGACCTCGAGTCCCATCATCGCGCACCAGAAAAGTGGGTGTCTTTGGATTTTCCATCTGGAAGTGCGCGGCGAGATACGAGAATTTATTATTCTCGTTATCGGCCGCAGCTTCGTGATTCCCGATACATTTCTTTTTCACTATCCTGCACGAGCGACCAGCAGGAAATGCACGTGCCACAGACGCAGGACACATTTTCTCGTGGCACTTCGCCTGTTCTCCATTCCAATCATGGTCCCCCAGACGTGTCCCTCGCACGCACCGCCAGATGTCCCGAGGAATTTAAGTGGGCCCGACGCGGTGAGCGCATTTCACTTTTTCGCCTTCCGCCTCGTGCCCGGAAAAATGAGAAAAAGTTCAACCGAGCGATTTGCATATTTTCCGTCGATTGTTTAGAGCAGCGGCGAAGAAATCCACGAGTCACCGCGAATGACGCGAATTAACAATGTAAATTGTATTGAAAATAGTCGTGTATTGTTTTCATGTTTCCGCGACATATAAGTAGTTCGTCATTTTTCCCTGAACGGGCTGATGCGCAATCGGCCGATGTGTGTGTTGGCATATTTTTGTTGTCTCATCACGCGGAGAGCGCTTTTTGTAGGAAGTCGCGCGAACGCTGTCCCACGCCACCGCGAGCGACGCGAGGGAGAAAGAGATCGCGCCAAGGGTCCCCCGCTCGCGGTTTCGCTGCGCTTCTCTTTCTCCGCGCTCGCGACGCTCCGAGACCGAGACCGGCAGCGACGCAAGTAATTCACGACAATTATAAAGTGAGGTCATCCACGAAGTTTACGAGATGCGTCGTCGCGGCAAATTAATTTAATAAATTCCTTCCTTGGCTGCCGCGCGCGCGCGGTCACGTAAATACGCGCAGTGTGTCGTACGTATATATATATATAACGAGCACGCTACTCGGGCGCGCGCGAGATCGACTTAAGTGAATGCAACTTCGGCCTGAGAACCGAGCAATAAATTTATTCTTCACGTAAAATACTTCACCGTGCACACGTTCGATTTTCGTGTGATTGAACGTTCAACGTGTTAGAAAAAAAAAAGACGTGCGTCAAGGCAAATGACTCATCCGTCTGAAATCGATTGATTCAATTTCGATTCGTCCCACGGTTTTCATAGACAATCGGAGCGAGAAGCCAGCGGTCATTTCCGGAATAGGATTTTGTCGAGTATCGAGTCCTAACCAGTCCCAACCGAACCATCATTGACATCAGCGGCAGCGCCCGTTGGACAGACTTGGCAAACATTTTTTTTCTCCAAGTTCGGACCGCGACGCGACGAAAAGTTTCACACGACGAGAGCTACGTCGAGCGATAGTCCAAACGCGCGCACAGTAGCCGAGAGTCGCCTACATTTTTTTTTCTCTTTTTTATTCACCGAGAGCCGGAGGAACAAAAGAATCGAGGCGTCGATTATGCTGGCGGAGCCCGCATGTCGTGTAACCGACGCCGTTTTATTCCTGCCTCAGGAGAGTTTTGCGTCGGTAAAACGTGCACGCGCCACTGTATCTTATCAATATACATTACCAGCATGATATTTCGTCTTTCTGCGCTGCCGCGCGTTTCAGGAAAACATCAACGACGACGGATATACATATATATATATATTTATTTTTTAGCGGGAGAATTAAAGAAATACGGCTGGAAGGCCAGTGCGTTTAACTGGATTATGAGTTCAGGGTATTCGAGGAGATACATTTTACATGAGACACGAGATGTCCTCGGATTCAGGTACACTGAGAAAAAAAATTGGTTGAGCCAACTAAACGAGGGTTTGCGGGCCGCGAAGTAAATATTTCGTACCGTGAACGAAATAATAGATATTGTGAATTAAGAAAAATTTGATTTCAACTAGGCGTTGGTTCGTTCAACCAAATATACAGTCCAATTCACCATATATTTACTTCGCGGCCCGCAAACCCTCGTTTAGTTGGCTCAACCAATTTTTTTTCTCAGTGTATGAATTTCAGGCTGATGAATTGTACGGGCAACAAAATTGCGCGCAAGGTGACAAAAAAATGCTCGTCCCTCGAATCGCGGGTAGACGTCGAAGAGTCAATGAAATCCGACGGAGGTTTAAATCGAGGGACGACGCGGAGAGACCGACCGGGCGGAGAGTCGGTCGGTCTCTCCGTCTGTGTGGCGCTCGCCGCGTCGGAACATATGGTAAGCACCGCGCGCCGCTCCAAGACCACTCCGAGCTGCTCTCCGACTTCTCGATCGCATTTTGCCGCCCATATGGCACGAACGCCTCTGTCGCGCGACTCCGCGCACGCTGTTTCGTTATTTCGTTCGCCCGAACGCCGATATTATATCAACGTATGGCACGTACGACGTCGCGTTTCTGGCGAAAGCCAAGTTTAGCCGTTTAGCGCGGCTTGCAAACGGCGCGGAACGGTCGCCGGGGGCCACGTGGATTTCACGTTGCCTCATGTATTTTCAAAACCCTCGGCAATGTAGCGACGCAGTAATAATCAAGCAATATTTTAAAAAATATATATTGACAATTCGTTATTTATACGTTAAACTGATTCTTAATGATAATTATAGTTAAATGAATCATTATGTTTATTACTCATTGTTTCTTATTATCATTACGCATTGTTTCAGGTGATTGAAGTGAAAAAATATAATGACGATAATTTATACTTTAAATTGATATTTTAATGAAAATGATTTTGATTGAAATGTCGTTTGTCATTATTACTAATGATTAAAGTTGCAAATCTCGTGTTGGCCGTTTTTACATTTACTTGTGCATTTGTGATTATTATTGGCACTACTGCTGAGCCTGAAAAAAAAAATGTTCCTCGCGAATCGCAGCGAGGGCATTTGGTGCGCGGTACGCGCGGTATTTGCCGAGGGGAAGTTTTTGAACCGCGGGACGGAAGAGCCGAATAATAGACGGAGGGAGGAGGTAAACACATAAGACGAAGGGAAAGAAGGAGGAGGAGGAGGAGGAGGAGAAAAAGACGAAACCACACGATTCGGGGGGGCCGGAACCGGGCGACCAGCCGAGAGACATCTCGACGCGGGTTTCCGGTCACACACAGAAGGAGAGGCGAACTCTCGCTCCTGCGTTTTGGACTCGTCGCGAGACGAGAGACGGTGTACAGAGCCCTTCCGTTCGTGGGTGCGGGAGTTCGGGGCTAACGTAAAGAATAGGCATATAAAACATTATAAAAGGCGCGGAGGACTATAAAGGACTTTTGATATCGAGAGAGAAATATCGGATGCTGGTTTCCCTCTCCCGGCTCGCGGAAATTTCCATAAAGGCAAAAACTAAAAAAAAAATTACATTTCGTCGTTTCACGAGAGGTCGGGCTAAAGCGAAGAATAATGGGCATAAAACGTTATGAAAGTTAAATTTATTACTCACGTTGTGGATATTAAATTTTTACGTGCCAACAAAAAGTTCTTACGACCCGTTAGAAACCTCTGACTTAAAATCTCTTTAATTTCTCTTTAAAATTGCCGTAAAAAAAAACACGAATAATTCTCCGTCCGTGCCTATTATCAAGGATGAATATTTAGAGGGCAGAAAAAAAGAATGCAAGATCGAGGAATCGTGAAGACGCAGTAGCAGCTTGCGAACGAGAGACTCATGACGCGCGCGCCTCTCGTGCTGACCAGCGAGAGTGACGCAAAGTGGTTTTAGGCTTCAGCGAAAAGTTTATTTTAGACACGGGAGAGCAGAAGTAGCAGCCAGCAGCGTGACCGGCACCACGTGTGAGCCGCTCCGGGTGCGACACACACAGGATCCGTTCGCTCGCGAGGAACACGAGTTTTCACTTGGGCGGCTTCTTCCCTCGGGGTCGTCACGTGCGCGAGAACAGAACGCCTCGTGACGACGACGACGAGGACAGTCCGGGTGTCGTGAGGAAAGACGGGTACGGACCTTCGGCGTGTACAGCGTGAATACACCGTGAAACCTGCACGCTAAAGTTCGTAGGTATCTCATAAATGAGGGTAAGCGGGTGGACAAGTTAACTTCTTTTTTTTTTCTTTCTTTTAAAAGTATTTCGTAACACGTGAGTCGCCTCGGAATGAGGCCAATTGAGCACGTGGTGCTTTGACGCAGTCGAAAAATCGTTGCTCAACATTTAGGAACAAACCATGAAACCCCTGGTGGAAAATCTGTGGCATTTGCGGCTCTAGTCAGGCCCTGGTCAGGCCCTGACCAGGGCGCGTTGGTCCAGTCAGAGCCTGGACAGAGCCCGACTTGGACCATATGTAACGTACGCCACAGATTTTCTACCAGGAATGACATGTCCGGAGTCTGAAGTCCCAAACTCGTCGAACGTCAAAGAGCTCGAAAAATGTTCCTACCGAAAATAAGACAAAGACATAGAGTGAACTTTCAACCCTGCGTTCAAGTTCACCGCTTATCGTCCCCGCCTGTCTGGTCCCTTTACTTAGCATCACAGTGGCCAGCGGGAACGAAGTTCGCACAACGACAATGAGAAGCACCGAGACGACGCGAGTGCAACAAGAACGACGAGGAAAGAAGGGGCGAGTTTTTCGAGTCTGCGATTATTTTTTCTGTGCGTGGCTTCTTTCTAAAGTGAGTTACCCCCTCTCTCTCTCTCGTCTCGTTCGTCGTGCTTCTCGCTCTCGGCATCCGCCGGTGAACCAGACGTCGTCGGTTGGTCCCCGCAAGGGCAGCGCCAGGTTCCTTCGCACACTGTGCGTAATTTTTTTTTTTTTTTTTTTTCTTTCGAACGGCTGAGCGCGCCTGGTTCGAACAACGAGAACGACGACGCGGGGAGACAGCGCGAGAGAAGAGAAGAGGTCAACGAGAAGAATGAGGACGGGAGTCTGCTCGAGGCGTCGCGACGGTGACTCCGCTCGCGTCCATAGCCAAACCTATGGATATATATTTTACCATACACACCGCACACACGTTACGCGCCGCTCGGGGTGCGCGAGTCGCTCTGATGCTTACCGGTTTTCGCTCGAGACGAGCGCAGCCCGCGAACTCGTCGCCGTCGGCGACGAGAAACCCAACGGGGAACGGGATCATACGTGGGCCAACCGTTGGGAATGCTGCTGGGTGTTGTGACGTCGCTGCTCCTGTTCGCACCAGCTGAACAGGTCCACGAACTCCCCGGAATCCGTGATCTCCTGCTTGTAGTAAAGGGCGCCGGAGTACGCGGCGTCCGGACTCGCCGCGTAGATCGTTCCGCCCTCCTCGCTGTCGCCGGCCCCGCTGTACGGCGAGAGAATGCGCGGCTCCAGGTTCTCCTCGTTCTGCGCGTAGTACTCGGAGGGCGGCGAGGCCACGGAGTTCGGCGAGAGGCGGGAAAACGCCTGGCTCGCCAGGGCCGAGCGGACCTGGACGGCTCGCGGCTCGAGATTCTCCTCGTCGCCCGTCGACGGGGCGTAATAGTCGCGGGGCGAACTCATCGTGGTGGACACTGGATTTGGCGACAATCTGCAAGATGAAAATTAATTAAAAAATTAATATATATTTATTTAAAAAATGAATATACATTTATTTAAAAAATTAGTATATACTTATTTAAAAAATTAATATACATTTATTTAAAAAATTAATATATACTTATTTAAAAAATTAATATACATTTATTTAAAAAATTAATATATACTTATTTAAAAAATTAATATACATTTATTTAAAAAGTTACTATATACTTATTTTAAAAAATAATATACAACGTTTAAACAAGTAAATAAAAAATTGATCCGAAGTAAAAAATATGGATAAAATTTGAAAAGAATTGATAAAAAAGTGATGACCGAATTTTTTTTATTGTTTGTAGTTTCGTAAAAGATTCTCGAGATATTTTGTTATACGATGAATCTGGTCTCGAGAATGTAGTGATACAGAGCGTCGCGAAAATGCATGTAAAAGACGCGACGGAGAGAGGAACACGTGGTCGAACGGGTACAGAGGTACCCGGCGCGCGAATACTCGAAACGCGAGTACGTTTCGTACATAAATCACGCTACGCATTATGCCGAGAGGACAGGGAGAGCGAGGAATTAATGGCTCGACAAAATATGGTTGTACGCGTCGCGTAGTTCGCTACCACTCGAACCGTAACCCAGGGGGCTCTCCCCCCTTTTCCTTCCTCCCCGTCACCGCCTTCAGGGCGCCATTTATATACATGCGAAGATTATTCGCGACTCGGTAACTGCTGAATAAATGGATTAAAAGCCCGCGAACGACGAATGTGCGCGCGGCAACGAAGTATATATTCACCTCGTGGCGAGAGTCCTTGATTTTCCGACGGCCTCGTCCTCGTCGTCGTCGTGAAGACCCTCGACCTCGTCCTCGTCGCCGTTTCCGTCGTCCTCGAGGACGAGCCGCTCGCCCGAACCGTTGTGACTCGAGGAGACGATGCTGCTCGTGGGTGACGGGACGCTGTGACCGAGTCCGGCGCTCGGGTCGTACTCGAGACCATCGGCCTCCGCCAATAATCGCTGGAGACCCCTGATGTACTCGACCGCCATTCGCAGCGTCTCGACCTTCGAGAGCTTCTTCCCTCGGTCCCCGTAACCCGCCGCTATGTGACTCGGTATGTGCTGTCTGAGCACCGCGTAACCGTTGTTCACCTGCTTCACGCGATTTCGCTCGCGCGCGTTACGTCTGGCAACGGCCACGGGCGGTGGTTGGCCGTTTTTCCCGTGCTTCTTGAGCCTCGAGGGGTCGTAGGGCGGCAGGACGCTCGTCGCGTTGCTCGCGTGGCTCCCGGTGCCGGCGTTCAGACTCTTCGGTGCGACCACCACGTGCGACTGATTGCCCAAAATATTTCTCTCGTTGTCCTGCAGCGTCCGCAGCAGCATCAGTTGCTCCTGGTCGCTTCCGTTGATCTGCACCCGATTGCAGAAAACCGTCACGCCCATCGTCGTCATTTTCCAGCCGTTTATCCGCGTCACGGGAACGGCTCGCGCGGCTTTGTATCGAAAAATGTGTCTATATACGGACGACGTTAGATCGGCGTCTTGTGTGTGCGGTTTGCCTGTAGCGAGCTGCACACTCGTTCGACTCTCGGTCGGCTCATCGACTCTAATGCCGCTCGAGGACGAATCTAATTGATGCTCCCCGCGCTCCCTGCGTCGTAAATAAAACGCGACGGGCTCGACGAAGACGCCTGGCGCGCGCGCGCGTACGGATGGCAAAAGTTGTCGTGCCGATCCGTCTGTCGCTCGGTCGGGGATCAATGAGAACTAATCTCGCGAAATCTCTCGGATCGCCGGAAGAGTTTTCGACGATTAAATCGTCGATCGTTAATCCGGCATCAGTTGATCCGCATTAATCGCTGCGGGATGCTAATTTTTTCGACGTCTTTTCGCGACGATCTTTTCGTTTACCACGTTCGACGAGGAAATTTTTTGTCTCTCGCTCTCCTTTCTCTCTCTCTCGCTCCACCGGAGCCCGGCGTCTCGTGCGATCCGTCGTCGCGCTCGCGGTGGACACCAATTGTCCGTCGTGTCCCCGTTGGCGCCGTTAACACTTCCAGCGGCGAGCACCGCTTAAGTAAAGCATGAGGTCACCGTCTATTCCAACGGTCGTCGACTCTTTGGGCAGGCGGATCGCGCCAAGGCCGCGTGTTTCTTCCTCGCTCCAGAGATTCCCACGTTTCCGGAGACTCGCCGGAAAAATCCTCCCGTCTTACTTTATATTTAGCACTGATACAATAACCACAGCTCAAATAAAAAAAAAGAATGAAAAATCACTCGTTCGTCACTGATCACCAAACTGTCGGAAACTTCGCGCGAGCACGAAACGAAAAAAGAAAAAAACCAGAATCGTCGAGTCCAACCCGGCGCGAACTGGTGATTGTCGGATCGATCACGCGATCTGTCCCACGGATCCTATCAACGAGACTCCGGGTACAAACAAATATATCACCACTTGTGTGTCTCCCAATCAACTTTGCAATCTTCGGTGCTATCAGCACTTCGAAAACGATACGTCACTGGTGAACCGAAGAAATAAAAGAAAACAAAATAAAAATACGCCACTGAGAATAACGTTCGGTGTCGGTTTCACTGGTAGAAAAATCGTACTGGGAAATTAAACGCCGCGTGCAACGCGCCGCATGGCGTCCGCATTCGGAATGAGCCGGGTACTACGGGCATTCGATAGGATATGCCGCTTGGTTCTCGTGTTGTGCTTAGGGCACACGGATGTCGGGCGCTGCTGCTGCTGCTGCTGCGGGTTTCGCCATGGAACACACAGCGAGCGAGTGGAGTGCGCGCGCGTTATGCCATGGAAGTGTAGCGGCGGCACGGCAACCGGCAGCCCGAATGCACTTAGGGGAGGAAGCCCTACGGTCGTGTCCTCCGTGTGCTATACGAGCCGGTAGCGGTGCCCGCGACGACGTGGAACCGAGACGAGCGGGAGACGCGCACACACCATGAGCGGGGGCACCATGAACGCGGGCGCGACGAGGACGAAAAACGAGGCTGCCGCGCGCGCGGCGCGCGGATACGTCGTGGTGGGGGATTTTGAGCACGCGCCGCGTCGCTCGTTCGCCAGCCCCCTCGGTGTGCGCCCCACGGCGGTCGCCCTTACACACAGCCCCCCGGAATTACGGACAAGGTGGTGGTGGTGACGGTGATGGTGGTGGTGGTGGTGATGGTGATGGTGGTGTGGGTCAACGGAGCGCGAGCCATATGGCGGTAGGGGAAACAAGCGCGAGCGCTCTCGCTTTTTCTTATGGTGTGAGTGCAATACGTGCGGCTCTTTCGTGTGTGTGTGTGTGTGTATGTTGGATAGTCTGTTGCGTTCGAGCAACAGACGAAAATACGTGTGCGATTCGGTGACGCGCGACATGTTGCTTTCTGCAACATTGGAAACGATGCACGTGGGCTGGGATTGTAGTGAGAGTAATGCAATTTGATAGTTGGGTCAATATGCAGTTTGGGCGCGAGGGAAGAGTATTTTTATTTTCACGTCAGGCCTGAGTGGGCGAACGGTTGGAGGATGATTGAAAAAATTGGCGTTGAACGTGTACATTTTTTACAGGTCGGTACATATGTTGTGTAAATGGATCGAGGACGGATATTTCGGTGGTAGCGATGAGCGAAAAATAGTGTTCGATTTGAGGTGATTGGAGTGGATGAAATTAATGTTTTGTTTGGTTCCATAAATCAATCAGCCGATGTTGGATTTACCACTTGTAACAGCAGTTTTAGTAGAACCAGGAAATTGATGGAACGTTGGGACTTTAGTTCACTTGGGTTGCAATAATGGTGATAGTTGAATTAACAAATTGATGGAACGTTATGATTTTAATGACCTCGAGTTACGAAAATCGTGACACATGAACTAACAAATTGTTGGAACTTTATGATTTTAATGAACTTGACGTACAATAATGGTAACAGATGAACTAACAAAATGATTTCGACCAACTCAAGTGACAATAATGTTGGCAACAGACCGGACGGTTTTCACGTGCACGCGGAGAACATTTCACGTGTTTGTTTTGGAAAACCTCGCGCGTCGTTATTTTTATTTGATCAGACAGAGCGCCCGACTGCCGGGGGTTTTGTTTGCCACCGAAACTTTGGGAATTATCGCACGTGACAGAATGATTTAACGACGGTAACGGGGGACGAGATGCGCCGCGTTTGTCCTCGCGCACATTGTGCACGCGCGAGGATTGTATTATATGCGTTTCGGTGGGGAACGAAAGTGCAGCGGGCCACCGGAGGCTGCGCCGCGCGGACGGGGCGAGAAATTCGGAACGGTGAATGTTCGCCGCATACTTGTTGAATGCTGCCAGCGACGAGAGAGGAATCTCGCTTTTAATCCTTGACGACGCGATCGCCTCGCTCCACGCGAGAGGAAGAGAGAGATAGAAGATACAGACAGCCCTCTATTTATTCACCCGGTACAACGACTACCAGGCGAGCATCCCTCGTTGCACCAGTGTGGTAAAGTACCGCGCGGTACTTTACCGAACGTATCGCGCCCGTACTGAGCGAAGCGCTATATACGGGATATCGCATTATGATCTGCGGGCCCTCGAAAAGCGTCGATCGAAGATTAGGCCGCGATCAACCGGCGGATAACGGCGAATAAATGCGTTTCGTGATTTGCATTTTCGGTACATGGATCGCCGGCCGCTCTATCTCTCTCACCCTCTCTCTTTCGCTCTGCTCTCTTTCAGTCCTGGTCGCCTGCGACTCCGTCTCACGTACCGTGGATCATTCGCCGCTCTCGGTGCGGGCTCGGTAACCCGCGGGTACCTGAACCCACGATAATTTTCTCCGGGTTCACGAATACAACGCCCTAATTATACGCGCATGAATAAATAAATGATCATGTAAATTCAGGTGGAGTTTAAAAAATCTTGCGCCAAGATAAGAATTTGAATAAAATTCCATCTTGTGCATGCGAATACGTACTAAAATTGTAGCTTGAACTTTGTCATTGATTTGCCTGATAACAAATTTATTTTAATTAATTAATCAAATTTGTTTACAGAAGGAAAAAAGTCTGAAACGTAACTGACGCTCAGGCTAAGCCGTCAGTGATTTTTCAGACACTGTTAATAATAATGTCAAATTAAGACTTGCAGGCAAAGCAAATAACCTCGACCGGCTGCTATAAATTCCGTGACAAAATACACGCAACATATTTCTTCGTAATTGTCCATCCTACAATATTTTCGATGCTACCAATTTCTTCTCCCGTCTATATTTTTCTCCCTCGGTTTCTTATTCCCCGAGATGAATTGCCACCCGATTACGGAACATATGCGGGGGAATCTTCGATCGATCGGGTTCCAATATTTCGTTCCTCCCACCGGATCGCGACATCCGGATCATCCCGCGCGATTTTCCTTTGCCCGATATGCGCCAATGTCTTACCCGTGTCTCATGACCGAGCGTGCACGTTGCGCGTCGCGATCAGAGGCGGACGGCGGAATTTCGTTTCGCCACGGAAGTTTCGTGTTTCTGGGCGGGGTAAAAGCGCGCGCGCGCGTTCAGCGTCTCGAGAAAAGACCGACGAGACGAGCTCGGCGCACGCACTCAGCTCATTTTTCTCCTCGGTAATATATGTCTCATTCTCTCTCTGGCTCTCCCTCTGCTCGCGCTCGTCCTCACAATATCGGCTACCAGGGGACTCTTTACCAGTTGCAAAACTGCGAGCGCCCCGCGGGCATCCTCGTTAATGGACCACACAGGGTGGGCGTGGTGGTTCACGCAGCATTCTTCCTGTCAATTTTGAGGAAAAAAAAAAGAAGAGAAACATCGATTTCACACCAACGCTCGTATAATGAGGACCATCAGTCTCGACTCTTTCCCCGCTGGATTCTTCCCGTTGACTGCGACGAACACGATGTTCACAGGAAGGTTCACAAATTTCGGCAGCGCCTCCCCTCGTTCTTTTGTTTCGTCTCCTTCCGCGCGGAAACAGGAATAGAAATAAAAAGTACCGAATAAACATCGATTTCACGCCAATGCTTCAATAATGAGGACCATTCCCCATATGGAAATAAAGTATATGCAAAATATATAAAAGATGTATTCTAGATATAGAAGATATATTTTGTCCGAAAACTTCTATATGTCGGATATATTTTAGGATATATACGAAATATACGCGAGCGAAAAATATATCTGTGATATATCCAAAATATATTCAAAATGTATTTTTATTGTATTATCGTCCGAAAAGTTCTATATGTCAGATATATTTTCGTGTATATTTCTTTTCTGTGGGGGTCGACTCGTTGCCTGGACTCTTCTCGTTGACTGGCGAATACGATATTCACACGACGGTTCACAAATTTCAACAGCACCTCGAATCCCCTCCCCCTCTCTCCCTCCTCCCCTCATTCTTTTGTTTCTCCTCTCCTGCAAGGAAACAGAAGTAGAAAAGGTAAAATAAAAAAATACCAAAGAGAAGGACCTCATGAATTCGTAGGCGAGAGCGGATATTATAAAAACCGCACCGCCTAGATCCTCGTGCGATGCGAGAGGAACCAGCGTGTATTATAGTGGCAGCGAGCGACGTGAACACAACCGCGAGGCGAGAATCGATTATCTCGGCAGCGACGCGTTCAGCAACTGGTTGAGGAGAGGCGAGAAAATTTATTCACCCGCTCGATAAATGTGATACGAAGCCCGGAGACTCTTCTCCCTTTTTTTCTTCTTTTTTTTAATTAGATCACGAGCGGCGAGATTCGTAGGTACAATAGGTGAATGCCGTAACGGGGACATAAATCAGAGCGATGTGGAGCTTCACCCTATGCACCGGGGACCGCGATTAACATTCGGGAAACCGTATACACTGCACAGGTATATAAGGAGGTTCGGTAAAGTGCAGGATGGCTGTGTGCGGTGTCGTATGCAGAGGGCCCTGTGGATGTATCTGGGTGGTAGGGGATGTCGGGGCGAAATGGGGTACCTGAGTGAAAAACGGGTTTATCCCGACACCCAAATTGTATAATTCCTACTTTACGTCCAAAAACTCGATTTTTATGATCGATTTTGAGTGTAGGTGAAGAAGGATCAGGGTAAAATGTGGTACCCAAATTTCAGCTACGTGGTCTGATACACCGGATGCTATATTGAAAATCATGAACACAGTTTATTTACATCTCTCGCTAAAGTGAGACATAGGGCTTCAATTATCCGCAATTACACAAAAATCGAATAATAGTTTCAAGTACGAAGTTTGTAAATTTTATGCTTTTGAGTACATTAAATTTAGTCTGTTTTTTTTTAGTGTAGAATTATTGACTTCACTTGCGTTCATTGGACGCCTGAAATGTGATTTTTGAAAGGGCTTCGCAAGGCGTAGTAATAGCGCTATGATTGCCACGAAAAATGAAGTGATTTGACAGACAAATAAATTCACTTGGGGTACCTCGTATTACCCCGAATTTTTATGGGCACCCGAAAAAAGTACCTCGTTTTACCCCGGATTTTTATGGGCACCCGAAAAAAATATCTCGTTTTGCCCCGGTGTCCTCCGTATAATACACATAGGCTCGGTAAAGTGTAGGATGGTTGTGCGGTGTCGTATACAGAGGGCGCTGTGAATATACTGGGTGGTATATTCGCGGCACGAACGAGTAACGCGAGGGGTGTCGCTCGCGTTATTCCCGTGCATCCATCTCGTCCGGTGTGTTTTGTAAGAGGAGAAACCTTCATGGTTTATGCCGTGCGCATTCGTGACGCGCGCGGCCAGACCCAGTTTTATACCTAAGCCGAAATTCAGGACGCGCTAAGCCGGCCCACGTATAAAGTGGGGCTCGAGCGAATTTATAATACAAAATATATATGGAGTGGGCTCGAGGGGGTTGGATCGTCGCTCGCTCCTCGTCCTATGTGCACGGTGCAGCGCGCGCTGTTCGTACGCGAACGAGCGAACCCTCCGCGGCGCGGGGCTTAATCTCCGGTCCCAACCGGACCCCGGATGCGCCTTACGCGTCCCGTGTGGTTCCCGAGGGAGCCGACACCAACGGCGCATTTTTTCAGGATTAAATTTCGGCTTCGACCGGGCACGAACGGAAAATCTCGCCGAGGTTCGTCACGATTTTTCCTGTTAAACTTTTCGGTGACGGAAGTGACGCCTTCCGAGATTCGAGAAACGATATAGTGAGGAAGAAAGTGTTTCTTTTTTAATACGACACATTTTAAGGCACGATTGGGGAGAAACGAAAGTTACGAAAAAGAAAACATCTGACGGAAAATCTCGCTGGGGTACTGCTCGATAATTCTTTTCAATTTTTTGGTGACGGAAGTGACGCTTTCCGAGATTCTGGAAACGGCTGCGAGGAAAAAAGTCTTCTTTTTCCAATACGACACATTTTTGAGGCCCAATTGAGGAGAAACCGGAGTTGTGACAAAAAGTCTTGATGGAAAGTCAACGTGACTTCGTTTGTTTTTTTGCTTTTAGCCGGTGCATACTTGACGCAGTCACCTAGTTAATTTTTTTCGGGTTTAGATTTTTTTTTGCGCGAAAGAGGGAGAAAAGGAAAGTGACACGTAAACGAATGTGCGAGTAATGGATGCCAGTCGAGCGGTGTTAGGAAAAAAAGGCGTTGCGGGTGTAGAGGGATGCAACACGTGTGATGTTGACGAAGTTTTCATAAATCACGACGCACACCGCGCTCTCTCAGCGCGAGACCGTTAATATCTCATCCTAACCAATGCCACGTGCTAACCATCCGCGCCGGAACCGCGTCAAATGTTAGTCATACGGTCTTGACGCAAAATTTTTTTTTCTCATGACTCTCGGATGGCCCCCGAGGGACCAATAGTGCTATCATCTGGACACGGCGACCCACAATAGTCCCACAATAATATCCTTCGCGTTAAAGTAAACCACGAGACGTTAGCCCCAACGGACTCCGATCACTTAAGAAAATGCCCGAAACGGGGAGAAGATAATTAATATTTCCTCGTCTTAACGATCTTTCCGCCATCATTACTACTTGTAGGACATTTCATTAATCTCGAACTTCCTGTCCGTCATATACGATGATCGATATTGTTTGTATAGACTGAGAACGGTAATTTGTCGTTAAGTCATTTTTTATTTTTAGTATTAAATAGAAAATAATTATAATCATAGAATATAATTTGAAGTACATGTTTTTAACTCACAAACATCGAAAAGTTTTGGACCCAAAAGGTGTTCGTTAAAAATATTCCAAAGCAGCATCAACAGCTCCATAACCCAAAATTTCGATGCACAACCAAAACAATAAAAAAATGAAAATGAGACAGAATGCTATTTATATCCCAGAAATCATAAAACAGAATTTGAAATATATTTTATCAACCTACAAACGACAAAAAGTTCCATGCGCTCTGCATTCATTTTCGTCCCCACTTCTGCCCCTTGGAGTCACTAAAAAAAAGATGGTGATGCAACATATCATCAGTAGCCCCATAGTCCAAAATTTCGATGCACAACAAAATTGCCCCTCCCTCCCACAGCCGCACGTGCATCAAAGTTCCAGTCGAATTACCGAGCCCATTCCGTCATTCATTAATCCATACGACTGGCGCGAATCCTTCGGGGAAAAAAGGAGTCACGAGCAATCACGTGCAACGCGGTGCCACCCGTGGGAGTCCGAAGGCATAATAATAAAAGCGTTAATCGGCCGATACGAAAGTGCGCGCGGGGCGAGTGTATACACAATACGTTAGCTACCTGAACCAAGCCACATATACGCGCATATTATAACATATACAGTGGCGGGTCCGGTGTTGCGAGGGCCGTCGAAGGGTGACGAGGAGAACGCGCGTCGAAGGGCGATAGGAGAAAAACCTGTGGGGTTATATCGCGCGCGAGGGGTGACGAGGGAATGGGGGGAACCCATGGAGCGAAACGTGGTGAGAGAGAGAGAGAGAGAGAGAGAGACAGAGCGGTGGAGGGAAAGGCGCGCGCGCTCACGGAGGGGGAGGGGGTGGGTCGGTGCGGGCCCTTTGTCAGGGCGCGTGCCCGTGCACGTGTGCACGACCAATGCCTACGCACGGCTGTTGCTCCGCGCACCATGCTCGCAATATGCGTCTTTCTCTCTCTCGCTCTCTCTCTCTCTCTCCGTCCCACTGGTTGAGCACCATAGGGAACCCGGAGACTGAGTAGGAAAAAGGGACCGAGACAGAGAAAGTGTAGGACTATGAAGGCCCCGTACAGTGTATGGCACCCTGGGCCATACACCGAGCCGGTATAGCGATGAACATAACGTAGGACGTAGGACGTAGGTGCTCTCCATTCAATTTCCTAAAGGACCTAAAGGTAATTCTAGCCCCCCCCATCCCTTCCCCCTCCCTTCTCCCCCTCGATGACTGATTCTCTGTCGCCGTCTTCTCGGTACACTCGAATGTACTGACGAGAGGGAAAAAGAGAGATGGGACGAGGTGATGTGAAGTGGAGCGAGAGAGACGCACGTGCAGAATTATATAATTATATGTATTTTCGTCTCGCTCCATTGTGTTACTTTTTTTTCCTTGGGGAGCCGAAATCAACCCTCGGGGGTGGCCCGAAATTCGTACGGAATATTATAGACGACTCGGCTTAGCGTGTGTGTGTACGTACGTTAAGCTGGATCGTGTGTACGTGCAGGGTAAGTGTACGGTACCCGTACTGGTTCTCTTTTACACTGGGCTGCACTGTGTAGTCACTGTGACACGTTCCCGCACTCGGCTCCGTTGCGTGACGATACGAGACTCTGGTTCCACCCTGCTAACGATACGAATTTCGATACCGTTCTGTATAACTGTGTATATAGGAGTTCCTATGTATCCGTGCTTCATAGAAAAAGAGTAGAGAGAAATTTCGCCTGTGTGAACCTCCATTGTTGCCACTCTCGGTGCGTGTGGATATTAAGTGGGCCATAGGTGCAACTTTACGCGCGTTATCTCGATATCTGCGAGCGATTGAGTCGAACACCGGAAGCTCTGGGGATTTTGTTGGGGGAGGAGATAATTGTCCTGCGGCTATTCTATACAAAAATTATTGTTATTTAAAGCAGCGAATGTGCTGAATAAATAAATAAATTCTGGACGCTGAGATTTAGTGATTTGAAATAATTTCGAATCTCGATATTTGTGATATTTTTGCAGGTTCAGTATCCGAAATTTCGTAGGAGTTTACAGTGCGACAGATACGAGTCTGACGAATAAATAAACTTCTGGCGTCGGGGTCGAATGGGTGCAAAAATCTCGAGTCGATCTACTATATTTCAATAATTGAATTCTTCGTTATCTCGATATTTGCGAGTAATCGGGCGAAACCGGAAGTCACGTGATTCCACAGGGGGAGGAAATAACTCTCGAAGCCGCTTCGTCTAAAAATTCTCGTGATTTCACAGCGCGGCGAGTATGAGTGACGAATAAATAAATTCCTGGCGCCGGGTCGGATGTTATACGCTCTAAGGTCCTCGAATTTTTTTGTCCCGCTATCGCATCACGACTCAGGCTTCCACTTGTGCGGCGAACGCGCCGCACAGAAGCTGTGACCTGATTCACTCTCCCTTTTTTTTTCGTTTTTCTCAATTTACATTTCTCAACGACGAAGACCGGGCAGCATCCGATGACTCCGGATGCTGCCGACGTACGCGGGTCCCTCTAGAACGAAAAGAAGAGAGCGAGAAAAAAAAACGATCGAGGAAGCAAGAACTCCAAGCATTCCCGGAATGGTCGTCTGACTAATAGCTATTGGCGGTAAACGTGAATTCTTCATCCTCTCTCGCGCTGCGCGTCTGCTTCCAGTTTGTAGTTACGCACGGAACCGAAACGGCAACCGTAGCTCGATGCCTGCAGCTACAGCATCAAAATACGTCGATAATCTTGATTCGAATCTGAATCTTCGAAAAAAAAGAAGAAAAAAAAAACATCGCAGTCATCTCGACACATGTACGATATACCTACGCTCTTTTCTCAGAGTCACGATCGACGATGATTTCAGAAGCCAGAAGGCGCATACTCGGCCCTCCACGCCCGAAGTGTCTATTGTGCGTATCCGCCAGATCTCTTCCCGAGTACATTTTTATCGCGGTCGTTTTATCTCCCTGGTTGGGCGACTCGGGCGAAGTCGCGATGCAAAGCAGAAGTGCGCGTTGGTATTTTTTTTCCGCCGCTCGAATGGAAAATCAGGAGTCAAAGCCGCTTCTGCTTTCGGCTCTGCTTTTGCTTTCGGGCCTCTCGCACTTCGCATTCTGAATAGCGGTGTTCGGGGGTAGAGAGCGCGAGTCGCGTGGCCGAAGCGTGGCTCGTCTTTCCGTCCTTGTCGGGCGTTCGCGCGCGGCCTCCCGGTGGAAGGAACGAAGACAGGTGACGATCGGCGAGCGGGAGGGGGAAGCGAGAGAGCGAGAGAGGACGAGAGGTCGCGCTCGCTGTGTGTGCATCGCGTCGTAGGAGCTCGACAGACGGTGAAAGCGAGACGGGAAAAAAGCGGGCGGGCGGGATCGGCGAGCGGTGGAAAAGAGACGGGCGTACCGAGCGGCGGCGGTGAACCCACTAACAGAGCGGAGACGAGAAGTGTGCCCGAAGCATCTGACGCCCGGGCTCGGGCGGCCAGCTGCCCCTTTGCTCTCTCGGCACCGACGCCGCGCGCGCGCGATCCTTCGCTCCGACGCTCTGTGTTTGGACCAACACGGAATCTCGTTCCGCGCGCGCTCGCGCGACAATACGGTAATTGTCGATGGCTCGTCCTTCAACGTCACCCGGGGCAGCCGCAGGAGGAGGAGGCGACGTTATTTAAAGGGAAAGCCACGCTGGAGCGTGCTGGACACTGTAGACGCAATTGTGAACGCGAAGCGTGAGATATGATACAAACTGCGCCACCCGCACAGTGGCAGATTATTTCAATGCGCGGCGGCTTGAATGCGCGTTGATTGATTCTCCCGACGGGGTCGATGGGGCTGGAAAGTCTACGGTCGTTTCATTTTTTTTCAGATGGACTTGAGGTGTGGAGTGGAAAAGTCGAAAAAAAAAAAAAATTGTTATCTGTTTTTGTTTTGTTTTAGCGATCATCTACAATATTGCTGGAAATTAACATATTTTTCGCCTCGTAGCTTTGACGCAATCACACCTCATTTCTTATGTCAGACTTAATTATTGAAAATTTTTTTTTTTTCATTTTTTGCATGATTGACCCGAATAAATTGAAGGAACGAAAAGCAGAGCATCGAGTTGTCACACGTGTCTTTAGAATTTAGGTGATCGTAACAGTTTGCTGTGATCCTATAACAAATGCCGTTGCTATTTTTGTATACTGTCTAAAAAATTATCTCAGCAATAAAATTCATATTAACGACGAACCCGAAAAAAATGTTTCTTGTCTCAAGAAGAACAATCTCCGAAAAATCGGGTCACGACTTTTCCCAGCTACTTCCCGACTAAAAGTAACTGTAAATAACAAATCGATTCAATAAAAAAAGTCATTTTCCTGTCTTCCGATTCGAAAAATCGTTATCAGGCTTCCCGATCGCCTCGCGTTGGGCCCTCGAAATTCATTTTTTATACTTCCAGCCTCCACGCGTCCCTCGCGCTCCCACGCGCGTTCGGCTAATTACGAAAACACCCGTTTTCTCGGGGGCCCCGCGGAGATCCCGGCTCGTGGGCGGCTGGTGGCGGCGGTGAACAGCCGAGCGGTCAGCGCGGTGGCTCTCGCGGGGTTCCGCCCAGAGGCCCATTTCCGACTTCCTCGGATACATAAGCGAGGCAGCACGCCCGGGCTCTCTCGGTTCCTGGTTTCCTCCTGCACACACGAGTCCCGCGTTGCCGCAGTCGCGTCGAGGCTGCCGGTGTGGGGAGCATAACATATGCGGGCAGATGGTTTTTGACCCTCTCGAGTGTTTTTTCTCCCTTCTTCGTCCGCTCTTCCGCCCGATTCCCTCTCTCTCTCTCTCTTCCTCTCGCGCGCGAAACGCACTTCTTGCTGCCACCGACACTCCGAGCGTTCCCCACCCTCCGCCACCGCCGCCGCTCTTGGCTCGATCAAAAAAAGCCTGAGGCACCCTCGACTACCCGAATTCGTTCTCCCTCCCGCTCGCGCCGCGAGTCGAGCTGCCGGCGCGCGCGGTGAAGCTGACTCGTTTATTACAGTTACCGCGTGGCCCCCGTGGCAATCGTCCCAGTAGACCAGTCAGTTTCATCGCCAATCGACCGCCTGGTGCTCAGCTACCCCGAATGCACCGCCCATCCAGGCAACCACTGCTTTTCAGTCTCCTTCCACCACATCCTCTCTACGTGCCGAAACTCGTGTGTACACGCGTGTTTCGTGCCACACGGTTCGTGCACAGTGGTTCTCGGCTTCCATGGTCGAAACCAGGACTCGACGTGTCTCACCGATGGGACCCGCACACTGGTTTGTTTGCTTCTATGGGGAACGTATATTGGTTCGCTCGCATCTATGGGGAACGCACACTGATTCGCAAGCGTCTATGAAGAGTGCGCGCACTGATTCCCTCGCGTCTATGGGGAACGCACACTGACTCGTTCGCGTCTATGGGGAACGCGCACTGATCGAACGACCGAGATGGGGAAAGCGTTCAACGACCACTTGTTGGGCATCGCTTTTCTATAATAAAGCGCCACGTGCACCGCTGCACGCCAAGCAGTTATTGAGAATGTTGCCAGAGGCTTCGGGCGCGACTGCGATTGTCCGCACACTGTTGTTTAAAATGTGGTGTTAAAAACTACACCAAGACGATGTCTGTACAAGGCCACGCCAATCACATTGATAACGAGCGGTGTGCGGCGAAAAGTCTTACAATGTATCGTCACTTTACACAGGAATAAATTTAACGAAACGACTGGCGTTAATTTTACACCGTAAAAAGTATTACTTTTGACACTACAATAAGTAACACCAGGAAAAAATCCACAACAGCAGCGTTTGACACCGAATATTCCTAACAGTGCAACACTGTGATTGTCGAGGAGTCGTTGACGAGGCGTGGATTAAATTATCAGCGCGACGAATGATTATTCGACGGTATGCAGTTTACATGGGGTATGCGGAATTTCTTCGAGGTCAAAGGACTCGCTGCACGCGGTTCGCGAGAGCGTCGACCACTTGTTGCGCAACCACCGGGCTGTCCCGTCGTTTCTCACCGCGTGACTCCTAATGCACAGACCCCTTTTCACGATACATTTTTTTTGTCTTCTCTTTCTTTCTTTCCTTCTCGTTCCACACGAGCTCGAGCGCGCGTCACGTGTCAATGGGCGCGCGATGCAGGAAAGCGCGCACGTGAAACTCGGGCTCCCGCACGTGCGCGCGAATTGTGACCCGGCTAATGACCGCAGGCTACGGGTGGAATGACAATTTTTAATGACGAGGAAACTACGCTCGCTTTTGGGTGCATTCGGGAGTCTCGTGTTTTCCACGGTGATTCGAATAGCCCCGGACGGCAGGAAATCGAACTGTGCGGTCGTCCAATCAACATAAATGTATTCAGGACGATTGCAGACTTGATTTTTAATCGATCCCAGAATAAATTGATTTATTATAAATTTATTCAGGGATCGATTTGTGCAACATGTGTATAAAACTAGATGTACCACAATCCGGCATTGCGACGCTGCGCACTCGAAACTCCGGCTTCACACGAAGATAAATGGTAGAACGACAGTTTTTAATGACGAAGGCGAATTACGTTGGCTTAGGTGTGCCGTGAGGTTTAGTGTTTTCCATAATGTTTCGAATTGTCCCTCGACCGCAGGAAACCAAGTCACATGCGATCGTTTAATCAACTGCCGCGAGATAAATCAAATTTATTCCGGGGATCCTCGTGGAATGCGTCGAACGGGATACGATAATCTGGCATCGCGATGCTTCGAGACTCTCGGGCACTTTATTTTTTCGGGTTCGTGCGCGCAGGGTACGCGGCAACCTTGCACGGCATCAGAAACTCGCGCGCGCGCACGGGGCACACGAGAGTGAATTTATTTAGGGGTGGATCGGGTACGTGGTTCCCCCCCCTCCCCCCTCGCCCCCTCCCTCTACCTCTTGGCATGCGACTATAGTCTTTTGTCCCTTCGAACCAGCGCACGCACCGGCGCTCGCGATCTCCTCGCCTTTCATCCCTCCTCCCCCCCCCCCCCCCCCCCCCGGCTCGATTTTTCCTTTTCACTCCCGGTCGTGACCCCCTCGCACTCGCTCTTTTTGGCACAATGGCCCCTAGCATTTTCCTTTCACTACGCGCGCACGGCGCGGCACAGGCACGCTCGTGCGTGATCGCGAGGGGTGCCCCGAGCAACCCCTCGTCGTCGGGCGGAATGCCTGCGCATGTGCCCCAACTCCGGTTTGGAGGTACGGTGACTCTCAGTGGTTCAAAAAATCACGGAACCGCCGAATCTTCGTTAACGCATTTTACAATATTTTGATTAATGTGACGGTGAAATTACTTCAACAAGTGGGAGGGGGCTTTAGACGTCCTCGAATTTTTGTTGCAAGTTGTTGATTTATTTATTGCATATGGTTACATTTTTTGTGTTTGCTGTGTTTTTGTTTTTTAATTTTGGATTGACAACCCCTGCGACACGAAAGTAGTACGAGATCACTATGCAGCTATGCCGGATCTCGGCTCCGCGGACTCGCCTATATATCCTCGACATACGTTCTGCGTATACTCACGTCCTTTCTCGCTCTCTCGCTCTCGACATATGCCACCTGAATGCCGAAAAACCCGGGGGCCCTGCGAGAGAGACCAGTCAGGTTTCTGGATCGAGTCGAACTCTCAGAATGCAAATTGAGATTAGCCGCGGACGCCCGTTTGTCCGGCAGGCTCATATTCCCGCGCGCATGTGTGCGGCGCGCGCTTACATGCGCATTTGGCATCGCGCACGTGGAATAAATTACTATACTCACGCATCACGGATTTTCGTCCAAAGAATAATTCCCGGGGGACAACATTCGGGTGCCGCTCGGGGAAAGATTATTATTTTCGTCCGGCGTTTCTATAACTATTATAGTTGCACCCGTGGCTCGGCCGGCCCCTCTCGAGGATTTCGCCGATATAATGAACTCCACGCGTCGATTCGTCGACCGCTTTTGTCGATGCGTTTTTTTCACAACTGTTTTTGATCGTTTTATTCGAAGCGGGATGGAAAATTAAATTGTATGCATGATAATATTTATAACGCATAATGAGTCGCTCGTAAAATGTACTTTTTTACGCACTTAGCGTTGCGCACGGATAACTAATTGTTATAGTTAATTGTTGAAGTGTTGAATTCATTAATATTATCGCGGATTTTTGTCCGTAGAATAATTCCATGGAACGACGTTCAAGAGCTGGGGAAAGGTTATTATTTTCGTCCGACGTTTTTTTCCCCCTCTATACCATCTTTCTCAAGCCCGAAAGCCGGAAAATACTGATTACAACCCATTTTTCATTGATTTAAAAAAAAAGATGTTTTCGACTTTTGTTTTGTCAGAATTCGCACATCCGGCCGCCTACGAAAAGCCCCCGAAATCGATCCGCAATTTTTTTCCTCCAAAATATCGAATTTTACTGATATCATCGTTTTTTAAAAAATATTTCGGACTAAAAGTTATCGAAATTACAAATGTTGCATAGATATTTTTTCTATACTAGGCTAATGACAAGCGCTGGCGCGCGTGTCTGAAAAACTTTTCGCCAAAATCGAACTCAGAAATATTTTTTTCAAAATATCGACTTTTAACCTATACCATCATTCTCAAGTCGCATATTCTACCCCCGAAAACACTGGTTATTAACCTTTTTTAATCGATTTTGAAAAAAATATTTTTTCTGTCAGAAATCGTAGATCTGGCTCCGGACCGAAAATCGACCCCAATTTTTTTTCTTTTCAAAATATCGACTTTTAACCTACACCATAATTCTCAAGTCGCATATTCTACCCCCGAAAACACTGGTTATTAACCTTTTTTTAATCGTTTTTGAAAAAAATATTTTTGGCGACGAAAAAAATATTTTTTCTGTCAGAAATCGTAGATCTGGCTCCGGACCGAAAATCGACCCCAATTTTTTTTCTTTTCAAAATATCGACTTTTAACCTACACCATAATTCTCAAGTCGCATATTCTACCCCCGAAAACACTGGTTATTAACCTTTTTTTAATCGTTTTTGAAAAAAATATTTTTGGCGACGAAAAAAATATTTTTTCTGTCAGAAATCGTAGATCTGGCTCCGGACCGAAAATCGACCCCAATTTTTTTTCTTTTCAAAATATCGACTTTTAACCTATACCATCATTCTCAAGTCGCATATTCTACCCCCGAAAACACTGGTTATTAACCTTTTTTAATCGATTTTGAAAAAAATATTTTTTGGCTGCGAAAAAAATATTTTTTCTGTCAGAAATCGTCGATCCGGCTGCGGACCGAAAATCGACCCCAATTTTTTTACTTTTCAAAATATCGACTTTTAACCTATACCATCATTCTCAAGTCGCATATTCTACCCCTGAAAACACTGGTTATTAACCTTTTTTAATCGATTTTGAAAAAAATATTTTTTGGCGGCGAAAAAAATATTTTTTCTGTCAGAAATCATAGATTCGGCTCCGGACCGAAAATCGACCCCAATTTTTTATCTTTTCAAAACATCGACTTTTAACCTATACCATCATTCTCAAGTCGCATATTCTACCCCCGAAAACACTGGTTATTAACCTTTTTTAATCGATTTTGAAAAAAAAAAAAATTTTGGCGGCGAAAAAAAAAAAAACTCTGTCAGAAATCGTAGATCCGGCTCCGGACCGAAAATCGCCAAAATGAACCTTGGAAATTTGTATTCCAAAATATCACCTATAATAGGTTAATCAATTTTGCGCTGCTGCGCTCTTATAAAGCTTTAAAAGGTTACGGGTGCTGCCCACCGCCTGTCCTCTTATCAAATGTTCCAAATTTGACACCAAACTGATTTTGTTTATCACGGACTTTCTTAGTAACCAACCACAGCTCTAATAGTTTGCTAACAATGCTTTCCGTTACTCATGAACTTTTTAAAAGAGGAACTATTTTCTATACTAGACAAAAACCTGCAAAAAACAACGCATCACCAACAAAAATTACTTTTTTTGGTCACTCTTGAAATCATATTTTTCCAGACTTCTCGGCTTGCGTTTTCGACCTATTTCTCGAAGACTCAACAGAACTAAAAGTCACGTGCCGTCCGTCTATACACGTGGGTCATCCCAAGGATGATCCTTCATTTCCCGAAAAATACGTAGCCGAGAAGCCACTTTCGAGCACATGTGTTTCCTTCCTGTGGTCCCCGGCCGTTTTCCCCGCTCATTCTCGCGTCGTCCTCCTCCCCGAGATCGTTGTCTCCATTCATTCTCAGCCTGACCCGGCTAAGTGTCCTACCGGTATTCCGTATAATGCTGCAATATAGTGCCCGGGCCGTAACCGCAAACCGCTGTTGCGCAAGAGACACAAGAGCGGCCGGGAGGAGGTCGAGAAACCATCAGAAAACGAGAAGGACGCGAGAACAAAAAGGACGGAGAACGAAGGACGAAGGTCTTCGGTCCTTCAGTTCGTCGCGTGGAAGGACGTCGGACCCTCGTCCCTCGCACCACGTGATGAAAGCCGTCGTGTATATATCCAGAGGACTCGTGCACCGAGAAATGGGTATCGGCATGACGCGATCGATTCGCAACAATAGTCTCGATCCACCGTCTTCGTTTCCCTTTCCCTTTCTCCCTTCCTCTCGCCGCGAGTATCCTTCGAGCTGCAGCACAGAAAAATCCATCGGTAAATAAATCTCCATATCTGACACGGCAAATAGTTGGCGTTTCGCCCGGTCTTTCGTGAAAGAAGAAAAGCTGAATGGCCTGAGCGTGCCCGGGGTTCATGGAACACGGCGAAGACGAAGACCGTAAGATGAGGAGGAAGATGAAGAAGGACCAGAAGAATCATAGGGAGAAAGAGAGAGAAGAACCGAAGACGCAGCTACAGCCAAGTGAGCGAGGAAGCTAGACGCGCGTCACGGAGGGTTACGCTCAAAAGAAACCCGATGATTTCTTTTGGGACGTGAAAGGAGCGGAGCCCGTGCTGCTTTGCTTCCAGCGCACAGGAATAAAGAGGGGGAGTCCACGAGCTACGCGCGAGGAAGATCTACGAGGAGCCGTAGGACGTGCGGCGGGGAGAGGGGAGAGGAAAATTCGAACGGTCCCCCGAATCATCCGGGCACGGGGACCGTTTCGAATTCGTGTCTTTTCGGTGAATCGGCGCGCGAGGACCTTACGGATGATACGCAGGCGAGAATACGACGACGCGGTGGAAGAGGAAGGAGCCGTGAATGATCGTCGAGAGATCGGGGGCCGGGTTTACCGGGTGGCGAGATGACGGTCGCCGCGCTTCTGTTCGCCTCCTCCTCGTCGTCGTCTTTTCCCCGCATCCGAAGTCGTAAATAAATGACGCTGCATTGACGCTAACTGTACACTCGATTATCTGTTTGCCGTGGCGCGCGACTCGCCTGCCCCATACGCGGTGCGAGAATAGCGTGTTTGACTTTGTCGGCTGCTGCGGCGCTTAGAAAAAATTAGTCTCTTCTTTTTCACTCGCTATTGCTGGCCTTTTGGATTTATTTGTTCTCGAGGGAGCGGCGAGCGAGGGAGTTTTATTCCCGGGAGTTTTGTTGCCATGACGGTTGTGATGGTTGGGACATTTTTGCAGGGGGGTTTTAGGAGCCTCGTTTTTGGGAGTTTCAAGACTTCTTCGTCGGCCGACGGGTCGAATGATGAAAAGATCTTTTTTTTTATCGATTGTGCTTTATTGTTACAGATGTTAATTAATTGTTTGACAATAAGGGGCATTATTTTTGTGGCAATTTATGATTTTGCGAAAAAAGTTGAACTTAACAAAATATATGCTACCTGGAATAGAAACGATGCTGACCTTTTTTAAACAGTGAAAAATTGTGCTGCCGAAGGAACTGAATAGAAAAAAAGAAGCTCAACGTTTATATCTCCTCAGATTCGAACGGAGCATCACGAGTGAAAGAACCACCTTCGGCATCAGTCAACACAAGCAACGCGGAAGCCCATCCGTCCTAGCTGGAAGCAAATAGACGTCTGAGTTTGCAGTCTGCTCCGTAAATAGCAGCGGAACCTAAGAGGTTATGGCTACCGGATTTTGGCTTCCAGTCACCGGCCACGGAGATTCGTGTGTTTGAACATCGGCTCGACCGAGCGAGGCTAAACACGCGTGGAGCTCACCGGGGACACTCGGAGTGCTGCGCCGTAAGCTTTTGCTTTTACGATTATGCTTGCGTAGCTGCGACAACTTCCGTCTTTATACCCTTCACGATTAAAGCCGTATGTGATCCGTATAGCTACCAAGATTATTTCCCTGCAATAAATTACAAAAATTCGAGAAAACAAATCCCTACATGAATGAATTACAAAAATTCGACGAAACGAGTATAAAAAAATAAAAATAAAACTTCGATAAAACAAACCCTTGAAAAGATATTCCAAAATTCGACAAAACAAATCCCAAAAAAATACAAAAATTCGAGAAAACAAATCCCAAAAAAAAAAAATTACAAAAATTCTACGCAAAAAATCCCCCAAAAAAATGAATTAAAAATTACACATAATGTTATGTCCTGCGCCTCCTGTCCTTTCCATCGTTTTCGTTTCGCCCGGTTAACGGGTGAGGCCACTGGAACGATTCGGTCCCGATGTGGCACGCTTCCCAGGTCCGGGGCAGCGCGTCATTCAAGCCTGCAGCTCGCCGTACGAACACGGATACAGTCGGTGCCCATAGTCGCAGCGTCGAGCAGGAGGGAAAAAGGAGGAGGAAGGAGGCGAAGCGAGGCGGCTGGTCGCGCGCGCGTCGAGAGTTGAACCGAGCGGAGGGCGCGTGTTCCGGGGGCTGTTCGATAGCGACGACTCGCAGAGGGCCCCGCGCGGTCGTCGGGGGGGTGCGGGGGCCGAGAGTCCGGGGGCGGCCCGAGAGGGGAGACAGGTGCATCGTACCGCCAATTATATTTCGGGAGGATAAAAAACGAGCGGTGCTCGTGTGCGGGGCTCGAAAAACAGAGAAAAGGGAGTTTGCGCCGCGCGGCAGCGGCGGCGACGTCCACGCGTGTGTAACACTAAACTATACACGGCGAGTCGCAACCAACACAGATCCAAGTGGCCCAAAGTTTTGGCGCACTTGGCGCGGTGTCCGTGAGTTTCGCTACACAAGTCTCGTTTCTTGCGCAGGTAAGAACTGTATTTATGTGTGTACAGAGTAACCGGGCTATACGTTCGGCTTTATATAGTTTGTATTTTGTTCAGAGAGAAACAGAGAGAGAGAGAGAGAGAGAGAGAGAGAGAGAGAGAGAAAACCGAGACGGAGGAAGAGAAAAAAGGGAAAAAGAGAAAAAAAAATAAGAATGCAGAAACGAAGTATAGACTGAGTGAAAGGTAGGTGTATCACGGAGGTGGGAGGAGAGAAAGGGAAGAGACACACGCGGGGCCCCCGAAAGAGGAACGAGACAGGTGGGAGGAGCGATTGGTATCTTTATGTGAGAAAGAAGAGATCGATGGATCGATAGTTTAAGGATAATAGGGTAAGAAAAATAGAGAAAGACTCGCGAGCCGCGCGTTTACAGCGCAACGCGAAAAAAGATTTCGCCTCGCGATTGCCGCACCGGGTGAACCGGGCCTCGTCGTCCACGTGCTCGGTCCACGTCCACCGGGGTATTACAATATTGGCGTGTATAACGAGGTGGATCCGATCGCGTTGATTCGATACCGTCGATTTCGATTCCACGGGCGACTGGATTATACCGATCTCGCTGACGAAACCGACGGAATCCGTGTAATCGATCGTTCTCGCGGGTGTATACGAGCAATTTTTGCAGCTGAATAATATTCAAATTACATTTTTTATCGAGTAAAAAAATAAAATAAAAAATGTTCTCGATGGGATTATTCGCCGGGAGTTTTTGCCATCACCTTTCTTTCCTGTTTCTCGATATCGACTCATATTTTCTGCCGTGTAATGCACACTACGTTCTCGACGTGGTATCGTAACGGAAGACAAGACCTCGCTTAAGTACATCGCAATATTTAATTGGCAAATTTCGTAACGTTCAATGAGAGGAAAAGAGAGAATGAGGGAGAAAGAGACGGCGAAGGGGCAGGAAAGGGGGGGGGGGCAAAAACGCGTTAAAATAATTTAGCGCATCGCACAGACCTCTCGTCGTCGTCGCCGTGTCTGTCGTATTTCCTCGCTCTATATACACCGCGCGCCGGGCTCTCGCGTTGTTAAATTCGCGAAAGTATAACGATCGTGTGGGCCAGGCGCGGTACAAACGCGCGCGGCGCGTCCCAGCGGCCGCGAGAGGGGTAACGTTCGAGGCGGATCGGGCGGCGGCAAGGTGGAAACCCGGCTCGCCGCTTTCGCGTTATTTCTTCCTTCGTTTAATGGAAGAGCGGTGATAAAGAGAGCAGGAAGAAAAAGTCCGATACGCGCACGCAGGACGAGAACGACGAGAGCGGTGGAGGGGGACAGAAGCAGGAGGGGGGTAGGGGGGGGGGAGGGTGAGCGACGCGAGGAAAAAAGTTAATAAGCACGGCACGCGCCCTACCCACCTTCTCCGCTCGATCCTCCGCTCGCTTCGGCCGCGGCCACGACCATCACTCTCATTCGTCTCGTCCTACCGATATTTTTGTCTCGCTCCTCTTCGCTCCCGCTCGCGTTCGCTTCCTCGTCGGCCCTGATGCGAGCCACGAGACACCGTCGTCCCGATCTTGTTCTTTGATCTCGACGACTCGGCGTCTCACTCGCTCCGCGAGGTGCGCTCGTCGAGTGACATCGAAGATCGGTCCGGTTGTTGTTGTCCGGTCACAGGTACCGGAGATGCGAGAGAGAAGGAAGGCAGGGGTGGGAGGGAGAGAGGACGAGAGAGAGAGAGAGAGAGAGAGAGAGAGAGAGAGAGAGAGAGAGAGAGGGACGAAGATTCGGCGTGCAAGAAAGCGAAAGCCATGTGAAAAGTACGAGAGATAAGGACAGGGTTAGCGGCTGTAGTGGTGGCGTGCGAACAGCAGGTGCACGACCTCTTCATGAGGAGATAGCCGCGCCTCAAATGCTCGCGATCCTTCTCCTTCCCTCGCGTCTCATTTCCTCCTCCTTCTGTTTCTCCTTCTTCTTCTTCTTCCTCTTCTTCTTCCTCTGCTTGTTCCTCCTCCTCCTCCTCCACCTCCTCCTTCCTCCTCGTCCTCTCCTTCCAGAAGTATATATACACTTTTTCCACACTCCTTCTCCACTCTCCGCGTTCAACCCTTTCCTCGCTGCTGCCTGCGCCTCTCCTCGCCCTCCCATTCACTTCCGAATTTCGTTCTAATTGAAGGGTGTCCGAAACCCGTCCAGAATTATTGACATGCCTACCGTGCGAACCCACCGGGCTGCTACTACTATATACTCCCTGTGGTCGCGGACCGTTTATACGCGGACCCGAGGCCGCGTGTGCCCCCGTCCACCGAACCCCAAAAACCGGCACTCAACTCGTCGTCGCGTCTCGTTCTGAGATTCTCGCGACGGTAACAATATTCCGGGATTTTTCTTGCGAATCGTTATGAGTCTTATCGCGGCGGGGATTCGCGGTTGCTGCGAAGATTTGCAGTTTTCAGAAATCGTCGGTCGATAGACTTCTTGCGGACTTTATGTTGTGGACTTCATTGAGTTAAATGCTTTTTTGTGCCTGTTTCTCTTCCTTTTTTCACAGGTATTTATGATAAATTCGTCTTGGCCACAAGATTCCCTTCCGAGACCCTTTTCAGTGCCCCGCAGTTTTTATTTTCCCGGAACTAAAGAGACGAACAATTATAATAAAATATTGTAATGTCGGTCCCCTTAAAATGTGGCTCGGCTCGATCGTTAGCCGAGTTCATTCGCGAAAAATGAAATTAGGATTATATTAGCGGAACGTCGCGTTCGGAGCCGCGCGATAAAGAAAGATTAGGGCGCGTTTTGATGAATATGCAGAGGGCCACATGCCTCGGATATGCGAGCCACGCAAAAACCCCCCAACTGTTGCCGATAACTAATTAGGATCAACCGAATGAATATTAAATAGCTTCGTCCCCCGAGTCACCTCGATTCCCGAGATTTCAATACCAAAAAATACAAAAATCAAAAAGAATGCAAGAGCGCGAAAACAAAGACGAATGTTTCAGAACCTCCCGAGACGTCGTCAAAAAAGGTAAAGAGATCAAACTAAAGGTGAAGCATCAAACGCTCACGTGTGCGACTCTCGCGAGTTCTCCACCTCGGACATGGCGAAAGTTGATCCGCACCAAGTGAGCATCTCGCGCCTCCTCGTTCCTTATTCTCTGAACTCATCGAGACCCGAACTCCGTCCGCAAAGTTATAATGCACAGTCGTCCTCCTCCTCATTTAACTGTGTCAATGCCGAGCCCGAAGATCCATGTGCCATTCCCGGCGTATGGCCAGAGGTCCTGCGAACGTCTCGAAGGAAGCCGCGCGCGAGGGATCCACCGAGAGCGATAGGGAAATGAGGCGGGTAAGGCGAGCGCTTATTCGAGCTGCTCGTGGATGAACCTGCGGCTCGAAAGTCGCTCTGTCAGTCGTGTGGAAAAACGCGATCGGTGCGAGCTTAATATCGCTACATAGCGACCACACATCGTCGGGGCTCCTCGTCGCGTTCACGTCGGTTAACGAAGCAACCGAACGAACGAACGAACGCGTATGAGATGGTTGCAGTGGTCTGGCGTGCTCGTAGCTCATTAGTTCGCTATCAGAACGAAAGATCGGCATTCGTTTGGCTCACGCACGCGCGCAGGTTCAACGGTGCGTTTTATACAAGCTATATAGCTTATTTATAAGCGGCTATACGTATATACGCACTTTGTCGTGCGTGTGATCGTTAATGCCCGTGGTGTCCGTCCGTCCGTGTGGCCGTGTGTGAGTTTGTGTATATATCGTCTCAAATTGGACAACACCTTTTGCCCTCGCGACAGACAGGTGCATCTCTTATGCGTCCCTCTCGCTCGAGCCGATCGCGCGCGCGCCCCGCTTTATTCTTCTCTCGGTTTCCTAGCTCCGTCCTCGTTCTCCGCACGTCTCTTGCTCCGCCGCTCGCTTCGACCATATAGGCGACGCGCGTCCCGCGCGCGCTCGCGGACGTCGTCCGCTCGTCGTTCGACAACGCGAACGCCTTGGTGAACGAGAGAGAGAGAGGGAGGGAGAGGGCGACGGGGGGACGAAAGAGTGAAAGGGAGCAGGGAGCGTGGACGGCACGTGGCACGAATCCACGAAATTATTTTTTGCCGCGAACGCGGAGGAAGCTCGGTGCAGAGTGGATTTTGGGAGTGTAGCGCGAGGAGAGACGGGAAATTTTGGGAATTGGATGGTGGAACGTGAGGGCGAACTAGGATTGTTTGAAGTGGTGGGTTTGATATCAGAGCTGGGCGAAATTGTACTTGAAGTACTTTTAATGTTGTAGAGTGTTTTGAAATTAGTTTCAAATGTTCTGCTGGGTAATAACGCAGATATAACTAAAGCCTTTAAATTCAGTGCTTAAAATATTCAATGCGTTGCCTTAATCTCCCGCAGCCCTGGAAATACTTGAAGAACTTGAAATAGTTTCCCCAGCTCTGTCTGATATCTTACAAGGAAACCTCGCTTTTCTCTCAAGTCGAATTCTCGCGGTGATCGCAGAGAATCATTAAAAAAATATATCGCTGCAGCGCGAAAATGTAATTTTCTCGCGAAGAAAAATCTTTGTGTGACGAATTTGTTTCATATCGAACCAAAAAATTTGCTGCGGCGGCAAAAAAATATTCGGCGCTCCGTGACTATTTTTCTGTGCGTGGCAGCATCACCGCTTTGCCCCTGGCGGACGGCCGCCCGTTTAGCATCCTAGAGCGTAGAGCGCCAGCATCCAGGGGTGCTGGGTGCATCCAGCGGCGATCGCAGCAGCTCTGGAATACTCAACTGGCCCTCCTACGGCGCCAGCACAGGAATTTCTGATGGATCACGACCGTTAAGCCATTCGAGTGATGTGACAACCAGAATTTTCGACTCTAACCCGAATTCGGTTCACTCCGAACGAGGTATAAACCTCGTTCGTTCGAACCCTTTTCACGACACAACGTCGACACAGATACGACGCAGGTATCATCGTCGAGAAAAAAAAACGCACACACGCTCATTATCGTGAGCATCTCGTCTCATCGGAGTCGAAAAATAACGTTCCACGATAGATAAAGAGATAAAGATAAGTAAAAAGTCTGATACTACTTGTCGTCGCCATCGATCCTTATCTCTTACGCCGCTACCGCACGGCGCGCATAACTCCCGAGATTCATTTCCAATGTCCCGGACATATTAATCGGATACTTAAGACGGCCTGACGCGCGGTGCCGAGGGATTTTTGAAAGTATCTTCGTGTCGCCGCCCGGCGTTTGCCTCTCGTTGCTCCTCGCATACGGTTTCGCCGGTGCGCCTCGCGAGCCTCGTGGCGAAGCGAAATATAACGAAGAGACGGTATAAAACGTCAGCTGCAGAAAAGACTCGGCGATCGCGGGCTCGAAATATTATACATAAACGACGAAAAAGGAGGAAAAAATGGAGTAAAGCGAAAAAGTATAAAAAGGAACGAAAAATAATAAAAACAAAACGGACGCCGAACAGAGAGAAAAGGGCAAAAGAATTTCAATTTAATTTAATTGCCGAAGGTGGGTTAATTGAAATCTCGGGTAATTAGTTCCTCGCGCGCGAGCTCCGAACGAGCCCACCGCCGCGTTTCGAGCTCGCGAGCTCGCCGCGCGCTCGGTACGTTTGTACGCGTATTTATGATACACGTCAAGTGGTGTTGCAACGCGCGTGTGTATCGCACTACACGCGCGCGTGTAGTCTCATTGCTCCGCTTCTCCACGGTTGCGGGTAACAGACGCGGGTTTTATACACAGCTGGAGAGAGAAAATATAGTGCCGATTATACGTTATGTCGCGCTGCGTTATATTCCGCGAGCGGCACGGAGGCGAAACGTCGCCGCCGCTCGGAGACTCTTGCGCGCACTCGTTAACATACATTTCGGTTGGCACTGGCGCGGCCACAGCTTCACCGTGCGCCACCTTCGTTATGTATATTCGAATGCAGTTAAAACGTACGCGGGCCGCACCGCAAGCATCGTGAATACCTATATAAAAATAAAAATAAAAATAATAATAATAATATTAGTAATTATTATGAATAATAATAACAGTAATAATAATAATATTATTAGTGTTATTATACTAATAATAATAACAATAATAATATTATTAGCGGTATTATACTAATAATAATAACAAAAATAATATTATTAGTGTTATTATACCAATAATAATAACAATAATAATATTATTAGTGTTATTATACTAATAATAACAACAATAATAATATTATTATTGTTATTATACTAATAATAATAACAATAATAATAATCATAAGCTTATCACAATGTACGCATATAGAGCAGCGAGTTGTGAATGCGAGAGACGTGACTCTTTAGTCAAAGACCGAAATAAAAATAAGCGCTCAAGGCGAAACGTACCTCGCGTATGTCCCTTCGAGTTGGGCCGCACGCGGGACCCGCGCGTTTAATATCGGGACAAGGCGCGCGCGCGCGCGCGCGCGACCGCAGTGAGAGCGGACTAAAGTGGAGCACACTCCACGTTAATCGATTGTGGCGATAAACATTTTTCGCCTGGCAAAACGAACGCCGGTTCCCCCACGACGATGCTGTCCATCACCGCTCGCGCACACCGCGGCGCGTTTATTACTTATGACTTTATTTTTACGTTGCATTCGCGAGGCAATTAACCTTGCGGCGAAAAT
The DNA here is from genome assembly GCA_963932165.1 of Pimpla rufipes. Taxonomy (NCBI): domain Eukaryota; kingdom Metazoa; phylum Arthropoda; class Insecta; order Hymenoptera; family Ichneumonidae; genus Pimpla; species Pimpla rufipes. The sequence goes on from OZ010635.1 coordinate 16,256,645, forward strand.
AGATGAGACGTTTGCGTCGAGAGGCGATAATTAGCGACCACAGACGTCGGATTATCGACCGATGATCTTGGGGGTTTTTCTTCGGCGCGTTTTAAGATCTTTGGAATAATGAAGTCGAGAAATAAAGAGAATGCAATATGCACTACACTGCAATCTCTTTATACCACGGCTGCAATATGCAATATATTTGCAATATATTTTTGGCCTTTAATTGAACGTAAATTGTAAGACCGATGTGAAAATTGATTCAACTATATCTGCGAATCGACTTTCATTGTGGGTTCATCTTTTTCCAGTTCTTTTTTCTTTGCGCGTGATAATATTATACCTGTTCATATTTATTTGTCACCGAGTAATAAGCGATGACCTTAAATTTGCCTCGACGCCAAATGAAACGAAGCGAGAAACGTACTGCAATTTTAATGCAAAAGAGTACACAGCGCGTTCGAAATTTCAACGACCTCGCGTCATAAAGTATGGGAATTAGCACCGCGCGGCAGCCGAGTGTAGGATTTTTCAGGTTTGACTGGATCGCTTCGGTACCGCTAGATTCACGTTCACTTTGCTCGGTGAATCCCCGAGAAAAGTCACGAGACCACCTGGGAGCCAACGTGGTGGCGACTCTATTTTCGATCGCTGATGCGTCGGAGTACCGCGATGTCCTCGACGAGACGATGACAATTCCATTGAAACTGAGACGAATCATATTCCGGATCTGTTTCGTTTGTACCTGGATCTCGCAGGACTTGAATGACTAAGGAATGAGCGGCGAGGGAGACGAGGAGAAAAATCCCAGAGTCGGTGAAAGACGGTGTGAAACAGAGTAGAGAGAAATGTGAGAGGCCGATGGAAAATCGAGAGTCGGAGAAATGTGAAAGACCGATGGAAAATTGAGAGCCGGAGAAATATGAAAGAGCGATGGAAAATTGAGAGCTAGAGAAAACGGAATAAAGGGTGAAATCCACAGCGATGACGCGCAGAGACCTCCCATTCGCAATGCTTTGGAGATATTTCTGGCTGGTGACCCGTAGCTACTGCTCCACCCGGGCTCTTGGGACCCGTGGAATCGGCAAAACCTAGCAGTCATTTTTCCCGCGGGAATCGGCATCATAATGGGAAAGATTCAGTGGCCTCTGCGAAGTCTCATTCGTTTTGACGCGACGCTGCGTGACCAATCGGCCTATACAACTCCACGACTATAACTATATATTAACTAGCAGGTTATAGCGGCTCGCGTTCTCGCAAAACGCCCGAGTAAACATTAAATTGCGAAATTAACGCCCGATGAAATTCCATGTTCATTATTTTCTTTATAATTATGATTTTCCTTTAAATTAAAGGGGGGGGGGGTGGGGGGGGGGGTCAGACGACTTTCCAAAATACATATTGGACGAAGAGAAGAAACAAATATATATATATACTCCATGACTATAACTATATACATAAATATATACATATATATACTATGATCGTTTAAGGGCCTGCGGCTCGTTCTACCCCGCCGTAAACTCTTCGAATTTTACGGCATTATAATTTCATAAAAATTCCCCGGTGTTACACACGATGAAACGCGAGCGAGCGAGCGAGCGAGGCGACGCGTTGGTTCGCCCTTTTGCCGTGTGCGGCGCGCATTACGAGCGCGCGTGCGTGTGCTCCTCATTTTATGCGTCGTTACGACTCGGCGATCGTTGTCGTTTCCCCGCTTTACGATTTCTCCCGACTGACCGACGTGCGCGCGCGCGCGCGCGAGAGGCCCGCGAAACCGCATGCGTTGCGCGCGCCGGCGAGAAGGATGGAAACACAGAAATTCGGAATTACGAGAGGAGGAACCAACAAAGCCGCCGGCGATGACATTCGCGCGGCCTGCACCGCGCGCGCGCGCTATTGGCCTGAGTGCCCCGCGGGCCCCGGGAGCTTTTGATGGTCTCCTCGGGGAATTTCATCGCTCGCCCCGCCGATTTACCGAGACACGGAAAATACATTCGCATTATCTGCGAGACGCTCGCGAAAAAAACCGGTTCATAAGGATATAAAACGTTTCTCGGCTGCTGGGCTCGCGAGTCGCGCCGCGATTGGGCTAGGACGAGTAAATAAATTTATTTATTATTTAATGTTTACCTCGTTTTCTAAATCAGATTATTTTTCGTTACTATCGATCAGCGAAAAAGACGTTTTTTCCCACGAATTCACGAATTTTTTCTGTTTTACGGGCACTTTCGAATATCGCGAAGTAAATTTTTGCATCAAGGTCCGAATAATAAATCTCGTACTTCACGATGCACCGAAGCGACCGCGGGGCGACGCGCGGGATGAGCTACGGTCGCATCGGGCACGAGCGGCCCGGACACTTTAACGGTATCAACATATTTTACAACCACGGACGTCGGGTGCATCAACAGCCAGCAATTTCTTTCATCGGTAGATTAATCGCTCTCGTCGATCTTCTTCGTTGAGTTCTTAATTACAAGCGAATTGGTATCGTTAAGTGCCCCTCCCCCCCCCCCCCCCCCTCCCCCTCGTGCGCGCGCGCGCGCGGATCGAGTCAAGTACGCGGGACTAATTTAAAAAATGCCGCGGAATGGTTTTTAAAGAGTGAAACGCGCGCGCGGAGAGAAGAAATTTTCCCTGTTTATGGCTGAAATGCCGAAACGAATCATCGACGCGGTCACGTAATTTTCGAGGCACGAGAATCGGTCGTTGACACACTTATCGGCCTCCTCTGGGTGTGAAACGCAGAGGTGGCCGCGCCGCGAGACGGAGAGGAAGCGAACGAGATTAATCACCGCCGGTCGCGATGCCCCTCGCATTCTTCGAAATTCCATATTCCGGCTTATCCTAGCTCGGAGCGTAGTATTTCAGATTTTTAATTGAGTTACACCGAGCGGCTTAATATGGTATACGAACTCTCCGGTAGTTCTTGGATCACGGCTAATCGATTATGAAATCAACGATTAATAACCTCGTTCTCGACCTCGGAGCAGCAATTAGTAACGTGACTTCGACGACCAATGAATAACGACGATTTGAGGTTAAGGCGGAGTCACATCTGTTTATTCTATTTTGTTTTTATATTTTTCTGTTTTCCACACGAGGTTTCTTACTAAGTAAACTACCGTTTCGAAAGCAGTAATGCGGCAGGTCATGCGAGAAAAATATAGAAGCTCCCCAATATTGGTTGTATTTGATTTTTTTATCAGCTCCAAATTTAATTACCTCGTTTTCGCCGTCATCGTATGCCGCAATCAGCAACTTTTCCGGTGTTGGTGATGAATGTCAACTACTGGTGAACGGACGAAGGCTGACCCATTTGTTCGAATTTCGGGGTTTAAGGCAAAACGTCTGATCGAATAGAGTAACGAACTGTCGAGCACGAAACTACACAAATTGCTTGCACGTCACTAGAAAAACAAAACAATAGAAACTCCCAACATTTTCTATTTTCACTTAAAAATCAAAGTTCAATAACCTCGTTTACGGAGAAAACTAATAAACGATCGACAGTAATCGATTGCCGTATTAACGATTTTTTTTCTGTCGCAGCAAAATATAATTAGCTATAACGCAGCACATTGTTAGCAACTGTGCAGCGAACGCTCCGTCAATATTTTTCACCGCGTTTTTCGACTAGTTTCAGTGTGACTTCCGCGTCAACTCCTGGTCGAACGGGGGGAGCGTCAACTCCTGACCCGTTTATTCAAATTTCGGTTTTTCCACCCGAGCAGCCGACGAGCTATTTAGTAGGCAAAAACGTCCGATCGAATAAAATATATAACGCATTGCCGAGCACGTAACAGCACAAAGTGCGTGTACGTCACTCGGCGGCCAGCGGAATATAAGAAGAACGCATGCGAGAGGGCCGAAGGACTACACGGGGCGGTGGAAGACGAATCCGTTGTCAAATTGTCTAGCAGCGGGGCGTTATTATCAAGATTGTGGTGTTGGTCCCGGCGTGAGTGCTTCTGCTGCTGCTGGTCCTGGCCGAGGGCCCAGCGATCAGCCAGCCGCTGTGCCTTTATAACTCAAGGGAGTAGGTAGGTACATGCTATACCTTCGTATGCGCGGACTTATCGCACCGAGATCATCTCGATTATCGCCGCGTGTCGAGCCCGAGCCTCGCTAGCGCCACGGGTACGACTTCTCTACGACGCTACCATTGCTCGTCCTCTCTCTCTCTCCTCCCTCCTTCCCTCCCTCGCCTTCTGTATGTCTCGAGGCTCAGTCCCTTCGAAGCACGAGACCGTGTCACGTCCCTTTGTCACGGTCCGGAGAGCAGCCACCAGGAGACGCGGGAGGCCGCGCGATGCCCGAGGAAATCCAAGGATTATAACGTAGGCGACGTCTTGCGAGGCGCACTGGATTCCTTGGTGGATGAATACTTGCCAAGATAAAAACAAGATTGTAATGCGTTACGATATTTTCGCGAATTATTAATTAATACTTGAATCGCTCGGCATGGAAAAGTTACTAAAATTTAGTTACTAAAGTTTTGTGTTGGACGAATTCTGAGAGTGTTTCAAAATATTATTCCAATAATGTGTTACAACATTTTCCCCGAATTATTAATTAATCATCACGGAAAATGTACTAAAACTGATGTGGTCCAAAAAATATCTTAGCTTTCTTTTAAAATTATTTCTGATACACTGTTTTCGTGAGAAATAACTTGAATTAACGAAATCGACAAACACATCGAATCACTTCGAATCTCAGGCCGCAAACCGAAAATGCATCACGTTAATCATACAATAAAAAGTCAATCGCGAAAATTCACGTAAAAATATTCCCTCTCTTGAGAGACGATAAAAAAAAATCAACGACAACAAAATTCGTCGCCGAAATCGACCACCACATCGAATTACGTCGAATCTTAGGCCACAAGCGAAAAATGCATCGGCTCGCCCCGTGGTCCGAGCGCGCGCGCTGCACTCTCGGGGATTCAGCCTGATCTCCTTTTTCGCCCCGTCCCAATACCCATCGCGCTTCTGCATTGCCCTCCATCCTCGTTCTCTCCCGGTGCGCGGCTCCTCTCCCTCGCTCCTTCGCTCTCGTCTTCACTCTCTCACGACCGGTGTATCATTATGGACTCGCGTGCGCTGCCCCCGGTCATTCTCATCTCGTCCGAGAAGCGAGCGGCCGCGGCTGGTCGCGCGAGCGAGCGAGACACTCGCAGTGGGCCTGAGGCCCGCGATTCTCGACGTTGGAGCGCGCGCCTCCCATATCCCACTCTCGCTGCGCGTCTCGCTCGCTCCCTCGGCTTCTTAGCGTCGCTCGCTCCCCCTCCAATCTCGTGTAGGTATAAAACACGCGCGTGCGCGTGCGAGAGCGAGAGAGAGAGCGCGACTTTTCGCAATAACCGAGGGACCGCGCACGTCGGGGCCCAGGAGCAACGGCGGCGGCGGCGGCGGCGGCGAGCGCGAGGCACCAACCACCCAATATCAAACTTACGTGAGAGGCGGCCTTTTCGCTTCGCGTACAACACACGAGGGTCCCGACTGTGCACTCGCGTGCACAGTCGCGGGAGATCGCGGTACCCGCTCGAAATATGCATCTTCGGCATTTAAACTGTTGTATCAAGCACCGGGTGCGGCAACAATGTTGCCAGAAACCAGTCGTCGTCGTCGTCGTTGTGTGTTATCGATATTTAAAATGTTGCAAAATTCCGAGTCGCGAAAGCGATAATAATTCCCCTCGGACCGTTTTCAACGAGACACGAAGCCGAAGCCACCGTCACGAAAATTGGATCATCGGCGCGACGGCTAATTTTGTGTCATGCCGCTGTGGACAGAGAAATTATCTTTGTGTCTGCAACGTTTTTACAGATCAGGGGAATTACTTTCGAGCTCCGTATGTAGAAAAAAATATTATATATATGTATCGTGGTACCCGCAGGGGAAAAGACGTATGACTGATTGCATGTTTGCTCGAGGATATTTTGAGAATAATTTATTTTCAATTACCCCGAGATGAGCGAGAAAAGTACACCGAAAAAGTGACCGCAGTACGAAAATAAGGTAATTAATCTAATTACACGTTAATCCAGCGATTCGGACGCTAATCGCCGAGTAATAGTTTCGGCGAAGAGGCGAAAGGAGATCGTTGAGTGGGCCAGAAGCCACAGCCGATCTCTCTCCGTCTCTCTACTTGGACGTGACTTCTGTATTTTTCCAGCTCAGCTCAGAGACTTATTATTTCGCTCTGTTTACGAAACAACAATGTGGTACCCAGCATCTCAGGAGGGAAAACTTGTATCGACTAATTACACCGAGTAATAATTTCGGCGGTATATTTTTCCAGCTCAGCTCCGAGACTTATTTTTGTTTACTCTAAACACAATACAATGAATCATTATTTTGAATCGTAGTGTATATTCATTTGGTCCGGGAACAAAATCCCTTAAGAACAAAAGTCATACAGAAAACCTGAAACCCACGGTGCCCAGGAGGAAAAAATTGTTTCGACTAATTGCACGTTCGTACAGAGATATCAAGAGTAACGAATTTTTAAGAGACAAGTGGGCCCCGAAAAAGTGAATACAACGTGCGAGAATAAAACGACTAATCTAATTGCACGTTAATGCAGCAATTCGGACGCTAATCACCGAGTAATAGTTTCGGCGAAGAGGCGAGAGGGGATCGTCGAGAGGGCCAAAAAGCGCCACTTTCTCTCTCCCTCTCCCTGCGCGTGGACGTGAATATTCACACGAGCCGTACCGAGCGCCGAGTGAGTGAACCAAGCGATTTGCCCCCGGGGCACATCGGTTGGAAGAAGCTCGCGCGAGTGTAGCATTTTTTTTTTTTTTTTTCAAAGGGATGAGGGACGCGCGTAGGACCGGCGGGCCGAGGTAACACACAGGTTCGGTGGGAACCCGAGAAGACGCTGCTCCCGCTGCCGCTGCTGTTGCCCCTCGCTTCTGGCTGCGAAGCAACAGAAGTAAGAGAGGACGACAATCATCCACCTCGCTCGGTCCCACCTTCACCGAGCCCGATATCGGCCTCGCGCTCCGCGCTTCGCGTCTCGTGCACCGCGAGAGCCTAACACCGGAGGCAGTAGTAGAGCGCGCGGAGGAGGAGGAAATGGAGCAAAAAGAAATCGAGGAGGAGAAGATGAGAAGACGAGAAGGGCGCGCGCGCGCGATGCGCCAGGGGGGGAAGGAAGAGAACGCGGTCGGTGGGTCCGGTGAAACGCGAGAGCGAGAGAAAGACACCCGAGAGTCTTGCCTGGCCTGCGAGACACAAGGAGCAAGGAGGACGAAACGTGCACCGACCGCCGCGAACCAGTGCGAACGGCTCGGGAGGGGAGCAGGACGGCCAAGTGCATTGAAGAATACGCTGAAGGGAGACGAAACGTGAATATACGTACATAGTTGTATTAACGGATGAGAGAAGAGGAGAGCGAGGTCCGTCCGGATATTTCGAGGTGGATATGTATGTGGAGGGTGAAGCGGGCGAGGGCGAGGAGGGAGAAGGAAGCCTGGTACGACTCTCCTTTCTTAGCGAGGAGGGGGGACGGGTGGCAGGGGGGGGGGAGAAGAAGATCAGCGGCAGAAGCGACTTTGCAGAAGAAAAGGAGAGGAAAGAAGAGAAGGTCGAGAGCGCGCACGTCGGTCGCGTGGCCGACTCGCGTCGGCGCACGCGCAACTTGCTGCACTCTTCCGCTCTCGCTGTCTTTCTCTCGCTGTCTCGTTTTTCTTATTTCTCGGTGAACTCTGTTTTCTTCTTTCTTGAATTTTCAGTGATCGCTCGCGTACGACTACGATTCTGGGTTTTGAGATTATTTTGGTCCTTGTATAGGAGATCGGTGCGGTTGGGAGAATTTTATGCACGTGAATTCTCACGCGATTTGCCGGCTTCTTAGGCTCTCGCTGTCCGTCTCTCGTTTTTCTTATTTATATCGGTAACTGTGAATGTGATTGCCAGATATCGGCAATGCGGGAACCGATTTTGTTGCGACAGGTCTCATTCGAAAGAGAAAAAAATGTATGTATATTGGACCACCTGTAATCATGTTTCGTCCGCGACGCGACGACAGAGATAATTCGAGTTACACTTAAAAGTAACCCATGGAAAAGGTCCAACTTCGGGTAAATAAGAGTAGCGATAGCGCCTCGTAGCGAGAGGCATATTCATTTTTTATACTCGGCAAAGTGACGCCACCGCGTTTCTTGATCTCTTTTTTTTCTTGATGTTTCAGTGATCGCCGGTGCGCGTCTTGTACTTCGGAATCCGGGATTGTTTTGGTCCACGCATGGCAAACCAACGTGGACGGGAGATGAATTCCTGTACGTGGCTCGGTGCACCGGTTACGCCACATGGGCCGACTGCGTCTTTATTCCGGGCGCGAATGTTACGTCGACCGACCGCAACTAGGGGGTCGTTACGGGCACTCGAGACTCGCAGACAGAACGAGTAACTGCTTAAGTGGTGCACTCGCGTGTTAAGGGTTGAACGCCGTTACCTGCATTATGGGGCATTGGGAATTGCTCCAGAATTGTTGGGGAACTTCTGGGTCGTGGATTGACTTTTTTTTTACTGGAAAGTCGAACTAGAGCGATGCAACAAAAAAATGTGACCGCGTTTTTTTTTAAATTCATTTGAGTCAATTTGAGAGAAATTAAAAGTTTCGGCAACGCTGATTTTTAATTTCCCTATTTTATAGAATTATCCTATTTTTTGGTACACCGCAATTTCATTCACAATTTTCGAAAACCGGCTAAATCCGGAGTTCCAGCGAGCGCAAACGAACGACCCAAAAATAGCCACGAGGAAAGCGTCACCTTGACACTCGTGCCGCGTTTTATTTTCGTCCAGAGCGACAATAAACGTTTTTTCCCCCCGCCCGTTTCGCTCCAGAGTCCGGCTGACTGGCGCACTTTTATGGAAGCGTTTAGCCTTGTCGATAGGCGGAGCGCCTCTCGCAACGGTATTTAAGCTCGATGCGTGCCGAAACGGATCACAAATAAATAAATTGAATAAAGGTGGAAATAAAAAAAAGAGCCCCGAGTACCGAGATATACGAGAGCGAAGAGTCGTTTCGCCGTACTTGGAGCGGTATCGCGCTCGTAAGCCCCAGCGGCAAACGAGAAAAAGGAGCAGGACTCGTCGAGCTCGCGCCGCTTTCGTACTTACTCGTGCACTTCGCGGGCGCTGCTCGCGCACCGTTTCCAACGGTACCGAGAGTACTACGTGCATGAAACGCGTATATAGGCACCTACAATCCGCGTTCGTCCGCGTGTCCTGTCTTTCTTTCATTCGCACGTTCGCGTCGGTGATACGCGACGGGCGAGCCACGTGGTTCTCAAGGAGATAAGTCATCGTCGCGCGTTCGGCACGGTTTTCGTGTCCTCTCGATTTTATGGTAATCGAGGGTTTGAATTAAAAATGAGTACGAGATCTTTTTTTACTCCAGGCTTGTCGAGAGAAAACTTAGTGCTCCACGATCGATGTTTCCAGTATTTCCGGTATAGATATATGTTTCAAATTTTCAACTAATTTTTGTTTCTTCATTTAGGAAGCTTCGTTTTTATGCAATTGTTTCGAGGTTTTTATGTCAGTGTATTTTTTATTTCTCGGTAATTGCGGACGATGGTAAAAAATCTTTGGCGTCACGTCCTCACTCGGGCCGGATGAGGTACTGATGAGGACCTGGCAGGGCCAGTCTGTGCCCTTGTTGGGGCCTCACTGACAGATTTCCTATCAGGGTTTCTGCACTATTTTTTTCTTCCTGTCGCAGTGAATTGGTCGTCGTTCATATTGTATTGGGATTAAATGAGATGGTAATACACAATGTGTATAAAAAATGACTACATCATGAATTTTTTTAAATTGCGTACATCGAGAGAGAAAACTGAATGTACCCACGCGCTTTCCGAGGTATCGATACACATATTTCAGGCATCGATTCGCAGCCTGTCGATACACGTATAACACGACGCGTAAACTTTCGCATGATTTTTAAACGGGACCTCGCGCGGCTCTCAGCCCCCGCTCGACATACCTCCACACGTGCCTCCCGCGATACATCACATTTGCCGCTTTCGCGGCCGCGTCCGCGGATACTCGTAAATTTAAATCTCATTGAAAATATCGACGCACCTGAAAGTATAATTTCGCATCTGCATAGCCATTAATACTCGATTACAAAAAGAATGGCCGTACATACGACGCGAGCGGGCAAAACGCCCGAGGAAATAAAAACATACGTGCCAATTGCCGAAAGTCCTTTTGCAGCATCTACATTCGAAACTTTATTTGTACTTTCTCGAATTTAACATAAACATTTTTTTGTTCATTTGTCCTCAATGTCAATAAAATAAATTACGTATTTAAAAAAACAATTCCGAAAATCCGCAGCTTGAAAATAACAATATCAAGGAATTATTTCACATTCTCCAAATAAGATCGAATTAGGATTTTTTTCCAAATACGAAAATATCAACTAAATTAAAGATATCAACATTTTCGATCCGTCCAAAGTGCGTAAATACGGCCGAGGGCATAAAAGGGCTTTTGTCCCGCGAATGGAGGCCAAAAGGGCAGAGTTACCGGGGCGCACGAGCGTAACACACGGCGCGCGCGCGCGCTGCCGATTCAATTTCGACGTTTAATGTCTCTCCGGTCGGGTGTGCACGGTAAGCTCCCCGTCCGTTTTAAAAGACCGCTGCGCACTTACACACGCGGCGCTCGCATTACGGTGCCCGTCTGCGTATCGTCGTGTTGGCCCTACCGCGCTCCAAAAGTGCCTCCGAGCTCTCGTTACATTCCCTCCGGCATTGTTTACCGCACAGCCCCGAGGGTCTTCACCGCCGCTGCGCGCGCTCCGCGCTCCGCGCAGCGGCGGCGCAGCAACAGCAGCAGCGCGGAGAATTGGTACGCGGCGAAGGTGCTCACGAAAAAACCGCGAGCGACCGCGGGGATGAGGATAATAAATAAAAATAAAAATAAAAAAAAATAATAAAAAATAAAAACGAAGACGAGGAACGAGAGGAGAGAAGAAACGAACGTGCTCGAGTTTCGAGTTTAAAGCGATCGGGAGCACGCGCGTTTGTAGGTCCGTGGGCCACGGGGCCAGTAGGTAGGCAACGTACACGTACGCGCATTTTTCGCGAGTGCGAGACTCGAATGTTATACGTACTACCTGATGGCTTCCCCCTTCTACCCCCCCCCCCCCACCTCCTCTTCCTTCTTCGTCGTCGCATCGTCGCGCTTGCCGCTCGTGTAGTATGCAGCACCAGCATCATCAGCTATACCTTCGCTCGGTCCAGCACGTTTCGTTTTTAATTTGAACTGGTCCACATTCGGTCGGCAAAACCCATCAGCTTCCTCCATCCTCTCCTCTCTTTCTTCTTTCTCTCTTTCTCTCTCTCTCACTCTCTCTCTCTCTCTCTCTCTCTCTCTCTCTCTCTCTCTCTCTCTCTCCCTCAATGATCCCTCCGCTCCCGTATACGTGCATTCGGCTCGCTGTACCTGTAGTCTCGTTTTATTTCTCTCTCCTTTTATATATCGAAGCGGTTCACAGTGCTTGGCGTGAGAGGACGTTTCCTGATTCGCGACACTCGCCGCGCCGATCGAGCCACGCGAGCCGTATTCACCGGTAACGGTACGGGAAGCGAGGAAGATCCCAATTCGAGGTATCTCGGGTTGGAGGATCTGGAGGATTGAAACACGTGGATGCCGTCGAGGGGAAAATTAATTGTCTGTAATATGAGCGAGAGATGAAATTTATATATATATATTTTTTTATTTACCTTTTTTTTACCTCGGTATCAGCATGGGATCCGATATCACAATGGCAAATATTGACATTTTATTTTTCCGCGTTTTATATCGAAGCGGCGCTCAGTTCGGCGCGTTTTCCGATTCGCAAATCTCGCCCCCGATCGAGCCACGCAAACCGCGTACCGTGCTAAAGGTGTAGAAAGAGCGAATGACCCCAACTCTATGTGTCTCACATTGACACAAACGTCAAAAATTACTTTCGGTATGTCGCGATTATTTTTTGGAAGATCGAAACACGCGGGCGAAGCCGACAGAAATATCGATTATGTATAATACGAGCGAAAAAAAAAAATTACATATATATTTTTTGTATCTTTTTTAATCCTCGAAATTAGCATGAGATCCGATATCATAATCGCAAAGTGCAGGGGATGCATTTTTCGTGCCCGGCTCGTCGGGAGACGAGGCACGAAATTCCTCATGCAAAATCGCGGTAGCCGGGATATTTCGCCGGTAGAGAGCTCGATAAACAGATCCTGATTAGCTCGCCTATGCGAGGGTCCGATCCCTGAGATGCACCGCCCGGGCATCCTTGACGCCAATAAAAAAGCGCATCAGACGCCGCGATTCTCCGATCATCGTCTTCTTCTTCTTCCTCCACTTCTTCTTCTTCTTCTTCTTTCTTTCTTTCTCTCGCGCTTCTTCTGCCTCACTCGTTCGTCTTGGAGATCTCGGCGCTCGTACGGCACACGGGACCCACCGCGACTGTATTGCCTCGTCTTCCTCTTACCCTCCGTCTCTCTCGCTCTCTTATTAATAATTGCGCCGCCGAAACCTGTCCGGCTTATATTCGGGGCCCCGCGCAGCGCTACCCGAGTGCAGCGCGCAGGAGCGAATCGCGCGCGTTCGCCGCGCACGTAATTGCAGGTGGACCCAAGGCAGCTCGCGATCCTCGCCGTGGATATCGTGGATCTTCCGTGCGCCGAGATATCCGCTCGGCTCTCGGGGCTCTCGCTCTCCCGATTCGTGGCTCGTTCCCCTTAAGCAAGAGAGAGAGAAAGACAGCGCGCCCACCGTGCGTCCCGCGTTTTGCTCCATTTGCGAACTCGCGATTTCTTCTCGCGTGGCGTGCGCCTAGCGATTTAGACGCACGTGCAACCCGGGTGCTCCGAGAAAACCGCAGCGTGTACTATGAGGGGGGGGGGGGGGGGGGGGGCAGGAAAAAAAGGACTGCGCTTTGAGCAATTTTCTCGTGCGTCCCCCTCATTTCTCAAATTCACAATTCGCATTACACCCCGCGACTTCTGGGCTCGCACGAGCATTAGGCTGTTTTTGGGCTGGAGGCTCTTTGCAGGAATCGCAGCCTTGAGATTCTCAAAATCGATAATAGATTTTTTCGAGGATCTGTCGCCGCGCCCGAAGATCAGTCGACGAATTATTGCGACGATCGGAGTGGAAGAAGAAACATTTTCGGGGCCGCCGCGAATTAAGCGCCGAGTTTATATTAGGAATGAGAGAATTTGTTAAAAACTCCCCTGCGAATAAGAAAATTGTTGGAAACTAATTCATGGATGTTATTACATAAGTGACATTAAGGATATGTATTATGAGGGGCAAGGGAGGAGGAAGGAGAGAGGAAAAAATTAAACTTGCACTTTGAGCAACTTTCACAAGCAAATTCGCAATTCGCATTTTACACCCCGCAACTTTGTGGCGCGCACGTCGGGCATTATAGGCTATTTTTGAACCGGACGCTCGTTGCGCCTGTTTCAGTCTCGAGATTCTCGCAATCGATAATACATTTTTCGAGGATCAGTCCCGCCGGGGGATCAGACGACGCACTATTGCGACGATCGAGTGGAGGAAGAAAACTTTTTTTCGGGTGGTTTTAGGGCGCGCACGGTCGGACATTTCGGATATTGTTCGCGTAGCCGCAGAGCCACTCGAGCTAATCCGCAGTCGCGTTGAATGAGCCTCGCTGTTTTTCTCCGGACGAATTCGAGAGATCGTCGCGTTGTGCGCCCTGGAATTCGGCCGAGGGTAAATTCTATCGCTCGCGCGTATACGGAAGAATAATAAGAGGTGGCTGCGCAGTGGATCTCCCGATCCACCGCGCAGATTGCAGTGGATACCGCGCGACCGAGACAGCAGAATATAGGCGGGAGCGAAAGGAAGCGAACCCCGGCGCGCGATGAACCCCCGAAAGTTCGTTCCGAGGGCTGCGAGGGCCGGAAGGCTCCAGTGGGGGAAAAATCCTAGGAAAATATTATCGCAAGTTCTCGCGATCCAACGTGGGGCAAACGCGACTCGAGATACTTTACGACCAGAAGTCGAGCTGTTGTTACTGCGCGCGCGGGATCGACTGGATCGACCGCAGCGCCGACCGAGCATAATACGAAATTTGTGTCGTGCCCCGAGCGAACCCCGCACGGTCTATCGGTGACCGCAGCGCAGTCGTACAGCGCGAACGAGAAGGCGAGAGAAAAAAAAGGACGGCGAGCGCAACGAGAGAAAGACGAGTGAAGTCGACCCCCGTAGCTCTTTCCACATTTCGGTTTTGCAGCGGAGAAACTGGAGACACACCAGAAAAACCACAGAGCGAAAGAATGAGAAGACGAAGGAGAAGAAGAAGAAGAAGGCAGTGGAGGTTGATGTCCCGAGGAGGAAGGACGGAGCGAGAAGTAACTCCGGTTGCCTATGGCTCGTTTGGTCGTCATTCTTTCACTCCATTCAAGAGTGCTGCGGCATTCGCATTTTCACCCGAGAAGGCGCGAGAAAGAGACTCAGAAAACACGACAATTCCCTCGTCGTGTCTTCGGGGCCCGGAGACCCCGACTGGGTTTCTCGTACTCTCGGCCTGTGTAGTGTATACACTTTGTAGTATATATAGCTCCTCTCTCTCTCTCTCTCTCTCACTCCGTGTCTCTCACGCCTCGGCATTGACCATTCGAACAGACCATTCAACCTTGCCATTCTCTTGCTTCGACAGGGAACTCTCTTTATTGTCGCTCGCGCCCCCATCAATGCCTCTTTTCCTTCTCACTTTCGCCGCTTCGCCATGGGCTCAACTGTATATATATATATATATAGTTTAAACCAGTGTGATTCTTCTTTTTCTCGCTGGCAGTTAGCCCGTGCCCGCGAACCTGGCGGAACGAGGAGGGAGCTCGGTTCGTCGAAGGGCGACGATCTGGTGTCCTGACGCTGAGGAGGAATCACCATGGATTCAGCGGGAAAAACGAGCGGGACTGAATCGAAGACGGGAGGAGGAGAGAGAGAGATATGGAGCATGTTTCGTGGAACACGTAGCTTGCGGTTGGTCCGAGTGGTCGGGGCTCAATAGAATTTGCCATTAGAGCGGTTTCTCTAACGTTCGTTTTTCTGGTTATGCCTCTTATTATTCCGAGGGTGATCCGCCTTCCTGGGGCTGGTGTAGCTTTTTCTCCCTCTCGCTCGCACTGCGCCTCCCTGGCTCGCGCTGTGTGCCATATCGATGGACGAGAACACTTGCGAAAAATCCCGCCCCTCTTGAATTGTTACTTGTGCTGCTGCGCGCGCCGAGCGCCCTCCTCGATCTGCAATACAATGAGATGATTTACCGACCGATTTATAGTATTACGGTGGCTGGAAAGCTGGGCTCGCGACTCGATTTCTTGCCGACGTTGAATCGTTAATCTTTTCGGCTGGACGTTCCCTCGAGATTTGAGGAAAAAGAAATATACAAATAAAATGTGGTCAGGCTGAGGCAGACGCGACTCGATGACGTTCATCCCCGGTAACCGATCTAATCTCGATGTCGTCACCGAGCCATCGGGGCGACTCGTGCCGGTTGAACGGAGAAAAATGTATTTTTACGAGAAACTCGTTGCGGCGAAAGTGACCCACAAACCCGAAAAGTCGGGAATTAATTAACGACCCTTCGATAATCAGCGCGCGTGCTTTGAGGTGGAGTAGTTTGAGTTTCAATTAGCGAGTCCGAGTTTGGGAAACCAATCGACGCGAAGAGCGCAGTCTCTCGTTTTTTTTTTTTTTTTTTTTTTTCGAGGGTCGGGATGCGCAGCAGGCGAGGCCAATGTTTTTTCGAGTTTAAAGCAAATTGCGGCCGAGATTATGATTTTATATTTAAGAAGCGGAGAAAAAAAAAGCGACGGTCGAACCCACGCGTTACGCGCAGCTGTACTGCACCCGCCGACCGTATATACCGCGATATTCTCGTTCTTTTTAATCCCTCCGCGTACTTTTTAAGGTCTCGCTCTCTATTTTTTCTCTCTCGGGAGCGGCCGTACGCCGCCCCTATAACGTTCGCCGTGTATATTTAGGCTGGCATTAGGCCGTCCCGAGTGGGATCTCCGCTCGCTTATTAGCGGTGGCTTCGGCATATTGCCTACCGTGCGCACACGGTGCTCCCCTCGGCGCGCACACACAGACCGTACGAGAGTCCTGTTGCTTTGCTCTCTGAGGCCGCGCGGATTAAAAAAGGCTTTGCGGAAATTTTTACTGCCTGTTGATTGTACGTACACGCGTCTCGCGAGAATTGAATTCTTGCCGATAAACCACGCGGAGCCACCGGAACCGGAAAATTGGTACAAATGTAAAAAAAAACCCTAATCTCTTGGTCCGCAAATGACTTCATCGGTGCAATTTACAAAAAAAAAAAAAAAATCAAAAACAGATAGTAATATATGTATTCCCATCTAAACTACCACCGGAAACCATGCGATCCAATACACCATCGGCTTCGTATCAATTAACGAAATCGAACAAAAAGAAATAGAATAAAAAAGTACTCCCAGGAAGTGCAGGACGGAGTTCGTCGTCGATTCGTAGAGCGCAGACGACTCCACGAGTGCGAGGAACTGGACTCTCGATCAAATATTTGAAGTCACTTCCTGTCTACCGTCATCGTCGAGACTCGAGTGGAGCTTTCTCACGTGTCGAGTGTAGCCGACAGTTCAAAGTATAGTATACTAGGTAGGTATAGTATAATGCCTACTGGCGTCTCCTCTGGGCTATGGGGTCCCATGAACGAGGCGAGGGATGGAGCGATTCCGGCTAAAGATTTTTCGGGGGGAGGGAGGAGGGGGGGGGGGGGGAACGTATAGGACGCACCCATGAGATACGTCGACTGTTCGATTCGAGCGAAGCTTCACGTTCGACCGGAGGCAAAAAATCCCGTCCGTCTCGCTCCAACTCGGAGCTCGCGATATATTCGGGCGTCTCTCGCTCTCTTTCGCTCGAAGCGAGGACTCGGGTTCTCGTACTCGCACAGGTTTATGTGTTTTTTCTCCGCTATCTTTCTATCCTTCCGTCCTCACCCCTCCTGCTGCTCCCCATGGACGAGCCCCCCTGATTCATAATTTTTTTGCTGACCCCCCTCAAGCCTCGTTCTCCAGGTGGTCCGAGGAGCCTCGAATCCGTTTAATCGCTCTAACGATCATCATCATCGGCTCTGCCCGCGCGTTTAATATCGTTGGCGCTGATTAAGATCAGCCCTAAGCGAGAGCAGCGGCGACGCTTGCGCCGTGCCGGACGCGTTCACCTCGAGACACGACGGCGGCGCTTGCGCGCGGTTTGGCAAAGTCACATCCTACGCAGCGGCGAGGCACGAACGCGCCACTTCGATGAGGCGCCCCCTCGAGATCAGCGCCCGGTTGATTAGGAATGAATTAGTTAAAAGCCCTCCCCTTCCCCTGCCCTCGCCCCTCCTGCCCCCAGCAATCGGCGATCGTTAGCTTAAGCCGCGAGGAGGAGAAAAAAAAATCGACCTCGTCATAGACCGGATACGTCCTCTTCATCCTCTTGATGGTTTCTCGTGTTAGACAACCCTGAGAAAATATTTATTTTTGTACACGGGATTCCCACTTCATAGTCGTTTGTGTGAAAAACCTCGTTTTTGCTTTTTTGCATCGCTAAATGAGGCAGGGCATTTTTTCATGGAATGTGACAATTAAATGAGACGAATTTGTACGACCTTTAAAATCGCTTCGAACTTCGTCAAGTTGATCAACCAAAACAGCTCATTTAATTTATTGAAATCCATCCTAGAAATCCTTTTAACAGTGCAGTTGACTCGACTTCCCAAATTCCAGGACAGTAAATCAAATTTTCAATGCTGGACACTGATTTTCCGGTCCTGCGGGCCAAAAGGTCATATCCCCGCCAAGATTCCGAACACGGGAACGTCGTCTAGTTCTGCGGAGAAAAAAAGAACCAAAATAAATCAATGGGTAAGAAGAGCCAACCGCGAGCCAGGATGCAAAAATGTGTTGTCTTTCGGTGCCTCGAGGTCACGAATACACAGAGCCACATCGTCCAGTGTACCCACCTCGCTGTAGTACGTAAAAGAGAATCCAACGAGCAGAAAGGTCAAATCCTTTCCAAAACCCCAGACCACCAGGACGTCGTCCAGATCCCGAAGAATCGAGCACTGCAAAAAAAAACCTAAAATAAATCAATGGGTGAGAAGAGCCCACTGTGAGCCAGGATGCAAAAGTGTGTTGTCTGTTGGTGTCTCGAGGTCACAAATACACCGATCCATCGGGCTTACATACTACGCTGTAGTACGGAAAAGAGAATCTAACGAGGGCCCAGGTAAGCCGCCGAGTAAAGAGATGGTTTTTCCTCGACAATGAGTCGGTGTCCCAGGGGGGGTTGAAGCGAGACTGCGAGACGCCGAGCGCGGGGCCCGACGGCTCCGGGGGCCCCGGAGTTTCGACGCGGACGTCGTGCCGCGCGCGCAACCAGTCAACTCCGTTACACGGTTACAGAGTGCTGCGGCGTCCGGACTGAGCGCGACTCGCTCGTCCGAGCGAGCGAGAGGTGAAAGGGAAGACCCGGGGTAATTGAAGTTAAACGAGATAGCTCGCCATTCACGAGAACGAAATCTTGACAATGAAGCGCGGGCTCCTCTTCCCTCTGTACTCGGCATCGGCTATGTCGAGAGGACCGCGCGAGCCTCGGGCGACAGACAATGGCTCTGCTGGAGTCGTTACCGTACGCTCAAGCTTCACTGTATATGTATATACAGACATATAAATATATAGTATACAAACAGCGTATTCCAGGCTGTACTTGCCGGTGCTCCCGTCCCGGCGACGCTGGTTGCGCAACCACCGACATTTTCCAGATGGCAACGGAAGAGAAAAGAGGAGCCGAAGAAAAAAAAAGAAAAGAAAAAGCGACGTGGAGCGCATGAAAATAAATAAAGTCGAAATTTCGAGCCCGCCGACTCGCGTACGCCAATAAAAACGAATTTAATTATTATAATAATACTGTTACTGTTATTACGTGTGTACACCCCGGTAATATAGTTCCTTTTTTTTTCTCTCTTTATTTTTTTTACTCCCGACCGCTATGCCCACCCGATATCACAGGCGTGGTCAAACATATTTACTACCGGACGAGCCGAGACGTCGACTGGTCAGCGCCGAGGTCCGCGCGTCTGGTGGCTATCTGCTCCCGCTTCCTCCGTCTCGTCGCGCCCTCGTTGCCGTCGTTTTTTATCGCCCTCTGGTGCACAATACGCGTATCGATGGAGAACCGATAATCACCGGTCGATCGACGCTCGCACGTCCTACCGTCTGTCGGTGATTTCTAGCTCTCTCTCTCTGACACCCGACGCGCTCTCGCCCTCTTCTTGTATCTGCACTCACACACGCGAACCGGAATCCCTGCGCACCCTGCACTCCCGATACATTTCTTCGCCTTCACCGAGAGCGCATTCGGTACTTTTTACCTACACTGCTTAGCCTACACCGAGTACGTATTCGGTATTTTTACCTACACTGCTTAGAGTACACCGAGTGCGTATTCGTTACCTTTCAGTGTATAATACACATGTACATACAGTATATATTTATTTCCATGTAGAGCGCACGAAACGAGCGATATATATTACCTCTCACACCCGACGCACTCACCTCGCTCTCCTCCTGTATTTACACTCATTGCTCTCCAACCAACCGGACTTCATGAACCCTACACCCGTTGCTTTACTTCCGAGAGGCTGCCAGCCCAGGCTGTCGGATCTATGGCACTAGTTGCTGCCCATCTCCTGCGTAAAAGAAACAGTATACTTTTAATCGAAAAATAATATATAATAGTTTGCCCGAAAAATCGTAAAATCGATGAGAAAAACGCGAAAATGAATTTTTATTTTCTCTGAAAATATTGCCCATATGTGCATCCAACCATCTTTCCTGAATAACCTAAAGAACCTCGCACACCCGATTATTGTAATAACACGATAATAAAAATACAATAACACGACGGAAACTGCTCGTTGGTTAGCAAAATGTTGCAGGCAACCCGACAGCCAATCAGAGAACGAATAACCCGACAACAATACTTTCATCGAAAATGCGAGATATTTTACCCACTGATTTTTCGAAGAGGGGTATCAACAAATACATGTAGATATATATATATTCGTGTGTATGCAGGGTGTACGAAGGGAGCGATATATATTCTCTCGCGGAGGCTTTTAACTTCGAAAGGCGTTCGGTTCGTTAGGTCGGACTATCCCTTGAGTAAGTGGCGCGTCGATGTATATTCAACGAGTAGGCGTTCTCCCCGCGTTTTATATACGTCTCCGGCTCGGCGTCTCCGGGCTCTCTTTTTTCTCGCTCTCCTATACACGCTGTATTTATCTCTCGCTCTCGGTTCCCCTTTAAGTATCATATAGTATTCGACTACTCTCGGGGCCCGCGCGTTCGTCCCTGTCTCACTTTCGCCTTCGCGCCGTCCGCGCGCTCGTTTCATGCCGGTCGCGCTGTCTTCGGCGTGTCGTACGCCAAGAGTCGATGTCTTCGTTATCTCGCTTCGTGGGGTCCACGAACGAGGCAGCAGCAGCAGGAGCAACAGGTACCTCGCGTTCAATAAGCACCGCGTCCTCTTTATTATTCGTCTCCCCGGCTCGCTTCGTCCTCCTCGTGCGCTTCGTCCACTCTTCTGTATTATGCCGTGTGTATAAACGAAGATGCGAGGGGGCGGGAATGAGAAAAACGAGCGGTCATGATCGCTCCCCACGAGCGGTGAGGGGAGCGATATCTGACGCTCTCGAAGCGACGAGACACCGATTCTCGTTATGTGTCGCACGGTCGCCTTCCTCCTCTTCGTCGCAGGCTCCGGTGGTAGCTATGGTAATACGCGCGCAATCGGCGGTCCAGTCGGCGGCCAATCGGCGGTGCATAATCGCTGTGCAGTGGTTGGCATGTACGGAACGCGTTGCGAGCGGGGATGCCGATGACTGTGACACTTGGTTTTGCGTTAAAGGGCCAACATTCGCATCGTAATTTGCGTCCAATCGTCGGTCCAGTCGTTGGCCAGTCGTAGGTGATTAATCGCTGTGCAGTGGTTGACACGTGGGACACATTGGAAGATGGAGGGATGCCAATGACTGTGGCCGTTGATGATTCGTTGAAGGGCCAATAGCTGTACCGCTTTTGTCTTAGGGCGCTGTGTAAAAATATACGACGTTACCTCACTCTTGTGGCCTTCGTGCAAAGACACCGAAGTTCCTGGATCGGGTTCGGTCGCGACGAATTCTTGCGACCAGGCACAATTATGCTGTGACGGAAAAGAGTCGATTTTTCGTCTTTCGTTTTTTTTATATTTTATTGCAGAGACGGAACTTGTTAGGGACTTGTAGAAATTCGAGAAATTTTACAACTGCCCTAAGACAACGGATTTTATGCTCGAAGCCGAGAGGACACGATTTTCCTTGGGGATTCGGTAGTGAATCTTCGTTGGCCATGCCGATCGGTAGGTCTCCGAGGGATTCACCCGCAATAGACGAACTCATCTTGTCGATGAATGTCAGATCCTTCGATAATTATTCTGTGACGGGGACGTCGGGAATTTTTTTTTGCGCTTCTGCGTTGTAGAGCTTGAGGTCTGGTAGACATCATGTCGAAAATCTTTACAACTGAGCTTGGAAGACAATACAGGTCCATGTTCTGAGACAATAGAAGTCGGTCGCTGGTGCAGTATCTGCGCATGTTGCGATTAGTTCGGCTATCAGGTACTCGGAGGACCCGCCGAAGGGAATTTTCTTCGGGTCGTCTTGTTCTCGTCATTCGGCAGAGCCGCAAAAGGGAGGGAACCGCGTGTCGCGCATGTTATAATTCGGGGAACATTGATCGCGATATTTCTTTTTCGTTAGCGACTTCCGAGTGTGAGAGACAGTGACCCGTCATTGTTGAACATCGCACGACGATTCGCCTTGATCTCATTTCAAACTTTGTCGTGAAACTTGACGAGTACCAGAGATCCTTCGATAATTATTCTGTAACGAAGGCGGCGGGAATTTTTTTTTTATTTCTGTAGCGCGGATTATCCAGACCTGCACGGAGAGAAGGATCTGATAAAATTTACCTGACGCGGCAGTAAAAATTATCAAGGCGTCTGGTATTGAAAAGCCATTGCCGCCACCTGACGAACAGTACGAGAACTATAAGAATTTCTAACATATATATAATATTTTTTACCATATTTCGTGGTAACAATTCTCATCGTTCTAGTTCTTCTCGATAGATGGCGATATATCTTCCCTCTACCGGAAATTTACAATACTTTTTACTAGAAATATGGTAAAAGGTATCAGATCCTTCTCTCAGGGTGGTAGACATCATATCGACAATCTTTACTACCAAACCTGGAAGACAGGTCCATGTCCTGAGACAATAAAATTTTGTCGTCGGTGGATCTGGACGATAATCACTGGTACCGAATCCGTCCATGTTGGGATTAGTTCGGCTGTCTTTTTTTCCACTCCTGTAGTACAGCTCGTCGAAGTCTGGTGGACATCATATCAAAAATCTTTACAACTAAACTTGGAAGACAATACGGATCCACAGGGTCCACGTCCTGAGACAATAGAATTTTGTCGTCGGTGGATCTGTGGGTGATCGTCTCGCTGGTACTGAGTCCGCGCATGTTGCGATTAGTTCGGCTGTCAGGTACTTGGAGGTCCCGCCGAAGGGATTTTTCTGCGGGACATCTTGTTCACGTCGTTCGGCCGAGCCGCAAAAGGAAAGGAATCGGGTGTCGCGCATGGTATAATTCGGGGAACATTGATCGCGATATATTTTTGCCAGCCACTTGCGAGCGTGAGAGACAGTGTCCTGTCATCGTTGAACATCGCACGACGATTCGTCTTCGCTTTGATGATCGCGACTGCCGATTGCGCGTTACCTTAGTAGTTCATTTGTTGAGCAGCCGTGCGCGATAGCGATCGTCGTCGTCGACATCGTCGTCCTCTTTCGCCCGGACCAGCACGCGCGCTGCGCGATTCGCAGGCTTCGCACGCGCAAAGGTGCAGCGCAGTGGGGACACACGGTATATAGCGGACTGTGTGGCAAATGCGTAGGACGCGGCGTACGAAGCGTGCGAGGACGCTGCTCCTCGTCTCCTCTGTCGACGAACCTCCCCACGGGCACTTAATGGAGATGTCGTCGAGACGCTTCGTTAGAGGGAAGAATTTAAATGCGACGACCTCCCGCTCTTTCCTCCGTTTCGTCTCTTTTCCACCCGGCGAAATCCACCGAAAGATCTCTTCGACAAGATCTTCGCGGCCGACCCGGTGGACGCTGGGTCCCAGGCGAATTCCTACCGGCCCTTTGGGCTCCGCGCAATGATGTGATCGTTCGATATATTGTATAAAGTGTCATTGCGAACTGTGCAAGATGTGCATGTCACGAAAAAGGATAAATGTGTTTGTGCCTTTTATTAATAATTTATCGAATTTTGGCATTTTGTACCGTTCTGAAGTAAACAAGAAAACAATTTTCGTCTTTTTTTATGTCAGAATTCACATATCCCGCTTTCGAACCCAAGAGTGCCGAAATCGAACACGGATTTTTTCCCCAAAATGTCTACTATTGATCTACTCCATTATTGTCAAGCCGCACATTCTACCCCCAAAAACACCGGATTTAACCTTTTTTTAACACTAGAACTTATGACTGGGGTCCGGCGGGGCCCACGCGACCTGTTACATTACGTAAGTTTTTGTGAAAACTTGTGTTCTCTAGGGTTAATTGATTTTGAAAAAAATATTTTTTTCTACTCTTTTTGGTCAGAATTCCCAGATTCGGACTCCGACCCCAAAGGACACATTGTTCCTATTTTCACGCCCGCAAACGCTAATTTGGGACGTTGAACTTGACTTTGAAAAATAATGAAAATCTGACGTACCTGATCGAAATTCATAGATTCGCCTTCGGGGACAAAAAGTGTTTTTAAATATGTCGTAGGCTACGCTTTCCTAAATTTATCAGAAATTCGACCGATACCCCGAGTTCCCCGCGGAGCCGCAGCGAAACCGCGGGAATCCAGAATTTCAATATTTCAGGAATGCAAGGGTTTCGAGGCGCAGATCTGGGCATAATCTCTCTATCGTTCGCCACGGAACCCTCCTCAAGGGCCGAGCGCGCACACGCAGAGCGAGCGGAGTAAGACTGAGGAAAAAAAAAGCTCACAACAGGACGAGGAAAGATCTCATTATCGCCGAAGCTGCGGCGTGCGGTCGCCGCAGAGAGAGCAAAAGTCGCCGGTTTTATCCGCCATCTCGATCTCATCCACTCGGTCTTTTTCCTTTATTTCGTGAAATATCTTGGTTAACCGGTGGCGCGCGTGGTGTCTCCGGAGGTCCGTGACTTCGAGATTTTCAGATTAATACTCCAGTTTTCCCGTGCGCCGGGAGTTTTAAACCGCAGGGAAAAGGAGGGAACGCGGAGAGAGCCAGCGAGCGAGGAGCCGATGTCCCGTAGACTCGACCTCCCTTCGCGACCGTGAGATTCGATCTCTCTCCACACTTCTGCTTCCCTTCCGTCCTGCGTGTGTTTCACCGCATCTATATTTCTCCTTTCTCTTCTATGGCTGTCGTGGGTTCGTTGGAAAACACACGAGTGCGGGATACCGCGAACAGAAAAAGAAAAGCGGATAGGAGTCGGAAAATGCTCGATGGCGCTATCGAGTTTCGCCGTGCGTCATGCGCGGTCCTGGACCTCGGATGACCGATGACCTCCCCGCTGAGGGGCCAACGCTCCAACTCCTCGCGTGAACGTCTCAAGCATCGCCGGAGATGGGACATGGTAATCCATTGCTAGATACAAGATTGTGGGAACACAAAGAGCGAGAAAGTTCCCACCTTGGATCTTTCCTTACGATTATTATACATTACAGCCTTGATGTAGTCCGATCAATCCTCGTGTCACGTTGATTCTCACGTTTCGGGATTATAATATCATACCGCGCGCGGAGACTTGGAATATACGGCGCCTAGCGGGGCTCCTAGGAACGAACAGACGACGTTCTGAAAAATATAGATACACAGACGCATATAATCAACTTCTATTTGTTATCGTGTCAAAAAAAATTCCATGAAACACGGTCATTGACATATCCACTGTTTTTAAAATTCTCATCTGATTGCTCGTCCCACAGTTTTCAAAATAATGTGCTTAGCAGCTAAACTTAAAAGAGTGATTTGTTTATTTTTTAATTTATTCATTTTTACCTCATGCATTCATATTATTTTTTCACCATTTATATTTTTCTCATCTCTTTATTTTTATTTCGTCAATTCATTTTTATCTCAATCGCTTATTTTTCTCTCATTTATTTATTATTTTTCTTATTTACAGTAACCTCCAAGTTAATCAATCAAATGATCATCAACGCATCCTCGACAAAATTTCGCGTCCGAAACCGACTACAAATTTTCCGTACCCGCACATCCACGCAGCTACCTTCCAAATCCATCTTTCAATGTTTTATCTACGCCACGAGTCGTTCCACGCGGGGTATCGCTATCCACGTGAGGGTCCAACGGTCGACATCGCCGTCTAGCAGTCGCAGGACAGAGTCGTAAATGTCACCGCGTGCGCAAAGCGGCGCAGGTCGGACGCAGCGTCAGCAACGTCTCGCCGTCCGTCCGTCCGTACGGATAGGACGAAAAGACGCGCTCGCACACACGACGCTCGCCGAGGTCCCACGGGGTGCATTATAATATCTCGTTCCCGCATCTTTTTGCGGTCGCAGACGCGACAACCACTCGCTGTCGCAGCTCCTCTCCCGTCTCCTTCGCACCGCGGTGTCTTTTCGCCCGTGGCGAACGGCGAGCATTTTGACGTACGCGCGGAGAGCGAAAGAGAGAGAGAGAGAGAGAGAGAGAGCACGAGAAACGATCCGAGCGCATAGCGTGCGGGCTTCTTTATTTCGACCGCTGACCGCGCCGGGCCCACCCACGTTACACTTCTCTTATGTCAAATTTGTATAAAGCGAGAGACGTGCGCGATGCTTGACGTCTCGATCCTCCCGCTCGCTTCCACGCGTCTCCCTATTTCGCTTCCACGCGCATATTTTCCTCGCCCGCTCCTCGTTTTTCGCCCTCGGCCTCCGTCTCCTTCTCACTTCTGGCTCGCGGATGTCTTATTGCCTGTCGCTTTCGCTCGCGCGCCGCGCGATCTGGACACGGCGATCTGGATATCGCACACTGCGATATCCAGATCGTCCGCATATGCGTTCCTCGTGGATTGCACACAACACACAGAGCCACGAAATGCTAATATCACGTGTAGCGTAAAACACGGGCGCGTGAATCAGTCGGGCCGCAGCGCGAGACTCGCTAAATGAAATCGAAGGGAAGTCCGTCGAGGGACTCGCGCGTGAAACGTACGCGCGCGCGTGCAATCGTCGCGACGCTGGCGGTTGTGGACCACCCGCGAGGCAGCGCGGGGTCCACGTCCACCCGAGTCACGGAGACCGAAAGTTAGGTAGGTAAAACGGCATTGAGCCGCGGTGGAGGCAGAGGAGAGACTCGAGCCAATGGCGAGCGAAGGTGTTGGACGTCTCATTCACGCGAGAAAAGAGACTCCCCGGGCGTTTATATTCTCGCTTCTCACTCCTCGCCTCTCGTTTGTAACTTCGGCCCCGCACGCCACTGTACGCGTCAACTCTACATCCGTGACCCCCGTTGATTTTTTTTCTCTTTCTCTCTCTCGCTCTTCTTCTTTTTCCGTGAATCTTTTGACAATTTAGTCGCGCGCGAGCGGGCGAGGGTGGGGGTGGGGGGACCACGCGGAACGGAGTGAAATTTTTCGTGGGGAGGACGAGAGACGAGACCGCAGAATATGACTGTGGATTTTGCTGCAGAATAGCTGACCACTTAATACCGGAACGAAGAGCGTGGAACGAAGCGGCGCTGACTTCCTTCTGGTCTCAGCGGGGACTCCGTTCACGCGGACAGTCGTGTATGTCTATATGGACGGATGTAGGTGGTAAATGGACCACGCGATGGGGCAGTTTTTTTTTACGGGTCCGAACTGACCGGGACGGAATTTCGGGGAATTCGATCAGGGCGATGTCGTAAAAAGCTGAAGGAGGATCACGAGTATCGACACGTTAAATGTTTACCCGAGCGAAGAGCTACGTCCCTGGTACAATCACTATCTTTAACTGTGGATCAACGCAATCGATAATCCACTGGATAATGAGGTAGAGGCAAAATATATTTTTTATTCGCGAATTGTTTGCGTAATAAATGATACAACAAAAATATCTCCATATAATAATAACATAATAAAATAATACATGTAAATAAATATAAAGTTATCGTTATTGTTAAGTGTCGATTTGGTGTAATATAAAAATTGTCGTTATATTGAGAGGATACTTTTTTACACAAGTATTTTTAATATATATATTTTTTTATTCCTTTCCATCTCATTTGTTCCAAATTTTCCATCTAATTTAATTTGCAATATTTTCTTAATTTCCAATTACACTCGCAAACTTAAAAGAAACTGTTGTAACAATTAAAGACGAAAAATAGTAGCTCAAAAAATGTAATACAATCGCCGAACGCTCGTGAGTCTCGCGAGTCCCAACGAGCGATCCGTTTGGCCGAGCGCCAGGGCCCCGCGGATTGAAGATTTCGGGGCCCATCAGAAGCTCGCGCGTGGGTTTCTCTCTCTCTTTCTCCGACCCCAACCGTACAAAACGAAGAAACTCCCTTCTAATTATCCCGGGGGCTACCAGCGGCAGCCGAACTGCATCACGCACTCGTACGTGCGTCAGGCTTTGTGTATGCTCGGCGCACGCGCAAGTCGTACAACGATCGCGGTGTATATCCCGTGTATACGCTCGCTGTAATATCGCTCATCTTCTTCCCCTCCGCTCGTCGCTTTTTTTCTCTCTCTCTCTCTCTCTCTCGCCCCACCCGGAGCTTCGGAGGGCTCGCCGAGTCTCGCGAGGACCGGACCGAGACGCTGAAGCCCGAGCGTGGTCGTCGCGCGAGCCGCGCGCGGCTCGCGATGCAGCAGAATACATTATAGACTTGTTCCCTTGCGTCCGGCCCTCCCCCCCCCCCCCCATTAAAACGTCGCTCCTTCGACCGAGTAGCGAGATCGCGAAGGCTCTCGCTATCCGCGCACTCGCCGGTTCGTCTCCCGAGGGGGCGAAAGTGGAACAAAGACGACGCCAACGAAAACAAGAATAATGCACACACGGAGAAAACATTGTTCAACGCGTTATGCCATCGCAACCGTAACGTACGGACGTGGCGAAAAGATCTTCGAGGCTTTGATATGGAACGAAAAAAAATGTTTAGCAGCGCGTCGAGAGATTTTCTAGGCGGCTGGTCGCGCCTCGGCTCAACAGCCATGGTCTTCAAGTAAGATGAAAAGAGTCCATGGTCTTCAAATAAGATGAAAAGAGTGATTTTTCTTCTCGTTCATCGCAACCCACAGAGTAAATCAATCAAATTATTTTCAACTTACATTCAACAAAATTTCGCGACCAAAGTGCGATATTAATTTCTTTTAGCCACGCTTAAGAAATATATTTTGCAAAGTTTCATCTTTTCGGCACGTTCATTGAAAAAGACCTTCAAAACTTCGACGAAAAAAAAAAACAAACAAAAAATTCATCCGTTCAGCGAGAGATTTTCGAGGCTGAGGGTTACGCCTCGGCTCAATAGTTGAATAGCTAGATTCGACGACTTAGCCGTCGTCTTTGCGTACGACGGATCCAGCTCGGTGATTTGGGTCCGTCGTGCGCTATAAGAGCGGCGAGGGAGAGGGAGACACGACTGGTACTACATAACTACTATACCGACATGGGCCGTGGGCGCTTCCAATTCCACCGAGCGACTTCAACGGTCGCGGAGCGCGTGGCTGGCGCGTTCCTTGATCCCCCTCTCTTTTCTTTTTATCGCTCCCTCGTTCTCCTCGTTGCCTCCGTCTCATTCGCGCCCGCGACCGGGACGCCGATTTTTCTCGCTCGCACTCGCGGGACGCTCGGCTCGTTCACCGTTCGCCTCGGGATCAGCTCGCGCGCACTTCGTCTCAAAAATTCGGTGGGCCCTCTCATCTGGCCCCCCCCCCTCTCCCCCTCCCGAAGCTCAACGCGTTCCCTTCGATCCCTTCCACCATACCGACTCGCGTCTCGACGCCGCCGTATACCAACACCAATATTGAATCCCTCTCGAACGCGTAATTAAAATAAATATAATCTCGAATACATTATTCGGCCATTAGCCGTCCTATCGTATAATGAGCGACCGAAGCCGTCGTATTATTTATTCGAATAATAAATGATTTCTAGATCTCGGGAGGCTGATTCAAAAAATATCGTATACCACACTGGTGCTCGCATAATTCTTCGTTTCTGCTTGTGAGAGATTTTTCGAGCTGCGCCTTCGTGGTGAGAACTCGAGGCACTTTCTCTCGGCATCCGAAACTTTTTTTTTTTTTTTAATCCGTCGAGGGTGCAGCTCGAAAACGTTGAAAACACCCCGAGGCTCACGAAGGGTGCGGGGACGCGGTGCAACGGGATTCAGGTACGGATTCGGGCTCACCAGCGGGAAAGTCACGGGGACGATCGAACCCAGGGAGGGAGACGGAAGGGAGGAAGTAATTGAAGAAAGCGAGCCGAAGATACGCGTTGCAAAAAAAAAGACGTTCCCGGGGACCCGGAGAGACGGCGACCCTCCTGTTTCTATAGAGGTGGAGAGTATCGTGGTAATTGAAATAAATGATAATACCGGCGAGTTGCCCGTTGACGCATCCGGCTATTTTTCGATAAACACGCGGTGCCCCCTAGCAGTGCACTCAACGCTCAACGCTGAGTCGCATTAAAAGTGCAATTTACGCATAAAGTGCGAGGACAGAACCTTTAACGGGATATATTGATCATTGTCTTTTCCACTGAACTCGGTGTGATGAGGGGAAAAAGTTTGCGGGACATCGCGTGAAAGTTAGCATTGTTGTAACTTAAATACACGTTGGAACTTCAATTATTCGATCAATGACGTGAAACACATGTGCAGGTAAAGCAGAAGTTCGCAGGCGTCCGCCAGGCTGTCACCGCACTGTCGTGTCGGACGAACGCGCTATGTATGTAACGCGTCCCAGTCATTAGGCCTTTAAACAGTAATCGTCAGTATGTGCGTTGTGTGTAGAAAAATGTGAGCGCGTGCCTCAAAACCTTTTCGCCGAAATCGACCCCAGAAATAATTTTTTATTTCACATTTCTGACAGAAATATATTTTTTTTCAAAATCGATTAAAAAAGGTTAATAACCAGTGTTTTCGGGGGTAGAATATGCGACTTGAGAATGATGGTATAGGTTAAAAGTCGATATTTTGAAAAGAAAAAAAATTGGGGTCGATTTTCGGTCTGGAGCGAGATCTACGATTTTTTACAGAAAAAAAAAATTGTCGTCGCCAAAAAAATATTTTTTTCAAAATCGATTAAAAAAGGTTAATAACCAGTGTTTTCGGGGGTGGAATATGCGACTTGAGAATGATGGTATAGGTTAAAAGTCGATATTTTGAAAAGAAAAAAAATTGGGGTCGATTTTCGGTCTGGAGCCGGATCTACGATTTTTGACAGAAAAAATATTTTTTACGTCGCCAAAAAAATATTTTTTTCAAAATCGATTAAAAAAGGTTAATAACCAGTGTTTTCGGGGGTAGAATATGCGACTTGAGAATGATGGTATAGGTTAAAAGTCGATATTTTGAAAAGAGAAAAAATTGGGGTCGATTTTCGGTCTGGAGCGAGATCTACGATTTTTGACAGAAAAAAAAAATGTTCGTCGCCAAAAAAATATTTTTTTCAAAATCGATTAAAAAAGGTTAATAACCAGTGTTTTCGGGGGTAGAATATGCGACTTGAGAATGATGGTATAGGTTAAAAGTCGATATTTTGAAAAGAAAAAAAATTGGGGTCGATTTTCGGTCTGGAGCGAGATCTACGATTTTTGACAGAAAAAAAATATTTTCGCCGCCAAAAAAATATTTTTTTTCAAAATCGATTAAAAAAGGTTAATAACCAGTGTTTTCGGGGGTAGAATATGCGACTTGAGAATGATGGTATAGGTTAAAAGTCGATATTTTGAAAAGAAAAAAAATTGGGGTCGATTTTCGGTCTGGAGCGAGATCTACGATTTTTGACAGAAAAAAAAAATTTCGCCGCCAAAAAAATATTTTTTTTTCAAAATCGATTAAAAAAGGTTAATAACCAGTGTTTTCGGGGGTAGAATATGCGACTTGAGAATGATGGTATAGGTTAAAAGTCGATATTTTGAAAAGAAAAACAATTGGGGTCGATTTTCGGTCTGGAGCGAGATCTACGATTTTTTACAGAAAAAAAATATTTTCGTCGCCAAAAAAATATTTTTTTCAAAATCGATTAAAAAAGGTTAATAACCAGTGTTTTCGGGGGTAGAATATGCGACTTGAGAATGATGGTATAGGTTAAAAGTCGATATTTTGAAAAGAAAAAAAAATTGGGGTCGATTTTCGGTCTGGAGCGAGATCTACGACTTTTGACAGAAAAAAAAAATTTCGCCGCCAAAAAAATATTTTTTTTCAAAATCGATTAAAAAAGGTTAATAACCAGTGTTTTCGGGGGTAGAATGTGCTACTTGAGAATGATGGTATAGGTTAAAAGTCGATATTTTGAAAAGAAAAAAAAAATTGGGGTCGATTTTCGGTCTGGAGCGAGATCTACGATTTTTTACAGAAAAAAAAAAAATTTCGTCGCCAAAAATTTTTTTTTTTTCAAAATCGATTAAAAAAGGTTAATAACCAGTGTTTTCGGGGGTAGAATATGCGACTTGAGAATGATGGTATAGGTTAAAAGTCGATATTTTGAAAAGAACAAATTCCTGAGTTCTATTTTTGCAAGTTTTTCAGGCACGCGCGCCAGCGCGTGTGATTAGCCTAGTTTTACAAATTTTTCGTGAAAACTATTCCGCGATGGTGAACGTTTTATCGTACGTCGTCACCAAAGCCGAGAATACAATTTTACGCCGGTTCATTTTTCAACGGGCAACGAGCGAGACATTTCCGTGAAAAATTCCTACGAACAATCGTTGGTTCGTGGTACATAACGCAGGATATAATTGGAGCTAATTTTCTTAATTCCGGGTTTCCTTTTCCACCGCGCGTTTCCTCGCGATTTCGTGCCACGAGGAAACGCGACGCCTCGGGACGTTTTTCCTTTTCGGCGTCCTGTGTCCGGCCCCGTGCGAAAGCGAATTCGGTTAACGATCCTCGGGCCGCGCGTCATTATCCCTGTCAGTGTCCTCGTGCGGTTTTGTCGAGCAAATGACCGGCGAGACTTCGGCGTAATCGCGACGGAGACGCGAGACGCCGCGCTCGGGGCTCCGACGGGGCTTTTTCGGCTCCGTGTGGACCGCAACACGCCCAGAACGACTCGGGGAGAAAAGTGATGAACGACGAGCGGCCCGGAATGAACGGACGAGGAGACGGAAGAATCACGAGGAAACAACAGCGAATATCCGACGTCTAAATCCTCTAAACGCTCGGCCGCTCGAATTCGTGCGAGTCGGGGTCCATTTCTTCAACTGCGATACACTATAATAACAGGCAACTTCCATGCGCACCACCCTTATATTTCGAAAGCGAAAAAGAAAAAAAAAAGATGAAAAAAAAAAAACATTCCAAAGCCCCGCATTTTCGTGTTTAAGAAATCGCGTGACCGCGCGAAGCGAACCGCAATAGGTGACGGACTGTGAGAAATGTGCAGCGTTCGGGGTGTATTACGAGCCACAAAAGTTCGCCGCGGTAGAATTTGGCAGGGCTAGCAGGAAGTCGGTGGAAGTAAAACGCTGTGGTGGTGTGGATATTAGAGAGGGCGAGATTCCGGAACTGCGTTCGAGTAGGCGATATTCACGAGGTGCAGGAAGATACGATGAAAGCCGTGTCATTTCCTATGATTCGTGGTCCGCCCAATGTTTAGCTCACTGGTTAGCGAGCTGTGATCATCGACTTCCTATTCTTGTGGACGATTCTTGTGGTTCGATTTCAAGGATTAAACAATAAGTAGCATGCATCTCGTCCGGTTCTCCCTGGTAGCTCGTTTCCTCTGACACGTTAGACAGTGCGACTGAACGTCCATCGGGCATCAATGGACAGATTCTGGTTACCTGCCCAATGCTGCTTAGTGCACGGTGATCATCGACTTCCTTCTTATGGACGATTCTTGTGGTTCGATTTCCAAGATTCAAAAATAAGTAGTGCACATCTCGTTTGGTTTCTCCCTGTCACGCGTTTCCTTTCACAGGTTAGACGGTTCGACTGCACGTCAAACGTTCGTCAACAGGCAAATTCTGAATACGTGCTGTATGTTTAGCTTGCGATCATGAATTTTATCGGCTACTCTTGTAGTTCGTTTTCAAAGATTAAAACGTAAATAGCGACTAGCGAACATCTCATCTCCTTCTCCCTCGCTCTTATCCCCTGATGCGTTAGTCAGTGCTACGTACATCAATGAACAAATTTCAGCCACCCGATAGCTTGTCAGATTCACTACACGACCGTTAAGGCAGGTTAGTAACCCCAATCCTACCTGGACTCTTCTGCAACATTATTCTTCCTCATCCTCTTCCGTACATAAACGTCGAAGCCATCAGTTTCACCATTCGATTTGTACGTTTGTAGGACTGTGAATTTCCTGCGGGGCGCATCGATTGATCGATCCAAGCACGTCGGAAGTCAATGGCTGATGCACCCCCCGAGTTACGGTGCGTACGCTACGCCCTCGGTGAAAAATATTACCGTTAAAATCGCCGGGAAGCCAGGAAGCCCGAAGAGAGAGGCAGAGTCGGCAGAAATAATACGACAATGAGAAATTCGGGGATTTTGTACGTGCACCGAGTGTCGAAGGGGCCGACCACTCCGGATCGACCATCATATTCCGGCGAGGGTACCTGACTTTCGTCGAGTCAGGTGTACACGACCGAGTCGGCACCGTCAGGTGAACCTGTGCACGTTCTGGCTTTTGCAGATCTCCACCGATATATAAATAAATTGCCCGATGGTGGTAGGACCTCTGTATATATATTCGCGTGTACCTAGCTGGGTCGAGGGCGAAGGCTCGAATCGCGCGGCCACGGCTTCGCCTCGAGAGCCGACGGAGCTTTTATGCGCCGACTCTCAGCTCGACTCTTCGGTACGCAACTACAATGACCGTACGAAAATCACCGTACATAGCGTATACAACGTGCAATTAAGTAAGGTGTAATGCCCACCTCGTTCGCGCTCACCATTCCTTATAGCCGTGGTCCTCCTTCTCCCGTTCTCTTATGCACTTTACCCATCACCCTTCGGGCGTTTGTCCCGGGATTGGTGCTATAAAACTTGTGCACTGACTGGTCCTTCGAGTACTTCGGCTCGTTTCTCCCTTCGCGTTGCGCTCGGTTTGGTTCTCTCCGTCACCGAGGTTTGCATTCATGTCTCGTGGGTGCGTCCGATGTTGGTGATCGATGCGCCTGATTTTTAGGCAGGGCGAGTCAGGGATTTGCTGACTGACTTACGTTGACTTCGCTGACTTTTCGCAGTGGACGACAATACGGACGGTGACTTCAAACGTCGAGCGTTCGGAAACTGCTCCGCCTTGGAGTGGGACGGGATGGAAAACGATGAGGCCCTCTCGTTCGGGCTTGGACCCTCGAAAGTCACACCGGAGGTTTAAAGCCAGAAAACGGCATTTAACTGTAAAGGGACGAATGATGCACGTGCTTGTCATTTGTCACTCGGGTGTTTTTGTTTTTGCGGTGAAACTAATCATGGAAATGTAAGAGTGTGTATAAAAGTGAAAATGTTTTTCTGTTATATTAAAAAATTAATAACTTATATTTGACGTCATACTAATATTTTCTAACGTTCTATACATTTTTGTATGAAACTCTGATATTTTTTAAAAAATGAGTCGTGAATTATGAGATAATAATTAGAAAAAAAAATCAAAATTAAACAAACATATATAAAGAACTATATTTTTACTTCTTTTAATTCAGGCTGAAGACGTCCTGAAGCGGCTGAAGTTTTGGCCAGTAATCTATTTGGTGTGTCTTGTACACTTTCATAGGAATCGATAACGGGATGGGGATATAAATCGTTGAGGATAATAAAAAAATCATGATTTATATGTTCATAACGTTTGTCTCATATATTTAACGAGTCTATCTGTCGATATAATAGTTACATTGTTTTAAGGCACTGGCATATTGGATTTTGGGACGAAAATGTCGCACATAATAGGGTGTACTTTTAAAAAATGTGTTCGTCTTAGTCTCACCATTTGACAGGGGACTAGAGAAAATTTCGTCCATTCGCGGACGAGTTTTCTTCTCCATATACATATACAAATATATATATATGCACTATACATAGATAAATAACTTACTGAGCGATTGAGGGGCGCGTGCACGTTAACGAGGATGCCTTAGGCATCCTGCCATATGAAAGTCGATTGTGCTTACACAATTGTTCGAATCGAGAGTCATTGACTTCTCATTCGCAGGATATCAACTCGCGCCACTCGTCCTTTTTTGTTCACTCGGTCTCTCTCTCTCTCTCTCTTTCTCTTTCTTTCTCTCGCATATCATCTTAACATCGTAAAATATCTTAAACGCAACTAACGTAATATACAATATTTATAAAATTATTTACAACTTTTCGCTTTAACTTCGCCTATCTCAATCTCTTTTTCCACGCGCTTCTTACGCCGTCATACGTGCTTGTTTCATTTCTTTTCACGTTATTTAAAACAAGACAAAATTGTTTTGATCCAACGGTGAGTGGTTTTTTTATACGCGACAGTCTCTGGAAATACTCGAGTATCGGTATTCTTTTTTTTTCGACAATGCCTCGTTGATCGGATCGCCCTTCTTGTACAGACAGAGAGTTTATGACTAGATCACAGTAGATGGAACAGCCGCCGTTTTTGTCGTCGACTCGGAATTTCTTGTGCCTCCTGGTTGTTTGCCATCATTCGTCATTTCTGTAATCAAAAAAGGAGGAACAAACATTAGTATCTCTGTGTGCTTTTTTTCCATTGAATGTATTCGCCAAAAAGAAAAACAGTCGTGTCACACATCAATTCGATTTATCCACGGATATAAAGAGACGACGTGTTCCACTGTCTCGTGGGACTCCGAACGGCAAAAGCGTTACGTTCATCCAGACTTTCAGGGTCGGGACGAGAATATCGAGCCTCGTAGGTATACACAAACAGGACGAGGAGAGAATCGGCTCGGAGAAAGAGAGGGCGAGAAGCAGGGGATGATTTTCAGGTAAGGGCGGTTTTACGAAGGGACTCGCCGGGGTCCCTCGGGCGAGCCCGGGCTCGGGGAAAAGGAGCAAAAAGAATGGCGTACCGGTTCAAAAACCGACAAAGAAGGGAGGAGAGATCGGCGGAGACGGGCGGGAGGGAGGGAGGGAGGGGCGAGCCACGACGACTGGTATATCCTGAAAGATGCATTCAGGTTAAACGCAGCGCGCGAGACGAAATTGTCCTCGGTCTTTGCCGTGCGAGAGGGAAAAAGGCGAGACCGAGTCGGGGTGACCCGGGAATAATATGAACGCAAGCGTACAGTATTCCTCGCTGCCCTACGAAGGGAAGAAATAAAAAGAAGAAGAAGAAGAAGAAAAAAGCGAGAGAGAGAAAGACAGACTGCGAGGTAGCTCGAGTTCTTTGGGGACTACTGCACAAAAAGAAGAAGAAGAAGAAGACGAAGAAATAGCTGAGGGGACCCTCTGGGTGTTATACTATCCCTCGAAAACTGGAAAGATTACGTGTGCCCCGCATCAAAAAGATTTCTTCGACCATTGTTCAATTATCGCGTCCCTGAATCGCGTCAAACGGGATTAATGAGCGTTACGTCAGGATTTAAAAAAAAACCGAATTCTGGACTTCAAA
The DNA here is from genome assembly GCA_963932165.1 of Pimpla rufipes. NCBI lineage: Eukaryota > Metazoa > Arthropoda > Insecta > Hymenoptera > Ichneumonidae > Pimpla > Pimpla rufipes. The sequence goes on from OZ010635.1 coordinate 16,293,594, forward strand.
CAAATGCGGAAAAATTCTGCAATCAGTTTTTTATACGGAAAAAAAATTTGCTTGCAATGACTGAATTTTTTTTTTCGTCGCTAGTCGAGCTCCGATTTACGGTAGAACACAGGAGCCCCGACGAAGTGGAAGAGGAAGAGGAGGAGGAGGCGAAGACGAAGGAGGAGGACGTCGTCGTCGTCGTCGACGATCGAGGAGGAAGGGCCGGGGAGGCCGTGAAAGAAATCGCGGACAAAAGCCGTACGCTCCTCGGATGTATACTCGCTCGCTCGCGCGAGCGCTCCGAGCCTGCGGCAAGACTGAATGGAGTCTGCGATTTGAATGGTCGCGCTGCCGTGGGGTTTCGCCGAGGGGTACCCCACGGTCCCCCATTGTCGGGCCAAGGTCACAAATCTAGCCGAGAAAATTTCTTTCAACTTCCACTGTACGGTGTCGCCGCGGATATCGTGAACACCGAGAGCGCGAGCGAACGCACGGGACATAGACGATTCGCGGTGGTTCGTATAGGTTACGGGGCGAGGGAGATGGGTGACAAAATTTATGGCTCCGTTTGTCGTCGCTGCGAGCGAATGGTTACGTCCGGGGAGGCCGATAAATGACGAATTGTGGGGGAATCCAACGCGCAACCGCGAAGACGTGAAAAAAATTCACCAAGCTGATCCAATGACAGACGTCACTGATCGCACCAACGACGGTGACGAAAAATAAACAAACAGAAGGACAAAAAAAAATAACTCAAAACAAAAAAATAAAATACAAACCTTGAGAACATCGAAAGACCGAGCTTCGGACGGTGACACCAGTTGGCCTCATTGGCTCTGCTGCCACCACGAGATAACGTCGAGCAGCTCCTCGTCCTCGGGGCTCATCGGCTCGTAATTGTCGTAGCTGTCGCCGTGGGTCGCGTAGAGCGCGCCGTTGGTCGACGTGCTGCCGTAGCCCTGGCTGCCGGCCGACGAGGCCTCGGACACGAAGCTCGGCGTCGGCGAGCTCGAGGCCTCGGAGCACGGTGGCGGCACGAACTCGCCGCTGCTCTGCCGCATGTGCCGCCCGCCGTTTCCGCCGGTGGTGTGGTGATGTCCCGGGAGCTCCGAGGCCGATGTGTTCCTGAGCTCGGCCCGGTGGCCGCCCTCGTGATGATCGCCCCGCGAGCCCGTCGACACGACACTTCCGGTTCCGCAGGTCGACGAGGCCGGCGAGGACGTGGAGATGATGCTCGAGCCGTCGGTGCCGTCGTGGTCGTCGAGCAGACGCTGCAGGCTCCTTATGTACTCGACCGCCATTCTCAGGGTCTCGACCTTGGACAGCTTCTTGCTGCCGGCCCGGGAGCCGCCGTGCGTGCCCGCCGTATTCCCGCCCAGGGCCTGCGCCACGCTCTGCGGTATGTGCTGTCGCAGTGTCGCGAAACCGTTGTTCACCTGTTTAACCCTATTTCTCTCGCGCGCGTTACGCCGGGCGACCGAGGCCGGCTGATGGGGAACGGTGCCGTAGGGCGTCGACTGATACATCTTCGTTCTTTTGCATCCGTGCTGCTGCAACGAGGACTTGAGGTCGCTGCCGGACGTCAGACCGCCGGTCGAGACGATGACGTTGCCGCGATGATTCTGCCCGTTGTTGCCGGACAACGGACTCGCGGTGACACCGCCGTGAATACCGGCGTGATGGTGGTGGTGGTGGTGCTGCTGCTGCACGCTCAACATCATCGATGGCAGTGCGTTCTCGTCGTTTCTCGTATAAGTTCCCACTAAGGTCATATCACACAGAGTATATATATATATATATATGTATCACCGGTCACCCTCTCTCGGCCGAGCGAGCTGCGGCGTATAGTGGCTCTCGGTGCGGCTCTGCGTACACCGCGAGAGCCCGAGGTGACGGTCACGCGTGGCCACGAGGACCTTGAAGCCGGCACGCGATCGCTTTCAAAGTTTATGTTGTTTTTCTTTTCTGCGCACGTTGGTCTCCTCGGCGAGTGTGTGTATATTTTTCGTCACTGTTATTCCGAGGTAGATAGTGAAGAAAAAAAAAAGTTCGAAACACCGATAAATGTGGACGTACTGTGCGAGACGTTTGGACGTGAGGACGCGGGGGAAACCGTTTGTTTGTTTTTTTCTTGTGTACGTCGATCGTACGTGTTATTGAGAACCAAAAAAGCCCGACTTTTAGCACCCTCGATGCTTACGGTACGGTAGTGGCTCCCGAAATGCTTGGCTGTTGAGGGTTCGGGGCCTTATATAGCCGGGCGGGCACGCGCCGCTCCCCACCACCGGGGCCCCTCGGTATACTCGATCCCGGGCCCTAAACCCCCGGCCGCTCCCCCCCGTCCCCTCTCCTCTTGGCTTCCGCCGCCGCCGCCGCCGCCGCCGCTGCGAGAGCAGCGCGAGGACGAGGCGGCTCTCGCACCCTCCTCCTCTTACTCTCTTCGTCCGAGCGGACCCCTGCTCGTCGTTTTCCCCCCACCACCGCGAGAGCGCGCGCTAGCTGCCCCAAAGGCCCTACGAGCGCGGCCGAGATTCTCATCTTCACGAAAAAATATGTTTACTCCCTCTCCGCGACGGACGGTCCAGCGGTTCGGGCCACGCGAGCACCTCGCTCGTCGGATCGAGGGTCTGCTTAACGAGGGTGCTCGCAGTCTTGGACTGTATGGCGATAGACCACGGGGCTAATCGTACTTCTCTATCATTAGATAGGCTGTCGCATAAATTGAACTGGGTGAGGAATTTCCAAAGGGTTCACGGAAAGATCGACAAACGTCGGAAAGCAAATAGATTGTTCTTTGTTCTCAATTATTTCATAGATAATTGTAAACAACGGGCAGGCACTAAATTTATTCTAATTGAGTTTTATATCACGAGGTCAATCGACTTCTGGTCCAAAATTTCGTGTCCTCATCGTCCTTTTTCGTCATGGGACTATACTTTTGTGCTGTCATTTTTTTTAATTCTGAAAAAAAGTTGCCATGATGTAGACCCGAGATTTCATACAGGGCCCCCGTTTGATTTTTGTTCACCGCCAAAAACTGTCAAGGGGGGTCCCAGTTTGAGAGACACTGGTCCCTCGGTTCGCAGTGCGCACGGAGGGTCCGATTCCCCACCGGGGGCAGCAACAGCAGCAGCAGCGGCAGCAGTCGCCGCCGCCGCCGCCGCCGCCGCAGCAGCAGCAGCAGCAGCAGCAGCATCGTACCAGGCAACGAAATTTGAACAGTTACCGCGCGGGAGAAAAAAAGCTTGGTCCGGGCGCGCGTTCCCGTCCCCCCTGATCCCCCCACGCCGCGCCGAGATCTCGCCGCTCCGCGAGACGATCTTTCCCCATCCGTGTGTGTGCGTATGTGTGTCTGTGTATGTTTGTCTGTCTGCGTGTGCGCGCGCCGCTGGACTCATCCACAGGAACGTGAGGGGAGCGGCTGCTGCCACCGAGACGCGAGCCGTTCTCCCCACTCCTGGACCGTGGCGCACGCCGTTCCACAGCCACCTTCCCCCCACTCCCGGACAGCCTCGGGCCATACCGCGTGCGTCCGTACGAGCATCTCTCGATATACTTGCGGGCTCACGGCGCGCGCGCGCGCGCACGCTCGCCCACCGGCTCCACAGGTGGGAGCGAGATGAAACGTGGTGTAGCGCGCTTGCCGGCCCCACTGGTGGGAGCGAGAAGGAAACGTAGTGGGAGCGAGATGAAACCTGATAGAGCGCGCTCGCCGGCTCCACTGGTTGGAGCGAGATAAAATGTGATAGAGCGTGCTCGCTGGCTCCACTGGTGGGAGCGAGATAAAATGTGGTGGAGCGCGCTCGCTGGCCCATTGGTGGGAGCGAGATAGAATGTGGTGGAGCGCGCGCACCGATCGCACTGGTGAGAGCGAGATAAAGCCTGATAGAGCGCGCTCGCCGGCTCCACTGGTGGGAGCGAGATAGAATGTGGTGGAGCGCGCACACCGGCCCCACTGGTGGGAGCGAGATAAAATGTGGTGGAGCGCGCACACCGGCTCCACTGGTGGGAGCGAGATAAAGTGTAGTGGAGCACGCACACCGGCTCCACTGGTGGGAGCGAGATAAAATGTGGTGTAGCGCGCACACCGGCTCCACTGGTGGGAGTGAGATAAAATGTGGTGGAGCGCGCACACCGGCCCCACTAGTGAAAGCGAGATAAAATGTGGTGGAGTGCGCACACCGGCCCCACTGGTGGGAGCGAGATAAAGTGTGGTGGAGTGCGCACACCGGCCCCACTGGTGGGAGCGAGATAAAATGTGATGGAACGCGCTCACCGATCCCACTGGTGGGAGCGAGATAAAATGTGGTGTAACGCGATCACTGTGTAAGAGCGAGAGAAAACACCACAGAGCGCGCGCGCCAGTGCAACGCGCCGTCCATGAGTGCGTGAGTGCGTGTGCTTCTTGGCTTATGATGTGCGCGGCTTGTGTGTCGTCCGCTGGCTCACGAGCCGCGCTCGATGCTCCGCGCGTCTCTCCGTCTCTGTGCGATGTTCGTGTACTTGTCGGGCGGCGCGTTGTCCGTACGTTACACGCTCCTTGTCCTCCTCCCTGTCCCACTCGCTGTTCGTCCTCGTTCTCCTCGATCCTGCCAGCAGCATCCGCGTGTCCCGTGCGTTGTGTTGGAGCGCAACACAGCGCGCGCGGGCAGCTCCAGGCCCGAGGCCTGGAACTGGTATATGACCTGTTGGAACGTCTCCCTATCGAAAAAGCGGCGCTCTCGTTGCGCGCACGCCCGGCGCAGTCAAGACGGACAGAGGAATCAGGAACCTCGCTCTGTGTGCACGATGATTATGTCGTTCGAACTCGCTCGCCTGCTCGCTTTTCGTTCGGGGTGCACGTATATACGCACGTTGGGCTGCACACACGGGAGTTGGTATCCCAACGTGTGCGCACACTGGTCCCCGCTCAAATGGCTTTATCTGTCAGCAGTTGGATTGTTTCGTGCGCAGCGCGGGTAGTATAAGAGCGACACATACCGAACTAATCGCAACAAGCCCGAACAATGGACGGGAGTGCAAGATTCCCGCGGCGAATGCGAGGTTCGAAGGGGGCGCGAGGTGGGGAAGGGGGAGGAAGAAGGGTGCAAACGTAACAATCGACGCCGAGAATTCGTTGTTCCGAATCGAGTGACATTTTTCTTTTTTTTTTTCTTCTTTTTTTGCTGCTGCCGATCGCGCGCGGTGAACGGTGGATGCGAATCCGAGGGCTGCTATTGTATCGCGTGTGTAGTATATATTCGTCGGGTGTGCCACACACTAACGTGTTGTGGCTTTATATGGCACGCGGTACGCGACATTGGCAAAGAGACACCGCTCGCCTACCGGTAAGAGCAATAAATCGGATGGCACTCGGAGACAAAAGCGACGCGGCGAGCGAGCCCAAGAGCGCCGGGCGATGCAGCCGATTCAGAGCCGACTGCTCCTCTTCTCGCCGCCGACGATCTTCTTATTCCCGTGGCCTCGCGTTGGTTCTGCGTCTTTTTTTTCTTCTTCGTGTGGTACGCGCGGGGACACCGAACGTTTGCGGGAAATCGATTGTGACGCGAATCTCACCGTCCAGGGTCGAAGCCGCGGAGACGCGAGGGGGAAGAAATGGGAGATCGTGATGGTCGAGATAACGAGATAATGGCAGCCGCAGAGGTTGAGCGAAAATTGCTGGCCGAAAAATCGTTGGCATTTAATTTTATGATTTATGCATCAACTTCGGTAATTTCGTGTGGTACGGTTAATGATGGGTTGACTGGCAGTGCAGTTGAATTCATTTCGGTTTACTGAATGAGTATCGTGCCTGTAACCGTGAGGTGCAGTTCAACGAATGGGAAAAGTTATTTCGTTTCGCGAGTCGAAGATCGAAAAAGCACATTTTAGCCGATCGCATCGGACTTCACCGCACTGGCTGGTGTCACAATAACGATGAATGTCTCCTTCCTTCGTTCGTCCTGACGGTGAATGAAGGAGCGAGACAGTCGTGACGGTCGAGATAACGAAATAATAGCGGCCGAGAGGCTGAGAATAATTGGTGAAAATTCGTTGGTATTTAATTTATGATTTATGCATTAACTTCGGTAATTTCGTTTGGTACGGTTAGTATTTGGTCGATTGTAGGCGCAGTTGTATCCAATTCGGCGCACTGGTTGTGCATTGTGCTCACAACCAGTGAGGCGCAGTTCCACGAATGGAAAAAGTCATTTCGAGAGTCGAAGAGATAGGAAAAGCACATCCTAGCTGGTCGCCTCAGAGGCGGCACCGCACCGGCCGGTGTCACAATGACGGTACCTGCTTTTGCGGTTGAAAATTTGTCGCGCTGCGAGGATCCTTCCCGCCGCCCTGCGCGTTTCTATGGGCGAGAACCGTGCGCTCTTCGCGGCTAGCGAGACTCGTAAATCTCTGTCCCTTGCGCTCGAGAGAGGCGCAGAGTTAAAGTACCGGGTACCAGCAGCGATGGTGCAGGGGGCAAATGCACAACAACAAGTGTACTTTGACCTCTTTGAATGTACCAAAATAGAATGTGAGCTCTGTTATTTAACTTTGCAAAGTTTGAAATTTAATTATATCACTGATTGTAATAATCAGTTTACAACAGATTTTATTGTGGTTATTCATTTGGTTTACTGTAATTCGACGAGTGACCACGAATAGAAAGACCAAAATGTGTATTGCAGGCAATCAATTTCACGAATATTAATTTTATTCTCTGCAACAAGCATAAAAAAGTTAATTATCTTTATTCTTTGCAATCAATTTACGTCAGTCATAGTGACATTGTGACTATAAGTTTAATGAATTAAAAATCAATGATTTTAAACCAATACTCAAGCAATAGTCGAGAACATCACGGTTATTGAAATGCAATATATTTTTTTCGCGTAATGAGATGTAAAACCTATAAAAAATAAATTAATTAAGTTAACCAATTAGCGATGATTTATACATTACGAAACCGTAAACGAAACTGTTTCAACAAACAATAGCAGAAACCTAAAATTTTCGACCCCGACCGAAGCGACAAGTTTGCAACTCCGCAGATATCCGGGTATTTTCAGGGCCGGCTTTCACTCGGCCGTCGAGCTTAATATTTACGCACAATAGTTTTAAACAGGGTAATACACGAGGTGCGCCGGACGCGCGATGCGCCGTCGTTCGCGTTGCTCGTTTTGCACTTGTCGTCGATGGCCCCGGGTGTCGGAGAGCATTTACGGTTAAACAGATTTGCCGCGAGCGAAAAGTGCGAGAGATTTTACAGGGCCCACCGCAGGGGGCTCACGGGTCCCAAAGACAACGGGACGGATGAGATGAGACCGGTGGGGGACATCAACGAGCCCCTAATCGCTCGCATTTTCTCGCTGTGGGACGTGTCGCTTGCTCGTCCGACGGCTAATTCCGGGGCGCATGCACTACTAGTACTTTATATATCCTGCGCGAAATGCGTGAACTGCGTGATGCCCAGTACCGAGGATTCTTTACCCGGACTCGACACAGCCAGTGCAGGTAATTTCGCTCTGGGAAACGGCCACTCGTACCGAGAATCGAGGTCAGAAAACTCGGCGAGGGACCTGCTGCTAATTACTCGCTCGGCGCACCAGGTCGAACTGTCGGTTCGACACTGCCATTCACAGTCGAGACCCTTTTTCGTGTTTTACTGTGCACGCGGGGTGCGCAATGACCAATAAAATATCGTCCATTGTGTCGAAGCTGTGAGTTTCCTAAAATACTGTTACAAGATCATATAAAAAAGGACTTGAAATAATTGCATCAGGGGATAGAATTTGTTGTAGTAAAATAAGGTTTCGATTATTGTGAGTTGCCCTTTTCGATACTAATTTCCTCGTAAAATGATCTGGGCACAATCGGTACTGATAATTACAAGAACCGAGCGAATACAGCTTATCGTAGTAAAATGAATTTTTACTCATTGTCAGTTGCCCTTCTCGATATTAATTTTCTCGCGAAATTATCCGGGTACAATCGGTGCTGATAATTATAATAATAATAGCAATGGTAATAAGTGTAAGGGCAACGTGCGATTTTTTTTTACTCTGGAATACTAGATAAATCATATTCCCACGTGAAGATAATTCGAGTCGAGAGCGTGTGAACGTGCATGTGAAACAAGAACGGCCGAGTGAAGAAGAAGAAGAAGAGACGACTGTAAAAAAAAAAGAAATTAGTGAAAAAATGAAAAAACAATCAACGAAGAATATAACGAGGGAAGGAGAGGGAGGCGCGAGAGACTTTTTACGCTCGTGCATGAATGGGGGGGCATTACCTCTCGAGTGTATAACCTACCCTTGAGTCTAGAATTTATACCATAATTATAAAACCCCGTAAAACCGAGAGAAAGGCCGAATACCGTGTACGCGCGCAGTCAGAGAACCGAGAGCGAACCGGCGGCGGCGCGAGACACGAGGCACACACAGCGCGAGCGCGCTGGCAATTATCGTTATATTAATTACTGGTCGAGTGGCGAGATGAGCGATGCCCCCGACCCCTCGGCCACGTAAACTCCCGGTTCAAACTTGTGTATGGGTGTCCGTCTATACCGCGCTGAACGTGCGTCTTGAGGCTCAGACACAACTCTGTACTCCGTATGTAGCTGAGCTTCCAACACTGGTCGTCGCCTCGACGCTGAACCATGGAACGTGTGGTACTCGCTCGAAATCAATAAAACATTTTTTCCCATGGTCACCACAGCAATTTTTTGGGCACGGTAATATGCAATTAAAATTGAATCTAATTGTATTCTCGTTGGAAAAAAAAACAAAATTATTTCTGCAAATTTTACATGTATTTTCATATATTTTATTCAATGAAACTAAATTGTATTGTATTTTATTTCTATTTTAGATGCGCGACTTCTCAGTGACAAAATGAGGAATACATATCCCTCGTATTTTCGTGCGAGGAAACGAAACTTCGTGCAATTAATTGTTCGCATTTCGTCACACTTTTGATGGGGATGAAAAAAAAATCGAAAATTGATGAGTTCCGTGGTGCGAAATGATTGCACCTCGCGATTGCAAGACGAATATCGCGCGTGTTCCTCGTGCGCGTTGCGGAGTGTTAGTAGTCAATTAGTACAAGTGTCCGAAAGTACAAAGTGCGTCCAGGGCGGCTCGTTACGCCGTGTGGCACAGCCCGCAGACGATGTGCAACGGGAGGAGAGCACAGAGAGGCAGAAGGCAACGCGCCATACTCGATTATCTCGCGGGCTCGTTTATTATTCTCTCGGCAAATTCGCGGTATATTCGCTCTCTTGGGGCCCCTCTCTCGCCTTTTCGGGTCGTTTAATTGCCTTACGCATGCTGCCGGTCCCGGCTCCGTGTATACTCGCTTCCCGGGGCCCAAGTGGATTCTCATCGATCCCGAAACGAAGAGTCTCCGTCGTCCTCGCGCCGCGGAGAAAGTGCCCTCTCATCGAATTCGCCGAGTGTTTGGCGGACGCACTACTCACGCTGCGCGTGAACGTCTCAGATGCGCTTGTAGCACGTATCGCAGAGGAGGAGAGCGCGCGACGCCGATGTTTGCGTCGCTTACTTTACTCGCCGGTACGGCGCGGCGATAAATGTCCTCGATCACCGGAAAGAATTAAGTTATTGATCCGACGACGACGGTCCAAATATTTCCATATTCGTGAGTCAGATCGAAAAAAAAGAAAAAAAAAAAATTAAACCGAAAAAAATTATTTATCCGCAACAACAGTCCCAATATTACCATATTCGTAAATAAGCTGAAAAAAAAATTAATCCGAAAATAAAATTAACGATCCGCAATACGGCGTAATCCAGATATTTCCACATTCGTAGATCAGCCCAAAAAATGAAAAAAATAAACTTAAACGAAACGAATAAAATGTACAAAAGTGCGAATGTATCCTTATCCGCAACTCATACGCAAAAAAAACGAAAAAAAAAGAAATACCCAAAATTTGCATAAAATAATGTTTCCTTGCCGACGAAATCAGGTGCACGCAGCGCGAACGAACTATACACACATGACCTACCTGTTACGTCGCAGTCGGTGGAAGTCGTGCGCGCAATGTGCCCGAAATATTGATTTCCACGTGTGGTGTACGTGTCGTCGTGTGGAACACACGTGAGCGCCGGGGCAACGGGAGCAGCAGCCGGAGCGGAGGGACCGAGCCAGCAGGCTCGCATCTGTCTCGGTACCGAGCGCCAGGAGGGCACAGGTTATTCGCTCGCTCGGGTGTTCGGTACCGAGGGGGCCAGACGCGCGGCTTAGCGTTTGGTATACAGGACCGCACTGTGCGCTCGCTATAAGAGCTCGGCACGCGGGGTGACACAGGGGCGGGGGGGGGGGGGGGGGAGAATACCAGCACACACGGCGTCTATCACTCTCCGCGACTTGTCGCACATTCGTGTGCGCCAGGGATTCTCGAGTACATTGGGGATGACGTCGAGGCTGAGGGACCCGTAACGTACGGCGCATATGGCACGACGCTCAGGCTGTCCTTATCCCGCTCCTTCGCTGCCTCCGCGCAGGTTGTCCGAGCGTTCGGCTTCGTGCAGGTTGGCTGATCGTCGTGCGAACAGCGATATTAACATATTCCGATGCTACATCTCGTACATTGTACCATACGCGTTCCCGCGTGTGTATCGAAATTTAATTTTTCAACTCAACGTGGAACTTATGCGCCACAGGTGTCTTCGCGTGTAATTTAATGTGTGTACCGTATTATTATTATTGTACTTTTATTTCGTGGTGTTCACGCACGCGTTGCGAGAAAAATAAAACGAGAGGACGAAATGCAACTGGTGACCTTGGGACGTGCACCGGGGGATAAGCGTAAATTCTTTTCGAAATGTCGACAATATGTGTCACGAGCAGGTTTCGGATTAAATCGATGCGATCCCCTCCCTCTCCCCTCTCTTCCGACGCTGCAATATGTCCGGGTTCTGTGCTAAACTGCAATTATTAATATCGGTAATCAGCAGTTCAGCGTGGCAGATATCGAGCTCCGGAGATAAACGAACCTGGTTTAATGGAATTGATTCTCGAGTTATTTCCTCACAGAGGCCACAAATACAGTTGGGTAGAGTGGCAAAATGCGATTGTCTTATTTTTGTCGTTTATTTAAGGAAAAATAAAATTCTGTGTTCGGTTGACGTCTTTTATTAATTTTGTTTTTTTTTATCCGGTTACAACAAATGAGAGACGCAAAACTAGCTCCAAAAAATGTCGAACCTTGGGATAGAAATTTTTCTCGGCACTTTTTTTTATCGAAGTCCAATTTTGATAAACACCCGAGTCAGCGTATAGGAAACGTCGCGGTCACGGTGAAAGCGCGCAACGCGCGCTCGCACCGCTGATTACAGTTTCTCGACACGTAGGTTACGCGCGATTCGTGCCGATCGCACGAGAGCCTCGCGGCCTTGTCGGATCCGCGTAAACTGACAGTCTCACCTCTCGCTGCGCGCGAACGGTTTCCACGAACGAGGGGGATGCGTAGTATTTCTTCCGCGAACGTGGAAATGGCTGTTATACCGATCCTAAAGAGCCGGACTGCATGCGATATCAAGTGCCAATCGAGACAGCGCGAACGAAGTAGCCACAAGACGCGATCGAACAATATTTTCCTTACATTGTTTGCCGATCGCTCAATTTTTTACTGAGACATGATCGATGATCAGAACGTTTAAATCGAGTATAACTTACAATCGTGATCCAACCGCAACGACCGGTCGGTAATTGACGGCTCATTGTTGCCTCTTTTCGCTCGGATAATTACACGAATCCGAAGAATCATTTTTCAAGGCTCAAGAGGCGTGGACGATTGACCGGTGGACGCGCGCGCGCGGTGCGCGCAGGCATCGAGAGCTATTAAAAAAGAAATCTCGTATGAGCACGCGATAACTATGGTACCGGATTATAATGCCCGCTTCGTGCGTGCCACACGAGTCCTGCGGGAATCCTTGAACGAGACAAAAGCTCCGGGTCCTCGGGCCGCGGAGTCTCCTGACTGCGGGACGTCCAATCCTTTTAGCTGACTCTGCCCCCGTCGGCCGATCCTTTATTTATTTTTTTTTTTACTCGATCATTTTTAAACCCTTAACTACGCGCGCGAGGACTCGACGACCACGTTTAACGCCACGTTTAACCGAAGTCGTGGTGTTTCTTTTCGTCTTTTTTCACTTGTTATATTCCGTATTCATTAGGCTGATTGGATATGTATAAAAATGGGCTCGTTATGATGCCTGAAAATTTTCGTGCAATCCATAATAGGTAAAGTCCGGCACTAAAATGTTGGGTGGTTGTCGGAGGATTAAATGCAAAATCGGCTGGAGGAGACTGCGAGACTCTCGACTTCGTTACCGCTCACTGAGTTTCGGTGTGAGGCAGACAGAGGTTCTCTACATTGGAGAATTCTAAGCATAGGAGGACGAGCAGTCCGATCGACAATGCTTCCCATTCATAAATTCGAGCGTACCGCATTACACCACAAGGCAATGTACATTTTGAGATGCGCGCCAGCGAGGTGAGACCTCTTATCAGGGCGACAAACTCGCGAGAGCAGATTAGACTATCGATCGGTCGACGCCGACGACATTTTTTTCACCACTGTTCCAGCTCATCGTACGACGTACGACTTACATTGCAAAGCGTGTGACGTAAACGGAATATTTCATGAATGACTTTCTCAACTGTAGACAAATCTCACGCCAGACATGACGAAATAAATAGTTATTTATCATTGCCAAATTTTAATTGTGCCTAAGCACATTTTTTATTTTTACTACAGGTATTGATATTGCATTTGAATCAATTAATTCTTATGTGACTCATATTTAATTTCGTAATAAATAAATATTTATTTCGACTTATTTAACAGTAAATTTGGCCAACAGTTAAAAAATCTCACGTTACACACGACAAGATAAATATTTATTTATTATTACCGAATTTTGATTGTGCCAAATAATATTTTTTAATAGCTACTAATTGAATTGATATTTCATTTGAGTCAATTAAATCTTATCTACCACAAATTCAATTTCGTGGTACATAAATATTTATTTCGTCACAACGAAAGATTTTGTCAACAGCCTCGTCCCATTGTCAGTGTCGAAAACGAGGTGTAGCTTTCTTATCCTAGTTTTACGACTTTCGCGGTGCAACCACTTTCTCGAAATAAAACCGGTAAATGAGTGGCCAATAAAAGGAGAAAAATAAAATACATATATTGTTTGGGACGCCGTATCTTATCGGCCGGTCTCGTGCGCGTTATCAGCGCGAAAAATCGCAACACCGATTCGCCGTTTGCGCCCGAAGTACGGAGAGGAAGTTAAGGTTGACCCTGGCGCGTATTATAGTCGACGGCGAAATAGCGACGACGGTGGCTGGGTTTATCTTAACAGACCGTGGAGAAGGAAAAGCCTCCTACTCCGTGGTCTTTGGCGGTGAACCGAGGTAATCTCGGATATATCCGAGATAAGTTTAATTACCCGCCGGGCGCATTGTAAAAGGGACTCGGTTCGCGGTGGCGGATACAGCGGCGCGCGGACGACGACCACGGGGTGGGGGAAGTTCCGTCAACCCGCAAGATATACGCTGCTCGTTCTCCTTCAAACTTCTCTCCGAACCGTCCTACCCTTAGCCTTAATCCTCGCTCCGTCCTCATTCGCCTTTCCATCCGTTTCTCGCTCCGTCCTCATCCGCCTTTCCCTCCGTCTTTCGCGGCGTCCTTATTCTCCTCTCCTTCCTATCTTTCCGTGCTTCGACCTCTCTCTCTCTCGCTCCTGTCGCGGTCTTCACCGCGGGCCCCGTGCGGGCTCCGATCCTTATTATCGTTTTCAATTTATTCACCAGATTTTTATACGCGTCCGCGTAGGCCGCGAGTCACGCGACTTCTTCCTCTTAAATTTCCGACAATGTACTAACCCGCGGCAAAAGTCCAGCAATTATCGGACACTCCTGCCGCGCGCGGTAGTCGCCGATTTATCAACGCGATCGGCCGGTTATAATTCGCCGAACGAACGTCAGGCCCGAGATTCCCGCTCGAGATACTTCGGAGCGAAGTCGGGAACGCATTTTTCACGCGACTTCACGAGGCTTCGGATGAATCGACTCGATGGGAGATACCCAAATGAGTAGTACAAAAATTGCAAAAAAAAAAACAAAATTCTGCGCGATTCCAGTACACCGATGTCAATTAATTTATTTTTCTGTGATCTAAAAAAAAAAAAAAAATCGAAAATGCAAGTCCAAATATTAATGTCGGAAGCAAATTTTTTCATGCAAATTCCCGAGGCTTCAGACCAATCAACTCGATGTGAGATACAAAAATAAGTGGCGCAATAAATAAACAAAAACAAATTCCTCACGCTTCCTTCGATGTCGAATAATGTATTTTTCCGCGCCCTCTACAAAATAATGTACAAACGCATTCCAAACCTTAATGTCGAAAAAGTCATACACGAATTAAAATAAATACTTTAGTTGCCTCTCTTTATCCTACCACCGGTTGCACATCACGATTAACCCACGATACGCACTAAGCCCCGACCGATTAACGCGGTTCGAGCGGCGATCGCGAGTGCGAGATACCCGTGTCACGGGGCGGGTCAGGGGTCAAGGCCGAGCCCGCAGTATCCCGCGTCCTCGACACGCGGCTCTGACCCCGAAACCTCGAGAATGCGCGCGCGGTGCGTCGGGTCACGACAGCGAAAAATCGCGCGCTCTTCGCCCGTGAGCTGGATCGCCATCTCCTCTCTCTCTCTCTCTCTCTCTCTCTCTCTCTCTCTCTCTCTCTCTCTCTCTCTCTCTCTCTCTCTCTCTCTCTCTCTCTCTCTCTCTCTCTCTCTCTCTCTCTCTCTCTCTCTCTCTCTCTCTCTCTCTCTCTCTCTCTCTCTCTCTCTCTCGCTGCGTCTCCTGTTCACTTTCGCTTCGTTTCGCTCGGGCCGCGCTCATTCATTCTCCGAGCTTCGTTTCGCCCCGGTCCATCCGCCCGAAGATTCAAGAGATCCCGGGGCAATAAAACACTCGATAAGACCTCGCGAAATATCCTTCGTATATACAGCGCGGCGATCGCAGCGCTCGACGCCGCCGCCGGTTATCGCTGGAAGCGGCAGCGACGAGGCGCGTGCGAGGCAGCACGCGAAGTCCATCGTCTCTCCTCCTTCTCGCTCCTCTCGCCGCGTCTCCCTCGTTGCCTCATTCCCGAGTCTCATATCGAGTCTCGTGCGTCTGCCGAGCGAAGCCGCGATCGCTCGCTCGCGCTCCACTCGACTCGCTCGTCCTTCTCCCCATCCCCGTCGCGGGTTTCTCGTCGACTCGCATGCGGCTCGCGGTCGTCGTTTGGTACCCGGCGCCGGGGCACGCGCGAATCTCGCTTCCCTTCGGGAACGAGCGCGCGCGCGCCCGGCCAACTCGAACTCGAGACGCGCGATCGTCGGGTATGGAATGCAGTTCGCACTTTTGCGGGAGATCGGCGAGGAGAGTCGGAGAGCTAGGTCGCTCGTTTCGGGCGAGGCTTCCATCAGACGAGCCGCCGCCCGACTGACGCGCTCGGCGACCCCCCGCCTCTTCGTTCCCCGTGACACGTTCCCCGTGTCCGGCGTCCAGCATCCTGTTTTCGCGACTTATCTTTATTAATTAGGAGCCCGCATTTCGCGACGAACGATCGCGCGACGCTGCAGGCGAAACCGCGGGTGAACCGCGGGTGAACGGGCAGGGGGGACCAGGTGGGAGACCCGCCCGAGAGCGACGCACAAAGCTCCGCGTGTATCTTTGTGTGTACAATTGGAGAGCCGTGTAAGTTTGGAATGAAGCTGTGGTTTCTACGAGGCGGTTGTAATAATACAGCGATTCGACGATCGAGCGCGACTCTTCTCGCGTTCGGTCTGAGGGGCGAATATATATTCGTCGCTGATAAAACGTCGAGAGATCTTAATTAGGGTTCCGCCCTGTTAATCGAACAATTTGTAAGGCTCGGCGGACTCGATTCTTTTTTTTTTTTGCTATTGGCGATTTTTTTTTCCTCGTATTTTGTATGCGAAGAGAAATGAAACGTCTACGAATACACACGGCGGTGAGGCGCCATTCACTCTTTAACTTAGAGAGATCTAATTGGGGTCCCTCAACCAGTTAATCGAACAATTTGTAAGGCCACTTGTACATTTTTCGGGCTGTTCGTGGATTTCCTGCTCCACGGTTAAACGTTATATATTTGTATGCAAAGAGAAACGAAACGTCAACGAATGTAGACAAAAGTGAATAGCCGTTCACTTTTTAACTTATAGAGATCTTAATTGGGGTCCCAACCCGTTGATCGAACAATTTGTAAGGCTAGTTGGGAACGCTTCGTTTTTTTTTTTTTTTGCTTTTCGTCGATTTTTTTTTTCACCACGTATTTTATATGCGAAGAGTAACGAAACGTCTACGAATGCCCATCAAAAGTGAATCGCTATTCGAGGCTCCGGTCGCTTTATTGGATGTCTCGGTATTGAAAATGATGTTGACATGAGGCTATGATAATTTTTTTCGTGCAGCCCGTTTCTTTCGTACGGGGCCGGGATAATAAATTAATGTGGGCTTCGCTCCTCTCTCCCTCTCTCGCTGAATGTCCCGGGCGATCGTGCGTATATAATACGAGCGCGAATGCATCGCGAATCCGGTTCCCCGCGCGCGTGTATCGCGCGCGATGCTCGTGGCTTTCCTGATGAAGACCGCATTGGGACCACCGGCGAACAGAGTTATCAATCCGGGCTACGAGGTTAATCTATCGTTTCTCCGTTTCTTTATTTCCATACCGCCTTTTTTCACTTTTTTCCCCGGCCGTCCTCTTCCTCCTCCTCCTCCTCTTCGTCTTCTCGTCTCGCTCCTCGTTCACCCGCGGGCCGATCTTCTGTGGGGCAGCGGCTCCGCTCCGGATTTTATAGAAGCCAACACGAGGCATTCGGCATCCACGTCGGGCGCGGGGATTGGAATAGAATTTCGGACCAATTATACCGGTCACCGGTGGTCGATGTCCGCTCGTGAGACGTCGGGACGTCTCGTGTGCCGCGTCTTTTCCTCGATTCCGGGAGATAAAAATCGGCCGGGCTGCAGGAAATAAAGGAGACGAGTTGTAAATGAACCGCGGCTGGTCGAACTGTAGGTCGGGTGGTCGTTTTCGTCAGGATGAGTTAAGGAGCGAGATACTATATCGTGGCTATCGTCATTGGCTGATACTGTATCGTGAGCTAAACGATTTTACCAGCGGAAGTTTCTTTGACCATCGGCGAACCGGCGAACCGGGTTATCCGGTCGGCGGCGAAAATTCGGTGTCGAGTCTGTGTAAGTAAAAGCCACTTTGGCTGGTGAATGAATAGGAGCAAAAGCGGAAAAGTGTTCGCGGATAACGCGACATTTTTGGCTCGATAGTGCGAGACCCGAACCTCTTTAAAACCGATATTGCCGTGAAGTCAAAATGGGCGGAAGGGCCTTTTTTTCCACCGTTGGCCCGAGCCGCCCGCACAGAAGCCGAGCGATTCGAGCGAGCTGCGCTTGCTACCCTCCGCTGCGTAGCGACCACGACAAAAGGATGCCGACCGCCGACGCGCGCTTCGCTCGCCGAGCTTCTAAACTGGCCCGAGAGAAACGATTTCACGCAAGACACGACCGCGTGTGAGTTTTTTTCTCTCTGGGAATATCTCGGGTATCGCGCTCTCCATCGCTTTCTCTGGATTATCCTGCGCGATCCTTCGTCGAGAAATACGTATTTTGGTGCCAGTCACTTTTTTCGCTTTCAAAAGGCGTAAATCGTAAAAGCAAAAAAATATTTGGTGCTCGACTATATTTTCTTTGTAGAATATCGATTTTCGAACTATACAATCGATCTCACGTCGCATATTCTACCCCCGAAAACACTGTTTTCAGCACTTTTTTAACGGATTTACTTGAACGCAGCTGATTACCACAAGCTGTTTAAAGAGGGAATTAAAAAGATACGTAACGCATATATTAAGTCCTTTCGGTTGATCAATCTGACACAGCAATAAAAATCTTTCTCTCCGAAATGACAAAAAAAAGCAAGTAAACAGTCTGAATTGCCGCGAAAGTACGATATAATTTTTTAATTTCCAATAACCCGTTTAAAAGTAACCGGTCCAATCTTTTCTTTTTTCTTCACGTCACAGTGACGGTCGACGCGAAAATTCATCGAAGTGTGTTGCACCCGTGTTACATTCATCGATACTTATACAATCCGAAATATCGTTCCGTTAAACTTCAAGCCGTATTACGACATATAATTAAAGTGCAATAGCGCGAAGGCCCGCGGGAGAAAACGAAAGAAAACGAGTCTCAAAGCACGGCGCCGGAGATCCCGAAATCAAAGACGGGGTCAGTGGTGTGTGCGATCGATAGATAAAACCGAAACAAAACGTGAGCAAAGTGGATGATCGTGCGGCTGGATGTGCTCGCGGCTACCGAGCACGAGGAATTCGAGCCAAATCGACGCGTACGTCTTCGGGGGAGATGACGATGCCGATGGCCGTGGTCGAGGCGCGCAGTACAAACGCGGGTCTCGCGCCTCGAAATACTCACTCGGCTGACTCGACGCCGCCGCCACAGCCGCGCCGCGCGCGATCAGTGTCTTTGAGACGCCGGCTTCTCGGGCCTCGACGCGATTTCGATCGGCGCAATTTCGTAATAGTCCCGACTTATTAACTCCCCAGACGGATAATTATGATTGGTCGTGGGCTAATTAACGAGTCCCTAAGCGAGAGGCAGGATCTTCTGGTCCCCGAGGTGGACCAGCGGATCCTCCGCATCGCATTCACGGAACCCGAAGCCGTAGATCGAGTGATCCGGGCGAAGCCGTAGGATCAGAAGTGAAAGACACTTAGGTCGCGAGACCTGCGCGTATCTCGAAATCTCTCTCTCCTCCCTTTTACCCTATTTCTTTCGCGCTCCCTTTCCCCGCTCTACGTGGCCGCTCGCACCTTCCACCCTTCTTGCCCCTCTGTTCCTGTCGATCCGACCGTCGACTCCGGCTGGACGAGGAATTCCTCGGGATTTCTTCAGCGCACTTCTCGATCCCGGGCAGCCTCAGTCCCTTCGCGTCGCTGTCACTCGGGAGTTCCAGGGCTACAGCTACATCAATTTAATTATTCGCCGGGCTCTCTGCGCTCGAGTCAATAAATAGCCATCAATGTTCGAGTGACGAATGCGACGACCGATTTCTTGCTACTTTTTGGCTCCGGATAATGATTACGGATAGCTCTATCAGCGAATTCCTCACTGGCGGACCAGGCCGAAGATACAGTGAAGAGAGACGGGCGGGTTGACCAGATCCAACGGTCAGCGGCTGTCAAATAAATGTAGCGAAAGTTTTGGTGACTTCAATATAGTTGCTCGGATCAGCAGACTAAGACGTGTTTAAGACGAGAAAAAAAATGTTTAACCTCACTAAACATTTATTTTGTAGCAGCTGTGACGGCTGAATTTGGTCGAATCAATCAATCGATCTATTCTCAGTGTTTATAAACGACATGTTTTTCGACCTCTGTTAAGGAATTCTCGAAACATGAACTATCGAAGTATTCACGATGAACGTAATTAAGCCAATCTGGGCCTGACCCGCTCCTCGCCAAAATCCAAGCGTGTTGCAAGTGTGTTGTTTCTCCTATATTGTACATTGTGACGAGTTTTTACAGACGTAAAACGTGTTGGAATTTACATGTTAAATGATATATGAAAGGAACACGCCCGTAAGTGTGTAAAAATTCGTCACAATGTAAAAGACAGGAGAAACATAACACACTTGCATCACGCTTAGTTCTGCAGTGCACCCGTGCCGGCTGCAAAGCCGCGGATTTTCCACCACGAATCGTTCGCCCCCGGGGGTGAAGTATTCTCGGAACACGAGCGAATTATACACATCGAGGTATCGATGGACGTACATTAGATCGAGTGTCGAAACCAATGGGAACGATCGTGTTCGTGCACCGTGTTTAATACCATCCCCATTACTCTTCATGGCCCCCGACTCGCACACCGCGAGCGGCTCGCGCGATTGGGAACCGCGCTCAGCGCGCGCAAAGCGTAGGCAGCGGGAGGACGAAGGCTCGCAGTGTGTTCACGTGCTGCGCACGATCATCGGTGCATCAATCTCCCCGCGCGTCCTCGCCGCTCGTTCGCACGAGCTGTTGCTCACTACGTATTCACCTTAGGCCCGCGCGCGCGCGCCGCTTGTAACTCGTCCCGTGTCTACAAGCTCGACGATCGGCGCGGTGCGACGATCGCCCGCCGCCTAACGATCCCTCAGCTCCCGGCGATCGTTCGGTGTGGTCGCCGCGCTCGGAGTCTCGTCGATCGCGATCGCCGCGCGTTGTTCCTACACGATAGCAAATCGTAAGCGGCGCTGTTTTTCTTCCTTGGCTATTCGTTGTTTCGCCACCGAAACGTTTATTTATTCAACTCCTTTCTGTTATTTTTTTTTTTTGTTCTTTCTTCCGCTTCTTCTTCTTCCTTTTTTTTGCACACGTTGCGGGCACGAGCTCGGGATAGAATAGGGAATGAGAGAAACAGTGAAAGATAGAAAAAGGAGGAGCCGAGTGTATCGTATATAAAGTGGCGGAGAGCCACAGAGAGAGATGGGGCTAACGAGCGATAAAGAGTCGAAGAAAGACGAGATAAAGAAAGATAGAGGAGCCGGCCTCGACGGCGCGCGAACGGCAGGTGGAACTCGCTCGAAATTTACTCGCGTTTCTGGCCGCGGGAGCGAGTGAGCGAGCCGCGAGCCGGCGCGATGCGTTTCACGTGGAGTCAGCTCGTCGAATATAAGCGCGTGCACAGCTCGCTCGGTCGCAAGACGTTCACTTTCCGCGAATAAAAAACGAAATAAGCCGGCGCGTGTATATACAGAGCGGGCGAGAAGGGGGAGCGACGCGACGATCGGGATACGCGAAAGAGAAAAGGAAATCGATCGATATATATTCGAATATCCTGGCCGCGACGCCGTATCCGATCCTCGAAAGTTTTATACGCGACGCGCGCGATGAACGAAGTGGCAATAATTATATTTATGTTTCGGCGTACGAGAAGCCCGCGCGCGCTTCGCGCGACATTTGCAGAACGAATGAGACGCGATTTTTTTCGGCTCATTATTTATTCATAAATCGCCGTGTGGTTTATTTTGCCGCGGTTGTGCTCGCGAGCTGTGCTCGCAGGTAGCCCGCGAGCTTTGATCGGTATTACATTTTTTTCGCCGGCAATGTAGGAGAGGAAGCGGGGAGGGGATATTATTCACGTCGCGAAATATGGACGCGCGCGGTGCACGCGTCGTCGTCGAGCTTTGGAAATATTAAATACACCCGACGCCCCCTGAGCCTCGAACGTTCGTATTTCTTCGCTGAGACTTTCCTCTCGTGCGCAGAGGGTTCATCGTTTTTCGATACATCATTCGCGAGGACACCTCACGAAGACGACGACGACGACGACGACGACGACGACGACGACGACGACGTCGTCGTCTTCGAAGTGGATGCGATGCGGGCCTTCGAAGCTACCAATTACCAGATCGCAGCTGCCGCCTCGCGAAACGCGACAGAGCGTTTCGATCCTCTCTTCGTGTGCCGACCGACACCGGCCAAGACGACGAAAACGATTCGTCGTATGCCGCGTTTTAAACGCGATCGGCTCGCTTTTTCTCTCCTTCTCCGTCTCGTTCCGCGCGGCTATCGATCTATTGATGTAATCGTGGTCAAGAAATTATTTGAATCGGTAATACTTTTCGACCCTCTCTCTTCGTGTGTCGAACGACATCGACTATAGGGACGAAAACGATTCGTCCTGTGCTGCTTTTTAAACGCGATTGACTAACTTTCCTGGTAGAAAATCTTTAACTCAATCTTTAGCCCAAAAATCGGCCAGTTTAGCGCAAGCCGGCCGAAGTCAGGAACAGCTGAGGCCCTGGTAGGGCTGATCGGACCCTGACTCGTGCTGGATGTAACGCTACAGATTTTCCACAAGGTTGTTCCCTCTGTCTCTCTCTATCTCTGTCTCGTTTCACGCGGTTATCGACATATAATGACGGTCAACAAATTATTTTAAAAATCGCCAATATACGTTTCGATCCTCTCGTCGTGTGCGGACCGATGCCGACCGCGAGGACGAAGACGATTCGTCGTTTGCCGCGTTATACTCGACCGACTCGCCACTTCTCTCCTTCCGTCCGTCGTTTCGCGCGGCTATCGATAACCGCGGTGAAAAAAATTATTCAGAAATTCGCTAATCCTCGCGATTTTTCTTCCGAACACTTAAAAAACGGCGCGCGCGCGCTCGTTAAATTTCGGGGCGTAAACCTTTGACCGCGCGCGACACACGCCGACTGTATTATCGTTCCGCGCGCAGGCGCCGTGAAATATTCCGGCGGCGGTGGCGGCCGGGCGTTCGAGTCGACGAGGATTCTCGTTGTGAAGATGAAAAAAATGTTGCCGCGCTGCGCTCGGGGTTAGGGTGTAAGATATAAAAAAAATTTCGCTGAATGCAGGGAAGACTGTTAAACGAAAGTGGCGATGCGAGCGGCGCGCGCGTTCGGGGATAAATTTCGACGAGGATTAGAATTAAGTGCGCGGTGGCGGCGGCGACGCAACGAGCCTCGGCGCGCGCGGCCTTCGCGTTGGGGTTAACGACGACGACGGGGACGAACCGCGCTCAAGAATTATCGGCACTTATTGATCTCCGCGCGCGCCGAGGGCGCAGCCGAAAATTTTTATAACACACTGCTCACCGGGTACTCGCGTGGGATGACGTGTAAT
Source organism: Pimpla rufipes (assembly GCA_963932165.1). Classification (NCBI taxonomy): domain Eukaryota; kingdom Metazoa; phylum Arthropoda; class Insecta; order Hymenoptera; family Ichneumonidae; genus Pimpla; species Pimpla rufipes. Next base: position 16,316,339 of record OZ010635.1, read on the forward strand.
ATGTTCGCTCTCCGCGCGCGCGGTCTCCAGAAATATGCGAAAGAAGGCGACACAAGGTGCGCTCGGGGATAAATTTCCGCGAGGATTAGAATTAAAGGCGCGGAGAAACGAAACGAGATTCGTGCGCGGACTTTTTTTTTGGGCGAAATTCACACTGGTCAGGAAATTAAATTAAACAGGGCCACATTAATTATCCACACGAAAAAAATACATCGCTTCAATTTTACTTCTTATTACTGTAATTTCATATGAGATTGAGATAATAACTCCGAGATTGGCAAAAGTATATTTTATCGTTTCAACGTTAAATGTGATTGTAAGAAAAAGAACTAGTGATAATTTACAAACACCTGGCTGTTTATGGCAGCTCGCTGGCTAGTTATTTCTGGATCCATTTTTTTCTTTTTTTTTAGTGCATGCCAAGACCTCGACTCAACCTGGCTCGGGTCGGATGCGACGCTGCAGATTTTCCAACAGGGTTCGCGACGGGGTTAACGATGACGACGAGGACGAACCGCACGCTCAGGAAACATCGGCACTTGCGGATCGCCTCGCGCGCCGAAGGCTCAGCCGAAAAATGCTTGTGACACACACACTGCTCACCGGGTACTCGCGCGTGGGATGACGTAACACGTTCGCTCTCCTCTCGGTCCACACAGAAATGCGGAGAAAAACGACGCATAAAGCACTCGCCGCACGCTCGACAGGTGTGCCGCACGCCGCTCGTCGCCGCCACGCAGAAATATTAATCGAGACGAAAACGGCGGTATTTTTTTTTTAATGAGTAACACGTCTTTCCCTTTCAGGCGCGTGCGGCTGCTGCTGCCGGTGCCGATGCCGCCGCCACCTTGCTCCATCTTCGCGCGCTCGACATATTTTTCGTGTATGAATACCGCATTTGGCGATAAAGTGATAAGTTGCCGGAGCCGCGCGGCGTCGTAAATACACCGGGCGTACAATGTGTGTTAATGGATCTCGTGTTAAAATCGATCCCTCGTGCACCGTATCATTCCGCGCCGCTGCGACGTTATCGGCGGACCAGTGTTCAGTATCTGGTTCAATTTGCATCATGACTCGAAAATTTCCGAAGGACTTTGCGTGCGGCAAAGATTTCGGATTTTGATCGTGGCATCGACGGCTGTATAAATGTATTGATTTTCGTCTGCTTAATTTTTACCACAAATTTGTTCGCAATTGTTAATAGGAATCCAAACAAGAAACCACAAACTATACGCTGTTTCAATCTCGAAGAATTATCTACAGATTCGTTGGTCTATTCGACTGTTCCCTGAAATCAATAATTGATCCAATCGACAATCAATATTTGCTGAAATCACTATCGATCGATAGTGAGTTGTTCTATGCAAACAGTTACTGGCACCATAATTTTGTTCCCCGTTGCATTAATTATTTTTGGACGAATCATAAAAGCATTTTTGTCCCCTCAAAAACAAACATGTATTACAATCCTGTTGGCTGTACTTTCGTCTGGGTATGTCTAGACCTAATATCCGATTCAAATAGGAAATGCTATCACTTATCATTAAACAAATGATACTCGATTCACTTCGACGATACCGATGATAAAGACGCATCGAGAGTCGCGAATCGGCGCGAGCGCGCCGAACGTGGAATAGAGAGTTTTCGAGGTGTCGACGTATGTCGCGAGGTCCACGCGCTCGGTAGAACGAAAATAAAAGTGCAGAAAGGAAAAGAGTCGCCGACCGAGACGGTACAGGTGACGAGTCCGGTGGTCCACCCGGGATGTATATACAGGGCCTGGGCCCCTCTGTCTCTTTCCCCCGAATCTTCGCCGGGCTCTCGACTCCTCGGTGTGTCGGTGCGGTGCGCGAGGATCACGGCGCGGCAAACAAGTCGAATTCGTTGTGTTGTTACGCAGGTAGACGATCCGCCACGTGTGTATATCCGTGTATTTAAAAAAAAAAAAAAAAAAAAAAAAAAAAAAAAAGAGCGAGAAAGAAACTTTCGTGGCTCTGTGTACCACGAACCTGTGGACCTGCGGAGCGATGTACGAATGGGAGAAGCGGCAGAGGCGGCGTACAACTCGGTGCGTACGTAGTATTGGTGTAATACTGTACGCGCGGTGCGTGCGATGACGACGATGGTGATGGTGGTGGTGGTGGTGGTGGTGGTGGAGGGCGCGTGGCACGGTGCCCGCAGTTGCAGCTGCTGTTTCGTCCGGCGCTCGACCAGCGCTGCCGTATCTGTATACACCAGGTACTACACTCACCAACACCAGAGCGGGAAAAATTCCCCGTGTTGGTATATTAACGAAGTGCGTGCCTTCACCGTCGCAGCAGCTCCTCCACCACCACCACGAGCGTCGCCCTCGGGTCTCGTCCGTGTGGCGCGCGCCAAGACTCATTAACGCAAAACTCGTCGTCTTCGTCGAAACACTTTCCCGACTCGCGCCTCGCAACGATACCCCCCCTTCTTCGCTCCCCCTCGCGCCCGTTTATGGGTGGAATTATGAAAGCTCTCGCGTGCGCCTCTATTAAATATCTCCGCGGGATAATTTTTCTTCATTACCGGCGAGCGCGAGCACTTAATGCTTTTGGCGTTTGCGCGTCCTTACCTTGGAATTGGAAAATAATTTTGGTTATTTTTAGAATAACTTGGGCGCGCAACGAGTAATTTTTTTTGTCACTTTTGGTTGAAATGGCTCTGTATTTATCGATTTTTTTTCGGCTCTGACGGTTTTAATCGAAGGCAACTGATATTTTTATTAGTGGGAATTGTGGAATGGATTTTAGTTGTTTATTCACAATGAAGTGATATTATTCTTATTGGGTTAAAAAAAACGAATGGCAAATTTGTTGTGTACGGGCAAAAATACACCGAAATAAAGTGTACAATTTTTTTGTATAAAAAGTGTTTTCGCACTTTTTTTTTTAACTTCCTCAATTCACTACAATGAAGGTTACGTTTTTGTCGTTCGATCGATGTTTTCGTTATTTTCAACTAAATTTAATGCAAATAAAGAACTACTCCATACTCGTCAACATCGTTGACGCGAGGCAAAAGGTCCAAGTGGATGCCTCGCGTTCGGTAGTCCTATTCCACGTGTGATAGGAATGCATTTCAGTCGAGGCGAGGCTGCTGACTTGAATTTTAAGAGAAGGCCGAGGAATAATAAGCCAAGACAGCGAGTCCTGCTGGAGTCCTGGGCCGGCGTCGTCCGGTCCGAGCCGAGCGCGTCGTGTATCACCGTCTCGCCCGGCGCATATTCACACGTTTTCGGTCGCCTCGCGTTTCTGCTACTGCCCCGCGCGCTACTTCCTCGAACGATAATTCACTTCCATGGGTTTTCTCGCCACGCACGCGCTCCTGTTCTCCGGCTGCCTGTATTTTGTGCCACGCGTGTAGCGCGCGGAGAGATTGCGCCGTGAATTATGGCCGAGAGAGCGTAAGGAAGACATCGGGATTGCTACCGGACCCTGTTGAATCCCTCGCACGAGATGACGCAGCTCCAACTGGAATAGACCGCGATCACAATATTATTTACAATTTTTTATTGTAGTCATTTTTGCTTGAATCATTTTTTGCGTTTTTCTCAACGAATTTTCTATTTTTTGGGCAAGCGATGGTGCTTTTCGGAATCAGCGCGAAATTTCCCATCGGATAGGGTTTTCAAACTTTATGAAAAAAAAAAAAAAAAAAAAATCGCGAAAAACGCAAGACAACTTTCGACTTAAATTCTGTAAAAAATCAAGATATCGCTTTCCGCCTTGCGGCATTCTCTTCGTTATAGAATTTTATTCCTTCGTTTCTCTTTAACGAAGGAATAAAATTCAGGTTCGAAAAAAAAGTAATTTCGATTTTAGTGAATTGACAACTGGGCAAGCGCGCGATCTTTTCGTCAATGTAGGCAGCTATACATTTCGTAATACGCTAGGATTTGGTGTATAGAGATGTCCGGCGCGGTAATAGCATAGCCGGGGAGGCAGACAGAGAGGGAGCTCTCGGTTAACCACGGTTCTCGTGCGCACACGGCTCACGTGGAGGGCCCTCCCTCTCGTGCAGGGCCCGATTGTTCGTCCTGACGCGAGAGCGATCGCTCGTCAACGCGAATAATAAACCAGCTCACGGTTTCACGCACGTCGTGCCTATAATAAGAGCCCGGGACCGGCGCGCACACAGCGGTAGCCGCACGGCGCGCGCGCGCGCGGCGAGAACTCACTCGGATATAGCATAACGAGGATCTACGGGACGAGCGAGTCGGGATCGGCAATGAAATTCAACGTGAATGCTCACGGAATTGAAAATAATAATGGCCATGGGAGAGAGGAAGAGTAGGAGAGGAGTGGATGCGAGTTATATATTATATTGTGGGTGGAGGCAGTACTAATACGTATAGGTTCAAAACGGTGGTTCAAATACTTCACAGTGGCTGACTGGCTTCGCCGATGGACGCGATGTGGAGGAAACGAATTATATATAAAGGAATCCAACGATTCCCATACACGAATCCAAAGAATTCGAAATTCATAAGGCCTCGTCATAACGAAGTGAAAAAAAAACGAGGAATCGGGCAATCCAAAACCATGCAATCATGTCTCGATTATATGCTGTATATTCTAAGGGGAAAAAGTATTGCGGCTGAAAAAGAGAAGAAAGCCGTGGCGCAAATTCGAGACCGATAATTCGGGTTGGACGAACGGTAATTATACCGGATGAACGCGATATACGAGGAAGTACGACGAAGATGGGATAACTTTTGGGAGACTTAAGGGTATTCTATCTCGGCTTCGCCGATGACGTTGCTGCCGCTGGAGCCGCAGCCGGCGCTGGTTTGGCTCAAGTTATTAAAAAAATATGAGCCGATTATTTGCATAGTTTTTGGTACACCGAGCAACCCGATATCCGGTCCCGGGCTGCCGTTCCTGAAAAAAGGAAAGTGGCCTACAAAAAGTCCCTCAATTTGCAGCCAGAATGAAATCTATTGCACTCATTCCTGGTAGCGTTTCCAAGCTTCGAAAACATAATTTTATGGCTTTTTCACTATTGAGAATATTGGTCAAAGTAATACGATGTCAAATAAGTTTACATAATTAATCCATAGACTTGCAATAAATTATATATTATGTTTCCTGCACTGTACAATTAAAAGTTTATATAAAATATTGTAATTTATGTATTTAGTTTTAAATATACTCAAAACATTCAAATTTGATTTATTTTATTGCTTCCTCATAGAGGAAGCTTTGTTTTCGTGAAATTTTTTTTTTCGAGATTTTCATGTTAACATACTTAGAATCACCTAAAACGTCGAGAAAAGTGGTCTAGAAAATATGTCTGTATGTGTGTATGTGTGTGTGTGTGTGTGTGTGTGTGTGTGTGTGTGTGTGTGTATGTATGGTCCAGGCACCGAACATTCAATTGTTCATAACTCAGGAATGGCATGGTGGATCGAGCTAAAAATTGGCACGGAAGTAGAGTATTAAATCCTCTGTAATTCACATTTTTTTAAAATTAAATATATCCATGTATACAAATTTTATCGAATTTTTAATTTTTCAAAAAAATGGCGTGAACGCTCTAACTTTCGTAAAAGTTCGACGACTCAGCTATATACTTCATCATAAATAAAGACACGTTCAATGTTGTTTGGTATTGAATTTCAGCGAAATCGGTAAAGCGGTTCCGGTTTTATAGAATTTTGAATTTTTCGAAAAAAATAAATTTTGCTCTATATCACGTCGAATCTCATCAACTGAACCAAAATATTAAACAGTCAAAAAATAACATACAGCGTTGCCACGTATAAAATTTGGTGACGATTGGTAAAGTCGTTCGGATTTTACGCTGTTATGCATTTTTGAAAAAATTAAGATTTTCGCTGTAACTTATAGAAAAGTTATTAAAGTAAGTCAAAACTTTGTATCTAATCAAAATTAGATGTAACGGTGTTTGTAACGGAGTTTTTTTGTTCAAATTTAAAAAAAAGTGCAAAGATTTGTTCAAATTAAAAAAAAGTTGCAAAGTAGAACTTTGCACACTGCTTCCTCATTAATTCCCCTTTTTCACAAAGCTTCCTCTATGAGGAAGCCAAAGTTAATAAATAAGCTTCTTCATAGAGGTGGCTTTGTGAAAAAGGGGAATTAATGAGGAAGCAGTGTGCAAAGTTCTACTTTGCAACTTTTTTTTATTTTATTTTTTATTTTATTTATTTTATTTTTTATTTTATTTTTTATTTTATTTATTTTATTTTAAGCTAAGCTTCCTAAAAAATACATTAGTCGTCATAGAAAAACTGGTATTTTACGACTTGCTACGAAAACGCTACGAAAGACCCGGACTAAAATTACAAGCGGACGTGTCTCCATTTTCCGATATGACGTTCGATATCGGTGACCAATACATTACGATTCCGTCGGCGATAGGTTCGTACCGATAGGCCAACGGGCTAGTCGGTAGACCACTCGGGCCCCTCGAGTGGGGATCGTTGGCGCGTGGCTCGAGAGGGTTTTCCCTCTCTCCGTTTGGGTTCTCGTTCTCTCCAGCACGTTCGCCGGCAGCGCGCGTCCGTCGCGTACAAACGAACGGACCCTTGGGAACTCGCGCGCGCGCGCGCGCCGATTGTGCAAGAGAGCGAGCGAGCGAAGGACCGAGCGAGAGGGACCAAGACGAAGCTCTCGTCGCCGCCGTCGCCGCCGCCGCCGCCAAGTGAGAGCAGATGTAGCTGTACATATACTTCTTTTGGCTCGGGCGCTCCTTGCGATCGCGCGCCGAGTCGCGCGCTGCCTCCACACGACAGCCGAGCGAGAGAGGGAGAAACGCGAGAAGAGGCGAAGACCGCGCGACCGAGGAGGAAAGCGAGAAAGAGTGAGACGAGACCGTGAGAGTCGAGCACCTGCCGACTCCGCGTGCAGCGGCTACGCACGCGGCTATATGCGCCGCGTCGATGATGGGCGAACGGAGATGGCCCACAGGGCGCCCCTATGCCCACATCTCAGCGCGCGCGCGCGCGACCATCAACGACATCCACGAAGAAGAAAACGAAGAAATCGGACGCGGACCACGTACGGTTTTAGCCGTTCCGTGTGTGCGACGCTTACCGAGTCGACACACTCGAAACGTCTGCTTTGACCATTAGCGCCGCCACGCACTTCGCTTTGTTTTCAGCATCGATACTGCAAATTCGTATGTTCGTTGATTGTCGCTTTGGTTGCTGTTGCGAGGACGTTGAATAGCCTACAGATGCGGCGCGACTAAGGATGGGAGAAGAGGCGAGGCCGACAAAAAATGGTGGGTGGGTTTTTCGACTTAGTTACTGTCAGGAACTATGGGTTTTTAAAATCAGAACCGCGTTAGAATATTGTGATCATATACATTTTTATGAAAAAAATTGGAAAATGTTTAACTTTTATGAACAAAATGAGGAAAATATTTAACTTTTATGAACAAAATTAGGAAAATATTTAACTTTTATGAAAAAAACTGAAGATTGAATAATTTCAGATTTCTGAAAAAAATGAAAAATAAACAAATTGGAAACAAAAAAATAATGTACTTGAAAATGATGAAATTTGAAACATGAAAAAAAATACATCTGAAAATTTGCATAAGAAAAATCTGGATGGACGCTAGAGTCAACCGATATATGACCGACAAAACGTTCCAAAAATAATTTACTTTTTTTTCGACACACAAACTCTTCAAAACAATCCCGCACCACAGTTTTTATTTCATCGCGAACACGATAATTCCGCGTCGCTTCCACGTATCTCCAATAAGTCCTCGGAGCCGCGCGACCAACTATTTCCACAGTAGCCGTTACCGATAAAGACAATTATTTCAGCGAGAGCCGCGCCGCCGCCGTAGCAGCAGCAGCGAGATAATCCCATAGGTACGTACAACGCGAGGCGGAGGAAAAGTATTGCCCGGCGGTGGAGCTGCACGCGCCCGCTCGACACGTATCCCCGCGGCGTGTTTCGTGCGCGCGCGCGCGCGCTGTACGTGTGTATAGTGCGCTTTGGAGCAAAAGGGGGGAATCCTTGAGAGGCACTTGGCACGTATGCCGCGAGGCTCGCGCTCGCGCGCGCGCCCGGCTACCAGACTCCGGCTAGACGGAGCGCTAGACCGGTCTGAGAGAGAAAAAAAAACAAACAAGAAAAAAAAAAATAATATATCCGCACGCTGCATCCTCGCCGGTCTTGCGGCTCGTTTTGCAGTGCGTGCCCTCCGTCTCGCTCCCTCCGACGTCGCGGCCGCATTATCATTCTCTCCCCCTTCTCGCGTGCATCTGCATTCGCGTCTCCTGTGTCGCTCATCCTCTTCAGTGGGTTAGTGCTGCCTTCGATTCGAGGCAAACCTCTCTGCGCGGCTCTCCCTTCGTTTCTCCTCCATTTATTCCTTTTCCCGATGCGGGTCCATCAGTTCTTGCGGCACATGCAGCGGCAGCGTCTCGCGCACCGCACGCGGGAATATACCCACTGGCCTAGCAACCTGCTCTCCGTTTCGCCGCGCGCTCGCCGCGCATCCGCAATTCGCGCTCGCCTTCCTTATGTCTCCCGCCGCGTCGTTGCGCTGTAAATTAGCTTGTTTTTATCCCGGCGACACCTCCTACGGTGTAATTATAGCAATCAGAGAGTCGGAGGCTGCGTGTCCGCCGAGCCGATCGTTACGCTTTACACCCGCCGGCATCGATAGTCGATACTCATTATTGTACTGCCTACGCGATAATATCCGTCGCTTTTGCGCGCAGCGGGCGTTTAAGAATAATAGGAAAAAAATGCAAAAGAAATCGGCACTTAAAACAAATACTATGGTTTTCGAGAGGCAGCTCGTGCGGCAACGTCGGAAATTGCATCGTGCACGAAGGCAAAACAAATATAGCGCGTACTGTAAATGGCGCGCGTGTCCGCGGCATAGCAAAGCACGAAAGTGTTGCTTCGATATTTTTTTTTTTTTTTTTTTTTTTTCGTGTAGTGACTCGCGCTTAAAGTTTTACTCGTGACGAGGGTGGCGCGCGCGCGCACGAAGAGGAAGCGGGGGAGCGGGGGGTTGGCAGTCAGAGGTTGGCGCCCCGTCCTGATTACACGCGGCATCACCTGCCCCCTGCAGGTGGTTGCATATCCACCGTGCGCGCGTACCTCGTATATACTACACGCGCGGCTGCACGCATCGGATTTTATCCCCTGGTCGATCGATAGCGCGCGCGCGCGCGCTCGGCCACCACCCGACGACGACCACTGCGGAGCAACAGTTAGCAGTGTTTGAGTGTTGCTTGTGGGTGTTTGCACACCCTCGAGGCGTATTGGTCTATTGATAATTCACGCAATCACCCCCGCGTGACCGCGGTTCACGCAGCCCCAGTCCGATGCGCTTCGGTGAACTAACGATTGGAGCGTTAGAAACGCGATTGTTGGTCGCGTCAGGTAAGGATACTAATGTGGGAATAAAAAAGAAACGGAATAATAATAATTAATGCCATTAATCGTGATCAATCAATTTATTTGTTACTCAATTTTCGGTTTGGATTCGTGAAATGCGATAAATTTTATTCTCAGCCAGGATGAGTGAGAAGCAAATTATAATCTCACTGATTCTGATTAAGTCTCGATTAATACATTTATTTTTTATATTGTCACTTAGAATACGTGAAATAATTCTTTTTTCAGAACCAAATTTGTGGACAATTAATTCACGAATTAGATGCAAAGATTGAATAACGATTTTACTGATTAATAAGTCACTAGTTCCGTATCATTTATAGGTCATGATTATTAAATATCATTATTCAGTTTTCGTTTCAAATGTCGTGAATTTTTTTCCCGCAGTTCGATGAGAAATTAGAAAAAAGAAATGTCGTGAGCCGTTGCAAAGGTCTCACCCTCCGGCGTTTCCAAGAATTATCGAGAACACACGAGCGCGGCTTTGGCAGTATCGCGCATGGTCTCGTCAACCGGCAGAGTCTGTTTGATCTGGATGGTTTTATCGCAGTGACCAGCGTCAGCACAGGCAGCACACGCCTCACCCTGCTCGTGCCATCGCAATCCCTGTGCACACAGATTTGTACACCTATCCACCCCTCCCCTTGCCGACATTTTTTTTCTCCGCCACCCTCGCCAGTCGCCCGCACATACCTACACGCAATCGTGCGTGTGAGTCCCTCGCGCTGCCAGAAATACTTACAGATGCGGACGGTGAACGAGCCCCGCGCGCCTCGGCTGCGCACTCACGAGGGACAGCGCGGCAATCGAGTCGCAGCACCTGGCCACCCCCGCCGCAAGCGTCCAGCGTGTGCGCCCGTTGCTACCCCTTTGACCGCTTTGCCCGAGCGCCGCTCGCATACCTCACGCGGCGCAAAACCCACTTGGTATCTAAAAGTATCTCGCGCCAGCAGAAAAGAGAAAAAATCAGCAATAATGATAATAATTCATAGCTCGCATACGTCATACGGTACAAACGAAGTCGGCCTCCAAAATTATCTCGTGCCTGCAGTGAACGAAAAAACACAATGATAATAATAATAATAACAACAATAATAATAATAAGTCGCTTGCACATACCTCGCGCAACCAAACGTAGTAGGTATTTAAAAGTACCTCGTGCGTGCAATAAAAACACAATAATAATAATAATAATAATAATAATAATAATAATACGTCGTGAATAACCGATCCACAGCCGCATAGTCATAGGCACGAGCTCGCCAAGTGCCGGCGCAGACATGCGGGAGAAGTTTTATTGAATAAAAAATAAAGGGGGTGGAAGAAGCGAAAGAAAAAAGAACAGAATACGCAGAGGCCAGAGAAAGCGAATGTGGCAAAAGGTGCGTGAGGGGCAGATGCATCTCTCGATACATCTACATGAGTTTTTACGGTATAATAGTGTAGGATACTGTAGCGTGCACGCGAGAGCGGAATAATGCGAGGTATCCGGTGTCTGTGCCCGTAGATAGATTATTATACGGCGGAGATCGAGTATTCCGCAACCTCTGGATCGGCGGTATAATTTTTCCTACCTACGTCGTATCCAGGAACCGCGCGGCACCCACAACGCGTGTCAACCCTTTTTCCGGTGCAGCCGCATCTGGTAGGATGAAAAAGTACGAATTTCCCGTGGAAACGCGGATCCATTTTTCTCCCGGATGCTGACAAAATCGCGTCCACCCCCGCCGGCCGGTTTTCACCCCTTTTTTTCGGTCGCCGATCATCTCGCTCGCTCGCCGGGTTTATTTGAATATCCGAATGAGACGTCGAGTCGAGGGGCCCGAGCGAGCGGACAGCTGCTCGCAGCCTCCAGCGTCGGCGGTGCGTGCAGGTTTTCCTCGAGTTTTTCTGTTCCCTCTCGGACGGGTTGAAGATTTTTGCACTCACCGCGCGCGCGTACCACGAGCAGGTGATGCGGGCACGCGACCTTTCCCACCCCTTTCGCCTCGACCCGAAAGCCGCGCGGCATCGACGCTCGATTTTTCTGGACTCCGCATCCTCTCTTCTCTCGCTATTTTCGGCGCTATACAGCCAAATTTTTCTGTTTTTCTCTCCTTTCTCTCCCCTTTCACGTGGTGGTGTCGCCTGTCGACGATGATCTTTATGCACGCTTCGCGGGTGTGGAGCGACCTTTTTTTCCCCCTCACCCCCCTCGATGCAGCTAAAGCCTGAATTATGAAAATCTTTTGCGGCTCACTCGCACCGAGACGGCGTGCGGGGAACGCGAGCGAGAGGGAAGCGAAATGCGGCTCGGAGGGAGAAAGGATCGACGCCAGATGCGCCGGGGCGACCACCACTTTTCTGCGAGCATCCCTTACACCGGAGGCAGAGGACCACCTACCGGGCTCGTGTCAAAACAGGATTATCTCGTCTACCGTAGATTTTTCAAACTGCAATACTGTACCACATATACCTATGGATAGCGCACGGTTCCCTGGGGGACAGGAAGCGAGAATCCGATGCTCTCGACAATTTGAAAACACATTTTTGTTTCTCGCCGGATTTTTTTTGTGTCTACTAATCGATACGTATACGAAAAAAATTATCATCATATCTTTGAATGGTGATTTTGACCATATTCATCGCCCAATTGTTTCAATCCATACGTGTCCTGCTCGTTATAAACAAGCAGCAGAAGAAGCAACAATCCGATGCTCAGTACCGATTTTGAAATGCAGATTCCCAAGTTTTTATTTCCTGCAATTTTTTGTTCGATTAAAAAAAAGTAGGTCAAGTGCCAAAAAATCGGTAAAAATACCGATGCTAGTATTAATTAAAAAATTTACTTTCCCACGTTTTGATTTCTAGTAATTTTTAAGTACAATTTTTTTTTAAATGACGTGCCGAAAAATCGCTACGTGTACGTTAATAACGAAAAATTATCATTGCCCAGCTATCGCAAAGTCCGGGAGCGGTTCGCGGGGGGTGGTCAGCGATGCGAGTAGATGCAATTTCGTGATAGGCACAAGTCCGAATGAGAATATTCCCACGGGTTTTATTATACGTTACTCGTTTCGTGCGCCTTGGTACAGACCGGCACGCACGGAATTTTCAGTGCGTCGAACGTGCGACGCGAGAACATGTATATAACGCGCAGGACGTTCTGGTCTCACCGCACGGTGCGAGGGCTGCGCGTTCGGTGAAAAAAAAAACACTTTTGGTTCTGTTTTCTCTGCTCTACGCGTGGGGCACGTACGATAATTGTACGTGTTGATATACGCGCGTTGTGTGTATACATCGAACTCGGTGTATTTTGTACACGTAAAACCCAGCGAACTCGAACTACCCCCTGGAATACACACTCGAGTATCCCGGCGACTTAAATCCGCCCACGCCATATGGCTATTTTTCACGGCGCTGAACGCACGAGCCTCGGCCAACGGTTTCCTAGCTCAACGCACACCGAACGCCACTCGCACTTTTTTCACGCAGCACGAAAAAAACACGATCGCACGTTTTTCTCACGCGGCCCAACGCGACCAACGTTATCCCAGTCCGAGAAACGATTTACATTCGTCGGGCGACCCCTCGTTCAATGTGTTCCCGTGTAATCCAAAAGTTGTCACCCTTCGGACACGTAGTTTTCACGACTGTAATTATTTAACGTGCATGCGAGAATTAACAGAGTTATTCTCATTTGTGTACCTACATCGCGTTTTGGATCTTTCGCGGCCTCGACGTGTAATTATCGATCATTAAGTCGTTAGTCATTACCGTCATACGAAACGGTAATACGTGCTGCTTACAACCGAAAATTATGTGAAACTTGTAGACAGGATGCAGGTCGAGAGTTTCGCGGTTTTTTGTTGTAATTTTGTCGAATGTCATTGATATCAAGGTCAATGATATGGAGACAAGGTCATCGAATCTTTACTAGTAATAATCAGACGCGCTGGCGCGCGTGGCTGAAAAACTTGTCAAAATCGACCTCAGAAATTTGTTCTTTTTAAAATATCGACTTTTAACCTATACCATCATTCTCAAGTCGCATATTCTACCCCTGAAAACACTGGTTATTAACCTTTTTTAATCGATTTTGAAAAAAATATTTTTTTGGCGACGAAAATGTTTTTTTTCTGTCAGAAATCGCAGATGCGGCTCCGGACCGAAAATCGACCTCAATTTTTTTTCTTTTCAAAATATCGACTTTTAACCTATACCATCATTCTCAAGTCGCATATTCTACCCCTGAAAACACTGGTTATTAACCTTTTTTAATCGATTTTGAAAAAAATATTTTTTTAGCGACGAAAATTTTTTTTTTCTGTCAGAAATCGCAGATGCGGCTCCGGACCGAAAATCGACCTCAATTTTTTTTCTTTTCAAAATATCGACTTTTAACCTATACCATCATTCTCAAGTCGCATATTCTACCCCTGAAAACACTGGTTATTAACCTTTTTTAATCGATTTTGAAAAAAATATTTTTTTGGCGACGAATTTTTTTTTTTTCTGTCAGAAATCGCAGATGCGGCTCCGGGCCGAAAATCGACCTCAATTTTTTTTCTTTTCAAAATATCGACTTTTAACCTATACCATCATTCTCAAGTCACATATTCTACCCCTGAAAACACTGGTTATTAACCTTTTTTAATCGATTTTGAAAAAAATATTTTTTTGGTGACGAAAAAAATATTTTTCTGTCAGAAATCGTAGATCCGACTCCGGACCGAAAATCGACCTCAATTTTTTTTCTTTTCAAAATATCGACTTTTAACCTATACCATCATTCTCAAGTCGCATATTCTACCCCTGAAAACACTGGTTATTAACCTTTTTTAATCGATTTTGAAAAAAATATTTTTTTGGCGGCGAAAAAAATATTTTTTCTGTCAGAACTCGTAGATCCGGCTCCGGACCGAAAATCGACCCCAATTTTTTTTCTTTTCAAAATATCGACTTTTAACCTATACCATCATTCTCAAGTCATATCTTCTTTTGTGAAAATCATTTATCTCGCAATTTTTTAAAATTTTGGTCCCGCGACTTGACAGACGATTTTTCTCCCAGAATTTCGAACATCTCGCCCCGCGCGCGCGCGCAGATTTGCATGTAAACACGTACATAGCGGCGTAAATTCACATTCGCGCTGGAGTTACTGAATTAGCCTGTGCCGCATGGTCCGGAGTTCCGAGACCGCCGACCACATGTCATCGAGTCCTTGCTCAGCAAAACGTATTGGCATTAAAGTATGCGCGCGAGCTCCAAGCCGCACGAAGCGTGAGCCACCGGCAGCGGCGGCCGAGAGTAAAAGTGCAGGACGAACGTCGCGAGCGGAGAGACCGAGAAGGAAAGTGAAAACAGAAGAGCGGAAGAAGGAGGAATCGCCAAGAGACCCCGAGAGCGAATCGAGTCAAAGTATCACTGAACCGGCGCTCACGCGCTTTAACGATCTCTCCGAGACGATGCACACAGCACCGGCCTATCGGCTCTTCAGCCTCCGCGCGTCCCTTTTTATTTATCTCCTCTCTCTCTCTCTCTTCCTTCGTTCGCCGCAGCGACGACCCGGGGGAAATAGGACGCGAGACGAGGGCATCGCGCGCGCGCGATGATGGTGGGTTTTACTTTTGCTTTTGCGGTTCGCGGGCCGAGGAGGAAGAACCCGCAAAAGCGAAAGGGAAATGGGAGAGACGAGGGAACCGCGGGAAGTGAGCATTTTACTGGCGTTCGCTGTATCGCAAGAGAGCCCATAGAGATGAGCATAAAACACCGTTATTATTATCTATATCCATCGCGAGGTGTAGGAATTGGCCAACTATTAATGGGCTTGGACGTTGCACCGGGCGCACGCGGGGCTTTCGCGTGCGATGGCTAATAATCGGCAGCGTGGCCCTCCGAGCCTTGGCGCACACTGCGCACGTCAATTCCGGTCGGTGGTCCCTCCTCGATAATAGGAGATAATACACGAGGATGAACACACCATAGGCCTATTTATTCTTACGCGCGGGGCTCACCTCTTGTTTTGCGTTTTCTGCACGATATATACCAGCGGCAAAATTGCGCTGGTTCGAGCGACGACTCGGCACGCGGGCGCCCCGTCGACTCTTCAAGGCGAAGGGATATACAGAGAATTCACTTTTGCTCACTTAGTTGCCGTGCGTATACCGCGTTTATCGCGCCCGTGGTGGCTACCGGTGAACGCGCGCTTGTTTCGCGCCACCCGTGGAATAACGAAGCAACCTCGAACGTGCTTTAAGGTCGTCCTCGCGTCGGTCTCGTCGATTATACCGCGGGAGACCGACCGGGAGAGGCGCGAAGCGCAGTGAAAAATTTGTTCCCCCCTTCGCGTCGATGTTCACACCGCCGAGTACCGAGAGTCCCGCGCACTTCCAAGACGATTATTCGCTTTGAGGGCTCGTGAAACTCGTGATGATCGAACGCGAGTTGTGCAGGGCAGCATCTTGTTTTTTTTTATCTGATTTACTGGGAAGAAGAAGAAGAAGAAGACGAAGGTGTTGCGTCACTTGATTGTGCTCGGTTTCTCGCGACCGCAACTGCTCGACTTTGCGCACCGAGAACTCTGCGTGAAGCTAACTGGAAAACCATAATGGTTACACTTTTTGTGGTTCTTTTTTGTCGACTCGTGCTGATCCTCAAGATCACAGCGAATGACTTTCGATATTAATTCCACTTGACTGCGGAGCTCCCGTGCGACTGCAATTTGCCAATCTATAAACCATATAAGCTTAACTGGAAATTGATTATGGATTCGAGAAGCATCGAGATGATTGTTGAGAATTAACTCGGCCGGGAAAAGATATCGCGAAGGCACCTGACGATTTTCCACTGAGTAATTCTCGGCGTCATTTGCATACACGATCTTTATTGCTGTTATTATCGTTAAATCCGGCGCCGGTTATTGCTTTTACGACGTTTAGTGTCCGCAAATAATAATGGCTTGCCGAAAAAAATACTATATGGGTTTCATTATTTTTCCACACTCAGTGTCAAGACGGTATCAAGTTTTTAAATAATTATGAATAAAAAATGTACTTATATCTCAAGTTGGTGTAAGAACGATTCAACAGCTCCCGATTTTTTTTTTTTTTTCAATTACACAAAACAATTCTCTTTGTATGGGTGTTTTTATCTCAAGTGATCTCAAGCGAAAGACCCTATGATTACATTCGTGAAGGCATCCGCACTCGTGAATTTTCAATCACCGCTCGCTTTATCCCCACTCCTCAGTCAATTTTGCTTGTGCCAAAATTGAACGCTCGACATTTTTCTTTTCAAAATATCGACGTAAAATCTGTACCGTTATTCTCAACTTGTATATTACACCCCTGAAAATAATGTTTTCAACCCATTCTTTAATTGCTTTCGAAAAAAAAAATCGACGTTTATATCGCCTGAAATCATTAAATCCAACTCCGAACCGAAAATTGCCAAAAATGAAATCACCAATTTTCTTCTCGCTATATCGACTTTTTTCCTTCTTTTTTTATCCAGTTATTTCGACGACGGTGCACAGACCCAAATTCCAGGTTGTCGAGGAGCAGCAGACGCCACCCGAAAAACAATGCTAAACTCGCTTGAGCGAGATGAGGATCGAATGGCCGGCTCGGGGATCGAAGAGGATCGCTGCCGGTGGACCATATGGCGATGGTACCGCGTGCGGCATACGCGGAGCGGGTCCCGTCCGAATCGAACACCGCGGCTCGGCCCACCGAGTGCGATCGCTGTGTTCGTACGCTCGTATATACACATAACCGCGCACTTTATACACGTCGTTACGTGCGTTCGATCGATCGGATCGGTGAGTTCCGATACACGATACGCGCCAGCCGAATCTAAGCCCCCCGAAACAAAATGTCCTACGGCGTCGTCGATCCTGCGTGCGTCCGCCTGAGTACGACGCAGCGCGGAAGAAGGAAAAACAACGAAGACAGCGATAACCCCGAGGGATTCCGCGTGGCGTCTCCCATAAGCACAGGAAATACCTCCGGGGCGCACGGCGCACGAACAGGACGAGAGAGGAGAGACGATATTTATCGCGGTCCCCGGGAGATCCTTAAACGCTTACACAATTTTTTTCTTCAGCCCAATAATAGCCACATATACTCAACTTTATTCCGATACTTACGCGGCCGGGAATTGTTCGCCGGAGACAATAAAAATATGCGCCGCGAAATATATTATCGCGGTATCGCCGCCGTTCGCCGAATAGTCGTGTAAATCAGGCGCAATCATTTCTCGCATATGAAATATTCGCGCGGTGTCGCCGTAGGTCGAGGCTCGCGAAATTTATCGCACGCCCGAACAATGGCCGGCGAATATTATTTTATTTCGACGGGGGTTCGGCTCGTGGATGAGACCAAAAAAATCGTTTCGAGCGCGACAATCTTGGAGGAGATGAACGTTATCGCTTCACAATGATCAGGTATAAATTCTGCAAATTTCAATCTGTGTGTGTTTTCCGTGCATAAAACGAAAATCATCCCGGCCACGCGAGGTCACATTCTATTCCGCAGTCAACGATCTATCGACCTCGAGCAGCATTTTTTACGCACAAAAAAGTCGAACAGAAATCTTTTCTTTTTTTTTTGCTAATTAAAATTATTTCACGACGAACATGGCGAAAGACATTCGACATATCGAAAAGCCCCGCAAGCATGAGCTCACTTTTTCGCGCGGTCAAGCGCTCGCCCGGTTATTTAGGTTGCAGATTGCGAGCGGGGAACGGGCTCGCCGGTCTCGGGTGACTTTTAATTTCAAGCTCGACTTTCTCTCTTTTTTCCTCTCCGTGCGCACTCGCCGGTGGACCATGCGGGCTCGTCGCGCTCGGCGCAGACGCGCGTTACACGCCGGCCTGCGGACCGCGGGCCGCGCGGCTCCGGCAAAAAAACGTCCCCGGCACCGCCGGACGACGCGCGGCAATATAACTTCGCGGTCGTACACGGCGCGTTGCGGGGCAAACGCTCTGCGCGCGCGCACGAGTCACGTCTAGATGCTCGGGGCACGTGCAGCACGCGTGCTACGCCCAAACACACCGACAAAAGAAATCCGCGAGGGAGGTGAGCATAACGAGCGGGTGCGCCGCACCGGCCACTGGGTTATAGTGCACTTCGTGCACTTGCAGCGAGAGAAAAAGAAAAAGAAATAACACTTGGCCGAGAGCGCGTTACGAAAATAATTCACGTCGCGCAAAAGGGATGTCAAGGTCGGGCGCAACCGGAGAACAGCGCCGGACCGAGAATACGAAAAGTCGCGCGGAGGATGCTGGGGCGGCCCCCGAACTTCTCGGAAATCGATATCGGCCCGAACATCGATATCGCCGATCCGTGACTGCGATCTCGTGTCCCGAGACCGCTCCGACTTTTGCTGCTCCTTTCTCGCGTGAATTAACTTCCGCTCGAGCGGAACTTCGGAGGCTGGGACAAAAAATGTTGGGTTCGAGCGTTGAAAAAATAAAAGTTTAATTATTTTTTATTAATTGATCGTTCATGGTAGAAACGAGTCACGATTTGCAGTTACATTTTTTGAGATTTTCTAGCGCGCTTCGCGCGCTTACCAAATTTTTTTTTTCGGTTTTGTTAAGTTTGAAAAGCCTGTCAGATAGCAAATTTCCCGCTGGTTCCAAAAAGCACCGTTGTTCGCTAGAAAAATAGAAAATTCGACGTGAAAAACGTGAAAAATGATTTTTTTCTCTACAAATAATAATAATAATATCAGCTCGTACACGCGCCTGAACGCTCTTCTCGAAATAACCTTAACAAACCTTCAAACCTCACACGCCCGAGAACTGTCAAATTACAATACCACGTCTGAAACTACACGTTGGTTAGCAACGAGTTGCAAGAAACCCGGCAGCCAATCAGAGAACGAATAACCCGACAACAACACATATATCGAAAATGCGAGATATTTGACCCACTTATTTTTTGACGAGGGATTTTTACTTAGAAAGCATTTTGAAGGTTTTTAGTGATTTTTTCATGTTTTGATATTTTTTACGTTATTCGAGTCTAAAGTTTGTGAATACTTTGTTGATCGTCGCAAGACCAAGCGGTCATTGCCACAGCGAGTCGGCACTTTGTTACTTATTTTCCTTACTCGCCACGTCCGTCTGACCAAATGGTCGCTCGCGCCGCGCGCGCCGCGTAGCCCAGTTTCGGTGGAGTGATTTACAAGTCACCACTCCAGCGTGAAGGCAGGTGAGCGTCGTGCTCGAGCGACAGAGCCCGGCCGAGTGGTATAATACCGCGTAAACCGCGACGTAACGCGCAGGAGACAAGTATTATAACATGATCCTATGCACCGGGGGTCAATAAGCATAATACACAAGACACTCACGTGACTAAATATAATTTCACCTCGAAAACGTCATTAAATCAAGAGCCAACTGAATATTCGGCCAGCAACAAATGACCGGAAATATTTCTGCGATTCGATATTCCACACATTGTAAATTCATGAGCAAAAATAATTCATGGGTCGGTTCATGACTCACATTAACTTTTGGCCAATTAACTCGGTATCGAGATTAGCATCGACGATTTTCCTCAGCACCAAAAACACAGGATAAAATTACCGTGTCACGGCTGTGATTTTTGGCTTTCATTGTTTCAGAGCTGCGGCTATTAAGGGATGACTGGGAATTGCGTGTGCGGTCTTGGTTTCCTCTCCACGCGCTCCAGGCCCTCGGGACCTCGGCAGCTTAACCCAATTCTAACACCAAAACAACAGGCGAGTTGGCTCGCTCATTTGGTGCTTTTTCCTCATCGTCGAATCTGCGGGAGGCGATGATCGTGATGAAAAATCACGAAGACCGCCGGGTTGATGATGAGATCGTCTCGCGGCCGAGGCGAGGAGTACGCGGCGCTGGTTAGCCGAGGGTGACTCGGCGTTTATTTTGTTTTTTTTTATTTTTATTTTTTTCGTGGTCCACGCGCGCCGCTCGGGTCTCGAGCGGAGCTATCGGGGAAACGAGAGTGAGAGACGAGGACGAAGAAGAAGGAGATGCGTTCGTGCGTAAAACGATCGTCTGCGGGGGTCCGCGTCGGCAATTGCCGTGGGCTCTGCGTGGTCCTGCAGCGATGAGCATTAAAGGCCCCGGCGCATCGACCGCGGAGCCGAGGCCGGCGCGAGGAATCACTCGAACGGATCGTCGAGCCTCTTCGGGAAGAGGAAAAAAGGAGAATTAAAAAACGGGCCGCTGGGTTGCCGAAAAAAATCTCAAAGGCGTCGCGCCTCGGCCGAGCGCGCGAGGATCTTGACCGCCGTTCTTTGAGGCCGTCGGAATTTACTCCGACACACGCGGAATTCTCGTCTCGCTGTGTGCAACATTATATCACGCGCTCCTCGAAAATATCTCCATCCAACCTCATTAGCGCGTAATTTATTCATAAAATAATAATCACGAGATAGAGCGGTGTCGGTGGTCGTTTTTTGTCCTCGTGCGCGGTGACAAAAGAGCGACGAGAAATGAGTTTTGTTTTTTCGGCTGTGGCGGGACGATTGACGTATCAGCGAAAATGTTTACGGACAGATTTTTCTGTAAACTTTTTTGTAACAATTTTCGTAAACTGAAAATAAAAAATAAAAATGAACAATAAAAGTAAAAACAAAAATAAAAAAATATCTTGTTAATCGAACGAAGCGCATTTGTCATTTTTCATCAGCTCAAAAAAAAATCGTTTTCCCCACGAATGAGTGTGCCGCGCTTCGATCATTTTCCAGCGACACCGAAAGCTATACAAACAGTTCAGAAAAACCGATACACATCCCACATCCCACCTACTCGATGCGGCGCCGCGCGCGCCCGGGTGACTCGTCGCCCGGCGTCTAATCGTGTAAGCCTACCGATTACACGAGTCGCAACACACTCGGTAACGCGCGCGCGTGGAGGCGCCGAGACGCCGACATCGTACAACACGGTCGCGCGGCCGAAGTCACCGCGACGAGCGAGATGTTAAACGCCGTTGCTCCCGCTGCCACTGCCGCGGCGGCGGCGACGGCGCGATGCTATAAGGCGCGTGAGTCGCTGCGCCGTCACTGCCGAGAGATAGTGAAACGCGTATATAACGGAACTGTTGAGCCGCCTCAGCCGCCGTCGCCGTCGGCACGCGTCCGTCTTCCTTCTTTTTCTACTTCTCTCATTCTTCCGTTCTTTATTTATATATACATATATATATATATACTTTTTTTTTTTTCGTCGCCTCTCATGGAGGAACTTGACGCACGCCGGTCGCGTGGGCGGCACTGATATCACGGGAATATTTATTCACGCGCCAGTCCCGAGGAGCGAGCGAGAGAGAGAGAGAAAGAGACGGGAGAGAAAAAAAAGTGCGTCTCAAGGAAGACGCGACGACGCTGAATCGCCTCGTTGTTGTGCGGTCTACCTAATTCCACTCCGCCTATTTTACCTTTGCACAGGACACACAGGAAGCGCTATCGCGAGGCAGCATCGTTCGTATCTCGGCCGCGCGGCCTATCGGCTCTCTCCACCCCGGTCGGCTCTATCGCCCCGCGCCTCTCTTTATTTGCGCACACAAACCACCCGCGCGCTTCGTGCGCCGTCCTAGGATATATCCGCTTATCGTCGCGCGGCACGCGGCAGAAATACGTCGATTTCGCCCGATCCGACGCGACTTGGTATACGCGATGACTCGGTGCACGCGCGCGGCGAGACTCGAGGTGGCTGCACTCTCGAGGCGCGAAAACCTCGGCGCCTTTTTTGTCGCCGATCGGTGAATGGAACGCGGCGCGAATGACGCGGTGGGATCGGTTATCGTGACCTGATACAGAGTCAGAGTATATTGCGTCACTGGGTATCGAAAAATACTAGCGATGAATTACGATTGATTTGACTACAATTTCTACAATAATTTCGGTAAAATTGTTTGTGATAACCAAAATGTATATAATTTCTTGTTCTGCGAAAACGATGTAACAGAGGAAAAGGCGACACCTCAGGCGGCATCACACTCGGCGCTTTTTGTGGCCGATCGGTGAATGGAACGCGGCGCGAATGACGCGGCGGGATCGGTTATCGTGACCTGATACAGAGTCAGAGTATATTGCGTCACTGGGTATGGAAAAATATGAGCGAAGAATTACGATTGATTTGACTACAATTTCTACAATAATTTCTGTAAAATTGTTTCTGATAACCAAAATGTATATAATTTCTTGTTCTGCGAAAATGATGTAACAGAGGAAAAGGCGACATCTCGAAAAAAATTAGTTTGACAGGTTGGGGAGAAAATTATTCTCCCGCAATTACATGTTTAGGTTTCAAGTTGATCGGAACACAGCTTAATCTTTTTAAACCGCGTTTAAAAAATATATACAAACGTCATTAACATCAATTTCTCGTATTATGAGGGCGCCGCACCAGTAAATTTGTCTTTTCGCGTTAGAATTATGATTAATTTGGTTAGAGCGTCTACAACAATTTCTATAAAATTATTTTAGTGACAGCCAATAATTATGCATTTTTAAAGAGACTTTGGCGAAAACGACGATACAGACGAAAGGTCGATATCTCGAGAACAAAAAGATATTGAGAGGTCGGTGAAAAAATGATTTCTCCGCAACTACGTGTTTGTTTTTTACGTCGATCGATTCAAGGATTAATTTTTTTAAACCACGTTGAAAAAAAAAAAAAATACAAACGACGAGTGTATAAACGTCATTAACATAAAATGGCCGTACTATCAGGGCACGTCGCATCGGTAAATTGGTCTTTTCACGCCGTTGCCGTTCCTGGATGACAGTTTGATGGTCCGGGCTCTCGTTTTACACGACTCCAGCGCGGGAGCCACGGTGTAATGCATGAAAAGCACACGTACCCAGTTGAGCAGTACAAAGGCCCTCGTTAGCCGCCCGAAGTCCGCGCTCGTGCCCAGATTTAAATGCTTTTCCCCGTCGCGCTTGCGGGAGAAAAAAAAATTATTCTTAACGAGACGTCACGCGATGTACCTACACACCCGAGAACCGTCGCCAGCGGGAGGGTGGCACGCGATACGCCGAAGATCAAAGAAGCGATTGCCGATTAATAATCGAAATTGGTGGGCTATCTCGTCCGATCTTCGATATGTCCGCCTCGCCGTGTGGTGGCTTCATCAACGCTGCCACTAACGAAACTCAAGTAAAGCGACAAACGCCCAATCATTATTTCGGGCAGTTAAAAACTTTAACGAATTAATCGGGCGTACGGCTAGCGTAATATGTGGAATTTATTGAGCGTACGTCAAAAGAGGCCGTGGACACCGTGGATTAAAAAAACAAGAGTGAAATTGAGCAAAAAAACGTCCAATAATTATGTCGGACAGTTTGAAAACTTTAACGAATTAATCGGCGAAGCATTGTTAAATAAATTCAATTTTACTTCTAATTCCTAGAACGTCGTAAGAGATTGAACAAGTAATTTTTAAATATGTAAAAAAATAATTATTTTGATGAGAAATGGATTTGTTAGAATATCAACTAGAGTTCATTCAAAAACATCTGTTCTCAGCAGCTCGCAGCCGATTCGTTTTCGAATCAATGTCTTTTTTCCACAGCAGTTGAACGTTTTAACGAATTAATCAACGCATAACTAGCGGAACATCGGGGCTTTTATCGAGCATCAGGCGAGGCAAATTGCTGGCGGTTCGAAAAAACGACAGTGAAGTCAACCGACAATCGTCCAATCATTTCTTTCGGCAGTTAATCGATGCGCACAGCCAACGCAATATCGTGGCATTTACTGGCCGTATTAAACGAGAGGCGAAGTACTTGCGGATTGAAAAAAACGAGGAAAAAGAAGAGACACACCGCGGATGAGGGCGGACGAGGGGGGGACGGAATCGAGTGAAGCAGAAACGAAGTGGAAGCGAAACTGCGGCTTAAGGCGCGCACGTACGTAAATCAGATTCGAGGTTGTAGGAATGGCAGCTGGGCCCAAACGACATCGGGCCTGGCTGTGGCCGGGCACGGGTCCACCTTACCAGCGAGATAGAACCTGACATACTGCCTACCAGCATATATATATATATATACACACACAGTTGTCGGCACATAAAATACTCACACATACGCCCGATTTTTCAGGCTTGCGTCGGTGCATCGTGAGGTGCTCGCGCGTATATAGCATTGGCAACACGTGTATACGGACCGAGTCTGACGCGCGGACTCGATGCTCCCGGAGAAGTCACGGAGCACCGAGACAAGGATACATGAGGGACGAAGAGAAGTGGCCGATCCTTTCGCCTCTTTAGTTGGCATGCAGACGTCGAGCCTCAATGCCACATGCTAAACAGGAGCATACGGCATGACGCCAGAAGCATCCCCGGCACCGTCGGACACGGCCCGCGCCGAGCTATTACGCACACACACATGGCAATTTCGTGATCATTCGGTTATCAGCTGCGGCGGAGTAAATCGCGGGGTCGTCGTCGATATTCCAGCGAAAGCTGCGGCGGGATATATTTTACTGAAAAATTGCGAGGCGCTCGAGTCGTCTGACGATCTTGGAAATTAATGTTTTGACGTGAAGTTTGGGTTTGAATGGAGGTTTCAAACTTAATTTTTTTACTTCACTTCCAGTTTTTGATTCCAGTTTTCACTTCCAGTCATAGAATATAATGACAAGATAATGACAAAAGTATGAACTGTTTATTTTTTTGGCGCTTTGCGCATGATTTTTATTTTACTCAGTTCGTAAAACGCGGTTTCACACCTTGTAAAATAAAAATACGTACGATACGCGTGCGATAAAAGTTTTCTAAACTGGTGTTATTGCAACACTGACCTTCGGCTCGTGCCGCAAATTCACAATCGTCAGAAAAAGTTTTATTGCACTAGTATCGTAAAGTACTAATTTTTTAATTACCACTTTCGTTTGTACAATCGTGACACAATTGTATCTTTAAACGCCCTTATAGAAGATCTCGGTTCAGATTGCTCTCCAAGTCGTTTCTAAAAACGATCTCGGTTTAACCTTCTGTCCCAACTCGTTCCTAAAAAACATCTCGGTTCCAAACAATTCCTTCGGTTTACACTTCCGTCCGACACGTTTCAGTGGGTGATGCGGTAGCGTGCCATTTATCGTCCAATTGGCAGGCATAATAACCGTGCGGCTCGACCTCAGCGTTTAATCACCTACTTATGTTTTACATATACAAACGTAAGTACAGACCGACGGCTTGTTTGGCATTAAACAGGGACGCGTGTGCCCAAGGCTCACGTGAGTCCCAACGAAGAAGAGTGATTGTTTCGTGCCGGGCGGGGAGACGGCCGAGAAGGCCGTCTTGGTCCTTCTTGCACGGTAGCTGCGCTCCTGGAACGATTCCGTATTCCCGGCGCGACTGATGTAGATGAGATCCCGCGTCGTCCCCAACCGCAGTCAGTCTGCTCTAGCCAGCGGCGATGCGACTGTGCGCATCCGGCAGACCTTCCAGAAATTAGTAAATCCCACACGCAGACAAGGTGCGCGTGCGAGTTGACGAGTGGCTTGGCTACTGTGCAGCAGCAGCAGCAGCGGCAGCAAACTGCATCGTCTTCGTCTGTCCTCACCGCGTCGTGATGCACCGGGAATAAGAAGAGGAGCCAAAGGCGGAATCGCAGCAACCCAAAGGCGAGGGGAAGGCTCGAAGTTCTTTCGCAGTGACGCAGAACGACAGACACATTGCATAGATTGATCTTTTTCTCACAAAGAGGAGGACAAAAAAGGTTTAAACATGCTTCCTTCGAGCGATTAGTATTTGGCGGTTCGTTGTAAACGTATCTTGACGAAATCGTGAGGTTCCGTTTCCTCATGTCCGTCTCTCGGGTTTCCCCTTATTTCCTATCTGTCATCCTCCCGCTGTTTGTCGCCGAGATACCAGATTAGACGACTATCGCTCGGGCGACGACGAGATACGCGAAACCATTTGCGTGCGGTAAATTTGAGGCGACGACATTTCGTAAGAGGCCCGTGTGATTTTTTACGTGACAGGAAAAATGATCTCGGTGTAGGAGGCAAAGGGGAGCCGAGAGACGTCTCAACAAACGAAAAGTATAACTCGCTGCGGTTGTGCGACTCGGGCTTCAAGGTTTGCGGAGGGAGATGTCGAATCCGCTTGCGGGAAAATCGCCGGAAGCTGGCAATCGAGGAAGTCGGATGGAAGGGTCCAAGATCGTCTCAAGGAAAGTTTTTCCCATTCACAAACAGTGAAATCCTTACAATTTCTACTGCGCCGTTCGAGAAGCGAGGGCGATAAGATCGCGTTATTTGTGAAGATATTAATCGCGCGTCATCGAGGCCGTCGAATGCGCCGCGCGAGACGTCGAACGCGCTCGCATTGTAAACGGGGTGTCGAGATCTGTCAAGGAGGGCGGAAAACACAAGATCGCCGCGCGATCGGGTGATTCAGCTGCTCGGCAACGGAAGCGCATTAGGGTTTCCACGTTTTTTTGCCTCCTCTCGTCTCTCCCGAGTTTTTTCGTTCGAGACTTTTTTTTATTAGTCGGAATCGTCGTTGCTCGTCGAACTGCGTCGTCTCTTTCGAAAATCCGTCTACCCGTCTTTTTTTATTTTTTCCCCCGTCACTCGCTTCTTTACCTGATCCACGAGGAAAAACTAAAAACCCCTAGAATCCCGTAAAAATGCTGTGGACCGAATTTTTTTTCTTCTGTTTTTTTTTTCTCAGCGCCTCGGCACGACCCTCAAACGTTCGAACCCCGTTAGAAACTCTACGCCGCATCGTCGATTCGTCGTCATCCCGTTGTCGCTGCGCGCTGCGAACGCGTCTTAACGGATAATTTTTTTTTCAGTGTTTCATCACAGTAGATGGAAATGTCAACGTCAATGCTACCGGACAACAATGTGTCCTCCGTTTCGATACGCACGAATTTTTTTTGTGCAAAGCAAAAAAAAAACCGTCGTCATCTCAATAAAAACTCTAATAGCGGCTGGAATTCATAAATATGAGAAAATATTATTCCGGCGATTTCGCCCGAGCGCATCGGAGATCAAAGGATTCGGATGCAGCGAAACGAGGTAAACAAGGTCGCCCATTGGGGGGTGACCATTGGCTCGCAGTCTCGCTCGACGATGAGAAGTCTCGACGATATAATTAATGAGTGACTCGTGGGTTATATGGCCGACGATATCGCTCCTCGCGATCGCGCATCAATATATGCAAACACCCCGGGAGCGTTTGTAACGGACACCAACGAAAGGCCAAAAGGAGTCTGGACTGTGCAGCGGGCAGATATCTTCGCGTCTCTTTCTCTCTCTGTCCCGGCGCTTTTTTTTTCATCATTCTCTCGTGTAATCTATATATTTCCTAGAGCAAGCGATGCGCCAGAGAAATAATTAGCAGGGTTTCACCGCGGGCGCCGGGAGCCGCAAGCCGCAAGGATGCGTCTCCCGCCAGGCGGAGAGACGGCGAAACGTGAAGTGAAATGGAAAAGCTTTGACCCACCGAGAGAACTCAGCACGACGACGAAATTAGGCGACCGGCACTACGGGAATCCAACCTAGAACAGTCGGTTGCACGCGTCATTTGAATAATGTTTCAATATACTCGACGTGTGCTTTACGAGCTCGCCATAAATTCTCCGTGGCCGATACACGTTTTTATTTAAATGTTTTTTATTTAAATCAGGAGTCGAGCTCTTTCTCCCCTTTTTTCCGACCACGGGCTGCGTCGGTACCAAATTATTTCGTTCGATTATTCTGTAATTTAAATTATATTAGGATCACTAAGTTAATAAACACATACGGTATTCACAGGGGATGAAACACTTTATTGATTCAATTAAATATGAGATAAAAACAACTTTTTCATCATTACAATTATTCAGGTAACTTTTATAAATATTACACACAAAAATAATGAAATAATTAATAATAATTAACAGGAAAAATAATTCAAACGCTTGGAAATTTGTTCGAGATATCAAGTTTTTTTTCTCAGGCGCCTTAAAAGCTCTGAGCCGTGTCACGAAAATATCGTGCGGTATAATCCCGGCGGTTTGAAATGACGCGAAGCGTGGAATCCAAATTCGCCACGTCCGGAAGTTCAGCGAACGGGACGGGGGAAGAGCGTGAAGCGCGAGGGTCAGATATCCGCAGTCTCGTCGCTGTGAGGTCGAGCCGGTCCATTGATCCACGTCGTCGCTTATTTGGTCTCACTCTCTCGATTCTTTACGGGGGCGTCCGATTCCCGCTCGCCGCGGGGACCGCAGAGCGACCGAGGTAAAGAATGGGGAAGATCGAGAAGAAAGGGTTGTCGCGCTGACGAGTCGGGTTGACGACGAGAAACGAGACGAGTGAGACTTCGACGTCGACCGCGGACCAACCAGGTGTGGGACCGGACGAAACTGCTCTGTCTCCGCGTTCGACAAATGGGCTCGTTCGGCAGAGCGACGTTTTGCGAGCAGCGGTGAAGTCTACAACTCTTTTGCCTGTTTTATTTTCCCACTTTTCGGTAGCGATTTCGGTTCGTCAAGATACTTTTTCTCACCATACAGAAATCGTGACTCCAATTCACGAAAAGCGACGACAAAATGAAAATCACATTAATTAATCAATAAGTTAAGCTAAAGACCGATAAAATTTCTTAATTACTGACTCTAATTAAGCAATTCTTTCCCCCATTTTCCGAACGACACTGCTGTGTCTTCGTAATCGACAAACAGACTCGATGGGCAAATCGACGTCTTGCAATCTCAGCAGTGAAGGCTGCATTTCTTTTGCCATTTTTTCTACATTTCGCTCGGAATTCCGTTGCTATACGTCAAGTTACGTTTTCTCATCGCATACAAATCTTAACCGTAAATCATGAAAAAAAGATCGACGACAAAATTAATACCACATTAATCGCCCAATAGGTTAAGCCAAAGCCGACGAAATTGCTTAATTACCGGCCGAATCGTCTCCTCGAAATCCGGCACTCAACCCCGTATTTTCGTATGCAGCCTCTGTCGCATCTTCCTTGGGCTTCTTTTTTCATCGTCAACGATCGGAAAATGAATCCTCAAGATTCTTATCGTCGTTCGAGGGAGAAGTGGCTGTGCGCATACTATAAGTAGTGTGCATAAAAAATAAAAAATATATACGTGTATTACGTACGTTGGTGGATGCGACAAGACACGCGGCGCCGAACGAGGAACACGTTTTTCATTTACCTGCTTAATTTACTCGCTCACGGAATACGAGCCGGTGCGGCCGGGGGATCGTAAGCATCGGTTCCGCGAAATTCCTTCGACGCCTGTGGCCTATCGAGGAGCTCCGATCGCCCGAAGCAAGAGATCAAGGGGACACATCTCGAGAATGGTACGAGACGAGCCGCGTCCTCCTCGTCGTCGTCGTCGTCGTCTGATAAAATTCGTACTTCGTAGGATTCGTCCCGTGGGACGCACGATGAGATGTGCATCTTGCATAATATATTCGTGGAATTGCCGGACACATGACAAATGATGCTTTACAGGCAGCGATCGATCGATCATAAATGTATTGAGCAAATTCAATTTGCTAGATGATATTATTACTCAGGGCGATTATCGCTTACCGCTGTACCGACTGAGTCACCGAGGGGAGGGCTCGGGAGGGACGAACCTATTGATGATCGAGGTGGAGCGAGAGGGAACGAGAGCAACGAGAGCAACGGGAAGTGCATCGCGTTAATTGAATATAAATCAATGTCGAATGTGACGTACGAAATGCTGATCGCATCTTTATAACTGCAAATATTAATATCGTCGAAATTCGCGGTAGCAACTCGCATTTATCAAAATAAAAAGATAGACGATAACAGCCAATTTCTTTTCGACGAGACATTTTTTACGTTCACCGATGATTTATTTCGTACGGATTCGAAGTACCGAAAACTATATATTCTTCATAACTCGTGACTGCAACTCAAAATATTTGCGAAAACGAGTCAACAAAATTCAATCTCTTTTCGACCCACCAAACTTTTTATCCACCGTTCGATACTCTCGCGTAATCAAAGCACCAAATACAAATTATCCTACCCATCAATTCCCACGCGGTGAAACAACCACGGATCTACACCGGAATTCATAAAATTAATATCCCGTTACTCCGTACCATTTCAATATACAATCCAAATCACCAATTTTCGAAGAAAATAGCTATCCCCCTCGGCTTAATCGCGCGGCTATCCGAGCCCGATAACGACGTCGTTGAAGGCCGCTTCGTTAGGGAAGCGGAGCCGCGCGATTGGCTCTGAAAAACAGTGAACGCGCGTGCTCGCCTCGTTCGCTCGCCTCGCCGCATGCGCCGTGAGCCACGGACGCGCGCAACACACTTGAGTGGAATCGAGGCTCGCGCGCTTCTTCGTCATCGGCGCACGGCGCGCAGGCCTCGCGCGTTTTGCTCAACGAGCCGACTAAAGAGGGGACCATATAGTCATGCGCCTCGCGCGGCCAACGTTCTTGAATATTTTACGCGTAAGGCAGGCAGCTGCCCGGGGAGATCGGATCGCTTTCAAATTATCCGGGCGACTTGCCTCGAGTGCTCCCGCTCCGTTCGCGTCGATCCCTCGCTCGCTCTCTCGTTCCAGCTCGCATTCACCGCGAGGGCCCCCGAGCGCGTTATATTCGTTAGCTCGCGCGCGTTTTCTTGTTAAAAACTTCGTCGATCGGTCGCTGTGTTGCGCGTACGCATACGAGATGACCAATACCGCGCGGACGAGGCGCGCGCGCGACTTGAGCTCGCGCGCGTCCCGTCAGGACCTGACCGCGCGGGATCCAGCGCTTTGATCGCGTGGACAACACCCCGGGTAAATACAGCGCGACGCGCGTGTACGAAAACACGGACGCGTTCTTCCTCCTCCTCCTCCTCCTCCGCCTCGTTCCTCTCGCCCTCTTTCACCCTTTCATTATTTTAGCGAGGGCCCAGTGTGTACCAAGACACGCGGTCTTCGTGCTCTTGTTGCTTTACGCTCGAGACTGAGATGTGCGATCGGTGCCGGGCATGAGGCGTCCTCGCGGGGCTTCGCTGCGCTCGCCTCCTTTTTTCCCCGTCGGTGTCTCATGGTGAGACACCGACGCTGTAATGTTGATGTTCGGCCACGGACGCGGTTTTCGTACCCTTATTAACGAACAAGCGACGCGGTGCGACGAACCTCCTTGTACCGCAAATCGGGCACTCGATACTCGCCTCTCGTGCCCGCCGCGCTCTCTGCGTTGTGCGACGCGTCCACACGGCTTGGGGAATTTAATATTTGGAATTGAAGATTCGGTCACGGGGGAAGTGCGTCGTTATTTATACGAGTTACGATTTTTCATTGGGATTTCTGAGGCCGGCTGGTTTGGATTATGGGGATGCACTTGTGAATAATAGTACATTGTTTTTATTTGCGCTCGATTCTCGCCTCTTGGACCTGGGGCAGGAAGCATTTACACGACCTGAGGAATTTAATATTTACAATAAGTAAATAAATATGTGGCAACAAAGATTTCCAAGCGGGAGGCATTATTTTTTCTGCGACTCACATGATCGTTTCCTTGGTATCTTTAGAACGGGTACCCTTTCATTTTTTTGCGATTTTTGAGGGTCTGACTTTAAAATCTTGTAAAAAATTCAAAAATCAAGATATCGCATTCCGCCGTGCGGCATTCTTTTCGTTATAGAGTTTTCTCTCGAACGCAAAAAGAAAATCCAGGTTCGTTTGATCGAAAAAAAAGTAACCTCGATTTTAGCGAAGTGATGAAATTTCGAAAAAAAACAAAAATCATTTTTTGCATTTTTCTCATCGAATTTGATGTTTTTCGAGCAAACAACGGTGCTTTTCGGAATCAGCGCGAAATTTCCCATCGGATAGAGTCTTCAAAATTTACGATATCGAAAAAAAGATTCTCGATTTTGTAAAAAAAATGTCTGGATTTCGTAAAGTTTGGACGTTCATTTCACGTTAATTTCCTTAGATTTAATTTTGATTCGAGCATATAGCTAGCTTATTAAATATTTCGCAACAAAGATTCGCCCAGCGCGCAGGAGTCACATAATTTTCCTGCGTCTCGCACTAATATTTCGTTGGTACCTTTGGGTCCAGCTGGTCCGGAAGGCGGTGATGCACTTGCGGACTACAATTGTTCAGTCTTTTTTCTGCGCGTGGGAGATATCGAGTTACGCAACTATGTTTTCGATCCGCAGCTGCGGTTTTGGCACGCTCGGTGCGTCTCACACGGATTAGCGAAATCGAATGAAGCGACCGACTGAGTTTCCGAATTGCACGGAACGCGAAGGTAATGGATATGTGGTGTCCCGGTGTGCTTGACGATGTTTTGCCCGTAAGAGGATCAAGGGGCGTAAGACAATGTGGGCTAAACCGCGAGAGGTAACGAGGATAAAGATGCGGACACCGGTGGACAATGGTCTGTGTCGCGGGGGGGCGACGCCGCGCTGTATCTCGTGCTCGAAATCGATACCCTGGGAAGGCCGCGCCGAAGCCGGGCGGCGGCGTCGGCGCCTTTGAAAGTTATACGTCTAATTCCGTTTAGCTTTTTTTCCGCTTCTTGACGAGCAAACTTCGTTTTTTTTTTGCGCTGGGCAAGAGAGAAAAAATATCTTCGCGTATATAGCTGATGTATATTAAATACGTGGATGACCCTGCGGGATCAGTGAGAGTCGGCCAAGGCCGCCGAGGGTGGTCCGGAAGTGGCTGGATGCTGCATTCAATGCAGGGGGAAAAATGGGATCGAGGATGCACCTCGAAAATAAGTAGCACACTGGGACACCATTGGAATATGCACCATGAGGCGCAGTCGCTTTATAATGCAGGGGAAAGCGAATACAGAGTGAACCATCTTCATTTTGGCGGTTCTCACGGTCCCCAATGATACGCGAATATTCGAAACATATATATATGATCGTTCTAAATAATTAATGATTCACAAATTACACGGCAAATATCCGCCGTCCTCGCCGACGATAACGCTCGCTTTGTGCGTTTGCCGGGCGAGGAATTCACGATCCATCAATTTGTATTCCACATACCCGCGCACCCCGGATTTCGAACCCTTGCGGAGCCCGCGCCTCTTCATGCTAACTTTACATGCATAAGTGTATGCAAATATGAAAACTTTTTTCTGCGGCCCGGATTTTTTTGCGTCTCTCAGAGAGTGAGAGAGAGGGGTAAATAAAGAGAGCGAGGCACGAAAAAAAAATCTGATTACACCCAACTAATTATGCATTCCACGATCGCGATGCGAGGATCGAAGAACGCGGGAGCCGCTCGAAGGGACCTTTAAGGCTCTCGCTCTGTCTCGCTCAAGAAAAAAAAAACGAACTAAAGGGCACGAATTTAAAGATCGACGAGGTCCACGAGATTCGGGCAGGTAGCGGGAAATCCGTCCGAGGGAATAATATTCGGGTCGTGCGAGCGACGCGCGAGGGGGGCGCATTGTACCCTCTGCGCATTGTTCGCCGGGCTCTCGCGCGTCTCGAGGTCGAAGCGACGGCTCCTCGCGTAGAATGGCATTAGGGACTGATTCTAACTCCGAAATGATTTTCAGGACAGGGCCAAAAGGGAGGAACGAGAGAGACGGAGTGTTCAGGCAGAGCGACCCGGGAGTCGGGTCGATCGACGGAGACGCCGCCAGGGCTACGCAGGATCCGATCTCGATACCTCCCTCCCCCTTTTCTCGGCTACGCCGAAGAGACCGAGATCCCTCTCGACTTACCTGACCCTGCGGAGTACGAAAAATCGTGTGGGTTGTGGGCTGCAGCGTAAAATCGTGAAGGAAAAAAAAAGGTCTTCCAAATGTAGGTTACATGCACGGAGACTACCGAAGACCCTTTAACGTTCTATACGGGGTGTTCGATTTTCGAGGTAAAAGATTTTCGGGCGGACCGCAACGATTTTCCCTTCGTGGTTGCTCGTCGGAGCAAAATGTCTTTCGTTGCCCACCCGGTATTGCGGTGAGCTTATTTTTCTCGTCTATTTTTTCGCCTCCCTTGGTGCTTTAAAGGTGACGGCGGTGGCGGTGAAACGCGGGCAGGTAGAAAAGTCGTTGAACGATATCGCTGGGCCGCGAGTCACGTGGAATGTCCTATGCGCTCCGAATAATATTCGTGAGCTTATTTTTCTCGTCTATTTTTTCGCCTCCCTTGGTGCTTTAAAGGTGACGGCGGTGGCGGTGAAACGCGGGCAGGTAGAAAAGTCGTTGAACGATATCGCTGGGCCGCGAGCCACGTGGAATGTCCTATGCGCTCCGAATAATATTCGTGAGCTTATTTTTCCCGTCCTTTTTTCGACTTCCTTGCGGGCTCCCTACTGGTGCTTTAGAGGTGACGGCGGTGGCGGTGAAACGCGGTCAGGTAGAAAAGTCGTTGAACGATATCGTTGGAACGCGAGTCACGTGAAATGTCCCATGCTATCCCAATAATATCCGTGATAGGAGTCGCTGGGCTGGGAATCGAAAAGTGGAACAATAAGTGAGCTTATTTTTCTCTTTCTTTTTTTCACCTACGTTGTGCGTATTACGGTGCTTTAAAGATGACAGCGGTGTAGAAAAGTCCGTGATAATTAAAATTGTGGACAACAACCGTGACAGATAACCGGATTGCGGGGATCGACATCGATCGATCGACAACAGGAGTAATAAACAAGGTTATCTTTTTCATCCTTCTTTTCGCCTACCTCGTGCGTATTTCGGTGCTTTTAAGGTGGCAGCGGTGAACGAGGACAGGTAGAAAAGTCGTTGAACGACATCGGTGGGGCGCGAGCCACGTGAAACGTCCTATGCATTCGCTCTAAATATCATCCATGATAGAAGACACCGGACGGGGGATCGAGAAGAGGGAATAATAAGAACGAGAAAAACCTACCAGGGAAAACAGGCTGCAGGTAGAACCGTTGGATACGCCTGCACCCTGCACCCCTTTTGAGTGCCATACAGTGAGTATAACGAAGGTGCACATAATTTGTGTCACGCATAGTTCGCGCAATTCTTTATGGGACACTATTTTCTTTTTCGGGGCGTAGCTTCCGCACTCGCATTAACAGCCCCACCGGGTAAGGGTGGCGTTTTTCCAGTTTGTCTCGCGACGCCACAAATTTAATGCCCAAGAACTTATGAGGCGCATTGAGTCCGGGGCCATCCAAAGGGAGCCACGTGTCGTTCAACTTCGCACTCAGCGGCTATAAATTTCAATCACTCCTCTCTATTCTCGCCCAGCTCCCGAGTTTTCGATGTCCCTCTCATTGTCAGCCATCAGGATTTTCCGTTTGAAATAATATCCCGTGGTCGTCCGTCTTTGCCACTGAATGAATAAATTTCAAACACCGCGAAAATCCGCAAATAAATATTATTCAATTGCGAGCAAATATTTTTCGCCCGCCTCTTATTATCCGGAATAACAGCGTTAAATTGTATTTTCAGGCCGTTGCCGAAGATTCGGTGGAGCTCGGATTCCCATGGCCGAGGCGCTCGTCGCAGGTTCAGGTTTCATTGTCAACGGGCCCCGTGAATACGGATGAGACGCTGATCCGGAAACAATTCGCGAGTTTTTCAGGTATCGGGAGCGCTGGGAATTGAGCGGCTCGCTCGGCCCCCTGCGGTTCGAATGTCGCTTATTTTGGTCGGAGTTTAGCCGATAGTTTACGAGAGGCTCCGACGGTGGCGATATTGTAATGCATTTATTTTTCGGGCGTTCGCGTTTACTCGGGCCCCGGGTTTAAAAATCGGTAACATTCTGATTATGTGAACGTTCGGCTCGGAAAGTTGCGGAGGATACGGCGGACTGAATTCCGGGTGTGACTCCGAGCTCCGGATTTACGAGGTCGTAAGTCGAGCGTAGTCGCGTGGCCGACGCCGCGCGTTTAGCTCGCTCGCTTTCGAACGTTTATTCCTCGGCTCGCTCGCTCGTTCGCCGCCGCCGCCGGGATCTCCTCTCGCTGGCTTCTTTTTACCCGGAACTGGTCCTCGGGGATCGCACGCCTACGGGAGAGACGTTACTTTTCCAAACGACATGTTAATTTTTCGAGCGCCCGGGCCTCGTCCGTTTGTCGGCACATCCAGCGCCACTGAGTTTAAAGCTCGCTGCGCCGTAAGTTAGAAAAGTGGGTGCTTGGTGCAGGCGCCTCCGGCATCAAATGTTTTGGAGGAGGACCAAGAGGAATTCAATTCCCCGGGTAAAAATCCACCGGGTCGCCAAAAAGTGGTCCAGCCCCCTGGCTTTTTGGGCAAAAGGGGCGAGTCGGGTGTGGAAGAGACGAAGGGAGGAAAGATGGGAAAAAAAAAACAAACGGGTTTCAATTAAGTCACACACTCCGGCGTGGCGCAACCCTCGGTGAAACAACGGGGATGGAAGGGAGTATTCCCGGGGATCTACTATAAATCTATCGGCTTAGCTTTTCGGGACGCGAACTCCTTGAACCCGGGGCGGGACGTTGGCACACAAACAAAAGGTGATCTATAAATCTTTGAGGAGGAAAAGGGAGAACAAAGATCTTAATTCGTTCGGGGTCATACAGTCGAATTATCGTGAGGATCAACTGCAACGACTTTTTTTTTTTTTTTTTTTTTTTTTACGGACCTCAATGATTGAATGTAATTTATATGCAGGATCGATTTTGTTTAAGCCTCGTATTTTGCATCATAGTTTTTCATCATTTTTCCGTCCACTGTCGAATGAATAAATAAATAAATAAATAAATAAATAAATAAATAAATAAATAAACGGAATATGTGTCTTATAGGAGCAATTTCGAAATTATTGGTTCTAATTTGAATTCAGGAACATACGAATGAGGCGAGCCGAGATTATCATACGAAATTAAGGCTTAATAGCAGCGACAATTATCTCTTGACTACTTTATTTATTTTCCAAATATCAATGATTGAATTTACGTTCGTCACAATAAGTGAAATTGCTTCAAGCTACATTCCACACTCCACACTTCAGCCGATGTAAAGTCTGTCTTACAAGAACAAGGATTCCCAAACCCTCGATTCCAATTTGCTTCCGAGAAGCTGACGTACTAATGAGCATCCTCAGATTTTCATTTTTTCCACTTTTTTCCAGCACAATGTATGTAGTGTTGGCAGTTGGCCTTTGACCAACGTCGGTCCTCGAATTCTCGAGGGTGCCATTAACGCTCGTGTACACGTCCCTTCCGTCGGAAGTCCTCGAGGAGGGGTTGGACACGTTCCGTTTGGACCGGACCGGCGAGTGTCCCCCGCGACGAGCGCCAAAAGTCGGCGACGAAACAGGCGGAAGGACTGCGCCGGGGACGAAGCATCGGGAAACCCGTCGAGCAGTCGGGGAACATGAAACCCGAAACGCCGAAATATTCGTACGACGAAAAACAGAGATTTTCTGTTTGGGGGGGGGGGGGGGGGTGTACGTAGTGTGTACATACTACATGAGCAAATGGCGCCAGGGTGGGACAGAAGCGAGAAAGGACACGAAAGAGAAGCAGAAGAAGACGAAAAGAGTATACGAGAAAATTGTCCTGGACAGCCGCGTTTCCCACCGGAGAAAAATCGGATCCTCCACAGTCCCGTGACGCTCGCACGATGTCAACGGAAGGACTTTTGGTGCGTCTTGCATGAGAGCGCCGGGACCGGCCACCGATGTGAGCTTAATTGATGCGACAATATTTGCGCCGACTAAAAGTCGTCCGGTCCCCAACGCATCGATTTATTTAGGACCGCGGCTCGGGGGGCAGTTTTGAGCCGGGGCATCGGACTAACCGGGTCGTGCTCGCTTTGCACTCTGCAATGTCCTGTCGTCCTGCGTGTACCTGCGACGATCTTTGTTCCTATAGTTTGGGTGTACACACTGTCTAATACCCGTTTTACAGTGGTTGCTTAACAACGGCCAGTCCGGCACAATACCACTCTCTTGTGCTGCTGTTATTACACACTACGGCACTCATGTTAAAATCGTTAAGAGGATGTCCCCCGGAATTTCCGGTTTGACGTCCCGTCGCTGACGGTCGAACAGTCAATGTCGGTCGGGTCTTATTGTGTATTGCGCGCTGTGCTATGAGCTGCCGTTTACAAAATTAACATTTGTGGTGTAATATACTGTATAATCAATTTTTAATTATCGTTTATTATTATTGTTATTTCGTAAGAGTACACCGCGGTGCTTAGCAAATCGATTTAGCTTTTGGATAAATTTCAAGAAAGACGATTAACAAAAAAATAGTGAGAAATTGTGGAAAGAATAGAGGTTGGTCGTTGATTTCGTTAAGCCACTTTCAAGTGTCGCCATTTTGCTCGACGAATAGAAAGAAAATATCAATATCGAGTGTCGAGAAAGCAATTTTCTATTTATGAAATTAACATTTGTGGTGTTATGTGGTGTAATTCGGTTTTAAATCGTTATTTCATAAACGTAACTCAAAGTACTTGCAAACCGTTCGAGCTTTTGGATCCCTCTTGAGAAGTTCTTGGGTAAAATATCTGGCATATTCGATATAAATATTACTGTCGGGTTATTCGTTCTCTGATTGTCAGTCGTGTTACTGAATTACTGGCTCATACGCGCGAATTGAGCGTATGGGTCAGGAATTATTAAGAAAGACAATTAAAAAACGAAAATATGTTAAAGAAATTCTGAGAAAAAAATGAAGGTTGGTCCTTGATTTTGTTAAGCCACTTTGAAGCCCGCGCGAGTTTCTCTGGTGAATGGAAGGAAAATACTGGTATCGAGTGTCGAGAAAGCAAACCCATCAACCCATCCAGCTACCCCACTCGAGCACGTGCGCCACGCCGCGGTGTCTCTCTCGGTGAACGGGCGTTTCATTCCGAGAAAAGAAACTCGTTTTCCCTGTCGGCTCGCGCGCGAGCCTCAACGGGGTTCGCAACCCCTTCGTACCTCTCGTGCCTGTTGAAACTGCTCCGCGAATGGGTTACGCAACACGCCCCATGAATATTTTGGTAGCTGAACAATTCGAGGGCAAAAGGATCGGATGACTGTAAATAACTCCCGAAGTCTTTTCGCCTCCTCACCCATTCGCAGAAATTTGGAAACATCTCACCGAAGTGAGAAAAAAAAACACGAAAATTCTCGGCCGAGATCAAATAGCCAAATTGGGCACGAAAAAAAATCGATAACCCAGCAAATATTGCGCAGCCGCCAGCCAAAAGAAAATACCAAAAATAGTCATCGGCCCGTCTTTCAGGGCTAATAGTTGTCAGGGTGTCGATGACTGTCTCGCCTGCGCCGGAAAAAAATACTCAGCCATTTCCTGGTAGCCGGTCAATCAATCACAATATTCCACCTATAATTAACCCTTTTCCACGAACCCCTTTTTATATTCCCCTCGATTATCCAACGATACGCTGACCGCGCAATAATCATCGCGATGATTCAATACGCGCGGACACTGCGATTAGGTATCGTCCGGTGGGGCGCGTTAATGAGGATCTTTTTTCTTCTTCGACAACCGTCCCGCACTGTACAGCACAAAGTCCACAAAGAGCATCGAGGCCGCAAAGAGCACGCGTGAGTTCGATGAATTCATAAATCAATACGGCCGATCGCGAGGAGGATCCTTTGTAGTCGGCGCGTGATTAGCGTCTGTCTGGCGTTAAAAGGGCCAGATGTTTCGGCGCTCGGTCCGATCGACGGAGAACGTAGAGCGAGGGAAGAAAAAGGATAGAGCGAGATGAGGAGCGGCGGCGGGGCAATGATTCACGATAAATTTCGTTCGACCACTCTCGAGGCTTGACCGCTGGTGGAGCGATTGAGCTTTCATAATCGACGTGTTTCGATGGGTTAAGAAAAAAAAGGGCGAGCGCGATGACCGGTCGCGTGGCGTTCAACCCTTCGCGCACAATCGATTCTGATTATTGCATCATTTGATACGTCACGACGTTTTCCTCCCATCGGCTCTAATCTCACCTCAACTCCCCCCCCCCCCCCCCCCCCCCACCCCTCTTTTACACGTCCACCAACTACCAATTATTTTTTCTCCCGACTCCGCTAAAATAAAACCATTTCGTGTCCGCAACACGGGCGGAAAATCGCTCTTTTTCGACAAATGACTTACGCATGCGCAGTCCGCTTTCATTACCTCCCTAGGGAGGTAATCAGCTCATTTCTGCCCGCGCGGGAGTAATAAAAACCATACTACGCATGCGTGTCGGTCATTTGTCAAAAATGAGCTTATTTCCCGTCCTCGTTGCACACACGAAATGTGGTTATTTTTTAGGGGAATCGGGAGAAAAGTATAGTACGCTACATGGGAGGACTGGAACTTTTCACCTCTTGTGAATTTCTGCCCTCGCTTCGCTCGGTCATCAAACTTCACACTCGGTGAAAAGTTGCACTTTACTCCCTTGTAACGTAATGTACTATTTCATCCCTCATTCTCAGTGTCTTTGGCTTTCGATATGACCGCATCTTTGGCTACTCGTGCGCACCAGCAAAAGTTGGATATGTTTCCCTGCACCGCGGTCAACATACGCACGAAAATGTACGACGGACCTGTAGGAGCCGAAACGGACAATCGTGCACAGCTGTTCGCTCGCGGGGGCGCATCTGCCCACCCATCGGCCCCCACACCCTCACTTTCTCCGCCGTATAATATATAAGTGGAAAGCTCGACGGTCTACGGATTCTACGGAGGAGCATTTCAAGCTGGTGCGCGCGGCCTCGCTGGATCGGTGCACCCCGAAACTGTATCGGCGGTGTCGATCTCCCCTCTAGTCGAGCGCCGGCGAGAGCGAGAGTGATCGATAAAAGGATGTAGATAGCGGTTCGAATATCGAGGTCCCGCGTTCCGCGCCAAAATATATATTTTTGTGCTCAGATAGGATCTACGAAAATTAGCGGTGGGAAAACAAAATTACGGGGTTTATCAATATTGCGTCCATTATTTTATTATTTGTTTTTGTGACAAATTTAGGGCCGGAATTCATTTTTCAATTGTTTACGCGGCAATATAATTTTTTATTTGCTACTGTAATGTTTTTTTCGTTTTTTTTTTAGAGGAGCTCAATTAAAAACAGTCCAAACCGTGTGTAACGCGTGGCTATATTTACGGACAGAAGAGGAAAGAAAATCCTCGCTCCATCTCGGTTACGATCACAAACAAAAGGGAAACTTTTGCTGATCGAGATCTCGTGAAGTATTCGCGGGAAGGCGAATTTTGGTCGCGTGTTGCTGTTCGAGCGCAGCTACCGAGGTTCTTATCATTTTGATGATGGTGAATTAGTTTTTAAATTATTTACAACAATCTTGTTTTCTAATCTGTTAATGTAGTACCTACAATGGATGACATATCGTACATGTTTTTCATGTTTTTCATTTCAGGCACATGAAGGGGGGTAGGTGGGGGTGCTGAATTCAAAAACAGTCTAAGCCGGTGTACAACCAGCGCGCGTGCCATCTGCATGACCGATATTTACGGAAGCGAAAGAAGATCCTCGCTCTATCTCGGTCGCAATCGCAAATAGACGAAAACTCTCGCGTAGATCGAGATCTCGTGAAGTTATCGCGGGAAGACGGAATGGCTCGCGTGGTCCAGTTCGAGGTGCGCGCAGCTGCCGCGTTGCTTCGAGTTTCGTCGGTAATCGTCTCGTCGAAATCCCATTAAATCCTCAAGGATCCCGGGGATGTCCGGCGAGCGTGCTGGACATCTGAGTGCGCGAAAGGCTCGAGATCGGACGCGCCGCGCGCGCGGCCACAGATGTCACCGTCTGACGAGCGAGCCAGAAAGCTACGAGAGCGCCGGATGGAAGCGGCAACTTCGGGTCCCCGACGCAACGTCGACCGCACCAAAGCAGTAGCTGCACCGCGTAAATCCGATCGCCGCGCGCGCGCGCAAAAATCGATTTCACGGCTCCTCGAGTTTCCACTTTGCCGCTTTTTTTCCTCGCTCCACCGTGGCGGACGCGCTTGTGGCGCGTGAGTTCGTGGCTCTCGGCCTGGACCGAGCAATCTGCGTCGATTGCGGGACCGGCGGAATAGATGCCACAAGTTTTCCACAGTGGTTTCACCATTGACGATCCCAATGCGGCCGGCCACAAGTAGACCATCCAGGATCGTCAAGATCTGCCTCGACAAATTTCCGAACGTCGCTCGTAAGTCGTATAGATGAACTGTGGACGGCATTGATGCAACGAAGTAGCAGCGCACTTTGACCATTAACGGATCAACGGTCTCTGTGGCATCGCGTATTGTGTCGCGTTGCATTGTGCGTCCATTGGTCAATGGATTCTCCCAGGATTCCCCCGTAGTGTCCGCTTTTGCAGGGTCAGACCACTCGAGAGTCGAGAAAGCACGTCGTTCACTGAGCTACGCAACTCTTTGCGAGACTCTTCGCAAGCTCTGTGGACTCTCGAAATTCTGCAATTTTTCTGCACCGGGTCATTTACTTTCGCTGTCAGGACGGGCATTGTTGGAGGAAGGATCCACTCTTGAAGATCTGTGAGGTTCCCGCGCGCGGAACACCAAAGACTTCAGGTTGAAAATTCATTCTTCGCCGT
The DNA here is from genome assembly GCA_963932165.1 of Pimpla rufipes. NCBI lineage: Eukaryota > Metazoa > Arthropoda > Insecta > Hymenoptera > Ichneumonidae > Pimpla > Pimpla rufipes. The sequence continues at coordinate 16,359,190 of OZ010635.1, forward strand.
GTGTCCTGCGCATCATTTACTCGCCCGGGTTTGTGGATATTCTCGCGAAAAGAGTGAATCCTTTCGATCTCCTCGAGAGCCTCGAGGCCCAAGCGAGAAAAAGGGATCGGACGGAGACTCGAGAGTTTCGTCGACAGCGCGCACGCAACTCGTTTTGCGGGAACTCAATGGATCCTCCTCCTTCCTCGGGCGAGGACGGAATTCCCTTTCATTTCGGGTCTTCGGGAATGACTGCCGGATATTTTGAAGTTCTCTCGTTACGGTTTTCCAACTGGCCAACCGAGCTGACCGACATTATTCGCCTCGTATTTTCGCGGCGTGTATTCGTCATCGCATTGTTTTTTTCACATACAGCAGAAGCAGACCGAGCGGCTGGTTATCAAGTGTCAATCTGTCGATAAATCGCCGAATTGTTTCGCACGGCAGACAACGCAACGTCGCAGCGGGACGAATCTCGGTCGCGAATTTGTTTTTTTTTTCCTCCGGTCTCTCTCGTACGTCGAGGCTGCGCGTCGGGACGCCCCGCGAGTTTTTTCGCGATGGATCTGACTACTTATCGCAGCGGGGAATCTTCGACCGAGCAGCTTCTTTAATCGTCGACACGCGTAGCGGGGAAGCGCGCGAGCCATCGTCTTTCCCCGTGTGGTGTGAGACGGTGCGGCGCATCCCCCGAGTCTCCGACATGAAAACCGCGCGAGCGAGCGGGTATCGGGCGCTCCGTATTGTCCCGGGCTCGAGGTGGCAATTTGTATGGCCTTTGTGAGGATTACTAAGAGGACACGTAGACTCCCGCGCTATCTGATGAGTGGGAAGATTTCACGAGGATCGGGAGTTACCCGCCGTGTGTTTATACGCATCAACATTTCAGGATACGAGGCAAAAGAGAAAAAGGAGTAACTGCCTGCAACAGCAACACCAGTAGCAGATTCTCGTCTGTCTCATGCTGATGGTTTACAGTGAATAAAACGTGCAAATGTTATTTTTATTATTATTAATATTATTATTTTATTATTTTGGTATTATTTTACTATTATTATTATTATTATTATTATTATTTTTATAATTATTATGATCACCATCATCACACTGAATTTTCCCGTTTCCTCTTTTAATAATCACCAACATCTGATTTTTTTGCCTAATCTGAGACTGATATTTTTTTCATGCACATAATGAAAAAAACTGAAAATCGTTCTCTTTCCCTTTTCCAGCGTCAAAAGATTTTTCGTCTGCGAAAAGCAAAAACCAGCAAAAAAAAAGTTCGTAGTGAAAGATGAGATGGTAAGAAGGATCTCGTGGCTCCAAAGCAACCCGATTGCTCCCTCCCACTTCATATACCTAGGTATACACCAATCCTTTCTCGCACACGAGTCTCTCGCTCCTTCCATATATATTTCTAGTCCCTTCGGCCCCTCTCGCGAACTATTGAGAATGGAGAAGTAAACGTTTGTACGGGACTCACTCTGGCGGGCGCTCGCATTCGTCGGGGCAGGTACTCAAATGGCAAATAAGCGAAAGTCCCGGAGGTGTACGGCACAGAGTACACTCGGTGAATGCGTCGCAGCAGCTAAAGCACACACAGAGCGTCCGGGTATTTCCGACCCATTGAAATTCACCTCTCAACCCTTTTCACGTGCGCATCGTCGTTCTTGTCGCCATCGATATCCCCGAATATAAAACTCGCACTGCAAAGCTCGCGCGGGGGCTTCTGATTTTTCGTACCCCTACTCGCTTCATCCATCCATCCATCCAGGGACCGAACGGTCATTGTGCTACCGTGACGGGAGACGCGCGAGTAGCGATGAAAATTCACGCCTCGACGAATCGAGGTGGTGAAGAAAAAGAACAAAAAATAAAAAGAATCGCCGGTGGGAAGCAGAGGATATTTTCGGAGGGTGGAGGAGGACAAGCAAGGGAAGGGTTGTGAATTACTCCGAACGAGGAGCATCCACTTTTTCTCATTCAACGGAGTTTCCTACATGGCTCGGACGACATGCGTCCTCGTAGTAAAACGGTTAAAACTGAGCTCTAATTATTATTTTTTTTTCAATCGCATTTTGGCATATATCATCGTTATGAAGTCGCATATTCTACACCCGAAATCCCTGATTTTCAACAATGTTTTAAGTAATTAAAAAGAAAAAATCCTTTTTTCGAATTTTTGTTTGCGGAATGCATAGATTCGGCTTGCGATCCAAATATATCGAAAGCGAAATCACGATTTGTTTTCTACAAAATATCAACTTTTAACAAGGCGATCCATCGATCTCGTTCTTCCAATCGACACTCAAAATAGAGAGAGAAGAATATTCCAGCCAAAAAAATGGCCCGAGTCTCAGACTCGAGTCTCAAACACGCGGCGGTTAAGGCCTATAACTATAGCGTCTTAAGATCCCCGAGCGATTCTCGCCTCGCCGCGTCGCCTTTAGATACCTATCGACTAATCGCATATCCCTCGACGCGAGCCCGGCAAAAAGAACCGACAGAGCGCTGGCCTATCGGTCGGCAGCCTCGAAGAGGAGTGGACGAGTAATTAAAAAATTACCGAGCGAGTGGGGAGACCGTGCCAAAGCTGTGTATATAGTGCGAGAGTCGCGGTCTTATCGAAAATCGAGAGATTAAAAAAAACGCCCACCGTGCAACCAGCCTGAGAAAGCTAATGCCATGGGAATAAAATGGTCGGCGGCACGAAGCACTTAAAGAACTTTTTACTAAGCACTTGGTGAATATCCGAGATTTTGAGATCACGGAGGGCGGAGCAAAACTTCGTATCTCTGTATAAAATTCGTTATCTCCCAAAAGACTTTTTGGCCGGCAACGAAATTTTTTCCCATGATTTTTTCGTTCCCACGAGATTTTCCATCGAGCCACATCGAGAGTGATCGAGACTCGGAACGACCGAAGTAGTCGATTTTCAACCCTCCTCGTGAAACTTTTGCCTTTGCGCTCCGAACCTCCAGAAGCCCGAGGAAAATCACGAGAAAAACGATTAGCCCATAGCGGGAGGATCGAACGATTTTCCTTCTTCCACACTGCAGCCCGAGAGCCACCCAAACCCGAAAGTCTCCGTTCGGCCGAGGTGAGCGCCGCCTCGTTAAAACGATCTCCGTCTCCGATCCTCTCGATCCTCAGCGTCCACGACCGTGAGAACCTCGATCCAACAATAAAAACCTTCGTGCAACATCCGCGCGGTTTATATGGACGCGAACAATCGAAACAAATCAGCCTAGAGAACACGACGTCTAACAAGACTCCTAGCAAATTAGCATCGTCATAAAAACGTTCGGCTTGTAGCCGACACTCCGGCGATTCGGGGGAACCGCTTCTTCACTCTGAAAAAAAAAAATAAAAAAAAAATAAAACACAAAAATAAAACAGAATCTTCCACCAACGCAAAAAGCGGCAGTTCGTATTTATGTAAGCGATTTTTATTCATGCATCTTTCTTTCTCGTTCGTTTATTCGTCGTCGCTGCGGCCGTCGAGCCGCTCGTTCGCGTGCGTCCGAGGCACCTGTGTTTTTTTCATATACACCTGCTCGCACGAGACGATCCCGCACGGCTCTTTCTCTCTCTCTCTCCTTCTCTCTCCAACCGATGCTCAGCTCCGATCTCGTGTGCTTCTTGCTGCTATAGTTTTGGGTGTGTTGCGTACACACGCGGACTCCGGATCCTCTCGTGGGGCCCGAGCTCTCGCGCTGCGCGCGCGTTCGTGGTCAACGGGAGCGAGCGCGTGCCCGGTGGGCCCCGCCGATCGCGCTGAGAATCCCCGCTCGCGTCCTCCTCTTTTATTCCAATATCGTCGATACCACAGTTTATCTCGTCGCGTTGACGCATCGGAAATTACGACGCGACCGGGCTCGGCCAAATGAAAAGTAGCCGGGGCTAATTATAAATCGCCGTTTTAATAGCTCTATAAGACTCCCAGACACCGATTTTTCGGTAACCCGACGGTTTCTTGCAATCCCAGCCGTCGAGAGATCGTTATTATCATGCGCGCGTCTTAAAAATTTATTTATTCAACATAAAAAAAAAAATCTCGTCCCGCGCTCAGAGATTTTACCGTCGATTTTTCGTCGTGTGTATATCGGTGGCTCGATCGTTCGGTAATTAATTCCCGATCGATACACGCGAGGTCGGAGTCGCGAGTCACCTCGGTCTTCTGTGTGTATATCCACAGCCGAAGGGATATCATACTCGGTGGAAACACTGAAGCAATCATATACGATCGAGGATCGAGAGGGAGAGAGAGAGAAAAAAACGCACGAGGCACGACGAGGGCTCATTAAGCAAAATTGCAGGGAGTCTCGATTCGTGGAAATCGGTACGCGCGGCGCGGGTATAATAAATTCCATACATTGTAAGAGACATTTCGGGAGTAACGTGTAATTTCTCAAGATGGAATTCGAGAAAAAGGGGGCTGGTTCCGAGTGCTCCTGTCTCGCGAGAATAATACTTCCGCGGGCCACGCCGAAGTGAGCGGCGGCAAATTATCGGCGAGTCGATCGGCGCCGTGCCGAGTGACGCGATCTGCACGTGATACGCGCGTTGCACGCGCTCGCGTGTGCTATATATGTATACAAGCTCGCCATTATTTGTCGCTGGGCGCGGCCCGCGTCGAGACGCGCGATGAGCAACGAAAAATTTTCGGCTCGCAATTCGTGCGCCGACGAGGGGAGAGAAATCACGGTGCACGCCCCGAGTGACGCACGTTGCGCGCGCGTGAGATCGGCGAGCGCGTTGTTGGTCGCCTCGGCCGCGCGTACACGTGAAAAATCCGCGAAAGTGCATAAAGGGAGGAAGAGCGAGAAAAAAATGCCATTATTCTCGGCCCGGGTGTAATCCCGGTATTTACGAGGATCGCGTGCCGGCCACACTTTCGGCTCGGAAATAAGCTGGACGTGAAAACGCCGCGCGTCAGCAACAGTCACAACTTTGCCCGCCCGGCCGCCTCGCCGTCTCTCGCTCTCGTTGCGCGCGCCCGAATTTTCGTTTCTCTCGCTCGCTCGGTATCCACGTCTCACGCGTACCTTTTCTCGGGCTTTCAGTACCGGCCCGGAAGGTCCTGAACGCGCGAGAAATTCTCGCGCGCGAGCTGCCAATTAGTCGAAAGACTGCCTTATATATACGAAGCGTCGAGCGCGGCGCGCGCGCGCGCCCGCTCGTCGTGCGTTTTCGGTGACGCCAGGACGAGGAAGGCAACGACAGGCACTTTCGAAATTGAAGGTGCCAGGGCGAAGATCTCCGCGGGCCCCGAGACTGTAATTTGGGGTCTCGAGGGGCAGTCGCGCCTCCTCTGCCCCGATAGGACCGTAGGACGTCATCTCGCGTGGACGACCATCGCCGGCTTCCTGCTTAGTTTTCCGGACTTCTCCCGTCGCTCGCGCCGCACTTCGATCTTAATTAACGATCCAATTTCGAAAAAAGAAATCTTGATCGGTATATTTTTCGAAAAGCGGAGCCGTAATTATCGTGTATGGTTTTTTATTCGCCGGCAGTTTCTTAATTTTAAGTCTGTAATTATTTGTACAGCGAGAGATCGTATATTTTTATTATTATTATTACTATTATTATTATTATTGAGGAGTGCACAGGTAGTGTGGACAGATGTGCGCACAGTGCCTAAGGGTTGTTATTACGACTCATACCTTATATTACATTTCGTCGCTTGTCGTTTCGTAACTTGTTGACTGTAAAACAAACTAATTTATAAGGCAGGGTAAAGATGTTGAAAAATAAAAATTCTCGGTAACCAGTACTTGTACAACCACTGGAAATCCGACATCGTCCATCCTCCCCAAAACGTGTTTCGCCACATTGAAAAACCTTGTATACACTCGAGTCTTATCCACCTCGTCTGAGTTATGTCCGCCAAAAGATTGATCTGTCGGGCTCTCCCAGGAAAAATTATCTCGACTAGACCTAATGAGGAATCCCTCGTTAAAAAACCACGCAGAATACACGAGTGAAATCCACGACTTCCTGTTCCTTTCCCGAGACATCGCACCCCGCCGATTCCGTCAGACCTGCATGGTTGCACCACTATCCGAACGGTCGATCGAGGCCCGAAGGAAAACAGGAAAACGGAATCGTCGCCCGAATTCGAGTAAAAGATATCGGTACAGTCCTGTCGACATCTCCGGAGTCAGAGAGCGCGTTGTGCCATTGATCCTTTTTCTCTCTCTCTCTCTCTCTCTCTCTCCTCCCCCACCTCGCGCAGACGGAAGACCGAAGGCCCAACCCGAGTGGAGGAAGAACCTATAACCGCGCCAGGACTCTCATTAACCACTTCGGTCGGGTTGATTATCAGCGAGAATCTACCTTGTTAGTGGCTAAGCGTGAATACGAGAGGTGCTAGGCACTAGATTAGCCCGCGTAGCCTGCGGCGCTGCTGGAGAGGAGTCGAGGAGGAAGGCAAAAAGAAGCTCGCAAGGGAGAAAGAGAGAGATAGAGAGCGGGAGACGGAGTGAGAAGCGTGAAAGGAAAAGGACGAAACCCTTTTGGCAGGGGTTCTTCTCGCCGATCTTATCCCGAGATATCACGGTAAGCCGAGCTTCCTTTACCACCAGCAGCTCCCGAGAGCCTCGCGTCAGGCTCCGCTTCGCTCTCACGGCCCACGTCTTACACGAGTTGGCTCTTATTTCGGGATAGCGCGCGCGCGCGCGGCTCGGCTCGAGGTGAAGGAGGATGAGCGCCTTGCAAGCCACTGGCGAACGCATTCCAAGGCGATATCCTCGCTCCTCTTCGCGTCTCGGCAGCTCGCTCTTAGCTCGCTCGTGTGGCGCGCCCGGAGTGGCGCGAGTTATCCAACCGGCGTACGCGCGCACGAAGGGCAACGTCCCGGCGATAAGACGGGATAAGAGGATGAGAGGGAGAGAAGTTGTTGAAGCCTCCGCTTCGTCGCGTTTCTCCTACGTAACCATCTCGCGGCCGCGGCACGTTGAAGTTCAATCTTCTCGGAAGCTGAAGTCGCGAGCGAGCGAGCGAGAGGGAGGAAGAGAGAGGGAAAGAGGGAAACCCTTGCGAGGCTCTTAAAAACCTGTATCCCTTGCAGCACCAACCGACCGAACAGCCCGACTCGCTGGCATCATCGTATAACTGGCGGACGCTGAGACCCCCGATAAGGCAAACGAGTTGGAAGACAACAAAAGGACGGGGGAAAAATGAAGTGAGGGGCTCGCAGCCTCCGGTGAAACAACTCATTAGGTCCTACAATATCCGGATTTTATTGGTTAATTTATCGCGGGATTTTCGATAGCTCTAAGTTCGGACCGGGCGCCACGCGAGGACGGCGAAATTTGGGGGAAAAAGATGAACGGCGGATTCTCTCGTCCAAAGCAACTACAGTTTTAAAAGACTAGAGTAATCACACGCGCTGGCGCGCGTGCCTGAAGAACTTTTCGCCAACATCGACCTCAATTCTTTTTCTTTTCAAAATATCGACTTTTAACCTATACCATCATTCTCAAGTCGCATATTCTACCCCCGAAAACACTGGTTATTAACCTTTTTTAATCGATTTTGAAAAAAATATTTTTTTGGCTACGAAAATTTTTTTTTCTGTCAGAAATCGTAGATCGGGCTCCGGACCGAAAATCGACCCCAATTTTTTTTCTTTTCAAAATATCGACTTTTAACCTATACCATCATTCTCAAGTCGCATATTCTACCCCCGAAAACACTGGTTATTAACCTTTTTTAATCGATTTTGAAAAAAAATATTTTTTTGGCTACGAAATTTTTTTTTTCTGTCAGAAATCGTAGATCGGGCTCTGGACCGAAAATCGACCCCAATTTTTTTTCTTTTCAAAATCTCGACTTTTAACCTATACCACCATTCTCAAGTCGCATATTCTACCCCCGAAAACACTGGTTATTAACCTTTTTTAATCGATTTTGAAAAAAATATTTTTTTGGCGACGAAATTTTTTTTTTTTTTTTGTCAGAAATCGTAGATCGGGCTCCGGACCGAAAATCGACCCCAATTTTTTTTCTTTTCAAAATCTCGACTTTTAACCTATACCACCATTCTCAAGTCGCATATTCTACCCCCGAAAACACTGGTTATTAACCTTTTTTAATCGATTTTGAAAAAAATATTTTTTTGGCTACGAAAATTTTTTTTTCTGTCAGAAATCGTAGATCGGGCTCCGGACCGAAAATCGACCCCAATTTTTTTTCTTTTCAAAATCTCGACTTTTAACCTATACCATCATTCTCAAGTCGCATATTCTACCCCCGAAAACACTGGTTATTAACCTTTTTTAATCGATTTTGAAAAAAAATATTTTTTTGGCTACGAAATTTTTTTTTTCTGTCAGAAATCGTAGATCGGGCTCTGGACCGAAAATCGACCCCAATTTTTTTTCTTTTCAAAATCTCGACTTTTAACCTATACCACCATTCTCAAGTCGCATATTCTACCCCCGAAAACACTGGTTATTAACCTTTTTTAATCGATTTTGAAAAAAATATTTTTTTGGCGACGAAATTTTTTTTTGTCAGAAATCGTAGATCGGGCTCCGGACCGAAAATCGACCCCAATTTTTTTTCTTTTCAAAATCTCGACTTTTAACCTATACCACCATTCTCAAGTCGCATATTCTACCCCCGAAAACACTGGTTATTAACCTTTTTTAATCGATTTTGAAAAAAATATTTTTTTGGCTACGAAATTTTTTTTTTCTGTCAGAAATCGTAGATCGGGCTCCGGACCGAAAATCGACCCCAATTTTTTTTCTTTTCAAAATCTCGACTTTTAACCTATACCATCATTCTCAAGTCGCATATTCTACCCCCGAAAACACTGGTTATTAACCTTTTTTAATCGATTTTGAAAAAAAATATTTTTTTGGCTACGAAATTTTTTTTTTCTGTCAGAAATCGTAGATCGGGCTCTGGACCGAAAATCGACCCCAATTTTTTTTCTTTTCAAAATCTCGACTTTTAACCTATACCACCATTCTCAAGTCGCATATTCTACCCCCGAAAACACTGGTTATTAACCTTTTTTAATCGATTTTGAAAAAAATATTTTTTTGGCGACGAAATTTTTTTTTTTTTTTTGTCAGAAATCGTAGATCGGGCTCCGGACCGAAAATCGACCCCAATTTTTTTTCTTTTCAAAATATCGACTTTTAACCTATGCCATCATTCTCAAGTCGCATATTCTACCCCCGAAAACACTGGTTATTAACCTTTTTTCATCGATTTTGAAAAAAATATTTTTTTGGCTACGAAATTTTTTTTTTCTGTCAGAAATCGTAGATCGGGCTCCGGACCGAAAATCGACCCCAATTTTTTTTCTTTTCAAAATATCGACTTTTAACCTATACCATCATTCTCAAGTCGCATATTCTACCCCCGAAAACACTGGTTATTAACCTTTTTTAATCGATTTTGAAAAAAATATTTTCTTGGCTACGAAATTTTTTTTTTTCTGTCAGAAATCGTAGATCGGGCTCCGGACCGAAAATCGACCCCAATTTTTTTTCTTTTCAAAATATCGACTTTTAACCTATACCATCATTCTCAAGTCGCATATTCTACCCCCGAAAACACTGGTTATTAACCTTTTCTAATCGATTTTGAAAAAAATATTTTCTTGGCTACGAAATTTTTTTTTTTTTCTGTCAGAAATCGTAGATCGGGCTCCGGACCGAAAATCGACCCCAATTTTTTTTTCTTTTCAAAATATCGACTTTTAACCTATACCATCATTCTCAAGTCGCATATTCTACCCCCGAAAACACTGGTTATTTACCTTTTTTAATCGATTTTGAAAAAAATATTTTTTTGGCTACGAAATTTTTTTTTTTCTGTCAGAAATCGTAGATCGGGCTCCGGACCGAAAATCGACCCCAATTTTTTTTCTTTTCAAAATCTCGACTTTTAACCTATACCACCATTCTCAAGTCGCATATTCTACCCCCGAAAACACTGGTTATTAACCTTTTTTAATCGATTTTGAAAAAAATATTTTTTTGGCGACGAAATTTTTTTTTGTCAGAAATCGTAGATCGGGCTCCGGACCGAAAATCGACCCCAATTTTTTTTCTTTTCAAAATATCGACTTTTAACCTATAACATCATTCTCAAGTCACATATTCTACCCCTGAAAACACTGGTTATTAACCTTTTTTAATCGATTTTGAAAAAAATATTTTTTTGGCGACGAAAAAAATATTTTTTCTGTCAGAAATCGTAGATCCGGCACCGGACCGAAAATCGCCAAAATCGACCTCGGAAATTTTTATTTCAAAATATCACCTATAATAGGTTAATCAATTTTGCACTGCTGCGCTCTTATAAAACTTTAAAAGGTTACGGGTGCTGCCCCGCCTGTCCTCTTATGAAATTTTTCAAATTTGACACCAAACTGATTTTGTTTATCACGGACTTTCCTGGCAACCAATCACAGCTCTAATAGTTTGCTAACAATGCTTTCCGTTACTCATGAACTTTTGAAAAGAGGGATCAACCCAACGCAACGTCATCAATTGTTATATACCTTTCTCCCTATAATTTCTTGAGATCGATCACTAACGAAATTGTTGGTTTTTTTAATATTCCATCGGTTCGGAAATCCAAGACGTGTTCGAGGTGAGAAAAAATATCGTTAAGCTGTAACAAGACATTTATTTGACACCCAGGTGCCCAACAATTATTCGGCTGAATCAACCGATCTCTGGTCTCGGTGCGGCAGACTGAGGCCTGAGCCACGATAAGGCAAACGAGTCGAGGAACGACAAAAGGACTGTGGAAAAATGAAACGAGGGTCGCCGAAACAACTCATTAAGTCCTCCAACGTCCGGATTTTATTAGTTAATTTATCGCGGGACTTCGCTGTACATTCGGACCGGGCTACACCTGGGAATGGGGAGCCTGGTGGAAAAGGAAGAAGATCAACGTCAGCTCGGACGGTCGAATCCGCCGAGCGAGCACAATTAAAAAAATTCAGCCTGTCGAAAAGAGAATCAGACTTCTGGGGGTTCTTATTCGTCGCGCCGCTCGTTCCCCGGGACGTTAAGAGGAAACACAAGAGTGAATCCCTCCGAGTCGACTGGTGTGGTGGGCTGTTTACTCTCGGGTTACTAATTAAGACGCAGTCCGACTGGCGATTGTCTCCGAAACCGAATATCTCGGATGCGCCGCGCGTCCCGAGCGTGTTTCGAAGGGGGCGCGCTGCTCGCCACTCGCGCCGCGCGCGATTCGATCCCTCGGCACCGCAGCGCGATCGCCGTGGAGGAGCCCGAGCGAATTAAGTCCTCGACGGCGCAAACGTGGGTGGATCGCTCGCGGTGGATCCTCCGGACATCTGTCGTTGTGTTGCACACGCGGCGGCTCCACCACTGCGGTCAGCGCGGGCGTCGCGTCTCGTCTCGTCTCTCGTGAGTGCGGCTCGCCCGTTGTCTGTATACGAGAGCTTCGAGCTTGATCTTCCTCCGGGCCTCCGTGCGCGGCCGCACGGTTGAGGCCGAAGTAGCCGGAAAGCGGAGTCGGCGAGTCGGGAGTCGTCGGGATCCTCGCGGTCTCTCTTGTTCGCTCTGATGCCACAGGCCACACGGCATCAGCTTTGTCTTGTAAATGAAGCCTCGCTGATTCGTATCCGCGACGTTGATAAATACCGCGAAACCGAGAGCGGGGCAGGGAAAGAAAGAAACGAGGGAGCAGCGGCCGAGCGGGCGGGAAGACGATAGAGAGGAGAAGAGCGGCGGATATGTACACGCGATGAAGACTATTCGACCACTCGCTGGCTGCGAGATCCAGCTTCGCGCTGTCTTCCTTTCCCCATTCAGTCGCGAACGGGCGAGGAGAAACGAGAATGGAGTCTCGGGGATTCTGCGTGCGCCGACTTCTTCCTCTGCTCGCTTGTGAGTAACGGACCTCGAGTACTCCCGATCGCATCGCGTTCGAGGCTCGCTCGTTCGTTCTAGCCGGGAGTGAACAGTCGCGCGCGTGGGAAAACACGTGGGGCGCGGTCGCGCGCGGCTTCGACAACTTCCTAAAGAGGCGACTCCCGCGGCTTATTGCGTCGATCTGACGTGCGGAGTTTTCGCGGGCTTTTTCCTTGGCCAGCGGAGACAAACGCGATACTCGTCGCCTGAAAAACTCAACTTTTTTTGGGAAACGGTTTTAGACCCTGAATATGGTGACACCTATTATTAATAAAATGCTAAAATTATGCTTTGAACTGAGTATATGGAATTTTTAGCAGGATGGATAGATACAAACTCAATAATTTTCCGCGGTGGGATTTATTGCAACATTTTTTTTTACTTTGTTAGACCTTGACTAGTGTCGACTGTGTTGACAGCGTGTTGACTGTTATTAGTAAAATGAAAGTGGTAAAATTATACATTCAGCTGAGACCCTCGAATTTTCGGTTAAAAGGTTCTTGATTACACTTAGAGATTTTGTAACTCTAGCGTTTTTATTCACTGAGGCGGAATTTTTTTGATCGGTTTATAATTTTCCTGTTGGAGAAATTGTTGGCTTTATCAGTGAAGAAATGTCATTATTTTTTTATGATAAAGTTTTCATAATAAAAAGAATAAAGGTTAAATGCGAACTAGGCAAAATAGCGCTAGGACGTCACTGCGCACTGCACTATGCTGCAGTTCTATGCAACGGTGCAGTTCGGGTCGTCATACAGCCAGGCGCCCGGTGTCTCCCCCCACCGCGGGACCTCGTCGCTTTTTCGACTTTCCACTTCGGCCATACGTGCCGAACCTGTTGATGCACTCGGCGCGACTTGATTGAGACTCGCCAGCGATAAACGAACCTGTCCATCTACTTTTTTCCCACCGGAGTCGCTAATAGCCCATCGATCGGACATGCCCGTGGTGAAAAAAAAGAAGGTTTCTCGATTCGACTCTCGCAGTCGAGACGTCTATCGACGCCGGAGGTCTTGGCCCGGAGTTCGGCGGACACGACGTAAAAAATAGCGTAATCATTTTTCGTTACATGGAACACGGCAGCTCGCACTAAAGCGTGAAACGCACTTTGGGTCATTGAACAACACCCGAGGGTATAAAAAGTATCGAAAACGAAAGATCCCGCGAAAAATACGAGGGTTTCGGGGCGAATGGGGTGAAAACGTGGTAGGTGTGGCGCCGAGGATCGTTAGGACCTTTTCCGAGGGTGAATTCGATCACCCAAGAGATGCTTCTAGGCGTCAATACGCGGCCAAAAAGATTCTTTTATTTTTTTGTTTGCATTCACTGGATAAGCGCGCAAGGAGCGCCTGTGGACTAATTTTGTTTTAATATTTTTTAAATATTTTTTAAAGGTATATATAATTTTTAATATTTTTAAAGGTGTATATAATTTTTTATATTTTTAAAACGTATATACAATTTTTTATATTTTTAAGAGGGAAGCATGATAAATGGGCTGGGTATTTCGATAGCCCGTTGTGGCGCTCCAAGGACTCGATACGGACGGCCAAGGATCTCATGAGAAATTTTAAAAAATTGGGGTTGAAGGGACCGCAAAAAAATGGGCTGGATATACTTCGATACGCCGTCGAGAATGCATCAGGGATGCGGCCGAACGAGAAACGAAGTGGCGGCTGTTCGGATCAGCGACGGCAGAGGTGCCGGAAGAAGGGTGTGGCTACTGCTCTGCTCCTTCGTCCGACGATGCGAAGCTGCCGTGGATACCGCACCGCAGCCGCGGCCACTGCTGCTGCTGCGCACCATGTGTAGCGGAATTCACGCGGTGATAAATGGTCGGCGGACGATCTTCTGCTCCTCTTCTCGCGCCCGTCTGACGAACGGTTCTTTGATTCATGGAGTTGCAACATGGCATAAGATCATTATCAACGAGAAATCACCAGAAGCCAAACGGACGAGGGGTGACACTTGATTCTCCGCGAGTTGTGCCTTGCTTCATTTTCTCACAAAAATCATTTTTACCCACCACAACTGGACCTGAGACTCGGGTAATCAGCCAGGTAGTAAATCGCCCTAATTTTTGCTTTAGCAGATAAAGTATTTAAAAATCTCGTCGTAAGGATCGTTTTTCGGTGGCGGCCGAATTGTGTCTTTTTGTAAATGGTATAAAAAATAGCCTCCCATGTCATTTTATGTACAAGATTATACGGTATTGATGATCTTTTACGAGTGGAAGTGGACCCGAGGTCTGAGCACGTTCGCGCGGTCGCGACTGAATGACGAGCTGTGTGTGGAACTAACCGAGAGCTCATTGAGCGAAATTCGGGGCCTCGCGTCGACGCGTGACAAATCGCGGATAGAGGAGACCAGGCCCGACGTGTGTAGAATTAAGAAGCCTGGCTCTTCAAAACTTTCGGCACAATGCGACCCTCCCTGTGACCCATTCTCTTTTTTTACGGGCGTGACGTATCCTAAACAATGAGCCGGCTACTTTTGCCCCCGCTCACGCAGTCTTATCCAAACGGAAGGTGGGCAGGCTCAACGAGGTAGCCGAATTTACTTAGCAGATTAGACGCGCGGCGCGTGTAGAGTCCGAACGTGAAACGTTTTTGCCCCACATTTTTCGCGCAATTTTTTGCGCTCTCGCAACATCCATGAGTTAAATGAAAAATTCCAATCAACCCTTCGGACGTTCCCTCGCTGATACTGCGAATTTTGACGAACTTCCTAGCGAAATTTCTGACACGTGGAACACAAAATCACGATCCTTTGTGAATTCCACAACGGCTACCGGGGACTTCTGCTATTTTTCAGTCACCCCGAATTCCGAGGCTCCAAATAACGAGAAAGTTTACACCTTTCATAGAAGAAAAAAAAAACTTTCAACGCACGAGAGGAGCATAGAAATAACGAATACGAGGAAAACTCCGAGCGAACAAAAAAGAGGGAATCTTTTATGAAGAATCCCGGGCACGCGTCGGTCAAGCGATCGAGTCAAAGAAATCGGTCGCAGCTCTCTCCGTTGGACTTTTGGTCGTCTACGCGCGAAACGAGCAACTAGTCGTGTTCTTTGTAGGCCGACAATGACCCGTGCGCACGTTTCGCTCCGTTGCCTCCGCGTCAAACGGCGAAAATCATCCAGAATATTAGATGAATGTTTCCGGCTCGTTCTTCCATGTTTTTCTCGTCACTTTGCTGGCACGGAGGACGCCTCGCGGCTCGATGCCTTCGGGTTGACCGGTGAAATTCCGTCGCGTCGAGGAGCCTCTCGATTCGTGCGAGTCTCGGGCGGCAAACTCGGACCACTCGGGATTATCGTCTATTAAAACTAGATTAAGCCCGAGGAATCCGACGCCCGGCGCGCGAGCCTTCGCCACTGGCGGGATGAGGCGAGCGCTTAATCTTCGATTTAGACCCGGCTCCGGAAGGCCGTGGGGGTCCCATGGCGCTACCTAACGAACCTTAATCCCGAATTAAAGTGCACCGTCTCGAGTATAACTCCGAGTTAATTTGAGATTTTTCGTGAGGTCTTACGAGCCGAGCGCCGAACGTGCCCGGGGTGTGTCACAGTATCCCCGGGAGGATAAATTTTCAGTCGTCGGTGCAAAGGTGCTCACTACAAGCTCTGCATTTCGTCGTTTTCCGAGCGCTAATTCTAACACCCTCGGCGCTCATCGCTCTCGCCTGAACGGGGTCTCGTTTCTTGAATGGACTGAAAATTCGAGGAAGGGGAGGAAACGGTGAGGATCCCGAGTTGAGCCAAGGTGGCCACGTGCCTGTGGCACGCGAAGAGTCTTTCTCCTCGACGTGCCTGTGACACGATGAGTCTTTCTCCTCATTACACACTACACGCAAAGTTTGCATCTTCTTTTGACCCAGAGCTGCATCGTCGCGTTTTCCGAGCGCTAATTCTGACACCCTCTGCGCTTCTCACTCGATCGTTTGTTGAATGGGCTGAAAATTCAAGGAAGAAGAGGAAACGTTGGATCTCGAGCTGAGCAAAAGTAGCGCCACGCGCCACTGACACGAAAAATCCTCCTCCACAGGCAAACTTTGCATCTCTTTCTGCCTTAGAGAAGCGCCGTCGCGTTTTCTAAGCGCTAATTCTAACACCCTCTGCGCCTCTCAATCTCACCTGAACTATGTCTCGTTTCTTGAATGAACTGACAATTTGATGAAGAAGAGGAAATCCATGAATATCTCGGCCTGAGCAAAGGTGTCGTCACGGACCCATCACACGAAAATCCTCCTCCTCGATGTCATCAGCACTACAAAAAAGTAGTTGCCCTAACCAATGCGCGCGGTTAAGGAGGCTCGAAGCGACAAAATTGGTTGAGAGAACCAACTATTGGACGTCACGCAGCCAATCGGTTGTTTGTGACGTCCAAGTGGTTGGTTGTGACACCCAGTAGTTGGTTCTCTCCCCAAATTTTGTCGCTTGGAACGTACTTAACCACGCACTTGGGTATGGCAAACAATTATTTCTTTCCGTGTACACACAAAGTATTTGCATTCCTTTTGCCCCCTGGCTACAAACGACGAGAACTTCAATAGACGCCAATTTGCAGATACATCGTTGCCTCGCACGAATTCGCTTGTACAAATCTGCGCGCGTTCCACCTCTTCCTCCGCGCACACTGTGCGCGTGGCTCGGCCGAGGTTTCGCTTCGGTGTGCGGTATTTTTCGTGAGCGAGTGCGTGTACACCACAGATACAGCGGGTGTGTAAGGCGTATCGGAGCGAGGGCAACGTACGCATCCTGCTCTTCCTCCCTCGATCTCTTTCTCGCTCTCGCCTGGGAGAAGGAAGAAAAAAAATCGAGAGAGAGAGAAAAATAAAGCGATATAGGGAGGTCCGGCGGCGTATTGCCGGCCGTCCGCCCGTTCGCGCAGGAGGCCAGGCAGACAGCCAGAGAGCAGCCCGGGCACCGGGAGGGAACTCGTACAAAGCGTATTATGTACAAAGACGTAAAGCGAAATGGGAGCGAGATATCCGACAGGGTGTATAACCCGTGGATGAATGGAAAGGAGAAGAAGTTGGCGGCATCCGTGGCGCAAGGGAAGAGGAGGAGGAGGAGGTAGAAGGAGGATGCGGAGGAGGAGGAAGAAGGCGAAGGAGGAGGAGCAGAAGGAAGCGGGAGATGTTGAGCCGAGAAGGCGAAGGAAGAGACTGCAAGGAAATATCAGGAAGGAGTCGGAGGGTGAGGACACCACGAGGACTTGTCGACTCGCAAAAACGAGGACAACCCATCGAACCCGTGCACAACGCGAGGCTGAAGAAGGACACGGCGACCACGTGGGACTATGTGAATCGAACGCGAAAACCAGACCGAGAGATCGAGAGCGCAGCGAGAATAAGACTTTAGAGCCGGAGCGGCGCGGCCAACCGTGGAGATGCAAAGGAGCGAGCGAGGGGGGAAGAGAATCCGAAGCCCGAACGAGAGCGAAAAGCGATATCGCTGTGTGCGTTTGTGTGTGGCAAGAGAGTTGGCGAGAAGCGACGGGACAAGGGAGAGATGAGAAAACGGGAAGCGGCAGCGAGCGGCGAATACGAGAGCAGGAAACATTGCACCGGTACCACCGGGCGCTGTGCATACAGCGCAGTCCAGAATGCATTGAATTTTTATGTATCGAATTTTATTAGCATTAAATTAGGGACTCGTTACCGGGATGACCCAACTGCTGGGCCTTTTATCGCTTTGAGAATGCGTTATTAGCATTGTCCATGGGGGCCCCTTTTATTTGGTCCATTTTGTCATGGGTTAGGCGAGAGGAACGAAATATTTTTTAAAACAAAAAACGACGCCCAATTTTTTTTATTTCATGAATGGATTATGAATGCTTTATACAAAAATAAAAAAATAATGGGAAGTCGGGCAAAAATGGCACTTAGGAAAATGTGTTTGTTGTGAATCGGTCTGTACAGTATTTACGCGGCGGACATATGCGAACCGGACCGAACTTGATTTAGTGCCTCCGGACTTCGGTGCGGAGAGCTCGGATCTACTGCCGCTCGCATCCTCCTCCTCCTCCTTCTCCTCCTCCTTTGCTTCCACTCTGCGTCTTCTTCGTCTTTGTAGTCGGCGAAAATATACTCACTCGGGAGGCTCATTCATTCCGCAATGCTCCGTCTCTGTCGCGCCTCGGAGCTCGGCAACTTTGCCGACACTCGGACCGTTCGACCGGGCCGTCCGATCCGGTGAGTTGTGCCTCTAGCGTAGGTACAGCGGTCGCTGCTTGGCCGACGCGGTTGACTTCATTTCCTATCGTCAAATAGATCACTTGGCGCCCGTGTTGTGGTAGAGGTAATAACCAATCTCACGTTTTAGTGGGTAAGCTCCTTATGTCGATGTATCGGTCATGCTTTGCGGACGAAAAAAATCGGCAAAGCGTTGAGTTTTCGACCGGTTAATCGAAACGAGCTACTTGAATGGCACCTTTCGTAAGTCTGGCGCAGTTTCACCATTTGAGCACTCTTAAGGCGGAATCGCTGTTTGTTTTTGTTGTCTAGTTCGGCTTTGCATTTCGTGCCGCGTTGGATCGTGCGGTTTGCGGCACTCAGACAGCTTTCACTTATCATTTCGAGTGTATAAAGTATTTCGTAAGCCTCGAGCTGTTTGTTCAACACGGCCGACACCATTTATGAGTCGTCGGAAGGAGGATCGTGAATTCTTGGTTTTATACAAACAAAGAAATCACGATTATGGAATAGGTATAACCTTGCAGGATGTGTACGATGAGCTGACAGTAAATATTACATAAAGAGTAGAAAACAGTTTTCTTTTATAGCGTCTGCTTTTAATTGCAAAGAAATACAAATGAAATACCAAAAAATCACGGTGTCAATCGAACACCCAAAACTCTAATTGTAGTTAACACATTTTTTAATTCGTCTTTTGAACTCCCGGCTGCCGACAAGAGGGTCGTAATTTCCTTATTTTACTGCAAAAACAAGTAATCATTTTGCCGTACGCCTATGACATCCGCAGAAGACTGTAAATATTTACCAAATAGTAGACAACAACTATTTGAAAAAAAAAAAAAAAAAAAAAAAAAAAATGGCGTTTACTCACAAAAAAAGCGTTTCACGAAATTAAACTCACTGATTTGTGAGCCAAGCGAACACCCAAAATTCTAATCGTACAGTTACAAATTGAAAATTCGCTCCGACTCCCTCGGTATCCACGAGAACGATGGGCAAACTCGGGCGATTCTTCCTCGTGGGGCACGCGGGGTGGACGAGCGAAAGAATAAAAGATATTGCGAAAAAGGGGGGTAAGATAGAGCTTGCGCGCGGGAGTAAGCGGTACAACCGCGGCGGGAGTGCGCGTTCCCAGGCTCGGACCGTTCCCCGAGTCCGATCGTATCTTCGCGAGGATTTATTGTTTGGTAAATCATTTAGTCGCTGCCAAGCTGCCGCGGGCGGCCCGCGGGGAAACCGAACTGACGCTGCCTTCTCCGCGTACTCCGTTTCTCTTTTCTCCTCCTGTGCGCCCGGCCACCGCTCGGCCGTTTTCGTTTCAGCTTCTTTCCATGCCTCTTTCGTCGTATCTTCTTTTTTTTTCACTTCTTCTTTATTTTCTTATTTCGTTTATTCTCTTCTTACCCCGAAGCCCTTTGCCGCCGCGGCGTCTGCCGTCCTGCTCACCGTTTGATCTCGCTCGCTCTTCCTCTCCCTCCTCCCCCACTTTTTTCCTCTTCTTTTCATTGCGGCCCTCTCGTACTTGTCTCCGTCTCTTTACTCCTCGCAAGGAGCATAAGTACCACCGCCAAAAAGTTGCCCTCTGCAGTGGGAAAAAAAGGACATGAAATATTTATCCCGAACGAAAAATACCGGCCATTCAATTATTATACAACGCAGTGGAATATAAAATCGACGATCGCGATTTCGCATACGTATCGTCAATTCGCGATCAACAATTTTGGCGTTTTTGTTGCACCGAATATCGGCCTGAATCTCGTGCATGAATAAAAAGGGAAAATGTTCGGCGAAGCAAACGTCAAAAAACAATATACGAAATATCAGTAGACCATAAGTATATATCTTGAGGTTTCTGTTCTGAATTGCTCAAAAACATTGGTTACGATATTCCTGCGACCTAGGACGAGTTGCCAGTTGAATCGCAACCGAGTTCCCCACAAAGAAACCAATTCGCACTCTCGAATATCTAGGCAAGCACCGCGCGAGAGCAGCCGGAAAGCAAAGTTCGGAGTGGGGGCTGCAGAGCCCTGAGGTCGCGTGGGTGGAGATAAGGAGAGTGCGCGGAAGGAAGGAGAGAAAAGGACGCCGGGGCCTTCCCAGTGCTGCAGAGGGGGAACAGGAGGGGGACGGGGGGCAGGGGGACAGAAGGTATAGATAACGGCGAGCGCGCGACAGGCACGCGCCTTCTCGTTCTCGAAGTCGCGAGGCGAACGAGCGAGCGAGAGACGATCGGAAGAGGCGAGCGCGCGGGCCCCGGCTCGAAAAGCCGCGAGGGAGGGGATACGCGGAGGATAAAAGCACGCGAGGAGAACCGGACCGGGGCTACAGGTGCAACGCATCGTCTCGGCGAAGCCGTTGCATTCGTGCGTCGACTTCGCCGAGGGTTCCACCCCCTCGACAAGTGCATCTCCTCCCTCGTCCTTCTCGCCGCTTCTGCTGCAGCCTTTTGTCGTTAATCCCCTTCACTCGTGCGGACCCCTCGGATTCTCCACAATTTTCGAAAATACTTTGAAAATCTTCGGGGCATCAATTATTTCTTTTTTTCTTTTCACCGGGCTAAAAATTCAAGAAGGACCGAAGAAGGAGGAACCGAGGACACATTTGAGAAAAAACAATCGGGAAGATTGAGGGAGGCACGAAGGCGGGAGGGGGGATGAAGGCGGCGGAAGAGGAGAAGAGAAGATGCACGCGACAGGCACGCGTCCTGCTTTTCGTGAGAGGAGAGGAGCGTCGGCCGGCGCTCGCGAGGAGCGCGCACGAAATTAAAGAGCGAGGGAAGAGTGTGGAAGGGGGACGAGTGGGGGGGAACGAGGAAGGGGCATCAGAATCTTGACCGGTGCACAGGTGCAGGGGGCATCGCTCGGGGTCCACGCGGCAGCGCCGTTGCACATGCAAAACTATAAAATCCCGACAAGACGAGAGAAAGAGATCCACGAAGATTCCGCGGTCCTCGTGAGCGCATTTTTTCGACGGTACTCCGGTTCTCGCGAATTCTTTGCGCAAGATATCAAATGGAGAGGGGTATGATTTTCAATAAATTATCAACAGGAGCAACATTTTATTTACACGTTATATTTCGTTGTAATTTAATAAACCAACCAGTAATTAAATATAATTCATCCCGCTATTGCGAGTATCGGTGTTGGGGATTAATTACGCTTTTTTTTGGTAATAAACTAGAAATTATTATAATTTTCCGTTCACGGTTGAGCGAACAGCGAAGTGGCAATTATGGTTTCTTTCTTGCTACCATAATAAAAAAAACATGGGCCAAATATGGGTAGAATATGGGGTAATGTGGGTTTAATACGGGTATTAGTGAAATATGAAAATATAGCTTTTAGTAAAAAATGCTAGAGACTCGTGAAAAAAAGTAGCTCATCGTGCCCCACCCTCATCGACGAGGGCCACGCGGATCGATATAAAAGCGAAGCCTCTTAACGTCGATCCTCTTTATCCGCTCGGGTTATCCGATTACGAGGACATTTCGCGAGGCTCCTCGAGCCTTTTTTTGAATTATTCACACGGACAGCCGCGACGCCGGAGTCCGCTCGAGACGAGAGCGAAAAGGAGAAAATATCCTCGTGAACACGCGCGGGCCCGGCGTCGTGTCCGTGTCTGCTATCGGCACGCGAGACCGCCGCAGAAACTCACAAATTTCACCACCCTCGTGTTTGCCACATTGATTTATCGCGAGCGGTGTGTCAAAACGATCAAGTGATTTGCTCACACCGGTTATGTGTATGATCTGCATAAATAATACATTAATATGATGTATGTATATAATAAGCATTGAACACACGTGGCGCGTGTCTATTAACTGGTCTTTCAGGCACACGTCAAGTGGCTTAGGGAAATGAAGAAAAAAAAATGTTAAGTACCGCGAATTCCCGACACGGCTTTCTAGGAACAGCGCGTGACGGGTCTTGACAGGCCCGACGCGGCTGAACTAGTTCCGTTCTCCATTCTCGATTTCTTCACCTCTCGTTTTAAGCCAAAGCTCGGCTGTGCGCAAAGTCGGATTTTTTGACCGGATGCGTCGCGCTCGATGCCCACCGACCGCACTCAAAACCTGTATGTCCCAATCTTTTTTTTTTTGTTATTTGTCTACTTTTTTTTCGTTATTTCCATTCCTGATGTTTATCGATTATTATGTTCATATAGCACCGCGATATAGTTACATATATACACGGCTATCCAGATTTACGTGAGGTCCGGTTTTGAGGCGTTTAAAAAAAATCGCGTACAACGTTCGACGTCGTCCTTTTTGTGCACGTCGCACACACTGCACACAGGGGGCGCACGCTTTCGTTCTCGCGCTATGCACACACGTTGCACGCGAGCGTACTTATAATATTATATTAACCGGGCGTGGCCAGTGTCCTTGTGTCCCCCCGGCACTCGGCGATATTGGCCAACAATTCGTACAGTTGTAACACGAGATCAAGCTGCGTCGTCGTCGGTGCGCGCCCCGAACATAACCGACGAATGTGCGCGGCGATTCGCGTGTGTGGGGCCAATATACGTACGACCGAATGCAGCGATACGTGCGCGAGTTTCGTGGACGCGTTAATGGCAAATGTCGGTCGGGGAAAGGCTTATGCTAATTGGACACGCTCTAGCTGTGATGAGGCCTTCTCGAGTCGCGGTCTCTTGGCGATTATCTTCGCGGATTTTATGCTCTCTCACGCAAACCATCCGCGATTATCTTGATTCAAAAGCTCGAGGGTCTCTGTCGATCTTTCAGCTCCACCCGTTTCACCTTCATTTATCAGTTTTTCCTTTTTCGCGGTTGAAACGATTGTAATTTTTACTTCACTTCTATTCGTTTTTACAAAAATGTCCAAAGGCAGATTTTATGGTCTCTTGCACAAACCAACTGCGATAATCTTGTCTGAAGATTATGGCGAATTATCGCCACCCATTTCACCTTTATTCAGCAGGTTTCCCTTTTTTTTGGTTAGAATGATTGAGTATTTTTTAAAATATTTTTTCAAGAACGTTCAGACAGAATTTATGCTCTCCTTACACAAAATCATTCGGAATAATCTTGATTGAAAAATTCTTTATTCTTCGTCGGTCATTTACCTCCGCCCATTTCACCTTTATTTGTCAGGCAGTTTTTTCTTTTTCTTGGTTCAAACGATTGCACAGAATTGTTTTTTATGTGCGAAGGTAGATTTTATTATATTCAAGTTTATCGACCGTAAAACTAAGACCACCAAACGCCTGTTGAATAACTCTGATTACAAAAATGTGGAGAAAGAGGCGTTTCTCGATATCTTCTGATCTTAAGTTTCGTACGTCGGAATTTCCTTGAAAACAACGCGGCGCGCGTCTTCCGCACTGAATTCCATTGAGAAATCGTGCCCGGTATCATCATCATCATCATCATCATCGTCGTCGTCGTCGTCGTCGTTGAGTCGGGGAAACGTGTGCGAGGTTTTAAAATTGCTCGGGACTAATAAACGAGAACGCGAACCGGAGTGCCAGTTGATGTTGGTCAAAACCTCGAATTTTGTCCTGCAGCACCTATCGATATATTATTTTACAGATGTTTCGAATAACCTTCCGAAAACACAGAAACTCGCCGGCCAGAGTTCCGATGAGGTAACAGGGGAGGAGCGCGGGAGCAACGGTCAAATTACGTCGAACCCGCCGTGCACTTGACCGCGCGGAGAGTCGTAGGAAAACCGCGTTGCCCCGAGGTGAATGGGTTTTTTGGCCGAAATGACATAGAATTTGCCGCTATTCCCAAAATGACTATAGCCACTCGCCACTCCTCACGACCGTCCGGGTTCCCACTGTAATTGGCGAATTAATTTGAAACTGTGAGTTTTGGGCCAGTAAGAGTGCCACTTTCTCGCACACGAATCGTTATACCGATCTGCGATTGAGGAGAGGATCCTCTTTTTGTTTTCATTCTATTTGTTTGGAGGCCGAGCTTCGGTCCGAAATCGTTTCTACAATTCGCGAAGGGTCGATTTCTATGATTCCAGAGCTATTCAATTAGAATTAGCATTTTTTTCCAATTCTTCTCATTAGCCGAATCAATTGAATCCCTCGGGATAGATCGTACTTCCGAGCAAAGAGATCAATAACGACTCATAACTCTGCTTAATGCTTTCAGGCGATCCAATTCCTCGGGTAATGAAAGTTGCTAGTACATTTTTCTGCACCGCTTCGCATATTGGAGTTCACATCCAGAGCTAACGTTGATGAGAGTCTCTCTCTCTCTCTCTCTCTCTCTCTCTCTCTCTCTCTCTCTCTCTCTCTCTCTCTCTCTCTCTCTCTCCGCACTCACAGATACCACAAACTTTCTACTGTAAATGTAATTCCGAAAGGCCTGCGTGGTATTGACGGAGTTTGCGTAACTCTTCATGTCGTCGTCGTCGTCGTCGTCGTCGTTATTTGCGAGTAGCAAATGATGTATCCGAATGCTGCAGGGACTGCACTCATTCGACAACCGTGAACGTTGGTCACCTTTTGCCTCGTTACGATTGCGATCCCCGACTTCCCGACGAATTAATATGGTGGCCGCTATAAACAGTCCAATCAAGTGGGAATAAAAAATAAACCATTCGTAATGGCAAACGGCTATGGTTACTAATACACGTTGGCCTAGTGTTGCAACAACTTGGCGTGAAAGGTGTTCATTGATTTGTTTCCATTTCCAACATAAATATTAATTTTAATACAATTTCCGCTCTTCGTACAGTTACAGCGGTCACTTAATGCATTTTAAAATCAAATTCACTGATTAATAGGATCTTCGTTCATTAATTCGAAGCTCAAGTAGTAGTAACATTTGTTTTCGTCGCTGCCCTCAGTCGTCAGATGCAATTAAACCTGGTTATAGTTCTCGCGAGATACATATCTAAGGACTGACGGTCACCGCAAGTCGTATTACATGTGCAAGACAACGAAATTCGTCTACATATGAAACATATGAACACAGGTTAACTAATTTATAGGATGTAATGCATTAAATAAAAATAAAAATTCACTTAACCGATCGTGTAATCACCACAACCTCCCTGCATGATTTCAAACATGATTGGGGGACCTTGGTGAGATATGAGACCCTTGAAAACATGTATGTATATACACTAATTTATGGGGCGGAATGCATTTAAAAAAATCAAAATTCACTTAACTCGTTTAATCACCATAGCCTAATTAAATTGTAAGGTGTCAATTATGCTTTTCGCAACAGTCGATTTCTTTTCTACAAATACGTCGAGAAATATTTTACCCTGCGTCATGATCGGTTTCGGCGTTGCCTCCACTCCCGCATGCAGCTTTGCAAGCCGATGGTCATGATTTTGAATGTTTAGTACAGCCATTCGGGTCATGTTAATAACTTGCGTAACCGATAACCAATTTTGTAGCGCCAGCGTGTGTCATAAGAAAATATCAAGTACTTAAAGTCAAAATTTATCAAAACCCGCATCGTTACACATATTTAGTAACACCAGTTACGCCCATATTCGCAGTCCTGTGGCGCAGTCGCGATGCCACAGTCTTGCGTCATTATCAATTTCCACTCAAAGTTATTATCGGCAGTCACAGATGATCAGTTTCACGTGGGTCGATGATTGATTGAGTGACTGCTGCAGAACGACCGGAGGAAGAACATTTTGTCCGGCCTTTCTCCTCGTGCACTCGATTCGTCGCTGGTTTTGCAACGCGTTCGGAGAAAGTGATTCTTCCACAATCAGCCCGCTATATTTGCGTTTATGGCATATAAAATGTAATTGAGATTCATAGATTACAATGAAAAAAAAAACAAGTTTAACGCACAAAAATATGACCTGAGAAGAAAAGCACAAAACTCGGGGTTTTCTGAACCACAGACGCACCGCACGTGATTTTCACTTATGCGCGAAGTGGAAGTTTTCACTTATACGCAAAAATCATGATTTACAGCCGAATTATCGGGTGCTTGTTGCGTGCGCTTATCGCAACTTCCGTGGGTTCGTTAGCGCGCCATAATCCACAGTCTGCTGCGCTGAATCACTGTGCCGCGGCTGACGTAGAGCGCATCATTGGTATACTTAATTGGAAGAAATCCGGCGCGTAATATGACAACGAGGTGCAATAATTATCTAATATCGCGTGTACATACCTTCCCTCCTTTCACGAATTGCATGTGCATCCTATAGCGTCTAATGAATAATAGAAAACTCAACATCAACAATAACAAAAAAACGGCGCAAAAAGCTAATCCGCCTTGGAAAAAAAAATCATTTGCACAAACAGGTGAAACGGTGCAACAAACCATCAGAAAAAAAAGACAAAAATAATAGCCAATTTTCAAAGATCATCAAAAAACTAGAAATAGGTGCCATTAGATAACCCCAAAACGCAAAAATCTGCCGTGCAAAAAATATTTTGTGGGCACAGTAACGGTTGGCCAGAGTATGAAATTGGTACATGCAGAAATCTTGAGGGACATTTTTAGCTACCGCAACAAAGATTTCGTTAGCACTCCGTTCATATTTTTCCCTGCAAACATTTATACGATCTTCAACGGTTTACTCGCCCCGTGTCATTAAACTCTCGCCGCGCGCCGGTATTAAAAACAATCATGTCCCGCTTCGCGCGAGCGCAATATAATATAACAATAATTCGCCGCATTCACCGAAAGACTCGGAGTCTCGAGACCGAATTCTCAAGCCTCACCGGCGGAGAACAGGGAATGCGGGGTAATAATAACGACGAAAAAATAAGAGCTGAGAAAAAGAAGACAGAAAGTCCTCCGAAAAAAAAAGAGGAGAGCGCTATAAGAAGCCACCAAGGAGGCTCCCGGCTCTCTCATTCGTCGGCGTGATTTCGCCTGTCGTGCCTCTCGCGCTTCTGTTCTCACGCGGGGCGCGCGACTCCATTCATTCCGTGTTACTTTTTTCCGACTCATTTTTCATTCCCCTCTGCTCTTCCCCGCGAGCTCGCGCGCGGCAAATTCGTCGGACGTTTTATTTGACGCGCGCGCGCGCGCGGGGAGCGGGACGAGAGCATCGCCTCGGCACGCACGTCCCGTGTCCCCGGCAGCGTCGGGGCGAACACGACGAGTAAACAACGACGACGTCTTCTCGTGGCTCGCACGCATCATCGGAGCTGCCACGGAGGACGAGGAGACGCGCGAGACGGTTGAACGACAACCCGGCCCAAAGTCAGTGCACGTCAGGAGTGAAGCTCAGTGCGGCGGGATCTGTCGCTTATATAAGACACAGGAGGGTTTTTTTTTACCCTCAGGGGGACGTAGATCCGGGTGGCAAAGTCGGCGGGGTCCGCACGCCGAGGCTCCTCGAGCAAGAGCCGAGGACCTGGGTGGAGCCTCGACTTTATATACACATGTAGAAAAAAGTAACGCGAATTTTTCGGGGTAGCCTCTCTACCTACCGCCGGGAGATCGGTAATTGCGGGTCGTTGAAATCGCGTGCGAGCGACCACGACGACGACGACGACGACGAGGACGCGACGAAGGAGAAGAGGAGACGCGGCGACGATGATCGTGATATACGTTGCAGCGCGGCGCACGCCGCGTCTCCGTTTTCGTTCGTCCGCGTCCTCCTCTCGCCGCGCCGCGAGCCGCCGAGGGTGTAAGAATGTGCACGTGCCTTTATTTATTTTGCATAATTATCCGGCATTGCGCGCGCGGTCGGCCCCGCGAGACCGGCGATAGCCCCTGGTTAAGTCGCGTCGTCCCTCCTCCTCGTCTGCGTCGCGTTCTCCGGTTCTCCGCGGTGTGTCCGGCGGAGCACACGTTGTTGCATATATTTTCATTTGTGCGAGGGTATAAGTATAAGTTTGGGACATAGGGCGAGCGCATCGCGACGGATTCCCCGGGCGAGAGCCAGTCGACACGGAGCGAGGAGGGGGGAAATTCGGATTGCATAAAATATATGCCGCGTGTCGGGAGTGCGAACGAAGGGATCGGAACGGGGTGGTCGCTCTTGAGGCGATGTTTCGAAAACGACGGTTATAAATATTGTCTCAAGTGCTTTTTTTTAAGCTGCTAGGGACAAATGTGGGAACTGTCAAAATACAATAACACGACTGAAGCTGTTCGTTGGTTAGTAACGAGTTGCGTAGGCAACCCGACAGCCAATCAGAGAACAAATAACACCACAACATTACTTATATCGTAAATGCGAGATGTTTCACGCACTGTTTTTTTTTTAAGATGAAAAATAGATAAACAGCTCATTTTATAAACATTTTTACGGTATATGATTTTTTCAATGAGATTTATGAATGCAGGTAGAATAACATCGAATTCGGGTTCACTTACGTGAGAATTTCGACACGCAATTTATTGTCTGCTGCAATGATATATTTGTTTAATGGCGCTTTAGAACATTTTTAGCGTCGCGTCCGATCCAAGGCGGGTCCTGGCGTCACCGATATAGCCTTGATCGGGACCAGGACAATTCCTGACTAGCGCCAGATTTAACGCCGCAGACTTTCAAGCTTTTTCATGTTTCTAACTGAGTTGATCAACAATGAATTTTGTAGTAGTGAATTTACGGTCGTTCGTGTAAGATTTTCTCAGCAACGAAATGATATCGAAACCGCGTTCACTCGCGTTCGAATTCTGATACGAATTTTATTGTCCGATGTGTTAGCACATTGTAGGTCGTCATCGATGTAGCCGGGCATGGGAATGAATGAATGAGCGGCAGCCAGGTCGATGACGCAGGACTCGCGGAATTCGTTGTACAACTTCTATCGCTACCACTATGGCCCCTGCTATTCCGGGTTTTGCGGTTCTTCTGTGGTCGTCTCACGAGTCTCGGACTCCTCTCTTGCCTCGCCGCCTCGCCGTAGAGGATATAGAAATACATATACGGGCGCTCGTGTTGGAAATTCGAGCGAACCCGAGAGAGTACGAAATTAGTATTCATTAGAGGGTCCACGTGAGATTTTCGACGAGTCACGTGGAAATAATTAAGGTAAGTGAGGGGTCCGGCGTGGTTAGACTCGCGCGCGAGGCGAAGTTTCGGTGAACGACCGAGTGAGATGGAAAATCGTGTGCCGGGGCGCCTAATGGCCATTGGCCTCTCTTTTCCCGCCCTCTGTTTCGACGCTCGGACCGTCGCTCCTCTTCTTCTTCGTCTTCCTCCGCTTCTTCCTCGCGCTCGCCGCTTACGGTTTCGCGTCTCCTCCGTCGCGTCTCCCTCACGTCCTGAGCGTCCACCTCGTGGTCGAATATTTTCGGGACGCCATGGTCATCGCTCCCTGCTTCGCTCCGTCCCTCTTTCTCTCTTATCATCTCCTCCCTCTCGCCCTATCATCTCCTCCCTCTTCCCTCTTCCCATGTCGCTTCCCTCGCACCCTTCGACGTCTTTTCTCCTCCCGCGTTCCCCTACAATCCAGTTCCCGCGTCATCTCATCACACCCCTTGGCACACAAACACGACCGCAACGCACATTTCGTCTCGCCACCTCGGCAGGCATCTCCCAATAATCGCGAATCTAATCTCACATTCGACTCGTCCCGAGGATCCAATCGACCTCGTCCTGCGAATTCGCCGAGGAGATACGCAAAAAAATTGCGTAATATCGCGCGGTCGATGTGTTTGGCCGCGGCTAATGTCATTTTTGCAAATTGTCTCGGGCTCGGCGTCGATGCGACATGGAATCTTTTTTTACCTACAATGTATAGACTGTAACAGCGGTTGCAAACATATTCGCATACGTTGGAGATGCGTACCGACAAACCATTTTACAACTATATTGAACAAAGCAAACTTGCGTTATCAACCAGTTACGTAATCACTTCGCAGGTATTTGAGAAATTACTCAACGATATTGCGAATAAATGAAAAAACTGTTTGTCCCATTTTCCTCGCAACGCGGTTAGGTCGGGTATTGCTGAAAAATATCACAACCATGGTTCGCTCGACGAACGCCACGTGCCCAACCTGCGTCTCCCTTCGCACTTCTCAGCGCGCGCAGCCTTCCGCTGTTTTACTCTCGCTAATGCGAACCACGTTTCTATTTATCTTTTAATTGGCGAGCTATTAGTCGTTAGGAATTCACGCGTTTGCCCGGAATTCTCGGTAAGGCCTCTGTGATACGCACCTCGGGACGTGTCCGCACCGAAGCTTGTAAATAACTCTACGACAAACCCACGTTACACCGCGTGCACACATTTGACACGCGCTGTGTATGTAGATACAGCGTAATGGAGTGGCGCGTAGGGCTCTTTGTATTTTTTTTCCGGGTCGCGGGCCTCGCGCGCCTTGATCTATGACACCGGTGCGGCACCTGTCCCTTCGTCGAACGCGTCCGCGGCATCTTCGGACACCGGGCACGAGGGCTCCGGACTCGCGCAGCCGCCGTTTCACAACTGTACGATGAATTTTATGGCTAGTCTAATGAAGTCGTTTCAAAACTCTCGCGCCACCCGAAAGAGCCGAGAGACCTCGGGTGATCTTATCGACGCTTAATTGGGAGAGGCGCGGGAGCCGAGAAGGCGAATTCACCTGACGCTCGGCATAAATAAACATATTAAATTCGAAATTCCGGATTCCCCGGGAGTTCGGGGAAAATCAACCCTCGACTCCTGAAGCTGGTTTCACTTTGGAATAGGGTGGAACGATTTGGATCGTCGTGAACGTTCCAGGTCGATTGCGGATGACGTAGTGCCATGAATTATATTTATTTTGTTGCTCCTGTTCGACTGTAAAACCGCATCTTGAAAAGGACCTTAAAATCCGCGTAGCCTTAAATCACGAGTCAAAAAGCAAAAGGCGCGATTGCCATCGGTCGATTTGATTTTCAATCATCGCGAATCCCCACACGGTACCTCCCACTAGGTCCGAGTCGCGCGAGGGCATCGCGCGAACCTCCCAGTGATCCTTCAATTTACGCTCGCGAATTTATGCAGCCCGATAGGATCAGAAATATTACAGCGGCCGGGGCGAAATTATTTTAAAGAGCTCGGGAGCCGAAACTCGCGAGGCTCAAGCGGTGCCTCGCAAATACTTCCTATTAGAGTGGATTGCGATCCTTTCCACGCGGGACTCTCCTTATCGCATTACATTTATTTGTTACCTTTGGCGTAACGCGAAAAAACAACAACAAAAAATCGAAACCCCTCTTCGACCTGGCGCAAAAAAGACGACGCGAAGAAAAAACCAAAAATTGCGATAACGATCGTTGGACTGCGTATCCAATCATTGTGTACGTCGAGGCCAACCGATGGGGAACCTCCTACTTGGTTTGGGACGTAAACATTACCCTTCAATCCACAACTACCTGCACTTTCTTGCATATGTATAGACAGGGCAAACCGTGTTGTCGAGTATCGTATCGATTACCGCTTGGCATCGCATCCAATCAACACGTGCGGGGTTGCACGTAAGGCGAGGAAGATCGAGCCTACCGTGATTTAACATACGAGGCAGTCAGACTCATTTTCACCCGGGAAGACTCGACCGCAAATTCTTTTTTCCTCTTTTTTCTTCGCTCCCAACAGCTCACGTGCCAACGTATCTTGGCCATCGGCTCTGTACATCGGTGCCTCATTTTGTTAATAACAAAGTTTCGAGCCAAATCGCTCGACCTCGAGCAAGCCACTTCAGAATTCCGTCGGCTTCGGATCACTCGACCGCCTCTTCCACCTCTGCTTCGATCTCCGCTTCGTTCCCTGTATCGCAAATTTTTGTTTTTTATTTTTTACGTATTTATATTATTTCCTCCGCGTGTCTTCCACGCTTCTCTCTTTTGCGTAGACCGCGTATATTCCGTATATTCCCGGTTTCTGTCTTCCACTGTGAAGCGCGTGGAAGCTCGGGGCCAGGGAAGGACGACGGAAAGTGTCCCGAACGCTCGTTAGTCGATGCACCTGTGCGCTCGCCGCCTCGGTCAGCTCAAATTTTTCATTCGTCTCTCCTCCCTCTTTTTTTTCGTCCTTCCTCGCTCAAACCTCCTTCCGCGCTTTCAGGATTCCCTCGTCTCCTCGCACGCACCAAAGTTGACGTTCCGCGCGGCTCTGTGAGTCCTGCCGCGCGGCTTCTGACACGCCGAGGCGCACACGCCCTACGACGAGGAGGAGGAGGAGGAGGAGGAGGAGGAGGATGAACCGCTCTATATTGTAGATTTTATAATTCGTGTTTTTTTCACGAAGGACGATCGGGATCGCAGGTCGCCCTACAGTCGGCGTCTCGGCTTTTAATCACTTATGCATGAGATTTTTCCTCTCCGAATTACGTCTGACCTACCCTAATTACGAACCGTGTTGCAGTATATCAAAGTCTAAAGTACGTCGTAAAATGCACGACGTATTCGTTAACTGAATTCCGGATTATAACGTTACACCTACAATTTAAACGCACAGCTAACGCATTGAGAAATAGTTAAAGTCCTGTGACGACAAACCAGTTTTTTCAGCATTAAAACAAAATAACGTTCGGTATTTACCACAAAAAAAACATAATCGAAAGAACGAAAACCCCTTTTACATCGGGTTTCCAATGATTTATCGATATGCCATACGCTCAATGCAAAACTACTAATAGCCAGGTAACACGTGGACATTAATTTTTTCTCTCCCACCATGCCGCCGTATTACATTTCATTCAATTTATCAGCAGCGCCGTATACTTGCGTTCCACAAGGATTTCTTGCTTTCTCGAATCACCTGCGAGTTTCTTGCAGGTGATTTTATACTCTGTCATTAAAAACTGGATTGCATTTGGCTCCGAGACGTATTGTCACTGGAAAAAGTCAAGCGGACGGGTGAAATAAGCGCAACAAGTGCACCCTGAAAGCACATTCCTCGCGCGCGTTTCTTTGGACTTTTTACGTGTTTGCCCCGCGAGAGGCAGAATATAAACGGCGCGTGCGATTCCCTGTATCGGTGAGGAACTCGCAGTACACCTGCTGTGTCCTTCGAGCGCAATCACTGAGGAGTCGGCGTTATCGCTTGCCGAGATTCACCCCTGTCAAGATACTTAGTGTAATATTATTATCCCGTCTGCCTTGCGCACTAGGACACACGTATGGAACCCAATGTACAGTACACATAGGTACAGATGCGGTTCACGTATTCCATACGTGTTCGATCTCTTCAGTCGCTCTCGCTTTTTACGCGACACATATTAAACCGCGAGCCTACGGCGAAGACGCGCGTCTTGCCGCGTGTGTGTGGTGCCTCCCAAGACCCGCACGCTCCACGAGTAAAGTAACCAGCTACACCTGTCCGACGCTTCCTCGCGCTTCGCCCGGGGATCGAGCACCGGTCGCCCGCGTCATCGCTTTCCTTGGACGCCAACGGGCGACGCAACAAAGAATTTGGATGCTACACACGCGACACCACCATTTTTCGTGCGCTCATCGCGGTCCTCCCTGGTGGAAAATTTGTGACGTTACGTCTGCATCTGACCCGGATCAGGCACGGATGAGGCCCTGGAAGGGCTACCATGGACCTGATCAAGGCCTGATCAGTGCTCCCTGGTCGAAGCGCTGGTAAAAAATCTGTGACGTTACATTTGGCGCTAGTCAGGCACTGATCAGGCCTTGTCGAGGCTAATATGGCCCCGACCAGGGCCTGACTAGCGCCAAATTTAACGCTACAAATGTTCCACCAAGGTTAGAAGCCTACAAAAATCCGCGATAAATGTAAACGTTGTTCACGGAAGGAAAGTGACATTAGTAATCCGCAACCTGTGTCGCTTTTTCTCTCTCAGCCCCCAGAGTCGCGGTATAATTTCGCTTCCAACATTCGAAGATCAGACGATTCACCGAGAGATCGAGAGAGAACGAATAAGAGAGACAAAAGCGAAACGCGAACCAACCTACGGGGCTCTATATATCGAAGGTGCTAGGTGCAGAACTTTTCGGGCCAGAACTCTCGTGTCCAGCTTTTAGTGTTGCCGGACCCGGAGAGTTTCGGGCTCTCCGCGCGTCGTGAAACACGAAATGAAACTCGGTGCACCTGCCCCGCGCGCCGTTCACCGCTTTGAGCGTCTCTCTCACTCGCTGCGCCACGCGCGCGCGCCTTTCGCGTCTTCCCGCCGCTGCCGCCAATCAGCGCGTCTCTTTCTTTATGCTGTTTCGATATTATCCGTTCCACTCGAAAATTCCTTCTCTCACTCGCGGCCCTTGATCGGCTATACTTTCATTCGCAATGGTTCACGCGGAAAACTCTTCGATCATTCTCTCTCGACCCTTCGCGCTATTTTTATTCGTTTCGATTAACGCGAGAAGCCCTTCGTTCCAACTTTCGAGATGCTTCACACTATTTTATTCACTTCGATCCAGACGGCAAGCCCTTCAACTCATCGTGCTATTTTTATTCGCTTTCATCCACGTGAAAATGTCGTCGAAACTTCTCTCAATCTCTCGCGCTACTTCGCTTCAATCACGCGAGAAGCCCTTCGATCTTTCTCTCTCGACCCTGCTTCGCGACCGGTAGCCCCGCGAATGCTCGGGTCCCAAAAGCGCGTGGAACAAAAAATAACCACGCGCCTGCGACGCACTCAAAAAGGAAGCCTGGACCTTCCTGGGCCCTCGCGCTCTCGCACCCGGACTCCCCGAGACAGCGAAAGCACTCCCGATCGCACACGAGACGCTAGCGCAGAATCCGCGAGGCGCGCTCGCTGAACCCCAAAAAGCCCCCGGGGGCAACCGAGAGTGGGCTCCTCCCGTTGCTTCGTCTCCTCGTGTGTCCAACCCCACCAAGAAGCCGCTTTCATGCGCGTGCCACTAAAACGAGCGCGCGCGCACGCTACTCCGCCGCGACTTCGTGTGTACGACCACGAAAAAACACCGCGCGCGCTATATATTTACCGCTACTGAGTCATTGCCGCGACGTCCAGAGACGCTCTTGATTTTTCGATTCTACGCTTTGTTAGCGAGTCGTGCGCTTGGTAATAATTATAGTAGCCAAAAAGTCGTGAGTGCACAGAGAAGAGATTTTATTTAATGTTAACATAATATTAACAAACATTTTTTTGTAACACGTGCAAGAATTGTGGCACTTTCGATGGCAGTCTTGCGAGCCGAAAGTGGCCGTTTGTCTGTCAGTCGCGAACCTGACTAATTTTTTTTTTTAAATAGTCATTCCATGTGCTAAAAATTCAGCACCTGGGTATTTTAGCTCATGCAATGACTACTTTCGCAAAAAAAAAAAAAAAAAAACAAAAAAAAAATCGGAAAAAAGTCATTCCGTGAGCTAAAAAATCCGGACCCGGGAATTTTAGCTCATGGAATGACTTTTTTCGGAAAAATAATATTTTTTTTTAAATAGTCATTCCATGAGCTAAAAATTCCACACCTGGGTATTTAGGCTCATGGAATGACTACTTTCGCAAAAAAAAAAATTTTCGGAAAAAAGTCATTCCATGAGCTAAAAATCCGGCCCCGGGGAATTTTAGCTCATGGAATGACTTTAAAAAAAAAAAAAAATTATTTTTTGGAAAAAAGTCATTCCATGAGCTAAAATTCCCCGCGGCCGGATTTTTAGCTCATAGAATGACTTTTTTCAAAAAAAAAAATTTTTTTTTTTTTAAAGTCATTCCATGAGCTAAAATTCCCCGGGCCGGATTTTTAGCTCATGGAATGACTTTAAAAAGATGCAAAGTATAACTTTGCACATGGCTTCCTCATATAAAATTTGAAAACAATTGTAAAGAGGATATTTCATAATTTAACTTTTTTACAAATCTACCTCTATGAGGAAGACATTTATTATTTATTTTGGCTTCCTCATAGAGGAAGCTTTGTAAAAAAGTTAAATTATGAAATATCCTCTTTACAATTGTTTTCAAATTTTATATGAGGAAGCCATGTGCAAAGTTATACTTTGCATCTTTTTTAGAACATATTCCTGTCATATTGAAATCAAATGATTAAAACATAAACATATTATTTCTTATACACTTTATGCACAGCATAGAGATCATTTATGTTTTATTCGTCAGATTTATTGGTTTTTAGTCAAATATGTTTCAGATAAAATATTAATATAATTAGTCAATATAAAATCTAAAACATATTTGTTCAAGATGCACCACGAGAAGGTAAACCAATATCGCATCTCAAAAAAAAAAAATATATATATACTTTATATTAAATGTGCATTAGGTACGGTCAGAGAAAAACTGAAATTATGTAAATGGTTTCTTAGAAAAGGTGTAATAATTATATACATAATATATATTTATCAATAATGTTATATATCAAGACGATATAACGGGGATAACATGGTGTTTTTTCGACGTGAGTCCCTTGGCCTCTCACGATATAGATCAATATATTGTACAACAGGGTGCTTTTTCTATGTGAGTCACCTCGCTTCTCACGATCTAGATGAATGTATTGTAAATTAGGTTGCTTTTTCTACGTGAGTCCCCTCCCCTCTCACGATCTAGATCAATATATTGTACAACGTTGTGTTTTTTCTACATGAGTCCCCTCGCCTCTCACGATATAGATTAACAACGGGGTGCTTTTTCTACGTGAGTCCCCTCGCCTCTCACGATCTATGTAAATCAGTGTGCTTTTTCTACGTGAGTCCCTTCGCCTCTCATGATCTAGATCAATGTATTGTAAAACATGGTGCTTTTTCTGCGTGAGTCCCCTCGCCTCTCACGATCTAGATCAAGATATTGTACAATGGGGTGCTTTTTCTACGTGAGTCCCCTCGCCTCTCACGATCTATATCAATGTATTGTAAATCAGGGTGCTTTTTATACGTGAGTCCCTTCGCCTCTCACGATCTAGATCAATGTATTGTAAAACAGGGTGCTTTTTCTACGTGAGTCCCCTCGCCTCTCACGATCTAGATCAATGTATTGTAAAACAGGGTGCTTTTTATACGTGAGTCCCCTCGCCTCTCACGATCTAGGTCAGTATATTGTACAACAGGGTGCTTTTTCTACGTGAGTCCCCTCGCCTCTCACGATATAGGTCAGTATATTGTACAACAGGGTGCTTTTTCTACGTGAGTCCCCTCGCCTCTCACGATCTAGATCAATAACGGGGTGCTTTTTCTACGTGAGTCCCCTCGCCTCTCACGATGTATATCAATGTATTGTAAATCAGGGTGCTTTTTATACGTGAGTCCCTTCGCCTCTCATGATCGAGATCAATGTATTGTAAAACAGGGTGCTTTTTCGACGTGAGTCCCCTCGCCTCTCACGATTTAAATCAATATATTGTAAAACATGGTGCTTTTTGTACGTGAGTCCCCTCGCCTCTCACGATCTAGATAAACAACGGGGTGCTTTTTCTACGTGAGTCCCCTCGCCTCTCACGATCTAGATCAAGATATTGTACAACAGGGTGCTTTTTCTACGTGAGTCCCCTCGCCTCTCACGATCTAGATCAATAACGGGGTGCTTTTTCTACGTGAGTCCCCTCGCCTCTCACGATGTATATTAATGTATTGTAAATCGGAGTGTTTTTTTTTACGTGAGTTCCCTCGCCTCTCACGATCTAGATCAACAATGGGGTGCTTTTTCTACGTGAGTCCCCTCGCCTCTCACGATTTAAATCAATATATTGTAAATTAGAGTGTTTTTTTTACGTGAGTTCCTTCGCCTCTCACGATCTAGATAAACAACGGGGTGCTTTTTCTACGTGAGTCCCCTCGCCTCTCACGATCTAGATCAAGATATTGTACAATGGGGTGCTTTTTCTACGTGAGTCCCCTCGCCTCTCACGATCTAGATCAATAACGGGGTGCTTTTTCTACGTGAGTCCCCTCGCCTCTCACGATGTATATTAATGTATTGTAAATCGGAGTGTTTTTTTTACGTGAGTTCCCTCGCCTCTCACGATCTAGATCAACAATGGGATGCTTTTTCTACGTGAGTCCCCTCGCTTCTCACGATCTAGATCAATGTATTGTAAATCAGGGTGCTTTTTATACGTGAGTCCCTTCGCCTCTCACGATCGAGATCAATGTATTGTAAAACAGGGTGCTTTTTCTACGTGAGTCCCCTCGCCTCTCACGATTTAAATCAATATATTGTAAAACATGGTGCTTTTTGTACGTGAGTCCCCTCGCATCTCACGATCTAGATAAACAACATGGTGCTTTTTCTGCGTGAGTCCCCTCGCCTCTCACGATCTAGATCAAGATATTGTACAATGGGGTGCTTTTTCTACGTGAGTCCCCTCGCCTCTCACGATCTATATCAATGTATTGTAAATCAGGGTGCTTTTTATACGTGAGTCCCTTCGCCTCTCACGATCTAGATCAATGTATTGTAAAACAGGGTGCTTTTTCTACGTGAGTCCCCTCGCCTCTCACGATTTAAATCAATATATTGTAAAACAGGGTGCTTTTTATACGTGAGTCCCCTCGCCTCTCACGATCTAGGTCAGTATATTGTACAACAGGGTGCTTTTTCTACGTGAGTCCCCTCGCCTCTCACGATATAGGTCAGTATATTGTACAACAGGGTGCTTTTTCTACGTGAGTCCCCTCGCCTCTCACGATGTATATTAATGTATTGTAAATCGGAGTGTTTTTTTTACGTGAGTTCCCTCGCCTCTCACGATCTAGATCAACAATGGGGTGCTTTTTCTACGTGAGTCCCCTCGCCTCTCACGATCTAGATCAATAACGGGGTGCTTTTTCTACGTGAGTCCCCTCGCCTCTCACGATGTATATTAATGTATTGTAAATCGGAGTGTTTTTTTTACGTGAGTTCCCTCGCCTCTCACGATCTAGATCAACAATGGGGTGCTTTTTCTACGTGAGTCCCCTCGCCTCTCACGATCTAGATCAATGTATTGTAAATCAAGGTGCTTTTTCTACGTGAGTCCCCTCGCCTCTCACGATCTAGATCAATGTATTGTAAATCAGGGTGCTTTTTATACGTGAGTCCCTTCGCCTCTCATGATCGAGATCAATGTATTGTAAAACAGGGTGCTTTTTCTACGTGAGTCCCCTCGCCTCTCACGATTTAAATCAATATATTGTAATACATGGTGCTTTTTGTACGTGAGTCCCCTCGCCTCTCACGATTTAAATCAATATATTGTACAACAGGGTGCTTTTTCTACGTGAGTCCCCTCGCCTCTCACGATATAGGTCAGTATATTGTACAACAGGGTGCTTTTTCTACGTGAGTCCCCTCGCCTCTCACGATCTAGATCAATGTATTGTAAATCAGGGTGCTTTTTCTACGTGAGTCCCTTCGCCTCTCACGATCTAGATCAACAACTGGGTGATTTTTCTATGTGAGTCCACTCGTCTCTCACGATCTAGATCAAGATATTGTACAATAGTGTGTTTTTTCTACGTGAGTCCCCTCGGCTTTCACGATCTATATCAATGTATTGTAAATCAGGGTGCTTTTTCTACGTGAGTCCCCTCGCCTCTCACGATCTAGATCAACGTATTGTAAATCAGGGTGCTTTTTCTACGTGAGTCACTTCGCCTCTCACGATATAGATCAAAACAGGGTGCTTCTTTTACGTTATTCCCTTCGCCTCTCACGATATAGATAAATATATTGTAAATCATTTTGCTTTTTATACGTGTTCACTCGACTCACAAACTGTATATTTTTTTAAGTAATCTTTGTAATTCACAATTTTGGTTAAATATACTCTACGATGTTTCAAGTCTGACGTTAGATGTTATTTGATGCAAATTATTAGTAATTGGTTAATTTCGTTTCAATTTCTATACGTTCAATGATATTATGTTGCAATGTAGGTTGCTGCATGCACTGCAGTTTTAAAGTTAATTTGTGTTTCAAAATTAACTTTAAATTTTATAGAAAATTTACTACCAATATTGGCTTATATATTAATATTATTGCCTGGGAAATGATATTAATGCATTTTGATTAATTATTAACATCAAATGCTTGCGAAGTTCTTTTACATTTTGAGAATATTCTATATTAGATGGATTTTCTCCCAAAGCTAATGATGTTGCAAATGCTGCTGCATAAACGCCACATGAAATTGCATCAGGTTGTCTTGTAACTTTTTCAAACACTATATTATCATTGGTGAGATTTGGATATCTTTTTCTTATGTATTTTTTTTCGTCTGTTTGTAAATTCATGAAAGAGTGTGAGTCGAAGTACATACTGTCAAATATATGAAGTTTATTTCCATCGTAATAAATACAATGCCAGTGTCCACTTGCACGAGCACCTATTATTTGAATATCTTCTGTGAAAATTGGGTCAACCCATCGTAATCCTAGTATAGGTTCGATAAAAAGGACATCGAGTGGATTATAGTGTGTGTTATTTCGTATAACGTTCAAAAACGCATTTAAAGATATATCATCCAATTCTGAATCCGTCTGCAGTATATTCTCTTCCAATGTTTGTGGAATACGTTCATGTATTTCAATTTTGTGTTTGTTAGATAGTGGCTTTTGTGTGTTTTGTTTTAAAATTGGTATAGTAATATCCTTATAAAAAATGTGTGTGGATTCATCAACTTTATATTTTTTATAATTATTGTGTAAAGTAATACACGTGTTAATGTTCGAATCAGTTCTTTCTGTGACACCTTCATGAGTCACATTTGTTGTAGATTCCGATTCCACATTTTGCACTTTTAAACCAATGTATACCGGTTTGTGATCCGAGAAATATGTCTCATAAACGCCAGAGGTATAGTTTAACAGTCCTTGAGAAACAAATATTACATCAATTTGCGTGTTACAATTTGTGGTTGAAATTCCCGATGATAGTGCGCGTTTGAAAGAAAGGCTATTTAAATATACCTCAAGGAAACACCCTTCTTTATATGAATCGTAATTAAAGTCACCAATAATTATCTTTTCTTTATTTGACGTGCATTGCATTATATGATTGACTTCATTCGTAAACGTAGTTCTACCAATCGATGGAGATTTATATCCTGTAATTATTTCAATTTCATTAATACTAAAAAGTATTAAGTCAACATGACGATGCTGACCGTTTCTATCTATTTCATTTTTTTGAATCTGCTTGTGAATAGAAACGTCAAGATGTTCCTTTGTGAAACATATTATTCCTTTCGACATACGCTGATTAAGTGGATCAGATCTGAAGGCAATAGTATAACCAGAAATGAAAAAATTGTCAGAGCATATTGTTTGGCATTCTGCAAAAATCAATACGTCAGCTTGATAGTACCATTTATCTGAAAGTATGTGTTGTATATTTTTTCTTAAAGATCGTACGTTTTGGTATATAATTTTCAATCCTTTTCCGTTAATGTTCTCAGTAAACGATAATTCAAGACGCTTGTCTTCTTTTAATCTTTTCATTTCTAATTCCAATGGATTTTTTATTGTCGGTTTTTGTGTTGGTTTAAAATTTCCAAGA
This sequence comes from Pimpla rufipes, assembly GCA_963932165.1. Lineage (NCBI taxonomy): Eukaryota > Metazoa > Arthropoda > Insecta > Hymenoptera > Ichneumonidae > Pimpla > Pimpla rufipes. The sequence goes on from OZ010635.1 coordinate 16,400,590, forward strand.
ATATACAAGTCTGATAGTTTTTGTACTCTACTCAAAGCTACGTATATCATAGATCTCGTCATACGTGAATTATTTCTTAGATCAACACATACTTTGTCGTACGTTTGACCTTGACTCTTATGTATTGTTAGTGCTTCAGCAGGAGTAACTGGAAATTGTTGTCGAACGATTTGATATCCTAATCTCTCATTTGTGCTTATTACAACTGTATGGCGTGACAGTGGAACTAAATTTTCATCTATTGAATTTTCAGTCATGTATTTAAAAAATAATCTTCTGTGTTTGTTTCCGACATTTTCATTATAAAAATTTAGCCAAATTTTAATTGGTTCATTTGTTTGAGGCAATAAAGTGATATGTTCTAATTTTCCACACGCTCCGTTAACTAATCCGTCTTCGACATCAATATTGGTTGTTACCATGTAGTTAATTCCAATTTTTAGTTCAGTTTTAAACGGCAAACCACCGCACTCAGTTCTTTTTTTATTTTTCATGGATGTTAACAATTTATTTCTCATTTTAGAATTTACGGCACCCAAGACTGTATCTCTTGCTTTAGATTCATATGCTATACCATCTGTCGTAGCAATTTTCAATTTGTTATAATCATCTACAAGACGATTTTCAGAATATAATCTTATTATCTCTTTTGGTATGTCCCTTTCATCTGTTTCCCTTGATTTTATTAAACAAATATCTTCATCTGACATTTCACCTTTAGCGAGATTATTTAAAGCTTTAATGAATTTTACGTCATTTTTCTGTCTCATTATTTCCGTCAACTCAAAAAATTTGAATTCATCCCATAGAATATTTTCAGAGAAAATACTTAATGCCGATGACTTTGGCGCGAGGTATATTAGGTTATCCATAACCGGTGGCAGTTGATAAAGGTCGCCGACTACTATGATGGAAATTCCACCAAAACTTTTATCCACTCCCATTATTTGTCTTAATCTTGTATCAACTCGACTTAGCATAGTGCTACCAACCATAGATATTTCATCTATAATCAATAATTTTAGTTCAAATAAGTTCTCGCGTATACTATTTGCTACATCAGCTGATAGCTCAGTCATTTGCCCTCCATATTGCGTTATTGGCAAGGCAAAAGCGGTATGTAATGTTACACCCCCAATTAAAAAAGCAGCTTTTCCTGAGGGTGCACATAATAATATTTTTGTTGAACTATTCTTTTCGCCGGGGGATTCATCAAAGTAATGAAGTAATATCTGATAAATCGAGTTTATTACTGTGCTTTTTCCAACACCGGCTGATCCGCTCATATACACTCTAATCGGCAAATTTCCAGTTTTAAAACAATTTAAAACATGCATTGTTATTTGTTTCTGTTTATCGTTGAGTTTATCTAGTGTGTCCATTGTCTCTTCTATTGATTTTTTCTTAGGACACGTTATTCGTCTTTTATTAATTTTTGAGTAGTCTTCAATACCTGCTTGTGAAAAAATATCAATTTCATTTCCATTTTGTACATTTCTCTTCATAAATGATGCTACTTCTTCATCTTCTATATCGTGATAATTGTTTTGCGCTTCATGTAATGCTTGGTTTATTTCTGCATCTCCGATGACAGAAAATGGTTTTCTATTTTTCTCGATTATCTCAATGTTCGTTGTGTAAATCTTTTCACAATCTTGACTTTCAATATCATCAGTTTCGTCATTCCAAGGAAGGAAAAGCAAAACCTGTTCACGGAAGTAATTACATTTATCTTCTTGCAATTTATATCGGCGAAATCTGATCAATTTCGTTCTTCTGCGTTTTTGAGTTTCGTTAGCGTCATCTAATTCTTCATCACTATCATTTTCAATCATGATTTGCCTATGTTCGTAATTTGCAGCAAAATCTGCCAGACAAATATTTGCTAATTTTCTATCTCGAATGGCATATTTGTCAATTATACTCTTACAGTATATATCTGTTGAATCACAGTTCATTTTTGCTAACTGTATACAAGATTTTAACATACGAACCCGCTCATTTTGTGGGGAAGTATTTATGTAAATCATTGCTCTGCTACATATGGATAGCGGTAAACCAAGAACATGGTAAACAGCCTCCTGGGCTGACAAAGTATTACCATTTATAAAGACGTTTGCTACCTTCTTGAATTTTTGCCTTAGTGTACAATTGCCGCATTGCATATCTTTTGCTGCTTCTCGTAGTAATCGAGACAAACCCGCATCAACTTTAGTCACATAATTAATCATGTACGATGCGCAACTATATGGATCTAATACAAACTGTATGTCCATATTTGATTCAAGAAGTGTAAGAATTGTTTTATTATATGGGTTAATTGCAACTTCTATACTGCGTCTCATCAAGAATATTTTTGTTCTTGATAATGTGCTCCTTATTGCGTGAATGTAATCTTTCTCAGTCATTTTTAATAATTTTAACATATCCTCAAACGATACAAGTCTACTATTTTTAAAAAAATCTTGCATTAACTCTTTAATTTTTTTAATATTTCTTTTATCTTCCAATGTTGCGTCTTCATCTAATGGTTTGAGAATCATTGTTTCTTTCATAACATAATAAGGAATGTTGAATCTGCATGTTGATTTATTTTTTCTGCCTTTATAACACGTATGTTTATGTCTATGAACTTGTAGTTGTATGAATGGGTTGTTTGGCTCATATACACACGTTATTATTTTATCTATCCATTTAATCAATATTTCGTTCGATTCAGTGTTATCCTCATCATAAATTGGAGCATTTTTACAATACACAAGATTATGTGTATGAACGGACCCTCTTGCTTGAAATTCTCGCCTTTGGAAATGATCTATAACATAGTTATTGCCAAACGGCCCATGTTCATTTTCTAGTATGCTCATAATTCGAGTAAATCTTTCTTCTATATATCTTACGCAAGTCACTGGATCTTCACGTATAAGTTTTGTTTTCTCTGCTAAATCCAGCCATATTGCTTCACTCGTACTGATGGTTTTATTGTGTCGTATTTGATATAATATCTTTAATAAGTCTGCATTTTTTGTTTCGCTTGCAGAAAAGGTAATGAAGAACGTTGGAATTCCACATTGTCTAATCATGCTTAATAAATGTTTCTTTTTCACCTCCCAGTACGCCGGTGAAGAACGTATTTGTTTTAAAAATTTAAATCCATCATCATGACGAATTGAATCATTTATAAATTCTCTATTTTTTACTATTTCTACCGTGAGATTATCATTACGCTTTACTCGTCTTAGACAAATATTTATATTAGACATTACTGCCTTTTCTAATTTTTGTTTCGCCATGAATAAAATTCTCGTTGGCTCACATGATCTTCTGTCCTTGTTTCTTGCTTCGAATTTTACTCTTTCGGAATACGTTAATTTGTTTTCTTTATCTAGAATTTCACCACCAAAAATTTTGGGAAAGCATAATTCATCAATATTTTCTGTTAAGTGCCAAGGGATCGGCGCTTTATCTTGCCCTGGTGCAATAATATTGATATTTTTCGATACTTCTTTATTCCTATCTATAATTAGAACTTCATCAATTGGTTCAAATGTATCTGATTCTTCAGAATCTGACATAATTCTGTCACTACATATATCCGTTTTTTTATCGTTAAAATGTTCTAATAATTTATCTTCATCGTCGATGATGAACGGTAATTCAGCCTTCGTATTCTTCTCATATTTATTAAAAAAATCTACATCAATCCTAATATTATTCTTTATATATAATGTAGATTTTTGCAAGTATTCTAGAGCTTCACAAACTTTTGCTGGTTTAATTGTTTCATGCATGTAGTTAGATTTGTGATCTATATGTCTCTTTAATTTGATTTGTATTGTCGACATTTCGTCGAACGTTCGTGGTAAAACGCTAACCATGTCATTTATTTCAACCGGTATATTAACGACACTTCCTTTTAGTGATAGTTGAGGATTGATTGCATATGGTTGCAATGCTTTTATTTGCATGAATGGAATGAATGGTGATACCATACGTTCTTCAACTGCACTCAAATTTTGTAACACTTCTGGTACGTTTGAAAATCCTAAACTTTTATTTGCTGCCATTTTTGGGACTTGTCCTCTTTTTATATATTTTATACATGTTTTACAAATGTATTGTGAAGAATTGTTTTCTATTTTTTCCATAAAACTTTGTAATTTTAATTCCTTATCAATCAACATACATTTTATATTTTTGCTATTATATCGTTGTACTGATTTTATGAAAAACATATTTTCACAACATACACATATCACATCTGGTCCCAATTTTCTGTCATTTAAGTATTTTAATATTATCATATTTTTATTGTATTCATTATCTATTGTTCCATTTTTAATTTGGTCATAAACTGAATTTTTATATTGTTCTCTGAACCTGAAAAAATCATCAACTCTTAAAGAAGATTTTCGTTTAATATCATTATTTTTTTCCTTATTTTTAAAATTTTCATTTTGCCGTAGTCGTTTTAATCTGTTTTTATTTCGTTTTTGTTCCATGGCTCTGTAATCTACATTCATACGCATTTTTTTAGATTCCTCTTTATTTTTGTTGTTTTCTTTGAATTTATATTCTTCGTTTTTTCTTAAATTTTGTATTCTTTCATTATTGTTTTCATTTTCTTGATCTTTGTACAATGGATCTTGCCGTATCTCTGTCATTCGTTGCACATTTTTCTCATTCTCCATCGCTTTGTACAATGTGTCTTGCCGTATCTCTGTCATTCGTTGCACATTTTTTTCATTTTCCGTCGCTTTGTACAATGGGTCTTGTCGTATCTCTGTCATTCGTTGCACATTTTTTTCATTTTCCGTCTCTTTGTACAATGGATTTTGCCGTATCTCTGTCATTCGTTGCACATTTTTCTCATTCTCCATCGCTTTGTACAATGTGTCTTGTCGTATCTCTGTCATTCGTTCAACATTTTTTTCATTTTCCGCCGCTTTGTACAATGGGTCTTGCCGTATCTCTGTCATTCGTTGTACATTTTTTTCATTCTCCGCCGCTTTGTACAATGGGTCGTGCCGTATCTCTGTCATTCGTTCAACATTTTTTTCATTCTCCGTCGCTTTGTACAATGGGTCTTGTCGTATCTCTGTCATTCGTTCAACATTTTTTTCATTCTCCGTCGCTTTGTACAATGGGTCTTGTCGTATTTCTGTCATTCGTTGCAGGTTTCCTTCATTCTCCGTAATTTTGTACAAATTATTTTTCCGTTTTTCAGAAATTCGATCTAAATTTTTTCTCTTTTCTTTTTCTCTGTATGAATTATCTTCCCTAATTTTCTTTATACGCTCTGCATTTTTTTGTAATTCTGCTTCTTTGTACGCCTGTACTTCTCGTAATTCTTTAATACGCTGCAGATTCTTTTTCTTTTCTTCTTCACTACGTACAGTCTTCTGTTGTCGTTTTTGTACCTTTTTTTTATCTTCATTATCAATTGAATTATTTAAAATCTCGTATTTTTTTCTCTTCACAATATTAATGGTGTCTTCTTCTTTTTCATTATCGTTATCATATTTCCTTTTTGTTTTTCTTTCTTTTTCATTTTCTCTATATTTATCCTCTGACCGTATTTTGCACATGTAATCTTTTCGATTTGAAAGTTTACTTAAATATGATTTTTTTTTCAATTTCGGCATTTCTAGTGTTTATTTTTTTTCTACTAAATGTTTTACAATATTAAATAGAATAAAGCACAAAACTTTGAATATTTCTGTTTTACCTTTTTTTCATCTGTGGAGGCGATATCAGTGGACCACAATATTTCGCTTTTTTTTCATCTTTCCAGTTGTTATCAATAGAGTTTCAAAATCAGTGGATGTTGGACTACGATGAACACTGTGCACGGGGGAGAGATACTAATGAATTATGTAACACAGGTTATATAACATGAATTTTACTTGTTACATATCAATTACATTACGCAACGTACGGGGTTACATAACTCAATTGTAACAGTTACGTAACGCATGTTATATAACATGGTAACATTGCTTATTGTCAAGAAATCAGTTACATGTAAGTCAAATGTAAGTTACACGTCATGTTACTTGTTACATTGGGTTACCTAGCTGTTACATTGATGTAACAATGTTCGTGTTACTCGGATATCTCCCCATTTATTCTCGTTACTAATAAATGCGTGTGTTATTTTCTCTTTAACATCGCCTCGAAAATTGCTTTGTTCCTCATGCATCTCACCCCCTCCCTTCCTCCCTCCACTCTTCCTCTCATCGACTACTACGATAACGTCGAGAACGACTGCGACGATGACGATGACAATAACGACGACTATGACAACTACGAGAACCACTGTGATGACAACGTGGACAAAACGATGAGGACGAGGACAACGACGATTACGAGTACAACAACGACGACGAGGACGATGATGAGGACAATGACGCTGCCGACGACGAGGACGACAACCACGATGAAAATACAAAAAATGAAATATGTTAGTCAATTTTATAATTTTGTTGTTGTATATAACTTTTATAACTCGATGACGATGATGAACGATCACGAATCCGACGAGATCAACTATAACGACTAGTACGACTGTGATTACCACGATGACGACGAGCACGACAACGAGGACGACGACAAGGACGACGACGTGAACGACTGCGACGATGACGATGACAATAACGACGACTACGACAACGACGAAAACGACTGCGACGATGACGATGACAATAACTACTACGACAACGTCGAGAACGACTGCGACGATGACGATGATAAAACTACGAGAACGACTGTGATGACAACGATGACAAAACGACGACGAGGACAACGATGATAACGAGGACAATGACGATTACGAGTACAACAACGACGACGAGGACGAGGATGAGGACAATGACGCTGTCGACGACGAGGATGATAACCACGATGAATATAAAATATTAAATATTTTCGTCAATTTTATAATTTTTTTTTTTATATATAACTTTTATAACTTGATGACGATGATGAACAATGACAAATCCTACAACTATAACGACGACTACGACTGTGATCACCACGATGACGACGAGGACGACGACGAGGACAACGACGAGAACGATGACAAGGGCGAGGACAAGTACAAGTACGTGGACGAGGACGACAATCATGATGACAACGTTGACGACCACGATTATGACAATGGTGACGATAACCACGATGAATATAACCACGACTAAGACGGTGCCGATAACTACGACCAGCACGAGCACGTTGATGGCGCGACAGTTACGACAATGACGATGATGACCACGATCACGAATGTGCGAAAGACGACTATAAGAACAACGATATTTCCACGACGAGCACGGCGACGACGACCACCCCAATGGCGACTTTTGTAAAACGACGATGCGGGCGATGACGAAAATTACGAGAACTACAACACAAAGAACTAATACAACCACGACAACTACGACGACGATAACCAGTACAATATTATTAATATACAGGTTACAATTTTATTTATGTTTATAGTCATTACATGACTATAAAAATAAATATTATCATTATTTTTTTTTAATATCATCCTAAAATTTACTTACATTTTATTCCTTTCTCGTTTTTCACGTCGATCTCAAGATTTATAACCACTCTCCCTCTGATCTGAATGGTTATCACAATCAACGTTTAATCCAACGTCCACCCGATTTTTATCCTGTCGTGATCTTTTAACTTAATCTTTTATAAATCCAATCATCACTGTTTTCTATCTCATTCAATAAAATATTACAATTATTTATTGAAAAAACGCATTTTTTTAGTCCATAACCAACGATACGTCAGACGTGCATGAAATATGTTCGTCAATTTTTTTTTACAATTTTTTTGTTATATATAACTTTTATAAAAAACAACGAGTACCATGACGATGAAAACGACGACGACGACGACGACGCGGACAACTACGACGACGACGATGCGAATGACAACGACGCGAACGACGACGACGACGTCGACGCGAACGACAACGACGCGAACGACGACGACGCGGATAACGACGACGACGAGGACGACGACGACGACGACGACGACGACGACGACGACGACGACGACGACGCGAACGACAACGACTCGAACGATGACGACGACGACGACGCGAACGACAACGACGCGAACGACGACGACGCGGACAACGACGACGACGTGGACGACGACGACGACGACGCGGACGACGACGGCGACGACGCGGACGACGACGACGACGACGACGACGCGGACGACGACGACGACGACGCGAACGACAACGACGCGAACGACGACGACGCGGACAACGACGACGACGTGGACGACGACGACGACGACGCGGACGACGACGGCGACGACGCGGACGACGACGACGACGACGACGACGTGGACGATCACGAAAATGACAATAACTACAACACGAATGACTAAAACCACGACAATTACGACGACGATAACAAGTACAATATTATTAATACACCAATTACATTACGGTTCCAAATTCCATCAACTCATACGATTACAATACGTTTACAAATTCTTTTTTCAATTTCTATTTTAATTTTTTAATTTAATTATTTTTCATTTATTTATTTTTTTTTCTTACTAATATTTTATTATATTTTTTCTTACTCTTACAAATTCTTTTTTTATTTCTATTTTATTTTTTTGAATTTAATTATATTTCATTTATTATTGCATTTTTTTCTTACTAATATTTAGTAATAAAAATATCCCCCACTTCTATAATCTCCTTGACCGATATAGCCAGCTCTTCCACGGTATCCTCGACCATAATATCCTTGACCTCCTCTTCCGCGATACCCTCTTTTATATTTTTCTTCCAATATTCTGTCGACAATTCCATTTATTTCTTCCTCCCTCATTTGCCGATCGTATCTTGCTCTTTCTTCCAAAAGAGCAATATACTCTTTATTGCAACGATTACAACTACGCCGATCATGACTAAAATAACCTCCATTATAACAACGATGATAACCACAACAAAAATACCACCACGATTGCCGAACAACTTTATATAACCTTTTCAGCAACAACCACGATGATAACGATCACGATTATTATAATCTCTATAATTACAATTTATACTTTTTTTCTACGATACGTATTTTTTAAATTTATTTTTCACAAAACCATTATTTTTTGTCAAAATTTGTCTACATTTCTCTACGATTAATTTTTTATTTTATAATTATTTTTCACTTCGTTCCCACTGATCCGCCTTTTCCCCTGTGTCTGTTTTTTTCTCCATTTCTCAAAAACTACTTTTTTTACTTTTTGTTCTTCTTAGTTATTTTTCTCTTCTTTCCCTCTGATCCACTTTCTCCTCCCTCACGGCTTGCTTTTGGCAATATAGACGACGACGACGTCGATGATTTTTCTTCGACAGCATCTCCACTTGAACAGGGTTCATTCTGTCCCCCACTTTTGTCCGATCCGATAATCCTAAATAAATTTTCATTTCTATTATTTTCTCCTTTTTTCACTCATTTTTTTCGTCAAATTTTATAACGTACTGAATATCATCCGGTATTTCTCCGCTTCTAATACATCTCTCGACTCGCTCCAATTCTTCTACCAATATCTCGTCCCAACCATCGCACTCTGTTTATCAATTATTAAATTTCAATATTTTTATGAATACAATATCTTTTTTTACTTTACTACCTATCTGAAATTTATTTTCCATGTTTCCTCTTCGATCTCTTCTCGTCTTTTGACATATCGCAAAACAAAATTGTCCGTTTCTTTTTTTTTTTTTTATACCTTGTGTCTCTTAATTCCTATTAAAAATCATATTTTTTACAACCCTACCGACAACGATAATGGCGAGCACGATTACGCCGACGATCTCGATGACGCACGTCGATAAACGTGATTACTATATTAACTACGATGCACACGACGACGACGACGACGACGATGCACACGACGACGACGACGACGACGATGCACACGACGACGACGACGACGACGATGCACACGACGACGACGACGACGACGACGACGATGCACACGACGACGACGACGACGACGACGACGATGCACACGACGACGACGACGACGACGATGCACACGACGACGACGACGACGACGACGACGATGCACACGACGACGACGACGACGACGATGCACACGACGACGACGACGACGACGACGATGCACACGACGACGACGACGACGACGATGCACACGACGACGACGACGACGACGACGACGATGCACACGACGACGACGACGACGACGATGCACACGACGACGACGACGACGACGATGCACACGACGACGACGACGACGATGCACACGACGACGACGACGACGACGATGCACACGACGACGACGACGACGACGACGACGACGACGACGACGACGATGCACACGACGACGACGACGACGACGACGACGATGCACACGACGACGACGACGACGACGACGATGCACACGACGACGACGACGACGACGATGCACACGACGACGACGACGACGACGATGCGCACGACGACGACGACGACGACGATGCACACGACGACGACGACGACGACGACGATGCACACGACGACGACGACGACGACGATGCACACGACGACGACGACGACGACGATGCACACGACGACGATGACGACGACGATGCACACGACGACGACGACGACGATGCACACGACGACGACGACGACGACGACGATGCACACGACGACGACGACTACGACGACGACGATGCACACAACGACGACGACGACGACGACGACGACGATGCACACAACGACGACGACGACGATGACGACGACGAGAACGACGATGACGACGACGACGATGACGACGATGATGACGACGACGATGAGGACGACGATGACGACGACGAGGACAATGACGAGGACGACGACGACGACGACGACGACGCGGACGACGCGGACGACGACGACGACGACGACGACGTGGACGATCACGAAAATGACAATAACTACAACACGAAGGACTAAAACCACGACAATTACGACGACGATAACAAGTACAATATTATTAATACACCAATTACATTACGGTTCCAAATTCCATCAACTCCGACGATTACAATACGTTTACAAATTCTTTTTTCAATTTCTATTTTAATTTTTTAATTTAATTATTTTTCATTTATTTATTTTTTTTTCTTACTAATATTTTATTATATTTTTTCTTACTCTTACAAATTCTTTTTTTATTTCTATTTTATTTTTTTGAATTTAATTATATTTCATTTATTACTGCATTTTTTTCTTACTAATATTTAGTAATAAAAATATCCCCCACTTCTATAATCTCCTTGACCGATATAGCCAGCTCTTCCACGGTATCCTCGTGAATACCCTCCTCTTCCACGGTATCCTCGACCATAATATCCTTGACCTCCTCTTCCGCGATACCCTCTTTTATATTTTTCTTCCAATATTCTGTCGACAATTCCATTTATTTCTTCCTCCCTCATTTGCCGATCGTATCTTGCTCTTTCTTCCTCTCGTTCTCTAACTTTTTCTTTTTCCTTCAAATATCTTTTTCCGTATCTACAATTTATTATTCTCTTATTATTCCCTTTTTAAAATAAAAAATAATATCTTTTTCTATATCACATTTACTAACATTTCATTCCTGTACTCCAGATCTCGTCCTCCTCGTGATTTGTAATCTCTCGCCATCTGAGTTTCTTCTTTCTTTTTCATTGCGCTTTGAGTTGCCTTCGATTCTTCTTCTTTCTCATTCAAATCGTTTTCTTTTTCTTTTTGCTTCTCGTTTCTGTTCCCATCTTCCGATTCCTGTTTTCCTTCATTTACTTCGCCTTTCTCTTCTTTCGCTTTTCCTAGCATCGCACCCATGATATTATCTGTCTGTCAATATTTTCTTTACATTTTTTTGTTTAATATCGTCGCTATATTCATGTGCACTCACCAACTATCGAGACAGCATTCATTTTTTTCCTCACGTTCACTAATACGACACTTACGACTACGACCACGACTACTACTACTAGAACGACGACGACGACGACGACGACGACGACTACGACGACGACGACGACGACGACGACGATGACGATGACGACGACTACGACGACGACGAGGACGATGACGACGAATAACACAACGAGTATAACGAGGACGACGATGACGACGACGACGAATAACACAACGATTACGACGAGGACGACGATTACGACGATGACGACGACAATGACGACGACGTCTTCTACCAACAATTCCACATTCACTAATACGAGTAGGATAACTACGACTAGAACAGCAACTATAATTCCCACGACGAGAACGGCGACGACAACCAAAATAATTACAATTACGGTTTACTATTGATATTCTGCGAACGACGACTCACGATGAACTGCACGATGATTACAATGATAACGACGACAATGACAAATACGACCATGATAACCACTATTACGATTGCAACGATTACAACTACGCCGATCATGACTAAAATAACCTCCATTATAACAACGATGATAACCACAACAAAAATACCACCACGATTGCCGAACAACTTTATATAACCTTTTCAGCAACAACCACTATGATAACGATCACGATTATTATAATCTCTATAATTACAATTTATACTTTTTTTCTACGATACGTATTTTTTAAATTTATTTTTCACAAAACCATTATTTTTTGTCAAAATTTCTCTACATTTCTCTACGATTAATTTTTTATTTTATAATTATTTTTCACTTCGTTCCCACTGATCCGCCTTTTCCCCTGTGTCTGTTTTTTTCTCCATTTCTCAAAAACGACTTTTTTACTTCTTGTTCTTCTTAGTTATTTTTCTCTTCTTTCCCTCTGATCCACTTTCTCCTCCCTCACTGCTTGCTTTTGGCAATATAGACGACGACGACGTCGATGATTTTTCTTCGACAGCATCTCCACTTGAACAGGGTTCATTCTGTCCCCCACTTTTGTCCGATCCGATAATCCTAAATAAATTTTCATTTCTATTATTTTCTCCTTTTTTCACTCATTTTTTTCGTCAAATTTTATAACGTACTGAATATCATCCGGTATTTCTCCGCTTCTAATACATCTCTCGACTCGCTCCAATTCTTCTACCAATATCTCGTCCCAACCATCGCACTCTGTTTATCAATTATTAAATTTCAATATTTTTATGAATACAATATCTTTTTTTACTTTACTACCTATCTGAAATTTATTTTCCATGTTTCCTCTTCGATCTCTTCTCGTCTTTTGACATATCGCAAAACAAAATTGTCCGTTTCTTTTTTTTTTTTTTATACCTTGTGTCTCTTAATTCCTATTAAAAATGATATTTTTTACAACCCTACCGACAACGATAATGGCGAGCACGATTACGCCGACGATCTCGATGACGCACGTCGATAAACGTGATTACTATATTAACTACGATGCACACGACGACGACGACGACGACGATGCACACGACGACGACGACGACGACGATGCACACGACGACGACGACGACGACGACGACGATGCACACGACGACGACGACGACGACGACGACGACGATGCACACGACGACGACGACGACGACGATGCACACGACGACGACGACGACGACGATGCACACGACGACGACGACGACGACGATGCACACGACGACGACGACGACGACGATGCACACGACGACGACGACGACGACGATGCACACGACGACGACGACGACGACGATGCACACGACGACGACGACGACGACGATGCACACGACGACGACGACGACGACGATGCACACGACGACGACGACGACGACGATGCACACGACGACGACGACGACGACGATGCACACGACGACGACGACGACGACGATGCACACGACGACGACGACGACGATGCACACGACGACGACGACGACGACGATGCACACGACGACGACGACGACGACGACGACGACGACGACGATGCACACGACGACGACGACGACGACGACGACGATGCACACGACGACGACGACGACGACGACGATGCACACGACGACGACGACGACGACGATGCACACGACGACGACGACGACGACGATGCACACGACGACGACGACGACGACGATGCACACAACGACGACGACGACGACGACGACGATGCACACAACGACGACGACGAGAACGACGATGACGACGACGACGACGATGACGACGATGATGACGACGACGATGAGGACGACGATGACGACGACGAGGACAATGACGAGGACGACGACGACGACGACGACAATGGCGAGGACGAAGACGACGACGACGACGTGCATAAATACGTTTCCGAGAATTACGACGAGCACGACGACGAGGACTACCATTTCTCTACGATTACTTTCTTATTTTCAACGTATTATTCTTAATTCTATTACTCTTCGTTCTCGCTGATCCGCCTTTTCCACAATCTATGCTTTTTTCCATTTCGCGACGATTATCTTTTTAATTCTTTTATTTTTTTTTTATTTTTTTTTTTTTATTTAATCATCCATGTGTATACAGCTATGAAACACCGTTAAAAACACCATCACATCGCATTTTGATTAACCACAATTTTTTTGTTTTACCCTCGTAACTTTTGCGGAAGTTATGATCGACGATTTATATTTTTTCAAAAATTCAAAATGGTGTAAAATCCGAACCACTTTACCGATCGTCACCAAATTTTATACGTGGCAGCGCTGTATGTTATTTTTTGACTGTTGAATATTTTGGTTCAGTTGATGAGATTCGACGTGATATAGAGCAAATTTTTTTTTTTTCGAAAAATTCAAAATTCTATAAAACCGGAACCGCTTTACCGATTTCGCTGAAATTCAATACCAAACAACATTGAACGTGTCTTTATTTATGATGGAGTATATAGCTGAGTCGTCGAACTTTTACGAAAGTTAGAGCGATCACGCCATTTTTCTGAAAAATTAAAAATTCGATAAAATTTGTATACATGGATATATTTAATTTTAAAAAGATGTGAATTACAGAGGATTTAATACTCTACTTGCGTGCCAATTTTTAGCTCGATCCATCATGCCGTTCACGTGTTATGAACAATTGAATGTTCGGTGCCTGGACCATACATACATACACACACACACACACACACACACACACACACACACACATACACACATACAGACATATTTTCTAGACCACTTTTCTCGACGTTTTAGGTGATTCTAAGTATGTTAACATGAAAAACTCGAAAAAAAAAATTTTCACGAAAACAAAGCTTCCTCTATGAGGAAGCAAAAAAAAAAATTATTTTTTGGAAAAAAGTCATTCCATGACTTAAAAAAAAAAAAAAAATTATTTTTTGGAAAAAAGTCATTCCATGAGCTAAAAAAAAAAAAAAAATTATTTTTTGGAAAAAAGTCATTCCATGAGCTAAAATTCCCCGCGGCCGGATTTTTAGCTCATGGAATGACTTTAAAAAAAAAAATTATTTTTTGGAAAAAAGTCATTCCATGAGCTAAAAATCCGGCCGCGGGGAATTTTAGCTCATGGAATGACTTTAAAAAATAATTTTTTTTTTTTTTTTAAAGTCATTCCATGAGCTAAAATTCCCCGGGGTCGGTTTTTTAGCTCATGGAATGCCTTTTATCAAAAAAATAATTTTTTTTTTTTTTAAAGTCATTCCATGAGCTAAAATTCCCCGGGGCCGGATTTTTAGCTCATGGAATGACTTTTTTCAAAAAAATAATTTTTTTTTATTTTAAAGTCATTCCATGAGCTAAAATTCCACGCGGCCGGATTTTTAGCTCATGGAATGACTTTTTTCAAAAAATAATTTTTTTTTTTTTTTAAAGTCATTCCATGAGCTAAAATTCCCCGGGGCCGGATTTTTAGCTCATGGAATGACTTTAAAAAAAAAAAATATTTTTTGGAAAAGTCATTCCATGAGCTAAAAATCCGGCCGCGGGGAATTTTAGCTCATGGAATGACTTTAAAAAAAAAAAAAAATTATTTTTTGGAAAAAAGTCATTCCATGAGCTAAAAATCCGGCCCGGGGAATTTTAGCTCATGGAATGGCTTTAAAAAAAAAAAAATTATTTTTTGAAAAAAGTCATTCCATGAGCTAAAAATCCGGCCGCGGGGAATTTTAGCTCATGGAATGACTTTAAAAAAAAGATATATATATTTTTTTGAAAAAAGTCATTCCATGAGCTAAAAATCCGGCCCCGGGGAATTTTAGCTCATGGAATGACTTTAAAAAAAAAAAAAATTATTTTTTTGAAAAAAGTCATTCCATGAGCTAAAATTCACCGCGGCCGGAATTTTAGCTCATGGAATGACTTTAAAAAAAAAAAAAAAATTATTTTTTGGAAAAAAGTCATTCCATGAGCTAAAAATCCGGCCGCGGGGAATTTTAGCTCATGGAATGACTTTTTTCCAAAAAATAATTTTTTTTTTTTTTTAAAGTCATTCCATGAGCTAAAATTCCCCGCGGCCGGATTTTTAGCTCATGGAATGACTTTTTTCAAAAAATAATTTTTTTTTTTTAAAGCCATTCCATGAGCTAAAATTCCCCGGGCCGGATTTTTAGCTCATGGAATGACTTTTTTCAAAAAAATAATTTTTTTTTTTTTAAAGTCATTCCATGAGCTAAAATTCCGGCCGCGGTGAATTTTAGCTCATGGAATGACTTTAAAAAAAAAAAAAAAATTATTTTTTTGAAAAAAGTCATTCCATGAGCTAAAAATCCGGCCCCGGGGAATTTTAGCTCATGGAATGACTTAAAAAAAAAAAAAAATTATTTTTTGGAAAAAAGTCATTCCATGAGCTAAAATTCCCCGGGGTCGGTTTTTTAGCTCATGGAATGACTTTTTTCAAAAAAAAAATTTTTTTTTTTTTTAAGTCATTCCATGAGCTAAAATTCCCCGGGGCCGGATTTTTAGCTCATGGAATGACTTTAAAAAAAAAAAATTATTTTTTTGAAAAAAGTCATTCCATGAGCTAAAAATCCGGCCGCGGGGAATTTTAGCTCATGGAATGACTTTAAAAAAAAAAAAAATTATTTTTTGGAAAAAAGTCATTCCATGAGCTAAAATTCCCCGCGGCCGGATTTTTAGCTCATGGAATGACTTTTTTCCAAAAAATAATTTTTTTTTTTTTTTTAAAGTCATTCCATGAGCTAAAATTCCCCGAGGTCGATTTTTTAGCTCATGGAATGACTTTTTTCAAAAAAATAATTTTTTTTTTTTTAAAGTCATTCCATGAGCTAAAATTCCCCGGGGCCGGATTTTTAGCTCATTGAATGACTTTTTTCAAAAAAATATATATATATTTTTTTTAAAGTCATTCCATGAGCTAAAATTCCCCGCGGCCGGATTTTTAGCTCATGGAATGACTTTTTTCAAAAAATAATTTTTTTTTTTTTAAAGCCATTCCATGAGCTAAAATTCCCCGGGGCCGGATTTTTAGCTCATGGAATGACTTTTTTCCAAAAAATAATTTTTTTTTTTTTTAAAGTCATTCCATGAGCTAAAATTCCCCGGGGTCGATTTTTTAGCTCATGGAATGACTTTTTTCAAAAAAATATATATATATTTTTTTTAAAGTCATTCCATGAGCTAAAATTCCCCGCGGCCGGATTTTTAGCTCATGGAATGACTTTTTTCAAAAAAATATTTTTTTTTTTTTAAAGTCATTCCATGAGCTAAAATTCCCCGGGGCCGGATTTTTAGCTCATGGAATGACTTTTTTCAAAAAAATAATTTTTTTTTTTTTTTAAGTCATTCCATGAGCTAAAAATCCGGCCGCGGGGAATTTTAGCTCATGGAATGACTTTTTTCAAAAAAATAATTTTTTTTTTTTTTAAAGTCATTCCATGAGCTAAAATTCCCCGGGGCCGGATTTTTAGCTCATGGAATGACTTTAAAAAAAAAAATTATTTTTTGGAAAAGTCATTCCATGAGCTAAAAATCCGGCCGCGGGGAATTTTAGCTCATGGAATGACTTTAAAAAAAAAAAAAATTATTTTTTGGAAAAAAGTCATTCCATGAGCTAAAATTCCCCGGGGCCGGATTTTTAGCTCATGGAATGACTTTTTTTCAAAAAATAATTTTTTTTTTTTAAAGCCATTCCATGAGCTAAAATTCCCCGGGGCCGGATTTTTAGCTCATGGAATGACTTTTTTTCAAAAAATAATTTTTTTTTTTTTAAAGCCATTCCATGAGCTAAAATTCCCCGGGGCCGGATTTTTAGCTCATGGAATGACTAAAAAAAAAAAATTATTTTTTTGAAAAAAGTCATTCCATGAGCTAAAAATCCGGCCCCGGGGAATTTTAGCTCATGGAATGACTTAAAAAAAAAAAAATTATTTTTTTGAAAAAAGTCATTCCATGAGCTAAAAATCCGGCCCCGGGGAATTTTAGCTCATGGAATGGCTTTAAAAAAAAAAAAATTATTTTTTGAAAAAAGTCATTCCATGAGCTAAAAATCCGGCCGCGGGGAATTTTAGCTCATGGAATGACTTTTTTCCAAAAAATATTTTTTTTTTTTTTTTTAAGTCATTCCATGAGCTAAAATTCCCCGGGGCCGGATTTTTAGCTCATGGAATGACTTTTTTCAAAAAAATAATTTTTTTTTTTTTTTAAGTCATTCCATGAGCTAAAATTCACCGCGGCCGGAATTTTAGCTCATGGAATGACTTTAAAAAAAAAAAAAAAATATTTTTTTGAAAAAAGTCATTCCATGAGCTAAAAATCCGGCCCCGGGGAATTTTAGATCATGGAATGACTTTAAAAAAAAAAAAATTTTTTTTTTGAAAAAAGTCTTTCCATGAGCTAAAAAACCGACCCCGGGGAATTTTAGCTCATGGAATGACTTTTTTCCAAAAAATAATTTTTTTTTTTTTTTAAGTCATTCCATGAGCTAAAATTCCCCGGGCCGGATTTTTAGCTCATGGAATGACTTTTTTCAAAAAAATAATTTTTTTTTTTTTTTAAAGTCATTCCATGAGCTAAAATTCACCGCGGCCGGAATTTTAGCTCATGGAATGACTTTAAAAAAAAAAAAATTATTTTTTTGAAAAAAGTCATTCCATGAGCTAAAAATCCGGCCCCGGGGAATTTTAGATCATGGAATGACTTTAAAAAAAAAAAATTATTTTTTTGAAAAAAGTCATTCCATGAGCTAAAAATCCGGCCCCGGGGAATTTTAGCTCATGGAATGACTTAAAAAAAAAAAAAAATTATTTTTTTGAAAAAAGTCATTCCATGAGCTAAAAATCCGGCCCCGGGGAATTTTAGCTCATGGAATGGCTTTAAAAAAAAAAAAATTATTTTTTGAAAAAAGTCATTCCATGAGCTAAAAATCCGGCCGCGGGGAATTTTAGCTCATGGAATGACTTTAAAAAAAAAAAAAATTATTTTTTTGAAAAAAGTCATTCCATGAGCTAAAAATCCGGCCCCGGGGAATTTTAGCTCATGGAATGACTTAAAAAAAAAAAAAATTATTTTTTTGAAAAAAGTCATTCCATGAGCTAAAAATCCGGCCCCGGGGAATTTTAGCTCATGGAATGACTTAAAAAAAAAAAAATATTATTTTTTTGAAAAAAGTCATTCCATGAGCTAAAAATCCGGCCCCGGGGAATTTTAGCTCATGGAATGACTTTAAAAAAAAAAAAAATTATTTTTTTGAAAAAAGTCATTCCATGAGCTAAAAATCCGGCCCCGGGGAATTTTAGCTCATGGAATGGCTTTAAAAAAAAAAAAATTATTTTTTGAAAAAAGTCATTCCATGAGCTAAAAATCCGGCCGCGGGGAATTTTAGCTCATGGAATGACTTTAAAAAAAATATATATATATTTTTTTGAAAAAAGTCATTCCATGAGCTAAAAATCCGGCCCCGGGGAATTTTAGCTCATGGAATGACTTTAAAAAAAAAAAAAAATTATTTTTTTGAAAAAAGTCATTCCATGAGCTAAAAATCCGGCCGCGGGGAATTTTAGCTCATGGAATGGCTTTAAAAAAAAAAAAAAAATTATTTTTTGGAAAAAAGTCATTCCATGAGCTAAAAATCCGGCCGCGGGGAATTTTAGCTCATGGAATGACTTTTTTCCAAAAAATAATTTTTTTTTTTTTTTTAAGTCATTCCATGAGCTAAAATTCCCCGCGGCCGGATTTTTAGCTCATGGAATGACTTTTTTCTAAAAAATAATTTTTTTTTTTTTTTAAAGTCATTCCATGAGCTAAAATTCCCCGGGGTCGGTTTTTTAGCTCATGGAATGACTTTTTTCAAAAAAATATATATATTTTTTTTTTAAAGTCATTCCATGAGCTAAAATTCCCCGGGGCCGGATTTTTAGCTCATGGAATGACTTTTTTCAAAAAAATAATTTTTTTTTTTTTTTAAGTCATTCCATGAGCTAAAATTCCCCGGGGTCGGTTTTTAGCTCATGGAATGACTTTTTTCCAAAAAATAATTTTTTTTTTTTTTTTAAAGTCATTCCATGAGCTAAAATTCCCCGGGGTCGGATTTTTAGCTCATGGAATGACTTTTTTCAAAAAAATAATTTTTTTTTTTTTTAAAGTCATTCCATGAGCTAAAATTCCCCGGGGCCGGATTTTTAGCTCATGGAATGACTTTTTTCAAAAAATATATATATTTTTTTTTAAAGCCATTCCATGAGCTAAAATTCCCCGGGGCCGGATTTTTAGCTCATGGAATGACTTTTTTCCAAAAAATATATATATATATTTTTTAAAGTCATTCCATGAGCTAAAATTCCCCGCGGCCGGATTTTTAGCTCATGGAATGACTTTTTTCCAAAAAATATATATATTTTTTTTAAAGTCATTCCATGAGCTAAAAATCCGGCCCCGGGGAATTTTAGCTCATGGAATGACTTTAAAAAAAAAAAAAATTATTTTTTGGAAAAAAGTCATTCCATGAGCTAAAAATCCGGCCGCAGGGAATTTTAGCTCATGGAATGACTTTAAAAAAAAAAAAATATTTTTTTGAAAAAAGTCATTCCATGAGCTAAAAATCCGGCCCCGGGGAATTTTAGCTCATGGTATGACTTTAAAAAAAAAAAAATTATTTTTTTGAAAAAAGTCATTCCATGAGCTAAAAAACCGACCCCGGGGAATTTTAGCTCATGGAATGACTTTAAAAAAAAAAAAAAAATTATTTTTTGGAAAAAAGTCATTCCATGAGCTAAAAATCCGGCCGCGGGGAATTTTAGCTCATGGAATGACTTTTTTCAAAAAAATAATTTTTTTTTTTTTTGAAGTCATTCCATGAGCTAAAATTCCCCGGGGCCGGATTTTTAGCTCATGGAATGACTTTAAAAAAAAAAATTATTTTTTGGAAAAAAGTCATTCCATGAGCTAAAAATCCGGCCGCGGGGAATTTTAGCTCATGGAATGACTTTAAAAAAAAAAAAAAATTATTTTTTGGAAAAAAGTCATTCCATGAGCTAAAATTCCCCGCGGCCGGATTTTTAGCTCATGGAATGACTTTTTTCCAAAAAATAATTTTTTTTTTTTTTTTTAAGTCATTCCATGAGCTAAAATTCCCCGGGGTCGGTTTTTTAGCTCATGGAATGACTTTTTTCAAAAAAATAATTTTTTTTTTTTTTTAAAGTCATTCCATGAGCTAAAATTCCCCGGCCCCGGGGATTTTTAGCTCATGGAATGACTTTAAAAAAAAATAATTTTTTTTTTTTTTAAAGTCATTCCATGAGCTAAAATTCCCCGGGGCCGGATTTTTAGCTCATGGAATGACTTTTTTCCAAAAAATAATTTTTTTTTTTTTTTTTAAGTCATTCCATGAGCTAAAATTCCCCGGGGCCGGATTTTTAGCTCATGGAATGACTTTTTTCAAAAAAATAATTTTTTTTTTTTTTTAAAGTCATTCCATGAGCTAAAATTCCCCGGGCCGGATTTTTAGCTCATGGAATGACTTTTTTCAAAAAAATAATTTTTTTTTTTTTTAAAGTCATTCCATGAGCTAAAATACCCCGGGGCCGGATTTTTAGCTCATGGAATGACTTTTTTCAAAAAATATATATATATTTTTTTAAAGCCATTCCATGAGCTAAAATTCCCCGGGGCCGGATTTTTAGCTCATGGAATGACTTTTTTCAAAAAATAATTTTTTTTTTTTTTAAGCCATTCCATGAGCTAAAATTCCCCGGGGCCGGATTTTTTAGCTCATGGAATGACTTTTTTTCGGAAAAATAATTTTTTTTTTGTTTAAATAGTAATTCCATGAGCTAAAAATTTAGCACCTGGGAATTTTATCTCATTGAATGACTGTTTTCGCAAAAATAATTTTTCGTAAAATGAAAAAGTTTTGGCCTGTATATGTAATTATATATAACTTATACATATAACTTTTAAATATACTTTAGGGGAATTGGGGAATTTCCATAGGGGAATGGTTTAGTGGCGTCGAGTCGTAGCCTCGGAGGCAGGGATGGCTGACTACGTTTTAATGTAGTCATTTCTCGTACGTTCGGCCGGTTACGCATTCGACGGACGATAATCTGCAATAACTATCATTCATTTATTGCGCCCGTTTATGTCACACAACCGGTCGCGGCGCCATGCGAGCCATGTGGACCGGCGATATACGTTTCATTGCCAATACCGCTTCGCGGAATGTACTTGAGTGCAAATTGACGGGGAGCCATTGATTATCATTTGATTAGTGACGCGGCGCAACGTTGACAATGACACAGGCGTGTGCGCCGGTATCCGAGCAGCGTGTGACGTTTTACTTCTCAATTTCTCTCCTTCGTCTCTCTTCGGTTCTGAGAAGTCTATTAAATATTTGGGGAATTATAGTGTGACGGGAATAAGAGTGGTGGGCGGCGAGGTGGGGGGTGGGAGGGTCGATAATTTCAGGGGGCTGTCATGCTGTGTGCTCACTTGATTTTCCAGTTAAGTCTGGACATTACCATCTGTATATGGACATACAAGAAAAGCATGACTTGTAAAAAGAACCGCTTGAATGCGCGTTTTTCAGTAAATCAGTTTCGCAGCCGCGACTAATCTGCTCGTTAAGCTGTAATTCCCGGAGCCTAGTACGTATTTTTACATTTTAATTGAACATTTGTACGCGGTACGTGTTTAACTTTTTGCCGAATTTGTTGCAAGTTATAAAACGTAGGATTTTCAACAGTATGTTTCAATAACGTGAAATCTCTCTGCAATTATTATTCGAACTAACGTAGCGTACATTTTCGTTTATCTGATCTTCTTAAGAGGCATCACGTAGCAGTGGGAAAAAGAAGAAGAGGGCCGAGAAGAAAAGCGTACTTGATTGGTACGTACGTCCATCCTAGCATTTTTACAATAATAAAGTATCTCGTGTGCGACACCTGCTCCTCGCGCAAAATAAATGACAAATACGTTGGTACTCGTGTCCTTGACAAAAAGTGGATGGACGAAAGTGCGGCAAGCCGCGGGAAGAGCGAGAAAGCTGTTAACCAGTTATAAACGATTATGTTGCGGAATGTAATTATAGTAATCCGATCTTGGCGGCACTGCGCGGCTGATTTTATCATTTCTTCGGTCGATAATAAAACATATAATCTGTATTCATGCATTGACATGTAACTTATAATTGATAGAGATGTAGACGTCCTTATAAAATCGCAGATGGTCCCGTGGATGATATATATCTGTGTACATATATATATATATATATAATATACAAATTGGATGTTGAGTCTAAATATGTATATTGTGCGTATACCGGTTAGTCGCTCGACGGTAATTGTCGACACCCATGGAGTATGCACACGATGGACTGTATAGAGTGCGTATCCATTTTTTCATTAGACAGGTACATAACCGTTGATGCTGTATATTTCGCCCCGCATGAGCGACCTACTCACCTACCAACCGGACTAGTCTACGGGAGCCGGTTGTCGTCTACGTTAACTTGCAGGAACGAGGACAGTCATTCTCCTCATCAGTGCGGTGCATCTGCACCGCAGGCAACCGGGATCTCTGGGCGTTGGGCCGGTTGCATACTCCAAGGGGCTGGAGATTCAATTTTCTTGATCTGCAATGACATAAGAGACTGCAAGCAACTATTTTTCGTCTTTTTCTGTAGAATAACAAACTTTGAACCCATACTATTGTTCTCAAGTCGCATATTCTACCCCCGAAAACACTACTTGTAACTCTTTTCAAACCGAGTTTCAAAACAATATTTTATTTTTCGATACTATCACTCGAAAAAATGACGAGTCTTCTCAACCTTCGTATAATGGTTGCTTTTCCGCACTAATATCACAAAGACCTATTTTAAGGTTTCCTATTTCAGAACTAATTCCCGATCTCGGGTCTCTCGGCCAATCACAGCACGAATGAAACGACGACGATGCAAACATCGTATTTCGTAACGTTCGATAAAACTATTATGACACACGAAATTTGTAAACGTGGTTTATTCGCATCGAAAGTTGCCTGGAATGGATTTGACGTTGATGTTTCAGACACCTATGCAATTACCGCCTTCATCGCTTGCACATGTAATTTAATAAAAATACATCGTGTTTGAAATCACCTAATCCAGGAGTGGCCTAGGAAATCACTCACTATCACTTCCGAGAGCTTTGATACGAAAAGTACTGAGAAGTAAATCCGACCTATCCGACTATCAGGGTATAGCTGTTTATCATGACGCTTCCAGCGAAGATAATAATAATACGTTTAATAAGAAAGATTGATGAGAACCACCGAAGCCTATTTCGTACGACGTTACTTCGTGAAAACATTTCACAATATTACCCTGTCACGTATTTTGTGACATGACGATCAAGAATTTTACCGGGTAACGTGTACTACAGTTATCTTACTAAATTTAGGAATTCCTGTCTGTATTCTATTTGCAACTTTACACCAATAATTTCGCAGCAGCAACTTCACGCTAAAAATACAAAATGTAATCAGAAAGTCGCGAGTTGTAAATACGCTATAAGGAGCTTTTCGTAATGGTAAATCATTCCAGTTGAGATATTGCTTTCCAATCAGATAGCGGTAATATTAATGTATGAATAATGTAAGAATCAGAAACTGGTGGAATAAGTAATAAACTCGCTAACAGAGATATCTTATACGTGAGTTGACAGATAACTGATGCTGATAAAAATAGATTTATTAATCCTAAGCTTTGAAATACATGTAGGTATAAAGCAATATATACGTGATATACATAAACACCACTGCATCGCGTGCATGCGGCAGCGGTGTCACCGTAATGATACGTCTCCTCTGTATTGAAGTCGTGGAATTTCGCTCCTATCCGGGTGAATGACTTAAATACTTACTCTACAGAAGCCACACGCGAATAAGACTCGAATGCTGTTGAGAATTATAGATTTAAAGTTTTCACTATGAGCGAACGTGTCTCGACCAATTCACACACTTCATACAGCATAATTTAACTGATCTCTTCATTTATTAATTGACATTTATACGTTTAATCGGTAAACATATAATTAATTCTCATTCACGATTCAACTTCCTGTAGAAAAATTTCAAAGTCCCTTCCAACTTTCTCTTCCAATTTTTGTTTCTAGAAGACAAATCAAAATGTAGTCTAATCTAAAATGAAGTGCTCCTTGCAGCTTAGGTGAGCGTCACACATTTCAAACAGCAAATAGTTGAACTGATGTCTTCATTTATTAATACATATTTATACATTTAATTGGTAAATAGATAGATCGTAAACTCTAGAACTTATGACTTATTTTTACAATGTATGTGAGTTACAGGTCTCGTCGCGCTGGTGCTGACCCCAACCATCTGTTCCAGAGTTAATTCTCATTCATGATTTCACTTCCGGTCGAAAAATTGCATAATCGGTCCCTCCAAATTTTTTCTTAGAAGGTATCAATCAAGAAGTAGATCAATCAAAAAGTTGTTTACTCCTTCAAGCTGATATGTTATGAATACCTGAAGCAAATACTTCGCGAAGTCTACGTCTTGTCTCAAGACGCGTTAGTATAAATTATTTCTCCAATACGTCAAGAGTGGGGACCTAACTAGCCGCCTCGTGTGCGCGCCACGCGATCGACATTCCGGGTCGTTGATCGAGAGCTCCAGAGTGACTAGACACTTCGTCGTGCATAAATACACCCAAGTATACCGGGCGATTGTCTGGCCTTATCACTGAGCGCAGATCTACTACGAAGTGTCGTACGTATTATACGAGGCTGAGACATGCGTCGGTGGTCAAGCGAGCGTGTCCCCCTGCTGAACTTGCTATGCATATAGTTAGAAGGATGTGGGCAGCGAACAATATCCCTTGGAATTAAGATCCTATTATCGTAACGCCGACGATGTTGCGTGCAATATTCGATGGCTTTCATATTTCACTCGCACGATCGAATGCCAATCAATTGTGTAATTTCGCGTTGCGAGACGACGAGCGTGCGAATAAAAAATAAAAACCCTAATTTTTTTCGTAAATCAAAGATAAAATTTCACGCGATTATTCCAGATTCGCAACAACAAGGAGATGCAAACGTATAGCATAAACATGAGTCGCGCACGCACGATTTTCCTCGCGGGGCCGGCGTAACGTTTACGAGTTAATTAGCGCTCTCTTTGAGCTTGCGATCTACGAAGTTACCTTTGATTTAAATTTCACGGTCGGCCAAGCGAGTTGTACGGCACGAAACTCTGTAACACACACTCGCTTCTCAAGCGGAGTCGGTGAGTTCACGGATGACCAAAACTGCAAATCACAAGAAAATATGTGTAGTGTTGAGCATGCGTGCGATTTTGCAAAACGCAACGTCCCATTAAAAATGGTAATTTATCAAGGTAATTCATGTAGTAACTATCAGCACGAAATCAGCTTTCATATCAACAGCACGCAGGGAGCAACGTCTTATCTGCCAAATTTGGAATCGTTTGCACAATCGGTGTTTTTTTATCACCGAGTAAGAAAAAACAACATTGAACGTTTTGATAATAAAACAATAACGCGCGCTTATGCGCGCGGACAGAGTTTACTGCAGCGCTAATATCAAAATTGCGACATACTGTCAAATCTCGCGCTATTAAAAACATCGACTGCCGGCCGTTACGGTCCACGACCGATCAGAGCCCGAATAGATCGACAACAATGGTCACGTTGGTGCGAATTACGGACTTTTTAATATAAGACTGGAAATATCACAATGAGTGATTATCAAAAGCGACATTTTTCGATCGCCCAATAAACACAGACATTTCGCATGGTATGAATAAGAAAATTAGACTTTCCCCAGTCGCGACGTGAGTCTCCGACGTTTCGCGTACCAGTCGTCACGCTCAAAATTATACGCGGTACGTAAGTACAGCCAACGACGAGAGCAACAAATACACATAAACTAGAGCGCGGCGAAATGTTCCTCTGGCGATAATTATCGCCTCTAACGTGACTTGACGTTAACATCTATCATCATGCAACATAACATCCGCGCAACACAAAGTTACGCTGCTGCAGGAAGAGCTGGTGAGACCAGATGATTCGGTACGTAATGTAGAAAAACAGGAGGATCCAAGCGGCATGCCAAAGGTTCGTGTTTGATGCGTCGTTGCGTCCTGTTTACATTACCATGGTACAAGGTATGTGGAGGCCTCGAAGAATCGTTACGTTCCTTATTTTTCCACACCGGGATTTCGACGCTGTGGCACGCGATGAAAACTCCATTTTACTAAAACTCGTTCTTCCTACGCTATATTTAGGAAAAAAAGAAGAAAAAAAAACCACTGTAAACACAGAAGAAACCTCGGTTTTATTCGGTTTCGGTCACGCACATTACTATTCCGCCGTTCGACTTACGTGAGTCTCGCAGGTATTCGACGAACCGAAGTTACTATTGCACCGGGATCGCGGGGGAAACCGATTGGGGCAATTTCGACGTTGAAAGGAAAATTTATTAATTTATACGACCTTTTAGGGTCAGCAGTTTAGAACCCCGGTGATTAAGTGGGTGTTGCTGCCGAAAGATCAACGCATCTTTAGGCGAGAAAACGGCTTGAATGAAATCCACCTCGTGTAATGTCAGTTTTAGGGGAGACTAACGATGAAAGCTTCGCGTTTTAGTGCCCACTCGTCACTTGTACAACATATTGTACAACATGTGATGTATAAAACGACACGAACTTTTGTAGTCTTTTTTCGTCGTTTTACCGCTCAATTGTTACCGCCTTTTGTTCGCTATAGGTCGATTTTCTTCGAAATCACATACACGGGATGGCGGAAGGCGATAAAAACAGGTGCAAATAGAGCGATAAAATGTGCGCGAGACAAGAACCCGTTTGCTTCGCTTCCCGCTCGCCCTCGCGCACTTCGAGACCCTCGCGCGTAAATACGCATACGACGACTGCGAGATCGTGACGAGTATTGGGTATTCCGCCAATGCGAGGCAGGTATGTATACTGTGTACGTTAAGTGATTGCTAATTTACAACCACCTAGGCATCCAATGTTGCCGTTCCGTCCGAACCCGAGAGACAACTCGATTATCAATCCCCGACGATCAGACACATATTTCACGTATTTTTATATGCCTGGTACATCGTCCGTGACTCAGCTTCCGGACGAGTTTTTGTTCCACAATCGTCGATGTCTCGATAAATGATGATTTTCTTATTCCTTAATACAATTTTCGTAAAAATTGCCGAAGAACATCTCACATCCGCTGGACGACGCTGTGTCCTCGAGCCCGCACGCTCGGAGATTGTTTCCTTGGAAAAATAGTAGCCGAGGGCAGTTCAGACCTGCGGGCTTGATTTACGGGTTTCGCCGGAGGCTCTGCAGAGTTCTCTCCTTTGCCCAGGAACGACCGATCCACGAACCTCACATTTTATCTTCGCTTTTTCCTCATCGTAAAATGTTGTAATGAACGAATTGGGCATCCTTTATTGGCACTCGATTTGCTGGTGGAGAGACTTAGTACGATACCTCGGATGAAGGCAATAGGAGCAACAAGTGTTGTAGAGTAACCTCAATGGAGATTTATCTCTCGTCGGGAGTCTGTTTATGAGCGCTGACCAACTTCATTAGTTTTCCTGAAATACTACTATACGATACCGTCGTGAGTGGTGCTGTCATTGTCGTATAGATATTTAAAAATATGTTTCCACGTTGCCTACATGACATACACTTTTACAACCTAATTGTTGACAACGTTACCAGTAATCCGGGTTTGACTTTCTAATTTCCGTCTTAATCATAGCGAACACTCTTTAATACAAACGTAATTGTGTTTAAGTCACGATTCAATTAATCCTTGATTCATCTATTTTTTATCTGACTAGGATCATGCACACGCGCGCACATAATAGGACTTTTTTTGCTGCTGCGCACTTGTTTTATTTTGAAGAGTCAAATCACGTTTCACACAATTTGACACAAGAGGTAGATTTGATATAGCACTTCGGCTTGTAAAAACAATCTGCGAAATCAAGAAGTGGCGTTTGACTTATTTAATTAAAATCACAACGCCAGTTTATTTACGCTCCTCCAATGTGTATTTTTGTATCCTACACCTGCCGTAATTAAATATAAATTAAATTGTAAGCTTCACGACTCCGTCAGAAAAGGTGGGCACAAGGCCTCACCTTTGAAGTTCACCGAGGATAACAAAAAGAGCAATATCCATTTAATCGAGGCGCGTGATAATAACTGAGACGACCTTGGAAATGAAATCGCTGTGTTACAATTACCAGCCAACGCTCGTCTAAAATAAGACCCAAACAATTAAGCGATGCGAACGATTCCTCACTAGTTTGGGTGCCGACGAGACAGCAATAAGGATGCTATTTATTCGAAACAACACTCAAGCGCGTGGCAACAACGCCCATGGTGTTGTTTTTTTTTTTTTTTTTTTTTTTTTTTTTCAAACCAGTTCAAGACCTTGAAACGCCTTGCAGCAACTCACGTTCCGACGCTTCCCGTGCCAGGAAGTATCGATAAAATAGTGTCAAATGCATTTTCACGTGTCTTAAACGTGATTACTGGTTAGCGTCTTATTAACGCTGTTGCTTTTGGAGTACAGTTCGAGGCAAGGACCGAATAATGAAGCAATTCCAGGATGTTTAAGTCTAGAACGGTATTTTTATTTCATTGGAACGGTACATATTTTCTTGGAAGCCGTAGAATTTGTGTATCTTCGATTTCGCGTGACCCATGTATAGTGTTCTCGGGAAACAACTCAGAAGTGTATTGCAACAACGCCCATGGTGTTGTTTTCGAACGTCGCAAGATCTTCAAAGGCCTTGAAAACAAACAAACGCGACGTTACCGACACTTCCCGTGTCGCGGAATGTGACGGTAAAACAGTGACATATAAAAAGCATTTTCACGCCTTTTGAACGTGATTACGGGCAAGCGCGTTGAAGCAACACTGTTGTTCTAGCCTAGATGCAGGGCAAGGTGGTATTCAGCGTTCCACTTTCCACGCTATACCTCGACGACTCCCTCGACCAACGATCGCACCTTGGAGCCTGTGCGGGTTCCGCGAGCCATTTACGGACCTCCTGCCTCCCAGAACTCCAGCGAGAGTATAATACGCGTCTGATTGTTCCGCGTTTATTAGCGACTCTGCCCGCAACGTGGCGAAGTCTCGAGACTCGCTGGACCAATTTAGCGCGACGTGGGCCAAGGTTCCCGCGCGCATTCGGTGCCTTAATGGGAGTGCGAGAATCAACGCCTACATACAACGAAACCCCACTAATCTTGTTTGCTACCGACTCGTGAGACTTTTACTCGACCGCCGCGAGGTCTCGCGAGCTAATTCTGCGCTAATGCGCTTGGATCGCACTTTGTACTTCTCTTCGGGATTTATTTCAGCGTCGGCGTGTAACGGCAGTGTTGATTATAAAATTGGTTGCGCCAGGTACGATGCAGTAACGCAACGTCCGAGCGTGAAATCGTTCTGGTATCTTGATGTTTCCGAGTATAGACGCTGCGAGCACCATCAAGATGGATGCAACGCACACGCCTCCCGTGCGTGTAAAAGCGCAAACGGCCGGCCGTGTAAGTCATTAACAAGATAGTACATAGAACTGCGGTGCGGTCAATAGATCCAACGGAAATTCCTAGTAGCTATTCCCAAGAATGTTGCTTCAATTTTACCCGCTTAAGGCCTCCTTAACGGCGAGTGTTGAACGCGCAGCTAGCAATGAGACACAATTAAGGTGGCCGTGTAGGATCAATTAAAGCCGCTTCAGGTCGTTTGGCTACATCGCGAAGTTACGGTTGTTCCTGGAGGAGAAGAAAGTTAAGGACGAAAATAGTATGGCAGGATGTTTCTGTTTGCCCGTTCGAAAATAATTTAATCAGTTGTGGGTTATTCGACGAAGCGAATCGCAGGGTGGGGAGAGAATTACGTGAGAATTGGATGCATTTATTTGTGTGCTCGGTGAGATTGCCTTATTAGATTTCAGGATTGTTGAACGTCTAGCGTGTCCCTTGAGCGTTGCAGCTGAGGCATATACTTACTCATAATAAATCCCCTCCACGCGCGGCGGTAGCGCGCATGAATTTAGAGTGATTGCAATTCTGCATCTTGGAAGTTGCAATTACGAGCGGTCGAGCGAGGCAATTCTTGAAGCAGGTCTGATTCGCTTATGGTGGTCATAAAGCGGGGCAGATCCCCGGGTGGGTTGTGCACGATGAAAGTAGGAAACAGCGATGTTGACTCGCGCGGCCCGAGTGTCCACGGGGTAATGAGTTATGCGGCAGTGGATATGCATTTCGTCAACTATAGTCGCACCACAGTTAGTGGAAGTAAGTAGCAATTGCGAGCTGTGAAAAAAACGTCAACCAATGCGTCGCGATACACGAGCCGGGGAACAGGGGAATACGTATTTTTCTCTCGATCCGCGTTCTCCGACTTTCGCATTTCTCGAGTCCGAGATTCCGAGATTAATATTTGATACTTACGCTCTTTATTCGCTTACGTTGCACAGTTGCAGCATATATGAATAAAGATATTTTTCTTTCTGACGTTTTGCCGGCGGAGACCAATGTAAAAACTTTCCACGAAATACGTTGAATTGTTTAGATCCATCTCTCGTATTTAATTAATTACAGTTATAGAAACCGTCTGTATAAATAATGAACACCGCGGATTCACCTGCGTTATAATTTGCTTACACCGCGAAACATGCGGTTTTACCGCATTTTTCTTCGAGGAAGCGTCGCCCGGAGATAACCTATCTTGGAGCACCGGTTGCAGCTGATTCCACCATTTCCGTGTAACTCTCACATGGTATAACGTCGGACTGTCGTAAATATTCATGAAAAGCAACTAGTTGACGCTGCTCCCGCACTGTCGCGTAATACAAGAGGTGGAGATTGTTCGCCCGATCTAATTGCTGGTTTTATAGAATTGGGACGAGCGATCCTCTGGCACATTTACCGCCTGTACTACGTAACGTGTGCGCAGGCGAAATAAAATAAATATAAATACACGCGAGGCGACATAATATGTCACATAATGTTGTGTGTTATGATACATTGGAATGTCGACGCAACTGTGGCGACCTCTTGTTACGTCTGACTGACGCGATGTAAGAAAAATAATAATCCACCGTGGCGACGTCGATTAATTGATCCTGGAAATGGGACGTAGCGCAACAATACGGGACACTGCTTTCACTGCACCGGACTGTGCGGTTCGGTGTCTTGCCAATGTTAGTACATTAAGTTTAATTAATTGTCTACTACTATGCGGATAAGCGATCATTTATAGTTTCAGATTTTCGATCTGTTACGCAAAACCCGCTCGCACTGCTTTGCCGATTCGTCGAATATCAACTGTGTTGACTGTGCGTTAGAAAAGAAAATGTTTCAGTTCACCATGTAACAGGTCCGTAAATTCCAGCATTAATGGACGCGGTGAACTTTAATTAAGTTAAGAACTCTCATTTTCCTGACACCTCAGCTTTTATCTACTTTTTACTTGTGATCACATAACATATTTATTAGGGTGTAAAAAAGAAAATGATTTAATTTTTTTTTTTACTGCAAAAGTATGTGTTCTGACATCAATATACACGTCCTGTACCGACAACACGCCTAACATAAAAAAAATGTATGCGCGTTTTCGGTATAGGTGGTGTATATTGAGGTCAGAACACATACTTTTGCAGTAAAAGAATAATAAAAATTAAATAATTTTTTTTTACACACCCTAATATTTATGTACTAAATACGTCCATTTCAATCCAAATAAAGTTTGACTGCCACGTTACGATGTATACGCATGTTTTAAGTGCCTTGAATTATACCAACAAAGTATATTCAATTTCTCGCAGAATTATTTTCGTATTCTCGTCATACGCGTCAACTTTTTTATCTTTCGACGATTGAGTATCATCAAATTTTCATCCACTACAAAAACTAGACATGCAAAAAAATCAACTTTTAGAGATCGGACGATTGGCCATATCAGCCTAATACAAAGAGGACCTAACTGCATCAACAATCAATGTCGACGTATGTAGGTCGGTCATAACAAACAAAGATCTCTCCCACTCGTGGGTGGACGTTATCTGAGCACGTCGATCGACTTTCTGACCGATGGTACATGCGAAACTGCGACCATAAGACTCCGCTCACGATCGAGCGTTTAAGCTAAATATGTCCGTGCTGATTACCATGCTTGATTTGGCACACTCCAAAACAGCCTTGACGATTTGGCCGGACACTCCCCCTGACTGATAGCAGCGAGGGACGTGTCTCACAGCGTAGGCAGCCAACTCGATGTGTTGGTAGCAAACATACGCACTGCATCGCGGCGAACGAGCGACTGTATCGTTCCGGTGAAAGGTTGCGATTTGGCCCCCCTCGCTGTGTGATGTGCCGCGCTGAAGAGTCAGGGCGGGGGGAAGTTCGCGTGTGCAACGCACTGCACACTGACATGCATTTCTTTCCCGGGAGTAGACCGTCATATGGGTCGAAACGGGAACCGACAGAAGGAGCTGGAGGCTACATATATACCACCTCTATTTTACGAAACGCTCAGTTTCCGTTTCGACTCGACCCGAAGGGTTCTCCGATTTTCCTCGTTACAGTTGGCCCAATTCACGTCGCACACGTCATAATAAACTGCCCCACGAAACGCGCAGTTAAATTTAATGTAAATGCACACACGTTGAGAGTAAATGATCGACAATTCTGCCATTGATCATTTGGAGCATTAAATTGAAACAATGGGATTAATCGTCGCACCGCGTCCGACCTGGTTCGTGGTCCTCTTCGCCGCATGTCTCGGTGCGTCCTCGGTCGGCGGAAGTTACCGTTCGCAAGGATGGGGCTCGCAATTCGGACGGGCGCCGATTTTGGAGCGATTCTCCTGGAAGATCCTGGACTGGGCCTATCCGGACGAGGCAAGCAGGCAGGCTGCCATCGCGAGTGGAGACTACATGCCCGAGAATGGTCTGCCCGTAGGCATTGAAGTTTGGCGCAACAAGCTATTCGTTACCGTGCCCAGATGGAAGGATGGTGAGCGTCCATTTAGAATTAAAATAATAATAATAATGAGCGCGATGCAAGAAAAAAATTATTACGATTGAGGAAGAAACGCCTTTGCGGAGGCCGCGAGACCCGGAAACTTGACGCGGTCCCGGAAGCCGCTCTCTTCGCTCACTGAAAACCTCGTCTGGGCGACATCCGACGTAGGTGTAGAAAAAGAAAAAAAAATTGCTAAAAAATTTGTACGCAGGTATAGTCCCTGAATGGATCTCACTTTGCAAATCCGCGCCCCGTCTCGTGCTCAATGGGGAGTTCGTTCACTCCTGGTTATTTCCTTTCTTCCCCTTTTTCGCTCTTGCATGTGTATTTTTTATTAGTACTTGCTATTATTGTAGTCTCGCGGTGATCAGGCGTACTACTTGCGATTCGGCACACGCGGCGACTTTAAAAAATGTTAGTTGCATTTTTCAAAAGAGACTTTTTTAGTCTCGCGTAATGTATATTCTACTCTAAGTGTAGTATTAGGAGTGTCACAGCGAATCGTATTTTCGAATGGGTGGACTTGCAACTCGCCTCGACCTGGTTCGCACTTAATTCACCCACCCTTCCATTGTTTTAGTTCGCCGGGATCAAGTTTTTTATCTCTTTCTTAAGGCCCGTTTATTCTCGCCCAACGTTCCCTCACATATCACCGCTGGTACCTGCTCCACAAACGTTCGACTTTTACTCCTGAGCGATTACTCTCTTCGACTACGTTCACGATTACTTTCACATTTCTCGGAATTCGAAAAAGGAACATTCACATGGTCATACAAATTCGAGGAAAGTCGAACCGGTGTCGTAAATTGAAAAAATGCATGTCTTCATTACCAACAAAAAAACATATCTACCTATTTTTAATCGATCCTTTTTACGTCTTCAATTTTACAGAATTTCGAGGCTATGTATTTTCATCCCTGATTAAATCCTGCTTCTTTATTGCTGTTTATATCATATAGCTAATTTCATTCACCCGATCGTATTCTCCACTGGTCCATTCGCTGAACGAAGCGGCTTCAGGGCCAAGAAAAAGGGAGCCACGAAGCAGCGGTTAAACGTAAAGATTTTACACCTGGCCCTCACCCTATCGCCAAAATAAGTCAGCCCTTCGCGGGATTGTCCCGCGTTGTGATGCAAATACGGTCGCGCGAAGAAAACCTCCGAATTTTCGGTGAAGATTGTGGTGGACGTCACAAACACGAGAGATCGGTTCTTCGTAGGCGATAAGGGCGAGGGACCGCAACAGCGTTTCCTGCAGAGAGATTTTGGCCTCCACGTAAACGCGTAAACGAAGCGCAACACACGGGAGCGCGAGAGAGGCCACCGAGGCTCTCGTTGCACTTTTATATGCCCCTCGTTTCAAGTAGTTTTTACACCTGTACCGGCCAACCGCTCGGTGATCTCCTTTACGACTTACCGAAATTACCAGGACGCGCGAGGGAAGAGAACCGAAAAGAAAGAAGAAAAATAAAAACCCTCGAGATTCTTCCTGCCGTCGCGGAAGGGGCAGGACTCGCTCTCGTGTGGACCGTGGGTTACGGGATAATACGGAGCGAGCGCGCGTGGGCGCGCGAAAAAACGCAGTCCTCACCCGAGGCAACGTAATAATACACACACGTGACTGTAAATAAAATGTAATCACCGAAATGTACTTCCATCGCGTGCACGAAACTCGCAATAACGGTTTTCTCATTCCACCCTCGGTATATCAATTGTTGTGGTATTTTTTGCATCTTCAAAACATTCAGCGGAATTTTCATCTGATTTCTACTTTAATAACTGCGAGAAACGAGTGCGAATCACGGTTGCAATTATTTTTAATTAGCAATCGCGCGGCAACGAGTCAGATTCGGTCGTAAACATGCAACAAAAATGGCTCGGAAGCGGTTTCATGTCGAATGTTAAAAGTTAAGCACGCGTACAGGAAACGCATGAGGTGTAACGCTTTCGATGCTGAATAGAAATAATAAATCACGTTGGAAAAGTGTTATTAGCGAATTTCGATGATAGTAAAAATAACGAGAGGTAGGAAGGAAAACGGGTTTTAATTCTGCGCGCTTGGTTGTCGGCGGTCGTAAAATCGAACGAGAGCGTTTTTAATACGACAAACACGTTAGCCCGGTCGCTAAATCCGCGGGGACCAAAATCACGCCCCGCCTACAACCGCGGTGGGCGACAACCACACACAGAAATCGCGCTTAAGCGCGCGAAACACACGAGATTGCTCCGCGCCAAGTCACGTCATGTTAGCGTAATTAGGACGAGCGGCGTTGGCTGCG
This sequence comes from Pimpla rufipes, assembly GCA_963932165.1. Classification (NCBI taxonomy): domain Eukaryota; kingdom Metazoa; phylum Arthropoda; class Insecta; order Hymenoptera; family Ichneumonidae; genus Pimpla; species Pimpla rufipes. The sequence continues at coordinate 16,437,348 of OZ010635.1, forward strand.
GCCTCGACGAAATTATAGTACGGATAGTTGCGCGTCGCGAACGAGAGCGAAAGTCCGGAATCCGGAAGATCAAGAGAGAAAAAGAGATATGAAGAGAGACGACGATGTTCCTCTCATTAGGAGCGACGAGTACTTTACGACTTGGGACCCATCGCACTCGACTGTTAATTCAGTTTATCTTTCGCCAAGTTCGCACAGATAGTTCCGTCCGTACACTAGTTTTCCAACGGCATCGGGCACACATGATCCCCCCCCCCCCCCCCCCCCGTCACTCGGACTCAGACGGTTCGATACACCTACTTTCACTAAGTGTTCAAATCACTGAACCAAATAATATACGATGAATAACTAGAATTCGCACTCACGTCGACAACACGCAGTCGTTTACATTTTGTCGCACGTATGATAGACATTTACGACCTAAAAAGTATCATTCTACCCGGAACAAAGATATTCAGAAGGATGCAATTTTCCGCGTGACTGATTTGCCGCCGGAACGCAGCAAAGTGTTCACACGCGATTAATTGTTATTAATATAATAATGGGTTTCGCTATCTTAATTATTTGATCAATTACAACTATGTCAAAGGGATGTAATTATCGTGTTAGTTCGATAATCGGTTGTTGAATCGCTACCGTGTCCCGCGACGCGAAGCCAACAGGACGGACGGTGCTCATGTTTTTGTTGTTATTGTGGTGCTATGCATACTTGCCACTCGCGCGAGTCGTGAAAGCGAAAACTGAATGCCAAGTCCTTTTACACACTTCCGTCGATCTTCACCCGCAGAGCGCGCGGAACCCGCGGCCACAAAAGGAAAACACAATTCGACGTGCGCCCTGTATGCGCGTTTCCGCGTAGAAAATAATAATTGCGCGATCTCTTTTCCATAAACCCCGCGTGAAATTGACACAAGCAATTTAGGAGTTCGTGCCAAGTCTCGCGGAGTCGCGGGAATAAATTGCGAGAGTAAATAGGCTATTTGCGCATTCACCGGGAGAGTCGAGGTCCATACAAATTGGACCGAGGAGCAAGAACCCTGGAAGCCTGGTGTACTCGTGATTATATTGCGGTGTACGCGAAATACAGAAACACATTCGTTTTGCAGGAATTCCAGCCACTCTGAATTACATATCGCTCGACACGAACCGAGGGGGCTCTCCGAAGTTGACGCCTTATCCCAATTGGGCACAGAACGTGGCTGGTGCTTGCGGTTCTGGACTCACCACAGTCTACAGGTAAAACGACCTTTGAAGAAAGTTTTGCGAAGTTTACATTTCACTTATTATCCTGCAAACTTCACGTACGAATATTCTTGAGTCATTTGCTTTTTTTCGCCTTTAGAATTCACGCCGACAAGTGCGACAGACTCTGGGTCCTTGACACTGGCACGATAGGCATAGGAAACACGACGGTCCAAGCGTGTCCGTACACTCTCAATGTCTTCGACCTGACAACCGACAAGCTGCTCCGACAGTACCAACTGAGGCCCGAGGATACCAATCAGGTATGTCCATTCGCTCATTAATTTCCCCTGCCTTTAACCACAATCAACGAGCACGTTGTTTCCGGTCAGTAAAAAACCGCTCGTGGAAAATCCGCCGCGGGTTTACATTGTAGCGAGAATCGTTTAATTCTCGCGATAAGTTTCCTATTAAGGAATGACGACTTTGTTGACTCCTGCGTTGGATGACCGGGCGAACGTTCGCGAAGCGCGTTACGTGATTTCCGCGTTGCTCGCGTTCTGCTTGCATCCTCCCGCGGGCTCCGACACACGCGCACTCACCGTCGATTCGCATTTTCCCAGAACACATTCATAGCCAACATCGCGGTTGACCTGGGGAAGGGTGGTTGCGATGACGCTTTCGCCTACTTGTCCGACGAGCTCGGTTACGGCCTGATCGTCTACGACTGGCAGGCCAACAAATCGTGGCGCGTCACGCACAGCTACTTCATGCCGGACCCGCTGGTTGGCGATTACAATGTCGGTGGGCTGAACTTCCAATGGGGCGAGGAGGGCATTTTCGGGATGAGTCTGTCGCCCATAGCCAGCGACGGATTCAGGACTCTGTTCTTCCATCCGCTGAGCAGTAACCGCGAGTTTGCGGTGTCCACGAAGATTCTGAGGGACGAGCAGCTCTCGATGGACAGTTACCATCAGTTCCAGGTGATGGAAGTCATTGGTTCTATCGCTTTTAGGTTCTGGATTGTGTCGGTTGGTGGATTCATGCTTGACGATGTATTCTTGATCGCAGCCTCTTGCTGAGAGATACATGGGACACTCGACTTCCGAGGTGATGGACGAGAATGGTCTTATGCTGTTCAATCTTGTCGACCAGAACGCCGTTGGATGCTGGAATTCTTTGCTTCCGTACGCACCGGCCAATCACGCCGTCATCGCCAAGCACGACGAGGCCTTGATCTTCCCGGCTGACGTCAAGGTGAGTTCCACTCTCTCGTTATGTATTCATGACTGCGAATGCAGGGTCCATTCCTGCAGAGAATGAATGATCCAGTTTTGCAGGGAATGAATGAACCTGTTTTTTGCAGCGAATAAACGATCCATTCTTGCAGCACACGAATGATCCTCCTTTGCAGCGGACGAATGATCCACTTTTACGTCGAATAAACGATCCATTTCTGCAGCGAACGAGTGATCCATTTTTGCAGGGAATGAACAATCCATTTTTGCAGCGATTTAACGCTTCATTTCTTGATTCAGATCGTACGCGGTGTCATATGGATTATCTCCGACCGTATGCCGAATTTCCTGCTGGCCAGTCTGAACTACTCCGACGTGAACTTCAGGATACTCACTGTACCGGTAGAGGAGGCTATCGCGGGTACCGTTTGCCAGAGCACACCCTGGAAGTACGCGAGCACGCCCAACGGACTTTGGTGGGATCGATGATGACACCTCGTTCGTGTCATTGCCGCTCCCGCAAATAGAGAATTATATACTTACCAATGTATAATCGGATATGGGAGCGAATCTGCAAGGGCTCTACGGACGACCCAGCCTGAGCTCCTGTGTCAGCCAGTTTTTATTGCTTTGCTGCATTTCCCAACGACGTCATCACCAGGTCCGATTATTGAACCCGGGGTCTCGACCTCCCGGCGTCAATGACGTGACGACTGGCGGTTTTTTACGTCAATAAAATAAAGTAATTTGCAGTATATTTAAAATCGTGTTTGTATGACGCGGGCGGTTTGTCGCTCGAGCGTTAAATAAATGAAGAGATTTCATACTTGTTATCATATATTTTTATTTTTTCGACCCATCGCATTTTTGTTTCTTTTCCTTGCCTCCCATTCTACTGACCACTTGGCGCGGTTCGAGCTTCTCGATATCTAAATACAATTGGTCGTTTACGACTGGTTCTGCGTGCGACCTTGCCGCGCGGTGCCAATATACTGCGGACTTCTATAAACGGATACGGGACATCGTCTGGAGTGGAACGCTCCCGACAAGCCAAGTGGCATCGAAGGTTACAAGCTCGTCGAGCGAGCGGGCGCGTATAGCCGCTCTGTGAATTCACGAGGCTTCGCCACTTTCGGTATAATATAAAGTGGGACCATCCGTACACCATCGTCTCGCCATGGGTCCCCGTTCGATCGCGCGGCGACCGCAAAGTCGATAGTTAACACCGCGTTTCGGCGGGCGCTTTACAAATCTCTTCGACTCTCGGTATTACGGTTTCGCCGCGTCAAGTCCACCGTGTGGAATCGGGAGGAGGGTGAAAAAACGAGGCTGGCAAAAAAACACGCGGATAGAGAATTCACTCATCAATAATTCATGAATAGCGGGCGGGAGGCCCTACTAAAAATAATAACACGGTCGGTTGCAGTGTGTTGCGTACGCACTACCAGGGCCACTAAAGAGTCGGGCCCTCGAGGCTGCTACGTTACGGAATTGATCTTATCCTGATGCGACCGAGCGTGGGTCTTGGCTGCTGCTGCTGCTGCTGCTGCCATATTTTGCGTGGGTTTGCAGTCCACGAATCTGACGGGGGCTTAGAAATCGCGAATTCCTAGCGCCAAAGACACAAACAAGACTTTCTACGCGTCTATTGGAAAAAAATGGTCGACATATCGGGAAATCGAATCAATATACTCAATAACACGTGCAAATGTTATGAAAAGTGACTCTCATCGTTAGCATCGGCCAAGTGAAAGCAGTAATTGCACCAGGGATTCATTCGTTTTCGATTTTATCCGACTCATTAACATCAGAGCATTTTTTCGATGACTGTAAAATGTTGTGAAATATAAAATTTACGTGCATTCGTATACGATTTACAAGAGGAATGCCAATATCCGTCGACTGGTTTCGCGAAAAGGTTTGCGCCATATCGTGGGTCTCCTATCCAGCGAAATGAATAAAATAGAAAGTAGGCGTCGTAAAGTCACAGGCTAATCCGTCGATCGGCTAGATTTGATTCGACTCAACACAGCCGGAACCGCATATAGTGTCTTTGGTCGCATTTAGATCATCTGACCCTTGATCAAATTGCCATCAAGTGGGGGGGGGGGGCTCGTTAGCGTCGGACAATCGGCGTCTAAGCGGCGTCTCAATCACGTGTCTCGAGGCCTCGCTCGTGGCACACACGGCCGGTATAACGCGCATCAATAGCTCGGGCTGCGGTTCTGCGGCTGCGGCTTTAGCTACAACGGGGGTCCTCAGACACACAACACACATCGGGAGGGTCCTAATTTCCTGCGTTTACCGCGTGAAAACGGGACCGATCTTGCTTTACACTACAACAGCATACGTATATACATATGCAGTCCTATATACATATATATGTACCTATATGTATAGCTTGCCGTGAATCGACCCCGGAGGAGCCAGATGGTCGAAACTTCTGGTCCTTCCACGGCGCCGCAATGGCTGCGTGCACCGACGTCGCGAGTAAGCAAGCTCAAGTCGGGCCGTTAGTTCGGCCCTTGTTTCCGATAATTCGAAGGTAGCCCCGGTAATCGGCGCCTGATATACGATCGCCCCATGCGGGCTCCGTGGCGTCGCTTTCTCTCGCACCTTCGAAAATTATCCGTTTCACGCCCACGCGGGCCCGCCATAGGTTTCATAAAATATGGCCATACGCGCACTGCTGTTGCTCCTCTCCGCTCTAATATCCCTTGTCTCTTCTCGCGCGTTCATCGTATAATCCGCGCGTCTGCCGTTCCGCTGGCGTGGCCGATGGCCACGCTTCGACGATGTTAACGTGAACGTCCTAACTCGACGGGTTCACGGCCGTGATTCGAGACAAAGTCCTGGCTGACTGTCCATCATAACATTGTCCTCTAATAATGATAATAATAATAATAATAATAATAATAATAATAATAAATGTGTTAATAATAATAAGAATAATAATAAGTATGATAATCATAAACGGCAAGAGCAATTTTTCCGCACGGAAAAATCGATTTTTTCGTGTTATCTGTTTTGAGAATGGTCCAGCAATAAAAGCAGCATAACATTCAAGTGGACACCCATAAAAATTCTAAACACGGGTTTTCACATTGTTTCACACGCGTCACGTGCTAAAATATACAACGGCGACCCCGAGGGTTCGATAAAATCGGGCACCCAGCAGGGACGCGAACTTCGGGTCTCTTTGGCCCCGGTTCGATCGATTTTCGAGGCGCGGTGCGAGCGACCGTTTAGACGTTATATCGGCGAGCTCCCGCGCATCAGTTTTATCGGCGATCAGTGATCCGCGCGGGCTAAGAGATTCACGCCTAAAATGCTAATTTGGAGGATCGACGAACGCGCGCGCCTCGCGTGTATCGCACCCGCCTAACTAGCGATTAGCGACTCCGAGTGTCCTCCCTATCTCTGCGAAAAATCGAACGAAACACCCGAAGGTGTCTTTTGTTCTTTTGTTTCGTGCGGTTTTGGCGAAAAATGCGTGTACAGAAAGGACGACGTAAGGTTAAGAGCCGACTGCACAAAGTAGTCGAATACCCTGAGGAAACTAACAGAACGAAAAACAATAGAAACGTCAGAAGCACTTAGCGTTTTAATGGTCGCTCGAAGCGTTTGGATATTTTTTTTTTCTTTTTTTTTTTTGTGTTCAAAATTTCAGACAGCTCGCCATACACAAGTCTGGTCGCGGTTTCCTCGAGACTCCGTGACGTGTCAGTCGCTGCGTAATAATGAAATTTAGAAGGAGCGCAGAGGCACTCGGCTCGGGCATCGCCCCGGGTCGTCGTGGTCGGGCAGAAACTCTCCTCTTTCTCTCTTCAAACCCTCTTTATTAGAAACCACAACGAGGACCAACGCGAGCGCGCGCGAGCTCGTTGAATATAGTGGAGAGAAAAAAAAACGAGAATAAAGCGAAGGTGCGAAGGAAGGGTTGGTCCCTCTCGGTCGCCTAGGGGGTTATTATATGTATTAAAACGAAAACGAAAAAAACAAAAAAAAAATCACACGGAATCACCGGTACTGATTACAAGGTACGAGGTGGGGCAAAAGCAAAGAACGACGAGTTGCGGGCTTTCGGCTCGCGCCCCCCGAACCGCAAAACACTCGTCCCATACACAAGCGGCCAAAAGCAGCGGGAGCGACGCGGGGCAGCTTCGAGGATGAGATTCACACTCGCCTATACTTAGGTTTGTTTTGAATTAACACCTCCCTATAATGGTTCACGCGGACGTGCGCGCTCTCGGCACGCTTTAACACCTTTTTAAGGCCCTGCCTGATCTCGCACCTTCGCCTTCTGCTCGCTCGCCGCTGCTGTCGGTCTCGCCGATCGCCGCTGCTGCCGGTCTCACCGACTGCCAATTGCCCACCGCGCGTGCTTTTTAAAAAAAGCCCCCCACCCAATCCAGGCGTCCCTTTCGCGAAATTCATCTCTTACGTAATTACGGGGTTTGGCAAATAACCAGCAGCGGTCGCAACGACGGGACCGCGTTGTAATTTTTGCAAATCGCGCCTCGACAACGTCGACGAAAAAATGATGAGTAACGAGTCACTCGCGTCTCTCGTCCGCGTCGAAAAATCGCGGGGCGAGATCGTGGCGCGATTTTTAAGAGGCGCTGAAAATAATACTTGAGGAATACTTGGCGAGGAGCGAGATATGTTTTCTTCGTTTGTCCCGATAGTTTCAAGATGTTACGATGGCACCGGTACTGCATGTGTTTTACTTCTCGGGGAGCAAAAAATTCCGGACGACTCGCGAGGCGGATGGAGATTAAGTTGTGGAGTTTTTAAGACACCAGCCTTAAATGTTATGCGAAACATGATGAGTCACAGGCTATATAGTTGCGAGTTTATTGGAATACCAAACTTCATTCAAATGTTGTTTAAAATATGATGACAAGGCGTATTCGGCAACCATATGGACAAAGTATTTAGAGCAGTTTTAAAAATTACTATGTTTAATTTTATTCATTTAGTTTTCCAGTAATCGTAAGAAGATCGAGAAAACTGCGAGAACGACATCTGTGTAGTCTCGGCTGAGACACCCGAGATAGAGTCGCTTGAAAATACTTTAAAAAAAAACGACAACCACATAGGGTAACAGCACTGAAATGATTTAAGACCGTAGGTCGGTAACGTCGGTCTCGCCGATTTTTATGCTATGTTTTCTGCCTTACCTGCGTTCAGTGCTGCGTTTCAGTCGACGACTAGCGTGTGCTGCCTCTCGAAAAATCAAATAACCTTGCAATTCATATATACTAAAAGAGAAATCGCAGACATAAAACCATTTCTGTACACGTGTTTGATTGTCAATTCCAGCTACAATCCCCACAATTTCACAGTAATCGAAATATCGTCTCGAAAATGTTTTCTCTTGCTATTTTGATTCCATACAAAATTGCAGTTACATTTTTTCAGTCGACCTAGTGTTTTATTTACCACGAAAATAATTCGAACGAACGAAGTGTAAACACCGAACGAAATAGCCGCTCGGCAATCTGCATAGAATAACGAATTCCACGAGTCAATTTGAAGAGTCGGACGCGGGTGAACGTCTTTCTTTACTGTCGAAAAATCAATCTAACGTTTTTGAATTATTCATTTTTTTCCATAAACGAAACGTGCACTCTCGAGGCTGTGACATTGTCGCAGTTGTGATAGAACGAAATATCGTCGCTAACAATGGAGACCAGACTAAAGGATTGGAAAAAGCAGAACATCATCAACACCTCACCTAGTGGGTAACCGAGATCCGCGGTATCTTCTCGTTCGGGGTCGAAGTACATTTTCATATCCAACCGGAAGCATCTTTCCGTGTTGTCGACAACAATATTTTTTTCTCTTTTTCATAATTACGTTGAACGAAACAAGAAAAACGTTGAATAAAGCGTGGGAGACACAAATAATAAGAGAACAAGCAAAAGGATAAAAAAAATCATCAATACAAACAGAGCCGCATCGCATATAACAAGGAGTTCTATACCATCTCGCATCAATTCTTCGTACACTTCTGATAAAAACTCTCGCGTTTGATGACTAGTATTTGTGGGTGCAACGAAGCAACAAATGGCATACGGCCCGTATGCCAGAAATAAATAAATAAATATATAAATAAATATATAAATAAATAACCACCTCACCTCGAGGGTAGCCGACATCCGTATGAGGAGGTTCTCCTTCGAGCTACATTTTTTATATTCAACCGGAAGCATCCTGCCGCGTTGTCGACAAGAATGTTTTTTTTTTCTCCTTATTGGAAAATGCTATATAAAGCGTGGGCGAAACAAATAATAAGAGAGGCAGCTTTGTAGGGCAAAACTGGAATAACGAGAAATTCCATCACGAATCGGGTGAAGAAACTGTTGCGAAGAAAAACAAATACATATTCGAACATAGTTAGAATTGAGAGTCCGCGTACTATTTCTCATAGAAACGCTATGCGAGACTCCGGAATTTAGTGGAATTCCGCATCGATTCGCGAAAGACAACGGCCATAGCAATACGACAAAAGGCCACCGGTATCTAAGCCGCCGCAAGCTTACGCGAGTTATTGTCCCCGGTCCGCGACTAACGGAAAGTTACGTCTTCGTACGACGGTTCCTCAGGGTATTATTAATGCCAGAATGTCGGAGTCGTAAAGGGATATCACTTGAAATAATCCTCCTTCGGTGCAGTTCTCGTCGAAAATTCAGCGCGAGGAGAATTACGGATCGTATAAGATTAATAAATTCCCGATAAGGGATGATCCCACGATCCTATGTCGAAGGCGATCAAAGTGGCATCACTTTAACGCGAGGAAGTGGAATTTTATATTGTGTACTCCAAGCCTTTGAATCTTCACGATCACTCTCCGCCTTCCACGCGTTTATTGCCAAAGTCACATGTGAAGCGTATCAAACGTTCGAAAAATCGTTAACCGATTTTACTTCCCTCCACCTCGGCAAGACTTCTTCTTTCAAGAATTCTTCTCTCGCACAACCTACAGACGATTCCGACATTCTCCGTATCCCAAAGCTCCAACAGGCTCGACCGAAATTTAATTAAATGAACGTTTGCCCGGCAAAGTTAAAGTGCGAGTTCATCGTCCGCTCTCTGCTCATTTCTTTCCTCCATCGCGTTTGAAGAAATCTCGACGCTCGAGTGGCATGAAATTGCTATTTGTCTTCCTCAAAGGGTTCGAATAGTCGTCGCATCATGAGAAACGTTATCACCGCGACGCACGTGATCCACGTATTCAGGTAACAACGGGAGGAAAGTCTAGTGCAGTTCTCACACAGGATTCTAGAAGTATGCTTGGTATAAGAGCGGGTCTGACTTTTACAGGCGCCGTACTAAGATTATCACTCAACAACGAATGCTTTCATAAGCCTGAAAATGAAAACCTAGGTGGTGTACTTCAGTATACTAAATGTTCACAAAGGGACCCTTCGGTATTATCAGGGGTAATTAGAGTAATGTATGCATAACACGTCGCGTCATTGAGTTGCTTTGTACGAGCGCCGTGAATGCTCAACTAACGAGATTGCTTCTTGTTCTCGCTGTTGGTACAGTTTCGCTCTTGTTGATCAGCCAGCCAACCGAGACAACAGGAACCTGTGTAAAGTGTAATGCATCGCCCCGTTGAACGAGCAATCAAAATAGTTCAGAGTTCGATCCACGTTGCACGATTCCGTACGTTGCTCGAACCGATTATTCTAAGCAATCGGCTGTTCAACTGCAACGAGCGATCAGTCCGGACCGTTTCAATCCGCTTCACCGTCCGCTCGGTAACTTTCGAGCGAAAAGCTTCGCGCACGATGCAATTACCTTTTGTTTTGTCCAAACTTCTGCCGGTATTCCCGCATGTGTCTACCTTTCCGCCGGTTACCCCGACGAATCGGGCATGGCTGTTCTGCTGATTTATTGCTTGAATGAAAACGCGGATGCCTTTGCAACGAACGCAGGGCAGGATATGGGGATGCACATGCACATGCAGGTCATACGCACACACACATGCGAGTGGTCGTGGGTTGAGTGGAATGCTACTCGAAGCGCGTAGGATGCTCCACTGGTATGCTTGCATTTTTCTGGAAATATAGAAAGATCGGAGCGTTTTTTTTCTTTTCTTTTTTTTTTTCATTCCCCTCAACGCCCTACGAGCCCTCGGCTTTGCGAGATCTAACGCTGAAGCTTGTGCTGCAGTTGAACAATTTTTCACCGGGCCGCGTCACAGCGCGGGAGCGATGCATTCAAAACAGAGAAGAGAAAAAATGACGTATTGACCTACTCGTTCTTCGCATCAGGTTTGTTGATGTCGGCACAAAAATGTTTGGCTTTTACCGGGGACAGTTTTTTTTTTATTAAATCCGTTAACACTGAACTTCTCTCCTGCTGTGTGACTCCTCGTACCAGGTTGTGTGCGAGTGTGTTTACTGCGAACGCAACGCGGAAGTCCGCAAAAACATATATACCTCGTATTTCCTGTGCCCGGTGGACGCACCGGGGGAGATCGCGCGGAGATCCCGATGCTCGACGAAATTGCCGATCCGGAACGACGGATGTGATGAAAGTAATCACGTAGAGGACCCCGGCCCCATTCGGTTACCAGCCGCGATGTGCAGCGCGGCCGGCGAGCCCGCCGAGTGTATAACTGTGTGAGCTGCATCACGGGTGCATCGCGCGCTGGCGGCGGCGTCGGCTTGCACGAGAGATCGCGGACATCTCCGATTTATCTCCGCGGTCTACCGGAGGGAACACACATAGTGCCGTGGAAAACCTCGTATTCTATTGGTCCAATCAACGAACGAGGGAAAATACATTGCTCGCTGTATCTTACGATAAATTCTCGTTTCGGAGCCGCAGGGAGTAGGAGGGGGGCGGAGGGGGGGGAGGGAAGAGTGGACTAAATAGTATCTACTGGTTGCGCTATATTTAATAACAGCAGATAATAACCGGAGCTATTGAAATTCCTTTCAAGTATGTATTACAATGATTTTTTAATGAACGAATTGAAACTCAGTTTGGGCAAAGTGAAACGTTACATATTATTCGTTTTGACTTTATTTACAGCAAACAGTTAATTTAGTTAAGTTTTTTTTTTATTGCGGTGAAATGAATACCAAGAAATAAGGGCAAAGTCAATAAAAATAACAAATTCGCTGCTATCGAAATCGTAAGCTCGTCAGATGTTTTTTCGTCACGCGTCTACATCAGTTATTATGTTCTGTACATGACGACGTATGTGTCGTTTCGAATGAGCGTTCGCTATGCGATTGATGTAAATAAAAAGTTGTGCCGTTTTGTGCATGTATGATGTATATATACATGTGTGTACATTCATTTATTCTTGCAATAAACAAATCGATAAAATCCTGGGATTTCATCGATACCCCGTCCACCGAAGCCCTCGGAATGCAACGGAAAATGTGGAATACGCGGGGTTGCAATATCAATAAACAGATTTTGGATTCGTATATATAGAGAGTTAGTCGTGTATTAATTATTGAACGATGGTGCGGATTGGACCGCGAATTTTTTAGAATGAAATTCGAACATTAAATACCGACCATCGACAATTTTCTACTTTCTATACGAAACGAATTTATTTTCGCTCTTAATGGTCCGCAGAATCCTTCTCAATTTATTATCGAACGACGAGACCATTATTCCTGCCTGGAGTTTTCATGTCGCCGCGCTTTTCAATAAGACCTTTGGGAGTTAATATTGTTCGTTTGTAAAAAAAAAGGCTGAGTCGCGATAAGTTTAAATTACGTACCCAGAGAGGAAGAGGAGAAAATGCAATATACTTACTATTTATTCATTCGTTTTGCCTCTCGTGCCCGCGCGGAAAAATTCCATTTGCTGCATATAATCGCCGTTATATCTTTGAGATATAACGCTCGCGCGATATGAGGTCAGACAAAGATAGAACCCCTCTGGCCCTTTTCCGGCGTCTTTTCCCGCCGTAACCCCTTAAATCGAACCCGTCCTCCTCACGAAAACGGTGAAATGTTAGAGCTTATACGCGGGTGAACGGAAATGCTAGAAGATTCGTGCTAACAGCAATTTCCCAAGCCCTAATGGAAAATTCAGAACTATGTGAGCTTTGAAGATCGAAAATTTCGCCATAGAGTGCTGCCAAAGTGCAACGATAAGAAGTATTAAGTAGCACCGATGCGTCCGGGGGTCGAACCGAGAAAATCGAAATCCACCATAATTGGAATCACCGACAAAGTTTGCTTAAAATCAAGGGGTGCGGTCCTCGAGCGAGTATTGACACAAATTAATTACACAAGTCTCGAGGACAGGCAGCACCAATAAAAGTTCCGTCGACTCGAGTTTTCCTCGTTCGACAGAGGCGGAGAGGAGAAATATTGGCTCTTTACGAGCACTCGGTGTTAAGGTATAGAGTTCATAGAGAGACCGGATAGCGAGTTGCAGCTCCATGAACTCACGTGCGGCAAAGCGCAACGCGAAAAATTGACGATGTCTGTATGGCGCGAGCGCGCGCGGTCGGGCACTTATTGAAACAGCTGGTAGGGAGTTTGCGTTTTAGAGTGCGGGTCCTGGAAAATTTATAGAGCAGGTGGGAAGCGCGGTGGAAAATGAGCTACGGTCTGATCGCGCCGCGCGTTAAACGTGGCGAGAGTGGAGAAAGGCGGATGCCACCAACTCGGAAGCGGCGTTCGCACTTCCGGTGGTCACGTATAAAACCACCCGGAGGCGAATTTCCGACGGTGAACCGAGCCACCGTTGCACTCAGCAGTGACACGGTGTGTAGACTGACGCCCGCTCTTTCTTCGTGAATTCCTGTGTGCTTCAGGAACATGGTCGAAGTGGAGAGTAGTCACGTGTGCATGAAAGCTTAACAAAGCGTAGCTATAACGTATACGAAGCGACGTGCACGTGGAGGGTGCAACGTTTATGGAAGGTATATTCGGTCGGTAGATGCGACTTGCCGATAAACCTCTATTGACGACGGCGTTAGAACAGATTTCAATCGCATCGTTTCTGGCTTCAAACGCTCCCTCGGTGCTTCAGACTATTGTCCAACCGCTCACTTCGTGAAGTTTGGCGCTTGGAAGCATCCAAAAGAGACACGATGGAAGAATATTAAGCCGTGACGTGCCTCAATATCATATTGATGAAGTACAGGGTGTATAAAAATGATGTGTCGTCACTATGCGCATCGGATTCTCCAGCTCATGATCGGCGAAGGTCGCTGAAAATATGGTCCCGCAAAAATGATCTTGACGCTGAAATCCCAGGAGAATTTTTTTTATCGACTTAACAAATTCTTCTCATGAAGTGGAACAAAAGTTTCAAGGGGACCATGGGTCGGAGATGCGTTTGAATAAACCTTAATTAAACCTTAATTAAATCTATTAAGGTTTCAGTTCAATTGAAATCAAATCTGTGTTATCGATTTTCATCCAACAAGCCATAATTTAAATTGTAGACTTTCGTGACCGACTTCGCCGTAATTCAAATAATTGATATTGCAGACGGAATCACCGCAAATAGTTCAACTTATTGCTTCAACCTGGAATAGATTCTGTGACGCAAACTCGCAAGATCGATTCAACGTAGCCGGTGATCATGCATCACCAGGTTCCCATCGCATAATTTCTGGCTTCAAACGCTTCCTCAGTGTTTTCAGCTAGCGCTCAACCGCTTCCTTCGTGAACTTGACGCTTGTAAGCAACTGAAGTGGACGCGATGGAAGCTTATTGAGCCGTGAGATGCCTCATTATCACATTGATGAAGAACAGACGTAGTAGTTGGATTTTGGGAACCATTAAACGATTTTTAATCGAAGGGTTTTTAATTTTTGTAATCTATGTCACTGCAATCAAATCGAAATCACTGTTGTCGATTTTTACCCAAGAACGTATAATCTAAATTGTAGACTTTCGTGACCGGCTTAACCGTAATTCAAACGATTGATATTCCGAAATGAATCACCGGAAATGGTTCGCCTTATTGCTTCAACCTAGAATAGATTATGTGACGCAAACTCGCATGATCGATTCAACGTTGCCGGTGATCATGCATCACCAGACGGTGCGGCTAAAACATAATGAAAACGCAATTACTCGCTTAGGGATTCGACAAGCCTGGATACGTTGAGAAACTTATAACTCGATTGTTAATTAGTTTTGTGGTATAGACGGGCGATCGAATGTGTTTAATTGCGCATCCCTACAACTATTCCAAGTACTTGCGAACCGATGGGAAACCCATACAACAGCACCGAAATTCGATGCATTTGGTTCCACGTATTCTGCGAGCGTTGGTGGTGGCTCCGGCAATGCTATTGAGGATTTCTCGAATCCGACACGTATAAGTGATAGCGCAAACGTGCCGGGAATTCGGGTAACATTGGCCGAACTATTCGCGCTCATGGCCCGAGTGGGTATCAAAATTCTCGAGTTATCGTTGGCCATTTGTTTTTGTTCCCTCATTTCGGAACCCCCCAGTCTGCTGTGTTATAATGCTATGTACTTATTCTCGACGAGCGGGTTAATTTAATGTCCCTGTGTAGCACGCGTACAATAAAGATAAGGTTCTCACCCGACACTTTCGGCCGTTGTTACCGACGGATTCCAACTACAGCACATTTACTACTTCGTTATTTGGACAATCTTTGTTTTGTAATTTAAACGACTGACTCTCAAGGTGGTATTATAAACTGACGACTAATTGATTTAGGTGTCGTTGCTAAAGACGCTTACGAATTTACATTAAAATCACATTTTTCTCACTTACAAATTAAATGTATTGTTTCAATCGATTTCAAAGAGCTTCTATTACCTACAATGGAATCTCATACAAAATATTTTTAATACACTGTAGCAAAAGCTATATATACTTTAGCATACACCAAAAAATGCGCAACGCTTTTCAAAAACTCATAATTTTAGAGTAATGTTTTTGATTACTCACTACAAAAAGTTTCCAAATTACCAAGATATAGTTAAACGGACCAGACGTCTCTGATTCCATTACTCAGCGATGATTAGCGATGAACCTAATTGCTTTAATCAGGAATCTTGGCGGCAGTCACAGAAATGGAAATCAGGAATACCGCCAGACAGTATTCAGCGAACGATGTCAACGGCACCGAGACTGAATGCTCCTATATTCACGAGTGACTGTATCAAGGGTCCTGTAACGACGTGGCAGCGATGCATACATATTGCTTACACAAACCGTTCACCCTAACCGAATGTCTACGTTAGGATGGCGAACGTTACGCACATCGCCGTGAGGTATTATAGACCGCTGAGTGCGATAATTGCAACGGGGGTGGTGAACATAATACCGTAACACAATATCGCCGGCAGGAGGTCGGTGGATCCTGCGCGCGCCAACGTTGATCATCACCAACATAATCGTAGGCATAAATCCTCAAGGCGAGGGCATCGACGTGAGAATACTCCACCCCTCCATCTCCTTGTAAACTTGAACTGAGAGACGCTGCACATTTGCTTTGAGCATACACCATGTACACGGTATACTAAGCTTCGTGGCGTCCGTTAAGCGGGTTTCACGGTTACCTCTCAAAGTAACGCACGACCGAAAATATGAGAAGTCGATGGATGATATAGCGACCTTCGGACGTGGCTTACGACGCGGTATCCAATAGTGAAACCGAGAGACTGGTATGCGGCATGAAAAATCGTTATTACCTCAGCGAAGCGTTAACGCAGGTAGAGCATTCCCGAGCTTTTTCTCCCTCGCTCGAGGTATTTGTATGATCGATAGTGGCGAAGAATACAAATAGCTGCTGGTTATCGGCTCATGTAAAAAATGCCAGGGGACACCGCCTTATTTACCTTGAAATAACCTGGTACGGGTTCGATTCGAATGGCAGTTAACCGTTGAAAAAGATTGGGCCGCTGACATTGGCGATTGGGATTTCGCGGAAATTCTATCAAACTCGGTAATGAAGTCAATTCGGTGGTTCGCAAAAACCGATGGTGCGAAGCCGAACAATTCGGCGGTTGAATAGCCAGAGCCTATTCAACCGATGGACGAGTGAACAACTCGCGTCACGATCGAGGATTGATTTTCCTTTTGAATATAGTCGATAATGTTGAAATTTAAAAGTACAGGCGGTTCATCGCGTCCATAGAACTCGGCGTTATTCTTTTTTTTTAATTGTTCGCCCAGCTTGAGCGCCATTATTTGCCAATGACAGCTCGTGCTCGTGCAGCAGCGAAAATCAATCAAACTGCGTTGCAGCACGAAGTAGGATGGAACAAACGTCCGAGCCGTAGACACTCAACACCTTTGCGTGTGAGAAAGGAAGCAGGAAGAAATAACAACAATTAATTAATATTTCGACATTACATTTAAAAAATAGTAAATTCAATAAAAATGTATAAAAACGATTTATTATTTTTTTCAATTATATCTTCTATATATTTTGGAGAGTTGGTTGGTATTGTCTGTTGGTCTGTTTGTCTATCCCAGCCCTCTTTAATTAAAGTCTGCCCTAAATAATAAAGCCTTGCCCCCTTAATTCAAGTCTGTCCCAACATTAGAAATTTTTATTTACTATTTTATTTACTATATTTTTTTGGCGACGAAAAAAATATTTTTCTGTCAGAAATCGTAGATCGGGCTCCGGACCGAAAATCGGCCCCAATTTTTTTTCTTTTCAAAATATCGACTTTTAACCTATACCCTCATTCTCAAGTCGCATATTCTACCCCCGAAAACACTGGTTATTAACCTTTTTTAATTGATTTTGAAAAAAATATTTTTTTGGCGACGAAATTTTTTTTTTTCTGTCAGAAATCGTAGATCGGGCTCCGGACCGAAAATCGACCCCAATTTTTTTTCTTTTCAAAATGTCGACTTTTAACCTATACCCTCATTCTCAAGTCGCATATTCTACCCCCGAAAACACTGGTTATTAACCTTTTTTAATCGATTTTGAAAAAAATATTTTTTTGGCGACGAATTTTTTTTTTTCTGTCAGAAATCGTAGATCGGGCTCCGGACCGAAAAACGACCCCAATTTTTTTTCTTTTCAAAATATCGACTTTTAACCTATACCATCATTCTCAAGTCGCATATTCTACCCCCGAAAACACTGGTTATTAACCTTTTTTAATCGATTTTGAAAAAAATATTTTTTTGGCGACGAAATTTTTTTTTTTCTGTCAGAAATCGTAGATCGGGCTCCGGACCGAAAATCGACCCCATTTTTTTTTCTTTTCAAAATATCGACTTTTAACCTATACCATCATTCTCAAGTCGCATATTCTACCCCCGAAAACACTGGTTATTAACCTTTTTTAATCGATTTTGAAAAAAATATTTTTTTGGTTACGAAATTTTTTTTTTCTGTCAGAAATCGTAGATCGGGCTCCGGACCGAAAATCGACCCCAATTTTTTTTCTTTTCAAAATATCGACTTTTAACCTATACCATCATTCTCAAGTCGCATATTCTACCCCCGAAAATACTGGTTATTAACCTTTTTTAATCGATTTTGAAAAAAATATTTTCTTGGCTACGAATTTTTTTTTTTTTCTGTCAGAAATCGTAGATCGGGCTCCGGACCGAAAATCGACCCCAATTTTTTTTCTTTTCAAAATATCGACGTTTAACCTATACCATCATTCTCAAGTCGCATATTCTACCCCCGAAAACACTGGTTATTAACCTTTTTTAATCGATTTTGAAAAAAATATTTTTTTGGCGACGAATTTTTTTTTTTCTGTCAGAAATCGTAGATCGGGCTCCGGACCGAAAATCGACCCCAATTTTTTTTCTTTTCAAAATATCGACTTTTAACCTATACCATCATTCTCAAGTCGCATATTCTACCCCCGAAAACACTGGTTATTAACCTTTTTTAATCGATTTTGAAAAAAATATTTTTTTGGCGACGAATTTTTTTTTTTTTCTGTCAGAAATCGTAGATCGGGCTCCGGACCGAAAATCGACCCCAATTTTTTTTCTTTTCAAAATATCGACTTTTAACCTATACCATCATTCTCAAGTCGCATATTCTACCCCCGAAAACACTGGTTATTAACCTTTTTTAATCGATTTTGAAAAAAATATTTTTTTGGCGACGAAAATTTTTTTTTTCTGTCAGAAATCGTAGATCGGGCTCCGGACCGAAAATCGACCCCATTTTTTTTTCTTTTCAAAATATCGACTTTTAACCTATACCATCATTCTCAAGTCGCATATTCTACCCCCGAAAACACTGGTTATTAACCTTTTTTAATCGATTTTGAAAAAAATATTTTTTTGGCTACGAAAATTTTTTTTTCTGTCAGAAATCGTAGATCGGGCTCCGGACCGAAAATCGACCCCAATTTTTTTTCTTTTCAAAATATCGACTTTTAACCTATACCATCATTCTCAAGTCGCATATTCTACCCCCGAAAATACTGGTTATTAACCTTTTTTAATCGATTTTGAAAAAAATATTTTCTTGGCTACGAATTTTTTTTTTTTTCTGTCAGAAATCGTAGATCGGGCTCCGGACCGAAAATCAACCCCAATTTTTTTTCTTTTCAAAATATCGACTTTTAACCTATACCCTCATTCTCAAGTCGCATATTCTACCCCCGAAAACACTGGTTATTAACCTTTTTTAATCGATTTTGAAAAAAATATTTTTTTGGCGACGAATTTTTTTTTTTCTGTCAGAAATCGTAGATCGGGCTCCGGACCGAAAAACGACCCCAATTTTTTTTCTTTTCAAAATATCGACTTTTAACCTATACCATCATTCTCAAGTCGCATATTCTACCCCCGAAAACACTGGTTATTAACCTTTTTTAATCGATTTTGAAAAAAATATTTTTTTGGCGACGAAATTTTTTTTTTTCTGTCAGAAATCGTAGATCGGGCTCCGGACCGAAAATCGACCCCATTTTTTTTTCTTTTCAAAATATCGACTTTTAACCTATACCATCATTCTCAAGTCGCATATTCTACCCCCGAAAACACTGGTTATTAACCTTTTTTAATCGATTTTGAAAAAAATATTTTTTTGGTTACGAAATTTTTTTTTTCTGTCAGAAATCGTAGATCGGGCTCCGGACCGAAAATCGACCCCAATTTTTTTTCTTTTCAAAATATCGACTTTTAACCTATACCATCATTCTCAAGTCGCATATTCTACCCCCGAAAATACTGGTTATTAACCTTTTTTAATCGATTTTGAAAAAAATATTTTCTTGGCTACGAATTTTTTTTTTTTTCTGTCAGAAATCGTAGATCGGGCTCCGGACCGAAAATCGACCCCAATTTTTTTTCTTTTCAAAATATCGACGTTTAACCTATACCATCATTCTCAAGTCGCATATTCTACCCCCGAAAACACTGGTTATTAACCTTTTTTAATCGATTTTGAAAAAAATATTTTTTTGGCGACGAATTTTTTTTTTTCTGTCAGAAATCGTAGATCGGGCTCCGGACCGAAAATCGACCCCAATTTTTTTTCTTTTCAAAATATCGACTTTTAACCTATACCATCATTCTCAAGTCGCATATTCTACCCCCGAAAACACTGGTTATTAACCTTTTTTAATCGATTTTGAAAAAAATATTTTTTTGGCGACGAATTTTTTTTTTTTTCTGTCAGAAATCGTAGATCGGGCTCCGGACCGAAAATCGACCCCAATTTTTTTTCTTTTCAAAATATCGACTTTTAACCTATACCATCATTCTCAAGTCGCATATTCTACCCCCGAAAACACTGGTTATTAACCTTTTTTAATCGATTTTGAAAAAAATATTTTTTTGGCGACGAAAATTTTTTTTTTCTGTCAGAAATCGTAGATCGGGCTCCGGACCGAAAATCGACCCCATTTTTTTTTCTTTTCAAAATATCGACTTTTAACCTATACCATCATTCTCAAGTCGCATATTCTACCCCCGAAAACACTGGTTATTAACCTTTTTTAATCGATTTTGAAAAAAATATTTTTTTGGCTACGAAAATTTTTTTTTCTGTCAGAAATCGTAGATCGGGCTCCGGACCGAAAATCGACCCCAATTTTTTTTCTTTTCAAAATATCGACTTTTAACCTATACCATCATTCTCAAGTCGCATATTCTACCCCCGAAAATACTGGTTATTAACCTTTTTTAATCGATTTTGAAAAAAATATTTTCTTGGCTACGAATTTTTTTTTTTTTCTGTCAGAAATCGTAGATCGGGCTCCGGACCGAAAATCAACCCCAATTTTTTTTCTTTTCAAAATATCGACGTTTAACCTATACCATCATTCTCAAGTCGCATATTCTACCCCCGAAAACACTGGTTATTAACCTTTTTTAATCGATTTTGAAAAAAATATTTTTTTGGCGACGAATTTTTTTTTTTCTGTCAGAAATCGTAGATCGGGCTCCGGACCGAAAATCGACCCCAATTTTTTTTCTTTTCAAAATATCGACTTTTAACCTATACCATCATTCTCAAGTCGCATATTCTACCCCCGAAAACACTGGTTATTAACCTTTTTTAATCGATTTTGAAAAAAATATTTTTTTGGCGACGAATTTTTTTTTTTTTCTGTCAGAAATCGTAGATCGGGCTCCGGACCGAAAATCGACCCCAATTTTTTTTCTTTTCAAAATATCGACTTTTAACCTATACCATCATTCTCAAGTCGCATATTCTACCCCCGAAAACACTGGTTATTAACCTTTTTTAATCGATTTTGAAAAAAATATTTTTTTGGCGACGAATTTTTTTTTTTCTGTCAGAAATCGTAGATCGGGCTCCGGACCGAAAATCGACCCCAATTTTTTTTCTTTTCAAAATATCGACTTTTAACCTATACCATCATTCTCAAGTCGCATATTCTACCCCCGAAAACACTGGTTATTAACCTTTTTTAATCGATTTTGAAAAAAATATTTTTTTGGCGACGAATTTTTTTTTTCTGTCAGAAATCGTAGATCGGGCTCCGGACCGAAAATCGACCCCAATTTTTTTTCTTTTCAAAATATCGACTTTTAACCTATACCATCATTCTCAAGTCGCATATTCTACCCCCGAAAACACTGGTTATTAACCTTTTTTAATCGATTTTGAAAAAAATATTTTTTTGGGGACGATCTTTCTGTCAGAATCATAGATCCGGCTCCGCACCGAAAATCGCCAAAATCGACCTCGGAAATTTTTATTTCAAAATATCACCTATAATAGGTTAATCAATTTTGCGTTGCTGCGCTCTTATAAAGCTTTAAAAGGTTACCAAACTGATTTTGTTTATCACGGACTTTCCTGGCAACCAATCACAGCTCGAATAGTTTGCTAACAATGCTTTCCGTTACTCATGAACTTTTTAATAGAGGGATATTAACCAGCTCATACGCGCAATTACGCAGTTGTCACATCACTAAAATCAAGGTTACTTTTTTTGGGTCGATCGAACCTGGCCTTCTTCCTTTGTTCGAGACAAAACTCTGTAACGAAAATGTTTTTTATGGAATGTTATGGAATGGAATGAAATGTTAAAGCCGGAAGTTGACTTGCGTTTTGTGCGAAAAAAATGTTGGATTTTGCAAAGTTTGAAAACCCTATCCGATGGAAAATTTCCCGCTGATTCCGTAAAGCATGGTCAGTTGCCCAAAAACAGAAAATTCGTCGAAAAAAACGCAGAAAATGATTGTTCACCTTTTTCGAAATTTCGTACATTTTCGTAAACTCGATTTGAGTAAAGTTACGAAATTTTGAAAAAAGTGCGAAAACACGTTTTATTTTTTTATGTTTTCAATACCTTATTTCTCACTAGCTTTTTTCTAAACGCGATAGTTTTCACGAAAAAACACAAAAAAAACTTGTGTATTCCCGATTTTTATTTTTTTATTTTTACACCATCTGGGTAAGCGCGTTTATCGTATACTGGTTAAACTTTTTTATCGTATACTATAAAAACGCCAGCATTTTAAATCCTTTCACCCAAACCAAAAAAAAAGCAGAACAAAAATGTGCCATCAATACACTTCTCAACACTCGGAAACTCAACGAAAAGATACGCCAACTGCAGAACATTTTTAAGTTATGACACACCCATACTCCCCCCAAGGAGCCAGCTATATTCTCGCAAGAGTGGAAATATGTGTCGCTGATTTCGCACCGAATCGCCCGACGACCGTAGAGAGCGAGAGAGACAGCCATAATAAAGCGAAGCGAAAAAGGAGACCCGCTGGAATACTCGACAAAGGGTCATGTAACGCGGCGAAGAAGGCGAACGCTAACCCTCCGGGCGGAACGGGCCGGCGTCTGGTCGCGCGCGCGGGGTGAGCGTACTACCCGTATATTCGCGGGGTGGGCTTTAAGGGGTGGCGCCGAGGGTGGCGGGGGGGAGGAGGTTGTTCCGGCGACGGCGAAGCTGGCCGCGCGGCCTGAGCATCGAGAGGAGCGCAAGCGAGCGGTTGAGCGCGTGTGACAGGAAGTAAAAGGGCAAAAGAGGACGCTACGAGCCGGCCAAGGGGCCTCCGCCGCTGATTCGACGATGATACCGGCGAGGGATGCCCGACGGAGAGGGTGAACACCGCGTCTTCCAGCGGCAGCGACGAAACGTAACCTTCGCCTCGCAAACTTCGCTCCCGAAGTCCTCGAGGAAAAAAAAAAAAACTAAACCAATCGAAGGACGAGCCTGACGAGAAAATAAGTGAAAAAGGACGAAGCAACGAGGTGCGGAAAGTGCGAGGAGGGATCGAAGAGCCGGAGCCGGTGAAAATTGAAGAACCTGCCGTGCGCGTCCAGTAAATCATATCTCCGTCGCGTTTTCCCTCGGATCTCGGATTCCTCACCCTCTGGTTTCTCTCTCACTCCCTCTCCCCCTTTGCCGTGACTGTGATGGAGTATTGAAAATCGAAGAGTGCGAATACGCGGTGTGTGGTTTGTATATAGCGTGGTGAGGGACGAGAGGGAGGGGGGGGGGTGGAAAGGGTTGAGGAGGGGGGGTGGGGGATAAAGGAGAACCGTCAAGAGGGATGAGCGCGACACACCGTGAAGACGAGTGAAGACTCTGGCGTTTGGTGAATTAAATTTTTCCCCACGACCAGACGGGATGCGCCGATATGCAACGTGACGTGTGCGTGTGTGGCAGTCGATACCGGTGACAGCGAACTCGTGCAACGAAGTTGGATGCGCGCGGGTTGTCGCCTCGCAGTTGTGTTCAGCGTGGCTCCTCGAACGTATCGGATCAGCTGTAAACAAAGTTGAAAATTCGCGGCACGACGTCAGAGCGAGTTTGGGGCGACACTTTTCGCGTATGGCGTTCGACGTGTTTGTGCAAGTGTGGACGAATGAATGAATGAAGGCACGTTGAATGTTGATTAACGGTCGTGAGTGCGACATCGGGTCCGGTTACCGAGGTACAAATTTAATCAGAATCCAGTCCAGAGCGTATCGGGTCGGCTGTAATCAAGTTGAGAATCTAACTAGCGCGACGAATATATCGTGTTTATGCAAATACGAACGCATGAATGAGCGAATTCACGTTGATCGACATTGGTGGACGCCGCGTCGAGTCCATTGCCAAACTATACATTTCCGTTTGCCTGAGGCGCGCGCAAAACTGTCAAGCATTTATCGTGCGGTTGTACGTGAGCGCGAACGAATGAATGGGCGAGCAGCTCATTGATTCACCGTCGCGGTCGCCGCTTTGAGCCTTCCGCGCCGAAGTATATAATTCGGTTAACCAGTCTAATCCAGTGGGTTTAAGAAGTTCGGGCGTGTTACCAAGAAGCGAATGCAGGGCAGGAGAGCAGTTGGCCTTTCGAAAATCGCGTTGGCGGGGTTGGCTGTAGACAGCACGGAGACCAAAAGGAAAGTTCTTCGCCTAACGTAAACCCTCGACCCTGACCTCATCGGCGAATTTAATTAGCCGCTTGCCTCGGGATATCCGCGCGCCCCGCGGTAAAACGTGGCGAAGTGTGGAACACAAAAAAACAGCGGAGGCGAATCGCTGATGGAATAAAACGGGGAACGCGAGCCAGAAGGGCCTGTCAGTTTTATGGAAAAAAATAAAATAAGCGGATCGGAAATATCGATGAAATAAAAGAGAGATAAAAAACGGGTAACTTGTCAATAGAACGATTGTCAAAGTAGCCGGGGTGGGTGACGAGAAAAAAAAACGTGGCGCATTGTGCGGCGGTAAAAAGAAAATGCTATTTGTCGAGTGAAGCACCCGGCGACATTGATGACGCAATTTATAAGCAACGGACGCTCGAGAAGTTTGGCCGAGTTTGAGGATCGTCGCACGAGCTGAGCTCGCGGGCGCGCGCGGCTCGATCTTTCTCCACCCGTTCGCTCGTTCACTCGTCCGGGAAAGGTACAATCCGCAGGGTGGTGCGAGGGAGAAACGTACCGTCGGTGTTTCTCCCTCCCACCAATCCCACCGCCATTAGTCTTGGCTCTGTCGCACCCGTAGATTTTTCACATCATCTTAACTCCGAGTCCTGTCGCTTGCCAAAACTCGTAAAGGGTTGTACATCTTCTCCTCTCGGGGTTGCCTCAACTGGGACACTGAGGAATAAAAAAAAAATAGAGCGCGATACTCCGCAGCGATACACTTTGCGCGAGTTTTTCAGTAGTTTGTTGTCGTCTCTCGTCGTTCCGCGTGATGTCACGCTCGATTTCACAAATTGTTTTACCAGCGCGCTCGTCGTCACCAACGCGAATCAGTACAGAGGGACCGAATGGTGAAGGGGCGTGGAGGAGAGGGGATCGTGTAAACGCATGGACAAAATTGAATTTTTCCCACACCCGACGTTTTACGGGGCAGGGGCAAAGCGAATTCTTGCACATAACAATATTGACGCGGATTTTATCATGGACGAGGTAATTAAAAAAAAAAATTCACTCCCCGCGAAACGTCAACAGCATCTGGGTGTAATTGAATTCCTTTGTCGTGTCGCGAGTGACATTTTTTCGATGAATAAAAATATATGTATTGAAGAATTTCATGTATTTCCAGAGAGAACTCCAAAAATTTGCAACGAAATTACAAAACCTCGGTTCGAGGCGAGGGTAACGATTTCATTTCCGTCCATGGAAATGGACGGAGATCCCGAGATGGAGGACCTGAGTCGCGTGTATGTCGAGTGACGAGAGTAACAGAGGAAATGTTAAACGCTTTTTGGAAGATAATTACGACGAGAAGCGGGGTGAAAAACGAGAAAAGTGGACGATCATATGCGCGAACAGTTGCAAAGTGAAAGATAATAATAGTTCTGCGGTGGATGGGAATAAATGAGACACTCACGAGGACGCAATGTCAAACGGAAGTGTCGTGGGATTGGTGGCAGCGTCGGCGTCTGTGAACACGACGACGTTTGGCCGGAACTTTTGGTGGGAAACCGGTCGGGTGCAAATTCCACTCTACACGATCATATTTATGCTCGGAGTTGTTGGAAATTCCCTGGTTATACTGACTTTGGTGCAACATCAGCGAATGAGAACTATCACGAATGTATTTCTGCTGAATCTCGCTGTTTCGGACCTCATGCTGGGCGTTCTGTGTATGCCATTCACGCTAGTCGGCACAATACTACGGGATTTCGTGTTTGGCGAAGTAATGTGCAAACTCGTGCCGTACTTGCAGGGTAAGTGTAATACATTTGAAAATAAATATACTGCGGTGTCGCGACGCATTGAAGCCTGAAGCAGCATACTTAATTATGCTGTGCAATGATGTATCGATACGTGAAGCATTTGCGTATGCATTAATTGCTTTAATAACAGTGTTTCTAGTATATCGTTGATCGGTTATCCATTACACCGGAGCAATAACATTACCGGACGAAGTTATGCTTCAAAATGTTCTAAACAAGTAGATTCACCGTGTTTTATACGAACGATCAATATGCTGCGACGCATATTGATCGATATTGATATTGATGATTGAAACGGCGTATTCAATTGTTACATTTGAAGCACTTGCATGTAATGAATGGATTTATTAACAGTATTCAATATGCCGTTCATAGATAATCCATTATGCCTGTACATTCAAATTTCTGTACGAAAATATGCTTAAAAGCTTACTATGCGTGCACATTAATTTTCACAAAGAACATTTCAGCGATGTTATAGCCTGCTCTCGATAACGATAACGCGAACAAACGTTAATCCGTTCTTGTTATAAACGCTTTGTACTCCAAACATTGGATAACATATTTTGACACTTTCCCCTGACCTAGTGCATGCAAGTCAACCGGTAATTAATTGCGCACGTTCAATAATTGTCTTTGACAGTCTGATGAAGGTCCCTTTGGCCTCTATGCTGTTTAAATGTTAATTTACAAACGACATTGGCAACAGCCTGGCTTCGACATAGTTTACAAGGAGAATTTTCAATTAATTCTATCTGATCAACTCTGAAATGAATACGTAGAGCTCTGAATAAACATTGGAGGTTCTAGTATCCGTATTGCTTAAAGTAAACATTAGAGCTCTGAGACTACCAACACTTGACGTAGGTTTTACTGTCGTTTCCCCATGCTCTTGGCATCATCAGTCATGAAAGTCACGATTGGGCTAGTCACTCCTTCGTCTGCCAGACTTCTTACAGGTTTTCGATGAAGAACCCACCTTACCGTAATCCTTATTTATGCTTCAGAAGCAATGAATCACCGGCAGGAATTTCATCGCCCAACGTTAAGCACCTATAAGACTGTCTCTCTGGCACCTTAATTTTACTTTGTGTTTTTTCGGTGCTCTTGATAAAACGGCTTCCAGTTTCGGTAAGTTAAAAGGTTAGCCGAATTGAACCATTCTTCCGCGTATTCTTTGAAAATGCAATCCCAATCTGTGGAATTACTTGCCGGAAAATAGCCTTCAAAATTCTGCTAATGTCGGATGAAGGAATGCTGCCGCTTAAACTTCTATCGTAACTACGGCGGAGCATTATTGTTATTATTATACCACTTGACGATAACGCAATATTGATTCATGAGCTGCATTGGGAAAACCCTGAGAGCACTGGAAGCACCGGCGTATCTGGATGATAGGACATAGGGGTTTAGTAAATTGATATATGCAGCTCCGTTAGACAGTGCTTAATTCTCCGCAGCTGCCCAATGATCGGGCGAGTAGGTGGCCCGCCGCTGGATAGTATCGAGAATACAGCCTCGGTATCTGGTATCAGTTGTATAGACATAATGCAATGGATCTAAATATGTCTCCATGCCTACGTTTAACAACACATGGATGGCTCAACCGACAACCCCAGCATCAATTCAAGTTTATTAGACTATGAGTTATTGACTAATTAATCTATATTTTGTTGTTCTGAAAACAGCCATGACGGAGTAAAACAGCTGCGCGCAAGTCAGGCAGAACGTGTTAATTAGTACTTTCAATGTTAAAATTTAACATGCTTTTTTGAAACGTAATAGAAAAGACTGTCAGTACGAAATACAAAGTCACCTTTGCCTTCTAGCATTTTTGCAGTCCAGGTGTAAAGCATATACATTTGTTTTTCCTAGATAAAGAAAGGCGCGATAGCCTCTTTAATATTTTAAAGCTCGCGTTACCTCGGAGTCATCTATGTGCTCGCGATGCAATTATAATATTTATGTATCGTTATCGCGGTTGCGAAGGTGAAATTTTTCATGAATAGAGGAGATGCTTGTTACGCGTTCGCCAGGTTGTGTTAGCTGACGGCCGAGACAAGATGAATTGCGCACTCGTCGAGTGTCAAGAGGGAGAGCGCGGAAGAAAGCAATTTTCGTGCACCACGGGCCAGGCATACGTGGACATTGCGGGACAGATAAACTATTTACTTGACGTCTTGTCGCTTAATTCTTAATTTTCTAAGAACTCCACGAAATCCATTTCACCCTTCGAAGGCCAGCGAGTCCGTCTTGATATTCCGATAGACGCTACGTACACTTGAGACTTGAAATCCGGTATCAAATATTCACCATAAGCTCAAGAGTAAGGAATTCTTGATGCTCTTTTTTGGTGCCACTGTGTCCTCGTCCCGAGCGCGTCAAGCGTATACAGTTTACGGGAGCGAGCAATATGTCTCCCCCGAGGAAAGAGCAGCAAGCACGGGAAAATGCACGAGAAAACTGCGAAAGAGAACTCTCGGTGTACATTGTAAGAATTTACATATTTCCGGACCGCGGTATATAAATGTGTATTACGATAATACATATGCCGTCCGGGGGCGTTGAGTCTCGGCCGAGTTGTTGCCAGAAACCTCGGAAACCATTGGGCCAAGCTGCGACAAAAGAACCAGCGTCCGCGGGACGAAATTATTGCCCCGAGCTCGGAACGGACCATTCAGCTGCACAGTCAAAAAGCTGTGCAAAGTCCGCGTGTTAAATTTCGTGGAATCAACGTTATTTAGTAACAAAAATTCCGTTGGTTATTCCAACCAAGTAAAATATTTCGCAGCAATATCTACAGTGCCATTGTGGAAATAATTATTTCAACGAGCAGCACGAAAATCCGCGACCTCGATTGCTTCGAGTAAATACTGTAAATTAATTGCCTCTCGGTTCGCCGTCGATTAACGGCGAATTAACGAGCATAATCGCGCCGAGAACTTTTCGAAAAGTGGCGCGATATTTCAGATGAGAAAAGTTCGACGATAAATATTAGCGAGGTCCCCGCTCACCCTTTACCTTATGGGAACCTTCATTTCTGGCAACTTCGTCGAGTCTCGAACGCGGCTTCGCTATATGGTTGATATCGACGAGATGCCCGTCCGAATGGCCGCAAAAAGGACCCAGGCTCGTTCATCACTCTCCATACCGCGGCCGAAGTAGTTCATCACAGCTAGTGGAAGCGGTCAATATCGACCGTGCAATAGAAACAATCGCGTGCAAACGCTGTCAGAAGGAAAGGTATTGGTTAAAAAAAAAACATTGAATATGGTAGGTACAGAAGATTTTAACGAGATTGAAAACGTCACGATAAGATCTAAAGCTCTCAAGTGCTGCACGATAGACGCAAAACGTCACGAATTTATTGTCCAAGAAGGAAATACACGCTTGTGTCTTAACGTACCTGGTTATGGCAGCACTAAAGAATAAAAAGACAGAAATTATTGCCCAAAGCCTGATCACTGACAACAACAAAAAATAAATAATGGGCTGGATTAATTAATCGCAAAACGATTAATTGACCACGTCAACGAAGTTAATTTATTGTCCAGCCGATCAAAGTACACGGATTGCAGCACGTAACCCAAAGTATCTGGTTATGGCAGCCCGTGACTCGGCCGGTCTGACCAATTAAATTGCGCGCAGTTTTAATTGGTTCGGCGGTGTACCGAAAATCCGGTTGTCCCCGCCAAAGCCCTTTGTTCCCGTGTGGTCAACGCGGCGTGTTAATTACCGCGCACCGAGTCATCTGTGTTCGGTCGGTCGCCTCGCGTGCCAGGTGCGGCTTAATCCTTAAACTGTTCCGTGCGCTATTGCCACCTCGAAGGATATCTCGTTGAGCGAGTGTCACACGTGATATACTCGAAAATGTGTACCGCGCACTTCGGGCACGTCCCTTTAATGGCCAACCGGGGTGTGAAAACGTTGGCAAAGATGAACGGTGACTTATACGTTGACACGCGGAATGCATCCGCAGTGCACACACGGAAACCTCGTGTGAGGATCAAGATTTGCGAAAGAAAAATTGCCGAGGCCACGGCGATTACCACTTGCGGTCTTGGCATCGCAAACACCGCCTACCAATCTCGGCGACACCACTGTAAAGCGAAACGTCTGTATGAAGCGTATTTATATATATATATATATATATATATACAGGGTGTCTCAAAAGTTATGCAGTTCCGGAGGCAGGAAGGTAGCTGGTGCCCACCGGAGTGCACCTGCGAAGTTTGAGCGTCCAATTCGCAAAATTGTGGAAGTTCTATTGGATTGAAATTTGCCTATCGGTGAGGGGTGCGTCGGACTCACACAGATGCAGAGGCGTCGTATGTCTCGTTGAGTGTAAGTGGCGTCAGTCTTTTCTTTCGCGGTCCCAGTTCGACGCGAAGTTGCCGCGCGGTGTTGCACGGCTGTGACAGCTGTGTGCGTCCGTGTGCGTGATCATCAACTGTTCGCTCGGAGATCGGGCTTTCGGTGCTGATTAATGACCGGCCTGGTGAATGACCGGTTGGACATTGCAAGATAAGAAATAAGAACACAAATTCCCGTATTTGTTTTGCCGTTTATTTACCTGTTCAGGGTAAGGGCTGCCACTGCAGCCCTTGTCTTATCTTATGTCGCGTACTGTCCAATCTGAATGATCGAGCTGCGTCTGCCTCTCAAGTCCGACAGATTCGAGGAAGCGAAAAATGCCTTAGAGATATTCAATGAGAGGAATGCGACTTATTTGAATTTGCGGAATGACACACGAGAATTGAAGCGGTTCTGATCGGGTCGGGTGGCTGGTCTGATTGGACGCAAAGGTCAAATATTTGAGCTTGACAATATTTTTATTCGGATTATGAAAATGTTTTGCGAGATAGAGTGAAATAAAAAAACATCAATTCGTTTAAAAATTTGACTATTCACCGCGCTCTCCCCCTGTTCTCACATCGTTCCCACCGTACAATCAACTTGCTCTCACCCTGCTCTCACCCTGCTCTCACTCAGTTCTGACCTTCCTCTCATCGTGCTATTTATTACCGTGTCATAAAAGAAAATGGTTTTCGTAAGACTCGGCACCGTCTTTAAGGGTGTACATTTTTTTTCTTTTTCATCCCTTTAATCGTTATAATAACTTTTTATACGCAGTTCGACCTTTTGGGCTCATTACAATATTCTTATTTTTATTTTCGTTGCATTCCAACGATGCAAACTTCAACATCATGATTCGG
Organism: Pimpla rufipes; assembly: GCA_963932165.1. Lineage (NCBI taxonomy): Eukaryota > Metazoa > Arthropoda > Insecta > Hymenoptera > Ichneumonidae > Pimpla > Pimpla rufipes. The sequence goes on from OZ010635.1 coordinate 16,468,582, forward strand.
ATCCGAAGCTGACAATGAATTTTGCCATACTTGGATCGCCGTGCTTGTGTTTATGCTCTCTCCTTGCTCTCACCATACTCTCACCTTGATCTCACTCTGTTCACGCCTTGTTCTCACCTCGTTCTCACTTTGATCACACCTTATTCTCACCTTGTTCTCACCATGTTCTCACCTTCTTCTCACGATACTCACACCACATTCTTGCGAACGAATGAACATGTGGAGGCACCTCGGGGCATTGATTTGTCTCGAGATTTCTCTGTCAATCGCACTAGGTTCGGTGATAGAATATAAAAAATAAAAAACAGCTCCTTCCACCATAGTTCAAATTTATAATGCGAAAATCTCGAGTATTTTCGCGTTATAAATTTTCACCCTGGTGGAAGGAGCTGTTTATTTTTATTTTTTATATTCCGTCATCGAACTTACATGCGATATCGGTGTTCTTTAAGACCCACAGGTCTGCATATACCATCGTTCAATTTTAACAGAGATTCTATGATACTCTTGAAGCTTAACAAAAACTTTATTATTTTGTTTTGCTTTAACAGGCAGTGGTGGTCCCCTCCATATAAGTTCGATGATGGAATATAAAAATTAAAAAAACAGCTCCTTCCACCAGGGTGAAAATTTATAACTTGAATATACTCGAGATTTTCGCAATATAAATTTGAACCATGGTGGAACGAGCTGTTTTTTTATATCCCATCATCGAACCTACGTGCGATTAACAGAGAAGTCTCGGGGCAAATCAGAGCCCCGAGTTGCCTCTACATAATTATTCGTTCGCCGGAGTATGGTGAAAACGAAATGAGAATAAGATGAGAGCAAGGTAAGAGCATGAACACAAGCAGGGCGATCCAAGTATGGCAAAAATCATTATCAGATTCGGCTCCGAATCATGATGTTGGAGTTTGCATCGTTGGAATGCAACGAAAATACAAAATATATTGTAAGGAGCCCGAAAGGTCGTACTGGGTGTACAAATTTATTATAACGATTAAAGGGAACAATAAAAATTCTACGCCCCTAAAGACGGTGCCGAGTCTTACGAAAATCATTTTCTTTTATGAGAAGGTAATAGCAGGATGAGAGGAAGGACAGAACTGAATGAGAGTAAGGTGAGAACAGGGTGAGAGGAAGATGAGAACAGGGTGAGAGCAGGGTGAGAGGAAGGTGAGAACATGGTGAGAGCAGGGTGAGAGGAAGGTGAGAACATGGTGAGAGCAGGGTGAGAGAAAGGTGAGAACAGGGTGAGAGGAAGGTGAGAACATGGTGAGAGTAGGGTGAGTGGAAGGTGAGAACATGGTGAGAGCATTGTGAGAGAAAGGTGAAAAACTCATCGAGAATGATGGAGGGGACCACCACTGCCTGTTAAAGCAAAACAAAATAATAAAGTATTTGTTAAGCTTCAAGAGTATCATAGAATCTCTGTTAAAATTGAACGATGGTTATGCAGACCTGTGGGTCTTAAAGAACACCGATATCGCATGTAAGTTCGATGATGGAATATAAAAAATAAAAATAAACAGATCCTTCCACCAGGGTGAAAATTTATAACGCGAAAATACTCGAGATTTTCGCATTATAAATTTGAACCATGGTGGAAGGAGCTGTTTTTTTATTTTTTATATTCCATCACCGAACCTAGTGCGATTGACAGAGAAATCTCGAGACAAATCAATGCCCCGAGGTGACTCCACATGTTCATTCGTTCGCAAGAATGTGGTGTGAGTATCGTGAGAAGAAGGTGAGAAGAAGGTGAGAACATGGTGAGAACAAGGTGAGAATAAGGTGTGATCAAAGTGAGAACGAGGTGAGAACAAGGCGTGAACAAAGTGAGATCAAGGTGAGAGTATGGTGAGAGCAAGGAGAGAGCATAAACACAAGCACGGCGATCCAAGTATGGCAAAATTCATTGTCAGCTTCGGATCCGAATCATGATGTTGAAGTTTGCATCGTTGGAATGCAACGAAAATAAAAATAAGAATATTGTAATTAGCCCAAAAGGTCGAACTGCGTATAAAAAGTTATTATAACGATTAAAGGGATGAAAAAGAAAAAAAATGTACACCCTTAAAGACGGTGCCGAGTCTTACGAAAATCATTTTCTTTTATGACAAGGTAATAAATAGCACGATGAGAGTAAGGTCAGAACAGAGTGAGAGCAGGGTGAGAGCAAGTTGATTGTACGGTGGGAAAGATGTGAGAACAGGGAAAGAGCGCGGTGAATAGTAAAATTTTTAAACGAATTCATGTTTTTTTATTTCACTCTATCTAGCAAAACATTTTCATAATCCGAATAAAAATATTGTCAAGCTCAAATATTTGACCTTTGCGTCCAATCAGACCAGCCACCCGACCCGATCAGAACCGCTTCAATTCTCGTGTGTCATTCCGCAAATTCAAATAAGTCGCATTCCTCTCATTGAATATCTCTAAGGCATTTTTCGCTTCCCTGAATCTGTCGGACTTGAGAGGCAGACGCAGCTCGATCATTCAGATTGGACAGTACGCGACATAAGATAAGACAAGGGCTGCAGTGGCAGCCCTTACCCTGAACAGGTAAATAAACGGCAAAACAAATACGGGAATTTGTGTTCTTATTTCTTATCTTGCAATGTCCAACCGGTCATTCACCAGGCCGGTCATTAATCAGCACCGAAAGCCCGATCTCCGAGCGAACAGTTGATGATCACGCACACGGACGCACACAGCTGTCACAGCCGTGCGACACCGCGCGGCAACTTCGCGTCGAACTGGGACCGCGAAAGAAAAGACTGACGCCACTTGCACTCAGCGAGACATACGACGCTTCTGCATCTGTGTGAGTCCGACGCACCCCTCACCGATAGGCAAATTTCAATCCAATAGAACTTCCACAATTTTGCGAATTGGACGCTCAAACTTCGCAGGTGCACTCCGGTAGGCACCAGCTACCTTCCTGCCTCCGGAACTGCATAACTTTTGAGACACCCTGTATATATATACAGTGCGAACTATTCCTCCCACCAGGTTTTTCAAGCTCGAACGAAATTCGTTTATTGGGTCTGACGCTTCAAGAATGATTGCAACTTTAAACGGCTTCGGTCCCTCGGGTCTCCTTCACATTGTATCGAGTAGGACGTAGTTTTTCTGGCCTGTTGTTCGAAAAAAAAAAAACGAAAATCGTTTTCGTGCTTGGCCGACTTGTTAAACATACATCGACCTTCATATATAAATCGAGAGAATGGATTCTGCACCGTGGTCCACCGGACTGTATATGTATGTTTGTACGTGATATATGGTATTAGAAACAGTTAGGATCGACCTTGTCTGACCCGAGAGAACGAATATTGTACCGGCGAACTCGTCGCGTCAATATTTCACGATTGTCTGACTGTAGCGTTGCTCAACGACCGGAAACCACTTTCGCGTTATTTTCAGGTACTTACTCGATATACCAACGTTTTACGTCAGACAATGGTACGTTACGCTGCGAGGGAGGGAGGCGGGGCTTTTCACCGAGTGTGAAGCTCGATAGAAATTCACACGGGGTTAAAAATTCACCTATATTTTCCATTCGATTGCGCTGAAAAACATCTAGATTTCAGCCTTGCGGCAAAGACGCAAAGTTAGATCATCTTGGAGTATGGAAAATAACAGACACATTCAGCAAAATGGATTATGACGTTAATCGCATATTGAGGTATCGTCGAGAGCGCTACATCGTGGCCACTATACGAAACAATAGGATGCACAGTTGACTGCTGATTGGACGTAAAGCGAGCGAAGTCGTCAAACAGGCAATGAGAGTTACCGAATCTGCATCCTAAAACTTTGGAAACAGTCGCTCCCTGATAACACCGGATGGACTTTCGATGGACGGTAGTGGACTACTGGATATTCTAAATGCTCACAAATGGACCCTTTGGTGTTGTCATGTATTGTGAGACGCCTGCGTCGAGCGTCAAAGATGCTTCAAAAGCGTAATGTCCTGCCTTCGGTGGTTGACATACAAGACGGTTGTGTACGTCTGCTACTATTGACAAAGGTATCACGTACAACCGCTCGTGTTCACTACCGAACGGACCAGCAATGGTCAGAAAGGGTCGGGTTCTCCGTGACGTTCTCGGGTATCATCGCGAGTCAAATTATCCCCGACTGTTTCTCGGTAGCCGGGCAGCGTTCCTGGAATTTCAACGAGAAATGAAAAAATACGACTTGGCTGCGACTTCACGGAAAAAAACAAACCACCCTCCTGGGAAAACACACGCTAAGTTCGGTTCGCTTCTGGGAGGGTGGCAACGGGGTCAAATCAAACTGCGGTAATATTTATCTGTGATCGCGGACCCGTTTTTTGGCGCCCCCGTAAGTCCATCAAAGCGGAAAAGTCTCATTATAGCCCTTAGTCTATAGACGTCAAAGCGTCTATGCTGAAAGGGATTATCAGCGGGGTATTACGATGAGTACGACGAATGGAGCGAAAATAAATTCGCCAATTCACAAGGGCTGGGGCCGCGTATCCACGGGGTTTACGATGGACCAGCGGGGTCCATCGGGGATACCCCGACGCGAGAGGAGGATCCAGACGGTGATCAACTCTCTATGCTATATAGCATCGACGTGTCCGTTCCCCACGCTGGGCTGCGCTTTGGCGCCCAAAGGCGACTCGGCGGAGACCGAGGAGAGCGTGAGGCCTACCACGGAGAACCCACGATAACGAAACCATAGAAACGATCCAATTTGGAAGACGCCCGATGTAGCACACCCCGAGATATCGCGAGAGCAATGCTGATTTTTTTTTCTCTTTCTCCGGTTTCTTTATCCCGAGAATGAGAATTTCTCGATTTTTTTGCAACCACCTCAAAAAAGTAGAAGGGTTTCGCATCGGGAGTCTGTTATTCCCGGGGAATGTCACGTGGAGCGAGCGGATAGAAAGAGAGTCGGCACGTGACGGAGTGTAAGCTGTTTGTCGGAACAATCGAATCCGTCAATTTGCGAAAGACGCTCAGCCGAGCGTATGAGGCAATTTCAAATCGTCCAATTACGACGAGGAGGCTCGCATTGCAGTCTAGCATTGCCGTTCGATAGTACCCATTAAGAACGGCAGAAAAAACTGTGTCACGGCGCTAATGAGTTGCCCATTTGCATTTTATAAGCTCTAGTGGAACAAAATCGATGAGCGAGAACCGCAATTACGAAATATCAACGAAGACTTGCAAAGAAGACTTGCAAATCGCATTCGCATTGGCGGAGAACCAAAACGACCCATGACTCAAACACAAGTATGTTGAAATCTTCGGTGCAATACCCCAAACATCACCGCACAGCTCGCTTGTCTCGCGAGAATGATTTTCCTCTCACTGCGGCTTGACACGCGAGTGAGCGACTCATTTGCTTCCGAAACATATTTTTTTATCATCCGCCCCAAATACTCGTGAATCAAGGACCGCCGCATGAATCGGCGTAATTGAGCGTGCCCGCTGAGTCTTGCGGCTTCATTTCCTACAAATCAGCCCTGTGTGAGTGACAATTTTCCGTAATCGCGTTCCATCCACTCACGTCCATTCAGTGGCTCGGCCCGTGAGGGAATTCTCACGTCGGTAAAATCGAATGTACGGGGGCACGAAATTGCGGCGAGTGCGCGTTTAATTTCGCGTGTTACAGCCGGCGAGTATCCGTGTTGATTCAACGCAGCGTTGGAGCTTGTACGTTGCCGAAATTTATGGGGCGATCTGGGTTAAATGGACAGGGTCGCGACCCTCGTGAAAATCATTTCGTGCCAATTTTGTGATTCACGTCCGAGTGGATGTTTTAGTTACGTTGAAGGGACGACTAATGTGGGCTATTTCATGCGCTAGAACTGTATTTTCATATCTCTTGCATTTACCGCTCGCCCGATTAGATTCCTTCCAGTGCTCCGACCATTATATTCGTCTGTTGTCTGTCTTCGCTTTCGTGAGCAGCTCCACACCAACGATCTACGCAACAGAACTTAGAAACATTATGGAAATCCGTTTTCTCCCTTTTCTCGTCGTGGCTCCGAGTCACTGAACCGCAACCAGATGTTGACACTCCAGTGAAAGTAAGCAGGGACTGTTGAGTGCCGCTCAAGGTCGCACAGAAGAAAATCTTTTTCTTCCGTTGAAACGACTTTCTGAGCATTTTTTGTTCTTTCTTCCCTTTCGTAAATCCCATAAACGCGAATTCTTCCGGATGAAATTCAAATCAGTTTCGACGATTTCATTCGAAAGAATGAAACTCAATCAGTCTCGATCAGTCTGCTTAATTAAAGCAGTCTAATCGCGTATCGGGTCCCTCGCTCCCCCGGACTTCAGCTTTAACTTTGGACCCCTCAAGCTCGAGAAACTTCACTTTCAAGAGGCAAACCAATCCAACTTTTTCAATTATTGGTACTCCTATATTTTAATTTCTTCTGACTCTCGGAGACAGGGAGAAGCAAATAATTCAGAAACAGACGACGGACTTTTGTTAAGCAGATCGAGATTTATCGCCCGTGAGAAATTAGCATTGTTCACAGCTCTTCAACCGCGATGTCCCAACGGGTACGGTTATATCCGACTCGGCGGACGTCAGGATTCCCCGTGTCCCGGGGGCTCGCGCGTCGAATAATAACATTTGTCGACTTTTAGCACACCCATAATCCAACACGGGACGTCTACATCCTCAGGTTCTAACTCACGGTGACCTTTTTCGCTTTCAATTTATCCTTGGACGAATTCTCGGCGAAGCGTTTCTGACGTTCGCCCAAAGTGCCCAAAGGCTTTCGGCGCTCGTGGAGGGTGGAAAACGGAGAGAGAGCCGGAGAAGAAGACGGAAAAACGTAACCAACCAAGTCAATGCTGTGCGATCGATGCCACGTCGGCTGGCTTATCTGGCCTGATATACCTATAAGCCGGCTTCTTAACTCGATGGGCGAAACACAACCCCCTTTAAGCCTCTGTACATTATTTCAACGGGGCCCAGTCACATAAATCTTCAGAGCTATGTCTGCTCACGAAAACCACCTGGGAAACGGGTGGCAGGAAAAAAGAAGGAAAATTATTCCCGTCATCTGCTGCAACGTGCGCGCACGCATGAATCCGCGTCATGCGCTATTTGTTTGCAGCCTTTCCAAATTCGCTCTTCACGCTCGGTTATCGCGGGCGAGTAAAAAACTTTTTTCGCCCTGCCATCATTTGTCCACGGGGTCTATAATGTCACCTTATTTATATTCCTTTTTGACCCTCGGGCTTTTTGCATTCAAATACCGCGGTACACGCGGTAATCGAGCGTTGCTGTTGGACACTGACACTCTTGCGGCGATAAATATCCTGGATGCGTTTACATTTTTCTTGCGAACATTTTTGGCGAAATAAATGATGCACGTCCTCAAAAAGCGAGGATCACGGGCGACTTCATGAATAAATGAGTCATCAATTAGAAGCCTTTTTATAATACTAGGCTAATCACACGCGTTGGCGCGCGTGCCTGAAACACTTTTCGCCAAAATCGACCTCAGAATTTTTTTTTTTTTTTTTCTTCAAAATATCGACTTTCAACCTATACCATCGTTTTCAAGTCGCATATTCTACCCCTACAAACACTGGTTATCAAACTTTAATAATCGATTTTGAAAAAAACATTTTTTTGGCCACGAACATATTTTTTTTCTGTCAGAAATCGTAGATCAGGCTCCGAACCGAAAATTGCCAAAATCGACCTATTACATTTTTATTTCAAAATATCACCTATAATAGGTTAATCAATTTTGCGCTGCTGCGCTCTTATAAAGCTTTAAAATGTTACGGGTGCAGCCCCGCCTGTCCTCTCATCAAATTTTTCAAATTTGACACCAAACTGATTTTGTTTATCATGGACTTTCATGGCAAGCAATCGCAGGTCCAATAGTTTGCTAACAATGCGTTACTAACAATGCGTTACTAACAATGCGTTACTCATGAACTTTTTAAAAGAGGGAAAACTCTGATTCCATAGTTCTTATATTACATCTCTTAGGATAGTCGAGTAGACCGGGATCACATGGCACGCCCAAGCCGGAATTGTGTAAGTCCCTCAAGGGATTCAATTTTGATGCGAGCGAGCAAAGCACGTGAGCCATATCACATCTAGTATATTATTATAAATTCCACTGACCCTATATTATTAAAATATTACGCAGCCGCTATAAAGACTGCGAATCAGCATTTTTTATTTTTTTCAAGTCCCCCATTATTATGACACCCCCCCCCCCCCCCCCCCCGCTCCCCTCCGCCTCCTAGTTTGTAAGTAATGGTATCCCGAATATTTAATGCTCACTTATGGATTTGCTCTTCATTGGAAGGTCTCTCAGCTCAGCGAAGGCCACGTCATTTAATTTCTGAAACAAGGACGAGCCATTGACTTGTCCGTGTTTCATCGCACCTCGCGGTTCCGAGTCTATGGCCTGGTGGGTTGCGCTTTGAACTGCGTGGAAAGACGACTACCTGGTGGATGAGTGGCTACGGTTTCCGTCGCGGCATCCGAGCAGCCGCACACCAGAATGGAGCTGTAGCACGGCTGCCGCACGCCGCTTACACCCTCGCCACGACGACGCTTTCCTCGCGTGGGAACGGCGCGAGCGCGAGGCGAAAGCTCGACGCCGAAGGCGGACCGAGAATAATTAGGAGATCACTCTTACTCGTCTCGTGGGCCACGAGCGACGCGGGATTAACTTTCGCCTCGGCGCAGCGGGTTCGATCCCTCTCGTCGTTTGAAATATCGCCCCGCGAAGTATCCCATGCACCCCGAGCGAGAGGAAAAAGCGGACACCCAGTGGGAAAAGAGGGACAAGGATGATGCGCGCAAAGCTCGTGATAAGTCGAGAAACCAGAAACCGGGAGCGAGAGCGTCGGCCTCCCGTCCGCGAGGCTATGAAACCCGCGGCGCAGTCGCTTCTACATATATGTGTGTTTGTGCGCTAACAAATGCCGCGAGCTATCGAGCCCACGGCCGCGAATCTAAAGCCCCCACGCGGTCACACATACACACGAGAAAATTCACGTAAACGCAGGATCCAGGATCGTTCAATAAATCAGATGCCATAGGGTGTACAGTGTTGCTGTAGGGAAGGTACTAGAAGGTATTAGAAGCAGGTAGGGATTGTAGGTAGAGCTCGGAATGCGTAGGAAACGTAGTACAGCTGCCGTATATACACGGTGGCCTTATTAAGTTCCCTGCCTAATCTAAATCACCTCACCATGACAACCGTACACGAGCAAATTCACGTAAAGAGCGGCTTTGATTGTAAAAACACCGGGATTGTCCTAAAAGTGAGATCTATGGTGCTGCGTTGGGGAAGCCCCCACGGAAAAGAAATATACACGAAAATATATCTGACATATAGAACTTTTCGGACGATAATATAATAAAAAGACATTTTCAATATATTTTGGATATATCTTAGATATATTTTTCCCTCGCGTATATTTCGTATATATCCTAAAATATATCCGACATATAGAATTTTTCGGCAAAAATATATCTTGTATATCTAGAATACATCTTTTATATATTTTGCATATACTTTATTTCCATATGGGAGGTATTAGAAGGTATTACAAGATAGGGAAAGTAGGGACGGTAGGTAGGGTTTAGATTAGGGGCGAGGACGTAATATGACTACCGTGTAAGGTACATATGCATGTAACTTATACGTACAGCGCCATAGCTGCATGACATCTGACTTATAGAGCAACGCCGGTCTTTTTTTTAATTAAGTCCGTGCACTCCAGTAAGCCATTGATGGAAAGTCTACGTGTAGTTCTCACAGACGGTCTAAGTTTTACAGGCGCAATACTGAGATTAATATTCAATATAACGAATGTTTTTTTGACAGATCATAAGCCTGAAAATGGAAACCAAGTTAGTGTACTATAAGTTACTAAATACGCATTGTTGGATCCTTCGGTGTGATGTCGATTTGCTCGTGTATGATTGTCGTGGGGAGGGGTTTTGGATTATAGGATGTTTCTTTCTTTAAATGTTTAGGGTTTAGGTTCGAAACGTTACATAGTGCTCGTATCAGGTACATACGTATATACCTTATGTTACAGCTATATAACGTTCCCTGTATACCTAATCGAAACCCCACCTCGCGAACAAGAACGAATTTATATAAACGCACGGCCATTCTACATATCGCGATCGTCCTATCAATCAGATATCACAGGGCTGGTAGATGCTGCTGTAGGTAAGGTTGAAGAAGGTATTAGACCGTACGTGGTATATATACATCATCCGGTAGCCGTATTACGTGAGTATGCATCGTTATGCAAGCAAGCGATGCCGATTCGCAGGGGGAACCAACAGAGGGGAGATATTGAACCCGATTGATCCGTTGAGCAGCTGAATGCCTCCGTGGTGCGATATTGAGCTTGTTGAATAAACAGGATAAATGCGCGCGCTATGCGGATAGAGAAAGGAGGAGATAAAGGTATTCCAAACAGCCGGGCCGGGAGGAGCGTGGAATATGCAGTGTCCAAAATTAGATTGAAACTGCCGTTCTCATCGCCTTGGGAATCGCGTTCCTGTATATTACTGGAAGGGCGTGAATGTTGGATTCGTGGATGGAAAAATGCTCGCCAAAAAGTATCGCAAATATTTGAAGCGTTCGTAACTACTTTGCGTATACATGAGAATTACAAAAGGCCAACGTGGAGTAAATTTGCGAGAATTGTACACTATAAATTGAGATGCTTCACGAGGTATCGTTTCTCCGGTAAAAGGAGTATAATGTTTATCGACGTCTTTCCTGCCGTATGAAAAAAGGTAATTTTACCCGGACCTTTCACCCGGAGCAAATGTTCATGCGCGTTGGTTTTGTTTTACTATATTAAGAAGGCAATTGAACGGTAATTTTAGATCTTTCTCTCCGTTAAAGAAAATAATAATAATAATGAGAATTCGGCATCGTATGTACGACGATCAAATGAGTGCAAACCTCGTTCGCGGTAGAGGCTTTTTGCGGAAAATATGCGGATTATGGTCAAACTTCGCATCGTCAACAGACAGGTTAAAAAGGCTCTTTGATATACTAAAGATAACATTTCCTACCACAAAACTCTGCCTACACGAAGTTTCTTGGAAACGGCCACGTGCTCCTACTGGAGGGAAATTCAGCGACCCCAGCGACCGGGTGGCAAAGTCTGGATTCCAGAAATTACTGGCTCGATATTACAGAGGCGTAACATATGTAGTGGTGTGGGGCTCGGATGCTAAAGAGATGCTTTGGCACTGTCTGTAAAGCGCAAACGTACGTTACGTAGCTTATTATCCGTCGCCAACCAGGAATATTAGTAGTCACATTGTCCTCGGCCACTCTGAATATCCGCCGCAGGGTCCGCCATGCAAGGCTCGAGGTCCCAAACCTGTTGAATTATTTATTCCGTCTCCCTAATGACTCGCGTGTACTTACATTTTCCGAAATGCTCGTAAGACGGTGCGCGATCACCCGGGGGAAACGTGCGCACAGTGGAAAGCATCATTTTTTCAGAAATGGAGAATGAAAGGTTCCTCTCCGTGGAATAGTGTCGCAGTCGTTGGCAAGACATGCGGATAATTGAATCGATGGAAAATTAATTCATTATGGATTTTCATTTCCTGGAAAGCAAATTAACCCCCACGCGTACCCGAGGCTTTCAGCTGGAAGCAAACAACCTTACCTAACAATAACAACCCGTTTTTTTGTTATTGTTGTAACAACTTCAGCACGAAAGACGGTGATTAACTACATTGTTCATCGTCGTATTCACGGGACCTGAACTTATTGAATTATTTCTGAAAAGTGTTTCAACGTCTTACACGTTATATACGTGGTGGTGACGTATCTCGCGGAGTAAGACGTATTATATGTAAATCAAAGTCTAAGAAATCGAAAAAAATTTCTCTCTCAAGCCGTTAAAGCACTTTTTGAAAATAGCTAACAGCGATGTGAGCTTTTAAAAAACACTTGGTGAAGGAAAAAAAATAAAGACGACGTTTCGCAATGTGTGTTTGTGTTTCACGTGTACATACACTTCACGAACATTGATTTCTTCTGCTAACGTCATCGCTGTTGGTACTATCGATTGTACTGAAGCTTTATTCGCCGAAAGCATCGTATTATGCCGCGCTAAACGCGGAACGTGATAAACTCGCAACTGCAGAATGCCATTAAAATCGTAAACGTAATTAAAACGATTAATATATCTCGTTTACATGGAAAATTACTCTCTTAAAGTGTAGCTTTAAATAGCTCAGAATACGTACTCAAGCGAGAGAACAGTTAACATGGATTGAGTGTGATGGAAATACCCACAATTGTTAAATGCGATTAATAGTTGTAAATGTCATAAAAGTTGCGCAGATCCCATTGTATTTCCAGCTCGTTGTACTCAGAATTTATACATCCGGATTTCCGACCCAAAAGTACCGAAATAGACGGCTCGGTTTTTTCTCTAGAAATTTCAACTTAAAAACAACCACCATCTTTCCCAAGTCGCATATGGAAGAAGAAATCAAGCTTTATCGTTGACACTACGGACGCGAACATCGTCGACATGACCTGAATAGTTGGTGGTAAAGCCAACTGGTTAAGTAGATCGAATTTTGGATAAGCCGCGACCGAAGTCTTAATGCCGTCTCTCTTCGATGTAGATGGCTATCGGGTCCAGTTTTCACGACTTGAGTTACTTCGCGACATGTTTGTACTGCGAGAAATGAAACCAATTCCAATGTGGCGGCGAAACCGATGATATATACTTCTACCCCTGGAATTTTCGTTGTCCTAATACTACAAGTTGAGCACGAACCCGCATAGCAATAGGTCTAAGAAAAAAAGATCTGCCTTGTTGATAGGATCGCTCCAGACGCAAGTGGACGCCGAGCAAATGGGAGTAAATGACTTTTTTTATATTTATTATAGCTCATACGCGTCCTTCGTGCGCTTATCCAGTTAACGTAAAAAAAAGTAACAAAAATGATCAAGTTTTTTTAGCTTTTCGTGAAAACTATTGCATTTAGAAAATAACCAACGGCGAATTCAGTGTGTACGGGTAAAGATACTTCGAAATAAGGTGTTAAAAAAACAGTTTTCGCATTTTTTCCGAAATTTTGTCACTTCACTAAAATCAAGGTTACATTTCTTTGACTGAACCTGGATACTTCCCAGAAGAATCTTAGCAAGCCTTCAAACATCGTACGTCCGAGAAGTATAAAGATACAATAACACGATAGAATCTGCTGTTGGTGTTAGCAATGAGTTGCAGACAACCCAAGAGCCAATCAGAGAACAAATAGTCCGACAACAATACTTATATCGCAAATACGAGATTTTTTATACACCGATTTATTGAAGATATAGCTTTCGATTTGCAAATTGACTGGTCAATAATTGATATCGCTTAAGATTTTCGATTACCGCAGTTTACGAAGTTACGTGCTGCACAAATATGCGCTAAGTTTAATTGAGGTAGCCTAATATTGGATTATAACTTAGATAATATCAATAGCGGGGTCCAAAGACTCTGGTCGATGGCTTATCGCCCGCGGGTCACACACAAATCGAGATGTCGCAAAACGACCATTACCACTACTGTAAATAGTAGCGTGAGTCAATAACATTTCAGAATAAAATGAAAAAGTAAAAAATTCTCTACAGGATTATAAATGAAATTTCGTCTTACGCTCTCGAGTAGATATAATTGAAAATAACATACAGCTGCTTCAGACGAAAACGCGATCCCGGCGAAGAATTTGAGGATTCCCGCAATGAACTCCGAGTGGTTTTTATCTCATTGAGACAACCCTTAAGCTTAATAACCACAACTCTCATTTAGCGATGAGAAGCAGCGGCAAATTATTTTCAATTTCACTCGGGAGGATGAGAGGCGAAATTGCAATCTGTATTTTTCCTCGTCGAATTATTTTTTTCTCTGCTTCTCGAAAAATTAATGAAAAGCCTTGATAAGTGTCTAATGGTTCGCTGCCGCTGCAGCATCATGAATAAATCCCACGGTGAATAATTTATGAGAACAATAAATCAGAATCAACCGTCTGGGTGGTCTGACCTTCTGTCTGACCATTCGTACACCGAATCTACTTTTAGCCCTCGCCGAGTGACGCGGCGACTCGTTAATTTTGCATATAGTCCTGCTGAACCAAATTTCGCAGAGTTCCCATTGTCGCGCATTACGCTCGCGTAAATAACAAGCCGTTGCCCCGCTAAACCGCATCTGTTTCGCTGTTTACCAGTGAACTATTATACAACATCTCAAGAGGATTGTGGGATGTAATGCAAGCCACACGTGATCCTCGCTTTATTATCGTCCCGCTTTTACTGCTATCGCCGCGGCGACGTCCCACTAACATCCCCTGTTACCTGCAACCCACATCCACTGTGGGAGACAAGACAAAGCCAAGCGTGGCACTATCGAATTTCACGCAACGACGTTCGCCTCCTCTGCCAGTTCGCTTGCTTGCATCATGTAATTAACACCGTAACATCCAGTGATTGCAGAGTAGCTCAAAGACCTCGCCGTTCCTCTGTATAATAACAATACTGAATAGTGATACCAATGGAACATGCCTGCATTTTTCTGCGTGTTTTTTCTCTCTCCGGTGGTTCGGAATCCAACGTTAAAAATAGTACATTCAACAATTGGCATGGGCCAATTATATGGATAAGATCTTCGGGCTCGATTTCCGCGATTCCGAATAGTGCGGTTGGCGAAAAACTAACGGGCAACGACGAAGCTCCAGACACAGGACGTACGACCTAAGACTGTAGTCAGCAAACGGTTATATAGACTCCCTCTATATAAGCGTGAAGGGAGAAAGAATATGCGATTTCAGGCGCCCGTAACGCTGGAGGGTTTCGTGTACAAAAGCATGCATGCAGTAGCGCTCACGATAAAATTGTGGGGAACCAACGATGCAGAGTGCAAATGTCGACACTAGTCCAGATTGACACAAGAGCCGCGCATCGAGTCATTGTGTGCCCAAATAATTGTTTGTCAACCATAACCGCCCACGTCGATAGTTCAATGACAAAAACAGCACACACACGAAAAGTCAACATTGTAACGAAATATCCACAAGCAACCACTAATAAAACCTCAACGGGAACGCATTATTCGAATTGCGGTGTTCTCGAAAATTACCCCGACCTCGAAGATAATACACGATTCAGGCTGTACTCCAGAAACATTGCACCACACGCTATGGTTTTAAGTACCACTCCTATATTTTATGTTCACTCGCGTCTGCATTGCACACACGCGCATCTGTTTCCGAGTACGGATCAAACATTTTTTTTTACGATTTCAACCAGACACCACCAACCTTCATACCGCCACGCGTTTCATCGCGCTATGCTCGAGAATTATATGTGTTTATGTACAGATGTGGGTGTTTTATATCGCAGCAAAATATGACGATAAATGAATGAAATGCATAGCAGCGTTTCAAAGAGAAACCGATGGAAGCGCAGCGTCCAATTTCGCACACAGCGCGAGGGATCGAATGATCAACGCGATGCCTCATTTGGGATGCCTTTTAAAACCGTGCAAGCCACAGTCGAAACTTCTTAATACCCCGCCTAGATTGGCGATCATTGCGGTGGCAAAGCGGCTTATGTCTTTGCACAAGAACCTCCCGAACCTCCAAAGCTCAACTCCGACTATCTCTTCCTTTCAATTCACCATGAACTTCTTATCTTTTTCACACCGTGACCCACTTTCCCTGCACCACACGAACCCCCGTGGCATTTACCGGCTTTCGTGTAAAATGCGCAACATCAGTACATTCCGCACAGTCGTTTACGCATTCAACAGTCGAAATTAGAGGTACAAGTTCGTTTCACTCGGCTGTTCGTCAGTCCGCGACTACTCTAATGGCGGAGCGTAAACGCCATCAGGACTAAATGTGCCGGGTACTGGGTGCCATAAGGTAGACTGAATGAGCTTTGACAAATTGCTCAGTGCCGTCGGCAGATTTAACGAGAAGCTCGTACATCGCAGCAGTGACGTACGACCTCCTGATAATGATCTATGCATGTAACGCGTACGCAACGTATAGGTGGTGATGCAATTATATGCCGACCTCTTCGTCACGAAAAGTACATTCGGCAGTTCCATGACGAATTTGAGAAATTTGTTTTCTCTGTTTGTCGCTGTATCTGGCGAGAAGCCAGACTGGTCCCCTCGTCGCATCGCGGTCCTGTTTGTGACGTCCTTCGATTGACGTGACATTTGGAACACGTCAACGTAACCGGATAATTTTAACGCGTAACAATTCATTTCGTAAAATAGATACATCGTCGTCGTGTTAATTGAAACTGGAGTTGCGTTATTCCGTGTACAAGGGCCGACGATAATACAGACGGACGGCTTGCGTCATTATCCGTATATCCGAAATTCATCGAGACTTCGTGTTTGCGGGTGGCAACTACTGCAACGACAAATGCACGGCTCACGCGTACGACGATGTAGCACGCTTAAAGGGATCAGTGTGTACGCCTGCCACACATATAATGCATATGTCCCCACTGTGGATCGTTTAATAATATCGTTCAGTGGAAACATGTAGATGCAGGAAATAGAAGTCACGAGTTTGTTGGGTAATGGATCATACGTCTGTACACAGCGGAGTCGAAGCGAAGTTCATCGCAGCTCGGTGGTAATAAACGAGGAAATTTCGGTTGAAATTCGTGGTCGGGTTGGATTACCGCGCGATTTCCAAACGGATGCGGGAATTCCGATTTCAAATTACGACTCGAGGAAAATGTGTCTTCCCACTCCGCGTTAGCCTTCGATGGTTGATGCAATACAGACTACGTTCCAAGTGCGATATACACTGATCGTGATTTCGGGATTGCAGTATTATCCTGGATATTGCACAGATTGCCGGATCGATATAGATTCTTTCAACCGTTAACCTTATCTATTATTTCCAATGGACAATTTATGTCATCCCCTCGGTCGGTTTATTGCAGCGCAGGAAATCACTTCGTCGCGTGACCGGGGTACATCGCGTGAGAGCGCGGGATAAAAAACAATCGAAAAAAAAAGAAGAGGATGTGGATTGAGGAGCGGCGGTGGAGAACAGGGTCGAGGATAATTTTTCATTAACCTTTATGATACGTCTAGGGCGAAAAAAATGTGGGAGACAGGTGCGAAAAGTCAGACTGAAGAATTGTGTCACCCTATATTTTTGTTTGGGTTATTAAAACGTCACTGGCGGTGGCGTGGTTACTTTGCAAACTCACTGAAATATTGGGGACGATGTTACAGAGGTGTTGAGAAAAACAAGAATTTTAAGATTAAAAAACAATTATTGACTAGTATCTGAATGAGCTGAAGTGGTAACATAAATATGTCCAGTAAATCCTAACGAGGTCCCAACTTTCAGGGCATCGTAACCATCGCTGATAAACCTTATGCCTTTGGAGTTTAAAAACAGGATAGGAAAAACACAGTTTCCTCCAATGCTCAGTTTTGTCAGTAAATAAAGTCTCCCTGTACTACTCGGAACTTCAAACTGTTTTTTATCTCTCGACTGTATAAACGCTGACGGTCTTCCGCCGGGCTTACACAAAAAATGCATAATCCCTTAATCGTTAAAAGTTTAAGGCCGAAGTTTCAGTCGTACTTCCGGAAAGTCGCGACCGGCAACGATTTTCATCGCCTCTCTTGCTGATATAAGCCTTACTTTTTTCACCGTGACGGTGAAATTTAAGTGTGACCGGCGGCGAGGATGAAGTCGAGATGCGCTGTAGGGCAGCAGGTTCTAAGCAAAATATTAAATGAACTACCGTTTTTATTTTTCTTAGCAGTCGCTGGAAATGACGGTTTTTTTTACTGCTTTCGACCTCTCGATCTATTTTACGTTGGACGTTCTCAAATGAAATACACTCGACATGACCTATTTGAGAAATTCGTCTTACGAAGTGGGTCGGTAAAGGTCAGAACGAGATAAAGAGGATTCTGAGTTCGCAAGAGATAGCCGAAATTCCGAAGCTGTCACACCATATGAAATTCCATGCGACGGAGCAAAAACAATTTTTTTATGTAGCTATCGCATTAGTGAAATGATTTTTTTTTTTCGTGGTAATCGCTAAACGTTTCATTTTTCTTCGTACGCATCCAATCGTGAAAGACTCAACGTTCCGTGGCGAAAATCTTCAGAATCTCTGATCTCAGGCTATACAGAAAGAAAGAGAGAGAGCGAGAACTTTACGGCGAGAAAGCAGACTAATGGAGCCGAAATACCAGCAAAAGCTTTTCGATCCTCGAAACCATATTTCTCTATAGACATATAACGTCGTCGCGCTTAACCCCAACGTTCAACTCCAGTGAAGCGAGATCTCGCGCCACGAACTCTGGCGAATTGCCGAGTTCCAATGTTATAGTCCACCCATAAGAAGACACTTTATCGCTGTGGAGTGTGCGAAAATTGACGAGATCATTGACGGCCTCGTACCTTGTTTACGCATCTGGTATTATTGTTAACTCGCCTAACGGCGCTAAACTTAACTATCCAAAACGAACGAAGTTACGGACGTCCGATATCGTTTACGCCGGCGCTTTATCTTGTTCGTATTGTACTTCAGAGTGTGATTTTTACAGCTGTTCAGTTTATACCAACATAGCTCGGGCGATTCTACACACTCACATACAAATGAGTGGAACTTATCTCTTAATTTGTTTTCTTCGAGACAACGAATTTTGGGCCATATATCCGCATATGTTACCCCTGAAAACATTGGCGTCAACCCGTTTTGTCAAAACTCACTTTCTGTGAGTTTTGGCATTTCACGTTAACAAAAAAATGTCAATGCACGATCAGTGTGTCTGACGACACTGTCGACTAATTATAGCATGAATGGAACGGCTTCACATAAACATAGCTGACAGCCACCAACCTTTTAGATGAGGATTTTGAATAAAATTATTCTTTCGATATTTTGTTCGCCGCAGAAATCATAAAACTCGCTCCGGACCGAAAATTGCCAATATTAACCGATGAAACTGGTCTTTTCAAAATATCGACTTTTCATGACTTTTTGCGACACATGAACTTTTACTTAAGGAATTTACCTGTTTACATGTCATTGAAGGTTATGCGAACGAAATATTCTTTGTGAATTTACTGTTTATCTGATTGCAGCTTGCTCCGTCTCGGTTTCGGTATGGACACTGGTGGCCATTTCCGTCGAGAGATACTACGCCATATGTCATCCACTGAGATCGCGACGCTGGCAGACACTGTCGCATTCTTATCGTCTGATCGTGGCCATATGGACCTGCAGTCTGCTGGTTATGTCGCCAATAGCTGGGCTCAGTGAACTCATGCCCACCAGTACCGGTGAGTGTAACGATAGCGATTAAATGCAGACGTCTCAATTGCATCGTAATATCAAGATTTGGAAATGTAGAAAATTGTGTTTTAATAAGGTAAACCCGGGAACGATCGGTACATCAACTCTTTCGTACTATGCTCTTTAATGTCACTTTAAGATCTTGGAGTTTCGTGTTATTTATATTTCCGCCTTAGCTGTATTCGTCTCAGCTGAAATACTTTGCCCGCAACACAGTAGCTCAAAAATACTTGAGAATAAGTGTTTGGAAGCTGTTTAATAATCGTAAAAGTCATGCAAGTTGGTCACTCAAGCATTACTGGACGATTGAATAACTGCCGAAGCTACCTCGGCAGAAAATCTGTAGTATTACACCCGGCCCGAGTCAGGCCCTGTCAAGGCCCCGACAGGGCTGCTCTGGCCCGATCGGGGCCCGACCAGTTCCCGACTTGAGCCGGATTTATCGCCACGAATTATTCACCCGAGTAATTAATCACGACAGCGTGGATTATTTGCTCACAATCGTTATGGCTACATGCGTTTTCCGCTAATTGATATAAACCGAGTCTCATAGAGATGCCACGGTTGGCAAACAGCGCCGTTTGTATGAGACTCGGCGTTCGCGTTCCGCAAACTCCTACTGAATGAAAATTCGTGATAACATCGATTGGCATCCCCCGGTGCACGGTGCTCACCGAGTGGAACCATTCAATCCCGCAAAACGGGCATAAAGCGCACAAGTGGACTCGCCGCAGTCGATAAGTGATAAAAGCATCGAAGTGATTATTGCGATCTGCTCGTGCGTGTGACGTCATTACACTCGGGAGAGCGCGAAGCCAACGTCGCGAATATGCATTCTCGGTGAGCAGCGATAGGTCCTTAGATTATATTGCGTAAAACGTCGCGCTACGAGATGGAAAAATTGCTTCAATATAGCAGAAGAAACAAGCACCTCGGGCGAACCACGCAGCGCACATGAAGGACTCTCCGCTCTTTGCCTCTCATTCGCGATGCATTGCTGTGAATTCGATAAAATGTTTCTATGCTACTGCTGCTGCTATCTTTCCACCTCTCACAAAGCAATCAGTTTGAATTGATACGGCACCCATACAACACCGACGAAGTATTTTCCGGAAGTCTCCTCGGTAGACATCGGGTAACGCCAACAGCGTCATCTGATGAAAGAAATAGTATGCGAGGCTCAAAAGCCACGGTTCCTGAAATTGTAACATCATCTTTCCAGCGCATTACGCGAAGTAACTTCTCCGGGTTGGCTTTTGAGAAAATTCACCGAAAAAATGAAGTCTTTCAAAGAAACGATATCTGCCCTTATCTGGTGCTTTCATCCGAGTCTTGAGAGAAACTTGGTGTAAACGCGATCTCATAACATGAGACGCGATGTGACTCTCGTAGTTCTTCATGAGTTTCTTCATTATCCGAGAATCCCAGTTCGCTGGGAATTTCGATTCCCGGTAAGCGAAGAGATCGACTTTTCCGAGCCCTATGTGCGAGTACGGAAACATTCGCCAGGTGACAAAATCGCAGTAAAGCGCATAAAGACCGAGCTTCGCCGTACATTGTTACTATTCGCTACCCCGGATTTGTTTTTTTGCCCCCCGTCCCTACAAAGCAGCATATTTTTTACACCTGCCGCAGCGCACAACATGGAAAATGCAGCGAGCCACCGCGGCGAAACCATAAATACAGCATCGGCCCGCACCGCGTTCCCGGCGTTATCAAATATAAAACCGAATGAATTAATTATCGCGGAAACTGTAATACGCTCGCCGCGCGGCGCCGTCGATGCGACGTCGGTTGCAAAATTGTGCGCGGAACGCGGGTAATTGCGAACAAAAGCGTATCGCATTGTATAATGAAATATCGCGAGAAATGGTCTCGCATCCCCGAAGCTGCGGCGTTACACACTGGCAACACCGGCAGAACCACCAGGACCGACGTATTATGAAGGCTGCAAAAAAAAAAAAAAAAAAAATTTGGCTTGTATTTCAAAGGGGTAGAACACGCGGAATGCTGTATGGTCGAAGCTCCACGACGAAACGACATTTTCATCGCGGTCCGCCACATTCTGCGTATATATGTGTCGAGCTTATCTTGCTCGGAGCTTATTATTCCGGTGCTCTTGGTACATGCATTGGGCGTGACCACTTCGAATGCACGCACCATCGCGCAAATATGTACAGCACCAGCTGGTACACGGCGACTCGGCTCTTTTCTCCTCTCTCGTAACGTCGAGTAGAACTCTCGAGTAGCGCAAAGCGTAATAAAAAGTATAGCCCGCGCAACACCGGGTGGATAAACGCGCGGAAAAACTTTCTCCTGCCTCGGCGGTCGGTCCGCCGGATCGCGATGCATTGCTAAAGCGGTCACTCATCCCCCGTGGAATTTATGCTGCCTGACACTGGTGACCACCGAAGCCACCGGCTGACCGCCGGGTCCAATATTGCCGGTCTTTGGAGCTCTGTATTATTACGTTTGTTTCGGGGCATTTGCAATGTGTTGTCATTAGCGTGGGCGTGTAATTACGTTGTAATCCACGTCGAGTTGGGTTACTCAACGCACCATGGGTGTACAATTAATTACCATTTTTCGATCATTTTTAAAAATAAGGTGATCGATGAATCGTGAGTGGCTATTAAAAATGGGTTATACGTTATTAAAAAAAGTGAATTTACAAGCGTTCGTGATGAAAGCAAAATTGCACTTTTGCGTCACTCACATCTCGCATTGGATGTTCCACACGATTTTTGTTTAAATTGGAATGAAGTATAACGTAATAGCATCGGCATTTGTTGACCATTTTTAATCGGCTGATCGATAAATCATAAGTGACTATTTGTACTAGCTATAAATTATAATTAATTCGGATTGAATTTTTAGTGGATTCACAAGCGATCGCAGGGAAAGCAAAATTGCATTTCTGCGTCAAACGCATCTCACGTCGAATAATCCACACCATTTATGTTCGAATTTGAATGAAGTTTAATTAACGTTACTTATGAATACGGCAGTAAAGCTACCGTCTACGGCATTCTGTAAAATACACGCGTGGCCTCGTCCCCGTTTTTATTCAACCTTCTCGTTAAACGTGAGTGAATAATTTGCGTATGTGTCACGAGGACGCACCTTTTCCCACCTTTTTGTCGCGCGCACTTTTAAAATTCACTTGGACGCCCCAAAAAAAAAACAAGAAAAAAAGCATCCCTAATCTCTGATTTTTACCAAAGTCCGTCAATGTTCGCAGGTCACCAAAAGTGCCGGGAAACGTGGCCGGGAGGTGGCGAGTACGAGAGAGCTTACAATTTGATTCTGGACGCTGTGCTCCTGGTGGTGCCGCTAATGGTCCTCGCGGCTACGTACACCCTCGTCACGCGAACCCTCTGCAGGTCGGATCCCATGGCGATGTCGACTCTCGAGCGTAGCGGCAGCCAATCAGGCAAGTATTCAAACGTCTCGTCGCACGAAACATTCGCGATAATCTCGTTTCGCAAACAAATTAGAATCCCTAGTGTCACGCGAACTTCCTTGCAATTAAATCTGTAGTGAAAGCAAACGGGGGATGGGAAATATATATTTGCATAATATTCACTGTACCCCCCGCGAAATGCGGGATTAATTGCATTTTCAGCTTCTCGATAATCGTCGTTATTTCTGAAATAGCTGAATCGTCGTTAATCCGACAATCGCAGCCACTGGGCGGGAAATTAATGAAATTCCGTGAAATCGACCCTTCCGATTTATCCCAAAGTATTCAGAGCTCTCTATACGCGCTCCACATTTTCGTCCAACAAACGGGAGTTCGCCGCGCTGTCGCGTGTTCATAAGTATATTACGATTGGGGGAAGCTTTGCGAAGCCTCCGACGGTGACGATATTAATAAGCGAGTGCGTAGTTTAGGAGTCGTAAACCACGGAGTGAGGTTAAACATGATTGCAACACATGAGTTTCGACACCCCTTTCATCTGCCATATTACATCTGCCTCCAATTACATTTACAGCAGGCGTGTTAATGTGCCGTACATTTTGTTTTTGGAAGCTGCTTGACGCGACCGAGCCACACCTATCCTCGCACTTTTCGGCCCCGTCGACGGTCGTAACCCAAAAATGACAAACACGTACAGCTACGTATTCACAGCCGTAATTAAGCTAAAATGTGTCCGGTCATTCGTGAGTCGCGTCCTCGACCCGCAGTTTGTGTCACGTACGCGACCCGAGTCAGTTACAATTTCAGACGAAAAAAATTAAACCAACGTCGTGAATTTAAAAATATTTTTTCGCGTCAACCCTTTCCAGGAGTCTCGTCCCGGTGAAAAATTAACTCTGGCCTCCTTCGGCACTTTCTTCTCGTGATCGACTGACGACGGAGCGGGGGGGGGGGGGGGGGGCAGGAGGAGGGGGGGTTGGATTTTATCGCCGCAGAGAATGAGAATTCCGGACAAAGGACTTGAATGCAAATTTGTTCTCCCTGTATTACGATTCACTTCGATTCCAAATGAGAGCCGCGAAGCGACGTTGGATTCGGGGGATGAAAAAAAAAAAACTCGCGATGCCATCGTCGCTTTCTTTCTCCAACGACGAGCCGAACTCTTCCGCTGTACTTTTCCGCCTTACCTTTCCGTCCGCTCGTCTAGCTTATGGCCGAATCGAAATTCCTGCGGTTCACGGGGGAAGCCTTTCCGTGCGCAGTTTTACGTAAATGCGCTTCCAGTGTAGCGTCCAGACCTTGGGATAAGGAGGAGAAAGAGCGACAAAAAAAGAGTAACGGCGGTCTGGAGAAAGGCGGACGCGAACGACAAGGACGAAGCGGGGGGACGCGCTTTCCATATCGGGCGCATATTGCATACAGTCTCTCACTTTCTCCGGTCTCTCGCTATCTTTCACCCCTTCTTTATTCACCGCCCATTCGCGTGCACACGACCGTAAATCACTGGACCGCACGACGCTGTCATGGATGCCGAACTTTGCATACATCGCGACGCATGTACAGCGCGCTTTAACAACAATTCCGACGCCGATAAATTTGGACCTGTGATGAAAATGTTTCGGATATCGTTATGCCTTCATTGCATCTCCGCGCCTAACGATTATCGGGCCAACCGAACCTAACACTTGGATGAACTCTAGTTTCTATTATGCTCGTAATTTGATAGCCAGTTGGGCTTCAAACCACGTTTACGCTGAACCTACCACTTATCTTGCCAACATGTAGAGCCCTTCGGTGTTCCGTGGGCGTCCGCCTTTAAGTGCAACAGACACTTCAACTACTCGCAGAGCCAATTTGAGGAAACGTCCGTAACACTCGTTGAATCAGCCTGTATGGGATTGTGCAACCAGCCCACGTAGCTCTCCACGCTCTTAAATACATATACATATTTTCATATACATCGTCATAGTCGAAATAACTACACACATTTTTCAGTTCGCGCGTGAATAAATTCAAACCAGCAAACGAAATGTCTCAGGTATATCAGATTGTCTTCACTGCCGTCAAACATTAAATCTGTCGTTTGGACCATTTGCATTATCCTCGCAATTTCATAGCCCGTTGCGTTTTCAACCCGCATTTACATTAAACCTGCTACTTCGCTTGCCAGTCGTGTGTAGCCCTTTCACGTCCCGCGCTCTTCCGTCTTTAAGTGCAACAGACACTTAAACTACTCGCAAACCCGCTACGTACGATAGCCCAATTGTAGGAAATGTCCGTAACACTCCCTGAATCAGCCTGTACAGTATAGTGCAACCAGCCCACGTAGACCTCCTCGCTCCTAAATATATATATACATACAATGCAGACGTTCTGTCTTTTCCAGCAAGCTGCTCCATTCCGTCGGTCGTGTACGTGAGCTCGAAGGGGAACCCTCTGACGCGATGTTCCTCAGCCGGGTTGCCCCCCCGGGATCAAAATCGACTTTTCACCGCGTCAGCCAAGGATCGTCACCCGTCAACCGGCTCGATGCGTCGCGGCGTCAAGAACAACTCCGGCAGTTTACCGACCACCCCCGACTCCACGATCTACGCGGTCGACGCCGAGAGGAGGATTCTCGAGCAGGCGAAGAGCTCCGGAATCCCGGCCTCGAGATCCTGGCACGAGTCGATGGGGCGAAGAACCCTCAGACGCACGAATCCCGGCAGAGCGTTAATGAGAAAAAAGCGCATTATCAAGATGCTACTCGTGGTGGTGCTCGAGTTCTTTGTATGCTGGACGCCGTTGTACGTAATCAATACCCTCGCGCTCTTTAGCCCGGTGGCGGTTTACGACGGCCTCGGATCCACGGGAATAAGTTTCTTCCAGCTTCTCGCTTACTCGAGCTCGTGCTGCAATCCCATCACCTATTGCTTCATGAATGACGGCTTCAGGAAGAGCTTTCTCGGTCTATTTCAGCGTTGCGACTGCAGCGGCTGCGCCGGGGCTGGAATACGGTGAATTATATCACTCTTCCCGCGGCCGTCCTCCACTCTATTACTCGGCGCTGTTCTCTCCGACCGCCCCTTGTTCAAGCCGGCAAGCGGGAGGACGATCCGTTTGCCGGGGAAGGAAAAAGGTACCAGCTTGACAGCCCGGAGGAGACCCCGAGGAGCTGTACTGAATCTTATGACACCATGACGCTTGTAACCACGAGAATACCGAGAGGATGAAGATTGCGCGGAAGTTGTTGAACAACGGGAGAAAATAATGTGCGATGGTATTCTTGAATTACGCTCTGATTTTATACAAAATGTATCAAACTACTCGAAGCTGTGTCTTTGGGTGTTTTATGGTCATTCGATAATTATATCCGCTGAAAACTTCAGGGTGACAGCGCAGGGGTAAATGAACAATGAGTTGTTGTTTTATTGTTCTGATAACGAAATTATTAGTGCGAAGTTTCCTATAACTACTGACATATATATATTGTATACGTACGGGGAGGGAGATGACGATAATAACTAGGAAGCTCTTTGTTGAATGAATATAACCGACTTTATTGAACGAGTTGAGTTTAGTTCCTTTGTCTTCTTCGATGATATCATTAGTCGTTCGAACGTTCGAGTTTGCGGATGAAAATCGTCGTTGAACGTCGACTCGATTGTCAGGGGGTGAGTTTTATCAATAATTAATATTTAATACAATGGTAATTTATATTTATCAGTCACATCTCATATAGACTCGTCTTCCGGCACTCTGCATAAATTGCGAGTGCCCAACGGAACTCCCGGCTTAATCCGAGGCACAAATTTTCGTCGTTCACACATTTCGCCTTGGAATTCGCCAAGTTCGCGGGCTTTGCCTTTAGGCCGCAAAAAAATATTTGAGAGACGACGAGTGCAACGTCACACAAAACTGTCACTCGACTCGCGTGGTTAAAACTCGTGCGGCGCATAAACGCGGGCAACTATCGTCATATATTATACACTACAAATATCGGATTCCGCGACATTCGATGATACCCGCGTTGAATTTCCGGGGCATCTGTTTATCCATTATAACATACAATAAAACGTTCTTCGAATCACACAATTAGCGAGTACACAAGAGTCTCGTAGAATCACAAAGCCGCCTGGTGGACTTTTATCGTTGTAAAAATCGATTTTCGCGCACCTTCATTTTCGTCGAAAAGTCCGTACGCGCATTGTCCTTCATTCCCCCCTCCTTCTCCTCCTCGCGTCATTACACCCGCGTCTCCTTCGTAAATGTTCGTCAGTCGTAGAGCAACTTGAGATCGTCCACGCACGCGGCGCCGGAAGTGGATAGCTGAGACTGTTGAATCGAATTGACGGCGCAGTTGATTTTCTGGCCGCACGGGAAGGCCAGGCCGGCCCCGTTGACGACACCGGGAGGCGGCGGTCGCCAAGTGATGCGCAGAAAAAAGCTGTCCTCCTCGGGCTCGAGATCGAGGCAAAAAATGCCCGAGGCGTTGTTGCCCGACGCGGACCGAGGGGTCGGCGTCGTCGCCGGGACGTTCGTCAGCGTCGTCGTCGGCGCAGTCGCGCTCGGCGACTCGACGATTCGCGTGGTTCCACTTCCGTCCGTGGACGGCAGTCGATGCTAAACCCGATCCTCCTCTTCCAGGAGTCTCACCACCTCTGAAACAGTCGTGAAAGCGGAAGAAGGTAAAAAGAAAAAAGTTGCAAAGTAGAACTTTGCACATTGCTTCCTCATTAATTTTCGTTTTTCACAAAGCCACCTCTATGAAGAAGCTTGTTTATTTAACATTTTGGCTTCCTCATAGAGGAAGCTTTGTGAAAAACGAAAATTAATGTGGAAGCAATGTGCAAAGTTCTACTTTGCAACTTTTTTTTATTTGAACAAAAGAAAACTCCGTCACAAATATCGTTACATCTCATTTTCATTAGATACTAAGTTTTGTCCTAGTTTCTTAACTTTTGCGGTAGTTATCGCGAAAATCTAAATTTTTTGAAAAATTCAAAATGGTGTAAAATCCGAACGACTTTACCGATCATCACCAAATTTCGTACGTAGCAGGGCTGTATGTTGTTTTTCGACTGTGGAACATTTCGGTTCCTTTGTTAAGATTCGACGTGATTTAGAGCAAAATTTATTTTTTTCGTAAAATTCAAAATTCAGTAAAATCCGAACCGCTTTACCGATTTCGTCGAAATTCAATACCATACAACATTGAACGTATCTTCCATTATGAAGAACTATTTAGCCAAATCGTAGAACTTTTACGAAAGTTAGAGCGACCACGCCCTTTTTTCAACAAATTAAAAACTACATAAAATCTTAATGACTGTATATATGTTATCAAAAATCTCGCCATTGGAAGAGGGGCAACTACTCTACTTGCGTGCCAAATTTGAGCCAGATCGCTCGAACGGTTTCTGAGTGAGAGGCGATTGAATTTTCGAGGCCCAGCACACACACACACACACACACACACACACACATACATACGGACATTTTTTCTAAACCACTTTTCTCGACATTTTAGGTGATTCTAAGCATACTGGCATGAAAATCTCGAAAAAATTTTTTTTCATGAAAACAAAGCTTCCTCTATGAGGAAGCAAAATGAATAAAAATTGTAATCAACGCAACGGCAGCGAGAGGACCAGAAGCAATAAAGGTGGCTGCCGCTTATGCAAAGAGAAAAGGCCATGGTAAACGTTTCGGTGGTACAATCGCCGCGTCTGTGGTAGAAGAGCTTTATTTACTAATGAATGATGCATGGTGAGCGAATGATAAATTGTAGAACGGTGGATGAGCTCTCGCCGGGTGTCAAGTTGTTCCACTGGGCTCTGTACGTCCCGGCTCTCTATGCTATGTATGAGCTACGTGTGTGTGTGTGCGTGTGTGCGTGTGTGTTCTGTCGTGGGAGAGCCAGAGCTCTGGCTTACCGGATCTTGCGACAACGGAAGTTCTGCCGAGGTATATAGTCGACTCGTTTCCGCTTGGCTCGCTGTTTCCCGGCTGCGTTGCATTTCTCGTTACACCCGCTGAAGCGTCATCGTCCCGGCACTTTAATCTGTAATAAAAAAAAATAGAGAGAAAAATAAATGACGGGAAAAACGCATTTCTGCAGATCGCCGGGCGATTCGTGTTGAAACGTCAGTCGGGATTCAGGAGTCTCAACGGGAGCTCGGGATTTTCAGGCGGATTTTCAGGCGCGCGGCGACTACTGTCGACGTTGGGCGACTCACCTCCAGCAGCGATAACAGTCGAAGAGGCTCAGAAAGGATTGCCGGAACTTTCGGTTCATGAAGCAATAAGTTATTGGATTACAGCAGCTCGATACGTAGGCCAGCAACTGAACGAGGCTGATACCGGTGCTTCCGACGTGACGGTAAATGAATTCCGGGGCAAATAGGTACCAGGTATTGACGACGTACAGCGGCGCCCAACAGACGAAGAACTCCAGGACCACCACGAACAGCATCCTTATCACCTGACGACGAACGAGTCTCTATTTATTTCTGAACCAATTGCAAGTTTGCAGCGGGAAGTTTCTTCGACTCGCATAATTTCCTACAGATTTTCGCTCGTGTTTTCTTCTTCGTTAATTTTAAATCAACGGAAGCTACCTTTTTCTTCGCCTCGATGCTCTTCCCCATGTAATTGCTCCTGATTGCGTGTTGCCTGCCGAACGCGTAATTGGCGTCGCCGCTGTGATCGTCGCCCGCCAGATCCTTCGCCTCGCCGTTCTGTTTCGACCCTGCGGCCGCTGGAGTACCGGATTTTTTTTGTCCTAGCTGAAAACGCGAGCTCGTCAGCGTGTCCGGGTCCGAGAATTTCATGTTTCTTCGCACGGACGCGACTTTCGAGGCTCCCGAACGCGGCGGGCAGACCTTTGCAAATGTAAATCGTCGTGAGTATGGCGAAAAAAATATCCTACGAAAAAATACCTGCGTCAAATTTGACGGGTTAAAAAAATATATGAAGATGTAAAAAATCATAAAATATATTTGATGAGTCTGGAAACATTTGATAGAGATAATGATTCCCTCTTTTTTTTTTGTATTTTCCTCACCGATCTTTTCGTCAACCACAGTTTGACGAACTCCGTGCCCGGCCGCGAGGTGTTTCCCCGACGTTTTCTCGTCTTCGATGTCACAGTCGCAGCCTGCGTCGCTGACGGAGGACCGGAAGGCACCTGAAGACACGTCGAGGACGACACTCCGCAGTTCGATTGCTTGGAAACTGTACTATTTCCTGTGACCACAGTCGCGGCCGACGCGGGATTCTCTTTGTCCACATTGGAGTAGGGACTGAGACCGGCTCCCGAGGAGCCGACCCTCTCAACTGAAAATTAATTAGTCGGCGAATTAAGATTTTTGTTTCATAACTTTGAATTTTCGCGTTGTCTTGCAGGAATTATTATTCTTATTTATTAAGGTTTATTAAATTCGGGCTTCGCATCTCGTCTGCTACTTTTCTCGTTATCTCAGATTTCGTAAACTGAACGCAATTTGAGTCGTTAAATAAATCTCTGAGTACTTTAAAGAATTGTGATTCTCGAAACTGGAAGCTGGTGACGCTGGAGAATATGAGAAGGATCCTCTGGTTCCCCGCCTTGTCGCATCTCGAGGGGGAGAAGTGGCGTTGAAATTTTTTTTTTAATTTTTTTAAAGAAGTGGCGTTGAAATTTTTTTTAAACTCCCCAGCGAACTGAACCATCTTGAAGTGAAGCCACAAATGGCCGTCACGAGGGTACAAATGCACCAAAAAATGGAGGAAAAAAGGGTTCAGTGCTCCGTGGGGGCGGGGATTAGCGTTATCACTCCCGGCAGTCACTCACGTCTCAGCTTGCACGTGGAGCTCTGACGAATCTCGCGCTTCATACCGCGCCACAATTTCGTTGCGATGAGCGAGTACGCCAGTGTCATGACGACCAGCGGAATCAGCAGAAGTGTACCATCCAGAAAAAGATTGTAAGCTCTCTCGGCTCCCACGCTCGGCCACTCCTCTCGGCACTTGTGGCGTCCTGAAATACGGTTGGCATACATTTTTTTCTCACGTTCACGAAAAGTGCGATGTGAGTTTTTTAAAATCTTAGCGAGACAAGGAAATACTAAATTATATTTGTAGAAAAAATCAATTATTGCAAGTAAAACAAGATATAGTAAAATACGCAAGATTTTTTCGCCCTTACTAGCCCATACGAAAATAGAAAATAATGACGCTTTTTAGATTTTTCGTGAAAACTATCGCGTATAGAAAAAAACATTGTGTACGGGCAACAACATCGACTTTCAACCTATACCATTGTTCTTAAGTCGTACATTCTACCCCTAAAAACACTGGTTACGACATTTTTTTAATCGATTTTGAAAAAAAAAAAAATTTGGCGACGAAAAAAAAAAATTCTGCCAGAAATCATAGATTCGGCTCCCGACCGAAAATCGCCAAAATCGACCCTAATTTTTTTTCTTTTCAAAATATCGACTTTTAACCTATACCATCATTCTTAAGTCGCATATTCTACCCCCGAAAACACTGTTTACTAACCTTTTTTAATCGTTTTTGAAAAAAATATTTTTTGGCGATGAAAAAAATATTTTTTCTGTCAGAAATCGTAGATCCGGCTCCGGACCGAAAATTGCCAAAATCGACCTCGGAAATTTTTATTTCAAAATATCACCTATAATAGGCTAATCAATTTTACCCTGCTGCACTCTTATAACGCTTTAAAAGGTTACAGGCGCTACCGCGCCTGTCCTCTTATGTCAAATTTGACACCAAACTGAATTTGTTTATCACGGACTTTTCTGGCAACCAATCACAGCTCAAATGGAATGACAACAGTGCTTTCCGTTACTCATGATCTTTTCGAAAGAGGGATTTTTTCCTTCTTGATTTTATCTCTTTTTTTGGCTTGTCATTATTCGATTTTCTATTTACCATTCTGCTGTCGTCAATTTGCCGTAAAACCGCGCCGTCAATTTTCCGAACACCGTTGGGCAATATAGTGGATAAAAAAAAGATTTATTTACTGCGTGTAAAAAATGCAAGCTATAGACTGAGTGTGCATAGCGAATTCGCGAGTTACCGAGTAAACAGTAAATATCGCAGTTAAATGTATTAATGTGTGAAAGAGATGTAAAAACGATGAAAAATGTGTCAGACTGTTGGTGGGTCATGCGTTAAAAAAAACGGTCTGCAAAATGATTTCGTGGTCTGACACGCGCAGGGCGTTTCGTGTCGTATATATGTACTCACCCCCTCGAAGTGCCTGGAGCCTCGAGACGATGAGAATTGGCGAGTTCCACGTGAGGCTCGCGGCCCACACGAGGGCTATCATCTTGTAAGCGTGGAACTGTGTTTGCCATCGTCTTGATTTCAGAGGTCGGCATATCGCGAAGAATCTCTCCAAGGATATTGCGACGAGGGTCCACACGCCGACGGACACCGATACCGCTGGCAACATATTCGAAGTTGATAAATGGCTACACCAATAAAGGAAATACGACAAGGCGCCACGTGTGCAGTGAGGTTGGCATCGAAATGACCTTCTCCAGAATGTAATAACAAATTGAATATTTATTCTTCAACCGTTTAATGATTTTTCATTATTTCAATGCTAGTTTGATAATTATTGTAATTGTGTAAAATCTTAAGAACGAACGTTCAATAATAATTCCTCCAAGCCTGTTTTCTTCTTATTAAATTATTTTAATTAAATATAATGCACTGAAACATCACGCGGAATTCAACATTTTCTCACAGTCGTGAAAAAGGTCGTCACGGATTATGAGTCAGCACTCCAAGCGGTAAAGTATGGACTACGGGTTTTTTTTTTTGGTCAAACCCGAAGATTTATTATCGGCATTAGGCAGCGGTCGCGTGGTAAAACCGGGCCGGATCTTCACGCTACATTTATAATCCCCGTCGCATTTTTTTTTTCTTCTCTTTTTTTCGTTCAAATGTTTAAATACAGACTTTTTAATAATACCCCCCGTAATCTCTGTCTGCGAAACTAAATTCCGCTAGCAATCTCCGACTCGCTGTCGTTGGTCAGTGATTGATGAACATATTTATCAAATTTTTTCTCAACTCATCGCCGAGTCTCGTGTTGCAGCGCTGTAACTCGTCGCGAGTCCCGCTTTTCTGTCGCTGTGCGGAGCGCCGCAGCCTTGAACTCGTCGCAAACAGAGTTTCCATCCGAAAACAACGGGAGCTTTGCTGATGTTTATTTCCAGCTCCTATCCCCTGTGTCCTCTTACACGGGGCAATTTACACGGTTCTATTTCAACTCACCACACTCTAAAAAAATCTATTTGAAATTTAATGTTCAGTCCTGGAAGTTTTTATGCATAAACTGGTTACTAAATTTCATATACCAGTGCAATCCAAAATTAATCTACGGCATACTAATTTTTATTATTTACTATCATTTTGGTATAAAAGTCCTTCGATTTTTACGATTTGCTTTATTTTTACTATTAAAGTACATTAATTTTATTTCACAACTGTAGATTACATTTAATTCGCCAGTTCACGAATAAAAACTGCCAATCTTTTTTAACATTGCACACTGGCATTTTCGACGAATTAATTGAATTCACTTGGCGTCGAATCGGCGGGCTCTTTTTGCGTCTTTCCCTTGAGTAGCGTTATCCGAATGTTCGTTTAGCGTTCGGAGTATGTAAATAGAACACAAACAAACCTGCGGGAGTGGACCAAAAAAAGCGAGCTGAATATACGTGCAAACGTATATATAACACAATGTGTGGCATAGCTCGCGGTTGGCCCGAGGCTACGATAGTATCTGCTCTCTGAATCTCGAGGTATTCGCTGTGGGTGAGATCTCTGCGCTCTCCGCCAACCCCTAAGTCTCGTGTACAGTCATAACGGCCAAAGCACCGAGCGGTAACGGCCCGGGACCTGAACATGGACCACGTAATTCCGGTATTCGCACGTACATACATCGGAAGGATCCCAAACACACAGCAGCAGCTGGATTGCTCCTCGTGGAATAGCCACGTGCCCGAACTGTCCGTCCCAATGGTCACGTATTTTTATTATTTTCTCTCCGCCGCCCCCACCTCGTGGGCCAATGTTCTCTTTGAAACAATCGCATTGTCAGACGGTTTGCAGTTTCTCGAGTCGGGAAACCCCAGTCGATTGTCGGAACGACAAGTGACACAATGTACTTACCGGGAGCGAACTTTCTCTCGCCTCTTCGCAAACACGCGAAATTTCGTCGCACAAAACCCGGCGGCGGTCACGGGTCCAGACGATGTCGCCGAGTAATGAAACTCCGTGAATTCCTTTTCGTATCCTTTCGTTTCCGTTTACTGGTCACAAGAGACCGTTTAATCAGGACAACTGCCTCTCGTGCGGTTGGATCTTTGGAACATCTATTTTTCCTTCGTCGCCGTGTCGCGACGTGGTTTTCCTTTTTCGTTCGAGTGACGGGAACGCGAATTGCGATTGTGAAAGACGCGAGGCGGTTTAATTAAATTGGACAATTGACGTTCTACATTATGATTTCGATGTCAAGGGCGTCCGCCGTCTGCCGTCGCCCGGTGATCGATCAATCAATCAATAAAGCTGAACCAGGAAGCTTTGGAATAAATGCGAATGCCGACAAATTTCCATGTCATGGACGTTAAGTGACTGATAGAGGATTCGCTAATGAAATTCCACCAGCGCGGCGTCCAAACTACAGTGAGACGATTGGGTCCCGCGATTCCACGAGCTACGAATTGTATGACCGATTTAGACTTTTTCAAATCGCTTCTTCACTAGTTCATGGTTATGACGACGTAATTGTCAGTCACTTTTGTGGAACAATTATGATTGCAACGTACGGAGAATATCCAGGAAGTAAAGCAGCGAATTATTACCCGCTGCTTTATTTCCTGTATACTTTTCTGAATTCCACAAGATCTGCTTTCTGTGTTGTACGTGAAGAATAAAGATTTGCAATGAATAATTGAATGCCGGAAATGGAAGAGTATTCCGAATGCAGACTGCGGCTCGCTTTCCTTTTGCGGCTTTTCCCCTGACGACTTTCCTGACGGCTCTCACTTCAAATCCCCGGGGTTTATACTATTGACTTTTTGAAATCATCCGCCTCACACGTTCACCATTGTGACCCTGGTAGAAAATGTGAGGCGTTACATCCGGCGCTAGGTAGGATCATACCAGCCCTGCCAGGGTCTGAGCAGTGCGTTACACGGGCCGGATGAAACACTACAGATTTTCCATAAGGGTATTTGAGTCGTTTTCACAGATTAAATATCATTCCAACCCTGACAACACCAAAGGTCCATTTGTGAGCATGTAGTACGCTAAAGTCCACTATCTGGATTTCCATTTCAGGCCTACGATATTCAAAAAGCATTTATTGTTGAGTGCTAATCTTAACATCGCGCCTGTAAAAATTAGACCGCCCATTCAAAAGCGTACTTTTAGAATCCTACATGAGACCTACACATGACTTCCATCCGGTGTTATCAGGGCAACGTGTATGGTGAAACTGCATTAAATAAATATCGACCATAGGTACCAGATTAAACGCATTGTGCATAATATTCTGACGAGATTTTGGTTCACTGCGAATTGTTCTATCGTAGTGAATAACAGCTGTATTTTATTATGATTTATAAGGTCGGTGCTTTTCCTCCTTTATTTCTGGCCCCGTAACAGGTTGAACATTTTTTCGTCCGACGAACAACTGCGAATATAACGTATGTCTGAGACGCTCAAGAATGACGAAGGGGTGTAGGAGCCGGAGCTCTTATTCAGCGTCAGCAGCTGTTACGACCTTCGCCTCGAATATCGCGGGCACGGAATCCCAAGCGCGGAGAACGCGTTAGCCAGAGAGACGAAGCTCTGTTCGGGGATTAATTCCTCGTCGTGTTTCAGACCGCACGCGGGGGTTAAAAGTGTAAGTGGCGTCGTGCCGACGACTGATGCGTGACTGCGCACAGACCAGACGTTCGGGTTCCTTGCCCCGAACTTTCCAGCGTCGTTCATGGAAACTCAAGCGTAACCGGGACGATTCTATATGGTTGGTGGAAATCGTCTTCCCTCGAGGAATATGACCGCCAACAACCTGGTGATCACATATCCTTCATACTTCATACGTCATATAACTGCCAGATGGCGGTTATAGTATACCGATAATTTTATTATTATTATTTCCATCGATTCCACGTATCGCGAATGACCCTCGCGATCGCTCTTGAAAATCCTCCTGACCTTTCACCCTTTTCACACGACTCAGCAGCCTCATCGCAACATGGAAACGACCCACGCGAGAAATTTCACAATAATTTACATTATCCACATCCCCAACGAGCGAGGGATTACCACCGTCATCAATGTGACGGTAGTAAACTAAACCTACGCGCGCGTAAGCCCCGGGCATTTCGCGAAAGATTTTTAATCGTCGAATTATACAACTGTGAATGGGAGCACAAAGAGAGGAGAAGAGCCATTACGTCGTAATCCAATTTCGCGGACGCGCGCCCGAGGTCAAGTTCAGGCGGTGACCCGTCCGTTCACTTCGCGGGACTACGGACTTTTAGTCCGTAATCCCTTTAGTTCTGAAAATTCAGAATACACGTATTCATTATTTTTTAATAAAGAATACGTTTCATAGAGAATACGTGTTCATTATTTTGAATAAAGAACACGTAGTTCATTATGAACGTGTTCATTATTTCTCATTAAAAAAACACGTAGATTCTTCATTTTACGAATAAATATTGTATGGGAAATATTAAGGTCAGAGTCTTGATAATTGTGTACGCGATATACGACATGTTGCTCCGTTGTCCATAGTTGCGGGGCGATTGTTTTCGCTTAATAGGTTTTCACGATGGAACAACAGGCGAAACAGTCGTCTCGTCCTAGAACAATTTCTATGCAAACGGGGAAGCGTGGAGGCTGTAAGTTCTGAATGGAAGAGGCGGATGGATGTGTGGAACACGAGGAAGGTAGAAGAGTTACGCGCAGAGCGCGGGTAATAAAATTGTCGTGATCGAAGAATAGGATCTAGGCTGGCAGTCGTAAACCTAATAGCAAATGAGAAAAAAGTGCTGCAATTTTCACGTCGTATTCCAGGTACCTATTTGTAGATCTGTTTACAACGGCTCTTAGGTGGGGAAATCTGATCTCGTTCGTCTTCGTTGAACCCACGTTTCCGTCTTCCAAACATTTGTCTACCTAAAAGTCCGCCTGTTTATTATTACTCAAAGTAATTCACACCAATGACAACCATTTCTTATATTTGTTTGAAATGTCATATTTGTGTAAATTGTGTTTGATGTCGGAATTTTATATTACAAGTCGATAGTAAATGGTTTCCAAGTTGTGCCCTGTGGATAGCTCAAAACAATGTAACACACTCCCCACTGCTGTTGTGTTATAGATCGCTGACAATGGTGTTAATTTGTCAAGGGATCGGTGGCTCGCTAGTTATTAATCTACGCTCCGGCGAGATTTCCATTAATTCATAAGGACAACAGTTATGGAAACAGCGGCTGCAACACGAAACAGCTACAGCTTGAGAACAGAATGCGAAACTCACCTTGAAAGTAGGGTATGAGCTTGCACATGGCGACTCCGAACACGAAATTTTTTAGTATCTGCCCCAGCAGTGTGAACGGCATACAAAATACTCCGAGGAGCAGGTCCGAGACAGCCTGAGAAACAGAGAGAAAATAAAACTGTATTTTTCGAATCTATAAATTCATCCAACATTTTTTTAGGAACATCATTAATCCATCATCCCTATTGGAATCCTCGTATTGTTCAGTATTAATTTAACAATTTCGATAAGTTTCCATAAGTGTGAAAAGACGGAAATCACATACAAATTTGATTAGATTCGGTTACCCATTATTCGCATAAATCCTCGTTCAATGATGCAGTCCGCATTGACTAAATTCCAATTACCAAATCGTCCGCAGTGAAAAGGATGAGTAATTCCGATCAAAGAAATTCTTGCCATATATATATTGATTTGCGCATCCTATCAAACTTAATAACGGTACTAAAGTTCCCTATGGGAGAGGCCACATTGAATCGGAAAATTATTCAACAAAAAACAATGACTCCCATTGCTTTTTATCTATTAGTTTCCATAAGATTTTCTGAGTGGAAATACTTTGCGTTGCAGGAGTGAACAAAAAATGACAAATACTATAAATGTCTATATACTTTCATGATCAATTATATGCGATTTAAATACTCGAGAGGGAATTTATTGTCTGGAATCAAAGAAAAGCTGCAAAAATATCAATAATGACAGCGTTTTAATTGGAACAAGGGAGGTCGTTTTCCTACAGCAAACATTTCAGTGGTTTCCATTTTTATGCTCGTAAAAACAAGCGAACCCCAAGTCTACCCCATCAGACAGCCCCGTCGTCTCGAGCACGCGCTCTAATCCATTATGCAAAAATATACTGCGAGCTATTCCATTAGCATTGTCACATGAAATTTTACTGCAAGTGTCTGGCCCTGATCGGGCCGGGTAATTTAGTAATTGTATATACATACAACGAAACTCCGGCAATTTAGCCACCACACCCGCTGTTGTTTTTGCTCGCATCTCATCGAAATATGTAAAAAAAAAAAAGGTTTGCAGCAAGAGCGAAGGGAACAAAAAGTAAAATGCCTATTACATTCAACGACTGATAAAACAAGTCCGATACACAAGATGGTTATTTTGCAATAAACGCCCCCGGGGCAGCTGCCAAGCGACTGGGACCCATTCGCGAGGAGAGAAAAATGTTACCGTGGTAAATGAGCGTTTTCAAGCCAGACACAATGGGAATCCTGCAGACGCTCCGACAACTCTTTGTGACATACGCACGGCCTTAGGGCCATTTCGAAAAAGTCGCGAATTCGCCGCTTGTTACATGTAACCGTCTCACGAGCCAGCAGTTCTAAACCAAGTTCGTCGCCGCGTTACTATTACAATTATTGTTCTTATTATAATTATCAGTTCACTGGAGAAAAGTCCATTTCACAGAGATTGTAGAATTCACAAGGCGTTTACAAATAGTGACCCTCTTCACATTCAAACGTCCAAAGCTACAGACAACAGATTTTGTATTATCCGATGATAATAATACTAAAGATAAGTATAATAATAAAAATGGTATCACTGATAAAGACCGTGAAGATTGTACGTGGAGAATAATTGACAATCAAGAGTTTGAGAGGGCTGCTAAGTACAATAGTGAAAAAGATCGGCCCCTCGAGATCCGAAAGTGTGAGATAAAAAGGCGAGCAAAAGGAGGATGAGTGGGCCATGCCGAGAAGAAGGTAGCAAGAAGATTTTTATCCGGTTGCCTCGCGCGAGTCGAGCAAGAGTCGCCCTACGGTTGACCCGACTCATATATAATATCACTATATCTGCGCGGTAAACCTGCTACTCCAGGCAGATCACATCAAGATATGTACGTGCATTTTGTACGTAAGCGTTGACGAAGTGGCACAACAACTTTGGCGCTCACTGTGCCAGCAGAGCAACGCTGCCT
Organism: Pimpla rufipes; assembly: GCA_963932165.1. Taxonomy (NCBI): domain Eukaryota; kingdom Metazoa; phylum Arthropoda; class Insecta; order Hymenoptera; family Ichneumonidae; genus Pimpla; species Pimpla rufipes. Next base: position 16,507,895 of record OZ010635.1, read on the forward strand.
CGGAGAAAATGAAAGTCCACTTACTCGCGCCACTTGGTTGATTCTTTCGTTTCAGGGGTTGGAAGGGAGGAAACACGTTGAAGCGGGGGAAAACGAGAGGGCGGACTACATAAACTAAGTTACAGGTTTAACAAGACTCGCTGAATGATGCTCTTCCGCTCGTATAGCATCGAATGCGCAACCTGTTTGACTGCAGTTTTCAGTTTCACAGGGGAGCAGAAAATGTTAAGCAGTCTTCGAAACATGAGCTCGGGGTGTTAGACGATTTAACGAAAGGTGTTTACCGGCTTCGAAAGTGTGGAAGACGTAGAAACTTAAGCTTTTTATTTTTATTGTACTTATATATTTGAGGTGTATAAAACGTAAAAATAAAATAAAATATTTTGAACGAAAAAATACTTTTATGTATAAAAGTTGAAAGTGTATATAAAAATATAAATATATTATATAGATTTAAACAATTATTTTCCATTTACTCGTCTCTAACTTTCAGGTACGTCTACATTTACTCGTCTCTAACTTTCAGGTACGTCTACATTTACTCGTCTCTAACTTTCGTAAAACTTCGCCGATTTAACTAAATAGTTCTTCATAACTGAAGATACGTTTAATGTTGTATGGTATTGAATTTCGACAAAATCGGTAACGTGGTTCAGATTTAATCAAATTTTGAATTTTCCGAAAAAAAAAAATATTTTGCTCTAAATCACGTCGAATTTTAACAAATGAACACAATTGTTGTATAGTGGAAAAACAACATACAGGCCTGCTACGTACGAAATTTGGTGATGATCGGTAAAGTCGTTCGCATTTTACACCATTTTGAATTTAAAAAAAAATGTCGATTTTCGCTATAACTTCCGCATAAGTTAAGAAAGTAAGACAAAACTTTGTATCTAATCAAAATTCTATGTAACGGTGTTTGTAACAGAGCTTTTATTAGTTCAAATAAAAAAGTTGCAAAGTCGACCTTTGTACATTGCTTCCTCATTAATTTTCGTTTTTCACAAAGCTTCCTCTATGAGGAATCCAAAAATGATAAACAAGCCTTTTCATAGAGGTGACTTTGTTAAAAACGAAAATTAATGAGAAAGCAATGTGCAAAGTTCGACCTTGCAACTTTTTTTTTCAATATCCTTTTATTAATACCTACCTACATTCAACTTTCCCCGAACTTACTGCAATCGCCAATAAACACTGGAAAACCGCAGAAAATCTGTGCCTGTGCAGCCGGTCTCGGATACGCTTACGGTAACGGAGCCCGTTTCTCAGGAATGTAAACATTGAACCCGCAGATATAGCTTCGCGATATATATCTCAAGCCACGGCTCGTCAAAATATTTTTCATTTAAGCGAAACTGCAGCGACGGGAGGCTGCGACCCTCGACCCCAACGATGCTTTGCTTCAGAGACGGGAGCGGTCCACGAAACGAAAGGATCTGAGATGAAAATATATTCTATGTATTTCTTAGAAAAGTTGTGCACTACGTTGAGCTTATTTAAAAAAAAAGTATTTTTAATCAACGGCGAAATGTTATCAATGTATGATTTTAAATAAAGTAAAATTAAAAATCAACGGTATAGGTAAAAGGTCAATATTTCGTATTTTTTATTTTGAAAGGTCGACATTTGACTTATAACATCGTTTTCAAGTCTCTTATGTTACTCTCGAAAACACTGGCTTGAACACATTTTTACTTCTTTACGAAAAAAATATTTTTTTCAACGTTTTTTGCAGTTGTCAGGGTTCATGAAACAGGCTCCCATAAAAACATTTACAAAATCCGACCTCTCGAACATTGTTTTTAATATCAATTTCTGAAACGTTGCGTTTTAAAAGCAGACGAACTTGTTCTCAGTCGTTCAATCGCTCGATGGTGAGAGTCATCGATTGGTTGCACAATCCGAATAAAACGGCTGAAGCGGAGGGGTAATTAAATAAAATTAAAAAATTAATATATTCACGTAATCAAAGAAAATAAGACAAACTTAATATGTATAATTTTGTATTTGTTAGAAACATTCGTAATATTATATTTCTTGTCTCTATACAAAGCGAACAATATTTTATTCCGAACGAGATGTTCAGTTCATTACGTAAGCGAAGAACAAAGATTGACAATAAATAATTACAGACCGTGAAATGAACGAGTATTTCGAATGCAAAAGCTGGCGGCCCGCATTCCTTTCCCCCCTGTCGACTTCACTGTCGGCTCTACCTTCCAGTCCCGAGGGATTATATTATTGTCAAGACGTGCGCAAAGCGGGCTGTCTCCACCCTTGCACCGGCAGTCGAGGAATCCGGAGCTAAAAAATTCTTTACGGTCGTAGACGACAAAAGGGGACGCGGCAGTCGCGGTCCGCAAATATACATATATATATACAATACATATATATGTATAAATATATATATATATATACTTTTATGTACGACGGGGGATGAAAGGAGTACACATTATTTTTAGGCAATGGATTTGCCGAGAGTGGACGAGGAGGGAAACAAGGAAAGAGCTCGAATAGCGTCCCCACGCAGCTCGCGTCGTTCGTGCGAGCCAATTTGTTGAGCGTCTTTGGAGAGACACTCGAAGCACCGTAAGAAGAATGAGACACTCTCAAAACTGTCCAGGGCAGCGACGGAAGCGAGGGTAGACACAGCCCGAGAATTCTGTGCGTTGAATACTAAGAAGGGTGAAAGAGAGAGAGAGAGTGAGAGCTTAGTCCGTTAGCGTCGCGACAGCTTCTGCTCCACAAGCACATCTTACTTGGTCCAATTATGCTTAATTAATTGTACAAGATGAAAGCATCAGCCGCGACCTATATATACACCTGTTGGTACGTAGGAACGAGGAAACTACGCGAGGCACGGAAAGTGAATGCGGGCGCGGAGAAATTAAAGGGTCCGCGAATATCTACATGTTTGCTCTACAAATACCCGAGAGTCCGGATTCACCGTGGAAGCGAGGCAAAAGAATTAGCGAAAAAACAAAAAAAAAACGCTCCACTTCGGTTCATTAGATAAAACGCTGCGCGTTACTCGGTCCGGGACGGACGGTTTGATGAGTGTGAGGGAGGCGGACGTGATAGGGGACGCGAAAAGAAAAACAGCTCGGAAATAAAGCAAACAGCACAGCGGGAACGGTAAATTGACGGGCGAATGAGAAGAACGCCCGGTCGGAATAAAATATTCACGCGTATACGGCACGAAAATAACGCGCGTAAGCTGATAAACGGATAAATGGATTTTACCGGCTCGTTAGTGAATAATACATTGCAGGACAAACCTGCGAGTGGTTTCACCTGGTACCTACGCTGTAGGCTCCGAAATCGACGGCCAACGTTAAGCGGCAACAAGTTTTCCGTCTATTTTTGGTGCCGGTAGCGCATCGGGAGAAATGGTGGCAAATAAGGGATCGTTAGCGGAATGGTTTTTAACGCGAGCAAACAGCTGCGTTCGCCACGGTAAACGGATCCGTCCGGAGCACTGTCCGTTTTTTTGTGAAATTGAATATCAAATAGACTCGCCGGTCATAAATTAATTCAAGATAGATGATGGCAAGAAACTGTTCGGTGAATTCTGACGATATGATTCAAAAAGAGAACGATAAAATGGTTACCAATACTTGGTTTATGCATCACCGCATTTTTGCCGCAAAAGGCACGTGCGGATCTCTAATGAATCGAATAACTGGTGGAAAATACGAACAATTTCCTCGCAATGACTGGACACTCTGTTTCACAGCTCACATCCCACGTATTCAGTCTCGCCAATCTATTTTTATTTTGTGTATTTACAATATGTGCAGCCTGCACCAGACAGAATGTCTGGCTGAAGTGGCCATTTTAACTTGAATGATGCATTCAAACACTCCAAGTTCCGCTTATGGTATCGCACCGAGGCTCACGCTTTTTTCCTTTTTTATTCCGACCGTTATCGAACTTTCGCCCCTCTCGCATTGCCGTGATTTGAGTGCCTAGTTTAATCACGCTATTCAAGAATTTCCGTGCGTTAAAGGGGATGTGTGTTAAAGGCACCGCGGGCCGTTGAGGTGGAGCAGCGCCGCCCGCGGCGAGGTCCGCACTTAGTGCCGAACAAAAAGCGGCTGAATAAGTCGCCCGTACAGCGGTAATGGCCGGATTCTTGATACCACCGCGCGCGCGGTTATCACGAAAATTGGAAGTAACAACCCTATGGGTGACTGTATGGCTGCGGTTTCGGAATCCAGCGAGACTGTAATAGGATCGAAAAAAAAAAGCGATACGACGAAAGGGACACCACCGGGCGAGATAATAGAATTAGACGTTTCATGCGTCCGCCCGGGGAAAATGGCTCCTCGTGAATGTCACACGCGCGTCATTCCCACGTGAGACACGAGGCACAAGAGTAGCCGGAAATGAGGCGAGCCTCCGGTTTTCTTGGCCCGCAAAGCGCCATCTTCTGTCGCGCACCTCCCGCACGTAATTGCTCGCCATTCGTTCGCATGGAAAATCGCTTCCGGCGTGTCCTCGCGAATAAATAAGCCCAGTTTCACGGATTTGTATTCTGTAATAAGACCATTTGCTTTGACCCCTGGACCGACGAGAGGATCATTGGATCTTCGGGTATAACGGAAATGGGACATAACGCCGCCGGCGGTGGATGCCTCGCGTTAGCATAACTCGCGATCTCGTTCTTGGACCTCGTGGCCGCTATATCCTCGTGCATAAATTTTCGCCCCAGCGCCCGGCACCCGAGGAGGAGGATCCACTTTTCCTACGTAAGAAAATTAAGAAAACGTATGACCCTGAATTCTCCTCCATTCCATATTCCACCCTTCGACCCCGCGTCGCGTGGGCGTAGCTATCACATCTTTTCGAAATATGGCTCTCTAATTTTCTCTCCCCCCTGACTTTATCTCTCGTGACGCGTGGCACGTGCGACCGTCGCCAGTTTTTTTTTTTTTTCGCGAGCCGAAAAGCGTCGGGATGGGCTCGGCGCGCGCGGTGTCCGATTGCTCGAAGGGCACGCGAACTTTCCTCCAACTTAGATGAAAATGTATAAAGTCGGGCGCGCGAGATTCCAATTTGCAAAGAACAAAACGGAAACGAGCGCAGGAGTCGTAGGAAAGATTCGCGAAAGGGCTCAAAGAGAAACCGTTCGAAAGAATCTCCGAGCGGTTTCGCTTCCATCGAAGGTTACAATATCACAGTGTCTCGTCGCCCGGATTCGAAGAACTTTTGTTTAACTTTGCCGCACTGCGAACGGGAAAACTGAACCGAGTTGCCACTGTTAAAAATGATCGCGCATGTCAATTTTATCGGATTTATTTATTCGATAGCTGATGTATTAAATTAAAACGAGTGTACTAATTAAATTACTAACTTTTATATTGAACTTTCTACTCTTTATAGAATTTTCTGAAAAACACTGTAACTTTATATCCTCTCTTGTCTATGAAGTTAAAATGGGAACTTGAACCAATTATTTTCAACGATGTCCAGCATTAGGTACAAATTACTGTAACTTTACATCCTCTCTTGTGTATGAAGTTAAAATGGGAACTTGAACCAATTATTTTCAATAGTGTACAGCATTTGGTAAAAATTACTTGTTTTTAATAAAATAATACTTCCTTATCTTCTTAGAATTCTGTAGTAATAAACGCTGACATTCCAAATCTCACTCGATCAAATTTGATACACCAGTTTATGTAAAAAAAGGAGCTTTTATTGGCTCTACTTAAAACCTATACCAATAATACTTTTTTGACGGTGCACAATTTACAATAAAAAATTTCGTTCCTTTTGTTAAGGATAAAAAAAACTGAAACGAATAATACTTTTTTGACGGTGTACAATTTACAATGAAAATTAATTGAGTCACCGCGGCGAAGACGCAGCCCCTGTGCTTGCGCGTGAGCAAGATTTGCGGGGAACTTTGGGGGAACCTGTTAACAGTAGATCACTTTACAGTCGCGAGAATGTCGCTGTCGGCGTCTCTCACGCGCGTCCCTGAAAAATCAAACCACCGTGACGGTCGCGCGCGCGGCGTAGGAACCGCGAAATTCTCATATTCCTCACTCGTGCCGGTGTCGCGCACTCGTGCGCACCTTCATTTTCTGCCGCGAAAACTCCTCGCAGCGCGCGCTGACTCGACCTCGAAACTCCGCGTCTTCGTTTCATTTTCCTCGCGCCGCTTCCCCGACCACCACGTAGCACTTTCGGCATAGCCTCTTTACTCAATCTTCCGTTCAGGGTCCTTCGCTCGCGCTCTTTTTCCCTCTTCCTATCCCTTCAACTTGGGGCAAAAGGAGAACGGCGAAACGATCGCTGAGCAGAATCCAGATCTCGTCGCCGGTGATCGAAGTGACGATGAGATTGAGAAAAAGTACACGTGGGTGTCGGGGGAGGATGAAAAATCAGCAGACGTAAATCTAGAGCATGTGGAACGGAAGGAAACGAATACCTCGTACGAGCCCTTTGCTATATTCCAATTTCTGGAATTCTGCGTGGTGTAAAAATACCATTTTTTCTTTTGCAATGCGCTATTTCATACGTCAATGTAATATAAAAAGGAACATTCCAAAAATGTTCAAGAAATTTCACGAGCGTGGTGAATGGACAGGTATGTTTTTCCTCGCACTATATAAACATACCACCTACGTATTTCGAGTGAGTTCTGTCGCAAAGGTATATTCACCCTGGTACCCGCACTGTATGCAGTCTTACACACTACACGCGAAAGGTGAAGTTGCTGAGTCGTACAACCACGGCATAGATGCGATGTAAAACTCGACTGTGACACACAGTAGTAGAACATTCGCGAGAACTTTCGTTCTCCACTATCCACTCAGCAAAAGTATATTTGTATATACGTCCATCGACTTGGTTGCTTTGGGTCGCGGCGTGTCAACCCTGGAAATAGGTTTCCCTCTGTGCCTGATATATACGCGCATGACGACTTTTCAGTTCCGCCTCTCGACTCGACGGATTTTTTTTTTTTTTTTTTTTTTTTCTTCAGCACGGAATAAAATGTCGACTGTCTCCTCGGGGGTCGATTCGCTGCATGGCTTCCACTGCGAGGTGGTAATCGAAGAAGGAGGAAATAAAAGTAAATCGAATGCGCCCCTGCAATTGGCAGCAACCTGGTCTGCGGTGATCGACGAGCAATTCGCAGATAATACTCGCAGCTAAGGGTGAAATATATCCCAGCGCGATGGGTTTTTCAATTTCGACTCGCGACTCGGAATATATATATTTTTTGCACGGATAGAAATGTTAACTGCCCCGTCGTTTACTGTAGGAGAAACCGGGGACGGTTGTAACAAAAACCGTTTCCGATTTTTTTCCCGAAAAGCCTGAGGCGTTGGCGTTTAAGCATTGAATGGATTATTATTGAGCGACGTTTACGTACTTGATCAAAAATTTTCAAAGTCATCGTACCATGGATTTGCAAGCAGGGGCCATTTAAAACCAAAGAGATTTCGGCGAAAATTCCTTCGGCAACAGAATCAATTGTAACAGTCAAATAAAACATATCTGGGGTCTAAATATGCGAGTCGTGGTTATCCGGAAGAAGGAGGAGATTGTCGTTGACGCTAGGCTTTACATGAATCGTGAAGTGCTTTATAAAATCAAAGAATACGACCGCTTGCATCCAACCCGACTTGTCAGCGCATCCGATGACCCGGCGGCCCATCCCTGATCAAATGATCGTGGTATCGCGCTCTAGGGAAGATGAAAATCGGAGGAATCGAGTTTTGGAAACGTTCACGGCTGTACAGACGGTCACTAGCTGTACTCTCTCAGCCAAAGTCAAAATAGAGCTGTTACTGTTGACTCCGAACCGTGTGTTACAATTGTTCCCATGCCGCGTTTTTGCAAATAATGCTGCGATTTGTTGGTCAACATTTTGACCACCGGGTCACCACCGGGTCAAAATGTTGACCAACAAATCACCTTTTGACTCCGTCTACCTGTTTACATTTGCAGTTTACACGACATCGGTGAACTGACGCGATCCGCTCAACCGAACAAGTCACTCGAGCACTCGTAAATCATATATTTACTCGACAAATTCACATTTTCCAAATATCAGCTGTGAAATTGGAACACGATTCTGAGTCGATATCGATAATGTAGCCTGCGCCGTAACACAAGCGTACGATCACCCGTAGCGCTGCAGGGTCGCTTATTAGAAGGGTCTCCCCTGGCGTTACATCATGGTGGAAAATCATTAGTGATATATCTGGCCCAAGTCAGCCGCAACCGAGGTGTCGGACTTCACACCAGATATTTTCTGCCAGGGTGTACAGATTTTTTTTTAGCTCGGACAAAAATGTCGTAAATCTCTCCGTAGGTCGATTCTCACGGCGCGCCCACCGCGGGGTGGTAATCGAAGAATAAGAATAGACGGAAATTGAATTATCTTGCAGATGGCAGCATCCGAGTCTGTCGTGATCGATGAGCGGCCCACAGCGAATACGAAAATACTCGTAAAAAATACCCGCACGACGAATTTTCGGTTTTCGCTCGCGACTCCTCACACGATTTTTTTTAGCGCAGACAAAAATCTCGACTGTCGCGGCTGTCGCCGCGAGATGGTAATGGAAGAATAGGTAGCAATAGAAACAAATCGACCTGGTTGCTGCAAATGCCAGCAACCGAGTCTATTGTGATATATGAGCAATTCACAGCTAATACGCAACTACGCGTGAAAAATACCCACGGAGAAAACGGTTTTGCTATGCCAGCAAATCTTTTGTTAAAATAGTGACAACATTGCATTATCTGCTAGGTTAACAATTTTTGTTTGCTCGACTAATATATTTTTTGCTAGACAAACCAATTTTTTTGCTAGTACAAAAAAATTGTTTGCGTTGTCACTAGTTTAACAAAAGATTTGCTGGCATAGCAAAACTGTTTTCTCCGTAGGCCCGCTCAACGAATTTTCAGTTTATTTCGCTCGCGACTCCTCACACTTTTTTTTAGCGCAAAAACGTCGTCTGTCGCAGCGTCCGCCGCGAGATGGTAATCGAAGCGCAGAATAAGAGTCAAATACGAACATGCGACTGCAATTGGCAGCATCGTAGTTCGCCATCGTGATCGATGATCGATTCGCGACTAATACCCGTTCCACCGTCATAACGAGCTCCGCCGGGCCGGAGAGTCGTCGATTTATCGAACTCCACCGAGCAGGTCTACCCCGCGGGTCGATTTAACGCCTGATTCAATCGCACCACGGTTATCGGAGAGCGCGCGCGTTACCCGGGATCACCGGAGTGGAAAGATCCAAGTCCGGGCGCACAGCGAATTTTGATGCGCTTCTGCAGCCGCGACCCGCGTGAATGGACAAACTCGGCTGGGCGTAAACTCGCTGTGACGAAATTAGCGGCCACTCGATGACTAACAGCTCCTCGAGATCCCATTTGCGGGGCGATCTGCATAACCGCGACCGAAAGTTTTTCGAAATTTACCATGCAGATTGTAATCAGCGCGGCGCGATTGTCAAGCTTTATTAGATCCAATGTAATTAATTTAGTTCCACTCGAGTGAAAGAGGAAACAACAAAAAAATATGCACTGTCGCTCAAACCGAAATTCTTGTCGTCGGGCAAATCCATTTTTCTCGCCTCGACGACGCCAGCCGGAGGACCAACTTTCGGATCTGCAATTATAATTCGATGCAAATGTGAATTCTTCCTCTCGCAATTTGCGCGAAAAGCCGAGTGGGATAAAAATAAGTGAATGCACGAGTAATTTCATTTCCGTGGGTGTATTATGACGCGCTCGACGACGTTTACAATCTTTTTCAATCTGCTGTCTGGTGCAATAACGTAATCTAAACTAGATGACGTCTTGTGTGACTGAAAAAGGAAACGACGCGCTGCAACGAGACAGAAACGCGGAATGCATTTTGCTTCACGAGGTGTAAAAGCCCGGTCGACTCCTCGGCAAAGTCGCGCTCGTCAGAAAAAGTTTTTCCGCAGGCGTATCGTGATGTATCATTTCCCCTCTGCGCTCGTCTTTCATCGCGAGCTGACTCGAGTATTTTATTTGTTTTTTTTTTCGCACCCAGCGTGCTTATAAAAAACTTAGCTTCATATTTCTCGGATGACTGGTCGCTGTGCTTGGGTTGGCTATAGGAGGGACAGATTTTTCCATACGGTTGTTTCTCATTTTTACGTACCGCCTCGTCCGTTACAAGGAGTCGAGGGACACGGGGGGGAAAAAAAACAAAAAATATGAACATCTCGCGGATTCGACGAGCCCGAAAGTCAAGTGAAAGTTTGTGTTTCGCGGGGATCTTCGGGGCTGGAAGACTAACTGCGGGTATATCAAAAAGGACGACGAGAGTGGAGCGGTGTAGCAGTCACCAAGATCGTAATTGACGGCGCCCCAAGGCATCGCCTGGGAACCCCTGTGATTATACGGGTCTCGGCTGCGTCGAGCAGCCACCCTCGATCTCCCCGTCGAGGGTGGCTGCTTATTCTCCATCGATCTACGACAAATAGCCCACGACTCCAAGTTCAAACGAATAAACGTAAATTTCGCCCAACCCGAGTTCTCGAGTTTCCACGCGCGACACAACTTCAACTTCGAAACGACTCTTATCGCGTCGTGTGACTGCGGCGTGTGCTGCTAACGCGCGCACTTGTGTTTCAAAAGCTTCGACGAACTCGACAGCGCGACTCGCGACGAGCTGGATCGTCGAGAGGCTCGAGGCGACCTAACAAATGATCACGCTTCGCGTACCTTTGATTCCAAGATTGCCTGAATCAAGAATAATTGATAATTCGTTACCCCACATTAAAAGAAATGGATGTCGTGTTCCAGACAGAATCAAAGCCAAACAGGGTTTTTTCCCCTCTCGTTTCTGGCAAACAGAAGTGCCGAATTAATCACAGCGACAATAATTATAATACCAGCGCCTATTTAACATGTCACAATGTCTAAGGCTTCACACGTCAAAATCATCACGTCGAAGTAACAATTTGCCACACGAAACATCAATCAGGTTGAATGAAAACTTATAATTGGTTTCCCCACATTGAAAGAAATGGATTTTATACTGCTGACGGAATCAGAGCCTTATACGGTATTTTTTCACTCCCGTTATTTGCATATAGAAGCATCGATTTAATCACAGCGATAATAATCATAATTCCAGTGCCTATTTAACCTATCACAATGTCTAAGGCTTCACACGTCCAAATGATCACGTCGGAGTAATAATTTGCCGCACGAAACATCAATCAGGTTGAATGAAACCTGATAATTGGTTTCCTCACATTGAAAGAAATGGATATCATACTCCTGACGGAATCAGAGCCTTACAGTATTTTTTCACTCGCGTTATTCGCAAATAGAAGCACCGATTTAATCACGGCGATAATAATAATTCCAGCGCCCGTTTAACCTATCACAAAGCTTGAGGCTCAGCACGTTAAAATGATCACGTCGGGATATCAATTTGCCGCACGAGACATCAATCAGGTTGAATGAAAACTGGCCGAATATCATCGCCAAACGTTGTCACGTCCTCTATGAGTTAAGAAGGATATTAATAATCATTACACGCGCGCACTTGTGTGTCAAAAGCTTCGCGAACTCTGCCGCGCGACGAGGGTCGACCCTGCTGAATAGTCGGGAGGCTAGAGACGACCTGACAAATGATCACGTTTCGCGTACCTTTGATTTCAAAATAGCCAAAATAAAAAATAACTCATATTTGGTTCCCAAACACAAAAAAAAAAGTTGCAAAGTAGAACTTTGCACACTGCTTCCTCATTAATTCCCATTTTTCACAAAGCCACCTCTATGAAGAAGCTTATTTATTAACTTTGGCTTCCTCATAGAGGAAGCTTTGTGAAAAATGGGAATTAATGAGGAAGCAGTGTGCAAAGTTCTACTTTGCAACTTTTTTTTAATTTGAACAAATCTTTGCACTTTTTTTAAATTTGAACAAAAAAAAACTCCGTTACAAACACCGTTACATCTAATTTTGATTAGATACAAAGTTTTGACTTACTTTAATAACTTTTCTATAAGTTACAGCGAAAATCTTAATTTTTTCAAAAATTCATAACAGCGTAAAATCCGAACGACTTTACCGATCGTCACCAAATTTTATACGTGGCAGCGCTGTATGTTATTTTTTGACTGTTGAATATTTTGGTTCAGTTGATGAGATTCGACGTGATATAGAGCAAAATTTATTTTTTTCGAAAAATTCAAAATTCTATAAAACCGGAACCGCTTTACCGATTTCGCTGAAATTCAATACCAAACAACATTGAACGTGTCTTTATTTATGATGAAGTATATAGCTGAGTCGTCGAACTTTTACGAAAGTTAGAGCGTTCACGCCATTTTTTTGAAAAATTAAAAATTCGATAAAATTTGTATACATGGATATATTTAATTTTAAAAAGATGTGAATTACAGAGGATTTAATACTCTACTTCCGTGCCAATTTTTAGCTCGATCCACCATGCCATTCCTGAGTTATGAACAATTGAATGTTCGGTGCCTGGACCATACATACATACACACACACACACACACACACACACACACACACACACACACACACACACACATACACACATACAGACATATTTTCTAGACCACTTTTCTCGACGTTTTAGGTGATTCTAAGTATGTTAACATGAAAATCTCGAAAAAAAAATTTTTCACGAAAACAAAGCTTCCTCTATGAGGAAGCAAAAATAACATGTATGTCATATTCCAGATAGAATCAGAACCTGACAGCATTATTTCACTCTCATCGTTCACAAACAGCATCAGCGAATTAATCACAGCGTTAATAATAACTCCAGCGACTATTTATCTTATCACAAGGTCCAGCGCTCCGCGCGTCAAAACAATCACGTCGGTGTATCAATTTTCCGCGCGGGACATCAATTAGGTTCACTGAAAATTGGCCGAATATCATCGCTAAATGTTATCGCGTCCTGCGCGAGTTAAGAAGGATATTAATAATCATTACACGCCCGATTAAATCACCGACATAAATTACCGACATCTGCGACTCCGGTACATTATCGATTTTCGCTTAAGCGAGAAGGCAGACACAATAGGCCGCGCGTATAGCGCGGGACACCGTATATCAAATGTGGGTTGGTAGGTAGAATACGGCGTGTGCGGTACGTACGAGATTCAACAGGTAAACGTTGGTCACCGTTCGCATCCTCTTGTTTCGCGCGAGCGTGACGAGCACCAGACAATTTCCAACGACCGACAGGAGGAATATGGTCGCGTATAGCGGGACTATGAGGCCCTCGAGCAAACTACCGTTCTCCGATGTGGTGATAGCCGAGGCGTTGGTCGTCGTCGTCAACGTGGTCGTCGTTGTCGTAGTAACCGTCGCGTTCAGCAGCTCGAAGCCAGCGCCGAGACGTGTCAAGCCTTTACCCTCGAGCGCGGTCCTCTCATCTCGACGGTCCCAATTATTCAACAAAATTATGCTACTCTGGGAGACGTTCGTGCCGCGTCCCGACATCCTCCACTTCTCTCAAGCTTCCTCGAGCAGCCCTCTTCTTCTCTCTCTCTCTCAGCCCGAGCTCCCTTTTTCTCTCACCTCCACCCTCGAGTGTCGGACGACGAGTCCTCGGGTGTCCTCGGCGTCGACGCTCTGAAAGAAAAGCAAAAGCGGTGCTTGTGATATTAATTAGCGAAGAATTTTCATTTGGGTATATAGAGCTCATCGTCGAAATTTCGTTCATTGTCTCGTCTCGATCGTTCGTCGATTCTGTCTTTGTCCGTCCAAATCACCGGGCGCAAGGAGGGGGGGTTTGGAGCGAAACTAAAACGTGAGGTCTGAAAACGAACTTTAGCGTTGCGCGAAATCCGCTGATTGCCAGTCTCGCGATCCAATCGTCGATGCCGCTTTGACGTCTTCGCCGAGTATCCGCGCAGCTGCGCTAATAATTTATACGTCGTCGGGTTCGCCGCGGTGTCACCGGGGCTCGAGCAACTTGTCGCCTCTATCCGCGGCCGCGCGAAGCGAACCCTCGCGAGCAAACTTTCTCGCGCGCGCGCGCGCGCGCCGGTGATTAAGTAACGACATGGAAACCCTTTTCCGCGTAGGCGTCGCAGCGACGACGGTGGCCGAGGATGTCCTGGAAGTTTTACTTTAACGCTTAACGTAACACCCGTTTTCCAATATCCCGGGCTCGGGCCACTTACGTCGGGAAACCCGCTCGCCGCGGTTGTGCCTCGGCCTGGATTCTTCCAGTCTCCTCTGGCCGCGGCCAAGAAACACCTACGCCCCGGCTTCTTACATCCCCCGTAACGCCCTACACGCGTGTCTCAACCCCGCATCCCCAGGTTATACCCCAAGATAGATATTCTCTAGCTTTGAACTTTCTATTTTTACGGCCGGATGTAAATCCGTTCTATCGGGAATTCTATAACTGTACTCTATTCATCGATTTGATCGCGACTGACGGATGTTCCGGCACGTCGACTTTTCCCGTCGTGCTACATATTGCAAGAGCTGCCGCGAGATACAGACGTTGCAGTCGCGTCTTATGCAAGCCGGCTGACAACGGGGTTGCCAAGCATCATCCTGCATTTTGATTAGCTATACGCGGCTATGGGAGGGACGGTAAATAAGGCGCTGGGAAGGACCCTCACAGCTATAAGCACTCAGGCTTCATTGCGCTTCGCGTAGTGCGAGGTACGTGCGATGTAGCTCACCCCACTAATATGGCTTAAGTTGCAAGTTTAATGACTCTGCGAAGTTGGGCTTTGGCGTGAGACCCATCGCCGTTGATGTCGCGAACGAGATGCGTCTTTGCGCCACCCGGAGACGCATCAATCTCTGTCCTATCCATCAATATCTGTATTCTATAAATTCTATAGTGCTCGTAAACGGAGATGTCGCGTCGTTACATTGGAAACCATTTTTTGTTCTTTAACGGCTAATAGCAACACCAGATGGTTATGGACTTGTGAGGCTTTGACGTAAACAGACGTTAAGACACATTTCATGTTATACATCTGTTATGGGCTGTGAGGATCTATGTGATTGATGAGAAAAAATATCAGTTCTTCGTTGTTATGCGCATAATTGTTATTCACTTAAAAGCGGAGGAAAAAGTTTGGGATCATTTTTTTTTTTTTTTTTCAATATCCAGTTACCGTTAACGAGGAAATGAATGATCAATCATAACCGCGGTTTTCCTTCGATACTCTGGTGAATCGCTGCGAGGCAATCGTAGCGCGTCCAATTACGTGAGATTGAATGCAGCTCGATGTCAACGTTTGAGTCTTCGTTACGTAAACTTCATTACAGTATCTAATATCCGAGCGTGTTGGTTTTACCAGTTCGAATCAGTCAGTGAACATGACCTGTGGGAGCATGTGACATTACGTAACCAGCGTAGCAAGGGCGTTGTTAATTGGTGCGTTTAGCAAATATTTGTAAGTATAATCGCTTTCCCGTACTGATGAATGAACATTCGCGAGCATTTACGAAATATGGTTAAGCTCTCTCTGTATATTTTAACGTCACCACCCACGGCATTAGTCGCACTTATCGCTTCCGATTCCGAATCAATCTTTAGAAATGGGACTCATGAATGGCTGCGAGGGGGACATTTTTTTCGCATTACAACCCCGCCTGATCTCCCCTACGTTTAGTGCGTGAAATGAAAAAAGTAACCAAAGCGTATAATGTACTATGCAATAACAGACCGCATTTTTTATATTGAAAAAATATCGTCACTGAGATAATTTTATGATACGCTCAGCTAAAATATGTTACGAATTACCACGGGTTCGTACACAGTGGCAATGATTTTAAGAATATTAAGAAAATAAATGATTAAGATGTCAATTGCAGCCATGTGTATTCATTTCATGAAGCAGATAGATCGAAATTGCGATGCTGTGATTGCAAAAAATCGGTGACATTTGTCAAACAGTCTATATTTTAATATCTGTTAATCAGATCCAATCGCAATGATTGCGTCAATTTACCACCGACCTTTCAGTAAAAATTAAGTGAAATGAGCATGTAACACACCCACATACGTTATCGACACTGCGAATACAATTCCATGTAATTGAACGGATATCAGGCAGACACAAGTTTCATTTCCGATAGCACGGGAAATAGAACGCTCGATGCATACTTCCATTCTCTGGACTATTTTAAACAAGATTCTGGCGACAGGAAGCATTAAATCACAGCCGGAAAGAGTTTAGTGCCGTAACAAATTCAACACTTGAAGCGGACAGGATGCCGATCGGTTATCGTGAAATTTTCAACCGTTCGCAGGGTATGCTGTATGAATTTATCGAATCCTCGGAGTTACTTTCCGACATTCTATCTCCAACAATTCAGGAAAAATGCTAGGCAATTCGATAGATCCAGTCAAACTGAAATTCAACGTGATGAGAGTTAACTAAAAAATCGTTTTATTCTACCACGAAAAATTAATTTATTTTACTTAAAAGATTTGATCTATTCTACCTCAAAGAATTATTTGATTGTACTATAAAAAATGGTCGTGTCAATAAATTTGTCGTCTGTTTCATCTATTACCAATCGGTTCGGAATTCCATCCGGAAAGATCGATCCAGAATTTGTTCGATATACGAATGTAATTTAATACAGATGATGGATTGAGCAATATCCATCCGTGATATACGTGATAAATTGCAGAACTCTCACCGCTACTTACCAATAAGACCACCACGATGCGTGCATGGAATCCTGAAAAACCCTTTACAGTCAAAGCGTAACGATCCGGCACCGAGTGTAACGTGTTCCATTCAGCTGCTCCATTCACAACTTCGCAGGGAAAGCGAGGCTAAGTTTCTCAGTTGAAGGCTGCGCCGCAGTCGAAAAAAAATTCACAAAAAAATGAACAAAAAACTAAACAGTACTTTTCGATCGAGTGTGCGTTAAGGTCCTGCGTTACATAGAACTTTCACTGGATAAACCTCTCAACTGCGATTAACGCGTTCGCCTCGTGCTTGTTACGAATTTGACGAACTTTCACGGTCGTCGCAGTCGCTCGTGAATGCAGTCGAGCCAGTTGCACTTCTGGTATTGCGAATACTATAATTCGGCCACCCGAACGGCGAATCATCGTCGTTCACCTCGATCCGCTCGACATTCGTCAACATTTTGCTTTCGTTTCAAGTGACCATCGACGATCGAGATCCGGCAACAGATTAAAACTTTCCTCGTGTGTCATTGAGACAAAAAAAAAGTTCCATTCACTTCAACCAATAAGTCTCTTTTTTTCTGCGCGTGCGCGTCTCTATTTGCGAATTTTGTCGAATTTATAGAGAGAGCACCGAGAACCAGGAATTTGTTTACCTCACCTCGCACAATTCGTCGAATTAGTCGAGACCGACGCTCGTTTCCACTATTCGTTTGATTTTCGTCCCGAGTCAGTGATCACAGTCGGCGTTGGGCCGGCCGTTCGTGACGCGCACGCGACGAAACTGTGCCGTCGACTGAGTCTCGAATACTGCTATCCCCTCCCCACGCGTACTCTCTCTCTACTACCCTTCGTTCATGAGACCAGCGGATCGGCAGCAGGCAGCAACCCTCTCGCTTCACGGCATCTCCAGCATTCATCCACCAGAATCCCGTGCCTTTGCGTTCGACGTATGAACAGTTTTTTTTCGGTTGTTATTTCGCGCTTCCCTTTTTCCGATGTTAAAACCTCCGGCAATTCGTAAAAAAAAGCTTTCGCGATTTGTTTCCAAAGGCCCTATTCACGCTGAACACGCCAAACGGCCGTGGCACCGTTTTTCCGTGGGTTTTTAGTGTAAATACTTTTACGAATTGTAAAAATAACACTCGATGCGATAAAATACCAAAAATCGATATCCGGCTGATACCAAAGCCACTGGAAGCCTGTGCAAACCCGGCCACTTGGATTTTGAGTAAAATAATCTCTCTCTGTTTTCAGTAGGAAGAAACTTTTTAAAATAAAGTCGCCAGTTCAGTATAAATTATCTTCGACTCGTCCCTCGCATGAAAATGTATGAAACCTACCGCTTATTATTTTTTTCTTCGAGATAGCGACTCACACCATATATTCTACCCCTGAAAATAATGGTCTCAACCCTTTTTAGAGAGATTACAAAAATCGATTTTTTTTATGTCAAAGGTCACAGATAAAAATGGGTAAAAATGGCAAAATATGATCATTAATATTTTTTACTTCATTCGGTGTCGTAATGGCCTCGCCTTCGGTTCGTGCTGCAAACTCACACTTATGAAAAGAAGATTTTCCGCCCTCGTATAGTAATGTACTATTTCTTCCGACTCCGCTAAAATAACTCCATTTCGTGTCCGCAACGCGGGCGGAAAATCGCTCATTTTTGACAAGCGACTTACGCATGCGCAGTCCGTTTTCATTACCTCCCTAGGGAGGTAATCAGCTCATTCCTACCCGCGCGGGAGTAATGGAAACCGTACTACGCATGCGTGTCGTCATTTGTCAAAAATGAGCTTATTTTCCGTCCTCGTTGCACGCACGAAATGTGATTATTTTTTAGCAAAACCGGGAGAAAAGTATAGTACGTTACATGGGAGGAGTGCAACTTTCCACCCTTGTAACGTAATGTACTATTCGCGTTACGTTACGTTACATACACTTTTTAAGATCAGATTAGCGCCCAGATCGCTTTATACGATTAACATTTGCCATAAACAAAAAAATGACAATACATGAACTTGGCCCCGATCCCAATATCTCTGTCAAAACCGACGACCAATCAGAGCACGAATACATCGACAAACATCGATTTTATGACTCATGAAATTTTCACGAGAGGAAACTTATCAATATTCCCGTTGTCGTTTACTGACAGAAATAATTTATCGAACAATTTCCCTCAACGAAAGATTACGTAAAAATAAAATAAAAAAAATGCCCACCAAATATTCGAGCCAAATACTATTTGGCGGGGATATTTAATGGCACGGTTGTTTATTGCAATAAAACGACAAGTGAAATTTGGCATATTGATATTAATGGAGATCGCGGCCTTCCGCCCCAGCCGTCAAATTTCACATCCATCGCGATTTATGAAGTTCGCTAAGTAGCATAATTCCCCAAATGGAGAGGTGAAGTTTTCATTGCAGTTTAACATTTCGGAGCCGCGAAGTTCCGTGAGAGCCCCGGAACGAAGGCCGTGTTTGAGCGGAGAGCTTGTGCGATATGTCTATAGCACACATCTCGCGGAAATCCGTTGCAGCATCATCCCACTATGTACCTGGCTGTCGGTTCGGCGCGGTTCATCCCTATAATGCCGGGCATTAACCTGAATACAATCCTTTCGAGGGTGAGAATACGAGCCGATGTCGGGACCCGCGCGCGCACATGCTCCCAGTTTATACCAGCCGCGCACTTAAACTTCCCTGAACCCTCGACGTTACATGCGTCTACATACGTATATGTATATCTGCTGTGCGCGTGCGAATCCCCCGGCGAATCCACCGAGCCCTCGCCATACATATGTAAATTTCGGCGAAAATGATTGGAAAGATGTAGCTACAAAAGAATACACAGCTTTCGCTGAAGGTCGAACAGGCCCGGCAAAAAGGTGTCTGAATGTGAAATGAAAATGGACCAAAGTGGCTCGTCGAGGGAAAGAAAAAGAAGTGCATAAACTCGTGAATAAAAAAAATCTTTCCAAGATTGTATGGCAGAAGGCAAAAATAAGAGAAAAAGAAAACCCCGAAGGTCACGGGTGGCGATAAAATCGAGAGGGTGGATCATTGTGTCGCATTTCCGCGCGACAGTTTGACACATATGATCCGCAGTTGTCTTCCTAAAAAAAAACGTATGATCCGCACTTGTCTTTCGCTAGAAAAACGCGTAGCTCTCGTTGAAGGTCGAAAAGCCCCGGCAAAAAGGTACCTGATCGTAAAATAAAGAAGGAACAAAGCGGCTCGTCGAAGGAGCGATGCATAAATTCCCAAAAGAGCCAAAAAAATCGTCCCCGGATTACACTGAAAAAAAAAGTGTAGGATAAAAAAAATCCGTAGCTCACGGTTAGGGGGATGAAATCGCGAGGTTGGATAATTGTGTCGCATTTTCATGTGACAATTTGACACGTGATCCAGTTATCTTTCTTGCGTGCGAGCGCAAAACCGTGAGATAGTTGGGGATCACGAGAGAGAGAGAGAGAAATCCGGGTCGGTATCACGAGGTGGTGCGACGGACGCCAGGATCATCCGTAAAAAAAAAAATTTATTCCGAACGTGACGTCTTGTGCGTCGCGCCGCGAGACGCGCGGGACTTTTTCAACGTCGCGCGAGTCGTTTCGCGCTGTGCTACCTATATATTGCAATGTAATATTTTACCTCGCTGCTTCTGCCGTCTGCGTGTGCAC
This sequence comes from Pimpla rufipes, assembly GCA_963932165.1. Classification (NCBI taxonomy): domain Eukaryota; kingdom Metazoa; phylum Arthropoda; class Insecta; order Hymenoptera; family Ichneumonidae; genus Pimpla; species Pimpla rufipes. The sequence goes on from OZ010635.1 coordinate 16,528,264, forward strand.
GTAGCGCAGCGCACGCTGCGGGGTGCGGTCGGGGTGAAATGTGCTCGTGGCACATTTCTCGTGCGGAGAACAGCGTCGGGAAAATATGGAAAACGTATGCGTTCAGACTTCCATCATTCGATTAGCGAGGGGCTTCTGTATATGGGCTAAAAGGACACATACGTCAAATTCAGCGTCGCACACAGACCCGGTGGTCCTTTTCGTCTCCGTACGTGCGCGATCAAAACGACGAGCGCATAGAGAGCTCGCTGTACATGTACGGATCGAAGCCTTTCGCTCCCGCACTGCAAGAGAGAAGACGTAGAACCTACGCGCCGAGATTCCAGAATCACCGAGCGGGCGGAGAAGCACCGAAGAATCTTATTTTACGAGATCGAGACCGCGCGGCTCTGTGTCCCGCGGAACCTCGTGTGGCTGCCGCCGTCGTCGACGACGTCGCTGTTGGTGCATTACACCGACACCATCAGAAGCGAACGGTCGTAAAGCGTAAACGACTCGCAGACTCGGGGCCTCTTTTGCGCAGACGGAAAAGTTTATTTACGATAGTCTCGAACAATTTCGGGAAAACAACGCCACGAGGTGCGACGTTGCCCCGTACTTAGATTTTCCACGACCTTTGTCGGTGGGGGTTGGGGGGGAGGGAGGTGAGAGGGGGAGGCTATAAGATAACGCACGAACGAGCGACTTCAATTAGACGATGACGCTCGCGACTGCATCGAGCACGCGAAACTTGAAGGACGTTATACTTCATTCATTTCTGCTTGCCGGAAGTTTCCGAAGTTTATTACTATTACTATTACTATTATTATAGTTATTATTATTATTATTATTATTATTATTATTATTGTTGTTGTTGTTGTTGTTGTTGTTGTTGTTGTTGTTGTTGTTGTTGGAATAGTCTGAAAATACATGTATGATTATTCAATAGATTCTGTAAATAGTTATCATAGAAATAATTACGAAATTTATGTAAGGAATAAGTGAATTGAAGGGGGGCGAATTATGGCGAAGAAAACGCAATAAGGAGGTGAGTTGAACGAGAGGGCATGATTAAAAGTTGAGAGCCCTGTCTCTGCTGCCAATAGAGATAGGGTTCCAGTTTCACGCGTGACATCACGACACACACAGATGAGATTGCTCTTAAGTGGAATTTCACGCGTACACATGGCCATAGCAACGATGTGTAGTCCCGGGGGAATCTGACATCGGCGAAATAAAACTCGCGCTATAACAAACAGCTGTAACACCATGCGTACTACAGCTCGTACGAACGTGCGCGAAACGTAAAACAAACTTGCGGAGGGGCGAGCGGCGAAGTCGTGTTCGTCCTTGAATCCCGTCAAACCGTTTGTATCACCCCGAAAGTTTTTTTTTTCTCGTTTCCAACGTTCGATTCTCGGAAACGTATGCAAATAGAGCTTGCAATCGACGCGCAACGTGAGTTTACGTGCAGTACCGATTCGTCCGACAACGGGTATACCATTTGCGAATTCGGCGAATCTATTATCCGTGGCTTTATTCGTGCGCGAAGTGCAAATAACCACGGTTATCGCAAAAATAATGTATTCATGACATCGGTCAATATTGGTCCACAAAGAGTGAGAATACAACGCAATGAACCACTTTGCATTTCATAAGTATTTGTTACCTTTAACCGGAAATAAATATTTTTCACTTATTTTTGTCTTTTTGCAAGAAGAAGAATATTGACGAGCACAGCGAATAAGAATCATGTACCAATCAATAATTACGACGACGTCAAATGAGCACTCGTCGTATCTCATTGACCAGGTTTTTTTGTATTTCGTACCTTATTGACCAGGCATTGAATCAGGTTTGTTATAATAACAAATGACCTTTCGGACTGAAAGTAATAAAACGTGGGCATTTATTGTCGTGCGGATAATTAATTCATGGAAGCGAGTTTCCGCCAGAGAACGTAGAAAAATATTATTACGTTCAACATGTTTATTCATAATTAGACCAAGTCTTTTTTTACATCTAGTAAGTTAAATTCAGCTCACTCTCCAGCGCACGAATATTCTACTCGTGATGGACCACGAGCCAGCGAGATATCGGGTTTGCCACGCAATGGCCCGTGGCACATTCTGGCCCACACTCCCTTGTTCCATTGTTAGCCATCGAAATATCATGCTTAATTACCGAGTTTCCGTATTTTATGGTCAATTGTATGCGCGTTCTGCATTCGTAAAACCTCGAAACAAGTTGACTGAGGTACAAAAATTCGCCAAGAAGCTCAGTAAAACTGTCAAAACAATTTACAGTACAAATTTCAGAATCCATTTATAACTTACAAAAATCAATGAAAAACAAGTAACGAGAAATAAATAGTGGAAGGTCAAGCCAATCAAACCGTGGGACGTCGGGAAAGGTTATAAGCAAAGAAAAGAGATTGGTTGGTTCAATCACATCCTGCGGACGCGAACTGCTCGCAGGATGAGATAGATAAATGTTAAGCCAGGACGGCGAAATTAATTGGTTTTTTTTTTTTTGTTCAACGGGCTTTCCGGACAACCGCGGCGACCCGTTTTTGGGCTGAATGACAATTGATCTGACAGTCCCCGTCCACCGCAGATTAAATTGAACGAACCAATCACGTTTCTCAGTGCATTCACCGCGAGAGACGCGCGATGACAAGACGCGAAGAGACGTCGTTAATAACGATAAGGCGAAGTTGCTCAGAGGCGCGGGACCGTTCCGACGTCAAAGTGGGGAAACGAACATAATACGATCACAACACAAACTCCGAGAACTATGTCGTGGAGTTTCTTGCGTGAACTCGGCTAAGACGCCGAGGTACGGAGAGTCTCCGCGGCGTTGTTAGCGAGCTCTCTGGACACAAGAGTGCAGAACCACCGAAACGACCTTGAGTAATGGCATTACCGACCTTCCCCACGGGAGGTCGATGTGCCGGGCCAAAAGCCACCCTTCACTTTTACAACGTCTAACAAGCCCCCCGCGCATCGCTTACACTGCAAATATCAAAGCTAATTGTACAACTTTCGCGATCGGCAGACAGACACATTTACCAAGTGCGAGCCATTATAAAATGCAAAGTAGCAGGTGCTCGAGGGTGAGTCGCGTTACGACGAGACGACGAAAAAAAGCGTCGTACCTCTCGTCCCCTGGGTACTGCAATTTCCGAAGACATCTAGAATTTTCTACGAGATATCGACTTTTAACCTATACCTGCGTTCTCAAGTCGCACATTCTGTACCCTTGAAAATTCTGGTTTCAAACCTTTTTAAAGCGATTTTGAGAGAAAAAGAAAAGAAAAAGTAGCCGTTCTTTTTGTTCGTTAAAATCCTTGAATCCAGCTTACGACCCAAAAGTGCCGAATTCGAATTTTTTTTTTCTAACTCGTGCATGAAAAGCGGAGAAGACTGATTAGTTGAGGGCGCAATCTTTTGGACGATTGGAGGCAGTTAGTTGCCGAAAAGATAAAATTGTTTGTGGCAACTACATCGCATTGTCCTTTGATCATTTTTTGGTTTGTCGACACAAATAAAACAGTTGGTTGGCGTTACCAATCAATCGATTGACGTTACCAATCGATTAATTGGCATTACCAACGCAACCTTATAATTCGTCGTACCAGCCAACCGAGATTATATGGATAGTTGCGATTGGTTAGTTGACACTACTATTGTGAACTAACTAACGACGATTGGTTCTGATACACAATAACTTGCTAATATCATATTCTACCATACCGGTTGGTTGGCACCTATCAATTCGGTGGTTCTCCCAACTACACCTTTTATTCGTCCGTATAGGGCGACAGTATGGAAAAGGTTGTTTCGTGCGCAGTTCACAATTTTTTCACTTTCGCCCCTTGGGATCAAATTATTTTCACTTTCGTTCTGTGTTTCGCGGGGCGAAATTGATCGTAGCCGCGTTCGTTGCTGGCGAAGCCGATCGTCCACCGTCCGTCCCGCAGAACTATCACGCAAAGCGCAGCCGTCCGTGTGCTCGTTGCGAAAAGTATCGTGTGTAACGTGGGCCGAGATTGGAGCGCGCGACTGAAATAGTATATCGCTACACAATATATACTATTTCAGAGTATCGGATTTCCACCTATACCACCGCCCTCAAGTGGCGCATTCCGCCCCGAAAAACACTGGTTTTAATCCCTTTTCGAGCGATCTCGAAAGAATCGATTTTTCTCGATTGTTCTCAGAATTCGCAAATCCGACTTTCGGCGAGATCGAAAGTTGAGCTCGTTGAAAATTCAACAGCCCACGATAATCCTCGACAGGACGTCGAACAAAAAACGTCGGGTATATAACGATCGAGGTGCCGACATCTCGGACAAAATATACTTTTTTCATCCCAGAAAAAAACGGATTGTAATCCTTCTTTATAATTCACAAATCCGACTTATTCGGCAGACTTGAAAGATGACAGATGAACTCGTTGAAAATTCAACAGCGCGCAACAATCCACGAGATAGGCTGTCGAAGAAAAAGCGTGCAGATACACCGGCTGAGGTACAGACATCGTGGATAAAATAGCCTTTCTTTTCGTCGGCGCAAAAAAAAACGGGAGCAGCGAAAAAAAGGTTACGAACCTCTTTGCCGTCTGTCAAGGAGTAAAAAAGCACGGAGGCGTTGGGTTTAAATTGCACGCCACAAAGAAACGGAAACGGGGAACCGGGAGAATCACGCGAGATGTATGGCCCTCGCTTCTCGTCAATTTGTTACACGCTTTAAAACTCGTGTACCGTGCGCGGCCGACGAGCGTGGGCAGTGCTCAAACACATAGTAAATACCTTAAGAGAATTAATCGTGCGCCCCGGCGAGTTTCCTTTTTCCCCGGGACCTTCGGACGAATCCGAGTCGCGCGACGAAAAAACGCGAGCAGCCTAAAACAGAGATCGCGGGGCACAAATGCCCCGCAACAAGAACAAATATCATGGTACGGACTCGGATGGCCCTGCGTTGGATACCGTACGTGTCCCTGATGCACGATAAAATCCAGTTTGCAGCGGCAACTGAGGACTGAGGAGGTTCCGCGCACTACGTACGTTTCGCGTCGAGCGAGCCCGCGTTTTCCTGGCGAAAGTTAACGTCCTCGCCCGGTAACGAGATATCCGATGGTTTTCCCTCGTAAACTTTTGAACAACCCGCGCTGCTACGTCGGTCGTTGGGTTCCGGACACGTTTGATAAGCCCATTTCGATATTTCTTAAAAAAAACGAATTTTACTGATTATAAGCATTTATTGTCACAACCATCTGCAAGCGCAGAGACAATTGTAAAAACATATATTTCGATCGTGTCAAAAAAATGATTACACGACAAAATATCACACCGACAAAGTATCACAACGACAAAACGTCACAACGACAAAATATCACATCGACAAAATATCGCATCGACCAAATATCACAACGACAAAATATCACATCGACAAAATATCGCATCGACCAAATATCCCTTTGACAAAATATCGTTATTATGAACATCGTTCACAAATTCAATTTACTTTGTATATTCAGCAACCTTACGGTATACCAATTAAACCAGCTGAAACGACAAATCAGAAAATAAACGTTTGAAATACACCTGAAATACGTATTTTGGAAAATAAACAGCGAATTATCAATAAAATGAACACATGAAACTAGGCTAATCACACGAGCTGGCGTGCCTGACAAACTTTTGGCCAAAATCGAGCTAAAAAATATTTTTTTCAAAATATCGACTTTTAACCTATACCATCATTCTCAAGTCGCACATTCTACCCCTAAAAACACTGGTTATTAACCTTCTATAATCGATTTTGAAAAAAATATTTTTTTGGCCACGAAATATTTTTTTTCTGTCAGAAATCGTAGAATCCGGCTCCGGGCCGAAAATCGCTAAAATCGACCCCAATTTTTTTCTTTTCAAAATATCGACTTTTAACCTATACCATCGTTCTCAAGTCGCATATTCTACCCCTAAAAACACTGGTTATTAACCTTCTATAATCGATTTTGAAAAAAATATTTTTTTGGCCACGAAAATATTTTTTTTCTGTCAGAAATCGTAGATCTGGCTCCGGGCCGAAAATCGACCCCAATTTTTTTTCTTTTCAAAATATCGACTTTTAACCTATACCATCGTTCTCAAGTCGCATATTCTACCCCTAAAAACACTGGTTATTAACCTTCTATAATCGATTTTGAAAAAAATATTTTTTTGGCCACGAAAATATTTTTTTTCTGTCAGAAATCGTAGATCTGGCTCCGGGCCGAAAATCGACCCCAATTTTTTTTCTTTTCAAAATATCGACTTTTAACCTATACCATCGTTCTCAAGTCGTATATTCTACCCCTAAAAACACTGGTTATTAACCTTCTATAATCGATTTTGAAAAAAATATTTTTTTGGCCACGAAAATATTTTTTTTTCTGTCAGAAATCGTAGATCTGGCTCCGGGCCGAAAATCGACCTCAATTTTTTTTCTTTTCAAAATATCGACTTTTAACCTATACCATCGTTCTCAAGTCGCATATTCTACCCCTAAAAACACTGGTTATTAACCTTCTATAATCGATTTTGAAAAAAATATTTTTTTGGCCACGAAAATATTTTTTTTTCTGTCAGAAATCGTAGATCTGGCTCCGGGCCGAAAATCGACCCCAATTTTTTTTCTTTTCAAAATATCGACTTTTAACCTATACCATCGTTCTCAAGTCGTATATTCTACCCCTAAAAACACTGGTTATTAACCTTCTATAATCGATTTTGAAAAAAATATTTTTTTGGCCACGAAAATGTTTTTTTTTCTGTCAGAAATCGTAGATCTGGCTCCGGGCCGAAAATCGACCCCAATTTTTTTTCTTTTCAAAATATCGACTTTTAACCTATACCATCGTTCTCAAGTCGTATATTCTACCCCTAAAAACACTGGTTATTAACCTTCTATAATCGATTTTGAAAAAAATATTTTTTTGGCCACGAAAATGTTTTTTTTTCTGTCAGAAATCGTAGATCTGGCTCCGGGCCGAAAATCGACCCCAATTTTTTTTCTTTTCAAAATATCGACTTTTAACCTACACGGAGAGAAAAATTTGGGGTTCTCCCCCAAATTTATTTAGTAATCGAAAGCTATGTTGTAAAACTGCGATTCAGGCCTAAATATTTGTGGAGCATTAAAATGCGTATCTCGCTGTACTACAGACGAGAATATTAATTATTACCATAATTCGCACACACAAATGCTAGGAGTTATCGGCCAACGCATATTATATACATAAACATAATTTCTTACAGACAACACAAAATTTACTTGCAGCTTATATAAAGTTCGCAGTTTCATGCTATATGCGAGTGATAATAAAAACAGCTACTCGGCAGTGAGGATACACCGTCATTTCGAGAGTTGTTTCTTATATATCGGGGTTTAGTCCAGCGGGCACAGGGGTCGAACTGCGCCAGACTTTGTGCGGCGCTCTACCGCCGGCGGTTCGTTGGTGCGCTCCAGCAGTTGATGGCTGAGCCCTAGACGATTTCGCGCGAGCTCCTAGCCGATAGAGCATAGCGATTTTCGACTGACGCGTCATTACCGGAGAAGAAAATAAAACCGTTAGTCGCTCGTGAGACGCTGCGGTGTTGTGACGTGTTGTTGTCGTGTGCACGATCAACATCGATCGAGCACACGGCCGATTGGGCGATAAAAATGCATTCGTTATTCTAAGCAAAGCGATAAGTGAATGTTACTTCGACGCGCACGCCCAAGCTTTTAAAGTCTGGGATATTACAAATTTCGAAACAAAATTAATATTTCGGAATGACTTGGCTTCCGCAACGATCAGTTACGTCAATAAAATAAGTAACGGTTTTCATTATATTAATAAAAACTGGATATAATGCGGAAATAAATGGTATGATCTCAAAGACAAATAATTGTTATATTTATTATTATTCTTAGTCCCACATATTCCAATTATGAAAATTATGCGTCTATAGCATACGGCTACATAGTGCGTAGCGTAGCATACGACAGTCGAGGGATGATACACAGACCGTCTCGGGATCTCACATTTTAATAGTCTGGATTCCCTATATTGTTTAGGTTACGATTGAACACTTTTATGTCGCAAAACTATATGTTTTCCTCGTGTATTCCTCGAGTTTTGCTGTTTATTGGCTATACGCCTTTGGGGGGCCAGAAAACGGTGCACGGCGTAACACTTACGTGTAGCCCGCTATAAGCACAATCTGCGCTGACATTACAAACGAGAGTTTGTGGCTGAGCCCCAGACAGTATTGCGGGAACTCACGACTGTATAGATGCGCCAATTATTTCGTTTCTATCAACAGCATAGGACACAACCCCAGACTGCCGACTTATCTTTCAATTACTAAACTGTCTGTGGATAATACCCAAACATTTTTGTGTGTGATTGCTAGTTTTTTCTCTCCGTGTATACCATCGTTCTCAAGTCGCGTATTCTACCCCTAAAAACACTGGTTATTAACCTTCTATAATCGATTTTGAAAAAAATATTTTTTTGGCCACGAAAATATATTTTTTTTTTTTTTCAGAAATCGTAGATCTGGCTCCGGGCCGAAAATCGCGAAAATCGACCCCGGAAATTTTTGTTTCAAAATATCTCCTATAATAGGTTAATAAATTTTGCGCTGCTGCGCTCTTATAAAGCTTTAAAAGGTTACGGGTGCTGCCCTGCCTGTTCTCTTATAAAAATTTTTAAATTTGACACCAAACTGATTTTGTTTATCACGGACTTTCCTGGCAACCAATCACAGCTCTAATAGTTTGCTAACAATGCTTTCCGTTACTCATGAACTTTTTAAAAGAGGGATTCGTCAATAAAACGCTCTCAATAATTATATCACTAAAACTTGCATTTACCACTGAACGCGTTAAATTGACTAAAAAAGCATCAAACGATAACTAAATGGTTCTTTCTTATCTCGGTTTTAATTAACACTTTGTAATTTCGCTCGTAGCACGAGCACAAAGCTCAATTTGCGCCAAAGCCACCTTGGCCCCTGAAAAGATTCGACCTAGTCAACCCCCTGTGTATCGTCAAACGTCTCTACAAACTCGACGCGTCTCGCTCCGAGCTTTAACACCGAGAGCGAAAGTCTCTACGTTGCACAAATCGTTTCCACGAGCTCATACAACGAGCCATGCAAATCTCTCGACGCACACAAAGAAAATATTCTTGGATGAGAGCCTAACGATCGAGCGACACCATCGGCATCGCGTTTGCTTTGACACCGATGCACAGAGCATAAGATGCGTTAGGAAGCGCGGAGCCCTCGACTCGTCGCTGTTTCTCGCGAGATGTCTGACGATCGCTGCGCCGTAAACGCGAGTAACGAGGAGGAAAAGTTGGAGGAGAAAAATTGCCAGGATAACGATCGATCCGGGCGGATTGCAGCGGCGAAAGTGCCGATCGACGATCGCGGAGGAGAGTCGCGCGATTCGCTCGAGCGAAATTCCCCTCGAACTGTCAGTACAGCCGGGAGCTTTCTCTCGCCTTCCTCCCTCACGCGCCCGCGACATCCCGGATGATTTGATTGACGGGATAAAACGAGATTTTTCCAACGATAAAAAAGAAACAAAAAAAAACAGTCGAAAAAAAAAAAAACTTTATCCGTTGACTCTCCCGTGTGTCTCTCTCGTGTCCCGCAGCTCGGGCGCAGGAAGGACGATAACCCCGGAGCCGGCCCGGAGCCGACTTATTCCGGCGAGCCGATTCATCACGAGTGGAACGTACAGGACGACGGGAGAGGCGATAAATTCATCTCGTCCGAGGTCGCCGAAGATACGGGAATCAGGTCACGGGGCAGCGTCGAGCGCGGGGACGAGTCGGACAAGGGAGACGACGACGTCGACGACGGCAACGACGACGCAAGCAGCCGGAGGGCCAGTTTCACCGGCGCGATGGACAAATCTCTAAAGTCGGTCAGTGATTTTCACTCCCCGGTAAATTATCAATCGCTTCTCATGCGCCCCGCGCGTCTCACGACCCGCAACTTCCTCCTCTTCCGCTCTCGCTTTGGCTCTGCCCACTTATCATTTTTTCCGCTCTTCCTTCCGTCTCGGTGCGCGACATAATCGTTTCGCGAAAAGAGCTTTTCGCTTCGGACGTTTTTTTCTATAAGTCCCCATTGACGCTGTCGATTGCTCTTTGATGAATTACCCGAGCCTCCTCCCCCCGCAGGCCGAGAACGAATCGCGGAGAATCGTCGGAACGTCCAATCGGACGATCGATAGGGGCCAAGCAGATCGCAGTGAGTGAACAAGGAGTATCGGTTGTTTTTTTTATTGAGGCTTTTGAGGCTTAACGAGTATTTTTTATCAAGGCTTTTGCCATTTAACGAGTATTTTTTTTCTTGCTTTTACTTCCTGTATTAGTTAAAAAAATATAAAATGTATCCGGGTAAGCACAAGCAAAATAGCGAATTTTCACGCTTTTGTGGCTCTGCAGTGAATTTTTTTTTTTTCGCCTCTGTGGTGGATTTTTAATTGGCGACTGTCGATGGCGTATTTAAAGGCAAAGAAAACAAAAATGGGTCGAGCTGCTCTTTCGCGCTCCCAATTATCGCTTTATGCGACGTCGATTTTCAGGCAATAACATATAACCGTGTGTAGGTTCGCGCGACGCTATCAAAGGCGAAATCCCATCGGACTTGAGCGGATCTCCGGAGCTCGGGCGAAAGTTTTCCAGAACGAATAACGTTCGAGATGACGCGAGGAGATTGAAAAGTGCGACTCTCGACAGGATGGGGAAAATGTTCAAACTCCGATCTGCCCAAGCTTCGAGCAAGGAGCCGCCGGAAGAGCCTAAAGTATTCTTTTTAAACTGAATTAGTTTATGATTTTTTTTTTTTCTTTTTTTTTTCATTTTTATTTATCTCCGAGTTTACTTTGTCGATGATGATGAAACAAAAAAATATAGAACTCCGAGGCCCCCGAGGACTCTCACGGGGATCAACAGTTGCGAAAGGATAAAACGAATTCGTTGGGTCGGATGTTCAAGCTGGTGGATAAGCACGGGGAGCCGAGGAAGGTCTTTCCGCAATCGCGCACGGGATCGTTAGGCCACATTCTTCGGCGAAAATCCACCGGTGCCGAGGAGGACAATAATTCACTGAGCAGCGGCAATAATCGCGGTGTCTTCTCGCGGCTCCTGAGTCAGTGGAAAAGTGAGCCGGGGCAACAGCGAGAAAGATGCATTAACTTGAGGCGGAAAGTAAAGGCGATTTACTGCAGTCTACAGTGAATTTTCATTTACAGATCGCTCGACCAGCGGCAACGCCACCGTCGAACCGAATCTCCGTTCCACCGCCGCGGCGGAAGATAAATCTTCATCAGCAAAGGCACCCTCGACGTCGAGGATAAACCTTTCATCCTCTCGCGCAAACCCACTTCAGGTCCCCACCGCTCCAGCGCCGATAGCTCCGCTGGTGAACGTCGCAGATGTCGAATATCCCGCTTGAGATAGAAAATTTGATAAACCGGCGTCGGCGAAAAAAAAAAAAAAAAAAAAAAATCGTCGCAGCCGAAAGAGCGATTTGGAATCGTCCGATGTCTCCTAAATGTCAGCTTTTTTCTATAAATCATTCGAGTATTCGCACAATCGCCGAAGCCGCCGAAGAGACAGAAAGCGAGAATGGAATAAAGTGATAAGGCACTTTTTTGGCTCACACATTTAGTTTTTTTCTGTTTCGTCCCGGGGTGATGGGGAAAGGATATGCGATAAATTACCAAAAAAAAAACATTGATTTTTTTTGTATCTTTTCTGGAAGAATCACGTTTATTATGCGTGTGTATTATCGGTACGTCCAACGGATCGCCCGGGTTTATTCGACGAATTGTTCGCCATGGCGTGTGTGTTGGTACGTTTATAACTGAGCTTTCGAAGCTCCTCTCCCGCCCTTTCACGAGTGATAGATCAAGACTAGCCTTGTCTCAGGGCGCTTAAGCCTGTCTCACATGATTGACGCCATCGTGTAAGCTCACCCTCGAATTTGCACAGATTATACGTCTACAAGGGTTCCCTGTGTGTTTCCCTCGGCGCGAATTCGCTCCTAGCTGCGCTGTCTCGACGAGTCATCGCAGGTGGTCGATGCGAGACAACCCTTGTATGCCAGCGGTATTACAGAAAGCCTATTTATAGATATATTTATATTTATATTTATATATATATAATTTTTTTTCCTTCGTTCCTTCGTTGCGAAGCACGAATATTTATAAAACAACCAGATTAGTACTACATTTTTGTGTTTCACGCGCATCAATTGTTGGCACAAGCTGACGGAGAGATTGGGGGAAGATCGGCGATTTTCGACAGCGTCAGAAATCGCCGACCCTCGACAGCGCTCGCTGTTGATATCTTCTATCGCTTCGATCACTTTCCTCGTCTCGTCTCGCTTATTCCTTCGTGTCGCGAGGCTTGAGCAACGGGCTCTCTCTCTCTCTCTCTCTAGTTCAACGATCGTAATTTATCACAGAATAACGTAAAGTCGTGCCTCGAGGTCCTCGTCGGATTGCTTAGTGTAACTCGTACATGTGTGACGTATCATGAGTGTTGCCCTTCTTATCCCCTCGTTCCCTGTTTCTCTGTCAGCGACTGTCGAAGAAAACAAGTCGGAGACGCGCGACCGGAAGCTCCAAATTCGATGATATGTCTCTTCTGTATTTTTCTATTTTGTTTTTGTTAGTTTCTTCTTTTTTTTTCATTGACTTCGCGTCTGGCCCCGATCACGCGTACTTTTTACGGCCTTAAACTAAACTTAACGAATAAGCCTTAATACTAATATGGAATACGTTCCTGACCCAGCAAAAAATTTAACGATATCTTCATCAACGGATAACTCGGCCTAAGCGCTGAAGTACGATGAGTATTGCGCGGTTGCACTCAGAGTGCGCACCAAACATCGCGATAATAATATTAAGAATAATTATCATTAACGAGCTGAATGACGAGGACAGCGAAAAACTAGAATGGCGACGGAAACCAATACATCTCAGTGTGTGACGTTAATATCAATTAATTAATCGTTAATAATTAATAATAATAATACGATAACAATAACAATAATAAATTTTCGCTAAAATACAAGTATTTTTTGAGACCTTACAGTGTAGTCGGAAGATATGTACAATGGTCCATTCAAACAGGAGAGTCAACTGCGCAAATGACTTCATTAAGTCTTTCATAATTTATCTACAATTCTTCATTTTTCCTCACAATGGAATTATCGATGCGGACTTTAATATCTTGTCAATTAATGCTAAAAACACGGGCTAAAATCGACGAGCCATTGAAAGCGAGCTAATTTAATACAAATTTAACAAATTTAATGATACCATCACGCACGAGTCTCCTGGAAATGGCTTCAACGTTCTCATCATTTTTCACGCACCCACGCGCACATTTCGTCTCTGCGTCTCGCGTGTCATCTCGCTGACACGATCGCAGTGTATAAAGAGAAAATTAAGTACACACGTCCGTTCTCGCAAACGTACGGTCATTCGATGATGTTTCTTTGCATACAAATTCAATATCGAAGATCAAAGTGTCTGTATGAATGTACCGAACGTGGAAAAACGTGATATGGCTCTTACGCTGCATGCGAGTTTCTTGTTCCCACTTTTGGCTCGAGAGTGATATTTTCGAATGACGCGGCATTGAGTTATTAGATTAGAGATGTGTGTGTGTTTGTAGTATGAATGAATCAACGATCTGGCACGTCTAGAACGGCTCTTGGACGGACGGTTTGTCACTATCGAAAGCTCGAATTGGACCCACCGCGCTTTTGCGTAACGCACGAGTGTTTCCTTCGGGCCTTTCGAGTATAATTATGGAAATTGACCAGTTCGAGTCGACAATCAAGTTCGATCCGATGAGTTTTCGAGCCTTCGAAGGTCGCGCAGCGAACGCATTTCAGCTTCGCTCCTTGTTTATCCGAAGGCTTCTCGCAACGAGATACAGTGTCAATCTCAATTATACGATTCACGTTTTAATGCGTCTCGCGTGAGTTTGAGATCGGATCGAATCCTCACATCCCCGATTCGGCTATTCCCTCGTCATCTGTAAAAAACAAACATCGTAAAGTTAAATCAGCGCCGCTTCGGGATTTCAGCCGAACGATGTTGTTACAAAGGCGTTTCATTGACATGCTTCGATGTTTTGCGAGACAAGCGATTTACGTTTCTAGCGCTCCTATAATAGATCCTAAAGGTTTTACGCCGCGACGCCTGCGTGAAATCTATTATTGCGTAAGTAAATCTGCGAGCTCAACGCAATTGAAACGCTGTTGTGTTAAAGCAGCCATGGTAATTAAGAGTTAGTTAAATCGACCGATCGCACAATCGATGGACTGGTTTACAATTGCAATTTGCATGCAGCTCGCGCGCGTGCACGATTCAACGGATGCAACGTGCGACGGAACAGAGGCAACGATCGAAATTACCGTCGTCGGAGCCATCGGAGTTTGAAGGTCACCTCTCCTTCTCATCCTCAGCTGGGCTCTTAGCGCTTTCGACTGAGCTTCGATTCTTGCCTGGATTCAGAGGGTCAACGAGTTGGCAGAGGGAAAGAAGAATGCGTCAGAGAGTCGGAAAATCCAGGACATAAACTACGATGTTTGTCTGTGCAGGGTGGGGGGTGAAAAATAGACTGCAACCCGCGATCGGGACTCCCGTGTGGTTCGCTTATGGAACTCTTGTAACTCCTTCACCGGTTAAATGAATCAAGATGTTACGTAGTCGATTAGCGATTAAATAGCCGTCAACGATTTTACTAGGACTTTTCCTTTCAATTATTTCACATTTGACGTCTGGGCTCTCGGCTTTGTTCTGTGAGCAAAATAACCGGCAATTCTTTTGCGGTTATTTTCCAATTCTTTTGCAGTCATTTTCCAATTTTTATGCGGTTATTTTCCAATTGTTTTGCGATTATTTTCCCATTCTTTTGCGGTTACTTTCCAATTCTTTTGCGGTCTCTTTTTTTTGTCTGTGTCACAGGGGTCATCTTGATTTTCCGACGGGACAAATCACAATAATTATCATCCTAAGGCACCTCTCAGCTCTACCAGCAAAACCGCCACCACTCAGTTTCCAAACCACCCTTATCACCATCCCACGACTTACAACGACGTTATCTCTCTTCAACCCAACAAGATATTGACGATTTTTTTACAAGATTTTTGTACTACGCGATTGGTTTAAACTGTATCAAGAGTCGTACCTTCAAACCCTTGATTGTCATGAATCTCTCGGGGTGGTCCCGTTGTATCTTGGCCCTCGAGGACTGCGAGCAGACACTGATGGATACATATATACTGCTGCTCGGTCTGCACCATCCAGACGCGCTCCTTCCGCATCGCCCAGACGATCCCGAATATGTCGACGTAGTCGGACACAAGAATCTGCTGAAGTATCCTGTCGAGAGTGATGAAAGTGCCACTTCGACCGACACCGGCGCTGCAGTGAACGACTATTGGCCTCTGATCGGGCCGGACGCGTTCTCTGAAGGCCCTGACGAATCGCGCCAGCGTCTGGGGTGGACTCGGCACACCGAAATCCGGCCAAGTGGTGAAATGGAAGTGCTGGATTACGCGTTTTAGGTCACCCTGAAAAGTCATTTATTCAGTAACCATCCCAAAGATCTTTTAAGGCGGGGCGAAACCACCGTGAGTGCGATAGAGATAGAAAATAATTTTCGGACCAACAATACACGGAAACTAGGCACATGCCAGGAAAAATAAAAGTTTTTCACCAACCAAAATCGAACGAAGAATTGTGTAAAACTTTTCTTTTTTCCGGAAACGTTGGGCATCGTCGGAATAATTGGTTACAGTTTTTATTACCGACTGAGTAGTTTCGCCTCGCCTTAACACCTTCGCCACAATCACGTTTTACGTCGCATTCAAACAGCCGATGGAGAGTTAATTTAATCATCGTTAAAGTTACCCTGCACAGCATAAATTCCGTGATACTCCAATCGGGATATCGCGCCTCGTTGAGTATGGTGACACTGATGTCGCCATAGTAGACGGGTAACGTGGCCTCCGGCCAGTAATGGTCGCACTTGTCGCGACCCTTCTCGAAGCACCTCGTCAGCATCACGATGGCGCGACTGTTGCTCTCCCAGACCATTCGCCAGAAATCGTCGCGCGTCGAGTGCAGCGGACCCTGAGTGACGATGAATTCCCGCGGCGAATTGTGACCCTGATCGCGAGACGGAAGAAGATGCAGTGAAAATATTGACGTTCCCTGAGGCTTCCCCGGGGTTTAGGGAAATTAGATGACGCGCCTAGGCCGGGCGGAAGCTTACCGGAACGTAATTTGCATTTATATAGTCCGAGCCCTCCTCGTCGTCGACGGGTTGCAGCTTGAATCTGCTGTGATCGTAGGGAAGAATATTCGTGAAGCGATTCTTCGGCCTGTTGCAGGGTAAGTCCGCCGCGGTGCACAGCTGATCTCTTCCCACGTGTTTCAGCTCCTCGAACTCCTCGGAGAAACGGAAATCCGAATCCGCCGACATGATTCTATAGTGCTCCGCGAACGTGTCGACTCTTATGGGTCGGCTGGCAATTTTAAAGAGATATTTTATTCATTCAGTTCGCGAACGACAGAAATCTCGCAGAGGAGTCGTAAGGGGAAAACGAAGAAGAAAAAAGAAGGAAATGTGAAAAATTCAACGGCGCCGTCTCGTTTGAACTCACCTAGTTTCAATGACACTGTCCGGCAGAGATAGATTGTCGGTTGCTCTCGTTTCCGTGGTCTTTCTGCCCTGACTTCTCCTGCGTCTGATGAACAAGCCGATGCCAAGCAGCGCCAGCAGGAACACTATTGGCACTGTGACTCCGACAATGATAGGCGTGTTGTCCTTATCTGCGCGAATAAGGTCAATTATATTCAATCATATGACTCACGAGTGTCGACGGGATTAAAGATTTTCCAAGGAATCGCGCGCTAAGCAGTTTTGCTTGCAGAAACCGGCGACCTACTGGCATGAATTTTCTCACCTGCCAGCAGCAATCCTTAGGCGAGCCATGTACACAAAACGACGAGGTATGAATTTAGAGAGACGTTTAACACGCTCCACGTGTGTGTTTATCGAATTATTGTTCGTTTAAATCACGACGACGTCACTGTCTCTCATGACATTTATTCGTGATGTCGTGATAACGAGAAGACAATTATCACTACCGCACTACTTCACTCACCTGTCTGGATGGGAAAACTGTAACTCGTATCCGTGAACTTGTCCGGTGCCGTGAACGCTCTGACCTTCACTCGATACGTCGAGCCTGATTTCAAGGGGCCGTTGCAGTAGCCGATCTTGTTGTCGCAATTTTCCGAGCCGATCGTGAAGTCCTCGACTGAGCCGTTTTTGAATGGATAATAAGGCTCCATCACCTGGTGATCGTGGAGAAAAATAGGTTGAGAATCATGTTATGTATTCGCTTATCGATAGAATTCATGATGAAGTCGACATCGCACCAAACGATCAAACAAGACTAAAAGGATTTTCAAATTTCTTTTAAGAAAAAAGTCACCTTCCGGATAAACTTTCCGGTGTTAGAAATAAGATCACTCAGAGTATACATAATCCCGAGTTAGCGTCTTTTTTCGCATTTGCACATCGCCTTCGCGCCACGAACGAACATTCGCTTCCGCCAGGATGGAAGTAACTAAAATACTGTAGCTGGGATACGGGAGTCGCCCTCGCGCCGGCTACTCGAGAGCCCACGTAATGACGGCGCCCGAGTGAGACGGAGCGACACACGCGAGCCGCGACAACGATTTCTTTGTAAATGCGCCGCGAACGCAGCGCGTTCGTGATCATGCAATTTAACGAAGTTGCTCGGAATAATTCGTTGAATTAATTATTTAGCACGATGTTTTCATCTCGTTTTCAATCCTCGGCTTCGCGTGACGCGCAGATTCCACACGTGCTCCTGATTCGATAATCTACGTGTTTGGTCGGATGGAGATACATAACTCAGCTGTTTTTTTTTGCTTAGTTCTTAGCTGAAGCTCGCGACGTGAGTCACATTCACTGATCACAATAGTTTTTAAGCAACGCAACAGTAGATGTATCATTGCTTTGTATTGTTTGCAAATTAATCGATTGTATTGCATAAAACAGCCGCCCGATCTCACCTGGTACGGCGGCCAGATGCCATAAGCCTGCACGTCGCGCCAGCTGGGCATTTCCAAACCCGAGGCGTTCTTGCTGTCGTCCTCGGCGACGATTATCGTGTAGGACGTGACGGCGCCGTTTTGCTCGCTGAAGTAATTCTTCCTGAACCGTATCTGAATGGTCGTGCTGCTCCTGCAGACTTCGGTCGGCACGACCTGCGTCGACGGCTTCGGGGGCGCCAAAATCGGCATCTTCTGCTTCCACGTGGCTTCCGGCCCGAAGCCAATTTTCGTCTCGGCCTGAATGCGGAACACGTAGGTCTTTCCGGGAATGAGCGACTTTATGACCCCCCGAAGCTCGTTAGGCGTAAAGTTTTTAACTTGCGTGTGCGTCGAGCCCTGAAACAAATTAATTTTACGAATTTCCGTTGGCAACCAATTAATTGAGAATTTAATTTAAAAAAAGTCTCTGTCTGTAATTTATCGCGGACGCTGCTCTCACCTCCAATCCATAAGTTATACTAAATCGTCGGATGACTCCGTTCTGCTCCTGACTCGGCAATGACCACTCGAAGCTTATGTCGCTCGGCTGAATGTCCGTGGGATGGAACTTCTCGACTTTGCCGGGATAGGACTCGCTGGTGGTAAAGCTGCGGCTCAGGGGATTCGACCTTCTCAGATAGCTCGACTCCGAGCCTGATCGAACGACTAACGTGAACGTGTAATTCCGATGGGGCTTCAGCTCGGATATCGTTATAGCGTTCAGCCACGTGACGTTCTGCACGTAGACGCCGTCGCTGTTGATGTACTGAACCTCGAAGGCGTCGTATTCACCACGCGGTATGTCCCAACTCAGAGTTATCCGCGTGTCGTTCAAATCGATCGCATGTATCTCCGTTATAGGCTCTGGATCTACAAAATGACAAATCGACACACCATTAGGCTACAAAATACGAGGCAACAGTGTTTTTCAATGATCATGAGTAAGAAAACCAAGGATGACGAGGAAAAAATCCAATTCAACGTGCAACAACGAAATCGATAATCGCGCCGCTTCGCGAGCAGCGAAATCAATACATACGTGAATGAAGACCACGCGATGATGCGGTTCGCAATGACGGATGCATCGATCGAGCGAGTGAATTGTAAAATGAGGATATATGTGATAATGGCGTCATGCGCATCAGTCGCTGACAAGTAACTCACAAAGCCGGTCTTGCCTGATGAGCGGTCGGCTCTCAACGTTCGAGCTGACCGTCCACATGGTTACATTGTAGAGTCTTCCCGGCGTGAGACCGATGAAAGTGACCTTTGTGTCGGCCTCGTCGACGAGACGCTCCTTCGTCGTGTTGACGTCGTCGCTGATCCGGAAGCGGTAGAGATCGAATCTCGACGATTGGATCGGCGTTCGAGTGTAACGCAGAGTCAAAGAGTCCGGGAGATCCCGATCGACGACGACCAACACCTCCGATTGTATGAGAGGCACTAGATTTAAGTGTATTTGATTGTTTAAAATCAAAGCTTTCTCTACCGCAAACCATTGTGTGTCGAAGCCTTTGACGGCTTCGAAGATTCGAGCCGCGAGATCCCGGAACGTTCGGCGAGCCGAGTGCCGCCATCGACACTCGGGAAAAATTGAGCCAGCAAAATGCAGTAAAAAAAAAGAAAGTCGACAAACTCATGCAAATCTATTATTCTACCGCACACGACAGGATTAAAGTTAAATAAAAAAAACGTTCAAGGATTCCACAGACCAAATAGCATCGAGGGTTACTCACTGGTTCGTGTCGTCAGATTGATAGTGTCGCTCACGAGATCGTAGGAAACGGTGTAGATGGTGAACGTGTACTCAACTCCCGGCGTCAGATCGCCCACGAGAATTCTCTCCGTGCGTACCGAGCCGTCCTCGTAGGACACGTCCGACAGATCGCTGCTCTCCGTGACGTTCTTCGTTCGCAAGTCGTCGGGATTCTCCATGGGCCACCACGTGATAACGTAGGTCTCGATTCTGCCTTCCGGACGCGGATACTCTAAAGTAACGTTCGTCGAGTCGACTATCGGCGTGACGTTCAGCACGGGATTTGGACCTGAAAATTGGGAAGCTCTTAGTCATCGTCACTTCGAACGAAACGGACGAAGTCGTCGACGTCATCCACACGTCGGATGTACTCACGAACTGTGTGATTGACCTGAAGGGGCGAGAGACTCTCGACACCGAAGCTCACGGTGTTGACCTGAATCGTGTATTTCTCGCCAGGCGTCATATCCGCGACCTCGGCCTCGGTGACCTTGACACTCGGAAGCTTCACCCATCGTGGATCGTCCTCGGTGCGATATCGTATCGCGTACTCCGAGAACAAGGAATCGGTGGGAGCGGCCCAGTGCACCAGCACCGTGTTACTCGTGACTTTCTCGATTCTCAGATGTTGCGGTGGATGAGGCACTGGATTTTTTTTTTTTTTTGTGAAAATAGGAAAGGTGAGAAATTTGTATAATTAGCAATGAATAGAATAGAAGTGAAACGCAATTGTGTCTCTGGGTTTTAGAGAAAAAGAAACGAGGCGCGTTACTTACGGACTGCCTGGAAATAATCGTGGGGCTCGCTCTTAAGTCCGTGACTTATCGCGAATACCTTAACCTCGTATCCCGCGCCCGGGTAGAGATCCTCGAGAATAATGTGAGATTCCGTGGTGAGAGTCGTCGCGCTCTCGCCGGTGTCGTTTCTGTTGTGGGTTACTTCGAATTTCTCCTGTCGCGAATTCACGTCGCTCTTCCACGAGATATTCAGGCCCTTCTCGATGGACTTGAGATCCTCGATTATCGGACTGGAGGGTCTCGTCACTTGGTACAGGACGGTCTCGTTGGACTCCACTTTGTTGCTGATCGCTTGCACGATTATCGAGTAGTTTCGACCGGGCAAAAGAGCCTCCAGTGTCACCTGAAAACGATGAAACACTCGATTATCTCTTGATTTCATTATCATGATCGACGGGCGCAGTTTAACGGACATAATTGAGAGAAAGTGTTTCGAGTGGACTGTCGGATGAATAACAATTACCCTCGTCTTATTAGTGGTGAGAGAATTGCTGTCCCCTCCGATTGTGGTCTCGACCTCGTGATACTGAAGTTTGTAGCTGTCCTGAGTGCTGCCATTCTCCGGCTTCCAGGAAACCTCGAGCATGCCAGTCTTCTCGTCGATGCTCGCTCGCAGATCTCGCACCGGCAGAGGTCCTTAAACGAGCAATTAACCATTTATTTTTAACCGCCAAGCCGCTCAACCGTGTATTCTAAATGATGCATGAAAGTGGTTGATCGTCGTTTGCGTCGAACGAGCGGATGATTTATGAAAAAAAAAACCTTGGGCGCAACTTACTGAGAGTGATGTCACCGCTGGCAGGCCAACTGGTCACCTTTCCCGACACCGTTTTCACGACAACCTGGTAGGTCTTTCCGGGTTCGAGGTCCTTGAATTCCCACTGGCTCTCGTCGTCCCGATTCCGCGTTACCGGCGCGAGTCTTCGATTCCCGCCCAACGACACCTGATACTTGTCGAATTCCGAAGTACCGTTCGGAGGATTCCAAAAGACCCTGAACGTGCTCGACGTTACTGATGACTTGTCGAAGGTCACGTTCAAGGGCCGCAGCGGAACCGTTCGGTACTGCGCAGTTGTCGGCGCTGATGTCTCGTCCTCCGACACCGTTTGTACGGATATGTTGTAAGCTCGTCCTGTAAAACGATACATTATTTTGAAGCCGTTAATTATTTCCTACCGACCGAGCTCGCTGCCGCGCTCTATCGGTATTGGGAAACTGCAATCAATTTTTTTAAGAACGCCGAATGTTGCTGGGTAAAAAAAAGAATTGCAACATGCACAATTATGAAACGAATGATGTAGGATTTTTCCTTTACCCATAAGCAATCAGTGCCCTTGAAACGATGTATTACAGTTTTTATTACCGACTGAGCATATTTTTATACCACTTTTTTGTAATTAAAAACAAAGCTACCTCTATGAGGAATCAAAAATGTAATTGACGAATAGTTTCAGTGCTCCATTCACCTGGCACAAGTCCCTTGAAGGCAGCCTGCGCGGGACCAGGCGGCTCGCCCTCCTTCTCCACGTAGAACACCGACTCGATAGCATCTGGCGGATCTATGCTGACTTTGTAGTGAGTGTAGATACCGGCTGGATACGGAGGCTGCCATAACACCAAAAGCGTCGTCTCGTTGCGAAACCAGACGATGAATTTTCCCGGCGTATTGGGCTCTGAAAAAAAAAAAAATTAACTCACAATTTCATGCAACGGCTCGGGGCATCCAATTCTCTCGGATGAATCATCGGAACGACTGTATACTCGTTGTGAAATTTCTGCTGGTGTAGGCGACGCTTTCCTTCGCGTCGAGTACGGTGAACAGTTGCAACGAGTACGTGGCTCCTGGCGTGAGATCCCTCAGGGTGTAGGGAACGGCGTCCGCTGGTATGACACTCGTTCGCGGATTTCCGGCGTCACTGAAGCTCTGGACCCTCAACCGGAAGCCGGAGTAGTTGCCCTGAGCCGGTGGTGCCCAGTAGACTATTGCGTTCTTCCCGTTGCGCACCGAGACCGTCAAATTTGACGGTGGATCAGGAGCTGAGAACATTTACGCAATATTCATTTTGAAATAATCATTTTTTTATTTCATTTTTTTAACAGATAAATAGACAAATAAAAATAAATAGACTACACGGTGGATCAGGAGCTGAGAAGATTTACGTAATACCATTTTCAAAATTATTATTCAATCACGGTGCATGAATTATTCATGAATCCTGCCAGCTCTGCCTGGATTATCGAAATCCTGTTGGATCAATCCGACTGATGCGAGTTGCGTGCGTAATGCGAATGAAGAAGAAATAGCCACACACACACACACAGTATTCGCATATCGATATTTTACGCAATACCAACGGGTATTAACATATCATCGTCTGGGTATTACGTAAAAGGAGTGAATGGTACGTTAATTATATTTTATACCGTACATAAGAGCGGCCATTGCGCGTTGCAAGCTGCACACTTCATACTGTATCATTGCGGAGATCGTTGCGCTGTACCTGTCGTGATCGAGGCGGTCCACGTTAGCCAGTCGTGGAGGGTTCCGTTGCTGTAGTAGAGCCAGAACTCGTACTTGGTGCCGGCGAGACCATCGCGAAACTTTATTACGTCCCCGATATCCGTCGCCGCAATCGTGGTGTTCGGCCGTGGGTAACCGACGCCGGGGCTGTAGTCCAGTCGGTACCAGGAACCGCCTTGGCTCAGATTGCCCGGGATCTCTATTGCCAGGTCAGCCGAGTACGTGACCTGAAAGGGAAGGAAGACGAACGATTATTGTGGCTGATATGAAGGCTATGAATTTGCGATTCTCTTGGGCGATGTATTTTACTTCAACATTAAGCGCGCTATTATCATTATTATTTTCGATTAAACTGGCGTGAGGGAAAAATGCATGTATTTAAGAGCTCGTTTCGACGACGAAACGAATGGACTTGTGTGACTGAACGAACGACCAACGCCAAAGCGAGTGGCCATGAAAGCTGACCCTGTCTACTTTGTCTCAAATATTGACCCGAAAGGGTGGCAAGACAAACGATTATTGTGACTGATGGAGGCAATGAATTTGGATTGTCTCAGGGGATACATTTTATTTGGCACATTTTCTAGTAAACGGACGTCACTGAAAAGCGGATGTTACTTATAGTGATGCTTATTGTGACCTCAAAACGAATGGACTAGTCTGGCCAAAACAAATGGACTGTTTTGACCAAAACGAATGGCCACCAAAGCTGATCATGTCTACTTTGGTCTCAAACAATGACCCGAAGGGAAAGCAAGACGAACGATTATTGTGACTAATAAAAGCAATGAATTTGGATTCTCTTAAGGGGTAAATTTTATTCTAAACATTTTCGATTAGATGGACGTCACTGAAAAGTGCAAGTTACAAAGTGATGCTCGTCTCGACTCCAAAAGAAATTAACTGGCCTGACCAAAACGAACAGCCACGAAAGCTGACTCTGTCTACTTTGGTCTCAAACGTTGACCCGAAGTGAAAGCGAGACAAACGATTGTCGTGACTGATAAAGGCAATGAATTCGGATTCTCTCGGGGGATAAATTTTATTCAAAACATTTTCGATTAATCGGACGTCACTGAGAAGTGCACGTTGAAGAGCGATGCCCGTCTCGACTCCAAAACGAATGGGCTCGTCCGGCCAAAACGAGTGGCCACGAAAGCTGACCTTGTCCACTTGGTCCCAAACATTGACCCCTTAATTGCGGCCAAATTTCACGTCGACGATCTCTCGCAGCCCGAGAGAGCCTCGCGCGCGCCCGAATATATTTCACGTTTCACGAGATGGTCTATATTACACCCGGCGACTCGGCCGCGCGCTGAATCAATCTCCGTGCTCCTTTCACGTTCCTACTTTAGCTTCTTAGCGCTACCAGTTGCTGCTGCCGGTGGCGAACGAATCGGAGCAAGGACAACCTAGAATATTGGATTTCGCACTGATATAATTCATAACGGTTCACGTCTCGCGTCCTACGTAGGTAGATACCGAGTGTAGGCTGCGCGTATATCAATAATCATCGTCGTGCACTCGATCGTCCTGGCTCGAAGTCGTAAACTTCGAAGGTCGTTGCGATCTCACGAATGTTCCGTCAATTATACCGTGGTACCGTTACGTTTCATGGAGTTTCACGCGCTCGCGGACAAAGTAGACCGGCGACAATTAACATTGTATTGTCAATGGAAAGAGATTGTTCACAGACTTTTTTTTTATTGCAGCATTAAATTCCAGCATCATTAGTTGGAAATCTCCTCGCTCCGAGCATCGACGGCTGCCAAACGGACGTCGAGTGCGACGGAAGTGGATAAAAATCGCGAGCGATGAGCCGCAAATCGCGTTTAAATGATTTATGAACGTGACGACGCACGCGGATCGAGCGCAAATGCGTGTGTCAAAAATATTAAAACGTGCTCCAGCATTTATATTGGGAAATGCGTAATGCGATATGCACGAGTATTGAAAATATTTCCAGGTGGAGATTCGCACTCAAACGTGGTTTTTGTAATTATATTCATGTCTTTTTTGCTGATAGAAGTAAAATGGTCCACTGCTCAAATTTCCAAACGCCCAATATCCACTATTTGACCACGTATAATAAGGAAGAGAATCCTGTCACCTGCATGCAGGATTTAGCGTAAATGCGAGTGAAAAAATATAAACATTTTCGCCCAATTTGAGGCTAACTGAAACACTAATTTTAGTACCTTACGGAAAAAAGGCTTGGATAGATCTACCAAGCGCTTGGTTAGATATGCGCTAGACGATTAATTGGTTGTTTACCAATAACTTCGTCAGTCTAACCAATTAATCGTCTGGCGCATATATAACCAACTTCTTGGTAGATCCAACCAAGCCTTTTTTCCGTGCTCGGCAATATTCCCAGGAGAGGATTAAATAGTCATTTTTGTAATTACATTAACGTACGACCTTTGCACAGATAGAAGCAAAAACCCGAGCAAAAAACGCTCCACTATTCTAAATCCCAATCACCGAGAGTCAGTCGACAAATTTATCGCACCACGTCGCATATGGGTCGACGGTGAATTTCACCTCGGGGGTAATAAGGTCGAGAGTATCCTGACGACACCTATAAATACAGGAGCCCTCGAATTTCGCTTCATTTCTATTTCAGGCTGATTGAATCACGCGATGACAATTATCAAGCCTGCGCCGCGAGAAATCTACGTAGCCGGGGGGTAAATTGGGGAATGGCCTGGATGCCGAATCTGGCTTTTCCAACATCCGGTACAGCGCGACCGGCGCCGCGTTTCACCCTACGCGCGCGGGGGTGAATATTGATCCTTCTGCTGTTTCCCCTCGCTCCTCGCGTCCCCCCCGACTCAGTCCGCCCGCTGTCCTAGCTGCGGATCTCACTTCCCGTTCTCGCCCGAATTTCTCAACGCCACCATAGATCCCCGCGCGTCCCGCGGGCGTGGAATCGGGTGACATGCGGGGAATATTAGGGCTCGTCGTGTACTAATTGCCCGCCAGAAGCGCGAGAAGCGCGAGAGACTTGGTGTGATGGCGTGCGAAAATCGAACGACGTTACACGCGCCGAGTCCTTCATGCTCGGATCGGGACGAGTGAATGGAGGATGCGCGGCTCGATATGATTTTCGCCGTATAGCTCCAGGAATTTAATTAAAACGCGCAACGCGAAAGGTCGCGTCGGTGCTTAACGCGTGTGACGACGATGACAACACTTGAACGAGAATGGGAATGGGCGGACGACGACGATGAAACGCGAAATATGTGTCATGTCCCGAGTAGTGTTGTCCGAACGAATTTTCGTAGCTGACATTATGGGAAAAGGATAACAGTGGGTCATATAAGAAATTAATATGTTTACTATTTTTTTTTTTTTTTCGCCAGAAAATTAAATTATTGACCAATGGATTCTCCTACGTACAAAACGTAATGAACATTTTATACCAATGAAAAAAAATGTTATGTGACGTCTCAAGGATTTCTGTAAAAACGATATTAAGACGAAATAATTAATTACTTTCCAATATGTTTACTTTTTTTTCGCAAGAAAATTAATAAATTATTGACCAATCGATTCTCCTACGTACAAAACGTAATGAACATTTTATACCAATGAAAAAAAAAAATGTTATGTGACGTCTCAAGGATTTTTGTAAAAACAATATTAACACAAAATAATGAATTACTTTCTGAAGATAAATTCACGGTCGATCGTATCAGTTCCACCGAACTAAAAATCAACTATAAATCGCGACGTTATCCGTGACGGCTTGTCAAGCGGTTTCCGCGAAATGATTCCTTGATACATCCGGCAGTTGCCAACTCGCACTTCCGAGATCGCGTTGATATGCGCGTTCAATCGGTTCAATCGATTCCCGTTAATCTCGCGGGTCTACTACATACAGCACAGTCGACGCGCATAATTCATAATACACACAAGGCAAATATATATTTACCGCGGATCGACGTTTGGCGCTCGGTGTACGAGCTGATTTCATCGTCGCGATTTCCTCGCAGCTCTCGGCGCGAGCGCGGATGAGGCGTCGATGAAAAGAAGGGAACGGGAGAAAAACGAAAAGAAAAAAAAAAAGCGATGAAGTGAACGTAAAGCGACCACGCGGTGGTTGCGTCTCCTCTCTCGCGTCTCTCACTCTGCGCGTGGCCGAGTTCGTCCGACCACGTACGGCCCGTTTCCACTGGCTGCGTTCCACTTACCGTGTGGCTATTAGTCAGGCCTTACATGCGGTCGTGGCGTACGTATGCCTCGTGGGTTACGGAAGGCGAACGGGGCTGTACACAGCCGCACTCTACGCAGCGTACGCTGCGCTCTCTGGGGCGGGCTACACGTAAAATCGAAGCGAGAACCGCAGTAGGAGAGAGACGATGACCAATCTACACGAGAGTCCGCTCGGACGGCCGGGTATCACTCGACCCCGGGTTATATCCTGGCTTTGACCGGATAATGGACAGTGGTGATATGCACTTCGGCTTCCGGGATTGCAATCGATCGACCCGGTCAGTCGAGTGCAGAAAAAAAATGGTCTTTGTTTGTTTTTCGTAGGGTTTAATTTAAACACAGTTTTGTGAACTGTCGCACGAAATTAATTGCTGGACTGTCTGTGATTACTGGAACGTACGCGCGCATCGCGCACACATTCAGATGTCGTAAACAAAAATAATAAATCGAAAATTATCAAGTTTTTTGAATTTGTTGTGAAAAGTATCGCGTTTAGAAAAAAGCTAATGACGAATTTCGAAAAAACGAAGTTCGAGAGAAAACTCAATAACGAAGTTCTCTTCGTTATCGATGTCTCGTTTTCTGTGTTTTTACAGAATTTTAAAGCCGAAAGTTACCTAGCGTTTTTCGCGAAATGTTGTTTTTCGATTCCGTAAAGTTTGAAAACCCTGTCCGATGGGAAATTTCGCGAGTAATTAAGTAAGTAATATATCGGCGGTGATTTACTAAAAAAAAAGAAAATTTACGGTTAAGTTACGAGGTTTTATACAGGTACCAATATGGTTTGGTTACTGATGGCTATTAGAATTGCGAGGGCCACGGATACACTCGACCCCGCGATGCATCTTGGCTCTGAACGGATAATGAACAGTAGTGATATACATTTCGGCTCCCGGGATTGCAATGGATCCACTAGATTGGTGGAGTTCGAAAAGAATCGACTTTGTTCCGTTTAGTGGTTTTATTAATCGCGACGATTTTTTCAACTGTCACGAAAAGCCGGATAATCAAGCGGCAGGGAGAAAGGTTCATAAACAACGAAATTAATTGTTTACAATATTTATAAATAAACTAATCATAATTTAGTTTTTTAAGTTATTACATTTATAATAAATAACTAAATAAAATATTGACGGTGACTTTCTAGAGATAGCCGTAAATTTACGGTTCAGCCATGCGTTTTTATGGAGCTATTAATACGTCTTGGTTATTGATAACTATTACAATTCCCGGGCAGAAAATAGTAGAGTAGCCTTTAACATAATTACACTATGAAGAGCGGTCTTCATAGTGCCGAACAGAGGCTATATTTTGCTGTCTCTATAATAATAAGTCATTCAACCATTGCCTTCCATTAACCGACTATTTTCGCTTCAACAGTAACCAATTACAATTTCTCATCATACCCTAGAAAGCGCGTTGCACATTTTTCTCTCCGCTTACAAACAAATTTTCGACAAATTTTCATAAAAAAAAAAAAACGATCGCGCGAGCCCCGTTTCGAAATTAATGACGACCGATAACGAACCAAGATCTCAGATTTAAATAAAGTTTCTCGCGCATCGTCGGATCTCTCGATGTAGAAATCCACTCGGCCGAATTGGGTTAAATGATCCTCCAACAGAAAGTCGCTCGTGACGAGGCCGTAGACAGACGATTTCGTGCCGTCGCGCGAAATCATCAGCGCGATACGGAGATCGCAGTTCATCTCTCGTTGTACCGGACGCGGATGACGTCGGTACAGCGCGGTGCGAGTCGCGGTCAGCCAGCGCTCTCGCCGGCCCTGAAGAGCAACAGGAAGTCCCCGGTGTCCCGGGACATTCCGAGCAGCCGGACGGCACGCGGTCGCCTCGGACCCCAGCGCGCGGTCAATGGCGACAGAGACGGAGAGAGCGAATCGCGTCTCGCGCTTTTCCTCTCGCAATTCTTCATTTCTTCCGCTACTCTCTCTCTCTCTCTCTCTCTCCATCCTCGTATTTTTAGTGCGCAACGCGTTGCGCGCGTGCAATGCACATCGGGCGCTAGGTCATCGTTCGTAACGCGGCTCGCGACGCGCGACGACGTCGGGCGGAGGGAAAACTTGTCATCACGTGGACGGTGTGGTCGCCTCTCGTCACGAATGCGGGAAAGCGCGCTCGGTGTCTCGGAACTCGACGCCGCTTGTGTCGCCGCGGTTGTAACTTCCTGAGTACAACGCGTAGCGCAACGCGACCGCCCGGAGGAAAATTCTTGGGACGCCGGGAGACAACAACCGCGTGGCGCGCGCGCTGCTCACAGGTGCGCGAAGACCATGAGTTGCGCCGCGGCCGCTGGCTCGTAACGTGCCACGAGACGCACATCGTCGACGTTCCACGAGCTGGTCTATTATTCGCAGGAATTACGGTGGCATTATTTATTATTAGTGCCAGCTGGAAACATGAGTTATTGACCGGTCGAGGAATTCTACGCTGGACAGGGAATTGTTTTTTTTTTTTCTTCTTCTTTTGTTCTTTTTGCTTTGCACGGTCGAACCGTACGGGAGGAAAATGAAAGTCGCTGCTGAGTGCGGCTGCACAAATCATATTTTCATATTTTATGGACGACAAACGCGCGGATTGCGCAGCCTCGACTATGAATAATTGACCCTTCCGGGGTGCGCTCGAAATTTGTACCGCGTCAGACGCACCGGCCGTCCGCGTGACGTATGAGTCGTAAATAATTTTAACGGCGTTATCGGAGATCCTTGAACATTTGATTCGAATCCTCGTTGTTTTGTCGTTTTATTCGTATAACCCGGGCTATGAATTTTTATGTCAGAAATCACGAGAAATCATTATTTTTATTAGAAAAAGAGACATAAATAAAAATTTTCGTGATTTTCAAATTTTCGTTTTTAGTGTACGACTGGAGAACAATAATGAAATCCAAACGTCGATAGCTTCAAAAGAAAAATTTGGAACGGTCCGTTTTGGTACCCGGAAACGCTGACTCCTGGTGGAAAATCTGTAGCGTCACAAACGGCAGAAGTCAAGCACTGCCGAGACCCCAGCAGGGTTAACGTAGCCTCGGTCAGGACCTCATTGGTGTCTGACTTGGTCCGGACGCAACGCCACAGATTTTCCAGCAGGAAAGGTTCGAGCGCGAATAAAATGTGAAGTGGCACGCGAGCTTGAATAATCGACCCTTCCGGTGTGCGCTCGAAATTTGTAACGCGTCAGCCGCACTGAAGTCTGTGACGTACGCGCCATAAACAATTTTAACTGCACCGCATTATTCATAGCTTAAAAAGAGAAAATTATCGTGGCTTCGATTTCGGTACCCAGAATCTCCAAAGCTTCAAACGAGTATAATAAAAAGCGAGAGTCGTATAATAGCATTGAAAAAAAAACCTCAAAAGAAAGTCAATTATAAATCGATGACCGTGCATTTTTTTTTTTTTTTTTTTTTTCATTAATCGTCTCGAACCCGACGAATGGAACTTTTGACGTCTGCACCGGCGAAAGATTGAAAAGCCTCGCGGCCGCGTCACGTCTTCCTGCCACTCAGACACAATTGGATCAACCCTTCGGCTGTACAAAAGCGGGGGGCGTTCAATTTGCGAGATCGAACTTTCGCCCATCTCGACGAGAGCTACTCGCTCTTCTTTTTTTTCTCTCTCTCTCTCTCCAGTCGAGTTTCTTTTGCCGCACTCGGTATTCCTGATAGTGCACGACCTACCTCGTTTCCACACGGCCACTATTCTCAATGTTCCACTGTACGTTCACACAATACTCTACATATGTGTATATATATGTGTATATTGGGTGAACGTATATATACTATATATACGACGTTAGTATATATATATGGGCAGGTCCCATGTGTGCACAGCATGTACCAGGCGTACTGGGGACACAAACCGTGCATTCTGGTTCACGGACGAGTTACGAATCCCTGAACGAGGCGAGCACGGACGTCGGAGTCGCGCGAGGAATACCGGATAGACAATACCGGGCGTTATTCTACACCGCCTATGATTCCGTGCGCTCTGCCCGAGCGACAGCGAACTCTCTAGGGTCAACCCATTCGAACCTCCGGTGTATACGATGCCGGAGTCTCTCGCTTTTTTTGCTGATGGAAAAAAAGTACATCCGTGCAAAGTTAGTAACTACGGAAACGATGTTTTCCCGGATTTAACGGACGGCCGAGCACCAAAACCGTAGGCGAACTGACGGAGATTTTTTTTCTCCGAGGATTGACGCCCTCGATCCGTTCGGAAATTTTGTACGTTACCGGAGTTGGCTGAGAAATAATAATTAAAAGGGAAAAAAAAGAAAATTTCACGAAATCCGGCTCAAAATGTATCCGGTTTTCGGGTATCTGAGGACAAAAATCTCTCAGTGCGAAGTCGAACAGGTTTAATAACATGAAAAAAAAAGAAAATTTTTCAAAATCCGGCGCAAAATGTATCCGGTTTTCGGGTGTCTAAGGACAAAAATCTCTCGGTGGGAAGTCGAACAGGTTTAATAACATGTAAAAAAAGAAAATTTCACTAAATCCGGTGCAAAATGTATCCGGTTTTCGGGTGTCTAAGGACAAAAATCTCGCGGTGCGACGTTGAACAGGTTTAATATATCTGGGGGTTCCGGCTCGACGGGTGAGAGGATATTTTCCTGGTGGAAATATTTATGACTACGTCAAACATATTCCGACTGTTTTACATTTGCGAGGTATATATATTGTGTACATATGTGTGCGGCAACGTGTACCGCAGACGTCTAATATATACCGTAAATATATACACATGTATATAGTTATGCAGACAGCTCGTTCGAGCCTCACAGTTTCCCAGCGTAATATTTATATGCTCGCGCGCATATCTACAGGTGACTTCTTAAGTTTCCGTGAAGAAGAGAGAGAGACAGGCGGCTGGTTCTCTGTACCTGGCTGGCAGGCTAGCTGAACGAAAAGACTTGTTAGAAATTGTTGGATACATATCGAAAACACATATGAAAAGTTGTTGGAAAGATAACTTGTCCGAAAGGTAACTGTCGGGCATCTTAAAAGTTGTCTGACATGTGAAAAGTAGACTGAAACGTAACTTTTGGACAGCTTAAAAGTCGTCCGAGAGATGACTTTCGGACAACGTTTAAAATGTCTTTTGGATTTCCTTCGGACAGCATTTAAAATGTCTTTTGGATTTTCTTCGGACAACTTTTAAAACGTTTTTTGGATACCTTTCCGACAACTTTTACGATGTCTTCTGGATATTCTTCGGACGACTTTTGCAATGCTATCCTTTGGATATGCTTCAGATAAATTTGAAGATGACTTCTGGATATTCTTCGGACAGCTTTTACAAAGTCTTCTGGATATTCTTCGGACAACTTTTACAATGTCTTCTGGATATTCTTCGGACAACTTTTACAATGTTTTCTGGATATTCTTCGGACAACTTTTGCAATGTCTTCTGGATATTCTCCGGACAACTTTTACGTTGTCTTCTGGATATTCTCCGGACAACTTTTACGTTGCCTTCTGTATATTCTTCGGACAGCTTTTAATATGTCTCTTGGATATCTTTCGGACAGCTTTTAATATGTCTCTTGGATATCTTTCGGACAGCTTTTAATATGTCTCTTGGATATCTTTCGGACATCATTTAAGATCTTTTGGGCAACTTTCCGACAACTTTTAAGAAGTCTTTTGAATACTTTCCGGACATTACGTATATGTTCGACAACATATACCGCAGGCGTCTAATATATACCGTAAATACATGTATATACGAACAGCTCGTTCGAGCCTCACAGTTTCCCGGCGTAAAATTTATATGCTTGCGCGAATATCTACAGGTGAGTTCTTAAGTTTCCGTGAAGGAGAGAGCGAGAGAGATGACTGGCTCTCTGTACCTGGCTGGCTGGTTGGTTGGTCTAGAGCTCACCTGAAAAAAACCTGTTGCTCTCGCTCGCGTTTGCCACTTGGTCGTTCTTGTTCTGTCTTAGTGGGCGATAAGTGCTTGCGTTATTGAGTGACAGGCAGGGAGACGGAGAGAGCGAGTGACAAAAAGAGCAAAAAAATAAAGAGGGAGACGCAAGAGAGACGCGCCGACGATTAAAAGCTCATACATCATAATTATAAAAACCAAGTGGGCAAAAAAAAACGTGAAGAAAAAATTGCGAGTCTATAAGTCAAGATGATTTTTGCGCCGCTTTCGAGTTCGCGCTCGAGGCTTCAATTACCGTCGAACGAGCGCGCGCGGCAGCTCAGAGTCGACGGGACAAAGCTGCGAAAATTTTCCTCTCGTTAAGCACACCTCACGATGCACAGCGAAAACGAAGCCGCCTTAATGTCCCGCACTCTCGTTTCGATTTACCGCGCTCTCGAATTAACGAGCCCGAGGAATCTGTTTTTCTCTCAGCCGGTCGGGCGAATTCGCGTCGACGCTTAGACACACCGAGTCCTCTAACACACATCCTGAACTATGTGCCCCACGTATTAGCCGAGCTACACTCACACCACCCGGGTGAGACCGGTTTCTACAATCGGTTTCGTGGAAACGCCATTGTTCGCCTCGATCAGGTACAAAACTCCATAGAGAACCCTGCACACGGATTAAAATACATATATGCACGTTTTGCATGTATTCACACATACCACAACCACCGGTATCAAGATAACAAACTCGTGGGAAGCCGCGTTATTTTATCGAGAAGACAAAATAACTCTCGGCTTCGAGGCGAACGCGGAGAAGGTTAAGAGCTATTTTAAGAACGCGATACATACAAAAGCAAAAGGAAGCGGTGCGACCTCAGCATTTGGTGATTTATTGCTGGGCAGTAACTAAAATCGCCTGGATAAATTTTAATTCTTGGCGCAGAATCGACGCTCCGCAATGATTAAAGGATCGAGCCGGTCGGTCTTCGGTGCACAGAAAGAAAACGTCATTGATTCAAAAACAATACGTTTGCAGGCTACCCAAAATAAACTTCGACAACTCAATCTCAATTCTGTTGCCTGTCTCAATATCTCTGTGTCTGAATACCTCATATGAAATCAATTTCATAATTGATTTGAATTGATTTCAAATTGATTTCATATGAGGTATTGAGACAACTTTCAAATAGGCGAAGGAATATTTGATTGTTTCATTGTTAAATGGTATCGTAAGAATCAGACTTAGATTAATTTTAAAATACTTGATTTTGACAGCCCCCAAGCGACAGGTTCATTGAGTCAATGGCATATTTTTCAGCGTACCCATTTCAAGATAACAAAATCGTGGGAAGCCGCGTTATTTTATCAAGACAAAGTATAACTCTCGGTTTCACGTTCAACACCGCGCGAAGCTTAAGACCTATTTTAAGAACACGCAACACAGAAAAGCGAGAAAAAAAACGGAAGCGCCGCGATCTCCATTTGGCAATTCGTTGTCCGGCAAAATTCCCGCCACGCGATCCGCGCGCGCGCGCTACGGCGGAAAACAATCGTTTGGATAAGTTAATTCTTGGCGCAAAATCGACGCAAGAGTATAATAAAAGGGTCGGGCCCGGTTGCGGGTACCGCACGCCAGATTCAATCTACATGCACCGCTCAACCGGCGTCCGAGATACATGTATAGTAGTACCATTTGCGTTTCCTGTGTTCTCTCGTCCCGGCCGGTGATTTCAGCCTCAGCACAGAGACGGACGTGGTCGCTGGTTGTGCGATGGTGAATTAATAACCGCCCTGTGTGTGTGTGTGTGTTGGCTTGCGCAACTCCGCCGCACGGAGATTTAACCGAGCTGTGTGTGATGACCACTGTATCCTCTGGCATTAGTCGATTTCCTATTCGCGTTTATGCGCGCTCGAGCCGCTCGCAGTGTCGGGGGGGTCGAGAGCTCCGCCGTTGCTCGAGCGATTCGTAGACGAGGATTCGAAGCGATTCGGAGACGATTCGAAGAGTTTTATCTCCGACGATGAAATTTATTTGGGAATTTATGACGCGGGGAATTCACGGCGCGGTTCCGACTTGTGTTGAAAACGCGCCTTTTCCCTTGGAGCGTGAAAGCGGACGGTTCCGCCGCGATGCCTGAAAACCTTTCGATCCCGCATGCGATAAGAAGCTTGGCAACCACGAAACGTGCCGCAAACGTGTGTAATGACAGATATACATGTGGTGTATAGGCAGTGGTCATATGGTGTATCGCGCGCACCGTCCACGATTCGGAGCGAGTAAAGCCCGGCGAGGCTGTCGCGTCGTCTCTGCTCGGGGGGCCAACGATTTTGTGAGAGAGAAGCAGGGACGAGCGGCAGTCGATCGACGGTAGCTTAGTCACCATTGTTGCTTCCTACAAAAAGAGGGAGAAAAAAAAACAAAAAACTCTATCCAATACTGTTTGAAATAAATGGATTATTACGTTTAATAAATAAGTATTATCTATTAGTATTATAATTTTGTGAACATTGAATACTAGCAGGTACTAACAGACTCGAATCAAAATTAGATCGTTGAGGAAATTAACGTGAAATTAACGTCCAAACTTTACGAAACCGAAAATGTTATTTTTCGCGAAAACCGTCAGTTAAATTTCGGCTTTAAAATTCTGTGAAAAATTCAGAAATCAAGATATCGCGTTCCGCCTTGCGGCGTCCTCTTCGTTATAGAGTTTTCTCTCGAAGGAAGGAAGAAAATCCAGGTTCGATCGAGCCAAAAAGAAGTAACCTCAATTTTAGTTAGGTGACAACTGGGTAAACGCGCGAAGCGCGCATATGGGCTGGTTAACATAAATCTAAACATTTCTAATTTTGGGACAGACTTTAATTAAGGGGGTAAGGCCTTATTATATAGGACAGACTTTAATTAAGGGGGCTGGGACAGACAAACAATCAAACAGGCAAATAACTTTCCAAAATATATATAAGAAGATCAAACAAATATTATCAACCATTGAGAAACGCAATATTCCTTGGAAATATTCATATCTATTGCAAAGTCGAGATCTTCATTCGAGTAAAATGATTTTCCATTCTAGTCTCCGTCCTTGAAGAGAACGCGAAGAATCAGCGAACCAACAACAATAACGGCCGTGAAACGAGATTTCGCAAAACGCGAGTTCTATGCCGCGTCCTCGTGTTTTGCGTACACATGCGTTGTTTCGTGTTACAGTTGAAGAACAAAAAAAGGAAGATGTGCGTCAGATCCACCCGGCGGTCCGATTGCGATCGCGAAAGCGTGCGAGTATATATTTGCGTATATATATATGCGCGCAACCGCTTCGCGCGCACGATATGAAACGCAGAGGCTGGGCGACTCTATAGGTTGCAAGGCTGTACGGCGCGAATTCATTTGAATAATTTACTTCGTTAAAATGATCCGCCGAGCGCGCTGTGTACGCCTGCTTCGCACACAATTTCGTGCGTGTGCGAGCCGTGCGCGCGCGCTCTCGAGAGTGCAAGAACTTCTTGGGCCGTCGCGCAACGGCATTCCCGTCGAAGCCGAGAGGAGTGAAAGTCGTCGGTGGGGGCATCTCAGCAATGCCGAGGGGTGTACGCGCGCATTACAGCGTTTACGCTTTTCAGAACGCGCGCTCGCATCATACGTCGCGACGTGTGTCAGGATCCCATATACATATGTTGCTCAATGACTGAGAGAGAGTATTTCACCTATTGTCGAGTAGCGGTGTGTCCGCTGCTTTCTGTATTGGTTGGGAATTTGTCACTGGTTATCTGGACTCTGAATCAAATCGATGCTTTGACCTGTGCGGTTTTTCAGTGACAATTCTTTACGGTAGATGTCGCTGTAACAAGCGTCGTAGCCATGTGCTACATATACTGTATTGATGTTTACTGTAACAGGACTCATAGAAACATCGGTCGGTTTTTTTTTTCTTTTTTTTTTAATATCGTCATTTGGGATCTCAAGTCGCATATTCTACCGACCCCCCGCGAACACTGGTTTCAATCCTTTTTGTTTCATTATGTAAAAAATATTTCTTTCGACTTATTACGTTGTCAGAATTCATAGATTTGGGCCTTCGATCAAAAAGTGACGAAAGTCGAACCCTCGGCTTTCTTTTTTCTTTTTTTTTTTTCTTTTTTTCTTCAAAAGTCGAGTCATCGATTTTTTACCTATACCATCGTTCACAAGTCGCACATTGGACCTCCGAAAAAACTGGTTTCAACCCTTTTTGCTCACCTAAAAAAGGTCAATTTTTTAATGTCAGAATTCTCATCCAAATGTTTCTGTCTTGCAGCTAATAAAAGGGATCGACTCGGCTAATCGAATCTGCCAGTCGTCAGCCAGCTAAATAAATGTTTAGTCGTCGGAATCGGCAGACGTTTGCGTTAACTAAACATCCATTTGACAGACCGCGATCGTCGGATTTAGTGACGCCAACGAACCGCGAGAGGCCTAATCGATATGTTACGGTAACCTGCATCGGCACACTAAGCGGCATCGCTATCACTCCCGCATGTCAGTAATAAATTATCGCCGATAAGACTACTGACGTTCGAAGAACAAGACATAAAAAACACTAGCTTATTCAGTGAATCACCACCATACTACGAGTCGCTGGAAAAAGAAATTGCACGCTTCTAGAACTCAAAAAGTCCCATTTATCTCTCATCCGTTACATCTTACATTGAGCTCGCTTCAATAGACAATTTATGCGCTGTACCGTGGAGTTTTTTCCCCCACACATACAGACGAACGCGAGATTGTGTAATCATGAATGATTCACATCATCCACACAGGGTTCGTGAACAGGATTTTCTGATGTCGCCTCTCATCGTGTGGTAGTGACGGTCGTCTTCATCGTCGTCGTCGTCCTCTCGTCAAAGTCGTCGCGAGAGCCGCCAAGTCTCAAGATTAACGACGACACACGGAATAATAAAACGAGACCACGAAAAGTGTAATCCTCGCGCCTCAACGACAATTTACTTCTTCATTCACCTCGACCGCGTGAAACTATGTATATATCAAGGCGAATTGAGAACAGGCCGGGGAGACGGAATGAGATCGCTAGACAGCCTCTAGGTTGGTTCATGAGCGGCGAACACTCGCGGCTGGGAACAAAGATGAGCGCGAAGATTATTTTGTTGCCTGAGACGCGGGAGAGACCCGAGGAACTGAACTCGCTCGTGCGAAATCACATTTTCAAGGTAGTCACCGGTTCCTCCTCTGTCATCATCATCATCACCGTCATCATCATTATCATCATCATCATCATCATCGTCGTCGTCGACGACGTCGTCGTCGTCGTCCTCATTGACGCTAACCGTCGCTGCCGTCGGGCTCGGCGTCGAGAGAGCTCCTGATGGCGAAAGCCCAACCACTAATTCTCCCAGTCTCACTCCTGGCTTTTTATTTTTTTTTTCTACTTTTTTTCCCCTCGCACGATGCATTACGCGTTTTCAAGGCAGCCCCCGTAGCCCATTAACAGCCTCGCGGCTCCCGACGCCATTCAGCGCCGAGTCGCTGAAACGCTCTCGTGGGTACCCACTGGGATGCGGTAAATACGTTGCATTCACTCGGCAATCAGTGATTGACCACTTTGCAGCGGTTGGCCTGTCGACGGCGTTGAACGAAGTGGGACAGATTTATGCCAATGACTGTGCTGCTTAATATACTCGTTTTGTAATTGTCGGGACCTGGAAATACGTTGCATTCGCGCGGCGATCAGTGATTGGCCACTTTGCAGTGGTTGACCCTTTTGAAGCGTTGAATGAAGAGGGACAAATTTATGCCAATGACTGTGCTGCTTAATATACTCGTTTTGTAATTGTCGGGACCTGGAAAAACGTCGCATTCGCGCGGCAATCAGTGATTGGACACGTTTCAGTGGTTGGCCCTTTTGAAGCGTTGAACGAAGAGGGAGAAATTTATGCCAATGACTGTGCTGCTTAATATACACGTTTTATAATTGTCGGGACCTGGAAAAACGTCGCATTCGCGCGGCAATCAGTGATTGGACACTTTACAGTGGTTGACCCTTTTGAAGCGTTGAACGAAGAGGGACAAATTTATGCCAATGACTGCGCTGTGTAATATACTCGTTTTACAATTACCGGAGCCTGTAAATACCTTGCATATGTCTGACAATCAGTGATTGACAACTGTACAATGACTGGCCTGTTGAAAGCGTTGGACAAAAACGGACAATAATGTGACAATGACTGTACATATTTTGTCCAGAACTACTGGTTTTGTACTTGTCCGGGCCTGTAAATATGTTGCATCTACCCAACGATCAGTCATCGGCAACTTCACAGTGACTGGCCTGTCAAAAGCGACAAGTGAACAACCGGAAAAAGAGCAACCGTATGCCAATGACTGTACCGTTCAAAGTTCTCGTTTTATAATTGTCCGGATCGCGTCCCCCGCGCACATAGTTCAGTGTACCCACAGCTTCACTCACCGCTGGTGCTGCTGCCACTGCTGCCACTGCCGCCACTGCCGCCACTGCCTATACCCAGCGAACTCTCTGGGCAATCTACCTATACCGCGTTTTTTTATCGATCCCTCATGCTCTCTCGCTCATTTTTCCCATTTAGTTCCATCACTCTCGCGAGAGTTTCAACCGCCGGAACAACCGCGAGCCTCCGCGCGGTGTCGCCAATATTTCATGCCGCATGCCTCGCGTTCACTCGGCGCGCCGATGTATCGGACGGTAGAAAAAAACGAGAAAAATAAATGGATAAATAAAAACAAAAATATCCCACACGCAACGAGCAGTCAATATCGTCGAGACCGTCGATTATTACCGCAGCCGTAAAATGTGTACAGCTGCGGCTTTGAAAATGCTTCGGACGAGAAATAACAGGGTTGTGAATTACCGCCCGATAATATTTATTCATGCGGAGAGAAAGTGTCCGTTGTCTTGGGAATATAAATATTTGTTCTTTTTTTCTCGCGAATTCTTCGGGACAATTTTTTTTTTTTTTTTTTTTCTCGTAAATTCAAAGCTGCAGATATAATTTGCCGTCCTCGTCGTCGTCGTCGCGAAATAATTTTAGTCTCGATTCGCATTCCGAGACAATCTGAGGAATTTTAATAACGCGGTAAACGCGATACTCGCTCCAGACTCGCCGGCGGCTGCTGCGGGCGCTGTTGTCGCGGTACAAGCGAGTTACGAGTCTAATTGCCACGATCGAGAGGCGAACGGGTCGAGCGCACCGCGGGACGAACGAACGCGAACGCGTTTCGCTCGACGCGCCTCTCGCACCAGGCAAACCGTTGCCGCCGCCCCCGCTGCTTACGCTCGTTCGCTTACTCACTCGCTCTCGTCATTGCGGTTGAGGCCGCCGACGGTGAGGAGTTCCGTTACCGAACTAGCTTTGCTTATGCTCTCGTACATACCGCGAGGAAACTCAACACGCCGCGAATATCGCACGTAACGCGCGAGCATCGACTCAGCCGGACGCGAATTAGAAAGCATTCCCGATACGATCCTGAATATCGAGGACTTTGTGTGTTGGGTTTTAAATAATTCAGTCGCGTTTTATTTTTCGATTGCACGGTTCGAAAATTTCTTATTTTTTGTGTCGAATGAATTTTAAAAAATGCTTTTTTATTTTAGAGTAAACCGACGTTGACTTAATATCGAGGACTTTGTGTTGAATTTTTTATAATTGTCTATTAATAATACGCGTTTTTCGAAAAATTATATATTTTAACGAAAATGTATTATTATTTGTATGGGTTGATTTTTTTATGGTTTTCTTTTTTTCCTGTAAATTGGCACCTGCGGTGTAATTTTCCTCGACGCTCTGCAATTATTCAATGGCCGACTTTGGTGCACAGAAAATTTCCGAATTCCGAAATTTAACGAACTTGGCAGACCTAAATTCTACGCTCATCGCGATGAGTTCCACGAAAATGAAGATTCGGCGAATACACGCTCGACGTAGACAATTCGCAGAATGCAGTCCACTCGTGCTCCAAATTGGAGCCGAGAATGTTGATTTATCTCGCCGTCAGCTGTTTGAATGTCGGACACTCGCGACGAATATGTGTGATAACTTCTGTTTTTTTTTATCTTCGTAATAATCGCACACGCACGCGACCAGGAGTGACTTCGAGTTATTCAGCAGGTGTCTCAAAAGCAAAGCACGCAAACGGTTTTTTGTTCGCCCCACTATCGACAAATACTGAGTCAGCGATTAAATATTACCTCATGCATATCAATGCTAAAACGGTGGAAGATTCAGTGCTCGCCAAAAGAGCGGCGAGCGGAAAAAAATGTGAAGCGTTTGGCTGGTGAAGCGTGAGTAACATACTCGAGAGCAAAAGTGTAACGGTGCATTCCGATTACTTCACCTCGGGTCAATGAGTGACGAACTGATAAAAGTTTTTGTCATTGGAATTTAAACCGAAAAAAATTATCACGAAGAATTATGTTATACCGTCATTTATGCACTTTTTACACTTACTAGGCTAACCACACGCGCTAGCGCGCGTGCCTGAAAAACTTGCCAAAATTGACCTCAGCAATTTGTTCTTTTCAAAATATCGACTTTTAACCTATACCATCGTTCTTAAGTCGTATATTCTACCCCCGAAAACACTGGTTATTAACCTTTTTTAATCAATTTTGAAAACAATATTTTTTGGCGACGAAATTTTTTTTTTTCTGTCAGAAATCGTAGATCCGGCTCCCGACCGAAAATCGCCAAAATCGACCCCAATTTTTTTCTTTTCAATATATCGACTTTTAACCTATACCATCATTCTCAAGTCGCATATTCTACCCCCGAAAACACTGGTTATTAACCTTTTTTAATCGATTTTGAAAAAAATATTTTTTTGGCGACGAAATTTTTTTTTTTTTGTCAGAAATCGTAGATCGGGCTCCGGACCGAAAATCGACCTCAATTTTTTTCTTTGCAAAATATCCACTTTTAACCTATACCATCATTCTCAAGTCGCATATTCTACCCCCGAAAACACTGGTTATTAACCTTTTTTAATCGATTTTGAAAAAAATATTTTCTTGGCTACGAAATTTTTTTTTTTTCTGTCAGAAATCGTAGATCGGGCTCCGGACCGAAAATCGACCCCAATTTTTTTTCTTTTC
Source organism: Pimpla rufipes (assembly GCA_963932165.1). Classification (NCBI taxonomy): domain Eukaryota; kingdom Metazoa; phylum Arthropoda; class Insecta; order Hymenoptera; family Ichneumonidae; genus Pimpla; species Pimpla rufipes. The sequence goes on from OZ010635.1 coordinate 16,570,758, forward strand.
AAAATATCGACTTTTAACCTATACCATCATTCTCAAGTCGCATATTCTACCCCCGAAAACACTGGTTATTAACCTTTTTTAATCGATTTTGAAAAAAATATTTTTTTGGCGACGAAATTTTTTTTTTTCTGTCAGAAATTGTAGATCGGGCTCCGGACCGAAAATCGACCCCAATTTTTTTTTCTTTGCAAAATATCCACTTTTAACCTATACCATCATTCTCAAGTCGCATATTCTACCCCCGAAAACACTGGTTATTAACCTTTTTTAATCGATTTTGAAAAAAATATTTTTTTGGCGACGAAATTTTTTTTTTCTGTCAGAAATTGTAGATCGGGCTCCGGACCGAAAATCGACCCTAATTTTTTTTCTTTTCAAAATATCGACTTTTAACCTATACCATCATTCTCAAGTCGCATATTCTACCCCCGAAAACACTGGTTATTAACCTTTTTTAATCGATTTTGAAAAAAATATTTTTTTGACGACGAAAAAAATATTTTTTCTGTCAGAAATCGTAGATCCGGCTCCCGACCGAAAATCCCTAAAATCGACCCCAATTTTTTTTCTTTTCAATATATCGACTTTTAACCTATACCATCATTCTCAAGTCGCATATTCTACCCCCCCCCCCCCCCCCCCCCCCCCGAAAACACTGGTTAACAAACTTTTTTTATGGATTTTGAAAAAAATCATTTTTGGCGACGATTTTGTGTCTATTCGGCTACTGAGTAAGTGCGCGTATGGGCAAGTCTTTACTAAAAAAAATAATTATAATTTTGCATTTCACTCGTAATGACTGATAGTTATTCAAACCCAAAAATATTTCGAACATTCATTAAAGTCTCGCACATCCCCGGATTCAAAGTCGCAAAAGCATCCCCACTTAGGCTCCGCAACCCGACACCCAGAAAGCACGTTTCGCGCGACTGGAATCCCCGATTCCCGCGCGTTTAAATACCGCGACAAATATTATGTCATGTTTACGTCGCGGACGTCAGCGACGAGGCGTCCGAAGGGACGATGAGAGTAGAAAAAGAGAGAAAAAAAGTTGAACCCGGATAAAAGGAGTCATTCTGCGAGTGACACGTGAGTAACAAGACGAGAGTAAAAGTGCAAGCAGACAGCTGCCCCGCACGAGTGGCGAGCCGTTTCTGCTCCGCTGTTGACCGAGCGGAGCGACCGCGAGCCCTCGCGGTTCTAGGGAAAAGCGAGCAGCGAGAGGCAGCGAGTGTCGAGTGTGGAGCATCATCAAGGCGAGTGCACGAGGCTCAAGAATCGTCTGTAAAGCACGTGTACGATGATGCGGATGTAGAGAAGGCATCAAAAACGAAATACAGCGACTGTTATAGTGCGAAGTCGGCGAAAAAGAGACGGATACTGAAATTCACACTCACACTCACACACACAGATTTACATAGATTTGTGTATATTTATATATGTAAATATATGTGTGAAATACACCGCGTGTAACTTATATTTAGCAACCCGAGTGTGCTCGGTATATAAGCACTGTGCGACCCTCCGGCTGCATGTGCGAGCATCGGACGACCGCGAAGACTGATGAGGCTGCCGACTGTTTTATTTTTTCTCATATCTCTTTTTTCCATTTTTGTTTCAGCGCGACGATGACGTCAGAGACAGCGGAGGCACGATGCCTTCACTCGGGGCACTACGGGACACGAGACGTCGACCCGTCCAATCTGTCTCCCGAATGGTTTATTAGAGCCGCATTACGTAAGACGGATTTGAAACTTTTTGAGGGAATACGGATATTCCGTTAATCCACAGTAGATGCGTCACGGTTTCCTTGACAATGTATGCACAAATAATTATCATAGATTATTTTTGCGGACTGAAATAATTCCTTGTTCGTCGTTTTTGCATATCCGAAATCGGTGCAATAAATATGTATAATAAATGTGCATGAATAAATAAATAACGCTGCTATATATGCTGTATGATTAAGAAATTATTTTTCCTCGGCTGTCGAGTGTTTCGCGAGAACCGACTACGTGAGGTTGCACAAAAAAAGTCCACATTTGTCACTGTCGTCCTAACGATTTGTATAAATTACACCAAAAAAATTCAAACGCAAAAAAGCGTCGTACTTAGGTACCGAAATTTTCACCGGCAAAGTACGCGGTTGACAGTGAGTCAATATCTTAAATCCGGCGCAGACAACTTGACGTCAAATCTCAGCCTCGTGTTTGGTAATTGTAATCTCGCTAATTGGCCTCACCGTGTGATTGTAATAACTGTCGGGATCGCGCGAGTTTGATGCATAATACATTTCGACAACAGAAGCCGCGATTGTGAGCTTATCGTGCGTCGATGGTTTACATAGATCGAGGCATTAGATATGCGACGAGCGGCCGGTGATATGAGAAGCCTCGCCGGTGTATGACGCTCGCGTGTGTGCGCATCGCATCGAAGAGCCGCGTACGTGTTGCATACGCGACTCGCGACCGTCGTCGGCGGCCAAATTGCCTCGCACACGAGTCCGAGCGATTAATCGCGGCAATTTAAATTAATCGCCGCAATCCGGTTGAAATCTCACGTTGTAAGAAGTGCGCGACGCGCGCGCGCGCTCGCGTTGCGGGCTGTGTAATTTATGACATCGACCGCCTCCCTCGCGCCGCTCGGCTCCCTCGCTGTGTGTGCAATTCGATTGTGCGACATTCTGCAACGACAATTGATGCACTCCGACGTGCGTCCTACTTACATTTTATTTGTCATAGGCTCGATAGAAAAAGAGATACAGTGCCGAGACTTGCAAATCGCTCGCTCGTTGACTATTCCACTTTTCGCAAAACCCTTGCATAAAACATTATTTCGTGGACAAAATTTCTTTCGTAAATTTGTCTTATGTTCGAAACGATAGATGCAAAGTTGCAAATTGCTGGTTCATTGAATTCGATTGTTGTCAAATTTTTACATTTAAAAAAACATTTAAAAAAATATTTTATGCTCGATTTAAAAAAAAAGGTACTCGGAGGAAACTTGCAAATGGCTTACTCACTGATTTCCATTTTTCGTACAACCTTCGAGAGAAAATTTGTAAAATTATTCTGATGACCTGATAAAATACTTTGTCAATACAACTAAACCATTTTACCGAATTTCCAAATTATTTTTCTAACGTAAAAAAATATGTTGTCAACACAACTTTGACACATACATACATACATCTTGTCACATACTTTGACTGAATTTGCGAATTATTTTGCAACCCCGAAAAAATATTTTGTCAACACAACAAATACTTTGACTGAATTTGCGAATTATTTTGCCAACCCGAAAAAATATTTGGCAACACAACAAATATTTTTACCGAACTTGTAAATCGTTTTGCCAACCCAAATAAATATTCTGCCAACCCAACACTCGCATTTGTTGTAACTTTTGCCCCAACAAAGCCATATTTTATTCGCGCTCACGGTTTCGTGTATTGATAACGGTTAACCGCAGGTGAGGAGGTGAGTTCGCGGCGCGCTCGCGCGTTTATCGTGCGTGCATGACCGGTTGCATCGCGCACAGAGTGCGTACACCCCGAGGCACACAGAGAGCAGTAAAACACGTGCGTAACGCCCAGGCGCACCGCGCGCAGCCGAGCCGAAGAGACGGCGCGCAGGAGCGACGTACAGTAGTACACACTATTCGGTGGGTTACGAGCGACGCGTCTTCGTAGTAAGCGCTTAATTTAGCCGGCGCGGCGGTCAAGAGCCCCGGATTCTGGGCCATCGCACGTTCCACCGTCGAGAGCTCTCGTCGCGCGGATAACTCGCGAGCCCGCGTGAAATCCTCTCCGCGAGTCTCTCTGGTCATCGGCCAACGAGAGACCCTCAGCCGTATAGCCGACCGGCCGGTTCGCCCCCGTAATCGTAAAATTCAGCGGCGAAAATTCGCCGCACTCGCCCGATGAGAGCCTCGGATATCGTACCGCGTCCTCACTACTGTAGACCGGATGAATTTAGCGTAGCCGAAAAAATTGGGCGTCTTTTTGGGTGTACGATATACATATATATATATATATATTTCGTGTCTCTCTCCCTCCCGCTCTCGTCGAGGGACCTGACGGTCCGGATGTTATCGAGTATAAATACTCGAGACTGCGTCGAGAAGGATCGACCGAGTGGCCATGTGGCTTTAACTGCCTCAACTTCCGGACAACGAGCGAGAGCTCGACACGAGCTCGCCCCGAGCTCCGAGCGTGGGAGAAAGAAGCAAACCCTGAAACGTATATATGTATTTTGTTATATGTATATATATGAAACTAGGATTTTATTATTAGTACAGTGGAGAGAAACAAGAGGGACGAGAGGCGAGAACACAAATTTGCTGATTAGTTGTAAAGCAATAGTTATACAGTGTATATACAAGAATAATAATGTGTGTTTCCTACATGGGATGGTCGAACATCAGCAACATACCGAGGCGTTCGAAGGCAGTTAACACGGCCCGTAATGCGTTGCTGTGTGTGTATTTTTGCATGCATCTATTATCCACGCATTCGCGTATCCTCGTACGCAACCGCTTTCGTGATCGAGGATGGCCTTCACGCTTGTAACACTCGCGGCTTGCGCCGAGACTGGCGGCCGCGGCCCCGGAGTGATCGATACGAAACATTAATTACGCAAAAAGTAATTAGACTCGCGGAGTCGCCGTGCGTTGCGACAACTAGACGTTTGCCTGTGAGTCGAGTCTGCGGTGCCGTTCAGAATATGGGGTTTACTTTATTGTGGTGTGTAAATAAGATGTCGCGATACGGGTTGAGTTGTATCGACTTTGGGAAACGCGAAATGTTTGTTTTTTGGTTGAGGATGGATGTTGTTTGCGTTGGGAAAGATTCCGGGCGAATGTTTGGTAATGCCTGGAGGCTCGAATTGGAATTTGTTAATTAACGATAGAGTTTTGTATTGCAAATAAACTGTTATTTAGTATAAGATTCCAATATAGGCAAATCACTTTTATCTAAATTGGAATATTATATTTAATACACAAGTGAGATGTGAAAAATTATCTACTAGAAAAATTAATAAAAAAATACCCAAACAAAAATTCGCATTTCTACTACACTCGAGTGATAAATTGAGTATGTTGAAAAATATTTCGGTGGCGTAAATTCCCAAACATTTTCAACAGTGCAGCCTCAACCGCGTCCGAAGTATTAGCGGAACTAAAAAAGGCTCACATACCACAGGTCCTGCAAAATAATACTTAATAACGTCCACAAAATATAATTTCGGACCGCAAACACCATTGAAGTCGTGCCGCAAGCTATTTATACGCGGTTTTGCAGTCGAACAATACCGCGCAAATCCGATTTTCTCGTACAGATTTTCATGGAGAACGCGTTACACGCGGGCTTCAACAATTACACCGTGGGTGGCGTTCGATCGTTATTCTGAATTTAGTTGCACCGCGCGGTTTCGCCGAGCGCGCTCGAAACGCGCGTTCAGCGTTGCTGAGATTTATCGAACTAGACTTTATTACAAGAGCGAGAAAGAGAACAAAACAGTAAGCGAGCTGGGGCGAGAGGGAGGGGGTGGGGGATTTTACGCTATGACGCTCGGGCATCGAATTTCTCTGGTTCACAATCGCCGCTTCTGCTGTTGGTGCCGCGCACGGTCGGGTTTATCGCCGGTTTCTATGGCTCGTGCAAATCTCGTGTACACGCGAAACGCAAACGCGAACGTGAACATTTGCATCGCGCGTCGCTCTCGCCCTGTGTCATACAATGCGCCGATATCTCACCGCGAGTCGTCGCCGATATTCACTGGTCTGCCGGCGACATCGATGCGAAAACGTAGTCGCCCTTTGTCGAGATACAAATGTGATCGAGCGAGCCGACGAGACAACAGCGACAACACAGCCGATATATAGCTGACACAGGCAAGAGACTTTTTATTGCCTGCCGAACGTCAGGGAAAAAAACGTCCAATTTACTGGCCTGCTGAACGCTAGGAAAAAACGTCCAATTAATTTGCCTGCTGAATGCCAGGAAAAAATGCCCAATTTATTTGCCTGCTAAACACCAGGAAAAAATGTCCAATTTATTTGCCTGCTGAACACCAGGAAAAAAATGCCCAATTTATTTGCCTGCTGTACACCAGGAAAAAATGCCCTATTTATTTGCCTGCGAAACGTCAGGAAAAAAATGTCCAATTTATTTGCCTGTCCCCATGGAAAAAAGTATATTTGAAAATATATAAGACATAGAACTGTTGGCCGAAATAATAATAAACATATTTTTTATATTTAACATATATCTCAAATATAACTCATTAAAATGTATCCGATGGATACATGAAATATACATAGCAGATACAGAACTTTTGGCCGACATATATAATTGTATATAACTTATATATCTTGAATACACTTTATTTCCAAAGTCAATAAATGCGCCTGTTGAACCCCAGAAAAACAACCCAATTTATGCGCCTGTTGAACGCCAGGAAAAAAAAATCGATTTATTGCCTGCGATTTCGCGGAAGAAAAAAGCCAAAAGCGAAAGAGGCGCGAGCGGGTCAAGGAATTGCAGGAATCGCACGTGCGACGCGTACGCCGATGTCCAATCAACGAGGAAAACATGATTTTGCATTCTAATAGAAATCGCGGAAGAAAAAAAAAGAAGAGGAGAAAAAAAAGTACATTTCCACGTAAACAATTCTGAGGAATCCAGCGAGCTAATATGCATAATTGCGTGATTATGGATGATAATTGAAAAGGGGAAGAACGTCCTCGCCCAGCGACGTCGTCGGCTGATGGAAAAACGTTTGACTATATTTTCTTCATTGTCGAGTGCAATTTATCGATATGCCCGACGCCACGTTCGCGTAATATCGAGACCGAAGTGGGGGGGGGGGGGGGGGGGGTGAGAGAGAACGAGGGGAAAAAACGACGACAACGAGAGTGATAACGAGTTCTCGGGATATCTCGCGATGCAATTTCTGTCGCGCATGCAACGCGGAGAAACCGCGGCCTGTACAGCGAGATCGTAGCCCATGCGGTAGGCGCTGCAGCCGCGCGCGCTTCGATCGAGCCGGTTTCCTCGTCGCCCATTCCCGTCACACGCCGAGCCCGGCAAGACGACTCGAGAATTCGTGATTTTCTTTTTAGCGATTCACGACATTCGCGATGTCCATGAGGGAAAAAAAGAAGAAGTTACGACTGCGGCTCTGAGCCCGCAGTAGAAACTCGCGGCGAGCGCGCGAAGTCATCGCGCGCCGCTCGCGACGGCATTGAGCGTCAGTGTCATCGACGAATGCGAATTCGCCTCGACACTCGCGGGCGATAAAAATGTAGAACGCCCGACGAGCAGATTTCGAACTCTGTTTATCTTTATTCGCGCGCGCGACTTCGAACGTGTTTTTCTCTGGCCTTTTTGCTCGCAGACGAAAAGATCATTTTGCTTATCGGATACCTCGACGATTCCGGCGGGAAAAACCCGAACGAGTTTTCGCTAGATCGGGAAACAAATTTGTTGGCAATTTGATGATGCTATTTCTGTGACACGTAATTCCAATTTTGTGGCATAGGGAATTTCTGAAACTCAATTTTCATTACTCCAGCAGGAAAGACTCGAATGCGTTTTCGCTAGATTGAGAAACAAATTTGTGGCTGATTTGATATCATTTCTGTAATACGTAATTCGAATTCTGTTGCACAGACAATTTCCGAAAAATCGCCAAGTGATACCAATTTAACGATATTATTTCTGTGATGGAATAACGAGGTCACTTTTTGCTGTGCAATGAATTAAAAATTATTCACTGCGTGTATCATTATTTTGCTCTGTCACAATTTTAACCGTAGAGTAAAATAATTCTCAACGATATATCTTAGTAGTAGCACATGATTTTTTTTTAACCAAGCCATTACAAAAAGGGCGATGTGTGTGATTATATGAAAGACCTTATATGCCGTATTCGCGGGTTTCCATGATTAATAGGCTATCGACCGGGGTCCCCTTTCGTTTTTTTGCGATTTTTGGGGGTCTGACTTTAACATTCTGTAAATAATTAAAAAATCAAGTTATCGTATTCCGCCTTGCGGCATTCTCTTCGTTATAGAGTTTTCTCTCAAACGCAAAAAGAAAATCCAGGTTCGATCGAGCCAAAAAAAAGTAACCTCGATTTTAGTGATGTGACAACTGGGTAAGCGTGCAAAGCGCGCGTATGTGCAGGTTAACATAAATACAAATTTCTAATTTTGGGACAGACTTGAAGTAAGGGGGGTCAAGGCTTTTTATTATTTAGGGCAGATTTTAATTAAGGGGGCTGGGACAGACAAACAGACAAACAACTTTTCAAAATATATATAATATAATAAAAAGATAATTGTCGCGCTAAAATCTGTGACATTGGTTATTCTGAATGTGTCATTAACTGTGCGCCGTACACCAGAGGCCATCTGCCCCGGTCGTTCTATTTTCGGGAGACATTGCCAATATATATGTATATACACAGCCAGCCAGACGAGTGTAAATAGTCGCGGAGAGTCGCACGCCACTGGCCTGAATACGTCAGCGTGCATTATGCGCGAATTAGTCGAAGGTAAAAAGCAACAAAAAAAAAACAGAAAAAAGCCCAGAAGAAAATGGAAACTCCGAGTCCGCGCTGGTTGCGTCTGGCCGACGGCGTTTTCGTTCATTTTCATTAACCGAGATTGCCCGGCCGGTGTTCCGTTTCTCCTGGAAAACGCGCGAGGAAGCGGGAGACACCGCGAGCGGGAGCGACGGAGAGCGAAAAACTTTTCCAATACTCTCGACGCGCGCCGGATGGAAAGCAGCGCCGCCGCTTCTTCTTCTTCTTCTTCGCATCCGCCGGCCCCGCGCGAATCACCGCTTTTGTTTTCCGTTCTATATATCTCGCTTTCGGTTGCAGCTACAACGGTTGCCGCGCGTAAAATCCACGAGGAGGGACCCCAAGCGGAACAGAAGCGGCGCGGATGAGCGCAAAAGCGATGAGAACACCGCGGGAGCGTTTCGTTCGCGTTCCATTATTCACGAAAAAAAAGAAGAAGAAAAAAATTGCTTCTTCCGCAAAGGACGAGAGAGACGCAGTTAAAAGGAGAAGAAAAAAACGAACGAACGAACTGTGTGCACCGCACTCGGTTACGTAAGTCCCCGCGGGGCCAGCGGGCGTCGAGTGCAGTGCGGATACACAGCGGCATAATACGTAACGCTCGGAACCGTTGAGGGCCGCGCGCGCGCGCGCGCTCGTTCGTATATAGCGAGAGTGCAGTCTGTACTCGCACTCGAAATATTTAAATTACCCGGAAACGAATACGGGCGGCGGCGGCAGCGGAGCCGAGAGGCGCGCGCGCGCCGGCATCGAGGAAACGGGAAATCTCGTTTGCTACTATTGAACAAAAAAAAAAACTCCGCCCTCAGTCGATGACGATATCGAGTTCTTCAGCCGTATTCAATGTTCATTTGTAATAACGACGATAGTAATCGGAATACGAAATACTTACGATTGACGATTGATTCTGTTATTATCAGAATTCGACTATGATGGGAACCAAATGTTTTTGTGTAATAACGAATATTCACGATTGTTTAAGTCGTCTGATAGTCAATATTTTTTGAGATTTCACTTTTATTCCTGTTGTTTTTTCCGTATATTATTATTATTATTATTATTATTATTATTATTATTGTTGTTGTTATTGTTGTTGTTGCTATTATTTTTTTTATCGTGGTAAAATGTAAGGCGAATCTTTTATAGACTATAAACGCTTTTGCTACGCCCAGCGTTAGGGGTTGCCCCTTAACGGTTGTTGCTATTATTATTATTATTATTATTATTATTATTATTATTATTATTATTATTATTACTCTCCTATAAAATTATAACAGAATAATAATAATAATAATAATAGTAACAGGCTGAAAAAATGTCGTGTAGTTCCTCGTGTAATTTTCCGAAAATGTCTCAGCACCTGCTACTGTGTTCCGGAGCACAGTAGCAGGTGCCGAGGAGTAACAGTGCGCTGTTACTCCTGGAATCCGAACTACGCGACATTGAAAAGTCTGTTGGCGTGAAAGAACAAAACTCTCCGAAGGCTTCCGTCACCTCGGCGCAGCCGGGGGCGTCGTCTCGCGAGCGCGACTTCTTCTCTTTCACTTGGACGGCTGCCAGTGAAACATCGCGCGCACACGACGACCCCGCTCGCGCCCTCGCGACGTCTCACACACCACGGTTTCGACATCTCGAGGAGAGTCAACCCTTCTCTCGTCCCCCCCAAAGGGCTCGTTTATTTTGTCTCGGCGTCGCCCGGAGACGCCGGATGGCCGGAAGGAGACGACGAGACTTTGAAGTTTCCTTCCGCACGTTTCTTCCCCTCTCGCTGCCGATCGCGAGAATTACATCTCGGTTCTGTGAGCTTTCGTGAAAATAAGAAGAATGCGACTGTCGCAGCTAAGACAAAGCAACGCGAAATCGTGTCTCATTTTTTTTTTTGTAAAAAATAGTCAGTCGTTTTTTATTTTTTTAACAACGAATAAGTCGAACCAAGAAACTGGTTTGCAGTTCAATGTTTAATTTACGTCATTTACGAAATCATTGAAAATCACGAGAAAAAAAACAAGATTTTTCGTGTACCGGATTTCGATTGCACACAAATCGCACAAATTCTTCGCACCTGTCCGAATTACCTCGAAACACGAAATTGCGAGGAAGCAATTTGTCACCCGTTGCAAAAATCGGTGCGCAGTGCGTCGTCGTTTCCCCGCGACAAATGTAAAACGAGCCGGAGTCAATTTTCGCGCGAACGCGCGAGGAGTTTCGCGCGCCGCGCGCCCGCCGAGCTTACGGTCGACGTGTTAACCGTCGGTGGCTCCGTAATCTGGGACGCGAATAACAACGTTGGGTAATTGCACCGCGCGTTGCTCCGCAAAATAGTGCAATTGGCCACTTAAACAATTCACTTCATTTTTCCTTTTTTTTTTCTGTACAAAAAAAAAATAGGTGCGCGGGATATCGGACAGGCGAATCGTCGAATTTCGAACGCGCCAGAAGCCGGAACACTTTATTATTCCATTCTCTCGTTTTTTTTTCTTTTTTTTTTCAATTTATATCACTCACGCAAACAATTCCAATTTACCCGATCGCGTTCCACGCCGGCCGCGCCGGAAAAAAAAAGTGCCCGAGCGTCCGAGCGACTGCGCTTTCGCAATGGAAATCCGCGTCGCGTCGTGCGTTAACGCGAGCGCTCGCGGGGGCCCCGCAAACTATAATAATAGTTGGCGATATCTCGCGCCGCTCGCCAACAGACACCTGTTCCAACCTGTGCGCGCGTGTGTGCGGCTCCCGCGCGCGCGAGTTTAACGATTCGTCAGCGAGCCAGAGAGCGCCCGAGCGTCGCGGGAACGGCCGAGGAGCGCGAGTAGGTAAAACTCGATCGGGAACAGCGGGACCAGTTTTTTTCCGCCGCGCTCTCTTCACTCGCGGGCTCTTTAATTCCTCCGCCTCGAGTCGCTCCTTCGGCGGCGAGCGCGCAAAACTCCGCTACAGCATAAACGAGCGTAAACGAGTATAAACGAGTATGAAACGAGTAAACAGGTGTACTCGGGGTATTCAGGAGGCAAGCGTGTGTATAGAGTCATCACTCTGTACGTCGGGCGAGGCAGCGTCGCGCAGTCTGGCTACAGCCGACACTTTTTTTTCTCCACGTGCTCGTCCATGGAACGTACAATGATAACAATGATCAAAATAAAAATAACAAAAATAATAATAATAAGCAAAGCGACGTTTTGTCCGCTGGGCGTCAATGAATTGTTTCGTGACGCTTTCTCTCTCTCTCTCTCTCTCTTTTCATCTCTCGGTTGCCGCTGCTGCATCTGCGTGTTCGTAGGTTGAAACAAAACGCGTTCCTGGGCGTCGTCGCACATGCACAAAAGCGGCGCGACGCCGTCGTACGTCAGAATTTTTCTTCTCGCCTGGCACTTGCAATCGGGCATGGGTAAGGCGTGTGCGAAGAGGTGGGGGAGGGGGACAGGGTGCCCAACCTCAGAGGAAAATAGCCGACAAAAACTAATAAATTAATAAATTAATAATAATAATAGTAATAGTAACTGGCAGGTTGGAGTGTCTAATTTAATTGTTAATTAAATTAAAATGCAATTAGAAATAAAATGGCCTAATTCTGGGACAGACTTGAATTAAGAGGGGGGGGGGGGCTTTAAAACGATATTTATTGTTAAGGGCGGACTTTAATTAAGGGGGCTGGGACGGACAAACAGACAAACAGACAAACAACTTTCCAAAATATGTATAAAATAATAATAACCCTAGAACTCATGACTTATTTTCACAATGTACGTAAGATACAGGTGGCGTGGGGTCCCACCGGACCCCAGTCATGAGTTCCAGGGATAATAATATGCTAAGCGACGTTTTATCCGCTGGGCTTTAATTAATGAATTGTTTCGCGACGCTTTCGCTTTCTCTCCTTCTCTTTCTATCTCTCGGTTGCAGCTGCGTGTTCGTAGGTGCAAACAAAACGCGTTTCCGGGCGTCGACGCACATGCACAAAAGCGGCGCGGCGCCGCCGACCGTCAGAAATTTTCTTCTCGCCCGGCACTCGCAATCAGGCATAAGTAAGGCGAGTGGCGAGACTGGGGCGAGGTGTCCAACGTCGGAGGAAAATAACCGATAAAGTAAACGTGCGCCGGGAGAGAGAGAGAGAGACAGAGAGCCCGGTGTTTTATGTGTATTACGGAGGTGGTCACGCGATCGAGCTTTCAGTTTTAATTTTCAAATTGTAAAAGCAGCCACGGCCGCGTGGCACCGCCGAGCGTGAAGCTCGGCCATTAGGCGGGTCTGTGAAGCGGAGGAGAGGAGTCGAGACGGGCCCGCCCGTCGTGCTCTGGTTTTCACGCTAACCCGCGAAGACTCGCCTACTTTTTTTTTTGCCTTCTTCTGGTTTTATTATCGACGATGAGTCGTGTCTGTCCCTGGAAAGGTAAACGTCCGCGTTTGAGACCCTCGGCCGACTGCGAGACGACCTGGATTAATTAAGGATATTCTGCTTTTTGTGCGGTAGGGTAATTGGACTATTGTTATGATTTCTTTTCCGTTGATGTGTTGATTAGTGATTGCTTTATTGGGGACTGATTTTTGCACGGAAACAGAGACGATTCACGAGGTGGACATTTTTCGTACTCATTCTTAAAACCAGACGACCCGGATTAAGGATTAAGGATTTTTCGTCCAGACGAAAAAATTGGGCTGCGATGATTTATTTGTTTTTCCTGTTAATATGTTAATTAGGCTGGAATCATTATTGTCCTCATTCTTCGAAATAGACTCGGATTTATGACTCGCGTCCTCGTCGGAAAAAAGAAGAACAAAAAAACGACCCAGAATTTAAAAAAGAAACTTCGATTCGCTCAGTAAATTTATTCCTCGTGCATCGTGCGACCTGGCAGTTTTATTCAGTGCACACAATCGTCTTTTCTGTGTTCAGTTCGTCTGCGAAATTAATTTTACAGGGTAGTAAATGTGGGGAGCTTAATAGCGAATAGGGGGGATTTATTGCGATAACATTGATTTTTCATGTTTGATCTGCCGGCCTCGCCTTTCTTGACTCACTCGGGCAGCTTTGTTTGCTCGACAATCCCGCCGGTTTGCAGAGAAGAAATTAAAAGGCGGTTCGGGCGAAACGATAGTTTTTCTCGCCGGGCTGGAAAGTGCTCGAAGGGTCTCGAGCGAACATTTCACAAGAGCGACCACGAATCGAGCGACCGAGTCCGCGAGGTGAGATTTGAAACCCGGCGGCCAACGGGATATTATAATAGGTATACGTAAGTGCTTAAGGCCCCTTTCACCGAATATCACTGTGCGAGGCTCGTGCACGAGTGACCGAAGCTTGCGTAAATTCGTCGGAATCCCGCACGAATTTCATTTCGACGAATTTCATTTGTCTTCCGCGATTATTCGATATTCATTGGAACCCCCCGATTAACGCGAGCGGCGCCGAATGGATGCAGAAATTTGCATACAAATCTGTCGCTTATTCACCCTACCATATCGCATCAAAATTTATTAGTGGTATGCCTGAATAATTTTTTACCAATTTTAATTGTGACATATTATCGAGTTGTTATTCGCTTGAATTGTCTTTGCGGAACGGGAAATATTTATTTTTTCGATGAAAAAAAAACCACTAAGAGTCCCACAAATTCCACTCCAACGTTTGTTTTCAGCGAATATTCATTAAATTCTCCGATTACCGTGAGCAATGCCAATCGATGCAGAAATTTGAATACAAATCTGTCTGTTATCCATCCTACAATATCGCACCGGAATTTATTGGTTGCGTAATTATTGCTGGCCATTTTTAATTGCGACGTATTATCGAGTTATTATTCGCCGCTTGAAATAATGAGCAGAAGACAGCGCGGTTCGAAACTGTATTCGCAAACAAAAGCACACAATTGCCACATTGTTACAGTCTGGCCATTGTACGTTTTTGTATATCCCATTTTTCGTATAATTATTCCCGGCCTGGTGGACAATTTAATTTCGGTGGGTAACGAGCGTTTTCCACGAAGAGCGAACAGTCGTCGCCTCATTATTGTCACTCGTATCCGTCCATCAAACGCGTCTCCTTTCTCGAGTGCAGCATTTTCCACCCACCTAGCATTCCTATTTAAACTAAAAAAAACAAAAACAAATTCTACAAATAATCACAGAGTCAACTAAATTTATCCTATTTAAAAAAAAAATTAAAACCCCATTAATTTCCCTGTCAACAACATTCAAAAATTTTTCCCAGCTCTCTATGTCCCTCGCAGCACAAATCGGCTCTACCGCCAACAATTTTCCTCAAGCCTGACAAGAGGGCCGCCCCACTCATCAATGTAAACACACCGCAACGATTTCCCACGCGCCCAAAGCCATCGTACACGCATATCTCAATATTTCCTCGTTCAGCCGCGACCGTCAACTCACCTTGGCGATGAGCAACACGGCGACAGCGAGCTGTCCGCAAAATCGCGACACCGGCTGGCGCTGCGCGGCTCGTGTGCTGCTGCTGCTGCTGCTGCTGGCTCGTCTGGTCCACCCCGATGCGCTCATCTTCGACCCTTGACACTCGGGTTGCGCGCAACACAACAACACACACGCACCACTCGTGAGCCGGTCGTAGTCGTCGTCGTGAGCTCTCGTTTCACCGCGCGCACCGTGCACAGCACGACGTGGGGCTCGTGGTGCTTAATATTTTTTTCCTCCCTTTTTTTTTTATTGCGCCGAGAGCCAGCAGGGGTGGCGGCGTCGAGGAGAAAACCGAGGCGTCAGCAGCTAGACGACTGCGAAGGTGGAGAGCGCGACGAGGAGGCGACGGTTCGGGGGTCGCGAGGGGGGGAGGGGGGTGGGGAGGCGCCGAGGAACGCGGAAAACGCGTGCCGAGGGGGTTGAGGCCGCTGCCTGGCGCCCGCGGGTGGGCAAAACACGACCACGCAGACGCGTAAGTGCCGAGTGTCTAAAGGTCACATTAGGGACTCTCGACGGAGGGAAAGAAAGAGCGCGACTGGAGAGCCCGCGGAGAGCCGTGCGAAGCGGCGAGCGGAGGACGCAGAGGGACGTGGAGAGCCCGACGACGAGCCCGAGTTTTTTTTTCCCTCCAGCGAACGGGGCGAAAAAAGAGAGAAACGGAGAATAAAGAAACTGCACGGTAATTCGCTCTACGTGTGCGTCGACGAATCTACACGTAAACGCGTGTCTGTATATGTGCGAAATATGCACGATGCGGGAATGTGTTAAAAAAGACAAAGCTAATAATACTCGAGGAAACGTTCTTTATTTTCCCCTCTCCCTGAGTTTATTTACAGTTGCGATTATACCGCGTCGTCTCGAGTAGAGAGTTCAGAGGGCGCGAGAGACGAGAAACGAGATGACCGAGTGTGCGAGATTGAAGGAACGTCTCATCGATTGTCAAGGAAAAACGTGGGGTCTCGTGACTGCGACGATTTTTGGTGGGTTGGGATTTCGAGAACGAGGATCGCGGTGTTTATTGTTGGCGGGCCAATGAAAACGGGGATCGAGTGCGAATGGACAGGAGTCGGGGAGATAAGATAGCGGCTCGAAGTCGCGCGGGAGGATCGAGGGAAGGGCGAGAAGAAACGGTGAATAGGAGAGGAAGGATAAGAGGAACAAACGTGGGCAGAGCGCGCGCGCTCTCCCTATCTCCGCGTGTATCGATCACTCTGGGGCGACTCGCGAGATCGATCGAACGCGATATCACGACAGATCGCACCAATCCCGGGGCGCCTGACGATGGCGGCAGTGACGTTTCTTCTTGGTTTCCTCGCGCGTATCCTGACCGCTGACGGACACCTGTGCACCCGATCGACTCCTTCGGCACCGCGCAGCAGCAGCCATATCCAGTGGCAAACGGCTGTCTACTGGTCGGCACGTCGACCAACAGGCGCTGGCTCGGCTCCTCTGCTCTCTGTTGCTCCTCGCGGACCTGGCGCGATGCACACCGAGAGCACACAATGTACGACACACGCGCACCGCGCTTTATTCCTCACTTGTATTTTTTTTTTTTTTTTTTTTTTTTTCTTTTTCGGCGATGCAACGTCGGTAATCCTCGTGTTTCCGTGACCCGCGTCTCTCGCAAACGACAATAACAACAACGAAACAACGTCACGGCCGACGAACTTTCAGTCGGCGAGAATCGGGAACTCGTTGTTTATATCCGCAGTTTTGGTTTTCGCCTTCGCGCGCCAGTCTTCACGAGAAGGAATGTTGGGCATTTTTTGTGCAATTGTTGTTTATTTGATCATCGGATACATTTGATTTTTAGTCTCCTCCCAGCTCAATTCATTCTCCGCGGGCCGCGCCGATCCGGTTTTTTCGCGTGTTTACTCGTGCCTCGTATCACGAGCGCGCGGGACGCAACCGTGGGAGAAAAAACATTGTAGTTATCACCGAATAATCGAAGACGATTAACTGTTGTTCACGGTGCACGCTTTCATTTCGCGGTAGAAGCGACCACTCGCGTTGCTCGCTCGGCTCGCGTTGTACTATACTAAGTCTCTCTCGTCTGGCGCACTTTCATGACGCGCTTGCCGTGCCTACGAGGCCTCGTCGCTCGACTCCACCGTCTCTCCTTCTGCTTCTGCCGCTGCTGCCGCCGCTGCTGCCGCTGCTGCTGCTGCTACGGCCAGGCCAGCTAAACCGCTTTGCCTTGCCTTTCCATTCCTGCCTGCGCCAGCTCAGCCCGCCTGCTCGCTCGCCCGCTCGCTCCCAGCATTTCCCCTCTCTTCGTACACACCCGGGATACCTTCGTGTACGATCGCCCCCGCCGACTCGCGTCGTCCTCCACCAGTTCAGCTCGCTCCGCGTCTCGCTCGCTCCCTCTCCCTCTCTCTCTCTCTCTCCGACTCGTTGGATGCGCGCGCGACTTCCTCCCTCGCGCACGATCTTCTTCTCCATCGCTCGCTGCCGCCTTCTCTCTCTCCCTCGCGCTCGCCTCTCGTCGTCCCACTCTCTGCTCCGACACAGCCAAAACACACACAGCACTCCTACTCCTCGCGCGCCCGACCAGGAACGTGATTAACGAACGAATTTCCCTGCCTTGTGCGCTGCCGGGTCGAACAGGTGGAAAGTAAAATAAATAGACGGGAGAAATAGGAGGCAAAAGTTTGAGAGGAGAGGATTTGTTAGAGGGGAATTTGTATCTATGTGGGATATATTTTTCTTTGTTCCGTTTAGCGGTGGATTGTTTTCCGGCGAGGGCGGCAATTGCCGGTTAGGTGAACTGATAAATTAATTACGATTGCGTTTTCCGAGGGGCGGTGGCGTTTGAATCTTCGCTAAGTGGATTTAATCCAAGATTTTCGTGAGATTTCATGGGCGTTGATCGCGTGGGAAACGTCAGGTGCACGCGATTCGTTTCAGGTGTGGAGCGCCCACTTTTCGTGGCCGCTTCGCTACGGCCTTGAGGAGGGAGGGAGAGTCGGTGGAAGAGCGCGGCACATGCGTGTTTGTTGTAACAACGGGAAACTGTGTGTGTGCGAGAACGGCGGGTATAATGTGGCTATCCGGGCAGGTAAGATCTGTGGTTTCACGCGAAAGATTCGAAAAATTCGATTACGAGACGAAAGGTCATCCGAAAAACTCGAAAAATGTTTTTTAGTTCGTGGATCTTTATTCATATCTCGATCAACATTTTTTTCCTCAAATGTTTGTCGAGGAATAAGTATTATAATTTTGCAATACTGAGCAATGTTCGATTCGAAGTATTAGATATATTATCAACAGTCAGTATAACGAACATTTGTTTTGACATCTACTCAACCGAGTTGTCAATAAAAGCGAGCACGTTTTTACCGTGTGCGGGTAAACTGGTAACCTTCTGTTTTACCTACGTGGGATCAGAAATTCCCATCCAGTTTTGTTGCGCGAGAGAGGCTGACGTTACCGACCGAGCGAAGTCACATACCGAACGTGGGTAAGACAAAGCCGCGCGCGCCACTATTGAAAAATCGGTAAGACGGTGACGAAGAGAGAAAAGTTTCAATCTACACCCTGCAGAGTGCGCCCGGTGTTTTCTCCCAATGTACCATCAGGTCAACAAACTCTTGACAGCGCGAACATCCCGTGCGGTCAGGTAAAAAATCCCATCCTAGACTGACTTCCGAGTCCTCAAAGAAATGAGTATATGTATGAAAAAAAAATAAAAACCCTTTTCGTCAATATCGTCTCTGACGTATCGTGACCCACGATTTTCTTTACCCACGCACCGTAAGCAAAATCCTAATTCCTTTGAATCACAAGTAACACATACGTATCAATAAATCGTACAGTTCCGACGACCGATTAGCATATAAAACAATCGCGAGGAATCTCTTTGTGTCGACGCGTTCCTCGGCGCTATCACGATCAAGGTTACGCGACGAGCACCAGCGAGGATAATGAAAAGTAGTGTGCTCCGTGTACACAGAAGGGAAAAACCAAGAGGACACGAGAGAACGATATGAAGCGGTGCGAGCCACAGGGTCCCATTGTCTCGGGTACACTCGAGCTGCGGGAACATCGCGCAGTCGTAACTCGTTAGGCCGGGACGAGGGAAGAAAAATTCTCTCTCACGGTGCAAAGTTCACGGTCGACACCGGCGGCCTAGGTGGCGAAGCCCTCGCTCGTTCCAGGAGATAGAAAAAAGCGACGGAGAGAGAGAAAGAGAGATCGCTTATCTCTCGCTCTGCAGCGATCCTTGTTGTCCGCGGCTGCGCGCGCAAGCCGCGTGCAAAAGCCAACCGAGCGCCAAGCGCGCTACTCCTGCCTCGTTGCACGCTGAAATTGCTCCTCTAATAATAACTATATGCCTTCTAAGTCTCGGCAACGCGCGAGCACACGAGAGAGTGGAGGGTGAGTTGAGTGAACTTTTCCCGGCCGGTGCGGCCGCGAGCTACGGGGAAAAGGAGAAGCGGGATTGCGTATCCGGTGAACTCGAAGCAGACAAGACAACAACACGAAACTCTCAGGTGCGTTAACGCCGGAGCGGCGCTAATTATCGCATTCTCTTTTATTTTCCCCCCGCGGGAGCCGCACGATTACAGCACACACGAGGCGCACACTGGTTCGGTAATTCCGATTTGATGATTCAACGCGATCTAATGTGGATTATACGGCGCGGTGGTGTATATATACGTGCTGCGCGCGTCGCTGATGAGAGTTCTGCGTTCTACGAGTGATGATCCGCGATTCCTCGCCGATTATCCCTGCGCCTGGAACCCCGCTCGGCGTCCAATGGGCGAGCGCCTAGGAATCCATAGGCGTTATTATCGTGTAATGTCTATAAGCGCCAAATGCCGCGCGACGAGCGCAAACTGCTGATACTTTAATGCGCCGAGAGGTAACGTCTGCCAGATGCCGGGGACTCGGCAAACCGGCCGCGCGATTTTTGCCGGCGTCGCGAGAGAAGTATGATAAAAAGTGTAATTGACGCTGGTACAGGCATCATCGCGCGCGCGCGCCGCAGCGTGCGCGCGTCTCGAGCATGTGGAACGCGCGAGGTTTTCGTCGATGCATCAAAATGGCGCCTCGAAAATTACACCCTGAAAAGTCCGGCGTCCTTCGAGCTTTGAATGCTTATTCCGCTGTCCCATCAAACAACGAAATATCACCAATGTAATTTTTACTCCATTCCAAGCGTACAAATAAAAACCTACAAACAAATATATTTATAACCATTAATTAGCATAATTGTCATCGAATTTCAGTGTAACCTTGCCGCCGAAATTGTTAACCCGTGTAAAAAGGAATTTGCGAGAGAATCTCTCGAAATCGTAACCACCGAACGTTTATCCGACATTCCAACGGAAAAAATTAAAAATCCCTTGATAAAACGACCACCTGTTAATTTTTATCTCCTCATCAAGCGCTGTCGGGTGTGCAAAGAAATCGCGTGTGCATCGCATGGTAAAATTATTTCGAAACTCCGCGATCTTCGATTTTCGCGAGAGTCGCGTCGTATATTTTTCAGCCTCCTGGGAGACGAGAACTCGAAGGACGAGATCTCCGAGGGATCCGGTGGAAGTGGCCGGGCATTTAAGTGTCGGGCTCGCCGCGCACTGGTACAGTGCTCGCTATACGTACCCTAACTACAGTACCGACACGGACACAGAGAAAAGCTTGCGCTGTGTAGAATATATATATATATATGTGTAGAGTATATACATATATATATATAGCGTCGTGTACGTAGCGCATGCGAAGCGCGCGGGCCTCGAAGTACTCGTTCCCTTGAACCGCGATTCCGCCCGAGGCCTTCGCCGCGGCTGTGCCTCCCGCTTCCACGACCGTAATGTAACAGTGTAGGTTAGAGAGCCGGTGTAGGAGCCACGGTGCGCAAGACGTGTGCGCAGCGTACGGTAGAGAATTCCCGCGCCCTTTGCCGCGCGCCTCCCGCTCTCCCCGCTCTCGCCGGCCGCGCGGCTCGCTCACTGTAGTAAAAACAGTAAAAAGCGTCCAGCGTACCTCGAGGTTGCGCGCTGCGCGCACCGTTGCACCTGTATCTCGCTTCCCTGGCACTCCTACCTTACTGATCTTACTCGCCCGAGCCCAAGCGGCCACCTCGCAGTCAGCCAGGAACCGAGAGAATTCCAGGCACGAAGCCAAACGCCTCCCCCCCCCCCGCTCCCTCCACACCGCCGCCCCTGACTGCACCAACGTCCACTTTGATTTTCTGTCCTTACGAGAGTTGAAACGCGAGAGGATCGAGAGGGAGTGAGAGAGAGAGAGAAAGAGAGATTCGCAAACGAGTTTACAGGAACAAAACGGAAATAAATAAAAATAATATACACACCGCCGCGCGGCCTACACGAAGCTGTAAGCGCGAGAAGCACCGACGTATGAGATTGCAGATTTCTTCAACTTCGATCTAACATTTTTTATTTTTTTTACTTTTATCGTTATTTTTATCTTTTATTTTCAGCGATCTTGATTTCATGCAGATCGATCCGCGAGTCGAGGCACATCGAAGGAATTGACGTGCCGATCGGATCGATCCGCGGCGCCCTCGAGGGATTTTAGCGAGAATCGCCGCGGTAATCTAGTATTGCGATCTGGCGCGGGCATCGAGATTCCCTTGTAAGGCTATCGCACGCGCCTGGTAATAATAATTAATGCTAGTTGGGCATAAAATCCGCTTCGACGCCGGATGATTTGTGGCTGACAACATCGAGGGTCACGGCTCGTGATCGGCTCTTGTTTATTTTCGAGGGAGAGAGAGAGAGACGAGAGAGCGGATAACAGAACTTCGGTAGTTCCTCGGTGAATATTTCACCGCGCGCGTCATGTTCGTTAGTCGCGAGATAATTGCAAAATAAACTCGCCCTTATCGGTTATTATCGTGCGCTGTGCAGTGACCAGATATTGCATTTCAGATGCAGTGATATAGAAAACGCGCGATGTGCGATCAGGAGAATTCAACGGGTGCGGATTCGTTGGTCGGCGTGTGGCAGGAACTCGCAGCTGGAATCGCGGTGGATCGTTTTCTCGAGGAATTCGCGCTACCCAAGTCCGAGCGCAAAGGTAAGTGAAGTTATTGCTCAATTTCGAGCCAGTGGATTTTTTTTTGCAGGAATGTTATGGATTTCGTGTATTTTTTTTTCTTTTTTTTTCAGGAACGTTACGAATATCGTATATATATTTTTTCAGGAACGTTACGAATTTCGTATACATATTTTTTTCAGGAACGTTACGAATTTCGTATATATATTTTTTCAGGAACATTACGAATTTCGTATATATATTTTTTTACCAACAGAGATACAACATCGCCTAACGTTGTAGACGTAAACCAATGTGTTTCTTTTTTCTTTTTTCTAATCGTCATCGTCGCCACTCTCGCCGCTGTTTTTCCACGAACTCCCAGAGCTCGTGGATGACTTGAACGAGTGACGCGATTGATTCGCCTCGCTCATGAGTTTACTCGCTTCCTCGAAAGCCTTCCTCGCCCTCATTCTTCTGACTACGGACGAGCTCGCGCTCAACGCGGACGACGACGACGAGGACGACGACGAGCTCGAGGCGTCGCTCAAATCGGGATCGCTGAAGTCCATCGGTTCGTCGAGAAAACCGAAGCTCTTCGCGGCCCCGGCGCTCTCGTTCGCGCAATTATTGTTTGCGCTTTCGTTTCGTTGCGCGTACCAAGCGTCGTAGCAGGCGCTGCTTCCCGAGTCGCTGAGATTCGACATCTTCACGCCGGGCGGAAGATCCGGGGCCAAATAATCGTAATTCACGGTCGTTACGCCGTTTACCTCGCACACGATCTTAATCATTTTGTTCGGCGTTGTCTTACTCGACTCTTCGTCGTTCGCTTTCCGCTTTTTCCATTTCTTCTTTCTGAGCTTTCGCGGCTTCGACAGATCCGCGTATTCGATGGCCTTGAGTCTCGGCAGCGAGAAGAGGCCGTCGCCGTCCGCTCGTTGGTACTTTTCGGCCTCTTCGTCGTCGTTTTCTTCTTCTTCCTCCTCTTCGTCGTCGGAACTCAGTCCCATTTGGGGGGAGCCGATGTCCGAGTCCGTCGCACTCGACGCTGAAATGTCCAACGGATTTTCTCGGCTCTCATATTCGGAATTATTTTCCGAGTCATTTTCCAAGTAATTTTCCGAGACATTTTCCACGTCATTTTCCGAGTCATTCTCCGAGTTTTGGAGAACCTTGAGACAATCGAATTCGCTGAATTCATCTGTATCTTCTCTGGGAACTTCGACGAAGCTCTCATCGCTTTCCAAAGTTTCCGAAGTATTTTCCTCTTCTCCGAACGTCTCGGATTGATCGTTCGCTCCCGTGGATTTGGAATCGCAATCGGAATCGCTCGAGCCATCGGAATCACTCGAGTAGCAGGCCTGCGGCAGGATCGACGCGATATTCTCGCTGGTTTCAACGTCGAGAGTCTCGCAGTCGAGGGGCGCGACGTCCTCGGCCTCGCAGTCGTTCCAGTCGTGACCGTAGCAGTGATACAATTTAAACAAAACCTCGGCGTAAATCTTCGAATCTGCGGATTCTTTGGGGTCTCTCACGGCGAACGTAGGCGGCTTTACGTCATCGGCATCCGGCGGCAAATCGAGATCCGCTTCTGGGTCGTAATCCTCGTCTTCGTAATCGTTCTCATCCTCGATGTCGGAAACTTCAATTGGCGCGTCGTTTAAGAAATCGTCGTCGCTCATAAGTGTCAACTGCGAAAAAATAAAAAATAAAATAAATAGAAATTAAAAAAAAATAAAAATAAAAAAAAAATAGAATAAAATAAAAAATATATTGACAAGAAACGCGAAGGTGCTTCAACAATATACACATATTTATTTTTTATTTTCAAGTGACAACAACAATTCTACCAAACGAAAGTAGACATTTTTTACAAGTAATTTATTTCCGTTTTGTTAAATCAAATTGACGAAACCTGTAGCATCGATTGGATCACAGTGATGTGCTTCACCCTCAAAAAAAAAAAAAAAAAATTAGAAATAAAACCGTTGGGTACGGCCGGAGAAAATCACGTGACCGTAACGAACTCCGCGCGCGAAGCGGGGGTAACCAGAGATCCCTTATCACTGACGTATAATAATAATAAATCCGAGAATTATCGCGGCACGGATTGTATTACACCGTGTAAGGAGCAATATCAGGCGTATAATTAATTGACTACAGCAGTGCTCCACGAGACCGCGCCACGAGGTTCAATAATATGCATAGAGTAGAACGAAATTACGGATTTCTCACCGGTCTCGAGACGCGCGTTGGAACGAACCGTGAAACGGGCCGGTGCCAAGTCGAGCAACAAGTGTCCACGTTAAAGTAGTACGTTTTACCGGGAAAACTCTTTGAGACGCATTCCACCCATCCATGATTAGTTTTAGGATATCCAAACCTGAGTGTAATAAAAACAACAACAGTGACGATAATAATCTTCGATTTATTCCGATCTTCGATTTATTCCGTACTTACGCGGATATTCCAGGCTCGTCCTCGGTTTCAAAATGTGCATGATTGTCGAACGCGGACGACGCTTGGCGTCTCGGGACCTCGCACATTTTTCCTTCACTTAATTGTAACACGATAATTAATCTGCCCGATCATTAACGTTTCAGTGAAGCACAGCTTCGACTGCGTCGCCGCTCAACCGTTACGAAGTGAACAAAAGCATCTCTCGACTGACATTGAATCAAGGGTCTGCCACACGGCCGCGACTTTGTTTGCTCCCTTTGTTTTGATGCGGGTCGGTAATGTCGGGCAGCCGCGATACCCGAGGAGACGCGCGACGCGAACGACGACGTCGCCGGCGTCGCCGCCGCGGCGTGAGCGCCGCGCGAGACGCCGGCCGCCGCGTCGTCTGCAATGTTATTGCAGAGCTGTGGGAACGGTGATGTGTTTACTTGGCGCCTCGTCGTCGTTTGTGCGTCGTTCGCGAGATGAACTGACGATCGGGAAACAGGAGGAAAAAGAGGAGATCGCCGGGAAGTCTGTTACGAAGGTAATAGTGACCGATAGCGCAGCGCAGCACCCGAAGGAAAGTACGTATATCATGCCCACTCGGCGCCACGCAAAGCGCGCTGCTGCCCGCCTTTATCACGATCAGTGAAAGACCCGAGAGATAAATTAACGGTCGTTGTGTGTAGCGTTCTGCATCGCTCTCGCGGTGTAATCCCGCCAATTAGCATATTTCGTTAATTTGGATTGTAAATCAGGATTCCGCCTGCGGTGGCCGTACGGGCTCGCGGCCGGTGCACGTTGAATGCGTGCACGTTCCACGGAGTCGCCGTACATCAGCGCGTACGAGCCAAGCGCCGGGTACGCTTAGCTGCGCGCGCAGCCGCACCGAGTCGCTTCCAGTTTCCGCCGCTGCAATCGGGAGCAGATCCCAATCGGTAATACACTCGGAGTTTGTGTGCGTTCCAAATGGTTTTCCCATAAGTCTCGTTCGTTATTGCACGCCGTAACACGTATATCTCGGTATTTTTGCGCTTTAATCGAGGAAAGAGGCGGATTAGCGCTGCTCTGGCTTCCTCGTTGCCTTTACAATGTTACGGCCAGACAGCGGAAAATTCGTTCCGCGATTCCGTCTACGAAATTGCTAATATTTTTATCTCGCCAATCGGCTGTTTATGTATTTAACGGAGGAACACGAGAAGCAAACATGATTTGCAACGCTGCGATATTAACACCTCTAACGATGTCGACGAAAAAAAAAGTTAACATGATGATTTACTGTTGAGCCATTTGAAGCGTGTAAAACTTGACATTTTAAATGAATTTTATTGCACGAATCTTTCGTAATAGATAGCGATAGTGCAATTGACTTGCAAATGAGTGATCATCATTTTCAACACTTAAATTAATGTTATTATTATTATTATACTATTTTAAGTAAATTAATATTATTATTATTATATTAATTTAAGTATTGAAATTAATATTATTGTTGTTATAATATTAATTTAAGTGTTGAAATTAATATTATTATTGGTAACAATTTAATTTCGAAGTTAACCGAATACAAATCTTCAGTAGCAGTGCACACTGCAATCTAGTGGAAAATCTCAAAGATATCATAATATCAAAGATCCAATAAACAGCCAACTTGATTTTCAAGTATTTCGCCAATGCAAAATGGCTCACGAAGGTGAATCGGTTGTCCCGATCTCTTCCGCGATTACGCCGATTCCGCGTTTCTCGAATTATTCGTCTAATCCTTATCAACGCTGATTGCAGGTCGAGCTCCACGACGTGCGCTGTCCGAGCGTCTCGTGTGCCGATCTCATACCAGTCTCAGGCTCTACCGGTGCAGCTATTAATAGACCGGATCCGCGCTTGCATATCCTCGGCCAGTGGCTACCGAACCAGCCGTGCGGCGTACAGCGAAATGGCACGGAGCCCCGGGGGCAGCCGCTTTGTCGTCCTATCGTTTCCACAACAGCAGGAACACAGCGAGCGGCGGCAGCATCACGCATACAAATTCGCACACGAGCAGCAGCAGCAGCAGCAGCAGCAGCGCGACGGCGACATAATGCACTCAACGAACGCACACAGAGGACACGGAGACCCCGGGGATTAGAGCCGTCCACTTACCCTACTCGCTAACGGAAACCTCCGCTGTTGCGTATGGATGTGTGGAGTCTCCGTGTGCAACTGCGTCTAGTGCATTTCCCCGTTTCCGGCTTCCGCGCGACTTCGCCTCTTCCGCCGTCGCGACGCGTTCTACACGACACTCGCGACGCACATTACCGTAATGAAGGCTCGATTGCGCACCTGAGGCGGATTTCTTTTCCACCGAATCTCCGACCGTAGTTGTAGTACTACGGTGTTGCGTCAGGAGAGAGAGAAAAAAAACGTACACATGCAAATGACACGGTCAACCCGTGCGCAGTGTTGTTGTTCGTCTTTTTTTTTTATTCCTCTTTTTTTTCTCTCTTTTTGTTCGTCGCGCACGAAGCGTCGTTCTGCATGACTCTATTGTTTGCGCGAGGATATGACGCGGGTGTTATCGGCGTTCCCTGAATAAAAGTAGGAAGTACGGGTGCCCATGCATTCGGGCCACCATCGCCGCGAATCGCACTTGGTGGGCTGCGCTGCACCGTGTGCTCGTGGAGACCCTCATCGGCGGTAAATTGCAGCGGGGAAACTAGTAGAAACGCACGATAATGCGTGACCGTAGTGAAGGGCATCCGTGCACACAGAGAAATTACCTTCTAACCCCATTTCGAGGTGAATTAGCGACACGCTATGGGTGGAAAGGCTGATAGGACTAGATACTATGAAAATATGACAATGTGTTACCGTTGAGTGTTATTCAGAGTCGTACAACTGTGAATATGAAATATTTGATATTGGTAGCAATAGTCTTGAAACGACATTTTTTTCGCACGGTTACTGGGGCTTCGTGTGGCGTGGGCGCTATGCGTCCTCACACCCTGATTACTTGAGCCGACCTCTTAACATTTTTTTTTAAGTAGCGACTTTTGACATATAATTTTCGTAAACATTTATTTTCAAAATATCGACTTTTCACCTATACCATCGTTCTCAAGTCGCATATTCTACCCCCGAAAACACCGGTTGCACCACGTTTAAAAATCTTAAAAAATGTACTTGATATAAAAAACAGATATTTTTTTCCCCAGAAATCATAGATTCGACTCCTGATCGAAACGTGCCGAAATCGACCCCTCAAAACTATTCCCATTACCTCGTGCCCTACACTCTCGTTCGACCTTTCAATGAATCTTCCACAGTCCAACAATAAAAAAGACTACACCCACACCGCAGGTCCATAAAAAAGGCAGCCATATGAGCAACCCAATTTTTTGTTATCGGCCCTTTTTATTGCTTCACAAATTCAGGGCCCGATATTCGATATGGGTAATCGTGGGTCCTCGCTGCAGCCTCTAAGAATGTTATGAAATGTTTTTTTTTCTGTACACCTACAGCACCGCAGCTGGGTGATCTCATCCCTTTTAATTCATTATACAAAGAATAAGAGCAGGGCCTTGAAAGATGAAAAAAATTGCCAGTACGGCGGTGCAGCGTTTACGGAAGTTTACGCCGCATTATGCAAACTCGTTGGAGCGCGAGTTACACGCAAGTTCAGCGCTCTTTTTGACCGACGAAAGACCAGAAACCCCCCGCGGAGTGGACCCAACATTATTTATTATGTCTTCCCTCGCTCATTGCCCTTTGAAAAGTCTCGTGTTACGAGTGTCGGTGCCTCGCGAAATTTCAAGGCTTCGCCGATTTATGGCGTTCGCGCGCCGGGCTCTAAGCGACGACCACGTCGACAGCGGCCAACGAGCGTCGCCGTTGCTCGTGCACGGCGGCAGCCCTGTTTTTCCAGTTCGTTATTACGCCGCTTGCCAGGCAGCAACAACGCCGCCGGCCCAAATTTGCATTCACGCCCGGCGTCGTCCCCACGACTCTTCCCTCCTCCGTAAAGCATTTTGTTCTTTTTTTTCCCGCAGTTCGGCATTTCCTCGCTCACCAACGGGGCCCGATTCGGACTCCTGAGAATCCGGAGGTTTTCGTGGTTTTTCGACAGAGCCATCGGCCCGACATATACACGCCCAGGGCGCGCGAACCGAGTGGGTGTGCACGACTCGGATATGACCTCAACCGCCGTGCCCGGGTCTTTTAAACTGAAGCCTGACCAATTTTGGAAATACCTCGTTAGCCCAACGGGACCGCGTCGCATTGGCCAAGGCTGAGGAGGACGAGGAATGAAAGGAAAAACGACAAAACAAACAACAGAGATCATGAAACCTTATTTTTACGCTGATTTGCATTTTCCCGTGAAAATATATGGCTCATCTTTTTCTCTCTTTTTTCCAGTCTGCCCGGTCTTCGCGTGAATAGCGGACGACGCTATTGTGTGGAGAAGACGAGAGAGGCTCGGGGCACCGACGATGCTATAATAGAATTGCGGGCAGCTTGACCACGGATATCGACCAGGATGCGTGAAAATTCGAGAGTCCGAACTCGATACGTGATACTGACAAAGCACCTGAGTAGTATTTTTTTTTATAAGCGAGTATAAAATAGCGGGGGGCATCCCGGGAAGCGCGGGGCACACGTTTCGCTCGTTGCCGGCTTCTGAATGTACGCGAGATCCACGCCGACGCGAGGCGAGCGTGTAATTCGAGAGCTTCGCTCGAATTCTTTGATAAAAATCCTTCGCCGAGGAACTAGACGAGCGTGTGTTCCCCGCCCTTTCGGCTTTGAGAGGCCCTGCGGTCTGGGCAGCCACGGAATTCAATAGGCAGGATATCTTCTTGCGTTATTTCTTCCCTCGCGGTCTCTACCCACGTTTCATCCGCGAGCTGAACTTCCTCGGGAACGCAGGAACGAATTTTAAACTCTCGTGTCGTGTCTCGCGATTTTTTCAGGCAGAAAATCAACACCGGTCGCTTTGAAACGTGGGAAAAAAAGAGGAACGACAATTAGTAAACTCAGAGATTTTCAAGTTTGCTTCTATCGGACACTGAGAATTTATTCTCCCGACTCGACTCTGTGCAGCTCCGTAGCCTCCCGGGTTCTCGCTCGCTCGAGTTTATCTCTCTGAAGAAAAAGAAAAAAAAAACCGGAATCGCGTCGTTCACGAATCTAATGCACCGCGTGAGTGATCAGTGATTATACCAAAAGGGATCCTGAGTGCCCGCCAGAGCCATCTGCGGCATCTAAGCAATTACACACGTGCAGCCATTACCTCCGCGAATCCCTCGTTCCCTCGTTCCCTCGTTCCTTCGTCCGAGAGCTTCCACTCTTGCCCCTTTCTTCGAATGAGCCCGACCTTCGGTCAGCCTTTTCGGCACGTTCGACTCCTCGTGTACCGCCTACGTGATACCGAGGACGAAATAGGAGAGCGAGCGAGACGAATAATCCCGCGATATGAGGCAAAGAGAAGAGCAAGAAAAATAATACGCTAGAAGCGATGATTGCAGGAAGAGCGATGCCGAGGGAAAAGAAGAGAGGTGGAAGAAGAGGAAGAGGACGAAGAGGAGGAGGGCTCGGGACGAGGGGGGAGCCGGCTGATGACGAGAGGACCACGTCTCGAGAGGCGGAGGTGGTGGTTACGCGCGCATGGCAATCCCTGTGCGCTCGGCTCTTCGGCTCTCGGTTCCTCCGCTGACTGGTAATAGTGGCCGTCGGTGATGATGTC
Source organism: Pimpla rufipes (assembly GCA_963932165.1). Lineage (NCBI taxonomy): Eukaryota > Metazoa > Arthropoda > Insecta > Hymenoptera > Ichneumonidae > Pimpla > Pimpla rufipes. The sequence goes on from OZ010635.1 coordinate 16,600,932, forward strand.
GGTGGTTGTAGTGGTGGTTTGGACCGTTAGTTGGCCCCAACGCTACGGGAGCGTTGTCCGGGCACGGTGCTCGCGCCCGTCGACTCGACTATTCTCTTCTCCTTTCTTCTCCCTCCGCCTCCTCCTCCTCCTCTTCCTCTTCGTCGCGCTCTCCTCTCTCCCTCCGGTTCTCGCGTCGCCGTCGTCCCCAGGACGATCGTCGTCGAGCCGGGGACCCGGCAACGCGAATATACCGTGTCTTCCCCCCCTCTTTCCCCCCTCTCCTCTCTCCGCCCTCGTAACCTGCGGCAGGTACCACGAAGAACGACGTAAGAAGCGGGAAAAACGAAGCACGAGAGGATAAAGTCGACGAGAGGGCGGAGGAGACGAGCGGCGGGAATTCGGAATTCAGTCGCCCTCGAATTCGGCCAATCGGCCTCTCTGTTATTACGACCCGCGGCGCAAAATTCGCAAAATTCGCTCGGGACGATCGCGATCGACTCGGGCGATTACGAGACTCGATTATCGAACAGTCGAGCCTCGTCGTGGCTTCTGCGGATGCCTCGTGGGATTCGTTGTTAACGACGCGCGGGACGTAATTAAAACTCAGGTATGTGGCCGCTGTGTTTACATCGTGTTCTCTTAATTGCAATATTTATATTTGTTGCCCGTTGCGTGCGCGCACCGCGCATTCCAATTCCGAGAGACGTTGAGTTATCGCGCACATTGTTGTTGGATAAATAATGCGCGACGAGAGAGACGCCGAGTCGTCATTCATGCGATTCTTCAAGGCGTTCGTGCTCGGTTCGTACGATTCTCATAATGTCTTCTCGTTTGTATTAGATGCGGGCCGTACGCGGCGAAGGAGCGAGAGAGCGCCGACTTCCTCGTTCCAGGCTCTCGGCTCGTCGTTCCATCATCCGGTCGTGAAGCCCGCGCCGACAAACCCAATAATCATCAGAGAGGCCGAGATCGGAGGCGAAAGACCCGCAGGATAACGATTGTTTCGTCGTTCAACCTCATCTCCTTGGGCCGCCGGCGACTCGCGGCTCGCAACTTCCTCCCGAGCTCGCAAGATGTTAAATTGCGTGTGTTTGCCGTCGCACAACAGTCCCGGGTACCGAGCGACGGAGTCTCCGTCGTGACGAGAATGATATTCTCTAGGGACAGGTACGCGAGGCTCGTTTGCCTTCGGCGAGAAAATTGGCCTCGGCCGTAGCCGCGTGCTCCAATTTCGCGCCAGTAATCGTAAAGTCATTCGTGGAAATTCAATTGTTCGCGAGTTATAGGTCGTAGGCGTTCGTCGAAATTTGCGGAATCTCATTGTTTCCTCGCGGAAAAAGTGCACCCTTTTTGTTTTTACCGTCGCGCGAGGGGCAACTTCGATATTTTCCGTTTCGCAAAGGACGTCGTAAAGCGAGAGGCGAAGCACCGTTGCGAAGTTGCGGATGAGCTTCCCAAGTCCATAGATAAATTTACCTGGTCAAACGTCGCCGCGCGCTACTCTTTTTTATTGTTTATTTACGAGCTGTCGCTGGCCTCGGCGCTCGCGAGACCCCGAAATATTCAGCGAGCGCGCTGCGCTCGTCCCAATTTATAAGCGTTTACGAGACGGAGAAAAAGGACTCGGGGAAAATATTACCGCGAACGAGGTCGACAGATTTATGGGATCTGCGAGTGTCGAGGATGTCCACGGGGAAAAGAATAACAGGCCTCGCTCTGTGTCGTGCGCGGGAAAAAGGCTCGCGATTCGTTGCCGCGGCGACGACGAGACCGCAGTTGCAATTTAAATTAGAGCAATTCGTGCCTCGGGGGTGAGTCTCGAAATTTAGGTGTCAACCTTTGGCCGAGTTTGCTCCGAGTGGCTCCTCAATAAAGAAGCCACCCTTTTTGTCGGGTTACAGCGAGGACGCAATAAATCGACAAGTAAACGAGGGAAAAAGGCAACAGGCATCTCGTGACCCGAGGCCACCGTCCACCGGCTTCTCGGGCATTTCCGCCGCGACCCCCAGACAATAGCGATCGATTTATTGTACTCGTATTCCAAGTCCGACGCAGGTCTACGCGCGCGAATGACGAAAAATTGGAGCACGTACCGTTTCACGCTCGTAAAACGATTCCGCAAGAGACGGTGCAATAAAACGTCAAACCCCGTGCCGGGGAATTTGAATAAACCTTCTGCCAGCCGCGAGGGAAGGATACGGTTTATTTCTCAAAACGGTTTTGCCGTTGCCTCGGGTCAGGGCGACCTGATTATCGGGAAATCACTGAAACTTTTCACGTCACTTTTGCACACGTAATTTTTTTTCTTAATTTTCTTACTCAAACGAATCGATTGTTGCAGTTAAATACGTGAAGATAGTCGGACGACAAAGTTGTGGAGAGTGAAGAGGAGCATCTCGACCAAACAACATTGTTAAGCGGACTGAGAGGCGCTTGCTGGGCCAGTGGGTCCCCGTTCGGGCGGCCGCGCAGTCCGCAGGATAACAGTTCACCGCTGTACCGTTCGCCCTAACGTTATCCGAACCGTATTCGTCGTATTCCGCGCGCGCCCGCGTTCGTACTCTACCTACCTATATTATACGGACGTACGAAAGCGAGTGAGCAGATGCGCGAGACTCTCGCGAGGACGAAAGTGAGAAGAAAGTTGCGGCGTTAAATGAAACAAATATAAAAACTGCGTTGAGGCAGGTCGTTAGAATTTTGGTAATTCGGTGGCGTCGATTGGGTTTGCTTTTTGCGTATTAAATTCAGGTATTTGGTGGTCAGTTAAATGTTGCGTTTTGCAATGTAGACTAATTAATGAATAATGAATACGTTATTAATAGAGAAACAAGTTATTAATTTGAGTATAAAAATTTAAGCCCGGGAAGGATACTCATTTTTATGCTTTTCGAGATGTTATAGAATAATCGTCATTGTGATTAATGCAAACGAAGGTGCAGATAAAGCAGCAATATCTCCAAGTAAATGATTTCAAGGGGTCGATTTATTTATCGTGCAGTAAATCGACGTTTTCATTTTCGAATTGAGCTCCAAATTATACCGCGTCAAAGGCGACTCCTCTATTCAACAAAAATTCCAGTAAAAGTCCAGTAAAAACAAATAGCAGTTGATGCGCCTACGAACACAGATTGAAAAATTTGGTTCCCATCAGAAATCTAAAATAAAATCTGATATCCACCCAACCTGGATAAATCATCATTTATTTGCCTACGCCAAAGTCTGACCAAAAATTCATATCGACTCTGCCCAGCGACGAGTTTTCGTAGGTCCGCAGGGTCGAAATTAATCCCGGGTCGAAACAAGGTCGACCGTGTCAGGTCGGACATCGGGTCTCCGATAACGAAAGTAGGGATCGCTCGCACAATTTTCACTCTCTGTGTTTTCGATTATATAAGCGCGACTCTTGGTGAGCGTACCACGGGGCTTACGGTTAATAAAACAGTTACGTTCGCCTACTTATAAAGTCTCGGCGGCGGCAACAGGCGGGCTCCCTGGTCGCGGACAGCGCGGTGGCCGCCGCCGCCGCCGTGGCGGCTGTGTACAGTACGCGGGCGGCCAGCGGTATTAGCCGCTTCGAGGGAGTTCCAGTGATCCAGTGTGGTTCCCTCCGCCGCTGCGTGTGCGCCGCTTGACCCTCTTCCCTTCTTCTTCCGTCTCCTCCTCTTCTTCTTCATGCTGACGAGTATTTGCGCTTCAGCTTCAACTTCACCACATCCATAAATTCCAAGAACGCAGCAGACACTGCTGCATCAACTACCGTCATATTAATTTTTCTATCGCTGCACCCGGCGACCACTTTATTGAGAAATAGCGAATTCCAATTGATACGCTGTTCGCCTAGACAATTTCCCTTCTTTATCATTTTTTTGCTTCGTCATGAAGGAAGCTTTGTTTTTAATGAGTCTTAACTGCTTAGAGGAAGTCGCAGTGATCCAGTGTGGTTTTCTTGCGCTGCTTCTGCGCCGTTTGATCCTCTTCACTTCCTCCTCCTCCTCATGGCCTTCTTTTTGTCGAATATCTGCGCTTCGACTTTAATTTCCCCACATCCATAAATTCGACGTACGCAGCAGCCACCGCTGCATTCTCGAAATGTTAATCCCCGCGTCGCTGCGCCCAGTCGGCCGAACCTTTGTTGAGAAACGGCAAATGCCAATTAATATGCTGTTCGCCGTTTTTTGTTTAAATAATTATTTTCCTTATTTATCGTCCAATGAAAAGTCAACGACTAACCCGACCGCCGATACGGCGAACAGTACGCGAGCTCCGCACCGATAGCCATAATAATAATTCTCATCGATTTACGATTCGTCAAGATTTATCCTTATTCGGGAAACCGGTTCGACGTCCCGCGCGAGACTATGAGAAAACGGACTGTGATGAGTCGCGCGCGACGTCCGCGAGCCACCGCGTAGGTAGATTCAGGTTGTATAAATCATTGGACCATTTTTTTTATTGGCTTCCTTTTTATCGGACGAGTCACCGCTGTGACTTCGACTTTATCGCCGACGTCGCTGAGGAATGCCGTAAATATTATCTCGAATGAGATAATAAATGAGAATGAGATGAATATTCTTTTGATTCATGGCCCATCTATATTCTTATGTTGGTAAACAAAAAAAAAAAAACGACCGACAATTGCGAGAAAGAAAAAGAAATACTTTGCAAGCCAAAGGAACATTTTTTGTCATTCTGAAAAAAGCCTGCGAAAACAAAGCGGTAGAGAGAAGCGAGGAGACTCGACGAACGCGACGTAAAGTACCGACCGTCTAACAAGTCTTCAATAGAACGAGCGTGTCGTGTTGGCGCGCCACGCAAATTTGTCCACCAAACAGAGAACACGCCAACCAAGTTCTAACGGTTCGCGCCGCAGTCACGCACGAACCGCACGAGTCGTGTGTGGATATGTCATGCGCTATACATAATAGCGCGGCATAGTTTGCTCGGAAGGTTTCGTCGATTGTCCAATGTCGCTGACGCAACTCACGTAACTCTTGAAAAAAAAAAATAAAGAGAGGGAAAAAAAACGTAAGACCAGCTTTGCTAAGTGTTACGGTGCGGATATTACGGATGAGGTCGTCGTCGTCGTCGGTGGGTCCGAGAGGGACCATCTCTCCGGATCGGGGGCCGCACCTTCTCTTTCCACGTCACGGTAAAAGAGTACGACCGCTGATGCTGCTGCTCCGGATGCCGCTGCTCTCGGGTAGTCGGAGAAAGAGATGGATTGCAACTCTTCCAAACTCTCTCTACAACCTTGACCCACTGAACCCGACGTGGAATCTTCGGTTGCGACCGCGGATGCCCGGAATCGCAATTAAATGCCTCGGCCCTTTTTTTCAATTTTTTCATTCGCGGTTAATTGAGAAACAAAAATTTGTTCGGTACCTTCGTGCGCGAAAAAGTTAATTGCTGTAGATGCAGCACCGAAAATTCTTATCTGTAATTAATTTGTAATTTTATTACTTCGTCTGAACTTCATTTTTGACCTGGAATTAATTTTTGTCTCGGAAATATTTTTTATGTTTGTTGGGTTTGTAAAATATTCTGCTAACCTAATAAATCATGCATTTGTGAGCACTTTTTGTTATCTCAACAACAGCAAAATCTTCTCGTGGGTTTTTCAATTGGGATGACAATTTTTTTAAGCGAAAAATATCGTTTCGAAAAATTCCAACAATTTTTCGTTCTCTTTTCCTGTTGATCTGAGGACCAACCGTATAAAAAAAATCTTCCACCGAGCATTTTTGATGGTCCAGGAATTTTTTATATGTCACGAATTCCATAAAAATTCCACAACGAAACACGATAAAATTCCATCGAGCGTTTCGTCCAGTGTGAAAGAGAAATATTTCACACACTCGCTAGTACATTAATTTCGATCGTCAAAGTAAAACGTATTTATATCCCTGACCGAGACCTTTCTCGCGTCGCATAACCGAGCGCGCGTAACACCCACGTTCTCTCGACTCCCGAGTTTCCTCCTCCGCGCATAGCGCGCGGTGAGAGCATCGGCCCCGAGAAAACTACGTATTACCGTCGATGTTATCTAACGCGAGAAAGAAAGTAGTGCAAGGCCGCTTTCTTCTTACTCAACCAATTATTACGATGAACTGTAGCGTGATAAAACGCACCAGGCTCACTATTTATTTCATCTTCTCTCGTCTCTGCAACATCCAATATAAAATATTCACTATTCATTTACAATACTAGTCCATACGCACGTCTACCTAGTTGATGCAAGCAAAAATATTTAAAACATCGAAAATAATAAAGTTTTTAACATTTTTCATGAAAACTGTTACGTTTAGAACAAAAGCTAAAGACAAATTCATTCTGTGCGGGCAAAAATACGTAAAAACAAAATGTAAAAAAATTAAATAAAAAGTGTTTCCGCACTTTTTTTAAATTTCGTCACTTCACTAAAATTGAGGTTACATTTTTTTGAGATATTTTACCCACTGATTTTTTGAAGAGGGATTCCTTTTTGAAATTCAACGTATCCATCATGATTCTACTATATGTGTTCTCTAATATCTCGTGTTCTCTTACCTCTCGCCTCTTTCAATCCAATAAATATACAACAACAAATATCCACCGCAGTCTGTGACTTCCGGATGAGAAAATTAATGCTCAGAATTATTCAACGCTAGAAGGAAACCAGTGCAAGGCCGCCAACCTCTCACTCAATTAATTATTACGACAAACCGCAGCGTGGCAAAACTCACCAAGCTCACTATATCTCATCTCAATGCACCTACTCTCGAAAATCGATCATATCCATCACGATTCAACAATTTTTGTTTCCCTCCAATATCCTCACTCGAATCTCTCGCATCTCCCTCACGTCCCTCGTATCTTTCAATCCAATAAGTATCCAAGAAAATGGCATTCTTTATTCTCACGCAAACTGCCGATATCCCAGCGTGCCTGTGACTTCCGGATGATAAAACGAACGCTCAGAATTATCCAACGCATAAATGAAACTACTGCAAGGTCGTTTCCTTCTCACTCAATGAATTATCACGACAATCCACACGTGGCGAAACTCACGAGTCTCACTCGACCACATCCATCATCATTCAATAATTTTTCTTCTCCAATATCCTCACTCGTATCTCTCGCATCTCCCTCACGTCCCTCGTATCTCTTTCGATCCGATAAATATCCAAGAAAATTGCTCGTTTCTTTCTCCTCACGCAACCGCCAATATACAGGTATATTTCCAGGGTCTGTGACTTCCGGATGTGAACACTAATGCGCCGAATGGTTACGGGCGATAGAGCGAGCAACAAGAGGAGGCAAGAAGAAGGAGAAAAGGCGGAGGGGCGAGAGGGATGAAGGCGAGTCGCGAGGCGCATCCGCATGCGTGAAGGATAAGCTCGCTCGGGGGGCCCGTGGGCCGCGCGCGAGGCGCAGCAACCGAGAGCAGCGCGAGGCAGCCACGCGGGTAATGTCTTATTATTACACGTGTCCCTCGTCGTGCGGTAACGGGACAACGAAGCCGGCCTACTTACGTACGCGACGACGCATCGCTTGCGTTCCTTCGTTCCTTCGCGCCGCGCGGCCGCTGCCGGCCGGGCACTCTCGAGCACCTCGCGAGCTGCTGCACGCAGTCGCCACGCGGTCCTCCGGTGTGTGTGGACACAGCCAAAGTCCGGCGCGTATGGACACAGCCGAGTCCGGCGCGACGCACCGGAGGCTTAGAACCGAGTCTCACCGTTCGTGAGCTGAAAATGCTTCGGTGGCCCGTGAAATATCTCACGAAGCCGCCTCGTAACACGCAGCCACCACACGCGGAAGCGTAGGCGAGAAAATGTGCAGCGGACGATGAAGCCATGACGTGGGGGGCTCGGACGAAAAAGCTGCTGCCACTGGGGAAAAATTTAATTTAATTTTTTATTTAATTTTATTTAATTTTATTTAATATTTTATTTTATTTCATTTTATTTCATTTTATTTCATTTTATTTCATTTTATTTCATTTTATTTCATTTTATTTCATTTTATTTCATTTTATTTCATTTTATTTCATTTTATTTCATTTTATTTCATTTTATTTCATTTTATTTCATTTTATTTCATTTTATTTCATTTTATTTCATTTTATTTCATTTTATTTCATTTTATTTCATTTTATTTCATTTTATTTCATTTTATTTCATTTTATTTCATTTTATTTCATTTTCGTTGGATATGGCAACATCGATATTTTGTTATTGATGAATTGTTATTCAGCTCAGTTGTGTTATATTTTGTAATTGTTAACAAATGATGTGATATTTAAATTTAAATATTATTCACTGCGCAACTGAAATTTGGTGGGGGTAAGAAAAAATGACGTCATATTCAACGAAAAATTTGTTTAATGGTTAACAAATTCTGAAAATTGTTACCAGGTGACTTAATATTTTGAGCATATTCGTAGTGATAAATAATTTTTTTTTCGTTATAGCTAACTAAAACAGACGATTTGTTTAACAGTTAACGAAGCGATTTGTTTAAACTTCTTTTTTTTCTCAGTTTGCCTAGGCGCATCGAAGGAACGCGAGAGTCGCCGGGGACCGGTGGATACTATGTATTCTTTCTCCTCCATACGTGCTTGAATGTCGCGCGAAGCAATTGCGGGCCCGCGGCCAACGAGGAAGCGCCGCGACTCGAATACTTACGCCGCGCTTAGGACGCACCGAGAAACGGCGAACTTACTCACCCGGGATAATGCGCGAACATTCTTCGGGCTTGGGATCGGCGCGAGGAGCCGAGAACCTTTGTTGGATTAATTTTTTTTTATTATTCTCGCGGGGGCAAGATAATGTTTTTTTTTCTTTCTATTTTAATTACCCGGCTGGTAGAGTAATTATTATGCAATCTGTGAAAGGATTGTAATAGAGGTTCCCGGTGCACGGGAGCCCGGACGAACGTGGGACTATCCTGACACCGCGGCTCGAGCCGCTGTTACGTTGCGGGACGGCACGGAGAGCGTGACCTAGTTGGGTTGTTCAAGTTCGAGTTCACATTATTTTCGAGAAGAGGCAGACAACGCTGCTGGGTTCAACGGACGTAAATTTTCTTCCCTTGAATCACGTTGATAAAATAAGAAAAACCTCTTTTTGGCATTTATGCTTATTGATGTTTTATTAAAAATAGATAAATCGCCGCCTCGTGCTTTGGCTTTTCATTTTTTTTATTTATTTTTATTTTTTTATTTTTTAGGCAGCTTTTTTATTTGCGTTACGCAGCGTGACCTAGTTGGGTTATTCAAGTTCGAGTTCACATTATTTTCGAGAAAAGGCAGACAACGTTCCTGAGTTCAACGGACGCACATTTTGTTCCAATGAATCACATTAATAAAACGACAAAAACCTTTTTTTGGCGTTTATCCTTATTGATATTTTATTAAAAATATATAAATTGCTCCCCTCGGGCTCCGGCAATTTTTTTGAAAGGCAGCTTATTCTGCTCAGGCAGAGATACAGTCTCGGCTGGGGTCAACGAACGAAAACTTTATTCGATTGAATCAACTGCGAGTCTAATAAAATCTCAAAAAAAGTTATTTCCTTCGCGTTTTCCTGTATTATTATTATATTAAAAATACATAAACAGCCACTTTACCTTTCAGCAATTTTTCTTCTGAAGGCGCAGCTTCTTTTTTTCAATCTGTATCAAGTAACGTGACCTACTGAGGTTCTTCAAGTTCGAGTTCACTTTGTTTTTTCGAAAAAAGAACATCTAAATCACCAAAAAAGATGATCTTCGCGTTTATTTTTACTATTATCGCATTAAAAAATACATAAATTGCCATCCTGGGCATTTTTTTTTTTTTTTTTCATAGGCAACTTCAATTTTTTTATTAGTGCACGAAGTCAATTGCATGTTCTGAAGTTGCAGGTACGTCTCGCGTGTGTTATTTCCCCGAGCCGCCGCACGGTTGCTCCTCATAGAAATTATGATAGATATTACGTGTTCGCCGGATGTTCACGTTCGACTCGAACAACTTCGTGCCTGCTGGAGTATGAGCAGCGCTCCGAGCTCCGTGCCCGCTATCATCAGTCTCGGGTGCTATACGCGAAGGAATTTTCCTATTTCTCTCGCAGGAGCGAGCGGGGCGCTCGTCCCGCTCGCGTTGCGAACTTCAGACGCTCCTCGCTCGATCGGCCTCGCTCGTCGGAGCGACAGTTCGATCGTGTAGCGAAAAGAGGCATGAAGAAGAAGCGTCGAGACTTTTCTTTCTCTCCCGGTGGCTCGGAAATCGAGCAAAAAGTCTATATTTTTCGCTACGCGAGAAACACCCGTGATCCAGGAGAATCGCAGCGCCACGCTGGGATCCCTCGAATGGATCGTCGAGTCGTCGAGTCCTCGAGTTCTCCACTTCGTCCTCCTCTTCCTCCTCGGCTTCGCGAAACTCCGCATGGCAGCGAAGCCCAAGACTCTCGCGCCCCTCGCTCACCCAGAGAAAGAGAGAGAGAGAGAAGGAGAGACTCACTCACTTTATCTCTCGTCCAATCCCGGATCGCAATAAATCCAGCGGGACAATGAGCAGAGCTGAAGCCATTGCGGGGTGAAAAAAAAAAAATAATAGGAAACGGGCTGAGTCGTTATCCACGCTTTTTTTACATTTTTTTCTTCTTTAATTTTTTTTCGAAAGGCCTTTAAACTTTTTTTGCTTCGGCTCGGGTTGAAGGCGAAGGAACGACATAGATAAACTCATCAGCGGCGCCTGGGGGTCCGGGCACTGGGCCTCCATCTTCTATGGAGAAGAGAAAGGGCTCTCGCGTCCTGATTCCACCGACGTTACTATATATAGCGCACCAAGTTTGTGCCTACAGGTAACGATACCACGTAGACGATCGAGCGGGAGTTCGAGGCTCTCGTGCGGCGCGGGTCGTCGACCCCTTGGCTATGAATTTTCGTCGGTCGACGATCGAGGGGGGGCAAGCGCGACTCCTTTCGTTTCGTAATACTAGTCACGTCATTTGGGACGATTAAAGCTGGGGAGCTGTGGCTGTTGCTGCTGGTGCTGGTCGGTGCTGCGACTACGGTTCGTAAAATATGTGGGCGAACGCCAGGCAGTGCTATTTTCTCGGTCGCGCGGCCAGGTTCAAGATCATGCCGAGAAATCCCAGACTCCCGAAGGCACTCGACGTGGAACAGACTCCCGGGAATTTATTCGAGTCTTTATTATGGGAATGTTCCTGTGCTATCTGAGTCTGTGTTCTGCTATTTATTTTCGTTGGTCGACTAGGGGGCGAACGACTCCTTACGTTTCGTAATAATAGTCGACGTGTCATTTGGGACGATGTAAGCCGTTGCTGTTGATGTTGACATTGATGTTGTTGCTGATGTTGATATTGATGTTAATATCGATATTAAAATTGATATTGATGTTAATATCGATATTAAAATTAATATTGATGTTAATATTGATATTAAAATTGATATTGATATTGATATTGATATTGATATTGATATTGATATTGATATTGATATTGATATTGATATTGATATTGATATTGATATTGATATTGATATTGATATTGATATTGATATTGATATTGATATTGATATTGATATTGATAGTGATGTTGTTAATGTTGATGTTGATGCTGATTTTATTAAATATACGTGGATAAAAGTCAGCCAATGCTATTTACTTGGCTATTTTTCTTGGCCACGTTCAAAATCACGATTAGAAAACCTAGACCCCTGAAAGCACTCGCCATGTTGCAGCCTAAAGGAATTTATTCGACTCTTTATTATAGGAAATTTCTCTCCTATGTGTTTTCGTCGGTCGACGTGAGGCAAGCGACTCCTTTCGTTTCGTAATCGCAGTCATGTCATTCGGGACGACGAAAGCCATCGAGGCTGCCGTTGGTGCTGTCGCTGCTGCTTCTGCTGCGACTGTAGTTAGTGAATACGTGGGCGAAAGCCTCGCAGTGCTATTTTCTCTTGGCTACTCGGCCAGGTTCAAGATCACGACGAGAGAACCTAGACCCCTGAAAGCACTCGCCACGGGTACGGGAACTGCAGGAATTTATTCCAGTCTTTATTATAGGAAATATATATATATATTCCCCGCGCGCCTGTGCTCTCCGGGCTTGGGCCGTGAGGCATCCTCGCTTCACGCTTCGCGACAATGTAACCATCTGCGGAATCGACCATGCGAGAATCTCTCGTGAAATGGTTATCGCCGGCTAGAGACGACGAACCGCGAAGAAGGCACAAAACCCTGTGAAGGTGCCCGCGGCGGCGCGTTGCGCAAGTTCACGGGATCTCTAGCCCGCGGAGTCCACGGTGACTCGATCTAGCGCTCGTTGAAGCGAAAATCCTGGTTCATTGAGGAAATTAATAAAAACTGGGATTACCCGGCGGCTCATTTTTTTACCGTGGACAGAAATATTTTTTCGATGTTTATCGTGAACGGGAATCTTTTTTCGATATTTATTGTAAAATAAAATATTTTTTTCACGTTTACTTGGGAGTGAATATATTTTTCAATATTTCTTGTGAACTAAAATATTATTTCTCGATATCTACTTTGAAGTAAAATATATTTTTTCGATATTTATTGCAGAGTGAAACATTTGTTTCATCGCTTATTGCGGACTGAATAATTTCTTCGCTGTTTATTGTAAAGTAAAATATTTTTTCTATCAGCCATTGAGGACAAATTCGGATTTTATTAACGTACTGAATACGGAACGTTTGCAGGACACGGGAAATATGTGTGTCTCACTTTTGAGACAATTTCTTCGCGGTTTAGTGTCTACGTTGGCTGTGGGTACCAAGATGGCGGATGGAGAACCGGACAGCCTCGGTACCCGGCGACGACGACGAAGAACACGATTGTGTAATGGCGGCCACACGGCGTCGAGGCAACTTGGCGCGGTGCGCGCGCGGATAGCAGCAGCAGCGGCGAAGCAACCGCGCGGCGGCGAAAGGTGAACGTCCTGATGCCGCGCGCGAGTCTTGTCCTCTCCGGCTTCTCCGCGGCTTCTCCTCTTCCGCCCCGTCCCTCTCTCTCTCTCTCTCGTCGCTTCCTCGCCTCTCGGAATCTTTCTCGCTCGTTCAACGCGCCATCGCCGTGAAGTCGAAGAATAGCGTTCGGCTAGAGCCAGACCGAGTTTTCGTAGCAAGGCTCGTGCACTGCCTCCCCGGAATCTTCCGCGCAGCTAAATCGCTCGTCTTGGATGGAAGCGGGAAAAAACGTCGCGTTGACTCCCACTGGCAAATATTTAAAAATTAAATGACTAAATGTAGATTAAAAAGTTCGGTAAATTCACATTAAATAATATTTGCTAATCGATTTACTAAGTGTGAAAAAACGTTAGGTAAATTCACATTGAAAAATATTTTTTGATCGATTTACTAAATGTAAAGAAAAACGTTAGGTAAATTCATATTGAAAAGTATTTTTTGATCGATTTACTAAATGTAAAAAAACCTTAGGTAAATTCACATTGAAAAATATTTTTTGATTGATTTACTAAATGTAAAAAAAATGTTAGGTAAATTCACATTGAAAAATATTTTTTAACGATTTACTAAATGTAAAAAAAAAGTTAGGTAAATTCACATTGAAAAATATTTTCTAATTAATTTCCTAAATGTAAAAAAAGTTAGGTAAATTCACTTTGAAAAATATTTTTCAATCAAGTTACGAAATAAAAATAAAAAGGTTACATACATTCGCATTGAAAAATATTTTCAAATGAAATTACTTATTATAAACAAAGTGGCCGTGGGAAAAGGGACTATTATAAACAGGACGATTGATAGGAAAAAAATGCGCATTTTATGTTCAATCTTAGTTACAACTTTTCTAAAATAAACCATGTTTTCTGCACATGATAGTTTTAAAGTCGGTCGTTATAAAGTACTTGTCCCAGTGATCGATGCTTGGGTCGTGATATAAATAAAACTGGGAAAATTAATCGTTTCAGTTTCTTTTTTTAGTAGCAAAAGGGAAATAATCCGACGCAGGACAAATGTGAGCGCAAGTAAAATTTATTCGAATTATTTAGTTGGGACTCCGCGAAGAAGGGAAGCGGGTCTCGGCTAGCAGCTATACGCGGACGACGACGACGACGACGCGCAGCGCGACTTCGCGGAGGCAGCGCGCGGAGGTTGCCCGGCGACCGCGACTCCGCGGCCGTAGGAGGAGAGAAGGAGGTGGCGCGAGGAGAAGGTTGAGGCGGAGGCGCAGCAGGAGAAAGACGAGAAGGAGAACGTACGGCGTTCGCGCGCTCGGCTGACCGAGGCCCGCGAGAGAGGAGGATATAACAGGCGGCCACTGTCACTGCCACGGCTACGTGGTGAGGTAATAAGTATCAGATTCCATGCCACGAGGCTCTCGCAGCGCCGCGCGCCATCTTGGCATCCACTTTTCTGCGCAACGTTTTTCCTCCGTTCTCAGCTCGAACGCGACTGCGAATTACAATTTAATCGATCGGAAGAATTCGCGATTTTTTTTTCTTTTTTTTGTTAAATCATTATTTCATTATCCCAATTCCGATCGGTAATGATGATCGATATGTCGCCGAATATGCATAATGCAAGAATGAATAGTCATGATTTGGATTTTTTTTTTCTTCTTTTTTTGCACCAAGGCTGCAATATCTCATGACAAGTAGCCGCGCATAACACCCGACCGTGCGGATTTCATTTGTCACAGGCGGGTGTGGTAATTTCACGATACTGGATACTCGATGGTGTGCGCGGATGTGTGTTTGTAGCGGCATCTTATTATTTCTTAAAGTCAAGGACGCTGACGGGGTGTGCGCGCCGCTGGCTTGACGCGCCCGCGCGTCAGGGTTATTAATTAATGATGCAGTAGACAATGACCATTGTGAGCTTGCGCATACCGCTCTTCAAGGTTATCGGGATGTATTTATGCGAACGCCGAGTTTACAGTACTCGAGCGCCTCGGCATTCCGTCAACTTTGGCGACTCGTCGTCTCGTGGACTCCGAGGCTCGACGTTGCATAGACAATCATTTTTTTTCGTAGTTCTCTTATTGCACTGAGAAACGTGTTTATTTCATGTTAACAAATCATTTTATTTATTGGATACTTTTTGAGTATGGCAAATTTTGTAAAATAAATTGTAGATGAGCTAAATAATATTTTGCTATTGCTACCAAATGATTTAATATCCAATTTAGGTAAATATTATTCGATTTAATTTTAATTTCGTAATAATAAGTAAATATTTATGTCGCGTCCAACAAAATATTTGTCAGCAGTCGACAAACTCGTTGAACTTTTTTCTCAGTGTAATAATTTTTATCCTGTTATTGCCACAATTCCATTTTTTACGGTTGCAAGTTTTTGTGTATCATGAGCATAAATTTGAGTTTTTCATTCACGCTGTTTACGCTGTAAAAGTAGGGGGAAAAGTCGTTTCCACCTACAGGCAAACACGCTGTAAATTGATGTCTTCATTCGGACCTAACACGAAATAAACAAACCATCCTTTTTTTCCGTATCTAGGCTTCCCCGTAATCTGGTCGCTACAATCTACCCGGCAACTCGGTTGTATCCCGTGGACGTCGTTTTCTGCCGGCGCGACCGGCCATCACGTACTCGGTTGTATTCGTTCGAGGGGGACCGCACGCGAAGTCCAATCTCGCGCAGGCAGAAAATTGCATCTTTTCTATCAGCCCGATGTTTTTGTATCGTCGCGCGTTCTGTGTTGAAGCGAGAAGAGTACGAAGTATTTCTCAAAAAAAAAAAAAAAAAAAAAAAAAAAAAATACGACGGTGAGAATAAACACGTTTGCAGCGCAGATCTGCGTTGCTAAGGGTGAAATTGGCAGCGAAGCTTGAAGAAATTCCTCGCCGGGGACTCCCGCCAATAGCAGTTGGCCTCTCCCATCAGCGCCCGAGAGTCCGACGTTCGGTCGACCGTGCTCCCTCTATACGCGTTCGTCCAATTGATTAGCGAAGCACAAGACTCGTGGATAATTTGCTTTGTACGTGTAATTATGCCAGTGACTCGTTTGGCTAACGAAGGCATTAAGCGGTCATTGATTATACATCCATTACGCGTGGAGACACGAATTTAATGGTCTCGAATTTCTATTTTCTATTTTCTCATTCCACTGTAATTAGCGTCGAGTACGTTGAATTATATCTTGTACTTTCATCACAGCCGGACTGGTCGAAAAATTCGGATCAATATATATAGTGAGCAAACTAATTCGGCTCGAGCGACAAACCCGATTGTCTCGGTGCAATTAGCAGTGAAACGTGAACCGTAAAACTTGCGTGTCCTCGCGAACGAGGTCAGAACCAGGTCACCGTTGTTATATCTATACGGCGCTCGCGGCGTCGTGGCAAAAATTCCTGACGAATGACAAACCTCGCGCGGTGGGTTTTATTGCGATTCTATTTCACTGTCATTGCTCCTGCGGCTATACCGCGACGACTCGTGGCAACCGAGTGGAAGAAAAACAAGGCTTCCCTCGTGCCTCGTCGAGACGCAAATGGCAAATCGATTTGCCCGATTGACTAGGACTCGCGCTTTGAGGTCGTGCGTAGGTGTCTTTCGTGACTCGCGCAAAACACGACGAACATGTGCAGAGCTGAGGCAACTCGCTCGAATTACTCCAAATCATAATTAAAAGCCACTCGGGGGTTTGCTATCTGTAGCTACCTCATAAATATCCGATAATACACCTCGTGCTATCCAGAGCTTTAATTATCTCGTTTTTATCGTCGCTGGATCGATAGCGCTTTACCCGATTACGCATTTATTAGCGCACGAACGTATCCTTTAATAGAGTCGCTTTTCCATTTTTTTGTGATTTTTTTTCGATATTCCTCGCGAATTTCGATACTTTTGTGTGCATTTTTTTCGATATTCTTTGCGAATTTCGATACTTTTGTGTGCATTTTTTTTCGATATTCATTGCGAATTTCGATACTTTTGTTTGAAATTTGTTTTCGGTAATTTATTGTGGATTATTTTTTTCGCTGTTTGTGAAATTTTTTTTTCCATATTTATTTTAAACTAACATTTTTTTCGGTATTTATTGCATGTAAACTTTTTTTCTCGTCATCCATCGAAGAAAATTTTGATTTTTTATTAACGCTTTGGCATGCGTGCCTCATTTTTCATACAATTTCCCGGTGGTTTCCCTTCCATGCCGGTTTTCCAGAGCTCCAATTATCCGGTTTTTTATCGTCGCCGGGTCGTTATAGCGCTTTACCTAATACGCATTTATCGCAGCGCGCACGTATATCCTGTAATCGTGGCAATTTTTGTTCCCCTCCACGCTTATGGTTCACCAGGAATAAGTTGCGTTCCTTTGACATTGGCCTACGTGAGTCGCGGCGCGACCGCGTGCGAGCGAGGTCGCGACGAAGTCGCCGAGGAGTCGGGGACCGCGGCGACGAGGAACTCGCGGGGCTATCAGGGTACGAGGAAGTGCGGCGGCGAATTAGTCGTGGAAGGTGGACGACCGAAAACGGGGCCAAGTTTGCCCGAGTAAACAAGTGTCCTGACCCCCGGCGAGCGTCGCGCGCGCGCCTCGCGCCGTCCAACCTTCCGCCACTTCTTCGTCCTGACGACGCTATATCTATATGTATACGAAGCCGGTGTGGATGTTTTTCATACCGTCGCACGGGTTTTCCCCCCCACCGGACGGCCGACCAGGATATTATCCGCCGCGCGCGACGATCCTCGGGATGTGAATTAACGCGAGATTATACCCACCGGATTGCAATGTAGCTCGGATCACGAAGCCGATTCTATTCGCGCGCGGGCAGCGCGATTTCAGACGACCGTGAACGTGATATCTCTTGCACCGCGAGCGCAGGACACTCGCGAGCGATTGAATAATTCACCGTCACACGAGCTGTCGTAATTAATTGATAATATACACGTGGATCTCTCTCGCGGTTTTAGAACACTCGGAAGTGACTCGACAAAGATTAGCTGTGTATCTAATCTTTTGATGTATATTTTAAGAGGCCTTTTTTCTCTTGCCGGGGTCAGGTGACACAAACTGAGAAGTTTCTGAAACGCATGTTAATAACACGGTTATTTACCAGCTACGTTGACACGGTAACCGGGTTTGCCATTTTTTTTGTGGTACTGGAAAAAGCAGATTTTTAGTAGGCAATACATTTAGAAATTTTTATTTTATTGAATTTATTTAAAATTTCGGAATTTATTAAACATTACATTTTTGAACTTATTGAAAATAAATTTTCGAATTTTTTGAATTAAATTAGTTGAATTAAATTCTGAATTAGTTTTAGAAGTCTGGCCTTCTAGAAATACATTAATTCTTTTAGTAAACAATTAAAAAATTGTTGTCCAAAAGATCAATAATCCATTTCATAATATTCGATTACCGTGCATTACGTCTGTACTACAAATATAAATAACTAGCTTGTTACAGGGACTCGCACGCTTCGAGCGTTCGCTAGATGCTCGAATCAAAATTAGAACGTTAAATAACGTGAAGTTAACGTTCAAACTTTACGAAATCGAGAATTTTTTTCGATTTCGTAAAGTTTAAAGACCCTATCAGATGGGAAATTTCCCGCTCATTCCGAAAAGCACCGTTGTTTGCTCAAAAACCATAAAATTCGATGAGAAAAATGCAAAAAATGATTTTCCACTTTTTTCGAAATTTCGTCAGTTCACTAAAATCGAGGTTACTTTTTTTCGATCGGCCAAACCTGGATCTTCTTTTGGCGTTCGAGAGAAAACTCTATAACGAAGAAAATGCCGCAAGGCGGAACGCGATATCTTGATTTCTTGATTTTGGGGGTCTGACTTTAACATTCTGTAAAAAATTCAGAAATCAAGATATAGCGTTTCGCCTTGCGGCATTCTCTTCGTTATAGAGTTTTATCTCGAACGAAGGAAGAAAATCCAGGTTCGATCGATCCAAAAAAAGTAACCCCGATTTTAGTGATATGTCAACTGTTTGTTGACATACATTTTGGGACAGACTTGAATTAAGGGGAGCAAGGCTTTATATATTATTTAGGGCAGAGATTAATTAAGGGGGCTGAAGACAGACAAACAGACAAACAACTTTCCAAAATATATATAAGATTAATTTTACGATGGAACAAATACAAATCCACGACCCCGTAATAGAAACAAATATGTCGTCTGCTTTCTCGCGAGCCAATGACATATTCAACGATCCACAAGACGCTTCGTCGCTTCGCAGTTGCGCCAAAGCAGTCGCAGGTTGGCGGAAAAGGCTCGCGACTCTCCTCGTGTGTAGCGAAACACAAACAGGCTTCCCGTGCCCGATCGGCGCGCTCGAGACTCGGGTATATCACTCGTGGCGAACGTGATCTCAAGATCAAGGCTCCACCGACGATATTAGCATTACATAGCCGGAGGTGGAAAACGATCTGGGTTAGCGCACACGGTCGACTGTGCGGAATATATTTCCACGTTGCTGCCGATCCGCGGGCAGCAGCAACAGCGCCACAAGAATACTCAAAAGCCAGAGGAGATCGACGCAACTTTGAGAAAATCGCGAACGGTTTCGCCTGACTCGGGAGGAGAACGAGACGAGGCCGGTCGACTCTCGTTTTGCCGGTGGCACGATCCGTCGTTCTGTGCCCTCTACTGTTATTTCGTTGATACGTCGGCCGACATCCCGAGTTATGCTATTCTAAGCTCTCCCGTCGTTTTTTGTCCTCCCATTTTTGCAAGTCTTAATCTTTTGTTTTTCTGGAATTTAGTGTAAAATATAATTGAAAAATTGTTGACGTGCTTCTTATGAAATTCTAATTTTGGGTAATTATGAAAATACCAGTTTTCGGAAAAATCTGAATTAATTTCTATCCGTCCTCTGCTGTTATTTCACCGTCGCGTCGGCCGAGAGCCCGTGTTATGTTATTCTAAGCTGCCCCTCCCCCCCCCCACCCCCTTTCTTGCAAGACTTAATTTTTTTTGCGGAGTTTAGTATAAAAAGTAATGGGAAAATTGTTCACTTGCTTTTTGTAAAATTCTAATTTTGGGTAATTATGAAAACGCCAATTTTGGGTAATTATGAAAACGCCAATTTTGGGTAATTATGAAAACGCCAATTTTGGGTAATTATGAAAACGCCAATTTTGGGTAATTATGAAAACGCCAATTTTCGGAAAAATCTGAATTAATTTTCGATCGATTTCAGACGAGTCCGTTCGACTCTCGCTTTGCCGTTGGACGATACGGCGTTCTGTGCCCTCTGCTGTTGTTTCGCCGCCGCGTCCGCCGAGAGCCCGCGTTATGCTCTCCTGTTCGCTGCTCCTGCGCCGCGCTCGCGCCATCGTCCGCTGCATGTGAGTCAGTAAGACGTTTGCGCGCGAGCGCCACGCCCGTTTTGCATTCCGATATGTATTTCCAACTCCGGCCAACTGCGGCTCGCGCGCACTGCGCGCATTTCGCTGTCTCATTCCCACGGAATTCCTCGTGTTACCGCAGTTTCAAACCGCAAACGCTCGTAGATTCGCCCGCAGTTCTAGTTTTTTTCGCACTTTTCTTTGCCCCACTCCGTCCCCTTTGTTTGCGTCGTGGAGGACAAACACGCGCAGTTTTTCCGCCGAGGCGCAAGTCGAATGAAAATTGTGTTTGTAAATATGTTTGACCTTCGCGAAAAAACAGAAACGTGTCTTGTGTCAATATTTTTATGTTACGTATGTAAACCGTTCTTTCCCCATGTATCTCCTGTATATTTCATATGGGACATTCCACGTCTTATCGAAGGAGTCGTGACCTTCATATTTTTTTCTTCCTTTTAAGAAATTGTTGAGCTGCATGAATTAAAGCCCGCTGGAAATAATTTCCGATTTTTTCGCAAATCGTTGTTTTCATGATCACCCAAAATTTGAGTTTCACGAAAAGCACGTCAACAATTTTTTTATTATGCTGAAACTGCTCGTTGGTTGGCAACGACTTGCAGGCAACCCGGCAGCCAATCAGAGAACGAATAACCCGACAACAATACTTATATCCAAAATGATTTCTTTAAAGAGGGAGTTTGTAAAAAAAATATAGAGACCTGCGAAAATGGGGGGGGGGGGGGCAGCTTAAAATAGCAGCTAATTTATTTTTGTTTTTATGAAATAAATAACCAAATAAAAAAAATACGTCTCCTCTTTACATATCAGCGTATAAATGATGTACAATTCATACACAGATATATCCAAATGTGTGTATAAAGTCGTTACAGTACAGAAGCTCCTTGTCACATGACATCGCGTCGCAACGCATAGCGAATAAGGATCGTGCCTCGCGATCGACGACGTAAACACGACGATCCGTTCCTCGAACGTGCGACACAAACTCGCTGTACGACTGAAGTTAAGCTCGTTTCGTGTGTATATAAAACGCGTGCAATCGTGTAGCGGGGCTCCCGGGCGATCAGCGCTTATGCAGGTAGTACGTATACCGAATCGGTATAGCTGCGGGTTATGTGTGCAGACTGCCGAGCCACGCGTGTGCGTAATAGGCGCTCTCCCGCGACGAGGTGTGTACGCTTACGCGTATAGTACCCACATACGTATATATATATAGGTGCAAATATATATATATATATACGCACAGCCCACCAGAGTTCTCGGCGGAGAACTGGCTGGAGAACGGTCAAGGCCACCGTCGATGCGGTGCGACGCTTTGCCGAGTTGCTCTTGCTCTTGCTTCGGCTTCTCCTGGAAAGCAGTTCCGAGCGCAGAATGCTGAACGATCGTACACCGAACGCGAAGGCTGGAGGAAGAAATATAGCTGTACGGGAAAATACGTATTTAGACGCACATAAGTTATAAATAAGATACGAACATACGTATATCTTTCCTTCTCACGTATTCATTTTGATTTTATTTATTTTGATGAATGAAAAAAAAATTACTTGTCGCAAATTTTTTTTTTTTTTATTTATTGTCAATAAAACAAATATTTCTCGTTATGCATATAGCACACGGAGAAAAATAATTAGGGAGTGATATTAAATCGATAGTTGTATTAACGAATTTTTTTATGTCGCAGCAAAGTTTTCAGTTGCCACAGTAAATTTGCAGCTATCATATAGCAAAAATATTGTCACTCCATTGATATTTTTCTCTGAGAGTGACATCAACAGTTGGCGCATCTCAATATTTTTGTATTTTCGAATGCTGGTATTTACGGTGCAAATAGAAAATGCAAATATCGATGACTTTTGATAACGATTACTTCAGCGCAGCAGCCACAGACTCGCCAGGAATGCGCTGAATGCGTGCAGCGAGTAATAACGACGGTCGCGTTGAATATAAATGTCAATGTTAAATGATAACATTAATTGTATCGGGGAGGCGAATCGAAAACTGTAAAGTGCGAAACGATCGCGCCGGCCGATCGTCGCATATTTCTCGACGCCCGAGCGAGTTGATCTTGAGGTTTCTCTGTGCGTTTCCCCCCGGCGCGATTCTCGACCTTCGGTTCGCGGCGTCCCGGTCGTCGTTCGCTCCATCGTTGTGCGAACGACACGTCTAGGACGGCAGGATCGGCGAACGCGTGCAATTCCCTCGTTCGTCCGGTGCACCGCTTCGAACGATAAAAACACGCGGGGAATGAGTGTCTCGAACGAGGGACGGAGAAGGAAGGAGCGAGAGAGAGAGAGACAGAGAGAGGGACGGAAAGAACGACGCAGGTTGGAGCGTTCTGCGAACGGTAAATCCGCACGCACTTGGCTCGTCGTCGCGTCCACCGGGCTCCTCGCCGGCTTCTTCTTCGTCTGCCTCCACTCGGCTTCACCTTCTTCTTCTTCTTCTTCCTCTTCTTCTGCTTATCGCGTGGTGGTCGTCCGCTTTGCAGACGAGCCGTATTACCGCTGCTCTCGCGCTGCTGGGCCGCTGGGAAAACCTGGCGCCCGTGCTTCGCACCCTTCGACAGCCGTAAAATGCTCGCTCGATTCACGAAGTATACGAAGTATACGAAGTACACCAAGTATTATGTATGTGATGTTCGATGCCGAGATAGGAAACCAGGAAATCTGCAACGAAAAGAGAAGCAAATTGTCGCGGCAAGAAAAGTCGTAAATTTTCAGGTGCATCGCGAAGTCAAATGGGTAATTTTATGCAAATTTTACTTTTAGTCTCAATCTCGTTTTACATGTCTCTGTATAAAATCCAATTTTGCATGTAATTTTCTCATATATTTTCGAACAGTCTATTTCAGGATTAACATCGGTTTAAAATATTTTTCAGTTCGAACAACCAACTAATTTTTGTGCGATGATTTTTTTTTCCTCGAAAACAAAATCATTTGCAACACTCAATCTTCAAGTATGCTCAAAGTTATTTTTATTTCATTTTTGTTATTCACAGTTATTCGCGGCAAAAGTGTCGTCGATGAATTCCGCGCATTCAAACGCACCGCCCATCCCAGATATTTACGAATGCATATTACGCGCCTCGCGAGATTTATACGTACACGAGAGTCGGCGTAAAAATTGAAAGTACAAATAGTACCGGTGTGTGCCGCTCACTTTGGAGAACGTCCGACGCGGAGTCTGAAAGGAATCGTCTGTCGATTCCCGCGCCGCTCGTGTCGCTTGCCGATTGTCGACCCAATTTGCGGGACGCGTCATAATATTCGACTCTTGGTCAGTAGTCGTGCGGCTCGCCCCGCGCGTCCCGGTTTATTGTATTGAATTTTAGACTGGTGTATAAAATTGAATACAGTGGAAGTTATACTTGTGCCGGGGTGAAAATATATAAATCGTGGTTACTGGGATGTAATAACGATAATAAAAACTGGAGTAAATAGTTGGCCGGAAAGTACCGGAAACCCTTCGGGTCGAGGGTTGCGACGTCGCTCCCATTATTGTCGTTACGATTATTACGACCTATCGTAAAGTTGATATAATTGCCGAGCTCCCATCTATCGGCAAATTACGCCCTCGCGTCGCGACGAGAGACGACACTGGCGGGTAATTGCGAAGGCGACGCGAGCGAGTGACCGAGGTTTCCAACCGGCTGCTAAATCCCTTCCGGGAAAAGGAACGGCCCCCGTCGACGCTTTCATGGTCTTTCAACCGGGGTTGAACACTATTTTCACGAGTTTATTGGCTCGATACAGTTAGAGAATAAATTTTCAAGTTTCTATTTCTGGAAATATTTACTAGTGGAAATATGTCCTTCTCCTTGTATTAAAGTTGCGATGAATTATTAAATAATAATTATTATTATTCAACCATTTATCACGGAATTTGTTTCAATATAAAATCCGTCGTAAATATATTTATTGAAGTAGTGAACACAAAATAATTGTCTGATTGTTAAAATATACCGAGGAGGATTCCATATCGATTTAACAATTTTCTTCTATAAGTAAATATTAGATTAGCCATTGTCTGATTGTTAAAATATACCGAGGAGGGTTCCATATCGATTTAACAATTCTTTTCTATAAATAAATATTAGATTAGCAACTCGATTAGGCGAAAAAAATTGTACTCGCCACGTTCGGATCTTTGAAAATGCGGTAAAAAAACTTGACCATTTTTTTCAAGTCGCCACACAGCAAATGTGCAATTGAACGTTTTACCCCGAAGCATCTGCAGCATCATCGCTGAGCCGTGTATCATTTGCCTCGCGCCTCGCCGAGTCCTGGCAACATCACCGGACCCCTAGTTGCTTCAGCAGGGCGTGAGGAAAAGAAGTTGCGCGCGGAGACGCCGAGCAGCAACAGCAGCAGCAGCAGAGCCTCTTTCCGATGCTGCTCTTCTGGCTGACTGGACATTCGCTATGTGCGCTAGAGGCTCGAGAAGTGGGTTTAAAAACAGCAGAATCAGAAATCACAGCAGCGACTTTTCGCAGTTTCTACAGTTCAACTGTTTCGTGAATAAACAATTTTCTTCGTTACTTATAAGGAATTAAAAAAAAAAAGATTTAAGCATGAGTCATAATTCCCAGGCAATTTTTAAAAAACTCTGTTTTCGTATTAATTTTTTTAAATCCAAATTTTGTGCTAATTAAGTACGTAAGTCTCGGGCGAAAATTACGACCGTCACGTTTGGCCACTATTCGCTGTGCACACGGCGAACGAGGCCTGGCAAAGCGAAACGAAGCGAACCGAACCGCGGCGAAGGAAGCGAATGAGCAGCGCGACGGGCGCAGCAGCAGCAGCAGCAGCAGCCGCGGCTCTCCGGCTCTCGGTGTGGATATAAGAATGTTAGGTCATTGACTGCCGGTGGCCGGCGATCCGCGAGCCCGTCCAAGGACACCCGCTCTACGACCGACGGTCGCCACCATAGGCAGCGGCAGCAGCCGCATCAGAGCAACAGCTCGATCGCGCACATCCACCACTAAACTCCTACGACCTAAACCTCGCTATCGTCGAGACAGGATCATCGACTCTCCCGGCCGGCCGGACACGGTGAGACCGCGCTAAGTGGGAGAACCGAGAGATTTATTTCTCGTATTTCTCATTCGCCACGCAACGACCAGAAATACAACTTCTCGGCATTATTAATAATCGTTTTGCTAAAATGAAAGAGAAAAAAAAGACCAAAAAATACTAATTAATATGTCGACGATAAGATTTGTCGATTAAACGGCGAAATAGGGGGAGACGAAAATATCTATCGCGAAGATTGAAGTGAAAAACGGTTGTGGATATCAATTACAGGATTATCGATAAGGAGAAGCGATTAGAAATGTGTTTAGACGAGATATCGATTTTTCAGGTCTTCGATCTAACACGTTTGTCGACGCTCTGCGTCCGCGAATTTCAGCTGGCGATTTGCATCTCGGTTTGAACGACGTGATTTCTTTCGCTCTTTTTTAGTTTGATTGATCGTTGAATTTTTATGAAGTTTCTTAATAAGGTGAAATTGGCTTGACGGTCTTAATTAACCTTTTGCTTTTTTTTTGTATAACGAGCAAAAACTGACGGCTCTATAGATAAAACTCAGAGTCTGCTGTACGTGTTGCGTCGTTAGCTCATCGTAATCTCGTGGCTCGCTAACTTCCCCCTCGCGTGGCATCGAGAATACCAGAGGAAAATACGATTTTCGAGTTATCGTCGTAAATAACGTCGTCGTCCCATTTGCAAACGTCCGAAACTCATCGCACTGCGAAGGGGGTCATGGGAAGTGCAGGAGAGGCGTTGAAGGAAAAAAATCTGGATTACTGTACGTATGCACAACGTGTGCGCGAGTTCTCGGTGGTGTTTCGTGCAGCACGCATTTCCGCTCGCGGATATGGCCACCGAGGTGTATGCAACGCGGGCGAGAATCGTGTAACGGATAGAGGGACTATTTTTGCGGATAAGATTAAAATGCGTTTCTTCGATCACCGGAATTCAATCGGGGGCCGTGTGAAATCAGGTGAAAAGAAAATACAAACGGATAATGGAAGAGAAATTAAAAACTCCGGACTGATGAAAAACATTTAATTAGCAAACAGACTCGGTAAATAAAAATTGCGATATAAATATAATTCACGTATTATAGTCGAGAGCTTAATTCGTTAAAGTTGTGGTTTATAATAAGCGAACGGTTTTTTTAAAAAGTATTTCATCATTTTTTTATTTCCGATTCATGACTTTTCTTCACCCAATCTTGTATTAAATCTTCGTTTAATAATTCTTGGTTTTTCTTTAGCCAATTTATTTAATAATTCTCAGTTTTTGTCTGCCCATTTTTTATTGTGTAATTAATTCTTGCTTCGCGTTTCCGAAATTTGTTAATTAATTCTTTATTCTCGGTGATGTCTCGTGCAGTACGCATTTTCGTTCGCGAGTTGCAACGGTTGGAAGAAGTTTTCTTGCGGCTGTGGATAAAATCCATTTTCCCGATGGCCGGAATCGCGACGAGGACCGTGTGAAACCGGGTGAAAGGGTGCGGCTGAGATACACATACGAAGCGCGCGGCGTGGAAAGGCACGGAAAAAAGGGGGATCGTGAATATTGAATGGAATACGAACGGAGAGCGCCGCCTTGCCGTTTTCTAAAGCGTGAATATGAGGCGCGGGGGTGAGCGAGTTTCGGAGCCGCTGAACTTTCGTCGCTTTAACCCAGATCAGTTTCGTGAGAACCGCCCGGTTAGAGGATCGAGCGAGATCGGTTAGGGTGTAGACACAGGAAATATGCGCTACGATGCCACCGGCCTTTTTCCAACCGTTCACGACACTTTTCGCCGTTTCCCGTTGACTCTGAGCACACACATATTTAAATGCAGCTTATGCACACTCGGGCAGTGGGACCAAATACTCGGATTCCCAGAGTTTCACTCTCACAGAGTCCTTTCCCTTTTTGACATACATACATTTTCGGCTGCTACTGACCTGATTCAATAAAATGTCAATCATCGATTTGCATTATCATTACGTTGAACTAGGCTAATCACACGCACTGGCGCGCGGGCCTGAAAAACTTGCCAAAAACGACCTCAGAAATTTGTTCTTTTCAAAATATCGACTTTTAACCTATACCATCGTTCTTAAGTCGTATATTCTACCCCCGAAAACACTGGTTATTAACCTTTTTTAATCGATTTTGAAAAAAATATTTTTTTACCGACGAAAAAAATATTTTTTCTGTCAGAAATCGTAGATCCCGGCTCCGGACCGAAAATTGCGAAAATCGACCCCAATTTTTTTTCTTTTCAAAATATCGACTTTTAACCTATACCATCATTCTCAAGTCGCATATTCTACCCCCGAAAACACTGGTTATTAAACTTTTTAAATCGATTTTGAAAAAAATATTTTTTTGGCGACGAAATTTTTTTTTTTTTTTTTCAGAAATCGTAGATCCCGGCTCCGGACCGAAAATCGCGAAAATCGACCCCAATTTTTTTCTTTTCAAAATATCGACTTTTAACCTATACCATCATTCTCAAGTCGCATATTCTACCCCCGAAAACACTGGTTATTAAACTTTTTAAATCGATTTTGAAAAAAATATTTTTTTGGCGACGAAATTTTTTTTTTTGTCAGAAATCGTAGATCCGGCTCCCGACCGAAAATCACCAAAATCGACCCCAATTTTTTTTCTTTTCAAAATATCGACTTTTAACCTATACCATCATTCTCAAGTCGCATATTCTACCCCCGAAAACACTGGTTATTAATCTTTTTTAATCGATTTTAAAAAACATATTTTTTTGGCGACGAAAAAAATATTTTTTCTGTCAGAAATCGTAGATCCCGGCTCCGGACCGAAAATTGCGAAAATCGACCCCAATTTTTTTTCTTTTCAAAATATCGACTTTTAACCTATACCATCATTCTCAAGTCGCATATTCTACCCCCGAAAACACTGGTTATTAAACTTTTTTAATCGATTTTGAAAAAAATATTTTTTTGGCGACGAAATTTTTTTTTTTTGTCAGAAATCGTAGATCCCGGCTCCGGCCCGAAAATCGCGAAAATCGACCCCAATTTTTTTCTTTTCAAAATATCGACTTTTAACCTATACCATCATTCTCAAGTCGCATATTCTACCCCCGAAAACACCGGTTATTAACCTTTTTTAAGCGATTTTGAAAAAAATATTTTTTTGGCGACGAAAAAAATATTTTTTCTGTCAGAAATCGTAGATCCGGCTCCCGACCGAAAATCGCCAAAATCGACCCCAATTTTTTTTCTTTTCAAAATATCGACTTTTAACCTATACCATCATTCTCAAGTCGCATATTCTACCCCCGAAAACACTGGTTATTAACCTTTTTTAATCGATTTTGAAAAAAAAAAAAAATTTGGCGACGATTTTTACTGCGACGAGTTTTACTGCGACCTTAGCGAATTTTCAAATTTCCACCTGACAGGATAATTTTCGGCGTTTATTTACAGCTATTGATTCTCAAGTAACTCGATTATCGTGTCAACAGGTATAACTCAATGCGGCTGCCCCCGGCGAACGGCAGCCGGTGATCATCACCACGAGATTGCGAATAATCCTTTTATTTTGACACTCACCGAGCGGCCGCGGAGCTCGGACAGTTGCAACCCTTTTCCATTTAACCCTTTGACCGCGAAGGTGTCCCACGGATCTGTACGCAGCGCGCGAGTCACGTCGAGATATACGACGGGGCTGGCAGTCCGGGAGGGGACAGGATTACGACACCCGCGGATTAAGATGGGGTTAACCTCGTGGCCACAGAGCTCGTGGAAACCGAGAAGCCGCATATCGAGTCGGGACTTTTAAACGTCTCGCAGTCGTCACTTTCCCCGCGGTGGAATAATTTACGAAGCGTCGGTCAGGCCGGTGACACCAAATAAATTAGTGAGCATAAAGGGTTGACCGACAGACCGACCGAAAGGACCTTGGAGTCGTTGGTCGAGGCCCAAAGGATTGGCGAATTTTCTCGAGCTGGTCGAGACGCAGCAAAAGTTCGCTGAAACGAAGGTCAACGCGTCTGGAAACTCACACCAGGTTCGCAGCAGCTCATCTTCCGTCCATTCATGTCCGCTGCGTTCATTCTTCAAATTGACCACAAAGGGTGCGGAGAGTCAACAAAAGTTCTCGATAGCCTTCGAGTGCACCGCGGGGCTCGGCTACTTTGCATCGAGGCTAGAGCCGTGAAGAACGCGCCAAATAATCCCGGAACCCGCCCACAATGTTTTCCCATAACGCCGTAGGATTCGATGGGGAAAAGCGATGGTCTCGTTGCGGGGCAACGAAACCGACCGGAGATAAAAGAAAAGGTCGTGTCCATCGGATAAGTCGAGCGATCGCGATGTACTCGTCGCGTTCTCGCTGATGGAATTCCGTATGATCGAATCGACTGTACCGTTATCTTCCTGGTAGTCGCGTACGTTCGTCATCTCTCTTATACGGAAGAGACGCGTTAGCATTCTGCGATCCGCACGGTTCGATCACCGATGACGCATTTACGGGAATACCGCGTGAAACGCGAGTTCGCGACGGTCTGCTTTTGTTTTTGCGCAGCTGGAGGATAAGACACGGTGGTGATTTTTTCACTGCTGGAGGATAAGACACGGTGGTGATTTTTTTTCGTAGTTGAAGGATAAGACACGGTAGTCATTTTTGCACAGCTGGAGGATAAAAAGCAGTGGTGATTTTTTTTCGTAGTTGGAAGATAAGACGCAGTGGCGATTTTTTTTTCGTAGCTGGAGCTTAAGACAGTGGTAATTTTTTTCATCGCTCGAGAATAAGACACAGTAGTGATTTTTTTCATAGCTGGAGGATAAGACGCGGTAGTGATTTTTTTACCGCTGAAGGATAAGACGCAGTGGTGACTTTTTTTCGTAGCTGAAGAATAAGGCAGTGGTGATTTTTTTTCGTAGCTGAAGGATAAGGCAGTGGTGATTTTTTTCATTGCTGGAGGATAAGACACAGTGCTGATTTTTGTCATTGCCTGAGGATAAAACACTTTTGGTAGAAAATCTGTAGCATTTCATCCAGCCGGAGTCAGGCACTGACGGGGCCAGTGTGCCCTGATCAGAGCCCGACACGCGTCTTATGTAACGCCACCGATTTTCCAGCAGGGACACTGGAGATTGGTGGTTTCTGAACAGCTGGAGGGTTAAAACACACTCGTGATTTCTGTTCTCTGGTAATTCTTCTCGACTGACCGGACTGACCACGTTAGACGTATTTTGGGGGATGAAAAAGCTGACCCCTCGAAGGACGAGAACGAGAAGATGAGTAGCGACCTTTGTTTAGGAACGGATACAATTTTTTTCTCCTCGTTTTTTCTTCGTTTTAAGTTGGGGGTCCCAACATCCGCTCAGGTATGTCGAATATATCGTCGATACTTTTCCCACAAGGTGGGTCCTGCTCGCGGGGATGCGAAAGGGAAAGCGAGAGAGACGCGCAGGCGAGGAAGAAACTCTCGGCCGTGGAATATCGAATACATGTGGCAAGGTGCGACGGTCGAGAGGAAAACGAGGGAGGTGAGACCCCATCGAAGCCGAATGGAACGGATCGTCCCACCTGTCTGGCTCTCCCACGCTTATCCCAAGGGACGTTTTAGCCCCGTGCTGAGCGAACCCATGGAAAATGGATCCTCCAACTCGTTTCTCTCTCTCTCTCTCGCTCGGTCTCTCGATCCCTCGGCCTCTCAATGGCTCAGGCACAAAGGTGGATCGAAGGACTTTCGATCCTTTCGTGCCGCGAGCGAACGATCCCCGCGATCGATTGAATTACAATTCTTTTCCTTTTTTTTAGAGTCCGGATGCGGCGAAAGTGCTCCGGATAAACGCGGGAATCGAACGCACGCGGAGATCTCGCGCGCGGAATGAATAAATCATTGCCGATTTGTCGACCGTTATCGTCAGTGCGATTTCACTTTTAGTTGAGCATTTTGTTACTCGTGAAAAAAAAACAAAAAAAAATGTTTCGAGACGCAAGTCTTATTCTGTGCTTTTTGTGCTGTTTTTAATTATTTTATTGGAGCGGAATATCTGGTTGATTTTTATTTTTTAAACAAACAATTATTTTTTAATTCCCGCTTAAAAGATTCTCGGAAAGGGGTGAAAAATTTACGGTACCGTGATACGCGCGTTGAATATCCGTGAAAGGAAAAACCTGCGCCCAGTTTTGGGTCTCGACTTTACGAGCTTTAACTCTTTTACCGGATTTTGACCTCACGAAAAGTGGCCGGCGGTAACGACGCCAGAAGCGAGCGGCAGTAAAAACCTTTTTCAGTGTCGTCGCGTGGGGCAATAAAAACGCCTTCGTCGGGGGAAGACGTTTTTCGCGCGGTGTTTCCCCAAAAACTTTAAGCCTTGCCTACTGTCCGTAACGGAATCGGCGGTTTTTTTGGCCAATGTTTTCTATGCACTGTGGGGTAATGCGCGCACGGTCGGTTCGCTATCCAAGCCTGCCAAGGGTATGCAGAACCCCTTTTTTTATGGATGTTTTGTCGCGCACGAACGAGCGGCCTGCCAAAGCGGACCAAAAACAGAATTGCCACGGCATATAAAACGTTATTGCCGGCCAGGTACCCCGCACTACCGGATCTCGTCCTGGCGTCCCACGTTTCGGGAGATAATAATTTTCCCAGCGATCACCGTTCGTCGGTCTCCGCTTTACGACGCTCATTCAAACTCCTTTTTTACCCTTTTTTCACCCTTTAACATTTTTAACTTTTTGACACGCCGAAAACGCCGCTATAGTCCCGAGTAAAAATTTGTGGAGGGCGGAGAATTTTTTTTCGCAATGGACTAGGAAATCCAGTAGTATTTTATTGAATTCAAGCTGCAGAAAAAAAAGAGAGTCCGGAATACCTCGTTCACGATTTCTACTTTTTTTCGTAAATTGAGTCGATGAACTGTCGCTTCGCTTAGATAAATGATTTTTACGAAATGTCAACTGAGACATATCGAAATATAGAAAATTGCAGTAATAACAAACTTAAAAAAAAAATCATTCGCATAAGGTAGTCGTAAGATTAATTCATCAAGGGTGTGGATATCTCTCGACAATAATATGCGAATGATAATTTATTATTTCGTAATTTTTTCTCTACCCATTTTGAAATATTAAGGCAACGTCTTCGAATGTTTGGTATTTTAATTTCTATCGACAAACAGGTCTGACAACATACGAAAAAAAATGGATAAAAGTTTTCTCGACAAAAATATTCTTTGCGATTGACCAGACCGCGCGTAACTTTATTGAATTCACGCGCTCCTCTCGAGACAAGAGAATCGTGAGTTCCCCGTTCGCAATTTCTCACGGAAAATCTCGTCGAGGGTTCCTCGCGGCATCAACGAGGCGATATCCTGGGACGGGGCGATGCTCGCGGGTAAGGAAGTGGGCAGGGCAGAGGCGCTGTGGGGCTTTCTACGATTTTTTTTTCCTCTCTCTCTCGCTTCTTCCTTCGCTTGCTCGTCCCCTCGCCGGTGATTTTTTTCCACAAGCGGAAACAGGTCTTTCTCGATGCGGAGTGGCGTATGAATGCGGTCCTTACGTTCATGCGAGCTCGTTGAGGGACTATTACCCACCGCCTGTCTCTTGTTATCGCAATAGAAAAGAGCTCCCCGGTCTACACAAAGTGGAAGCGACCAACATGACCAATGAAAAAAAAAGGCATAACAAGTGCAACGGGGGGAATCAAAATACGAAATGAGCCCGGACGTCGACTCGTCTGTTTCTCATTACGGTAAAAATAATTACGAAAATTCGTGAGAAATTTCGAGGAAACCAAATTCATCCGCTTCCACCCAATTAACGTTTAATCACACTAACCCTATTTCCCTCTTTCGCCCGACAGATACGAAATATTTCGTCGGCTCACGAACTGTGGCCAGAAATAATTTTTTTAAATAGAGAAAAAAGTCTATTTCCATGAAAAAAAATTTGGTCGCTATAAATACGAGTTAATGAAGGTAAAAACGCCGACTGAAGTCAAAACCTCGTTAATTATCAAACAAAATCGTGTAAATAATTAACTTAAAAAAAATCGTGGCGATGAATAATAAAGGCATAACAATAGTGCAACAGGGGAATGAAAATTCGAAGTGACTCGGGACGGCGAGCCGTCGGTTTCTCATTACGGTCGTAATAATTACGAAAATTCGTGAGAAACTTCGAGGAAACCAAATTTTTCCGCTTCCATGCCCAATTAACGTTTTATCGCGCACTTTGATTTTAAGACTCGATAGTCACAGCTCGGCTGCATTTCCATTAAGACGATGTGAAACACGTTTCGGGTCGCGTCTCCCTTGCTCCTTCGACACGCCTGCGTCGTTCCGTCTCTCTCTCGCACCTTCAGGTGTCTCAGGACGCGTTAAGAAACGTCTGAATAACGAGTAACGGAATTTTGTGTATTCCCACATGACTCGGTGGTATCGAGAGGCAGCCTTGACGACCGCGGCTATACATATAAACACACATACATAAATACATGTATAAATTCATATGTTTGTGGTGCGTGCGGTGACGCATTGACGAATATAGAAAATCGACGACTCACTGTGCTTACGCATTTTTCCATCACAGCCTCGTGAGTAATTTTAATAAATAGCGATTGGGTCGCATTAGCAATTATCATTATTGCGCGCAAGAACCGCTCACGGTTGAGTCGAGTGCGCGATGATTGTTGACCGAATCGTTAGCGTATCGGCGAAAGAAATGAGCCAAAGTTCCTTTTGTATTCGTTGAGTAGAAAAAAATACAAAAAAATCGCTAATCGCTTCTGCAAAGTCACGTATCGAAATTCGATTGGCGAAAGCCATTCACCGGTCAAAAGACCCGAACGGAATGGGCGGTTCGACTCGCGAAGTCGTTGCACCTTCGAGACGAAGTTTAAGGTCAACATTGATTTTCGTGTTTGCCTGTCTCGCGACTCTCGCTCCGTCGATAAATAAACTGGTATGTAAACCGCTTTTGGGTTCATTTTTAGAAGAAAAAAAAAATCAAGAACCTGAAGTCGTTCCTGCCCGAGTTACGTGTAAAAACTTGCGGTTCGTGGGAAACGAAAATCCAGGCACCGTTGACACCGGCGAAAATGTCGACCACAAATTTCGGATTAAGTACGTGGCGCCCAATTTTTTTTTCTCGGAGTTTCGTCGCGGTCCCGGTTTCGGCTCACCAAATCCGCTGAGAAGGAACTGGCGAAGGGAGGGAAAGAAAACTGACTCCGCTTACGAGTAGCCGAAAGGGTTAAGTGATTCGATAAACGAGCCGATTAACTTTTAGGCACGAGTCGGTACGAAAAACATGGTGGAGGCTGGAAAAGCCAATAAAAAAAATCTGTTGGTTTTTTCCATCGGTGACACCAGCGAAAAAAATTTACCGCAAACCCCGGATTATTCGGCGCCCAACTTTTTTTCAGCCTTGGCTAACCAAATCCACTGAAAAGCGACTATGGTAAAGGGAGGAAAAGATTGACTCCGTTTACGAGTAGCCGAAAGGGTTAAGTGAATCGATAAGCGAGCCAATCAACTTTTAGGCACGAGACGGCACGAAAAACGTCGGTGGAGGCTGGAAAAGACGATGAAAAAAAAACAGTTGGTTTTTCCACCGGTGACTCCAGCGAAAAAAAATCTACCGCGCAAATCCCGGATTATTTAGCTCCCAATTTTTTTTTTTCAACCCCGGCTAACCAAATTCACTGAATACCGACTGGTAAAGGGAGGAAAAAAAATTGACTCCGCTTACGAGTAGCCGAAAGGGTTAAGTGAGTCGATAAACGAGCCGATTAACTTTTAGGCACGAGACGGCACGAAAAACGCGGTGGTGGCTGGAAAAGCTGATGAAAAAAAAAAGAAACAACCACTTGGTTTTTTCCATCCACGACTCGCACAACCCTTCGGGGTAAAAGTTTGTGAGGCCGGGGTGAGAAAGGCTTAAGCCATCCCAAAGGGACTGCAATTATGGGGAATTATCGCGTCAGCGTGGACACGAACGGCGGAGGATGGCGGATGATGATGGTCTTCGTGCTGGCACGTAGAGACTGCGAGTATAATTGGCTTTCGAAAGTTTTCCGAAAAACTTGACTCTCGCAGTATCCATCCGGGCGGATAAACCGCCGGAGCCAAAGGATTAAGAAACGTTTACCAGTGTTTTCCCCTCTCCGCCGTTGCTGGCTTACAACGTCGACGTTCCTTTGTCGTCCGCACTGATGCGAGCAACGAGCGGTTTTATGGTGCCCGAAGGGTTGAGCCATCGGGCGCTTCCTAGGGCCGGATTAACTTTCGAAAGTCCAATACCTCTCGCAGCCAGCGACAATCGAACGCACTTTTCGCTCCACGGTCTTTTCACCAGTCTGGAAGCGTAGCAAAAAAAAAAAAAAAGCAAAAAAAAAACTTCTTACTGCCGTAACGGGAATCGCCGAAGGTTTTTATTAACGCACTCGCGTTTTTCCCGGGAGAATTTTTTTTCTCTCAAGGATTTCGTCGATTATCTGTCGTTCAACGACGGAAACGTCTGGAGGAAGGATTGACAAATTCAAGGAAAAACTGAGGGTAATTATCATGCCAATTACGATTTATATCGTTTTATTTTTCGTTTTTTCTTTATTGCGCCGTGAAATTTAACGAATTTTTGT
This sequence comes from Pimpla rufipes, assembly GCA_963932165.1. Taxonomy (NCBI): domain Eukaryota; kingdom Metazoa; phylum Arthropoda; class Insecta; order Hymenoptera; family Ichneumonidae; genus Pimpla; species Pimpla rufipes. Next base: position 16,636,875 of record OZ010635.1, read on the forward strand.
TTGTTTTATGTATCAAATCCGGTTGGTGGCTATTTCGGTGAGCGGATAAAAATTGTCGGTTGATTTATCCTTCGTCCTCCAGTTTTCGCCGTCCTCTCTCTTTTTTTTTTCCTCTCGCTCCGACGCGCGTGGAACGCCACAAGCAACGCGGGGCTCAGTTCATTGACATTTCCAGCAGGAGCAGCGCGAAGGAGCCGCGGCTCGCGCTGTCAAGGTCCGCCGGTTCTCTTCAATGGCATCTGCTGCCGCTGCTGCTGCTGCTGCTGCTGCTGCTGCCCGCGCGGTTGCTCTGGCTACCGCGCAATTTACCAACTGTGATTAAAACGTCTGGCCTCGATCGATGCGTCGAGGAGCCGTTGTAACACGTTGGATAGCACCGCGCACATTATTCCGTGCCGAGTGCTCCGTACATTCCGGAGGAATCCAGACACGATGAGGGGAGTATAAATAGATCGAACTTGGCGCAAAAATGAAATAATTGAAAACGAGAAAAGTACTTGAAAAAAAATAAAGCACTGATCGATTATTTGTGTTTTGGCATTTTTTTAAGTCCTCGGGACAGTCGCAAAAAATCCGTACAAAAACTTGTTTCCCTTTAGGTGGTGAAGCAAAAATAATTTTACGCATATAAAAAAAAACACTCACGACCGAAATAGAAGTTTAGATAGTGAGCACATTGGGTGAAACTATGGTGAAATAATGAATAGCCACATTTCGTAATATTATTTCACAATTTGTTGCTTACTTAATTTGCTTATTAATTTAAACGTCTGTTCCAGTCAGATTTTTTTTGTAACTTTAACGCAAGGTCATCGCATCTTTGGCGGACAAAAAATACCGCCATGCGAACGTGTTAAAAGTAACATGTGAGGATGAAAAAAAGGAATGAAAAAAAAATATTTTTCAAGGGTCAGGAGCCGCGGGAGCAGGAAATGGACCGAGCTCTCCGGCTTTTCTTACTTCACAGTCATTGTGGTCTCGTCCTCCTTCGCCACTTTTCGCTCGGGCTCTCCTGCTGCTCCATCTCCACGGTCATCGGGCTTCGCGGAAGGCTTTAAATCTTCCCCGTAATATAATTGCCGGTTCGCTCACAATATTACAGAACGAACAAGGTGGGTCTTATTCACTCTGCTGGGAGATACGAACCGGCACCCTCGGTGTCCATATGGCGCAACCCCTTTTCAGCCACCGAAAAATCAATCGCTGCGGAGTGCTCAAGAAAAAAAAAAGAAAAAACCTCACGCGGTCGCTTCGAACCCTCAAATTAAAACCCATTAACGATTTCTCGAGATTCCAGATTTCGGCTCGCGCACTTAACCCTCCTTCGCCCTACAGACGTGAAATATTCCAACGACTCACGAATCGTGGCCAGAAATAATTTTCAAAAATGCATTAAAAAAGTCTCTATTGCCACAAAAAAATGTATCGCCATAAATACGATTTAATGAATGTAAAAAATCCTGCCCGAAATCAAATCCTCTTTAATTTCAAACGAAAATCGTGGCAGATTTATCGTGCTCATATCGACCACAATAAAAGTCTCCCCTTACTTTACAAATATCTTCCTCCTCCTCTCACGAGATCCTCACATATTTTCAAACACACAAAGAATGAAGACCAAGCAGAAAAACATGTTCAAAAATTCACCCCCCACAGTAAAAATGTCATCGCAAAAAAAAAAAACAAATCGCAAAAAAGTGCGATCAATCGTATCAGCCTCAAGTGCGCGCGGTTGCCCTGACGATGTACCGTACAATTGCTTTCTCTGCTCTCGAAAAATGTGTTGTGCCTTCGCGCGCGGCGCAATCGAGAGTCTTTTCTCCTGTTGCGTACACAGCGCTTCTCTCGTGCCTCGGTCAACACCGAGGAGCCTCGACGCCGCCCGCAAGTCCTTTGTTGGCGTCCCACACGCTTCTGCAGCAGCCACACACCGCGTATATACGCTTATATACATGCATACACATATGTATATATATATATATCGCATATACACATAAAGCCGTATGAACACATATAGCCCGTATTCACTCGCGGCATAGCCGTGCGGGTACCGCAAGCTCCAGAGACACAACTTAGTTCACTTTTGCTCGTAACGGTAGATCCGTCAGGAGTCAGTGAGTCAACGAGTCGAGCACACACAGAGCGAATCCGAGAGTCCGCGGCGGCGGCGGCAGCGGCGGCTACGGCAGAAGCAACGGGCGCCCCCCACGCTCTTCCCGATCGATTCCCGATCACACGACCCGAGAGAGGCTGACTCTGCGCGATCCTCACACCCGACTTGCGCGCCGCGCTCGACGTGCGAGCGATCGAGCGATGACGTAATGATTTTTCTTTCTGTCTTCCTCAAAGTCGCGCGATGAGGAGGGAAAGAGGTGGAGTCGACTTTTTCTTCCGCAACCCTTGACGAAAAAAAAAAAAAAAAAAAAAAAAAAAAGGAAACCGTGATCGAGTCTCATCCTTCCACTTCTGCGTTGCGTTTCAGAAGAAAGCCGCGATTATTCTTGCTGTAATAATCCCGGAACTTGATGCGGGAAACTATTAGAAAAATCGCCGTTGTCCATCAATCATTGGATATGTCTTTGTCGTTACGGCTGGTTATAAAAGAATTCCAATTCCCGTGCGTCGTGGCGAGCAGCCGCGGAAGCTTTTAATTGCCGCCATGAATAAGCCTCGTTACTCCGGCTGCTGCTGCTGCCGCTGCTGTCGTCGTGGTTGTCGTCGCGATATTTTGCCTCGTGACAAGGACACCGGTTGACAATCCGCGCGGCTGGAGGCAACGGAAAGGAAAAACTTTTCCAGGCCTGGGTGGCATTAAACGCGACGCACGCGCGTATTTGTGTTTAATGTCGGTGATCGCACCGAGTCGACGGGAGAAAGAGCGAGAGGCAAGGCGAAGAAAATATATAAATGTATAGGGAGTGGTGCGCGTTATTGGATTCTCGCGATTTGCGCGGACACCGAGAAGATAACGTCGCGGGATGCATGAGTGATGGAACTCGAGATGAGCTCGGATAAAAAAAACAGTAGGTTTCTCGAATTGCGCGAAGAAATTGAGAAATTTTTCGAGAAAACGAAATCTTTTAACGCTTTCACGTTGAGCAAAATATTTTGATAATGCCAGCATTTATTTTTTATTTTTTAATAGCGAAATAAATATTTTCTATTGCCAAATTCGAAGCCGAGTAAGATTTCTGATTGACCCAAATGAGATGTGGAATCCGAGATCAAATCATTTAATGATGGTTATATACAAAATTTGTTTGGCTTTAAATTAGGCGAGTATAAATTTAATTGCCGAATCAGCGAGTCGGCTTCTCGGATTGCGCGAAGAAATTGAGACATTTTTCGAGAAAACGAAATCTTTTCACGTTGAGCAAAATGTTTTGATAATGCCAGCAAATTATTATTTTTTAAACATAGCGAAATAAATATTTTCTATTGCCAAATTCGAAGCCGAGTAAGATTTATGATTGACCCAAATGAGATGTGAAATCCGAGATCAAATCGTTTGTTGATTATACAAAATATTGTTTGGCTTTAAATTAGGCGAGAATAAATTCAATTGCCGAATCAGCGATGAACCAGCGAGAGGCAAATTGGCGAAGAAAAAGCGATTGGCAGAGTGGCGAAGAAAATATAAATACAAGGAGTGGTGTGTTATTGGATTCTCTGGCGCGAGTTCCGCGGAGACCGAGAAGATAACGTCGAGGCGACCGTGTAGAGGCGGAGGACACGGGCAGACGCGATACGAGAGATATATAAGCTCGGATTCCGGTATGGAAGTCAGCCGGCCGAGCGAGAGCGGCCGGTCGAACGGCTTCAATAAGCTGTTTGTTATTCCTGCTCCTGCTCCTGGCTTCTGCTGCTCCTTCTTGCGCGTTGTCGGTCTCTCGCTTCGGCTCGAGATACGCCGGGAGCCGCGGCAACGGCGCGGATCACGTGGTAACCAACAGAGAAGCAAGAACTTACCGAGAACGAGAGATAACTGTATTCTGCCTCCTCCATTTCTTGCCCTCCCTCTCCGTCTGTCCTCTTCTCTCTTTTCTCTTCTCCTCCTTCTCCTCATTCGCCGCCTCCTTCGACTCGACTCCTCTTGCGTTTCTTTAAAGCCGTTCGCCTCCCCCTCCTCCTTCGACGTCTCTCGATCTGCCTCCTTTTGTCATGCAGCACCATTGACGTTTTGTTTCTAATGCTATTTCCATTCCGGTTGGATCTTGAAATACGAATTTACGCCGCTGGAAATTTTGCGACAAATCGACCCTGTGAGGCGCTCGTGGAGTCCGCACCGAGAACTGAGTACAGTAACTGGTGTCGGTTGCGTCATAATAGCAAAACTTCGAACGCATTTCAGTCGAGTAGAGACGGATGAAATACAATAATATTATCGTTTTTTTTTCCGTACTACAATTCGGCATTTATTTCCAACAATATTTTCGATTTTTTGCGTACTACAATTCGGCATTTATTTCCAACAATATTTTCACATTTTTTTCGCACAACAATTCGACATTTATTTCCGACAATATTTTCGCATTTTTTTTCGTACAACAAGTCGGCATTTATTTCCAACAATATTTTAACATTTTTTTCGTACAACAAGTCGGCATTTATTTCCAACAATATTTTCAAATTTTTTTCGTATATCTATTCGACATTTATTTCCAACAATATTTTCACATTTTTTTCATACAACAAGTCGGCATTTATTTCCAACAACATTTTCACATTTTTTTCATACAACAATTCGACATTTATTTCCAACAATATTTTTGCATTTTTTTCGAACATCAAGTCAATATCGATTCCCGACAATGTATTCATTTTTACCAGCCAAGCATAAATAATGTTAAACAAACGGAAAATAATTTTAATTACCTGCTAACACCAAATAGGTAAAAACTGATATGAACCACAATCAAGCGAGAAAAAAAATGAAGAGTAGAATAAAAATCGCTCTTAAGCTATTTCGCTATGTAACATCAACAGATGTTCACACGTTCGATTCTGCCGTTAGTTACTGAGATCTCACAAGTTCGATATTTTGAATAAAAAAAAACACCCACACGGTAGCACGAAGGAAGAGATTTAGTGGACTCACGTCCCGAGGAATTAGTGATTCCTCATACGTTGCGCGGGGAAGCTTCTTTCGCACCGACCGCGACGTATGGAACGCTCGGCCGTCCATCGATATTCAAGTCGCTGTCGCTCGGGCGAGGGAATAATCGAAGCCGACGAACCCTCGACGCTCGCCGGACGAGTTCAACGCGTCTGCCGTGAGGTCTCTGCGTGTTTATACGTTCGGCATCTCCCATTACGCAATTCGACGCATTCGGCGGGTCGAGCGCTTTTCGCTTTTCGTCGTCTCGCAAACGCCGATTTATCTATGTGGACTGAATAGTTTTGTATATCGACTGAATTTTCTTCCGGCGAATCCGAGCGTAACAGGATAGCAAAACACAAGACGGTCACGGTTATTGACTACCAGATTTACGTGGCCCGCGTATACGAGCGTCTTCGTTCCGCCAAACAACCCGAAGTGCACTTGATTCTCCTGGGTTTGTTCACTTTTCACCTCGCTACGTCTCTCGTTCGCAACGCTTTGCCACCGCGTCGCACCGCCGCGATAAATTCAGCAGTGCAAGTTGATGCATTCCCCGACGCGTGCTCGTTCGACTTAATCCGTGATACGGACGGACAGGTTCGATCGACCGATGCATAACCGGAGATGAGCGACTCTCGCTACTTTCGAATTATCTTTTTTATTTACTTGTCGCGGTGGCATAATTTATTTTGCGCTTATAGGTAAAACCCTGGAATGAATTTACTGGAAAATAATTTTTATAATTTTTTAATAATCGCTTATGGGGGAAAAAATATCATTTTTCGCGTTTTTCTCGACGAAATTTATGTTTTTCGGGGAAGCGATGGTGTTTTTCAGAATCAGTGGGAAATTTGCCAACGGACAGGGTTTTCAAACTTGAAGGAAGCTACAATTTTTTTTCGCAAAAACGTAAGGTACGCAAACGTATGGAAAAATTTGCGATTTTTGAGAACTCGGCTTCAAACTAAAATTTTGAATTTTTGTCGGCAGTTCTGCGACAAATTCAGTCATCAAAATATGAACGAAGGAAGAAAATCCAGGTTCGACCGATCCAAAATCAGTAACCTCAATTTTTGTGAAGTGCTGAAATTTCGAATTTTTTTTTTTTTTTTCAAGCCATAGTTTTCACGAAAAAATAATAAAGCTTGAATATTTACGATTTTTTATATATTTTAATGCAATTGATTATTTCAATACGTAACCCAACTACCCACATCTCAGCTCAACGAGAATTGACACAGAGTCAAAAATACTTTCGGTGAATAACTTGAATCACCAACCGAATGACCCGTCAAATCCTTGGCAAAAATAATCCCGTTTTCTCGCGGCTCCGGGGATGACTCCGCGGACTGACTCACCTGGAAATTTACGTGAGCGTTCGTCGCACAACGCGAAGAAATTATCTCTCCGGCCAATTCTCATTCACTCTCTAATCGAGCTAAACGCGGCTGCGTTCCCAATGTCATAATTACCAAGTTCTCAAAATAAAAAAATAAAAAATAAAAGCTCGTCGTTCCATTCCGCCTGGCTGCATACGCAGCATAATTTCTGTACTCCCGAACGTCAGCTGGACCTTCGAATCCGAAATCCTTGAGCCAGCACCGAGCGACCCAGTTTCAGGCTGGTGATCTTGGCGTTGCCGTCGATGACGCAACCGTCCGGGTCCCCCACCACCGTCGCGGCTCTTTACGGTCTTCCCGATCGTATGGTTATAGGTGCGCACGTACTACACCCAGCAACGAGAAACGATCGCCGATGGTGCAGGGGGTCTCCGGGCTGGTCTCGGCCTCTCACGAGTCTCCGGCTCCTCGTGCGCCGGCCAAAACGCCATTTGTATGCGTTCGTGTGTCGTAACAATTCCACTGCGGCAACGGGAGGAAGGAGGAGGAACGCGAGGCGAGGGAGAAACGGGGAGACCTGTAAACTCAGTCCGCGGCGTTGTTGAAAATCTCTGTATGGGATGTTTGAGAATTCATCGACTCTCGGCACCCACAGACCAACAGGTTAAAAAAGCTATGCAGACACTTAAGGGGGGGGGGGGGGATATATTTGTGTTCGGACTTCTCTCTCTCTTTCTCTCTTTTTTCTCTCTCCTTCACTTCGAGTGGGCCACAAGATATTTTCAATGCCCTCCTAGCTGCTCCTTTCCACCTTATTCTACGTGCGAGTTCGTGCGGCTCACGAGGCGATGAGTCAGTGTGAGAGACGACGACGAGAACGACGACGACGACTACCACGAATGTGTACGGTGGCTCCGCGGCCACGTTGAGCGTTAAACAGTCTCGGTTCGTGAATGTATGAGTGAGCCCCGCGCGCGGAGAGTGGGTTCATTGGACGCCAGCGGCCGCGCGGATTTACCGTTACGTCTCTCTTCTTGGCGAAACCCAACGAGCTAGCGCGCCAGCTCGCGCGGTGCGGTCGCGTCTCTCTTTCTGCGTGTTTGTGTGGCTGTTGCCTCGCTCGCGGGGATCGCTGATACCACCACGGCGGCTTCCAAAGCGATACTCGCGTCGATGGTCCGTCTAAATTCCGGCTGGAGGCAGCCGAAAGGACGGACCGACGCGAGACGACCGGAAGAGGAAGAGGAAGAGGGACCCGTGACAGAGAACTTGAGGCAAGCGGAGACGCCGGACGCTCGAGACGATTTAGGAGGGAATGCGGTGGATGTGAAGCGCGAATCTGTTCGTGGAACTGATTCGCGGATGCGGGGATGGAGGAAAATTATTTTTTCCCGGGTGAATGGGGTAATTCGTGATGATGGGGCTTTCGTGTAAACGTGGCTTGGGCGCGGCAGGACAGACGAGTGAAACCTCTTAGTATTTTTTTTTTTTCTTCATGGCGTTTCTTTTTCATGGCTCGCGAATCGCGCATTCTGCCCTAGAAAACACGGGTTTCTTTTTTAGAAATTTGATTTTGAAATAGATCACTTTTTCGACATTTTTATTCGGGAGAAATTATAAATCCGTTTACGGTCCGAAAATGACCAAAATCGATCTCACCAGTTTTTCTTTTGACAATATCGACTTTTGACCTACACCGTCGATCTCAAATCTCATATTCTACTCCAGATAACACTCAACCTGTTCTAAACTGTTTAAAAAATTATATTTATTTTTCGCGTCTGTCGTGAACTTTTTACCGGACGATATTAATTTTTTTAAACTATATGCGTAATAAAAAAGGACTGAACAAACAGACCCACAATTTCGACTGAGCCTGAAATAGATGAGAACTGCATATTTATTATGCAGCTGATTTGCGGAAGGGGAAGAGGAAAATGATTTTTCACGTGAACGATGATTCGCAATGGGACAAATTTCCTATGAATTTTAATTTCTTCAAAATTATACATTCATAATAATAATATCATTGATGGAAAAAAACAGACCCACATAATCGACTGCGGTTAGCAATGACCCCGCTTCGCCGTCAAGAAATATTTCAAAACCTTTCAAACACGGTGTGAGAACAAAGTCCATCTCGCACTTCCTTCTTTCTCCCACCGTTTCAATATCTCTCGCCCGAGCTCCCCGAGCAATATCCATAGAGATATTTATGCACGTCCCGAGATTGCGAGAGTAAGAATACGAAGAAGAATAAGCAGCGCCTCGGGAGAGTGGAAACGTTTTACGACTACGGGAACTCGGCGCACGTACATGTCGAAGGCGCGAAGGCGAGAAGAGGGCAACGCGAGAGATTCTAGAATTTGCGAGTGTGTCAATTCGCGCCTCGTCACTTCCTCATTGGGCGTTTCGAAGAACGAACGGTGGACGTTGCAGAAAAATTAAATTACATACATATATTTCCTAATATTTCAATTTTGTAATTTTATTATTTATTAAAAATTCATTTTTCATGTACTTATAACAAATTATCTATATATTTTTTTATATATTTTACATATATTTATATAGAAAGTTATTATACAGATATACAAATATATTTTTACATGTCCTTTTCTCCCGGCTGCACAGATCCATGTTTGCGATCTGAATATCCAGCCTCGTTTATAATTGCGCTCGTTTATTATCATCAGTAACATCGGCTAATGAACGAATGCGAAATAAATAGTCGCCTCTGTGCTTGTGCGGTGCAATTGCATAGATTAATGCGTGTTGTTCGCGAGTCCGGCTGGATTATCTTTCGAGGAATCGATCGGTCTTTGCGTCCTTTATTTTCTCAACCCAGAGAACTGCATCGGACGCGGTGATCGACTGCACCAACTATACATATATATGTATATACAAATATATACACACAGAACGCACAGTGTGTATCGTTATTCTCGCGGCGTGCGCTCTCGGAGAAGTCGATCGTTACGGTCAGCGCTCATGCGCGACAAAGTCACGGTAAACAGGTTCACGAACGTCCGAACGAGATGCTTCGACGGTCGCGCGGTCGGGACGCTCGCGCCGATTCGGTCTCGCGGCGGCACAAAGAACGCCCTTTCCTCCCCAACCGAGCTAAATTACCGGGCGATCGCCGACGTTCCTCGCCGCTGCCGCCGCCGCCGTCGACTTCGAGGACGAAGGAGACGAGTATCGCGCAGAAACGAAGGACATCGCGTCGCACAATCGAGGAATAACCGTGAAACGAGATCTCGCTCCCTCGAGAACGCGACTGAATTCGCATTGAAGGTGGCGCAACAAAGACTTTCGTACGCGAGACCATTTTTACGGTCTGCGGTGCATTTTTTTGGAATATTTTTTTCTTTGACTCGAATACATTCTCATTATTTTTGTTCGAAATAAATTCCAGTCACAATTATGAGAATTGTTAACCAAAGATATAGGGGACAAAGCATTATTTCTTCTTGGAATAATTTTTGTATTGGCCTTTTTTAACGTGCACCATTTTTTGTACGGAGTATTTGGTAATAATAATGTCAGTGTATAACAAAATTTGCGAAATTGATACACCAGGTATTGATCGTTTTTACGCATAAACTATGATATATAAAAATTAATATTGAAAGAAAAATGAATGCGTAGTACACGAGAAATTTTTCTAACGAAAACTTGTTGCTGTCCCCGCGCACAAAATACAATTCACCGAAATCTATTCTTCCCACCGAGCAGTGAACTCTCTTCATGAACGCAGCCAACAATCTTTCCATCGATATCCCGAAAAAAAAATGCATTCGGAATTAAAAGTACATTTGTGATTTTTTCCACGGATCTGCATCGAGTTTCCGAGTCGCTACCGAAGAAGCTGAGAAAAATGACGCTGCAAAGAGACGTAAGAATCGGATCGAAATCGGAACGACCGGTTTCACTCTCGTCCGGCGCTGGTATCGAGCGGTACCGCGGCCGGCGAACGCGGGCACCGGCACCGCGTCGTCGGCTCTCGCGCGCGTCGCGCGCTTCCTGAAGGCGCGCACGGCGAGGCCTTCGTCGCCGGGCACCGAGGCACCGAGAAACGGTTCTTCGCGGTGCGGAGAATCCACCTGCGTCGCGCTCATTGCCGCGCAACTCGCTCGCCGCGCGGCGTTCTAGCATATTCGAAAAACGAGGCACGAGGACGCGACCGTGAACATCGGAGACCGAGCGGTTCGGTTTTGGTGTTCGGCCGGTTCAGCCGACGAAGAAGAGGAGGAGGAGGAGGAGGAGGAGGAGGAAGAAAAAAACGTGGAGGACAGAAAAGGGGGGATATTCCCCTCTTCCTCCGCTCCGAGCGGCGGACCGAGAACCCTAACCTGACGTAAGCTGACCTCCGGCACCTGGGTTCGCAATCCGCTCGCTCGCTCGGCGAACGCTTTGCTCTCGTCTCGTCTCGTTTAACGGAACCGCAAAGAAAGTAAATTATAGCGAGAGCTCCCGCGCGACACGCGCATTTCTCTTACCCCGAGGCCTCAGCGCGGACACCGCGAGCTCTGGATTATGTACGAACTATGACGTGTAAAGCGTTTGCGTCGTTGAGCGTTGAGTCTTGTCTAGATTATTGCTTTAGCTATGTTTTGAATAATATTTCGTACGGAAAATCGTTCACTCCAACACTTCCTTTTTTTCCTTTCTTTTTGTCATCGTTTCGTTGTATTTTCCAGAATTATTTCGCATTCATATTTAAGACAAAAAATTGTCGACTCTCTAGCAATTTTTTCTTTCGGTCATAGTGTAGCTTTTATTTTACAAAATGATTTCACATGTTTTTATATTTCACACGAAAAATCGTTGACTTCAGCAGGTTTTTTTGTTTCTATTATTGTTTACCTATATTTTACAGAAAAATTTACAAAATCGTTGACTCTATGTATACAGTTTTTTTTTTTTTTTTTTTTTTTTTTTTCAAATGTTACGAACGAAGTTTCACCCCACGTTTCACGATGCCCGGGACGAAATTACGCTGATCTTACGTTACATCCATCGTATTCCCGAGTTTCTCACGCGAGAACGCGAGCAATTTTGAGGCTGCGCAGTTTTTCCGACGTTTCGAGCGTCGGGGTTATAAACCCGCGGACGATAAAACCCGCGCGGTGGATTCACGGCCGTGCGAAAACCGTCGGAAGCCTCGCGCACGGCAGACGGAAGACGCGGCGGTGGCTTTGAGAATTCGGCGAAGTTCTGAGGAGCTCGCGGAGGATGCGATTCGCCGTTGCCGGTTTTGTATAACGGTTCGCGGCTCGTTCCGACGCGAACATCCTGGAGGGAAATTTCTCGGAGAATCCTGGCGCTCGCCTTTTTTTTTTTTACTCTCCCCGCGCGCGCGCCGGTTTTATCCGCGCGTTTTACTCGCGGCGAACCCGTCGACGCCGTAAACTGAAAACACCGTCCCGTATGCAGGTACCCGCGGTTTCGACTACCCGACTCTCCTGCTATCAGCGCGGCTGTCTGCCTGTTATCAGCCGCCGCGACTTTATGCCGGTTCGAGATTCGATAGTTCCGACGTTTCTATCGATCGTGAACTCGCACCGTGAACCTTTCCACCGGTTAGACCGCTGGTTTAGGATCAGGGCTTTCGAGTTCGTGGCGACCTTTTTCTCGTGGTCTACGCAGCAAAACAGGACGCTTTATCTTTAGCTGGATTTTCTTATTTCTCAACAAAATCCAACTTCCTCCACCGTTATTTCGTATTGTTACTTCTTGCATTTTTACCCTATTATTTATATCATAAATCATAATCATAATAATCGATATTTATTCCTAAAATGAGAAAAAGAATCACCAGATACACTAAAAAGAAACAATGTCAAAAAATATTTGCCACAGGCGACATTATCGGTTATGCTCCAATAATCCTTTTTGGTTTGCCAAATCCAAAGACCGTTCAACAGAAAAAAATAAAAATCGTTGCTCCAACTAACCATATATTCGATTTACCTTCGCGAAGGCAAAACCTTTTCTTTTTTTGAAGGGCTGGCAGAAAGCTGATTTATTTGCCAAATACAGAAACCAAGTTACGACGTTTTCTCACCCCTCGAGATATTCCCCGAGGTCGCGCGATAGTCATGGGAAACGATCGCGCCGGGTCTCAAGAGTATCTCAATAATCTCTTCGCACCGAGGACTATAAGAAGAAGACTCTCGGCAATACAATCCACGATGATCCGATTCCTCCGTCACTTCCCATTTCTCACTCCCCATATATCGGCTCTATTTCAACGTCAGCGTCTCCCGCGTCCCTCGAAAATGCGTCCGGCGGAATCGGTGTAACACACCAATTAACGAGCGGTACAATTAAGCGCACATCGAAAAGCGAGTGGCAGAAAACGCTCTCGGGACTCTGCCCCGATGTGCAGGACGCGCGGCGTTATATTCCGCCGCCACGCACATTTCTCGCCGCGCGGTTAACCTCGCGTTGCGCGCTCGTCGCGAGCCGCGCGAGAGAGGGAGAGAGAAATATGGTCATGGGAAGCGACCATTAAAACCCGACTTCCTCCGCGAGCGAAGCGGACGAGGAAAAAGGAGCGAGAGACGAGGAGCAAGAAAACGAGTCAAGTTCGTCCTGGCTCATGTACGTGACCGCGGTGTATATAGAGTCTCTTTCTCTCTCTTTTTTTTCCTCTCTCTCTCTCTCTCTCACTTTTTCTCTGTCTTTCTCTCGTGGCTGGTCCGGTCGCAACGACGGCGACGACGACGACGACGACGACGACAACGTGGGGAGACTCGCGTCGTGGTAGTCGTTGTACTCGTCGTCCCGGGACCAGGTAACAGCGTTCCCGTGTTACCGGTCCGGTGCCACGGTAATTTATTCGTTGTAAGCTCGCACACTCTCGCATCATCCTCCTCCTCCTCCTTCGCCTCCTCCTCCTCATCCTCCTCATCCTCCTCCTTGTGCGACGCGAGTGCCTAGTGCGCCTCGCACGATTTACTCGCGCAAGACTCGCCGCCGATCTCACTCTTTCCCTCGGCGCGCAAGTAAATCCTTGAATCCGTGGGTAAAGTCTCGCGGGGAACTCGAGTCCCCGACTCGCAGCCTTAACTTCGTCCACTTCGTCGCTGTCTCGTTGCCGCGCGTCGAGAGCCCGCGTCGCGTGTGTAGCCGTCCCATGGCCGCACATGAAGCCCAACTACTCTCGGTGCATATATACATGCGTCCGCGACAGAGGTAATCGCGTTCACGTGGGCGATGCAAAGTGCGTTGCGCCGAGTTTGCCTAGTGGGTGGTTCCTGTTACTGACCCGGCTGAAGCCTAATTACTGAATGTTTTCGAAGCCGGGCTGAGGATAAATATTTATTTCGTCGCTACGTTCTAGTTCATTCTGGGTTTTAATGAATTCGCGGATACAATGTATGGGAAAGTTAGAGTGGAACGATGCTGGGAATGTAATATTTTTGCACGCTCGTTGTCTTTTGTAGATTAATCATCGAAAATAGTCTGGGGTGAACGACTCACGGTGGCCACCGCTTTGGGTCGCACTGAAATTTTTACTTTTCCGCGTTAAAAGTACAACAATTTCAGGAACATAAAGTTCCCACGTCGATTGTTCGTAAACGATTTTTTTTTTTTTTTTTTTCGTTGTACTGACATTGTTGGGACATTGGCGAGAAAATAAAAATGTCATGGCGACATTTTTAGACGACAAAATCAATGATCTCGCCCACATATTAACGAATGTGCAGGTAACGCTCGAAAATACCTGATCGCTGGCTGAGGACAGCGCACTTTATTTTGTGGTCACATATTGGGACACTGTCAGTGACTCGACAGCCCCGCTCAAGGATCTTGCAGTATGTATTTACGGGGCAAAGAAAGGGAGTGAGAGAATGGTGAAAAAATGAGGCAGAGGACGAGGAGCTGAGAAGGACGAGAAATAACGAGACGAAGATTACACCGACGCGGTGGTCGGTTTTCTCGGCGGAGCCATTGCCGGTGCCCCTGCTGGCAAGGGCATCGCGTCGGCGAGACTCGCGAGTCGCACGGAGTCGCATGCACCGTACTGTAAGCCGCGTAGACTCCATCTTGCACGTCTCGTACGCCGGGCTTATTCGAGAGAAAGAGGGAGAGAGAGAGAGAAAGAAAATAGCCGCAGTCCCGAGACACGGGGACCGGTCCCTCGGCAAGTTCTTCTTGAGGTCACAAGCGCGCTCGGCGAGATTGCCTTCCAGTCCACGCCGCGCTTGTGTTGCTTCGCTATACACTCGTTGGCCGCCTCTCTTTCACGCGTGCGCATTCATTAGCCTCGCGGCCAAGACGTCTACGAGTTATCCTCGAGGCTAGCCGCGTTCTTTCGCGGTCTACCCGACATATACAACAGATATATAGGTACTCCGTGCGGTATGCATGTAATGCAATATATTGAGACACACGCCACGTATTACAACCCAACAATGGGTTAACCGCAAAAGTCGTGCAAAATGCGCTGGATTATTTCAATTATTTTTGCAAGATAACTGCAATGAATTATTATTTATTATTTTTTCAATTGTTATTAATGATGATAGGAAAATCGTCGTTAACGAAGGTTGGAAGGCCATACCTGATAATGACGCATATTATAAGAAAATCACTAGTTTCCCGTAATGACTCGTATGATTTGAGCTCAGTTTATTTATTTTTGTATTAGTAATTTTTGTGTCCATTTTTTTCTAAATCTTCTTTCATAATTTTTTTCATGCGCTTTTGATCAGTGAGCAGGAAGCACTTTTTCTGAGGCTCAGGTATCTGCAAAAAATTCATTTGGTGAACAAAACTCGTTTGCAAAAAAAATTCATTTTAAAGATTTCGCGAATTTATTAAAATGAGCCAATTTCGAGGCAGTGGATAGTCGCAGCCCTTAAGACGCACAGCGAACTTCCGTCCGGATATTTCAGAACGTCGCGTGTGTTCGTTTAATTAAATTCACAACGTCAGGTTGCCCATTATGATGTAATATTGCAGCGAGAAGAGGACATTCATAGCTCGCTATACATAGCGCACGGTATTACGGGATAGAGAGAAGAGATGTCCGGAGAGGAGACAACGACGACGACGACGACGTCGGCGTCACGATCCGTGCACGAGTGGTCGCGGCTCGCGAGGCTTAGTCGTTGGAAGAGGCCCTTAATTGGTCAAGCCTCTCCGGCGCGGTATATAGTCAGCGGCGCACGGGAAGCGTACGGGACTGGCGACGTGTCTCTTCTATTATATACGAAGTCGAGCGCCTGTTGCACTTCTCTTTACCTTCGCGACCACTGTGCTATACTGCGCGGCGCATACAGCTCGACATAGACATGTCTGTATACTCGCAGCGTACCACACTGTTCGCGCTGTGAATTTGACAATTTATTAATTTAATGTACCAAAATTGTTTTTACGCATAAACAGGTCGGTAGATTTAATGTACAATTGAGATTAAAAACTGATATTCTTGCAACACTATTAAAATAAATTGTACAATTACAAAAATGTAAATAGTAGTGTTAATGTAAATTGTAAAAATACGAATTTTTACATTTCATATTTATATATTAAAATAAAAATAAAAATTTCATCATATTTTTTGTTTTAATACTAACATTTTCTATATATTGCACGTTAATTTTTTATCAAATGTGTGTATTAAATTCAGATTATACTGAAAAAAGGCCAGTACCGGTACATCAAATTACATGCACTTTTTTAGGAGTCCAGCATAGAGTCGCATTCGATGCGGCCGTCGCGGCGAGGCCTTTAATTACTATGGCGCAACGCGCGTTCCTCGTCGCCCGTAATGTAACGCGTGTCCGAGCTCGTACAATCCAATAGATGCTCGAGGATCCTGCGCGGAGTCCTGGGCCGGCTGCGATCAGCTGCGTCGCCGCGCGCGAGAATGACCTGAAAAATTCAGTCGATCGAGCGTCGAGGCACGAACGTCGGAACGTGACACGTCGGTGGGATCGTGTACGTTGGTCGCCGACTCGGGTCTGTGTACTCCACGATCGTCATTATCATGATTATTATTATTATTATTTTATTATTCTTATTATCATCGCGAAGCTTTTAATTCATTCAACGATGCAACAAGTGGCTTTAATTCATTCAGCTCGCCGCACACACGCTCGCTTCCTGCTACGAAAACAAATTTATACGCTTCCTAATAACGATCGTCTCGCCCGGAAGTAACACGCCGATATATCTATACACGCATCGACGACACTTCCGGTGCGGCGAATATCGAGGATCCGTTCAACTGAAATCTTCCAGCGGTAAAAATCATGTTCCCTTTTTTACTGCGGTTTTTGTTTTTTATTGCAGTTTGCGATTTTTGTACAGATCGTCTCGACCGGAAGTAACACGCCGATATATCTATACACGCATCGACGACACTTCCGGCGCGACGAATATCGAGGATCCGTTGAACAAAAATTTTCCAGTGAAAAAAACATTTTTCCTTTTTTTCCTGCAGTTTTATTTTTATTTCATATCCATACGCGAATCGACGACACTTCCGGCGCGACGAGTATCGAGAATCCACTGAACTACAATTTTCGAGCGGTAAAATCGCTTTCCTTCTTTTTACCGCAGTTTTTCTCGCCCCGTTCATTCTCGCGTTTACACGTGATTCCGCGCAGCGCGGAAAGAACGACGAGAAGAAAAAAAAAAAAAAGAAGAAACATTCTCCCGCGAACTTGGCTCGTATCCGTGCGTACGCGCTTTTTTTGCACCGTCGCTCTCGCGCCGTGAGGTCGATTCCCTTCTCGGACGCGAGCGGCTCGCGCGACTTGCGTTACGCACGCGCGTTTATCGTAGCGGTATTACGACTTTGGCGTTACGTGGAAAAGCCCGTGTATAGAAATTCTCCGGTCCGCGCGTCTTTGTCTCGTTCGCCGCGGCGACCGCGCGCGGAGAGGGGGAGAGAACATATAACATCGCCGGTCGTGGGGCTCTTTACTCTCGTTCGGGCAAAACACATGGAAAATATTCGCATTCTATTCCATCGCCGCCGGTAACGACCACGACGACGATGATTATTACGACGATGATGACGATGATACGATGCAATTTACTCGGATCCTCCTCAAGTCCCGCGCAATTATTTTCAGGCGCGCACGCTGTAATCGTCCCGACCGCACTGCACACACCGCGAGCCGCCGAGCACGCCACGTTTTCTTTCTCTCCTTTTGTTGTTACGCCGAGGAGGAGTTACGAGATTTCCCAAAGTCACGGGCGAGGGAAAACGCGCCAGGGAAATTCACGTGACCGAGCCGAGTCGCGTTGCGCAACAATAACAAGAGCCCGGAGCGGCGACGAGGACAATGGGCGACGGGCGTAAACACGAGCGAGAGGGCGAACGCGCGGTCGTCGAGCGAGCGCTGCGAGCGCCACGAGCCAACGACCGGAACTCTGGCGTTCGCGTTTAGTGCGCAAGAAGGTAGCGGAGGACGGAACGCGGCAATGGCAGTGAACTCCCGCGGAAAAAAAAAGACACGATGAGGACAATCTCGCTGTTGCGACTGTACAATACAGCCGGTGTATTAGCCGTCGCGCGTGGAGCGGAGAGGAGCGCGAAGAGGAGAAGGAAGAGGAAGAGGACGCAGAAGTGGAACGGGAGGTGGACTAGGAAGAAGAGAAAGGCTTTGTGCCTACGGAGACTGCGCGGACGAGGATGACGACTGCGACGCGCTGGAGTCGCAAGAACGTCACGGCTTCCGTGACTAATAACCGGGAGAGCCACGGATTCCAGTAATTTCACGACTCAGACGGGCGGCCCAGCGACAAGCTGGATCCGGCTGTGGATGGTGTACAGTTTCAGATGGATTCGTGATGTTAAGATTTGTTGGGACTCGGCGGGCTTGTGTTATTTATTTTCGTGATATTGGTCGGTGGAATTTGAAATAAATTACGGATCTTCACGGCTGGCTATTTTTCTAGTCTCTATTCGTCAATCCGTCTGCTTTGTTTGTACTCGGTGAATGTCGTATCCATCACCTGTTATCGGGTTTGTTGCGTTTGTAATTTTAATAAACTAATTAATGAAATGAAGACAAATGTGCAAAAATATTGCGAGCTCAACCTCTGTCATCGCCAAAACAATTAACGTCTCCAATGTTTCCCGGCACCGCCTAAAGCCAATGAACATTCTCATCCGTTCGTCAGAGTCCCCGACAATTTTAGCCGCCGTTGCTACGCGTCTACACACCGAGAGCCACATTCCCACCCCGGCCGAGAATCGTGTTCATCAAAATATATCACCTCACCGTGAAGCAACGACGAGGAAGCTCGCGTATAAAATCGACACTGTAGAATCTCGCCCGACGTCGGCTCGTAAAGGCGATCGTAAACGCTCGTCGAGTTCGAGAACCCGGACGAGTCTCGTCCCGGCTGTCGGAATAGTGTAAACTCATCGACGTTTTAACAGTCATCCTCAAAAATCACGCAATAACGTGTAATATTTATGGAACGTTTATTTATCGCATCTCCGATGCCTAACCTCAAACCGAGCCCCCGACTGATTGTGAGCTGCGATCAGCAGGTGTGACGCGTGCGCTGTCCGTCCAATCGTAGACGCCGAGATTGCCATTAAACAACCGTAGCTCCCGTCGGCCTCAGCTGCCCGGCTGAACAATCCGAACGAAAACGAAAAATAATTGCAACTTTTCTTCGTCCGAATTCTTGTAGATCCGGCGTAACGACCGAAAAGTGCAATAATACGCAATATTCCTGGAACGTTATTTATCACATTTCCAATACCTAACCTCAAACTATGAGTTCAATTAATTTGATTGGGGGCTGCCTCTGGACTCCACTCAGGGCAGATTTGTCTACACAGCCATAGCCACACAACTATGAGTTACGATCAGCAGGTGTGACGCGTGCGCTGTCGAATAGAAGTCGCTGAGATTGCTATTATGTGTGCGCCGTGTGCGCGCAGCTATAGATATATAGCAACTATACCGTGGCTCCCATTGGCTTCAGCTGTTTGGCCGAACGCGAGCGAACGAGACCGAACACTCGGCTGTGAGATAACGAGGCTATTACCGATCTAGGAGCAACCGACGCGTTCTCAACTGTATTTCAAGCCACCAGCCGCGTCCTTCTCGCTCCCGTTCGGGCCCGAACGACGATCCGCGAAGGTGCTAACAGGTGTGTACGGGTTTCGCGACCTCGGCCGCGTACGACACAGTTCGCGTCCATATGGTCGAGGCACTCGGGGCGTCGCGACGATATATATTGGATAGGCGAGCCTCGTGCTGCTGCTGCTGCTGCTCGCCCCTCGGTTATGGTCTGCGCGCGGTCGAGCCATTTCTAGCCGACGGATACGCGTCGCACACACCACGGGCGTTGGACGCGACGCGCTTTATGCCGCGTCCGTAAGCAGCGACACCGTCGCGCTCGCTCGTTCGGCACGACGCGTACACGAGGCTCGCGTGTACACGAAGCGACGATCGCACCTCGCGCGAACGACGACACCGCTCGCCACTCAGCCGATTAGCATCCGCGGGCGCACGGGGAAAAAGGATTTCGCCATTGGCCATTCCGGTGTACTATTAGCGCGCGGCGCTCAACGAGGAAATTGCCGATGATCGCTAATCTTATCGCGAGCGCGCGAGTAACACGCGGCCGAGGCTATACCGAGACGAAAACATTAGCGGCGAAGAGGCGCATAATGCGTCGTCATCCCATCCGCGTTATCCCCGGCGCTATTGATACGGGCGCGTGTGGCAACGTTGCGGCGGGATTTCGCGGCTTCGAGACTGCCGCGAAAACGTTCGGGGAGGGGAAATGTATTTTGCACGCTGGGGTTAATTGCAGCGAATATTCGCGAGCACGGCGGAAAAGGCTGAGGGAAAATCGCGAAAAGCGTAGAATTGTATTTTCTGTGTAATTATGTTGTTGTTGTTGTGTGTAAATAAATATATAGCTTCGAAATTACCGTTCAAGGCGACACATTTAAAAAAAAAAAATATCTATAATTGCAGGGAAAGTTTCCTGCCTTATCGCAAAACGCTGAAGAAAAATCGCAAGCCCGAAAATACAAAACAAATTCCGCAACAAAAAAAATCAAATTACTTGCTTTTGCAATCCCGGTAAATTATTTTTCGTTCCACGGATCCACGTACCAAATTTCAAAGTTTACATTTTTCCTGACCAAAAACTCGCAATAAACGAGGACCCGAAGCCTGTCGTTGGTTTCAGCAGGGCGGAAGGAGAGCGAAGGCCTCGCAACTCTTTTATTGCGAGAAAATGGCGCGGAGTGTAATAATTGCCTGCACTCTCTCGGCGTTCACCAGCTCCTCGACGTAGGTATAGTGCGTCCGTTAGAAAAATGCGAACAATGGGGGGCATCGCCGGGGGTTTCCTCGCAGCCCTGCGGCCCGATTGTCTTCCAAGGTTCACGCATTGTGTATCCGAGTGTCCCGCGTGGACTGCACGAGCGCGCGCTACCTGTCGCTTCGCCCCCCCACCACTCGTCGTCCTCGGGGGGGCTCAGCACGTGGTACAATTTCGAATTGCGAGATTCCGGGAACTCATGACTTTCGACCACGTCGATCGACTCGGTGGGGGCTGCACGGGGGGCAATAAACAGCATTACGGACGATTATCGATTCGCCTCGTTTCCACGAATTTGTCCTTTCGAAGCGCCGCGCGCGGACAATGCGAGAGGATAAGACGCGATAATTACGGCGCGTCCCGAAGTGGGGCAAATCGCTCGGTAATTGGACGCCCCGAGAGCGAGCGAGTCCGCCAGCCATTGGCGCACTTGTGTCGTTTTCCATTCAATCCTTTCCGTGCCACACGGAATAGGTCGATAATTGTCAGGGCCGCGCCGGCTCGCACTGATTCTTCAATCATCGTGACGAGCCAAAACTCGTTAGCCGCCCGCCGACTCATTTTCATCGACGAACCCTCAGACTGTCGTTATTATCGAGCCTAATACGACGGAGCGTTTTGAGACGTAAGCGGCAACTTAATTATCCAATTAGTCAACGAGCTTGACGCATTCTGACGTGACACAGGGTATTGATGAAAAATTTCTGATGACAGAAATATATATATATATTTTTTCTGTACACGTTTTTAACAATTTTTTCATTGCGTTGCAGTATATCGACTGCAAATACAGCAAAACCTTTTGCCAGTAAGAAATATTTGATCAGGTTAGAAAAATAAAAAATAAATATATGGATAGGTATGAAATAGGATAGGATATGGATAGGATATGGATAGGTATGGATAGGTAGGGATAGGTATGGATATATGGATAGGTTAGAAATATTTGATCGGTTTGGAAAAGAATTGATTTACTTCGTCAAAAAATGATTTATGTACGCTAAAACGTTTTGTTAATCAAACAAAACATTATTTCCTCTCACCGCCTTGTTGGCCTAAAAAAAACAACAACAAAAAAAGACTCTCCGCAAATCCGCGCTCTCGTATAATCGTTTAATAGTCATCGAATTCTCGACAATCGGTTACCCAATCGGCGACTTCCTTTCGGCCGCGGTAATTACAGTCGTGGCGCACGTATAGAGATCATAAGCCCGGGGGAGCTTGACGCGCGACGCTAACAGGTTCCCCGAGCCCGGATCGATTAATCACGATCGCGATCGTAATTTGCTCGTCGATGTTGGATATAGCGGTGCCCACCGGAGCGCACGTGTACGGTACACAGCCAACTACACAGACGCTATATGTACGATTCTCCGGAGCGAGGAGCAGATGTCTATAGATATAGCGCGATACATATATTCGCGCCACACGAGACGTTCGCCCGTCCGTCCGACTACCGCTCGATTCTAGCCGCGCTATTCCTATATTTTCTCTATATATCCCAGGCAACGTGCCTCCTATATAGCTAACGGCCACGCTCGCTGCGCGACTCTCAGCGCGATAGTTGCATAAGATAGTTTACCTCGTGGCCTTGACTTTGGCTCTTGGTTACGACAACAGACGATTTCGCAAGCCTCTCGAGAGTCTAGCACCAGCAGCGACGGCGGCAGCTAGCGAGAAGGAGACGCGGAGCGCTGGCGTAATAACGCCGGGACCTTTACGTGCGCTCGGTGCAACGATTTGCAGCACGTGGAGGGCACTTTATGCATTTATTTAACTATTCCGTCGAGCCGATTGTGCGGCTGTATAAATCTCGCCGCGCGAGGATTTATCATCGTATTTATGAGCGATGATTTATTTATTCTAACGATTGACTTTTCCAACAGCGCTTCGGCATCTCGGCGATTCAGCGAGTAGCGACGCTTTGTGGATTTAACGCACGGCCGGTTTCGGCCGTGCGTTAATCGATCGGCGGGATTGTTTTTTTTTTTCTTTCGGTACAGTAAATCTGTTAAAAAATCTGTCAATCGGTGTTGTTGAAAAATCTATTTAAACATTTGTCGAGAAATCTATTAAAAATTAATTGTAAATTCTATTAAAAAAATTGTTGAAAAATCTGTTGAGAAATCTAGTAAAAAAATTTGTTGAAGAATCGATTTAAAAATCTGTTGAAAAATCTATTTAAAAATTAGTTGAAAAATCGATTTAAAAAACTGTTGAAAAATCTATTAAAAAATTTGTTGAAAAATCTATTTAAAAATCTGTTGAAAAATCTATAAAAAGTTTATTGAAAAATCTGCTTAAACATGTGTTAATCAATCTGTTTTCACGATACATTTTTCGATCAATCGCAGCGCACATTCAACGAGTTACATTTTATTTCATCTCTTCCAAGCAGCCCGCCGTCGATCCGCGGCTCATTTGCCGCCGCTGGTAAATTATATGGTCTCGGTATCACTAATCGTCGTATTTATAAACCACTGTATGTCCGCATCGGCCGCGGGATAATTTCACGTTGACGTCCGGCGTGTTACGAGGCTTAGATAACCAACGGCCCAGAATTGCGTTGACGCATATAATCGTTATTTGAGGCCGCGAAGTCAAGTGCCTCGCGCGGTAAGAGTCGCACGCGGGAGGAGGTGAAATGAAATTCCGTAGCTGCGAGGCGCTCGCGCGACGTATGTGCAGCGGTGCACGTGGCATCTCGCGCGAGGAGAACGCGGCGAACGCGGCGAACGTGAGAAAAGGAGACGAGCGCACCAGAAGAGATGCGCTCGCTTAGAGGAGAAAGTAGGCTCTCTTCTCGCTGGACCACTTTTGATGGTGTAGCCGCCGCGCTCGCCTCGTGTGCACCACTACAATTTCACCTGCAGCTCCGCGTCTAAGCCGTAAAACCATGTAAGACCGAGGAGAGCTCGACGCCCGTGTATGCGAGTGTTCGATACGTGTGCGCGCGCGCGCGCGCGTTCGCGTTGAATAATCGTCGTGTAAGGCCGGGATGAACGACCACCCGAGACCGAGAAAGAGGTGGCATTAGGCGCTTTCGATTATGGAACCGAACACTGTTGGAACTCAAGGCCTCGCGGGATTTCGTAACGCGTTAGAAAACGATGAATATTTTAGAGAGTTGTATTAATTCGTGGGTTTTATTGTATTATTGTTGTGAATTAATATCGAAACTACTCGAGCGCAGAATGGAATTGAATTAAAAAATGGTTCCGTCGCAATTCAAAAGCTGATTGACATACATTATTTAATTTTTTTTCATTTTAATTGTACTGCTGAGCTGATAATTTCAATGTAATATAAATTGAGGTTACTTTTTTTTGGCTCGATCGAACTTGGATTTTCTTCCTTCGTTCGAGATAAAACTCTATAACGAAGAGAATGCCGCAAGGCGGAGTGCGATATCTTGATTTAAATTTTTTTTACAGAATGTTAAAGTTGGACCCCCAAAAATCGCAAAAAAACGAAAGGGATGCCTCTTCTAAAAATTGGCGATTTTTGAGGGTCTGACTTTAAAATCCTGTAAAAAATTCAGAAATCAAGATATCGTGTTCCGACTTACAGCATTCTGTTCATTATACAGTTTTCTCTCGAATGCAAAAAGAAAACCTAGGTTTCGTCGATCGAAAAAAGTCATCTCGATTTTAGCAAAGTGACGAAATTTCGAAAAAAGTGAAAAATCATTTTTAGCATTTTTCTCGTCGAATTATATGGTTTTTGGGCAAACAACGGTGCTTTTCGGAATCAGCAGCAAATTTCCCATCGGATAGGCTCTTCAAACTTTACGGAATCGAATTTTTTTATTCTCGATATCTTAAAGTTTTTACGTTAATATCACGTTAATTTCCTTAACGATCTAATTTCGATTCGAGCATATAGCGAGCGCGCGAAGCGCGCGGGCCACTACAACCTGCTAGTAATATAATAATGTTACACAGGAGAATATTGAGTCACCAGGACTGGAAAAATTAATAGTAATTAATAGTAATAGGTGGACCGAGTTAATAAATAAGTCAGTTCATCCTGACGACTCACTACATTTTTCCCAGTGCCCAGCAGTAATTTAAAAATACACAATCAACGCATTTCTCCGCGAGCCGACAGGTGCGATCGCTATTTGCATGATAAAAAACGATGCGCCTCAACAAACGTCATGCGCTTGTCGTCAAGCACCTCCGGTTACCCTGTTATCTCGTGAGCGCCAGATGACGGAGATGACGCGATTTCGCGCAACACGACGTCGGCGACGACGACTCTCGCGAATGCGAGGAATCGTTATCGCGGGTAAAATGCTTTTGTCGAAGGAAAGAAGGAGGAAGGAAAAGAGAAAAAGAGCGGACGACACTCGAAGTCGAGCGGTCGGTACATAGTCCGCTAGTCTAAACGCGGAAGTAGCGAGTTCGCCGCGGGTAACCACTCGAACGTATATAAGAATACAAGAGGCGAGAAGGGAAAAAAAGCGATGGAGAGACGGAGGAGAGAAGACCGCAGAACGCGCACCGGCTGCGCGAGAGACTTCGTTTCGTACGGCGCGCGTTCGTGTACCATCCGCGCGGCACCGCTCGGGCCGTCGCTAACGCAGCATCGGCGGCAGCAACGTCCAAGCACCCGTGGACAGCGTTCCCCGCGTTCGCCACATGCCGTGATGAGTCGCGTTATGTTTTTCTTCTCTTACTTATTCCCTCGCACCCTTTGCCTCTCGCCCCCCCCCCGTCTCACATACATTTCCACACGTCCACGTCGACTCGTTTCATTCTTGCCTTTTATTCTCATTCGCCGGAGCCTCGCTCTGACCGCACCGAGCGACTGACTATGTGCCAACCAGATTGCTCGCTAATACAGCGATCGCTTTTTCAATTGATTGCAGGCAGCGGCCAAGCAGTGCTTAGAGACGGTGGTTAACCGGTGCGCCTGATGCACTGTTATTAGAAAAAACGATTGTTAGGGGGCGAATTGTCGATGTAATGTGTGGCATCCCTGGCGGAAATTTTGTGGATACATCCGGGGCGGGACTGGCAGTGCTGAAACGTGATTTTCGTTTTTTTTTTACGGGATTCGTAGATCCGGCCTGTGACCGAAAAGGGCGGAGGTCGAGACCTTGAACTTTTTTGCGAGGTATCGAGTTTTTACCTATACCATTGTTGTTAACTCGCATATTCTACCCCCAAAAACACTGGTTTCAACACAGTTTTGCTTGAATCCGAAAAGAGTCATTTTTTCGGCGTTTTTTTCTTGCCAGGGATCGTAAATTCGGTTTAGGACCCAAAATTACCAAAATCGGCCACGCGAAAATTTTCCTTTAAAAAAATGTCGACTTTTGACCTACACCATCGTTTTCAAGATTTTACCCCCAAAAACATTGGTTTCAGCCCATTTCTTCTCGATATTGAAAAATATATTTTCTTCGAAGTTTCTGTCTCGCCAGAAACAAAAAAATGCAATGCGAACACAGAGCACGAATGGATCGACCACAATGGATTTTGTGACTCACAAACTTATTATAGAAGGATTTCCAGTTTGATGAAGATAATTCCCTCAAATCCGAGTGTCCCGTCGACCATGACACTCGCAAATCCGCCTACGGTAAAATCCGAGGTAAAATCTGTTTTCGCAACAGCTCATAGAAAAGGCTCGCGGGCTCGAAGTGCGAGCGTCCGTGGAGTGTCAAGATCACACCGAGGGGATTATCCTATTACCACGCGCCGCGTGCGATGCAACACGACAATGAGGAAAATTGATTTTAATCATAATTCCTCGCCTCAGCGAGAGAGAGAGAGAGAGAGAGAGCTAAAGATCGTCCGGATGCTCGCACGAGCTCGACGAAATTGTTCCTACGCCTCTCGAGGAAAGATGTTGCCGTCCGCAACATAATGCAATGTAATAATTCAATACAGTCGTGCGATCGTAATGCGCGCGCCGCACAAGCCGAGTGAGTAAGCGGCCAGTGTGCATATGGCAGCTCGGCTATGGTAATTGGATATTATAATTTATATCGAAAATTGACCACTTCTCATACCTCCCCACAGCTTTTTCCGTACGATACACAAAATGTATATAATTTTCGGGGGATTATTTCGACTCGGCGCAGATTGCGGACTCGATGAGTTTTAACTGCATGGAATACATGGCCAATGTTAATATTATGTTACACAGTCTGGACAGCGATTTTTTTTTTTTTTTTTTTTTTTTTTTTTTTTTTTTTTTGAGAATTCCAATCACCTGTTGAATCTTTTTGTTTCCCCCGACCAACCTGCTTTGGTTCTGTCGAGATGAACAATGGCAATCGGTGGTTTGGACGAATTTCGTGAAACGAAGTCGTGAGTTGCGTTGCGGAATGCGGCAACCGAGGTGAGAGAACACGGCCAACGTGGGTTATACGTGGGGTGACCCGTTTCTCGGGGTTTTGGACCCCCGCGTAGGAAGGGAAAAGTCACGACGAGCGGGGAGACCCGCAGGACCCTCGGGTACCCCTGAAGGTCCTTCTGGTGAAAAAAAAGGTCGTAAACGTTCGCGTAGCAAGAGGACGACGACGACTGATTTTACCTCGATCTCCCGGCCGGTGGATCCACCGTCGTGCGGGCCGCCAGATCTACGGAGATACAGATTCCCGGGCGGATCCTCGCTGCGCGGGGACACATAATTCAGGGCCCTCGCAATGTCCGCCTTTCTGGGTCGTCTGCATCGTGACAAGTGCAGCTCGGGCTCTTCGTCTTTCACCTTTTTTTTCCCTCAAGGCTGAGAATCCCGGCGATTTTTTCTCTTACTTTTTTTGTGGAGCGAAGAAAATTTCTCAAAAGCCGGGAAATAATCTGGAGGTTTGTATCTCCTGATCACCGGGAAAATCGGACGGACGAGCGAAGAAATTTATCGCTGTTGAGGGATTTTTCGGTGAAAATTAATGCACTGTATGTGGAAAGTTTTTTTGTGGATACCGTGTATGT
Source organism: Pimpla rufipes (assembly GCA_963932165.1). Lineage (NCBI taxonomy): Eukaryota > Metazoa > Arthropoda > Insecta > Hymenoptera > Ichneumonidae > Pimpla > Pimpla rufipes. Next base: position 16,664,591 of record OZ010635.1, read on the forward strand.
TAAATTTAATGTAAAAGTATTATTATGAGACGCTTCTTTATTCAAAACGTACCTTGATTTTAGTGAAGTGATGAATTTTCGAAAAAAGAGCGAAAATACTTTCTATTTTTATTTTATATTTTTTTAAACTTAATTTCGATGTATTTTTGCCCGTACACAACGAATTCGCCATTAGTTTTTTTACTAATCGCAATAGTTTTCATGACAAACTAAAAAAACGATTATTTTCAATTACATTTTTTATTGCATCAATTGGGTAAATGCGCAAAGCGCGCGTTTAAACTAGTGAAGAATAAAAAATAAAGATTTTGTTTATTGTATCGCAATTTGTATTTTTCAAACAATAATATATATTAAACAGAATCAAAAATGCAATACCAGTAAAATAAAATTTTGCCATACTATAAATCATTGTTACAAGTATTTTTAACAATCTTGAGGCAACGGCTTATTTATGTTATTTAATTTTTCTCTCACTGTTATTACCAACCCAACAATAAAATAAAATTGTTGCGTTGGTTTCACGCATAAATCTATTCATCGGACGTACAAAAGCCTGCGCCGCTCTCTCGCCGCGCTCGCCCCACGATATTCCGTCTCACGTCTTCGCGCGGTGACTTCGACGCCCGCAAGACGCGAGCTCGTGAAGAACGCGCGAGCTGCTGTTCGCGCAGCGGGCATAACACGGGCGAGCACGCGTTGAAATCACCGATTCGATTCGACGGAATCGCCGTTTCTCGTTTTTCCACGCTTCGAACTCGGCGAAGCGATTGCGTCGACGAATCGCGTCGGAGTGGCGCGGCGAGAAACAAGCGAGGAGGAATCCCGCACCGTCGTCTCCACCGCATCGTCGCGGGATTCGCTTCGACGTTCTATGTATATTTCTGTGCTGTACAACCGCCGCATATAACTCGACTCGATCGCGCTCACGCGAGACACACACGAGGCTTGAGTCACGTCGCTTTCGCGAATCGCTTCGTATTTTCGCGCGCTTCACGTTCACCGAATAAAAAAATAAAAATAAAAATAAAAAAAACGAGCGACTCGCCCGCGCGAAATCTCCGTCAGACATCTCGCTGGCTGAGTCTCTTTCGGCCGGCTCCGGCGCGAACCCACGCGGGCCCCACGAAGGCCAACCTCGCGGCTGTACAGCCAGATGTACGTGTCATGTGTTTCTATACACTATTATATCGAGAGGCGCGCGCACGCGGTTAACCGGCGAAACACGTACGTATATATGAGCCGCGCGAGCACGAATGCTCGAGTACCCGCAGAATTTCGCGTACAACCTGTCATACGTCGAACGCCCCGCGTGACAAGGACTGTGCGTTAAATTGAGTCGGCTGTGACGAACAATATTAAGCAAAATACGCAGCGTCGCTCCGAGTCCCGCGAGTTTCCGTGACTAAAAATAAATAATCAGACGTTAGCCACGGTGACTACGCATAAATTAGTCATTGACATCGTTTGGTCGGTGAAGGGAAGCAAATTACTTCAAAAACAACATCGTGAACTTTTCATTCGTTAAATAGTTAATTTTTTGTTACAAAATCTCGATTGAAGAAAAATCCATGTTTTGTAAAAATTGTATGAAAATTCAGTGTTAAAAATATTCGTTAAATTAAATATACTGTATGGCAAGTTTTTTTTATGCAAACTTCAAATTTAATATGCATGTGTAAGTAAAATGCATATTATACTAAAAGCGTTAAAAAAAATGGTGTCCATAACAGAAACATTTTAATTTCGCGCTAAAAAAGCGGCAAACATCGCTTATTCCCTCCCTTCGACTCTTCGCTACCCACGTCCCACGTTTTCACGTTTCTTCCTTCACGCCGGGACACTCGGGCGCGATATTCCCAAAGGTAAGATGCACCACGGCCAGGCGACGCGAACGCCTCTCTCGTGGCGCACGATTTCGCGTCGGACGCCGCACGCGAGCGTATAGCTGAAACAGGGAGGCCGACGATCGCTCGCGCGACTCGCCGGAGAAACCGCGCTGCTCGAGGGTCCGCGGACAACACGTGAGATATATGAATACAGTGTTCGCGGGCCAGAAATCGAATACGAGTATGAGATAGGAATGCATCGATGTTACTTCTGCGTATGCGCGCGATGTATACGTACGTGTAGCCCGCGCGTTGCGCCGTATAGCGAGAAACGTGCGCCGCAAAGTGCGCAGAGGCGAGACACGCCGGCGCGCATCTCGATTCGTGCGCGCACGCTACGAGCGGTAACCCGAGTGCGCGCGGCCGGGGGTACACAACATGTTCGTGCGCGCGCACGGGGAAGATGCATTTCCTTCGCGCGGGGCGCGCATCGGGCATATCCCTCGGTGGCTCTCCGCGCATATATCCTTCGCGAGTCTCGCGCGGGACCCTGAGATAAATCCACCAAGTCATCTTCCACGTCCTCCGACGTCCGTACATCGGCGCCCTTCCACCGCATCCCCTGCGTCTCCCGCGCCGCGCGCCTTCCCCCACGTCCTTTATAACCGCGCGCGTAATTGCGAACGTGACCCGCCGCGCGATTGCAACTCGGCGCTAATAAGTTTTCAGCAATTAGCAGCGCGAGCGCGGACATCGTACCGTTTTCTCTTCTCTTAAAAAAAAAACGCCCCCAAAAACAGTTGTAAAAACATTTTTTTCTGCACTTAAAAAAAAAATGAAACATAAAATTGTGGAGCCTGGGAGCAAAAATCTCGTCGCCTGTACCTCTTCATATTCTTCTCAGAAATGACAAAAACGAGAAAAAAAGAAAAAAAAAGAAGATTAAAAAATGAGGAGCAAAAATGTCTCGGTACGAAAAAAAAAGAAAAAAAAAAGATCGCGTTGAAATAAATGTGCCATTCGGTGAATCGCTGTTTCACGATCTTCGCCGTTAACAATTCGAAAACAATTTTTTTTACACTTAAAAAAAAATGGAACATAAAATTGTCGAGCCTGGGTGCAAAAATCTCGTCGCCTGTACCTCTTTATCCTCTTCTCGGAAACGACAAACACGAGAAAAAAAGAAAAAAAAGAAGATTAAAAAATCAGGAGCAAAAATGTCTCGGTACGAAAAAAAAGAAAAAAAAAAAGATCGGGTTGAAATAAATGTGCCATTCGGTGGATCGCTGTTCCACGATCTTCGCCGTTAACGATTCGAAAACTATTTTTGTTTACACTTAAAAAAAAATGGAACATAAAATTGTCGAGCCTGGGTGCAAAAATCTCGTCGCCTGCACCTCTTTATCCTCTTCTCGGAAACGACAAACACGAGAAAAAAAGAAAAAAAAGAAGAAGATTAAAAAATCAGGAGCAAAAATGTCTCGGTACAAAAAAAAAAGAAAAAAAAAGGATCGGGTTGAAATAAATGTGCCATTCGGTGGATCGCTTTTCCACGATCTTCGCCGTTAAATTCCGCGCATGCGCGGCGCGCGGCTCGTCATCCAGTACGAGGACGAGCAGGAACCGCCGCGCCGGCGGCCCCCCCCACCACCACCACCGGCGGCGTCGTCACCGCTGCTCCCCGAGTGCCGCGGCGCGGCGCAGCGCGGCAAAAGGAGAACCGAAATACATGCTCCGTTGCCGAGGAGGTACAGTACGCGCCGTACGGCGATATAGCGGGCCGAGAGCGGTGAGCGAGCGGTGTGGGGGGGAGCCGGAGAGCGAGTAGTAGCAGACAGTACGGTGTAAGCGTTGAGTGGATTCTCGGGCCGCGCACGAAGTCGCGCCGGTGGTGGGGGTCGAGCCCGAGGACCGCAGCACAGGCCCCTCGGGTAGCGGCGGCGGCGGTGGCGGCGGCGCCGCGTGAGCTACGCGCGGCCGGGGAGTGGGGGAAGCTCACGGTCGGGGCCCGGGGTCCCGTCCGAGATCCCAACGAGGCCCCAGTTGCTCGCGAGAGACCAGTACGATCGTGAGTGCCACACGGTGAAAACGTCCCGAGCGCCACGGACGACGACGACGACGCGGTGCACACGTCACACGCAGCGCAGTAAAATACAGTAGTGTTGCATACCGGACACCCGTGCGAGACGGACAGAAACCGCCACCGACCTCCGCTCGTCGAGGTCCCCACGCACGGTCTCCGCGCGCAGTCGATAACTGTAAATCCCGAGCCCGGACTTCGTCATCGTGCCGGTGTTTTTTTTTTCTTCGCTTCGGATTCGTTTTTCTTTCTGCTTTTTTTTCTTGTTTATTATTATTTTTTTCGTTTGTTCAATTCGACGCGACGAGTTCAGCTCGTTGGATTGATAAACATTTGAACTTTTTGACTCTCGCTCGTTTCTCACGGCGCGCAGTGACCAGGAGAAGCGCGACGTGTGGTGAGAGCCTCGCCGATGTGTTTTCGATGGATTTGGATAACAATCCTCGCGACCTGAGTCGTCGGTAGTGTCGGTGCTACCGATTGCCCGGAATTTCGCGTCTGGATCGCAACCGGGAACCGAGGGAGTTGAGGGAACAGACATTCACGCCGGTCGTGTCTTCCGGGCCCGAGAGGATCGACTGCCGGTTGCCGCGGGATTCGGACACCGCGATCAGCCTCCGCTTTGGGTGGAGGCGGCGGTCGGGTTTCGTTTGACGGGAAGCGACCGAGGCGAGTGTCGCGACCTTGGGTGAACCGGGAAAACGCTGCCCCGGCTCACGTTACACCGATGGTGGCGTGAAGGATAATAATAATAATAATAATAATAATAATACTAATAATAATAATATTACGGGGAAAAAACGTAACGGTGAAGTGACATCGTTCTACGTCATCAAAGAAGCGCAGAACGAATGGTGATACATATTTAAACGTATTTTAAATATACGTCAGCCGCACAGTCAAGATGCCGAAGATTTTCCTCCTCAAGAACCAGCTGCACCAGCAGCAACTGAGGCTGCTGGAGGCCCAACACCTCAGCAAAAGTCCGCCGCCTGGTAGCGGCAAGGATAGCCCACTCGGAGGCTCCGAGCCCCTCAGTCTCATCGTAAACAAGCATCAATGTAAGTCGCTGAATACATAGGATTTATATTTTTTGTTTCTTACACTTTTGCCATCCGTAAACAGATATGAGACTCGACGTATAGATTGCGGGATTCGTCGTTGCTCGTTTTAGATAATTGCCAACCCGATCATCGCTCACCGCGAGGTTTTTTCGTTATTTTTTTTTTCTTTTTTTTCGCAGTCGCGCGTTTAGCACACGCGCAGGTGTAGACACCTGTGGCGCAGGTGCCGCTGGCCGGTGGCTTCGCTCCCGTCAGGACGACGCGTATTAGTGGCTGGCTCAGCGCCCGCGAGGCCGTAAAACGCGCTGAAAATTGATAGATAATAACAAGGCGGACCTTGAGAAAAATCGCGGGAGAGAGCGAACGACCGTGGGCGCCGAGCGGCCGTTCAGCGCGCCACGCGCGCTCGTCGATGCCGATTTGCGGGATTCCGCGAACGTTTGCCGACTCTCTTCCTCTTCCTTTATCTCCCGGCGACGGAATTACTCGATCTTCGCGCGGAATGACAATTGGAATGTTTTACGGGCGAGTGTTAGGTGCTCGTTAAAAATATCCGGTAATTCGCATCTCCGAACATTTCATTCGTTAATAATTGAAAATTAATAATTGAGTAAAAAATAATAATTTGGCACGCGACGATAAAATTACAAATTTTTGTATCCAACTTCCTAATTTTCGTGGTAATTATTCCGATGTTACGTCTCACTTGTGTGTTAAATTTGTCGTACCAGGTTACGTTAATAAATATTTTTAAGTACAATTTTCGCAACTGGCGTTTTATCACCAATTTTTTTTTTCTTAATTACGGTCATATTAATGAGAATTCGGGAAGCAGGAGAGACGACAATTTATTTCTTCCGTTGCGAAAAGGTCTAACGTTTTTAGAAGCCGCCGAAGCGAGTTGGAAGCGAAAACGCGTCTCAAGTGGCGCTTGACCTTTGACGCGCCAATCGAATAGATATTCAGCGCTAGGTGCGGAATTATCTCCGCGGGACACGATCCTTCTGGTCGTCGCTTGTCGTCGTCGTCGTCGCGGTGAGTTGCGTAACTCCGGCTCGGGCGCGCGCGCGCATCTTCTTTCCCGTCAGGTCTCGCGCGGCTCGCCGCTTTTCGACTCCGCGTTTATCGTGCGGCCGCGCGCGACGAACGGTACATTGAGTAGGTGAGACACGATGCTGTTTCGCGGCTCGCCGGGTCCACCGGGCGGGCTGCATCATCCCCGGCGCTCGCCCCGAATCTCACTCGGCGCTCGTTCTAAAACTGGTTTAGAAAAAACGGTTCGCCTCCCGGCTTCCTCGACTTCTTTTTTCTTTCATTCACCGTTCGGCCGCCGTCTCTCTCACTCGGTCGAGACTTCCAGCGAACTCAGATGAAAAAAGAAAAGTAAAAAAATACTCATAAAATAAAAAAAAATTCGTACCCCACATTCAAGTGAGGCAAATAAACAATTTTATAGCAGCAAAAGTTAATTTGTCACGCTCAAAAAATGACTCGTCACTCTAATCAAGAATCTTCAACACTCATCTGCATTCGCGTAATAACAATAATAAAGCAATCCATAAAATCTCCATACCAATCGCGGATGATACCGAGAAAAAAAATCCCGTTGAATATATCAACGACCCTCATTGTCGACTCGACAAAAAAACGTTACGATTTTCCCGCGAGCCTCAGCCTCGAAGCCGCACGTATATTTATTTACAAATTGTAAATCCCGAGCGAGCGAGCGCGAGGCGAAAATGAATGAGATGACTCGAGCGGCGCGGCAACGTCACAAGTTTGAACTCGATGTGTATTGCGAGCCGCCGCCGCCGCCGCGCGGCTTCATAACCGGTCTCGACGCGTCGCGCCGAGAAAGCCGCGCGTTGAAAATCATGATCAACGCCGCGACGATCAAGGGCGACGATTGGACGGTATCCAGTCTGACGTGTCCCCCGAGACTGTAAAAGTGTCGTGCGGATCGCGTGGGACGACCGTGGAGAGCCTCCCGGTGTGTTCACACACTCCCCACCCCACCGGCGATATACGCAACACACAGCCACGCTGAACCCGGTGCGATGCACGGATTTTCACGCACTCACGCACGACCGAGTCGATCCGTTATGTGTTTGCTCGCGCGGTATGCGAAGCTCCCCGGGCCCGGGAATCCAGCCAGCCGAGCGCGAGTCTCGGAGACTTCGACGCTCTGCACAAGCGCAGCGCATAAGACTCGCGCGTCTCCCGTTGCGAATGACGAGACTCCCATTCCTCGCCTTCCTTCCGTTCGATCATTCGTCTTTTTTCTCCTATTTTTCTTCATTTTTCTATTAATATCGCGTCTCTCTTTTCTCATCGCCCCGCGACCGGATTCTCTGCATTATACAATGTGCGAGATACATCAGCGAGATCCGCGCGGTGAATTAAGCGATAATTGGTCTCTCGCTGGACGGTGGGAATAATTCATAACCGTCGCTCGTTGCACGCCGGTTGTGTACATTTTAATGCACGATTATTACTCCCCTACCATCGGAACGAGTGCTTATGGCTGTTTCATTACGCTTAACCCTTTAGCTTGCACAGTAAATGACCCCATAATTATGTATCTGTCGTCGTTTTCTTTCTTTTTTTTCATTGTTGCGCACGTTTGCGCAATGATTTCTTTTTATTCCGAGAATCGAACTATTTTTTTCTCGCGAGTGCGAAGATTAGTGGGTAAAAAAATGAAGCGAGAAAAATAGTCTCAGCTGAGTTCAAGCCGAGCTAACTGTAAAGCTACGGAAAAAAATTGTTTATGAATGAGATTTAAAAAAAAATGCTTCGTCGATTACCCGCGCGATTAACAGTATCTCTTTTAATTATATCTCGGCCCAGGCGGACGTAACTTGATACACGGGACGAGTGTGTGGAAAGACGCAAATACCCGGCGAACGGTCGTTCGTGTAGCGCTGACGAACACAGGCGCAAAGTGGGCAGCGGTCCCACGGAATTCTCGAGGGACCGGTTTGTCTCTCCGGCCGGGGCCTCGGCGTCTCGGCCGAATCGAGCGTCGAGCTGAAAGCCAACCGAGGACCGCGCGCGCGCGCGTCCTCGAACCGCGCCGAGAGCTTTGCTTCTTTATTCCTGCCCCTCTATCGCCGAAAAGTTTTTCCTCGGTAATTAAAATTCGATTGTCCGTAATTTCGGCCCTGGAGACCGAGACGTCCGGACAGTCGCGATCGCGAAAGGTCATCGTCCAGGACGAGATGAATCATCGAAGGTGAATAATTCGAGAGACCAAAAAAGAAATCCCCAACCGGATAATTACCGTATATTCCGGGTGTCGAAAATACTCGACGGCTCGGCGGAGATCGAGACCGGTAGTGGGCCGACCAGTTTTAGTTATAACCTCAAGGCCTTTTTATTTTTATTCAAATTTTTTTCCAAGTTAAATCCTTAATTCGCGTGCACGTCACGATTTGCATGCGCGGCAAATGGTGTAAAAAGATGCAAAACGCTCGCATTGTCCGCGTCGAAAAATTAAATCGCCCATTTCGCAACCGCGACTCCGCTCCGCGAGGCTGAGGCTCTGCCCGTCGCTCCTTTTTAAAAGCCGATTCCCCGGGATAATTGAGAGCTATTCCCCGGGTTATAATAGAGGACAAGGCGAGAGCGCGAGACGCAGGTGGATGAGAAGGGAGAGTGTCAATCGGCGAAAATAAATCTGCCGCCGAGTCACAACCGTCGAGCGGGACTCGATCGAGTCGCGAGGGATTTCGTAATCGACGCAAAAGTCTCCGCTCATTGGGTCGCTCAGGAGGAGGATCGAGGAGAGACGTAATTCACCGCAGGGCCTTGGGGGAATCGCGAAAGGATTTTTAGAGCAGGTGCCGGGAGGAAAGAGATTACTATCTTGAGTATTAGACGGTTCGGTGCGTTCCTATGTGTATAATATATATATATATATATATATATATATATATATATATATATATATATATATATATATATGTACACCTAATGATATGCTATATTTGTACGTGTTTGTATACTGTATATTTTTTTGCCCTCACATTTCAGTTAGCCGCAAGGTGAAAAGATATATCGGGATTAGAAACGGCAGAGTAGGAAGGTCGCGACTCTGAAACGACCGGCGCTGGCTTCTTGTTTTCTTTCTTTTTCTCATTCACACCCCTCCCCCCTCTCACGGGCGCGCTCGGACTCTCTCGCTCGGTCTCGGCAAATCTCGCGTCCCGCGCGCAGCCGCAGCCGCGCCGCACACCAACCGAGTAACGCGCGCGCGCCGTCCTGCATTCCATCGCGTCTTAAAATGGACGTTGAACGTCGAACCGCGAGCGCGCTCGAAGCGCGGCTCTGTTCCTCCGGCGGATCGTGACCGGGCGACTCGGCCGCCGCTTTTGCCATAGCGCGCGCAACCATCGTGTGGTCGTGTATGCACCGCGTCTCCACGGTCACGAAAACCGATTGGCCATTCCGTGCACGCGCATTCCAGTTAGCTTCGCGCTGCCAATGTCGTTCTGCTTCACGTCCAGGCGCCTTTTTGTCCGGGGAGTTACTTAAGAATCGTTTTCAAAGCAGATTCGCACGACGGGAGTAAAAAGATTCGCTGAGAGTCGCGTCCAGAAAACCTTGAATTTTTGTGATGAAGAAAAAAAAATTCTAACTTACATTTTGTTCGAGGTGAAAAATATTAATTTCTTGTTTTTTATGATTTACAGGCTTATTGCATTTTGAGTAGAAAAATATTTTATTGGAAGATGTTTTTTTCGCGGTTGAAAGAAAAAATGAAAAAAAAAAAAAAAAATTCGTGTCACGATTCCTCTGACGTTGGCGATGATGAGGACGCCGTGATGCGCCACCCGCTAAGCTCTCGTCTCCCCGACGAGAACAGTCGTTGACACGTAAAGGTAATCCCGCTCGGTGCGCGCGAGAGCGCGGTGACGCGCACCTGTGCCAAAGGCCAGTATACCAGGATGTGCAGTCATTGTGACGAATTACAATGCATCGTTCCACGCTGCGCCGTGTGGTATTCGTCGGTAGAGGCGCCTCGCGCGCGCTGCGGGCCTCGCAATCTAGGTAAAGCACATAGCGTGTCGTCCAGAACGAAAAAACAAAAAAAAATTCCTCCCACTAAATCCGAGCACGGAGTCGCCGCCAGAACTAAAAATTCAGAAGCGAACGTCATTAAAGAAAAGAAAGACACACCGAAAATACCCATCCGGGATTCTTTATTCATAAACTCGTACATCGAATTAACATACGAAATTAAATATACCACGTATAAAAAAATATCCACTTCCGGCACAATCAAGAAGTGCCCAAAGATTTCCAACGGCGCGTGAAACGTGTTTTGATGCCTCGATATTCTAATTCCCGCTTAAAGTTATACGGGTGTACAGGTACAGGAAAGAAAGAAGGGTGAAACATGCAGGTATGCGAGCCCCAACTGTACTTCAATGCCGAACGATAAGTACTGCCGCGCTGTACTGCAAGAAACCGCACCCACATCACGTTCAAAGAGTCCCTTTTTTGTCGTATTATTCCTCCTCCGCTCGTTCCCTCTGTCTTGGTCCTTTGTGCTCGAAAGTTTTGTCCTCGCGCCCGCGCACAATGCCTACGTGTGTGTATATATACATATACACATCTATGTATATCGCTTTTCCCCCGCGTCCCTCTCGCTCGTTTCTCGGCATTGTCGAGCGCGAAACCACAGAGAGTGAGAGATCCCGGGAGGTTTCAGAGGCAGCAGGTAAGAGTGTCCGGCGAGCGAGAGCTACCGGTTGGCAAGCCCAGCGTCTCCCCCTCCACCCCTCTCGCTTGGCCCATACTCGGGCCCTACGCGAGAGACCCGAGCGCGGCCGACGTTAATCGCTCTCCGCCACCAGCGATTCTCGAGAGCGCCCGCAAGAAACTCTAATGGCGCAAGAGGGCCCTGACCGAAATTCCGGTTAAACAAGGGGGCCAAGTGCAGACCCCGCGAGAACGACGCTTCCACGCTCGCGACTTTGTACACGCTGTACAGTTTGCACTATATATTTCGCGGCAAGAAAAATGGCGGCCTCGACACTCGCCGCAGGCGCAATTACGCCGTGATTGAAAATTCGAGATACCAGCCCATCGCGCGAATTAATTGACTTAATTCGACGCTCGGTCGTTAAACGATGACCGCACAGCGCGAGCTCCGCTGATTCCGGCTAAATTGCGCTCGTTCCTCAATATACGCAATCCGCCGGTGCACCTGACTGCAGACGTGCAATTACGTGTGTGTGTGTGTGTGCGATGGGTATACACGGAGATCCTTTATTCAACGTGTTTATTTCCCGGCTCCTTCGGCCCAGTTTTAATTAACCGCCTAATTTTTCACGGTCCGTTACGCACTCGCACCCCGTTTCTCCCGTGACGTGTATCTTCACCCGAGAATCATCCGTCTAACTCGAGACGGAAAAGCTCTCGTCGTGCGGACCGCCGCGCGGCGATCCCTTCTTATCGCTTCCGTCGAATCTTTCCCAGGTAGAGCACGCTCACTATTCTCCCCCGCGCACAATGATCCAGGCCAAAAGAGTTCCCGAGTTCCTCCTCGCGCGGCCCAACGTTTTCTCACGCCTCCGGCGCGACTCTAACCTCACTTTGTGGAAACAACGAAAATACCCGACTTTATCGGAATCCCAATGCCAATTTTTTTTCTGCTTCGCACCGAGACATGTGCGAACGGGCAACGGAAGCGAGGAAACGCTCGGCGATCCCGGGATTACGTAACGTCTAACGCGCGAGGGAGCGACAGTCGGGCGGTCGCCGCGTGCGTGAGGATCGCACCTAAACCTCGGCGAACTTCGGCTCCTCTCGTGGCGCGTCGATCGGGCCGGCCGCTGTTTACGTCGCGCGCGGGGCCGACTCGGTGCTCGGTGTCACCTTGCCTGTCAACCCACGCACGGTACCGCTACGTAAATGGCGGACGACGCTGTACGTATACGCGAGGCGCGTCGTCTGTGTGCGCGTGGTGTTCGCGATGCGTTCGCTAATGTGGCCGCATGTTGCGTCTGTGTCGCGCCGCTCGACTGCAGCGACGCCTCCTCTATCGACGACGCCGCACCGAAACAATCGCCGTGTGAGGTTCATCCGTGATTCCGCGACACTCGAACACCCCGCGGAGGATACGAGAGTCATTTTAACGGAAACTCCCGCGAGGTGGATGTCCCGCGGTCGGTCGACTAGGTTATGTATTCAGGGATCGACAGTTGGGTCGTAGTAACGCGACAGTTTCGAGTTGAAAAAATAACGAAAATGCAAATTGAGTCTTAGATCGAGAAATAGCATATCAGCAATTTTGCTGTCTCGCATTTTTCTGCGGTTTTATACGGTCGAAAAAAATGTCTCAGTCGTATCCGAGACATCGCAAGACCTGCGCAACGTGAACAAGGCCAATGAAATTAATTGGCCGTGCGGTTCGCGTGGTTTTTAATCGCGAACCGCGTATTACTCGCTATAAAACGACGAGAGCGACATATGGGGAAACGAGTACGTCTGTAATTCGGTTAATTCGCGGGGCAGAAAACAGCGTGGCGCGCGAGAGGGAAATTGAGTTAACAAGTGCGGCGTTAAAGTCGAAGAAGTATAATTCACCCGAGGGGCAGAGCGAACGGGCATCGCCGACACGTTGCGTTATTGCTCGTCCGGCGTCGGGGTGAAGGAGAGCGAGATTAACATCTACCCCTCGGGAGTTCCCTCGGGTATCCTCGAGCCTCCTCGGCGCATAATGGCCTAAGCAAACGTGCGCCGATGCACCTTGCGCACCCGGCGGGACTGTTCAGCGGGCCATGTGATACGGCTCGTCTGCATCCATTCGCGGAATGAAGCAGACATCCGCATACCGATGCGCGTGACTTCATTGTACACGAAGAAAAATGCTTCTGTTGGGCCAAGAAAAATAGTGACGACAAATACGTTTTTTTTTTGGGTAGGGTAGCAAAGTGTTTTTGCTGAATGTGCAAATGACTTTGCTAATCGAACAAAATTCAACAAATTTTATTTTCATCTTTACAAAATGTAACAATTTGTCACTTAAGTAAATATAGAAAAAAAAGTTTTTATCCTACAATTTGTCACTTAAGTAAATATAGAAAAAAAAGTTTTTGTCCTAAGATATAGCGAAACAAAAATTTTGTTATCCTTAGAAAATACGACATTTTTATGTTATTTTCTTAACAAAGTATTTTGCTAATCTAGCAAATGTCGTCACTTTCTTGTTAGCTCGTGAATGAAAAAAAAAGTTCTCCGTGTATATACGGTGCATATATGCGTATCTGCCTCTTCTCGCCGCTGTATTATGGATTAGGGTATATATGAACGACCGCTGAGAGCACCGCAGGTTGTCTCTCAACCTGCTTCGCGTTTATGTATATACGAGTGAGCCGGTTCACGGGACTTCTAATGTATTCACCCTTTCTCGTGCCCGGACGACCTGGTGTTACTGTTCTCTCGTGACTCTCGTCATCCTTCTCCGCTTCTGCTTCTTCTTCGTTTTCCTCCTCCTCTTCTTCTTCTTCTTCACGGCTCGTAAACGGTGCAAAGTGGCGCTGCAGGTGCGGACGGCTAACGTAACTGAGACGCGCTCGCTCAGCCTTCACCCCTTTTATATTCATCACTAAGCAGGTCGTTCTCTGTGTTGTAAACCGTTGGGACCTAGAAAAATCAGGGTCTCGCGAAGGGATCGAGACAGCCAAACAAAAAAAAACAAACGAAATCATAAAAGACATTTCAATGAATGATTTAACGGTAAAAAAAATTAATTCAGTTAATTATATTACACTAAAATCACTAGATGAATTATACTTAATTATAATACTTAAAATTAATGATACTTAATTAACGATAACATTGCGAAAATAATTAAAAGTCATCGTACAATTAATTATATTTCTATAAAGGTTATGCAATTTATTGTGCAATTCTTCGTCTGCATATATTTAACGACTGCTAAACCAAGCTAAAATTTCCTTCGAAAAACTTGATGAATGGCGCGATTTGTCACCGTTTGGCGAACGAAAGCGACCGCGGAATGGTAATCAGCGAAAAGAAATCCGTTACGATACGTCGAGTTAGATAACCGTTATTAGTTAGCATATATACAGCAAAAGGATACACCGAGCTTACGTAGGAGTCGAGGAGCGAGCCGACCGTTGGGCTCTCGCGCCTAACAGTATACAAGCGGCGCAGTCCGAGCTCTACCAGCCGAGAGAGACACCGCGATTTCGTAATCCCACTTTTGTGTGTCAGACGGATGGATTTCACTCTCTAAGGATTCTGCGGATTGCGGCGATAGTTTCGGCTAACGCTCGGAGAGACCGCTACCCGGGCTACCGCTTGGCTCTCTCCCCTCCCCTTCCAAGATCCTTTTTCCCCCGGCTCCTTCAGACATTTACAGCTCGCGCACACAGAGCAACCGTTTCTCTTACTCAACGAGTCGTCGCGGACCCGGCGATTAGTTAATATCTAATCGTCGTGCACGACGAGTTCGCTCCCCGAGCGGCGCACAAACCGACCGACCGAGCGAAACTCCACGCTCTATCGAATATTTTATTTCGCGCAGATTCGCCACTCGCTGCTTCCACCCGACAATCGCTCGAGTTGGCCAACGGAGAGAAAGAGATTAATTCGCCTCTCGAGCGCGGAGCTCGCTGGGCTCTCTCGCGATAATAGGGATAATGCACGCCGGGTTTGATGAAATATAAAACGCGGAAAAAATTCGCGAGGGTGTGGCCCTTGGGCCGCTGCACTCGGCTCGATTATTATGTAGGTCGAATAGACGCCGCACTCGGCGCAGCGAGAGTTCGATAGACCGGATACGGCGAAAAGGCCAGCGACGAGGGGTCCTCTCGAACACCCTCGGTGCGATCTCGTTTTCGTGGCTAAATAAGAATTAAAGAAAATTTCACGAAGTTCATCCATTAACGCACTGGAAAAAAAAAAAAAATTCAACAGGTGTGACGTGTTTTTTTTTGCGTGAAGGATAATCGCAATTAAATTGGATTCTTGGATGGACACTCGAATTTTGCAAATCGATAAATTCAACTTAGTGCCAAATTTCGATAAATCGTGTTTCGGTACCAGAATATTTTACCGAAGCTGAAAAATAATTTTGTTCCCGCATTTCTTCTCCCCCGCTGTGCGTTCTCGTATTCACGCCTGGAATACATTGTTCTCACCTTCACGTGGGAATATATTTTATTGATTCATAATTCTTCCCGCAGTTCAATCGAGCCACGAAAAATCGTGCCACGATTAAACTGTTAGCCGATCTTTATTGAAATCGTGCTCGGTGCACCGATTATAGTTGCACCGCGTCTGGTGTGGCGAGGCGAACGAAGAAGAAAAAAAATCGTGAATTACGACAGACCGCAAAGCGGGAGAGTCGAGAGTTAATATACCGGTGTAATGAAAGGCGGCCGGAGAATTAACGCTTCAAATCGAATGTTTCGCGAGCGCTTTTTCTCTCTCGCGCCGGGGAGAGACCGACGGGCACGACTATACGGCGAGCGACGCTCGTGCCCCGCGTCGTTGGCACTGACCCGAATTTGTCCCTCACGCCGCTCCTCCCCTCCTCGCCGCTGCCCCGCGCGTCCTTTCGAGTTATATCCCAAGCACGTAGCCGTTGTCTTCGCCGCGCGGAAACCTTGCCCTGCACCTGACCTTCCTTGGCCCCCCCCCCCCCCCCCCCCCCCCCCCTCGAGCGAGCCTCGCGAAACGTGTATTCGCGTCTGGGAAACAAAGGAGCCAGTTCTCCAATTTTTTTTCTTCTTTCTTCCTTCAACATTATCCTTGGCATCGAGCTTGGCTGCTTTTTCTCAAACTGGCCTCAAAATCCGAGATATCGTATAAATAAATGTATTTATTTTTATATAATTGATTACAATTTTTTTTCGTGTTTGAAACACAATGGAGTCGGTCTTGATTTTTTTTCTCTCGACATTATCCTCGGCATCGATCAGAGATATCAAACACTTAAATAAACTTAGTAGTAGTAGTAGTAAAAGTAATTTATTGATAATACAATATAGGCTGTACATTTGCTTTTTTTCTTTTTTCCTTACAATACTATTTTACAAATTATTCATCATTTGTTTATTCCCGCCTGGTAAATCAAGAATTAATAAAGACGTTCAACGTTATCCCCGATATCGAGCCCAGCATCCGCTTCCGAAATCACGTCCAAAAAATCAGATACATTAAATAAATTCACAAACAGAATAATAACAAGTGACGACAATAAATTTCACTGCAGCGTATTTTTTACCGCGCATTTAAGTCACCGAAGATTTCTCGCCTCTCTCCGCTTCTTTCCGTTCTCGACGCCCGCTTCACGCGGCACATCGACGCGAAAACCCACGAGCGGCAAATACTCAACCGCACCGATATAGATATTTACGCGCCTCTCGCAGCTCGCCCAAGAAACTCGTCGTCGTCGTCGTCGAAGTACCGGTTCGCATTTCTTTCCACCGATCCTCCGCTTCTGTCCGACTTCTCGTCGCTCGGCTGTGTTCCCCGCGCGGTCTCGCGTCCCACCGGGGCTCGCTATACCTGTACACGTATAGGACGTTATGTGCTCGGCCATTAGCGCAGGCAAACGTTCCGTCCTCCGTGGAACACGCGTTAGTTGGTACACCGGTCACGAGGGCCCCGTTCATATTTATAGCTGCTCGACCATACGACGCGATGCACACACGGCCGACGACGCGGTTGCGGCCGTAACGCGTGCGACCAGTTAGGAGATTTAGTCGCGAGCGAAAGACGAGCGGGGGGCGAAGGTTGCCCAACGACTCTGCGGCCGGGGGACGCGGGCGACGAGCCCGTCCGCATAGCAGTCGGCGAACGCGGTTCCACGACGCCATTTTGGATCCACCGGTAGCTCCGGAGGACGCTGCGCGCGCTCGGTTATGGCGACCGGGGTGACGCAATGGAATTGCGCAAATGGCGTTAGAAAAGAGCGGCATTATAATACTGGTTACTATTGCCCGCTCTGAAGCCCCCCTCCCCCCCCCCCTTCCCACCGAGTCGCACACCGCGAGCCGCGCACCACGTGGCACGAGGACACACGGCCGAAAATTAATCGTCACAACGCCGCGGGATCGTTTCGAAAGTTCGCGATCAACGCGTTTTTAAGTGTCTCATATGCCACAATTACGTTGACATCGAGGCCGTCGTAATTTCGTATTCGCGCTCCACGACTGATTCGACTCATTACAATTTTCGCTCTTCGCGTCGTCGATGCACTGTTGAAAATGTGGTGTTAAAATCTACACCATGACTGTGGCTATATAAGTCCACACCAATCACGGTGATAAGCGAAAAGTCTTACAATGTATCGTCACTTTACACAGTAATAAATTTAACGAAACGGCTGTTGATAATTTTGCACCGTAAAAAGTGTTACTATTAAGACTGTAATAAGTAACACTAGGAAAAAATCCACTCTAGCTGCGTACATCATTGTGTACACGATGCAATAACAACTATTTGTTGCATTAAGTATAAATATAGGTTTTAATATAATTTATTGTTATTAACAATACTTATTATTTTATTTTTTTTTATTTGTTTTAATTATTATTCTATTTTATTTGTTTTAATTATTATTCTTTGTTGATCAATTATATTTAACAGAATGCCAGTGTGAAATATTAACTCATGTTAAAAATAATTCTGCTCGATCGATATTTCGCACAGTGTCGAGTGGAGCATTTTTTTACTTTTATTTATTTTTTTTCGCGAGCTGAATCATTATGAAAAATGGCAATTTCCGCAGGGTCACTCGGTGGCCAATGAAGCGAGGCAGCCAATAAACTTTTTGCGTCTGACACGTAGCGTGGTCGTTACTTTCTTTATCATCGGCTTTTTTTCCGTCGCTGTCGGCCGTGTGATATACAACGTGTCGGGCGTTATTAGCCGGCGGACCGGTATTTCTTCGGCGCGCAAACGTATTACACACACCCGTGTGTCTCTCGTACACCGTGGAAATAACGATTACATATAGTTACGGTACGGTTTATGCGCGCCGGCACGACATTGCCTGGACGTTGCCTAAGCGCGTGGGGCTTGCGCAAGGGACAAAAAAAAGCCGACACCTCTCGCGTCCTTGATGAGTCGATGGCTTCCTGGTTTCCGCTTGGCCGACGACGACGACGACGCCGACGACGCCGCCGCCGCGTCCTCGTGCCCCATTCGCACGAAACGTGCGCGCCGCCGTCGCCGTCGCCGCTCACGGTGTCAAAGTCAAGAGAACGCGAGCCCCGCGCGCGCTGCCAACGACATCGCGACTCGACGCTTAGCCGAGCTGCCTTAGAAATATACACGGCGATGGGGTTTCCCGCGCCGCACCGTAAACTCGCGCTTCGAACGCTCGTTTTACGACCTTATTATTAGCTAACTGGAGCAACCACCACACTGTCGGCGTTCTCTTTCCCCGTGTAACACACCGCGGCCGCGTTGCTCCTAACACTTGGCGCAATTATCTCGCGGCGAACCTCGCGGCGGGACGCTTGGATCTCGCGGTTGCGGAATGCGCGAAGAGACTTATCAATGCGCGAATGTGCAATTAAAAAATCCTGCCGAGGAATTGGAATTAATTCTTCATTTAGTTAATTCGCGGGTAATAATGACGAGCGCGTTCTATAATATTTTTTCAAATTATTACTTCAACGCGCTCCTCATCAATTAATTATCATTAATAATAGTTATAATAATAATGATAATAATGTAATTAATAATGATAATGATATTAATAATAATAAGGCAGGGTGATAAAATCGATGTAAAGTTTTTCGCTACCGTCTCGTGTCCTGTAAAATGATAATAATCGTAATAACAATATTAATGTTTCTCACCTCTCGATAATTGGGAACCTCGTGCCACGTCGCCACTTAGCATAAGCATAAAATTATCGACCTCACCCTCGATCGACGTTTCCAAGAATTTCCGGGTCGGTGGAAAACGCGCGTCGCGCTCGCGCGCCGCTTTCGCCACGGCACACAAATTTCTATTATTATATATCGCGTCGTGGCGCAAACGGCACGCGGGAGAATCTTGACCGGGGGATTTTCCCGGTTGCGCGCGGGCAAATCGATGTCGAGGACCTGACACGCCTGACGTGCGGAAACTGTTTATTGAAATTCCGCGAGACGCGAGAAGAATGCCGCGGCTTTTCAGGGTCGACGTTTCTCAGCAGCGCCGCGCGGATAATAATCACTGCCGATCGCGTGTAAAACCGCCGCCCGCGTTGCATGTATAAAGCGTTTACGCGAATGGCGTATAGATACAAATCGCGTGGAATTACACGTAGCGTTCGAGAGCCAACGGTAGGATCGTCGTGATGTATGTATATAGCGAGAAGGAGCTCAACGACCGCGCCGGGTTCTCCCGTCTCGCGCGCGCGCGGCTCTTCCGAATTCAAGGCTAGTCACATCCCGCTCGAATGTATTTTTTTTTTTCGAGGCTTCGAAAATCCCGCGTGGCCGACACGCGATTTCGCATCGGCGCCCGGTAAACACGGCGCGAAAATATTCAGGAGAATTTCGCCTCGCGAATCCAACGGTGCTTGGCGATTCTCAAGGCCGAGCGAAGCGCGCATCGGAGAAAAAAAGAAGAAAAAAAAAAGCGCGAGACATAATACGGTAAGGGCCAAACACGGGGAAACCTGCGGCGACTCGAGAAAAACAAGGCTCATGAATTAAGCAGAACCGGCGACGAGAGGTAAATGTCGCTGTACGCGAAATTAAAGTCCACGAGCGGAACGTCGAGCGCGAACGGTCGCGATTTGCATGGACCTTGCGTCATTCCGGGAATAAGAAAAGAGAGAAGCAGAAGGAAGCATAGGTCATACCGATATTGTGTCGACAATTTTTATTTTCTATTTTGTTCCTTCGTGATATTTTTTTCTTAGTTATTTATTTTCTTATTTTTATTTCATTGAACAATTATTTGTTTATTTATTTATTTATTTATTTGTTTATTTATTTGTTTACAGATCGCGACCGAACGGAAGATGATCGCGCGACAACGCCCGAGTCTCTGCGCAGCAGCAGCCCGGCAAATTCGCCGCCGCCCCAGTGGCAGCCGTCCACCCCGCCCCGACGATTCATCTCGAGCATCCTCGGCGGCGACGTGCCCTACGGAAGTCGCGGTCACGTCCTGACGAGAGCCGAGCGCAAGGAGTACAGCAGCCCGCCGATCGCCCCCACGGCCGACAAACCTCTGCCCGGAAAATCGGAGCGACTCAAGCTGCCGAGGCCACCGACGCCACCGAAGACGCCGAGGGTCGAGCCACCCACGAGAGTCTCCGTTATACAGAGGGTGCCGCCCCAGACTCAGCCGCCCAGGAAGGAACAGACCAAGATCGAGCTGCCACGTACTCAAGAACCGGAACAGGTACATTAATTATTATCACTAGGAATAAAAAAAAAAAATAAAACACAAAATATTACACATTCCAGATGCTCACTGATTTGCTTTTTAAACAAAAAAATGTTACAGATTTTTTGTGACAATTTTTTCTCCAATATTAACAATAGATTTTTTTTTTCAATTCAGGATCAACCGATAGACTATGCAGTGCCGAAGAGGAAGGAGGAGACGGACGAGGAGCGAGGTCGCGAGGGCGCGAAGGCGACGCGCATCGGCAACTCGATCGCCAGGCCGATGCTGGCGATGAGACTTTCGGGCCCGCAGACGGTGAACGCGGCGGCCGGCCACGGAAGATCCACGAATTCGGGCAACAACGGCGGCGGCGGCACGAGTTCCGGAAGCGGCGGAAGCTCGTCGGGCAACAACGGCAGCAGCGGAGGCGGCGGAGGCGGCAGCATCGGCTTCACGAGCGGCGGAGGCGGAAGCGGAGGTGGCGGCGCCCTCGGCGGCGGCGCCGGGGGCGGCGGAATGAATCCCGGTGGTAACGGCGGCCGTGGAAACTACGGGCCAAGTTCACCGCCCACGGGGTCGTTGCCGCCGTTCTACGAGTCCCTCAAAGGTGGAAACAACCTGGCGAACTTTGCGAATCAGTACAACGGCACGCAAGGTACGGAACTCCGATGTCTTGTCATGATTTCGTCATCGTAGACGGTGAAAAATGCTACCAGGCGGTCGATTGTGTTGTCGAATAATTTTCATTACATTAACGTATATTTTTCATTGACGAACAATTTTTCTCACTTCACGATAGCTTCTTTCAATCCAGCCTCTATTCTTTCTGCACCGTCAATTCAATTCTCCCGTCGGATTACTAAACGCAATCTCAATTTTCCACAGGAAACGGCTACCTCACGCCCTCGTCGGCCGTCGGCATGGAGTGCGACACCGGTCAGCAGGACGTCAACTCCCAGCACTCCCAGTACGGGGCGCAAGAGGGCAAACAGTACTCTCTCCTGCAGAACGTTTGCGCGTCCTACGGACTGACCCTGAAGGAAGAAGAGGAGGATCTGGCGGCGTACAAGATACAACCGAACGACTTGCTGTCGAGTCAGTACGGCGCGTACGACGTGACGGACTCGGGAATGATGGTCGACATGGTGACGGGCGCGGTGGTCGATCCTCTCCAGTTCACCGCGACGCTGACGTTCAGCTCGCCGTCGGATCACACTGCCCTCCTCGAGAGCCTGAGCGACGCCGCAGATCTCTTTCTGCCGAGGCTTCCGGCGGAGGAGGGCGGAAACGATCTCCTCGAGGACTCTCTACACTCGCCCGCCTCGGCCGGCAGCGGAATCGGCCAGGACGGCCACATGACGTCCCCGGTCGAGCCCAGCGTCGATCCCTTCCCCGAGCACAGTATGGCCTTGACGCGGGGCTTCGACGCCTCGAGACACTACTCGACGGCGCCGCAACACTTCGCCACGACGAAACTCTCCAGCATGTCGTATCCCACCGGCGAATCGAGCTACCAGCCACTTCCCAAAGAGAGACCCGAGCTCGCGCTGCATCTCAATCAGAATCAGCATCAGAACGAGCCGCAGCTGCAGCAACTGCAGATTCAGGTGCAGATGCAGCATCAGCAGCAGCAGCAGCAGACCGCGGCGGCGACCTCGCCGCATCAGCAGCATCATCAGGGGCTTCTCAGTCCTGGACTGAGCTTCACTGGAAGCGGTGAGTCTGATTTTTTTTTGCGTAACAAAAAAAGCCTTCTTTCCCAGTGGCGGGAAACGTGAATTTCGTGTTTATGAAATTGCGATTGTGAAAATTCGTTTGCGGATGCTAATGTTTGATTTTTCGTCCGCAGGTTTGGAACTCGATTCTGGAAGCAGCGCCGGCGGCAGCCTCCCCAGTCCTGGTGCAGCGAGTTGCTCGCTCGACGCAGCGTCGACGAGCACATCGCCCGCCTGCGCCCTCATGGAACACGCGCCCAGTCCGTCCGGCGTCTCGGCAACAGTGAGTCCATCTTCTATAGGGGAACCGCCCGTGACCCAACGATCCGGTGTACTTCAGCAAAGGGTAAGCACCCCGGATTGATCCAGGCAAAAGCATATCGCCTCGACTCGCGCGCCTCTCGCGCAATCGAGAAATCAATTCACTTACAAGTCGAGTCGCTGTTACTAACATTCAATACTTTCGGGACGAAGTAATAACTGACAACAACAACAAAAACGCTGAATTCGTATCGACTTCGCTGACTGAAAATCTTTGCTTCAAATCTTTCCGAGTATGCAATGCCAATCAACTTGAGTGCTCCATCCTTTCGCGACGCCCGATGAATTTTCCTCTCGCGTTCGGCCGTGCTAATTTCGAGTTTGTTTTTTTTGTTCTATTGCAGTTGGGACTGCCCGGTGACTGCCAACTGGAATTCGTCAACGGTGGTCACGGTATCAAGAATCCTCTGGCCATCGAGGGTCAGCGACAAGCGGCTGTCAGTCGGGACGACGAACGATCCACCCGACCTCCACCCGGCAAGGTAAGCCCTCGAATTCCAACCATCTTTGCACGAGAAGCTACGTTCGGAGACTGAGTAATGCGAGAAGTGACTTGTCTAACGCGAAGTTTGTTTACGTTTCTGTCCAGGACGACGATCCGAGCCGATTCACTTGCCGCGTGTGCAGCAAAAACTTCAGCCTCCAGAGATTACTGAACCGTCACATGAAGTGCCACAGCGACGTGAAACGTTATCTCTGCACCTTCTGCGGCAAGGGATTCAACGACACGTTCGACCTGAAGAGGCACACGAGAACGCACACCGGGGTGCGACCCTACAAGTGCAATCTCTGCGAGAAGAGCTTCACGCAACGGTGCTCGCTCGAAAGTCATTGCCTCAAGGTCCACGGTGTTCAGCATCAGTACGCGTACAAGGAACGACGCACAAAGGTATGTAGAAGTTGCTCAATTTACGATCGGTAGATGCTTTACCAACGGATCAAATTACGAGGAGAGAAATGGTGCTGTTGGGCCAACAAATGTTTTGTTAATACGGCGACAACGTACATTTTTTGCTGAGCAAACAAATTCCTCAGCCCAGCGAAAGTTTTGTTTCGCTAGCAAAAAAGATTTAGTGACCTGGCAATTAAATTGTCACTGTATTAACAAACGATTTGCTCCCCCAAACAAATTTCTCTCTCCTCGTGGCTCTTATTGTTGTTTCTTCAATCAGCGTTGAGTGCTCACGAACTATTTTCACACGATTTGCAGGTATACGTTTGCGAAGAATGCGGCCACACGACGCAGGAGCCCGAGGTGCACTATCTTCATCTGAAGGACAAGCATCCGTACAGCCCGGCGTTACTAAAGTTCTACGACAAGCGGCACTTCAAATTCACGAACAGTAACTTCGCCAACATGTTGCTCCAGGTGCGCACGTAGAACACAAGACGATACTTGTATAACGTGAGGCTTGAGACGGTGCATAGCGAATCGTCGGGATTAGGGTTTCCGCGGAAGAATGCCGAAGGCGATAGATCGATTCGCGGTTGCATTTCACGATAGATAAACAACGAGGAACAGCGACGATTTTACAGACTGAAAGAACAAAAAAAAATCGTATGAATAGAGGAACAAGTAAATTAGCTCTAGCTCGTGTGTAAATCTGCAGGGTGGCCTTCTGCAACGAGACTCGAGGGACTCGGGCTCCAGCTGCGTTAAATCGGCTTCCAAAGCTCTCGAGGCGCCTTTGCGACGGGCAACGAGCTCGTTGCAACTCGGTCGGGCGTCCTCCTACTGAACGAGTCACCGGTGCCTCCGCCGTGCGCGACGATTCCCAACGAAGAGGACGAACGAGGAGCTCGGGAACACGAGCGTCACGGTACCCTGTCTGCCCTCGTTAAGACTTTTAATCATCGGCGATAATGATATAAATATATAATACGAGTACGTAGTTGTTAGCTGTGTCAATGAATGAACACTGCGAGAGAGCCCGAGGACTCGGATCGAACGTTAAGGGACCGCTTCCCGCTCACCGTTTCGCAAATCTATTATTCGCTTTGGAGAGGATCGCGCGCGACTCCTTGAATTCGGGGACAAAACACGAGGTGAGTTACGTTGCCTTCCGACTCCGCGGGCCGAACTAAGAGATCCCTGGAGTCTCAACGAGCGGGACATTTTCGTTACGGAAGACATCAGGGACCTCTTGAAACCCTCCATCCCCGGGGATCCCGCGGGATCTCCGTTCGACTGACTCGACGGAATTAGAAGCGATAGTTAATCTTTTCTTTTAAATCGCGACTCGGTAGACACGGGTGCACAAACGACTACACGGACTGGAGGTTGACGCTTTACGTTTTCGTTTTTAATTCAATAATCTATAATCATTAACGCACACCTTACGGTAGGGTAACCTGTGATATAGGGAGAAGGATTTTACACTTTGTACACACACACATTTCCCATTACATTGACCGACTTGCGTTCGACACACGTGCACGGAACAGGAAGCGAGAGGCGTGCACAGACACACACACACAAACATTCATAAATTTCGTAACACACCCTCCTCACACAATCGTAAACACAAACGGGGTTTCGTGCAATTTTTGCGGTGGTAGGAAAAAGCAATGATCACTCTTGTAGTATCAATGTGAGATGCACAGTATACGCGCGTAATTGAATAAGGCGACACAACGGTGGTTTTCGTCCGGTTGATCGCGAATACTGTTTGCAATAATAATAATTATGTATAAAGCTAAGCGAATGTACAGTCATGATAAACGAATAATTGAACACTATATAGATATATATATATATATGAAAGAAAATGAGAAATAGGAGAGAGACTCGTGTTGTTTCGATCTCGATCGTCCGCCGGGTGCTGAAGGATCATAACTCTGTTGTTAAAATGAAATTTGTATATGTCGTAAATATATCTAGTGACTAGCGAATTGCGAATGGCGGACCGCGAGATACGCGGTGCTTACTTCCTAATACGCTGGAAATTCCGGTAGCTCGTCGTAAAATTATAATATAATTAAACACTTGTAAATAGTATACGATAGGTTTCTCTTCTATTTAAACGTAATTCTTAGGCTACGCAATAATGTAAAATCGTTAAGCGACCACGTGAGACAACCTGGTGACGACTGCGACAATACGAGACACTTCCGAGCGTCTCGAGCTGTATCTTAAAGACTGTAAATATATGATATTCTATATAAATAACGACGGCTCGGGACGCGCTGGGTGTGTCGACATTTAGTCGATAACCGTTAGTACCTTGATCTATGAGAAAATTATTTATAGTGTATAGCATGAAGCGTAACGTCGTGTGTGAAGAGGAGCGTGAATTTTCGGCAAGTGACGGGCGTCCCCAAAGCAATACTCAAACAAAGTAAAGATTATATAAAAAAAAGAAAGAAAAGAAACGAATAAAAAAACAAAAAAGCAAAAAAAAAGAACAAAGAGAGCTCTCGCTGTGTAACTCGTGCAGTATTGTCGGATAAGACGTCATCGAATATTATTGTATCGAAAGTGTAATGGAATTATGAATTATTACTATTGCTATCCACCACAATTACCACACGGTACCGCTATCGCATCACGATTATTATGTTATAATATACTATTCTGTATTAATTATTGGATATATTATTATTTTATATTATCCTCGACGATCATACTATATGGTTATTGTCTTATTAATTAATATTATTATCATTATTAATATTATTATGAAAAGTATTTATCATCGTTAACTCTCATTTTTGCGTTCCCGCGTCCTTCTCCCTTCTCAGAGAGCGGTAAGACCGGTAAACTCGTGATCCCGAGAGATTCGATCTAGCTAAAGTGATTGACTGTGCGTGCGGGTTCCGCGGAGCGAATGTGAATGCGCGAATGAGTGTCGTGGAGCACGTTTTCCACTTGTACGATTGCGTTACTTCCTCTTCCGTATTTGTACGAAAACCCACAAACTCGGGGTCGCAACATTTGGATATTGTTCTAATAGCTCGTAAGTAAATCATTAATCGATTTTAACGGTAAAACGTGGTTACGCACTTTTGTGTATGTAGAAACTGAAGAGAAAATAAAAGTAATGCTATATTGAAAATAAAACTGGTTTTTTTATTCGGAAATACAATTCTGAGGAATCAGGACCGACAAAAAAAAAAGAAAAATCAAGCGTGTTGAAAGGCACTTGTGCAGTCTTTATTCGATCGCGTTGGATCGGGAAATTAGCAGTAGGAAATCATGCCAAATTGCAATCGGACGAATCGTAAAAAAAATCGTTACGGCTAAACAACTACGCCCGGGTGCGACTTATCTGCAACAAACAACAGTCTTGTGATGATCACCGGTAACAAATCGCCGATCGAGAACCGGCGATGCGCGGTTTCCTCCGCGTTTGCGAAGCCGCGCGGGATTCCTCTTGTTCTACTCACTACTGATGACGGAGCTGAAAGGCATCTGGCGCACGTATTTCGGCTTGGCGGGCACGTCGGGCGCTTTCTTGCGCGGCGTGGAGGACAAATTTCCCTCGCCGTCCAGGCGTTTCAGCTGAAACCGTAAACGACGGGAATGCTCGAGTGTGAGAGAAACAGTGATGACAATTTTCCTCGCGAGAATTCGCAACTTACCCGATCGTCGATAGCGTTGAACTGCCACTTCCACGTGTGATTGTAGAGGAACGGACGATGATCGGCTCTCTTATCGTCGGGCGAATAAGTCTCGATGTAGCACGCCGGCGTCATCACCGGCATCTTGTGACGATTTATCGCGTAGCAGCGATAGAAATGCTTCACCTTCTCGGCCACCTGGAGAAATGCGTATATTTTTCGTCATCGTCGTCGTCGTCCAGGTTGAAACGTGGAAGGAACAGAAGTGGAAAAAAACCGCCTTCTCTCTCACCTCCTGCGGCGGGCAGTCCCACGTGCTGACGAGTTTGCAGAACATGGAGAACGGTCCGGCGCATTCTTGTTTCCTCAGCCGTCCGAAAGTGCTGAGCTCCTTGTACGTCATGCCCATGTCGACCTCGTCGCGTTGCGCCAACTGACCGTCCTGCAGTGGCTCGAGCTCGGCGGTCGGCGGCGCGTCGAGAATCTGCCGCAACACGGTGATACCGTGTTTCGGCCCGAAGTAGTTCAGAAATCGCTTCAGATCCTCCTTCGCTATTCCGCCTATGGGATTTATGTCCGCGCTGCTGCAGTCGTACTTCGTGAAGTATCCGCGGAGCGACTCGTCGACGTTGCTGCTACCGAGCACGAGAAGACCCCCCGGTCGGCCCCTCACCCACAGCATCAGTTGCGCGAAGAGATAGGAGATGACCATGCGAAGACGAGCCTACGAAGTTATAACATTGCGGAATAAACGTTCGGGAATAAGTGCGGAATGAGCGACGACGCACCTGCACGTTCTGCAGAGCCAAATTCTCCCGTGGCGAACCACCGTGAACCCGGAATCGCGGTGTCATCGAGGAGATCTGCTTGAATATCCCGAGAATCGCCGAGACGGCCGTGTCGATCAGGATGCTGTGATGAAAGGAGCCGATTTGACTGGCGAACTCGGCGGCCCGGGCTCTCGTCTCGGTGGACGAGTTCTCCGTGGCCATGTAACAAGTGACGAGTAGGGTGTTGCAGAGCTGCTTGGGATCGGTCGGCACGTATTCCGCGTCGCCGACTATCTTCTGAACGTCCGACAATGCTTGAGCGTCTGCAATGTTTCGTTTGAATAATTCATGAAAATATATGTATCAACCAGGGGGGCGAGTTGTTTGAGAGGAGAAACTCACCTCCGGCCTTGACCGCCGCGACTACCATGGTGCACATGGAGTACACGATACAAGCGGTGGACGAAGAGTCGACGCCGCCGCTGAGAGGCAGAAAAAATCCACCTTGGGAGGAGCGCCTGGCGAGAGAGATAGAGAAAAAAATGCAGCGAAACGATTAACGATTCGGACATCGTCGACGCGAGTGCGAGTGTCTCGTTCTACCGGAGATAATCCCAGAGCCAGCAGGCCGGCGCCATCGATATTTCCTCCTCGGGTGTGAAGTACAGAAGCCTCGTCGACGGCGACGCGGTGTCCGGATCGATGGAAGTGTCGCAATCTATCGGTTGGTCCGGAGCGGTCAGCGTGTCGGAGGTCAGAGCGAAGTCGATCTTGACGCGCGGATAGGGCGGCGATCTCGCTGCCGTTGTGCATCGCGACCTCACGGAGTTTCTGTAACATCTGCGAAACGCGGCAACGACAAAAAATTATAACATCGCGAGTGCCCGTGGGTGCCGCGTGACTGCGACGGCCGAGGTTTACCGTATTTCTTCGAGATCGAAGGTGGCCGTCGTGACCTCAACTTCCTCGAGGGAGAATTGCTTGCCGCGGTTGATAATCCGACCGTTCATCGTGACGCACGAGGCGCCGCCGAAGAGGACCATACCACCGTCGCATCCCCGAAAGTTGCTGTACATGTAGCAGCCGCCGCATTTGACGGTCGCGCTTTTCACGAGATCCACGATTTGGTAGGCTTTACGGAGCTCGAAGATTCCGCCGCTGGCTGCGAATTGCATATTGGAAATTCAACATTCGCTCGTTCGTGGCGCCTGTGCGAGCTCGAGTAGACACGCAAACTCGGACGCGTCACGCTGTCCGAGTACTTAAACATTGAAGCTCGGTGAGGAATTTACCTAGCTGACTACACTCGACGTAGGTTTTCCGTGATTCCCCTACGTCTTAGGCGAATGCGAAAAAAACCCGTTTTTTTCATGAAAATGATTCTTTCGTTTTTCTTATACGTATGCATTTTTTCAAGTAATAGGGGAACAGTAACGCGCGCTCACGCGCGCGGACGGGTTAGTCGCGCTGCAGCGCTTATGTCAAATTACGACAAACTGTCAAATTTCGCGCTGTTAAACAACGAACTGTCGGCCCTCGACCAATGAGAGGCCGAGTTATACCGACAACAATAGTCACGTTGGCGCGAATTACGCACTTTTTAATAGAGGACTAGAGTAATCACATGCGCTGGCGCGCATGCCTGAAAAACCTTTCGCCAAAATTGACCCCAATTTTTTTTCTTTTCAAAATATCGACTTTTAACCTATACCATCCTTCTCAAGTCGCATATTCTACCCCTAAAAACACTGGTTATTAACCTTTTATAATCGATTTTGAAAAAAATATATTTTTGGCCACGAAATTTTTTTTTTTCTATCAGAAATCGTAGACCCGGCTCAGGACCGAAAATCGCCAAAATCGACCCCAATTTTTTTTCTTTTCAAAATATCGACTTTTAACCTATACCATCGTTCTCAAGTCGCATATTCTACCCCTAAAAACACTGGTTACGAACCTTTTTTAATCGATTTTGAAAAAAGTATTTTTTTGGCGACGATTTTTCTGTCAGAAATCGTAGATCCGGCTCCGAACCGAAAATCGTCAAAATCGACCTCGGAAACTTTTATTTCAAAATATCACCTATAATAGGTTAATCAATTTTGCGCTGCTGCGCTCTTATAAAGCTTTAAAAGGTTACGGGTGCTGCCCTGCCTGTCCTCTTATCAAATTTTTTAAATTTGACACCAAACAAATCACAGCTCTAATAGTTTGCTAACGATGCTTTCCGTTACTCATCAACTTTTTAAAAGAGTGCAACGAGACAACAAATGGGATACAGCCCGTATATAAGGAACAAAGCAAAACAAAACAAAACTCGATCGTCATTACCGTTGGAAATGATCTCGACGCCGTCGAGAGACATCGGTATGTGATTGCTCGCCGAAGTCCAGAGTTCCTCGCATATCTCGAAGCCCACGCAGGTGTCGCTCGTCGAGATCACCGCGTCGCCGAATGGCACGACCGTCTGTCCCGTGATTTCTGCGATTTTTCTCGGCAAAAAATGATCCTCCACCGTGCGTTCCTTGACCCACGCGGTGAACCATCGAGTCTCCCGGTACACCGACGTGTCGCACATCTGCATCTTCGGCCGTATCAGCAGTATTCGCCGGTTCAGGAAAACCACCCGACAATTGTAGGTGACGTTCTTGTGCATAACCGGCATTCCCACATCGATGAGAATGTCCTCGCACACGCTGCTTCGCAAGAGAGCCTCGAGGACCTCCCAACTGTGGAGTATCGTGTCGGGCTCGTGAAAATGATCCTCGCAGGTGTAGCCACTGTAAACGAGGGAGAAAATTGCAAGCTACGATACCTAGAAAATTCGTTCGATATTCGAATCACAATTGTACCATATCTCCAGCTCCGGTCCACTGCGAAACGTAGCTCCCGCGGCTTTGGCCTCGTGAATGCTGTACAGAATTCGCCTACAGTTCCCGTCGAAATCCATTGCCCACTGGTTGAGGGTGCAAACCGCCACAGTCACGGTACGACTCATCTTGACAGCCGGCTCGGATTAAACGGCGCACGTGGAGCTCTGCAAAAGAAAATGTCATAAAAACTTGAGCGACTCGCGAGCACTATTGATTAAATGGAGGGAAAAAAAACGTATAATTGCTCGGCGCATGAATAATTCAGACTTTTCGTAATGCCAGTCGAGTAGGAAGAATGGAAGAATGGAGACGGGATCCGCAACCGACGAGTCCAAAGCTAAGCTTCCGCACTTTAGGCGGGATGCCCGTTGATTGATCAATAAACGCTGAGCGCCGGGTATCCGAGAAGCTCCAATCGAGAAACTCCTCGGTTCGCAGTTGTGCGGAGCCGCTCGAGGAAACTCGTCGACTCCGACCAACTATAATATGGTAGCAGCGGCACATGGCTCGAGAAATTCCAATTACTCCGAGCCAATTACATCTGCTGCTCCACATAGCTGTACCGCGTGGCCCATATATGCACTTTCCTCGCTGTTACGCCCTGTACGACTGAAACACGCGCCACGTGTTTCCAATGAAGAATATCTGGATAGATATATCACGGCAACATCATTCGATTTCCTCGAGCTGTCCAAACTTCTGCCACAGCGCACGTTCCGATTGGCTCTTTGATTGAATGAAAAGAGAATTTTGAATTCACGATGCGGAGCTCGGTCGAAGTGTAACAGAACCGGGGAAATCGATTAAATGAATTGCAGTCACAGGGTGAATCACTGCCGCAGTGTGGCAATTCATTTCATCCTTGCCTGTACGAAGGGATGAACCCGATGACTTCATCGACACCGATAGGCAAAATCAGCGACAGAATATAAATTTACAAAATTGATCCACAGAGCTGGTGCCCGAAACCCGTATTTTCCAGGGCTTCGGCTGAGCTCATTAAATGCAGAACATTTTCTCAATTGAAGACAACCCCCTACGAAATTCGTAAATGGTAATGAGTGTCACGAAGTTGCCCTTCGTGATGCTCCTTAGATAGAAATTTCCGTTTAACCTAATGGAAATTGGTCGAGTTACGAATAATTCTTTTTCTTCGTCCTCTAATGAGCTAACGAGCCACTTGACCTATTATTTAGGAACGATTATGCACCGCCTTGAAAATGAGCGAAGAAAAAGAAAATAGAACCCTAATCTCTGGAGTATTAAGTAACGAACCAGCGGGACGATTTCGCTCGTCACAAAGCTCGTTTCCATCGATACCTTCGATGCTAAAAAAAAAATAGCAGACCACCGGATATCGATGCACGCAGAGAGAACTAATAATACCAAGAAGAAAACGGATACATCCCCCGTGCCCATTGGCTCCGCCCACAATGCTTCCGTTGTCAGGCAATCACCAGGCAGACAGTTTACAAACGAATAATACCGGCACCGTGGGTACGGCTGCCATATATCCAGGCGCCCGGGGAGACCCGCGGACCGACAATCGTCGATTCGCCAGCCGGACGATTTCACTTCGAACCCCCCCGTGAATCGGTGCCCGCGGCGGCCGAGCGTTTATCGTGAAACTGGATACTCGCTCAATGGGAAACCGATAACTACCGCGAATTATTCATAGTGTCTCCACGAACAGTCGCTTCGAGGTCCACGAAACTGAAAAAAAAAAATAATAAAGCATTACAACTGGCTAAAGTAGAAAAAGTGTGTTACACAAACGAAACAATATTTTCAAACAAATGTCGTCGACGAGCAAATAACTGCTGTCTGCGTCGCCGGTGAAATCCGCGAAACGTAGAAAATCCACCGTACTGGGTGTCGCACACGGGTGAGGCGAGGAAACTACGATGACGAATGAGGAGTCTGCGATGCTGATAAATGTGGCCATCGTACGCAACGTCCAGCCCGGTCGTCCTGTTCCTGAGGTGAGACATGGAGAGTTTCATCGCCAGCAGCAAAGTCCGAGAATTGCAGGCGGCGCTCTTTCCAATTCAGCCGATTCCAGGTGAGAAAAGTAGCTCGTTGAAAACAAACAAACAAAAAAATTAGAAAAACGATATAAAACAAGAAAATAAAAAATGCATTTATAAGTCATACGACGCTCGAGATCCAAGTGAAGCGGCAATAAAATCCTATCGCTCCGATTGTTCTCGGCTCTGTGTGTGCGTGCAACGAATAGCTATCATCGCACCAGCGTGCACGGCGCAACCATTCACCCCATCGCGGGCACCGCGCGATGATGCGTCAAACGCGACTGGATAACCCGGCGATAACACGAGCCATTATTTGGTTCGTTGACCCAACGAGTGGCGTAAACGCGACCCGGGGTTTCTCCTATTGATCATGACTGGTAGTACAAAAACTCTCGCTCCTCTCTCGGGTCGCGCGTTCGCCGTCGTGGAGGCCGCGTGTTTGGCCCTCCCCGCGGGCGCCACATTCTACCACGTCCGTTGCACCGTGCGGCAAATCTCTCCCTCTCTCTCCCTCCTTCTCTTTCTGTATTCCCCCCGGTCCGACTGCTCTCTGCCCTTGCGGCGCACACGCTTTTCGTGCGGCGAAGCGAAAAAGTTTTTCCATTCCCCGTGCCAAGTATCGTGGCCAAAGCGAACCGGGCCCGCGAATTGAGTGGTATCAGGGGGTCCGCGATGAGGCCACGCGAAACGTCTATCACTTGTCGGGAATCTGGACATTGTACCCACCGATAACTGGGAAGAAACGCGAGCGGGGGTGGATTTTCGCTTGGCTCCCGTACGAGAAGTCCAAGTCGGTGTCTGTGCTCGGTATCGACCAATCTTCGCGTGCTGTCTACCGGTATTTGCCGTTCTCGCTTTCTACACTCTCGGCGAATTTGCGGGAGATACATAGGTATACCGGAACGCGGCCAACCCCGGGGTATATACGACCCGGGTGCCTCGCAGAGGCAACCAACTCGCGGCCCACACGTTCGCGTACTACGAGCCACTCGTAGTACGCTCCGGTCGTTGGCGCAAAGACCCATCACGATATCGTTCATTAACGCCGTTTACCGTCGTTTTACCCGCCTTAACGCGACATTCGCACCTTGTTTCTCGCGGGCTTCACGAGTGATTCGTCAGGTTTCGTTTTCCTCTCTCTCTGGCTATTTTATGCGTTCGTCTGGCGTCGTGATAACGTTATCGCAATTATCAATTGTCATGTGTGCTTTCGCGCGGATTCGTTGAATTTGAGAAGTGTAAATTTGCCAATGGTAGTTGGAAACTCGTGTGAAAATAAATGAAAATTTGTGGCGGATAATCGAAAATTAATGTACAGTGTGTAACACTTGAAAGATTTTTATCTGATGGAAATTTATGTATAATTGGATAGAAAGCATTCTGGCAATCTGTTTGGAAGAAATTTAATGTGTTTATCGCTATCAGTGTGCAAGGACTAATTTTTCAGCTGCGTCCTGCCTAACTAGCGTCGCGTCGTTGGACGCGGAGGTTGTTATGCCGGAGTACCGTGAACCGGTGTCAGTGAGCACCGATAATATTGGTGAATATTACGAAAACAGAAAAAAACTTTTCCGTAAATTAAGGAACACCATTTTTTTCACTCTCTCGCAACAACATTCACGCCTCGTAAAAAAAAAACAAAAAACGAAAAAAAAAGAAAAAAACGTTTGGCACATTCGTCCAAACCTTTTTTGCGTTTGGAGTCATCCGTCATCCGCATCATTGCAGCCATATAATGCATAAGTGACCGCAGAGAATCATCGCTGAGTCATGCGAATCATTGCACACTCATAGCTATGACTGTCGCGGGTTAATTTTTTTCTCCGCCATCGCGGATAACCATCGCCAATCGATCATCACGCGTACGCAAGTCATCAACCTCATGTCACGCTGCTGCTGCTGCTGCCGCTGCTGCTACTCGTCACTCAGGAATCTAGCTCGCTTCATGTTGTAGGAAGACCTAGAAGAAGAAATAATGGGATTAATTTGTAAATAACACATATTTTTTCTGATTGCGAATGCTGCATCGTCTTTCAATGTTCTAATTGTACAGCAGGCAAAAATGTCTTTGGCGTTTTTTTGAAAAATTCACTGTGCACAGTTTGTAGCCTGGGCACATGACAAAAATTTAAATACAATATTGATGCCATCGAATATTTACTGCAGTAAATATTCAGCAAAAAAAAGCAAAAATTTTAAATGTCTTAGAATATAATTTTCGCCCATTATTGCAAATCTCTTTGGATTCAATCTCTTTGGTTTTACAGTTACACTTGGTAATAGTGATAAATGCTACTTTCCTTTTTTCACCAGGGAGCCTGCTGACCACCCAATGCCTTCAAAGTCGTCTCGGGTTCTCGAGACGCGACGTCGATTCGATATTGCCGATCACCTCGGGTATACTGAAATATCGTGAGTCAAGGGAAAGCTTTGCAAACGGTGTGGATGGACAAAACGGGGTCGATGGAATCAGCCAAGAGCCAAGGTGGCCCACCGAGTGCAAGGTCGGTGCAACATACAGTGAGAGTGCGAGAGAATTGTTGCGGTTATTCGGCGAAACTTTATCGAGCCGTCGGGCCGTTGCAGGTGATTCAGGAGAAAATTCGTCACATCGAGTATTCACCCGCCACACCTGAGCCTTACTATGTGCCCACCGGGAGGGAACCAAAGCCCAAACCAGTTGGCGAGGATCTGGGCTCTGTTATCTTTAACTATTGCCCAATGAGTTCGACTAATTACGTGGGTTGCAGCGATAAACAAAATTAAATAAACAGATCTAAGCGTCCGGAAAAAAATGAAAATTAGCACCGAAAAAAGGATGACGATTTTTCCCTCAGTTCAGTAGATCCTGCGCCGGTGGAAGCACAGTGCTACCCGAGTCTTCCGAGTGCTACGCAAATCTCGGGGAAACCTCAAATCACGCGGACTTTTCGCACTCCAATAATGGCTCTTCCGATCTGCGCTTCGAATCGAGATTCGAGTCCGGGAATTTGGGGAAAGTTATCAAAATCACCGACACGTATTATCAGCTTCATTTGCGCAAGGATCTCTACACACAGCGACACATGCAGTGGTACTACTTCAGAGTATCGAACACTAGGAGCAGAACGATTTACAGGTGAATCGGACAATTCCTATTATTCGTTAATTCTTTTTGACCGTGCAATAATTTTTTTGTTCAAGGCTTTCCATAGTTAATTTCTGCAAAGAAGACAGTCTGTACAACGAAGGGCTTAAACCTCTCTTGTACTCGACCAAAGATGCCAGTATGCACGCCGTAGGGTGGAGAAGATGTGGCGACAATATAACTTATTACAGAAATGATTCTTCGTGAGTTGATTAATTAATGTGTATCTGAGGCATTAAATTCAACGATGTGAGATCAAGCAGCGTTTGTATACAAAATTATGAAAATTCTCACAGCGACGAGGAGAAGGAAAAACACACGCTGACGTTCAACATCACCTTCCCACACGACCAAGACACCGTCTACCTGGCTCTCTGCTATCCCTACACCTACAGCGACCTCCAGGAATATCTCGCCAGAATCTCCAGCGACCCAGTGAAAACGAGATTCACGAAGCTTCGCTTGCTCTGTCGCACTCTCGCTGGAAACAGCGTTTACTATCTGACGATAACCGCCCCGACCTTCAACGACGACGCGAAGAAGAAAAAGGGCGTCGTCATCACCGCCCGAGTTCATCCGGGAGAAACCCCATCGAGTTGGATGATGAAGGGAATTATAGACTTCCTCACCGGAGAGTCCAATCAAGCCAGAGTGAGATATTTTTGCTTTGTCTTCGTCCATTGCATAAAATCGTTAAAAATGATTTAAACGTCTCGTCTCCTCTTCATTTCCCATCCTGTACATACAGAACACCATAAACTCTCATTGTGCCATCCGCAAACAAATCTAGCAGAATGCCTCCATTCGCTGCCGCAAAAGACACCTTAAAATGTCATTAAATTTTATTTAAAACTAACCCATACGCGCGCTTACCCAATTGTCACTTCACTAAAATCGAGGTTATTTTTTTGGGTCAATCGAACCTGGATTTTCTTCCTTCATTCGAGATAAAACTCTATAACGAAGAGAATGCCGCAAGGCGGAACGCGATATCTTGATTTCTGAATTTTTTACAGGATGTTAAAGTCAGACCCTCAAAAACAGCAAATTTTTATAGAGTTATATTTTTATATTCGTTATAGAGTTTTCTCTGAAACGCAAAAAGAAAACCCAGGTTTGGTCGAAAAAAAAGTAACCTCGATTTTAGCGAAGTGACAAAATTTCGAAAAAAGTGAAAAAACATTTTTTTGCATTTTTCTCATCGAGTTTTATGTTTTTGGAGCAAACAACTGTGCTTTTCCGAATCAGCGGGAAATTTCCCATCGGATAGAGTCTCCAAACTTGACGAAATCGAAAAAAAAAAACATTTCTCAATTTCGTAAAGTTTGAACGTTAATTTCACGTTAATCACGTTAATAGTAGCAACCTGCTAGTGTATAATATAATACCTTTCCAGGAACTTCGAGAGAGATTTATCTTCAAGCTGGTCCCGATGCTCAATCCGGACGGTGTAATCGTGGGCAACAACCGATGCTCACTCTCGGGCAAAGATCTGAATCGTCAGTACAGAACGGTGATGCGCGAGAGCTATCCCTCGGTTTGGCACACGAAGCTAATGATTCGACGACTTATGGAGGAATGCGGTATCGCGATTTATTGCGATCTTCACGCGCACTCGCGGCGACACAACATATTTATCTACGGCTGCGAGAGCAAGAGAGCCGGCTGTTACGGCAGATTGACGGAGCAAGTGTTTCCGCTGATGCTGCACAAAAATGCGGCCGACAAGGTGAGAGAAATCGCGAGACGATTGCGCATCTTGCGCGTTCAATCAACGTCGTCGCTCATTGTGATTACGCGTGTCAGTTTTCCTTCGAGAATTGCAAGTTTCACATCGAGAAGGGCAAAGAGGGAACGAGCAGAGTGGTCGTCTGGTTGATGGGAGTGCAGAACAGCTACACCATGGAGGCCTCCATGGGAGGATCGAAACTGGGCTCCAGAACGGGAACCCATTTTTCTGCTCAGGATTACGAGCAAATCGGCAAAGCATTTTGCGAAACTCTACTGGACTTCTCGGACGAGGATCCGGGCAAGGTAACGAATGCCTCGTTTTTTTTAAATTCAATTATTACTATGTTCCACACTGGTTAGCCTCATGAGATTGTAACTGTTTCTTCTGCTCCCCGGGATTCCTCCTCGGTAAGCCGCGAGGAATGCGGAATATCCTTGTTGCTGTCGTTAGTAACAACGTGATACATGACTTTTCTCTTCACAGGATGCTTCCATCATTTACTGCGAGTACAGGAGAGGCTTCGTAATAAAATTCTGGTACGGCTGATGAAGGAAGGTTCGAGTGCCGACGAGCCCACCAACATCAACCTCACGGATTACTCCAGGTAATTCCGCGCTCAGAAAAGTTGTTCCATCCCTGATGACTAATATGCGATTATCATCTGCAACTTGTAGTGACGAAGGCGACACGTCGGACAGTTCGTCGGAGGACGAGAAGCTGGGATCCCGAGAAGCTATGGAACGAGTGGATTCCGAGGGCGGTGACTATCGATCCCAGTATCTCTGCGTTCCTCCACCGTCGCCTTTGCTTCCGAGATCCCGAGCGACCAACAGAGTGAGGAAAATGCGGAAGAAAGTCACCATCGAGGAGACCCGCGTCGCAAAGAGAACTTATATGGTAGCCACAGTCGCTGTTTTCTTGTTAATCGAAGGTTTAGATATTTTTGTCAGCGGGTTTCGGGTGATTGAGAGTTATTTTTTCGACCACAGAATCGCAGGGCCGTTTTGGATCTGCCGGCCACCGATCCGGGAAGCGACTTGTGCGATCTCACGGACTCGGGGGACGACAATTACGCGCACTCGTCGTCCGGTCCTTCCAGAAGAGACGCGGGTGCGGCGAATTTCTACAACTTCAAGGACCGAGCGGAACCTCCGGAGAAGGACGATTCTCCTAAAAAAGATTTCGGCAACGAAACTCTTCCTCTGCCGACGCTGATAAGACCCCACAGCTTGTCGTTCGCCGAGGATTTGGGCGGTCCGAAGACGCCTCGTAAAAATATCGCACGCTCACGTTGCGCCCAGCCACCTAGGTAACGGAATTATCATACTTATCAACGATTCACGTTGGCACAAGGAAATTATTCGTCATTATTTGTCAAATAAATACAACAACTATACTCAAAAATCAGGTTCTTACCATGCAATATTTTCAATCATACTTAAATCTAACGAAGCATGAAAAAATTAATTATTTCAGACTCATTAGAAATTTGTCACCGATACTTCCACGCAGTCAGGACGTGCAGATAAAACTCACGTCACTGAGACAGCAGATCTGGACGGGTGTCTCGATCGACGATCAGCGGCCGGGAATTTTGGAGAGCTCCTTCGTGAAGAGTCCCCTCAGTTGGGGCGTCTCGAGTCTCGCGCTTGCGTATCACACGGGCAGTGAAGCATTACTAAAGTGAGTAAACGAATTGATGTATATTAGCCATCGAGATATTTTTCAATTGTATAAAAAAGACGAAAAACAAGACGTCGATAATTACCTTGTTTTCCAGATCTTGCTCGAAGAAGCTGGAGGCCCTGGATTACGTGGGAAAGGTCGAGTCGAAGAAGCTGAAAAAAAATCAGAAAAAGTCGGTAAAAGCGAGCACTAGCGTGCCGAGCGAGGACACGCTCGAGGACGAGTCGCAGAAGCCAGCGAAGAACAAGAAGCGAACGCGCTTCAAGCGACAGAAGGCGGTGAACGTGAATTACGGAAACGCGGATGAGACCCAGCCGAGCGCGAGGCCGATCGAGCGAATGAACGCGCTGAAGCTTTTCGGCGTGGCGAAAGTTCCGAAGCCCCAGCAGAAGCCGAAATCCGAGTCGAAGAAGAAGTTCCGAAGGGGCAGCCTGGCGGCCACGGCGGCCGTGCACATCACGAAGATGAAGACAAAGACTGTCGCGCTCGAGACGCTGAGCGACGGCTCGAGCTCCGAGGACGTGATACCGGCGACGCGACCGCGAACGAACAAGAAAAAGAAGAAACCCGGTGCGGCCAAGAACCGCGCGTCGAGCGCCAACGTCTTGCTGAGAAGCGTCAAGAGCGACGATAAATGAGAATTGTGCGTTACCGCAGCTTCGACCCGAGTCGCACTGCCACTGTATAAAATACTTACATAGAGAATTACGAACGTTGTTTTTCTAGCGTAGAACAAAATATATGTATATTTTACGATCTTTACGCCGATAGCGTAGAAAAGCTCTGCGATAATCTTCATCTGTCACCGAATAAATTCCTCAGTGTTATATACGAAAACTAAAAAGCCCACGAAAAAATGTGCAAGCATACGAAAACAAAATTTCCTCGAAATACACGAAGCCGTTGCGAAAACAAAAAAAACTCGCCGATGTTTATTCGTCGCGTCCTCTCACGATCGCGAAGTCCCTCGGGATACGAAATCTCGCGGAGTTAAAAACCGAAGCGATTGCCTACATGCCCGACGCGCTCCGCTCGTGGCTTTTCAAACACAGGTTGGAACGCTCGAACTCGGCGCCACTGCGCGCTCAGCTGATCGGCGAATTCGCTCTCGGGCCGCTTCTATTGTTACGCGATAGTTCGGACGGCGGTCTCACTGTCGCCTCGAGTCTCGGCCGGCGCGTTTCTAGAGCGGCCGAGCTGGATCGCCATCACCGACAACACCGCGCACCATTCAGCCGCATCGAAACCGAAAACAAACAGCCAAACAAACAAACAAACAAACACTCACTGTCCAGCCGTTTAATCCACCCGGAATATCTCCGACGATCCCGCGGCTCACAGCGAAGAGGTGGAAACGCCGTGTTATCGATGTAAGTGAGCGAGGCTCTCGCAATATCAGCCTGTGCGTGTTCCCCCGGCGTCTACGCACCGGAAACAACTGACCGACAAGGCAACAACCGTCGGTGGATACGCGCTCGGTTGCATCGTGCGCGCGGCAGCGCGAAGGGGAGTGGGGAGGATAAGTGGCAGCGAATGTTTCCAATTGGCGAACGAGCGGCGCACGTGACAGTCGCGCTCGTAGCGCGTTGTTGCCCGAACGAGACGCCATCTCGAGCTGTCGCCTCGTTCGAGAACGAAAGTCCCTGCCGCCGCTGCTGCTGCTGCTGTCGCTGCTGCCCTCCGTGTGTACACCACACGGGCCACTAGTGATCGCGCGTTGAGGGAGAACCTGGAAAACCGAGAGAAGGTTCGCGCGCGCGTGTTCCGTTTGTGTGCGCCGTCCCACCTCCAACCGCGCGCGCGCGGCTGCTGCTGCTGCTGCTGCCGCTGCTGCTGGTGCTGGTGCTGCCTACATCATGGCCCGAACGGCAACAATGATGGCGGTCGCGAAGCGAGCGACGAGTGTGTCCGTTTTTAATGGGTGCCAATAGAAGGCCCGCGACTGACGAACGACGAGGGTATACGAACGTCTCGGTTGCGGTGCTTGGGAAGTGCGCGCGCGTTTGGCTCTCGCGTGATCGCCGAGGGCTCGCTCAAGTCATGCGATTCGTCGACGCTCGAGAGACATGAGCGAGGTCGTTAACGCGACAGCGGTGAGCTCGGTGGGCTCGCCGACGACGACGGCGACGACGACGACAACGGAGACGGAGACGGCGACGGCGACGAGCGCGACGTCGACGACGTCGACGACGATGACACCGACCTTGGAGTGTAGTGACACGCCGGAGGAGACACCGCCGCCGCCGCCCCCGCTGCCCCCGCTGTCCCCGATTCGGTCGCATCATCCGCTTCCGCATCGGGCGACCACGAAGAGCGGGCGAAAAACGCGAAAATACGTTCACACGGCCGAGGGCACGTTCCTCTGGATCGACGGGAGGAAAATTCGCAGCGCCCTTACACACAGGAGATGGCCGCCCCGACCCAGGAGAGTCAGCTTTCCGTCGAGCGACACGGACCTCGTCACGGGTTATCTCGAGCCCGCGAATCCCTGGGAGCACGGTGAGTCTCGGATTTTTCTTGTCGTTGGCTTCGGGTTGATTCGCGCGTCGCGCGGACGTTTCCGAGATTCTCGCGAAACTCGCCGTCGAACGCCGCTGGGGGTTCGTTGATTCTTTATACCCGCGAGGTTCTTTAGACGCGGCAGGAGCGATAACAATCGTTGCCCCCCCAGGTGAGCGGCATCACTCATTTCGCCAATTGCAATTGCCCTCCTCTCTCCTTGTCCCAATCTCCATCCGTCGCTGGTTTCTGCAATGTCACGTTTTCCTATCTGCGATGCGAGCCTCGCTCTGTATGTCGATGTATCGTTTGTCGGGGGTTCGGCTACGTTGAGATACAGAAAGAAAGAGAGAGAGAGAGAGAGAGACGGGAGCTTCTTTACTCGGCTACTTTGACCGGTATAGACGACGAATCAGGTTTGTCAAAAAGCTCGATCGACGCCTGTGACATAAGAATCTTGTGTCACGTGTTTTATTCCAAGGCGTGCTAGATACCAGATGCCCTCCGAGGTATGCGGACTCCTTGTATTCTGCCGCTTGTGAGACTGTTAATCGCTGTTTGGTTTTTTTTTTTTTTTTGCAAGGCTTTTGATAGAGGCGACAGATCCAAGAAATTAACAGGCAGGATCTTCTTTCAGGATTTGTGGTAGTTCGAAATGTTTTATTTATTTTTCATAGGATGACATAATTGAGGACAGAACAGCGCCATAATCTCTGTCTTAGATATATATACATATATATCGACTGAATCTTACTTAGTTTAGGGACTCAAAGTGTGACCTGTTTTATCTCCTAATTGCCTATAGTTGTAAAATACTTGTGCAAGTTAATCGACGCGGCGATTACGAATAGTGACTCCACCGACATATACGCTGTCATCAGGCTGTCAGGTTTTTTTATAGACCACGCTGGCTCAAAGAATGCCTGAGATTTCGCAATCACGACTGTATACTAATTTTAAGTACAATGGCTATATAGAACGTGTATACCCGCACGTGTTGTAAGCGTCTCACACACACACTCATTCGCAACCCAAAACATGCTTTGAATTAATTTTTTGTAAGATAGTACGAATTTTTCACAAAAATACAAAGCGTCCTTTTGCGAGAGGAAAATTCGTCATCGTATTGTGGTACGATCACAGCTGTTAGGAGTTTACCAAGCACGTATGACCTCCCTTATCTAGGATCCCATTTGTGTTAATGTGGCAAGAAAATTATCTCAACTTCGAGTTGACTCGCAATCTTGGTGTCTAGTCTACGTTATTTTTTTTTTTTGTTGAAAAGATGCATAACGCAAAATGGATTTTGTGCCTGTACAATAAATGCTCTAGGGTACATTCTTTTTTTTTTTAATTAATTCATGGAATAGTTCCGGTTCTTTACCCAACTGTGCTGTTGTGCCAAAAGCTCATATTATTATCATGTAAACTGCTCGTAGGATTTCTCACATGTGAAATGTCATGTAAGATGGTGCAGATACAATTACGTTTCCTGCAGGAAAAAGTAAACAAACGAAACAAACGAAAAAAAAAGAAAATAAGTATAAGTGATAAGGCGCCCCGGTCCAGTGTTCGTTTAGTTATCGCAAATTTATCCGTTAGTTTGTACCTATTCATTCATCACTACGATCATGTTATTATAAACGAAAAAAGAAAAAACGCTGTACAGAAATCGATAACATGGATTGAAATACATTATTTTTGCCAGACATCTGCACTGTATTTTCATATTTATCCCACTAATCGTCCCGAGATTCCATCTGTTATTGGCCTTCACCCTCGTTTCTCTTCATTCATGCAACGTATGCGAAAAATGTACTATTATAACACAAATTATGTTTGTATATCATTGCCGTCCGCCAAATGTTTACCTGTGCCTTCGATAATCAGATAACATACTCTACTATCATGTACGTTAATGAGAGATAACTGTTCGCAGCCGAGAATGTGAATATCGAGGACTTGATCTCGTCGTACAAGACATCCTGCGAACGTCATGGTACCGAGCCATTGCAAAATGTCGTAGCTCAACTCGAGGTAAACTGAACAAACTTAACTTTGTCCCCTTAATGCACAGCGAAAAAAAAATCCCTTGTTATTTCACAAATATCGTGTGAATGTGTATGTAACAAATGATTATGTGATTTCATACGAGAGACGTGATGTAATCGTTGTCTCTTCGTTTTCCGCAGAAACTGGATATTTCCGACGACGAACGTTGTCCCGAGCTTTGCCTCAAGCACGAAGTTTTGGAGCAACATCGATGCGAGCCGCTCGAGGAGATTCTCAAGAGAGTACAATTCGAGAAACTTGATCTGGAGGCAACATCGTTGGACGATGAGGTAGCGGCTCGTCTCATCGACCGAGGCTAACACGTACAACATCTCGTTGCACTCTCTACCGTTGAATAATAAAATGTCTTATCTCTGTGCTTCAGAGCGCCGTGATATTGTTCGACATGTTGGAGTATTACCAGTCGGCCAAACACTTAGATATGTCGAGTAATCGCGACATAGGATCGCGAGGCTGGCACGCTTGCGCTCACATGATTAAAAAGGTATTCGTTACGTTTGTTCAACACCGCCGAGACTTCTTCGTGTAAACAACATTCGTAATCTCGTTGATTTTGTTTTGTTTTATTTTTTTTTGTTTCATTACAGACTACTTGTCTCGAAATACTGGAAGCCAGGGATATAGTACTGACGCAGCAGCACATGAACATTTTGAAGCGGCCGCTACAGCTGGCCTCCCACTTGCATGTACTGAAATTAGAAAACTGCG
This sequence comes from Pimpla rufipes, assembly GCA_963932165.1. NCBI lineage: Eukaryota > Metazoa > Arthropoda > Insecta > Hymenoptera > Ichneumonidae > Pimpla > Pimpla rufipes. Next base: position 16,709,039 of record OZ010635.1, read on the forward strand.
GTCTCGCTGGACGGGCTTTTGTAATACTAGGTAGTTATTTATTCATGCCAGTCGAACCGCTCGTTCGCGTAACTGTCCTAATTCGATTGTCAACGAATAATACGTTTTTTCTTTCCTCCTTCGTTTGGCTTTCGACAGTTTCAGCTTTAAAAATGAATACCGGATTAAAGGAGTTATACCTCGCGGACAACGGTCTCGAACTGAAAGACGCCATACAGCTCGGTGCGCTTTTGAGGGTTAATAATCACTTGCAGCTGCTAGATATTAGGTGCGTGCGATTAGCTAATAGTCCAATAGAAAATCGTTCATCCACCTTTCTCTCAGTGTCGTTCTGGAAAAAAAAAAAAAAATGAAAAAAAAAATCATATGGAGTGTACATTGCTTCACATGTATCACAGCTCTCGTGAGACACGACGCAATTTAACTTTGCCAATTGTCGATCAACGAAATTTCGCGGGAATACTTCTTTTTTATTTCTTTCTCCTCTAGTAATAATAACATCCAGGACGAGGGTGTTCGTGATATATTGGATGGCCTCATCACCCAGTCTGGCGACGACAGAGACGGCAAAGGTCTCAGTATCCTCGTGTTGTGGAATAACGCTCTCACCAAGAGCTCGTCAAGTCATTTCAGAGAAGCTATAGTGCGTAATTGTCCTTCATACCTGTACACTGAAAAATTATCGCAAATACTTACATATCTCATTGCCTCTCATCTTAGGGGTTTTGTGTCGCTGCGCGCCTCTAGACCCAGCAGATATTAATTAATTGTGTGTGTGACATGTTTCAATAGCTCGAATCGTCGTGTTTTGATTGTGTTTAGCATGAAAGAAAAAAAAGATAATTGCTTCGTAAATGCACATCACTAATAACTCTTCACGTAATTGCCATCTCCACAGGAGCAGTCGATTACTCTCGAGACACTGAACATCGGTAAAAATTTCGTGAGTAACGACTTGTTGGAAATAGCGCAGCAAGCTTTAATCAAAAGCCGCTCGCTGCTGCAACTTGGCATGCAGTCGACGGAACTAACGTGCAAGGGGGCTCTCCTGTTGGCCGAGGTTATCGAGAAAAATCGAACGTTGCAGGTAAGTTTCGCGCTTCCCTAAAAAAAAAAAAAAAAAAAAAAAATCTTCACTTAACCGTTTTTTTCCCTCTTCTGTTCACAGAGGATAGACTTGCGGGACAACAACATCCAGATGACGGGTCTGGCGGCTCTATCGTTCGCGATGAAGAAGAACACGAGCATAACGCAGCTGGACCTGGACGACCAGCCGTGGAGCAAGACGCCGGCGACGATGCACCAGTATCTGGATCTCGTGGCGGAGATCCGGGGCTGCTGCGCGAGGAACGAGGAGCCAACGTCGACGGACGAGAGCACCGAGGAGTCGAGCAGCCCGCAGCACCGCAGCAGACTGTCAAGCGTGAGCTCCCGTAAGATCTCGCTGACTTGTCAGACACTGCCACGTTCTCCTCCATCCATGACTCCGACCTCGAGCGAGATAGCGAGCAGATCGATGCTGGAGCCGAAGCGCACGAGCGGTCGTCTGCGCTCCCCGGCCCCGAGCCCGATTCCCTCGCCCGTCGCGAGCCCGATTCCCAGCCCGTCGCGCAGTCGTTTCGTCGTCTCCCGTGTGTCCGAGGCCTCCCTCAGCTCCACCAACTCCTCGGCCTCGTCCTCGCCCGTAACTCCGCCCTCCCTCGCCTCCTCGCCCACGTGTTTCTTCCCCTCGAGCGGCGGCGGCGGCGGCGGCGGTGGATCCTCGCGGTTCCGCGTCACAGTCGTCGAGCCCGCGTCCAACGTGCCGCCGGCCAAGTCCGTCGTCACGTCGGCGAACACGAACGTGACGATCGGCTTCAACTACACGGTGCACACGCCCGAGAGCGTCGACTCCGACGACTCGGACAGCGTTTTCAGGTCGGACGTCGAGGAGGATCATCGCGCGGCCGGCAACGAGTCGAGCGCGAGCATCGACATCGACGTCAGCTACGAGGAGGAGGTGGTGAAGACCTCGTCGGTGGTGAAAACGGCCAAGCCCGACGGCAGCGCGGACGACGTGAAGGTCGTGACGACGGAGACGACGGAGACGACGGTTGTAAAGACCAAGGAGACGCGGGAGATTCGCGGGGAGTCTCCGGAGCAGCCGAAAGCGGAGGATGTTCGGAAGGACGGAGCGGAAATGGAGGCGCAGCGATCCGGGAACAAAGCGCCGACGACGGAGACCACCGGGAATTCCGTGGAAACTTTCGTCGCGGATGGTACAAAGGAGCCCGGGCAACCCGTGCCGGCCGAGGTGACGCGAGTGATTCACCGCGTCGACACGGAAGTCATCGAAACCAAAGCCAATGCGGAGACGAGAACGGCGGAAACTCATCGCGACGAGATCATCGTGTCGTTTCAGCCCGAGACGAAGAAACCGGAGCCCGCGCCGAGGCAAGCGACGAGCTTGGAGCGACTGCTCGGACTGTTCCAGCATCCGAGCAGCCTCTTCTCCGGCACCTCGTTCGCCGAGCGTACGGAGACGAAGAATCCCCTGCAGGACGGCGTCAACAGTATGATCGCGTTGGGCGACAAGTTCCAGAAGATCATTCGCGAGGGCCGAATCACCGGGAAATCGGGGAGCGAAGATTTGCCGAGTCACGCGCCGCTGCAGAGATCCGTTTCCGACGCCTCGAGGTCGACGATCAAGCCCGATCCCGTCAAGTCTCTGAGCATACCGCAACTGTCGAGCATCCAGGCGACCTGCACGAGGGACTTTGCCCCGAGCAAGAACGCCGCCTCGAGGTTGCCGGAGAATTCGACGGGAAAGAGCGAGCGGACGAAGCCGGACGCGGCGAGTCCCGCGGCTCGAACGATCTTCGTCGTTGAGGAGAGTCCCGTGGACAGTTGTACAAAATCCGAGGAGAAGGACGACGAGGTTCCTAGAATAAGCGACGATCTACCGTTACCTGAAACTTCGCAGCCGAGCGCGAGCGAGCCGAGGGAGGACGCCGGCTCGGGCGAAAAAGTCGCGTCCGCCGACGCGATTATCCCGGTTCGCAGGGACGACGCGGCGGACACTGTAAATAGCGCATCACTTAACGTCGCGACGGAATGCAAGACGACGATTTGCGCACCAAAATTGAAGGACATACCGGAGTACTCGGTTCTGGAGATAAGAGCGCCGTACGCGGTGGCCGACGGTGACGCGAGTGCGGAGCACTCGTCGAGGGACGACGATGGAGCCGAGAACGATGTGAAAACGAAATGTGATAGCAGCACGACAGACAGTATTAATGACCCTAGTTGTAAGAATTCTTCCCTTTGTAAAGTAACGTGTGATATAAGCGGCGCGATAAATGTACATACCTTAGGCAACGAGGACGATGAGAATAATTTTTTTAATTCGCCATTGGGCCACGATGGCGGGACGATGCTCGACGCGCCCGAGGAGTGCGCTGTGATCTCAGTTTCCACGAGCGAGGGCGCCGACGCGTCGACCGCGGTCGCAGCCGAGGCCGTCGAGGAGATAAGGAATATTAAGGAAAATGACCTCGCGGAGTCGCCACCGGGACGTCCGGGCGATTCTGCGAAAGCGGCGCTCGTGCCTGACGCGACGAGACTCGAGGACGTCGTTTTGCGAGAAATTAATGAAGTTAAGGAAGTTAAAAAAGTCGAAGGAGTCGAAGAGGAGCCCGGCCAAGCGGCGGATTCCCCGGAGCAGAAGGAAACGTTCGTGGCGAACAACGTAGATTTATCATTACCAGTGTTAAACAATTCGCGTACAAATAATCGTACCGACGCGGACGGCAGAGATGCTCAAAACCACCGAGTCTCGGGTGAAAAGTTCAACGACCCGGCGATCGCCGCTCAGGACACCGAATTGTCCGACACGGTGGAGGAATTTCTACCCGTGGACGCGGCTGCTTCGCATCCGGAGTCGACTGCGGTACGAGGACTTAACGTTGGGGTGTTAACGATTAATTGTATAAACAATAACTCACGCGCATTGGACTCGGTGGCCGTGACTAAATTGGAGTTAGATATGATCGCGGACGAAGCTCGGGAGGACGAGAATTCCTCGCGTCTGACGGACGAAACGGCGGCCGCCGTCGCAGCGTCGGATCGTAAAATTCCAGCGATTGATGAAATCGCGGCTAAGGAGCCAATTACGATCTTCGAGCAATTCGTATCATTGCCGAACGCAATTTGCCCGACGAAGGAGGACGCGGTGACCAAGATCGAGATAGCGACCGCGGAATACGACGATTTCGCGGCAGCTGCGGCGATCGAACAGGTCTCGACTTCGCTGTCCGAGGACTCGGACTATTCGAGCAAATTGTCGGTGGATGACGTAAGAACCGGCGAGCTTTCGCTGTGCGGTTCGACGGCGAATTCGCCGGCAAACGACACCGTCGAGCAAATCGTCGCCGACACGACAATTATGAATAATAGCCTCGAGTGTATAAATATCCGTAGTGACGAGGCGTCCGCCAATACGACGGAGCACCGGTCGTTCGTTCGCGTGGCCGTCGAGTCGGTTTTGACGTCGATCCTCAACGTCTCCAACTCCGCGACAAAAGTCACGGCCACGGAGGTCAAGAGCAGCGAATCGACCGAGGATCTCATGTTCAAGATGACGGACATCACCACCGACGCTACCGTGAATTTCAGCGACATCACGAGCGGCATCGTCACCACCGTTCAGGAGTGCGGGGACGCCGAGAATCTCGCGTATTACGAGCCCGGACAGTCGTCGAGGTCGCCCACGAATTTGTACATCGACAAGTCCCGAAATGTTCACCGAAACAGCCAGGATTCGGGGATAGAGGAGGCGACGGTGTCGATATCCGACGACAACGGACTCGAGGGCGGCGGCCAACCGAGGGAGAGTTTTCAGGAGAGCGTGGACTCCGGCATCGACTCCGAGTGCTCGTCGGTCTGCGCCCGAGTGGACGTCGGGGCCGACGTGCAGAAGGAGCGCGCCAGGGATCCTGGAAAATCGCTGCTCGTCGACCTGGCCGTTCACCAGGATATTATTGGCTTTCCGGCGAGTCTCGTCGGCAAAGAGGGAATCCTCGCGGTCGAGACGATCGCGAAAATCGGCAATACGACTTACAAGACCGAGATCGGGGACAAGAGTAGCTCAACTAAGCTGACGGAAGTCGTCGGCCCGGGAAGAGGCAACGACGCCCCGACCGATCGACCCGGCGTTTCAGTCTGTTCCACGAGGTAAGTCGAACGAATATTCTCGCGACTGCACAAAAAAAATCGCTTTTCGCACTAAATACTTTTGTATATATGCAGTGTATTCTCGGCTTTTTGCCAGTAAAAACCCGCTATCGTCGCTAGAGAACAAAAAAAAAAAAAATCGCTCGGATGCTAGAGATAAAAAAAAAGTTGAAAGAAAAAAATACGCTTCGCTCGATTTACCCTTCGACACAACCCGCACTTGCCAAATATACCAGCTCGCTTGCTGTCGTGGCTCTGAATCTTAGAGAAGTTCGTGACCCTCCACCCGCCGCAAGCCGACGTGTCACATATAAAAAAAAAACAAAAAATAAAGCAGGCTTTGGCTTTCTTCACCCGCTTTGGAATTCACGAAGCTCACGTCACTTTCACGTACATCCCGAATGTCGGAAGGGCGAACCAGATGCCGCTTCTTCGTTCCTCGATACTGGCCAGCTGGACAGCTGCATGGAAAACTTTGGTGCGAGGCAAAAGAGAGGATTGTTTGACATACCATGGATTTCTAAAAAAAAAAAAAAGAGAAAAAGAAACAAGAACAAAGTTTTTTTGCATACGCGATTCAAGGACAACCCTGTATCTTCTACGTGATCCTCGATGAAGCTACAACGTGGAGCGCACATTTTCATCGGTTTACATCTTGGTTCAATCGTTCTCTTCTCTCTGTCTCTCGAGCATCCGCTTAAACGCTTTTAATCGTTATCTCTTCTCTCTAATCTCTCTTTTGTCTTCCCACTTATACGTCACTTGACACTCGCTTCTCACTAACGCATCGTGCCCGCTCCTCCTTCTAATTAATTCGACTAACGTGTGCTCGTTAAATGTCGTGTCGAGTCTTGCATTTCGCGTTCCTCTATCCGCCGCGCTATGTGTCTCACGCGTAACGTCCTATTTGTGTACCAGCCACTGGTGACTGGAAATTCTGAGCGCGTGTATCGATTAGCCGACTCTCTTTTCGCCCCGCTATTATTGTAAATTGTTCTTGGAACGATGAAATAAATACAACAAAAATCGAGGCCACAACCCTTCTTGTCTTTTCTTCACCGCACACAGCGTGCTCCGGGTTTCCAATTTCCATAGTGAACAAAAAGCTATTGCAAACATTGGCGCGTACTTGCAATTCTCGTGGAGCGATACGCGCGAATGAAACATAAAAAAAAAACAAATCAGAGGATAACATTGTGAATTTTCTTAGTCCCGAATGACGATGAAGCCGAGGACGACGAAGACGAAGACAGTAGCGAGGAGGAGGAAGAGGAGGAAGAAGAGAAAACGCAACGGAAGGTCCGAGCGCGCCGCAACCAATACAAAGAGGTCGTGGATCTTGGCGAGGTCCAGATGCAACTCGAGTCGAAGTATCATCGCTACGTCAACTGGCGTATTTAGCAGCAATCGACATGCAGGGAGCCGATCACTATGAATATACACTTTTTGGAAATCAACGAGCGAACGTCGAGCCAGTGCTCTGGCTGCGTTTTGCGATTTTAGAAAATTAGTTAAAGCCGGAACACAGCGCACGCTGAAATCCAGTTTTTTCTTGCCCGTAGAAGCTGTTAGATGCGTTTAAGACGACGTGCCGCATTGACCAAGCCGACGTGAGTGTGAGTGGGTGACAGTTGATCGCCGCGAAGCGAGAAGAAAGACCCGCAGATTGTTGCGTCACACCGTCTTAAACGCAAATTAATTTTGAGGATAACAAAGAGAGAAAAAGAAAGAAACAGAATCATGTCATTATTCGTTAGGATTTAGCTTCGGTATTAATAATCGTGTTTCGACGGGAGCGTACGGTTCCTTGGCGACCGAGGCGACGGCGACAACAGCAACAACAACAACGACGTAAGAATAGCATGCGAAAGCTCAAGCTGTTGGCTGGGGATGGTGTCGAACTAACACGCATTAGTCATTCGTGACTTTTATGTCGAGAAAAAAAAAGACAAACAGAACCAACGAAGCCAAGAGTGGAAAACAAGCCGAGAGGTCGTGCATAAAAAAAAACAAAAAAAAACAAATTATATATATTATACATAACATACATAATTGTACATACGATATTTTTTAATATGAATGATAATATAATTGGATATAGACGGACGATACAATAAAAGACAATTCATGAACAACAATTGGCAAATCTTTGGATCATTACGCGACGACGGATTGATTCTACACGTTTTTTTACTCGAAGACTGAATGAATTATGGAGAGCGAAAAAAAAATCGAAAAAATGTATTTGCAGCCTCATCTTGCCGCGTGTTAATTACTGCGTGTTAGACAGTCGCCGCAAAGCGACTGAGCCAATCCTCAGTCAACCCACGAACCGTCGTTCAGACGTACACACAATGGCAAATCTTTTCAGCTGTTTGCGTCATTTGGTAATTGATATGTGCGAAGTACGGATCCCTATTTACCGAGAATCGTCGATACATCCTACAATCGTTGATGATTGATCGAACAATTGTCTCGCGCACACTGCTACTACCACTACTACTACTACTTACTACTACTTACTACTACTACTACTAAAACTATTACAACTACTATTTCTATGTATTGTAAATTCTCAATGACAATAAGATATTGAAAATATTATTCCAAAACGATAAAAGCGTGAACGTACTTCGCAGTATCGATTGCCAGAAGGATACTTGTCGATAACTTCTCTCATCGAGCGGTGTTGTCCTCTTGCCACACGTATACCTCGCGAAATCTTCGGCGTCCGTGTTTTTACTCAAAGCTAATTAAATGTTACATGCGCGATAAATGGTGCACCGAGCTCGAGACGATTACGTAGAAATGTATAGTACGCTAGAAATGCGCTTCGAGTACTTGAACGATACTTAGAAACTAACAATTGATATCATCACGGATTATACAGACACGCAAGATCGATAATTTGTTACGTCGTCGGATTTTCGTCGTTTAATTAACTTTTTTCGAACGTTGCGATACGCAAAACGCATAAAACGGCCGGGGTGACCAGCGCAGCCCGCACCCCGACCCGATCGATCTTGCCTGAACTATTGATTGTTCTAGTTCATAAATGAATCGAAGTCGCCTCGATAGTGCTTTCGCGTGGGCGCAGATACTCAGGCCACCTGCACAGAGGGTAAGAGAGGTAGGAAGGTGAGAGAGGGAGGGTGAGAAAGATCGCCTCGCGAACGGAGCCACGATCGGTCTGCCCTTAAAATTCTAGCGATCGTGGCTTCGCTCCAATTACTGGGATCAATTATGTTAATTGGTTTCCCGTATCCGTGTCCCCCGGGCCGAACGTATATGCTGAGAGCGTTTGGCGAATAGTGCGCTGTACGGTTGGATCTCTCAATTAAAATATTAAGTATGCACTCCGGTTCGCGCCGCAGTAATTAAAATAAAAAGCTGGAGGACGCATTCCTTGATTCACTTTATTTTTCGTTTCTTTTTCTTCGGCTGCATATACGATGCAAACTTGTTGCCAGTGTGTGAAATTGAGAGAGAGAAAGCGAGAGAGAAGAGAACGAGCCCTGTAGATACGATTCTCGAAAGGCTGCACGTGCTCGCACGTACGTCAATGAGTCATCCGGGTTTCGATTAAAAATATTTGATGACATAGATTCACGAGACGAGGCAGCGGGGATCACTCGGGCGGTGAGCCACTTTGACAGACGGTTTCGGTCGACTCGGTAAGTGATCCGAATCCACGCGGAAGATTCTATTTTCGATCGCGCGTATGGCACGCAGAAGTGCGCGCGCCCTCGCGCATAAGACGTACGTGCATGCTCGAGCGGCGTGGCATAGATTTTAAGCATTATATTGTTAGTACGCGGCATAATTAATATTAAAGTTCTTATCGAGCGGCGCGTCGTGAGGATCGAGAATACCAGCTTTTGCGCTCGATGCGAACGACGAGGACCGACGCCCGTGTGTGGCAAACGTGTCGTCGGACAGAGGAGGATACGGGTAGACATATGATACTTTTACATCACTGCGGTGTGAAAAGTAAGTTTTTCCGCACCTTGTGAAGTAAAATTGTATACGATACTCGGCGGAAAAACGTTTTCTGAGCTCACACTCGCGGGAAATATTTTTTTCCGCCCTCGTCTCGTGATACACCATTTAACTTTAGATGAGAGTGCAAAGATCGAGGATATACGACAGATACGTAAAGCGATATCGATTGTACCGCGCGGAGGCAACGATGAGACGGAAACAAATGTGCGTTATAAATGATTCTACGAGGCATGACAAAGCGGAATGACGATGCACTCGAGGTGTAGGACAGTAGGTTTCGGTGTACAGGAGACGGGAAGAAAAAGAAACTATGCAAAAATTCTCAAACCGCGTACCTCTTTACTATATCGAATTACGTCGCGGGAGGAGATCCCGGCAACTAGAGGTGGCTCTGTAATAGGACTCACGAATTGGCTAAATTATACTATATATTCCTCGACGCATCGATCAGATCGTCGGGTCGACATGATGAATTTTCACCACACACACCCTCTGTACATATTATTTTCAGTATTCTGTTGATAATGTTTAAGAGAGTTTATAGATGTTATTAACATATTTGAGAGTGATTTATTTGTACATAATTGCACGCGGGGCTTGTGGACGTGGCGAGCTTTAAGAACGATTCGGAGAGAGAGAGAGAGCGAGCAAGAGTGTAATCAATTGGCCTTAGACGACGGACGTCTAGAGCTGAAGGTGACGAGGGAATTACGTAGTGTACAAAATACATGAAAAAAAGAGACAAGAAGGAAACTACAATGAAACAAACAAGACATAACAATTCGAAACGACTGAAAAGATTTTTTTTTACCGCTCATTCGAGTAATAATGATACCCGATGTCTACATCGACTTTTTAACGCTGATCGGTTATAATATATACATCGATTGTATTTGCTACTTCGATCCATTCGAACGTATGTACTTATTTATTGTCTAATTCGTACAATTTTTAACGCGCCAATGGATAAACGGCTGTTGCGCCACGCATTTGGATGTTTTGTATAATCATTTATTTTACCAATATATACTGTACAATTTTATTTAATAGCTCTTTTGACTAACCAAAACTTAACACCGTACTGACTCTTTGATACATCGGCGTGAAGAAGGAAGGGGAAAAATGCGTGTCGCAAGGGCCGTTCGCCCGGGCGCGAAATTTACATAGAAACACTTTCCGTGGATTAAATAATTAGGCTTGAATAATAGTTTCAAACGAAATATTTGTATCACGTACAAGGGAGACATGCATAATTGGCCGAGCTTGATTGAATTTGTAACGCGAGTTACTCATTCACGTCGTTTTTTATAGTTAAAATGTAAAACTTTGTAAACCCTGTAAATGTGTCTGAGTTTTGAGCTCGTCGTTCTCGGGACAACGAAAGCAAGCGCAGTCGTTCGCGTTTTAACGGAGCGAACTTCAATAACGAATACAGTCTCGCTTAACTTCACCCGAGAACGACGGGGTTTACATGAGGAAACAAGAGAAACAACTTTTTGCAATTTTACAATTGTAAGAGCGAGTCGCATAAGTGAAACTGAGAGCACGTTATTATGATAGTAGTACAATCGAGTACGTGTTAAGTGGACTGATGGGCGATCACATCTAATCTAGTTCAATTTCTCACTTCTGTGTAACACGCATCCACGCAAGAGTATATTTTTATTATTATTATTGTATGTTTTACTATTGAATGAAATATTCGCGACGATGGATTCGCTCCTGTAATATGCAAATGGAAAGATGCATTTCTCTTCATACGCTAGACGTACTCGGAGAGGAATGGATGAACGAACGAGAGCGATTCGGTGCATAAATATCACTCGGGCGCGAGCGATTTAACACAAACAACAACAATTACGACGTTCTAATCCAAAAAATCGTACCATTAACGTTACTGATATTGATATATTATCTATTATATTATAATACAAGAATTATAAATATATACACACACACACAAACACACATACATATACACATAAATATATATATTTAACGTTTCCGTGTACTTTCTCGCGAAGCGGCGTGAAATCGCGTGAAATAATTTATTAATTAAAGAAATAAAAAAAAACAAAAAAAAACGATTCGTCGTCAGCCGCGTCGTCTGGCGGCGATCAAAATTGGCCGTGGGTACAACATCGTTTCGCGCCGCTTCACCATTAACTGTACTATACAATACTTATTATACTATTATTAAAAAGAAAGGAAAGAAAACGAAATACCAACAACTTGAAGAGGTTTACATCCTTTGTACAGTGTACCGACCACTTCGTTTATCTATGTATAGCAATTTATATTTCTTAGATTAGTCCCTCGAAGAGAAGAAAAAAAAATACGCACGGATGTATAACATTAAGCCAACCGTCTTTTTTATTCAAAATTACTTTCACTCCTATTAGATCTCAGTGCCGGAATCTTCCGTACTGTGCAAAAAAACGCTATTACCCGAAGTTATTAATCGAAGACAAATATTTTGAACTTCATTTTCCAGCGAACAGATTGAAATCGATTCACGCTTTGATTCCTCGTCGCGCAGACTCCACTTTTTAGCTTCGACTACAGCTACGAATCTCGCGAACATAATTACAAAGCGATCTTCCCATATTCTTCATTTTCACGTAAGATACTTCGTTTCCATAAAATTCAAACAAATCATATCAATCAATTAGAAAAAATTGAGACCTTGAAAAGTGCTTACGGAGACTCGCAATTTTTTCTCCAAGCAAAATACGATTATACAACAGCAAAAAAAAAATCGGAAACCCGTCTGACGGAAGCTCCAAGTTACGCGCGTACAATTTCAAGCCGTTCCAGCGTCCACGGCGACTGAATAATTTTCCTCACGCTCTCCGGCTTGCCTGACAAAAATAAACAAGCGACTTCTCGAGCCCATCAAGATTCCCATTCTCGGTTCCGTCGCGTCGCCCAGGCGGTCGACGTCTCGGTCGTCATCTCCGCCCAAAAACCGTGGTGATAAAATTTCGACAACCACTCGAGGGGAGGGGGGTTGAGTGGGTGGACCGGGGATGTCTCCAGTTTGCCTCCGCCGTCTCCAACCGTTAAAGGATTAAGAGACTCCTGGCTTCCCGCCTTCGCACGTCTCGACGGTGATTCCAGCTGCTCCGGGAATCCGACAATGAAAATTGAACCTTTCTCTCTCTCTCTCTCTCTCTCTCTCTCTCTCTCTCTCTCTCTCTCTCTCTCTCTCTCTCTCTCTCTCTCTCTCTCTCTCTCTCTCTCTCTCGCTCTATATATATATATATATGTATATATTATATATATGTGTATATGTATATATATATATCTTTCTCTCTCTCTCTCGCCTCCTCCGCGTTCGTCCTCGACGCCGTCGATTCTGCGCTCTCGCGGCTCTCGCTCCGTCTCGTTTTCTCGGGCTCGCGGCGACCGCGAGCCGCGCGCCGCCCTCGCTCGCTCAAACCACCCCCGGGGGTTGGCGGCGGCGGCGACGGCGGCGACGGCGGTGAGTCTCTTATTCGTGTCCGCTCGTCGAGCACGCACGCAGTCGCGCTTCGCACAACGGGGCTCGGCCACCGGGCGGCTGCTGCTCCGTACAATCGTTTCCCCCGTTCCGTGCGAGCGAAACCCTCGTCGCGTCGATTTTACCCCATTTTACCCGCACGTTATACGACGCTCGCCAACGTTAAAACCCGACGCACGACACACAACACCGCACGCGATTTCACGAGGTACGTAAGACTCAAAGTACAAGAAGAAACAAAAAAGAAAACGAAGGTACGGAAAATCTTGGCGTCGGGGGACGTCGGAAGGACGCGAGGAATTATGAGCAAAAAAAAAAACAATATCGCTCCCGGACTCTCGGACAATTCAACTAACGTAGCAGGCTATAATCGTGGTATTCGTGGTATCCGTGGTATTCGCGATAATCCACCGCTCGGGGGATGAAGATTTATATCCGTCCACCGTTCGCTCGCGCCGAGGACAACGAGAAAAAAAAAAAAAAAAAAAAAATAACACCACATCGCGTGTTTATCGAGCTTACGAAAAAGTACGCTACGTGTTTTCGTTGCGAAGCGTCGGTTTTTCCATCCCTCACGCTTTGCGGCTCTTTCGGCCACTCATTCACGGTCGCGAAGTTGGAAATAATATTTCCCCTGGAAGGAGAGAAGAATGGGCTGTAAAAAAAGTTGCTTTTTTTTCATCGTCCCCCGGAAAAATATAGTCCGGTTTACGAGGTCGCGGGTGAGTTAATAATCCGTCTTCGCGAACCCTCGATGATTAATCAATTTCGCGCGCGCGGAGTCCTCGCCGTCTGTGTGCGTTTTCTTTTTTTTTTTCACGGGAAGCGAAAAACGTTACGAGTGAAAAATCACAGAGCCCCGAGGGTCGGACGACGGGTTTATGAATTTCGCGGGAAAGAGCGGGAGAAGCTGTGCGAAAACAGTGCAGCGTGGTGGTTAATTCAGCGCGACCACTTTTTTTTTTCGCTTTCTTCCCCCTCGGAAAGTCGAAGCGTAACGTCAGGATCCTCGCGGGCTCGACGCGCGGGAGCGCGAAGGCTAATGCGAGTCTCCTCTCTCGCTCTTTCGCTCTTTCTCCCGTTCGCTTTTTGTCCCTTATTCTCATTTTCCACCCCTCCCCCCCCCCCCTCTCTTTCTCTCTTTCGCTTTTTTTTGTCCCTCATTCCCGTCTTCCCACCCCCTTTTCTTTCTCTCTTTCGCGCTTTCACTGATTCCCATTTTATCCCTTATTCCGATTTTCCAACCCCCTCCCCCCTTCCTACCCCCTCTTTCTCTTTTTCGCGATTTCTCTCGTTCGCTTTTTATCCCTTATTCAGACCTTTCCACCAACCCATACTTTTGGTCTCTTCCGCGATTTCTAACATTCCCATTCGTTTTTTGTTCCTTATTCCGATCTTCCCCCTCCCCGTTATCCCTACCTTTTTCCCTCTTTCGCGATTTCTCTCGTTCGTTTTTGGTTCCTTATTCCGGTCTCCCCCCCCCCCCCCTCCCTCTTTCTCCCTTTCGCTTTTTGTCCCTTATTCCGGTCTCCCCATCCACCCCTCTCACCCTTTCGCACTTTCTCCTGCTCGCTTTTTGCCTCTTATTCCGATCTTCCCATTCCCCCTCAATTTCTCTCACTCGCGCTTTCCCCCGTTCGCTTTTTGTCTCTCATTCCGGTATTCCCATCCTCCTCCTCCCCCTCCCCCCCCCCCCCGGTCGCGTCGTTGACGCGCGACGGCGGATTAATTTCCGTCCTCTCTCTGTCGTCGCGCGCTTTCACGTAAAGTACTACATTCCCTCCGGATGTTCCTTCGACGAATCGTCGTGTAATTTCCCTCGGTCACTAGATTTTCCCGTTCCGCGCTTTCTCGTTCCCTTCGCCCGGTCGACAGTGCCTTCTACACTGGGTACATATATATTTTATACACACACACACACACACACACATTATAGATACATATATGTGTGTGTATATATAGACAGACGCACACACTAACATTTTACAATACTGTCGCGCGTAGCCCAGACACGACCGTTCAATTCGCGAGGCCGGACGCCAACCAGCGCCGAGGTCATTTCCGTCGGTTCGACGGCAAGTTCGAAAGTTCATCACTGGATTGCCCTGTGTAACACCGCGAATCCGATAATCCCCGCGGAGATTGCAAAGCGCACCCAATTTCCCTTACAGCCGATTTTACGTTTTTTTTTTTTTTTGCTTTTTTTCTACTTCCCTCCTCTCTTACTCTTCGTCGTTTTCAGCGTTTTAATTTTAATTGCTCTCGGCCAGACGCGAATTCCACGTGTGATGTAAACCGATTTTTCTCTCCCTCCCGGTGCCGGAAACAGGAAAACGAACCGGAAGCGGATTCGCATTGGCCGCTGCACACCGAGTGGCGAGAAAATATGACGGGCCTCGCGGCTACGAACACGTGATTCCGTCGAAGAGGGACGAAGATTCGGCGGTCCATTGGTTTTCTTTCACCTGTCTAACGAGGTGAGTCGCACTTGATTTCATTTGTTTTTTTTTTTTTTTTTTCTTAGACTTGGAGTAAATTTGTAGTTGATGCACTCTGAAAAATTGCGGTAGGCCTAGAGGCTGCACTGAGAAAGAAAAAATTCGCTGGCTCCGAACGAATTTTTGCGTCGGATGTGGCGGAATAGATATTTATTTATTATTGTCAGATTTAAGTGGAGTCAAATCATGCCTTGTAATTGATATCAAACGATTTCGTAGTTCACGTGAGCCGATCAAATCTTATTTGTTTCAACTTAGTGCGCGACAATTAATGCCCAATTTTTGCGGTACCAATATAAATTTTTTATATTTTTTTCTCGACCCCTAGTTGCGAATTAAGAAATAATCGTAGTTACCGAAATAGTTATTTCGAGCTGCGCGTGTGAAATGTGACGAAACCTGCTGCTTTGTAACCCCTATCGGGACATTTATTTGACAAACAGCGTTCGCTGGATCCGCTTGAAAAAAAAAAGCGCGCCAACACGCGTTTCCCCGATGTAACGACGCGCGTCGAGCGAGTACAACTCAATCCCGAACAAATCTAGCGAACGATGATGTACACACGCGTTTCGATAAGCGCGAATATAGCAGTAGGATCCCACCGGATCTACCCGGCGATCACGCGCCCCCTCGAGCCCATCGCCCGGAATATACATAAACAGCCCTTCGGGACGATCATTTATAGTCCACGGAATAAATTAGCAATTTCGATAAAATTCCTCTTGGATCACATAATCACGCTTATCTCGCTTATCGTTATATCCCTCGCTCGCCTCCCCCGGCGAGTCAAAGAGCTCGAGAAACGAAGAGGGAAAGGAATTTAAAAAAAAAGGTAATTTGAAAAAAATGAAGAAAAAAAAATCAACACAAGAAAAAATTGCCGAGCCAGTACTTATAAATAGCGCTGGGGGTGAAGCCGAGGCGAGAGCAATTTCCTTCCTTCGATCGAGAGTCCTCGCTGCACTCGCTCGCTTAAAGCTCGCACTTAAACCCACCTTTTTCTCCCCCCCCCCCACCCCTCTCGACCCTCTCTCACTCTATCTCTCTCTCTCTCCCTCGCTCACTCGCGAACGCGCCTAGTCCAAACGATTATTCGAATTATGACGTCAGCGGTGGCTGCTGCGGTAGCCAGCGCAATTTGTCGGTTACCACGAGTAGACGCGAGACAGGCGCATCGGCCGCATCGTGGCCGGGGCGCGCCGGGGAGTTGTCCGGATCTGCAAATTACTTTTTCCCTCAACTATACCCGTGCCTCAACCCGTTCGCCCGGTCTCCCAGCTCGGCTTCTCGCTCGTCGCTGCTCGATCAACTCGGGGCGGCAGCGTCGATATAACCCATCATGTGGGGAAACTTCGAATTATCGTCTATTGGTACGGAAAAAACCCTGCACATTTTTGCGCGAGTTTTTGTGCCGTGTAAAAAATTTAATTAAGCAGCGATATTGCGTTAGAACCAAAGAAATCAACTTAGAAAATATCGAATGACGAATTCGTTGTGTACTGGCAAAAATACATCGAAATGAAGTGTTAATTTTTTTTTTAATCAAAAGTGTTTAAGCACTTTTTTTTCGAAATTCCGTCACTTCATTAAAATCAAGATTACTTTTTTGGCATCTATCGATTTTTTCCTTTGCTCGAGAGAGTCAATAACTTGATTTCTGAATTTTTCACCGAGTTTTAAATCCAAACCCACAAAAGTCGCAAATTTTTCCGTACATACCCCTTGCGTTTTCCGCGATTTTTTTTTTTTTTTTTTTTTTTTCCGATGTAAAGTTTGAAATCCCTATTCAATGGCAAATGTCCCGCTGATTCCAAAAAGCATCGCCGTTTGTCCGGAAAATTATTTTTTTCTCTGGAAATATAATAATATTGGCCCATACGCTTTGCCCGAACACCCTTCCCGAAGTAACCTTAACAACTTCAAACCTCGTACGCCCGAGAATTGTCAAAATACAATAACACGACTGAAACTGCTCGTAGCAACGAGTTGCAGGCAACCCGACAATCAATCAGAGAGCAAATAACCCGATTCGATATACTTAAGTATATCGAAAATGCGAGATTTTTTACTCATCGATTTTTTGAAGAGGGATGATTTTTTGAAGAGGAATAAAATGCTAATAAGCTCCCGGATAAGCGAGGAAATTTATTTGTTTGATCGAAATTTGATTTGTTACCAATAACTTTTTTCTATCGAATTAGGCACCCCTCCCCTGTATGTAACAGACGCGAATCCTCGTTGAACTCTTTTACTCGCGAACGCACCTATTACAAACGATTACTCGAATTATTACGTCAGCTATGTCTGCCGCGGTAGCCACTGCAATTTGTCAGTTACCGCGAGTTATCTGCAAATTACTTTTTCTTCAACTACGCCCGCTCAACCCACTCGCCCCAGTCTTCCTTCGGCTCTAAGCTCGATCGACTCGTGCCACGCGGCCTCATCGATAACCCGTCATATAGAAAAACTTTGGGTTTCGTATATCGCAAAGAAAAAAAAGGAAAAAATTGTTCATCCATATGCCCTAAACTTCTGTGCAATATATTCCCAGTCCCCTTTCCGCTTCGGGATATAATAATAATAATAATAACGCGTATAGACGAGCGGGAAAAAGGCGAATTCTTCATCCCATGCGCAGTTAATATCTGCGGGCGGAGAAGAAAGACAGATGGGAAGCCCTCGTTCAGCCAGTATCTTTTATTCCGGGCATCATGATTTCCGCTTCTTCCTCCTCCTCCTCTTCCTCTTCTTATTCTCAATCTCTCCAGATCGCGTATACATTCTTCAACGTTCCGTGTCCTCCGCGACCTTCCACCCGAGGTATTAATGAACTTCCGGTCTATGGTGTATATTCAGCCCCTGGCGAAAAAAAGAGATATATATATGTATATATAGACTTATTTATTTTGCGGGTGTGAACGCGAAAAGGAAATCTTTTTACCCTACGGCAAACCGCGTCGTCTCGTATCGCGAGAGCGAGAGATCAAAAGAAGTCGGTCATTAAGATCGTCGTGTAGCATTGAGCGTCGCTCGGGCGACGCCTCGCGTCTCTTTGACTACATTTTATATTTATGCGACATATACACATTCCGCGGGAAATATCTTTTCATTTTTTTTCTTTTCTTTTTTTTTTTGCTAAAATGCGAAGAAAAAGTTTGTCCTTGTCGGTTTTCTCGGGGGGTAGGGGGAGGGGGAGAGTGAAACGCGCCAAGGATTTTTATCAATGCTATATAGCACGGGTACAGGGTTGCGCCGAGGAAAACGTATAGCCCGAAGGGTCTCGCTGTGTGTGTGTGTGTGTGGAAAAATCGCGTTGGGTCGCACACGAGGCGCATTTTACTGGCAAGTGGTGGGTAGTCGCGCGTGAAATCGTTGGGGTTCACGTGCGCCGGGATGAGCCAGAGAGGGGAGAAAGAGAGAGAGAGAGGCTCAGAGTATATCTATATACTGTGGTTCTCAGCACGAGACCAGCAGTAGCAGCAACAGCAGCGGCAGCAACGTCAGCAGTGGCTGAGCAGCATAGGGAAAAAGCTTTGTGAAGAAAAAAGAAGAAAAAAAAATTCTACGAATATATCTATAGGCCGGGGATATAATACGCCGCGGACGGTAAAAGATAGCAGAGTGTCATCAAACATTCAGCGAATTCGTCGGGAGCACCGAGAGACCGAAAGTCGGTGCGAGACTTGTTTCCCGTTTCGAGGCCCCAGTCACGCGTCCTCCGTGGCTGTGCGCAGCCTTTGGACTCGAAACTTTTCTCTCTGATATTCCACTAGTCGCTATCGCCCTTCAAACAGCGACTAAATTAAGTATATTTGCTCCTTCGTCCCAGTGATACTTTATTTATACCACGAAAGCGCGGGAGCCTCTTCCTTCCTCTCTGTCTGTCCGTCTGTCCGTCGCTTACCCTCTCTCCCTCGTCTCATTTCGCGAAACTGAACGCGAACAACGTGCGCCACTCACTCTGCACCTCGAATAGCCGCCAGCTGCGTCGCTATCTAATTATTTAATCTTCAATTTTCGTCAGTCAGGCCTCCAACACACTCGTTTCCAAATGGAATTCACAGCGGGACGCGCGCCATTGTTGCCGGCGTGCTCGTTGGTTAAAGTGGCGTGACCGACTGATGGTAACAAATTGCGATTCCTTTATTTCTCGGTTAGATCGCCGCGGCGCTTCCGACAGCAGGAAATGAGGCCTGTGTTTTGCTATTAATCGCGCGTTTAGAGTCACTTTGCATTGGCTGGAAATAACATTAATGAGGGTTAAAAAGGAATTTGATTTCGTGTTCAAGATATCGCACATGGAACTGCGTCCCTTCAGTCGCAGTCGTTTTCACGTTACTCGCGAATCGGTCACTCATAAATCATAGAATCGATGTCCAATCAAAGATCGCTTTCAATGCGTTTCAATGAAAGCAAATCATATTGAATTCAAATTCAAAGTGATCTGCCGAATGAGACACAATTAAGTATATGGTATGAATTGTAAAACGAAAATTCAAACCGGTGATTGCAGTGGATCTGTTATAGGCGCATGTTTACACGTGTGGATTTTGTAAGAAAGATATTTCCTGCCATTTCGCCCCATTCTGAAGTAGCAGAATCGAGAAAATGATGACCGCGCTGGGCGCTTCACCATTCATAATATCGTCGCAATAATCGACACAGCCGGAATTTTGAGACTTCCACGACGTGACGGAATGTGGAAGCGAGAGGGAGACGCGTATAATTCGCCTCGTGCAATAGCCTTGCACAGAGTCTTTGTCGTTTGGTGCGAATACGCGGGAGCATCTGGGAAGTCCTCGGGAAATTCCATTCCCAGAACAAGCGGCGCTGATTAATTGTATATGTTCGCGAGCAACATATGCTCGGCTATTTAGCTTGTCTGAACGTGATCACGGGACGCGTGACGCAGTGGCGGAAGTGACAGGTGGCGCCACAGGTTTATGTGCGCAATGGGGGAGTGACAACAATGAAAACCGTATTTGTTTTCAGGCCTCTCTATGACTGTTAAAAGTGGCTAAAGAATTAAAGATAAACGGTCGGACGTTGTTTTTTCGAGCGCGAGGATTGCGCGAGCTCGATAAACGGACGTTGGAGAATCCGGTCGAAAAACGTAAGCGAAGATCGCGAAGGATCCAGCCAACTAGCTTCCTTTCGCGAAGTGTCACGTGGACAGTGCGAAATTTCCTAAACCGGTGGAACAAATCTCGCCGAAATTACGCCGATCCCTTTGTGCGTGCGATTTCAGCGAGAGATTCAGTTTTCAACCACCAGGGTCACGATCGCCGCTGCCGCGAGCGCCGCGAGCGCATAACCCAGCCGGCCGGGCAAATTCGTCTGTATAGCTATGGAGATTACGGCTTCTGGGTCAAACGGACGACAAGGGGTCCCTTGTGTCCCTGTGTGACCGAGTCGGAGCCCGTGTGACCAAACTGGTTTCAGCTGTGTTCGTGATGTAACGCAGTTTGCACATTGAAAACGTTGGCATTTTTGCAGACGTTTCGCTACGCGTCCCACGAAAAATCGGAATCTAATCTGTTCTTGGTGCAACTAATATTAATTCGTAAAACACCAATAACGAAATCCGTGATTACCTTCATATTATTATTTTCCGACTCTGCGTACGTAAAACGTACAAAAAATATTTTTCGCGGCACGAAATATGATAAATCAGAAAATACGACCGACACAGCCGTCGGCTACAGCAGACGTATCTGCAAACAACGGATTTATGCTAATTTCGTCTTTAAAAAGCATCGAAGAGAAAAAGAATCCCGACACAACGAGTCTCTTTGTTGGACTCTCGGCAGTCAGGGTCACTGTTAACAGGTCGCCAGGATGACGGCGCGGCTGCGAGCGAAAAACGTCGTGACTGTTGAACCGTCGGAAGCGCTCGCTGCCTTCCTGCCCCCCCCCCCCGATAACCGCTCGGGCGCAGCCGCAAGTGTCAGTCGGCTAAACATATCCTATTGCGCGGTGGTATTACCACCACTCAAAGTTTCTTCCGGCTTCCCTCGAGCGCACGGGGTGCAATTGCATTAGTGCATCCGTGTAATGCGCGATGCATACGAGGTAGCAGGTAGGTTATACACCGCTTATATATGTATATCTGCTCGTGGCTATAGCCGAGCTGCGCGATTTACGCTCGACTATTATATTATGCCCCGAGAATTCGTGGGTCGCAGGCGGTGCATATATAATGCACGCACAACTCATAACAGACGCTGTGAGGTCTCGCGATATATCTATTACACATATTACGCTACGCGTTATGTGCACCGTGTATATATTTGCCGTACCGAGAATTACGATGTATCCGTCTGCGGAGCCTTATCCGAGGCGAAGAAACAGACGGACGATAACGAGCGCGCGTGAGCTCTTTTCGTGCCTTCGTCAGCTTCGTATAACATATATATGTATAGGTGTGCCGTGCGAGCTGCACAGTACGCGCGGAGAGCGGCAGCAATGTAACACGCTACAACCGGCTGCCGTACTCGACGCGAATCTTATCATTCCCTCGGTGCACATCCCCGGGGCACGTCTTCCGTCGAGCGTCGACTACTCCTCATTGTGAACTTCTCTCCCACTGCGAGGCTATGTATGTTTTTCCTCTCGCTCTCCTCCGCAGTTGCATCGACCGGCCGCGCGCAACAGCGCCTACTGCACGACTATGCAACTCGCACAACTGCGCTACACTCGCTTTTCGCCGTTATTCTCGTTTTTGCCTCGCCGTCGAGAGGGAGAGAGACGGAAAAAGGGAGCGAGAGAAAGAGATAATATATATATACATATATATTACATACGAATTAAAACGGCGACGAAGCCTTCCACAGGAGACGGGAATTGAAGTTCTATTAACGCCGTGGGGCGATCTCTTTTGTGCCTTCGGAAACGCGCGGTTCATTGCGCGGTGATTAAAAAGTGCATTCTTTTCATGAATGCCGACAAAAGGCATGTAAAAGTCTCAGGGAAATGAAGAATTAAAACGAATGGAATATCAGCGCGAATAATGTACCGTAAACGGTGGTAAAATAATAATTGCGATTGAATTATTATTATCGACATTTTTCCTAACCTCAAAAGTCGGTTGGTCTGTAGAGAGTGGAGTGTCTGTTGAAAAAAAAAACACAAGAAAAACATCGTTTCTCTCGCTAAACGTTTATTTGAAAGTCCGTGTCCGTTGGATTTAGTCGAACCGACCAATCTCCTCCGGCAATGTAAACAACCGCGCGGCTCGTAAAGTCGAATATTATCGTCAAGCGTGGGCGAAAACTCGGGCGCTTCGGAAGTTCTCCCGGAGGCCAATAGACCCCCAGCGAGAGGCGTTCGAGGTGCAAAGCAAACGCGTTTTTCGCGACTATACCGGAGCATTAAAACGATCTCGGGGAACGTCTTTTTTTTTATCGCGCAAAGATCGACGATATTGCAGCTTACAACATTCATCGCGCGTTTCGTGTGTGTTTCGAGCTCGCACCCTTTACGCCCGCCTTGCGGCTGAAAAATGGATGCAATCTCGCTGTATTCCCGTGGGAAAGGGAAACAAACGCAGTCGGTAAGGAAAACATGAGTGCGGCGAGAGCGAGAGGGACACAGAGCGGGAGAGAGAAACAGAACCAAGCGCTGCGCGTCCCACGAGAAGATGGGCCGAATTCGTTTATTTTCCAGCGCGGATAACACACACCGGGGCAGCAGTAGTTCTCGAGTCGGCGAAATCGAGCGCGCGCGAGCGGCAACCGAGGATTCCGGAAACACATACAGCTGCCACTCGGCGGAGAGTAGTAAAGCACTCGGAAGATCCTGGAGGGGTCGCGCCAGCGTTTCCTCGTTGGGTCCCCGTGGAATCCCCCCCCCCCTCTCCTCCCGCCCACCCGAGTTTTATGCAGTGCTCAACGAAGGAGCTGCTGGCTCTCGGCACACGTTCTCGCTTCTTATGCTTCGAGCATAGCAGTAGCGCTGGTAATACATATGCATAGGAACGGGGCGACCCAGAGGACTCGCATTGGTGCCTCATTCCCTCTGTCTCTCTCTTTCTTTGTCTCTCCTGCTCTTCTCCTTCTCACTCTTTCCCTCTCTCTCTCTCTCTCTCTCTCTTTCCGTCTTCCTCTCGGCGCTAGTCGCAGCGGGACCCGCGCGCCACTGGAACGCCACAGACCGGCGAAGAGATAGATAAAAAGGGAGAGAGAACCCGAAGCCGGGAGAACGCGGCGAGACTGCGAGAGCGAGAGCCGCGTTCGTGGAGCAGAAGCGAGGAGAACAGCGGGAGGGGCGGGAGGAGGAGGAGGTAGGGGCAGAAGCGGGCAGGATAGAAGGAAAGAACGAGGGAGAGAGAGAGAGAGAGAGAGAGAGCGAGAGAACGAGTGAAAAGCGAGCGCGTAGAATATAAGGGAACGAGGATCGGCGGCGGCGAGCGCTGCGCGCGAAAGAGGGAGAGACGGAAAACGATGGAGGATGGATAGAGCGAGACGGAGCGGGGCCGGTGCAGGCCCACTCGGCGAGCGAGCGAGCAAGCGACGACGACGACGACGACGACGACGCTGACGCTAAGCGGGGTCTCTCTCTGTGTGTGCCACCGCAATATCGGCAGTTTAACGCGAAGGCGTCGGCATGACTCGTGGATGCAAACCACGCTCGTCCGCGGTATATAACACGAATTTACTCGTTACTCATGCACTGTATTTTCGACGCCTGTTATCCGCCAATTATCTTGTAGTTGTCCCGCCACGTGTATCGGTTACTAATTCACCTCGCGCACTGGGCCCCAGCTGCTCCTGCCGACGTGCACTCTCTCCGCGCTGTGTGACGTATTATCGCCCGGGAGTAAAAGTTCATCGAAACGCGCGTGGGCTCCTCGGTTAAACTGTGCGCTGAATCCTGTCGTGCGTCGGCGTTTCGTGTTCGTGCGACTCTCTGTGTGTATGTGTATGTGTGTCTGTGTGTGTGTGTGTGTGTTTGCCGTACCTTAAAGTTTATCACTCTGTGGTCAGGCGCTGTAACTGAATAACTGTGATGCTCGAACGAGCTCTGTCACTGACTTACCCTGGATTTTATTTGCCGGAACTGGAAGCTCTCTGGTGGGTATATTTACTTCGTTACAGACACGAGCTAGTTTGCGGTCGAGAGTAAGCGGATTTTTTTTTCGAACGCCCAGAGTCGGTTATGCGTCCGTGATAAACGTAACACGGCTGTGATTTTGTTTGCGCGAAAAATAATATTGCTGATCGAAAAGTTTTTCGTAGGCAAATAGCGAACATTCAGCAGAATTGTTTGCCCGCCTTTTTTATTGACATCCACAGATTTTCTGTCAGTTTCTTAGTCTAAAAAAAAAATCGTCACCCACTCTACCGCATTTTTTTTATCAAACGTAGTGAACTATTTTCACAGAATATTTTCCCGCTGTCCGGTGTGACGTGTTTCTCTATTCCGCGAATTTTCCGGTCGGACGAAAGCGTCACCCGGCAGCCGTGTGGACCCAGGTCAAGGCGCGACCGGGAGAAATTTCCCGATATGCACGTAACTCGTTTTATCTTCGAGGCCCGCGTCGCGCCGCGTTGAATTTTCTTCGGCGCGCGAGACGGAAACGGCGCGGCATGAGAGGAGAATGAGAAAAGACAATAACAAAGTTTCGAGGCCCCGGTTCACGCTCGATCTCTCGGAACGGCGCCCGGACGTTCGACGACGATTTAATTAGTGTCGCGCAGGCAACGCGAGAGAGCGACTGGACGGCGCGGTGGATGCGTCGCTCTCGGTCGCGGCTGACCAGCAGCGGCAGCAGCAGCATCAGCCAGGCCAGCCGGGCATTCGGCCTGCCGGCCGGACGTTTCGAGCACCGAGTTAGCCACCACCGACGCGGCCGCCGCTGCCGCTGGCCGTCGGTCTCACCGAGTAACGAGGAATGTAACGGCATTATAACCACAGTGGAGATCGCGCTGAGCGACCCTTGCGAGCCGCGCGTGCGACCACCGGGCAACATCCAGGCGAGCGAACGGCGGGGCGGGAGGAGGGGGGGGGGGACGGCAAGCTCTATACACGTTTACGCCAGAGTAAATTCGATACAGCGCATAAATACTGGCGGAACACGACGACGAACAATGTTCGGTGTTTGTCGCCGCAAGAGCGTTTTCCGCGTCCCTTTGAGAGGGGGGGGGGGGGGGGGGGAGACGGAAGTCGGGTAATTAAAGTGGATAAAGGATTTTCGTTTTAGCGAATTAAATTCCCGCGAAGCGAGAGAAAGGGAACTCTCGTGTCGATATAAGTGCTTCTTCGTTGAGCCTCGAAGCGGGCGGCCGGCGCTCTTAGTCGCGATATTAAATTGATTTAATTCAACGCGACTCGGGGAGACGTTAAATTAAATAACGAACGGGTCGTTCGAGAAATCGCGGACTTTGAGATTTGATTATACAACTTAAGGCGACTTTTTGTACGAGCTTTCGAGCGGTCTGTATGTTTTTGCGACGTCGGACCTGAGTCACGTTTTAAGCTGTCACGCCGCGACGGGTTCGCCCGGCCTATGAAGTCACTCGGGAAGCGCGAGGCTCCCTGCTTAAAGGGCTGTAAAAATTACCACGGGTCGGGGAGCATTTTTTTTCTTTCTTTTTTTTAATTTTATTAATTCGCTAGTTAGATATTCCTCTCTGTGCCAAAGTACATTTCCTTCTTCTGCGACCTCGTCTTAATTGGATTTACCTAACATCGCAGCGTCATCAGTATTTTATTTCAAACTTTCTCCGGGAGCTTCGGATAATTGAAGAGCGAGTTTCTTCTAAAAAAAAGACAGAAACTGAAGCCCGATTGTTAAAAAAGATGTATGAGAGTGTCGGAAAAAGGTGATTCTTTCGCAATGTAAAGTCGACTCTGTGCATAAGAGACGCAATATCGTGACCTATATTTTATTCTCAGTCTCACCTATTTTCCACTGAATTCCAGAAACCAGGTCGAGTATCCGCGATAAAGATGAATATTTATTAGCTTATTTAGTTACTCGCTAATCCAAGTTCGTTTGTGTCGCCGCGCAGAAGTTGCGAAACTTTCCCCAAGCCCGACTGCATTTTTCGCCAAGTTTTTGTTTCGGCAATTTTCGTTGCGCTTTGAGAAACTTCTCGCGTGTTCGCGCGCTTCGAGCGAAGAACAAAACGCGGGCAAAGTTGCTCGGGAAAAAAGTTTGTACCTGAGAGAATTTCGTGCGAGCGCCACGGGTTTCGCGCACAGTGGGTGCAGCTGCCTGTGGCGCACGGGGGACATTGAGGAAACCTTGAGTCGACAGCGCCGGGCGCGAGAGAAAGAGAAAAAGAGGAAGCAGGAAGGGGGGGGGGGGGGGGAGGAGGACGGAGAAGTCGCGCGCGTTTGTGTAGTAGAAGTCAATACGAAAAACGTAAATAACGAGGCCGCGCGCGAGCGGGGGACCCGCATGTCGGAATAACGAGGCAGCGGCACGCGGACGGTGATTCGATAAACTTGCGAGGAATACAAGAGGAAAGACTCTCGAAACCGCGGATAGAAATATAACCGCGAGAGCGGCAACTTTTGTTCGACGTACGTATCCTTCGGAAAATATATCTGCATGTTTGAGAGAGATAGAAAAAAAAAGAAAAAGCCGAAGAAAAAAAATCCAGCACACAGACGGAAGCAAAACAAGTTCAACGAAATTTGCGAGCATATTCACGGGATTTTATGTAATTCGTTACGGGAGATTCTTGGCAGCCGCGCGCTTTTCGCCGACTCGTCGCTGCTGCTCCTGCTGCTGACTTTTTTCCCGCGCGAAAATAAAATCGCGAAATATCGGCTGCACGGCGGAGCTGCAGCTCCTGCATCAAGGCTTTTTCACGACCATCCAGTCGAGTGTTATGATCGCGAAACATGCAAAAAACTGCGCAGCACCTGGGCGCGATTCGTAATACGCCTCGGTCACGAAGCACCGGCATAAAATTATGCACGTTTTTTTTTTATTTACCCCGCTTTTTCCGTCGCCGTTTTGTTTCGCCCGAGTGATCGTTGAACCGCGATTTCGAGGCTTTGCGCGCTGCCGCGATGTTCGAACGAAATATTTACTCAGCATTTCTGCACCGGCGGAAAATTCTACGTTTTTTAGTCGCCTGCTTTAGTCGTCATTTTTTTTTTTTTTTTTTTTTACCAAGTGATTGTCGAACCGCGATTTCATAGCTTTGAGCGTTTTTTGAAAAAGAAACGCAAATTTCAAACTTTTCGCTGCAGCATAAAATCATTCTTTTTTTTGTGTTGTTTTCCTGTGACCGAGCGATATAGTTGAACCAAGGATTTCGCAGCGCTCAGCTTCTGTCATATTTACAAGAAAAACAAAATCATTTTCGCACCGGCATAAAATTATCCACTTCTTATTCGTTTGCCCTCTTCGTCGTTATTCCGTTTCGCCCGAGCGATCGTTGAACCGCGATTTCGTAGCTTTGAGCGCGACTGCAATATCACTCGTTTACCCCGTCTATTTTTCTTCGGTCCGCGCGCGCTTCACCTTTGTGTAACGGAATTCCGGGAAAGCATCGGATAACGATACACAAACTGCGCGTCTCGGCCCGCTCGCCGCCTCGGATGTTCTTCTTTACACACCAGAAGACGCTCGCGCTAAGAGCCGAGACTCCTTTGAGAATCAATAGCGCAATATGTACGACTCTGCGGTCTCCGTCCAATCGTCGCCCATTTCATCGTTTCTTCTCGCGTTTTCCCCGCTCGTTCTTCTTGGGCTCCTCGCGCGTCTCGCGCGACCGATCGATTCCCCCGCCTCTTTTATTTTATATTTTCCTCGCCGTCGCCGTCGTCGTCTCGTACCTCGGGGTCTTTCGCGCTCCGCATACCTCAGCGAAATATGAAGCGCGTGCACCGTTATATATAATGTACGTATACGGCAAAAGTCGAGAACTCGTCCGTGCGGCCCTTATTAACTTACGGCACTCGATTGCACGATTGTGCCGCACACGGTACATTTATCATTATATATATATATATATTTTTTTTTTTTCGTTCTCGTGTAACGCGGGACGCGAGTCTCACACGAGCTCACGGCTGGAGGCCATTCTTCTCTCTGCGCGAGCGCTCACCCTTTCGCACCCTTTCCGCGTGGGATCGAGTGTGCGTCGATAATATAAATTACTCAACGAGTCATTATTTCCGTCCGCGCGAGCTCTTTATAGAGACGTGTCTTCTTGCCCGGCTGAAATAGACGGTGGGTGTTACTCGCGATGTGAACTTCCGTCCGGTTTGCAGTCGGCGCGCGATGCCTCGAGAATTATTTTCAGATGTACCGTGACGAAGTGTATTATTACATTGCCGTTGGGTAACGTTTGCCTGTAGGTTAATTAAATAAATCAATAGGGTTTCGTGCGGCACGGAAAGAGTTGAAGTGACCTCTTAAAATTGTTTTAAAACTTTATTAAAAGCGAATTAAATAAATCAATAGGGCTGGTCGTGCGGCTGGTAAAAAAGAATTGAGATGGACGTCTTAAAATTGCAAAAAAATCGACTTTTCACATGTACTATGGTTCTCAAGTCGCATATGTTCTACCACTAAAAACACTGCTTTCAACCCTTGTTCACATGATCAAAAAAAAAAAAAAAAAAAAAAAAAAAAAAAAAAAAAAAAAAAAAAAAAAAAAAAAAAAAAAAAAAAAAAAAAAAAAAAAAAGCGCGACAAAGCAACACAAGGCGAGCCTTATCAAAGTTCTGTGTATCGTCGAATAATCAAACGCCATGAGTAACTGTATATCCCAACTAACCCAAGCCAGCTGTGACAAGAGGCTTTGTCTTAGCTTTGTTTTAGTTGTCACCAAAGGCCAACTAATCCACGGGCATTCTGAGCCGATATACGTTGACGAGAGTCGTCGCACACTTATGACTGAATATTTTATATCTCTTTAATACTTTATACTTCTACAAAACATGTGGCCCGTATTTTCAATACACTCATACAAAAAGTATTTAACAACAAAAAGATCAATTTTTTTTTTCAAATGTAAAAATTCATAAATTCAACTTTCGTTCGAAAATAAAAATGTTCGAAACCCTCCCATATCTGTCATACACTCTCGACCGCAGCGGTCAACGGTATCGGAGAATTTTTCATCCTATCTACGTCGAAGAAATATCCGCGCGCAGACAGTGATTTCCGGTGATATAAAGTTGAAACGGAAATCGTAAAACCGTTAGTGTCGCGTCCTCCCGGGTAAATTGACTCGCGGGCTTACGGTAAACGTATAATATTTATATACGGGATATAAGCGTCTATCCCGCGGGATAAAGGAAGATTGGGATGTATAGCGCGCGCCGCCAGGAGTTACACCTTTCCATCGACCCAATTATGAGTTATTGCCTCGCGAAGCAGCAGCGCAGCGATATCCCTCCTCCGCGCTCGCTCGCTCGCTGCGGGAGGAAGTCCGCGCGCGCTCGAGTATCGTTCGAGAGCGCCTCGAGTGCCGGCGATAACGCGTGATGGTTGCGATCAATTGGTACTTTGGCCTCTCGTGGCATCGCACGTCGTCGTTCGGAAAATAGCAAATGGCCCTTGAAAGACATTCTCTTGACTTTTTCTTTTCTTTTTTTTTTTTTTTTCGTCGCTCCGATCTCGAGCCGAAGTGAGCTGCAAGTCTTTCTAATGGCGCGAGCGAGTGCTTGGTCAAGGTTTTGTTCGATCGCATCTCGCGTCTATTCATGAGATGCTTTTGCAACTTTCGAGAAGAAGCGAAAAATCGTCGGTTCAACGGCGAAGGGCGAAACCTCGATAGAAAGCCTCGGGACTGTCTCTTCTTGAATAATGAAATTAATAGTTGGAGTCTATTAGAATCAATGAAATCATTTCTACGAATAGTTCATTGTTATATTTTTTTCGCGTCATAACGAAATGAGTCAACGATTTTCTAACAACGGAAGTGACGGAGCACAATATGGTGAGGCCGAGGTTGAGGCGATAGCAGAGTCACAATTATCAGAAAGTCGGTGTGTTCTTGAATAATTAAATTAACAGCTAAATAATTAATTAAATCAATTTTACGAATAATTCATTGTTGCACTTGTTTATATCGTGGCAAAGTGAGTCCACGATTTTCTGACAATGAAAGCTCTCGAATGACAACTCACTCTGGCAAAGCACAGCCTACTGTAGCGATAACGGTCTCAACTACGAAAAAGGCTGCCTGTATTCTTGAATAATTAAATTGACAACTAAATAATAAATTAAATCAATTTCACGAATAGTTCGGTGTTACATTTTTTTCATATCATGGCGAAGTGAGTCAACGATTTTCTATGACAATGAAAGTGCTTGAACGATCACTCTCTCACTCACCCTCCGCCGAAGCACAATCTATCGGGGTGATAACAGGCACAATTATAAAAAAGACTATCCTCTGTGGCTCTTGTGAAAGATTGAAGGCTCGATAAAAATGCTCGGTAATAATGCCCGGCTTGGCGAATGGGTTCAACAGTACGTGAAGGGATCAGCTTGAGTCAATATCTCTCATGTCCGTTGTAATTACTACTGTAGAATTAATGGCAGCCACTCGAATGGTCGGGATAACCTTTGAAGTTATCTCTCAGCGTTTTTTTTTTCTTTTTTCTTCTTAACTCGTGAAAAAGTGAGTTGAAGCACTTATTGATAATAAAAGCTGATAGTCTCTTGAGAAGCATCATCCTAAAAATATAGTCATTAATTGGATTTAGTTATCGATAAAAAGTACCTTTGTCGCTCGAGATAAAAAAGAAAGCGAAGCTCTATACAGGGACGTGCAGGACCAATTAATTCAAAAGCAAAGGGACCGTCCGAGTGAATCATCCTTTGTTCCATTATAACTGCTGCCATTAATTAATGATAGGAATTTTCTCTTCGGGCTGAAGGCCCATTGAGAACGCTTTTTTTGTCTCGCGGCTAAGTCAGCTGCTTCATTTCTTTCGAGGAAGTCCAATTGACGTGCGTTATTTCAATTTAAAATTCTCTCGTAGCTGCACGCCGAGAGAACGTAAGGCGCATTTAAATTTATGGTAAATCTCCATGAGAGAACGTCCACACACTTCGTACTTCCCCCATAAAAGTTTAATCACAAACTGTAACAATATTTGCCATTAACTTTTCGTGCGTTCGCGAGAGTCATAAAACACGCGTGTTCCGCGAGGGAAATGTTTTCATATTGTTTCAGCTTATAAAACAGCATAGTAGTTAAGTGAGCGTACAGCATATTGGACTCACTCAACCGCTGCGTTATCTTTACTCAGTGTGAAAGACACGCGTGAAATAAAATACAAACTCGTGAGCGCAGCTAATAACCAACAAACGAGACTGGAATTATTCATAGGTATCGATTCGGATGGTATCACGCGACATGAAAAACTCGAATCAGATGAAAATCTACAAACCATGTTCAACTCGCATCTTTCAACAGGGCGCCTGCTGTATTCAACGCCATTGCTAAAAATCATTCACGCATTAAAATCACCTAGACCTATACATTCGTTATCGCAAACAGAACGATAAAAAAGTATTCATACTAGTGAGCGCACCTAATAACCAATAATCGAGACAGTGGAACTATTGAAAGGCAATAAATCAGCTGGTATATCGTGACAAGCAAAATTCTCGAATTCAATGAAATCGTATAAACCACATCGAGCTCGCGTCGTTCGACAATTCAACGCGTCTACCAAATCATAGCAAAAAAAAATAGAAAAAAGAAAGAAAGAAAACGATTTAACGATCCACGACCCCATAAGTTTTCAAGCCCAAACCAATCGAAAGCCTGACAAATGGTTCCCACCCTCCCCATTCCGCGCCAGCCAATAAACTCAAAAGTAAAAGAACCCTCGTAATCAATGCCCCTTAATTCCCTCGCAATTGCCCCGACTTAATTAATGGCACCTCGAGCCTCGAAAAGGTCCCCGTCACAATCGTCCGGCCGCAAGCCGTATCTCGGCTGGCGGGGGGTGGGGGAGGGGGTCTTTTCATCAATTTCCGTAACAAATGAAGCGCCGAGCGAGTCGAAGGCACTCGGCGAAACGGTCCGGCGTCGCGAGGAGTCGATGCGATAGGTGTTGCCAGCATGAAGAACAGACAACGAGCCCGGTGTGCTCCCTGTGACGACAAAAGTTTCCTCGTGCTCTCTCGCGCCGTGTGTACGTGTGAGAAACACGCGGGATCGAGGTCCGAAAATAGAAGAATCACCGACGGGAAACTACAGGTGGCTTCGGCACACAGAGCTCTCCCTCCCTTTTCTCTTTGTCTCTGTCTCTCTCTCTCTCCCTCTCTCGCGCGCGCGCTGCCCTCCCAAAGGCACCACATTTACTACACAGAAGCAGCGGCGGCAGCAGCAGCAGCAGCAGCAGCACCGCCGGTGGAACAGTAGCTGGCAGGCCTGGAGGCGACGTTGGGACTCCGGAGTTCGCGCTGAGGTACCTACACTATGGTCGTTCGGTCGTTGGGTATAGATATACGAGCTATACGTATAACTATCCAGCAGCCAGCTACCGTGTGGCCTATACGTCTACGCGAACGCCGAGTGTTGCTGCTGCTGCTGCTGCTGCTGGTAATCAATACTCATCGCTTCATCTCACTCTCGCCCTCTGGATCCGAGCGCAACCTTTCTCGCTCTTTCCCTCGCTCGCAACTTCGTCCTGCCCTCGCGCGGACTTCGTGCAGCCCGCGGAGAGAGGGAGACTCCCAGTCTCCCCTTCTCGCTCTCTCGTATCGTGCACTATATAAATGTTTTCTCTCTCGCTTCCTCCTCGCACCGATAGATCTTTGACTCGACGACAATCGCCCAATGAAATTACACGAAAACGAAAATTCTCGCTGCCGCCGCCAGCGGCGGCGCTGCGAACGGGAGTCGCTGCACCGCGGCGCTCTTATTGGCTCATCAAATTCACTGGATCAAGGGATTAATCGAAACACGAGGATGATGCGAATTCCTCGGAGATAGAACGTGGAACGAGGCTTGGAAAATTCGACGGGGATTATCGAAGCCCCCGGTGATGCGGGAAACGTCAGCTCGTCCCGCTGGCGCGCGCTCGTCGAGAGCGCGGGAACTCGCAGGTCGCGACACGTTCTCCCGTGGTCACGTGACCAAACAGAGCGGAATCTAGTTTCGGGCACAGCCGTCCCCGTCGATTTTTTTCGTCCCTTCGTGCACTCAGTCGCGGTACCGCGAGTAATTAATTTCCACAGTCACGACAGCCGCGGCCGCGTTGCGCGAAACTGTTCGCCCTAACCTATAAAAAATAATTACACGTCGCGATCGATATCCGTCAACTTCGTGTGCCTCGGTTTCCACACTTATGCGACTCCGCCGGCGCGGCGCGCGCGCGCGCGGACATTGTTTATCGGAATTATGTAGTTAGCCATCTGATGTATTCGCGAATGGGATTGACGCCGGAGATATTGGACGCGCGCGGAACGGATAGTCGAGACGGCGGGGAATCGATTCCCGTCGTGCATCGCGCGCGCGGGGCGATACGTGCAGCGTACGACACCGACAACCGTTGTGTATTGTACTATATAGGTATATATATACCACCGTGCATCCCGCAACCCGACTGTATGTTTCATTTAGACCGGCGGCGACTGTAGCCGTATACTGCTATATAATACATATATCAAGCGTCGTGCGACAGACGCGGGGAGACTCGTGTCGAGTCTATATCCCCGAATGCTCCGGGCACGTACGCCAGATACAGTCCGCACAGGCACCTAACCTACCTATAGCTGCCTGACTGGCTGGCTATACACGTGTCGTTTCTCGGGATCGAGAGCCAGACTCGGGAGCTGACTGAGTCTGTCGGAAGGAAAGAGCGGGATGCGCACCCAAAAGATCAGTCGCGATCGATATATGCTGTTTGTGTGTGTGTGTTTTGCATATATATATATGTATGTAAATGTATAGTGCATGTATATATGTATGCACTATGCATCCAGCGTTATACTGTACATAATATATTCGTGCAGAGCTTCGGCGGGCGGTTGTCGAGTCTGACGAGAGCGTCAAAGGGTCCTCGAAAACAAAGCGAGCGGCTCACTCTACGCTTTCGCCGCTGCTGCTGGGATGCCACTTGCGCTCACCGCACACTGCACACACGACCGGGGCCAGTTGCGGCGACTTATGAAACGCAATTTTTTGTACTTTTTGTATTTGTTAATTTATTTTGGAAATCGTCGATACGGGATTGTGAAAGACTCGGGCGAGCATTTTGTTGTCACGGAGGGAAAATTTCTTACGCGAGATTAAGTTTCATTAGTTTTTTTCATCGAAGGACCTAGGGAGAAGAAATTGTATGGTCTTTTTTTTAGACTTTAATGTCGAAAATAGGCGAATATTGAATAGGCGAAAATTGAAATATATAATAAAATTCCTGCCAATTGCCATGTTTGGATCGGCCAATAATTTGTTGAGGGCAGAAATCGCGGATTTAAAAACATGTATTTGGTCCACTGTGCCCCGGTTTCCTAGGACTTTGTTATTGCTACACTCGACGTCACATGAAGGTTCGTCGAGCAATTTATGTGACGAATATTTAATACTCCCATCACGAGTTATTGCTGCACTTGATGTCACATGAAGGTACAACGAATAATGCATGGAGCAATTTTACTAACGAATATTTAATACGTTCATCGCATCACTGACGAAAATATTGCGAATAAATCGCGCCTGTGGCGTGTAATTCGGGACTGCAAGATGCATTCGCCTCAAATTAAAAAAGAAATATTTATCTCCCAACGATTTTCAAACAAAAATCCATTCATAAAAATTTTATCTGTGCACAGTTGAAATGAGCTTCAAAATATGTGATTTCAGGTGCACCTATATCGCACCTCATTTGGTGTAGCAATAATGCTACTAAATAATATACCAAATGTCACATTAAGATTCACGAAGCAATTTGCATGACGAATATTTAACATCGCATCGCTGACTAAATCATCGCGAATAAATTTCGCATCGACTTTGTCCTTCGGGACCATAAGATACATCCGCGTTAAATCTAAAAAAAAAAAAAAAATAAATTATACATAACTTCCATCT
Organism: Pimpla rufipes; assembly: GCA_963932165.1. Classification (NCBI taxonomy): domain Eukaryota; kingdom Metazoa; phylum Arthropoda; class Insecta; order Hymenoptera; family Ichneumonidae; genus Pimpla; species Pimpla rufipes. The sequence goes on from OZ010635.1 coordinate 16,744,276, forward strand.
ATGTTCGAACAAAATTTCATTCACAAAAATTTACCAGGTTCACCCGCACTATGATTTATACACAGTCGAAATAAATTTGAAATTACGCGATTTCACGTTCATTTTATCTCATTCGATGCAGTAATAATAACGCCACTAAATAATACACCAAATGTCACATAAACATTAACGCAGCCATTTGCATAACAAATATTAAGCCTCGCATCGGTGGCTAAAACATCCTGAATAAATTTCGCATCGACTCTGCGTCCTTCGGGCCCGCAAGATACACTCGCGCCAAGCCTAAAAAAAAAGTAGTATATAACTTCCAACTATTTTCAAACAAAATTTCATTCACAAAAATTCACCAAGTCGGTTCCGCCCCGCGAGTCCGGACTTTGGTATGCGCATAGTTGAAGTAAACTTGAGGAAAATCCGGGTTTTCAGGTGCGCGAAGAACCTTCGCCTCGAGAGGCGAAAAGTATGCGGTGGTTCTGAGCCGAGACGGCGGGTGAAGAGAGGGAAACACCGAGCATATCTGATATATTCAAGCAGTCGTTCGTACTTTTCTCCCCGGTCGAAGTTGCCGAGCGGCGGCGGCGCCACCGCCGCGCGGCTAAACGCAGCCTGCAGGGAGCCCCGCGCGCGGCGTTGGCGGCCAATAAGTTGGCGGAAGGAAGGAACGAAAAGGAAGAAGAGAGCCGGGGACTTGGAAGGAGCCGCGCGCGCGACGTTTCTGTGTGCGAGGGCGCCGCGACTGTCACGGTCCTTGCGCTTCTGTTGGGGCGCGCGCGGGAGTCGAGCGATAGATAGCAACTTGTAACTATTCGCAAAGTTTGCGCGCGACGCTGGATGTAGCGCGACGGAGCACCGGGAGGACGACGACGAGAACTTCGACTTTGGCGATTTACGCCGTGAGAGGGGAAACCAAAACGCGAGAGCACCGAGCGCCGCGCGTGGTACCCACGTTAAGGAGGAGAAACGACACTCGAGAAGTCGGACCGGAGTTAGGCTGCTTCTCTCTCTCTCTCTCGGTCTCCGTCTTCGCTTCTCGCCTGTTTCGCGCCTGTCAACCCTCGAAGATAGCAGCAGCATCAGTGGGTTCGAACTCGCGCGTGTTGGCCGGCTCGAACGGAGTCCCGAGTGATTTCACCGTGAGAATATTAATTCGCAAACTTTGATAACGAGCAACGTAAACCCGGGAGAACGCGAGGCCTCTTTTTGTCTTTTTCGCGCACCACTGTTATTATTGGGCCACTGTTGTATATAAACTGCGCATAAACAGTGGATCAGTTATAACAGAAATTCTACACGGAGAAAACGACTTTGCTACGCCAGCAAATGTTTTGTTGAAATAGAGACAACATTGCGTTATCTGCTAGGCTAGCAATTTTTTTTTGGCTCAACTAACATATTTTTTTTACTAGACAAACGATTTTTCTTTTGCTCGCCTAACATATTTTTTTGCTAGGCAACCAAATTCTTTTGCTAGTCCAAGCAACAAAATTGTTTGCTAGGTTAGCAGATAACGCAATGTTGTCACTATTTTAACAAAAGATTGGCTGGCATAGCAAAATCGTTTTCTCCGTGTAATCTCAGAGGCTCCGCAGTACGAGGATTCTTCGACCTTCGCATTTTATGCCGAGGGAAACCAAAAACACGCGGGTATTAATGTTAAGCGTCGTGTGATAAGAAGGAGAGACGAAGGGAGTTGGATGGGCTAGTTTTTGGTGTCTTTCCTTCTTTCTCTCTGTCTGCGCCCGTCGCTCGCTTTGCGTTTGTCAACCCGCGAAGATAGCAGCGTTCACTGAGAGAAAAACATATGGTTGAAACAATAATACTATATTTTTACTATACAGTATAATTCCCAGGGGGAACGTTTATATTTTATAGTTACGACAATGAGAAAAAATAATAGCTGTAAACGTAATAATAGCTGAACTAATCAAATACATAGTATTCAGTACCAATCGATATGATTGTTCCTCCTGCGAATTATATCCCTATAGTTCGACCAACTATTCTACTATATTTTTCTCTCAGTGTTGAACTCGCACGCGTCGACCGGCTCGAACGGAGTCCCGAATGATTTCGCCGTGAGAATATTAATTTGCGAACTTTGATAACGAGCAACGTAAACCCGGGAGAACGAGAGGCCTCTTTTTGTCTTTTTCGCGTACTACTATTATTATTGGTCCACTGTTGTATATAAACTGCCCGAGTTGAAATTTCTGGTCTCCCTGGAATTCTTTTTTGGAGTACGAAAAGTCTGTATCAGGCTGTATCAAGGGATTGGAGCCTTCGTTCAACCTCCGGACATGGCAGATATTATCCATTTGAAGTGAACGTAGGTTAGAGGAAGGCTTGAAAATAATCCACAGACACTCAGATGAATCTCCTGAGACTATACAGGATCAAGCGAGACTTCACGGCCCTGCGTAGAACCTCCGAAAGTGGCTGTTATTACCCATTTTCATTATACGAAGGTTTTTCGAAGGTTCTACGTTTCAACTCGGGTGCGCATAAACAGTGGACCAGTAATACCAGAAATTCTAATCTCAGCGGCTCCGCAGTTCGAGGATTTTTCGACCTTCGCGATTTACGCCGAGGGCAACCAAAAACAAGCGGGTATTAATGTTAAGCGTCGTATGATAAGACGGAGAAACGAAGGGGGTTGGATAGGCTGATTCTCGCTGTCTTTCTGTCTTTCTCTTCCTTGGCGCCCGTCGCCTGGTTTGCATCTGCCAACCCTTGAAGACAGCAGCGTCAATCTCGTCCGCGTTGACCGGCTCGAACGGAGTCCCGAGTGATTTCGCCGTGGGAATATTAATTCGCAAACTTTGATAACGAGCAACGTAAACCCGGGAGAACGCGAGGCCTCTTTTTGTTTTTTTCGCTTACCACTGTTATTATTAATAATGTAATTATAAAGAATGGACTAATAATAACAGAAATTCTAATCTCAGCTGCTCCGCAGTACGAGGATTCTTCGACCTTCGCAATTTACACCGAGAGCAACCAAAAACAAGCGGGTATTAATGTTAATCGTCATGTGATAAGAAGGAGAAACGAAGGGCTGCTTGAACGGGCTGCTTCTCGCAGTCTCTCTTTTTGTGCTCGTCGCTCGCTTTGCGTCTGTCAACCCGCGAAGATAGCAGCGGCGGCAACGTCGAACTCGTCCGCGTTGACCGACTCAAATGGAGTCTCGAGTGACTTTGCCGCGCGAATTAATTCGAAAAACTTTGATAACGAGCGACGTAAACCCGAGAGACGGGGCGACGCTTTTTCTTTTCTTTTTTTTTTCGCCGTCTCACTGCCAATAATAACAGAAGCACGGATTACTCGTCACTTGAAATTCTAATCTCAGTAGTTTGAGTTGCCTTTATCTCGGCTTCGGGAAGTTTGGGACGATGGGACGAGCGCGCACGGGGGCTGAACGGTGGTGTAGTTGAAACTCCTTCCATTATAATATTATATTATGTACACCGCGCGCGGTCTGGGCGGTTTTCACGCTCGGGTTTCAGCCGCCTCTCTATGGTTATTACGAGCGATATGAGACCGGGAATATTAGGATGTCGTTCAAGCGGAATTACTTGATTATTCTCGGGCTCGCCTGAAAATTTAACAACTCGCGGGTAATCAGAGTTTCGGAGGAATCACAAATTTGATAGCAAATTTGAGCACTCGGGGGGCGATGCGATTGGCAACGCAGGTTTTGGAGTAAAGAATTAACCGGCCGTCGGGGTTGTGAGAATTTCAGTGCAGGATGAACAAATTATTAACTGTTGTAGCCAACTTGGATGGTAGAAAATATTCCGTTTTTGTGCAACCCTTTTTTTTTACATATTAGGCTAATCACACGCGCTGGCGCGCGTGCCTGAAAAACTTGCCAAAATCGACATCAGAAATTTGTTCTTTTCAAAATATCGACTTTTAACCTATACCATCGTTCTCAAGTCGCATATTCTACCCCCGAAAACACTGGTTATTAACCTTTTTTAATCGATTTTGAAAAAAATATTTTTTTGGCGACGAAATTTTTTTTTTCTGTCAGAAATCGTAGATCCGGCTCCCGACCGAAAATCCCGAAAATCGACCCCAATTTTTTTTCTTTTCAAAATATCGACTTTTAACCTATACCATCATTCTCAAGTCGCATATTCTACCCCCGAAAACACTGGTTATTAACCTTTTTTAATCGATTTTAAAAAAAATATTTTTTTGGCGACGAAATTTTTTTTTTTCTGTCAGAAATCGTAGATCCGGCTCCCGACCGAAAATCCCTAAAATCGACCCCAATTTTTGTTCTTTTCAAAATATCGACTTTTAACCTATACCATCATTCTCAAGTCGCATATTCTACCCCCGAAAACACTGGTTATTAACCTTTTTTAATCGATTTTGAAAAAAATATTTTTTTGGCGACGAAATTTTTTTTTTTCTGTCAGAAATCGTAGATTCGGCTCCCGACCGAAAATCCCTAAAATCGACCCCAATTTTTTTTCTTTTCAAAATATCGACTTTTAACCTATACCATCATTCTCAAGTCGCATATTCTACCCCCGAAAACACTGGTTATTAACCTTTTTTAATCGATTTTGAAAAAAATATTTTTTTGGCGACGAAATTTCTTTTTTCTGTCAGAAATCATAGATCCGGCTCCCGACCGAAAATCCCTAAAATCGACCCCAATTTTTTTTCTTTTCAAAATATCAACTTTCAACCTATACCATCATTCTCAAGTCACATATTCTACCCCCGAAAACACTGGTTATTAACCTTTTTTAATCGATTTTGAAAAAAATATTTTTTTGGCGACGAAATTTTTTTTTTTCTGTCAGAAATCGTAGATCCGGCTCCGGACCGAAAATCGCCAAAATCGACCTCGGAAATTTTTGTTTCAAAATATCACCTATAATAGATTAATCAATTTTGCGCTGCTGCGCTCTTATAAAGCTTTAAAAGGTTACGGGTGCTGCCCCGCCTGTCCTCTTATGAAATGTTTCAAATTTGGTCACCAAACTGATTTTGTTTATCACGGATTTTCCTGGGAACCAATCACAGCTCTAATAGTTTGCTAACAATGCTTTCCGTTACTCATACATTTTTTAAAAGAGGGATATTCACCTCAGTCTCGATTTTTCACTTTCAATTAAATGTTGGAAGGAATATGGGAAAATATGGAAAGCGTCCGTAATTACTTGGAAAATGCATCCACTGCATTTTTTCGATTAAAAAAAATTATAACCGTGATGGTTTCCTGAAGACAAACATTTTACAGCGACTCGTCGCTCGGGGACTGCCTATTATTATTATTATTATTATTATTATTATTATTATTATTATTATTATTATTATTATTATTATCATTAGATAACAATTATAAAGCGAATTTATACCGTTTTTAACTTTATTTCGTCGTTGGAGTTTTGTAACTCCGGTTACGTCCTTGAAAAGCAGCCGCACGTTCAGCGAAAATAACAAAAAAAAGCCTGTTATAAAACAAAAGTTTCCACATTACGTAACGCGTTATTTAATGCGAATACAATAGCGCGGCGAATGCGCTTGAATACAGATTCGCCGCGTGTTGAACCTTTTGCGGGGAGGCGTACATAATTCCCGCAGTGGTTCATTCATCGCGCGTTTATCTGCATATGACGGATCTCCAAGACTCGCGCGACGGGGGTAGCAAAGTGCTCGGAGGCGTCGCCAAAGTGCGTCATCCGGATTCAGAATAATTAAAGCGTCGCCGTCGCTCGTTCCGCCTGTCTTCCTCCCATTTGTCTCCCTCGACCGTGCGCGCTCCTCGCGCCGAGCTCTAATTTGAATAGAGAGGGATCGACGAGAGACAGAGAACCTCGGAGAAAAGTTTGCCCGTTCGCGTTCGTGACTCGAGCGCCTCCCACTTGGCCGTCACTCGCGACGGCTCGTAGAATTCTCCTTTGCCTGATTTCGCAACGGACGAGCGAATTCTTCGCCGAAAATAGGGAAAACAATTCAGACGGCATTTTCCCTCAAACATTTGTCGTCGTCTCGATGACAATATTTTTCGCAATTTTAGAAAATGGGAAAAATAATAATAGTCGCCTCTGCTATTTAAATGGTTAATCGAAAGACTTATTTATTGCCATTTTTTTCATAGAAATTTGTTCGATGCTTCGAATCTCTTATCAATCTTATTTGAAATTGTGAGAATCGAAAGGAGAATTGCCCCCATGGAAAAAAGTACATTTAAAGTATAGTCAAAAGTACATTTTTTAGTATAATAAATATACTTATTACGGAAAATTAGTTATGTCGAATATTCTTTTGGATGTACTTAAAAAGTATGTTATGGCGCATATACTTGAAATATACTTCCCCACGTATTCAGCATGTATTTAAAATGTATAATAAGTATAAAAGATATATTTCAAGTATGTTTTGTATATATTTTTGAATATAACGAAACATATATTTTTCACTATACTTTTTTCCATGGGAGTGAAATTGCAATGAATTACAACGACATGACAAAAAGCCGAGAAAAAGCCTGCAATACAATTTTTTTAAATGAATTAATGATCCTCACTGTCTGCGCGTGAAAAAATAGTGCAAAGCTCGCAAAAGCGACGTTCAGCACGAGGCGACGAGCGAGACGGCGAGAAAAAAATGGTGAGAGCAGCGAGCGAATCGTCTTCGCGTTTCTGTTGACGTCCCGGATGGCTGGAAAGAGGGTGTCGAAGCGCTCGTCGGGACGTTGGGAATCGCGGAAGGTGAAAAGGGGAAATTCCTGGGCTCTCCGAGGGTCGGCACAGAGGAGCCTTCGGCATCTCTCTGCCTCGGAAGTAATCATCGCCGGGAACGATCAAAAGCTCCCGCTGCGCGCTCGATATGACGTTGAGCTCCCGATATAACTGCCGAGCCGAGACGGACGTCAAATCCTTTTTTAATATCTCCGGGTGTACGACTCACGTCCCGTCGACCAAGAGAAACTCTATCTCCGATGTCAATGCCGGGAAACCCTCGTACAAATATCATCCATCCATTGAAAATTGGTTTTTGCACCGTGCGAAGCTGTACATTTCCCTCTTCTGGTGTCGCTCGCGCGTTCATCCACTTTCCACGAGGCTCGGGGTTTGACGGCCAAGTTCGGCTTATGGGACCTTTATTTATTTTTTTTTTATTTGATACATAAACCGTGCATCGCGACGCGTATTATCATTTGAGTTCACTGTCAATTTCTCGGTATTTGTACGACGCACTATTAAAAAATATTTGGCGAAAACTGCTGCGCTTCATAGGTAGTTTTTTTTTACATTTAACTAGGGTAATCAGGGACCTCAGACTTTTTTTTTCAAAATATTGACTTTTAACCTATACCATCATTCTCAAGTCGCATATTCTACCCCCGAAAACACTGGTTATTAACCTTTTTTAATCGATTTTGAAAAGAATATTTTTTTGGCGACGAAAAATATATTTTTCTGTCAGAAATCGTAGATCCGGCTCTCGACCGAAAATCGACCCCAATTTTTTTTCTTTTCAAAATATCGACTTTTAACCTATACCATCATTCTCAAGTCGCATATTCTACCCCCGAAAACACTGGTTATTAACCTTTTTTAATCCATTTTGAAAAGAATATTTTTTTGGCGACGAAAAAAATATTTTTTCTGTCAGAAATCGTAGATCCGGCTCCCGACCGAAAATCGTCAAAATCAACCTCGGAAATTTTTATTTCAAAATATCACCTATAATAGGTTAATCAATTTTGCGCTGCTGCGCTCTTATAAAGCTTTGAAAGGTTTCGGGTGCTGCCCCGCCTGTCCTCTTATGAAATTTTTCAAATTTGACACCACACTGATTTTGATTATCACGGATTTTCTTGGCAACCAATCACAGCTCTAATAGTTTGCTAACAATGCTTTCCGTTACTCATGAACTTTTTAAAAGAAGGATTTGTTGGGAATTGTTTTTTCACAATTGTTTTTTTCGTCTGATTTCAGGAGGGCGATGGTGCACCTCCCTTAGCGTGGATATGGTAACCATGAGCTCCGAAAAATCCGCCTGCCGGCGCAAGCCGGCGGAGAGTAACGGCTCCAAGGGCGCGAGTGAACGCGGCGGATCGCTTGGCAAGGGCAAGGCCTCGACGTTGAAGAGCAAGAAGGACGAGGGTGGCACCGCGTCGGAGGAGAAGAAGCCGAGCGCCTCGCCAAACGCAACAGCGACCTGCGCCGAGGACAGTCCAAATTATCTCGTGTACAAAAAGGTACAGCGACGTAAATTGCATAGAGGGTCGTGTTCAAAATGTTCGCGAATTTGGAGCACTGCAAATTTTATTCGTCATCAGCTGATGTATTCAAAACTCAATGCACAAGTGCAGTAAAGTCAAGAATTTCTATATCATTCCTGTATTAAATTTCATCATTTTCATAGAACACAGTGGAAACACCTGCAAATTTACATTTCACTTGTACGTTAAATTTAACGTTCCTGTTATCACAAAAGATCCTTCATTGCCTGTAACGTGAGTTTGCACGAAAGATTTTCAACAGCCGGCTGGAAAACGAAAGTAAAAAAAAACCGTGAAAGAAAAAGTCGTGTACAGCAAACGATTTACATGCGAAATAAATGTGGTAGCGCGAGAGCTGTGTCACTAAACTTGGCGAGAGTATAACATTTGTTTGTGTCTCCAGTGTACGAGGACGAGGACGGGAACGAGAGCGACGGAGAGCGACGACGAAAAAGGAGGAAACACCCGGGGACTACCAACTATTTATCAGATTCACGCGAGATTTCCCAGCGAAACGTTTTCCCACCGCCTCTCGCACGTTTCGTCCATTTGGAATACGGCCAGCTATCACCCGAGGCGATTTGCCGCACGAGTTCCGTTCGGATAGTCCGGGGCTCTCGCGCTCCGGTCGCCCCGTCGTCGCCCGCCGATTCGCGCGGCCTCGTCGTGCCGCGTCCGTTGATGCGATGACGTGATGCGGCAATTTCGTTAATTTAGGATTTATCGATGGCCGGTGGTTCGTCCCGACGCGGGCCGCCGAGGCTCAAAGGTCCTCCGGGGGAGGGCTGACGACGTGCCGAGAGATGATTCGATCTGGCTTTTAATGATGAATGCAGCATGTGCTCCGCGCGGTTGCGGTATGGAAACAGGATGCCCCGGTCTCTTTTATTTGCCCGCCCGGCGCCTCGCCGGGGTCTTTACTCCGTTTTCTTTGCCTCCTTCTATATATTTCGCTGTATTCACTGCGAGCTGGCATTGTGGAGGCAACAAAAAAATCAGGTCGACGCGAGCACCGCGCGCCAACTACCAGCCTCCTGAGAAGGGCCTCACGTTCCACGCGGGGCTACACAGAAAGGGAAGGATTTACCGCGAAATCACAGACTCATTCGTTTGTCTTCCCACGAGATCGCCGAAGATTTCTTCTTTTTTTTTCTTTTTTTTTCACTCCCCCGTCTCATGGTGTTGAAGTTTGCATCGTTGGAATGCAACGATATTCAGAAACAAAAATTCTAATTAACCCAAATGGTTAAATTGGGTACAAAAAGTCATCGTAGCCACTAATTGTTATGATGACTTTTTATAACTAAATTCATCATTTGGGTTCGCAAGGATGATTTTTTTATATTTTTATTTCGTTGCATTCCAACGATGCAAACTTCAACATCATCCCGTCTCGCGTTGCCTGTCGCCACGCTGATGACGAGAAAATCAGGTCGATTCCTCAGTCATTTCTGTGTACGAGCTGTCAATCTCCCTGAAAACTCTTCCCGTGGGGGTTTCCGTGTCCTCTCGCGTCTCGGATCTCCTCAGGGCCATCGCGGAGCCGCCGAGCGTCTTGCGTGGCACCGCGAGCCCTTCGCTCGCGCTTTTATAGTGTCGCCTTACGTCGGGCTCCTCGGGAAGATCGATCGTTCGCGAAGCTGTTGGCTCGCTCGTCTCGATTCCAGCTACATGGAGCGGCGAAACAGCAGCCAACGCGCTTGGAATTATAGCTGGAAGGTCCTCGGCTAGTTTCTCTTTGGTCGTCACTCGCGTTCCGTTGCTCCGACTCGCTCTCCGCGCTATCGTTTTTCCTGGATAAACACCGCGGAGCTCGGGTTTATCCGGTCGGTCAACGAATTACCGCTAACTATGTATTTTTCTTTGCAGATGGAGTCCATAGTTGAGAAAATGCTGGACGAGGTGAACGGCGTGCCTGTCAGAACGGTCAAGAGCTTTATGACGAAGATTCCCTCGGTCTTCACTGGTAATTCAATTGAATAAATACGGTTTCTCGTGACTCGGTTGCTTATATTTCTGTACTTATCGTGAGTCATATGGGTACAGCAATTTTAGTGGTTTTTTATTCGGGTAATATGAGGTAATAATCCAAATGCCCGTGAGAACGTTTTCACTGATAATTCAACTGAATAAATAAAGTCTCCTGCGACTCAGTTTTTCGTACTTCTGTATTCATTGCTCATCACATCACAATAGCAATTCAAACGGTTTATCATTTGGGTATAACGACCCAATTTCTCGCGAGCGGAGAGGGGAGTTTTTTTTTCATCGTCTCTATTTGTTCGCACAGGAACCGACCTCATCGCCTGGATGACGAAGAACATGGAGATTGACGATCAGGAGGCCCTTCACGTGGCTCATCTGATGGCGTCGCACGGCTATTTCTTTCCCATCGACGACCACTGCCTTACCGTGAAAAACGACAACACCTTCTACAGATTTCAAACGCCCTACTTCTGGCCGTCCAACTGCTGGGAGCCCGAGAACACCGATTACGGTATAAACGACGACGACGACGTGCACGACGAGACAATAATATGACAAACTGTATTGCGCAATATTCGACGATACGCGTGACGATAATAGCGTGTTTTCTGACTCCCGTGAACTTTGATCAAAAATCCGCAGCCGTGTATCTTTGCAAACGGACGATGCAGAACAAAACGCGACTGGAATTGGCCGACTACGAGGCGGAGAATCTCGCGAGGCTGCAGAAGATGTTCTCGCGGAAATGGGAATTCATATTCATGCAAGCCGAGGCGCAGAGCAAAGTCGACAAGAAGAGGGACAAACTCGAGCGAAAAGTGCTGGACAGCCAGGAGAGAGCTTTTTGGGACGTTCATCGGCCAATGGTAATGATATTGTCGGCTCAACGCAAATCGAGCTTGAAGCGCGTTTGGTTGAGTGTGATTTAATTGAAATGCAAATTACGCGGCGTGAAATGGGAATTAATATGTATTTTTGCATAGCCGGGCTGTGTAAACACCACCGAGATGGACATAAAAAAAGCCTGCAGGAGCAACAAACCGATAGCAAAGGCGAGCAAACACCTGCAACTGGGCGTCGCGGGTGGGCGGATATCGCCGACACACGCCGATCAGAATCCAAGTCCGTCGGCGGAGACCCTACAAAGGGAGATCGACATGCTGAAACAGCGACTGGACAGACGAAACATCAAAGTCTCCAAAGTGGCGGAAGCGTGAGTAAACAATGACAGGGCGAGGATTGTTCTTTTGCACGAGTTGGCAAATATCGACGATATTTTACACACAGACTCATCGGCTATTTCGAACAATACGTCGAGTACGATCCGGTATTCACGCAACCGGAGCTCGGTAATCCATGGATCACTGATAGTCCGGAAATGTGGGAGCAGGAGAAACTAGCGTGAGTTTATTTTCGCCTTCCGTTAAACGATTTTTTTGATTTTTTTTTTTTCGAACTGACAAGAATAACTCGAAAATGCTTAAATTTTTTCGTTGCAGGAAAGAAATATCGTCCCGAAGGGTGAAACGATGGGCGTTCAGCCTTCAAGAACTTCTTCAGGATCCTATAGGCCACGAACAATTCGTTCGCTTCTTGGACAAAGAGTTTAGCGGCGAAAATCTCAAGTGAGCGTCGATACTTTCCGTCAGTTTACTTCGAAAGTCTCATTGTGCGCGGAGTGTCTCTCACCGGTGGATTTTAATATAATCGCCAGATTCTGGGAAGCGGTCCAAAACTTGAAGACGCTGCCGCAAAGGGACGTGCAGATTAAAGTGGAAGAGATTTGGAACGAGTTCCTCGGCCCGGACGCGAGTTGTCCGATAAACGTTGACTCCCGGTCCTTCGAGATGACGAAGAAGAATCTGGAGAAGCCCGATCGATGGTCCTTCGACGTGGCAGCCGTAAGTGGAAACCGCGAAAATAGAATTCATCCGCCAATCGTATATGCTCTCTCTCGTGGAGCCATTGAAACCCCGGGCCTCAGTCTCTAATGTCCGACGTAATTCAAGGCGCACGTGTATCACCTGATGAAAAGCGACAGCTACTCGCGGTACCTGCGCTCGGAGATGTACAAAGACTTCCTGAACGGATCGAAGAAGAAGGTGAAACATTGGAATAACAAGCCAAATCGTGAATCCATCGGGATCCCAAGATCGCGATGCATTATCTTCGCGCTCGTTAATCTTAGCGTTTGCGATTTCGTGTTTAATTGCAGACGTCGGTGAAAGGGATTCGCAGCATCGTGTCGTTCGCCGGGCGCAAAGACACGGCTGGCTCTTAACCGATCACGCGTGACAACCACCCGGTGGGCCTGGTCGAATTGGTTGGTAAAGCTCTCGCAGCTGAATTTCATTCCGCTTGACGTTCACACACACGAGAACCGGAGGGAGAAGCGACGACTGACGGTAAAACGTTTGACCGTAGTTCGCCCCTTCTTCCCCATTTCCATCGGCAGCCAGCGCGACCGCCACCGTATTTACTTTTTCCGCTCCATTCGCGCGCTCGCGCGACAACTTTAATCGCACCGCAATAACGTTCCTTCTTTGACGAGTTTTCGTGCCAAGGCCGCGACGACCCAAGGACGCTTTGTTATCTCGAAAACTGTTTTCTCTCTGATTCCAGGTGACGCTGCAAGGCGCCGCGCGAAGACGCCCAAGTCGGACGACAACCGTGTTTCACGTACCGTTCACGTCCACGCTAAAATGTCGCGTTTTTCGCACCTTACTCCCCACATTCTTTCTCTTTCTAACTCTTTCTCCTTTTCGTATTATCGCCGGACGCCACGTTTCACTGCCGGCCGTAAACAAAACTCATCTGTATAAAGGAACAAACAAAACAAAAGAAAAAAAAACGAGAAAACAAAAAGAACAAGAAAGCCAAGGAAATGATGTCTATAGGGAATAAATACGGGAGGGGGACACGACGGAATCGTCGGCGTCGAAATGCCTGCCTCGAATATCAGACAATCGAGCTCTATCTTCACGCGACAGATAATCGATCCTCCGAGTTCTTCTTCTTCCTCGTCTGAACTCGGCGACGGCTCTGGGTCAAGAAAACGGATGCAGAGTCGAGTGGATACGGATACCTGCACTCTCCGGGTCGGATTCTCCGCGGGTTCGATCGACCGGCTCGTCGAGCTGTGAACACGGATACGCTTCACAAAAGACTCATCCAACTGCGCGCCCGACGAGCGTAGAAGGACAAGAGTCGAAGGATCGAGGGAAGTCGTTGAAGAAAATGTTGAGAAAAAAAATTAATGATGCTGATTATCCTTGTAACGCACACGATCGCTAATGATCGAACAACGGGCGCGTCCGTTTTCACATTATTGTGCGCACGACCGTGAAGGCACGGTCGTGCGTTTGTAGATAAAAAAAAGGGAAGAGACGAGAAGAGAAAAGCGCAAATTTCACACTAAGGCTTGTAAATAGACGCGGGACCGCACGCGAACTCTTTTTTTTCCGCGATACGACCACGAGAGAGAGAGGGAGAGATACCGATCGAATCTCATCGCTCATCGCGCGCCGCGCGCGAGACGCGGCGAGTCATCCGCACAATCCGGCGATAAACTCGCGGGGGTCGATCGATCGTGAGCTTTGCGATGGGAAAAATCACTCTGCGCGTTAGATTGTGTATAGGTATGTGTGTCTGTATAGAGAATTAAACAAACAAACAAATAAAAAAAAGAAGAGGAAAGAGGCGCCAGTGAAATGGATTAGTGTATCGGGATACACGACCGAGGGAACGATTGTCACGAAAGCGGATCGCGTTCGAGGAAACATATTTTTTTGAAAGGCACGCGTGGCCTCTTTTTTGGGTGAGAGAATTTTCGACCGTGTCTTTGCTGCCGATTTGTCGCGCCGCCGGGAGCAACGCGAGATGCGAGATCCGCGCGCGACTCGGAGCAAAGGCTCGACGTTGATGAAAAAAAAAATAAAAAAATAAAAAATAGAGGAAAAAATATAAAAAAAAATAAACCAAAAGGAATTTTAAAGTGAAATCCGTAGAACTGAACGGGCGGGCACAGACCGGTGCCAAATAGTATTTGCATCGTATTCAATAAGTAGTTGAAGATAATAGCGATCTCGACGGGCTGACAAGAGAGCTGTGTACGATTGACAATTTCGCGATGTAAATGCTGTATGTGTATAGAGAACGAAGGAGGAGAATAGAATGGTTCTTGTAGAAAATTACTGATATCTGTACCCCCCCACGTTTCCCGTTGCCAATAATCTCGCACCCGCAGTCCCCGGTCGGTCAATGACTTCAAAACGCACAATTGAGCGTTCGACTCGTGTTTTATTTTTGAAAAATATTTATCAGAAATTTGCGCACTTCGTGAAATTCAACGAGCCCGACGGACTCGTCGAGGAAACATACGTCTTTTTTTTTTAATCAACGTCGTCATCCTGTTCTCATTCGTTGTTAATTGGATATTAACGTAATCTTAATGGCTATTATACTTATCGTCGCATGCACTCAACGTGAAATCTCTACGAGAATTGGTAGTGAAAAATATGCCGCTGCTGATGCTGCCGCCGCTGCCGATCGACAACGCGAACGCGCCACACGTCTCGCGGAGACGGAGACGATGCATCACTTATCTCATCAACTTCCAAGGTATAGTATTTTTATAGTATAAAAAGACCCGGAGTTTCACTCTAAAATTATAAAACTGCGCTGTCGTCGTGCCTCGTCATCGACGTTATTACCGTTCGCCGTGGACGGCGCACAAGCCCGTCGCGTCTAGCAATTACCATCTATCCTACAAAAAGGAAAAGTGGTACGCGTGTCTCATCCGCGACGTAACAGAGAAAACATACACACACTATTCGAGTCGTTTAAAACATCATCTTAGTCAATCTCGGCGGCTCCAGCTCCTACGACCTTCGAATCTTATGGTACTAGTTACAGTAGTATATGGTCCCCCCTCCTCCTTTCTCTCTCTTTCTCTCTCTCTCCTCTCGTGACATTCACTCTTATTTTCTACAAGCAAACGAATAAGAAATCGCACTTGAGCTGTGTGTTTGTTTGTTTGTTTCTGAGTTTTGTACATCCTTATACGATATGACTAGATATAAATACGGAGAGAACGTAGTATAAACGAATGAGTATATAAAAAAAGAAGACACACACACGGACATTATTTTTCTTTTCTTTTTCACGAAGTCGTCCCAGTCGGACGTCTCGAAAGTTCGCGAATGCGGATGTCGCGCCGAATTCGCGCGTCGCGAAGCGTTTTCGGAACGGACAATTTGTATTCTCGTCCCGGCGCACCGGGTCACCGGTTCGTCGACTCTCGCGGGCAGTTCTCGCCCGGCCGCCGTCGCCGGCCGCCGCCAGTCGTTACAATGTGCAAAAAATGCTAATTACTTAATATGATCGTCCACTCTCGACCGGCCGTCACTGTCGCCGATAATTGCACGACCCCCCGGGGGCAACGACGAGTCAGGGCTCCTTATTGATACTTGATAAACACGCGTTTTACACGTCAATGTGAAAGATTAAGCGACTTCGCGGTTTTTCCAGAAGGAAAATCCGCGGATTTCCAGGATTTTCAGGAGGAAAATCCGCGAAGATCGCTCCAACACGCGCGACATCGTCCATGCGCGATTCGCAATGTTTTTTTTTTCTTTTTCTCACAACTTCCTTCCTTCGGCTAATTAAAAAAAAATGCACACAAAAAAATAAAAAATAAATTCGAGTTACAATCGGCGAATAGGAGGATGGGATTCATCAAGCGGCCTCGACGTCCTTCTTGTTCCTCTTGATGATGGGCACCGCGGCCCACAGCGCAGTTCCCATTATCAGAATGATGCCGAAGGCAAGGAAGATCGGTTTGTACGATCCCACGTGCTCGAAGATCACGCCGCATATCGGCGGCCCGATGAGTTGCAGGACGCCGTTGACGAAGAGCGAGATCCCGTACGAGGAGCTGAGCTTCTCGGTGCCGAGCATATCGGCGAGGATGACGGTGGTGATGCCGATGTACATGCCCGACGAGAGCCCGAAGAGGGCGCAGAAGAAGGACAGCGTCGAGTAGCTCGTGGACATCGGCAGCAGGGCGAGCGCGAAGCCGCTCAGCCCGAGGCCGCCGACAAAATAATAATACTTTGGTATGAAGTCGATGTCCGAGAGCGAAGCGCCGCCGATTCGCCCGACGAGATCGAGGGCCGAGACGATCGAGAGCAAAAGCGCCGCCATGTTCTTGTCGAAGCCCTCGGATATCGCGTACGACGGCAGGAGTATCATGAAGTTCGTGTTGCTTATCGCGGACGTTGAGTTGGAGATGAGAATAACGAGATAAATCGGATCGTGGAGAACGCTGAAGTCGAAGAACGAGAGACTCGAGCTGCTCGTGCTGCGCGTCGAGTCCTCGTCGAGCTTCTTCTGCTTCTCCGACTTCGCGGCCTCCACGACGACCGACTGCATCGCATCCTCGGGCTTCTCGCAGCTCTTTCGCTTCGGCGGCTGAGTGCGGAACATCCGCCTGAAGAGCCCGGGCACACGTGGGCTCAGGGCAATCGGGCCCATGTCGGAGACGATGCTGGCCTGGCGGGACAAGTGGTAGCTGCTCTCGTTGTGCCTTCCGCTCTTTCGCGCTGAGTTCGTCCGGCTGATCGGCGGGGTGGCGATCGTTGGTGTCGAATTTAATTTGGCGTTTCCAGCTGCGTCGTCGCAATTTATCACCACGGAATTCGCGTCCTCGTTGGCGGATTCGTTCGTCGCGCTGTCCTCCGTCTTTTCCTCGGTTTCCCTCGCGGCTTTCGGCTCCTCCGTGCTCGACGCGGTCTCATCGACGCTCGTCGTGCTCAGCGTCTTCTCGAGGTACTTCGACAGGTCCGAGAGGTGATTTGACGGGCTCTCGCAGTGCGCGTTCGTCGTGCCTCGCTCGCTGCTGCCGGGGTCAACCTTGACGGGCAGACTTATGCTGAGTTTCGTCTCCACCGCCGGCTCGTCCAGCGACATCGCCTCATTGTCGATGCCGTCGTCTATCGGCACCTCCTTCATGTGCTCCTCCACCGGGTGGTACAACAACGCGCACACCAGCGTGTTCAACGTTATCGCGCCCATTATGAGCACAGCCCCTCTGAAAGCGGAAACGAATTTTCTGTTTTACTCTCTGTGACGAATTGCAAAAGACGCCTCATTACCGGGATTTTTTTTTACGTAAGGCACGTAAGACTACGTTTTTTTCTGCAGCGCGTCGATAATGAAGTCGCGTGTCAACAATCGATTCTGAGATCTTGAGATGTTGGGGTAATTGGCATATTCGACGTGGATGACACGCGACGAATTTGTCTTTCAATTTTTTCTTGCGATGTTTGTGACCCCAGCAAACCGTGCGAGCGCAGAAGGGACCGTGAAACGACCGTAAAACGACTCCACAAAGGAGTAATCGTTTTGTGGTAAAAATGAACCAAACGAACGACCTTTGAACGACTCAGCGACCGTAAAACGACAGTGAAAAGCGAACATCTACGGACGCGTCAGAGTGGTCGTTCTTTTAACGATTTTCTAGATGGTCTCTTTTCGCGGTCATTTTTGCAGTCGCTGATTAAAACACGACCATGCCAAATTGATGAAACGACTTATCAGCATGCGTGTTCGTTTTGTGGTCATTTGTCTGGTTTTTTTGTTGTAAAAACGACCGGTCGTTCTTTAGGCTAGTATTGCGGTCGTTCGATCTGCTCAGGGAGGATGTACAATCAATTTTTTTTTCATTGTAACAAGAAAATCTGGATATCTTCGACGAGTCATTCGGTTGAACGGGAGTCAACGCGTCTTTGACATAAGCAAAAATGCTGCCGTCCCGAGCAAACATTTATCTAGCCCGCTAGGTTTTTCCGTAGAACCAATCAATCAATTTCCTGAATGGAGGGACCGCAGCGGGTTATTTGCTCACCGGTGCCCGAAGTGGTTGAGCAGGTACTGCAAGAACGGAGGGAGAATAATGGTACCAATGGCGCTTCCGGATATGCAGAGTCCATTAGCGAATCCGCGAAGTCTCTCGAAGTAAGACGTTACTATGTAAACCGTCGGTGGAAAAGTCAATCCCGCGCCGATGCCCACCATGAGTCCGTAGCTACACGTCGGGGAGAGGGAAAACAAAGAAACTCATTAGCACGCAGCCACTCTCGCGTCTCGTTATCGTGGAAGGCACCGAAATAGTATCGCGTAAAAAACCACGTCATCCGGTAAAATTACCGACGTTAAATATATACCGACGATAATGGTAATAACATAGTACGATTAATATGTGTAATACGCTCCGTCTGTAAAACACACAGAAGTCAATTGAACATAACGCAAAAGACGTAGATTTTTTTTTTTAAACACGTCTCAAAGATGAAGATAACGCCGCGTGTGAGCAAAATAAACAAATGATTTCTCGCGCGAGTTACTAGGCGCTTATTTCGTCAAGTAATGTCACGAAACTGGATAGCATTCCAATCGTTACGATAAGCCTGGCGTCAAAGTTATAGCGTGATTGGAAAAAAAAAAAGTTTAAAACCGAGCAGATAGTAAGACTTGCGAAAAATAATCTTTATTTTATTAACAAAAATAAAATAAGAGATAAAAAATATAAGAAATAAAAATTGAAAAAATGTAGAAAAAAAAGAAATAACATTTTTTAAATATAAAAAATAAAAAATATAAGAAATAACAATTTAAGAAATATAAAAATAAAAATGTAAGAAATATAAAAAATAAAAATCACAAAAAATATAAAGAATAAAAAATTGTCTCTTCCCGAAGGTTTAAAACGCACATTTTGACAAAACTCTGCTCACCTGACGTAAAGGTAGGACACAGACGTCGCGAAATAGCTGAGCATCATTCCGGTGGCGGCAAACGTGCCGCCGATGAGCGTGACCGTTTTGTACGAATACTTCATGGAGAGAACACTCGAGAGCGGACCTGTTTGGTGGGAAAACCCGAGAAATAACGCCGGTTAACGACGAGAATATGTGATTCTCCGTTTTTGGTAGTGAAAAAAGAAGAAAAAAAAAAAAGAAAAAGAAACGGCAAAAAGGCGCGGTAAGTGGCAAAACAGAAATAGAGTCGTACGGTTAGCTTACCAAGCGAGCTGTACAGGAAGTAGCATAGCGCGGGCATCCACGAGGCCGCGGTCGGCGAGGCCTTGAATACTTGAAGAAACTCGACGAAGAGGACCCCGAAGGACTTGACCGTACCGGGTATGAGGAGATTGACGACCAGCGCGGAGAACAGGACGACCCATCCCCATCCGCCGTCCGGCGGGACCATCTTCGTCTTCACCATCTTGGCGGTCATTTTCGTCCTCGGCTTCCTCGACGCTGTCACAGCTGCTGCTCGTTCCACGCGTGCCACGCCGAGTCTCGGGATATCCGCGATCGGGCCGCGATCCTTCAGGCTGCAATAACGCATAAGCGCGGTCAACAAATTGATGTATCGCGACGCGCTCGATGAGCGCCCGGGTATCTTATCAGTGACTAAACAACAGGCTTAACGTTTCCAATTACGAGCTAATTTGACTTGGTGAACAAATGTTTTGCCGGACTTCGCAAACCAAACGAGAAAAATTCTGCGGACGCGGCCGCGCGGTGGCGAAAAAACTTTCGGTGCAAAGTGTGGAGAATTCATTTGAGCATTGAATTCATTATACCGCGCGCTTCGATCCCGCGATCATTAAAACCGACCATCGGGTCTTATCGGGCGACTCTCGATTGTCAAACCGGTGTTACAATTTCGTTTCCATTTTTTCACTACCGGACATTATGTCGCGTAATTGCGAGCGACGTGAAAAAACATTAGTCACAGTGTGGACGAAATTGCAAAACGTTCAATCAGCAAGGCAAATCGATAAGACCGAGCAAAATGAATGCTTCACAGAGAAAAATATTAACGCAGAAATATATCAACAAAAGATTTGCTACGGCAGCAAAAAATATCCTGTAGTATAGCTAAACATTTTGCTGCGACAAAAAAAAAATTCGTTAATACAGCAAAAGATTTGTCATCACTCCGCGATTATTTTTCTCCGTGTTCGTATAATCAAACAGGTTGAAAAGAATTACAGCGCGTCATACAAAACCCCGTGAAATGTCATACACGCGTTTTTGCACGATTCTCTGATTTACGAACCGAAGTTTATCCTCGCCCATAAATCCTTCAATATTGTTGCGCGGCAATTTGTTAAAATACAACTTTCTAAATTTTTCCCGATTCGGCGCGAGCGACGAGAAGGGCAAACGGGTGTCCCGCGATTCTTCACTAAAACGCGATTTACGACGATAACGACGATAACAGTCAACCGAAACGAAGTTATCGCGGGTCAGTGCTATCGTTTCGGGATCTCGCGTCGCACTACGGTCGATCCCAGCTCAATAGCACCAAGAGACGATCCGGTCGCGTGCGCCTCGAGACGAATTAGTGACGCACGTTGGTCACCCCATTCCCATCGCTCGCCGCCAGCGAATTTCTTATTTTTCACTCGGCGCGCCGATCGTGACTGACAGAAAAAAATCTCGGAAACATTTATTCCCCCCCCCCTCGTCGATGAGATTCGACCCGCCGCGATTCGTCCATTGGAAATCGATACGAAATTGTCAACCGCGAGTTAATTGCACTCTAATAGATTTCCACGTTACTCGGTCGACGTAGATATGACGGTGGAGAAAAAAAAATCACTTTTGACCACGAAATACGTTTCGTGGAAAAAACCCATTAAAGTGTCGTTAGCCGTGCCGATCTGTGGCTGTCGCGAGACGCGATCGCATAATGCGCCCAATTATGTGCGATCTTATTTTGTCGCCTTAGCACGAAATAATCAAGTGTTATGGACACTTTGGACGCTCGGAAAGTTCGAGAATCAGCTGTGGTCCGGATTGACGCTCTAATTTTCTCTCAGTCCGTAATAATAACAATTATAGTAATACTAATAATAGTAATAAAAATAATAATAATAATAATAATAATAATAATAATATTCCCGATGTGCTATAAAAACTCGGCGAAGCGTTTCCGTTGTCGCACATCGTCAAGTATAATTAACAGCCCGCGCTAATGGCTGTGGGACGTTTGCGATTTTTCACGGCTCCCCACGTGTGTACCGCCTTCCTGCGTTTCGTAAAGCACACTACCGCACATTATCGTCACGATCAGGATCAACTGACGCACCAGGAGCCAAAGCTCAGTTCTCAGCACTTAGCGTTATTAGCGTCGAGTAGAAAATAGCCCGCGGAGTCGCGAGTTCGACGACTATGATTCACGCGCAAACACGTTGACTTACTTTCAGCCGAAAAACGATGCTCCTGCCGTCCCGTGATCTCGTCGCCTCGTTTTTCGGTCCGAGCCTCGGGTGTGCTCAGCGGTCAAGACATCGGCGGTATTTTCGTCGTGTTTCTCGCCGTGGTCGCGATCATCTTTCCGCGATTCTTCGTCGGACGGGATCTCGGCGGCGATTGACCAAACGATCGAGGGGGGGGGGGGGGGGGGGGGGGGCTGAGGGGCAGCGACAGACACACGAGACTCGTAGGATTCGCGGAGAGTCGCGCAAGCTAACTGGACATCCGCGGAGACGAGCTTGGTTCGCCGATCTAACGGTAAGCTTATTTATATACACAGAGAGACACAGGTAGAGCGAGTCGGCACCGCTGGAGGGGTGACTGCTGTACACGAGTGGACGAGAGGAAAGAAAAAAAAAAGATCTTTTAGCACCCGAGTGAGACTCGCGAGTGTCCAGAGTGCGAATAGCGTGTGTGTACGTGCGTAAAGCTACATAGACATATATATCTGCGCACGGGTAACGTGTATATATATATACACACACATCACAATCACAGTGGAATTATTGCCACTTGTCAGCCGATATTTTGTTATTGTGGCAATGAAGAAGATAGTTCGCAAGGCTGTAGACAGAGCCGAGGCGCCGAGGTAAACATCGTGCGCGCCGCCGCACGGCGGAAATTACAGCCGAGCGTCTTGGGCAATAAATGACTGATTTATCGTCGCGAGGAAGCCGAGGCGATGTTTAGCGGGTCTTTGTTCACGTCGTCGACTAATCGCGCGTCCTGACCTATGTGCACCGAACGCCGCGGGATCGACGAAAAACGCGCGCGGTGTGCAACGTGTTTTGTTATATATATATATATATATTGTAATATCTTTATTAGACCGGCGGGCGCGCCGAGCCCGCGCGCGCGGCTTCGGGCGACCAGCTGGCGCTATCGACAGGGCGCGCACCACGCGGCGACGGTAGCGACACCTCGCGGCGTACACACCGAGCCGAGCGACTCCCTCGAATCTCGAGTGTAATCGCGAAGCCTCTGGAGCGTCGTCGCGGCGTACACACCGCGAGGGAGCGGCGGGCGCGTCCCGGGTGAAAGAGGAAGCCACGAGGCGCGAGTCAATTTTCATTCTACAGTTTCAACAAACCCGATAAGATAATAATGACAATCACGTTGTTATGTCAATTTGCATACTCCCGACGCTCGCGCGAGTTTACGGAAAGATCAACATTTGTCGGCCCGAACTTCCGGTAAACGCCATGTGCGAACGCGCGCGGCTCGTGCGTTCGGTCGTTCGCGCGCGCGCGCGCGTGAGGCGCCGACTGCGAGGATCTGACCCCGAGCGTTCCTGCTTCTTTTTTGTCTTCGTTCGTCGCGACTCGCGAGTACGGGAATCTGGGGTAAATTGTATGTCGGGAAAACTGCTGGGGATCCCGGTGACTTGTTCAACAAGTGGCGGATTAAATCAATTGCTTTTGTCATGTTTATGGGGGAAACGTAAATTTGAGAGAATGGAGTTTTTATGGTAAAATAATTCAGGTCTCTATGGTAAAATTGAGGGTTTTGTGGTAAAATTGAGGGTTTTGTGGTAAAATTGAGGGTTTTGTGGTAAAATTGAGGTTTTTGTGGTAAAGTTGAGGGTTTTATGGTAAATTGAGGTTTTTGTGGTAAAATTGAGGTATTTATGGTAAAATTGAGGTTTTTATGGGAAAATTGAGGTTTTTATGGTGAAATTGAAGTTTTTATGGTAAAATTGAAGTTTTTACGGTAAAATTGAGGTTTTTGTGATAAAAATGAAAGATTTTGTAAGAATGAAAGAATTGGTAAAAATGAAAGATTTGGCAAAAATGAAAGATTTGATAAAAATTAAAGATTTGATAAAAATGAAAGATTTGATCAAAATGAAGGATTTGGTAAAAATGAAAGATTTGGTAAAAATGAAAGATTTGGTGAAAAAAAAGGTATGTCTCCTATTTGTTGACAAGTCGTCACGTAATCTCCCAAACCACCAGATCTTATGGTTGTTTTTCGCAAATATACGGTGGCTTCTTGCCAGAAACTTCGATCCCAAAGATCGCGAGCTCGACCGGTTCGCCGCGCGAGCGAGTAAAAATTTGGAAATCTTCCTACCGGCTGATAACGCAGAGTCACGCGATCGGGTGACTTTTTTTTTGTTGTTTTTCTGTGACGAAAAAACGAGAGCGCGACGCTTCGAGAATCTTCCGCTCGGTTCGGTCGCGCGCATCAATTGTGGCATCGTTCGGGTGGATTTACGATTTTTTTGTTCACACTCCCCTTATCGCAGCTGTGTGCTCAATGCCAGTTCAATAAAGGCGAGCACATTTCGAGACGCGCGCGCGTCGCGTCGTTCGAGTGAATCGACGTTGATTATTCGGATTAATAGTCCTAATGTGTTGTGTTCCCTATTCAATAATACAAGCGGCGCTGTGTGCGTCGCGAGCAGCCGTCACGACTCATTGGCGACGACGGGTGACGAAACGAATATCGTGGTCCTTATTACGGAAGAATGGACGCGTTTGCGCTTCGCGATGGAAACGTACCCAACGCCGTCTGTCTCGTCTGTCGTCCTCGCGCAGTGATTACATGCGGGTAACAGATATCTCCGCACGCGTTCCGATTGACGGAAGCGACCTTGCACATCGGCGAACTAAATCTCAGCGCGGCCTACCGGGAGGGTTGTCTACGGCTCGGTCGTGTATACATATATGTATAAAAGCGCGATAAATAGACGTAACGTGTTCCGCATGCGATCGATCGAGAGGCCTGGCGAATAAATCTTGTCGCCGCGAGGCGGAAAGGTCGGACTCGCGGAAAATGCACCTGCAATACTAAAGTTGATACCGCCTTTATCGAGATTTTTTTTTTGTAACAATGAAGTTAGGATGGAAGGGAATAAGTTAATTTTGTAGGCATTGAAATCTCCTACTTTAAGTTTTTATTTTTTTCGTGTTCTTTTTAGAAATTTCATTCCTGAATTTAAAAAAGTGTCGGAGTAATTTATGCATACTTTAACAACTAACAATTATTATCTACACCTTGTCTTTTGAAGTCTCCTACTTTAAGTCTTCATTCTTTTAGTGTTCTTTTTTATAAAATTAATTCTTGAATTTAAAAAAGATGGTATAATTTATGCATAATTTAGCAATTAAAAATTATTATCTACAATTCGTATTTTATTTTCATCATATAATATAGAATATATTATATTTGTTATGTACATTACGTATATGTTTAACCAAAAAAAAAAATATTTTTTGTTTTTCTAGCAATCTATTAAATTCGCATGCCAAAGAATAATTACTTTAACGACTTTTAACCACGCATCGATTTTAATTTGACCAACAACTTAATTTTTTTCCAAATGCAAAAAATAAGAATGCTCATGCTCTTTTTCGCAGGAAACGAATTCAGTTCACCAGCTCCGGATAACCATGAGCCGAAGCCCGCGCGTCTCGTCATCGATCTAGGCCTAAACCGGCGTCCGAGCACCGCGAGCGGTTCAACTATACCGCAAATCCAAACGGTTCGAAGATCGAGCCATTAGCGGCGTTCGTCACGCGCGTTCGAAGTCGGGTGGGTCGCGTGGCTAGGAGCAACAGCTAGGGCGACGCTGACCTGGAGTCGCGAAACGAGTCGTCAAACCGAGCAGCAGCAGCGGCCGCGGCAACCGAGCGTTCGTGTTGCGCGAGAAAAGTCGAACGGACTTTCGGGGCTCCGGCGACTGTGGCTCATGATAACGCCCGACAAGGTTTCGCGACGTGCGTCGCCTTCTTTGCCCAATTAAAAAAAATTCTACGCCAAAAGCATAATTACACTGTGCTTAAAACGTTAATTATGCTTCTTGCTTAGATTTACACTGAAAAACAATGTCATTGATTCAACAAACCCTTCGCTCGCGGGCTGCCAAAAACTAACGTTGTCAATTCAATTTTATCTGTAATTCCTGCAATTTCACACGAGATCGAAACAACGACGGCAAAATAGGCAAAAGAATATTTTATCGGTTAGTTAAATCTTAGTTAAATGGGCCTGTAGTAACAATAACTAGAGTTAATTTAAAAACCAAAACGTTTTTGAATCAATGACATTTTTCACAATAACTTTTAATGATTTTTCTACAATGACTTTTAATAATTTGTCTACAATGGCTTTTAATGATTTTTCTACAGTGACTTTTAATGATTTTTCTACAATGACTTTTAATGATTTTTCTACAAAGACTTTTAATGATTATTTTACAATGCCTTTTTTTTGCAAAGTAACTGCATTTTTTAAATTAATTTATTTTTCTTCTCGTTTCATATGTCTCAAAATGCCACCGCAATCAAGACGCAGCCGCGCAGTCATCGCGACTCGGATCCGCAGCGCAGCAAACCGGCGAGTATGAAACCCCGACAGCAACCGAGGCTCGCAAAACTGACTCCCGACTGACTAAATCCCTGACGGATATCAGCGCGCGAGCGCGCCGAGATCTCTCACACGAACTAATTGCCTTTCACGTTACCGCGAGACACACAACTCGCTCGCGAAAACTATTTTTGCCTTCCTGTTTGCACCGCCGCCGCCGCCGCCGACTTTCTTACGTGTATACACACGAGTCGCGCCCGAGGATTTACGCACTATCGTGCAGTCGTTCGCGACGCTAGATTTACGGCAGTCGTGGGCCATGCAAGCGATACGCAATGTTTGACTCGGCAGCTCGCGCGCCGAATGCATAACGCATATTAATTGCCGCATATAAGTACACAGAGATCTCGAGAGAGACATTCAACGTGAAACATACGCGGCAGTGTTTACTGACCTGGTTGCCGGAAGCTCCTGGGTCGACGCTGAAGAAACCCGCGATTTTGCCTTGAGAGCCGCGAGCGGATACTCGCGATGCCGGCGGTGCGCGTTGAGCTGTCGCGGCGCGATAGCCGAAAACTCGGGGATCCGGTGGGTATCCTCGCCGGGTGCCCTCGCGCTCTCTCGGGGTTGTGGTACCTTCCACGAGCGAGCGTTGACTTTGCCGCTGCGGCTCAACCACCTGTGGTCCAGACTGGTGGCAAAGCTTGACTCCCTCGTCGCGGTTCACTCGGAAACTCGTTCCCCCGTATGTGAGGCTTCTTCTTCTTCTTCTTCTTCTTCTTCTTCTTTACTCTTCTTCTTCTTGCTCCTCCTCCTCCTCCTCTTCTTCCTCTTCTTCTTCGTCGTCGTCGTCGTCTTCTTCTTATCTCCAGCAGCCAACTCCTCCTCGACGCCAGGCAAAACCGCCCGCTAATTCGCTATCGGGCTGAACTCGGGGTTGTTTACCGCTCCGTGACTTCCACCGACCATCGCGAATCACACTCGGCTTGTGCGCCACTCCGCGATATTGTCTCTCCCCTTGGCCGCGGCTGAGGCGAACTGGTGTGCGAGACCGTGTATCTCTCCTCTCCTCCTGCTGCCGCTACCGCTGCTGCTGCTGCTGCTGCTGCTCGGCCTGTGGACGCGAGATGTACGCGCTCGGGGAGACGCGAGAGACAGGTAGCGAGCGCGGGGCGATCGCGGCACGAGAGCCCGGAGCCCGGCGTGCCCGTTGTTTGTCGCCGTCTATGCTATGCACCGTGAGAGGTGGCCCCGAGGGTGGGAGATTCGTCTCTCCCGCGACGAAGGTGGTGGTGCGCGACTTCCACCACGCGGGAGAGATTCTTGCCACCACCACTACCGAATATATCGCCGCAGTCCACGCGTTTAAATTCACGCACACACGGACGTGGAATTCATGCAGCCAGACACGCGGGCGAACGATCGCACCGCGTGCTCGCGGCCGATCGGTCGAGGAGTGGAGAGAGAGAGAGAAAGAGTAGTTTATTTCGTGCACTGGGACCGAAGTCCCCTAAGCGCACCGTGCAATAACCGGTGTACAAGTGAATATATATTCGTTGCAAGCAGTACGAAAAGAAAAGTCCAATACAAAAGACCTAAAAACTGACTTTTATCTCCTAACTTAAGTTCTTAAATACCTTAAAAACTAACTTAAGCTACGTAAATACAAAAAAAAGGAAAACAATAAAAAAAAAAATTATGAAACCAAGCAGCTAACTGCGACAGGCAAAAAGGGAGCAATGACAAAAATAACTAAACCAAAAAATTGCAGGTAAGGAACAAGAGAGAGAGAAAGATATTTATTTCGTGCTCTAGGTCTAAGTCCCCTAAGCAACAGCCTACAAGGATGAAAAATAATCGCAAACAATACAAAACAATATAAAAAAAATTAAAACACAATAGCAAAAAAGAAAAGGGAAAATAACAAACATAGAAACCAAGAGAAAAAAACGCAAATATGCAAAGAATAAAGAACAAAGTAATACAATAAAATAAATGCAAAAACCAAAAAGAACCACAACAGCTCCTAAATCATTCGCGCAAGCAGAATTGCCCCAAAAGCTAGTTTGAAGCCGGCGAGCGAGACAGCGAGACAGAGAGAGAAAAAAAAACGAACGAGGCGAAAGACGTACGACGAGTGCAAACTGCACCGCTGCATACGCGGATAGTTACCGATGGTCGCATCTGGCTGTGTTACACACCGCGAGTCCCATCTCGCCGTACTCGAGGCTCCGCCGCGTACGCGCGCTCTTTGTCCTCGGTGCGCGAGCCACGCGAGCCTCGTGGTGCGCACCGAGTCATACCGCGCGCGCACCACCCGCCGAGTATGCGCGACCGATTAACGTGCCTCCTGGCCGCACGCAAAAAAAAACAACGCGACGCGCGATCGTCGATATATTTCCTCGTTGATCAATTGATTCGCGAGAATGCGAGAGGGATTTGTGTGCCGCGCGAGAATATAGCGAAAGATTAAAAAAAAAAAAAAAAAAAAAAAAAAAAAAACGATCGGGAAGGCCAATCCGGTCGCCAGGCATACGGGATTCGTGCCCGGTTCTCACGCGGGCCGCGCGCGGTGCAAACCGGCGAGAGCAGGAGATGCGTTTATATTGACGATCGCCGCACGCGGTTGTTCGTCATCGTCGCCGATCGACCTTCTCGTCGTCTTCACTTTCCATAACCGACTGGTCTTACATCTCTCGTTTCGTTCTTTTTTATTTTTTTTATTTATTTTTTTCATGCGTATCCACGATGCACACAACGTATATCTTTATGTTGGAAATGTGTGTGAGGCGCTCTGATGCGAGTACACGCCGAACCCGCGCGCGGTTTAGCGGATTTTTATGTTGTTTTTCATCAAGTCACGTATATCGCGCGCGCCCGCGAGTCTCGAGAGCCGCGCGCGCGCGGTGCCTAATCCATCATCGTCGCAGGTGTGTAAAACGCGCGGCGTCGCACGGACGCTGTGTGCACGGTGCAGCATACCTCGAGGTCCGAGCGCGAGCGAGGGATATATGGGTGGCCGAGGATGACGTATAGAACGCAAGGACGTGACATCGGAGCGATGCACCGATGCACACGCAAAGCAGTAATATCTCGGCGCATAACTGGGACAGTAACCAACTGGCCCACAGTTGCCGAGAGCCGCGCGCGGCGTTGCGTCTATTACAGCGACGCTGGCTTCGCTCCCCCTCGTTCACTCTTCTTCGTCCGCTCCTCGGCCTCCTCGGGTTCTTCTCGTCGTTTTGTACCCTTCGGATGACTGGTCGACTCTTAGGAGGTTTCCATCGTTACCTCCTCGTGTTCCGCTCTTCGTCGTCTTCCGAGCGCCTGAAAGTCGACGGCGCATTCGTCATCCCTCCTCTCCCCCCCCCCCCCCCTCCCCTCCCCCGGTTCTCACTTTAATATTTCCTGTAACGATGGTTTCTACGTTACGCACGAGACGTTTCTTAAATTTCTTAAAATTCGTTGACGCTAAAGTTGCGTGAAATTTTCACGTGTAATTTTGCTATGAGAGGGATTTATAGAGATAAATATATAATTAAAAAGTAGCCACTGGTGATTTACTCTGTCTCTGCGCTTTGATGATAAAACGCTTTGAAGATCGAAGGATCGAGCGCGCCATCGTCGTCGTCATGAATGTCGGATACTTTGTGCATGCATTATCGTCACTGTCAGAGATTATAGTAATGATGATGCGATGTAACGTCGATAATAAGACCGATATGTACTGCGCAACACCGATAGTAATTAAAACCAAAAAAAAAAGAAGAAAAAAAACATGCCAATCATCCTCAATCGACGTTTTATTCGACATTATACAGTCGTCGATGTTGTCGATAAAGACCAAAGCGATGATTCACGTCCGATCATCATCGTCGTATATATTAAATGTTATCCTTAACTTAACTAGCCGGTGTTGCGCCGTCCTATTCATAATTCCGAGTGTACTACGTGTGTATCGCCTCGTACACGTTCGGAACGGGAATCACAGCCTCTTCTGCCTCGCCGCTTTTCTTCTTTGTCATCCCGCGAATTAGCAGCCTCTCACGAGTCTCCTTACGCTCGCACGCAGAAGAAGAGAGGGGAAAAAAACGAAGAAATAATATATTTGCTCGTGTAGGACATTCGTGAGGCTCGCGGAGGTCACGATGTGCCTACGCCACGACGGTAGCCGGCACCGTTCGAGAGATTATTCCGACGACGAAGGGAACCAGCGGTGGCGACGGTGGCGAACGCCGGAGACCCGAAGCTGCGTTTCTCAGCCCGGTGACTTTAATGCCGCGATCCGCGCGAATTAACAACCGTGATCTATGGCGCGCGCGTTGTTATATTATTTAAGTGAAAAAAAGAAACAATAAAAAAATAAAAAACGATCGTGGTAAAAAAAAGTTGCACAACAAATCCACGGGGGAATTTAATAATCTTTCCGAGAATTTTTTAGCGCGCGCGCCGCACTCAATCTTTTTCCGAACTCCGTGCCTCAATTATAAACTCTCGCGGGAACATTCGTGAATACTCACATACACCACGTCGACTGCGCTCGGATATTAGCGTGGTTAGAAAGTGTTCGAAACGGAGAAAGCGACGATGGCTGTTGTGTTTTTTTTTCCCCTCCCCACCCGGGCGGGGCGAATTGGCTCACAGTTATTGGCCCCGAAGGGAAGACAGTCGTGGGCATGGCTTCCTCTCGCTCCGGCCAACATGTTTCGTACGTCATTCACTCTGGCGTGTGATCGATCACCGGTGGGTGGCCTACGATCGTATCGGCCGCGCGGCGCGAATGCACGGTCAGCGCGCGCCGAGGTCCGCTGAGGTCTCCCCGGTGCACCGAGCCCGGATAAATCGTGAGATCGTACAAATACGTTTATGTAATTTCGCCGATATAATCCTCACGTGATAGGCTTATGCAGATGTTGAGGTAACAATGGTGAATGTAGTCGAAGGATAAGATAGTAAAAAAAAAAAAATGGGTGCGTCGAGGTGGGAGTCGTTTTAACCGGCTTCCTGATCAGTTAAATTGTCACCTATCGATGGTGCAGGTGTCTCCTTATATGTGTCGTTCTTAATTTACTATTTCATTGTTACTTTATTCATGTACACTAATTTTATATTTTTTATTTATACAGTAAAATATTTTTTATTTTTACGGTAAAATACTTTTCATTTATTTATTTTTTGTTAATGTAAAAATATATTTCATATTTTTATATTTATGTAAATATTGTTTCAGGCCTCGAAATAAATATTGCCCTCTAAATAGTTTCAGTGGAACTACCATTTTTCTTTTTAAGCAGAAGCTGCTATCAGTCACAATATCTACACGGAGATAACACAAATTGTCACGTGCTACGAAATATCTCTATATTCACCGTCTAATTCGTTCCCCGAATTAGTCATCGATCATTAGGAGTCGTGGACGCCGCGAGGCGGGGAGATAGACGACCTTGTCGCATCTCGACAACAGGTATATATCTGAAATTGTAAGGTCAACCAGGGTCACCGGGAAGGCGCGAGTGGTTGTTGAAACGATGTTTTTCTAGGACAAACCGATTGCTTTGCATTCTCCTTCGTCGGGCCGCACGCGGCGACGTTTCTCGCGGCTTACGCAATGAAGCCCAAGAGAGCGCTAAACAATGTGTTTATCGTATATAAAAATATACACATCCGTACGGTGAGCGTTGCTGGTTGGCCCTGAAAATGATTTAATTGCTTAATTAATGACAATTTGTATCTGTATCGAGAAGGAAAAAAAAGAAGACGAGAAAAAAAAATCAAGTTACCTGCCTACCCAGCTCACCCTTCGTTCCACCTGCGATTATCTATCTATTTTCAGCGCAGCCACGACGCCGGGTAATGGGAGCGGATTCTAAGTGCGCTAAGAGCAGCCATAAAACGCCTCGACTGCAGCGTCTCCCTCGAGAGATCCGCGCGCGCGGAGAGGCGAACGGTTCAACGGTGGTCAGCGCAGCATTGGCCGTGAGTTCATAAAACCGCCGCACTCGCGCGCGCGCTCTCGATGAACAAGAGGAACCGTTTCGCAGAAGAGACGACAGAGAGCCTCGCGCGATACGGATGCTCCTGATCCTGAATTCGCGGTAAGAGAAGACGCGCCGTGCGGCGCGTCAGCCGCATACGGGGCAGCTAAGTTTAGCCTGGCCTCTTCTTGCGTCCGCTCGAGGCCTCAGCGGACGCCTCGCGGAGGCTTTTGCGCTGCGCGCGCACCCCGCGCGCGCAGCGCAAAAGGGATATTCAGCTTCGACGCTGCGCGCCGCTCTCGGCGTCTCTCCGCCGCTCGCTGCTCTCGCGAGCGCGCGGAGTCACGGTTATTTATCGCCACCTTCCCGCGAGGGGGCAGCCCAGGTAGTAAAAAACTTTTATTTCACTTGTTTTGCTCTCCTCCTCTTTTTCATTTATTCCTCGCTCAATATCTTTTTTGCTCTCTTCGTTAAAAAATCTCGGCGGCGGCGCGTCGGAGTATTTTTCTTCCAGTGCGTTACCCCTGCGCCCGGCATGCGGTCTCGCGTCTCGGCCGGCGGGTAAGCCGAAACTTTGTGCTTTGTGCCAAGGACCTCGGCTTCGTTTCGGCTACGCCGGGCGGCTTCACACGGGCGCACCGACCAACCGACACACGCACACGTGCTGCGCGCGCGGCCCGCGAGACGAGGGGCCCTCTCGTAATACAATAATGACCGCCTATACTGCCCACCGAAGGCGGTCCCTTTCGACATAAGCCACTTTTCGAACGTGTAATGGTCTATCAATTAGCATCGGTTTTACGCGGTTTTGCCGGCTCACCGGGTTGTGCAATCTCCCGACGAAAATATTGAATGTTACGGGAGAAAAATAATCCGGCTGATCACACGTGTGATTTTTAATTGAAATATCACGCCGAGCTTACGAAGTTTGAGGTCAACCACCGAGCATGCTGCTCGAACGTCTCCCGGCTTCTTCAATAGACTCCTGACCAAATTATTATTTTTATAAATTAGTTAGCACATACGCGCAGCTTCGCGAGCTTGGTCGGTTGACGTAAAAAAAAAAAAACGAAAATAATTAAGTTTTTAAAATTTGTCGTGAAAGCTTAGAAAAAAATAAACTTACAACTTAGAAAGTTTAGAAAAATATGAATAGCAAATTCGTTGTGTACGGGAAAAAATACATCGAAATAATGTTAAAAAAATAAATAAATAAAAAATGTTTTCGCACTTTTTTCGAAATGTTGTCACTTCACGAAAATTTTAACCCGGTACCCTCAAAAATCGCAGTTTTCCATACCCCTTGAGTGTACGAAAAATCAATTTCGATTTCGTATAGTTTGAAAAATAGAAAACCCTATCCGATGAAAATTTCTCGCTAATTCCGAAAAGCATCGTTGTTTGTCCGAAAAATAGAAAATTCGACGAGATAAATGCGAAAAATGATTTCTTTTCTGCGAATATAAAAATGTTAGCCCATACGCTTTGCCCAAACATCCTTCCCGAAATAAAATATACAATAACACGACAAACTGCTCGTTGGCTAGCAAGTAGCAACAAGTTGCAGGTAACCCTACAGCCAATAAGAGAACGAACAGCCCGACAACAATACGTATATCGAAAATGCGAGATTTTTAACCCACTGATTTTTCGAAGACGGACCCTTCGCTGTCCCGGGGCGAAATTTACCCTCGTAATTGAACCATAGACATTCTACGATAGTGTAGAAAGGAAACCCGGAAGGGTTAAAACTTTACCCAAAATCCCGCCGCTGCTTCCGTTCGAAAAATATCGCTAAAAAAAAAAACTAACGACTTCCAATCTAACCTCACTCTCCCCAATTCCCCGAATTTCAATGCTCGCCCGTCAATCCAAGGTCCCACATCCCGAGTTAATGGCTACATGTAAGATATCCAAACTCGATTACACCGACCAACCGTCCACCGTCCAGCAGCAGCAACACCAGCCCGCGCGCAATTGTGCGCGTTATTTACAATCTACGAGGCGGCCTCCAGTCTTCCCCGTTGTAGTCCCCGTCCGGGCGAAGCCGCTCGGGCAGGCCGCGGCGCTCGGTGTCTCTCTTGCTCGCGGTCGGCGCCGGCGGGATTCGCGTCGGGGCTGGGGGGGCGGAGGGGAGGGGGAGAAGACCGAGCGCCATGGCTCGTTCGCGTCCCGCGTCGCCGGGCGTCGGTCGCGCATCCTTCCCTGGAAGCTGGTTCCCATGGCGTCTCTATCGGGCGTCGGGCACCCGCGGTGCGACGCGCGGGCCCCCCCTCGCGACTATATCGCTTCTCCTTTTTGCGCTTTTTTCTCTCTTTTCTTCCTGCTCATCCTCCTCGCCCGAGCGCAGAAACTGGTTGGCTGAAAATAACTCGAGCCGTTTCGTGCTCGCACGCGAGAGAAGAGAAACGCGCGTG
Organism: Pimpla rufipes; assembly: GCA_963932165.1. NCBI lineage: Eukaryota > Metazoa > Arthropoda > Insecta > Hymenoptera > Ichneumonidae > Pimpla > Pimpla rufipes. Next base: position 16,778,549 of record OZ010635.1, read on the forward strand.
CGCGCGCGAGCACCGACCGAGCGGATCCCTCGTGTGGGTAGACTCAGTGATGAGGCACAGTCGGACGGGAGCGCGGCGCGAGGCACGTATACGCGACACACGCGCTCGCTGCCTTTGTGTGCGAGCGAGCGCGCGCATCGCGAGCGGACACACCGACGCGACTCGTCCGTGGGCTGCGCGAAGTGAAGCGCGTTTTCTTTGCCCCGCTATACCCGGTATCGCGGGGTCTGCTCGGTGTCCGATCGGGCCCCGGCGAGCTGAGGCGAGCGCAACGCCTCCGGGGGATCATCGGCACCGCGCGCCGGGCGAATTCTTGCTTTTATACAGTGCGCTATATATAGCGGCTAATACTATATACGTTTTGCGCCTGGCTGACTCGTACTACGGACTCGTAAGAAACGGCTACTTCGGTATCTATAGGCACGGCGAGCGCGCGCGCGCGCGCGCTCGCTGCGCCGATGCCTCGGGTATCCTTAACCGGGAGATGAATCCTCGCGGTTGCCTCGGTCGTCCTCATCTCGCTCTTGCTGCTCTTATTCTATTTACTTTCGTGCGCTGCGCCGACCGCGCAAGAAGAACTCTCGTGCAGGTGCGCAATTGCCTCCGAGGTAGTCACGAGACGTGCAGCAGCTCTTACGCGAGAAATCTATATATACACGTGTGTGTATATGTATATGCATGTATGGTTGTACATGGCCTGTGTGTATATAAAGCAAGCTGACTCTGGTCGCGCTCTGATATAATGGATGATACAATAGCCCTCGGGGATGCGTGCTCGTGCAATCACGACGAACCGGCTCCGGTCTTCTTCTTCCATTAAAGTTGATGCATCACGACGGACGAATTTGCAATAAGACGGAGAGCTGCGGGTTACCGAGAAAGAGAAATAAAAGACGCATTGTTACCGACGGAAATTCACCCAGATTTTGTTGCCCGGGTATGAAAGAGGAGAATAACAATTAAAAAAAGCGACAACACTTGTTTTTATTCGGGCCCTCGAACTCTGGGAATCGCGCGACGCGGAAAAGACCTTCGTGCGAGGACTGAAAACAACATATATATAACGACCTTATATCTCGGTTGACTCGCGGCAATTACGGGACGATAGAATCTCGCGTATTCATAGGATAAATATCGGTGTCAGTTATGCAACGCGCACCGACGGCTCAAATATTGAGCAGAGGAGTAAGAAGACGACGAAGCCACAGGTGGCGGCAAACAGCTCGGCGGGCGTCACGCGTCACAGCCGCAGGGATTTTCAGCTAATGTCGCGCGGGGGCTCTAATGCCTCTCGCACTTGTAACAGTTTCGAGCTGCGCGAGCGCACGCGCGTGCGGCGAGCCGGTACAGCCAGACACGATTTTGCGTATGTCACTTGCGTATGGTATGATAATTTTTTCGAAAGGACGGGGAATATATGATGCAATGAAAGTAAACGTACGCGAGCGAGCGAGCGAGCGATGAGTAATATTGTTGTCACGAGGGGAATCTCGTTGTAGGTGACCAGCATTGAACTATCGGCTTCAGGTGCGCGATTGCGCAGCGAGGTGAGAGAGAAAAAGAAGACAAACAAGAAACACAACAACAACACCATCGTCAGGTTATATATCCATGAAATAAACCACTGGTAACAGTAAAAGAGTGTGAATATGTGTTTATGCGTCAATCGGATCTGGCTGGGAGTGTTTATCGAATGAATATAAATCATGCGTGCGCCATTCCGCATATCGCGCTGACTGCCGATGAATTTGTACGCAGATAATCGCATCACGCTTGCTGCGGCCACGGTGCCTACTACGATACGCGCGTAGCGTGCGGTGGATATCGGCTATGCTGCCCTCTCGCACCGCGATACGCAAATCTCCCCGCCTTATTGGCTCGCTGGCTCAAGCTCCGGCGGACAAATGGCACGATGGGGGGATCACTGCGGCGGGACAAAGAGAGTCTGTAATATGCGTGTGCGGATTATATACGCTATATGCATGAAAAATATCATATAGCGTTCACATATGACATTATAGTGTACAGTGTACTATTATAGTACTATACTATGTATATGATATACTATATCGTGTACTATTATAGTATTTATTCGCATACGTATGCTGCGTAGTATAGTACTATAATCGTAAACATAATACATATGTGCATATAAATACGGACAGCCGGACGCTTCAATGCTCGCGAACGCACCCTCTATCGTTGAGCCACGCGTAGCGAGAGTGTAGGGGTCAATGAATTTTTATTCCGTACCAGTAGCGGCAATCAGTATCAATTCACCAGCTGTAAACACCTAGGAATGCACGTTCTAATGCGCGAGCACCGCAACACGACGCGTCGTCGTGTGCGTGCGCGCGCACGCCCGACTGCAGCTCCTGTATGCGTGTCTCTGTGGTTGGCGCCGTAATTTTCCAATGGGAACGATATATCCACGGTGAGGCAGCGCAGCTCCTGGAGGACGGAGAAAATTGGCGGGCCCTTTCCCCGGGTGAATGGCTCGCGACAGCCGCGCCAACAACTCGGTCGCGCCGCGCCGAAGAAGTTCCTAGCGGTGCAACGACGACGACGACGACGACGACAACGGCCACGATGATGTCTATTGTGAGGACTGACCAGTCGTCAGCTTTCACCGATCGGTGCCAATTTCACGAGAGCCTCGATAGATCGGATTTTTCGCTCTGTTTGTTTTCCATTCTTTCCTTGTTTTTCGCAATTGTCTTGTTTGATTTTTCCCTCCCTCCCTGTCCCTCTCTCTCTCGCTCAGCGTCGCTCCCGACGCTTCACCCAGATCTATGGGCGCCACACGGCGGACAGTTGCAAACATCCACGTACCGTTCGGGCGGAACGAATTGCTAATCAGTCTCGACTGGTTGTGAATTAAAGCGGAGCCGCTTGTGGCCGCGGAGATCGGTGCCGAGACGGTATCGACGCCGCCGCGGACGCTCGTTGAAAGCCACGAAACATTAATGACACTCGTGTGTGCATATTTTTACGGTAAAGCCATTAAACGGCGACGAGACGACGCCGCCGCCTCCGGGAAAATATAGTAGCGACGATCGCGCGCGCACGCACGGCCACTCGGCGGGTTTATAGAACATCCTCTATAGTAAATCCTTCGTAAACTCGTTATCGAAAAAATCGAGGGAGAGAGAATAAGAAAAAAATGGTTAATCGACACGGGAAGAACTTTAAAAAGTAACATAGCATTTACTGGAGAAAATATTCGTCTTGGGATACAAATATTTATAACTATTGACCAACTGATCGAGTTTTGAGTGTTTTTTCTTTTCTTTTTTCTTCTTCTTCTTTTCGTAGATAAACGCAATAATCGCAACGCAAGAGCGGTCACTAACCGGGTCGCTGCGGCGCTGCAGCGTTCCACCGGTTTTTCAAATCGATGTATGAGTTATTTTCGAGACGTATTTTTTTTCGTTTTTTTTTTCTTTTTTGTTGCTTTCTTCGCTGTACTTGTTTTATTTATACAAAGTGTTCGTCGCGCGAACGAACGGAGCTTTGGATCGCGTTTCGTGTTGCCACGAAAGAAAATCGTACGGGGAGGGGAAAGAAAAAAACAAATTAAAGCAAGTGTATCGTTGCTCCGTGGGATCGCGTGATTACCGGCCTCTGGTCTCGACGGGCCCGACTTACGCACCTAAGAATTACAATTTAAAGTGCACTCCGCCATGTGCCAACCGAGGCGAGAGAACGGAGGGACGTAACACACACCCCTTTCGAGTTTCGAGGAACGTGAGCTCCGCCTCGCAGCGCAAAATAGCAATGTATGAGTAATTGAACGAGAGGAGTAGGGCGTATCGACGCACCTGCGTTATACTTGATTTCTCGTGAACCGTTCCTTCGACATCGAAGGAAAGGTCGAAACATGTATATATGTATAATATATATATTTATATATAATATATCTTTCTATGTCTATGATGTACGCGCTAACGAAATGAAAATATAAAATGATTTTGCCATACGGCAGCGGCGGCAACCAGCGAAAGATAGAGAGAAAGAAAGAAAGAAAGAAAGAAGAGGAAAAATTAATAAAGCAACCGTCTGTCGACAGCGTTTCGCGAGAGACCCACTCTTCTCGCGCAATAACTCGCGAGCAACCCCTCAAAAAGCTCAATCATACAATCGTTAAGTACACATTTTTTTTTTTCTTTTTTTTTCATGGGAAGAGATTCGTGCGCCGCGTCAAAATTGTTCGCGGCTATCGTCGGCGAATCGCGTCTAGCGCGTTCGCTCACTTTTTTTTTTTTTTTTTTTTTTTTTGTTTCTGCGGCACCACCGGACGATTCTCGTCAGTCCTGCTAAAGAAAAAGAACCACCTCCTCAGAGGCACGTCGAGTCGCCGGCGCGCGAGAAGTCGCGCGGCGCGTGATCGCGTCGCCCGCTCGACCCGGCGAGTTGCCATTGGTAATAAGAGTTGACCCGCTGCTCGTTGCGGGCCTCCGCGAGGAGCCATTAACTCGTGGGAGGCGCGAACTGCAGCGACTCCTCCGAGGGGCTCTTCTTGCCCTGCTCGCTCTTCACCGACTTGGGATCCTCGGCGGCGCGCGCGGCGATCCCGTGATTCGCGGCCGACGCGACGTTAACGGCCAATCTTACGGGATTATTGGCCGCGACGCTCGGGTCCATCGCCGCGGCGATTCGCGCGTCGTTGGCCTCGCAGAGCTCGCTCGTCTTGTTGATCGGATGCTTCTTCATGTGGGTCGTGAGATTGCCGCTGTGGTAGAACTCCTTGCCGCACACCTTGCACTGAAACGGCTTTATCCCGGAATGTATCCTCTCGTGGATCGAGAGATTGCCGCTGTGCCTGAACTCCTTGCCGCACACGCTGCACTTGTACGGCTTGACGCCCGAGTGAGTGCGCAAGTGAGTCGACAGGTTGCCGCTGTGGGAGAACATCTTTCCGCATATCTGGCACGCGTACGGCCGCTCGCCGCTGTGAGTCCTCATGTGTATCGCCAGATTCCCGCTGTGCGTGAAGCACTTCTCGCACTGCGTGCACTTGTACGGACGCTCGCCGTTGTGCGTTCGCATGTGAATGAAGAGATTGCTCTTGTGGCCGAACTCCTTGAAGCAGATCTCGCACTGACACTTCATCTTCTTCGCGGGACTCGCGCCCGCGCCGCTCGACGACTTCGGCGGCCTCCCCGGCCCGTTGTGCTTCGACGGCGTCACGTTCTGCACGCCCAGCAGGGCCACCGGGTTCATCGGTATCGGATGCTGCATCATCAGTTGCGACGGATGCGGCTCCGGCGCTCCGTGCGAGAGACTCGGCTGTTGCGCCTGTTGAGTCATCTGCGGCTGCTGCTGATTCTCCGGCTCGTGCTGGTGCGGCTGCTGCTGCTGCTGTTGTTGCTGTTGTTGTTGCTGCTGCTGCTGTTGCTGTTCCACCTGGAAGGGCATCACGTGCGACTGCTGTTGCAGATAATTCGTCACTGCCAACTGCTGCACAGGCTGCTGAATTGTTGGAAAGAACATTTGTCAGTGGGCGATTTTTTTTTTTTTTTTTTTTTTTTCGGGTGAGCTCTGCGCGTTTTTTAATGTTTGGGAGGAGGGATTTTCTCACCTGTGTCTGAGACATTTCTTGGCGAATGTGTCCCTCGCCCTTTGATGCCAAATCCTCAACCATTTGGTGCGACTGTACCTGCGCCTGTCCCCAAAATTGCGGCAACTGGCGATACATGTATTCAACATCCTGATTCGTGAATATTGGGTACTCCGAAGCGGCCTGTATGCCGTTCGTTATGTTTTGATTGCCGTCATCCACACCAGGATATTCTTGCTTTATCTGTACTGGACTAAACATCTGCGAAAACACGATTGAGATTAACAGAGTAGAATAATCAATTCACATCAACTTTTGAGTCATCTGGCAGGCTTTAATTAAGCAAAATTGATGTTCAGAATGTTATTGCACTCGACACTTCGTTTCTTGGACCAAAAACTAAAAATTGTTTATAATTGTTGATCTGCATGTACTATTTTTGTCTTTATTATACATTTCTCAAAATCTTCTTTGCATATTGAAGGTACAAATAATTTTTTTTCTTGGAACTACATAGTAAAAATGACAAAGTTTGCAGACTTAAAATTTATTTATGTTTCAATACCAAATTTTACTACGAGTGGAGCTGCATCAGCGGTCTACGCTTATCTGCACCTCCATTGCTTGAGTGTAGAATTGTTTCGTCTATAACTGTATCTTGTGAAAGTCTAGTGATTGCAGGCAACGAGAACTAAGCCGGTACTTTGAATATGGAGATTAGAGCTGTAGTTGCGCAAGATACAACGGAATCTATGATATAACATCAAAGTACAAGCCTCAACGCATGGCAATGAGATATCAATGTTACAATGATCGCACTTCAGTCACATTGACTCAAGTGCGTTATCGGTACAAAAAGTGGAATATTCAAAGGCAGGCGAGAATGAATTTGAAGCTTATCAGCCACAATTGCGGAATGTTAATTGCAGGCGTCATTATGTGTCGTTTACTTACATTGTCGAAAGACTTGAAAACCTATCATAGATTATCCATCGAACCTGCTGTTCGCCAGAGCGCAGGAAACTGAAAAGACACAACTGGAGTTAAAAGTCTGCGAGTCGCCGGCCGTCCAGCCAAACTTCTGAGTCAAGCCGAGGCGTATTGCGAGCGGCGCAGGAAGCTGTCATCGGGTTTGAAATGTAAATACGAGTGCGGAGAGCGAGTAACGAGTGTCGCCGCGGTTGACAACCAAGACTAAAGATACCACGTAGACGGCAGAAGTTTGAAGGTTAAAGATCACAGTCCCCGTCTGACAATTGGCAATTGGACGCGCGGCACCAGTTGCCCCGAAAAGTCATCGCGTGAAGCCCGCGGTCGCGTGAACGCGCAACGCACGCGAGTCGTCGAGACGCGAACGGCCGAAAAATCTCCTCTCCCCGTGATATATACGGCCAAAGATGGCGATCCGAATTTTCGTAATTCCGCCGAGAGAGCGAGAGGAACAAGGTCAACATACGCGTAGCGGAGCGAATAGTATAGAATTTACCTTTCCTCCAATGGAGCCTGTCCATTGTTTAGTCGCTTCGCGATTAACCCGCGAGCAAATCAACACCTCGCGACGCCCGTGAATTCGTCGCTATTATTATTATCGCTATTATTGTATTACTATTGTTATTATCGCGCGTAGGTGGACGAAAACTCGGCGAGCGGTGCTTTGTGCTCCGGAAAAGCGTCAACAATCGCGAGAGTATTCGCGCACGCACATTTCCAACCCGTGAGCTCACACAGGCGTGGAACGATACGCGTGAACGCGAAACGCGTCGTCTGCGCAGCGGTCGCGCGCAGAAAAATGGAAAATCTATGACTGACTCTCGGTGGCTACGGTGCTGCTCGCTGGTGGCGCATTGAAAACCTATTAATGAATGGGAGTGCATAGTAAAAGGGGTAAAAACGGCGGTGGTGGGGTTGTAGGAAATCCGGCGAAATCGGCACAGATGTCGTTGTGCGCATGTGTCGACGCGACCAATTCGACGAACACGACGCTATAGCAACGCGGTGAGTATTCCGATGTTGCCGTAGTGTACTCGGCACGCGCGAGTGTGTTGGATGTTTACGACTCGTGAAAAATCTTCTGCTACGAGAGGCGACATCGTGGCTCGCGGATATTAGTCGTCCGCAGGGGGTGGAGATTGAATTTCGCCAGGATGGCGAGCAAACTGCCGCGGGCGTCGATGAGTCTCAAGCAGGTTAATGCAACGAGTATACACGGTAGATAATCTCGCATGTATCACGACCCGCAGCGAGCGGAGTAACTTACCGCTCGTATTCTTGCAGTTCATGGTCCACCAGGAGGTCATAAAGCTCTATCGCAACATCATGAGGACCATACGACAGATACCCGACGAGCGGGATCGGGAGTACATGAAAAATTGGGCGAAGGCTGACTTTAGAGCGAGCAAAGATATCAAAGATGAAGTGAGTGACCTGCAGAGCGTAAATCGCGCGTTCACAGTCGATTCGTGTATCATCTTCACTCTGAGACTTCTTCTGTATTTTCAGTTCGCGATTAAGTCTCTGATAGTACACGGGGAAAATTCGCTGCGCGAGCTCCGCAAGAACTTGAACCTGACCAAGTAGCGGGGCCGAGCTTTCCACGACTCGGCGAGAGACACGACTGGAGAATTTTTCGCTCGAGCCGGGCGAACGCGAATTCGCTTCGAATAAATGTAAATACAAATCGTTTTGCCGCTACTTACATCTATTTATTAATGAACATGGAGGGTATGTTCATAACGAGAACTAGAGTTCCTATACACGTCACGGTGAGGGCGATCGCGTGACGAAGACTCTTGTGCCGGATTCGTGAGCGCAGCAGACTCTGCGTCAGCACGTTCACGATGTGTTGACCGTCGAAGAAGAAGCACGGCACGACGTTCACCACCGCCAGACCGGCGGAAAGTACCGTCATGTATTTGCACAGCAGCGCCTGCGATTCCGGCAGATCGGGGCTCAGGAATTGATACTTCGGCACCCAGTCGGAGACCTCGACCGTCCGGTAAATGTCCGCCGGATGACCGAAGAACAACACGTCCTTGCCCGAGAGTCGCTTCAGTTGCACCACCTGAGACGATGGAGCGAAAAATAAATGTAGGAATTTTTCTGATAAATCGTTCCGCGAAGTCGACTTACTTTGGTCGTGTTGTCGAGCGAGGGCCTCATGCAGTGAGTGCCCTGCGACGCGCAGTGATAACTCGACTGGCAGTAACGGTGCGAGCTCTCGATTATCGTTCGAGCGGGAAGACACGAGTGAGGTGGCAATTGGAGCGGCGCCGATTGGGGACCCTCGATGTACTCGAAGCACAAACTGCCGCTCGTCTCGCTGTCCGGGCTGCAACAGTTGACCGCACCGTTGGGCATCGTTCGCGCTGGCGCGGACTCGTCGTGCTCCTGGGGGATCGCGATTAAAAATTAAATAACACGTTCGAAAAAAAAAAAAAAAAATTGGCGCTTTATAATTATCTTATCGATCGTGCTTGCCTGCACGAGACCCTGAGCCACGCAGTAACCGGGTGTCGGCTGATTCACGGCCTCCAGTATGCAGTGATACCAGTTGTCGCCGTTCTGAATCGAACAGTCGTTTAGGAAATAAATCGTGTCCTGGGGAACGAGACCCGTGGGTCCTAACAGCGGCGAATTCTGCCCGAAAAAAAAAACCAAATTATTAGCGGGTGACACTGTATTTTTTTTACGCAAATTTACAAAAAATTGTTAGATTCTTACCGGTGTGATTGATTTCACGGTAACACCCGAGCCAAAGGTGTACAGAGGCGCCCAAAACCAGGCGCTCAGTATGAGAATAAGCGCGGAGACCGCGGCGAGCACGATATTGTGCCAAATTCCGGCGCACAGAACTCTCAGTTGATTGACAACCGGCAACGAGGCCAGCTGCTCGTTGCTCATGGACACATAAGCCACAGGTAGGATGTAAGCTATCAAAATTCCAACGCCAAACAATTGAACATCCTCTCTGGAGGCGGCTAGAGCGTGACCAAATTCGTGAACTATGCTGCAAACTCCAAGAGTTATGACGTAGTAACCGATATCGCTGAAGGGAACATTGACTCCCGGTAGCTGGAATAAAAGTGAAATTTTTATTATTAACTTAAGGTCAAATTCAGTCAACAAAAGGCAAAGCTATTTAAAAAAATTTAAGAATTTTAACTTTTTAATAAATTAATAAATTTGATAAGCAAAAAAAATTCCAGCTCCCTACCATCGGTTCTAAGACAAGAGCAGGTTCAGCACCATCTGTCGACGCTCCGCTGGTCCACGAATCGATTGTCATCTTGACAATGAGAAACGACGCTACGGGCAGCAAAACTATGCTGACTATAGCTCCCAGGTTGAACCAGAGAGCCCAAAATTTTGATCTATCCAGTCCCCACCTCACAATGGCCCGATTGAAGGCCGTCGTTGACCATTTTACGCACAACGTCTGTATCTCCAGTCCGGTGTTTTGGAGAAAGTAGAGATACGGGTAGTGGGAACATGACTGAAAAATAGCAGGTAAATTCGTGAGTCACCGTTTTTTCGTGATAAATCGGTCGATCGCCGCGAAATTAATTTCGTCCAACTCACCCGGAAGATGATGTTGAAGAAAAACAACGAACAATGAATAAAGCCGGCGACTATCAACAAAGTAACGGCATCCATAGCGCCGGCTCCGTTTCGTGCCAACAGTCAGAAGCACCGAGACTCAACTCTCGCAGTCGAATTACAACACTTTATAACATTTGTCACAACTTCTCCGTTCTTTTTCGTTTTCCCAAGAACCGCACAAAACTCTCGGCTCGTTGCATCTCACTGTTCAAAAACATCCATCTCCGGACGACGTCTGACCATTCGGACGTCGATTGTTCGGCGTCTACGTACGTGTGCGTACCGCATACGCGGAGATCGCTGGAAGCGTTCAAGGTCGCCGGGTGACGTCGTGATCGGCTCAAAGATGGCGCTGGGGTCTCGAGACTCGGACGCGCGCGTGATAATTACGCGCACTCGATAGTTTCGCAACCAACAAATCACGGGATAATTTTAGACTTTTTATTTCAACTACGTGTATTTCATAATTTTTACATCGCATATAATCGTTCTAATTCGAAATTACATACATCTCGATCACGTAACTTTACGCAAGATCTTTAAAAAAATAATCGGCGCCGTGTCGGCGCTCTCGGTGCGATTTTTTTGCACTAGATTCCTATTTTTTTATACTAGGATCTCTTATTTACATTCAATTCTGCGCCTGGGCCTTGGTTGTGTCCTCGGGTGTGGGGGTTTTGTTTTGCTGCTTGATACGGTAGTCCGACAGCGCTGCCTTGATGGCATCTTCGGCAAGCACTAAAAATGGTTTCTCTTTATTTATTTTTGTTCAGAAAAAATGGTGTTTTTTTGAGAGATTCTTTTTTATCTGCACTCACTAGAGCAGTGGAGCTTGACTGGTGGGAGGCAGAGCTCCTTAGCAATGTCGCTGTTCTTCAGTTTCAGTGCCTGGTCGACCTGTAAACAAATTTTGACTGCCACATCAGACTGCCACCAATGATCGTGAATTCTCGAGATCGAGATGGAATTTTCGCGATCTTACGGTTTTGCCCTTGACCCATTCGGTGGCGAGCGAGCTCGAGGCGATCGCCGAGCCGCAGCCGAAGGTCTTGAACTTGGCGTCGATGATTTTCCCGTTGTCGTCAACTTTGATCTGCAATTTCATGACGTCTCCGCAGGCGGGAGCGCCGACCAGGCCGGTGCCCACGTGTTTGTCGTTCTTGTCGAGGCTCCCGACGTTTCGGGGATTCTCGTAGTGGTCCAAAACCTAATCGATACATTTTGCGTATTAGTACCGCGACGGGGTTGCGACTCGTGACGAAATAACTGCAGCCTGTGTGACTGTGGCGCGAGGTTAGAGCGCATATCACGATTGCGGATAATTACGTTAGGGTGATAGGACACACATGGTACGCTACGCGTCAGAGCCTTCGACGACTCGACCAGCATCGGTGGCAGAACTCGCCACAGAGCCATCGTTTTATTGTTTTTCAACGAGGAGAACGACCGATATTGCTGAGGATTTGTTTTTGTCGCGCACCGGTTTACACGTCTTTCGTCGCGCAATGAGTTCGCTACTGCGACGTTTTGTCAGTATCGCGCAGCCCGTTTGGTCTGGTACGCGAATAATCGTGAGGCGACATCTGTTAGCCGCAATTTCGGACTCTTTCGCTGATTCTCGTGGCCAACCGCTCGCGGGGCAAGCAGAAGCCACCGCGTCAAGCGGTCGGTATGCTGTCAGGCGCCACTCGGACACTTTTCTCCCTGAGATTGGTATGCGCGGGAAAACAACCGATGTGACGTTGGACGTGGCAAGAGAGAAGATAGACCAACGGTATGCTCCTGGGATCCTATTAATAGTGCGGAAATTCCGAGAATAAGACAACCCGAAGACAGAGGCTGTTGCTACTGGCGCGTCTGTATCTCATTCGTTCGTGGGATTAGGAGATCGAGATTCCTCGCTCAAGTCATTTTTCACGGCGATCAGTGGAGAAAATAATAAATTCGAATAACTTGGAACTTTGACACTCGAAGTCGGAGACGTGGATTTTCGCCGGGAGCTGTGAAAACAACATTTCCATCGAATATCAATATACGTGGAAAAAACGTAGCGGCAGCTTCGATACAAGAAACTATTTTGTATTTTTATGTATTTTTTAAATTCCTGGCGTCGCGACGTTCGTCACGTCTCATAAATGACAAATTATTCACGACCCAAATATTTTGCTCTCAAAAACGTTGCCACAGAATAGATCCTGGATTCCGTGGCGCCGCAGTGACTCAGTCAAATAATCACTGTTTGTGCGATCACCATATCCTCATCAAGGGCTATGGTATTACGATCAAGGACAGGACCGTCAACGAGGTCAATGACAGGAATGATGTCATTGAATGGCTTCGTCGTACCTCTCGACAGCCCACGTTAAAGCCCTTATTCATATCAATAAAGCATGCATGTAAATATCTGAAATCTCTCAGGATCGAGTCACCCACAAAAGGGCACGAGATAATTTTTTTTATAACCGAAAACACTTAAAAAAAATCGCTTTTAAATTTCAATAAAATGTCCACCCTTAACTAAAAATCTAGTGTCCGCAAAATTTGCGATTCGCCAGCTGACTCGAGGAATCACCGCGTCGAATCCATAATTGGCTGATCCACATCTCGTCTATCGGTCTACAATGACTTAGCACAGTGCGGCTGCTTCGTCATACGGTTATTATCGTCGATGTCATCGAGCGCGCATAAACAAACGTTTTTTTTTACGAGGCATGAAAAAAGCATGAAATAAAATAAAAGCGAAACGAGCCGCTGACAGATCGGACAAATGTATATAACACACATCGCGTGTGTGTATCGACGTATAGCGTGCGGTGTCTCCGTCCATCTATGGGCTGTTGTGACGCGCTTCATTGATCTGGCCGGCTCGCCACAACAGTGACGTCACGCGCTCCTTCCCGAGCTTCCAGTTCGCCCACGCGTCTGCAGCACGATGATGATGATGGTGACCGCGTCGGCTTCGCGCGGAAGAATAGAATATTTTTATTTCACGACCACAAATTTCTCCCTCGCTACGACATCTCGATTGTCCCGAAGGATCGAGTGTATATGGATCGAAACCATTACGTAGCTGTCGCGACACGCACGGCCGCCATATGCAACTCGTTCGTCCGCGAGTCTTCGAGCAAGTTTTCCTGGCATTGACACACTTTAGCCCGTAACACTGGACACTGGAGCCGCGCCGAGAGACGTAATCGGCGACGTCGATGACCAATTCCCGACCCCCAGTCTGATCCGAATTATCGACCGAGCGTCTGTCTCGTCGTGAACATAAATCGATCCGAGACGACGTCTCGTCGGGCAGTTAAAAGACACGCGAGACCTTTGACCATGAAAATTCAGCTGCAATGCAAATAGGATATGATGTCATCGCAGCGGGAAATTCAGGGTCTTCGGGTTTTCGAAATTGAAGGTTAACTCGGACCTTGAAGCTTTCGTGAAAAAACTAACCTATGTCAATATAGTCATATGTTATCAAATTTATTATCACTAGCCCATACGCGCGCTTTACCAAGTTGATGAAAAAAAAAATGAAATGGAAAATAATCAAGTTTTTCAAATACCAGGCACGCGCTGGCGCGCGTGCCTGAAAAACTTTTCGCCAAAATCGACTTCGGCAATTTTTCTTTTCAAAATATCGACTTTTAACCTATACCATCATTCTCAAGTCGCATATTCTACCCCCGAAAACACTGGTTATTAACCTTTTTTAATCGATTTTGAAAAAAAATATTTTTTTGGCTACGAAATTTTTTTTTTCTGTCAGAAATCGTAGATCGGGCTCCGGACCGAAAATCGACCCCAATTTTTTTTCTTTTCAAAATATCGACTTTTAACCTATACCATCATTCTCAAGTCGCATATTCTACCCCCGAAAACACTGGTTATTAACCTTTTTTAATCGATTTTGAAAAAAAATATTTTTTTGGCTACGAAATTTTTTTTTTCTGTCAGAAATCGTAGATCGGGCTCCGGACCGAAAATCGACCCCAATTTTTTTTCTTTTCAAAATATCGACTTTTAACCTATACCATCATTCTCAAGTCGCATATTCTACCCCCGAAAACACTGGTTATTAACCTTTTTTAATCGATTTTGAAAAAAATATTTTTTTGGCTACGAAATTTTTTTTTTCTGTCAGAAATCGTAGATCGGGCTCCGGACCCAAAATCGACCCCAATTTTTTTTCTTTTCAAAATATCGACTTTTAACCTATACCATCATTCTCAAGTCGCATATTCTACCCCCGAAAACACTGGTTATTAACCTTTTTTAATCGATTTTGAAAAAAAATATTTTTTTGGCGACGAAAGAAATATTTTTTCTGTCAGAAATCGTAGATCCGGCTCCGGACCGAAAATCGATCCCAATTTTTTTTCTTTTCAAAATATCGACTTTTAACCTATACCATCATTCTCAAGTCGCATATTCTACCCCCGAAAACACTGGTTATTAACCTTTTTTAATCGATTTTGAAAAAAATATTTTTTGGCAACGAAAGAAATATTTTTTCTGTCAGAAATCGTAGATCCGGCTACGGACCGAAAATCGACCCCAATTTTTTTTCTTTTCAAAATATCGACTTTTAACCTATACCATCATTCTCAAGTCGCATATTCTACCCCCGAAAACACTGGTTATTAACCTTTTTTAATCGATTTTGAAAAAAAATATTTTTTTGGCTACGAAATTTTTTTTTTCTGTCAGAAATCGTAGATCGGGCTCCGGACCGAAAATCGACCCCAATTTTTTTTCTTTTCAAAATATCGACTTTTAACCTATACCATCATTCTCAAGTCGCATATTCTACCCCCGAAAACACTGGTTATTAACCTTTTTTAATCGATTTTGAAAAAAATATTTTTTGGCGACGAAATTTTTTTTTTTTCTCAGAAATCGTAGATCGGGCTCCGGACCCAAAATCGACCCCAATTTTTTTTCTTTTCAAAATATCGACTTTTAACCTATACCATCATTCTCAAGTCGCATATTCTACCCCGAAAACACTGGTTATTAACCTTTTTTAATCGATTTTGAAAAAAATATTTTTTGGCGACGAAATTTTTTTTTTTTCTCAGAAATCGTAGATCGGGCTCCGGACCCAAAATCGACCCCAATTTTTTTTCTTTTCAAAATATCGACTTTTAACCTATACCATCATTCTCAAGTCGCATATTCTACCCCCGAAAACACTGGTTATTAACCTTTTTTAATCGATTTTGAAAAAAATATTTTTTGGCGACGAAATTTTTTTTTTTTTGTCAGAAATCGTAGATCGGGCTCCGGACCGAAAATCGACCCCAATTTTTTTTCTTTTCAAAATATCGACTTTTAACCTATACCATCATTCTCAAGTCGCATATTCTACCCCCGAAAACACTGGTTATTAACCTTTTTTAATCGATTTTGAAAAAAAATATTTTTTTGGCTACGAAAGAAATATTTTTTCTGTCAGAAATCATAGATCCGGCTCCGGACTGAAAATCGACTGCAATTTTTTTTCTTTTCACAATATCGACTTTTAACCTATATCATCATTCACAAGTCGCATATTCTACCCCCGAAAACACTGGTTATTAACCTTTTTTAATCGATTTTGAAAAAAATATTTTGTTCTGTTAGAAATCGTAGATCCGGCTCCGGACCGAAAATCGCCAGAATCGACCTCGGAAATTTTTCTTTCAAAATTTCACCTATAATAGGCTAATCAATTTTGTGCTGCTGCGCAATTGTAAAGCTGTAAAAGGTTACGGGCACTGCCGCATCCGTTGCCTTATATCAAATTTGACATCAAACTGACTTTGTTTAAAACGGACTTTTGTGGCAACCAAACGCAGCTCGAATAGTTTGCTAACACTGTTTTCACGTTACTCATGAACTTTTTAAAAGAGGGATTTTGTGAAAGCTATTGCGTTACATAAAAACTAATAGCGAATTCGTTGTGTGTGGGTAGAAATACATTGAGATAAAGTGAAAAAAAAAAGTTTCCGATTTTTTTTTTTTTTTTTCGAAATTTCGTCACTTTACTAAAATCGGGGCTACTTTTTTTTTATCGATCTTCAAACTTTACGAAACCGATTTTTTTTTTCGCAGAAAAATGTACAACTTGTTTTGTTTGTTTGTAACTTCTCGTTGGTTAGCAATGAGTTGCGGGTAACCCGACAGCCAATCACCCAACGAATAATCCAACAACAATACTTATATCGATAATGCGATATGTTGATTTTTCGAAGAAGGATCGTTTTGAGGTTATGATTTTGATGATCAAATGACAAAGTTATTTGTTATTTGATCATCAAAATACGGCGCAGCTGTGTTGTTCTCGCAGCCGGTTAGTCTCTCTCTAGGTATTTTTATTTTTCGGTCGCGTGTCCTTCACCTGCCAAGAGCCTTGACGAGAAAAAAAAGCAATCTCCGCGTCGCGGTGCAAAACTATTTATGAACAATTCGGGGGTGTGCGCCGGCGGAACGGCCGCGTCACCCATTGAAGTTCCTTGCGTGTTCTGGTTACAGGTATACATCACACTACAAAGCCCGCCATAACAGCGAAACGCGTTGGCCGGGAACGACGCGCACGCTAAAGTCCAGAATAGCGGCAAACCTCATGCCGAATAACATTTATGCCGTCACCGGCTAACAACGCCACGTCGCGATTCGCGTCGGGGTTCGAGCTTCGTCACGTGATTATTTTCGAGATGCCGAAGAAGAGAACGGGCGGCGCTGCCCCCGCAGCAGCAGCAGCAGCAGCGACGCGAATGTTTTGCGGAGAGCGAGGTGCATTAACGAGGAAGCGAGACAGACGACGAGAAGTGGGAGTCGTGGCTTTCTGCTACTTCCAGAAAGATCCTAACGAGTGGGTTAGACGCGAGGTCCGAATCGACGGTGAATCGGTGTGAAGCGCGCGGACCTTCGTCAACATCGCCGCACTGACGCCCAGTTTCGTTGATACTAAAAGGCTCGCGCGGGATACGCCACGAGCGCGCCGGTTGTTCCTCGCGTCGCCCACTCGGCCGCGGACACCTTAATAGGCCGTGAAAGCCAGTTTAGGTTTGTCGAGCAGCGACTTCTCGACGGGGACACACAGGGCAAACCTACGCGTGAAAGCGTCGTCCATGACGCTTCCGTGACTCGGATCGCTAACTGTTCTCGAAACTCTTGTTCCTAATGTCGCCGGAGCCAATGGGAGCCCAGCGAACTGGACTGAGACGAGAGAGACGCAGCTGCTGCTGAATTTTACGACCAATCACGCTTTATAGTGTTGTAGCTTTCTGCGAAATCTTGAATGGAGATATAATGTAATATAACATAGCCTAAAAAACGTCAGAGCTGAATCATCCTTTCTGCTGTGTGGCTACTTTGAGTGCAGCGGGTTTCGCTACGACTGAACGGGTTTCGATCAACGAATGCTTTGCGAGCGCCCTCGCGTAGCGACGAGTGGAACCAACCGCTTTTCTTCGAGACACCGACTTTTGGGCTGTTCCATCGTTCTTAAATTCCATATTCTACCCCTGACATCACTCGTTTTAACCCATCTTTGCTTGATTTTGAGAAAAGTCATTTTTTCGGCGGTTTTTCGCCTGAAATCACAAATTCGACTTCGGATAAAAAAAAAGCCAAAATTGACATCACAAAAATGTTATTTTCAGGATATCGACTTTTGACCTATACTGTCGTTCGCAAGTCGAATATTCTATCCCTCAAAACACATGTTTCATACCATTTGTACGTGACTTTGAAAAAAAAAAAAAAAAATCCGACATTCTTTTACTCAGAAATCATAGATCGAAAAAATAGCAAAATCGACTCCTTCATATTTTTCAAGTTGCACACACTTTTAAGACAGGATTAGCGCCCGGATCTTTCCACATCAGCTTTGACATTTGACATAAACGAAAAATGCGAATGCATGAACTTTTGGCCCCGATCCCAGTGCACTCGAAGCACGAATAGATCAACAACAATGAATTTTGTGACTCACGATGTTTTTACGCCAGGATTCAAATCTATGTTTTTGTTTTTATTTATAGTCGAGTACGAGCTTTTTTTCTCGGGCTCGGAGGGTCGAGCTAAATCAAAGTCGGGGCGTTCGCGAAACGTTCGAGATGTAGAATGCGTCCTTGCCATTGTTTTCACAAACGTACGCTAACGATCACGCCGTGTAATGACAGTTAATGAGAGCGTCGAAGACGGAGAGGTTGACACGGGAGTTTGACACGCGACAGATGTGACACGGTGCCGTTGGCTTGGGCTCAACTTTCGCGTCGCATAATTGGCTTTCGTGGTGGACTACCGAGAGCCATACGGCTAGGTACATGCAGACCGCGTTATAGCCGGTCGTATTGAGTTTCGTCGGGCGCGAGACGCGCACACGAGGGTCGCGTCAATAAGGAAGGGACCGTGTGGCCGTGGCATTAGTCACCTTCTGCTTAGAATACAATGATTCGTCTTCGTGTCCAACGCTCGTTCCTCGAGTTACGGACTATAGATCACCTACGCGATTGATGCAGCCGCAGCATCCGCGCGGCTGTATAGATCGCACGATTAGATCACTGTTTTAATTGAACGCTCGTTGTAAGTCTATCAGTATCATTCGCGACTATCGGGATGCGTCAAATGCTAAAAATGCGCTATACGAAATTACCTTTTGCAGGCACAATTCATGTTGATCGGAGAATTCAAATAATTATCTTCAAATAAATTGAATTCAAATAATTATCTTCAAATAATTTGAAATAACAATCCGCCTCCCTGAATAAAAAACGTCTATCGTAATTTCAAGTCGCCGATCTACGTGATTTTATTGGAAATTAAGTGAAACGGTCCAAAGGGTGCGAAAAAAGCGTGTAGGTGATTTTTAACTATATCGAGAATGCTTAAATAAAAATTTCAGTGATACAATTTTTGTAATTTTCATTCCCCACTAAAAATTTTTTATTCACAAACGAATCCTTGTCTACGATCAAGTCGTCAACCACCAAGCGTGAATTAGATGTTACTCCCATGTCCCTAACGAGGTGTGCGTTGCGCGAGATTTCAGCGATCGCATCAAGGATTCTCAAAGAATTAATGACCGGAGCGGTAAATTTAAAATGTCAGGGACACAATTTTTCTAATTTTCTTTTCCCACTAAAACATTTTTTTTCACAAACGTTTCCTTATAAAGCATCTTCGTCCGATAGTTCGATCAAGTCATCAACCACCGAGCGTGAATTAGTCGTCACTCCCATATGTCCCTAACGAGGTGTGCGTTGCGCGAGATTTCAGCGATCGCGTCAAGGACTCCCAAAGAATTAGTCACCGAAGCTCCACATAGAAAAATCTCGTCGTACAATTTGGCGCGACACAAATTCGCCGTATTCCCAATGGCACCCGCTGCGTGTGCACCACGAGACGAGTGGGGTACGCTATGTATATGGCGAAGCTCGAGCGAAGAGAGCCGGTGAATCAAAAAGCGAGCTACGGTGTGTTTCGGATCGTGAATCGTGAACATTCCACGCGGCGTCGGCCGTGCGCGGACTGGCGAGGGAGGGGGGGAGACGACGGCGCTCGAGGCGCGGGACGAGCGAGCGAGAGGGGCGGCGGGACGAGCCGAGCGTCGCCGAGCGTTCTCGAACACCCACGAGCCGCTCTAAGAACCCGGCGTAACTATTTAAGGAGTTTTAGCCGGCGTGCGCCGCTCATAGCTCGACCAGAGGTCCGAGAGTTCGCATCGTCGCACATCCCGCACAAACCGTAAGCTCTCTCGTTCATCGCGAAATACAAAGCCGAAAACTCGCCGACGACAGAGAGACCCTCAGCCGGCCCCCCCCGACGACGAATCAGTGAATATAACATCGAGTGGTGTGTTGAAGTGTCTCGCGAATTTCTCCACGAAGTAACGACAACAACAACAAGCAGCGCGAAAATGGCCGACAGTGGTATCAAGCGTAACATTCCCATCAAACTCGGGGACTTCAGCGTCATCGACACCGAATTCTCAAACATTCGCGAGCGCTTCGACGCCGAGATGAGGAAGATGGAGGACGAGATGTCGCGATTCCGCAGCGAGCTCATGAACCGCGAGAGCAACAACTTCTTCAAGAGCACCACGAGGTACGTTTCGCCGAAAGATCGGCCGGCTTTCTCGATCGATTTTTTTTTTACACACGGCCAGACGGCCCGACTCGACATATTCTCGCGTTTTTCCGCGTCACGAGAGCCAAACTCGAGTGTCTCGCGCGTTTCTCTCGTGCGATTCTTGGCAACGTTACCAACCGCCGCGCACACAACTCGCGGGCAGCAACAAGTTAGCCGATGCCGCACAGTCCACGAGTCTCGGGCACGGATTCGTCGACTGTGTTACAACGATAACCTGTATCTCGATGATATAAAACCCGCGGTTATTGATAAACACGTCTCGAGTGCGGCTATATCCGTCGACTTCGGAATCGGCCCGAGAGCACTCGACGCTATTTTGTATCGAAATAATCTGGCAGGCTCGCGGAATCGCGCGGCTTTTACTTTCCATTTGACGGTGACATAAGAGCGAAAATAATTTAGGGTCTCGCGTGACTCAGGCCCGGAACCGGCGAGCGCTTGTTCACCTGGTTCTCGGCCAGGCTGCTTTTGTATCACTTTGTCGGATATATCTGTAGATCCACGCGGGATTTGTACAGCGTTTGCGCCACGGGGTATTAAATTGCGTTGGCGGATATGAATGTCGTCCACTTCGGTTTCGATATGCATCGAGGCTGGCTCGACCCTGGCGCGTTCTCCTCCTGTATTTATATATATATACGAATGCATAAATACGTGTTGTATATATGTGGTACATATGTAAACTGTATCTCCATGACCTATCGTGGATCTCCATTGCCGAGACACCCGGCCCACCGGACCCGGTTTAATTAATTCAATTCATGCGAACGCAAATCGCCCGGTGACTCAGGTGGCGGAAGGTCCGGTCGCGATCTGAAGGTTTTCGTTACGATACAACTTTTCATCGTTCGTAATTTTTTTTTTCCTTCCTCAAGCGTTTTGCGATTTGCGTTGAGCGAGATTCTTTCGGTTGGAAATAAATAATCCGCAAGGAGGGGGGGGGGGATTTTTTGTGGAGTTTCGCCTCGTCTCGATGGTCGCTGCGCTGGTGTAGGAATACCTGATATACATGGCTAATGTATGTACGTATGTATTTCGGTGGGACGCTATTTATAGCGTTTCAGTCACTGCAGTCGAAAAGCCCCGAGGCCCTCGGCCTCCTCCGCGCGCTCGACGGCTCGAGCGCGACTCTTCGCGAACTGGTCCGCTCGGTTCGTGCCGCTTCCACTGCTCGGCCGGCCCGTGCTGAGCCGGACCAACCGCGGTCTGCACTACTTCCGATCGCTCCGAGCGTAACATTCTTCTTTTTTGCTAATCTACATCTCCCGCTTGGAATAATCGCGGATGGAGGAGCGCCAACAAAAAACCATCTACGAATAATCGAACTCGTGAACTCGTTTGGAAAATTCCTGATGCGAAGGAAATTCTGTTGCTCTCGGGGTTTAGCTGGGATAATCAGAATTCGGTACGCTACGAATAAAACGATAATCATCGAATATAAAAATATTCAAATACTCGAATATTCAAATATTAAAAAAAAGATTGAGTACAAAATATTTCTGTTCCTATTAAAACAATAATATAGGTTGTGTACAATTATTGGAAAACGAGGAAAAATATTTCTTCTTCAATAAGTCAGTCATAATTATTCGTGCGAAAAAAATAAGTCCAATGTTAAAAATTGCTAGTTTATACAATCCAACGAGAAACGACGTGGAATACTTTGGTACACCGCGAAGTATGAACTTCCACCGCAGCTGAAAATGGCGTCCCGGAATCCGCGAGCACTTTTAGCGACTGGCGGATTCCCTTTGAGACACAGTCGCACCCTCGAGCACCGAGCGTCCTGCAGACAAACAAAAGGGCTCGGTGGCTGGGCGAAAAAAAGCGTGCCCCGCATGTGCGGAAATACGAGTGCGAGTGAGATTCCCGCACATAAACGCGGGAGAGCGAAAACCATGTACTATCTCAACGACGCGCGCGCCAAGAGTTCTCCCCACAGAATTCGCCGAGCCTCGTTTCGCCCCTCGCTTCGCATTAACTCTCGCCACCCTCGCGCGAACCGAACACTCGTATACGCGGAAGGGAACGCGGCACGTGTAGCGATCCAATAAAGTTTCGCCGGTTCTCCGCCCCGCTCTAACCACTCGGCCGAGAGGCGGTCGGAGAGCCCGCGAGCCCCCCGAGCGTCTATAAATCTTCGCGACCCTCCGTCCCCATCTCATTAGCTTTCCGAAAACGCAACCTTGACTCACCTCCACTTCCGCAATATCGCGAGTCCCGCGCGGCCGGCGCGCCGAGCGAGGAGGGTAAATTCGGCCAAAGTGCGTGCGGATGCTGCGCAATATCAAAATTACATCCGGCCTCCCGACGTCGTAGAATTCTCTCGAATTATTTCGACGTTCGACCGTAGTTTCTAAAACGAGACCGCGCGACCGCCATTTTCGAACCGTTAAGGCAGACGTTTAAGTGGAGAAAACCACGTCGTTGACTCCAGCGACCCTACACTGTAAAAAAAATCTTTCTTGAAATTAATATACTTGTGTTGGAATTACCATATGCATAAACTGCGTATTAAATGTTATGAACATTTATATTGGATTTTCATAAGTCTGCGTGACGCCGACGTGAAATCCGGAGCTGGACGGGAACTGATCAGGCCCTGGCAGGGCCCTGACCAGGCACGGACCGGGCTGGTTGTAGCGTTGCCGATTTTCCATCGAGAAAACGCGTGGTCAAAACGATGTTGAGGTTTGCATCGTTGGAATGCAACGAAATTCAGAAAAAAATTATAATTACCCCAAATGATGAAGGGCATGAAAAATAAAACAAAAAAATAAAACTCGTGCCCTTAGTTGCTATGACGACTTTTTATACCTATTTTCATCATCTGGGTTAAATACAATTCATTTTTTATGTCTATTTCGTTGCATTCCGACGATGCAAACTTCAACATCATCGGTCAAAATCGTCCGGCGTCACGTCTGACGTCGAGTGAATTTTTCGCGAATTATTTCTGGCTAATGGCGAAGCGACGCTCGTGACTAATTTCTAAAACGGGAGCTCGCAACCGACATTTTCGAGCCTTTAGCACTTGTACACATCCCCCCCGTGTCCACATGTATCTGCATATGTAAGTGGAGAAAACCACGTCGATGACTTCAGTGACGCGACGTTACGTGGATTACGTCAGCTGGCGAGCGCACATCTTCACCGGTGGATATTGTTGTTATATCCGCGTATACCATATCTATATATTTTTTTCCCGCGAGACGCGTGAGCGCGTTGAGGATGAAAAAAAAAAGAAAATACATCGTCGCCTCCGCTGGAGTCGAGGCGGAAAAGCGCCAGAACGATCCGTTTGAAAACGTAATCGCGTCGTCATTGCCGGCAAAAACGTACACACTTAACGAGGATGTAGTTATAGTTGCGCTCGGGCGGCCGTGGACAGCTGGTCCACGGATTCGCTAGACGACGATCCCCACCAGGATCCGACGAAGCTGACGAACGCAGCAGATTCGCACCTTTTGCGCAGTCATTTTTACAACATCGCCGAGGCTGGACGCTCGCATCGCACTTTGCGTCCCTCCTTTTAATTAATTTATTTATTTACATTTCCGTCTCTGTCGTTTGAGATATCGAAATCAGGGAATTAAAATGATTTTCGACGAGAATCTCTACCCGCCTCGGCACAAAACCACAATTCGGTATCGGTACGTAATTTCAGTATGAATTACTGTCGTAATTGCGCCGTCGACTGTGTCGGTTGGATGTGGCTTGCATCACGCACGATTTGAATTCAAGATCGATATCACCGGCGAGCATTTTTAATCGCAGCTTCGTTTGTGTGTGTGCATCATCACTATTATTATTATTATTATTATTATTATTATTATTATTATTATTTATTATTATTATTATTATTATTCACTGTTTATTATTCATTGGTGAACCTCGAGTATTGGGCTTTGGAATTCAAATCTCGTTTACCATAGGAGCCCGGGCCAACCTTCGACAAATTTCCCGATAAACAGAGGGCTCATTCCGTGACCCGCCTGAATGGGCAGCTTCTGACAGGAGGAAATTGAGCCCGAGTCTGGCTCGCTGACGCGAATTTGACGTCCCGGCAAACCGGCCAACTCTCTGCGAGGTCACGATCGTCAGGCTGAAATTGAGGCTCACTTAAGCCGCATAGTAACGAGCGAATTTGCAATTATATCGATCCTTAATTATCGGTTTAAATTGATCTATATTTTTGTACCTACTTAATTCAACCTAGTTTCTCAAATGAAATCATGGGTTTTTATTAAAAAAAAAAAAAAAATGATATGAAACCCCCTTGCATTCACTTTTTATCTAGAAAAATAATCTTTTAATATAAAAATGGTTTAATTGGCCATTAAGTAATCCCGGTTATCAGATTAAAATGAAAACACGGTGGGTGTTAATTTTTACCGAAAATAAAAAAAATCATATTTCGGCCACCGGATGTCTTTAATACGTCGGATCTCGTGACTCCGATGTGCCCGATGCCGACGCGAAGAATTCGCGTCCCACGGATGACCGTAAAAACCGGAGCGTTCGTGCACGAAGGACTAGACGATCGAGCGGCGAGCGGTGCACGAGAGCCCACGCGATACACGTTCTGCCGCCTCGTTCCTTTCTTCATCGCTAAACACGCTCGCGTGTTGCACGTTGAGCGAAGAAGAAAAACAGTGAAAAAGGAAGTAAAGGGTCAGACTCGTGCGTCGGTTCGCCTATCGCAGGTTCGCGCGTTCAGCCTCTCGCTCACTTCTCGTCTACTTCCGCGAATGCTTTTTCTCCCCCCCACCCCGCCTATCGCGTTTATTCCACTCTATACTTACACCCACGTGAAGAGATCTTGACCAGAAACTCGTTCGACGCTACCGTTGCCCACGCGCGCGTTCTCCGTGCGCGCCGCCTGCGGCAAAAACGTTCGGGGCGAAGCTTCGACGAGGAAGAAGTTGAAGTTAAGCGTCACAAAAAAAGAGAAGGTGGTATGCGGTGGAGGAAGAGGATATTATCACGCAAATCAGAGCTCGTTTATTCGCCAGCAGCGTTAAGAGTGTATAAGGAAAAAAAAGATGACGTAGATTTGTGGTGGAGGAAGAGAATATTATATCACTGAAATCAGCGCGCGTTTACTCGAAAGTTGCATTAAAAAAATTGAGAAGAAAAAATGACGGGTATTTGTGGAAGAGGAAGAAAATATTATCACTCAAATCAGCATTAAAAATGTAAGAAACAAACGACGTAGATTTGTGGTGGAGGAAGAGAATATTATCACTGAAATCAGCATTAAATTTTTTTTTAAATTACGGAGATTTGTGGTGGAGGAAGAGAACATTATCACTCAAGTGCGCGCTCGTTTATTCGCCAGTAGTCGCGGCACGTACCAATCAGACACGTCTCATCGGACGCCTGGTAAATCATGAATATTCACTCGCGATCTCTGGTTAACTACACGCAATACGCGATGGAGCAGATGCCATATGCAAAGACGAACCTTGACGTAACGCGACATTTCATAATATTATCAAAACGTGATCATGGAAAACACGTCTCGCGAGCTCGAGCACTTGTGAATCGCTGTTGCGAGCGAGCGTTGAGGAATCGCGTTTAAGTGTTTTTTGTACCATTTTGTAGGTAGCTTATGGGCCGCAATATTTTACCCGAATAGTCTGGTACCTGTTACGAGAAATTCTATGTTTCGTAGCTGTAAATGTGTCAAGGATGCATCTAATGTTTCAGATAACTTCAGATTGACTGACTTATTGAAGCCATTGTTATTTTTTTAATTGTAGTCATTTTTTATTTTTAATATTGATGCTATAATTATTGTAGTCGCAGTGATATTTATAGTTAGGATTCATTGACAAAAATAGCTTGAGCTTTCAGCTGAGATTAGATTGCAGACGAGATTTCGATTTGACAGAGATAAATACGATTGATTATGAATTAAAATATAAAATCCGCATCTCATGCGCGCGGCGGCGAAATCACGACATGAAAAAGGACGATAACGTTCATTAAAATGGTAACGATCGTCGGCGCGTGCGCTCCGGGCGCTCCCGCTGTCAGGAACTCGTTGCTCCTAGATAAGATGCAATTTAAAGTGCACGGTGGGGGAGTCCGCCGGGACGGAGGAGCTTGAAACTCGCCGACGCGTGGAAACCAAAGCCAAAGACGAGTTCTACGCAGTGGCAGGAAGTGACGAACGCGACTTCCGGAGCAGGTGAGCTTCAAGAGCTCTCCGGAATGGACGAACGTGCGACTGGCCCCATAGACCGCGCGGCAGCTGATGATCAGTGGCGATCGGAAGTGCAGGACGTTAAAGCCGAAAACAAGTAGCACAGTTTTTTTTTCGTCTGGCGACTACAAAAATGAAACTGATCCATGACGATCGGAAGTGCAGCAAGTTAAGGACGACAACAAATGGCACAATTTTTTTCGTCTGGCGACTAGAAAAATGAAACTGATCCATGACGATCGGAAGTGCAGCAAGTTAAAGACGACAACAAATGGCACCATTTTTTTCGTCTTGCGACGACAAAAATAAATGTGATGTCAATGGCGATTGAAAGTACAGGACGTGAAAGATTTTCAAAAAAGTATAACAATGTCTTTCGTCTGGCAACTACAAAAATGAAGATTAATGACCCGTGACGATCGGAAGTGCAGGACGTTAAAGTCGAAAACAAATGACACAATTTCTTTGGTCTCGCGACTACAAAAATAAAACTGGTGATCATCATTGGCGATCGGAAGTGAAGGATGCAAAAGGCGAAAAAAGCGTGGCACAATTTTCCTTCGTCCATCGACGACGAGAAAAATGAAGCAGCGTCTTCGCTCTCCTGTGAGAACCGACACGGCTCGGAGTTCTCCGTGGGGTCGCTCGTGACGACGACAACGAAGAGGAGGATGATTCACTCGTGGAACCGTGCGGTGCATTCGGATCTTAGATCCAGTCATCCCAGTTACTTTAGAGACCTTCGACCTCGGGGCTAGGAAACTAGATCGTGGCCACTCGAGGTAATGAGAGCGATGAACGAGAGTTGTCCACTTAGGCATTGTCGACGTGTTGCGAATCAATTAGGCATTCGATTACGTTAAATTAATTCAACTATTGTCACCTAATTTTTATTTTCTCTTTATAATACAAAGAAAATGAATTCATTAATTTTATTCATAAATAAGTAGAAAGTATTGAAGAATTGTTGAGTATTCGGTGAATATTTGATAAACTTGTTGAATAAACTGTTTATATTTTTATAATTCGTCTAAAATTGATTATCAATTAATTTTCTCGAAAAAAAAAAAATAAATACTTGGTATGCTCGTTCGCTTTGTGCGGTAAACCAAGTAATTTCTCAAGTCATGAGGATCGTGTTCTTACGGAGCGAGTAATTAGTCGCGAGTCGCACGGAAGAAATGGCCATTTGTGAGAGTCGAGGATCGTTTCATTTATTTATAAATAAGTAGGAAGTATTAACGAGTTGTTGAGTATTCGGTGAATATTTGATAAACCTGTTGAATAAACTGTTTATATTTTTATGATCGGTCTAAAATTGATTATCAACTACTTTGCTCGAAAAAAAAAATCATGGCATGCTCGTTCGCTTTGTGCGGCGAACCGAGTAATTTCTCGAGTCATGAGGATCGTGTTCGTACGGAGCGAGTAATTAGTCGCGAGTCTCGCGGAAGAAATGGCTATTTGTGAGAGTCGAGAATCGCCGAGCGTGAGTACTGGTGATGGATTAAGGGGAACCGGTATACTTCAGTATAATCGAAGCGATCTGGAACGGCCGGACAGCGGGGGTCGCAGGGGAGACGAGAGCGGCAGATAGACCTCGACTTATTCCCCACCGATGTCGTGGGAGGCGAGTGGCATCCTCACCCGAGACCCCTCGAGACCTCTCGCGCATTCCTCCTGGGCCCGCAAAGTCCCGTTTCAGCTCCGACGGAAATCTCGATTCAGACCCCCTCGCAGACGCTGCGCCGCGCTATCGCGATCATTCATTTTTATTCTGCGGACGATACCGCGTCGAATCCCCGCAGTACATTCACCGCGGGCGTTCGGGCTCGTGAAAAAGAAAACTCCCCACCGCTTCGCCACGGTACAACGAATATATTTTAAACGTGCAGTCGAAGTCGTGGAATCAAATAGTTGGCCTTTGATTCTTCACATTTTTCCATTCGAATATTTTTACTTTGTATTCATTATATTATTTACACAGTAATTCATTTCGTTTGTACAAAGTAAAATAATTACAGATTATTTTCAAAAATTAAATTGTTGCCATTCGTTAAGAATTATTCAGTTTTTTTTTTTTTTTTTTTTTTTTTTTTTTTTTTTTTTTTTTTCAACCTGAAACGTAGTTTGATTGCAATTTTATTCAATCATCATCTTTTTTCGTCTGTAGGTTAAACATAAACATTGCTCGCCTCTGGTGAAAGGGTTAAGAGTTATGGATAAAAATTGAAAAAAAAAGAGAAAATAAATTAGAGACACGTGAGATCGCGTGATTCGCGGCGAGTTTACACGAGACGTCGTGGAGGTCCATATCATGCACCGCCGACCAAGTAAATGTTTTGTCGTCGTGTCACCCCCCAGCACGCGTCGCACGACGTCGCGTGTATATCCAGCGGCTCAAACGGCCCGGCGGCTAAGCCAGCGACGTATTCACAGCGCGTTTATTACCAGACCCCGAGACTGTACGTCGAGCCGCGCGACGCGCGGGTCTCATTCGGCGCGCGGCGTAACGAGAGATCCCGAGAGCGCTAATTGTGTGTTCACCACTATTTTCGAACCCTTCGACGAGCACAGCGCGAGGTAACGAGCGAGCCGGCGGGTGGAGGTCGCCGACCTCCCCGAAGAAGGCCGCCACTTCCGGCTGCTGCTGCTGTTTCTGCTGCTGCTGGTGATGCACGGGACCCTGTGCAAGCGGTTGTGACAGCCGCTTTAAAGTACCTAGACTTATTTAGAGCGCGACTATGAATAGGCAAGAGATGAGATCTCTGATGTGTGCACGAGTATCACACGCTTGTACCCTTCTCTTTTGCACCGTCTCGTCTGCAGGCCTTTACTCGAAACTGTTTTACAAGAATTTTTAATAGTGGGTTAGTGAATGTCTACGTAGATTCGTCGATGTTAGGAAAATTATTCGTCTTATCGTACTTGGGTGATTACAGTACAGGGTGACTTGTTACTTTGTTGTCAGAATTCGTAGATCCGGTTTCGGACCCAGAAGTGCCGAGATCGACCTCCTTTTTTTCTTCAAGATATCGACTTTTGACTTATACCATCTCAAGTCGCATATTTTACCCCCGAAAATATTGGTATCAAAATTGTCTTTTCTTTATTGAAAAGAAATTGACCTTTTGTCGTCAGAATTCGTATATCCTATTTCCGGGCCACACGTGTCGAAATCGAATCCTCGAAATTTGTGATATCGACTTTTGACTATTATTCTTGCGTCGTATATTAAATCCCGAAAACACTGGTTTCAATTTTTTTAATAAAAAAATATTGTAAGCTATTTTGACGAAAAGAAAAGTTCGTTTTTCCCTCAACAAAGATCCTAATTAATTTCACCTATAAAATTTATCGGGTATTCGTTGGAGGTAATTAAAAGGCCGAGAAACAAAGTTAACAGACCCGCAAAGTCGAGATCACACCACACTACACAGTCCGCCGAAGCTAAACATGAAAAAGCAGTGTGTGTCCGTTGCGCCTCGCGATTGGCTCTGATGCATTTTACCATTAAATACTGGCACGTTTATGACTAACTGCTGCTACAACATAACTTATACTACCTGCTACCCAGCCGGCATCACACGAGCAGCAGCGAGCACCGGACCACGACCTCGAAGACGGAGGGTTGGGACAAGGTCGATCCTGTCGCATCGGCCCAACCAAAGCGCTCCAAGTTCGACGCTTTCACCAGGTGACACAAACTCTAGAGCCTTCGGTAGAGAGCCAAAAAAAAAGAACAGTAGAACAAAAAAAAAGAGGTTCACCGAATCCAACGAAAAGCTCGTAGTCGTAGTTCAGTGTCCTCGCGTTAGTCACTAGTTACCATTTTTTTATTCGTTTCGCGTCCTCGTTTCGCCTTGGTCTCATTTTTCGTTGCGTCAGAATCACCCGATGAAGCACAAAAATCACCGTTGGCCACTGCACGACACACACACGATTTATTCGACTGAGCATGGGACTCGCTGATATCGACCAAACTCTCATTTGTCGCTAACTCATCGCACGAAAGCCGCACGTTTTGTATTTATGTGTCTGTTTGCAGCTTAATTATCGCCACGTTTGTCGCGTTATGTAGCGTAGTGAGCTTTTTTTATTTCGCTTGACGCTGTTAATGGTCTGGTGTAATGGACGCCACGTATCCTCCTCGTGCGCCACCGACATGAACTGTACATACACATCCTCTCACATATTATTTCGCACGACAGGCTGATAGAGCCTCGTCTCGTGACCTTTTGTCTCCGTTAACGAAGCGTTCATTAAATCGTCGATTAATAAATAGTCTAGAGAATCAACCGGCGACGTCTCGGTCATTTTACGGTCGAACTCGTTCGATACTCAGCGCTTGTTGCTCCTGTCGAGTCGCCTTTTTTGTTCTTCTTCGCATCTCCATATTCGCATAATTGTTGAATAATTTTAGTCAAACCTGATGATCATCTTTATTTTCGTCTCGTCGCATAATAATCGACATAGTAGATGTCGTAGCTCTAGAGCTCGTAGAGGTAGCGTAGATTATTTTATTTTATACGTATAAACGAGATCATCTTCGAACACGTCATCGTATTTAAGCGGCACTTTGTAAGTTTGTAATGCGCCGGTCATTCGTTCATCGATAAATCTCCATGGTTTTAATATACAAACATGTTATTCATAGTGATCATGTCACGAATGCTGCACGATTCATATCGATCGTCGTAAATACTTGTACACGTGATAAAATCGAAATACGCCGTGGTTGGATAGCGCGAATAACTGTTTGTCTCATTTTTATTTCAGCACGACCACGCAACAGTCCAGTCAGAACAGCTCGCTGAGTCCGCAGACGCACGACTCGCGCACCTGGTTGGACGGACTCAACAGCCCGCTCATCCAGAACGAGGGTGACAACAAAATGCTTAAGCTGAGATTCGACGTATCGCAGTACACGCCCGAGGAAATCGTCGTCAAGACTGTGGACAACAAACTTTTGGTGAGTTTTCGGACATTTTAATTTTTTTAAAAGGAAATTCAACCCATACGAAAACATTTCCATAAATATTGTAATATTTTTATAAATATTTCAATATTTCAATATTTTTCAATATTGTAACATTTTTATAAATATTTCAATATTTCTATGCCAATGAAATTTCTATGGAAATATCTCGTGTCAGATACATTTTTGCGCAAACATATGCACCGTATATTTTGCACCTATGTATTTCATTCCCCGCAAAAATTTGCCTTAAAAATTAGTATACGATTCCTTTACCGCAGACATAAAAAAAGATGAAAACGAACTCCAAAACCGACTTCTGGCATATTGATACCACTTAGTAATTGATTAACTTGATTGGTATCTGATTAAATCACCTTCAAGCGTCGTGGTCCAAAAGTGTCAATAAAATGTAGCTTAATCCGCTATCCGTTTAATTTCTCGTTCCGCAGGCCCACGGCAATTAACGAGATTTCACGCGAAGCGAAAGCGCGGTCTACCCCACCGAAGCCGGCGAAATTGTGCGTGACGCGAGTACAGAAGCCGTCACAATATAACGCGCGGCGGCCCAGACGTCGGTCGCCTCTTGTGCAACTGTCGTTAGCGTCGTTCGTCGCTCGCGCTGGGCTGGCACGACGTGTATCTGGTCCAGTTGCGTAATTCCGCGCAAAAACGAGCGATTTTCGGACGCACCTTTCGACCGTCACCACGACGATAGCTTACATAGTCGCTCATCCTCCGGTCGCCGGGGCTCAGAATTCCTATAAATTAAATCCAATAAATAAGCGCCTTGTGCACCCCGAGAGACCCGAGACAGACGGAGACGCCCGAGGACCGACCAATGCGAGCCAGAGCGATTTAGCGTCGTGACTGCCAAATGGAAAGTGGAGAATCTCGTTATAAATAGGCGCTCGATTTGCAGACACTATTTGGAACACCCGAAAATACCTCACTCGCCTCTCTATCATAATATCGGGAACGGAAACGAAATCCTTTTCCCCGATTTTATTTCTTCTCCCCCGCTTTTTTTTCTAAAGCTTCTCCTTCCTCCTCTCGAAATTATCCTCGGTGAAGCGAAGACGAGAGGGAGAGGAGGAAGACGATATGGGGAGAGAATTCCGGCGCCGAATCGCTCGACGCGGTTGCCGGTTGCTCGTTTTGCCGTCGGTGCCGGCGCTCACCGAAATAGTAACGACTAAAAATAAGATCTCTCTTTCTTTCTCTCTCATCTCTCTTTCTGTCTGCCTCTTTCTCCTTCACTCTCACACGACGCTCAGAGCGCAACGCGTCGTCACACCGTCCGCTCGGAATAATGCGAGGCATTGTAAACGCCTCGGTCGAGGCTCCTCTTGCGTTGCGAGGCAACACAAAAATTACAGGCTCCCTTTGCGAGCCTCGTATTTTTCTACTATTTCGTTACGCTCTTTTCCCAAATTCACCTCGTAACGTTCCACGTTGCTTTCCTGTCGCAATCGCGATTATTCCACGCGCTCCGCGACGAGCGAACCGCTCGTGAGACGTCGGGCGAGATGGTAACGCGATAAATTCCGAAGCGGCGATTCTTTTTTCAATGCACGACCTTTTAGTCACCAGGAAATACAGAACGAGTACCTCTCGTAGCTCTCGAAGTCGAGATCTTTGAGCTGAAAAATCATAGTTCACCGTTACGCTACGCTCGGAGCTCGAAGGTTCACGGGTCGTTGCACCGGCAAAGAGTCGATAGTCTCGCCACTTTGTACTGGACTTCGCTGTACTCGAAGACAGGAAGACGTTGGAACGTCCCTTTCCTCGTTGCAGCGTTGCTTCATATTTGTAGTCGGCAATTAGGATTCTTTTTTGTGCACTGAGAAAAATTGAGTAGTTGTTATTACACCGTTAAAAATGGTTGCGATTTTATGTTACCGGAAATATTATTCGTCAGCCGATGTACAAAATTTCATAGACGAGTACAATAAAGTAAAAAAAGAAATTCACCGCACTTCCTGAAATTCACTTATGATAAATAAATAAATTTTAATTACTTATTTGGGTAAAAGTTTTCCATTATATCCAAAGCTTATATCAAACATCTTTAACAGCGAACCAAAAAATCGTTGGTTGGAGTAACGAAGATATTCCTAAAAACGACCAACATTTTGTCAGGTCTCACTAATGAATGGAACACACGACACATTTTTTTCAGTGTTCAGCACAATCGTTGGCTGATTTTTCAATTAATCTTGTCATCCGTTTCGCCCCATTTACTACCTCGTCCGCGCTTCGCGTCGTCTCGTGTGCCAGTTAAATCTGAGTCATGTAACTCGTCCGACCTTCTTGATTCTCCGGGCCTGGACTGCGCGGTATAATTCGTTCGGTCTGCAAAGGACACCCTCGCCAGTTGGGATAAAAGGCCGAAGGAGTCCGAGCAGGTTAATTTTAATACGCCCATAAACGAAGTCTCTCTCGGAATCGCGCTCGTTCAGCCTACTCGAGACTTGACGCGAATCGTGGTCAAGGTGCGCCGGATTCGGGTCGCGAAACAGAAGGTGACTCGAACCGTTGAGGATCGACCTTCAAGGTCGAAGTCTCGAGACGAATCTCCTTCATATTTTTTTTTGCTGTTCAACAATTTATATTTTTTAATATATTTTTCAAGGTTTCCACTCGATCAGATTTCAGGATAACGCAATAACTTAAAAAAAAGTAATGAAGCTTTAATGAGTAGAATTAGTAGTTTTATGAGGATTTTATAAATTTGGGTAAACAACACCATCTTTTTATACATTTTTTTCCCGTGTGTGAAATTGACTGGCAGCCAAAACCTTCAAAGCCTTCAAAAACCTTCAAAGCCTTTGAGCTCTTCGCACCCTGGAAAGTATCGCACTCGGTCCGCGTATCAGCTATTCGAAAATCCGAGCAAGAGGAAGAAAAAGAAAAAGTAGTAGAAGAAGAAGAAGAAGACGAAGAAGAGAGTGGAAGCCACCGCTAAGTAACCCCATTATTTTTAGTCTCTGAGTCAGAGAGAGCAGAAACATCCTCGCGCTTGCGGCGCGTTATTTCGGCCTCTATATATACTCGTTCGCGAGAATCCGGCTCGAGAAAATTCCAAGAAAATGTGTGTATAGAGTGCGGCACGAGCACTTCGGGCGATTCACGCGTTTGCGTTACAAAACAGAGTCGTCCCCGCGAGGACTTCGGCCAATTGTCATGCAGCCTCTTTTTGCCCTCCCGACCTGCGACACTCGGTCCCTCATTGAATCTTCCACCAGCTCCGAGCTCCATTATATTCCCACAGCGTCAGCGTCTTAAAAAAAAATTACGCACGAAATACGGTAAAAAGATAAAATTACCATATCTCGTGCAATATTCGAAGAACAAAAAGTTAAAATAAAAAATAAGAAAATTGCATCCGTGTAACAAGATATTTTATACCGGTGCGCGAGTTGCCTTCGTCAGAGTCAATTCCAACCGAAACTTCACCCAGCTCAGATTTCTCTATTATTTCCCCAGCATCAAACTGCAAAAAAAAGGAATATTCCAATACAATAAATTGATGTATCGCGTAGAAAAATTTATTGCGTTCAACGCGTACTTTAAATTTGAATAAATAAAATACTAAACACAAAAGTTACGTTTAACATGCAATTTGAATTTCGCAACACTTGTGTATTAAATGAAATAAAAAAACGCGGTATTCGCAAGCGAACATCGAGGAAACGCGGTGCAAAACATCGTTAAAGGATTGAGTTACCGAAACTCGTGTAATCGCGCCGGAAAAAAAAATCCGCATCCGCGTAACAAGATACTCGACACCACAGCGAGCGGCTTTCGTCGGCGTCGTTTTGGGATAATCGCGCGCGTTAGCGGCCCCGAGTTAGCCGTCTGACCGAGCAGGACACGATTCCGCGTGGATATATCGCGTGTCGGTTTTCCGCGTCGCTTGAGAATTTTTCCTGCGGTTCGATGATCCTGACCGCGGGGTGACCGCGAGCTACCTGCAGCCGCGGGCACGAAGAGGCTCTGCGGGCCGCGTGTCGCGGACGCCGCGCACGCAAGCCGTTCTCGCGGCTTCGGGGCCAACGACGCGAAGCGACGACTTTGCGCAATCGTCGCGACACGAGAACTCGCGCCCGTAAGACGATATCCAGCGCTGGCGGCCTTTAAAGCTTGTCGCGCGCGGTGCGCGCTTTGGATTACCCGACGCGCGAGGGTGTTGGACGCGCCGAGCGGCCCGGGAGGCGAACACGCCGCGCGCCTGTTCACCCGCGATGCTTCTAGGATTACCGAGCGACTGCGAGCGACTCTGCGACTCGGCGGATAATATATTTATCACCGATAGAAAAAGTTTCCTTGATTCAATCAAATTTCCTTGAAATCTCAATCTATGAAACATTTCTTTGACGTCAATGAAATAATATCCTTAAGTTAATATTATATTTTCTTTGAATGATCTGATCAACCAGATTGTAGGCTACTAGCAGGTTGTAGTGTCTCTATATGCTGGAATAAAAATTAGATCGTTAAGGACATTAACATGAAATTAACGTCCAAACTTTACGAAATCGAGAAATTTTTTTTTCGTTTTCGTAAAGTTTGTAGACCGTACCCGATGGGAAATTTCCCGCTGATTCCGAAAAGCACCGTTGTTTGCCCGAAAAACATAAAATTCGATAAGAAAAATCCAAAAAATGATTTTCACTTTTTTTTTTTATTTCGTCACTGCTAAAATCGAGGTTACTTTTTTTTCGATCGACCAAATCTGGGTTTTCTTTTTGCGTTCGAGAGAAAACTCTGTAACGAAGAGAATACCGCAAACCGGAACACGATATCTTGATTTCTGAATTTTTTACAGGACGTTAAAGTCAGACCTTCAAAAATCGCAAATTTTTAGAAGGGGTACTCCTTCCTTTTTTGCGATTTTTGGGGATCTGACTTTAAGATTCTGTAAAAATTTAAAAATCAAGATATCGCATTCCGCCTTGCGGCATTCTCTTCGTTATAGAGTTTTCTCTGGAATGCAAAAAGAAAATCCAGGTTTTGTCGATTGAAAAAAAAGTAACATCAATGAAAAAAAAAAAAAAAAATGAAAATGAAACATCAATGAAAAAAAAAAAAAAAAAAATGAAAATGAAACATCAATGAAAAAAAAAAAAAAATGAAAATGAAACCAATGAAAAAAAGCAATCCACCCATTTCTTTGGAATCAAGGAAACTTTTTCTCTCAGTATAGATGCTGTACACGTTGTACCGGCCGATATATATGTAACGTGTATATTTGTGGATGCTATATCTACTCACGACCTCATCACTCACCCTTCCAATCCCCCGGTTTTTTTCCTTCTCCGCTTTACGAGCGCCCGAGAGATCGATAACGCGTAATAACGCGACTCGCGCTCATGCGACATGCACATGTGCCACGCGATATCTCGTAAATACATAAATGAGTCAGGCGATGAAGAACGAGGTCTCTCGTTCCACGTCGACCGGGATCGGGAGGATCGATCGATGCCTCCTAAAAACCTGGTTAGTCATCGGGGTTCCTTGTGTGTCGTTGACGAGACGTTGCGGCGAGAGTAATCGTAGTTTAATGGATACTTTTTTGTGGTACGCTTGAGAAATGGATTATTACTTTTGGGAGCATTTTTTAGAACAATTTCTCTTCTTGGAGATTTTTTTTTTACATTCTCGCCTGGTGAAAATATTATGTAATGAAAAATCGTTGTTATTCCTGGCAATTATTGAGTGACAATTAATTTTTTTTTAGATGCGTTATATACTTTATTGTTGAATATGGTTGTGACCGTATATGGTTATATACTTTATGGCCACGATTAATGATACAAAAACAATTTTTAAAAGATGGGATTGTTGATTTTTAGTTTTCAATAGGTCAAGGGGTTGGGATGTCGGAGCAACGGTAACCGAAGTTCGTTGAAGCGAGGAGGCGAGAGCCGATGGTACATCCACTGTATGCCCGACTCATTAGTGCTTTACGTAATGCAATTAGCACTCGCGTGCCCCGCCTCGACACAGCGCGATGTTGTTTCCGACGATGTTCGCAGCCCACGACACAGCGTGCACGACGTATCCCGCGACGTCGCCGCGTCTGCAGTTTGTTGGTCTAGTCGGTCTCTCTCTCTCTCCCGTTGCTCGTACTTTTTATTAGGGGCGCGGTCTGACATCCTGCACCTGCATTTTTATTCGCTGAACCGGCTGCGACACTCGGCCCGCCGGTCGTCGTGGAGACACGCTCGATGAATTCGATCGCGAGAAAAAAAGAAAAGTTTGATTTATATTTCTGCGCAACGTATAGTCTCGCTCGTACCAGGCGCACCCTTGTTACCATCGACGACGGAGGCCTCAATAATACCTATTAAAAAAAAGTGCATTCAAAGTTCATGGAATAGCCCACTAAATATTAATTCCCTAACAAAAATGGTTAAATTAGAATCGAACCCAGCAGGTAGTAAAAATTTAAATAAACATTAGAGTGCCCGAATATTTTCTCAGTTTTTATTATCGGATCCTTGCAAATTAGTTTCCTAACGAATATACTGAAAAAAGTTGGAAGACCTGTACCACAAAATATTTCCTTAATTCCGATTCAATCGAACGGGTAGACAAAATAAAAAAATAAATAAATTCCAGCTGAAAAAATGAAGTTCTCTCCTCGCATTACGATAGACAGAATATTTCCGAATCTTCAATACGTAACGGAAGCCGGGCGACCTTCTTATCTCGATCGAGGACGTCCTCGTCCGTCGTCTCGTCTCGAGTTCCTCCCGTCGAGCTCGCTCGAGATTGAAGCTTCCGAAAAATCCTAGGCACGAGCCTCTCGTCTCTTGTACTGTGCAGGCTCGCGAATAGCGCGCGGAGCCGGCGAACACGCGCGGGGGACGCGAGGGGCAGAGAGCAAACGGAGTGCGAGACGAAGCCCCGAGAGAGAACGCGCGGGGCTGGCTCCTCTGGTCAGGGTCGTGAGGCACACACGACCGACGTTTCTGCCTCGACGAGGCTCGATTTCTAAATACGTCGGTGACCGTCAGCTTCACCAGCGTGACACGCACTCAACCTCACGCGTGTCCACGTCTCGCACACTTTCCTACTCGCTGTTCGCTTCACGAGCCTCCGTCGTCCTTCGTGCGGCTCAGGACGACCGGTCGGACGTAATATGCAGACATAGTTATCATTATCATCTACAGCATTTGGCTTCCGATCATGCGCGACGAGTGACGACAACTCGGATGATATTCGTCATATTACCTATGTTCACGAATTCACAGCATTTTTTTTTTTTTTTACGACTTCAAGGTCGATTTTGTATGATATGACTAACGGTAAATATCAATTGATAATTATGATGATTAATCATAAATCGATGATTCATATTGATTGAATATAAATAAATCGATCAACATTCATAGTTATTGGCTACAGCATATTTGGCTTGCGATCATGTGCGATGAGTGACGACAAGTCAGACAATATTTGTCACACGAATTCTCAGTACTTTTATTTCACGACTTTTCAAGGTCGATTTTGTGTGATACGACGAGTGGCAAATTGATTGATGGTGATTAAACAGGAATCGAATTTAATTAAAAATTATGTGTATAGGTAGAATTTGTGGTTATTATCGAAATCATTCGACTGCCGATCATGCGCGAAGAGTGACGACAGCTCGGACAATATTTATCGCATTATAATATTTTTCACGAATTTGCAGGCGTTTTTAATTCACGACTCTTCAAGGTCGATTTTGTATCGTACGACGAATGGTAAATCAATTTACGATGATTAATCATAAATCGATTAATTCCTCGGGCGACAGACGTATCTTGATGGATCCGACTCTTTCTTCTCTTCTGTTTGTCAGCCAGAGAGTTATCGATTGGCTCCAACACACACGGGGTTTGCTCTGGCTTAACCACCGGCAAAATATAACCCGGCGACTGGGCGTCGCCGCCTTCCGCGTCTTTCTCTCATTTCTCCTATCCCGGCTTCTTCGCCCGCTCGGAGCGTCCTTCAAGTCCCTTCGTGTGTCCCACAGTACGTGGCGTGGAGCAGTCACCGCGAGCCCGGAGATAACGCGTCGACACCATAACCCACTTTCTCGCATTGACGTCCGGGTGGTAAAAGCCCCGAGTCCTCGACATTTTATGGCTCGCTGGATTTATTCTTCGCCCTTTCCTCGCTTCGGCTCATCCACTTTGCCGTCTCGATTCCCCATCGTGGGAGATAAGCGGCTCGTAAAAGACGAATAAGTTGCCTCTAGTTTACTTTTTCTTTTGTTTTGCTCCAGTTTCCGAAGTTGACCGAGAGAATCGCGTCGACAAATTGAGAGAGAAATCGATGAGAATATTGACAAACTAATAATTGATGGAATAAATAATTTGATATGTGAATACTTTTATTTTATTGGTTCGTTGAACGATTTTCTGTTCCCGTCTCGGTCGGAGCAATTTTTAGAAAATTCGTCGATATTCGATACCCACGAACGTGCAGATAGGCTTGTTATACAGGCGATGTCATAAAATACCGGAGCGAACAGGCAGCACCCAGTGTCCAATATTAATAGAATCTTACGTTGTGTGCCGTTTAACGATTTCGTATGTTTCCCCGCGGCCACGTAAGCGAGAGACTCCATATTACACGAGTTGTGCAGGGCGCAGCTGTTCAAACACTCCTGTAGACGCGGAACGTGCGAGACCGAAAAGTGCTGCTGTTTTGCTTACGCTCTCGCGGAATCGTGGCGAGGGAAAAAAATGTTTGTGAATAGAGACACGATTGTCTTTTATTTAAACATCCATTAGGAAATGACTGTGTATGTCGACTACCTGTAATAATTTGCTTATCTTGCTAATTTGCTTATCTTGAGTTCAATTTGGCCATTAAATGGGACATTAAATGGGATTATTCAAACACCACAATAGACACGAACGTGCAAGACCGAAAAATGCTGTCGTTTTGCTGACGCTTATGTGGTCAAGAAAAAAAAAAAGTTTGTCAATTGAGTCACGACTGTCTCTCGTTTAATAAACATCCATTAGGCAACGACTGTGTGTATCGATTACCAGTGTCTAATTTGCGTATCGCGAGTTCAATTTAGGCACTAAATGGGACATTCGCTGCGTGTGGCTCTTCGTAGAACTGCGAACTGACCTGCTCCAAATCGAGCAGTGGGTGAGCACCGGTCAGACACCAACACGAGCCTCGTAACGATTCGACCGATGAGTAACTATCGCGAGGTCATTCCCGCTGCACGCAAAGCTGAGCGTGTGACTGATCGTTTTTTGTGGTTCTCCGTGAGCTCACTTTTCTCTTGTTCTCGTTCAGTCCAGGAATTTATTGCTTATCCCACGAGGCTCCAGTTGTTGATACGACGAATCCCCTGAAACGCTTGAAAAAATACATTTTAATTTGTGGAGTCAGAGATTAACCGCATTAACGTAAGAATTGGAAGGCAATGATCACATCAACGTTATATCGTTGCTAGATTATTAAAAAAAATGCCTAATCGTACCCGAGAGATATGATTGTCAGTAAAAATAGTCCTGCATCTGAAGCTTCATGTCTTATCAGTTTTACTTGCTTTAGCTCTCAGTCAACGACTGAGCCATCCACCTTGTGTGTGTTCGCGTGGCTTTACGAGGTCGGCCGTCAACTCGATAAAAAGTTGCACGCGACTACAAAGCAATCGGAGCCAACGACCCGTGAGTCACAACGATCGGAGAATAAAAGTTCCATCTGCTCCCTTTATTTTTATCGCCGCAGCGGTACGATCAATTTTTCGATTAAATTTGGCTCCGAGAATGAGACGAGATTTAGCCTGGCCTGGAATTTGGGGCGTCACTGATTCGATTGCAGGCTCGTTATTAATAAATCAGCTGGGGAATACCGGCTTATTACCGGGATCACGCAACACCCCAAGCCAGAAGTCACCGCGCGCCTGGGGGTTCGCTCGAAATATCGATTCTCACAGTGCGGTCAAGCGCCGTTCTCACCCAAGCCCCACATTACCAATGTCGTCCACGATATTTTTGCACCAATCGTTAATGTTGTTTTTTTCTGTCTGCTTGAAGGTCCACGCCAAACACGAGGAGAAGACCGAGAGCAAATCTGTGTACAGGGAGTACAACAGGGAATTCCTGCTGCCCAAGGGAACGAACCCGGAGAGCATCAAGTCGTCCCTCAGCAAGGACGGAGTTTTGACCGTGGAGGCTCCACTTCCGGCCATCGGCTCTGGCGAGAAACTCATCCCCATCGCGCACAACTAAATTATAAACAAAAAAGAAACAAATTATTAAACTATATTATAAACTACACACATATATATATATTATATACATTGTATCCAAAAGCTTCTCTCGCCCTGAGTCGAACTTGCATCTATCGACCAGATTCGATTATCTTTTTCCATTATTCCTGCCTGTTCCCGTCACGTTTTCATTTTTGTTTTTCTTTTTCTTACCCCGGGATGAGTCTTTCAATTATATTTTTCCTGCTATAACCATGAAGTTTATATCCCACGAGCCCCTGACTTACGAAGTTTTCAGAGTTTTATAAAGAACCTATGTACAACACCAAACATCGGCGAATATTTTCTTGACGCGTCGCGCACGCTAAGCGACTCCGACGTCGTCGATCGATCGACGCTTGAATAAGGAAGGTATCGGCCTCAAAGCTATATAGTAGTTTTCGTAAAGAAGAAAATATATCATCGTTTGTTGTTACTATTGTCGCTGTCGTTGTGCCTAATGACTCGGCGTTACGGTGTCGAGCGCCGAACGCGATAATTTCGAAAGGAGGATAAACTGTTGGGAGAATAATGTCGGAGTGATGACTAAGTAAAGTAAAGCGAATAAAGAGGAAGAAAACGTGTCGCGTATTCGAGAAGGTGCTCGATGGACACGACCAACAGTCGCACGCAGAGAAATTTCAACACAGAGCCGAACGCAGTCGCGTTGCCTATAAATAATACATCTTGTGGATCGAAGCGACGAGTTCAGTGGGAATGCGCGACGTTGACGGACAGTGAAAGTAAAAGAAACAAGAAAAAACGATCATTTATAACGATAACTTATGTACGTGGTAGTTTAGATTGTACGTTAAAAGACTAAACAGAATGTCTAGCGTATCTCGTAAGCATTACTATTGATATTGGTATAATATTATTTATGAATATTTTAATATTTGCAAGAAATCATAATGTTTAAAGGTGAAGCGAGTATGTCGAGGAGGATTAAATAAAAAATAAATTTGAATTGAAAAGCAGAATCGACGATTTAAATTAATTTGCCTAGCGTGGGACACGAAGGTAAGTCGATTTTGAAAAATGTATCGACTCAGCAGTTGGAGTATAATTATCACAGCTTATTTACTTTATTAACAAAATAGTTGTCATCTTATATACAGCAGAATGTGTGTTTTTTTTCATAATCTTTTAGTTACATCGTTATATAAAATTCATGATACACCAAATAATGTAACGCGTTTGTCGCCGCCTGGCAACGAGAGTCTACTTTGAGTTACGAGTCCCGCGTTCCATTCGCGCCACTGGTGGCCTCTTAGCATTATGTTATTTAAATAAGAAGAACCGTCTGAAGCTCTTTTTCGTACAAAAAAAGAACAATTCTTGAAAATATATGTATATATATATAGATGTACATGTCGTGTCTGTTGCACATGTTACTTTTTAATATTCGAGATACTGTTGAGTCTTTTGTCGAATCTCGTCTACGAGAGTCGCGTCGAGTCAGTCGCGCATTGTCGCATGTAGAAAATAAACGTGTCAAGGTACAGATTAGAGCCAAGACAGTTTGACCGAGCGAAGGAAGACACTCGCGAAATTCCTTTAATTAAATATCCTCGATCGTCTCTTCAGCGTCGATCGTCTCTTTGGTCTGATTAGGTTCTCGGTATTTCGGCGGAAAAGAGCGACGAGTCCGGGACAGCG
Source organism: Pimpla rufipes (assembly GCA_963932165.1). Classification (NCBI taxonomy): domain Eukaryota; kingdom Metazoa; phylum Arthropoda; class Insecta; order Hymenoptera; family Ichneumonidae; genus Pimpla; species Pimpla rufipes. The sequence continues at coordinate 16,821,969 of OZ010635.1, forward strand.
AAACTCTGCGATTTGCCCTCGCGGGCGATTCTCAGAGCCTGCAGCACCGCGACCGTATCGAGTTCCTTTTGATTGGGTTTCTCGTTGTCGAGACATATTTCACCGGCGCGTTTTCCAAACGGCTCGAGGACTTTGACTCTGTAGTCGATTATTGTGGAAACAGGATTGCCGGTCAGCCTTAAATTCTCCAAACACGGCAGGTGACCGATGTTCTTGACCTCGTCGATGTTCTCGATTCTATTGCAGCTCACGTCGAGACCCTCGAGCGAGTAGAGCTTCGCGAAACTCGCGAGCGACGTTAATTTGTTCTGGGACAGATCGATGTACGCGACGTAGCCCAATCGCGTGTGCAAATTCTCGGGCAGGAACGTGAAGCAATTGGAAGCCAAGTGAAGCTGCTCGAGTCGCGGCAACAGCGTCAAATTCGAGATTTCCGTCACTAAGTTATTGTTCAGCATGAGAGATTCTATGTGCGGCAATAGCTTAATCGCCTCGTCGATCGTCTCTATCCGATTATCGCTCAGATCCAGATGCGTCACCTTGAGCCACACGTGCGAGTCGTTCGCGTTCTCGATGCGCTTGTGAACCTCCTCGCACATCGCGAATTCCACGATGTTCCTCAGGCTCGTGTTGTGCACCTCCAGATGCGACACCGTGTCCCTCAGGTTGCCCATTCCGTAAATCTTGTCCATGGGGTATTTGTCGACCACCAGAGTCTCCACCGTCTTGAAGGTGGACAATTCTATGGGCAACGTCGAAGGTTCTATGTTGCTAGTCCCGAAGCACTCGGGAATTCCCTGAATCACCAGATGCTTGAGGTGAGAATTCAGGTCTAGGACGTGACTGAAGTCAAATTTCTTGTCCACCACCTCCAAAGGCGGACATGGCTGTTTCAGTCTCTCGCTGATGGCGTATAACTAAAATCAAAAAAGGGATTTAGGGTACGGACGATTTCATTAATTGAATCAATCCCACAAAAGAGTAATCAAAAGGCCATGCCAGATTAACGAATAACGCAACTATTGCAAATACCTGAAGAGGGGTGAATGTATAGCTCTTCGAGGATTCCAGAACGGAGTCTCCCTGCGTAAAGAACTCCAGCGCCATGTTCTGCAGTATGAAGAATATGTCGTGAACGTGAAGCTGCAGAAACAGGGCAAATTCCCTGGGCATCGCCTTCTTGAGATAATGGTAAACGGCATTGAGATAGCTTTCCAGGCCGATCCTGCGTTTCTCCACAAAACTCTCGCTCTTGTTGCCGATGAGCTTTTTGGGAGGCAGAATCTCCTTCTCTACGCAGTGCTCGGCGACGAGGACATCGTGAAGATCGGCGAACTCGCTGTACCTGTGCTTCAGGCTCCAAGTGTAATTGGCGACCCTAACCTCAATCACGTAGTACGTGACACCGTCAGCGTTCTCGACGGTGGGAATCTTGATGTCGATGTCGTCCTGGTTCAACAGAAGACAAGCCATTCTCCCGACCCTTCGCGATGCCAAACTGCTCTCTCTCGCGCCTCGACGCGTCGGTACGCACGAAAAAAAAATCTCTGCGCCGTTTTTTCGAGGCGATAAACCCGAGAGGTTATCCCTCCCCCCCCTCGTACGCGGACTCACGTGAATTACGCTACTTGGCGAAAATTCGCTACGCATCAGAGGGCCCGATAGTCCTTGTCGAGTGCGTGATACATCGTCTCGTGTTTATTGTTTGCAACAGTTGAACGGCTGTTATCTCGCGACGCGCGTCGTGTCGAGACTGCGGCGAGCAGGCATTTTGACAGCGCTGTCACAGGCCGCCTCGGGAGTAATTGATAAAAAAAAAATATATACATGCATTCGGGTGTCGTCGCGGGAACACGTAGCCATCTGACGGTCTAACGCGTTCGAATTACGCAGGCGAGTACGAGTTTGGTGCGAAGAGCGAGAGCGATACGAAACGATGATAAATTTTTCAGTAACAAATCAGCGTCAATTTTTTGTTGCGAGAAAAAGAAGCGCGTTGAAAGAAAAGTGCAATTGATTTTAATATTGCGAAACACGTACCGTAGGCGGTTGATAAACTAATCTGTTCGCGCATTTTCGCGGCCTCGTTTTGGAGCAGGTCGGACACAATGAAACTCGTGTGGTCGTTATAACGTTAATTATACTTTACAAAGCGAGTAAACACGGTTATGTACATCTTAAGACAAAAGTGCTATACGCTCGACACGCGAAACATTTTACAAATATGTTACAAAAGCCTCGCTGCCCCGCGGGTGCGTCGCTCTTCCCGGGCCCCCGAGGCCTAAGCCGCAAGCACAGATTTCATTTTTTTTGTTTAAATTAATATATATCGATTTATTGTTTCGTAAAAGTGTGTATATATATATATATTTATGTGTATCGAAGCCAGCTTCTCGGTCGCAGCTGGGCCGCGCGATAATTCGATCAGTATAATGTCAGACTTCCTAGTCTGTGCAATACTGTTCGTGTTGTGTTTCTCTTTTTCCTCTGTTCTCAACCTCGAGTGCACGTACGACTATTCGTTACGCGATAATTCTATTCTATATGCGCGCTTTTGTTAAGTGTTATGTCTTCACAAGTGCGGATATCAACCGTAAAATCGGGTGTGGAAGCTGCAAAGCTCAAAGAAAATTCCTGCTTATCATTTTCATTGGATTACAAAGTACGCTAAGTTCTTATTTTCAACGGGCGTGGGGAGAAGTCTTAACTTCGCAGACTCTGTAATCTGGCCTTCATCTCTTCCAACTCCTTCTCGTCCGCCTCCTCCCCTTCCTCTTCGTTGGAGGTAGAGGCCACTGCGCCTGGGGTTTCCGTTACCAGGGCCGGTGCTGTGCCCAACTGGCCAGCGGTGAGTTCCCAGAGGACCTAAAAGAGTACAACAAATGTATAGATCCATATTGACAATTTTGTATTAATGTATTTTTTATTTTTACTAATTTATTTCTATTTTTATTAATTTATATTTAATTTTTTAACATTTTATTTGTCTTTTTTTACTGAAATTATTCAGGTCAGGGCTACAATTTTATTATCAATTTCCATACCTTGTCAACTTCCTCGTCGGCTTCATCCTCAATCTCCTCCGAGTCCTCAATGGAATCCATAGTCTCGTCCAGCATCTCCTCTATTATGCCAGCTTTCATCATTTCCCTCGACAAATCTCGCATAGTAGCTGCGACCTCGGGTACTCGGATCAACGATTGCATAGCCTGCATCACCTCTGTAGACTTGGAAAGTGAGCCTGCCACTCGAATAGTCGCCAATTGATTCTTCATTTGCAGCGACACGGAGTTTAAATGTGCCTTTGACGTCGAAATTTTGCTCCGCGCCTTGCGCGCTCGTATCACCTCCTTAGCGAGAATTTTGCAGACATCCTTGTCGCCCTTTTTCGCCGCCTCCTTCAACGAGCGTTTCACCTTCTCCTCCTCCCGTTGAATTGCTGAAATCGCGAGACGATCATTCGTTTTCCGGCGCAAGAATTGATTTCACGACGACGCATCTTATCGTAATTTCGCAATCATTTGGGCGCGATCCCGGCGATCGATTCGGTGTTATGACTCACCTCTAACCTGCCTGTCCAACTGATAGCCTTCCTTCCGCAATTTGTGAGTCCATTCTTGCACCTACAATCACCGTAATTCGTCTTTCAATCACTATTGCAATCCTCGGAATGAGGAGTGTCGACGAATTCTCACCTGCTCCTTTGGATTTTTCTCTGCCGATTTGCCGAAAAGACCCATTTTTCACGAAATACACACTTGACAGAAACGTCAAGGTTTCCCATTAAACATGTCTCAAAACTAACCTAATCTCATGCAAAGTAAACATACAACACACGCCAAAAACATCGGTCGCTTTTGCGACAAGCAGCCGATAAAGTAGGTCACTGTGCATTTTATGCGCCACAATCTCTTTATCGTCCGTTGGGCAGTGCAGGGAAAATTCTCTTTTTTGTCACCCTCTACATTACAGTTGATACAAAAGAAAGTCAATGAAAAGGTGTACTTAATTACCTCTTGTGATATACGTCAATTAACTTTTATTGCACACTAAAAAATATATATACATTTCTCTTTCACGGTCTTCCCACCGAGCAACTGTGGACAGTAGCGAAAGTTTCCGTGTACAACAATTGGCAGGTCGCGGCGTTGTTGTCGAAGCTCATTTCGCCGACTTTGAACTCCGGATTGACGGCAACCTGGACGACAAAACATCGTGTGAATGATTAACAAGAAAATTACACACGCGTGGAGTTGACGATAATCGCGACTACGTGTCGTCTTACCTTGAAGGTATATTCGCCAGGCTCGAGTTCCGAAATATCGACCCACTGGCAGTCGATGTTGTGCTTGTATATGTCGCTGCAGTTGACCGATATGCCCTGATCGCCGTAATTAGCGCACTTGTATCTGCCGATCGAGGTTACAATCGAATTACACGAACGAAGGGAGAGCAAAAACGAGAGAACAACAAAAAAAGCGAGCACGAAAGAATGGAAAGTAATTTGATCAACCTGGGTGTGACTCCCGGTAAGCATTGATTATCCTCGAGGCAGAAGGACGCTTTGTGACCCTCGGCGACCCTCTTTCCGCTCGAGTCGATTATGTCGAAGGTGGCGAACACCTCCATCGAGTGATAATGCCTGTCGGGATCGATTGGTGCAGTCGAAAAAATAAAAACACATAAGAAACCCTCGTATCCGTGTGAATCGTCGCTGTGTGTCGCATTCCACGAGAACGAGAAGGCGGATACATATTACGTCGAACATATTGCCGCGTTTCGTTCCAGCAGAAGTCGTAAAAATTTCACGAGCTGCCCTCACATGTGACACATGTGCCATTCCCATAGATGCTTCGGGACGGCGGGCCTGAAGTCAGCTGTCCCGGCGTTCAGTATCCTCGCGGTGAAGCGCAGCAGTCGTCGGGTCTCGAGATGCCAATTCTCCGACTCCTTCTGGATCTTGTAGGCCCGGCTGGCCACGCAATTCTCCTCCATCGCGCACTGCAGCCAGAACAGCTGACGGTCCTCGAGGTGGGACGTTCGCATGAGCTCGATGTGATCGAACACGAGATCGGCCATGTCGCGGAGACAGACGACGCTCGCCACGTTCTCGGCGATACCTGCGGGATTCGCGAACCGGACATTTTATTCGTCGTGTCACGTGGGCTACTCGTCAACAAGGGAAACTCGTGGATTGGAGACGCGATTCTCGTGGTGCAGTGAGGCGACTGAACTCTGGTTAAAAGATCCGATTAGAACCAATGAAACTGAGGAAAATCCGATTGAAATCTGTTTGAAGCCATTATTTTTCAATCGGATTTTTGTCCATTTCATCGGTTTCTATCTGTGCCAATGAGAATCACTACGCACCCTGGCGTACCCGACCACCCATCGAACCACTATCGTAACCATCGCAGTGGTTATGTTCGAAAAAGCGACGATAATATTTAGCGAACGACCGACGAAATCACCGTAGTAAATTCTCTCGCGTTGTAGATATTACCGTCAAACCACCGACAGAACCACCAACTGCAAATTTACTACGGTGATTTGGTAGGTGGTTCGCCAATGATTATCGTCGCTTTTTCCAAAATAACCACTACGGTGAAAACCACCGTGAAAACGTGGTGAATTTCATCGTGACCGGACTTGCTAGGGCAGGGAAGCTATACTCGATACCTGGACAATCCAACGACTTATCGTGAAGACAATCGGCCACGCTCGACTCGTTCCCGTGGCATTTTATTCCGCTCATCGCCATGGGCATTCGGTGGCCACCGAAAAAATTCGTCTGAATAGCGTCGGACGCGTAACCGAGCCCGAGCTGACGGCAAATCACCGCTGCCTCGAAAAGCGACCAACCGTCGCCGCACACGACTCCCCAGTCTGCGGGAAATTGATGCATTCGCCCGATCAGTGATACATTTATTTATGAATTCCGTTGACTCCGCGATTATTTGATCGGGTCTGAAGTTTGAAGAACTTCAAGGGAAAAAACGAGATAAGAGGTCGTTTTCCACGACAGACGATTTCATTAACGCCCTTCACCTTCTTTCCCGAGTTTAATCTCCACTCTCCCCTCGTTCGGCACTCGACCTCCCGCCAGTCGTATCGCCATACCCCGCTGATGAACGTCCCTTATCCTCGTCTTCGGTGGCTTTTTCTTCGCCGCCGGAGCCTCTGTCACGGGCTCCTCGTGAATGCAAATAACCCCCGCGGCCTCGCTGCTCTCGCAGTCCCCGGCGCCCCATCCGTCGAATCGACACTTGGCCAAACGATCCTCGGTGCCGTCGCAGTAAATGTTGTCCATCCAGAAGCGTCCTTGGTGATCGAAAAATATACAATTAAACGCTCAATCTTTTTTTTTTTCTTTTTTTCAATGTGCAGTGAATGTATACATTATTTTAATAAGACCCAAGTTCGTTTCACAATATCCAAAGGATTGAAGATCCGTGCTTGAACACTGCGTCGTATTTTAATGCAAACGCGAAAATAGCTCGTACGTCTGGCTTGGCCGAAGCGACCGTTTCCAGTTGCCTTGACCGCGCCCTCGAATCCCAGTTGCCGGCAGACGACGGTCGCCTCCAGGAAGTCCCACTCGTCGTCGCAGATACTGCCCCATTTGCCATTGTGGAGGATCTCGACGTTTCCTGACGAAATGGGCGAGCATAAGTTTTTTATTTTTTATTTTTCTTTATTTTTTTTGTTTTTTTTTTGTTATTCCTCGGTCGTAAAACGTCGCGTTACATCATCCCAGACTCTCAGGCATCCTCGGGCGGCACTGGGATTGCGCGCGTTACGAGTTTTCGTCTTCCCTCTAATTACCTCCCGTTACGGCTTGGCGTGCGCGCCACTCGTGTGCGTGCGGCAACGGAGACGAGCTCGTTGACACGAATCTTCCGCGAGTTGACCCCTTTATAATCGACGTTGCACAATATGTAACCCGCGGAGAGCTTCCCGAGACCGAGCGCCATCGTCGTTCACTGATAAAGCGATTTTGCATGCGGTCGCATCATTTTTTTTTCCTTATCCCTCCACGCGTTGATGTATATATAGGACGGATTCGCGTTTGTTGGGAGTTTCATAATAAACACGGTTGAGACTCGTGATGATAAATAATTTGATAAAAATTCAAACTTGCGCAAACATTTTTTTCAATATTTAAAAAATATCTAAATCATTTTTTGTTTTTTTTTATCCTACGGTAGAATAAGCGAATGCATTTATTACGCCTACGATGCAGCACGTTTGTAAGTCTCGTTTCTTCGCTTATGTAAAAAAAAAGCTGCAACGCGAGTTTAAGAGAAGAAAAAAAAATCTCTCTCGCATAATAAATCTAACAGGCGACAAGTGTCTGCTTTATGACCATCTACCTTGGAATGTCAAGGAGCTGGCGCGTGGTAACGTTTGTGCCGCCGCTGTGTTTTAATAGAGCGAAGATGATTCCCGGAATTAAATCGTCGTGGAGATGGCGGAGTTATAAATGTGTCATCGACTCAGCGTTGATTTCGCGACACCGACCGAGCCACCGCTGTGCCCGATTCCCGGGAGTGAATTGTTATTAAAAAAATGTCAATTCTGTGAAATTACAATTTTTCAACGGCTTTCCGGAAATTGCTAACAAAATAACAAAAACATAATAAAATTAACAGATCAATAAATGAATAAAAATGAAGACAAAATAATTAGCAGGTCAATAAATGAATAAAAATGAAGACAAAATAATTAGCAGGTCAATAAATGAATAAAAATGAAGACAAAATAATTAACAGGTCAATAAATTAATAAAAATTGAAAAAAACCTAAAACTAAATTACTTTTTCTTTTTTTTTATGTATCTATAACTGCGACGAAAAACGATTTCTTCCTCGTTTCCCAAAATTCGTGTCGTACCTTCGTAGTCGCCTCTCTCGCTCCCAACGAGCTTCAGCGCGCCCTCCTGTTTCTTCAGCTTCCGAAAGTCCTTCTTGAGCTTCCTGACGATGCGCGCCTTTCGCGCGCGGCTGCTCTCGCCAGCGGCGCCGGCGGCGCGGGAGCCCGAACCGAGCTCATTGTGTCCCGTGTGCTCGTTCACCACGCTCGTCGCCACCGCTGTCACCAGTAGCAGCATCACAGCCGCCCGCAGTATCAACAATGTAGCGCGGCTTACGTCACGGCTCTTCATGATCCCACACGCAATATCGTGTAAACATAAATACAGAGAGACTCGGCGCGCGAGGCTCGTCGACTCGGCTCACGACGACCGAGATTCGCCCGAAATTTATTTATCCACCGTTCCCGAATTCTCGCAGTATTACCGAAGCGCAAATATTTTCGCCTGTCGCGAGAGAAAAAGGAAAAAGAAAAAAAGAAAAAAAATCGCCACGCTCGAAAATCTCGCGCGTCGAACGTGTCGAATCTCTGATGATCCAAGTCGCCCGATCGACCGAGATTTCGCGCGTGCACTTTTGCGTAGCGTTTCAGCGGCTACTGATGCGCGAATCGCTCTCGTCACCCGGCACGTTGTGCGTACTAATATATAGTGTCCTGACGTCTTTCGCGCCTCGTACGCACAACGATTTCTGCATCGGTTTCCATACGCAACACAGGCGAGTGAGGCCCGCGCGTTGCACGTTTTTCCACACATGCACCGCGCGCGCGTCACGTGACTCGCGTGCACGAGGAATCGTGAGAGATCGTGAGTTAACGCACGACCGCACGGTGCGCTCGTTTCGAGCCGGCAGTCGACGCCTCCAATCGCTTTTATAATCTAAGAGCCCCGCATTCTTTTTCCACGTCCTTCGATGTTTTTCTCTTTTTTTTTGTTGCTTCTACGACGTCTCCATCGTGTTTCCCGAGAGCGATATTGCTGCTCGAGATTTCTGGCTTCTGCGGAGCCATCTCGACTCGCTCTCCGAGGGTGGATTGCCCGAAAACTTTGAATTCCCGCAGTCCGCGGCCCCCTCGCCGCGCTGGCCCGCTGGCGATCGATTCTCTTGAGAACTATCGGGGGGCTTCTCGTGCAGCTTCGAAGAATTCTCCCTCCGCTTATCTCGCGACTATGGCCGCCCCGGGAAGTTCCCGTCGGATGCCAACGGTCGCCGGGATGGTCCAAGTTCCGGCGAGTACGCTGCGGAACTTTGGGGTAGGTCGCGATACGGCCGCTCGCCGCGCGCGCGGCGCATAACGCGAGCGAATTCCGTGCCACCTGCGACACGGCGAGAGCCACTCATTTTCTGTACGTGGATATGCGGGACACTCGGGGCCGGGGGAGGGAAGGAGGGGGGGAGAAATTGAGATGGGATAGCTTTGGATATTATAGCGTGGGCTGCGCCCCGAGCAATCGAGACGCCGTGTTGAGTCATCGAGCTGCAATCGACGGGGTTCGGCGGTCGTTATATGATACGTCATTGCGAGATCGACGGTGTCCGTTTACACACGTATTTATTTTTATATTCTTATTCAATAAACTGCAATATTCGTGGGTCTGGGTGCGTAGCGGATTTTTTTTGTCTGATATTTGATTAAATGGGATGAATTTCAGTGACGTGTTCGATTTCTTTGATTGTGAAGTATTTCGTTAAGCGGTTATTTATTTTACTAGGCTACTCACACGCGCTAGCGCGCGTGGATGAAAAACTTGCCAGAATCGACCTCAGAAATTTGTTCTTTTCAAAATATCGACTTTTAACCTATACCATTATTCTCAAGTCGCATATTCTACCCCTGAATACACTGGTTATTAACCTTTTTTAATCGGTTTTGAAAAAAATCTTTTTTTGGCGACGAAATTTTTTTTTTCTGTCAGAAATCGTAGATCCGGCTCCCGACCGAAAATCCCTAAAATCGACCCCAATTTTTTTTCTTTTCAAAATATCGACTTTTAACCTACACCGTCATTCTCAAGTCACATATTCTACCCCTGAAAACACTGGTTATTAACCTTTTTTAATCGATTTTGAAAAAAATATTTTTTTGGCGACGAATTTTTTTTTTTCTGTCAGAAATCGTAGATCCGACTCCCGACCGAAAATCCCTAAAATCGACCCCAATTGTTTTCTTTTCAAAATATCGACTTTTAACCTACACCATCATTCTCAAGTCGCATATTCTACCCCCGAAAACACTGGTTCAAAACTTTTGTAAGTGATTTTGAAAAAAAAAAAAAAAATCGTTTTCTCGGTCTGTTCTCCGAACAAGAATCTCCGTTCAATAATTAAATACAAGTTTCTGTTAAACGCACACATCCGCGTTAACTGCTCTCTATTTATAGATCACCCAGTACTCTACATCACTCTATGCATATGCATGTTGAAGAGGAATATAGAACTTAATTAATTAAGGTGTGTTCGAGTGGCGCGCAGAGTCCGTTGCAGAGTGAACAGCCGGTTTCTAATAAAAATAAAAATAATAATAAAAACAAAAAAAAATCACGGAAGATTCATATTGGAATTCACTCAGCAAGGGACAGCGAGCGCGCGATAACGTCTTAGGGTTTCCAAGAGCCTCCACTCGAGGTCGATTTATCGCGCCGCAGCCACGAGTGAAATCTTCCGACGTTGTCAGCCTATATTTGGTCATGACCTCGCCTCCGCCTCGATGCACGCCTCGCCGCTTCTCTTGCACGCTGCACGGCAGCGATCGGGCAAAAAGTGCATAATTAACGTAACAGACGAGCTTTTCTAAGATCCCGAACGGAGCTGCATGCACATCGTAGCAACGTCGCCTCAGCCGCGCGGACGTGGCGAAGCAATTATCCCGGCTATCGGTGAAAACAGGCCCACTTCGGCGCGACGAGCAGCGCGCCACGCATTCCGAGCATAGTTCGGGCATGAGCGAGTGGAGCTGCCACCCCCGGGGAGCACGAGACTCGCGCGAGAGTCCGTCGACTCGGGGCCGTGTGGGAAATCGATTTTTGGCAGCGCGTCGTCGTCACCGAAAGACCGGAAGCGGCTCGGCAACGACGATCTCTGCAATAAATCCTCGCTCCCCATAAATTAGTTCGATCGATCTGCGGCAAAATAAACACAAGAAACTAAACTGACTAAATAAACAAAAATCAAACGAAAAAACAGTGCGACGTAAATTCACAGTGTTTACCTATTTAATTTGTTGCATTTTTTATTAGCGGAATTTCGCTCTTACAGGGTTCAAGTAGATTCGCCGTTCGAAATTCGCGGTGAAAGTTGGTTGCGCGCCCGTTAGTTCCGAATTCGTCCGCAGCGGCGGCCGGCGCTGGGCCCTCCGGTCCGCACGGTAAATTGGCTGAACCTGCTAGAGTGTCTAGCTACCGACACGCGTCTCCCGGCAAAACTCCATGAGCCAGAGAGTTGCGGCTCCGATGGTGTTAGTGGAGAGCGGGAGGAGGGGGCGACCGTCGCTTCCTCGCTAACGCCCTCGCCTCCTCTCGCTCCCACTGTCGTAAACCCAATGGGCTTTCGCGGCGGCGTCGTCGTTTCCTCAAACCCCCGTCGCCGTCGCCGCCGCCGCCGCCGCCGCCGCTCTCGCTGGGACAGAGTAGCCGAGAAAGAGCCGCACCGTGCGGTCGTGCCTCCACCGACGCGGAGACCTGCTATATACATACACGATACAGTGGACGCTCCCATAGCTTCGCTATTTTCACTTGCGTGAAGCGCTATCGAAATAATTTTTTTTCTCCGCGTCGCCCATTGTGAGCACAAGTAAATTGATTGAAAACGATAAACCAAGTTTCGACGACCACTTGGCTATAATTTCCAGCGAGTGCAGTACAATTTTCATTCAATTCGTTCGAGCTGAAAATTCGATGCTGTCTTAGCGAGGCACCGAGAAAGAGCCGCCGTGGTTGAAAGCACGAAAGGTGCGATAGCGCCTTTAAACAAACAAAAAAATACATATTTATATGCGATCTATATTCGTTTCATAATTGATCCGAAAACCCACACACGTTTCTGTTACTTTCTCCCTCCCGCTCGTGACGGCTCAGTCGGCGCAGCTTCCAGGAAAAACCGTTAACTCTGAGACGATTTTCGTTTAAACACAGCCTTTGTGTTTAAACGGAAATTCCATTGCCCTGCCAACAGACCGCCGAGATTTATACCCCAAGCTCGGCCCTCGGTGCCAAAGGGTTCCCACCCTCCCGACTTCGGGCGACGAGTCGGGGAGACTCGACTGTACTCTCGACGCCCCCTCCACCCGCCCGGCGAGCGTTCCGAGAGCCGCTGACGGAGCGCGCACGCCGCCACACTCCGTTTTGATCCCCCTACCCGTCGGCGCTCTGCCTATCCTCGCGGGCTACACAGCGGCAGGCAGTGTGCACGGGCGAACCCGAGGCAAAGGTACTGCTTTGCTTGCTACGAGCGAGACGCCGCGCGCTCGAGTCGTCGTCGTCGTCGTCGTCGTCGTTGTCGTCCGTGGTCGCGCGCACCAACCCCCGCGTATCGTTACACCACGTACTGCTAGGTACAGTTACATATCCCATATATCTATCCACCGCGCGGACAGCGAGCTCCGTCGCTCCTCGGTGCTCCTCATCGGCAAGACATTTGCCCAACGCAGTTGCGCTTATACGAGCGCACAAAACACACACACACACGCCGACTCAAGCGTAAAAAACACGAAATAATTCCCCGGCGAGAAAAATAAAGCGCGACAAAGAGAGAAAAAGACGTGTTTTCCCGTAACAGTGAAAAGTACATCCGTCGAGAGCCGCGAGAGTCGGCGGCGCGAGCGCCAGAGACTCGGCGGCCGCGGCTCGCGCGCCGAGCTCGGCGACCGAGGGAGCTCGGGAAAACAGCGCCGACGGGAAGAGGGAGGACAGGGTTGAATTCGGGAAAAGCCGCGAACGGCCGGCGAGGCCGCGCGTCAGTGTGGCCGGGAGATTCGCGAGAAGGGAGAGGCGGAGTGAGAGAGAGAGCGAGAGAGAGAGAGATACGGGCAAAGAGACACGGCGATGCCCTCGAGGACCGGAGAGGCGCGCGCGTGGGATCCACGCACAGTCGTCCTGTGCCTCTCTGTCCAGTGTCGCCCGAGTAGCCCGCTTTCCGTCTGTATCCGCAGTGCCGTTTGCCCTCCCCCCTCACCCCCCGTAAGTGTGGGCTCCGTGTCTTTCTCTCGCTCTTTCTCCATCTATCCGAGTGTCGATGAGTCCTCCGCGCCCGGCGAGCAGCGCAGCGTGGACGCCGGTCGAGAGACCGACGAAAAATCCTCGTGTGTTACGGCGGTAAATATTTACCGCGCGATAAATGCCACCGTGTAAAACGCCGAGAGCGTCGTAACCCTGTGTCGTGCCACTGGCAGTAGTACTACAACCGCTGCTGCCGCCGCCGCCGCCGCTGCTGCCGCTGCTGCTGCCAGTCGGCCATTGCGCTTCGCCGCACGTCTCTCGCCGCCTCGTCGAACGCGCCGTCGTGTGCCTCGCAGTCTTCGTCGTTCGTGTCGTCGTCGTCGTCGTCGTCGTGTCCTCTCTTCCACCGCCGCCTTCTGCGCGCGTGTATACCGGGTGTCGCGAATATAACGGCGTATTTCCTTGCCCGTTACAACCGGTACGTTCCGTGTGTTGTGCCGTGTGCTCTGTGTGCTCTCTGTGTGTGTGTGTGTCTCGAGTTACTGGAAACCGGGTGAATGAGAGAGACTCGCCTCGTGGGAATTGATAAATAAAATTACGCGTCACATCTTTCCCTTCCACTCCCTCCCCTCCGTCCTCACCGCCGCTGCCGCGACGCTCATTGTCGAGCTCGTTTGTTCCGCAATTCTGTGATTAACGTCCGTTCGCCGAGACAGCTGAGAAAAACGCCGATGCAGAGGCGATGTAGTTTACGCCCATCCTGTGAGCGCGCGCGGCTCGCGCCGCATACACCGACCAACCGCCACGCCGTCCCGGTTTTCTGCTGTTCTCTCGTGCCGCTCGCTCTCTCACTCTCTCCCTCTCTTTTCCTATCCGTCTGTCTCTCTCAATCTATCTGTATGACTGTCTCTCTCTGTCTATCTATCTTTCTCCCTCGGCTCCTGTTCGTTCCCATATACCTGCCGACTGCACACTCGCTGCTGCACCGTCTTCGCCTGTATTATCTTCTCTTCATTCTCCTGCCTTTTTAATGCCCAACTGTGTCACACGCAGAGACACACAACCCACGCGTGTGTGTCTGTGCGGCTTTGTGTGCACGTCGTACACGCGATTTACGTTGAAACGCGCGTACCGACTCAGCCGCACCGCGTGTTTGATGTGCACACTGTAGTCGCGAGTGGCCGTAGGTGCTTCTCTTTCTTCCCTCTCTCTCGCTCTCTCTCTCTCTCTCCCTCCGTCTGTTCGTCGCGCTGAGAACGCGACTGTCGCGTTTCATGTGTCTCCGCGATCCCTCGTAACGTCGCGCGCTCTACACCTGCACGAGACTGTTGGTCGCGAAAGAGAGACGAGACAAAAAAAAAAGTGAGAGCTCGGAGTCTCCTGTTGACCACTTTATTTATAATCGCCTTATCTGCTTCTTCTTCTTCTTCTTCTTCCTTTTTTTCTTTTCGAACGCTCTTTAGCATTCGACGCGGAGTTTCCTTATTGTCGCCCGTCGTCCCAGGATCCTCTCGGGCGCGGAGATTGTTGATTCCTCGATCGGCTATTAATCTCGCGAGTCAAATTCGATTGAATTACGCCGCGTGACTCTCAAATTGAGATTTATCGCGCGGCTGACTCCGAGGCGAAGGTTTAATGGACGTTTTTTTTTTTTTTTTTTCGCCTCGCCGCGAGACAATATTTATGGCGGTCGGAGATATCCGCACGTGCTCGGTAACAGGAACATCCGCGTCTGAATTTCGCGGACGTTTTTGTGAGGCGCGAAATTTTCGCGCAGCGGTTAAAATTTCGGACGTGGTCAGTCACAGGGATCGCTACTTCGTCTTCATCTCTGCTTTAGAATTTCCCTCCCTCGCGAGGAGGCTGCAAGTTTGCACTAGGTGCGCTTCGTTTCCCTCCCCCTTCGCCGCCGCCCTTCCTCCCCTCCTCCTCCTTCTGACGGTCGTTCACTCTCGCTCATTCAGATATCTCCCCTCTGCTCACTCGCTTGGGAAGAGCGTCGCCTTCGCGGTGCTTCCCTCACTTTCCGCGGCCCTCTTGGTGCCTCCTCGCTTCGCCTTACCTCGTCGCCTCGCTTTATTCTTATATTCTCGCTCGTTCACAACTTCCTCGGGCTCTCCGCTCTCTCTGTCTCTCTTTCTCTCTCACTCTCTCTACTCGGCCTTTCCCTTTCCGTCTGGCCGCCCGTTGCCACGGCAAAAGCGTCGTTTGACGCTTGACCGTGAAAAACGTACGTGTCTCGGCTGTGAAACGAGGCAAAGGCCGGCCGAGGGTTCTTCTTTTCCTCTCCTACGTTGACAATGAGGAGCCCTCTCACGGTAAACTGCACAGGCTGCATCGGGCCGCACAGGCTGCACCAAGACGCGGCTCTTGGGGTCGTCAAACGTGCTGCACACAAGTTTAGCGGCCGCCCCCACAGCCGTAGGACGCTCGGGGCTAACGTTTGCCCACACGAAAGCCGAGGCGGCCCTCGAGCGTCGTCACACTCACGCAGCGCGCGCGCGTTTGCTTTGACCTGGGCTTCTCGGACCTTTGCGTGCACCCGGCGAGCTCGGCAAATTTTCAGGTGCCTCAAACTCCACAGAGGCCTCATTTTTATAGCGAGAATTTCGAAGCGATGAATCTTGGTGTGATTTCTTTTTTTTCTTCTTCTTCTTTTTTACTTTTTCTTCTGCTCGGTAATTCGTGAATGAGTCAGAGGGTTTAGTTGGAAACTCGTTCATTACCAGGTGGCATTCCCGGGCGAACGTCATTAGTGACGTCCTTATATATATATATATATATATATTCACCCTCTTCTCACGCTTGCACTCAATAGCCTTTTTCGAGTAATGGGCATGCACTACTATTACGGCGCGAAATACCGCATTGATGGTGCATACAGAACTCTTCAGACAGCTGGAGTGAGAGCCCTCGCTTAACAGTGGGACGGGAGCGAACCCCTGGTATCGTTTTGTTGCACTATGTGTCGCCTTTGCGCGACAGCGGGCGCGACGTAATGGAAGCTTTCTTTGTGGTATTCATGGGTCGGGGAAATTAGATTGAGAAATTTCGTCGCAATCTTGTTGGAGCTCGATCGTTATTATAGATCGCATTATAGCTTGATTATAGCTCGATCATAGTTTGATTATAGGTTGATTATAGCTCGGATGAGGTTGGAGTGATTTATAAAGTTATTAAATTATAAGTATGAAATATCTGATATAAATCAGTGATTACGTTTTTTTTTTTTTTTTTTTTTTTTTTCCTTTAACAGACGTTTATAAGTCAATGCTAAATCTTTGGAAAATCCATAAGAAATATTTCTCAATCATCTTCAACGCGCTTCAGAACTATTTGGGGCTTCGAATAAATTATAACGTTGAAGAAACTCGCTCCGGACGCGAGGGATCTCCGAGTCTCCGATTACAGGCCGGATTTGTAACGTATCTGGAAATTCGAAGGCGTCCGGGCTTCCCGGACCACAGAGCAGCCTTCCGGGGTCCTAAGCTTTCGCAGATAAACAGGCGATTGTGACGCAGACGAGTCGGCGAGCGTGTATATTATTCTTCGAAGAGTTCGTGAACTCACCGAGGGCCATTAAAACCGAAGCGCCGAGGTTTAGAAATTTCTTCGGAATTAGAACACAGCACCCAAATTACAAGTCGGCCTATCGCTCCGGCTTTCGTCGCGATTTCCCCCGCTCCGACCGCGTTTTCTCGCCGTCATGCCTATTAACGATTCACACGCCGCACACGACTAAAACTACAGTATAATGCGCGCTGTAATACCGTGTCATTACAAAGCCTATCTTTTTTCTCATTCCAGGATGCTCGGCGAACCAACAGCCTTGGCAGGGAAGCGGACAGCGAGGAACGGAGCGACGAGACAGCGGTGAGCGAGGAAGCGAGGTTCGCGCGCGTGCGAATCGCCACAGCCAAAGGCTCCGTCGTCTCTCATCCAAGCGGCGAACTCTCGGCGCGACATCGTCGCAGACAAATCGTCCCGGGTCCTGCTGGTCGGGTGTCGCATCCTCGTGCGCGCCGCTCGCGCCACCGTACAACGGGGCCGCACAAATTGCCCGGAGGACTGGCAAAGTGCCGCTGGCGAAAGGCGCGCCCTCCTCGTCCCTTCTGGTCGCACGCGGGGAGAAATTAATCGCGCTTCGTTCGTCAAAGTGTCGTGACGATATTCCCGCGAGTGGCTCTGCGGTTTTTCCTCCCGTGATATCTCGCAGGGGACGAGGGAGAAAATCGCGCCTGGCTTCGCGGTGCCCCCGGGCCGCAGATGGGAGCGGGTCTTCCAGGAGCCGACTGGGTGGTCAACCCCGGACACGAGAGGCGACAAAGAGACGCGAAGCTGAGACAACGGAGCGGGGCCGAGAATTCGCAGGGTATTGCGACGCGCGCTGCATCCACGCGACGCCTTAACCAGCGCGCCTTATCCCTCGTCAGGCCTCTCAAACTCGATCAAGCTGGAATTGATGGAGTTGGAGAATATAGTGGCCAACACTGTGTACCTCAAAGCCAGAGAAGGTCCGTATTTCACTCTGATATTCTCGGTTATCCGCCGCGCGGGACGTAACGTTGAAATTAGTGGCGCCACGCTGAGACGTAAATCAGGATATAAATGTTGTTGCGATTTTTTTTTACATTTTTTTATTTATCGTAATATTTCTCCGCGAAACTGGCATTCAAACTTGTGTAAAAAAAAAAGTACGCCGGAGCGTTTGTAGAATTACGACGTAGTTTTCCGCACTCTCGTTATTCCATAATATCGCAATTTTATATCGCTCGCCGCTTCGTCGTCGTCCAAGGCCGAACTTTCTTTTTACGGTCGCGATGATAATCGTCAGATGCGTCGACTCTTACTCTCTCGAGCGTGGCTGTGTTTTGGCCCCCGTGGCCTTCCTCACAGCGTGTGACGCAAAGTCATTAAATACTTTAACGCGATTTCTTCACCGTTGCAAAAACAATAGTAATACACCATTTTTTTTTAGGTTCAACTCTGTAGAGCCCAACCCCCCGCTCGCAGTGGCTAAATAATTCTAACGAACCGCACAAAAGCCCGTCGGAAAATCGAGCTGCGAAATACACCGGGCACGAGAGTCAAATATTGTCGGCAAACACGATAAAATTGAAAGGCCCCTCAAAGGACGAAAAGCCGAACTGACAAACATCTCTCTCACTCTCCCTCCGCGCGCGGGAGAATTTTCATCGAATCGATAGGCCGCACTTTGACGACCGGTGTTGCAGCCAACAGCCACTCGGCTCGTGTGCGGCGAAAAAGAGAAGAGGAAAAAAAAAATGTCTGTCTTCGTGCAGTCGGTGCCTCGGTACACTGTACATTACCCGGGCTGCGCCGTGTCCAGAATAGATTATCGAGAGAGGGAACGTGCGGCGTCGGGACCGCAGGAACAATATTCCTCTCCCTGTCTGGGTGTCGAGCTCGGTCTCGCTCAGACGTTGAACTCCGGGCTTCTCGTTCGCGTCGTCGTGCACACGACGACAACGACGAGTTCTCCCTCTCCCTCTCCCTCCTTCTCTCTCGCTCCCTCTCACTCTCTCCCTCGTTATCTATTGTAATACTCTTATCAATTGCGGCGTAGCGTATACACCGCGTCGCACGACCCACGAGCGTGCGGCCTCTCGTGCTCTCGTCTCCCCCCCCCTCTCGCCTTCTCCTCTCCTCCGAATATTTCGAAGGTGGTGCAGCTGCAATTTGCTCGCTCGCTTTGCCTCGCGCTTGTAAACACTCGCATCACTCGCTCGAGAAAATTTAATATACGCTCGTAGCGAGTACGGGCGACACGGCTAAACGACGCGTTGCGGTAATAACTCATCGTCGTTTCCGAGTCGACTCCATTGTGTCCGCTCGTGTACAAAGGAAGTCCGTGGCGCGCGCGGGGCCGGCGATAAGTCACGCGAAACAAGACATTCCCGGACGCCCGCGAAGAATCGATTTCGGTATCTTCGAAAATTGGTAGCCGGCCAATTGATGCCGCGGCCGCTCGTTCGAATTTCAACGCGAATCCTCCGCGCGCAAACACGCCGCACGGTCTGCGCGACGTCGCGATAGATTTGGGTCCTGTTGTTCCCGTCTCGCGGGGTCGCCCGGCGCCTCCGGGATAAAATTCAATTCAACCCGGACACTCGCGGACGCGACCAACGCCGTGACGCGTACTTTATCGAGCCGAGAGTCTCGTGCCGCCCGCGCTGCGTACGAGACTCACTCTCTTTCCCTCTCTCTCTCTCTCTCTTCGTTCTCTCCTGGCTCTGCGTTCGAGCTCAGGTTCTCGACCTCCAATCCGAGAGCTTTCGCCTTAAGCGCGCGTAGCCGCGCACAATTTTCCTCGCTCGAAAATCGCTTCCACGTCTCTCCTCGCGGCTTTCCACACGCGACGTTCCTCCGGGGTCGCCTCGTTTTTCTTTTCACGCGCGAATGTGTAATAATTTCGCCGGCCCGGCGTAGGCGAAACGCGGCGAGCGCCGAGGGGGCGAGGAAAAAAACATATTCATCCAAATAGTTACGGTCTCGTGCGGGGCCGCTGCCGCGCTCCCTCGACGATTCCCGTGGCCCAAAAGCCGGGAGCGAAAAAAAACGAGACGACGTTAACGACGAAAAAAAAAAAAAAAAAAAAAAAAAAAAAAAAAAAAAAAATCAACAAGGGCCGCACGGGCGTTTCCAATTTCCCCTCGGCGGATAAATACGCCGGGAGAGATTCGCGTCTCTAAAGTGACGTCGCGGCTCACGAAGGATACTCATCCAGGCTCGGCGCTATACGTACGCCCAATCCACATGTCCTTGGGCGTATCGGAGCTGCCTCGTGCCCAATTTTCCACTCCTCGGCGTATTCCGCACCTAAACGCGATTCCGCGACGGCTGGAACATTTTCGTAATAACGTCACCGGCGCGTCCGGCCACCAGGACACACGGAGCCGAGACATATTCGAGGCTTTGCGGTTTTCGGTGGGCGACGCGACGAGCGCGCAGAAATTCAATGAGCGCGAGCGCGGATCGACTATGATGATGATGATGACGACGACGACGACGACGACGACGACGACGATGACGGCGACGACGCGCGCGCGGACAGACGATGTGGAGAGGTGTCCGACTAACGTCACCGGAAGGGGGTACTGTTACGATATCGCAGTAAACATTATAATGGCGTAACGGAAGGCGCACCGACCTCGTTATGGATAGACGCGATATATAAGCGTTTATTTAACGAGGTACGTGCGAACGAACGCGAGCCCGACTCACGACGCTGGTTAGTTATATAATTCCATCAAACCGGCTGGCTATGTAGACGACAAAGCGCGCGCTCAACGCGCCCCCTCCGCGGCGTCGACGTTCAATGTGTATACCGCGGTGCCGACGGTGCGGCCCCGTCGAACGGCCCGTGGAAGTTGCGGTGGTGGTGCGATATTCGATTCTCGACGTCTATAACGATGCCCGGTATAAACACACTCTCTTTATATCCGTGTTGCAGGCGGTGGTGACAGCAACAAGGGGAAGAGTAAAAAATGGCGGAAAATACTCCAGTTCCCCCACATATCGCAGTGCATCGGCCTAAAAGATAAACTCGGTGAGTATTGCACTACTATAAGGAGGAGCACTTTGCTGATTTGAGGGATGTGTTTGTTGTGGGAAATTGATGGGTGGAGGACTAAAGATCGAGGTTTTTGATACATGTTTTCTTCTTTTTTCTCTTTTCCTTTTTTTCTTTCTTTTTAAAGTTCATCTTTTGTCGGGCGCTATTTTTATTCGGTCAACGGAAATGTGTTTATTAAGATTATTGATTTTACCTTCTGTGCCGTTTTATAATAGGTCGGCGGAAATAATACAGGCTTTGAGGGACATAGCGGGTTTTTGTAATTTGTGTCGCTCAGTTGACTTTCGGACGCTACACGGAAAAAATTGCGGGTAATAATTCAATCGGCTGCAGGAATAATTACCGATGTCTGGGTGTCATCAATGCGTTTATTCCAATAAAGCGAGCATCGCTTCTGTGTGCAATTACCTGTAAAAAGTACAGGTTTTAAGAGATGTCATAAAAAATCACTAGTGTGTCAGTAGTATTTACATTTTACGTGACGATAAAATAGCCTGAATGCATTTATTAGTGAGCTCCACTCCCGGCAATAAACTGCCGCCGATGGCCCTCGCGTACGTCCGTGTATTTCGCTCGCAAATATTTCGGTGCCGTTGTAGTAATTTTTATTCGCCAAGAACAGAATAAAAAAAATCCCTCTCGCATTCCTGCATGCATCCCCGGGCACAACATTAATGAGACATTCCAAGTACGGTGTACTTGAAATTCGTTGAATTATTACTATTTTTTTCCGTGTACGTAAAATATAATGGATATAATCCGCAGGATTACACCAGTGATATGAAATTATTAAACCCAGCTATACAACCTGAATACCTATTACTCGAGTTTCCTCGAAATTAACAGAAACTTCATCGTCAAAACTTTATCGAATACAGAAGTACATTACTTCACAACTTCAGGCTGTGGCTACACCGTCCACAGTGTCCGCACTGTCGACAAATTGCTTCTCGCAATTCTCTCCAAAAACAGTTCAAAGTAAATTAGCATCTATTGTTGCTTATCATCAGTTTCGCAGACGGCGCTAATTTGCTTTGCCTCCAAATGTTACCGTCGCGCGTAGAAAGTTGTCGCGTCAATTTGCGGCCAGCGGCGCGGCGCCTCGTCCGTCGCGCGACAACGAGAGTGACAATTATTTTTCCATCAAAACTACGGAATTCCCGGAGCTCCGGAACAACAAGGAAAGACGGGATCATCGGGGAGGGCATAAAATTCGGGTGTATTCCCAGTTTCCGGGACACCAGAGCGTAGTAAATATTTACGCCAGCGCGCGG
Source organism: Pimpla rufipes (assembly GCA_963932165.1). Taxonomy (NCBI): domain Eukaryota; kingdom Metazoa; phylum Arthropoda; class Insecta; order Hymenoptera; family Ichneumonidae; genus Pimpla; species Pimpla rufipes. The sequence continues at coordinate 16,843,864 of OZ010635.1, forward strand.
TTGAAATTTATCGCGTTAAATGTACGATATTTATTCTCAAATTTGCAGGACGTTCGGTGTCAATATGTGTTCAACGGAGTCGATTAGTTTGGAGCGCGCGGCGCGTCGATGGAATAGGAAGAAGCGAGGCGAGAGCGAGAGAAAGAGAGCGGCTTGAGTGAGTGCGCGCGGCCGCGTTATTCATTGTCAGTTATCGAGAAGAGGAAGTGTCCGGCGCACCGCGTGCGTTATCGCGATAACGTTCGACCGACGTGTTTGCGTAACTCGACGTTGTCCTCGTCCCTCGCATCCTCCCGACGCGAGCAGCACCAGCGGCGGCACCGCGAAATGTCAGATACACGAGGGTATAACACACGGCGCGGCTTACGGAGCACCCGGTATAACGTATATTTAGACAGTTATACAACGTATTCCCCGTCGTTTGTTTCTCCAGCGCGATAGCTTTGTGCCGGTCAAACAACGAGCCATGCCAGATATCGGGTTGGACGGAGGAAACTTGCTGCCGCTGTGCGGCAGCAGCAGTAGCAGCACCAGCAGCAGCCCCCTCGCTATGCACAACGGCAGCACCGGCGTTGGAAGCAGCAGCAGCAGTAGAAGCAGCAGCAACGGAGTCTCCGGCTTCGATTCAGCCTACAAGAACAAATGCTATTTCACCGCCGCTGCTGCTGATGTTAGCTGAAAAGCATCGGATTCAGCCTATAGCGTATCCTACGCGTCTCGTCTCGTTCGAGTCACTCCAAACTTTCAGCCCCCTCGCTCTCGTCTCTCTCTCTCTCTCTTTCTCCCTCTCCCTCGCTCTAATCTCCCGCGGGAATCCCCCTCTCATTATCCCTCGTTTCCCGTTTCCCTGGCGCCATTCCATTCTTTTCGTCATCGTCGTTTCTTCCTGCCCGGAGGTTCTCGCCGCGCGCTGCCGTGACGGCCTCTCGCGCCCCAGCGTGTATACGACTCCGCGCACCATCAAATTCCGCAGGGTCGTCACTTTGGCTTTATCTATCTTGCGCTTCGGTCTCCCTTTCTCTTTCTCTCTTTCTCGTTCTCTCTGTCTCTCTCCGTCTCTCTCTCTACTCGACTTTCCCCTCTTCCGTTACATATCCCGGCGCTGCTTTCGGCAGAGCGACTCGAACACTGCGTCGTCGGGCCGCGCAAACGAGATTCGCCGAGCCCGGAAATTCGTCGAGAACGCCGCACGGCCGAACGAGCTACTGACCCGTACTAGGATGGATTTTTTATACCAGCAATCTCGCTCTCGTATCTCGATCCATTCCCTCACTTCATCAATTTACCTCACTCCCCAGTGTGGCTCTTGGACGTTTGAACAAGGTGGCCGGGCTTTTCCCCTCCGATTCTCCCAGTCAATCAACACGAGACCCTCCGCTGACCTCGTCGTGGATTATCGAATCTCCGCGAAACCCCCGCTTACTTCGCCCGCGTGTGCGTCGTCGTCGTCTCTCCTCGCTGTACCGAGCGAATGTAACCGGCTCTGCTGACGTGTGTCGATGTGCGATGGATGTGTGTTTTATTCACCGGGTTCGGGGTGAGAGGGAGACCAAACGAGACAGAGAGGAATTCAGAGGTGGCGACTGTATATATTGAAAATAGAAAATTGCCAGCTTTGCTCGCTGTTAATCCGCAGCGATGTTTAATCACTCGTTACGGACCAGAGCTTTTAATCGATTGACGATGAAATACAATGAAGCGATATTCCACGAGAGAATTCCGCGGTTGCCAACGCCTCGCCCACCGTCGGCTTCATCGTCGTCCTCGTCCTTCTCGGCCGAGACGACACGAGTCTCGGGAGACCCGAGAGACGCGCGAGGACGCGCCGAGCATATTAAAATATACGCCGCGTATATGTTTCCACCCGTAATATTCTTGTTGCACATGCGGAACGCCCGGCGGGAGCTTCGAGCTCGAAGGCAAATTGTGGTCACGGCCGAGTGCTCGTTAATTAGGAAACTTGCGTTGTTAAGCGGGGGTTAAAATTGCGTTGAGAACAATTTTCGATAGCGCGCCACGGGCGCAAATTAATTACCGTTCGAACGTGTGTGTCCCCCCGCGCGCGCTCGTGGGAAAGTTTCATCTGCTCGTATCAAAACACTGGCTCTAACTTTCGTCTCTGAGACGCGAGCGGGGCGACACTGCGCGCGCTGCCGTGCTCGTCAACAGCCCATCGGGCAAATTCTGTTTCAGCCATTTAGACGGAAAAGCGCGCTCGTCGCGGCTATAAACTGTTTCTTTTGTGTTTTATTCAATTGAATTTTCTCACAAACTCGCCGCGGTAAATCTGATGAATATAAAACAGTTAAACGACGCAAGAGATACGAATTTCCTCATTCTCACAGACCTTTTATTCCAGGCTTGACGATCGTTCGTGTTTACTTAATTTTCGTTGTCTCTTCTTTGTTTTTTTACAGACATAAGGTACAGCTATGTCGTGGATCAGCAGCCAATCGGGCGACTCCTGTTTCGGCAATTTTGCCAGGACAGGAAGCCCGCGTTTCACCGCTACAACCTGTTCCTCGATGCAATCGAGAAGTACGAGATCGAGATGGATGAGAATCGAATGGAATTGGCGAAGGATCTGTTCGAGCAGTATCTGAAGAGAGCGGGCTCCGAGGTCGTGGACATTCTAAACGATTCGCTCATTGCTCAGTGCGAGGAGCGTCTCGGGTCCGGCGGCAAGGAGCTCTTCGTCGATGTTTCGCAGACGGTGAAGAACTTTCTCGCCGGCGAACCCTTCTCGCTCTTCCTCGCCAGCTTCTACTTCTACAGGTGATATATCTATACACGCGCACATCAACTACGAATATTTCGCCTGCACAATGTGTGCCGAGCGCGCCCGCGCGACTCGAGCAGCCGCGCGAATTACGGGCTCTCCCGCGGACTCGCGACTCGGAGTTTGTCTTTCGAATAGCTATAACGCTCGTTTACATTTCATGCGAACAACATGTTACCGCCCGTAAATTCGTGGATCTTAGCCCTCTCGGTTTATACGCGCGGATGCATCGGCAAAGCTCCAAGTTTCCGAGTTACTCGAGTCACGTCGCGTCCACGCTTTTCCCCGCAAAACTTGCTCGCTGCAGACACACACAGAGACAGAAACACACTCGGGGGCTACGCAATAAAGAAACGACAAACTACAATAGCGAAGCGTTTTTCCTCGACAAATTGGACGAGAGCTGTCGCAAGCTGAACAAATTGTACTTTCAGAGCTGAATTCAAAGTACCGTGTAGCAGCGGGTCGCGTTTTCTCCCTCTTCTCCCTTTCCCTCCAGCGCGGTTTCTCCCTTTCTCTCGCTCACTCGTTTGCTTTCTCCTGTCGCGACCCTTTTCCGTTTGAAACAAGGGCTTTACCGAGCGTCACGTTGCGCCCTCGTAATCTACAGTGTCGCTCTCCGGGGCCGGAAGATCTATGGTTCCCTCTGGCGCAGACCCCGCGCGCTCTGCGGTCAATCCAAAAACCCAAGCTTTTCATCCTGCGTACGCGATGCACACGACTGCCGCCGCCGTCGCCGCGGAGAGCTCGCGAAAAATTTGGCTTCCGTCCAGACGGGTCTCGCGCGAGTGCGCCCACAATGTGAGTGCAGTCAAAACGAGGTTTTTCGCTCGCGCTTTTCCTTTTTTTCACTTCCGTACGTTGGTTTAACGAAGCAATTAACGGCGCGGGGAAACACGTTGTGCACAAGCGTTTTATTCGTGGGACACACATGACGCGCGGGCGGTCGGGGGGAACGCGAGCGTGTTCGGCTGTTCGTCGTCGCGTCGCGCGAACTTCGTCGTGCAAACCGTTTTCGTTTTAATCCCCGTCTCGTTCACCCACGCAGATATCTCCAGTGGAAGTGGCTCGAGGGTCAGCCGGTAACCTACAAGACCTTCAGGATGTACCGGGTGCTGGGTAAGGGCGGATTCGGCGAGGTCTGCGCCTGCCAGGTAAGAGCGACGGGGAAGATGTACGCGTGCAAGAAGCTCGAGAAGAAGCGGATAAAGAAGCGCAAGGGCGAGGCGATGGTGCTGATAGAGAAGAACATACTGCAGAAGATAAATTCGAATTTCGTCGTGTCGCTGGCGTACGCGTACGAGACGAAGGACGCGCTGTGCCTCGTGCTGACGATCATGAACGGCGGCGATCTCAAGTTTCACATCTACAACATGGGCGGCGAGCCGGGTTTCGACATCACCCGCGCGAGGTTCTACGCCGCCGAGGTCGTGTGCGGCCTCGAGCACCTGCATCTTCAGGGCATCGTCTATCGCGACTGCAAACCCGAGAACATACTGCTCGACGATCACGGCCACGTGAGAATATCGGACCTCGGGCTCGCGGTGGAGATCATGGAGGGCGACATGGTGCGAGGTCGCGTCGGCACCGTGGGCTACATGGCGCCCGAGGTGATTGACAACGAGAAGTACACTTTCTCGCCGGATTGGTTCAGCTTCGGGTGTCTGCTGTACGAGATGATCGAAGGCCAGGCGCCGTTCCGCGCGCGCAAGGAAAAGGTCAAACGCGAGGAGGTCGACAGGCGGGTCAAGGAGGATCAGGAGAAATACTCGCACAAATTTACCGAGGAGGCGAAGAGTCTGTGCCAGCAGTTGTTGAAGAAAAATCCGAAGAACCGACTGGGATGCAAGTGCGGGAGACACGGGGCTAAGGAGGTCAAACTCCACAGTTTCTTTCAGTGTCTCAACTGGAAGAGGGTCGAGGCCGGTATGTGGGAACCACCGTTTGTGCCGGATGTGAGTAGGTGCCGTTGAGATTGATTCTTCAGCTTTGTTATATTCGCTCGCGCACCACGCCGTAATCGCGTCGAAATTGCCAACGCGTTGCGTCCGCTCTCGGGCTTATTTTTAAACGCTTTGCTCATTCACCATTCCGCAGTCGTTTGAAGTATCGGTTGCTCGCGCGACATTTCCGGAAATAATGGCGAATTTATACCTGGCAATTCGTTTTATTGACTCTCAATTGAATTTCGTTTCCAACACGACAGTTCTCTTGTCGCGGCGGCCACGAGAGAAATATCGAATTCGCGGGGAGTAATTGGATTACCGAAGGTACGGTCGAGGCGCCTCGGGCCTGGCGAGTTCGGTGCTCGTTGCACTCAAACGAGCGCGTGTAAGATTTTCCTGCTCCCGGCCGGATATGTAATTGTCGCGTGAGTCGGCACGCTTAGCAACAGCGAGCCAGCCTCGCGTCTGCGGTTCCACCTTTGCGGGCTATAGAACTTTTCGAGCGGCAAGTCTGGGTCGCATTGTGCCGCGAGGGAGCTTGGAAAATGCGCGGGGGTGGGGTTTACATGCAGCAACGCGTATTAAGCGCGTTGATTTACGCCCCACGCAGTACGAGCCACGCAGTTAACCAACCTACCGCGAAATAAAACCGCGCATTTGTTCGCGAATGCGGGCTTCGTAATCCAATTATTTTCCCAGTATTTATCTCGTGGAATCGCGCGCGCGCCAATTTGTGTTTTACTCGAATAGCGCGCTGCGCGCAATGAGAAGGAAAAAACAATCTCGAATTCGTCATTACAGCCTCATGCGGTCTACGCCAAGGACGTGCTGGATATAGAACAATTCTCCACGGTTAAAGGCGTCAATCTGGACGCGACGGACGACACGTTCTATAGCCAATTCAACACCGGTTCCGTCTCGATTCCTTGGCAGAATGAGGTGAGATATTTTCTACTGATTCGACAGTCTCCGGGCTTCGTATCGACACGTGTGTGTCTGTGTGTGCGTGTTTTTTCCATGCTTTGAGATACATCGATAGCCGGCGATACTAATAAAAACTCGGTCGAACGTCTGGAGGTCGATTAAATTTTCCTCGCCCGCTTCAAAGAGCAAAAGCACTCACCGATAATTCAACTAAACTCGGATCGTATCGACGGGTTTTAAATAGTCAAAGAGGCCCGAGTGAAAGCGTAATTGACGACGGGGGTTCCTCGGGATTCTGGCCACCAATTCGAATTCGCCCACACTTTCTCTCTCTCTCTCTCTTTCTCTCCCTCTTCTCCTTTTCATTCCCTCTTTCTCTCTCCTTCTACGTGACTAGGGAATCAAACTCACCGGTCGTATAACTCCCTCTTGCAGATGATCGAGACTGAGTGCTACAAGGAGCTCAACGTGCTCGGACCCAACAGCTCGCCCACTCCAGATCTGTTGGTCAACTACCCACCGGCGAACAACGAGAATCGAGGTTGCTTTCCATTTCGAAGAAAGGTAGATGATTCAACCGACTCGGCCCGAAACTATTTTTGCCTCGCGCAAATTTTCACCAACCCACAATAGTCGACACATTATGAATTTGACTTTCAAGAGTTATTGATTTTATTGCTTATTCAATTTATTTATGGAGCAATTACGCCCACAATTCGCAGCCTCACGCGACAGTCGAGTTGAACATTATTGCAGTAATTCACATGTCGCGATCGCTCGTCGAAGAATTTATAGCGTGTAATTCGACTACCGAAGCTGTATTCCATTTTATGTACCACTCTCTTCGTCATCGTTACGTTTCGATATAATAATCGTTGCTCGACGTTCGCAGAAGAAGCAGAGCGCGCGAACGCGCGAGATTCCGCTGTCGGAGTGCCACCTGCTGGAGTTGTCGCAGAGTCAGAATTCGGAAATGCCGGCCAGCTGATCCAGGGTGAACTCCGGAAATCTGAACACACCGACCAAGTCGTCGTCGGGTCGTCCCTCGCGATGCTGCATCTGAGTCACCCCTGAGGTCGCAAGAGACACGGCGCGAACGGTGAGGATCGCTCGTTGCGCACCCGGGGCCAGCGCGAGCCGAGGTTCCGGTCGGGCATCTGGCGCCAGGAAGGGAAGATTTCCGAGGAGCAGCGAGCTACGTCCGCGCCCATCGGCGCGTCTTCGCGTTTCCTCGCGCCGCGCGCGCTCGACGTCTCAAAGTACTTGCTCTCGTCACTACCACGCGCACGGTGCAACACGATGCACTCAGACTCGTACGTTACGTAAGCACATTCTTGGACGCGCACACACACGAGAGGAAAAAAAGAAAGAAAAGAAAAGAAAAACGAGAGGAAAAAAAAATACGTGCCCACACACACAACTCACACACGAATACTTAATCTAAACACACGAGACACACGAACCGGCGAACACGCGACGTGCGTTATACGGCCGCGCGCGCGCGCACACGCGTCGATGAAATCGCTGCGTCGAGGGCCCGTGGAATTTCGGATAAGAAACTCCGCGTAGTATTTCAGAGCGTCATGCTCGCGTTCGTCAAAGGGTCGCGGGGGCCACGAGTCTCTTCGGTGTCGTCGACCTCGCGATTCCCGCTCTACCAAGCGGCGCGCGAGCCGCACGCCCCGACCGCGGTCGACGGGTCTTTCTGGTAAATTTCGTGAGAAAAAAAAAAGAAACGCAAAGAAAGATAGAAAGATTAAAAAAAACAAACTATATATTTATATTCGTAACTGTTCTCGGCGTGATGTCTCTATTTTGGGAAAGTTCGATAAGAGAGAGAAACAGAGAACGAGGCGGAATCTCTTGCTCGTAAATCGGGCGAAATAATAATGCACAACTCGAGAACGAAGGAAGTAAATACCCACACGGTATATACTCGTCGCACAACCGTACATATATATAGATACGATATATATATACATATATATATCTATACTCGTCTAATGAAATCAAAGGTCTGAATCGCAAATAGTCATACCGCCGGGAGTAACTAGCTAAATGGAGTAAATTTTAAGGCTCGAGTTCTCGCAGAGAGGAGGAGGAGTATCTCGTGAATCAAAGCTGACGATAAGCGCGAGTCAAGAATAAAACGTTCGCGCAACACGTCCAAGTGAGCGAGAGTGAGAGACGTAAGAGAGACGTGGGGAGTAACGTAGAGTGTTACGCATGAACTTCGTTGAGCAGAAACGCCCGCGCGCACGCGTGCAGCAATGATGATTATACACGTCGAAAGGTTTGTTTTCTCAAACGGCCCCGCTGCAAGTCGGATAATCGTCCTAGATGTTTGAGCGTAGACAGTCCCATCGTACAACGAGAGGTACACGACTGAGAGCTCGCGCGCGTTCGTCGCACTGTTACCTCCTTTTGCTACCGAAATGAATATTAGAGAAAAAAAATACAACAGCGTTGAACTCTCGAAGCGCGAACGTCGAGCGAAGATCAATCGCGCGCGAGGCAAACGATCGCGAGGCGCGTCGTCGAGCTAACTTTCAATGCGCCCGATACCGCGGAATCCGAGGAGGCGCGTCGTGAGTTAGATCACAGTTTTGTTTAATTAGTCATGCGAAAGAAAAAGACTTCAGAAAGCCGTGCCAGTAAGTTCGTTAGAGGCAACCGAAACCCTTTTCTCTCCTATAGTGTTTTTTACAATGCGAAACGTCCCGACCGCGGTCGAGCTCAAGCCGAGATGGAATTGATCGCGCGAGCCGCGACGTTTCGCGCCGCCAACTCCCGCGTAGCGCGTGAATCGCGACATGTTTTTTTTTAATAATCTGAACCCCGATGGACGTAGCGAGCCTCGCCCCAAGCTTCATCGCGTAAACGACGCTTAGTTAGTTTCTTTTTTTAATTTCTCGCGTTCTCGCGCGTATCGCCCGACCATCCGGGCGATAGTGATAGTAACTTAAATTAGTTGGAAGTTAAAGATTTAGGCTTTGCCCGCGACGAGCCGTAAGCTTTACGCGACGAGAGGGATTGTCATGACAAGTTTTTGCTTGCCTCGCAATGTACGCACCCCCCCAAAAAAACCCACTCGCATAGTGCAATTCATCTAATTTCATTTTTTGTTCTTCCTTCTTTTCTACTAAATATATTAGGAAATAACAACGATGCCTCATTTGCTTAGAAAAAAAAAGAAAACAGAATTGTGTTCGTTTGTAAAGATGATCGTAAATAGAACGTGAATCAAATTTCATTTTTGATATGTAATTTCCGCAGTTGGGTTTATTGAATCTGTAATCGAGAACGTTAGCACAGAGATAGAGAGAGAGAAAAAAGAGAATCGCGAGAAGAAGATTTTTCAATCAATTCGCCTCGACTGTTGTTTCGTGCCACTTTGGGTAAGAAATTTTTTCATGAAATTGATGTCACGGGAATTGTGGGTGCGCCGAGAGCCGCGTCGAGAGCCTCGACAAACCCATAATTATGTTCCCAGTTCGCTTTTAATTCATATCTCCGTCGATATGATTGCACTTCCATTCCACTCTTTCGTGTCTGTTGCCCGTCTGTCGTCGTTACATGTCTCTTGTAAACGTGTGACTGGTTCTTTAGGAATTACGCTCTTTAGCGATTAAGTACAATGTCGTCGATTGTAAGCATTAGGTGTACAATACGTATATTCTTATTTATATATAAAAATAATAAGCAACAGTTATACACAACAAGCAAGAAAACGCGCGGAATAAACGCGTCGCGTAATCGGGGACCGTGCGACGGTATGAAAATCGCGCGTCGCGACGGTCCACCGTCAGAATGACTAGATCACATGCTGGTACGTACGCCGTGGATACGTACAACAGAACTTATTCTTTGTACATATATTATTAACGACCGAAAATTCATAGAACGCATTAGATCGTGTTTAGAATCATCGTCATTAATCGTATTTTACTTTATATCTTTTTTCGACTAAAGGAAGCAAAAAGAATCATCACAAGACTCGTATACTACTGTAGTTAAGACTGTTCGCGCGTTTCATTGTTTTTCTTGCTCACCGCACCCGTTCCTTAGAATTTCATTGGCAAAGTTGCGAGAACTTTGATGAAAACAAAAGAGAAAAAAAAATTCAGCACACTCGAGGGTCGACTCGTAGCATCGAACGTTACGTGTATCGTGGCAGGCCTATATCGACCTTCGACTGTGCATGTCAGTCGTGTGATTATATTTAAAAAGATTTTGACCGTCGATGCAATACAAAGTCGCTCGTAAATTTCGGTTCGCGTGGTGTTAATGGCCTATGCAATGTATACCACTGTCGTCCGCGGCTGTATAATTTCATCCTCATAATTGTCACGTATCGTAAAGACTAAATGCCATAGAAATTCTTCGCCTCGTCGATGTCACTCGTACGATCTTTCGAACGAATTTTAATTAAGGACGATCGTCTCCGCGTGTAAGTTTTAAGAAGACTCACGAATTAGCTGATGGGTTTGCCGATTACCAACAAAATTTCAAACGGACTTTTTTTTATTTTGTATCACAGGACAAACTGTTTTATTTAAATTTTTTTGCTTCTCGGACATGTTATACATGCACAAAAAACTGCGCACACTAAAATTTCGCACTCGCTCAAGGGAAAATATGGTCAATCGGCCACACCGTCAATAATTTCGATAATCGTTGCACGGTGAGACGTGAAAAGAAAAATCGGTGGTTTATGCACTGACGCTCACACAACTTTTGTTCCTCGCGTCGACGAAGCCAAATAATAATTTTCAGATTTTTTTTTTGTAATCTATATGTTGTATGACTCCCGTGGACAAAGTTATAAATATATAAATATATATATTATATATTGTTTTTAAGTTATGAATATATTATATATGTTATGTATTTATAACTTACGAATTTATACATACCAATATAGATACCACTTATAATCGCACAGAAGGACACGTCGATGTACTATATACTTACCTTCGGAATATTTTTTTCCTCCCGCTACGCTGACGAAGCGTGTTTTGTAATTCCCGTGGCGTGAATGAGGTAGAACTTGAACGTGAGATGAACGAAAACTAATTTATTCGTAAATATATATATATATACTCTTGAATTAATCCGAGTAACAATGATTAACACTGCGAATGCGCGAAGCCTCTCGCATTAAATAGCCTCGCTGTAGCGGTGCGTAGATGGATTTTGCGAAATTGCTTCGCGTGTAATTTTTGCTTCATACAATTATTAACGAATTTACGCTCACTTACACGGTGGCTACTTAAACGCGAAAAAGCCTCGAGCATTTTCCGGCAACTTTGACATAACGAATTATTACCCCAATACTCCACGAGTTCCATAGCTGCGCGGTTCTCTTTCCCCGCTTCGCGATTGTCAAGCGCGAAGGGCTGTTGTCAATTTGCAGTGATACGTCGATCGGAAGCCGCTGCTCAGGAATAATGAGGTAGTACACGATAGAAAGATATATACAGCCACAAGTATAGTATATGTATGTATATTGTCACAGTTCGCTTCTTTCCTTCTCATATTTTGTTCTTTTTTCTGTTTTGTTTTTCAGTTTTTTTTTCTGTTTTGTTTTATCATCTGTTCAAGATCCTAAGCTACCGATAGCGCACGTTCAATCTCAAGATACGCAACCTCCTATATTTTACAGGCGATTCATGACGCTCACACAACAAACTTAAGCACGCGTTAGTAGCTTCCTCGCTAGTAACTATAGAGCAGCTCTCACAAGTGTTTTTTTTCTTCTCTTTTTTTTCTTTCAAGTACATACATAGGTGTATAACGAGGGTAGGTCCGGAACATAAAAAAGCTAATAATACAAAATCATTCTACGGAATGTAAATCGCTCCTTCACTTATTATATTCATTCGGCATACTCAGTCAATGCTTTATTGTCTCGTGAGTTGTATATTTTTCTTCTTTGTTGCTGCTGTTTTATTGTTAAGAAGTTCGCATGGTCGCAAGGTGTCCTTAAGATTCTTGGAAGCAACAACTACAATATATATATCGTTAAATTCATTATTTAAATAATAGTATAAAAGCATCGGTTGATTTTTGTTTTTTTGTTTTTGTAAAAAGAACTAGGGGGAGAGATTCGGGGGGGGTTTTCCGTAACTATAGTCGAGATCTCGTTTCAAGAATATACCCTGTGGAGACCCGATTGGTCCGGGGATATATTAAATTTCATCTACGGATATGTGCAACTTTTCGTGCCGAAAAGTGGGAAAATTTCTCGTCGATTTCGCGAGGCGCTACAAATATACAATATTAAATCGTCGTTCGGCAGCCGCTTGGGCCTAGCAGATACGACTGACCACTGCGAAATCGACGAGAACAGTGCGCAAACGGAATGTCTACCTCTTTTATGTTATCTGCCTAAAAATATCATTAGTATAAATATTTAATATACGTGGGTTTCGTACGATAAGATTTAAAAAAAAAGAGGGGATAAAGTGCGTGCGAATTGATGTCCGTCTGCGATCTACCAAATTGGGTCTCTCTCTCGCCATCAATAATTTCAAACGTATAGAGTAGTATCTAAATTAAATCTCTTGGCAGTATCTTTTTTTCCTTTTTGTTTCTCTTTTTTTTCTTCGAGTCTTTTGTATATTATGCGACGGTGGCTGTCTATTTCTCTCGATGTTATCGGCGGGATATCGAACTCTTCGTCGACTCGTGATGTATCGTTGCTAGCGCGTCAAATTCCGCGCTGAATTTTGGCCGAAGGAACGAGCCGAATATACATGATTAAAATTTACATGAAAAAATTGATTTTTTTTTTCGATTAAAAACCGAAAAGCGTGACTTTTCTTCTCTCGTCGCTTGCGTGATTAAAAACTGACGATAAACGGCCGGAAATTGTATAAACATCTCGAGCGCTCGACCGTCGAGAAATTATACATTCAATTAAAAAAAATAAAAAAATGAGTCGCTGTCTGCGAAGGAAGAATTTTCGCAGCCAGCTGCAAAGCCGGATGCGAGACTCTTCGCTCCCCGGAAATTGTCGAACCCCGTTTCGCGGGTTCGCATCGGACTTTTTCGCGCGTCCCACTTCAATATGGCTGTCTCTTGTCGTTGGACGCACTCTGTACCGCTTTCTTCTCTTCTTTATCCTCTGTCTCCTCTATTTTGTCTCCCTCCTCGTTATTACTTAGCTCGGGCTCCCCTCCTTCGGCTCCCTCCTGGCTACTCCTCACGATCCACGCCGTCTCCTCTTAAAGTGCAGTCACGAGATAGGCCTCTTACACCTGAGCGGGTTTCGCCTTGCCGACGACCATCATTATCTTCTGCAGGAACTTGGTGAAGCTTACTGCAACAGTGGCCACAAACGGCGAGCGTTAAAAGACCGCGATTCTTTCGCGGAACGAGTTTTTTTTACCACTGGAATCCCATGAATCCATTTAATTGCCCAAGTTCTAAGTAATAGCCTACATTTTTGTAGATACTTCAATCCGCTAGTTTTCGATTAAGGATCGTTTAAAAAGGTCAGTTGCGGTGCTCTCGTAGATATGCGAGTGTGCTGTTGGTGCCGGTGTTATATGACTTCAGCATGCAAAATCAAAGTTTTAAACGGCTTTCCAATTACTCCCGTTCACTTCGGTAGCGACTACGCAAACGTTTTTCTTTTTTTTTCGCTCTCGGAATTTCGCCCGATGAAAGTAATAATGTTCGTAAAAGCATGCGTGACATAATGAGAGAGTATAAAAATGTAATAGTGTGCTTGAAAACCTTAGTCTTTCTTTGGTCCAACGACAACCATCGTCTTCTGGAGAAATTGGGTGACGGCGCCTGTAGGAATAACAAAATTAAGAAGAAACTCAACAAAAAAAAGATACGTGATACACGTGACTCTCGCTCTCAGTGTACAAAAATCTTGAGGGCCTTTTCGCGAAACAGCACAACGTATACATTCGTCTCTCGTGTGAGCTCGATGCGTCGTATTGCTGGATAAGTTGTGGCCCGATTCAGAAAATGCGAGAATTCGACGAACGCACTTAGAGCGAAAATACTCACCGACTCCTTTCTGGAAGAAGACCGGCTTGTTTCTCCAGGCGACAAAACCGAAGTACACAGGCACCGAGGACAACATCATCAGAACTCCGTATCCTGTAAATCGATCGGAAAAAAAGAATTCAAGGCGATTGTCGTGGATATCTGGATGATCGCAAATTTGTGGAACTTGTTTCGTCACTCGTACCTGTTTCGATCGGGCTGGCGTACATGGGAATAACGGTGACGAAGAGGGTACCGAGTATGTACACTACGGGGAACACGAGATTGACTCTTATCGGCCTGGGAAGATTAGGCTGTGCCCACCTCAACCAGGGAAGACACAGCACGGAGACTCCAATGCTCAGCTGTGAATCACAAATTACACACGTCCCTCGGTTACGTCAAATTACGTCGGTAAAACAATTACGAAATTGCCGGGGGCATCCGGTAACCCAGTAATTCGCGCGTGCACGTCACACGCACGGCACGATTAAATAATACCTCCGGTAGCACAAAGATACACAAGGAAGAATTTTAACAACGTAGTAATTTCAGGAAAGCGAAACGACTTTACGTGCAACAATTTAGCCACAAATTATCGGGAAGATAATCGTCTAAATACAAAAAAATGTATATATGTATCATCTGAAATATTGCGACAACATAAGTGCGGGTTCCATTGAATTGCAGACAAAAATGAGATATGCGACGAGCAGTATTTACCCAGGTGACGAAGCCAACGTAGGTTATAAGAGCGTTGATATTCGAAGACGTCAGGTACAACATCGAGAGAAGCGCCTGAAAGAAAATTATCATAAAAATAGCGTCAAGATCCAAAAGGCATGAAGAAAATTATCGGCGAACTTTTTTCATTAGCTACTTTCATCATTCGGTAATAATTTGATGTAATTCTTTAGAAAATTTGCGTAACAACGGAGATTCTGGTGAAGAATTTTCAAAATTCCGCCCATGATTGTCACCGATGCAGACGCAAAAGTTGACGAGTATTTATCTTTCCATACGTTGTGCGTACCATGCAAATTACAGCGGGAGTGGGCGTCACCCTGGACACCTGAATCATCGTCAAGATCTCGGGCATCTGTCCCTCGCAGGCACCGGCGTAGAAGAGACGCGAGGAGGTGAGCAAAATACCGTTGACGGCGCCGAAGGTGGACAACGCAACGAATACCGGTATCGTCCAAGCCATCACGCCAAACAGTCGGTTTGCGTAGGTCTAAAAAGTACATAGAAAAAAAAAGATATAAACCACTCTAACTATCACCAATCGCTGTACAATGCACGCGACATATGATTAATCAGTGCATAAATAATCAAAGAGTGATCTCCTACCACAGCGACAGCCGTGCTGACGGTAACTTCATCCGGGCTTAGAGTCGTGTAGAAAGCCACATTCGTGAGAACATAGACGATGGTGACGAGGGCACAGGAGATACCGATTGCCTTTGGCAAGTTTCTAACTGGGTCCTTCAGTTCCTCTATTATGAAGTTGAGATAATTCCAGCCGTTGTACGCGAACAGCCCCGAGTAGAAGCTTTTGGCTATGCTGGTCACTTCGGTCTTCGTGTTGTCGAAAGTGAAGTGCTCGGTGTGTCCTGGGAACAGTTTTCAACAGACGGTAATTATTATTCATAGCCAGATGACAACTGTAACAAGCGGGATTTTTGCCGTACAAATTAATTTAAAAAAAAACTTTTAATAACTCTATATCAATTAACGTTGGAATAATTTCTTTGTAACCGTGAAAAATTAGATTAACGGCCAAGAATCAATCTGGGACCTTTTGGGAATTCGTTGTGTCGCGTTACTACATGCCTAATAAATCTTAATTATGTTAAGGGTGCGGAACGGTCCGTGGGAAGCGAATCAGCGGCCCTTTATCTGGCAATCTTTGTGACATGTCAAACGAAACGAGCCGCGCGAGCGATGAGCGATTCGACGAGAGCTGATACGGTCGGCAAAGAGCGAACCGTTCGGGCCGTTTGAATGGTCCAATTTAAGCGATTCTTTACGCACGAGTTTGCCCGCCGGCGTGACTTGTTCTACGCGCGCGGACGTATTTAACCGGGTTTTTGATTGGGCAAATTGTCTCGTCCGGTAACAGGACGACGCTGAAAAGACAGGAGCGACAGAGAGCCGCGCGTGTGTACGGCCAAGGCACACATAGCATGAATTCATGGAACGGGCGTGGGTGTTCTAGACACATCGGGCGCAGTGAGAGTCTGGCTACGATCCCAACTTCCGGTATATGCGGCTAACCCGATCTCCAAGATCTTGACGTCTTGACATAGACCACAAATTTCTTATTCTTAAAAATTGTATTCATCGTCAAAAAATCTACAAATTTCATGTAGAATTGCTGGAAATCTTTATGCATAAATTTCTACACTAAATGTAATACACAAGTGCAACGTGAAATTAATGTACGGAAATGAAAACTTCTAATTATTTCTAACACTATTGAGAATTTTTCTTTCCATATTTTATGAGGTAACAAATTATTATCGCAATTAATTACTTTTGAATACAAAAAATGTAATTATTATGTTTTTCACTGTGACTCATTGAAAAATCGTGTTTGGAGTTGCGAACAAATTTATCGCTTTATCTGCTCGGACGCGTGAATGGTTTTGTCGAGCAATTGTCGTCGATTGAACCGAAGGCCTTGGTGAAAAGAAACTCCTTGTAAAATGCAATTAGCGACTCGACGCCGACGTGCAAGGACTCGGCCGGCGGTGGGCTCGAGCGACCACTTCAAAGTACGAAATACCCCTATTACTTCTATACCCAGGAACGCTTTTATTCAACGCCCCGTCACTCACTCGGCTGACGCAAGGCTGCCCGACAGCCCAGGCTTTATAGCCCCCCTCCCCCCGATACGCTCACATCTCGACACATATCCATGGATAATCGAGCACTCGAGGACTCGATAGAACTTCGGTGAAACCCGATCGATCTGACGATAGAATTTGGTCGCAACCTTGGACCACTAGTCGCGAAAGTTTGAGCTGAAAAATCTTGCGTCACGAATTATTGGCAAACTGTTACAGCTCGAATCGATGTTCAAATAATGATAGCAATTAATATCTTACGGCACCTATGTTGAAATATATCTATATTCTAACGATGATCAATCATACTTTTGTTTAGTAATCTTTTAAAATAAATTCAGTTATTTTTTTTAACCGTGATATGTTTTTTTGGCTACACCTGACAGCATGAAAATTGCGTAATGAATGTCTCACCAGTGCACAATTGGTACATTCCTGTGGCGACGATGATGCAGAGGGCGAGTAGTTTGGCGTACGTGAATATATCTTGCACCCTCGTTGCCCACTTGACGTCCCAGCAGTTGATGAAAGCCAGAGTGCCTGCGAAAAAGAAGCGAAGAAAATGTCATTTCTTTGCGTACGAATATATTCTGTCGAATTTGCAAATTTATAATAACCTAACGAAATATTTCGCTAATCCAAAAAATAAACGCATTTGTCGTCACTATTTCGCTGACCCGACAAAAAAGGATGGAAAAGCGTAATGCTGATAAAACGTGGGACGTTCACGTGGATTTCTTCACGCACGTTTATTCAGGATTTTTCGAACGTGCGTCTTTCGGCGATAACGCGTGACGCGATAACGCGGCAAAAACAATGTTGAATATCCGCGACAATTATGACAAGTGGCGTCGGGGAAACGCGCGTGTCATTCAATGCTCCGTGGTGGCTTCGGATTAGATTGAATGAGAATGTTATATAGTCGAATCTACGGGGGTCGACCGTGGCCTCATCGAAGGCGCAGTTGTCTCGAGATGAGTATATTCTCTATTGCATCGATCGACTACAGTCAACGACTTCAGTATTGTCTCTTCACTTTAGCGAGCGTTATCTGTGCCGCAAACAATCTGGGGCTCCGGGCACACTCGACTTGACCCAATAACTTCCAGCGAACCATGGAGTCCAGAATTGTCAAGTCCAATTGCTTTAAAAAATTAAGTTGATGGTACTATTTCCTTTGTAATCGTGATTTGATAATAATGCTAATGATAATAACGCGAAACGATTATAAAATTGTAAACTATCCTGAATCGCTATACAAATATTCGTCTTCAACAAAATTAATTCTGATGAATTACCAGTATATCATGACTTATCAGTGAAATCCAGTATAAATGAAGTGTGAATTAATTATGATAAACAAATATTTAATCAGTGCGAAAAAAAAATCGCGCGACGAGAACTCGGTATCCCGGGGTGCGTATTTGTTTTTCATTTCGAAGCACCAAGGCGGACTTTAAAGTGGGCCGAAGCAATTCCTAGGAGAGCATCTCAGCGTCCTTCAGCCCGGTGTATACACAACAACCGAGCATCGTCGTAATTTCAGGGCTCGCGTGGCGAGCGTTCAATTTCCTAATTGCTCGGGGACAGTCTCGACGTTCCAGCGGCTCGGAGCCGAGAGGTATCAGAACCTTTCAACCGCCTCTCAGGCGCCTGAGCTTTGTTTCCGGCTTTGCATCAACGGTAGATAAAAGACTTTTATGACTATTCGAGAGAAGCGAGGAATAATAATTTCCGCACTCGCGAAGGTCGTGTCGCGTA
Source organism: Pimpla rufipes (assembly GCA_963932165.1). Taxonomy (NCBI): domain Eukaryota; kingdom Metazoa; phylum Arthropoda; class Insecta; order Hymenoptera; family Ichneumonidae; genus Pimpla; species Pimpla rufipes. The sequence continues at coordinate 16,862,130 of OZ010635.1, forward strand.
ATTCTTGGCCTCCAAGAGGGATATATATCATATATATCGGACAGACTTGCGGACAAATCACAGCCACGACACATTCACCAGTTCATGGAAGAAAAAACGATTTTGTCGCGGCAATCAAAAAAATTGTGTACCCCACAAATTGGCTTTATGGCATCAGCGCCAGATCAACTAAATTCCTGCCGAACTATCAGGATCAACTATTTTTATTTGTAACACGTTCCGTAATAATTGGACCAACTGTTATAATTATTAGGCCATCTATTTTGATAGTCACTCCACGTATTTTGTTGCTCCAAATAGTTCATCACAAAAACTATTTTAGTAGCGTTAGGGCAATTTACCTTCAATCAATAAGTAATTAGTCGGTCCATCCAGGTCGTTTGTTCAAGTTCTGTGCTCACAGCGGAAAATTGATGAAAATATTACGTGGGTAGACGTCTTTGTGTTCCCGATAAAATTCCGCAAATAATGAGAGCTCGAGGGAAGAGAAAGGAAATCGAGAATCTAGCGAAGAGCTCGGAAAGCCCGTGGACAAAAGCGAACGCAATCAGCGCCCAATCGCTTCGAGTGCGCGTCGCGACGGCACCGAAGTCTCTATGGGGGAAAAAAAAAATTCCATCGCTCTTCATCTGTCTCTTCTGTCGACTCGTCTCCCAGCCCAGGAAGCCACACGAGGCAGACTTACATCGAAGATCGAGTTATGCGGTTGTCTAACTCTCCCCCTCGGTCGTGTTTGTATGCGAGACACTCGCGGTGCACAGCGACTCAAATCGGATTCTACGACGTGCAAAGACACTTTCCACGCCTCCTCCGCATTTGCACCTTCGTTGTTGAAACAAACACTCGGTGACTCTACGACGTATTTCCTTTTCAACCGAGATCTCGACTTACAGAAACGACCCTGACCGTCAATCTGCAACGTTCGTAGAAAATATAAGTCAGAATGTTCGCCACGACGTAGCCAACAGTGCGACGCAAAAATATAGTCCGCCGAGTGAGACGACTTTGGTTTATTGACTCCTGATTTTGTTGACTTCTTTCTCCGACGCGAGGCCAACCCACGGAGAAAAAATGTTTTGTTGGGCTAACAGAAGGGTAACAACGAACACGTTCAACTGGTAGTTTGACAAAATTGTTTGCTAGTACATGTTAATGAAATTTTTACAAAAAATGTTGCTAATACATTTTAATGAAATTTTGACAAAAAAATGTTGCTAATACATGCTAATGAAATTTTTACAAAAAATGTTGCTAATACATTTTAATGTTTTGCCGAATTCGCTAATTATTTTGGGGTAACGAAATATTTGACTGACTCCGAAAAAAAACGTCTTTCCTGTCACTTTTGACTTAGACCAACGAAACCAATTTTCTCCGTGCGGGATCCTCCCCAATTTTTTTTATCCTTTCTCTATCGTCCGCGATCGAGCGATAAGCAGTTTCGGATACAATCTGAGCACGTCAGTTACAACCGGACCGCAAGTGGATGGAAATGCGTCGAGTAACGAGATCCACAGCGGGAGACCAGAGAGGGTGAACGGATCGCCGGGAGAGCAGCCGCCGGCGTCGAGGACATTGACTCCTGCGGCTGCGGCAATTACACCTCTCGTATATGGCTCTGCCGAGTCACCGAGTCCTCGGGAGTTACTTCACTTTTTTATATCTGATAGAATCGAGCGGTCGAGAGGTTCCCGGTAATGAAGCCTGACATTCATAACCGGAGTGAACGGACCGAAAAAAAAAATGCCACGCGGTCATCGAGGATGTGAAACACGCACGAATGCGAGGTAGATGTTACTCATAATATGTTTCACAGCGTCTTAGAATGTATCAATGGTTTCCGAGTGGAAATCGAAGTTGCATTTCATTAAGACGTCACTCGGAGAATGTTAGCATTCTTCTCATACGTTAATGATTTTTTTGTTTTGAGTGAGTTGCGTTTCTCGATTGTCGATTCAATTCATTATCTTATGAACGCGATCGTTGCCACGATTTTGTAAGAATGTGCGCTGATTTTCCACCACGCGAATCGGTAAGTCGATCTACGCTCCACATACGTAACAGTCGAGAGTGAAAGAAAAACGAATTACACGATCATAATGAGACACATCATTACGGCTCGTCGATATTTCAACCGAGCTCGAACGTGACTAACTCGTAAATCAGAGAATCAATTTTCCTCCGTACACCGACGAAGAACATGTTTCTCGGATCTTTTTATTTGCCTCGCACGCCGCCACCTCCCGTAAAATTACTGATCGAAGGTAAAAAAGATTGCGGTCTCGTTGAAATTCTCGTTAACCCGAGGCTATTAAAAACTATTAAGAGGCGATAAATGGAATTTAACGACGCGGGTAAATGTAACTATGTTTCGTACGGAGGAAATCAAGGAGAAACCGCGTCTTCCTGGAACCAGAGCCAACTCCAACCTTGATGCTGCCTCAGGTTGCGATGTGGAATGTCGCGACGCGCGAGACACAGAGAGCGCGCGTCTCGTCAGCGTCGCCGCGCTCATGGGCCGTGAAAGATTTTCATAGAGAAACGCAACTGGCGAACGCGCTCAAAGGCAGCAATCTCGTCTCATTGTAATCAAATGTAATTCAATAACGTATAACGACTGACAAGCGCGCAGCACAACAGCATAATTCGCCGAGCGTCTCGGGGTCTTTCGAAAGAAGCAGAAGAAGAACGAGAAGACGACGAAGGTGAAGAAAAAGAAGAGGAAGAGAAAAAAGAAGAACGATGAAGAAGAGAAGGAGGATGAAGAAGGAAGAAGTCCAGCTTGAGAAGTCGAGGCGAACGACGAGCGACGACACAAGAGGAAGACGAAAAGCCGGCGTCGTAAGAATCGGAGCGGGAGGACTTCGCGGTTAGAAACTCACATAGTGCAATTCTCGTCGTTGTTGCGTCAGACTGAGAGAACACGAGGAGAATTTTTCGTGGAAGCGATTGGTGTTCGTCTGTCGACATCGTCATCGTTTCGACGAGGAACGCGATAGGATTACCCCAGATGGCTATGCGGGTCTCTGGCGCGAAATTCTCACAGTCTTATGGTTAATCGTTGCTGACTGTACCATTGATATTCGTGAATAAACTGTGAGTATCGACGATTATGGACTTTCGGTGCAATTACGATTTTCCACCGCGAGACGTTAACTCTCGACTCTTCGTCCAGTTCGAAACCTCGAGGGGATCTGATCCGTGGATCGATGAACGAGCTCGCTTCGAGTCTGAAAAAAAGATGGACAGACCTTTTCACAGTGAAAATTAGATCAGTGGTCTAGTCGGGCAATCGCGCACCGACCACGTAACAATCGGTTGGACAATTACGAATAAAAATAGCTAAACGATCGCCGAGAGGTACAGACGCTATTCCCGTCCGACCGTGCGGCGCATCCAACAAGTGCGGCTGAGTTGCCGGAGACGGAAGCACTGAATACGAAGCGAATCAACAGTTTGCCACTACCCTTGAAGCTCGAGTGACAAATTTCATTTTTCTTGTTGTTTCCTTTCAGTCTGTAATTTTTTAACTGTTTTGCGCCCAGTGAAACTATCGGCAATCCGATTCGTTGAATTTTTAATCGTAAATTTAATCTTCAGTTGCCTCTTCGGAGTGATAATTAAATCCTGCGGTTCAGGCAGGTGCAGCGAGGCGAAATTTGTATGGCCCGCTGACCCATTTTCCTCGCTGTTACTTTTACAGCGAATATACATTGCAAATTGCTATGCAGGTTGTACTCACATATACAGACAATGGCGAGCATTCTCGAAGCGTCTTCAGGCGGATTGCAGTCCGGAAAGAAGGGCTTCATAACGTACACGCTGAAGGTGAGTGCGACGATCGCTTGGCTGCACGGCCTGACGATTATGCACTCGACCCACAGTCTCACGAAGGCCATGAAGGGCCCAAATGTCTCCATGATGTAGGCATAATCGGCGCCGGATTTTCTTATCATGCATCCGAGCTCGGCGTAGCAATAAGCTCCCACCTATAAAAATAAACGCAATGAAAAATTAGTTCACGTACCTTTTTTTGCTACTTTACAAAGGGTAAAAATAAAAATTATGACGGTAAGAAAATTCCTACTTTTTACAGACGTTGAAGTAAAAAAATATACAGTGAAAACAATTTCTTATCATCTTCACAAACTGTAAAAACAAAGCTTCCTGTATGAGGAAGTAAAATTAAAAAATTAACGTCAACCAAAGTTTCTGATTATTGTTACAAATAGTAGAATTACAAAAAAAAATGTATCGTTCCTGGTGCAATGGATGTAATGACCGTTCGAACTCGGCGAGCGAGTCACTTCAGCGATAACGAAAAATCGCCCACACACGACTTATTCGCATAATACGCTGGCCACGCTCGCCCCGTGGCCCATTCACGCTCCAGTGACCTGTCTCAACGATCATTTCCATAACGTCCGTACACTGTATTTACACCGTCGTGTAACACACCGCGCGGGCAGACATAATTATTTGTGATAGCGAAAAATCGATCCTGTCACCCGGTTCGAGTGCACCCGAAGCAACGCTGTCGACGGGAAATAAAGCGCTCATGCGAAACGGGGGCCCGATCGGCGATAAGTCACCGAGTACATGTAGTCAACGAGGTCGCGCGTTTTCGGCGTTTGTTGACACGGAACAACTCGTCGTCGAGTCTCGAGAGACGCAATTTTTTATCGTGTCTCATAATGTCGGCATATTTAAAAATTAAAAAATGTAAAAAAACCGTAATAACAAATTGTTAGAATCATCAACATTTACTGACTTAAGAAAAGAAAATATTTGTAATTAAAACATTAATTATCACGTTGAAGGAAATTCATTTACTGATTATCGAATTCCGTAATATTAATATTGTGGTTGCAGAAACTACAGTTCCGGAAGTACAAGTTTTTTTTCGATAAGAGTGAAGCGAATTTTGCTTGGGTTACGTCACTGCAGCTTCATCCGCGCGATATACTAACCATGGAGAATAATCCGGAAGCCGTCCACACCAGCAAACTCGCGTTTACACTTCCGGTGTCCTTCAGGACGCCGGAGGGACTGACGAATATACCGGAACCAATGATCGAGCCGACGATAACCGTTACCCCGTTCAACAGGGACATCTTCGCCTCGAGCTTGATCTCGTTGTTGCCGGCATCGCCGTTCGTTGCCACCGGATCGTAAGGACCCTTCTCCCCGTCCTTTATGCTGCCCTTTATACTCCCCTGCTTCGACATTTTTCCTGTAACATAGAACAAATGCATCGATTTTTATATTTTTGTTGCAGTTTGTAGTTAATCATTATCGAAAATCATATATTGTCATCATCATCATCTTTATCATCATTATTACTATTATTATTATTATTATTATTATTATTACATTGCGTATTTTTACTGAAAATTACATCTATTTTTATTTTATAGCAAGAAGCGTATAAATGCTTATTACATTAAATGATCAAGAATCGATGATCGAAAAACTACGAAACCACTCGGCGGTGAAAGCTTTTCCAGAACTTTTATCAACCCAAAAGCCCGAAAGGTGTTTCAGCGCGCACACCACGCCGGGTGAAAGTATTACAAAGAAACCCGATGAATCCCCCCCGTCTCGGCTCCTCGCGTCCCTCCGACCTGTAGCGGCGAATCGTTTCGCTCCGGTTTTTCTGAATAATGCATTCTCACTCGGTCGTGCTACCTCGCGAGATACGAGCTACGGAAAATAAGTGAAGAAAACAGGGAAGACCACGACGGAGGCGAATGGCAGGGGAGGGGGGAGGGGGGGGGATCGAGAAGTTGCTGCTTCACGCCAGAACGAATCGGGATTTTATGCGTGTTGATAAAATACCGGCCTCGCGTCAATTTATCTCAGGTCGAAGCGCGGCACCTCGGCTGCCGAGGGAAGAGGGGGGAGGGGGGGGAGGGAATAAAAATCGTGCGTTTAAATAGAATTCTCCATTAACTCGAGGGCGGCGACACGGCATAGGTCGTCGCGCTTCCTCACAAATCCTTCGCAGAGCGGAAGACGAGAAACCGGAGGAGAAAAGCGGGAGGCGAAGCCGCTCGGCGTCGCTACCCGTGCGAGCGACATCATCTCGATTCACGAGTCGATCGATGCCTCCGCGAAGTTTGTTTCCGCTCGCGCGAAATTGAATTGATTGCCGTTGGAAAAGCACCAATCAGGGGGTCTCGTTCGTCGTCTAATTGACGTATAGCAACGGGAACTCGAATTCGAGATATAGGTTAAAACCGGGGCAACATGGCCGCCGTCGAAGTGGTTGCAAAAAGAAAACAATCGAGTGTCGTCGTCTGGCGAGAATTTCGAGAATTTACCGCGAAAATTGTGACCGTGGCCAGGACTCAACCTACACTCGGAAAATGTAGCCGCATCGAAAAAAACCTGCCCAATCACTGTTAATTAAGAATCACAAATTATACAGTCATCCCGTGTAGATAAATATCTACAATCCTGGCTGTATCGACAAGGAGCTCTCCTCGATGTCTGGTCAAAGTCAAATCTCATCTTGAACCGTATAGCAACGGGTACTCGAATTCGAGATATAGGTTAAAACCGGGCCAACATGGCCGCCGTCGAAGTGGTCGCAAAAAGAAAACAAATGAGTGTCGCCGTCTGGCGAGAATTTCGAGAATTCACCGCGAAAATTGTGACTGTGGCCAGGACTCGGCCTACACTCAGAAAATGTAGCCGCATCGAAAAAAACCTGCCCAATCACTGTTAATTAAGAATCACAAATTATACAGTCACCCCATGTAGATAAACATCTACAATCTCAGCTACATCGACGAGGAGCTCTCGTCGATGTCTGGTCAAAGTCAAATCTCATCTTGAACCGTTGACTTTGAATTCCTGGTCACGCATTGGCGGCAGGTCTACCAATCGCCGGCGTGACTGACGCGATGACGATGAAAGGAGATTTTGGAATCTGGTTTCGGACGCCGCGGCGAGATGAGAGAAATATGACATCTCGAAATCACGTGGTGCGTCGATGTTCGGACGGCGGTCGGTTGTCGTTTCGATCGCGCATCGCGCATGGTTTACACAGCTGGGGCGCCGCGACCAGTTTACTGGAATCTCCGGTGTGGCGCGTCAGGCTCAGACGCAGGGAAGGCAAAACGCAGGAGGCGCGACTCGATTCGACCGTCGAGGTGATCGGGTCTAGAGACAGTGATATCTTTATACGCAATTTCGCCGTCTCGTACGTGTAATATAATATATATATACCCTTTATCGCTCAAGCTCGTTCGCTTCGGACGGGCCAATGGGAACGCGGGAGAGCCGCACACGCCTCTGTCTTGCCTTCGAAGTCAGCCGGTCGCAGCGTGCGACAAACTCGTTTTTACGGACAATAAACAGCGCTCGTTCCGCGTGAACGGAGAATTTCTTCCAGGATTCTGGAAAATCCCGGCAAATAGTCGAAGCTTCCACCCGGCTTCTCGCATCGTTTTTTGTCGTCTTTCTTTCTTTTTTACTCCATTACTTTTGTTTTCGACGCAAGTCGGCAACAGTGATGACATCAAGATCGAGAGGGAATATTGTGAAAATACAGCGATAAAGATGAAAGTTTTTTTTTCCACGATAAACGTACAGTGTTATTACAGAATATTATTGTTGTGCGGACGATAAGACGTTTATCGGAGGTCGAGGCGCGTACCAAACGACCCGTAGCTCGCTCGCAACACTGTTACTCGTCTCTCTTTCGATATTCATCATTTAATCGATTCATTACGTGCGCGAAATCTTGTCGCGGCTCTGCTTTCGCACTGGCGCCTCGGTATAATAGTCAAAGGATCCACGGTGACTCGTTGATTAAATTAAGCATCGCTGATATTCCCAGTCACAGGGCCGTGAATAGAAATTAGTGTAAATACTTCGATGATGCGACGGACTCGTGGGGATATTTAGGACCTATAGTCGTGACCGCTCATACGAGAAAAAAATTATTGGATAATTTGCAATTTAAGAATGGAATTTTTTGAGACTGAACATTTTTTTTCTATTCTTTATGTTTAGTTTCTTTTGAATTCGTCGGTCTAACTACACAGAACTAATGACCGTAATTTACCTTTATCTGATCGTCGATTACCGATCTATTTTTAATACTTCCGTAATAACAACAATGTGACAAACAGCAAAAAAGAAAGGAATAAATCACTTTAAGGTGATGAACTGACGTGTTCAATCACTTGCTGCTATGATTAAATACGTAAATCTAAGTTTTCAAGTAGCCGCTTTTAAGTACCCTCTTTAATTACCTCCCACGTCCGAGTCCATTAAAAACCCTGCGTTTTATCTGCAATAAATCACGTCTTTATGACATAGTGATTGGTTGCATGTATTTTTAACTTTGTACCATCTTGAATCTACGTCCAAGTGCAATATAATTCTACGAGCTGCAATTTACGTTGGAATGAATAAATATTAAAAAAAAAACATCGCTTTTTCGATTCCTGTAAATATTGATAGTACATCCAAAGGTTGGAAAAAGATTTGTAAGAGTTTTATTCGATCTTTGCTGAAGGGAAAAAAATAAGCAAACGAGGCAAGAGGGGATTCGAATGGGGTTTGCCGAAAGTATAATAACAAGAAAAATAAATGAAGAAATAAATTTCAGTAACACCGTTTTTTCGAACGCTATAAATATTGATAACGCATCCAAGGGTTAAATTAAATCCGTAAGAGTTTTATCCGATCTTAGTGAAGGGAAAAAAAAAAATAAGCGACCGTGGCAAGGGGTGATTTTTCACATATGGTTTCGCAATCACAGCGACTCAGCGAGACGCATGGGGTTTGGCCCGCATGGCGAGACGTGCGACGCGAGGATAATCGCGCTGGGGTGCACACGAGGTGCTTCTTGACGTTCGCCAACCGCGCGTCCCGCTGCCCACTGCGCCGTGCCCGCCGTTTCGCCTGCTCACAATACGCCCGGCTCTTTTTATTTTCTTCTATTGGCAAGTTGCTTGTCAGACCACGTGGAATATTCTTAAATACGTTTACGACGAGCACTGGTGTATTCTTGGAGCGCGGCCGTCCGGAGGGGTTGCTTTCGCGTTCACCCCTTTCGACTCCGGTTCTCACCGCGACAACTAAAAATAGCGGCGCGGTTGTGTTACATTCTCGTGCGCCTCTGAAATAGTTTAGATGACGTAACATAGGCGAAGGGTGCCCACTGCGGAACGCTTACGGAAAAAATGGTCCTACAAAGGTAGCAATAGAGCAAATTTCGTGTTTTTTTTTTTTTTTTACTTGAAAATGAGGTTCCGACTGGTTTTACGAGGCGTCGGCAAAAAAGAAAAAAAGAAAAAATTGTGCTCCAATACAGAACACGTTTTTTCCGGGCCCTCGGTTTTTTTTCTCAATTTCTCAACACCCATTCCAATGTTCCTAAATTGCGCTTATCGTTCGAAAATGAGTTTAAATAAAGGTTATAAACAATAAGAGAAAATTGTTGACGATTTTTTGAGAAAAAGTAATTAAATTACTTTTGTTTATGTAGAGGGGGTTTTTAAAAATAATTTTAAAGTGTCAAGTAAAACCAGCATGCGTCCTATTTCATCCATTATGCAATTTTCCGTTCATCAAAACCTTTACGATGCCCTTATCACAAAAAAATCTCAGTCACATTTAATTTCTTATATATTCTTGTATTTTCGATGAAGATTTGAAAATTTAAAAAATATTAGATACAATCATTTATAGGAAAATATATATAACAAATTATACTCAAGAAAAAGAGGCAAAAAAGAAGCAGCAGTGAGGCAGAAAAATAACTTGCAACATCTGCACATTTTTTATTTCCTGAGGTATAGTTTGTCAGCTTAAATAAAACGCTGCAGCATCCGTTACAATCCACCTCGCGTACGTGGCTTATGAGCTTCGTTCCAAGTGTCTTTAACGATCAACTCCCCTCCCCTCCCCCTCCCACCATCCTGGAGTTTTCTTCCTGCCCGAAGCAGCAGGGAAGGATTTTCGAATCCGTGGCTCACCCTTAATGGTCTCGACACCCGGCGCGTGCGACTTCTCACAGCCTACATAACTCTACCGGAAGCGGTCGAACATTGCGTCATCCTCCCTGCGCTAAAACCGCTATATATGTATATATATATCGATCCTGAAGGCCAACGTCCTGATGGGCAAACCCTACGCCAACTTGTATGCATGCTACACGTAACCGGACGTCGAGAGGCCGCACGGGAGTCAACTGTGTTTAAAGTACACGTCGGAAAACAGCCGAGTGTACGCAGTATAGTCGGATGAAAACGATCAATTTGTTTGCCGGTAACCCACAGTCACAGGGGACAAAATCGTGGTGGCTAAGATCCACGAAAAGTCAACAAAATTCCCACATTGCATTTAACACGATCATAATATACGAAATAATTGAATTACTCAGTCGACGTGAAAAAATGTGAGACGCTATGCCCAAGATTCCCACGCGCGAGCCTTAGAACCCCGAGTGAGCCGAGTTCCCCCTTCGCAATATCGAGGCGTGGACGCGCGACGGTTACGGCGTGGCGCGCCACGAGAAAATCAATACGACCACGTGGTTCGCACGGTTTGCAATTTTTATCCGGCGAAAATCGCCTCAAGAAGCGGCGCAAAAATGCCACCGCGACGTTATTGTTCTTCACTGCGACCGGCAGGAAGCTCACGTCGAAATGCGAGAATTTTCTGTCATGCTTCCTCGAAACGAAGGAAAAAATATCGCGCCTCACTGTCACAGCGGAGATTTCACGCCCGGCGTCGCGTGCTACGAACGCGCGGCGTGGCTGACGGACCGGCGACTAAAGAGCTTTTGTCACAGATTGCTCGGCTAATAACCACAATATCCGGCCGCTGCATCGGCCACGCGCCGGGTGTGATTATTACACAGGGGTGAAAAGAGACCAGGTGTCCCCCGCTCACGCGTCGACCGCCACAGCGATCGAGGGTCAACGCTCAGTCGGGATGAATCTCCGTTATATCCCGTTTTCGTGCACGAAATGCTGCCACAGATGAACCATCGCTCAATTTCATCTGTCCAGAATATAATTCGCAGTAACGAAAAAAAAACTACTCGATCAATGCAAACTTCATAATTCTTCGAAAAAAATGTAAAACACACGATAATAATGTTGAATATATATTTCACGAATTTCCATTTTACCGATTGAAAACTGCATGAAAATGAGATAATCTCATTACCGGGGCAAACGGGGATTTTTCATTTTTTAAATTGACGCTCACCTCAAGTTTCTTGTTCACACAAATCCGACCGGGTCAAAGAAACGCGAGTCGCTGACGCAACAGACTCGACGGCGAAAAGTAACTAACAATATCGACTAAACGCACTAACGCGGCTCACTGTAAACTCGGCTGGCGCACTCAGAGCTTCATGACCGTCGTGACACGGTGTCCGTGCGCCTCGCGTTACTCGAGGAAAACTGCGCCCGGCCGCGCGGTGGAGTTCGGCCCGTTCGATAAGAAGGAGCGAGAGCGAGCGTATCGCCCTCGGTCGCGATGGAAGGAGAAGCCGCGCGCGTGTACCGCGCTTCTCTCTATATGCCACACCAGCGCGCTATATAGCGTCGTTGCTTCGCTAGGGGTGCGCTGGCGGGGGTAATAGAGGTTGCGCGCGGTTCCCGGCATCCACCGCGGGGGATCCTCGATCTCGCGCCGCCTCTACATGTCGTCGTCTCCTCCCCCACCTTTTCGCCGCCGGCCCGAGCGGCGAATGTCCCCGCGCCGGTAGCACGCGCCGTCTCCTCATATACACTACCGTATGTACTACGTACGTTACCGTACACTGCCCACCGCGCTTACGCCTCGCTATATACCACACTGAATACCGCGTGAATGACTTCTCGAGAAACGCGGACACGACCAACGGAAGATCGGTGATCTTGAAATTTCGACATTGACAATTAGCACGCATTGACATTTGTGAGGTTATCGCGGCTGACGCGCGAAGCAAATTCGCGTCGTGACATTTTCTTTTTTATATTTGGCACCGAAAAATTCGGTACGTCATTAATTAATTAGTCTGCAGCTGCGGTAGAACCTCTCGAAATCTATCGTGAAACGATCGTCGAAGCTTAAGCGAAATCGAAATGACTTCTCGAGAAACGCGGACACGACGGACGGAAGATCGGTGATCTTGAAATTTCGACATTGACAATTAGCACCCATTGACATTTGTGAGGTTATCGCGGCTGACGCGCGAAGCAAATTTCGCGTTGTGACATTTTCTTCGACCTCTAATCGTACGCTTGTTTTAGTTTGTTTATTTGCCGCTGTGAATAGTTAGAAAAAATCTGTAAATAACAGGTTTTTTATGGAGATATTTTTTGCTAACGATTTCCTTGGTGTGTGTCGAGTGATTGGGTTTTTAAGTACCTTTTTTTGCCATGTAAACGATTTCCTGATCATGGGAGATTGTGAATGGTTAACAGAGGTTAATTGATGGGTAAACTGGGACAAAATGTTTCAATTAATTTTTTTTTAAGCACACCGATGATGATCGTTGTTGATTGACGATTAATAGAATTACCGGTGCACTTGTGCCTCAGCTAGTTGTGCAATTGGAACTTCTAAGGTGGCGCGCGCGGCGTGTCCTTGTTTCAGGGACTCGTACGTCGACCTTGGACACGAGCGCCCCGCGTGGTACGTAGCATTCGCTATTGTGTGAGTGGGAAAAAAAGACTGGATTAGAATTACCAATTTTAATCACACCGTGGTATTTTTTTATTTGCCTCACACTTTTATATTTGGCACCGAAAAATTCGTTCGTCATTAATTAGTCTGCACCTGCGATAGAACCTCTCGAAATCTATCGTGAAACAATCGTCGAAGTTCCAGCGAAATCAAAAACCCATCCGAAATATCGCGTCCTTGAATTTCATTTCGCTGACTTCGGATCGTTACACCCAGCGACGAGTCGAAGTAAATAGCGCCCGGCGGACTTGAATTCATGAATATTTAACGTCCGGCGAGAACATCAACGCGACCGGGACGAGCCTCCCCGGCTGTTATTTCATCAAACTGGAAATCATCGACTCGCCGCGAGTTTCCACCATCGCGGGGAGACCGATTCGGCGTCTTTGGACGGTGGGGTCACGTACAGCTCGCCCGGTTACGCCAGACCGGCGACTACACAGTGTGGAGAAGTAGAGCCTTCGCTTTTTGTCGGCAAAATAATAATGCCGGGCAGCACCAAGGCTGGACAGTCAGCGCGTGTAATGTTGCAGTGGGATGTTTTCACATCGCTCTCACGTTACAGACACTTTTTTCGTATCTTAACAATGATAAAGGAATTATATGGTTAGAAAACGGTGGCTCGCGCGTCTACAGGGCCGTGCAAAGTTAAATAAATAAAAATGCATCGTGTGAACCCGTTAATAAGTCATACGAAAGCTAAAGTCGACCGACAAGACTATTTCGTCTCGCACAGTTGGCTCGCAAATAAATTACAAAAAGATCGATCCATCGTTCTTTATTGAGGAAAACGAAGATGTACACAAATTTCTCGTCTTTCGAGCGCTCTGTAGCTATACAGGCGCGTTATAAATGTTGCCAACCGCAACTCACACATCACCGGATCGCCTTTCTAATCTATTCTGTTGCACGTTTGTGTTGACGTGCGACGTAAGGAATTGCAACTGATACGATAAATACTACAGGTTTTAATTGTCGTGCGCATCCACACGAGCAAGCGCGCACTAATGATTATTTACATAAGTCAGCTGCATCCGCAGCGAGGCGTCGGTGAATGGACGCCCTGCGTGTGCCTTGCGGTGAAACCGTAAGGTGCATTTCACTTTATCAGGAGTGGCGCTTGTACAGCGATGTAACTGCTGTTCGGTGACTCGTCGCTTCCCCGCGATAGAGATAAACGTGTTTGCCCATTCGCGAGTCTACCCGACCGAACATGAATTATAAGACGAAGCCGATAACAAACTCAACGCGACATAACCTTCCGCATTTTTGCGTACAAATTGACGCGTTAAAAAGATTGACCGTGAGGACACCGGGATTCTCACAGTTATTACCAACGACCGAAGGAATCCGGGGATAGAACAACCGGCGTTCGTTTCGACGTAAACCAATGGGGAAGCTTGGCGCGTTGAAAGCCTCCGAGTGCTGTATGGAGGTTAAGATTGGGAGTACTATATAACGTCTACTTATAGCCCGCTAGAGGGCCACTGTGCACTGTACTTCGGGCCCCCAATAGAATAGAATAATAGGAAGGTGCGAGAGAGCCGTCTATAGGCCGCGCGAGGAAGCTCGACGGAGAAAGGAAGAAGGTCCCTCGTTTTCTTAGCTATGGCAACCGCCACTGTGCGGGCCTCTTTTGTCCGGAACAAAAGAAGGGACCAACCACGGAGGCTTTCCATCTCTCTCTGCCCTCCCTGCGAAAGCCTGAAGGAATGCGCGCGCGAAAGTTCGGTGGAAGTTTCGTGTTTTTTCGAGGGGCTCCTCTCAGCATCCAGGTGCGACGAAGGCCCGCGACGCTCGTCGGGCCGCTGTGCACGTGACTATCGCCAAACCGGCGAGTACGAGTGGCACGTCGACTGCTGCGTAGTCGTACGTGCAGCCTGGTCATTGCGAATCTTCGCGGGGGGATTCCGGGCGTCGCGCGTGTGTGACGACGACGCGCCGCCAGGGGGAGAGTGCGACGAGGAGAGAGAGAGCGTATCGCGACTTGGATGACGAAACTCGCGTCGTAAATTTCATGGCGAATCCTCGCACGGTGACGTCGGGGCGACACCGTGTCAATTGGTTCTGCCTCGAGGCGTTCGATTATATTTCCTTCGTTTCTTTTCCTTTTTTTTCCCCCCGCTCAGTCGGAGCGTCGATTCTCGATCGATGTGTCGAAGACACGCGCGGAAAAAAATTGGTTCGCGCGCGAGCTCCTTGCGCGAGAATGGTTTGTCGATGACGCGGGAAAAGCTTGCCGCTTCGGTGTAATGGCTGCCGACGAAGCTTCACTGTGTATTTTCGTGTACCGACGCGAATGTGGGAGGCGGTGGTAAATTAGGATGCGCGGACGAGGCGGGAGGGCGCGGTGGGGGAAGTTCAGAGGGGGGTGTTCCGGATCCGGAATGGCAGGGAGAGAGAGAATGTCAGAGGGGCGCGTGGGATGTATCCCAATGAGCGGATCGATACGTAGCTACATGCGGATGCTGGGTCCTTGGTGGCGACGTCATCAGCGAGGAAAAGTCGCCGGTGCTCCGTGTGACGGCAGAGGGATCCTTCGGGTTTATTGATTCCACGAGAGTGCGCGTGTATTACGCGTTTCGTTGCGTTGTAACCACCTGTCCGCAACTCGCGCCTCGCGATCCGACAAATTGACCCTGATTAATGGTCGTATTCAGCGAGCGTTATTTGCTCGTGAGATCCACGCACCTATTGCAAGGAAGCCTTTATCGAAGTCGACCTTGAGGCTCCATTGACCGCTCTTCAATCGACGGCGTTGTGTCTGGCTTTGAGCGCTATACTCACGCTAGGTGATAAAATGTCGGACAATTATCAGCGGCGGCGCGATGCGGAATTATAGAGTTATTATACAAATAAATCGTGTTGATTAGAATAGCCTTGCGTTCAGTTAACTATATACGTTTTTATTACGATAATATTTATGCTTGCACGTTATAAAGTTGTAGTGTTTTTTTTTTCATAATTTTCTTTAGCCAGAATTTAATCAACCAATTCGTTTACACGATTTTGCGAGTGTTGGTTAAATTTCGATTTACCCAGGATTAATTGCTGAGTCGCGTGTCGCTGCACGTTGAGTGGACTGTGCAATATAGAATGCAATGAGCTCTGAGTTATCAATTAGCGGATATAACTCG
This sequence comes from Pimpla rufipes, assembly GCA_963932165.1. NCBI lineage: Eukaryota > Metazoa > Arthropoda > Insecta > Hymenoptera > Ichneumonidae > Pimpla > Pimpla rufipes. The sequence continues at coordinate 16,877,969 of OZ010635.1, forward strand.
TGGCACCTGACGGTGCCTCGTTGCAAACTACATTTCCAAGATCGATAATCAATATTATCGAAAAGCTCGCAACAACAAATACAACATTTTCATATTCACCGATGAGAAATGTTCCGGTCGCCCTGACATACGCGAAGGATATGCAAATTGGAGTCTATTAACACGAGGCTAAAGCAAACAAGCCTAGCGACGGGCACGCCCCCTACTTGGATATCTATGGTCCACGATTATAGCACGTATAATAGTAGGTACACCATACGGTCGCAGAGTCGTTAAGTACGGCAAACCTTTTCCTCGACTCTCTCGCTCTCTCGCAATTCCTAAAGAGCGATTTTCCAATTTGTCTGTAAGGTTGCACGTCGGCTCGCCTAAACATGTAATTACAGAGAGGCTCATGGTTACATGTTCATTATACACGGCCGAGCGCGCGCTGACGGGCAAATAGTGCGCTCTGTAACGAGGCGAGAAGTCGTTGCCAACCTGCAGCGAGTCCCTTCACTGGTAGATGCGGAAATTTGTGGCTCCCGCGAGCCACAAAGATCCCCGTCGCCTCCGAGACAGAAGGAAACGCGCGACGTTAAGAGGAAAATTATGTCTTGCTCTGCGGGGATATCCACAAGTGTGACGTCATTTTTCGTCGATATTCAATTAATTTCATACAAATGCCAGGGGGCTCGTAAATCCCGATGAGACTGTGCGAGAATGTGTCACGTCGGCTTCGAATGGAAACTATATACCTTTTTTAACGAACACAGCAAAATAAGGAAAAAATGTAAAAATATTAAAATATTAAAAAATGATATTAGTATTCGTTATGGTATAGAATATCTAAAGTGTTTTATATTTATTGTTTATTATTGGTTAAAAATAATTATTGATCTTTGAATGCATATGACTTTATTTAATTAACGAAAGTATTCGAATATTAATTAACCCTGGGAAACAGTAATTAATTATTCATGTTTCATTTCCACGTTAGTTGAACCGTACATGTTGGTGATTCTGGAGCCCTTGGTGGAACAGAGTCCGTCAGCAAAAGTCAACGGCCGAGTCGGCAATAAATTACGCCGTAGCGATTATTCGCCACTAGCCAATTCTTAATTGCCGCTATCAATTTCCTGTTTAAAAATGCTCTCAACAAGCCAGAACTGAACAAACGAGAGCGGCGATTGCCTCTTGCGAGGGGAGAGCAACTTATTCGAGATAAATCACTGAAGTTGAAACCGGCCAGTCAGTAGCTACAGTGAACGAGCTGCGCTTGCAAAAAAAATTCGCTTAAGATTTAATGTACCAGTTCTCGAAGTCTTATGCATAAACTACGCAATATTCCTCTTTTTTTCAAGTGTAGTTTCTCGAATATTTTGTATCATACACATTCGTGTGTAAAAAGCGCGCTCGCAAAACAATCGCAAGATCAAGCGGCTGATAAAACAGCAAGAGAGAGATCTCTTCGTTCCTGCTCGTGAGAAAAAAAACCTCGAGCGCGATCTCGCGGTCACAACGAGAACGAGCGAATCGTGAGCAGACGAAGCGGACCTCACAGGCGCGCGCGAGCTTTTCCCGACACGTGCACGGCAACATCTGACATACACGTAACCTATCGTCGAGGCGAAAACAATTTTTTTTCGCCCACCGCGGTCTATCGAAATCGTCGAGAGTGCCCGAAATCAGCCATGGGGAAGCTTGGACCGCGTCTGAGTAGCAGGAAAAAAGCGAAACGCTGGATAAAGGGACAGAGCTCGAGTTCGAATCCGGAAACGAAGAAACATCGCGATCAAGCGCGATCCCGGTTTTTTCAGGAAAACCTCGGTAAAACGAATTATCTCGTGACGTCCGCGGACGAATTTCGGCTTAATCAATTTTTTTCCTCACCTTTGATTCCCATTTTGCGTTCGATCAGGTTCCACCGGCCTGACGACTGAGGTGCTGCGCAGACACGACGCTGTCCAGGGTCTCCAGCCGGAGAGAATCGACGTTGACGATGAGCAGAGCACCGGAGCGAGCACCTTCAAGACCTTCGACACGTTCGCCAGCGACTACAGCAATTGCTCCAATATTTCCTTCAGCAGGTAGCCTGACTTACCTTTTTTTTTCATCCTTTGCCCCACCAATTTGCCTCCGATACCGTGGGTCACTTTATTTGTTTTGATTTCAGGTTCTTGAACCACTTCCAGTCCAATTCCTTGATACACAAAGAGATGCTAGCTATACTGGCTGCCGTTACGGATGTTATCAAACAGAACGGAGGAACCGAATCGTCAACCGAGTACTACGCCGCCCTGGTGGGTGACAACAAATGTTTGCGATGAAATTGTTGCGCAAACTTAAGATGTATTTTCCCTAAATAAATTAATTCAACAGATGACCACACTGGAATCCGCAGAGACGGAGGAATCTGTCGCGGCTATACTCTCCCTGCTGGGAATGGGACTCAAAACTGTGCCCAAGAGTGTGCTGAAACTGCAGTTCAGTCAGGCCAGTCAGATCTTCTTTCAAGTACTCACGAAATACGCGGGCAGCGAGAACTTCCTGATTCTGCGTCACGTGAGTGTGAATTTGAATTTGAATCTATCGCAACGAACTGAGGGGTTCGAAAAATGACTAGAAGCTTTGAATAATTGAACAGTGCATCGGCTGCCTGTCGATTTTGCTGAGGGCTCAGGAAGCCGCGATGTGGTCGAACTCATCGACTCTTCAAGTTCTCGACGGTATATTGGCGTTCACGGTTCACGCGAAACCGAAAGTTCGCAAGGCCGGACAACACGCTATATGCGCAATTCTCAAAGGTAATTCGCGTGGCTCATATTTCCACTGGTTGGAGACAAATAAAAAAAGATACGGAGTATTTTAAGTTACTTTTCGACGTGCAGGAAGCGACATAATGAGAGCGGACGATCCGCCGCCGTATCATCCGGCGGCGGCGCAAATCGCGAAGCACTGTCTCTCGCAACTGGAAAGCACCGGGCAACCGGGCAGCATCACGACTTCTCTGCACATTCTCACGCTTCTCAAAGACATCGCGCACCAGTTACCGAAGTCCCAGGTGAAGTCGGTGTGCGAGGCGCTTCTGCGGATCATGACGCTGAACAACGTTCTCGTGACTTCCTGCTGTCTGCAAACCCTTCACAGTTTGTTCGTGTCGCGGCCGTCGGAAGCCGTTCTCCCCTCCCAATTGAACGCGCAGATCATCAACGCGCTGTACGATTACCAACCGGCGCCAGGAGACACTCAGCCGACTCTCGCCTGGCTGGCTGTGATGCAAGAGGCTCACATCAATCTCGTCGAGTGAGCGACCCTCGGATTTTCTATCGTTAATTTTTTTTTTTAATATGAAGAAAATCACGCGACGGTATTTTTACTGCGCTTTCAGAAACAACGTGAAGCTTTGCGCGGCCAATATGCCCCGAATGATCGAAAAAACGACCGAACTCTGGCTCTCCGACAAGTCCGAAGTGCTGACCGCCGCCTCGCACACGATTAAAACAGTTTTGCAAGTCTGCGTTGCACCTATGTGCACCACCGACGAGCTCGCGAAAAAATACCAGCCGGCGTTGAGCAAAATTTTCCAGCTCATTCAATTGGGAATGAAGTATCAGTTTAACGGAGCCTGGCATCACGTTCTTCATCTTTTGGCTGTTCTTTTCCAGGTAACGACATACGATGCGCAAAAATGAATTGGATTATACATGTGGGACAAGGGACATTTTTTTTTTTACGGTATATAAATACGAACATATCTTCTAGGTCGCCGGTGAAACTTGCAAGAACGAACTCTCGCCGATACTCGTTGATTTGGCGGAATTACGGGACTCTTACAAGTTCACTTACAACTCGGAAGTCGAGTACGCCGTGGGCGCTGCTGTGAGGTCAATGGGCCCTGAAATCGTTCTGAAGAAAATTCCGCTCCAGGTTCGACCGATCGTTACGTTTAGATCGCAATACGGTTGGGTGTCAACGGAAATTAATTGTATTAATGTGCTTTACAGACGGGTGGGGAAGTCGTTGACTTGAAACGCAGTTGGCTTTTGCCGGTACTGAAAGATTGCACCACTCAAGCGTCTTTGTCGTACTTTATCGAATCTCTGCTGCCTTTGGCTACTATGTGCGAGTAAGTTTTTAAAATCTATTTCTCCAAAAATTCAACAAAAGTTTCGTAATATTAGTCCAACTGCTAATTTCCATCTACACCAGGAAAAAGTCCGCCGAATTGAAAGCCCATAACGACGGAATCGGAGCTCACAGCTACGAGTTGCTCACATCGCAGATTTGGGCGCTGCTGCCGAGTTTCTGCAACAATCCCAGCGACATAAAGACGAGTTTCAAGGTACGTTCAAGAATTCTCGAATCTCCAGTCCAGCGCCAGCTCACGAATCACAATTTTTTTAGAGCATCGCCAAAATCTTGGGTATGGCGATCAGCGAGAGAAAAGATCTGAGACTGTCGGTGATGGCGTCTTTGCGAAAATTGATTGCGAAATCGACGGACAACGGCAACGCCGAGGACGTCGAGGAACTGGCGCGTTTCGCCAAGAATTATCTTCCTCTCCTCTTCAATCTCTACACGACGAAGCCAAACGGCTCGGACGAGGAGGGCCAGCGACTCGCTGCGTTTGACACTATCAAAGTCTATCTCACTATCACGAGCAAAGACCTTGCGGGCGAGCTATTCGATCGAGCTCTGGCGAGACTCGACGAGCCCGACATCGACGATTTTCTCAAGCAGAGCGTCTTCGATTTGATCAGAACGTTGACGCAGTTCACGGACAGCGACAGGCTGAAAATTCTCTACGAAAAATGTGTGCCTCTGCTTATGGACACTAAACATCAGAAGGAACAGAAGAAAGCGTACAGGTAAAATACGCTTTGACAATTAACAAAATTGACGATCCATTATTATAGAACCCTGATTGATCTGAACTTGATAAATTAGATTCTTGGAAGAAATTTGCGGCAGCGAGAGCGCCGTCTGCAAAGAATTCGTCGCGGAGAATCGGAAGCCTATACAGAAAGTGCTGACGAAGTCGGCGCCTATGACAATCTCGTCGAGCAAGGCGGTAAGCATGTTCACGGAAATTTCAGGTTCAATTAATAAAAATGCACTGAGCTAAATTGTTTAAAAATTGTCCATCGACAGGCGCGTCTCCGTTGTCTGGATCACCTCGTCAAGAGTCATCCGCAGCTCGAGAAAACCAAATTCCTGAAAGCCATCGTTCCCGAAGTCGTGTTGTGCATCAAGGAGATAAACGAGAAGTGCCGAAACTCCGCTTATCAGCTGCTGAACACAATAGCCGACAAGCTTCTGAATAACGCGGAGAACTTCAAGGAATTCGTTGATATATTGATCGCCGGTCTTGGTGGCGCTCCGAATTACTGCAGCGCGACTTTGCTCGCCCTCGCTTCCGTCACTTACAAATACAACGGTAAGTCCGGCGCTTTTGAAACAAAACTCTTTTTGAAACTAAATATTTTGTATTGAAACAATGTGAAATTCATGTTTCAAGGAATCATTGGAGTGCAGACGGTTCAAGAAATTTTGGGACACGCGTGTAATCTTCTCACCGGCCCCACAAGAGAAATCGCTCTTTCGGCGTTGAGTTTCGTCAAAGTTTACATCTCCACGTTCCCCTCAACAGTGATTGGCCCCACGTTACCGCAGATCGTAAGTATCGTCGACGAATTACCTCCAAAAGACGAAAAGTGCAATCGAGATAACGAGTTTAACTCCAGTTGAAAGGTCTGACGGGAATGACGGAGGATTGCAAGCGCCACTTCCGTCAAAAAGTTCGCGATATTCTCGTGAAACTCGTGAGAAAATACGGCGTCGATACAATCGCGGGATTCGTGCCGACGTCCGACGAGATGATGCACAAGCGGCTGAAGAACATTCGCAAGATCGAGGCGAGGAAGCAGAAAGCCAAGGAGGAGAGAAAGTCGAAGGGAGAGGAGGACAGCGATGAGGAGTTCAGCGTCAAGAGGAGGCCGAAGAGCGTCGAGGAAATTTTGGCCGACAGCGACGAGGAGTTCGAGGACATGGAGACCGAGGACGGTGGAAAGTCACAGAAGAAATCGGCCAGGAAGAAGACCTGGATTCAGGAGGGCGGCGACAACATTGTCGACTTGGTCGATCCGACCGCAGCTAGGAATATCACTGGTTAGTAAATTTGCCAACCGAAGATATAGGAATTTCGCGAATATGTTTGAACTCCTGAACTCTCGTTTTAGCTACCAAGCCCGGACAGTCCAACGCGAACGCGCAGAAGCAAAAGCCGAAGGACCACGGATTCAAAACCGCCGGCGACGGCCGTCTCATCATCAAGGACGGCAGCGACGACGACAGCGACGATGACGACGGCAAGAAAAAGAAGAAGAAACTGCCGTTCCTCGGTAGCGACGATGACGATGATCCTGGTGAGTTTCTGCTTGCTTCTCGTCTGCGAATACGAATCTTTATTTACTGTGTTCTTTGCTTTAGACGTTGCAGACGACGACGCTAAATCGACGGTGTCGGCTAAGACGGGTGGAAGGAAAAGGAAGCTCAGCGGAAGCACCGATGCTGGTAGCCTGAAACCGGCGTCGAAATACCAAGGTAATTTTTTTTAATTCAATGGTCCTCAACATTTCACCCTTCCAGTACCTATATCAAACTTATTCCATGCGTCCCAGGAATATAAATCTAAATAATAGCACTGCGAATTTTCCTTACTTTCGTAGCTGGCGGCACCGGCATTCACAGACCGGTGAAAGCCACTAAAGGAGACAGTACACCTGGATCCGAGTACCGATCGGGCAAAGCTAAGGGCGATGTGAAGAGGAAGGGCAAGCCTGACCCCTTCGCGTACGTGCCACTCACAAGAGCAGCTCTGAACAAAAGGTCAGTAGATTTCGGAAATTCGGAAATCAATACCGATTATTTTTCCAGTGTGATAATAAAAACGACTATTGATTTACAGGAAAAAGATGAAGAGCGCGGGAAGGTTCAAGAACATCATATCGGGAGCGAAGAAGGGAGCCCGAGTCGGTAGCAAAGGAAAACGAAAACCGCACTAGATATTACTTGTACCGATAGAAAACGAGCCTTTCATCTAAGTACATCTGTTGTAACATAGATTACACCTGCGGAATATCAATAGCGTTACGATACGATACTGCGAAGTTATATTTCCGAGTCTTTCGCACTTTACTAGTGATTTAACTAAGTTACGAAGTTTATTTACATTTTAATTGCAAACCTCTAAATTTTCCGATAACAAGTGCGTTCTACAAATCGTTTGACTAATTATCACAAAGATCGGTCCTAGTTTCGAACTCTTTAAAGCAATTCTCCGTTCGCGCGAATCCGGAGCAAGGTCGACTGGCGTCGAATGTTGTATAACGAACGCTCGAGGTTGAGAAATCGTTTTCCCAAAGTTTCTGCGAACGGAAGACGCGTTATCTCGAGGCGGAAAATCGTCGTTACTTTATTGCGTTAAATAAATCGATAATCTGTTTTGTACAGATACACTTTGAACTTCTCTTCCCGCCCCTTCGCGACACGATCGTCGAGTAATTATCTCGTCGATAATTCTTCGCGATTCCCGTAATAGCGGTCGAAAAATGAGACAGGGAAGATACAATCGTCGAGGATTGTCGGGCGTGCCATGAAAATTTAATTTATTTTTTCTTAGTTTTGTTCAGCACTGGATAATGTCTCGGGAGACAAATGGTACAACCTTAGCTATAAATTAAAAAAAAAAAGCAAAGAAGAGAACTTACGTCCCGGCAAGAAGCGTTTAACTGCTGCAAAGAAAACACCGGGTGTTAAGCGAGGACAACGGAGAGTAACGAATCGATGAATTTCGCAGACAGTCGTCCTCGGACGAAATTCAGTAACGAATTTGTTTTCACAGCTGAGCTCTCACCTCTTTTCCGCTTTTTTAGGTAGCATACCGTCCAGCTCGCCGCTCTCGGCCATCTCCTTTATAATGTCTAATCCACCGAGAAGCTCGCCGTTCAGATAGAGTTGAGGATAGGTGGGCCACTTGCTGAAAACCTTCAGGCCCTCCCTCACAGTGTTATCCTGGAGTATATCGAAGGTCCGATAGTCAGTGTTGTAGCTGTCCAGGAGAGCAACTATAGTCCTGGAAAATCCACAACGAGGATTCGCGGGGTCTCCCTTCATGAAGAGCATGCAGGGAGCTTTGTTTATGAGCTTCTTCAGTCTGTCCTCCAGGCTCATTTCAGGCATGTGAATATCATTAGGATCGGCGTCGACCGGCGGATGATAGTGAATAGTTTCGATGGGATGAGAACTTCCGCTGGTCAGCTCTTCCTTGACCTTTTCCGCCAACAATCCAGGCTTCGCACCGTCGATTCTGTCAGCCACTGATCCGCTCCTTATCAGCAGAACCGTCGGCACAGCCGTCACGTTGTACTTAAGTGCAATCTCTGGGACATCTTCGGCAACTATTTTGGCAAATTTGGCTCCCTTGTAGTCAGCGGCCTTGGTCATTTCCTCCAGGACTCCATCTATCTGAGCGCACTGAGCGGCCCATGGCGCGCAGAAGTGAATAACCGAGAGTTCCTTGGACCTGAAATAGAATTTACATTTTTTGTTTTTTCCACGCGGAAATTGATAACAGCTCATGCAGCCAATTGCGGAAATTCGAATTGGAGTCTTTTTTCTCTGCAATTATTCGTATTCGGAGTAAATTTCGCGGGCGGTGAAATCGAAAGTATTTTTTTTCGGAGCCGAATGACTCGAGGAGTTCGTCCCGGTTCGAGCGGAGAGGCGAGACAGAGACAGAGAGAGAGCGCGAGAGGGAGACAGAAAGAGGTTAAGGTTAGCGCACGAATCTCCGACAATCTCACGAAAACTCACTTGATGTACTCCTCAAATCCCGCGACGCTCGTCAGACTAGTCAGCGCCATCGTCTCGCTCCTTCCCTCGGGCTCGAAAGTGCAGAGCGAAGGAAATAAATGCTAAACGCTAACACAGCTCGTTGCTCCTGCCAGACGTGCGGTCGGTGTACGTGAGAGCCGCGCGAGTGTACGCGAGCGCGATCACCGATCTCATGGAGAGTCACGTCGAGGCGATATATATTTCGCGGAGCCGAGTGAATGAACGCGAGGCTCTTCGCGCGCAGCTCCGCGAAATTCTCGCCAATCGCGCGGAAGGTCCACAAGAAATCAACACGGCGCTTCGGGTTCAAAACGCGTCGTCGCACAATGAAGCTGAACGAAATCTAAAACGCAAAGGTGCAAATCCTTTTGAAACAAAATGCTCCGGTCCCACATTTCGATTTTCTCGTAATCTCTCGCCACAATCAACAAACAAGCTTTGCAAATCGTTGCCTCCAGAATTCGTCCACAGATTTGAGCTTTCGCGCGGATTTCGCACTTCAACGAATCCCTCCCCCCCCCCCCCCCCCTCGCGCCACCCCGTCGACCAGCTGGAGGCGAAATGCCAATTAAGATGCAGTGGCACTTCCCCCACTCCAGCTCGAATTTTTTAAAGCTAGTTTTTCCTAAACTATTCGACAGACAGAGCTCAGATTTTGGTAGAATGTGCGGAAGTATTGCAGAATTGGGCTCATCTTCGGGCTCCTCGATAAATCAAGCCGTTTGGTCAGGAGACGCGATAAACAAAAAGGTGCGAGAGAGACAGCCCTATAGGCGTTTAGCATTGGCGAAGAAGTTCCGAGCGAAGTATCAGTGCCTCTTAACGCTGGAAAATGAAACGGCCAATGACACGGCCCAATAATACGCGATCCGAGCACCAGGCGGGGACCGCCCGAGTCATCTGGCCCCGGTGAGAGCCCCCCCCAAGCGGGAGTTGCATTCCAACAGAATTCACCAATAGCAGCGAGAAACCACTTGGTTGGCACGGCGCACGGTGCTCACGACGAGCGCTCGGCTGGCGCGCAGTGTGCCGCCGCATGACATACCGCTGACTCGGGTGAGTCAAGGAGAGGAGACAAAAAGGGAGAGCGACGAAAAAACGAGCAAACTGTCACACACGCACCTCGCCCACAAAAAACGTCGCACAGATGCGCGAACGCGCCGTCACGTGCGAGACTTTTTCCGCGTGCCGCGGTCACACGGACCATGTCCAAAACGTTATCGCGCACCGCTGCCCTCGAGGACATATCGAGCTGGAGCGTCAGCGACGTTTTATCACTGCTGCGAAAGGTGAGCTGACGGTAACGCGTTTCTACCTGTTTTCCGTCCGTTTTTTTTTTCTTCTCGCTTCTTTTTCCACCGTTCGCGGCGCGTTTTGCGCCAACGCTTTTAAGATCTCACTGCGCTCGCCCGGCGCGGCACCGCCTTCGCTGTCGCAACGCGTTCGTGCTCGTGTGTTTCGTGCGCGTCAATTGCTTCATTCATATTGTGCCGACACACACCGCCTTTGTGGGCTCGTCAACGGCGCAAAGAGGCTGTATGAATATCGCACGCAACGTTGCGCGCGGGTTGAATGGGTATATTTCGAGAAGTTCGCGGCGGTTGGGGACAGATTGATCTTGTCGATTCGCGGGTCAACGATCGAGGCGGCTCTTTGAATCTCGTTATGCTCGCTGAACACGTGCCGAACAGTTTTTGTTGTTATTGTGTTTGAATAATTTTCTTGCCGCTGTGGACTTGTAATTGATATACATACGAATTTTTGTTATATGTCATCAGGGAATTTCGGCGCTTTTATCGATTTAGTTGGTTGTTGATTAGTTTTCGGATAATACAATTTGAAGGAATTTCGAACTGCGATAGCTGCGCGGTAGGTTGTGCAATTTGCGTGGTGGGGAGACGCGGATTTTATTCATCTTCGCAATTTACCCGGTCAATGATCGAAGCGGTTTCGAAACGCGAGCTCGTTTGGCTCGCTGACGAATGCGAATCGTAATTGTTTTTTCCTCATATTTTCCGCTTATGTCAGTCGCTGCACTTTCCACGGTGCAGGAACTGTGCACGAGGGAATTTCACCATTTCTGGAATGTCTCTTTGTCGGATTCTAATTATAGTTATAGCAGCGTCGGGCGTTTGGCGAGCGGAAAACCGAGACCGTTTCGTATCGCCGACTCGGGCGCTATGGGAACCGCGCGGGCGTTAACAGTTATGCGGAAAATATTGATTATTTCTCGTTGTTTTTTTAGAGTGGTTTGGATGACTGCTGCAAAGCCGTTCAGAAGCGACAGGTCGACGGCGACGAGCTACTGGTGAGTGTGACAACTTCTTATGCATAATTATCTCGCTGTGATTATTTTTTTTTACGGTAATTAAACTCGGCGATATTTGCAGTCCGCTCTGCCGTTAGGGTTGACGTTGAATTAATAAATACAGCTTTATCGCGCGGATGACTCAAGCGCGCGATTATCGTAGTTAGCGGACGTATCACTACTTAGACATTCTTTGCTTGATCGACCTGCAAATTGTATTCAACCCGACCGCGATATTCACGAGCGTCCGTAACTTATCACTTAGGAAAATGTACGGTCACTGTATACACATATTTTTCTTAGGGGCCGTTAATTAATTTTTATTAATGCTAATTTTTTTTACCGATCCACGGAATTTTGTAAAAGCAAGACATTTTATAAAATAAATCATTCTGAAAAAAGAAAGATAAAAAAAACCTTTCCAAAAGTACAAAAAATTGAACGATTTTGTAACGAAAATTAGTAGAAGATAAAAACAATAAAACTTTTTTTTATTGATTTGACTATTAAAAAGTACTAATCAAATCTTAAAACTCCAAACTCCCTAATTCTGAAATTAATTTTTTTTTAACCCGACACTAAAGACGAATTTCATTGTAAAAATCATTTAAAACGGGGTCTAATCAAGATACAGTTAAACCATGGGTTAAAACTTGGAATTGCCCCAGTGTGATAAATGCTTGTAATATAAATACGTACAAACCGAAGAAATGATCGAGCGAAACGTCGATTAATATGACCCGCATAACGAATTCATTGAACGCGCGACAGACAATCCAGCGCCCTTTTTGGCCGAAGTTCCGCCGACGAATCGAATTACAGCCACGGAATGCTTTCGTCGCTGCCGGACTAGACGCAATAATGCGTCTTTCTGTAGAGTCAGCGATCGCGCGCAGCGTCGCATCTGTTGTTTTTTCCTGTTGTGTAGACGCGTCGTTTAATGGATGCTAATTTCTCGTAATTACCGATGTCGCATCGTTGCAGCACTTGACCGAGGGGAAGCTCGCGCTCTGGAAGAGCGACCTAACGCGGCCACTGACATGGTTCGTTTTTCTTCTTTGCTGGCCAACAAATAGACTGGCAGGGTCTGCAAGTTCCGCAGCATGGGAGTCACGTCGAGACGAGTTTTTTCTAACACCGACTCCAAGCGTCGTTCATCGCTTTCGAATACTCGTTTTGTGCAAGAAAGTTAAATAGAAAAATGCCATTTTTTTCTCGATGCACCGGGAAGAAATTTGGATTTTCTCCGTTGCAAATTTTTGCAACGGAGAAATCCTCAACTATTTAGCTGACGATTTTTCTGAAACTCGTCTCGACCTCCAAGCATTTTCATATTTGAGCGTTTGCAGATCCCTGACACAGCTGAAGTTATAATTTAGAGCCCTGCCAACAAATCGCAATATACTTATTATTCATGTCCTTTTCAGGAGCCTGTGGACATTCGTGGAGGAGTTGAAAAAATCTCCCGAGAATTATGTGGCGAGGAAGAACGCGCCGGACTCGCCGAGCGAGGAGACGATGAGCGAGTCGGGATCGTGGGGAACGGATTTCGAGGACGACGTCGAGGACGACGACGTCGACAACAACAACGTGAGCGGCGCGACGCACGGCGAGGTTGGCTCGCGAAACGCGGAATTTCACAACAGTCTCATGCTGTTTCGCGAAAACGAGAAGACTACGGTGTCGCATCCGCTCGCGAACGACAAGAGGTCACTGAAGGTGAGGAACGAGGTCGCGGAAAGTACTTACACGAATTGCGAGGCCGACGTGGAGTCACCGGTCGACGACGAGAGCACCTACGCTAATTGCGCGCCGTCTGAGACGAGAACAGTCGCGCCGAAAAACGTCTCGAATCTGCATCCGAGAGCGGAGAAGAGCCTGGCCGAGCAATTGAAGGAGCAGCTGAGACTGCGGAACGCCCGGAAACCGTCCATACGACCGAAACCGAAAATTACCACGACAAAGCCGGAAGCGCCGGCGTCGAAACAGCCGCAGAAATCGTTTCTTCACGACGTCGTGCCGGTTCTGCAGCAAAACGTGAACGCGGAAAAGTCTTCGATAACGACGACGACGGCGGCGGCGGCGGAGCCAGAGAAGTCAAAATCGATCGAGAGATCGGACAACGATCTGCCACGACCGCCGGTGATGATCCGTAACTTCGATCTCGTGGCGAATTTGCCGACGAGAACGGAGGAGAGCGAGGACGAGTATGAGACCTTCGACGAGCAGATTATCGAGGCGAACAAGAGATTGTCCCTAGGCAGAGTCGACAGCAAACAGAGCCTGAGCAGCCTGCGACAGAATTCAGTCGAGAGTGTGTACAAAACGCCGAGCACCACGAGCCAGGAGAAGCAGGACGAGGAGTACGAGATTTATGAGTGCATAACGGAAACGGTAAATCAAGAGTATTTCTTTTTTTTTAACTCGTGCTACGAGACCTCGTAGCTAATCGCGCATGTTATTTAATTATATAGTTTATTAATAATTTAATAATATTTAATTTAATATTAATGTAATAATAATTTAATAATATTTAATTTCATATCAATGTAATAATAATTTAATAATATTTATTTTCATATTAATGTAATAATAATTTAATACTAGTTATTTCAATAATAAGTTATTTAATAATAATCACACGATTTTTTTTTATCAACTCGATTTGACGAGGATTTTATCTTTCACAGCCCGAGGACAATGGATACTATCTTCAGCCAATATCAAGACAAAAAGCGGCCGAGCAAGCGCCGCCACCTCTACCGGCGAAGCCGCCGAACGCGTCGATGTCGCCGTCGCCAACGCCGAGTCGCTCGGGTCAGGAGAAAAAAGCCGGTAAATTTGACGCCACGCAGCTCGAGGAGACCTCGGTTTCGTAATAATGCGTTACGCAAAGATCGCGAAAGCCGGGACTGCACGGCTAAAGAGGCAGCGTCGCAAAAACTCGGGCGAAGCTCCGAATTAGAGGGGGCAAAAAGCTTCGGGGTGCGCGGCGATGGATCAAGATTGTAGTGCTCGGTGTAACACGTGGTGCGCAACTGGTGGTTGCAGTCACTTCGCATTTTCATTCTCACGAGAATGACGTTCGCGACGAGTTGCGTTTCATTCTCTCGGTGTCTAGCGAAAGACGAGCATCGGCGAGTGCGGCGGCCTCGCGGGTTTTTCGCGGTAGCAATTTGCCTCGCGCGCGTGGTCTGAGCGTCGGGACGCGCGCTGTTTCTAGGACGAACGGCAATTTCGCTTCTACCGCCGCGGAAGTCGCCGCGATGATCTTCCGCCTCCGCGAAAATCACACTTATCCATTGTCGTAGAGATTAATTTCACGCGACAAGATCGTTGCACTCGTGGTTGGCGTATAATTCTCGTATCGCGACAGTGGATTACACGACACAGTGATGGTATGTGTTCCTGCTTCTATTTGAGACTCGTCGCGCAACTCTTGGGGGGTCTCGGCGCTCGTCTCGCCGACGAGGTGTCCGATATGATTGTCAAAATCAAGAGAGGATTGTCGAGATGTTGTTACACGCGACCTCCCGAACCACCAGGTATTGAAAATGTAATTTACGGGGAATTGAAAAAGTCATTGCAATAACTAATTGCACCGAGGGAGCATTTTCGAAGGTTCTGATAGCTTTTGTCGATTTAAGTAGAATATTTGTTGTGTATTTATATTTATTATTGTTTGATAATTAGTAATTATTTTTTATGTTTCGTTTATGGTATTTTTTTAATTCATTTTATTTGGCAATTTCTCCAGTATATTATGGATTCGCGAACTATTGTACCGTCTGTTCAGGCGCTTTATTATCGCAAAGCGAGTTTGGCTTTCCGATCTTTTGTCCTCGTGCGAAATTCTTCGAATGACGAATATGCCGTGACGAAATTAGAATTTAAATACCACCGCGAGACCGAATGAAGGACTTATTTTTAAATACTCAAGAGCTCTTTTACGCCCCATGCTGAGTGGACCAACGCGTTGCTCCTATATTCTGACAGTCGCGGCGTAGATGAGCTCAGTTATTCCAGCGCGATGACTTCCCCTTCAGTCTCTTTCTTCTATCCGAGTCGATAGGTCGCTCGTTCGCTAAGTGCTTTAAAAAAACTGTGGGCCCTCAGCCATTCGTTATGAACGACGACTTTCTCATTCACGTTCTTCTGCTAAAAGCTTAGCAATTTTTAATTCCAACGCGAAAAATAGTCAAATTTCAAAAGTGACATTTCCGAGGTAGAATTGTTACCGTAGAAATCGGTAGCAATGGCGTCTCTAGTCAGTACCCCTAAGAGAACGGTGTCTCTGAACACCGCGAATCGGCGACAAGCGAGTCTCTCAGAATGTCTGACTCAAGCTGCTTTGACCCAGGCTCGCCTGAATCTTGCAAGTTAGCATCAACGTTCATTACATCCCTTCACGTTGCACGCGAATCGCTGCGTTTCCTGACAACATCGAAGTTGAACGAAGCCGTGTTTATTGTCAAATTACAATTTTATCAATAAATTTCAAGAGAAAAAGTACGGAAGTTTTACACGTAAACTAGTTACAAGTGTAATGTATAAATAATGTACGCTATACTGAAACTAGGCAAAAATTCCTGTTTAGTGTAAAATGATATAAATTTGAATTATACTTGTAATAGTCAATGTAACCAGTTTATAAAAACTTCTAACACTGGTACATTACATTTTCATACGTTTTCAACGTTCTATTTACATTGATATCTTGTAAATATTCACTCGCAGAACGATGTCCCAGCGTCTTTGCGAAATTCCGAACAAAACAAGCAGGGATTATCGTACGCATGTGTATTTAAACGCGGTTATTAAGTTTTCATCGTCCAATCGATTGGACTGGAGTTGTTTATCGAGAGATCGTTGTCAAGGCGCACACACGCGCGCGTCCACCAAGAGGGGCGCTGACTCAGCGTGGCGATAAAACTGATGGCGAATATAATTTACTTCCAGAGCGATCACCGGATAAGAAATCGGCCACGTTACCGCACTCTGGAAGCGGCACATCGCTGTCGGCCGAATCGCGGGCGACCAGACCACTCCCACCGCCACCCGACAAACAGTCTTACATGGATTCTCCGTGGTTCCACAATATCACGAGAGAACAGGCCACAGCGTTAATCAAAGATCGTACGTATAACTTTTTTTTCTAAACTCGAAAGCCTCTCAAATGAACAGTATTTAAAATAAATTTCTATCAGTTTGTACATCAGAAATAAATGCACAAACGAACTTTTTGTCGTTTCCTAAACTCGAAGCTTAGGAAACTCGCAGATTAGAATTTACTTAATTGATTATAATTGAAAAATTGTAAACTGTAATAAATAAAGAACTTTTTTTTTCGCCAAAAGGCGCATATGGAAACGCACAGAACGGATATTTTCTCCTGAGGCCATCGACTTCGCAACCGAACAATCCGCTGGCGCTTGTGCTGTGGTTCAAGGACCGAGTTTACAATGTTCCAGTGCGCAAAAGGCCCGATAACAGGTATTTATTTCATCATTTTCATTGACTATGCAACGATGAATTCGGAGAATATCGAGTGAATAGTAAATATGCCCGAGCACTTGACCTCGATATTCTTCGCCGCTGAATTATTTTCATTCAATCGATGTAATCGTTGGCGTTCGACGCTGTTTTACGCAGATACGCGCTGGGCTCGGCCAAAGTAAACGAGCAGTCGTTCGCGAGCGTCGAAGATATCGTCAAGTTCTACTCGCGCGAAGAGCTCGTTCTGCACACCGGTGGCGTACAAACTGGCAGCACCAAATTGACGGATACACCACCAAAGTAAAGTATACAAAGTATAAGTCTCGTAAGACTGCGAGGCGACGTTGACAGAGCAACGATACTGCGCACGAGTCATCGATTGCCTATGGGAATATATTTGCTCTCTACGTCTGAGCGCCGAATATTTAGTGCCTTGACCCTCCGCTGAGATTGACCCACTTATTCGTGTCGCCACGATGCAGTCGCTGTTTAATCGCTGCCGCCGATCGGTTTACTGCGAAAACGGAGCAGCGGGTTTGACTAAATTCGACAGAGAGACAGTCGAACAGATGTTCGCTTTAAACTTAAGTGCAACCAGCTAAAAGACGCCACAATTTTGTTAAGTGTGTATCGACGTGCGCTTTCACCGCGAACAGCTCAAACCTCACGTAGCCTTCGACAGAGAGTCTTTTAATTGTTTTATCGCAAAAGATATGAATAGTGTTATTCGAGTCACTGGGAATGTAATATTTACTTAAGGATCGCGAAAAATAACTACGTAACTGTAATTAGCTATTACGACACGCCATTGTATTCCCCAATTACGGGCATGTACGATAGAGTACGAAGATTTTATAAGTGCAATTATATTTTACGATTTTTTACACGGAGTATCGAGGATCTTAGTACATATATACTATATATATCGACGCGCGTATATGTGCTGCATTTACCGGCGCACATAGCCGACAGCGAATACGGGAAGGCCTAAGATTGGAAATCTTATTTTAATATCATACATTTGTATTCATTTTATAAAAATGTGTTTTTCGTACGTAAATTTAGAACGGGAAGTAGAGTGGATATAACGAAACATTATTGTGATTAAGGTCAGGGAAGACTCTTACCATGTGAGAAGTAATAAAAAAATGACTTTTTCACATTCTTATATTACACCCGCAAATTGATTAATTTATTGGCAAACCGGTTAACATATTTTCCACGTCGACAAAGTTGCAGCAAAACAGAAGAAGACGACGAAGCGCATGAAACATGAAGCGAAAAACCAATGATAAGATAGTAACAATAACGATAACAACAATAATAATAATAATATGATATAACTGAGTTTAAAAAACGTATTCCGGAGTACGATAATATTTCGCGCCGCTATTCCAGGAAAAAAATGTGTATATGACATAAACGTGCCGGCGCGAAAGGTCATCTCGCGCCGCAATCGTCCAATCGCACCTACCACCTGTATCAGGGACAGATAAGACGCTGAATGATTACGCGCGGCGTTCGAAGATCGGACCAGCGAATTCGGCCGAGTCGCTCGGTCGCTCCGCGCGCGCAGCTAATAACACGATGATTCCAGCGCTCCGCTTTATCGAGGAACTCGAAACCGCGGCTGTCGTATATACAAAAAGATCGATAAATTAAGCGAAGCTGTCCACATTCACGCCCAGTGCGTCCGCAAAGTTCGTCCTCCAGTGTCACATTAGTTTAACGCAAAACCGCGCGTGACGCGAATCGATTCAGCCCATCCCGAAGCCGCGGAATTCTGCGAATTTCCGGTTCTGCCAGTGACTAACGTGATTCGCGCCGATCGCCACATTCGAAGATCCGTCTCGCGCAGTCGCCGCGATCCCCGCCGTTCAGCGAGCCGCGCGTATCACTGCATCAGTAACGCGCCAGCTTATCATCTAACGCGATCCATCGGTCGATCCACGGATCGCGCCCGGCAAACGCTACACACACTGTTACGTGTTATTTGAGTCACGCGTAGAGAATTAGAAAGAAAAGTGCCGCATATCAACGCGACCGCGACGTCTGTCACGAGTTAACGGATTGATAAGGGCGCAATAATTCGACGCGATAATACACCGAGTTTCGAGCATCCGTTCGAAAACACTTGCGGCGCCCAGGTTCTCCAACCACTCGTGCCGACAATCGGCCCTCCTCCGATCGCCCCTTCGACGAACTCTAGGCCTGGTGATACGTCCGCTGGTTCGTTTGTCGGATCGAAGTTGGAGACTATGCGGGCATCGTAGACTCATCCAACAACACGAGAGACCGCGCGAGATTATCCGCTCGCGTCGGAAGCAGAGTGCGGCAGAAACTACATATATATGTATGTCTATAGCTGTATATATATATATAACACGCAAGCTGAGCGAGCGAAGGGAGGGAGGAAGTGGGAGTGAAGAGGCCACCGAGAATACCGCGCGCTCCGTGCAGTGCCAAACACGCACGAGTTGTGTTGTACGCACCGCCGAGGAGGCTCAGTCCTCGTTAAGTGTTGATAAGTGAACGCCAATTGAGGGCTTTTATTCGTGCTGTCAGTCAGCGGGCCTTTCATGAGCGCGTCTCGCCGTCCGCCCGGGGCGTCGTCGCTCGCCGTGTGAGATGATCTCGCGATCCGCAGTCTCCGCGAGCTGCGCCCGCTGCACCGCCTTCGTCGGCAACTCCCCTCGGTGTTGACATGAGTCAGCTGCGAGCTGCTGCTGCTGCTCCTCCTCGAAGCGCGGGATCTTGGAACGAGCGCGAGTGGCCCGAGAAAATGCCGCACTGAGAGCGGCGACGACGACGACGAGGAGGACGACGCGAGAGACGAGAAATCACGGGCGACGTGATTCATCATGGAAGATGAACAACAGACGACCCGAGAGGCCAACAAGATCTGCGGCGTCTGCGGCGATCGCGCGCTCGGTTACAACTTCAACGCGGTCTCGTGCGAGAGCTGCAAGGCTTTCTTCCGAAGAAACGCGCTGAAAAATAAGGTAGTAGTTCTCATTACAGTTTACACGAATTTTTCGTGGCTGTCCGGATCCGTTTGGAACGATTTTTCCCGGCGGTGGATGATGAACCGTCTGTTGGGACATTTTTCAGGACTTCCGATGTCCCTTCACGGAAAACTGCAACATAACCCCTGTGACGCGACGCTTCTGTCAGAAGTGTCGGCTCGACAAGTGCTTCGACATAGGCATGAAGAAGGAGTACATCATGACGGAGGAGGACAAGGTCGTCAAGCGTCACAAGATAGAGCAGAATCGAGCTAAGAAGAGGCCACCGTCGGGCAATCCCAAAGTCATCAAGATGAAGCGCGAGATAGTGGACGACTGCAGCCTGGACATCGACACCTCGGTGTCGCTGGCTTCGGTCGTGTCGACCGCTTCAAACATTTCTGATGGATATTTCTGGGAGTCGGACAGAAAGTACACCGATCTGGACGTCAGCAGACAAGCGGCCAGCGAGGGAATGAGCCCTGTGACTGCGGCCAGCGTTCCCAGTCCTTCGAGTCCGCCTGAGAATAGAGACATTGTTGGCTCCAAGACGCTGGAGATGCTCAAGGATTCGGTGCATAATTCTGCGAATTTCGATAAGACGGGAAAGTCGGCGAGTCAGATGGGCGAAAATACGTCGGGTAAGAGGAAATTCGATCATGGCTCCGCCGGGCTTGAGTCGCATATCGGCAAATCCGTAATAACGCCCGCGGGCGATTCTGCGATTGGCGCCTTCCGTGCCTCGACTTCGCGTCGCGAATCCGAGATGGAGGGCTCGGCGATTTACGCGGAGGACGCCGCGGAAATCGACGCTGAATCCAACTGCGAAGAGAGAATCGCGGAGACGAGCATTTGCGAGAAACCGGAAGTTTCGTGTCAGAAGGGCGCCGAATCGATAGCTAAATTGATTCAAGATCCCGGGCTCATAGTCAAGTTTCTCAACAATCCGAACCTGGTCGCGAAGGTATTTCAGGACAAGAGTCTGATCATGAGAATAATGACCGATCCGAGCACGGTCACGAGATTAGCGTCGGATCCGCAGATATCCGAGTTCATCGCGGAGAACGAGAGCGCGGAGAACGCGTCGAGCTCGGTTGACCAAACGGCTCGGAACTCGCCGACGAGCAGCGCGGAGAGTCTCGCGAACAACGGTATTTCCGACAATATGATTAGGAACATGCTCGACGGCGAGCACAGTCACGTTGAGAATCCAATACTGACGAACCTGATAACTCCGAAGAAGGCGGAGACGTACGTGAACAAGGTCGAGGACTCGAGCCCGATTATCGAGTGGGACAAGAGCACGGACGACGTGACGCGGGACGTTCTTCAGGACGTCGTGCGAACCCCGATATCCGCCAACTCGATCGAGTCCATTCTGTGCGAGGCGATAAAATTGGAATTCTCGGCTTATTCGGCGCTGGGCGGCAATCAGAACAGTCGCGAGTTGAACGACGCCGAGCGCGCCAAGTTGAACGAATTAATCGTCGCCAATAAAGCGTTATTGGCACCGCTCGACGACGACATAACGAATCTAGTCGGCGAGGAGTGCAGGTTTAAGGTGAGCGTGAATAACTCCACTGGTCGGGGATGTAATACGATTTGCAGAAATTCTTGCGATATTACAGTCAATGGACGCGAATTGAATGAGGATATACGATAAATCGATTTTTTTTTTCAGGGTAACAGTGGACATTCCGACCCGATGTTGCTCGACGTGATAAATTTGACGGCGATTGCAATCAGGCGACTGATAAAGATGTCGAAGAAAATAAACGCCTTCAAAAACATGTGCCAGGAGGATCAGTTGGCGCTGCTGAAAGGCGGTTGCACGGAGATGATGATTCTTCGCTCGGCTCTGAATTACGATCCCGACAAGGACATGTGGAAGATACCTCACAGCCAGGAGCGAATGTCGAAGATAAAGGTGGACGTGCTGAAGGAGGCCAAAGGCAATTTGTACGCCGAGCACTCGAGATTCGTCAGGACTTTTGATCCCCGATGGCGCGACGAGAATATAATTCTCATACTCAGCGCGATCGCCCTCTTTAGTCCCGACAGACCGCGCGTCGTTCACAGCGACGTGATCAAACTAGAGCAAGTGAGTGTTTTAAACGATTTTCGTCTTACTCTCGAGAATATGATCTTTCGACACGAACAGATGATTTCATCTGTGGCTTGAGAAAAATCTCGAAACCGCATTATCAAACTGCTATTCGTTAGCATATCAGTGAAATATCATAGAAATGCATATTCTTTGACTTCGTAATTGTAGCCTGTTTTCCAAATGTTTGTTCTAGAATTCATATTACTACTTGCTGAGGAGGTACCTAGAGAGTGTGTACCCGGGTTGCGAGGCTAAATCAACGTTTTTAAAGTTGATCCAGAAGATCTCCGAGCTTCACAGGCTCAACGACGAGGTGGTCGGTGTTTACCTGAACGTAAACCCATCGAGTGTCGAGCCTCTGCTTATAGAGATATTCGATTTGAAACACTAACGAAGTTAACGCTGTTTCGAATCCGGCGTTTGCCATAGACGGCGGGAGCTCCCGGGAGTCTGAGAGACCTCGGGGCGCGTGTAAAAAAAAAGCTTCTTAGACACTAAGTCCGCGACGTCGCGGTGAATATATGTATGATAGATAATTTAATTGTTATTCTTTCGAGAAAATTTTACGCCAGTTATAGTGTTAACTACTTACGAGACCAGTCGGTAATCACGATGTATGAGATTCAATCAAATCGCTATATTTTTTTTAGCTTTACAATTATACGATTCGCTACGTCGTTACTAGCCGGGAATTTGACTAATGCCGCTGGTTACACGGGTTACGACAGTGTCGCGAGTTAGACTCGGTTTACGCGTGCTGTAGCCGGTGTATCGCAGCCTCGGGCACCGCGAGGTAATAATTAGAAAGGTACAAGTGAGTGCTCAAAGAATGACGGAATACGACGAAAGACACGAGCGACGCGACTTGCACTTCCATCTCTAAATATTATCTCCATTCTAGATTATTTTTTACGTTGTGCGCAGCTCGTGGCGCGAGTCGCGCCTCGGGCTCGGTGAAAAATGGAATGTTGACCGTGGTGTGGCTGACCACTGTTTTTTTTTCTTTAGCGAATTTATAATTGATTCGTGTCACGCGACGACGTCACAATATCTGTACAGCAATATAGAGTCATACGTGGAGCTATCACCGAAAAATGTGAATCTTAGTGTTTCCGCAAAATCGCGCGGAGCTTTGCACGCGGATATTACGGGAAGCGAGAGCGAACGAGCGGGGATAATCGTCAATAAATATCGGCAAGCACCGTACACTGTAGACGAAGGAGAAAATGTGATACGGCAATGCAAATATATTTTTTCAACGAAACACAATGGATATTTTACCTCCTTAATTTTCTTCTCTCACTCTCTTCGTCATCTCTCGTACTCCTCGTCCTCTAGCGCGTCTTGGTAGAACGTTGATATCATGATATGCAGAAGCGCGGAAATACTGACAGCCATCAGCAGCGCCGAGAGGAAAAACGCGGCAATGTACACGACGGATTTTACGGCTGTCTTGCAGCCCCACACGACCCAATCGGTTATTGACTTGAGGAAACCGACGACTCCCATATTTGAGCAGCGGGAAATAAGGACCAGCGGATCAACGAGGACGGATTGAAACGTTGACGTTCGGCGGAGGCGAAACAGTATTCTGACGATCAAGTGAAAGGAAATATGGTTAAAAGGAATGACGAACCTGAAATTTACTAGCGGGATGCATTTTGTTTTCGCTTTGTGTAGCCATAGCTACATTTTTATCTAAAGACTCACACTAGACGTTCATCTTTTTCGCAGATCTCTATGTTTATCAAGAACATTTTTATTTCCTAATAGACCTTAGGTACAAAAATATGTTTTTAAAACGTAAACAGTAACGTCAGTAACAATTCGCAGAGCTTGTCTTCACTAAGCCTCGAGACGGTGACACGCGCCATGTGAACGGAGAACAGGTCGCGAGGAGTCCGCTCGGTTAACTAAAATTATTCTATCTTCTCTAGTCTTATCTCATGAGCATCGCGTTGCCGTTTCAAAGGCAATTGAGAACGGTGTCGCTTTCAAGTGATTCAAGAGGAGATGATATTTCGCTCGGAACTTCGTCACCCAATGTTAAACGCCTCGCCTCTCGGCTGTCTCTCTCGCACCGTTTTGTTTCTCGATTCTCCCGAACAAACGGCTTCGTGTATCGAGGAGCCAGAAGCTTATACCAGTTCTGCAATACTTCCGTACATTCTATCAAAATTTGAATTCTATCTGTCGAGTATTTTGGGAGAAAATAGGTTTCAACTTTTTTGCGGGAGGCAACCACTGCCTCTTAAGGCGGACAAATTCTTACAAATCGCGCCTTGTAGGTTTCGGTATCGACTTAGAAAGCCCTAGTCCTTCCTTAAAAAGTTAATCAGTAACGGAAAGAAATTGTAATCGTTCTATTCCTGCTATGATTGGTCCTCGCAGTGAAGCCCTGCAACCAAGCAATACATTTGAGTTTCAGGAGCTGCTATGATGATAAATAAATAAAAGTAAAAGAAGAGCGCAGTAGTGCAAAAAGTCCTATGAGCGCGCGCGTCAGCGCGCTTGTATGACCCTAATGAAAAATGTTCACTACCGTTTGCAGAACGAGTAGACGTTCCGTATTCAGCTATGTTTTCGTCACTCCGTCCAGCAAAGTGTCGCCGCGTTTGTAGTGGCAAAAAGTCTCCGTATTTTGGTCGTAATCTTTCTTCCATCCGTCGCACATAATTTTTTCGCCAGCGCAATAACAAGCGCCCACCGCCGCGGAGACGGTCAACTTCACCAACGTCAGCTCATCGACCACGTGGCGATCATTGATCTCCTGCAGGAAACCTTTCTTCATGAAATCCCAAGACTTCCAGACGGAGCCGACGCAAACTACTCTCAAACCGCCTGGAGAGACCTTCACGTCCTGGAATAAAAATGTTTTTTTGTAGTACAGGTCCGCATGGACACAGCTTGAATGGCTAATAATTCCAATTACCATCCAGGCGAATTGAAATATGTTACGAAATCCAAAAACGATCAATCTCATTTGTTCGCAAAGATTATTCATAAATATTTTGGCAAAGTTCTTGGCAACGATCATTCATAAATATTTTGCCAAAATCGTTCGGAAGGATCATTTATAAATATTTTACCAAAATTGTTGGGAACGATCATTCACAAATATTTTGCAAAAATATTTGTTTCTTTGGTTTGTCTCTCGAGCGCCTTTCACCGCTGTTATTTTTGTGAGTCGGTGAACGCTTAGGAATGTACGCCGAAGAAAGTCTCACGTAATACTAACACTATCGGCTTTTCTCGCGAGCACATTGACGTACTTCGCCAGCCATCTCCCGTTCTCCTCGAAAAAAAGCTCGCACAGCGGATCGCCGGCTTCACATCCCCGTGCCAATTGTTTGGTGAACGCGGCGATCTTGCTTTTTTCAAAATTCCCGTAGACGTGAGAGAGCAGCGCCTGTCGATCGGCGACTTTAAAGTAATCCTTAATCGCTTGCCACACGTTGTCCGTGGGATGCGGCGATGGTTCCAGTCCGTCCATGTCGTCGAATATGCATTTGATGGCGCGATGCGCTACGAAATAGCCTAAACATTGAAGAATGTGAGAATAATGTGAAATTGACATTTTAAAAATGATTATCAATCGATGTCGCACGTCTCCGTGACTCACCGCTGCCTTCGTCGCCCAACATGTGACCCCACCCACCGCAACCGTGAGTCGTTCCGTCGGGATTGCTGAGAAAAGCGTTGCTACCTGTGCCGGCGATTAAAACAATTCCAGCCTTCGACACTCCGGTGTTCAAACTTCCCACCGTGTCGGATCCCACAACGTATTCGCTGCCAGCTTCGGGAAATTCCTGCTTCAGAGTTTCCACGAGTTGTCTGTTCGTTGTCTCCTCCTCGCAGCCGCTAAGATAGAGACCCTGAAAACATTTTCGCGTTTGTTTAACCGAATATTAGTGCTTGAATTATTGCAAGCACTAATTGCAATTATTGAATTATTGAATTATTATGTGCAAGCAAGGATGCACATTAAATTTGTACATTTGCTTCCTCATTTATTCAGATTCGCTATATCATAAAGTCCTGTAACCATTTTGTCTTCCTCATCAAAGAAGGTATGTTTTAGTCGGACGCCGGCTGAAAACTGCGTTTCTCGGCGTTTTAGACTATTTTAAATATGTTGACATGAAAAACTCGATTTTTTACGACAGCACAGTTCCCCTCTAACAAAGCAAAATGTCTATCTCAAATTTCCAACAGTAGATTGTTGAACCCATTGGAATGCATTAACTGTGATGATCCCAAGGTGAACATTTAAGGACCAGTTAGATGAGTCTTTAATGTTACAAATTACTTCTCGACACTCACCACGCAATCCAGGGGGCGATTTTCCGGCATACCCATGTCAACCTTGGCACGAGATATCATATCGTTTATGCGAGTTGCAGTTTCTTTCATACCCAAAGCCTGAAAATCATCATTTTAGAATTTCGAATTCTGAGCCGTTTCAAGGTCACTGAAAAAAAAAAAAAAAAAAAACGTGATCGAACGAAAATTACCCAATGATTTGTCCCATCTCCCCTGACGAGTGCCAACTGCTCGCCCCTTCCGTTCATAACGATGAGCGTCGAATGCGTTGCGCCTCTGGAAGATAAGAAGAAAAAAACCACGTCTCATATATTTCGGAGTCAGATCGTGCGGCGCTGAATATACTGGGCAGCCGGTGTGTGGTCTGACTTTGACCTATTTTTCGACTAAATCTCTCAACCTTCTCGATAACTCCGCGTGGGAAGGTCAATGTCCCACAAAATATGAGAAAACATCGTGCGTGAATCGATTAAATGCAACATATGTTTCACATAACATATTGAGTATGCAACATCATAAGTAACATTTTTTTACGGTAAATCTTCTTGCGTTACAAAGAGAATCTTAAACAATTAATGAGAAATTGCAATTCAATTAATAATGGTTTTCCCATAATTCTTCCCAATTGTCTCGGAAGTTTTTATCAGAATTTTCTTCGATTTTCGTACATGACTCGATGCAATCATTCCGGATGTGATACCGCGCCAACGGTATCGGTTTCTCCGTATCGCGCTACGTGTATTTCAAAGCCACGGCCGTCGATAAGAGATCGTCCGATTACGTTTCGTGATTCACGATCATTTACGGCGGACTTGTCGGCCACAACGTTGCACCGGATTCTGCATCCAAACGTAGATACCGAACATTTTTGTTTCGTTGCAAAGTCCAATTGAATTAACGATTATATTTTCATCGCCACACGACGCCGGATGCAGGACGCGATAAGATGATTTTAAATATCGCGGCCAGTTGAGCGTCCGGCGCTCTTGTGTTTTGCACGATTTGCATGCGCTATTCAAGCGTCCCGTACATTCCGACCGCACTCCATTCGCCATAACGAGATAATTTGCTATCAGAATAAACAAGTGATTAAAAGACGAGCAAATAAATTTCCCCGCTCACCCCTCGATTCCGCCGATTCTCAAGTCCTCAGGACGCTTTGATTGGCCGTCGTTCGACATCGCG
Organism: Pimpla rufipes; assembly: GCA_963932165.1. Classification (NCBI taxonomy): domain Eukaryota; kingdom Metazoa; phylum Arthropoda; class Insecta; order Hymenoptera; family Ichneumonidae; genus Pimpla; species Pimpla rufipes. Next base: position 16,905,270 of record OZ010635.1, read on the forward strand.
ACGCTTTTCCTCTGCTTATTCGTCTATTTCAATCCGATTGTACTCTGCAAATTTCGTAGCGGTCGATGCTCATTGGCGCAGATCGGATGACGATTTTTCGCGGTTCGTCCTTGATCGGTTTCCTCTCCCTCGAAAGCTTCGGCTTCGGCCTGCAATTCCGCAGCTTCGAATCTGGAAATCGTACGCAAATCGTGAGCAAAAAATCGCAGCATTTACCGACCTTTTTATATATTTCGAACACGAAATTAAGTGACCAAAGGGGCGGAAATTAATTAAAACGTAAATAAATATTTCAGGAAATTGCAAGAAAAAAAATCGATTTCCGTTGCAAAAATCGAAAAAACCGAAACGTCGACAGTGCGGCCAGTTTTGCCGTTTCCTGTCGGACGTTTCGTTTATTCGGTTTTTCTTTTCCCGTAACGAACAAGCAGCAGACATTCTGTTCGTTGACCTCGACACCCGAAAGCTGTTTCGATACCTCGCGGAGACGTCACTGTTCCATTGATCATAGAAAGAAGAGAAAAGAACACTAACTGCCAAATCAGATCACCCGTGATGAGCACTCAGCGAGGAACGTTCGGAGACTACGTTACCGCTTCATCTGCGAGCCGATTTTATGTTCCACGCACCGACAGACGATTGTCAAAGCTCTTCCGCATTCCCACTCGCCACACGTACCGTATGCGTCTGCTGCTACTGTCACGTCTCCATTCGCTCGGCGTCTCTGCTCGGATGCGTTTATACCATATTGTCGGAGCGTCATTCTTCGTATGTTTGGGTGCACATGCACTTGCGGCTCTGTTTTTGTGACTGTGCTGCGTATTCACGTTGCGCTCCATTAACAACGAGTCAATTGTACAGTTACGACTACTAACTGTGTCTCTTTTTCTCTCTTTCTCTCTCGCTCTGCCTAAACCCGTACGTTATCTTGGATCTCATGTGACCGGCGCAGTGGTAGAAAAATCGTAGCAGGCGTTTGTAGTAGCGCGACGCATGTCCGTGCAGTCGCGTCGGGTGTATTCAGAATGTTCGTAAATAAACAATAATAATCGAGTAGTCGTATGCCGAAAGAATTAGGAAGCGATTTTGCAAAAAATTGATGAAGCTTCCGCGAGATCCGAACGACGTTGTGGTTTAGTTTTCGTAGTTCGATCGTATTTGAGGTTATAAAAACGTGCGTGAAGCGGTCACCGCGATGGGTCGGCTTGCTGAGGTACGTCGCTCGGTCTTTCGCGCGTTTTTTTCGAAAAATTGTTGCCGCTACGATGTGTATATTTGTTGCAGCTCGCCGGCGACGAGGCGTCCGGCGAAAAATCCAGGACGTTCGTTTTTCAGGACGAGGGTCACACTTTGGGAAACGCGTTGCGTTCCATAATCGCTCAGTAGTACGTATTTTGTGCGCCGAAATATATGTGGTGCGATGTACATTTTTTTTCTTTGATGATAAACCGCGTATTGTCCGAAAATGTTAGCCCCGACGTGCAGTTCTGCGGCTACACGGTGCCTCATCCGGCGGAAGCGAAAATGCACTTCAGAATTCAAGCGAAGAACGGCCGAGCGGTGGATATTCTGAGAAGAGGACTCGAGGATCTCGAGAAAGTGTGCGATTACACGGGCGAGACGTTTACCGCCGCGTGGGAGAAGTTCAAGAAGTCCCAAGATGCCATGGAAACCTCGTGAATCCTCCTATTTTTTGTATAAAATATTCGTCTTTTTTGTATTATAATAATAATCTTATATATATTTTGGAAAGTTGTTTGTCTGTTTGTCTGTCTGTCTTTCCCAGCCCCCTTAATTCAAGTCTGCCCTAAATAATAAAGCCTTGCCCCCCTGTATCAAGACTGTCCCAAAACCGAATTTTTTTATTTATGTTAAGCAGCCAAAAAAAGAAAACCCAATTTTTTTGAAGTGGCGAAATTTCGAAAAAATGACCAATCATTTTTCGCGTTTTTCTCGTGGAGTTTTTTTTTATTTTTTGGGCAAACGGTACTTTTCGGAATCTACGAGAATTTTCCCATCTGATAGGGTCATCAAACTTTACGAAAACGAAATTTTTCTTTTTTTTCTCGATTTCATAAAGTTTAAACGTTAATTTCACGTTAATTTCCTTAACGATGTAATTTTGATTCGAGCATGCTGCGAGCGCGCGAGCCACTACAATCTGCTAGTGTGTTATAAATAAACCAAGTTCCTTTCCCATATTCTACTGACGAGAGCGACAACTGAAAATCCGGCCTGAATTCACGGAACCCATCGAACGATTATTCCGTGGTAGGATTGACACCGTATAAAGGGAATGGGATATTTCGTAGGTGGAAGAAACAGAACAGTTCGAGCTTTAAGTTTCCATGGAGAGATTTATTGTCGCTTAGTTGACTTCAGCGGGTCTCTGACCGGTAACAGGTCGGTGGTTCTTCGAGAGGAACTCGGCGTGTTCCTCATAAGGCGCCGACGACAGCGGCTGATCCTTCCACAGATCGGGGGTCAGGTACGCGTAGGTCTTGGCGATCGCGGCGTAAGTCGCCTTGGCGAAGTTACCGAGGGTGCAGGTGGAGCCTCGAGCGGAGGTGTAGCAATCCTCGATACCGGCCATGTTCAGCAGCTTCTTCGGCACGGGAGCCGACACGATTCCGGTTCCTCTGGGCGCCGGGATGAGACGCACCTGAACGGAGCCGCACTTACCGGTGACCTTGCACGGCACCGTGTGGGGCTTACCGATCTTGTTGCCCCAGTATCCACGACGAACGGGCACCACCGAGAGCTTGGCGAGGATTATAGCTCCGCGGATGGCGGTGGCTACTTCCTTCGAGCACTTCACTCCGAGACCAATGTGACCGTTGGTGTCTCCGATGGCGACGAAGGCCTGCGAATATTCAAAGTTGTTGTTTACATACCGGTCGGCTTGAAGCGGGATGAAAAATGTAACTGGGACAGAGATTAGTTTGCTAGTGAATTGTTACATATCTTTGCCATCGTTTTGACTGCAAGGTTGTGTTCGTTATTCATCAATTTCCAAATGTTAATTTTTTTACTTTTAAACATTCATACCAAAGTAAGGTAAACGGCCTAGTTTTGGTCACTGTCCCAATTTCAATCATCAAAATTATACAAAAATGAATAACAAACGTATTTTCCGGCAAAAAAAAAAAGAAATTACGGCAATATTGAGAGCGTCTTTGATTCGTCATTACTGTCGAAGTACCAGAATATGCATGAATCTTGATATTTCTAAACGTTAAAGTGAGTGGCGCAACGTGTTTTTTTTGAGGTTATGTTGTAGTTTTGGTCATTTGCGATATGCGGCATAGAGGTTGGAAGGTGACCGAAACCCCAGCAGGCCAGTGGTGTTGTTAAAATAATAATTTAAAAATATAATACAATCATTGAACGTAAATAATTACTGGATCATATTCAGAAGGATTTATTGCATGCATTTGAACAGTCTGATTTCGACATTTCAATAGAACCTTTTTATGAATAGCGGAACAGACGAGCCTGGGCTCTAAAGATGACCGAAACTGGGCTGTTCAGCTTACGGTTACTACGATGAATATTTTGTGATTGCAATGGCAAAGTTGCAGATGTTTGAGCTATTCAACTTTACGTGCGATGAGTACAATCGTTTTTATAATAAATATCATGTTCATGGTTTTGCAGACCATAGTTATGGAGATTCAGAATGTATACACAGTGTAACGACGAGCCACGAGTATTTCGTACCTTGAAACGAGTACGCTGTCCAGCACGGGTCTGCTTCTGGACGGGCATGATCTTGAGGACCTCGTCCTTCAGGGACGGTCCGATGAACTGGTCAATGATCTCGTACTCCTTGATGGGAAGGGAGAACAGGTAGATGTCCTCGAGGGAGCGGATCTTTCCATCCCTGACGAGACGTCCCAGCTTGGTCACGGGAATCCATTCCTTCTGGTCTTCCTTGCCGCGACCGCGACCGCGTCCACGGCCACGTCCACGTCCGCCACGGCCACGGGGACCTCCGCGGTCACCGCCGCCTCCACGAGATCCGAAACCTCCGCGAAATCCTCCACGAGCGGCTGGAGCAGCGTCCGCCATTCTGTTGACAAGAGAGAGAAAATCGTATTAAACTCACGTATAGACGCAGCTAACCAAGCGGGAGAGCCTCGCACGTGGCGTCGGAAGAACGTTCGAAATTAAACAATAATTCAACGTGAAAATGACAAATTTATTATTGACGAGTGTCGGAAGGCCACAGACTTTGGTTTCAACTCGTTTGGTTGAGCAAATTGTCGTTAATTTTCGAAAAATTGAGGATCGCACTTACGTTACTTCTTTTCTGTGAGTACGGTCACGAAAGAAAGAGCAATGGCGTCATCCGCTTCCCACACCACGTCGATTCGAGATATCGCGCCACTGTCGATATATCTAGAGAGAGCACATGCGAGCTTCGATCTATCGACACTTCCGGATTTCAAAAATAATAATTAAAAGAGTACCGAAAGTTGCCAAAATCGACCGCGCGAATTTTTTTGATCATCTAAATGTCGACTTTTTACCTATACTAGGGTAATCACACGCGCTAGTGCGCGTGCCTGAAAAACTTTTCGCCAAAAACGACATCAGAAATATTTTTTTCAAAATATCGACTTGTAACCTATACCATTATTCTCAAGTCGTATATTCTACCCCTAAAAACACTGGTTACAAACCTTTTTTAATTGATTTTGAAAAAAATATTTTTTGGCGGTTTTTTTTCTGTCAGAAATCGTAGATCTGGCTCCGGACCGAAAATCGTCAAAATCGACCCCAATTTTTTTTCTTTTCAAAATATCGACTTTTAATCTATACCATAATTCTCAAGTCGCATATTCTACCCCCGAAAACACTGGTTATTAAGCTTTTTTAATCGATTTTGAAAAAAAAAAAAATTTGGCGACGAAAAAAATATTTTTTCTGTCAGAAATCGTAGATCTGGCTCCGGACCGAAAATCGCCAAAATCGACCCCAATTTTTTTTCTTTTCAAAATATCGACTTTTAACCTATACCATCATTCTCAAGTCGCATATTCTACCCCCGAAAACACTGGTTATTAACCTTTTTTAATCGATTTTGAAAAAAATATTTTTTTGGCGACGAAATTTTTTTTTTCTGTCAGAAATCGTAGATCCGGTTTCGGACCGAAAATCGCCAAAATCGACCCGAATTATTTTTTCTTTTCAAAATAACGACTTTTAACCTATACCATCATTCTCAAGTCGCATATTCTACCCCCGAAAACACTGGTTATTAACCTTTTTTAATCGATTTTTTAAAAGATATTTTTTTGGCGACGAAAAAAATATTTTTTCTATCAGAAATCGTAGATCTGGCTCCGGACCGAAAATCGCCAAAATCGACCTCGGAAATTGTTATTTCAAAATATCACCTATAATAGGTTAATCAATTTTGCGTTGCTGCGCTCTTATAAAGCTTTAAAAGGTTACGGGTGCTGCCCCGCCTCCTGTCCTCTTATGAAATTTTTCAAATTTGACACCAAACTGATTTTGTTTATCACGGACTTTCCTGGCAACCAATCACAGCTCTAATAGTTTGCTAACAATGCTTTCCGTTACTCATGAACTTTTTAAAATAGGGATTTTGTTCTCAAATCGCATATTCAAATCGCCGGAAAACACTGATTTTAACCCTTTTGAAGTTGACGTTGAAAATAATGATTTTTCTTAGGATAGGAGTAACCGAGTTTCTCTCTACGGGTTTTTAAGTGGATGAAAGTTGTGTAGACCAGTCTATTCTCTTTATTTCATCAATATTTTTCGACAATTATTTTTCCGATCGTTGCCCCAAATAATCAACGCGTGTTTTCGAAAGAATTCAGCATTTTTCTGACAATCATACCATTAGTTTATCACTATACTCGTATTATACTTAACGATTGTTATATATAGAATTAACAAGTAAAAACGAGAGAACCGTCGAACCAACGAATTCCGTTCCCTGAATGAGATTTACATAAGTGCTCTATAACTTTACAAAAAAAACGTCACTTTCCACATCTGACAATGCTAATGAGTCGAAATAACTTAACAGAGTCAATATCCTACATCGTCTAAATTATTAAAGTCATAAAAGTAAAAGGTCCTATTAATCGAGGAAATGATACTATAAAATCTGCACAGGAGTAATATTTCTATCATGTCGGTCGTAAGACCGATTCACAATGGTTTTTGTTTTACAATGTAACAATTTTTATACGTTATGACGTGAAATTAATGGTATCCACTCGTTCGCCGTTTTCATCGCGGTAAATTACAATTATAACGTGTGAAGATAAATTTTCATATCGGTCTGCGAGCTTCGGTTTTCGGATTAACGTAACGGTCGATAATCTCTTCTATAGACCACCATCTGAGGGGTGTTCCGGAGCATTCGTTGACCGAGGAGACGACGTGTTTCATGTAGAAGCCGAGAAAGAATGAGACGAGAATGCACCAGAGCATCGGTTTCCAGGGCACATTGGTGCGCGCCAACCATGGCTGCGGTGTTCTTCGCCTAAAAATAGTTAAATTGCAGAGTTCATTCGTAATTTACGATCGATGACTGGACAGCCGGTGGACTTCAAGTAATTACAGATATTGAGAACAGTCGATTGCATACCCGGTTCTTGTGTCCTGACATCCGTTGACGGTAGGAGGTAATTCCGCAAACGGCTCTTCCCTCGGATTCGTCCAAACGTCTCCCTCGCCGTTGTCGCTGTCCCGAATACTCAAATTGCTCGAATGCAGCCTGAACACGTTATTATTTTCCTCCCTCGAATTCCGCCGAGACTCCGCTTGCTCGAATATCTCACGTAATTCGCCTATACTGCTCGAACTGCTGCTGGGCAATAAGAACGTAATGAGTCATCGTTGTTGTACGCGTGATTTTCCTGTTGCCATTAAATAACCGATTTTTTCTTTACTCCTCAGACTATTAAATTATGATTGTTTACAGAAATCATTAATTGGCTTTTTCATTAAAGACGTACATCACAGAAAATCTGTACTCACTCCGTTCGATCCAACTTGTCGACTTCCCACTTCTGAGTTTCGGCGCTTAACGAAGGTCTTCTCAGTGTCACTCTGCCGGAGACGGAGTTCCGTTGTCTTACGCCGTCCTGCGTACAAAAATAATGCGTGAAACGTGCAATCGTAAAATGGGTTTCGATCTGATTACAGTCCATAAGCCAGAGAATTCTATATTATTAAAGGCGTCGACGAAGCGACGATCGTGCGGGTTAGACAGCTCCTCACGCCGGACCTGTACGAGCTATCCTAGTTTCCCCGACAACAAAACCTAGTCGAGAGAAATACATGCGAACGTTCGTTTAAATTAAACAGTATAATTGGATAATCGCAGGTAAAATTAACGCCACTAACGAAAAGCAGGGACAGTCTCGGTTCTACAGCCAGCCACACGAATTTTTCTAGTTAGTCAAAGCGAAACTACGATAGAGAACACGGTAAAGTAACGTTAATGAGCATAGAGTGCAAAACAATGAATCGTCTCGTTGCCTTTGTGAGATCCTGAAAGTTGCCCAGCGGTCGGAATATCGTCGCTATGCTAGCTCTTCTTCTAGCCATCTAGAAAAAAATCAAACGACGTTTCATTAGCCGAACTGACGTTCGGACAATCGAAGCTGTAAAAAAAAACGACTTAACGAAATGCTAGTAGCGTGTGCGAGGCGTGTACGATGCTGAGGATTCAAAACTGTAGTAAAAGAATAGAAAAAAAAAATAGATTCAAAAGAGAATGTACGAAGCGTAACTCCGAAACATTAACGACCACAAAAAAATGCCAATGTCATGACGTGATCGTGAACGAGGATAATGATTGCAAAGCGGCGTAAGCAGCGGACGGATTTTCTCTGTATTTTCGAACCATCGTACGATTATTGGTGGGCATTCCGCGGTATCGGATTCTCGGCAAGTCATCGCCCAGCTCGCCGTTGTTTTCCTCCACGACGATGTTGTTTTCCGTCAGGATTCGTCTGCAAATTGATTGCGCAACCCATTGAGATTACGTCCCGTCGGGTATTTCGGGAAAATCCGCCTCAAGACAATTTGTTGACGGGAGATTGCGGCGAGTGGGAAACATTCGAGGATCGAGAGGAGGTGACCGGCACGAGGGGACAACAAATTCGCGCGAGGCGTCTAAGGTTTCGGAGCCTCACTTGGTCTCAGCGAGTTCGGACGCCAGCTTCTCGCACCTGGAGCGCAAAACCAGGAGATACCTGTCGGCGAGCAGAATGGCCCGGGAAATTCGGTGCTCCTGGTGCACCGCTCCGAGGGTCTCGGCGGTGCAGGAGACACGGTGCGCGCACTGCGTTATCATCTCGAGTTGGTGCCTGACCCGCTCGACCCTCTCGAGGGATTCCCTATCGATGCACAGCGGCGCTAGATCCTGACGAGTCGAGTTATTGCCACGTGAAATATCGTCGGCTCCGCGAGTTCCGCCCTCAACGCGATATATTTTCTACCTCGACGACGCGCGTTTCTCTTATTACATAAGTAGGTTTGTTTTTTGTTCAAGCTTGCCTGGATATCCTGATGCATCTTCTGCACTTCGCAAGCGAGATTTCTCTCCGACTGATCGCGCTGACGTATCGAGAGCGCCACTCGCCGTGGCAGCGTCACTCGGTCGGTGACGAGACCCACCGAAAGTGCCGTGTACTTCCGCTGGAAAACGAGAGGCGATTAAAAATCAAACGTACTCCTTTCGGGAAGAGTTTTCGGGAGTGTAAGAGAATTTTTATCGCTACCTCGAGATCGGCTTCGGAAAGGCTTCGTCTGAAACAGAGAGCGACACGACGATCAGAAATGATAGCTGCTCTCTCGGTCTCGGCCGTGGCCGCTATATCGACGCGTCCGCGGCCAGTTATAGATCGACGAATTATTTTGCCAAGCGTGAAAGTTTATTTTTTCTTAACCGCGGGCCACGCGAAACCCGGGATTTCTGTGACTCTGTACCGTGAAATTCATCATCTTCCGCGAATAAAAAATAATCCGGGTTTACCGCGACTGTCCAACAGTCAATTTCCGCTAAAACGTATTTCAAGTTTCGAAGCCGGCGCGGCGTGGAACCGGGAATCGCGTGGCGTGTTGGCGTTTTTCCGATTAATCAGCGTCTTCGTTGGCGAAGTTTGGGGAAAACTTGAGGCAAAGTGTCAAAAGAATCGCGCGCGTATCTCATCGACTCGACGAAAGAAGCAAAATTCTAAGAATAGCTTTGCAAGAGCTATTCGGAAAAAAAAAAAGAAATCGCTGGCCGACGATCTCGTCGTCCGCGCCGGGTGAAAATAACGCGAGGGTGGGGACGCGATTGTATTTTAGTAGAGTAGCTCCCGACACTAGTGGCTTTACGAGCCCTATCATTTTCACCAGAAACCTCGTGAAGGCGATTTCATTGTCTTTCGTTGTAAAAAAAAAAGAACGATAAAACACAATGTGTACCCGACTTCGTCGCTACTCGAGAGATTAGCGATGCCGGACTCCTGAAGCCTCGCGTTGCTGAGACTCGGAAAGGCGTTGGGTTGCGTTTCCTCCTTGCTGAATTCCGCTGTGATGGAATTACCGGTGGTGCACTGGCAGCTGGACTCGGTGCGACCGCATCCGCTCTCCGATAGCGATCTTCGAATTGTGTGAATTCGCTGCAAGCAGAGAGACACGAAGCATGAGAATCAAGTTGGTCGCACGAGCCGTGCGTTCGATTGTATAAATTGACGACTGTGTTAAACAGTCTATATCGCGCGATTGGTAAAAATAAAGACGGACGAGCGGCGGTCGAGCGCGAGGGCACATGGCTCTTCGCTTAATTGATTGCATCACGGCAGCATCCACGTCGGATACACTGTCGAGTGTGCAAGATTAACTTACATTCGTATGATGGATGAATGAATAATTTCTCGTATCAGATTTCACGGGTATTCGTTAAACGATTGTGCACGCGAGTGCGCGCGTTCCAAGTAGCCCGGTGCTCGGTTAATTAGCGGATCAATTGGACCGAGACGATTGTCGTGTACATTTGTGTTGTCTCTATGCGCGGCGTTTCGCGCGATAACAAATTAGCCGATGTGTCTCGAGTGGACTGTAGATTTTAATTGAAGATCCTAATACCGCGCGAGAGAAGATTCTCAATGTTTTCTTATCGGACGGTCGACGTGCCGCATGACTTCGGTCATTTTCCGCCGCGACCGCCGTCGCGCACAATCCGGCATAGCTAACGCGATGCTCGATAAATATTCGACAAAGTGGGGATGTATTAAAAAAAACGCTTTCTGCGATTTCCTATGCGCGGCGATAGAGACTGAAGCATAGATTGGAAAACGCTGCCGGAGCATTTAACGGCGAAGTAAAGAGAGCCCCAGAAGTGATAAAGCGGCGCGAGTGCGTCTACCGGGCCCCGCGATTGAGTTTCGAGTGAGCTCCTACGAGCAGACACAGAGCCACCGACCTTCGCTCTTCCGATAGTGGAAGCTCGATGCATATGTTGACCGAGTTAAAATTACACTTGTGACCAATTCGCGAAAGTGGAAAAGCGTCGATCACCGGTTTAATAACGGCGCGTTTGTCACAATTCGTCGATCATTCCCACGCTATTCGGTTTCTCCCGCGTCAGACCGAATCTCGGGATCGCCGGTTGGGAGCAAATATTATTTTTCGTAGGTACAAAGCTCGAGCCGCGCACGGGCGGACGAACGCCGAGTGGGGCGCGAAAACGCCGTTTGACTTGGCTACACATTAATATAATATTTACCCGATAAAATACCGCAAGGTCTCCGAGTTTACATAATGCAGAGAATCCGGGAGATATCTATATCGCTTCCTCCCGCTTTTTCGTCGTCTCCCTCGTTCTCATTAAAAGGGCGATTGGCTCGATCCCAACAACGAAATACTAGCTTGTAACCCTCCAAAAGCCATTTCAGTCCCGGATCGCGGTATTCCCTGCACTCCGATTTCGTACATCCGGGACCTCGGTCTCACCTCGCGCTCGGTCTGCCTCCCGTCTCGATAGATCCAAGAAAATTCGAAGGTCTCTCAAACAGATCACAGCTGAATTTAATGCAGTCTTACGGGAGATATCTATATCGCTTCCTCCCGCTTTTTCGTCGTCTCCCTCGTTCTCATTAAAAGGGCGATTGGCTCGATCCCAACAACGAAATACTAGCTTGTATCCCTCCAAAAGCCATTTCAGTCCCGGATCGCGGTATTCCCTGCACTCCGATTTCGTACATCCGGGACCTCGGTCTCACCTCGCGCTCGGTCTGCCTCCCGTCTCGATAGATCCAAGAAAATTCGAAGGTCTCTCAAACAGATCACAGCTGAATTTAATGCAGTCTTACGGGGAAACGCGCACCGATGGCTGTTTAAGGCTGCGCGCACCGGCGCCGACCTTGCCCCGGGGCTGCTCGTTTTCTGAGCAATTAGCAGTACATTAAAATGCCCGTAATGCCACTTGCAAATTTTATCGTGTACCGGCGCGCGGCATATCAAATTCTATTAAGGATTCTCGATAAACATGACGACAGTTCTCTCTCCTTTTTACGTCGCCCGTGTCTATTTATAAATCCATCTCGTTCGTCTCCGATGAATCGACGTTACGTCTCAACTAGCGGGAGCGGGGAAAAAAATGGATAAACCTGGCGACGCTCTCTTACCGCATAGGCGCGACCGCCGTGCGTACGAAGCACCTGCGCTCTAGATGGACCGGAGATTCGACCTCGCCTCGGGCCTCCTTTAAAAGCCTAAGCTATTCTATATAGATATATATTCGAGATCGAACGCTGCACGGCGAGCCGCTGGCAATGGCGATGACCGCGGGAAAACTCGATCGCGAGGAGAAGTTCGCGATCTCCTGCGGATACCCCGCGCGCGTTCTTGCTCCTAATGATGAACGAAGGACGGAAGCCGATCTAACAGCTGCGTGACATGCCTGCCATTCTTCGGCCCACCCTTCCTCCCATTTCTTTCTCGCGCTCCTTCCCCTCTTCGCTTCGTCGTCTTTCGAGTGCGCGTTCGCTTCTCGCTTTCTCGCGAAGAATCCTGTAACACGAGCGAGCGAGCGAGCGAGCGAGCGCGATGCCCTCGCTCTTGTCCGTCATCTCCGCGAGTCACCAAAGAAAACCCGATTCACCCGTTTGATTCCCGCGACGCGTTCCCCACGCGGACTCGTAAATCCACTTTCGTCAGCGCGATTAGTATAATACCCGGTGTCACGATCTCAATAACGTATTAATTATCGCGGTGCTCGCCGCGATGACAACATTTTAATTCATCTCTGATCTCCTCACCAATTGCCCGAGACGCTCGAAGGGAGCACCGATCAACAGGCGCGCAGCTCCGACCGCCCGTGGATATTCGATTTCTGTTTGCATCGCGCGTATCGCTCTTCGCTCTATAGACTGCGTTTCGCGTGCTGATAGTAAAGTTTATCCGGACTACACTTGACCGTGTTCGGGTGGCGAGCGTTCGAGAGTTCAAGGCTCTCGGTGAGCTCAAGGTAGCGATATATCCGTATAGTGCATTACTTTTTTCTTTCTTTTTTTTTTTTTACAAGCTCCGGGAGATCGGCTCTTCGATTAATCGAAAGTCCGGTTGATTGGCTGTACGCGCAAAGTGTACGAGTTACTTTAGCAGTCGAGTGGGAAACAGTGGGCGACCGGTGGTTATAAACGGCTCGAAAAGAAAGTGTGCGTGCATTGTGGTTACCTCTCTTTTATCTCGTTTCTGGGCCACCGGTTTCCTCGGGCCGCCGTCGCCGGCACGCTGCTCGTCAGGGGAATTGCACTTGACAGCGGGCGTCGGGGCGGGAGTCGAAGACGAGAGGAAGGCGCCGTTCACGAACGGGAATACCGCGGGCGATATGGAGCGCGTCTCGTCGACGACGGCGACGACGTCGCGTCGATTCTCCTCATCGTCGCCGCCTCGTATCGCCATCGGGACGCACTCACTGTCCGAACTGTCCTCGCCGCTTGACATCGCGAGCGCTACTGCCGGCACAACGCTCGCTTTTTCGTCGGGCGCGCGAATCCCACCGCCGCCACCGCCTCCTCCGCCGCCGCCGCCGTAGTTTCCAACGCCGCTGCTGCTGATGATGCTGATGCCGTCGTTCCGCGTTTGGTATCCACCGACGCCGACGTCCGTCGTGCGGTCGACCGGCCGCGAGCCACGGGATTTCGGAGGATCTGTGGGATGGAAATTAATTGTATTCGTGATTGGCAATTCGGGGTTCCCCGTGTGACCTCCCGATTGCCCGAGTTTTCGACGAAGATACGAGGAAGATTGAACGCAAATTTTTATAGTCATATTTGACCAATTTAAAACAAAAAAATCCACTCTTTTTTAATAAAAATTTCATAGTCGAAAATATTGAAAATGCTAGAACTGAGAAAAGCATCCGCAATTCATTTAAATTTTCTAAATAGGGAATTCGAGAAGTTATCACGTTACCCTGTGGCGCGTACGCTCGCTGTCCGTTCGTCGGCTTCTCGTAGGTTGAACGCAGGGGAAGCGAAGCTTTGACGACCGGTGGCTCACGCTTCGGCGAGGAGTCGCAGGAAGTCGACTCCCCGTCGGACGACAGGATGACCGTCGAGGCGCCCTCGTCTTTGGTATCGCGCTGATTCTCGTTGGGCTTTTCCGTGGACGACAGAAGCGAGTACGCCGAAAAGTCCAAATCCGAGAAGGATCCTCTTCTGTAGGTGATTCCTTTGTCAACTTCGTCGCCCGGCCGTATCATCTCGCTCGGTTGGCTTATTTCGTTCGTTTGGCTCATCTCGTTCGTTTGGCTCATCTCGCTCATTTGGCTCATCTCGCTCGTTCGACTCATCTCGCTCGTTCGACTCATCTCGCTCGTTCGACTCATCTCGCTCGTTCGACTCATCTCGCTCGTTCGACTCATCTCGCTCGAATCAGCTTCGCACTTCTCGACTTTCGTCGTCACGTCGTACGTTTTGTCGTTTGACTCAGGTTTGCATTCGTTTCCCCGATCGTTTACGTCGATGTTGCTATTCTCCGCGGGTTTTTTCTCCACGCTCGCGAAACGAGCAGCATCGTTGAGCAGAGGCAACTTAAGTTTCGGTGCGAGGACGATCGGCCTCGCGATCGCTCGGGTCGGAGCCTCCGCCGTCGGTGTATCCAGCTCGACGCGATGAAAGCCCAAAGAAGATTCCGGCGACTGACAGTCCGAGGAGTCGCTGTCGTTCGCGTTGCTGCGATACGTGTTGAGCAGGAAATTCCGCGTCGCCGGAGTCTTCTTCATACAATCCAGATCAAGCTCCATTCTGTCGTCGACCCGCTGTCCCGGTTTCGCGTCGGGCGTGCTCATCGAGCGTTCGGTCAGTCTGTAAGTGTCGGGGCCTCCGCCCTCGCCGATCGCTTGCAGAGTGTCGATGTCGAAGGAACGATGGAACACCGAAATTTTTCTTTTCGGCAAATTACGGAGAATCTTGTTGGGCGTCACGGAATAAGTCACGCCGTTCGCGTTCGGCGAGCTTTCCGTCTGCGCGGCCGTGAGGTTGTTGACTTTCCGCGGTGTCGTGGGCTCCGCGGGAGTCGACGAGGGCGCCGGAGAGCTCAGATTTTCCGTGCCCGTTTTGGAATCCCGAAGTTTATTATCGAACGACTCTTCGGGAAGCGTTCGGCTCTCATTGAGCCTCGTGATTTCCGAGTCACCTTGCGTCTTCAGCATCAGCTCCGACAAGGAGTCAACGCCGAATGTCGTGGATTCGTCGCGTGGAATTATCTTGGGCACGGAGTCACCGCGACGCTCCGTGTTATCTCCGTTGGCGAAGGATTTGTTGTTAACCATTCCAAGAGGCGGTGCGTCTCCTGCCGAGGGAATAACGTAGGTCGCCGCCAAATCGCGCTCCAAACGCTTGGGTGAGTTCAGTGTTGATTCCGTCGCGGAATAGTTCAACTCCGTTGCGCACCGATCTGGCGCGGGTTGGGCGCAAGTGTAGATGCACCTTAACCTGCGGCGATGGTGAATGAGGTTAATTTATCGAAGAATTGAAGTGTTGAAACTTCAATTCGTGACTCGAAGTGAAACTGAAAAATGAAAATGAAGGTAATTTACTTGGGATTTTTCAAGGGCGAGCAGCTCGCGGGCAATGCGGGTGGTTCCTCGTCGCACTGATTCGTGCACTGAATAATGCGGTCGAGTTCCTCGACTATTGGATCGATGATCGTGTGCTCTTGAACCCCCAGAGGTGCCGTCATTGATCCTTTCCTCGAGGGTGAAATCGCGTCGGTTTCCCGGTAACTCTCCGCCGCGCTAGCCACTTCCACTTCGTCCACGTACTCGCCGAGTAAACGAGAATTCATCGAGAACGCCTCCACGAAGAAGCCGCTCTCGCGTCGCTCGTTGGCTTCCCCGAGTCCGTCTGTGTCTCTCCCACGATTCTCGCTTCTGTAAAGGCACGAAAAGCAAACGTCTTAGAAGAGCGAGAATTAACGAGCTTTCGTCGAGCGACCAAGAGGATTATAAATATCGCAAAGTTCCGAAGTCCCGAGTATTCGAATATAAGCGTCGCAACCCCAAACCGGATATTCGCACCGTCTGACACCTAAGAGTTTCACCTAAGTGCACATCAATCACAAACAATTTGAGTTTACGAAAACAAAGTGTATATTCATTTATTTTCACTGCTATTTACATTTCTCGACGCGAAATCATCGCGGTGCAGTTATAAATCCGCGAAGCACGAAAATCCGAGGGTCAAGAAGAGCGTAAAACGTTTCAACTTGGCGTGTAGAACTCGTACAATGGCGAGCGAGCTACGCTAATCAGATTCTTGCGCAACGAGACAGAAAGAGCCTGTTAAGATTTAATAACCGCGGATATGTGACTGGTAACGTCGCTTGCAACTGCTGTGTGTGTGTAGCGGGACGTGATAAAAGCACGAATAAATATGCAAATATAATTTACATTAATTTAAATCCAATGAGGATCATTCGTTCATCGTATCATTAATTGAAGAAGAAAAAAGTTATCCAATAGGAATAATTAATTACAATTGATGTAAATTAGCAAATTATGAATTTCTTCATTATTTTATTATCGCGGAGTATCGAACAAGAGGGGCGACGCTTTGTACGATAATCGCCACGAGTTTCCTCTGTATCTACTCGTGGCCTTCGCAATTTAATTGCGTAAACAATCGAATCGGTGCAGATGCATGCGCGTCGACTAATTATCTGCAGTGACCGGTGACGATGCGCGCTGACCGATTTGAGCGGAGCTATCAAGCTATCAAGAGGAGCAATGAAGCCGGCCTTGTCGCGTGAATCAAAGCGTCACCGCGTCGCACATTATACCCTACCTGATGCGCCGGGTCTATTGCAAATTTACTGCGTATCATATCACCGCGACGCTCGGCAGATGAAGAAAAACGAGCGATTGATAATCAAGAACGAAATGGATGGAATAATTAGACGAAAATCTCAAGAGGCCTCGGCTGGGGGACACTTAAGAGTCGTTGAGAATCACGTCACTCCTGGAAACGTCAAAGTTTGTTGACTGCGGGACGGTTTGTTGACTCAGCCGAGCCCCGAGACAGAGATCTCGCGAATGATATATCACTCGACGGGTTTCATGCTTTTCCGAGCCGACACGTCGACGTCGGAAAAGCGCGAAATACCCGAACACTCGATGGTATTCATTCGCGACGAACTCGAACCGTGGGACGGGAGGCCCCAGATGCACCGCCTTATTCGTGCTCCGAACGAACCGAGCGCCTCGCAAAACCAATAGTTCATTGTTGGAAACTCGCGCCGGAGTTTGCAGCGCGCTAGAGATAACCGCGCGTCGCGATGCACGAAACTTCCTGGTGAACGCAACTATTCCGACCAACTCACTGGAATGTCTGTTCGTAAAATAAATTCGACACTTTTGTAACCGAAGCGACGAGAGTCGGTTTACAAAAATCAGTTTTCATCTATAAATAAATATTATCGGAAGCACCGAATAATGTCAGCGAAGAACACAACGAATTCAAAAACGTTTTGTACACCGACGAGAGAATTTTTAACGAACGAAAAAAGTCGGGTATTCTCCTCACGTACCGCAGTAACAATTTTATACCAAAACGTGGATCTCCGTTCAGACACAACAAAGTTTCGCTCTCAAAAATCGTACCAGCTTTTCGTATCTCGAGGCTCGCGCGGTTCCGGAATCGTCGCGTTATCCACAAGGTCGGCAATCTATGCCGATAAATTGCTCCTCATTTGTCACAAAGGCAGAGGGCAAAGATACCGCGACGAGTCGCTCGCCTCGCGGCGTATAACTCACGAAAACGCAAATAGATTTGCGCGTTACGCTCGACATCCGCGAGCATACTGAACGGCCGAGGCGGGCTGTTGCGGTACAGCGAGAAACGCGCGTCGGTGCGACAATGGATTTCTTTAATAAGGAGCGAAACCGTGCGGAGGTGGTGGACGCGGCTCGGTGGGTCGAGATCGACCAGCGTGAGGGTGTCTTCCGCGCCGCCGACCATACATTACAAGGTACCTTTAAATAGCGAAATGAGCCACTGAAATTCGCGCGAATTTCTCGACTTCCCGTGCGCGCGATTGAAAACCCGAGCGCGCGTAATTTTGATGAAAATTGATTCACTATCGGCGATCGGGCGATAAAAAAGTCGGTGCACTTCGAGGCACTAAACAGCTGCTACCTTCTTCGTATCGGTTATCAAAGTATCTTCGTCGAGCGGAAATCCGCGGATCGAGGGAGCGCATCTCGCTCTAAGGACTTTGCGGAAGGCTCGCCGGCGACTAACAGAAGCCTCGCTTTATCACGTCCGCCTTGCCCGCCGTGAAATTGAAGAAGCGCGCGGAGCTGCTCGCGAGGAGTAGGCTGAGGGTTGGTGGAAGGGGAGCGGCCGACGAGGACGAACATACTTTACTCGCATAAGTAACAGGCACAGTCTTCTGCAAGAAAAGAAAAATAAAAAAAAATCAGTGTACACATACATATATATTTATATATACATATGTGGTTAGTGGAGTTCCGAGAGAGGAACGCCAACGAAATGCGAGCTATGCAGCGCGTAAATGGAGCAAGGTTTCGGAGTCACCGGCGCGAACGTGCCGGCGAGCTCGGTGCTCGAAAAGCGTTACGACCGGAGCGTCAACCGCGGAGGGAAGAAGAGCGGCCGAAAACGAAAACGAATTCACCAACAGAGCGACCACCCCCGTGGGACGACCGTCGTGATGAGTTCGACGACACCGCGAGGGTAGCCCCGAAATAAAGAAGGCACAAAAGCGTCGCCAAAGAGAAAGGAGAGCGAGCGAGCGAGCGAGAGAGGCCTTTGCGTCACCTTTGCATCTGGTTTGCATTGAGATCGAATTAACCCAGTTGAAGCGCGGCGACGACTTCTTGACGAGATCGCTCGGATTACACGGCGCCTCCGGCAAGGTCGGCTCAATCTTCCTGGACCTCGTCGAGGAGAGTGACGAATCGACGAAAAGCCCCCCCTCCCCCCCTTTATTACGCTCAAACGCGCCGGGAGATTTGTCTCTCGATACGATTCGAGGCCCACCGAGCCGACGTGAATTGCTCGACGACGCGTATTGAATTCCCGACTTTTGTTCGCGAATAACCGCGCCAGCGCATTTTTTTCGCTCTGCCCTCGGAAGTATGAGAAAAAAATGCTGGCATTTCCGCGCGCGAGTGGAATACCAAATGACAATACGCTCCGCTGTTTACCGCGGGCTGTGTGTACATAGACACGTGCACAAGCTCGAGCGACTCGGCTCGCTCGGTCTCCGCGGACTCAGATGTTAAAAACGGTCACGTAATCGTTGTAACGACGTCGCGGTTGTCGAGAGGCCGATTCCGCGAAACCTGCTAACGCATGGACCAACCGCTCGCGACTGCAGAGGCAAAAGTCGCGAAGCTGCGTGGGGCGCGAGTAGACAGAGTTTTTCCTCTTTTTTTTTTTATTGTTGCGCGTCTCTGACTGAAAGTTCCGTCGTTGAGACAAAACGTCGCTCGATCGGGTCAATCGAGGTGAGACTCGTCGCGGGTTTGACCCCTTCGAATTTTCGCGAGTTCGACGGCTATTTCTGCATTTCTAAGCCGCGCGAGCGCCTCGAGGCCTCGCGGGCGCAACGACCAATGAAGTTTCTATTTTTACGGGAATCCCTGAAGATTATTGCGCCCGGCCGAGGCGATTCGAATGCGACTTTTCACGCGCCCTCGATCGTTTCCTCGTCACTCGCGGTTATCGCGGATTCGCCGTTGAGTCAAGCGGCGGACGAGTAAAATATCTGACGAACGCTCCGTATTTGCGAAATTTACTCACGCGAGACGCAGGCTATCGCCGAAACTCGTTATTCCGTACTGACTGCACATTCGTTGCTCCGCGCACGACGCGGAATCCACGCATACCTGAGAGCTTGCGTCCTTCACCTTGGGCTTCCAGATCATCTCGTTCACCTAAAATAAGTCGAGTCTTTTAGGCGTCCACGAGAAAGACGGCGGCGGGAGCGCGGAGATAGAGAGGGAAGAGATCGTCGGTTGACCGGAGAGACTCGAGGCGCCGCCAGGTTTTTGTTATGAAAATTGCGGGCTGCGTATCTCGAGCTGTAATCTCGAGCAACGTGAGTCTCGCGGCCCTCGTCGGTTTGAACGAAAAAAAAAGAACCTAGAAATATCTTCTGTCGCCTTAAAAAACTCACCGCGTTCGAGAGTTTTGATATTTTCTGCAAAAGCTCGTAAATATCGGCGGTTTTCACGTCTGTCGAGCTGTCCAACGATAATTCCGGCACGTGAGGCGCTCGACGCTGCCGGTTCAATCGCTCCAGAACCCTGAAAAACAAAATTAGCAAATCGATCTGTAATTCATTCGTCGGGAATTGAGTTCGAGTACGAAGTTACGATAATTAGACGTTCACCGGTCGAGCTGCTTCACGGCGTCGCGAATTTCCTCGTTGTACCAGGAAATCTCTTCCTCGAGTTCTCGAACCTTCGAATCGTTCGCGTTATGCTCAACCGAAAATCCCTGCAGATCGGTGATGAAGTGAGTCGATTATTGTTTTTTCTCTCGGATAAACGCGAGACGGATACCAAAGATGATCTTACGGAGGCTTTCAATTCCGCGTACAAAGAATCCTGACGCTGGACGCTGTGATTGTCGCTGTACGACGTAGTCGGCGTGTAACAATGCAGGTAACTCGACGCCGGGCTCAGAGAAACCTGCGTCGAAGAAATCTGCGTCAAAGTCACCGTTAGAAACGCAAAAATACGAAAATCGTCGAATTGCTTCGAGGACGCGACGACCCGAAGGAGGAAAAGACGCTCACTCACATCGGTCAGACTTTCCGCGTTCTGCTTCGACTGAAGGTCGAAAATCTGATTCTTCAGTTCCTGGTTTTGCTCACGTAGATGCTGCAAATTATGTTTCAACTTAGGCGCAATTCGAACAGTTTTGGGGTGTTGCAATTCATACCCGCACGGTCTTTTCGTAAGACTCTTGCAGACTGTCGTTGGTGCTCGCAATCTGAGCGAGTTTCTCCCGCAGCATTTCGCACTCGGTCTGTTTTTCCTCGAGTTCCTGGCGGCAGACGATCGCTTCTCTCACGCGATCCTGCTTCTCCTTCTTGCATAATTCCAGCTTGGAAGCGAGGCTGGTAATTTGTTGTCGCTGAAAACGAACGCGCGATTTTAGTCGACGAGAAATCACCTAAAATCATCGTCGCGGGATGTGTGCGAGGATTATTTATTCGACTGACTTCAGCTTCCGCCTCTTCGACCTGTCGGCCGAGCAACGCGCGTTCCTTCTCGGCTTTCTGCAGCGCCCATCTGCAGTGTTTTTCCTTCTGCTCCACCTCGTGCAAGATTTCCTTGTGCTCGTCGTTCTCCCGCTCCAATTGTCGGCACTTCTCGTTCGTCTGTTCGCTACCGGCCGAATAAACATTTCTTTTCGTGATTTTTATTTACGGCAAACACGACTGTATAGAGTAGAAATGGTAAATTTCGTCTCACAGCTTTCGCCGAAGATTCTCGAATTGTCGCTGAAATCCAGCCGATAATTCTTCGGATCGCACGAGCTCCTCGCGCAACAGGGCGTTTTCCTCGTCGAATCGGCGGACCCGCAGCCGAAGATCGACTTGCGCCACTTCACCGCAACTACCGCTGCCGACGTCCGTGTCGTCGGCTGATTCCGGCGTCGTATCGGTGGACATGGCGCACCTGTTTGTCACCAGCAACGAATGTTACACTCTATAGTACAATTGGCCGTGAAAATTCGTGCGAAACGTCACTTGTCCGTTCTCACCCGTGCGTCGTGTCGCTGCTCGGACTGTAACTTGAGACATTTAGAAGGTTGACAAAATCTGAAACACGGAAAATTACGTAAAAACGTAGTCAATATAATTTCAATATATCTTCAATGGATCCATACGTTGGATCCATACGATTATCTAAAGCTAACAAAATTCTACATCAAATTTACATAATTTCTATCAACAACACCGGGAAGAATTGACAAAAAATAATTATCATCGCAGCGTGTTCACGCTAATTATTTACGGTCATCACGTAATCACAGGAAAATTGTAATCTTCCAAACTATCTATTTCGTAAAAATGTTCAACTCACCCGCTGAGACGAATCGCCGAGGAGTCTTCGGCTTCCGGTTGCAATCGCCGAGACTGCAAAACTCCCGGCTGCCTCCGCTCTCGACCCCGGAGCTTCCCCTCTCGTCGTCGGACCTTTCGAGCAAATCATCGCTGTACCACACGGACGTATAACGATACATAACCGACTACTCGCGCGCTACAATCTCAAAGTTATATCGCGGCTCGACACACCCAACCGAGTCGCAGCCAGTGCATGCAACGCGTGTACATGCAGTTTTGATGCCGAAAAAGACGAAAAAAAAAAACGAAAAAAAAAATCCGCGCACGGTGAGCAGTCATATCAGTCGTGTGGATGAGGTGCGAGTCGATGCAGGCGAGACTCCGGTGATATCGGTGACCCGGGTCGTCATGTCTCGCGGTCGCCTGACACGGAATAATTAGTGCTCGCGATAACGCGCGGGTTCCGCGAGTCCGGACGGGATAAACCTATGGTTTATGTAACGAAAATCGACTGCTTCGCGCCCGAAGTTGTGCAATTGCGACGCGACGTTGTAACAGGGGAGGAGGAGGAGGAATGAATTTACGCGTCGAAGAAAACGCGAAGACGCACCGAGAGCGGTAACATTATAACTCGAGTACTGTACGAAAGACTGGTAACTAGTTTACGCGGCTTATCGTACGGTTAAACCGCGACAGGATAATACTACGGCTAACAATATGCTTAGAGAAAAACTATACGACAAACGGCTTTGGTACATAAGGCAACTTGTGTGCGATCCCACCCACACCACGACGAGGCTCGTGTTGGACGCCGCTACGGTTTGTCTATGCACCTGAGTCGTATATACGCGCACGTTCGTGCCTGGGCGAAACACGTAGAGCGCTCGGGCGCATAAAAGCGCCGCTTGATAAAACAACGCCAGGCGACGTACTAACAGAGCGGCGGTGAGGTCACTGTGTTGGTGTAATTACCGGCTGTACCTAACGTCGACTCGTGCACTTTTGCGGACTTTTGTCGCGCGACGACAACCGGAAACTTCGAAATCGACGGAATTTCGCGATAATCGATTTTTTTACAATACAAGCAATTTTTTGTCTCTGAAAAAGTGAAAAGTGAGAAAATCAGGAAAAACACGTGTTTTTTTCTGTTTTTCGTGAATTCTTTTGGTTTTGGACGAAAAATTCGACGGGTTTGTAGCCAGTGTAAAATTACCGATCGGACGGACCCTTAAAATTTAGTAAAAGTTTGAACATCTGTTTTTTTTTCTTTTTTTTCTGGATCCCGAAAAATTTCGATTTTTGATTGACCTTCTTTCGTCGTCCGACTTCCAATTTCCACATGTTCGTATTTTCGGCTTTCCCGGATTCCCCGTGCGAGGGTCGACGATCTGCAAATAGAATCATCGACTCACTTGGAATCATCCTTCTCGATGTTGTTGTTGCCGTCCTGCCAGCGATCGCGCCGGACTCTCCGCACCCAGCGTCGCGATGCCTTCTTGAACATCGTCCAGTCGACCTGGCCGTCCGACGCCACCTCCTCGATGGCCGACTGCAGCTCGTCGAGCAGCGCTTCGTCCCTGCGTGATTAACGGTTTTTTTGTTGTTGTTTTCATTCCAAACCAATTAAATTCGAGGAGGACCCGCTGAAGTCCCCAGCTGCCATGTCATTGGCCAGTTTGAATGTCAATGGCGTCCGCGAATCTCTTGAACGTTGTTATTTTTTTTTTTTTTTTTGCCGAGAACGAAAAATTACCTGTAGTCGCCAGATGCATTTTCGCGGATGTAGGCGACCAGTGTGGACACGTAGACTGTGCTGGTCGGCGACGGTAGCGATGACAGCGACGAGCTCGACGACGAAGGGACGAGACACTCGAGAAAGACTCTCCGCAGTGCGGCTGCCGGGGTGGCCGATCGCAGAAATACGCACGAATTTAATACGAGCAGAAAGAAAAAGAAAAAAAAACAGAACGCTGTATCTAGCGTCACGCAAACGTGACTTTTGCGTCACTATTAAAGTCACACAAAGTCCGCGTGACTTATTTTTTCATTAAAATCACACAAAATTGTCGTGACTGATAGTTAATTACAAAATTGACGCTAAATTGACGTGACTAATAATTATTCGCAAGAATCACGCTCACTAGTGTTACATGTATACATATGTTTTAAAAAGGAAACCCCGTTAAAAATCCTTACTAAAGTAAAAAATGTCCGCTTTAATACTGTATTTAGTTTTTTCAATGGTTTTTCATCAGTGAGCTGATTCTTGTGAATAATTATTAGTCACGTTAATTTAGCGTGACTTTTGCAAGTAACTATAAGTCACAACAATTTCGTGTGACTTTAATGAAAAAATCAAAGTCACGCGGACTTTGTGTGACTTTAATAGTGACACAAAAGTCACGTTTGCGTGCCGCTAGACACGGCGAAAAACGAAACGTACGTCCGGCGGACAGATCTTACCATCTTCCCACGCGGCATCCTCGTTCTCGGTGAAATCATCGCTCATCGCCGTTTCACGAGATCACGTAAAGTGATCTCGTCTGGCCCGACCGGCGTCGTGATTTTTCGCTCCTCGGTCCGCAAGACTCATTGGAAGGAGGAAAAACGCTTCTGCGATACCTCCCGATGCCCTTTGCGGTGTATCGGCGGGCGGTTCGAGCGACTCGCTACTGACTCTCGGCGATCGAACCCGCGAGAAGGGTAAACAAACAGCCGGCGGCGTGTTTACGTTCGCGGCGACGAACGTTGACTGAAGTCCGCGAGTCGCCACGCTCGAGGCGTAATCGAATTTGGAAGTTCGGTCGTACGATTCACTTCACGGCACTTGATTCACTACTGATGATTGATATTTATTTATTTTTCACCTTTTGAACTTTCCGCCGAATAAAAGTAAGAGATCGAGATCACGGCACGATCGGCGGGGGACGCCGTACGATCGAGGCTCTAGAGAGAGATACTCTTGGATTTCTTGGCCGACGATGACCGAACTCGCGGCTCATTTGGTGATCAATGCGCGAGAGGTGCCAATGAGAGATGTTTACTTTAGGAAACTGCGAGTTGTACTGAAGTACACACGTTTGCCGTGCGCCGTGAAGGCAATCGAGAATTGAAGGTCCTCACGGCTTAGTTTCGTTCACGCATTGCCGGTCGGTCGGCGCGACGATTGGCATTAAACGGTTTAATGTTGTTACAGATGTATACATTTTTTATTTATTTTTATTTTTTTCACTTTCATGTACAAATAAATATTCTTGCGTATAAATATCGGGTAATTAAGTTACATTTTTTTCATACTATAAGAAAATCGATACCTGCAGATTTCGTATTCACTACTTTCTACCCTGATTATATTTTAAAAAAAAATTATTTCATAGTCACCAAGATAGAAAAAAATCAAGGCCCAGCTGTTTAGACAGTTTCAATGGAAAACAACTCAAGTATAAATACGTAATTCTACCGTTGGTCTTGTCGTTGGCGAAAGAAATTGTACAAACTCGCCGTGCAATTTAATAAGTACCAACGTGGTGAATATCGTTTCGTAATTAATCGTTTATTTTGGTAACAATAGAGCCATCAGAGTCACAAGATATGTATTAAAATATTAAATGTAGAAAGCAATAATCGGAGATTCTTCGATGCTCGTACAAAATGGACGGCGTCCCTTGTACCAACCAATTGTAAATATAAATATTTTTTGCGTATGCCTGAAACCGCATCGATTCGCGCGGCCGGTAGCGACGTTTTTCTTTCGTAAAGCTGCGGTGAAGCGTAACCAGCGCTTTTCCAATAATTCGATGAAATTCGTAAAATGTGGAGTCGTCTCGGTAAATAAAAAAACATTCACACGACTCGCTGCAGTATTTCGGTAACGACGTTCATCGTCTGATCATCCACTAGTACAATGTCGAACGCCTCCATGTATGACGGCAAGTTGTCTTCAACCTGAAATAAAAAAAAACAAGATAAATTTCGCGTTTATTCTATTCCGCGCGAATGCAGCATCGCTGCGTCAATGTATAGCCCTGATTAGAAAATCCGATTACAACCAATAAAACGGACAAAAATCCGTTTGATAGAAACGATCATTTCTAAATCGGAATTTCGTCCATTTGATCGGTTTCTATTAATGTCAATCGGAATTATTAAGCAGGAAGGAATCTGAGAATATTAAAATGAGATTTTTATTTATCAATTGAAGATTGAAACGGAAAACTTCGGCGATAAAAAGGAGAAATCTTACGTGCTCGTAGAGGAAGCCAATCTTGAGTATTGTCTCGGCATCTTTGACTCCATCGGCCATCCTGGCGTCTCCCGTCATGTCGCCCATGAGAATGACATTGTGTCTTCCCTCCAAGACATTGAAATAGTCGTGATCCACGGCGTGCTCGTTCTTGTTGAAAACGTGAATGAGTCGCGGGCCTTTCAACCCCGCCAACGTGTTTCCGTCGTATTCCAGGAAGTTGGAGATAATTTTTACGTTATCGAGATAAACGTTGTGGTGCTTCAGGACCGCCTCAACGACGTCCCCGAGGCCGGCGCTGAAAACCAGCACTGGAACTTGAGACGCGTGGAGTCTCTCGATTAGTTGATTGCAACCGTCTCTGAGGGCGGTGCCGTATTTTCGGGCGACTTCGACGAGCTCCTCCGAGTTAAATTCAAATCCTTGAAGTATTTTGTGTGTCGCCACCATCCACTCTTCCATCGCGTCGATCTTCTTCTCCAGCGGCAAATTTGGATCCTTCTCGATCGGCCGATATTTATCGTACAATCCTTTCGCCGCTTCTTGATACGCCTTTGGCACTTGTTGGCATTTCGAAAACATTCCTGGAGGCAAAATAAGTGGATCGCGTGATTATTACGATCTTAATGCGAATACAAGGAATTGCAGATGGTGTTTATTTTTTTTACATATGAAAACACTGGTTTCAAACGATTTTTAGTTAACAATAGAAGAAATGTTGATGTTTTAATTTTTATTTTTGTACCTCCTATGCCATCGTTCGTAAATCGTATATTGTACCCTCCAAAACTCTGGATTCAAAACCATTTTTACTTGAGATTGAAAAGAAATATATCAATGTTTGTTTCTCCAGAAATCGCATAGATTCGGCTCCATACCGAAAATTACTAAAATTCTGACCTACACCAACGTTCTCAAGTTAAATATTCTACCCCCGAAAACACTAGTTTCAAACCATTTTTACTTGACTCTGAAAAAAATATATATTTCGACGTTTTTTTCGCCACAATTTCCATTTGTTATTTCTACAGATAATTTAAAAAAACGTATTAATTCGTTAATAACGAGGGACACAGACTTGCGCTCGTGTAAATAACTATACATGTTCATTATACACAATCTAATCGAAAAAGAGGGGGAAAGAGCGTTAAAAAATTGGTATATGCATGGGGGCCGAGTGTGGTTCACATATCGACCACGTGACTAATTACACGACCATTTTGATTCGTCGAGTCGAGGGGGGCGCCTGACACTTACCGAAACTCGAAAGTACGTGCTTTCCATCGACGTGCTGCTTAGTCAGGGTTAGGTCAAAGTCGGTTACAATCTGCGAGAAGTGGCGGAAAACAACGACATTAAGTAGGAGATGCACACGTGAGAGGCGTCAGAAGCCGCGTGTCAGCCGCGCGATATGTGTCGAGACGTAAACACGTACTTGTAGCTTGTTCGCGCCACCGTTGCGAATATTCTGCACAGCCCGCACCACAGCATCCTGATCCCGCATGTAAACGTGTTTCCCCTTGAGCGAGGGAATCTGAAAACCGAACGAGTTTATACATCAAGATTTACATGGCGAAAGCGCGCGCGCGGAGCGCGGAGCGAGGTTACTCACGTCGTCGATGGTCAATTGCGATGGCATGGTTGTAAATTCCTCAAAATCCGGCGTACTCGATGCCCGCCTCGTGTCTCTCGTCGTCTTTGATTCTCGTGCGAGGGCGAAAAACCTGAAAAAAACGTCGCAGTCTCTCGGTTTATCGGAGCGTTGTCGCCTGGTAGCTCCGCGTGCATATATGACAAGAGAAGGCGGCTGTCGCTGCGATTACTTTGTCCTCGTCTATTGCCTAGTTGCGAGGGCTACGGATGTCATTTATCAGCGCCAGTCGATCGGCAATGCAAGAGCGCGCGGCGTCATGACTCGTTTCTCTCTCTCGCGAAACGCTACAACACGAGACGACGGCGGCGGCGGCGGCGGCTACGGGGCTGACGACATATTCGACGTCCATATAGGCTGTTGCTCGTACACTCGTGCCATGTGTTGATTTGGCACCGCCAATCGATGCGCAACAGGGCGGCCAACGTGAAGTGAATTATGACGATGAAACGATGCGTTCGTTAGGGGCTGCATGCAACGAGCACTGACGAATTAGCGGATTGCGCAACCGTTGGGCGATAGCAACACTTTAATTGCACAATTGATAATATCGCGTGTCACGCGCGCATTTTCGCGACCGTCGAGGTTTTTCGTGATTTTTTTTTTCAGGGATTTAGTTGGCAAGCGATAATCGTGTTTACGTGCGGGGGTTCCTCCGCTCGTATCGATGACTTACAGCCTTTTCGCGATCCGCACTCCTTTCATTGTTTTTAAGACGAAATTACGAGACAGTTGGAAGAAAAGTAAACATGTACTCGTGTGTATTTAGGTTGGTAAACAACAGGTACATCTATATATATGTGTAGCCTCGCGATTCGCGGAGCAGCGGCAACTTTAAATGCCGCGCGAATAAACATAATCGACGGTCTGATGCGACGCGTACACGCGCTAAGTGGAATGTTTCAACGGAGAGATTGAACACGTAGCAGCTTCTCGACGGCGTCTTCGGATTCCTTCGAATGCTCCTTCGCGACCTCCATCAGACACTCAGCCACGTCGTTATCGCACATTTTCACGACTTCCAGGAGCTCGCCTTCGTCGTACGCGCTCAGAGTCTCGAGCCAGTATTTTTCCAAGTACTTAACGAGCTCTTTGATCGTCTCGTCTGGATCCACAAACGAGTCTGTCGCTTCTGCTTTTTCCGCTGCAAAGATCACGAAAATGTCTGCATCAACCGCCACGAAATATTCATAGCTTAAGGACTAGAAAAAGGATGTAGGAATTGTTGAATTCTCGTACCGACTCGCAATCCGTGCATAATCGCGACGATCGCATGAATAATTTGCGCGTCGGGATGCATCTTATTGCGCTGAAACCAAAATATTATTTCCACGCACTCGTGAACGCAGGGAGCGACTCTGTCATCGAGCGGCACCGAGTTACTGGAATATCTGTAGGGCTGCAAGATTCTCAGGAGAACGCTCATGATTTTCGCGACATTCTCGTCGCGCTTCTCGCCGGAGAACATCTGAAATTCCGACTGCATCACCGTGGAGAATATCGTCAGCCAATTTTCGATGATCTTCAGCTCGGCGCGCGTGTGGCAGTCGTCGTCTTGCTTAACGGGAATTAATTGCGTAAAAGATTCCAGAAGAGCCGGCATGAGTTGATCGACTTTGAACAGATCAGAGAGCAAAGAGTTATCGTCGGGCATCTGCACGGCGGAAATCGACTGTATCAAGTCCACGGCTGCGGTCAGCAGGTCATCTGCGGAGAACAAAAAAAAAATTGCGAGCTTTGTCGAACGATTGAGTTGAGTCTCAATAAAAACTGAAGGCCCGTTTACCGTTCGTCGAGCTCTGCAGAATGAACGTTACCGCATCGCCGAGAAATTCGCAATCTTTCAGCCTCTGCAACCACTTTGACTGCACGTTTTTCTGTATGTCCCACACCGAGGCCTGCAGCAATCTGAGAACCTGAACGAGCGTCTCGGGGTCGTCGGTGATCAGCAGCCCGAAAATCACGTTCACCAGTTTACTCGCATTTGCCACAGCCTCGAGAATCGCCGGCTGACAACACATGTTACCAATTATGCCCACCACAATTTCCTGCAATGAGGCAAAGGCCATTTATGATTACTGAAGAGTTTATCCATTTTTAGCAACTAATTTATCAATAATTGCGATAACTGAAATAATGTTAGAAAATTCTGTCGCACTGTTTCAACATAAATTCCAAATATTTGCTAATCGATCGTTAGACGTTGTGCAAAGTATTTAAAAAAGTAAACATTTTTTTCTCCATTGAAGACAAAAAAAAATGATGCATGTTTTCTCACTGTTAATCTGGGCTCTTTGGATACTTCAATTGTGAATTCTGCTATCCTGAGAAAGTCATTGTCCATCAGAAAATCTGCGATATCCTTCTCTGCGGTCATGTCCCAGAGCATGCAAAGATTGTCCTCCAGAGCCTTCGTCCAGCCCTCATCGTACACCTGCAATTCAAATTGTCAATAAAAATCCTCTTGTAAATCCAAGATTGTAAATATCCTTTTCTCAGAATACAACAACAGTAGCCAAAACTCTGTTACCTTGGACAATGAAATAAGAGTGTTTATAATCCACTTGGCACTGTAAACAGTATCGCCTATCGTATCCCCCTTGATAGCATTGAGATCCTCCTCATCCAGTTCTTGAGAATCCACCACAGACAATTCATTTTGTGTCACACTCTCGTCCATTTCCTCGCTATTGTTATCCATATTTTTCTTTCATAACAAAGCAAAAAAAAGACAGTTCACTTCGTCGTATCAGAACTGTAAACAAACCCGTTTTTAACCCCCAAAAACGAGGTTAGACTTAAATGAAAATGTAATGAAAAAAAAAATTCATCGAATAAACCACGGAATATCAATCATTCCCCGTCAAGCATGTCGGGCAGCGTCGAGTCGTGTTTAGCATAAATACGTTTATTCCTCATTCATAAGTGGATCGCGGAACGATAATAATAATACAATGGCTCTGCTATAATACTGTCCGTCGAGTTCCATATACGCTCTGTCTACAAGTATGGCAACACACATAGATAAACAGCACCGATCTGAACTCGAAACAAGTTCGTTCCAGTGAAGCTTGCGTCAAGTTGTGTAAAATAAAAAAAAAATCATATAAATTACGATAGGCAGCGCGCGGTGATGAGGCACTCTGGGAATAACAAAAGGAAACGGGGGAAACAAGAGTAATAAGACACATTGTACGTTATCACAGGTACGTTCCTCGGACAGTATCACCAGGATGTAACGGAGAGAACGCGACATCGCGACTGAAATATTTCTCTAAACGAAGACGAAGAAAATAGAATCGTGAAACCGGCGGCCGTCCTGAGCCGTCGATCGCGTCATTTTCCTCGCGCAATTGGTAAATCGGTAACTCTGCGATATACATAAATTATTTCGATAGAAATGCGTTTGTGTCTAACAACGAGTGCGCAGCACCGCCCGATTCGGAGCTCAGCTCCCTCGGTGATGATTCGGTTCGGTGTCTTCAAGCGTTTAAGGCCGAAGCGCCGAAAGCGCCGAAAGCCGTGAAGGCCAACGACGAAGATTCGCAAATATCCCACCAACAAATCATGAAAAGCTCGTGATTGGCATTTCAACGCTCGCGTTTGGCAATAACGCGCGCGTCTCTCAAGAGCCGTTTCGCTTGTCGCTGATCTTCAGATTGGGCATCATCGCGGTCAGCTCCGAGACCATCGGCTTCTCGTCGCTGTCCTCGGTGGAGTCCGGCGATTTGTCCGACTGGTCGGTCGTCGTCGTCGAGCTCGCGGTGTCCCACGAGTTCTCCGGATGCTTCGGCGCCGCCGCGTTGTTGTCCGGCGGGGACTCCGACGCTGGCAGGGAGTCGTTTAGGAACAGTTCCATCATCTCGTACTCGTCCTCCTCGTCCTCGCACTCCCAGTTGGGGTAATCATAATCCTCCTCGTCGCCGTTTATATATTTGCTCAGGTCGAAGCCGTCTTCGTCGAGCGACGCTTCTGAAAGAGATAAGCACTTGAGTTTTGAGCACTTGTAACGTCTTTGTGTTTATATACAAAGCCCTTTCAAATATATTTGTGTTTATATAGGACATTCCACCTCGTTTCGACCTGCATTTCACCTCGACCCCTCCGATTTCGCACAGTGACTTTTCTTACCCTCAACTGCACACATTTTTTTATTCCTGTTTTTTTAAATATATTTTTAAAGTGACATATAAAACACCATAATTGAAAAATCTGATAAAATTCTGAAAAATACTTTGTTCAATAACAAAATTATCTAGCGTATAGCCAAAGTGGGGAAGATTTTTCTTCTTATAGTTTTTAATAAGACTGACCTTTTTCCATTTTTTGTTTTTTTTTAATAAAAAAATCTTAAAAACTATAAGAAGAAAAATCTTTCACACTTTGGCTATAAGTTAGATCATTTTGTTATTGAACAAAGTCTTTCTCAGAATTTTATCAAATTTTTAAATTATGGTGTTTTATATGTCGCTTTAAAAATATATTTAAAAAAATGGCAATAAAAAAAAACAAATTATGCAGTTGAGGGTCCAACTAAGCCTAGAAAAAAAATGAGCCAAATCGAAGAGGTCGAGGTCAAATCCAGGTCGAAACGGGGTGGAATGCCCCATATGTAAAACCCTCTCAAACGTCTTTGCATCTCGAAAGCGAATTAAAAGAAATGTAATCGCGGAAATAACTAACCAGAGCTATCGTAGTAGTCCTCGTCGGTGACGTCGTTGCCCGAAGGATAGCGCGGCACGCGCCGTCTTCTCGACGTACTTCTCTCCGGGAGGCGGAAGGTCTTCTTCGGCGCGGGCTCTTCCTCCACGATCTCGAACGGCTCGTCGGGGTCCCAGGTGTTGATCGGCACGTGTTTGCGCGCCATGAGGTGGCGCATTTTCTCATGGCTCATGTAGCGTTGAAGCAGAAAGTCGGAACCGCGACAGGCGCGATTATCCACACAAAATGTTATGAACGTTCGCCAGTACTGATCTATCTGAAGAACCACGGGATTCCCGACGACTATCAGAAGTGCCTTGGCTCTCGTTAGCGCAACATTGAATCTCTGTCAAATAGGAAGAAAAAATAATAAAAGGGATGAAGACAATATTTGCACTGTTATCGCATTGAGTTGCCGAAATTACCTTAGGATTAGAGAGAAATCCGATGTGAATCCGCCCGTTGTGTTTGTAAAGCACGGAGCGAACTGTCGACATTATTATGATGTCTCTCTCCTGTCCCTGAAACGTCTCCACCGTTCCCACGGACACGTCTGGCCAACCGTTTTTCTTCAATTCCTCGTGAATCTTCTGCCTCTGCAGTCTGTACGGCGTGACGATACCGATCTCCGTCTGCAGAACGTCGGTTCCGCCGAGGTTCGAGTGCAGCAGGTCCCTCACGTACGATATTACCGCCGAAACCTCCTCGGAATTGAAGACGCTGTGAAAAATAAACATTTCACAAATATCAAGCGTCACTTCCGGGTCGTCGTTGAATAAACAGTCGATGGTTTGACGATAATTGCAATTGCGTTTTTATTTACCTGGGGGATTTCGGGTCTCGTTCCTCTTGTCCCTCCACCGCATGAAAAATGACCGGGAAATTGGGCTTCGGCAATTTCCGCCAGGTCGTCGCTCTCAGCGTGTGGGAACCGCCGCAGGCTTTCAATTCACCGTCGTAGAAAAGTGTGTTCGGCACGTGTAAAATGTCCGGATGGCATCGGTAGTTCTGAACGAGTTTCGTCACGTACGAGGGATTGAATCTGTTGTTCCCGTCTTTGCGGTAGAGATCCCACTCCATCAATCTTTCGAGCATCGATCGGCCTGCGATGCAACGATAATTCAGTTATTTCGCAGAGTTCCGCTTGTTCGGTCGTGGCATATTTTTTGTGGAACATTTAGGCGAATTTACCGAGCAGAGGTTCCGCTATTCTCGACGTTGTGCTGGGTCCGAGCTGCTGAGGATCGCCGGCGATCACGAGCTGCCCGTGCAAACGTCCTTTGTGACTGTCGTGCTTGCTGCTCATTAGCGTCATTGGTATAAGAGTCTCGGGCTCGGTAGCCTGTCCGGCTTCATCCACGAATACGTATGAAAAGTGATTCTCACGGAGCTTGTAAGTGATCAAGCTGCAATCAATCGAGACGAGCAATTAAATCATAACCCACGCGAATAATAACCGCAATGGATGCGGCAAAACTTAGCTTTCAACTTACCGATGACACGTAATCAACGTCGTGATTACCACTTTTTTAGTTATCAAAATTTCCTTCGCGATGTATATGGCCGTGTCGTCAGCAAAATTGGAAAAAGGCTTGAGATCGTCGCTGATGTCTTTGCTGCAATAGAAACGAGGCGACGCATTATCGACCGCTTTGGCGGACGGTTAAAAGACTAATCGCAATGAATTCGTCTTCGTTTTTTTTTTACCAGTCTCTCGATGCACTGTACATTCGATGCATTTCACGACCGTCTATGTGGTTTTTCAATAATCTTAGCGCAACTTCGTCGGCCGCCGCGTTAGACGGCGTGCAAACTAAAATACGATTTGAGGGATTCTTCCTTAGGATCTAGATGCGAAAATACAGAAATAATAAATAACGATGTAACGGTTCGAGTGATGAGAACAAAAGATAAACTAGACGGGAGCGCAGACGAAACGAGGAGCGAAGCGGTGTGCGGTGTAATCCCACGGATGCGAAGAAAAAATTACCTGCCCGATGGCTTCCACCAGTGTCGATGTTTTGCCAGTACCAGGTGGTCCAAAGAGAATGTAGGGCGCGGGAAAAGCCGATCTAGCTAGTATTTGACGGACAGCCTGCTGCTGTTCCGGATTGCTTCTCATGTTCTGATTGATCCACAGTAGATGCCTGAGATACACAGCGCGTATAGCGAAAAGCTGCATTAAGCGAATCATCAATCGTCGATTCAGTCGAAATTAATGAATCGATTTTCTTACTGCTGCGGCTGAATTTTGTGCATCGGTCTGCCGGTGGGAAACAGCATTGGCAAAAGATCAAATTTCGTTGCTCTGTCCACGGCATAGTGCATGCAGTTGATGCTGTACTCGGGGTAAAGAAAGAAGATGTTGTATTCCTGTCCTTCCTTGAATTTCGCGATGAATCTGTGAAGAATATTTATTTATTTATTTATTTAATATTTCCTTCCGGCCAGCGTGACAATTAATTCAGTAATCAAGCTGTTATCTTCTATCCATCAGGAACCTTCTAGCTATACACGTTCTCACGGCAACCGTTGAGCGTTGATATCTTACATGGCGTTAAAAAAAAGTTCGCGTGTTATCTTTCGAGTATAAAATAGCGAGCCAATTGCGGGGCGCACAAAGAACGCTCTGTTCTCAAGCAGCAAGATATCGTGTTTCTTTCAGTGGTAACAGTGGCGTATTGAGGGGGTAGGCCCCCCTCCCATCAAACGTTCGCGGATTTTTTTTTCGACATAAAAATAAAATTCTATTTCGCGGCCGCCCCTAAAACAAAATCCTCGCTACATCACAGAGTGGCAACAAAGGGTAAATCTTACTCAGAATCCACTTTAGTCGTCAAGTACTTTTCCCCCACAAAGGTCACCATGCTTGCGGCGTGATTGTCCCCATCGGTTTGCCTTATTATCACCGTATCCCGGTTTCTGACTGACGGCCTGTCCTCCGCCAGGCCCGGCACATAAACAACCAGGTTGTGCTTGTTGTACTTTGACAGCGTGAGCTTCTGCCTGTACAGGCTGTACTGAGCCATGTCCGCCATGCACTGATAGTGGTCCAGGTATATCAACAACTTCATGAGAAACCAGTAGTGATTCGGCTTGACGTCGCGGAAGTTTCTCAAACAGGAAATTATCTTGGAATAGTCGGTCGCCGCCTTGGAGAGACGCGAATCGTTTTTATCAAGCTCGAGCGCCATCTTCAGCTCCTCGGGTATCGGATACGGGACGACTTTGTTCGCAGGTGCCAGAGGGATTCTGTTGTAAAGAACAACAACAAAATAATCGACGCAATCGATTTATTAATCTCCGATCTGTTATCAACCGATAGGGCGAATTTGTGCGGGACATAGAAGTACCGGAAAAATACGTTTGGGTAAACACAGACCAGAGTCAAATTTGAAATATCTCTTGTTTGTACTCACACGTTGATCGAGCTCTTCCAGGCAATTTTTTTTCCCACCTTCTCCTCGTCTGTTATCATCGCGTCTTGGCTCGGGTTGTCCATGTTAACTGAGTGTACCATAACTCGATCGTGCGCGGTCAACGGTTCGCCGCCGATTCAAGGCTGCGTAAACGATATTCAAGAGACCGCGTCACATTACGTTGATGTATAATTTCGCATTGCTTTCGGCGCGATCGATGTCAATCAACATCGTCGCGCGAGAGGAAAAATAATGAAACAAAGGATGTGCCGCTCGCGCGTGTTACCTACTGGGATCCACGGCACCGGCGGATTCCCTCGAATTTCTCTGCTGTCTCTTCGAAAGATCCCTCGGGCCGGCCGTCTGCTGCATTCCACCGCTTCGATTTCAAACGCTCGCCGATGCAATTGCAATTTGTTATCAGCCGGTGAGTCACGAACGACGGACGTGGATTCCCCGGACAATGCGAATCGAGTTCCGGCTCTGGAGCTTCGTGTGTTTGATAGCACGTTCGGCTCCGCGAGCTGTGCAGGCTCTACTGACGGTCAAGGTTGTCAGATGGTATCAAGGCATAGTCGGCCGATTGTCCCCCACCACCGAGTCCGCGCAATCTTGCCCGCGTAAGCGCGGTAAACTGACCAATGAGACGGCGTAAATTTAAAAACGCCGCTGAACGATGCTTTGTTTACTAAAAGATAAAAGAAAATATGTGACCTAGACTTTAGAATTGGATTATAGCGATTTTGTTGTATCACTACTCTGTAATCTGCTTTTCGCAGCTCGTATTTATTTCGTTTTTATTATGTTACATCGCAGAAGTAATACGACGCGAAATTGTGTCGAAATCGGAACCAAAGTAAATTAGTAGCATTGAATAATTTATAAGCAATATGTGTCGTTAGGTATAAAGTGATGAATATTTCAAGTTTTGCTGAAAATATTCATCTTTGCTCTTTGATTCGCTTAAACAAAGGGCTTTTGTTTCGGCGAGTTATGATGTCACCGAAGGGCGGTTGGTCATCAAGGCCAGGCGACAACGGGCATTCTCACTGCTCGGCCAATACATCGGTTCTTTAAACGGCTGATTGAGTGTTACCCGGGTTTGACAAACGGTGGAATGCGCATTGCTCGGAGTATCATGAATTCAAATATCACAGAGCTGATAAAACGGCCTCGGCTTCGCTTGCAAAAACCCCTGTCAACCCAACAATTGAGACCTTAACAAATCGTCATTTACAGTTTCCACCGCTCGCCGATATTTTTTCAGTGGGTAAACCCGGGTTCTCCGAAGAACGTCTAAGCCAATGAGGCGCCGAGTTACCCACACGGGGATTCCGATTGCGTCCGGGTACTTCCGTCCTTCGGCCAATAGGAAACGCGGGATAAAAATACATCGCCAAAGCAATAATTACTGAGAAATAATACAAAGTGCGGATTACAAAAACTGTTTTTGCAAGGAATAACAGCTAAATCGTAATTATCTCGCTGCTGGACACCGTTTGGGCGAAATAAAATGTGTTTAAATCGATCCGGGTGGCGCGCGCTCGGCGTGTTTCCAACAGGCAAAACGACTTCCGGCGAGCGACAGCGTAAATGGGCGAGCTGAGAACGAACGATGGCGTCGCTCCGACGACGTTGTCGTTTGTAGTTGTCGTTTCATTCACGGACCCTTTATTCGGTGAGGACTGGCAGCGCGATTTTCGCGGAATTTCAGGTACATCGTCGAGCGTGTATTTACGACCAATCCTCTGACAGAAGATGTCGCGCTCGAGCGAAAGAACGCCGATGTTGTCGCGGACGTTGACGGGACACTGCAGACGGAAAATTGTCGCTCGATGTTGATTGTCGTGAATTCGAATCGTTGCCGAACGCTCAAACGCGATTATTTACTCGTTTCGTCGCCGTCACGCCGTTCGATCTTCCAGGCGTTTATTTGAAAATCGGCGACTCGCGCGTTCTCGTCCGAGACGAAAATCCACATGTGTAAGATTTTTTTTTTTCTCGTGTTCCAGGCTCACCGCGAATTCGGGACGATCATCCGGATTCGGATGTTGCCAAGATGACGCCGACGATGCCGCCGGATTCTCACAAAATATCGCTCAAGATTATTGAGGCAATTAGACAGCATCCCGTGCTCTATATCAATGACGTCAAGGGCACCTCCGTTAAGGTTCAGGAATTTAGGCAAAAAGTGTGGAAAAGAATATCGGATGAGCTCAGTTTGGATCGTAAGATTGGATTTCTTGGCGCATAAGTTATCGATACCAGGGACAAGTGTTACGATGAAAAAGCATTTCTTGTGTTTTTTAAATAGATGCAGCTACTGAGTTTTCAGTATTGATGAAATATTCCAGTTATATGTTTTATATCTCCCATCCAGTACATATGGAAAGATATTTTCAGATTAATATTTCCAATGATTTGCCACGATACCAATTTGTGCAATAGTTACAAGTAACTCAGGCAAATTATTATGTTGCAATAAATAATAAATTCAGTTGTTATAACAATTTACAATCGTTCTGTCGTGAAAGTATTCAAGTACTTTTTCATTGGATAGCACTCATCCCTGTTAGTCACAATTGTCTGCCTGTTTCATTTGTCGATAACTGTGCATTGCAGCTGTCTGGGTGAGACTCAAGTGGAAAAATCTCAGAGACACGTATTGTCGTATATTAAAGTACAAAAACAAAACGGACAAGGGTGGAAGAAGAAAGAAATGGATATTCGAGGATCACCTGAACTTCCTCAAGTTTCCGTAAGTTGCTCAGTCTTAATTCTAATGCAAAGCTGAAGGAATCTGCATTAACCAGAAGTCCAGGCAAAGTCACTGGACTCAACATTTCTTGATGTTGGCCTAAGTCATTTTAATGATAGTAATAATAGCAAGAAGAAGGATAGAAAGGAGTACATAGTATTTATGGCTATTTGGTCTATCGGACGAAACGTGTAGAAATTTCGTTGAAGTGAGAAATAATAAGAATGAACAAATGAATCAGGTACGAGGCGGACTACCAGCCGCAGTGCGTCGAGCTATCGGAAGAATATATTCAAGAGATCAACGAGGGCGGGCTGAGCTCGGAGGGTCTTCTGGAGCAGCTGGAGGATCGAAACGACG
This sequence comes from Pimpla rufipes, assembly GCA_963932165.1. Lineage (NCBI taxonomy): Eukaryota > Metazoa > Arthropoda > Insecta > Hymenoptera > Ichneumonidae > Pimpla > Pimpla rufipes. Next base: position 16,943,996 of record OZ010635.1, read on the forward strand.
AGGATTACAGCGAGTATCTGGAGGTATTAGAGGAGACAACGGCCGATCCCGTGTTGGGCGACGCAGTGATGGACATTTCGCTTCTGGACGGCGGCCAGCAGCAGCAGCCACAGCACCAGCAGCAAATAACCGAGCGAGTCCCCGAGATCGACGCGAGGATCCGACAAAACAGTGGTCACGATAGCCAACAGCAGGAGATGGACAGTTACGTGCAACAGATACAGTCGAAATATCGGAAAATACGACCAAAGAGGATGAAAACCGCGTCCTCGGTCGTGGCCGATTTACCGAACAATTATAGTCTCTTGAAGAGTCCCGGATTCAGTTTGCTTCAGAAAACCGAGCAATCGAACAGCGGTTCGATGGACGCGAAACTCATGCCCCCGATTATAATAACGACTCCGCCGATCGTGCCCGCGTCGTCCGCGAATACGGCCGCCAAGAGTTTACTGGCCAAGGACTCGGCGACGCCCGAGTCGAGTCAGGACGAAACGCGCGCGCACGGAAAAACCAGTATAGAACTATTTTTCAACAGTATGGCGCAAACCGTGAAATTATTGCCGCTCAAGGCTCAGGTGGACATAAAAATGGCCGTGTGCAGAATCGTCACCGAGGCCGAGGTGCGGTACTCGAGGCACAGCACGAAGTCGAAAAACACGCAACAGTTTATCACGCCGCCGGGCATGATTCCAAAATTGGTATTGGTGCCGTGCAGCATGATCGACAATCCGGGCGGCAAAGGCTGACGACGAGATCGTCGGTGTCCACCGAAGACCGAGTGAGAATCGCGTTAAGGATATGTACAAAGTGATGTTAATGTATATATTTTATTGAGAATATTCGAGGACTGAGCGGCGACGAAAGGAGCTGGAGAAAGTTTAAAATAGAGAAAACATAACATTTTATGTTCGTTTTATTGCGGGTGGTTATTATACGAAAAATGCTCGAAGAATTCTGTGATTTTCCTACTTCCTGTCCGTGGTGAAAATATTTTACAGGACTCGTTGATTCTTCTCGAATTGTTCGGAGGTTTATTCTCGCTGAAATTTGCCGGCCGTTCGGGATCTCGTGGAACAATTGGGTTCGTCCGGTGGACACATCGGGCACGCAATTCCATTTATAATGACAATAACCTTTATTTCGTTTTTCGTTTAAATACAAGAATGAGATACTATTTACATTTGTTACACGTTTTCGTTGCGGACTTTGTCGCGAGATCTACAATCATTGTTCTGCGATGACAGCTTTTTTTTTTTCTTCTTTCGTTAACGTTCTTTAACCAGACGAAAATATGAGAATCGACAAATTTCACAACATCAATTTCCTCTAGATGGAGTTTTAACTTTAAATTCTACACATTCTTTTTTTTTGTTTTAGTTTTTTGTTTCTTCTTTTTCGAGACTAATCTACTCGCCGTGGAAGACAACAGTGTTGAGATTCCCTGGTATCATTGTGATTCGTACGCTGCTCGGAATGTTTCAAAACGTCGGCAGTTACGCGCGAGTGTACGCCGATGTGCCAATGCAGCAAGCAAACGCCTTATTACCAACAAACAAAAAAAAAGAGAAACGAAGTTATTTCATGAAATTGCCACTTTTCACGTCGTAACAAAACAATATTGCAGACACAGATAAATAATTCATAAAAAATATATATATATATTATGTCTAACCGGATGGTCCACATTTACGCGATAATCGATTACAGAATTCACAATTTTTCGACGACACATCAACGCGCTTTCGTCACTTTGCAGATTCGAAAGCCACGGAGATTCTTAGTTTTATCTATACACACAATATAATTCACGCACTGTTTTTGTTCGGCGATCGATATTATACAGATACAATTTTTTTCTTAACGTCTTAACGTAATATACACGATATATACAATCGTTCAATTTAATAGGAATCGATAATCTCTCTCTTTCTCTCTCTGATTTTTCCTGTCGGGGTTATTCACAGCCTCTTGTCAATATCAGTTTCGATGTATCAATCTTGTCCCCCGTAAAATTTGAGGCCGAGAGCATGTCATGCCTTTGCTATTTTCTTTTAGAGATTCTGGAATCTTTACAAAAATCATCATTGCACCTTAATTTTTTTAAAACGAAGCGTCGATCTCGGGGCGACGTTGTCGCCGATGACCCCGCCGTCGCAGTGGCGTTTATCGCACGCCGAGCTCCGGGTTCAAAGACTAGATAAAAAGTTTGCGATACTTAGGATGTGAGCGCGAGACCGAGACGGGCGAACACCATCTCCTTTCGCAGTCGCGTTATCTCCCAGTAAATGTCGTGCACTGAAAGTAGCAATGAATTTATTATTAAAAACGATCCACACACTGGCAGCGTATGGATTGATGAGCAAATGAAAAAATTGTCAACACGCTTACCTGAACTCTTGACGAGGCCGCGCTCGACATAACGCAGATAGTTCAGGAAATCACAAACCGCGATAATCTGTAACATGAAGAAAAGAAAAATAGTATCGAAAAGCGACCACTAAAGTCATTGAGACAACATGAAACACATAATTTGTCTCTCTTGCATCGCCAAAAGAGCGAAACAAGCGACTGTTTCCGTGAACCACGGAGAAAATTCGATTATGGTTTTTGTTATCGACCGAGGTGTTTCACTTTCATCCCGTTTCAAACGATGAATGAATCTCAGTGAGCAAACTTACGCGATTGCGACAGATCTGAGAGATACAGTGCCACTGATTCTCCTGGTCTGATAATCTCATTCGGTAGTGACATTGACGCGGCGCTTCCAGGAGGGCGCACTTCCTATGTAACAACAGAAAGAGCAAACATCTCTTATTTACAGCACAGTTTCGTAAAACTTTTAATCCCCCGACCGACGGCGCAGCGCGTCGCGCGTCACAACAACGCGTCGTTTACATTCTCATTGCCTTCGTAATGTTATCAGTGATTGCGCGAGGTCGAGAGGTGCCGTCGCTTTATCAGTGTCTGCAGCCTTCCCATTCAAGATTATCCGCTGGGACGCAGCATTAGACACGACTGATTGCACGAATTGGCAAAGGCGCGTTAGCCTCGTCATAGATAATAAAGAAAGAAAGAAGAAAAAAAATCTCCGAAGGTCAATGAAGATATTTCGCATTTTCGGGCTTTCGATACGCGAACGAAAAGCGAAAAGCTACTCACTTGGGAAAAGCGAGTTTGTTCTTCTCGCTGACGGCCTCGATGAAGATTATTCCATCCAGCACCGCTTGACGAACTTTCGTGCAGAGCTCGACGTTCGGGAAGTCCAGACAGAGATCGATGTCCTCGTGAAAGACTCGCGCGACGAAAGGGTCGCTCTTGTCCACGCAGGGATTGTCCTTCCACCTGAGAAACTCGGCGTACACTCGGGGATCGACCTCGTAGCTCGTTTCCTTGGAATCCTTGTCCTTCTCCCTCTGACCGTCACGCTCTCTGTCTCGGTCTCTGTTGTTTTCCCTCTCCCGATCCCATTCCCGATCGGCCGGATGTCCCTCGTTCGGCAGCGACGTGCGCGCCTCTTTCACCGGCGAATCCGGCGGCGAATTTTCCCTCCCGTACTTGAGATTGAAGTGCGACGGCGAGCGCCGATGCTTCTTCGCGAAGAGACCCTGCTGACCCTCGTCCGAGTTGCCCGATCGACACCTCGTGTCTATTTGCGGATGCAAGTGAGGATTCGGCCTCGCCGGCGTGGACGTTAGCACCAGAGTCTTCAGGGCTGCCACTTCGGCTGCCAAGACTTCGGCCTTCATGCGACTCTCCTCAAGCAGACGCTCGGCGCTCGCCTGGCGCATCATCGCCTCTCGCACCATGTTGTGCGCCTCCTGAAAAAGTCAATTTATCGTTAACCATCGGTTCTAATCTCGAACGCCCGTCGCTCGTTGCTTTCAATTCGAAAGTTGGTCACTGGCGACCACTGTGAACAATCGCCGCAGCTGCTCTGCTTACTAATTCCCATTGACACTGATAGAAACCGACCAAATGGACAAAATTCCGGTGGAAAAATAATCGGTTCAAACAGGTTTCAATCGGATTTTTGTCCGTTTTATTGGTTCTAATCGGATCTTTTGACCAGGCTGAGGGCGCGACCAAGTTTACGGACAGATGATGTAGATAATTAGTCTTCGTTTACCTGAAACAGACTGGCGGTGAGTTCCTCGAGTTCCTGCTCGACGTCCAGCCTGAATCGCGACAGTCGCGCGACCTCCTCGTCTTTGAGTTTCAGCTCGTCGTGAGCCTTCTTCAGTTCCTCCTGCAGCTTGGCTATGGCGTGTTCCTTCACTTCGGTGACCGCTTTTTCCCAGAGCAAGGTCGTCGGCGAGGGCGGCTCGTCGCGCTCCCCGTTCGCCTGGCTCGCATCCGGCTTAGTCCGATTAACGTCCGTGCGAACGTTCGTGCCCGTCGACGGTGACTTCCTCTCCGCCTGCTGAGCCTCCCGATTTCCGGAAGATCTTCGGGCTCCGGAAGCCGAAGCCTTGGAAACTTCGTCCACCCGCGCGGCCTCCCCCTCCAGCCTCAGATCCAGGGCTCTCGTGTTTACGTTTGGAAATTCAACCGACTCGGTGTCATTTCTTCGCGCTTTCACTTCGTTGTTTCGCCCCTCGAACGGTTTCGTCGTGCTCTTCTCCTCGGCGCTTCGGTGTCTCGACGATATCACACCGGTTGTCGAGGACAATTTTTCGTTGTAGTTGTACCGTGGCGGAAGATCGGTTGAACTGTAAAAAGAGATTTTTCATCTGGTAAGCTATATAAAATGCAGATCTCATAGTATTTAACAGTTGATATCTTAAATTTCATTTTTTCGGTACTGTTTTTGTAATATTCAAAAGACTTCTCTGTTTATATAAATGTTCATATTTTTTAAAGAAAAGCAGTAAGTAATCAGATAAAAAAATGGTCAAGAATTCATTTTTCTTGTTAAAAAAATTAACATATTTGGATTTCTCTAGTAATTACTTATAGTTAGCACTAATTTTACTCATTAGAACTGGAAACCGATATATCTTTGACAATTCGTGCGACTAATTAGACCAAACCGGTTCTGCGATTTTTACAGAGAGTTTCACGTTTTATCCCGTCATATGTATCGTATTGCGTATCACAGATTGTTGCCCACCTGCCAGGCGAAAATTTCGCGTCGTCCTCGTCGAAGAGGCTCGTGGGTTCCTCGTTGTCGTCCTGATCTTTGTTCGCGTAACCGAATAAATCGGTGGCCGCTCGCGCCAGATCGGATTTCATGATCGGATGCGAGGGATGCATCGACGCTCCGGCGCAATCGGCCTCGTCGGCGTAGAGCTCATCCTCATCCGTGGTGTACTCCTCGTCGCCGGTGGTGCCGGTGCTACCGGCGCGTCTGTGCTTTGTTGTCAGCGGTCGATAGGCGTAGTCGCTGCCGACGGTCACCGAGTCGCTCGAGTCCATTGAATTGGGCTGCTGCTGTTCCACCGCCTTCATCGTGTCTGCCTCTTTCCAGTGATTACCCGCTGAATCCTGCGAACAAAAATTCCACAATTTTATCACCACGTCTCGTGCGTCGACTGGAAATCAGTGAAACGCCTGAGCTAAGCCTGCGTACTGGTCTGATTCTGACCGAATCGACGTCAGCCGCGAATGAGCTTTATTATATCAGTCCGCTCCAGACGTTTGTTCAGTCACGTTCGCCGACCTCTCGTGCCTCACAAGACCAGCTTAATCCGGCGCTGAGTGTCCGCTCGAGCTTGCACTTTGACGTTTCGTGCTCGTTCTGTCGCTCGTGTGTCTTTGCACTGTGGACTGCGTACGTATGCATTGTGGTCCGCAATGCAAACGGGACACTTCATGGAAATTTTTTAACATTTTTTAATCGTAAACAAATTTGCAATTTATCTTGTTCATTTTTAAAGAAAAAAAAACCTAAAAGCTGACGCTGAGTATTTTTTTCTTATCGCTGTGAAAAATACTCAGGTGAATAAAAACACACAAAAATACGAAGGTCACGACCCTGTCGTGAACTCTGTATTTTCTTCACTTTTTTTGTCTGGAACGACCCCTACACACTGTGAGAGGATTTTACCCAGCGTCTGGGCCGAAATAGAGAGCGAGAGCTCAGCCTCGCCGTCGAATGTATTATATATATACATTCTGCACTCAACAGAAACGTCAAGAGATCTTGTCGCGGCGTCTTTGTTAATATGTACACTTTGACCCGCTCGTGTTCTTCCAGTGCCTTAAACGGATAAACGACGCTGTTTGCAGATTAGTAGCAACGATAAACCAGTAAATTAATGCTAAACGGACAGTTTTAGAGATTTATTTACGACTCGCAATGCACTTTTTTTCTACACTTTATTTCCAATGCAACATTTTTCTTGAAATAAACGATTTTCTACCACTAATCCGCCGCATATGTTTCTTCGTATTCAGCGAATTATTTCCACGCAAATATAACACCCAATTTTACTTAAAATCAACAACTTCCGACTACCAATTCGCCCCACATATTTCTTCTCACCCAGCGCATGTAAATTACAAAAAGAGCAGAAAATGTCAATGCAATTTGCGTCCTCTGCCTACTGATTATCCTTCGCCCTCCTCTCGTCTCGTTTTCCACGCGAGTCTAACGCCCAATTTTGCTCGAAATCCAGGATTTCCGACGACTAATCCGCCCCACATATTTCTTCTCATCCAGCGCACATGTAAATTACAAAATGAGCGGCAAATTTAAATCCGCAACTACGTCCACTGCCCACCGAATTATCCTTCACGTTCCTCCCGTCCCGCTTTCCACACTCAATTTCCACGGGGGTCGTGTCCGCGACATCCGCAATTTTGCCTCAAACCAACGATTTCCGACCCCTCAATCCGCCCCACATATTTCTCGGAATCAAGCTCACGCGCGTTACACAATCAGCGGCGAATTTCAAGGCAATGACGTCCTCTGCGTTCCGATTACCCGTTCGTCCCGTTCCCTGCTCGTGCCACGAGTCATCATCATCGCGCTGCTTGCTCGTGGTATTAAGTGCTGACCGTCGGAGGTGCCCCCCCCCCCTCCCCCCGACCACCGCGTCGCGCTCAAATTACGGTTCCACCGTGTGTCACGTACGAAATGAACAACTGCCTCTAATTGGTCTATATCGCGGTGGCTCTCGTCGACGACGAGATCGACGGAATTATTTCCAAGCGTTCGCTTCCTTCGCGAGAGCCTCGCGCGATATATATAACGCGAGCCTCGGTGGAACGCTCGGCTGTGGGCGCGGAATAAGCAACTTGGCGATTATGCAATTTCGCCGACAGCCTCGAGTCGCGTTAGCCGTCTCCGCTGTCCTCCCCGCGCGTGCGGATACTCTGAGAAATATACACGTGAAAATTCATGCGCGCGGACGAAGATTCCCATTGAGGTGAGGGAGAGAGAGGGAGAGGCCCATTGTGTGCGTGCGACGAGCGCGCGGTGCCCATTGCCAAGAGCCGTGGGAAATGCGCGGCCAAGCAAATCGCGCCCATTTTTTTTATTCGTCCTGCCCTATTTCATCACGCATATATTTACATTGCGTTACTTCGAGGCGGCCCGCACGCTACGCTATCCCCCCCCCCCCCCCCCCCGGCTGCAGAGTAAAATGGTAAAATAAAAGTGAATTTTTTTAAACTCTTTTTGGGCTTGAATAAATATAAAAAGGTCGGTAATTACTCGAGAGTGGTGAAATATTTAATGGGTAATTCCAGGTTGACTTCTTGTTTTGACATCTATTGCGTTGTTTTCTAGGGATCGAGCGGTTCGTGCATAAAAATAAATGCATAATAATAAGGGTGTAAAATGAAATTGTATACTTGATTCTTGGTTCCTCACACAGAGAGACTCGCTTTGATTTTTTTTTTCAGCCACGTCAAGATTATGCTACCTACGCTGTCTTCGAGTCTCATCGCTCGGCAGGGTCGATATTTAAATAGAAATGAATATTTTAGATGTATAAATACAGATAGAATACGAAGTACAAAACAAAACAAAAAATCCATTTAAACAAATGTATCGGTTAATTGATCGAAAGTTGCATCGCATTCCGCCTTTTGCGGCATTGTCTTCGTTATAGTTTTCTCTCGAACGCAAAAAAAAACCCAGGTTTGGTCGATCGAAAAAATGTGACCTAAGGATCGAGGAAAAGTAACCTCGATTTTAGCGAAGTGACGAAATTTCGAAAAAAGTAAAAAATCATTTTTTGTATTCTTCTCATCGAATTTTATGTTTTACGGGCAAACAATGGTGCTTTTCGGGATCAGCGGAAAGTTGCCCATCGGATAGGGTCTTCAAACTTTACGAGATCGAACTTTTTTTTTCGATTTCGTAAAGTTTGGACGTTAATTTCACGATCTAATTTTGATTCGAGCATATATCGAGCGCGCGAGCCACTGCAACCCGCTAGTGCAAAATAAAGTTTCCAGTTTGAATAAAAGTAGCGGTGATTAATCGAAAGTTGTTGGCCACCCGTTTCACGCTTAATCGCTTAGGTCAATTTTTTTTAAAGTTCAAGTCAGAATTATGCGCATTGCTGACTGTTATATTAAATCGCAACCAGTCCAATGATCCGAATCTCCGCAGTTCCGTCAGGAGAACTGAAAAGAAAACCTGGCTCCGGGGTTTCGGTACTTTTACCGGTTGATTTGAGTCTCGACGGGAGAGCTCGTTGGAAGCCCCTCGAGAAAATAGGCGAATTAGCGAGGAAGCGGCGCCGGCCGCCGGTACGGTCAGGCTCGAGCGGCTCCCGCCGGCCGCGCGCTTCACACGGCCGCTCGAAATTCCGCAACGAAGCAGCAATAACGAGCGAGGAGACGCGCGCGAGCTCGGGCTCACCTTGAACTCAACCCCGTCACGGTCACCGAAAACGCGCTTCGAGATTTATGCTAATTACGTGCCAGTTTCTAGTTAACGGCGCACGCCGAGGCGGCCGCTCCTCTCGAGATGCTCGGGAAGCGCCCCCGTTGATACACACAATAATAACAACAACAACGGTGCAGCCGGCTCGCTCAATGTCGTTCGGTCCAATCGAGTCGAACTTGGCTCGCAGTCAACGTTCACTCACGTTCGTTTTTCACGTTACATTTTTTTTTCACCTGATAACCGAACGACCGATTCGTCGCCTCGCGTGGCGAGAAAAATATGATTTTTGCCTCATGTTGTCGAACTAAATTAGAGCAACGAGTAAACGTGTACGATTCGAGTATTATCTGTGTTACATGAAATTCAAAAGAGTCTTCTTTTTCCTATGAAATATTAATGAGTGTCTCATTAGTGCCAAAATATGTTTTTTTTTCGAATTTATTGGGCAGATTACATAACACATTTTTTGTGTTACATTTTTCCACCCGATAACCAAACGACCGATTCGTCGTTTCGCGTGACGAAAAAAAAAATTTTTGTTTCACGTTGTCGAAGAAAATTAGAGCAACGCGCAAACGTACACAAAATGAAAATATCATTCAAAAGAGTATATTTTCCTCTGAAATATTAATGAGCAACTCATTAGCGCCTAATATGCGTTTTTTTAAATTTTTTGCGGAGATTATGCAGCGGATTTTCCACGTTACATTTTATCACCCAGCAACCGAACGACCGATTCCTCGTTTCGCGTCACGAAAAAAATGATTTTTGCTTCATATCGTCAAAGTAAACTCGAGTAACGAGCAAACTTATACAATTCGTGTATTCACTGTGTTACACGAAAACATCGTTCAAAAGACGTTTTCATGTAACGTTTTTTTGTTGTCCTCGGTGTGAAATATGAATAACCGACTCGTTAGCACCAAAATGTGTGGGTGTTTTTTTTACATCTCTCCGCTGTTTAGTGAAAGAAAAATGTGCTGTGTGCGGCGCGCCGCGCCAACACAACAGCGACGCACGAGCGAGTGTTTATAGAAACGAATTAACAACCGTTGACTCTACAAAGCTCGTGCGGTGCAGGCTCTGTGCAGATTCGCGGGACACAATTATGCAGAGTTGACGAAATGGGGTAATGAGGGCCACTCTTGTATGCGGTAATTACCACAATTCGTGTTTACATTAAACCTGTTCCATGATGCGGGTTCCGACACCGAGACGAATTAATTAAGCATCCTGTCGCGATGGGCAACAGTTATTCATATGCGGTAAAAAAAAAGAATCTGTCAAAAATATTTTTCGCGTCGTGATAACTGCGAATGAAGTTTGCATTTTAGAGTTAAAAATTATTAGACTGACGTATTTTTCGTATGGACGACAAATTATGGTTGTGACGTCTCACGCTTCGCGCGACTCGATGGACGCAAACCGAGAAGCTATATTACACCGGCACTTGATCCGCTAAACACGTCACCCGTGTCTAACGTCCAATTTCCAACGGAACAAAAGCGAGAGCCGTCAGCGTCAGGCGTTATCAATAATTTGTCCGTTGCGACGAAAGCGAATTTCCATCTTCACTGCTGAATTAGCGCAGCCGCGCGTCTCCGCTATGAAAGGAAGCAATGCCCATTGTTACCAACGACGTTAAAATAGCTCGACCCGGATAACCGGGACACTGTGGATTTAATACGAGTCGCGGCTGAATCCGTTCCGCCTGCAGAAAAAGAATCGATTTTAACTTCCCTCTGAAAAATGCAATTTTTTCCATAAACATGTTTCAATAAACGACATTTCTGGAAATACGATGTAACAAAATGTAACAAAAAATTTACAAATTTCTTCTCGTCACGCTAAAAATGTACATTTCGTGTTCCTGCGGATCGAGTATATATATATTTTTTTTACAACTGACCCTCATTGTCCTAAGCGAATTTGGTGCTAACGAGTTGGTTATTCATATTTCACACCGAGGACAACAAAAAACGTTACATGAAAACGTAAAATGCAATTTTTTTCATAAACATATATCAATCTACAACATTTCTGGAAATTCTTTGTAACAAATTGTAACAAAAAATGTTCAAATTTCCTCTCGTCACGCTAAAAATTTACATTTCGTGTTCCTGCGGATCGAGTATTTTTTTAATTTTTTTTACAAGTAACCCTGATGGTCCTAAGCGAATTTGGTGCCACGTACCAAGGTATTCATAACATTTCACCGCGCAATGTAAATTCATTTGGCGCAAGAGCCGCGCTCGCAGCATATTTCTCTCGGCCTGCATAACACTCGGTCCTTCCAATTCATAGTGGCAACAATAATTTCCTCTCGTCGCGCCGTCGCGCTTCCACACGTACGGCGCATGCACGAGAGCTGCTCGTTATCGTCATCTCCGGTTCCATGCGGTACCATACGGTACCGAGGGCGTACACGAGTTCCAACTATAATGTAATTGCAACGGACGCGGCGCAGGCGCGGGAGATCGTAGATCCGAGCGCGAAACGGATGGGACGAGGGGGGGCTCTTCGAGATAGACCACGGTCGTCTCTTTCACCCAGAGAGGCTTGTCGCGAGAGCACCGGCCAGACGCGCGCGAGAGAGTCCTTGGATCTTCGTTTCGCGCGAGGGACGCGCCAAACGCCGCGCTGTGTGTGCGGCCGATTGCGTCACGTTTAAATCGCTATCGCATGCGCGAGGTGGAGGATAAGGTGGATTGCAGAGGCGGCTGCGGCGGCGAGTGGTACAGACGGACACCCGCTACTATGCTGCAGGGAGTTTCCGAGTGAAGAGACTTTTTTATATCGAAAATAACGATAATAATAATAATAATTTAGAAAAATGTACAGAGTATTATTTTTTTTTAAGACTTTACATTTATTTTGATTTCATTATTTCTTTATTTCCGTTATTATCGCAAGAAACAAAACCGGTTTAGCTTCAGTTTGAAATTTACAAAACAAATTGATACTGAAAAATATTAACTCCTTACCGAAGGTAATCGCCAAGATTAAGAAATAAAAATTATAAAGTGATTGATGCAGCTATGTGAGAAATGAAAAACAGATTAAAAATGAATAGAAAAACTAGGAGTTTACGATGCTGCAGGGAGTTTCCGAGTGAAGAGATTGTTTTTTATATCGAAAATAATGATAATAATAATAGTAATAATTTAGGAAAATGTGCGAACTATTGACTTTTTAAAGGCTTTACATTTATTTTAATTTAATTATTTCTTTATTTTCATTATTAGGTATCGCAAGAAACAAAATCGGTTTAGTTTCAGTTTGAAATTTACAAAACAAATTGATACTAAAAAATATACACTCCTTACCGGTGGTAATCGCCAAGATTAAGAAATAAAAATGATAAAATGATTGATGCAACTATGTGAGAAATGAAAAACAGATTAAATATGAATAGAAAAACTAGGAGTTTAGTCTGCGTTGTCGTCTCGTCCGGAGTCACCCGACGCATAGTTTGCCGTATAGTACAGTGATATTGCGATGCAACTCGCGCATTATTGCTCCACCACACGCTGAATCCCCACCCGCGCCTCGCGCTCCTCTTCCTCCATTCCTCGATCCTCTTTCAACAACTATTACTCTTCGCGCAATTTTCTCTCGTTCTCCCATTCCCCGCCATTCACATCCGCGTCTAGCGCTGAGGAGCGCCGTAAACTATGCACCATAGATCGTTACACCCAGGTTTCTCCGCGGCCGTTCTCTATTTTCCTGGCAGCGCTCCATCCACCTTGTCGAATCAGCTGACATTGGTGCTTTGCACGTGCGGACCGACTCGCGCTGCCACCTCGAGTTTCACTGCGTAGGGCCGAGAGCAAACGAATAAGGAAGAAGTGTTTTTATAAATTTGCCTCAATTTTATTGCAAAAGTGTATTAATTTCACGCTGCAATAGGGGAAGAGTGCTTAATACGGAACGCGCGATAGACGAACATTTTTTTGGGTCACTCGAATATTATGATTTTTTTTAAGGTTTTGATAATCGGGGAATTGCATAACCGATAAAAATAGGTCGCATATCCAGTAAAAATGTGACACTGCAAAGTTAATTTTTTTAAATTGTATGTAAGTAAAATTAATTATATTCATTTTGGCAAAAAAATGGTCAACTTTTTTTATCGTTTATAACGGTTATATAAACTTATTTTGGAACCATAGGTGCGATTAAGGAACAATAGAATTGGTAGTTGAATTGAGAAAAAGAAATGTCCGAACACCCGGAAAAAAGTGTTGCCTAGGGGGCACCAATTTTTTTTTTATTTTTGCCAACGCATCGTAAAACTGGTTGGAACCACTTTAAATTTGACTTCAACAGTACTCGAAATTTCCCAACTTTTTTTATTTTGTATACCAGCATAAAAATTTACGTCCATATTTTGCAGTTCCACGAACGCCAGAACGTGACGGGGAATTTTCCATATAAACTCAACTCTTTATGGCAAAATTATGTGCACAGCCATTCGCGGTCGCTAGCGCGGCGAACGCCGCGGCGCTGTTGCAATGAGTTTTCCATACGAAGCGATTCGTTATGGTGCACGCCAGACCATCAGAACCGGAGTACGGGCGAGTACAAAGTCTATCTGTGTCTATCGTAGCGCTACTACTGCTATATACGTGTATATACGTATGTTATAACAGGCTCGAGAGATTCAACGGAATGCTCGAATGCAGCGGTGTAACCCGTTACACAAAGAACTCGAATGGCTGGCTCACAGAGTGAGAGGGAGCGAACAACGACACGAGAGTTGAGTGCAAGTGTACTTGAACGCACCGCGCGCCACACTCGAGTGCAGCAGATATGTATATGGGGAATTTATTGCAAAATCGATAGGACTCTGATTTATCGGCAATAAAAAGTATCCGAAAAAAGCGCACGAAAATCGTGTATCAGAAAATAAAAAATAAAACATTGCCAAGCCAAAATCAATATTTCAATTGCTTCTTTTGTATACAGTTTTTTTGTGTCGAAACAAATGTCAGCGATGAGTGTAAAAAATGGTTGGAAGATTTTCACGTTGGAATTCTGAAATCGGAAACATCGAAAAATGACTTTTTTAATATGCATAAAAAATAAAAAATGTAAGTTTTTTCGCACTTTTTTCGAAATTTTGTCACTTTACTAAAATCGAGGTCACTTTCTTTTTGGATCGCTCGTACCTGGATTTTCTTCCTTCCTTCGAGAGAAAACTTAATAACGTAGAGAATGCCGCAAAGCGGAACGCCGCATATCTTGATTTCGGAATATTTCACAGAACTTTAAAGCCGATACCTCAAAAATCGCAAATTTTTTCATACCCGTTTTTTGCGGAAAAAAATCTCCACAATCCTCATATCGAAAATACGACATGTTTTACCTCCTAATTTTTTTTACGAGGGACAGACATTTTTTTTATTCGATTTTTTCTGAAGAAATATCCGACTTAAAATTTACAGTCTACAAAAGACGTCTTGACAATTGTTTTCAAGTGTTTGGCATCAGTCGTTGCTTGATAGAAAAAATACAATTTTACTGAATAGCATTCGAATAAAAAATAGCAAACATTTTGCTATCTATTTTATCCGGTGTGCAGCGACGCGAATAAATCGCAGACCCCGACCGCGAGACCCAGGCCAACGTGGCGTGGAATCCCCCGTACGTGTATGAGTTACGCGAATGGCGTGTGCATGGCACGCACGCTCCACACGTGCAAGCAACGGCGCAATGTTTTGCCACGAAGCGTGGCATTATCCGGACAATTGTACGAAATTGCGACCGCGGCCCGCGACTCCCATTGTTTTCCCGTTCGTAGATTGCGTCGAAGCCGCTTCAACGTGACCGGATTCACTCGTCGCATATCTGCCCTCTGTGTGCGATTTCCATAGACGCAGCAGCAGCAGCAACAGCGGCACAGACACTTATTTTTCTTACTTTCTCGCCATCGTCTCTGCGAACCCGAGGAATAGAAAGTATACCGTGTAATTTTGATGAACCCAACGACGCTACAGTCGCAGCGAGAAGTTTGTTTTCGTTATCGGATTCCCGGAAAGTGCGCCGGGTCTACAGGGGCGAATGCGGCCGCTAAAGTCGGTTGGCCCAATGTTTATAAAAAGGTGACCCTCGATTTTCCGTGTCCAGTCGATGTACGTCACTCTTGGTATTTACGGTTGGCTGTAGCGCTTCGGTATTACTGGATTTCGAAACGAGAGCAGGGCCGCCCGCGACGCCCGAGCTCGGGATTCCGATATCTCGCGGATGGATCCCTCTTTTCTATTGTCGGATCTGACGCCCGAACGTTTCTGCCTCCGCTCGACGCGGCGGGGCTGCCGCTGCGCCAAACTCGGGGGGCGCCTTCTATGCCAGATATCCCACCACCACTACCGAGCGATGCTCTTAGTCGTGTGGAGAGACGTTTGATCGTCACGAGGCGTCTGCACTTGTGTTCGAGATGCTCTCCCCCGGCTCTTCGCTAGTCTGCGCCGTGCGATCAACGCGAGCCTCTTCCACTTACACCAATGTACGGGCCATTCCCCGTCGAAAGGACCCGACTAGGGTTACGGTCGCCGCTTGGATCCATAATTTTTCGTGCCGTCGTCGCGACTTTGGAAGATTCTTTTTTCTAGGCAAAATTTGATGTACCCATTCATTTTTTTTTTACAAACGATTTTTGATTATGAAAAATGTGTAGAATGATCTGGTGTCAGATAGCAGAATTTGTTATCCTTGTCTCATTGACAGAATCGACCTTCGCTTAGATCCTTTCTTCGAATTACTTTCGAAGAAAAAATAAAGAAATTTGTATATATAGATTCGTTGAATATTTCTACATACCGGCTAAGATTTTTAAGAAATTCGTATTCAAGGAAAAATCGTTGATCCCAATGCATTCGAGTGGTTCGCTCATTGTACTTCTCGTGCTCATGCACTTTTCCACCGAGTTCACCGCGATTTCCGTCAGCCGTGCAAAAAGCTAGAATGCAATTGTAAACCGAGATGAAGAAAAAAGCCTTGCACCATCTCGGGCAAAACGCTCTCGGCTGCGGCGCCGCGCCGAGCTTTCCGCCACTTTCCCTGCCACGTAAGTGCCGCGAAACCTCGTCGCAATCGCTCATCCTAATTTTTTCGTTCTCAATCCCATCCACGCACAGCGGCCGCGCGCATCGTACGCGCTTGTCGTTGGTTTTTTTTTTTTTTTCGTTCTCTTTCTCTCTATCTATCCCTCATTTCTCCCACCACCGGTTGCGAAACGCGAGGCAGGACGCCACTTCGCACAGCCCGAGAAGTAGAAAGTTCCCGTCGCCCCGTTGCGCGGGCACCGATCGACAGTACGGTGACTGCGACTCGCACGGAGCCCCGTCGAACAACCGCTACATACACATCAGCCCGGCGCGAGAAGAGCGACCGAGTGAGAGCGCGCGCCGGGTATTTCCGGGTTTTCTGTACCTGTGAGAAATATTCCATTCGCCGGGAAATCCGGGCGTCGCGCAGCACAAAAGCGTGGGAGACGATTCGCCCGTCGACCGTGCGGTGGGATCCCGATGAGAATTCAGCGGACCATTTTCGCGTTTCCTCTCTCTCCGCCTTCCCTCGATATCCAGAGCACAACGAGAACGAGACCTAAACTTTGCACTCGATTTTATCGCGCGCGTGTGTACGCACGTTTATTGTTTTCTGTATATAAACGAGTGTTTTTGTTTTGAGACTAACAGCGGGCGCCGCGTTTGGTTTCGCCGAAACGGACACGTGAGACGTAAACACGGTGGGATAGCTGTATGTATATATATATGATACGCGAGCGCCCAGACGGTTACAGAGAGCTCGGGGCAGCGGCGAGGCAAGCAGTCGAGGCACGTACCGTGGTACGAGGAATGCCGCGCATTCGCTCGATGCTCGACGCGGACTGGCGGTGGTGGCGGACCCCGGGATCGCTCACCGCCGACTCTCCCAGCGCGTCGAGAGAGGAGCCTCAAGCAGCGGCGGAGACGAGAAACGCGGGCGCGGGGCCGCTAAGCGCGCGTCGTAGTAATCTCTCTCTCCGTCCTCCGTGTCTTTCTCCTCTCTCTGCCATGTTTCTCGCGCGCTCTCGCTCAGCCCCCCCACTCCGCCCTCCCCACCCGCTCCGCCTCCGCCATTACTCGTCGCTACATTCTGGCCTCTCGTCTCGTCGCGCTTCCCTTCTCTCTCTCGCTCCCACTCCTCCCGTC
Organism: Pimpla rufipes; assembly: GCA_963932165.1. NCBI lineage: Eukaryota > Metazoa > Arthropoda > Insecta > Hymenoptera > Ichneumonidae > Pimpla > Pimpla rufipes. The sequence continues at coordinate 16,961,033 of OZ010635.1, forward strand.
ACGCTGCCTCTCGCGACGGTCGCGCACTTGTTTCGCCCGACTCTCACATGTCTATGATGTACGTTTATATCATTACGGTTTCGCGTGGCTCGGCACTCGACTCTCCCGACCGTCTCGCTCGTATCTCTCTCTCTCTCTCTGTACGCACGTTTTTACGTATTTGCCGCGCTAGTGTAAACCCTGTGTGACGCCTGTGTTTCGACAGCCGGGGAAAAAGTATGAGGCGTATGGGGCGCATGGGGCTTTCCGTCCCGCGAATACGACGAGTCGCGACTCGCAGCGTGAAAGACGTTGATGTTGTTTTCGCGTTCGTGTAACTTTGGAAATAACTGGAAAAGAATAAAAAAGATTTACGTAATTATGGGTTTATCTGGATAATGAAAAAATTATTGATATAATTTTGGTTTTATTTTGATAAAGAAAGAATGTTGATATAATTAGGGTTTCATTTTGATAAAGAAAGAATGTTGATATAATTAGGGTTTTATTTTAATAAAGAAAAAAAGTTCATATAATTATGGATTTATTTTGATAAAGAATGAAAATTGACGCAATTATAGATTTGTTTTGATAAAGAAAAATATATCGTTAATCCGATTGTGAAAATCTGTAATATTTATTTGTTTATAATTCGTGCTGATTTTGCAGATAAACCTTTGAAAGTCAATGTTGTCGGTCGTTAAGATTTTTTTCACCGGTGCTGCTTTATCATCTCCCCTAAGCTGCATCAGTGTACGTTGATCACGTAGCAAAGGCCGAGAGCAGCTTTTCATCGGCTATAGTTTGTTCTTCTCTTTATAATTGACGCACCCAGAGCGTTTCACTGATCCCTCCCAGCCCAGCCCCACCCACCGCTCTATTGACTCTGTTTCAACTCCGCAACTCCGATAGTCTTAGGGTCGATGCGACGCAGCGCGAGTCGCGCGGGCACCGGATGCTGCAGTTTCAATAGCGCCGCCGGGGATGCCGAGAAGTTATTACGAGAGCAGAATGGACTGTTCCCCATTAACCGTTACACTCAGGTCTAATGGCAGCGATTTTCCGTGGTTTTTTGTGGACGGAGAGTTTTCTTTGAGAATTTGGTAAAAAAACGTTTTTAGTGAAAACTCAATCCAAAAAGTCATTGTCGAAAATTCGACGCAAAAAGTTATTGTCGAAAATTTGATGCTAAAGTGAACTTGAAAAAATGGATGCAAAAAGTTTCAAAGTATTAATTATTGTTAAAAATTGGGTGCGAAATGTTTATTGTTACAAATTCGATACAAGTATGTTTAGCTAAAAATTGTACAGCAACATTTTTTGTTGCAAATTTTATACAAAAAGATTTGATTGCAAATGTCATAAACATGTTTTCGTTGAAAACGCTGTACACAACATTTCTGTAAAAAATGCTACACAAAAAGATTTCGTTAAAAACGCTGTACAAAAAGATTATGTTAAAAATGTTATACAAGCCGTCTTCGTACGGCGACGAAAATTCGGTTCGTAAAATTGCCTACGGAAATATTTCGTTAATAACGTCTCGCTGAAAAAAATGTCATCTTCTTGCAGAGTGCAAAGACGCGAGAAGGCCGGGAACGCGACGTGGAGCGTCCGGTGGAGCGTTATACTCGTGGGACGTGCACGGCTGGAAGAAGAAGAGGAGACCGAGTCCACCGTGGTGGCGAAGTCAGGTGGAAGGAGGACGAGAGGAGCAGAGCGCGCGCGTCGCCTTGACGACTCGCGAGCGGAGACGACGGCGCTCTCGGAAATATCGCGAGCGCGCGGTGTGCTCGGTGCGCGAACCCGCCTACCTGGCAATTATTGCGGGGGTCGGTATGGTATGCGCTCTCTGCTTGTACAGTGCGCACGGTACAGTTGCACGACGATGGCCACTCTCGCGGTTATTGCGGTACATTCGGCCGCTCTATCGGACCGGCGTGGCCTTCCCTCGAGTTTATTGTGTCTTTGTAGCGCGGCACAAGTCACACCGCGCTATAACACAGTGATACAGCGACACACTCGGTTTACGGCTGCAAAGCCAATACCAACTATTCCCTCGCGCTCGGCGCGTCCTTCTTCATTGTTTGCACTGCCCCCCCTCTGTCTCCCGCCATCACTCCCCATTATGTGCGACGAGGCATTCGCGAGCCCGGCCAATATCGCCGCCGCCGCCGCCGCCTCGGCCGCGACGACCACGTCCAATTATTCGTCGTGTATATTCGGTGGAGTCGCTCTCGAGACTTTCGGCACTCGCTGTGTGCTCTCCGCCCGAAGCCCCTTGAAACTTGGTCATAACAGAGGCCCCGGGTTAATGAGAACGATAAATATAATGATGATTAAGGCACTCTTCGGTGGCGCGACCTCGAGTGACCCAAGTCGAAAATACACGCAGATGTCGAGTAATTGGATGGGAGGGAAATGTGATTCGCTTTTTATAACGTCTATACCGGGAAAATTCGTGCATGAAGAATCACGCGGTCGAATCGCGGTTATTCCTCCGGTGTATTTATAGCACGCGGGAGTCAAGCGGCGTCGATAACCCACGCGTTTCGCTGAGCTGTTGGTTTGATGAGGGTTTTGGGTGGTTTTCGCAGAATCCATTTGGAAACCAAGCGGTTGTTCGATGGGCTTTGACTCCTCGGCGAAAAATAACGAAATCAATGTCTCGGGGAAATTATTTTCGGAATATCGACATTTTAATTGGTTTAACGAAGTTCATTAGTACAATTAATATAAGGCTATTGATTTAAGCAAATATAATCGTTGAATAATAATATTCTATTTATGCAAGTGGTATCTTGTACCCTGCGCCAACTACGGCTTCCCGAGAAAACTTTCTTTTTTTTTCACAATAGAATACACGTCAGTCGCTCGCTTCTCATTTCGCATTTAGCTTCCGTCGTCGGCCCCCCGTTCCCTGTGTTATCTCCGAGAATCGAGTTCACGTATATCGACGAGTCAAAAGACACTAAATATGAGAAACTGTTTTTTATTATCACTATCGTGCGCGGATCCCCGATGTACCGCGGGTATATATGTATATATATATATATGCACGCACCGAACACGATTTATGCGCGCATACTCTCACGTTTCATCCGGCTCGTGACCAGACTGCTCACGCCTTGTTGATTCATGTACTGTGCTTTTTTCAGCGACGAATTTTTTTTTAACCTTCTTTCGTGCCTGTACATCAAAGCGGCATAGCTGATTTGAAAACATAATAATTCAGAGGGTCTACTGAAATAGCTGAGAAAAAAAAATTGTGCAGCTCTTACGTCATACCCACGTCCCGAGGCTGCGAGACGTGATGTAGGAAATAGTTTTTTGTGAGCGTAATAAATAACTGGAACACCCCGACACCGCGGAAAAATAACGGTTACTGTAGTGGAATAAAAGTTGATCGATGAGTGAGCTTGGCAGAGGCTCCGTCGTCGACGACGTGACCGACGTGGAGGCCGACGAAGCTCTGTTACACTCGCGTCGACTTTGCTCCGCTTGGTCCAGTCGCGTGACAACCTCGGCTGCGAAGTTGCGGCGGTGCTCGCACTTGCGTCCCCGGAGATATAGCGGGGCAGGGACGCGGAAAATCTAGAATGAGCACGGCTGGAATGGTCACATCTCGGGCTGCGGCTCGCGAAAAAAAACGGATGCCAGCAAAATATTCCGTGTTTCCCACAAGATTGCATGAGATATAAAGAAACCTTGTGATATCAACACACAATAGCGTCCCAGCATCGCACCGTGAGAGAAATTTGTGCCGTAAACTGACGAAAGAAAAGTGTTTTTTTTTTTTTTCTATCGAAGTGGGAAAGATGTGTCGGGATGTTCTGATAAAAAGAAAAAGGTATTTTTTACATTGAAATATTCTAAGACAATAAAAAAGTACTTTCTATATTAGAATATTCCTCGAGGTCTCAATTTACTGTCGTCAAATATATCTTAAACACATCTTGAAAAATCGTCAAAAGTTATTTAAACGTCTCGTCCGCTCCTAATTGTGCCATCTGAAAAAAATCTAGGAAAATTCCTAGATTTACCGTCGCAAAAGACGTCTTAAAAACATGTTTAAAAATCGTTGCAAATTATTTCAACGTCTCGTCGCCTCCTAATTTTGCTTTCCATACATTCAGGATACTACGAACTATGTCTGTACCCATGTTTAATATTTAACGACAATTTTTCCGGGTAAAGATAAAACAAAAAAAAATTTCCGGGTAAGGATAAAGATTTTCGGGTGGTGCTTCCTCCCGACTACCTCACTTCGACCTTGACGCCTGCGGTGCGGCTGCGAGCCGCCGCGGCTAACTTCAGCCTCATAAAGTATTCCAATAAAAAGAAAGAAGTATTTCCTTCAACAGAATATTCCAACGAAAGGAGAAGGCATTTTCTTTATTAGAATATTCTAACGAAAGGAGAAGGCATTTTCTTTATTAGAATATTCTAACGAAATGAACATTATTATCTGCATTAGAATATTCTAACAAAATGAACATTGTTATCTCCATTAGAATATTCTAACAAAATTAACATTATTATCTCCATTAGAATATTCTAACAAAATGAAAATTATTATCTCCATTGGAATATTCTGACAAAATGAACATTATCTGCATTACAATATTCTAACAAAATGAACATTATTATCTGCATTAGAATATTCTAACAATATGAAAATTAAGTATGAAAATCGAGTGAACATTTTCCCCATTAAAATATTTTAACGTTGCGAGAAAAATATTCTCCACACTGGAATATTCCAAGGAGAAGAAACCTTTGGAAGCCGAACTAAGAACTCCTTTCAATCAAAGCGGAGCCCATTACCCGTAATGGAAGTTCTCGGTACATTTTTTTTCTACTCAAGTTACGCGTCAGGCAAAGGCCTGGTACCTGCCTGGTACGGTGACCCGTGCACGCCGCGTGTATTACCCTGTAATAATGCCACTCTGTGCGTCCCATAATATCTCTCATTAATGCTTTCACGCCCACGCGGAGCCACCGTCGCCGTGTCCGACAGCGGCGCACCACCCCGGTGCAATAACTCATCGGAAGAGGAAGCGGGGAGTGCGCAAAAGGGAAAGCGGCCTGATGGCAATTTATAAGAGTCACGTTGCCACTTAGGTTTATCATAATATTATGCTAAAGACGCGATTAATAATTTACAAAAACACGAGGCTAAACCCCCGTGACACTTTGACGGTTAATCACAATCGACACCGGCAATTCAAGACCGGACGGGCGCTGCCAGTGCAACGCGCCAGATCCACACGAAAAAAAAATATATCATTGATTCAATCAAACTTTCGCTTACGGGCTGTCAAAAGCAAGTATTGTCAATTCAATTTCACTTCTAATTCCTACCATTTCGTGTGATGTTGAAACGATAATTCCAAAACAAAAAATGAATATTTTATATATATTTTATAAAAATATTTTATGAATATTTTATAAAAATATTTTATGAATATTTCATAAAAATATTTTATGAATATTTTATAAAAATATTTTATGAATATTTTATAAAAATATTTTATAAATATTTTATAAAAATATTTTATAAATATTTTATAAAAATATTTTATAAATATTTTATAAAAATATTCTATGAATATTTTATAAAAATGTTTTATAAAAAAAGAATATTTTATATTGGTTCAATGTGAATTCGGGTTAGGACAACAATAACCAGACTTAATTTTAGAACATTGTTTTTGGCAAGCGGAGGTTTTATTAAACCAATGATATTTTGTTCCCGTGCACGTTCGGTCCCGCTGCAGGTCCCGACAATCGAGGTCCTACTGTACGACCCGATATTGCAAAAATTATTTCACGGCTCCACGGTTGATTGCCGCCCGCTCGTCCGCTCGCCTTTCGTTTCCTCTCGCTTATTGTGCACAACGTGTGTGTGACTTATTCGTGTACGATGAGCCCGAGACGGACGAGGACGAGCTCAGTGGTCACGCGACGCGTCCGTTTTCAACACGTGTACGGGAAGCCCGCATCGAAAAGTCACCTGATCGCCGTGTAAGAAGTTAAGTAGAATCTCGGCGCACGGCTCGTACGAGCCAGTGACGCGTGACGACGCGATCTTTGCGAGCCGGGAACGCGTCTACTGAAATGTATCGAGGCCTTAAGGCTCCTTGGCATAATATTCTCGTTAACATCCTAAGCGGAAGTCAAATTTTGTCGAGAATTTTTTTATTTCACGTTCACAGTCTTCGAGTCCGCGAATTTAATACAGCGACGCCGCAAACGTTTTTGCTGGGCTACCAAGACTTTTTTGCTGGGTCAACAAAACTTTCTGCTGATCCAAGAACATTTTTTTTTCGGGCACGAAAAATCTTTTTGTTTCGTTAACAAATATTTGTTGCGTCCGAAAACTTTTTTTCCAGATGGAAAAATTTCTTTCTCAGGTTGAAAAATCTTTTTATCAACTTGCCAAACATTATTATCCCAGCGAAAAAAACGCACGTTGTCACAGCATTGAGGAAAGATTCGCCGGCCCAACAGGACCATTTCTCCCCAGGTGAAATTGACAATCGTCTCAGCGCCTAAAATAATGATGACGCACCGAGTTGGTGGGGGGGAAGCACGAGGCAGTCCTCGAAAACATCGCCTTCCACGTATATAGCTGTAAAAGAAAAAAACCTTTCGAGTGTATTGTTTTTTCTTTTTTGCTCTTTGAAGATCTCGGAAGACTCTGGGTGTGTTTTGATCCCACAATATTGTGAGCGGCCGTACGGGAAGTTACGTAGGGCGCATTGCTCTGGGAATACCGGCTCGAGGATCCGAGAACGGCGGAGCGAGAGAAAACGAACGACGAGGGAGCGGGAGACGGAGACGGCGAGACGCGAACCCGTCCTACCGGTTATCCTCGGATTCCGGAGTGGCGGAGAGAGAGAGACGGAACCCGCGGCCTGCGCACTTGGCTTATCCCATACGCAGAATCCCTCTTCTTCCTACCGGCCGCTGTCCACTTCGCGTGTCAGGCATTTAATTTCCAACCCGGGGTGGAATCCGCGCCACCTGATGGCCATGAATTTTCAGAGTCGTCGGCACCATTCGAATGGCCGGGCAAATTTCTCGAAGCTGCCACCACGGTCGACTGCGCGTCCCAAGAAAGTCCCACGATATTAGTATTTTTCAGGGTGTGTACACAGGATGCGCTGATCGGTATATAATCACCCGTGTGAAACATATTGGGCTCGAATTACGCGAGGCAAATGGAAAAAAGGCTTCAGCGATTTCTTTCGCTAGGCTGTTAATTATTTTCGCCAGGCTGATTAATTTTTTAGATGGACTAATAAATATTTTTATTGGACTACGAAATGTCTTTGCCAGACTGACTAATCTTCCGACTGAGCTGACAAATCTTTGTGCCAAGCTGACTAATCTTTTGAGACGACTAACAAATCCTTTTGCCGGGCTGACTAATCTTATATGTAGATCAATAAAACTTTTCATTCCGCTATGAAGTGTTTTTTACTACGCTGACTAATCTTTTACCATGAGACTAAAAAATCTTTTTCCAGGTTAACGGGACCGAGTCAGTAAAAAAATACATTTTTGTTACACAGGCCACTTTTTCCGCACTGATAAAAAGATTGAAATAATTACATTCTTTTTCGATTACAGCGAATGATTTTTTGTCACGGGATCTCAAAACAGAAATATGGGGTTTTCACTCTGTGTGTAGTCCAGAGAAAACCTACCATAGAATTGTCCTCCACTATGGCTCAATCTCAATCTCAATCTTTTTCAATGGTTCTTAAAGTCAAGTTGCAGAATAATTTGTAAAAAGCGATGATAAAGAAAAATTCCTACAATTAATATATAGGAAATGGGATTGCAAAGAGATTGAGCCCTAACAGAGGCTAATCCTATGATTGGTTTTCTCCGATTTCGCAGCAACCGGTTGATCCAACCGGTGGGTCCAGTGACAAAAAATCCTTCGCTACGATCCTAAAACAGTATAATTATTTCAAATCTTTTCATCGGTGAGGAAAGTCGCCCTTATAATAAAAATAAACATTTTTGTCTGACTCGCCCCCCTCCACTCCAAACATCTTTTTGGCAAGTCACAGTCTTCTATCCAGATAAAAAAATATTGTTTCTCGTCTATCAAATATTTTCGCCGATCCGTTTTTCGAAATTAAACCCTTTGCCACCCTAAGCAAATAACGAATGTACCGTCACCGTTCTACCAAAACATTTGCCCCACCGAATCCCGCGTTCCAACATCGGTGTCTCCGTTCCACCGAACCCACATCCAATTTCCGGAAGGCAAAACTGCAACGACCAAACCCCCGTCCGATCGACGCCCGGGTCGTTCGAGCGATAATCCCGCGAACTGGTTCGCGGCGAATCGCCCGGTGGCGTCGAATAACCCGGTAAACTCTCTCCCGTAGCCTATATATCCGATGTCTCAAACTGGATTTGCTCTCCCGCCGCGCGCGGCGCGCCCGGATTAATCCGTATCAGCAGCCCCGAACGCCGGTGTTTGATTACGAGAGTAACGCGAGTTGCACGCGCAGCCAGCAGCAGCAGCAGCAGCAGCAGCACCGCAAACGCATACCGGCCGTAGTTGCAGTTCCAGCGAACGCAGCGAACACACAGCCGGCCGTGACTTTCAGCGGGATAGACGGGACGCCGAGAGTTCGAATGTATAACGACGCTGCTCTCGCTCTCTTCCTCCTCTCCCTCTCTCGTCTCTTCGTCATCGTCGTCGCCGCTCGCTCTATATATCGCAGTTTCCACCCCGGTATATATATATATATCCGATACCCTGCTCGACTGCTTTCATCTCTCGCCATCCGATAATTTAATTACCTCTCAGATATATCAGCGACCGGGTCGCTTCCACATCCCAGAGCCACGGCTACTTTCCAACTTCCTTCCGTCGCTTGTGCTCCACATTATACGATTTGGCGTATATATGTTATTACGTTATGTGTGTAGAGAGTTTGACTTCCAACGGATGCTCATTAAACTCGGCCAAACGGAATATAGACCTCAACGGCTCTTCGTTATATGGCTGTCGATGTAGAGCGTTGAAGATATTTGCGAAAGTATTTTCGGTGCCGGAAGTTTTCGCAGCTTGTGTGCGTTGAATTGAATTCACGAGTGCAGGCGAACTGCGAATTTTTATGTCGAACTTCCTGATCATCGACATGATGTCTGATCAGATGATGTCTGATGTCTGATCTGACATGATGTCTGAATTCCTGATCATCGACATCATGATCAGGAATTTTACAATTTTACGTCTCGCTTGTATATGAAATTTAATATGTTAGTTTAAACAAGCAATTATTAGTTTACGTTTATGTAATCAGTTTATGTAAAAGTCCTTTACACCGTGAAAAATATTTGTAAAGCGAATCTACTGTGCAGGAAGTTCATTTGCGGATACCGCGTTTCGAATTATATGTAATACAGAAACACGCTGTAAAATTCAAATAATTATATAGCAAACAGCTTTAATAACATGTTCAGTGTACTCAATATTAATTTTAAATGATATTTTTGTATTAAATTTAATAGATGCATAACGGAAAAGTTCCTACAAATTACGTTAATTTTCGTAGTACATTTTTTCAGCGCAGATTTATTGACTTTGCTCCTGTTTCGATAATCAGCTGACGAGATTAATATAGCTTTTGCCATTGGTCTCTTCGAGCGAGACACACGCGGTTAATATTGATATTTATAGAAAATTTCTGGAACGATACAGATGACCGCGCGCGATTCGCACTCTCTTTCCTTTCTCTCTTTGTTCGGATGTGCCGCGGCACACTCGCCACGCTTCGGGCTTTACGCCGAGTGTATTATTACTACTTAGACCGATCGCGAGAGTGTTATTTAGAAAGGCTCGCGCAGAGGCTGCGCGGGGAAATATGATTATTATCGGCGTCGTCATTATTATTATTATCGTGTATAAACTGCGTGCAGCGGGCCCACCCGCGCACAAGTGGAGCGCGGTCCTCGTGCCTAACGGTAACGCTGCACCCGGAGCGTAATTCACGAGCGGACCACGAGTTACCTGCCGTGCAGGGGGTTCACGACAGGCGCTCCCATTTATTTCGTTCTAACGAACCGTGTCATTTTTTTCTCAGCCCCCGGTTATATTTTTATCGCGCTTGGAAAGGAAAACCGAATAATTCACCAATTAAAGAATAGAAGCGTGAAATTGAACGCTTCAGATAACGAAAAAAAAAAAAAAAAAAAAAAAAAATGAAAACTGCAAATGTTGATGGTATTTTCGAATATTCTTAAACTTTAAGCAACAATTTTCGTGATATGCGGGGCGGGCGTTTATTTCGTCCTGCCGAAACGCTTGAAAAAAGAAAGAAGAGAAATCATACAACGATGAAGAAGACGTTAAACGTCACGCGTGAAATTACAAAAAAAGAACGAAAAATGCAGATGTTGGGGCCGGCAAACTAAATTAATTATGGTGAGTTGGTATTTGCAGTTGATTAATTGTTGAACACGTCGAGAAATGATATTAATCAGTCTCTGTAAATGTCGCACATCGAGAATCAATTAGCGTGATGTGCGAAGCCGTGCGAAAGGGATCACGCGGGCCGCTCGCCCTCACGAGCCCTGAACTTGCGTGCACCGCGAGGGGCGCGCGTGTGTGTGTGTCGTTTGCCGTGCTAATAGATGCATTTCCAGATTTCCCCATGCGACCATTAGCGCGCGGTTCAATCACACCGCGAACTTTCGATAATTAATTTGCCGTGCGATATACAGGGTAAATGCGAACTCTCTTTCGCGCAATACATCGTTGAATTACATTTTTAGAAAAGAGTTAAGAACACCCGTCGTTTCATTGACATATTATCGGCAAATTAATATTGAAATCCGTTACAGCTATAAAGCAACAATGGTACGCCTATATATATTTTTATAGTGCTAGGCTAATCACACGCGCTGGCGCGCGTGCCTGAAAAACTTGCCAAAATCGACCCCAATTTTTTTTCTTTTCAAAATATCGACTTTTAAACTATACCATCATTCTCAAGTCGCATATTCTACCCCTGAAAACACTGGTTATTAACCTTTTTTAATCGATTTTGAAAAAAATATTTTTTTGGCGACGAAATTTTTTTTTTTCTGTCAGAAATCGTAGATCCAGCTCCGGACCATAAATCGCCAAAATCGACCCCAATTTTTTTCTTTTCAAAATATCGACTTTTAAACTATACCATCATTCTCAAGTCGCATATTCTACCCCTGAAAACACTGGTTATTAACCTTTTTTAATCCATTTTGAAAAAAATATTTTTTTGGCGACGAATTTTTTTTTTTTCTGTCAGAAATCGTAGATCCGGCTCCGGACCAAAAATCGCCAAAATCGACCCCAATTTTTTTCTTTTCAAAATATGGACTTTTAAACTATACCATCATTCTCAAGTCGCATATTCTACCCCTGAAAACACTGGTTATTAACCTTTTTTAACCGATTTTGAAAAAAATATTTTTTTGGCGACATTTTTTTTTTTCTATCAGAAATCGTAGATCCAGCTCCGGACCAAAAATCGCCAAAATCGACCCCAATTTTTTTTCTTTTCAAAATATCGACTTTTAAACTATACCATCATTCTCAAGTCGCATATTCTACCCCTGAAAACACTGGTTATTAACCTTTTTTAACCGATTTTGAAAAAAATATTTTTTTGGCGACGACATTTTTTTTTTTTTCTATCAGAAATCGTAGATCCAGCTCCGGACCAAAAATCGCCAAAATCGACCCCAATTTTTTTTCTTTTCAAAATATCGACTTTTAAACTATACCATCATTCTCAAGTCGCATATTCTACCCCTGAAAACACTGGTTATTAACCTCTTTGAATCGATTTTGAAAAAAATATTTTTTTGGCGACGAAATTTTTTTTTTTTTGTCAGAAATCGTAGATCCAGCTCCGGACCAAAAATCGCCAGAATCGACTCCAATTTTTTTTTCTTTTCAAAATATCGACTTTTAAACTATACCATCATTCTCAAGTCGCATATTCTACCCCTGAAAACACTGGTTATTAACCTTTTTTAATCGATTTTGAAAAAAATATTTTTTTGGCGACGAAATTTTTTTTTTTCTGTCAGAAATCGTAGATCCAGCTCCGGACCAAAAATCGCCAAAATCGACCCCAATTTTTTTTCTTTTCAAAATATCGACTTTTAACCTATACCATCATTCTCAAGTCGCATATTCTACCCCTGAAAACACTGGTTATTAACCTTTTTTAATCGATTTTGAAAAAAATATTTTTTTGGCGACGAAATTTTTTTTTTTTTCTGTCAGAAATCGTAGATCCGGCTCCGGACCAAAAATCCCCAAAATCGACCCCAATTTGTTTCTTTTCAAAATATCGACTTTTAATCTATACCATCATTCTCAAGTCGCATATTCTACCCCTGAAAACACTGGTTATTAACCTTTTTTAATCGATTTTGAAAAAAATATTTTTTTGGCGACGAAATTTTTTTTTTTCTGTCAGAAATCGTAGATCCAGCTCCGGACCAAAAATCAGTATCAGTATCAGTATCTTTATTAGATCCTGGGACAAGTCCCCTAAGGACCTCAGCCACACAAATACAGCGCAAGAAACAAAAGCAAGTAAAAACAAGAGTACAGAGATGAAGCATAGGACTAAAAAAGCGAAACAAAAGCGAAGCTTAAAAACTAACATAAAGCGGAACAAAGGTGAGAATAAAAATAAAAAATAAAATAAAAAATAAAAATTACAATGGAATGAAAAATGCATCGAAAAACCGGATACGCCGCACAAGCACACACGCTCAACCGTCAGCCCGAGCGTCACGCTGCTCAAGCTCCAAAAGATGCCGCAAAAGACGAGCTTTAAACGCACCTAGCGATCACCAAAATCGCCAAAATCGACCCCAATTTTTTTTCTTTTCAAAATATCGACTTTTAAACTATACCATCATTCTCAAGTCGCATATTCTACCCCTGAAAACACTGGTTATTAACCTTTTTTAATCGATTTTGAAAAAAATATTTTTTTGGCGACGAAATTTTTTTTTTTCTGTCAGAAATCGTAGATCCAGCTCCGGACCAAAAATCGCCAGAATCGACTCCAATTTTTTTTCTTTTCAAAATATCGACTTTTAAACTATACCATCATTCTCAAGTCGCATATTCTACCCCTGAAAACACTGGTTATTAACCATTTTTAATCGATTTTGAAAAAAATATTTTTTTGGCGACGAAATTTTTTTTTTTCTGTCAGAAATCGTAGATCCGGCTCCGGACCAAAAATCGCCAAAATCGCCCCCAATTTTTTTTCGTTTGAAAATATCTACTTTTAACCTATAGCATTGTTCCTGTCCTCTTATCACATTTTTCAAATTTTACACCAAACTGATTTTGTTTATCACAGACTTTCCTGGCAACCAATCACAGATAAAAAATTTACACATGAACACACCAACAATTTAATAGTGCATTATGCTACAAGAGAGGAAAGTGTGGATTTCGTGTGAATTTCTGCCCTCTCTTCACTCGGGAATGAAACTTCACACTCGGTGAAAAGTTGCACTCCTCCCATGTACCGTATTACACTTTTCTCCCGATTTCGCTAAAAAATAAACACATTCTTCCAGCAGAGAATTTGACGAGATCACGTCGGACGTGTTATTTTTGGTGAAATATATCAAATAAATCGTGTACAACAGCAAAGGGTATCGTGCGGTGTCGCATCGATAATAAATCCACTTTGGCTTCGCACCCATTAGGCGACACGCACATCCGTCACAACGCGACTATTTTCCACGCAATAACGTCGCAATGATCGCACCGCACGATCGAGATACTTATTATTGCGAATAATCGCGCGCGAGCGTGTGACATTTAATCCTAGTGTAAAAAAAAACCCGCGAGATTAAAAATCACGCGCCAATTTCACAGTGCGGCTAGCTTCGCAACAATACAAATCTCGAACTTCGATACCAAAACTCGAAAGTCGATAAATCTCGCCACCAACTTTTTACGGAAAGATTTAACCACTTTTATGTATAAAAACGCCTCCACAGCAACAACAACAATAACAACAATATCAAATATAATAATAATCATTTTTCAAGTCTCGTTAAATATAATAACCACAAAATTGTTACCACCGCACGACAAAATAGTCGCGCGAACTAATTGATAGTTGTCACTTTATCGTAACGACGACGACCGAGATTCCTCCGTGAGTGTTGCGCATAAAGCTAGACAGCAGGGCGTCGCGAAGCCTCCTCGATCGAGGCTGCGATTCCTGCGGGCCGCCCGCTCTGCACCGCCACACAACGATGCCTCGCGCATACCGCGACTCGCGTCTCTCTCTCGTTTCTCGTAGGTCGTACATGCCCGCGGGCTACGCCGCGCGCGTCGAGTTCCGAGAGGGTAATTGCCAGGGAGCCCGCGACGTCGCTCTCCCCGCGATTATGCGAGCCCCCGTCGAATAATTTATCGTGGGACTACGGGCAAGGCCCCTGCTGACTCGCTGCCGCTTGTGCCGCCGATGCTGCTGCTGCTGCTGCGAGCGTCCGAAACGCGCGCTTTTACGACGCCCCGAGACATCGTGAGGACGAGCGCGGCTCTTTCGACTCACCGGGAGGAATCGCGTCGAGGCCCACAAACAACGACCAACGACGTAGCCGCCGCCGCCGCACAGGTTCAACGCCCGACGCACATTCTCATTTATTATTTCAACGTGGCCGCTGAAAAACATATATTCCGATCGACGATCGACTTCTTCCTCATAACGGAAGAATCGTGTTTGACGAATAAATTGTTTTCTTTTCCTCGTCCTAAGGTTTTTCCTTAATAGACACAATTTCGTGCGATTAGTTTTATTATTAATAATAATAATAATGTAAATATTCAACGCTGAATATTCAGATGCATTTAGCAGCTGGCGAGCTGCGGCTCTCATTAACTAATAACGAGGTATAACATTCTCATTTATTATTTCAACGTGGCCGCTGAAAAACATATATTCCGATCGACGATCGACTTCTTCCTCATAACGGAAGAATCGTGTGTGACGAATAAACTGTTTTTTTTTCCTCGTCCTAAGGTTTTTCCTTAATAGACACAATTTCGTGCGATTAGTTTTATTATTAATCATAATAATAATGTAAATATTCGACGCTGAATATTCAGATGCATTTTGCAGCTGGCGAGCTGCGGCTCTCATTAACTAATAACGAGGTATAAAAGCGCCCGCAACTCTCGTCAAGTTTCTCCGAGAATAATGGTCTCATCTCGGCGTATTAATTAGGAAGAGTCGAGTCCGCCACAGTCGATGGAGTTTACGGACTTTCGCGTGAGTCGCTGTGTAGCTCAGCGGGCGACACACGGGAAGCGCGAACTCCTCGCTGTCACTGGATGAGTCAGTCGTGACGCTATTCCCGAGGGGAGAGAACCCGAACCCGATTGTCCCGAGTGCTGCCGCACGCGAGAGCGAATGGAAAATTCTTCGGGGGTCAGACGCGCGCGCCCGTCGCCCGCCGGAATATTATTATACTCCCTAGAAAGTCGCCATCCTCGGGGGAACATGCATTCTTCATCTCGTGTGGCAATCGGCTTCCATCTTCGACGCGCGTTCCGCGCCGATTCAGCCAGCCAGGCTCGAGCGGCACAGACCTTTTTTCCCCCATTTTATTTCGCAAATAAACAGCGGATTCAACGATTTCAGTCGCTAATAATAAAATCCTGCTGATTCTGAGAAATAACTGAGAAGGTCGGACGAAGGTCGTTCGCACTGACGCGGAACGCCCCGTACACGCCTGACATCAACATTCTTCGTACCTCCCGAACTTCGGCAGCCTCGATAAATACTAACGCCGAGGTGGGAGAAGCAGTGCGATGCGTGAGGAAAGCGAGAGAAAAAAAAGAAAACAAAAGTGCCGCAAAACCGGCCGCAGTTTTTGTGCTTACGATGTTGTGCAACGTTCGAGCCGCAGATTCCAGCGAGCGTTTCGGCTCGTCCGGCGAAATGTAAAGCGCGCGCGTCAAAACAACTGCCGCACGCGACTCTCGCGCCTGTAGCCTCGTTTAAATTCACTGTGTTCCTTCTGCCTCGCTCGTTGCTCAAGCCGGAACGTGCGATAAGCCAGGGACCTACTTTTCGACACTCGCGCCACGCGCCTCTATATCTGTATCTAAATTCACCGCGAACGCGAAACATTTCTCTTCTCGCCTGCAGGAGTAAATTTCCACGTCTCGGAGGATCCGCCGGGGCTCGGCTTTGCGAATGCATTACGCATGCAATTCCGAGTTAGGTCCATTTCTATTCTATCACCGCGCGATGGAATAGAAATGGACCTAAACTCCCTACATACAGATGGGTTTTTGTACAGAACTGTGAATTAAATTCGCGTCCATTTCTTTTGTTCATTTCAAGCTTTCCGTTCAAAGCTTTTCCGCAGGATTGTCGACGGGACGCTTTGACGGATTTGGATTCGAGTACACACATAGCGCACTGCTTCCTCGTTATTTTCCACCGAGTATAGAACCTTCTCCATGGTGAAAGTACATGAGAACGTACATGCCCATTATTTTCGATTTACCCGGGGACGAATGAAAGCTTATTGAAACGTTGGAAAATAACGAGAGAGAGCGATGTGCGACGTTCTGCTTTCCCGGCTTTTGTTTTTTGTTGTTGTTTGTTTGTACGTATGTTACACAAGGGGAGTCGCGGGATACGAAGGGAGTAAAGAGCATCGCGCAGCATCCGTGATACAGCGGCGGCGAGTCGAATGAGTCCTTCGAGAGTATCGACCGATCGTGTGGACCAATTGTGCGATGATAGGAAGCAGCGAAGAGAGAGAGAGAGAAAGAGATGACAGAGTGAGGTTGTCGCCCTTGTTACCTTTAAAGCCTCGCACCCTGTCAGTTCGCGATGACACTCACTGTAACTATCGTCAAAACGCACGTGAAACACTCGGTGTCGATGCAGAAACGAATGTTCACCCGGCCGCACGGCCTCGTCGACACACCGCGCACTCCCGTGAAATTCGAATCAAACTTCGTCGGAGCCATTCGCGTTTCACGGAGCGCGAAACGGGAGCGTGTATATCCCGGCGAGTTGCGGCGGGGGTCGTTGGACGAGCGCGACGCGAGAGCGCTTCAGCAGTGCTTTCATCGGCCGAGTCTCGTACTGTTTTGCCTGTTGCTCCATCGGTAACAACAACTCTCTGCAGTGTGTCGATCGAATTATCAAGCTACAATGCACTGATCGAATGGAGATCCTTCAGTTTTTCTCGCATTTTTCTGGAGCTCTTAAAATAAAAATTGAATTTGAAAATTGAAAATAAAGTTTAAATAAAAATGAAAATAAAATTGAAAATAAAGTTTAAATAAAAATGAAAATAAAATTGAAAATAAAGTTTAAATAAAAATGAAAATAAAATTGAAAATAAAGTTTAAATAAAAATGAAAATAAAAAAGAATTAAGATTGATTAAATCAGAAATTTAATTCGTTCGTGCCAAAACCTTTATAGTACAGCTCGGAAGCTCTACAACTAGCTTCTCTAGCTTCCCCCGTTTATGTTTCCAACTACATTTCGTAATTATTTACCTGCTTAAAATCAACGAATTTATTTTTAAAAAATGATCGGATGAAGATGATAACTTTCGTTTAACTGAACCGCCGCGAGTGCAAGAGATACAGACAGGGCTTTTGAGAATCGCGATGAAGCACGAGTGAACAGCAAAAACAACGTATAATATATGCGAAACAGCTCTGCTGTACCAACCTGTTTTACCGATCGGAATGGGCGATTTTGTTGCACTTTCTGCACTGTTAATACGCCGCGCGCGTGTGTTCAAATTGTACAGTATTGTAATGTAGGATATAAAATAGTTAAACTTGCTTATAAATCACATCTCTTTAATCGTTACCTTAACGAGATTCATAGCGGAGACCGTAGTCCTCCGAATAATTATAAATAGATACAGCGGACGTGGACGATTAATTCGTAAGTACAAAACGTGCGACGTGAAAATCCTCTTTTGTCTTATAATTAATACTCTAAGCAGTATAAATTGCCTACAAAAAAGCGCCGAGAATAGTATCCAAATAACGTACTCGAAAAATCGTTAAAGTTAGTAGTGACATTTCTAGCGCTACCGCACATCTAACGCGACTTCTAAATACGTATTTAATAACGCGAGTCATTGTTTAAAACGTCGAATGACTAAATGTCTTACGCCGAGAGCGCGGACTTAGATTTCAAAATAAAAAAATTTGATATATACTTTTCGTATATATTTTTATGACGTCGCTTTGGTCTCACCATCGCGATATCTCATCATAACAGCGAAAACTTCCTCGTAGACTAATTTAGGAGCGTCCATGGCGTAGAGAAAATCCACGTGATTGAATTTCGGAAGGTTGACTCTGTATCTCTCGATTTTATTCGGCAGCTGCCGCCAGAGAGAATCGACGTCCTGCAAAAATGCAAAAGATGTTTATTGTTGTGTATATAAAAATATAAAAAATAAAAAACTATGTAATGACTGTAGTTGATTTTTCATTGATGATATTTACTCTGGCAGCGGCGAGCCAATCATTGTCGCCGGTGAAGATGGCAATGGGAACGCGAATCTTCGACAGATCGTAGTCGGGCGGCGCTGTGTCGTTGTAATATTTGCGGTTTTTCGCGGGGCCGTAGTCGTACGCTTGAAAGTGGCCGGACACTATTTCCTGGGCGTAATGAATGAGGGTTTTCGTGGATGTGCCGGCTGGCGCGTGACTCAAGATCGCCGGCATCAGAGTCTGGCGACGGAAACAATCGCAATCGCGCGAGAGATAATTGACGCATTTCCGCGGGAAACAAGAAACTAATGTGCATTCGAGTAACTCACGTAGTTAAATTGATCCTTGTCGAATCCGCATATAACGAAGACGGAGTTCGCGCATATCTTCTCCTCGAAGACGTCGATCTCACAGCCGTATCGCGACAGGAACCTCAGGAATATGTTTTGAGGGAGAAACTCGTTGGCGCCGAGGAAATGCGCTATCATCTGGGAACACGTTGGAGTTTTTTTTTTCATTAATGAATTCTCAAAATGATTGTTTCCTTTTGACTGTTCCCTAGCAAGTCCGAACACCGAAGAAATCACCGAAAAACCACTGAGTGCTTTTCGAACATTTAAAACACCGAGATTTTGGTCGAAGGCACCGGCACCGAAAATTAGTCAATAATTAGTGTCTTTTAGTAATGAAAGTGCCGTGCGATTTCGCTGCCGCTCGTATAAAAAACACCCTGAAGTACATAATTTTCATGACCTAAACAAACGAATTTTCGGTGCTTTTTCGGTAACGATCCTTTATTCTTTCGGTGCTTTTTTCAGTGCGCTAATCTGCTAGGGTTTCAATTACCTCTATATTGTGAGCAAACGGAGCGACCATTCTCACGGGGCTCTTCACGTGACTGACGTACGCGACCGGAGCCAAACTCAGCATAGCGCGAACTTTGTCACCGATGACCGGCCTCTTCGATGCCATCGCGTAGAACATCGTCGTGCCCATGGAGTGTCCTATGTATATCAGAGTGTTGTTTTTGTAGTTCGTGATGTACGTTATCACAGCCGGCAGGTCGTACTCTCCCATTTCGTCCCAACTGCGATGAATTAATTAACGCATGAGTGTAATGTCGCAATTAATATTCCGGGTTGCGTCGAGTTGGGAGTTTAATCTCACCTGAAGTCCCAGAATTTCGAATCGCTCGTGGAGAGCGTTGTGTGAGCCCGGGAGTAGGTGTTCCCTCGCGCATTTCCCATCCACACGTCGTATCCTCTGTCAGCCAGGAGATAAGCTTTTTTGCCGGGAGGGAAATTCGGGTAATTGTGTTTTGAATTAATAAAGTCTCTTGCAATTTAATTGCTCGTTTGACGCGGTAAAATGTGTCTCATAAATTATGCTTCAAGATAAATGGAATATCAAATGGAGCGTGTACCGAGCGCTTTGCCTCTTCCTGTTATCACCCAATCGGCGGAGCTGCTGAGAAGGCCGTGCTGCAGGAGAACCGGCACCGAACCCGGCCCGCCGGGTATTCTGTGCAACGTCAGGATGTATCCGTCACTCGTCGTCACCGCGTGAGCTTCCGCCGGATAACCCGCGCGCTCTATCAGGTCCAGCTGAAGGAAACAGAAGGAAGAGATGAAACAAAATCCAATTTTTACCGACAATAACGTTAAACCAGGTGAACTTTCGCTTACTGATATAAAAACGTGGAAGCAATATTTTTTCATTATTTCAGTACATTTTTAACGTTTCACGTGTGAAGAAATAATTCTCGAGTACATAGAACAGTTTAAATATTCTTTAATATATTTAAACAAAAATTCATATTAAATATTATTTTTTAATATTGGTCAAATGTTTGCAATATTTTAGGATCGAAATATGTATTTTTAATCTAAAAAAGAAATCATTCCTGTGCCATTTGGGACAGACAACAAACGACTAGCATAATAGTGACCCCGATTCATTTCATGAATCACCGCGCATCTCTCAACCAGTCCTGCTTATCAATGGATTCATGCGTTATGCGAAAACTTGGCACGCGAATTCCTGCTCAATGAGGCGCGAGAGACGCGCTCGAATTTCGACCTTTGTCTCACGCGCTGGTGGTACTACAGTCCAGTGTTATTTGTGATGCGGTTGCCGCGTCTGCTGAAAAGGTTCGGGCAAACGTCGAGCGCGTTACGTGAGCATTGAGTCATCGTTGCTAATCGCCCGAATAGTCAGATTTTGCGGAAGCATCGACAAACGACTTTCGAATTATCACTGTTTTCCTTGTGTACGCATTAATTACTATGGCAACAAAATGTATCACAACATTTTGTTGTTTGAAACTTAGAGTTGTAAAAAAGTACAAAGAGTCACTTAAATTGGATCTCGATTCCTTCTGAAATATGAATTGACTAATAAATGTCATAAAATCAATTTATACAGCTATGAGATAAAATAAAATAAAATAAATAAAAAGCGTACATTGATCCAACCGACCCCGGTCTCTCCTATATACGCGATGTATTTGTGTCTCACTCGCTCTCATTCGGAAAACTGTGGAAGGTGTCAGCGCGTTGCACCACTCAAAAAGCCTCTGTAATTTTCAAACGAAAGGGCGGGTGTTCTGCTTTACCGACCGAGAGCACCGAATAAACTCGAAGCTATATATGTTTATGCATAGACCTGTACCTACATCGAATATACTTTGTGTTTGGCAATTACATTATAATGCGTCGCGATTTTCCGGAGAGGCAGAGAGAGAGACAGAATATCGGCATGTCGAAAAAAACCGTCGAGAATACGTGTTGAAAAACTTACGGTGGGCAAACCATCGTCGGGGTCGTCGTCGTAGGGCTGCACGAATTCTTCGTTACCACGAAGTTCCCATAAACCGCTCAGCGGAAACTGGTCAATGTCATTGGTGAGCTCAACCGCATCAGCCCAGAGACTGACGAACGTCAACGTTGTCCAGAACGCCAGGTTCCTCATCGTAATCCCAATCGCACTGGACAATGCCGGGTTCCCAAATGGTGAATTCACTTTCGGTAGGATTCACGCGAAATGCGGGAATACCGGTCAGCGACGAAGCGGCTCCCTCGCCGGCTCGGAACCTACTGCAACCAGCTGTACCGCAAGGGCACTGCAGAATACTGGTTTACCGTCTCTTTATTAATTTACTGGCAAGTTGTGGCGGCTCGGAGCTTCGTCACGATATTTCAAACGGTAGATCGGATCATTGAGAGATCGAACTCACGAAAATGTTCTTTTCAACGTATGATTTTTTTTACCTATACCCTCGTTCTCAAGTCGTACGTTCTACCCTCGACAATACTGGTTTCAACCTGTTTTTACTTGATTTTGAAAAAAATAATTTTTTCGACCTGGTTTATTCGCCAGAAATTATAGACCCGACGCCGGACCGAAAATTGATACTGACGACCAATCGGAGGACGAATAGATTAACAACAATAGATTTAGTCACCCATGAAGTTTACGGAAGGAAGTTTTAATTGTCGATGCAATTAGCGAGCAAAAGAATTTAAAAGGCTCGAAAAACAATTCAATGTACTTCTGAACTTGCGGTCCCAATCAGTTGAGAATGAAGCAAAACTACAAATCGTAAATTATGACGTACCCGAATTAAGTGCGCAGTTGTCCTTCGACTGGATTGTTGAACGGATTTTGCGATACACAATTGTCCCCAACCAGTCGCGCTCGCGCCAACGCGCGAAGAGCTTGCGACACGCACAACTAGACATGCTGCGGCTCCAGTACTCGGCAGTCAAGTCGACGAATGAATTTTTTAATCTTCCGTTAATTACAGCTGTTTTTTTATGTAACAAATTACATTTGAACTTGGCGCTAGCCAAAAGCAGTAAAAACAGGAAATTATACTGTTATTTGACCGACGAACGACGGTCACTTTGAACAGAGAAAAAAAAGAAAAAAGTTGCTTTGCGGCTTAGGCGCGACTTTCGTTGCACTTGTTTACTCGGTTTGACCGCTAAACGTAAGGCCAACGATTTCGAGACGAATTCACAGTTCGCAACGGAAGTGGCAATCACCGCATGGTAATCGTACATAATTTTCACTATATTTTCTGTGAAATTTCATCCTGCTCGAGCCTATATCGTAAATACTTTACAATTCTGTTACAAATTGTCTTCTCGACAACCTCAAAGACCACGAGACACCGTCTCAGTATATAAACATTTTTTGCAAGTCGTAATTCTTCTCGTGAAATTGCATCTTCGGACACTGAATACGATAAATGGCATTAAAAATATATTTTCGATAAGCCGCCGGCTAACCTAAAAAAACACTAAACGTGTCATGTTTTATTTTTTTTATTTCACGAAATACACAATTAATATGGTAAAGTTTCATCTCTTATTACTATTATTATTATTATTTCAGCTTACAGAAATCAAGTTTTTTCAAAACTTATTGCATCTGTATAAAAGGCAACGATGAACGAAGTTACGTTACCTCCGTCGCCAAATTGGTACCTCAGCAGTATTTTGTCCTGCGCCAAGGATGGGACTGTGGCATGGGGTGCCAGAAACTCCATAGTTATCGCCTCGAATCAGGCTGACAAAAAGATCATTCAGTATTCTCTCATCAGCAATGCTCACTCGGACAGAGTGACCTCCGTAGCGTTTTC
Organism: Pimpla rufipes; assembly: GCA_963932165.1. Lineage (NCBI taxonomy): Eukaryota > Metazoa > Arthropoda > Insecta > Hymenoptera > Ichneumonidae > Pimpla > Pimpla rufipes. The sequence goes on from OZ010635.1 coordinate 16,984,215, forward strand.
CCCGGAGTTTGGGGAGCCAGGCAAAAGTCTCATAGTCTCCGGAGGTGATGAACACATTGTTAGGATATGGAACGTCGAGACCAAGAGCGCGATTTTGTCCCAGGAGTACATGGACGTAAGAATTTATACTCTGTTGACCTGGAAACATTATTTGGGTTGTTTGGGATGTAATTTTTACTGAAACATGTTTTTATTGCAGACAAAGCAAAAAGTAATAGGCGTTGATTGGTCAAAATGCAATCCCGATTTGATCTGCTTTGTGAGCTCAGACGGTCTCCTCATGGCCTGGACCGTTTCCTACAACGCCTGCCAGCAATATTCCCTTGGAAAATTCATGGCCACTTGTTTGTCCTGCTCGCCGCACAAATCCAATATTGTGGCTATGGGAACGAAGAACGGATTGATATACGTTGTGAATCTCCAAGGCAATGGGACTATTAATTACAAGCTCAGAGGACACGACGTTGAGATCACCAGTCTGTCATGGTGTCCGACGGAAGTTAATGTTCTCAACGATTCGAGAGCCAATGACATGCTTCTTGCCTCCGGTGCTAAGGACAGGTAAATATTAATTACATTGGCAAACGGAAGAATATTTATTGCCAGCGAATTCATGGATTTATTGGCGTTTCATTGATTAGATCGATATTCGTATGGCGAGCTGGAGGCGACGGCAGGAGTCAGCTCGAAATCGCGGTTCCAGTTAAACCGTTGGACACGAGCCAGCACAGAGTGAAATTGGGTTCGTCCGTCGGAAACTGGACGGCCGTGTGCTGGGCCGAGCCGAAGCTCCTGCTCGCCACCTCGTCCTGGGGCGAACTGATTTCTTGGGATTTCACGATGGGAGCGAAGAGCAAACCGGTGTGCAAGCTGCAGCACGCGAAACACGCGAGGGGCTTGTTTTGCATCGCCAACGTGCCCAGGAAAATTAGGATCGAGGAAGAAAACTGGAGGGAGTCGAGTCCGTTAGTATTTTATTGTGCTTGCAAACAGGTCGAACGAAATTGTCGCAATAAATGCGCATTCTTTAAAGAAATAGAAGAAGGAAGAGAATCATGACGTTAATGATTACTTTTTTTTTGTCCGCAGACTGACCGTATGGACGATCGCTCAGGATCGTCAAGTAATTCGAAGTTCGATAAATGTCGCTGAGTGCAAAATCGAGTACAGCGTACCGACTCAGGGTGGCTACGTCTATTGCATGGCCGCGTGTCCTCTCGACACTTCGCGAATAGCTTTCGGCGTTGGCGACGCGATGCTGAGACTCTGGAACTTGTCGGAGCCGCACGAGAATTCGTTCGACGTACACACCATTTGGCAGAAGATCATGGGGAAAGTTCGATCGGTAAGTCTATTACGAATAAAACATTCCATGCATTTTCTATTGCAAAAGAAGAGCATCAATATTTTTTCCTCACGTATGGTTAACTCCTCTCTTAATTGAATCGCCGGCAGCTCGCGTGGCATCCGGAGAAAGAAAATCTGTTGGCTTTCGGCACCGGTGAGGGACGCGTCGGCGTTTGCGACACAAACACGAGCAAACCGCCGGTTCTCTATCGCCAACACCACAGACACACGGTATACTCGATCGGATGGGGTCCGAATCCGGAGGACAAGAACTTTGTTCTCTACTCGTGCGGCGACGGCGAATTGGTTTACTACCCGTCGGAAAAAGCCGCCAAAGGTATCCCCATCACAACCCCACGATTTGCTCGTTGCTGTTGCTCGATTTAACAAACCAATTTTTTTTTTTTTTTTTTTGCAGAAACTAAATCTGTGGTGAAGAAGGATTGCACGGATTTCGCCTGGAAGCCAGACAATTCTTGTGTCGCTGTGGGCTACGAGAACGGGTGAGACTTGGCTTCTTTTTATCTTCGTTCCAGTGTCAAGATAAACCCGGTCGGATTATTCTAGAACTGCTTAATTTCCAGATCGATTTCTTTCTTAAACCGGGATCTCCGAGAAATCGGGCATCCGATCTATTCCTTGAAGAAGGCCGTGCAGTGTCTAGCGTGGCACCCGGACAGCACCGCGACGGACTTGAATCTCTCGCCTCTTCGCAATTATTTGGCTGTCGCGATCAACGCCTCGACGATAACGATCTTCGATCTGACGGACCTGATGGACGGCATCGGGAAGGCGAAGGAGAAAAGCGAAACGGACGAGACGGCCGATGGCACAGTCACCCAGCACAAAGTCGTCGCCACTCTCTGTGGTCACGTCGAGAAGGTCGTTTCTTTGGCCTGGAGCTCACACTTTAGCGGGCAGTTGGTCTCAGGAAGCTACGACTACACTGCTCAGGTGATTGGGAATTAAACGACAATTAATTGATTTAAAAACGTTTTTCGCGGTCGACGTCAAGTTTGTCTTTTGAAAAGAACATATTCATTAAAAAATACGCAATGTTACACACCACTTTTCTTCCAGGTCTGGAAAGTCGAAACACAAGAATTGATAGCCACCTACACAGGTCACACAGCGCCCGTTCAGAGTTGCATGTGGAGTCCGCTGGACCCAGATTACATAATAACCGGCTCGTCGGACTTCACGATACGCGTGTGGAAGGTTTCCGACCAGCAGATCGTCATTCCAACGCAGAAGCCACAGGCGAAGAGAGTCAGGACGAAGAAGAATAAAGCCAAGAAAGCTGCGAAGGCTTTGACGAGCGAAATCGCGGAAAACGTCGAGGGAACCGAGAGCCCAAAAGAATCGCCGACCTTGGAGCAGGCGGAAGTTCGCGCGTCTGCGGAATCCGCCAAAGAGCCTGCAAAAGAAATTGTCAGCCAAAAACCCAAGAGAGAGCGGCCGAAAAAGTGCTCCTACCTCGCCGCCTACTCGAGGCGCATGAACGACAAATCTCAGTGCTTGGAATCTCTGAGAAATCTCGCGACTAAGGTTCGATCCCAAAAGAGCGCGACAAACGGAACAGACGAAGCAAACGGAACAAACGGAACAAACGGAACGGACGTCGAAGTCGACGCGAATTCCGAAAAGTCACCGAGCATTTTTGGATCCCTCGACGAACTCTCGACGATTCTGCAGCAGGAGAACGCGACGCACGCCTCTCAAGGACAATACAACGCCGCGACTGAGATGAGCCTGTGGAACAACAGCCTGCGAAAAAACCTGCAAGAGGCGACGAAGGAGAAGCGGCTGAACGATTTTCTGGTGTCGCTCTCGACGAGCCTCTCGATGAAAACGTGGCAGGAGACGTGCGAGGCCTACGCGACCCAACTGATCTTCGAGTCCAATCCGACCAAGGCGGTTTCGTATCTGCTGTGCATTCACAAGATTCATCGAGCCGTCGAGGTGTTCCTCGATCAAAAAATGTACCGCGAAGCTTACGTCCTCGCCAGATACAAATTGGACCCGGAGGATTCGATTTTCGCGAGGATCCTCGAGGATTGGGCGGCCAACGCCACCAGGGAGGGCAATTTCGAGGACGTCGCTCACTGCCACGTGAAGCTCGGAGATTTCGCGAAAGCCGCGAGCTTCATCGGCCGACGAAAGAACCTGGAGAGCCTGGAGGTGGCGGCGGAGCTGGCGCTCTCGTCCGACGAGCCGGGACTCAGCGAGTCCCTGGCCGACCAAGCGTTCACCGAGGCTCTCCTCGGCGCCGATTGCGCGGCTGCGAGGAGACTGACCGAGAAATTTCCGCAGGTACAGCATCGAGAGATACAGATCCACGTTTACGAGGAAATGCGGGAGGCGGTCGAGAAGGTCGACGGCGCGTCGGGAATTTTGTCCTGGCTCGAGTCGAAGGCCGATTACGGACTCCTCGAGACACTGCGCGAACGAACCACGAAATATTCCTCCCATTACAGCCGCTTAACGCCGAATCCGAACGGCGCCGTTCCTGAAAACGCGGCGATGCTCTGGCTCGTCGCGAGTCATCATATCGCAATGGCAGTGGCTGCGCCGCTGGCTGAGAAGCACAAGCAGATTAGTCACGTTGTCGCGGCATTGGGCGCTATTTCGCAGTACGAGATCGTGCATCCCGAGAACAACGCGCAGGAGAAGACGAACGGCCTCCTGATTCGCGTGCTCTCGATTCTGGAGGCCAAGGGCCCGATGGACGGGGAGAGTTTGTTCGCCAAGCGAGATGATCCCGTCTACACGAGCTTGAGGGCTTATTTGTGCCACGCCCTGCTGAATTGGTGTGTCGAGCGCAACCTCGAGGAATCCGAGGAGTTGGATGTCGCGATGGGAATTATTCGGGAGTTTTTGAGCGACGCGCTGGATCAGGAGACCGTGAAGTACTGGTCGACGGCAGGCATGATCGATAAAATGGAAGCTGCGGTCGCCGCTGCTCTAGGTACGTTTATTTTTTTTTAAAGTCATTCTGATATTTTGACCCGTCACGATTATTAATCCCTCGAAATACGATATATTCATTGTTGCCGTTTTATTGGCTCTGTGATTTTCTTGAATTTTTTCCTCCAGACTTCCAAAGTAAAAATAACGTTTATCTCTTTCTTTCGCAGGCAAATTGCAGAAAGGCGAAGACATCGAAGAGTCGAAAGCACTCGCGAAGCCGATTCTCGAGCCACTGCACCGCATCAAGAGCGAGAGAAAGCAGTTCGTCGAGGAGCGGATCTGCGCCCCGAGCCCGATACTCGCGTACGGCAAGGCGAACGAGCTGGCGAGCAGACTCACCGACGAGAGCGCCAAAGTGAATTTCGCGAAGTTCGTGCTCGAGACGTGGTCCGAATCTTTCGGTGTAGCGAACGCCGAACTTATGGAGTTTCTGGAGTGTTGTACGAAGGATACGGAAACTTAAACGTATTATTTCAAAGAAACGTCTCTTTATATCTTGGTAAATGTTCTTTTTTTTCTTCTCTTTTGTTCCTCCGCTGCTGCATTAAAAACAAAACAACGATGCTAAGTTTCATGATTTTGCAGCGTTCTTTTTTTCTCTCTTTTCATCAGTTCTCGCATTTACTTAACATTCACTCGCCAAAAGAAGAGTTCTCGATCACTCGCGGCGCACAGATAAGGCAGCTTGTGATGCCAGGTCATACCGCCGATGAGCTGGACCTTCCCGCACATTACGACCTGCTTCGTTCTCAAGTTCGTGACTTTTATTAGATTATCGGGCCGGCCGATGCTCGCGACGAGATTCTCGTTGCTGATGGAAAATTTCACTGACAAACCACCCTCGACGTGGAGCGTTCGGCTCTCCGTCGGGCGACTCGGCCGCGAGACGTCCCAGAGCAGCAGCTCGCCGGCCGCGAGGCAAACGACCTTCAGAGGATTCGGGCTCCAGTCCGCCGAGGCCAGGGGAACCGCCCCGGCGTCCAGCGACATTATCGCCTGTTGACTTCTCACGTTGTACATGTGAATCAGGCCGTTCTTCTCCGCCACGAGCAGCTTGCCCGACTCCTCGCTGTGCCAGCAGACGCTCATGCCCGGCGACGTTAGGTGAAAACTCGACACGTATTTCTGCTCCTCCTTCGCGGTCCACGCCTCCTTCACGGTCCACAGTCGGCACGTGTGATCGTCCGACACGGAAGCCAGGAGTTCACCCTCCGACTCGAACGCTATTGCGTTCACGTAATCTCTGTGGCCATCGAGAACCTGGAGAACGGGAAGAAAAAATAAAATCTTACGTAATTTATTAATTTACGAAACTAATAAATTACTAATTTTAATTATAAATAATTTTTAATTATCTAGAATTAAAAGAATTAATTTAGAATTAATTAATTACTTAGCATTTTTTAAATTCTAAATAATTTTTTTTCTAAATAATTTATCTTGTAAAAATTACCATTTTGGTCTCCTTAAAAATTAACTATTCTAAGTCTGACGTAACATAAAATCGTTAACGAGATATGCAATTTAGGGAATAGAAAGCTCGTCTATGCAAAAATATCTTTGACCTAAGAAAGTTTTACCTCGTAGACATTGACGTCATTCAGATTGCTGTTGTAGAGTCTTATTTTGAAATCTGCGCCAGCTACGCAGAACGACACGATTTTTGGCACAACACTGAGAGAAGTGTCCGGGCTCCAGGCGATGGCATGAACTCTTGTGTCATGATGAAAGGTTCTAATAGGTGTGTAAGATATATTGTCGTCCACCATTTCGTCCTCATCCTGAGGAAAAAATTCACGAATGAGGTTTTCATGAGTGCGCGAAATGACGCGGGAAATCAATGTGTCGAGTTACCTGAAACTTGACGGTCCCGACGACGATCTCCTCGCCGAGCGCGATGCAAATGAGCTGCTGCGACCACTCGAAGGGCGACAACTCCACGCAGTGTATTTGCTCCGAAAAGGTGAGCTTCGAGGTCGGCGTGGTCACCAGTGCCTCGTCCATGGTTATCAAACTTTGCGGCAACCGCTTCTCACCAGTGTCAACAAACTCTCAACCGGCATAACCTCAAAAACACGCGCGTTGAGCTCGTCCACGTCTCCCAAAAATCCAGATCCAACAAAAATCAAGGATTCTCACGAGAAGATTCCGATCAACCGCCGAAAATTCAGTGTCAAAAAACTCTCAGCAGTCTCACTTGAAATTGCAAAACTACTGTACAAGAAATGACAATAAAATAAAACACTGAAAAACAACTCGTTGGAACGTTGGAGATATTTGAAGTGAGGGACGAAAAATAAAATGCGCGAATCATCGCGGCGAGATTTCAAGCGCCCGAGGCGCCGACGGGGGCAGCACTTGAGTTTTTGTTTAAAAGCGAAAAATCGCTCCGACGGAATCTGAAAGAATTCACAAAAATCCTGACCCACGTTTAGGAATGTTTAAACATTATTTCCCAATGGACTGAATTTCCTAATTATTTTTGTGTTTATTATAATCCATTAAAAATTTAGAAACAAGGTTTACCCCGCTTGAAATGTATATCTGAGACAACGTTATTGTAAATTTTATTCCTTAAAAAAATCGGGCATTCGATATATTTTCTTTAAAACAATCGCAAGGCAATTGAATAAAAAAATAAACAAAAAACAAATAAAAATCCGAATGTTTAATAATGTTAGAACGTGAAAAATAGTGAATGAAATATACGAAAGATCGAGAGTCATAGCGCGTTGAATTCGTCAGACACTGCCCAACGCAGATGAAAATGATAAAGCAAAAAAAAAAACTCGAAGAAATCTCGGGCGGCGAAGTCGCGCATCGGGGGGAAAAAAGGTAAAAATGCGCGAATTATCGTAGCGAGAGAGAGAGAGAGATTTCAAGTGCACGAAGCGCCGAGAGGGCAGCACCGGTCGCGTGTATCTCGCGTATCGTATGCTATCGTCCGAAAACGTGTGCCGCATCTCACGAAACGAGCTGCTCTCACTCGGGTAAATCACGACGGTTGTTCGTATATATCCTGGTAATATTAACATTAGTGTCCGGTCGAGAGCGGCGCGATTCCATCGTCGTTCTCTCGCTTGAAATTGACTGAATCGCGTTGCGATGGGTTTCGCACGAAAATCCTCGGACACGTCCTCGTGTATATACTGTCACAAGGCATGGTCGGCGGCGTGCAGCACGGCTACCTATCTCAACAAGCTGCCCCGGGTCCTCGTGCCCTCCGCGTATTGCGAGAAAAGAGAAAAAAATATCATCATCATTATCGCCGCGTTCGCGTCAAGTGTCGCCGGAGGATTGCGATGACGAAACTCTCGACCGGTCTTTCCGCAGGACGTATTTCCCACGATTGCGCGAGACTTCGCCCAACAGGCGAATAACCGACCGGAAGACGCGAGGATCCACGATATGTGTTTACCGATCGAATTTTTTATCCGTGAAAAATCCAACTGGCGCGCGCTCCGAATTTCCGAAAAACACATAATTTTTTTGTCCTTTTGTTCCTGATATATCACGTTGTGAAGTTAGTTCATTGGTAGCGAAGACCTAGCATTCTCTGTAAAATATTAGCTACAGTGGGGTGGAGACTTTTACTATTTTTTTTTAATAACATTTCACTTTATGTTTTTGTATGTTGAGTTGTTCAAAGTTCACAAAAAAAAAAAAATTCGAATGTGTATTTGAAGTTCATTGAAATATATGTTGTGCGAGTAATGTAAATAGCAACGGCTACTGGGATCTGCGTGACACAATTTTGCTAGCGCCACAGCTTTTGACAAACTGAGATTTTGACTTTGATTTTGTTTTTAGTACAGACTGATTGAGAACTGAAATGAGCAGCTGAAACTGGTGTCATTATTACCTTGCGACTTAAGTTTGTCAAACGGAGCAGATTAATAAGAATTCTTTTATTTTTTAGTCGACTTGCTTAACTAAAGTTACCAAGAAATTAAATTTTTGATATTCAAAAATAATCCCGATACCCGTATAGTCAAAGTTACAGAAGCAATTTTTTTCTGTAAAGAAAACAGCTCATTGTCTGCCACTAATTTTTAATAAATATTTTTGTATTTATTGCATTCAATTTTTTTTCTTCATAGCAATGGCAGCAACATTTTTTGTACACTTCGCTCATTATTTGTCGTAATTTTGTACCTTTATTTTAAAGAAAATACAATTTTTTTAGTCCCTCAGAACATTTTTTACAACTGCATTTGTCATTTTGCAGCGTAACGGCGCAGGGATGGAGTTCGGCGTGGGCGACGTCGCCCAAATATCAGCGGAGCTCGCGAGAGTCGTCGAAGTCATGATGTCTCCGGACGTGCCGCAGCAGCAGCGCCTGGACGTTTACAACGCCTGCGAGCGATTCAAGGAGACGTCGCCGTTGTGCGCCCAGTGCGGCCTGTATCTCGCGCAAAAGTCGCCCGACCGAAGCTCCGTCGTGCGTCACTTCGGTCTCCAGCTCATGGAGCACTGCATCAAGTATCGATGGACGCAGATATCGCAAACCGAGAAGATATTCATCAAGGAAAACGCGATGAAGTTGCTGCAGGAGGGAACCGAGCGTCACTCTCACGCGGAGACTCACATCAAGGACGCGCTGTCGCGAGTCGTGGTGGAGATGATCAAGCGCGAGTGGCCCCAGCAGTGGCCGACTCTGCTGGCCGAGCTGAGCCAGGCATGCACCAGGGGCGAGAGTCAAACCGAAGTCGTGCTCCTCGTGTTCCTGAGATTGGTGGAAGACGTCGCCCTCCTGCAGACTCTCGAGTCGAATCAGCGACGGAAAGATATCTACCAGGCTCTCACGACCAACATGGCCGAGATCTTCGCCTTCTTTCTGCGACTGATGGAGCAGCATTTCTCGGAATTTCAGAAGCAGAGCTCCGTGGGCAACACCAGCGAGGCCGCGGCCCACAGCAAAGTCGTTCAGGTGAATCGAGTCGCAGTTGTTTTTGCTCGATGGAGCGTCAAAGTAATTTGCATATTTTAGATTAGAAACAGAAACAGAAAACAATCCAATCGCTTCAAAAGATCGTTAAGGCAGACACAAGTTTGCAGTTCTTTTACCAAACATTCGTGATCGGTAAACTAAAGTACAGTCGTGTCAAACAGTAGAGAAAAATATTTGCATTCTCTCGCCGATTAAATAACTTTCACCAAACATGAAATCCTTCTGAAAGGCACGGATACCCGATCAATGTCGCGCGTACATAAATTAATTGTTTCAGATGGTTGTAACCACAGTTGTTTATTGGTGATGAAGCTTTCGGCAATGGAACGACAGAAATTAATAGCACAAATAGTCAAATTAATACATAATTGATACATAAATTAATAGCTCCATTGCGTCCCATCAGGTGGTCCTCCTGACGCTGACCGGTTTCGTCGAGTGGGTCTCGATAAATCACATAATGGCGGAGGAGGGTCGCCTCCTCCAGATCCTCTGCCTGCTCCTCGGCGATCCGACCTTTCAGTGTGCAGCCGCGGAGTGTCTCCTCCAGGTGGTGAATCGCAAAGGAAAAGCCGAGGACAGAAAGCAGCTCATGATACTCTTCACCGAGGAGGCGTTGCGATGCATCTACGCGTCGGCGGTGGCGCCCGGGCCGCACGGCGGTCCCAGCGAGCTCCACGAGAGTCACTACCTCTTTCTCAAGAAGCTGACGCAGGTGCTGACGGGAATGGCGACGCAACTGTGCACCCTGTGGGCGAAGGACGATCCGGCGGGGATTCGGCCGAATCACTTGAACCTCTTCCTCGATGCCGTTCTCAGCTTCACGATGCACACGAGCCTCACGCTCACGCATCTCGCGAACGCGATCTGGGTGATGCTCTTCAAGCACGAGCAAATAAAAACCGACTCGCTGCTGCTGACGTACGTACCAAAGTACATCGAGAGCACAGCGCCGAAGCTCATCAAAGTCGCCTATCCCTCGGCTCGTCATTCCAACGGCACGACGAGCTACTGTCTCGCCGACTACGACAGCGAGAAGGAGTTCGCCGTGTTCATTCATCGCCTCCGCATGGACCTCCTCGAGGGTTTTCGGCACGCGACGATGGTCGCCCCCCTCGTGACTTTCGCCTACGTTCAGCAGTGGCTCACCGCGAAAATCACCAAGGGAATGGCGAATATTCGGTACAAGAGCGACCCCAACGACCCGGAGTATCTCGAGTGGGAGGCGCTCGCGCAGGCTCTCGAATCCGTCGTCTCGCGGATTCTCCTAGTGAACGAGCGCCCGAGCGTGCAGAACGGTCTCCAGCTGCTCGAGCTCTGCCTCGGCTACTCGCCGCAGGATCCGTGGCTGCTGTCGACCCTTCTCTCGTGCATAAGCGCCCTCTTCGTCTTTCTCTCGATGTCCACGGGCTCGATGGCGATGCCGGGTGTCGCGATACTGCCGCGCGTCCTCGAGAAGATATTCGCCGCTCTGGTGTTCGAGGCGCCGGGCGAGAACAAGGACTCGCGCTCGCGAGCGACGAAGAACGTGAGACGCCACGCGGCCAGTCTGATGGTGAAGATTGGTCTGAAGTATCCGCTCCTTCTGCTCCCGGTGTTCGAGCAGATTCACACGACGGTTCGGGGTCTGATTCGCGAGCCCAGTCAGCTCTCGCGGATGGAGAGCGTCATTCTCTGCGAGGCACTTCTGCTGATTTCCAATCACTTCTGCGACTACGAGCGACAGACGCGATTCGTCGCCGAGGTGATCGGCGAGGGCTCCTCGCAGTTCATGGCGCTTGGGCTCGAGGCCTTCAAGGGACCGATCGAGCTCATAAGGTTCGTGGGACTGGACCGAGCGCCCGTCGAGCTCGGCGCTGACGACCCCGCGGCCACCAATCGGGCTGACCTCATGTTCTGCATCTCCGCCGTCCTGAGCGTCGTCAAGCGTTGCTCGATACCCGAGGATCCGGATCGCGCCGCGAGGGGAGGTTTCGTCGCGGCTCTCAGCGAGAGCGGCAATCCCGTCTACAGAAATCCGGCCGCTCCGCACGTTATTCCCGTGCTGCCCACGCTGTTCGCCCTCGTGCGGGCGATGAACGCGCTATTCACTCCCGCCGCGCTGGCCTCGCTTTCCGAAGTGAGTATAGCAGCGAATTTAAGTAGTCACGGGAGGAATCTTTCTTGCCTCGCGTGTTTTATCGACGCGAATAATACTCACCGCGAATTTTTTTTTTTTTCGCAGGGCTACAGAAACGCTCACGGGCTCCTGGAGTCGGAAAAGGCGAATCTTATGGGTTTGAGCACCGGCGGCAGCACCGACAACGCTCCGGAAACCGAGCAGGCGGTGAATCCGCCGCTCGCACGGATGCAGGCGTTTCTCTCCAACATTCACGATCACTGCTATCACATGCTGGGCAGCGGTTGCCACACGATAGGACGGGATTTCTATCAGCTCCCTGGGCTCGCGCCCGCCCTCCTGAACTCCGTTTTCTCGAATATGGAGGTGAGTTGGCGTCGTCGAGTGACGCGTCTGGCGAATCGCTGATAATTTACGTCTCGTCTTTCAGGTCATTCCGGACTACAGACTGCGACCGATAATCCGCGTTTTTCTCAAACCCTTCATATACTCGTGTCCTCCGGCGTTCTACGAGAGCGTCTTGGTGCCGGTTCTGACTCACGTATCCACTCACAGTGAGTAGTGATATTTTTATTTTTAGTTTTTATTTTTATTTTAAAAGTTAAAGAAAAAATTCCGATAACGTGGAATATTCAAAATATCCACTAATTCGATTGTCTCTCGCGCTTTCGCAGTGTGTCAACGCTTGAGCGCCAAGTGGCAGTATATAACGAGGCTGTACGAGTCCGGGTTGGACGAGGAGAACACGGACGCTCAGGAGGTCATCGACGACATGCTCAATAGGAACTTAACCCGAGACTTCGTGGACGTGCTGAAGATAACGCTGGTCGGTGGAGCGGCGAGCGACGCGTCGCCGCCGGACTCGATGGACCACGACAGCGGCGGGATGGCCGTCGATCCGCCGTCCTCGCGGGGCAACAGCATCGTCGCCGAGGTGGTCAGCGAATTGGGGGCCTTTGTACTTCGTCATCCGTCGACGTGTCACAGCGTCGTGCTTTGCGTACTCGGGTACGTGGGATTTGTATTTCGCGACCTCGATTTGATCCGTAATATTTGTAACAATCTGGTTAAGCATTTTTTTTAATGTTTGTCTTGCTTTTTTCCCCCTAAATATCACAGAGCCCTTTCGTGGAACGACTCGAACGCCAGTCTGAAGGCAACTATGCTGACGGGTCCGATAGTCCGAGCGCTGGCGGCGGACGGCAGCTTAACTCCGGCGATGGCAGCTCACATTATGGTCGCGGTACTTCAGGGCCTCCAGCTTCACGGTCAGCACGAGGCGAACCAGGGCTCGCTGGTGACTCTCGGTGCCCAGGTCTACGTGTGTCTGCGGCCCAAGTTTCCGAACATCATCGAGGTGATGCAGCAGATACCGGGCGTCAATCCGGCGGATCTGCAGCGTTTCGACGACAAGATGTCGGTGGTCAGCACGAAGGGAAATAAAGTTGAGAAGGGGAAGAAGGATCTCTTCAAGAAGATAACGAATCAGGTATACAAGAAAACTTACTAGGGGTCTCAACGGATCTTTCGAATCGTTCGGTTGACGCTTCTTCTTCTTCTTCTTTTTTTTTTCTTGCCTCTCGACGAATATACTCGAAAACATCGGCAACAACAAACATAAATATCTCGTCTCTGCAGCTAATCGGTAGAAGCGTCGGTCAGCTATTTCGTAAAGAGGTGAAGATAGACAATTTGCCGAGACTAGACGTTACGGGAAAGCCGCACTCGCTTCGAGTCGACGATATCTCGAAGGACTCCGCCGATACAGGACTCACCGCGCTATTCGCCGGCCCCACGTAGCAGAGAGTGATAGACAGCCGCACGCTGCACGGTTGGTCCAGCTCGATAAGTAATTATAAGTTATTGTAAAAACAAAACAAACGAAACAAAAAAAAAACAAACAAATTAACAGAGGAAAAATAAAGACAAAAACAATGGGAAATACAAACGCCGCTCGGGCGCTCGACGATCGGATGATACAAACTGTTCCATAGCCCGATTATCGACGAGCGTCTCGTTCGGCTATCGGAATTACGTAAAGTCGAGGATACAAGACATCGAGGCGATGTAACGAACTCATTGACTCTCGATTATACATTTTTCCGTGTGAAAACACTCAGCGGAGATAAGTCGTTTCGCTCGCTCGCGGTGGAGCCCATATTTTGGAGTGACACAACGCGAAAAGATCTTTTCACGGGTATTCGCGCAGGAGGAAGGAAACGAAAGTAACAATTGGACATTTTTCGGGGTAAAATCGACCGTAGGGCCGATAAAGTGGCCCCTGCTCTAGTCGCCTTAAATTGATATACAATATCGACAGAGGCCATACGATATCGAAAAATATTTCATCGTCGAGGTTGTCAAAAGCTGAATTATGAAAGTATCGACAGTCACCGCTGAGTCTTTCGCCACGAGAAACGTTTAATCGATTGCGTTACGGTAAAATAGGGTCTCCATGTGTTTTGAAGGTGACGTCGATCTGAGGCGACGGTCTCGAAGGAGCGATAGAAAGACGAAAACCGGGCGCTCAATTCGCGTTACCCGAAGGCCCGAGGAATCCGCGCTATTGTACCGGCACACTTGTCATTGACGTTGAAGTATACTAAGTGGCGATTGACCTGAGAGTCGACAGTACGCCGAAGCACATTACGTGTACCTTATTACGACGGTAAAGTCCGAATCGTTGAATCGTTTTATTTATTTTAGTCCTACGATTCGCGAGAAATCTGATGAAAAAAAGTGCAAAACGCCAGTGAATCACACTGGCAGCTGCTAACTATTGTTTTGCACTCAAAAAGTTGTTTCTCTTCTATTTTTTTATTATCTTTTTTTTTGTGTGCAAAAGGACGTAATTACCTTACGCCGTGGTTGTACATGACTTGAGTCTCGCATTGTTGGTCTCTATCTCTGCACGCCATTGATGCACACTCGTCTGTGTTCACACCCGAAGTTACGATAGAAGCGGATGTCAAGACCAACGGAGGAACGTTACATTTTTATACACTTGGGATCGTGAGCAGAGATGGCAACCCCTCGTTATGTTCTGTAAAACCGCGTTTCTCACCTTTTTCGGCGATCATTTAAAAATTATTTTTCCACTGCATTGGACGAGAGGGAAACAGTGAAAATTGGAATTCAAAGACAAAAGTAACAATTGATACTTTAATCGTTGCCCGAAAAAAACGTAACGGAAGGTGGCCATCCCCGCTCGCGATGCTCGTAACTGCTCTAATATCCACCACAGAAACAACAATCTTTTTATCAAGTCTCGCGGCCTCCGTTATACCGCAGGCGAACTCCGAATAATCAGCCATAGATTCTCAAAATCTACGGTAGCTTGTGGTGACTTTTACATGCAAAGGAAAAGGCCCGTCTGCCGCTCAGATCCATCCAACGAACTGACCTATAGAAGCCGAAGCATCCCCGATCGGCCACGGTCGACGGGGACGGAGCTTCGATCACGAAATAACGAAACATATTAACGTTTTTCATACGAAACCTTCTGCCAAGGTTTTTTTTTCGTCGATACGTGTGAATGCCATGCGGCGCGTGTAGCTCATTCGTTTACTTAAAATTAAACTCTCGATGGATCCTAGACGTCGCGATGTGCACACTATCCTTTTCATACGAAACTTGTCGTTTGATACGACGGTATTAAAAAAAAAGAAAACGAATTTTTCTAAATATTTGTATAGTTTTATTAACGATGTTTACCTCCGCCAACTCGTTTGTTCCGCACAGATCTTTACGAAAATAGTTGACTCGAGACTTAACGTTATTGATATATTTTTTTTTCTTTTTTTTCGAGACCGTCGAGACATTCCTTGACTGTCGATATGTTGAAGCATTTATTGATTTGTTTGAAAGATTACCGGTGATCGTTCACTTTCTATATCGTTGAATTCACCTCTTTGTGGCAAATTATTAAGTTCGGAGCATAATATTCGTAATTACGCATGACGAAGCAGTTGCGTTTTGCTTCAATTTCAATTACGCTGGTTATTTTTATTATTGCGCCTGTTAACGAAATTGCGTCGCCATGCCGTGTATCGATTCGTGAGTATACCCGTAGCTCAACTCGAACATCACTCAAGGGTCGGAGGGGCAGCATCCGTGTTTCGGAATCACATGAAATTGCGGTATCGACAGAGTCAAATTAATTTGTACGAAATATTCGCCCTCTATTTTCCCGACATTGTCGAGTTGTGAGGAGACAACGGAAGCTGCCGCTGCGATAATTAAAAAAAAAAATTGTTAATCTTCCTTTCTTTTCAAATAAATTAAGCTGCCAATCTCACTCGTCGTTGTACATCGGCTTGAATCGATGCTAATCTTGTATATATTGTATTGTAATAAAGAAACGCATTGACAATAACGTCAGACTCATATAAATCAACGGCTTACGATTCTGTATATATTTGTCCATAAATCTTTATACAATTATTTAAATAATATAATTTTACACGTTATCAACAAGAAAAAAAAACTCTTAATAGTTTACAGGTGGTCTCGCTGTGATTGCGAATTCACGATATCGTACACGTACCTAAATTATTAAATTGCAGTACATTCGCGATCCTTCTCGTAGTTGACAATATTAACAGTATACATACAATGATGATGATAATAATAATAATAGCAATAATAATATAGAATCTGTTATTTTTTTTCGTTTTGGCTTGATTGATTACGAGCCTCAAAGCCACGTTAGAGCCGTCGACGCTACACGAAAGAGCGCAAGTGCAGGCGTGAATATCTTTTGACCGCCCTGAACGAAAATTTCCTCGAAGATCGCAGTCTTTCCGTCTAACGTTTGGCCAAAACAATTACGCAGACATCGGCGCGGGTTCGTACGACTTGGTAAGATTACACCCGCAGTTACAAACTTTGTACAATTCCGAGATTACGCGGTAGTAGTACAAATGACGCTCTTCGAGGGACGATTGCGAGGCTCACGAGCGCGAAGGAGAAAAGTAAAATCCAAGGAACGTTATTGCGTCTTCCGAAAGACGCTTTCCTTGATTGTTAGCGAGTAAAATAATAATTTAAAAAATCACCTCGATTGAACGGGTGCACGGACTAAAATGTTCCGTCGAAATCCCGACAAACGCGATTACCAGCAACTGTGCCCGACAGTTGCACTTGGTCGAGGATGGCGATTCGCGCGATAAAATTCACAAATATACAATTTCGAAAATTTCGTTTAGAAAATAATAAATTGATACGCGAGTCCAGGAACGTCCGAAGTACTCCCTGCTGCTGGTCGCTCCGGCCACAAGGCCACGGCGCAAGTATACAATGTATAAAAATGCAAGTAATATACTCTTTGGGAGCGACGTGTAGGCAACGTCGTTCGGCATGCGAATACAAATGGTATCGCAAACTCTCGAGACAACGCAGGCACTTTTCTTGTTTTTTTTTTCATTTATAAAATCGATATGAACTTAACCGGACGGTCGGGGCGCGATCGAGCCGGATGTACCTAAGTATCTTCAGCGACAAGTCACTCGTCTCACGAACTCTGGTAAATGTGAAGAAAAAAAAACGGAAGTTGGAATGTCGATTACAATCGCAACTGCGGTTCATCGTCCTTTAGTTGGCTAATTGCAGAGCCACGAATTTTTTCGGATAAAACGTGTGGAATTCGTACGAGAGTCTATTGTGAATCGGATAAAAAAGAATTATGTAATTTTGCCAAGCATCAACGACCGTCTGTCGATCATTCACGCTGATCTGTACTGAATTCCGAGGACGGATGAGTTACGGATTAATTTTTGGCATTCGCGAGAAAAGAAAGAGAAAAAAGTAAACGACAGATGAAAAGAGGAGGAACATGAGTTCGAGCTTCGCGTATCGTACAAGGTCGTACAGCGACGAAACCAGGGATAGGCAATATTCGAATAATATTTTTTTCCAAATCGAGTAACCGCGAATGATTCTTACGAACGAGCAATCATAGGACTAAGTGCAGTTATTTAAAATAGTTTTTTTTTCGTTGAAGAAAAAAATAAAAGAAAAAAATACGTCACTCTCGAAGAATTACTTATAATTTTTGCCCATCTCTGGCGAAAACTGTATTGCCCGTACAATTGTCGATGACGCGTGTAACGAAGTTATCTGAAAATCCACTGGTTGCGTGGGCTTTGAAAATATTCTCTGTATAATTGTACAACACTCGATAACTTCTCTCTTCCCGTCGGCGCTTGCTTTGTACTCGGCAAAGGCAGGCTTGAGTTAATCGTTTATCAAATATCAATTGATTCCCCCCCTCCCCCCTCCCTCCCCCAGAGGATCACGATCCACGATATAAATATGTGATATTTACAAAAATACAATATCTCGGAATAAATATCTCTCCGTTTGCAGAGTCCTCTGCCTTTTCTTCATCTTCCTTTGAGCAGTCAACGAATAAGGCGAGTGCTTTTTGTTTATCTCCATAGCTTTTTCTCTACTCACTAATATCAAGCTTATGACTCTCACTCGATTCCTCGCTATAGAAATACATTAAATAACTGAGTAGTTGACTCGGATTATCGGCGGAGTGACAATATTTTCCGGACTCTCGAAAATCAATCTCGATCTCTTGGATTTGATCAAAAAATGTTTCGTGTCACAACTTTTAAACTCCAAAAGACACCCAAGTTTTTTTTTTAATTAATTTTTCATCGCAAATATTGTCACTCCGAGGATTAAATCGCGGCGCGATTCAGATCTCGAGAGATTCATATGGCCGTAGTCTCGGGCCCTCGGGATTTCTTTCCGATGAGCAGAAACACGTTCATGTTGTCCTTTCCCTTGACGTAAACCTGGCCCCGTGGCTCAAACTCGTAGCGCTCCGACAGAACATCGAGACAATTGCTGGCCAGCTGAATTCTGCCGGCGACCCCGGTGGAGTCCATTCGCGAGGCGATGTTCACCGCGTCGCCCCAAATATCGTAGTACAACTTGGTCGAGCCTATGACGCCCGCGGTGACGTCGCCGTAGTTGTAACCGACGCGCAGCGTGAGCTTGAAACCCAGCAGATCGCGGTTGAAATCGACGATGACTTTGTGCATCGCCACCGCGAAATCCATCAGCTGAAAGAGATGATGGTACTCGTGTTCACTCTGCTGACGCACCTGGGGATTGAGGCCGCTGGCGGCCATAAAGGTGCTGCCGATCGTCTTGATCTTCTCGACGTTCGAGAACTCGGGTTTCTCCAGAAGCTCGTCGAAGTCGCCGATCAGCTCGTTCAGCACGCGAAGATACTCCTTGCCGCCGAGATAGGACTCGTCGTAGAGCTCGTTGAAGTTGACGATACTCGCGAATATGATGCCCACGGATTTGTGATTCTGCGAGTATTTCGCGGTTGTCTTGAGCTGATCGGCCACGTACTTCGGTATGATGTTGTGCAGCAGCCAGTCCGCCTGATTCTTCATTGACTGCACGCGCGTCTTGTCCCTCGCGGCCACCGCGTTCCCGTGGAAGCTCAGACGATAGCTTATCTCGAACTCGCGATTGAGAAACCACACCAGGAGCAGCAGTAATATCATGTCGAGGTAGATTTCCGTGTCGTAGAGACGCTCGTTGTATTGCCGCGGAGACGCCTGATTCTCGGGTGTCCGAGTGGTGTCCCCCTTCGTCTCTGGCGTCGCCGTTGGCACTGTCGTCTCCGTGGCGGCGGTTGACGTCGTTGTTTCGGGCGACGAGTCGGTTGACGTCGTCGCCGCGGGCAGAATGTCGATCAACGTCGTTGTCTCGGGCGTAACGTCGGTGTCTTTGGGTATCGGCAGTGGCTCCGGCAAATCTGTACGGCAAACATTTGTATTGGTGAGAAAATTCGACGGACGATTGTAGAATATAAGAAAATTGAAAGATTGTTAAGGTAGTCGCTTGCAGCTGAATTCGCATAAATCCAAGAAAAGAGAGAGAATTGCAAACACTTCTCGATAATACAAAAATCGAAGAAAATTCATGCACATTAAAGGTTCTTTTGCATAATAATAATTCGAAAATCGACCCCAATTTTTTTTCTTTTCAAAATATCGACTTTTAACCTATACCATCATTCTCAAGTCGCATATTCTACCCCCGAAAACACTGGTTATTAACCTTTTTCAATCGATTTTGAAAAAAATATTTTTTTGGCGACGAAATTTTTTTTTTCTGTCAGAAATCGTAGATTCGGCTCCGGACCGAAAATCGACCCTAATTTTTTTTCTTTTCAAAATATCGACTTTTAACCTATACCATCATTCTCAAGTCGCATATTCTACCCCGAAAACACTGGTTATTAACCTTTTTTAATCGATTTTGAAAAAAATATTTTTTTGGCGACGAAATTTTTTTTTTTCTGTCAGAAATCGTAGATTCGGCTCCGGACCAAAAATCGACCCTAATTTTTTTTCTTTTCAAAATATCGACTTTTAACCTATACCATCATTCTCAAGTCGCATATTCTACCCCCGAAAACACTGGTTATTAACCTTTTTTAATCGATTTTGAAAAAAATATTTTTTTGGCGACGAAATTTTTTTTTTTCTGTCAGAAATCGTAGATTCGGCTCCGGACCGAAAATCGACCCTAATTTTTTTTCTTTTCAAAATATCGACTTTTAACCTATACCATCATTCTCAAGTCGCATATTCTACCCCCGAAAACACTGGTTATTAACCTTTTTTAATCGATTTTGAAAAAAATATTTTTTTGGCGACGAAATTTTTTTTTTTCTGTCAGAAATCGTAGATTCGGCTCCGGACCGAAAATCGACCCTAATTTTTTTTCTTTTCGAAATATCGACTTTTAACCTATACCATCATTCTCAAGTCGCATATTCTACCCCCGAAAACACTGGTTATTAACCTTTTTTAATCGATTTTGAAAAAAATATTTTTTTGGCGACGAAATTTTTTTTTTTTCTGTCAGAAATCGTAGATTCGGCTCTGGACCGAAAATCGGCCCTAATTTTTTTTCTTTTCAAAATATCGACTTTTAACCTATACCATCATTCTCAAGTCGCATATTCTACCCCCGAAAACACTGGTTATTAACCTTTTTTAATCGATTTTGAAAAAAATATTTTTTTGGCGACGAAATTTTTTTTTTTCTGTCCGAAATCGTAGATTCGGCTCCGGACCGAAAATCGACCCTAATTTTTTTTCTTTTCAAAATATCGACTTTTAACCTATACCATCATTCTCAAGTCGCATATTCTACCCCCGAAAACACTGGTTATTAACCTTTTTTAATCGATTTTGAAAAAAATATTTTTTTGGCGACGAAAATTTTTTTTTTCTGTCCGAAATGGTAGATTCGGCTCCGGACCGAAAATCGACCCTAATTTTTTTTCTTTTCAAAATATCGACTTTTAACCTATACCATCATTCTCAAGTCGCATATTCTACCCCCGAAAACACTGGTTATTAACCTTTTTTAATCGATTTTGAAAAAAATATTTTTTTGGCGACGAAATTTTTTTTTTTCTGTCAGAAATCGTAGATTCGGCTCCGGACCGAAAATCGACCCTAATTTTTTTTCTTTTCGAAATATCGACTTTTAACCTATACCATCATTCTCAAGTCGCATATTCTACCCCCGAAAACACTGGTTATTAACCTTTTTTAATCGATTTTGAAAAAAATATTTTTTTGGCGACGAAATTTTTTTTTTTCTGTCAGAAATCGTAGATTCGGCTCTGGACCGAAAATCGGCCGTAATTTTTTTTCTTTTCAAAATATCGACTTTTAACCTATACCATCATTCTCAAGTCGCATATTCTACCCCCGAAAACACTGGTTATTAACCTTTTTTAATCGATTTTGAAAAAAATATTTTTTTGGCGACGAAATTTTTTTTTTTCTGTCCGAAATCGTAGATTCGGCTCCGGACCGAAAATCGACCCTAATTTTTTTTCTTTTCAAAATATCGACTTTTAACCTATACCATCATTCTCATGTCGCATATTCTACCCCCGAAAACACTGGTTATTAACCTTTTTCAATCGATTTTGAAAAAAATATTTTTTTGGCGACGAAATTTTTTTTTCTTTCAGAAATCGTAGATCCGGCTCCGGACCGAAAATCGACCCTAATTTTTTTTCTTTTCAAAATATCGACTTTTAACCTATACCATCATTCTCAAGTCGCATATTCTACCCCCGAAAACACTGGTTATTAACCTTTTTTAATCGATTTTGAAAAAAATATTTTTTTGGCGACGAAAATTTTTTTTTTCTGTCCGAAATGGTAGATTCGGCTCCGGACCGAAAATCGACCCTAATTTTTTTTCTTTTCAAAATATCGACTTTTAACCTATACCATCATTCTCAAGTCGCATATTCTACCCCCGAAAACACTGGTTATTAACCTTTTTTAATCGATTTTGAAAAAAATATTTTTTTGGCGACGAAATTTTTTTTTTTCTGTCAGAAATCGTAGATTCGGCTCCGGACCGAAAATCGACCCTAATTTTTTTTCTTTTCGAAATATCGACTTTTAACCTATACCATCATTCTCAAGTCGCATATTCTACCCCCGAAAACACTGGTTATTAACCTTTTTTAATCGATTTTGAAAAAAATATTTTTTTGGCGACGAAATTTTTTTTTTTTCTGTCAGAAATCGTAGATTCGGCTCTGGACCGAAAATCGGCCCTAATTTTTTTTCTTTTCAAAATATCGACTTTTAACCTATACCATCATTCTCAAGTCGCATATTCTACCCCCGAAAACACTGGTTATTAACCTTTTTTAATCGATTTTGAAAAAAATATTTTTTTGGCGACGAAATTTTTTTTTTTCTGTCCGAAATCGTAGATTCGGCTCCGGACCGAAAATCGACCCTAATTTTTTTTCTTTTCAAAATATCGACTTTTAACCTATACCATCATTCTCAAGTCGCATATTCTACCCCCGAAAACACTGGTTATTAACCTTTTTTAATCGATTTTGAAAAAAATATTTTTTTGGCGACGAAAATTTTTTTTTTCTGTCCGAAATGGTAGATTCGGCTCCGGACCGAAAATCGACCCTAATTTTTTTTCTTTTCAAAATATCGACTTTTAACCTATACCATCATTCTCAAGTCGCATATTCTACCCCCGAAAACACTGGTTATTAACCTTTTTTAATCGATTTTGAAAAAAATATTTTTTTGGCGACGAAATTTTTTTTTTTCTGTCAGAAATCGTAGATTCGGCTCCGGACCGAAAATCGACCCTAATTTTTTTTCTTTTCGAAATATCGACTTTTAACCTATACCATCATTCTCAAGTCGCATATTCTACCCCCGAAAACACTGGTTATTAACCTTTTTTAATCGATTTTGAAAAAAATATTTTTTTGGCGACGAAATTTTTTTTTTTCTGTCAGAAATCGTAGATTCGGCTCTGGACCGAAAATCGGCCGTAATTTTTTTTCTTTTCAAAATAT
The DNA here is from genome assembly GCA_963932165.1 of Pimpla rufipes. Classification (NCBI taxonomy): domain Eukaryota; kingdom Metazoa; phylum Arthropoda; class Insecta; order Hymenoptera; family Ichneumonidae; genus Pimpla; species Pimpla rufipes. The sequence goes on from OZ010635.1 coordinate 17,007,009, forward strand.
CGACTTTTAACCTATACCATCATTCTCAAGTCGCATATTCTACCCCCGAAAACACTGGTTATTAACCTTTTTTAATCGATTTTGAAAAAAATATTTTTTTGGCGACGAAATTTTTTTTTTTCTGTCCGAAATCGTAGATTCGGCTCCGGACCGAAAATCGACCCTAATTTTTTTTCTTTTCAAAATATCGACTTTTAACCTATACCATCATTCTCATGTCGCATATTCTACCCCCGAAAACACTGGTTATTAACCTTTTTCAATCGATTTTGAAAAAAATATTTTTTTGGCGACGAAATTTTTTTTTCTTTCAGAAATCGTAGATCCGGCTCCGGACCGAAAATCGCCAAAATCGACCCAATTTTTTTTCTTTTCAAAATATCGACTTTTAACCTATACCATCGTTCTCAAGTCGCATATTCTACCCCCGAAGACACTGGTTACTGACCTTTTTTAATCGATTTTGAACAAAAAAAAATTTCGGCGATGATCTTTCTGTCAGAAAGATCGTCGCCGAAATCTCGCCGAGATCGTGCGCCAAAATCGATCTCGGAAATTTTTATTTAAAAATATCACATACAATAGGTTAATCAATTTTGCGCAACTGCGCTCTTATAAAGCGTTAAAAGGTTACGGGTGCTGCCCCGCCTGTCCTCTTATCAAATTTTTCAAATTTGACACCAAACTGATTTTGTTAGTAACGCACTTTCCTGGCAACCAATCACAGCTCTAATAGTTTGCTAACAATGCTTTCCGTTACTCATGAACTTGTTAAAAGAGGGATTATTATTATGCAAAATGTATCTTTTCAGTACCCTTAATGTGCATGAATTTCGTCAGATTTTTATACCATCGAAAAGTGTTTCCAATTCTCCCTTATTTTTCTCGAATTGATGCGAAATGAGCGGGAAGCGATTTAATTACCATAATTGACTTTTCGAGGATTCTTCATTCTTACCATGCGCTGGCGCGGGAGGCTCGTGGTCGCCGTGCGGACCCTCCGGCACCGGCGGCGGCGGAAGGCCGGCGATCTCGCGTCGAAATCTTCGGCTCGGCGCGGCCGCGGAGTCGTGGTACACGTCACTCATTCTGTCGCCGCCGACGAGCCGCTCGCTCGGCGGGCTGACCTCGTACAACGGCCGGGCGTGATGCGATATGTGACTCGCGACGAGGCAAATGAAGAGGACACCCGCGAACGTGACCAAGAGATTCTTCATCCAGCAGTTGAGCTGGGTGAAATTGCAGAAGTGCACGAGACCGACGAATATCAGGTAACTGTAGTAGTACTCGAAGTGATTGAGACTCGAGCGAAAGCTGTTGCACGAGAAATTCATGAGGATCGAGATGATCGGTAGGCCGACTAGAATAGCGCCGCACGCGTGCCACGGGTACCACCGCGAGAAGAATTTGAAGAGCGTCTGAGTCGACTCCGCGTGTCGCGAGTTCGGATTGAGCAGCCGACGGACGCAGAGTATCACGACGAACGCCTGGAGGGCCGTCGCGACCGCGCAGAACGCGATGAAACAGGCCGTTGGCTTGCAGAGCAAGAAGAGCGAGGCGGTGATGGCGGAATAAACGAGAGCCGACACGAGAATATCGAAGTACGTGTTGAATCTCGAGGTCGCGAGGGTCGGCGGATTCCCGCCTATTCCCTCGCTCGCCTTGTGAGCATTCTCGCGGTACTCCCTTTCCGTGTCTTTGCTCTTGAAGAAGAGGGTCACGCTCGAGAGTGGCGGCTTCACGAAGTACGATCGCTGGGAACTCACGTTGTCCTGCACGCATCTGCGACACGAAAGAAGGGATACGATTTTCATCAGCCAACTACAAATTTTCGAAACGCATCTCGTCGATGATTCGGCGAATACCTGATTAGCTGAAGATCCGACTGTTTACGCAGCTTGTGAAAACACGCGCCGAAGGTGTCGGTCACGGCGGGTGGAAACGGATAAGGCGGAACCGAGGACGACGCCGGCTCCTGAGTCGAGTTGAGGGTCGAGCTCGAGGTGTAGTAGCCGCTCACCCGATGACCCAGCAGATCCCCTTGAGCCATACCGTTCATCAGGAACAACTGCAACGATCATTGGTTATCGTGGATATTATGAATTCGCAGCGATTCAACGACTCTCTTGTGTCGCGGACACTCACTTGTTGTTGTATGCTGCTGCGTCGGCTGTTGCTCCTTATTCCCGAGTCCTTTCGGCTGCAGATCGAGGACGCGTGGCTCAGAGGCTCCTGGCTGCACAGCAAAGGACTCGAGGGCATCGGATTCGGATCCATTTCGATGCCGTTGGCGATTGGTATCTGCACATTTTTTTTCAACGAGAGGTTGACGTTTTAGGAGAATTCAACAGAAAGACATTGAACACGGGTTTGGCGAATATCGCTCACCTCGTTCAATCCGTTGCGACTCTCCTCGCCGGGCGCTGCGGCGACCGGTGCCTCGGCTTTCGCTTCTTGAATAACCACACCCCTGCCGTTATCCATTTCCAGCGGCGACATTTCCTCCGTCGTTCTCTGCCTCTGCAGATACCGCCAGGGTTTGTTGCGCAGCTTCTTCTTCCCGTAGCTCGCGGTCGATGTCGGACTCTTGTTCGAGTCGTCCTTGCTGTCAGCCGCCTCCTCGTCGTTCTCGGAGTCCAAGATGCTCGGCAACGAGTTCGCCTTCATCCGATAGCTGCTCGTGCTCGTCACCATGTGGAGATAGTGCTGCCGGGGCTTCAACTGCGTGTTGCACGACGCGAGACGATGACGCGCGTGCATCAGTGGCGAGATGCTCGTCGGGATTTCGGCGTTGTTTATGAATTGGTTCATCAGCTCCGACTTCCGGCATTTGATGAACCACGACTTGACACCTGGGGGCCAATAAACCTCGAGAATAATCAACGTGCGCTTTGAGATACACTTTATCGTTGGTTCTTCGTTTTTTTTTTTGTTTTTTTTTTTCGTTTCTTTTCAAAATTTGCCTCGATGGGCCCCGCACGGAAACATCGACGCAGACTCCGGGCTAATTAATCCGGGTTAATCGAAGCTGCCGCTCGTCTCGCCGCGTCCGCTCGAGCGAGGGATGGCCAACACCGAGGAAGAGGACTGACTGACCGACGACTGGACGACACAAAACATTCGAATATTTACCTACCATTGATGGTATCTCCCTCCTCCGTCAGATACTCGTCGCCGAGAAATTTTAACGTGCTATCGCTGAGATGAACTCTACCCGGTTTACCAGTGCTCTCCAGTTTGTTGGCGAGCGTAACGTCGTTCGACCACACGTCGAACTTGAATCTCTTCGTTCCCACGATACCGCAGAGCACGGTTCCCGTGTGTACGCCGACGCGCATGTTGACGCCCTCGCGTCTCTCGATGTCGAACTGCTTGATGGCTTCGATCATAGCTGCGGGAGGATAAAGATTCGTATTAAATATGAGTTCTTCGCAGTGTTGTAAGTCCCCGTTACTTTAAGAATTAAAATTTACACAACGATTTTTAAAGATTTTATGACGATGAGCTGCAGCGTTTATAAAACGATATGTGAAGTTTTGAATAACCGTATGGAAAACCACATTTTTTATAACATTTTGGGAAAAATCGTGCGAAGAATGGACAAGCAGTCCTCGATTATTTTCGCAATGCATTAACAGTATTTCTCAATTTTTTTCAATAAGATTACCATCAAGTATTATGGGAAATTAATATTTTTTGCCTCTATTAAAAAATGTACGTATCATAATATAATCATTACGAGTTGTCATTATAAAAAGATAATCACAAAGCCAATCGTACCATCAATGTTATTTCTACAAAAATTAGGGATTCACAACTCTGGTTCGTCATACCGATCGGCGCGTGAATTTTTAACGACGCGTTCGCGAGACCGCACGAAATTCTCTTACCCAGTCCCATTTCCACGCAACACTTGGCGTGATCGGGTCGCGGCTCCGGGCAGCCGCTCACGCAGTAGTAGCAGTCGCCGAGGGTCGAGATCTTCTCGCAGCCGTGAAGCTCGCAGAGATCGTCGAACCTCTCGAAGAGATCGTTGAGAATTCCCACGAGCTCCTCGGCCGTCTTGTTCGAGCTCATTCGCGTGAAGCCCACGATATCCGCGAAGAGTATACTGACGTCCTCCATCGAGTGCATGTTGAACGGCCGAAAGAGCGAGCGTATGTCCGTGTTGTTCGAGGGTATCGAGCCCTTCTTCAGCGAGTCCTCTCGTTCCCTCTCGCGCTCGCTCTCCTCCATCAGCCAGTCGGCGACCTTCGGCGGCATCACCGACAGTATCATCTTCTCCTTCAGCTGCTTCTCCATCTCCAGTTGCCGTCGCACCAGCAGCGACTGGCCGACCTTCATGAAAGTTCCGCGCATACGCACGAACGTCATTATCAATATATGAACCCCGATAATGTGAAGGCAAATCTGCATGAGAATCCGAATGGCGAGGGTGGTTGGAAAGTCAACGTCGTCAAAGTGCTCGCTCGTTCGTTCCGTCCAACTCCTCGGGAATCGCGACTGCCCAGCGGTTCGATCGACGTCGAATTCGCTTCTGTTCGTCGCGCTCGAGTTCATCGTCGCAACGACGTCCGAGCTGATTAGCGCGTTCGAGACCCTCGACAGAGCCTCCTGTCCGGTGAGCACAACCATTCCCAGAGTCGACAGGACCCCCGACTGCGGCGTGACGTTCTGAGATTCTACGTTTCGTAATATCGTCTCGGCGATTGGCGAATTGTCGGTGCGATTTTCCGAGGCAATTCCGAGTATCGGCGTTTCGTTGGCATCGGCGCTCTGATACGAGGCGCTCGAGTTGTACAGATAGGCGGTGAGTAGCTCGAAGAGCACCGAGTACGTCGTGCATATCCCGACGCAGGCGTACAGCGGCAGAGGTACCACGGTGTAGATGAGCAGCAGGATCTCCGAGCACAGCGCGAAGTGACCGACGAGGGTCAGACCGTCGCTGTGCGGCGGCACCAGCACGAGGAACAGGAGCGAGAGCATGCACAGCATGAGCGCGACCCCGAGGGACGTCGGGAGCACGTAAGATCTGTAGTATTCCGTGTAAGTCAGGTACAGAGCGAGCGACATGAGCGCGCTCACCGTGCTGAATATCACCGGTATCGCCTGCCACGACGACGTGCCGTTCTCCATTCCCACTATGACGAAATAGGCCAGCCAGGACAGGGACACCAGCAGTATATAAGTCAGGGCGTATCTGGGGAAATAACGTTTCGTCAGACTCCTCGCGTTTGCGCCACGGGATTATTTCCAATTTTTATGAGCAATGGAATTGGCCTTGCATCAACATTTTTGTCTTCCATTTTTTGAGGAATACATAAATATTTTGAGGGCAGAGACAGTGGAATTGTACAATTTGTTTTTGCCTCGATGTTTGCTTTTCCCACTTGTCGGGGTTGTTTTTAGGGTGGAGAAAGAGGCGTTAATCAAAACGTACCTGAATCGCAATCTTATTTGCGGAAAGGCACTTCGTCTGAACTGGTCCTCGAGTATTTCGGAGTCGAATTTTGGATTCCACCAGGATCTGGGCGCAGCTCTCTCGAAGGGAACCGGCAGGCCGATGCCGCAGCAGCCCAGTCCCTGGCTGCTGTGCGCCAGATAAGTCTGGATATAAGGGGCCAGCGATATGTGAATTTCGTCGCCGGCATCTTCGCCCTGGTCCTTCCCTCGGCTGTAGCTGACCGACGAGCTTCTTTTCCGATCGAGCGGCGGAGTCATTCTGGCATTTGGATATTTCTGAGGTTACAACGAGCCATTAAAATCACTAAACTTTATTTTTTATTTTTTCAATTCTTTCTAATACGAAATAACGCGTAAACGAGTAAAAATGTCAGGTACGAGGGACGAGATTTCTGTGTTTTGTTTTGCCGACGATGTTTCCAAGTGTGAAAACTATCTCGGGCGTGTGAGACGACGACGCGAGAATAATGGCTTACCTCATTCAAGGGCGATATCGCCGCGATATTTGAAGGACCATTCTTCGCTCTGGGATTGGGAGAAGTGTACGTGAGTAAAAAGAATCATCGGCAAGTGTCAGTGGATGCCATTTGTCAATGCCAGCGCTTTGGCTCCGGCGGTTAACGGCATGAATTACGATCCCGCGGGCGTCGTGTCTCCGCGCTCTTATCGGTCGCGCCGCTCGATTGCCGTTAAAAAATATAAAACCCGCGTGAAGATATGATTTACCGAGACAGGTGAAAAAGTTATCGCCCTTCGAGCTAACCGACGGCCATCTTGACTAATGCGATAGCGCGACGATGATGATGATGACGGCCGCGGACGGCAGCGGCAGCGGCGACGGCCGCCGCGGCGACCAATCGTCTCTCGCGGCATGCAACACAAATAAAACTTTCCTCGAATTTCGAAAAACTATACTTGTTCACTTTTTCACGAAATCTCTCCTCAAACACCATCATTCGTCCAACTAACAAACAAACAATTGCAGTCAAAGTTGCAAAGCGACAAAAATGCGAACAAAATCTATCGACATAACTAAAAAAAAGACGTCCGAGAATATCGACAATCGCAGGATTCATTATTTATTTTCGTTCCAATTGCGAAGGTTCGCAGGGTACGACAGACCAGAGTGACAAGCACAGATAACATTTTTTCAAAGCCACCTTCACGATGTCATCGAAACATCATCGGAAATTCTTCGGGCTCGTCGCCGCTTGCGATGAGACCGGAGATTCGATGATCCAAAGTGATGGAAAAAACACGTTTTTTTTTCGAACTGCCCTATTGGTGTATAGATCGTTGCGCGGGTCGCGCGGGATTCGCGGGCGACGCGCACGCGCGGCGGAGACCAGCCAAGGAATAGTGCCCATGGTCGTATGGTCGAACCTACTGTACTGTGGAGACTAGAGCCAGCACCCAATCAACGTAAGAAGTGGAGGAGCAGCGAGGGAGTGCGAGAGGAGCAACGGGTCGAGAGCGACGTCATTCCTCAGCATCCATGAGCGTTCCGTGCGGCTTGCACTTGTCGTTGCCGTTGATATCCCGATAGAATATGGGATCGGAGGTAAATATACGCAATGCCATCGTCGCGGTTGCGACGGAACGGGGAGCCGCGGGTCTGACGAAACAGCCGACTAAGCGCCGCGGCGGCAACGCGTCAGCGTTTCCCCGCAGTGAGGTGCAACGAAGCCCCCGGCACCCAGTGTAGGCAGGAACGTTCTCGTCCTGACGAGAGACTGTGCGAATGTGCGGCGGTGAAAAAGAAGACGAAAAAAAAAAAAAAAAAAAAAAAACCGTTACAACGATCGACGTACACCCAGCGTGTCGCGATCGGGTGGCACGTTTGTCAAAGCATCGCCGACGCTGTGTGCCGATTACGCGCGCTCGTATCGACAACACAACGCGACGGTCTCGCGAGACGTCGTTGCTAACTCGCGAACTTATAAGTTTCTCTTTTTTTTTTTCAGCTCAACGTCAGGGTAACCGAACAAGAATTGGAATACCGCTCCAAGAACTATCGTGGTGAGTAGCCCCAAACGACTCTTCGACCTTCTTAATATACACTGAATAATAATAATAATGATAACAACAATAATAAACATATAGACAGAGATGAATATTCGTGAAATAAGCATGTATGCTTGGTCAGATGCGTAATTATTGGTCCATCGCTGTATAGTTACGCTTATGGCCTGGTGCATAGAATGATTTCGAGCTTAATTGATTTAGAAAATTTAGTCAATTTTTCTGAACTTGTTGCGCTGTCAATGTTTATGGGGATGAGGCGACAGGTCTTTGTTTGATCACTGTTGAACATCCGTCTTTCTATTTTCCCAGACATAAAAGCCATCGAACAGCGTCAGCTTAACTGCTGCTCCTGCGGCAACGTTCTCAGCCAGGAGTCTGGACGCGTTTACTCTCATCCGATATTTGGCATTTTGCAGTGCGAGGTAAGACTCAGTGGACTCTGGGTCTGTCAGAGGGATCTGCAAAAAAATATCACTTTTGCTTTGCTTTCATTTCGCACAGAGGTTTTTATTGTCACTTGTGTAAGATCCAGAAAAAAAAAAAATTGGTTCCCGCCAAAAGTGTAAAAAAATGATGATTTTTATTTGAAATTGTATGATATCTTAGTGATCTACTTCTTTTAGTAAGACTTTATGTCATGGTTTCCACAAGTGATACTGTACATTTTGTAAAATTCAAAGTGACATCAAGGGTCATTGAGTACAAAATACAATTAGTACTTTTTTTTTTTTTTTTTACAGAAAATATTTGTTAGTGTTTGGACAGAATTAGTTGTCAGAATCTAATGAATCAATGCGTAACGGAAACCACAAGAAAATTGCTGGTGCGTACGTGCAATATTCATGAATTCTCAAGTCAAGGCAATGGGTGTTATTTCAGAACTGCAAGAATCACTTCAAGACAGTAACATTCAGCTTGGAGAAAGACGACTCGGTGAGAGTCTGTCATATATGCGGCCGCGAGCGTAAAAATACATACGGATGCAAAAAGCAGGACTGCCCTTACGACTATTGCAAGGTGAGAATCCTCGATGTGTTCGCACTTGACGCACGCACTGAGTCGTCACGAGCGTCATTAAATCCGCGCAATTTCGACTCACCGCCACTTAACCCAGAGCGACTGAATTTTAGAATTGCATCAAAAGGACTGTACCGAAATCATTGGTGGATGCTGAATCCGGAAAATGGAAATGTTTCGCTTGTAATACACAACCATTGTGGAAGTTGCGAGGTGCTTGTGCAGCGGTCATGAGCTCACTTCCTAAGTAAATATCAACTTTTTTTTTTTACTTTTTGTATTTGTTTTGTCAAGTAGTTATAATTTTTGGATGTAGTAGCATGTATGGCTGCGTGTTTCCTTAATTTCTTCTCGATTCGACGAGGTAGAGATGCACAAGTCGCCGGTGTTTCTTTTTTTCTCGATTCAGAAGAATTTACACGGCTATTAGCACCGATGTTTCTCCAAATTGCTTTCGCCGTAAAACAATTCGGCCGATGTGAAAAATCATTGCAAAATAAATTTGGCATTGACCTCTGCACGGGGGTGTAGGGTGGATGACTGATCTTCGCTCTCTCGGTCTCTTAACAATTCGGCGCAATTATCATTTTCTCGGCAGTAACAATTCAATGCGGTCAACAGGGCAAATGTTTTCACAAAAAATGAAAATATTAAATTGCACCTCTTTTGCTCGACAATAACAAACAAACGAAACTGGATTGGGTATGAGTACCGTAAACGAAGATTTTTCTACCCTCCATCCGTAGTTCGGGTGAGAACGATCGCGTTCCCCTGAAGCATTATTATTCGCGTTTTTCCTCCTATTAATCCGGTTATGCAACTGAACGGTATAAAAGGCTGTAACGCATGACTTTGTTGTCTCAAATTTCCGTGGATACCTAGCCGTGTCTTTGATCACCTCATCTTCGGCGAACATATTTATTTTAGCAGCTTCGTCGATATGCAAACGTCGACGTTTAATTTAATTAATTGGCGGCGACAGAGAGAGAAAACTAAACAGTAGATAGAAGCATGCTCATTGCTTTCTCGCAACAACAAACCCAACTTTTCAAACAGCTGATTTCCGTTGCGAATCAGTCCCTAATAGGGCACTTGAACGTTGACGAAGATTGTAAAATTGATATGATCAACTGACGCGACGAATCTAACGGAAGTTTGAAAGAACGAACAATCCTGCGGAACCGGCTGACAGATCGTTGCAAAAAAAAAAGAAAACAAAAACAAAAAATGTTAAAAAAAAAGTAATCCGAGCACGGGTGGAAAAATCTGGGAGGAAATATTGGGCGCTGTGCATGAAATAATACTATTCGCTAACGAAAATAAGAAAAAACAAAAAACGAAACAAAAGAAAAACAAAAAAAAAGATAGAAATTGAATGAACGTCAATGGAGAGTAAAACGATGAATCACAGTACCGCGGCACTTCTGTTTCAGAAGGACTAAAACAAAAAAAGTCAAGTCGAGGAACAGATCTAGTGACAGTGAAGACGATACGACAGATTTGCGAAAGGTCTCGTACGTGAAGAGAAATCGTTTGGAGGAATCGAAAAAGTTGCAAAAACGCTTGCGCGACGTGTGCGACGACGAAAGTCCCGCGCAGGCGGACGAGCCCCAGTTGCAGGTAATCCGGCGCCCAACACACGCAACACCCGGTCACGAAAGCGGCAACGCGGCAAAGATCGACGCGAAGAAAGCTCGGGACAATCACACCTCGCGACCGCCCAAGAAATTTTCGAGCTCGAGCGATGACAGCGATTTGGAGGAAATAAGAATTTCCAAGCCAAAGACAGTTGTAAAATCCCAGTCGGAGCAACGTTTTTCGAAAAGCGATCGTACCGGATCGACGCACCGAAAGCATCACGCGCGAAGTGTTGTTATCGCGATCAGCGACAGCTCGAGCGACGATGACAGCGACTTAGAAAAAACAAAAGATAATCGTAAATTCAAGTTGCACGCGGAAAATAGTTCGATCAAGGAAAAGCGAAAAGATAAGACCGGCAGAAGCGCGAGCACTGACGATAGAGGAGCATCCAGGGAGACGATGCCGAGCACGAGGAAAAGCCGAAATGCGAAAAAGGACAGAAAAAAGAAGGTGTCTTCCGGCAACAAGGTGTCGGCCGAATCTGGCGACAGTTCGAGCGACGATTCTGAGAGCAAGGCCATCAAGGATCTGATGCCGTCGTTGTTCGCGAAGGAAAAGAAAAAGTCCGTCGCGCCGAGGAGTCGCAGGGATTCGTCGGAAGAGGAGGCGAGGATTTCACGAGATAAGAGCAAAAGCAAAGATAAGAGCTCGACGAGCAAGTCTTCCAATGTGTCTTCCAAGTCCGGTAAGCATTCAAAGCTCCAAGACGTGGAGGAGGAGGAGGACGACGACGACGACGACGACGAAGACGACGACGATGGGACTCGAAAAAAACCGAAAAAGCCTCTCGTCAAATCACCGGGTCCCAAGTCTTTCAAGGATGGCACGAAGCCGCTTAGGGAGAAATTGCCCGCGGATAACGAGGACGATTCCGACCACAGCGTCTCGAAGCGATCCGACAGAAACAAGCAGAAGCGCAAAACCGGAAACCCCGACGAACGCGAGAAATCGGTCGGGCGACGACTTCTGGAAAATCGCAAACAAGCGAGCGACTCGAGTTCCGGCAAGGAATTCAACGAGAAGAAGATGTTGCGCCCGACTTTCGTCGCGTTGCGACGCTTTCGCGATCTCGAGGAGGATCTGACGGCGGCTACGGCGGAAATATCGGAGTCTGAGGCATCGAGCACCATCAGCAAGGACCAGACGTTCGCTCTGAAGAATGCGATTAATAATTTCTACACCGAGCTCAAAGTCGCCGCGACGAAGCTTCTCAATGACGCCGAGAAGGCGCGCAAGTCTTACCGCACGAGGGACACGATGCGCGTGGACGAGGCAAATCGTATGGTACTCGAGACGAAAAACGTCGTGAAGAAGTTTCGCGAGATCGTCGATAAAAGCGACACCAAGGTGACCGATGATTACGACAAGTGGTGCGTGAAAGCGAGGGTAAGGAATGTGCTGCGACGTTCGACGCGAGACGCGGAGAAGCCGTCGACGTCGAGGCCCGCGAGCGCCACCGTCGCGGCCAAGACTGCGGAGGAATCTGAAAGCGAGACGTCGGTCAGGTCGAACGCCTCCTCCAAGTCCAAGCCTGAGGCCGTGTCGAAGCTCGCGAACGGCGAGAAAAAGGTTGTTGTGTCGGAATGCGACAGCGAGGATATATTCTCGGCTGACGAGTCCAGAAGGTCGATCAACCAGTCTGGCCGTCGTGACACGGAGGCGTCCGCGGAAAATGTCCAAGACGAGAATATCGAGGCGTCGGGAACCGGCAGAAACGAGCGAAGCAGTCCCGACGCCACTGCCGATGAATCCAAGATCGTCGCGGAAGCCTCGGATAAGGGAGCGTCGGACGCGGAGGCGAAACTTCCGTCTCCGACTATGTCCGAATTCTCCGGGCTCTCCGACAACGAGCTCGTCGCGGAGAGCGTGAAAAAGACGCTAGGAAGAGCCGCGTTAGTCGCGAGCGAGGACGAAGCGGAACCCATGGACACGGCGAACGACACCGAGAACAAAGAAAATTCCGCTGGAGACTCCGAGAACGAGGAGATCAGAGCGGAGAAGAAAAAATCAAGCGGGGCTTCCCCCAAAATTCGAGAAATCGAGAAAGTCCAGCTCAGAGTTCCGGTGGTGGCTTCCGACAGCGAATTCGAGGGTACGAAGAAGTCCGATCACTTGGATCAGTCAGCTGAATTCACCGATGACAAAGAAACCCGTATTGAGAATTCCGAGAATGAAGAGTGCGAAGCCCGGAACGAGATATCGAGCGTCGAAGCTACTCCGGATATTCGGAAAGTCAAGAAAATCCAGAGTAACGCAACGGTACCGGATTCCGACGACGAAACCGAAGGTTCAAATAAAGCTGAAGGGGTAGATTCGGCGAGTGAGCCCACCGAATGCGAAGAACCCGCTGTTGCGGAGTCCGAGAATGAAGAGTGCAAAGTCAAAAGCGCGAGATCCAGCGACGCGTCCTCCAAAAGTCGGAAAACGCGGAGACCTCGGAGCGATGCTGTGGTGCCGGACTCGGGTAGCGACTCCGAAAGTTCAAAGAAGGCTCGAGATGTAGATTTGGCGAGTGAACCCACGGGGGACAAGGAAATCCCCGCTGTGGATTCCGAGACGGAGGAGTTAAAAGCCAAGAGCGACACGCCGAACGAACCTCCTGCGAAAACTCGAAAAAAAACGCGAAAGACCCCGGGCGTCGTCGCGACAAACAGCTCCGACAGTGAATCCGACAGCTCGAGGAAGACTAAAGTCGCCACGCCGACAGACGCCGAAACTCCTGCAGAGGAACGATCAAAGGATGCCGACGATTGTGAGATAAGTAGCGAAGAAACATCGATTTCGGCGAAGAAAGCTGATTCGAAATCGAAGAAAAAGGCTGCGGCTTCCGGCAAAAAGTCGGGTTCGGAGGCAGATGAGAAGAATGACGAGACGTTGGAGGAGAAAGAACTGATCGAAGTCGACGGTTGTGACATCGCCAGCGCGTCTACCGAGGTATTGTCGCCGCAAAAATGGTCCGACGAGAAGGACGATAATTGCGAAAATTCGGCAGAAACCGATGCAGAGGAGACGGCGGAGGACGCGATAGAACCGAGCGGTCCGAAGTCCGCGAAGAAAATCGACGACACGAGGCGCAGCGATTCCGCTCGGCGATCCTCGTCCGACATGACGATGCTCGAAAACTTGTCCGGTAGAGAGACTTCACCGCACTCCGAGCTCGATTCCAGCGAGAGTGCCGAGATCGTCACGGAATCGCAGAATACGAACGCGAAGCAGGCGCTTTTGGCGTCGTCCAATAGCGACGATTCCACGAGCGACGAGCGCGATTACCCAGCAAGAGACAGCAATGACGCGCCGCCAACGCCACCCGAGTCGGACTCTAAGAGCGAGACAAACTTGGCCAGCGACAATTTGACCACCGAGCGCGAGACAAACGAAAAAACGAGAAAAAAGCGTACGAAATTTCGTTTGACCGAAAACCGCTATTATATGGCCGATCCAAAGCTCAAAAGGAAGTGCGTTGTTCGTTTGAAAAGACTGAAAGAGAAGACCCTACGTCGTTATTCTCGTGCTTTAAGAACATCCAGAGAATACGTGGATTCTAAGAATATCAAAAGGTATCGATTACGAACTGCCACTTGCGCTTTATTTATCTTATTATAATTACTTTTTGCTCCTCAATATGCCTTTGGGTTTCGCTTGGGTTCGCAAAAGGACGGTTAACCGTTTTCTAAATCTTGGTAATTTCCTTCTTTTCTCTCGATACTTTTGATACCGTGCCCCGCTTGTGCTGCTTCTGATACTTCAGACTGACATTTTGTTTTCTTCTTATTGCAATCAGGTCTGATTAACGTTTTTTCGCTTCTTTGCAGACTCGCTGCGCTGGGTAATCTCGATAAGGATCGCAATAAAGCGAGTGTTGATACTACCGACGATGAGAGCAAATCTTCGTCGAAGGACTTGAAACGCAAGAAAACGAAGTTGAAGGCGAAGGAGAAGGAAGAGACGCTGCTGGACCATTTGAATAAGGTCGACAACGGCGAGGCCGTCGCGTCGGGCAGCGAGTCTGACGCGGGCAGCGCCACCACGAGCAACAAGGACAAAGCCGAAGACAAGGGCGAGGATTTACTCGCTGAGGCCAACAGGATGGCGAAAAAGCGGCTTCTTGAGAGCTCCGACTCTAACGCGGGTAAATATTCATTTTCACGTCTAAGGAAGGACGAGCATTGGACGAGATCGGCAATCGGCGGAATCGTGATAAGTTGTTCGCCATATTCATCCCGTGCTCGAAAGATCAACCGTGGTAAAATTTACGATCGTATTTTTTGTTTTCGTTCACAGAACAAGAAGAGCAGCCAGCGTCAGATGAGAAGGATGAGAAGCCCAAGAAGGTCAAGCAAGCTGCAAAGAAAGAGAAAGTAGAAAAATCATCGGACAATGAAGAGGTATCAATCACGATTCGCAGCGAAAATCGGAAATCAGCCTCCGAATACACTGACGTTAATGATTTTTCAGAAAAAAGAGGAAGAAAGCGAGAAGAATCGCTGGCGAAAGAACAAGCTCTTGACCTCGAAGATTTCGGATTCGGATTCCGAGGAAGAGATGAAAAAATTCAATAAGTCACAGGAAAAGATGGCGGAAAAGAATAAGAAGGGGTAAGTAGACGTAGATTTTTCGGCATGTGCATGTTGGGCTCATAATCAATGATACAATGATGAACGTTTTCTTGAATATTGTAGATCGCAGTCCGACAGTGACGAAGAGGCGACTGCAAAGAAGACGAAGAAGAAACGGGTCAGACGGAGAGTTTTACATTCCGACTCTGACGTTGTGATATCCTCGGAGAAGGCCGACTCTGATTCCGATAGTTCGGTACAAAGTATTAAGAAGAAGAAGAAAAAGAAGAAGGACGAGAGTTCCGAGGACGACAAAGACAAAAAGAAGACGCGCAAGCGCACGAGAAAAACACGCCGGTCGTCCGACACGTCCGGCTCCGACGAACGGTTAGAATCTCTTCTGTTGTAATCGCAGATCTAGTGTATCAAATATTGGCATCCATCCACCTTGTTACCTGCGTCAATTTTTCTCTTTTACCCGAACATTTTTGCACATTTTTCTAAAATCATTAATGTTACGATTTTCGCCACGACTAAAATTTCGGACTGAAGCTCGATTGAAATCATTGTGTGACCACCAGACCGAAGCCAACGCGAAGAAAGAGGATAAAGAAGGTCGCCGGGAGCGACAGCGACAGCGACAACGATCCGGACTCGCAGGGCTCCCCGGGAAAAGCGGGACGTAAAAATATTCGCAAGGTTTTGAGGGACAAACAGGTCGCGGAGGACACGAAACAGGCGGCCAAAGAGGAAGAGGAGAGACTGAAGCGTATAGCGGAGCGCCAAAAATTGGTACGTACCATACAAATCGCTATCGCCAAAAGGACGTCGTATCAGCACACTCGACATTAGCTATTGTCGAGCTTTTCCAGAATTGTTATAACACCAGTCGCTTTTAATTTTCTTCCCCTGCAGTACAATGAGATGTACGAGGTTCGTCTCGCCGGCGAGGAAAAGGTCGACAAGCTCGTGCTGGACTTCGACGAGGAAACGAAGGAGCCGCTGGTGTCGGTCGAGGAGGGTCTGGTAAAGCGACTGAAGCCCCATCAAGCGCAAGGCATAAAGTTCATGTGGGACGCGTGCTTCGAGTCTCTCGAGCGGATCAAGAGCACGAAAGGCTCCGGCTGCATCCTCGCGCATTGCATGGGTCTCGGTAAGACCTTCCAAGTGGTGACCCTCGCTCACACGCTGCTCACGCACGAGGAGACCGACATAAAGACGATCTTGGTCGTCTGTCCGCTCAGCACGGTGCTCAACTGGGCGAACGAGTTCAAGATCTGGCTCGCCGATCTCGAGGACGGCGACGACATCGAGGTATACGAGATGACGAAGATGAAGAAGAACTTCGAGCGCAAGTTTCAGCTCGCCCGCTGGCACGAGACCGGCGGCGTGATGATCATTGGCTACGAGATGTTCCGCAATCTCACGCAGCAGTCGGGCAAAAAGGTGCGAAAGAACATACAGGAGACGTTTCTCAAGTGTCTCGTGGATCCGGGCCCGGATCTCATAGTCTGCGACGAGGGCCACTTGCTGAAGAACGAGGACACCGCGCTGAGCAAGGCGATGAGACGCGTCAAGACCCTCAGACGTGTCGTGCTCACCGGAACCCCGCTGCAGAACAATCTCATCGAGTATCACTGCATGGTGCAGTTCGTCAAGCCGAATCTCCTCGGTACGAAGAAGGAGTTCATGAACAGATTCGAGAATCCCATTACGAACGGACAGTTCGACGATTCCACGGAGTACGACGTGAAGCTCATGAAGAAACGTGCGCACATATTGCACAAGCTCCTCGAGGGCAGCGTGCAGAGGTTCGACTACTCCGTCCTCACGCCTTTCCTCCCGCCCAAGCAGGAGTACGTGATATTCGTCAAGCTCACGAAAATACAGATCGACATGTATCGTCACTATCTCGACAATTACGCGCGCAAGCATCGCGGCGTCGGGGGCTCGCTCTTTGCGGACTTTCAGGTATGATCGTTCTTATTCTCATTCTCTGTCTCTCTCTCTTTTTTTCGATTGTCGCCAATCGTTGCCACCAGAGTTGTAAATTCCTATTTTTTATGGAAATAAAATTGATGGTACAATTGGCTTTGTAATTATGTTTTTATAATAATAACTCGTAATGATTATAATACAATATGTAAACTTTTAAATAGAGGCAAGTAATATTAATTTCCCATCAAACTTGATGGTAATATTATTGAAAAAATGAAGAAATACTGTTAATGCATTGCGATAATAATGGAGGTATTTGCTTGTCAATTTTTCTCACAATTTCTCCCAAAATTTAACGAAAAATTCGGTTTTTCTTGCGGCTATTCAAAAGTTCACATGTCATTCTATATTCGCTGCGAGTCATCATTATAAAATCGTAACTAGAAAATAAACTGTTGTGTAAACTTTACTTCTTGAAGTAATGGGGACTTACACCACTGGTTGCCGCACATCCTTGCCTCCGTAACAATCCGTAAAAAAAACCCGATTTTCAGGCTCTCCAGCGAATATGGACGCACCCGATGGTGATGCAGATGAACGCGGAGAAGGTCGAGCGGGCGAACGAGAAGAAGCGGCTGGACGCGAGCGACACCGAGGGCTCGCTGAAGGACTTCATCGACGATGACAGCGACACCCCGTGCACGAGTGTCAGCAGCTCGGACGGCTCGGACAACGACCGAGGCAAGAAGCCGACGACGAAGCGCTCGACGCGAGCGAATCCGGTGGTCGAGGAGCCGCCCGAGGAGGACGAGACGGAGGCGCCCGAGGACGCCGCGGCGAACGACGAGTCCCAGTGGTGGACGCAGTACGTCAAGGAGGAGGACTACGAGGACATAAGATGCTCTTCGAAGCTCCTGATTCTCTTCCGAATAATCAAGGAGAGCGAGCAGATCGGCGACAAGCTTCTCGTTTTCTCACAGTCACTGTACTCGCTCACGTTGATCGAGAAATTTCTGCAGCTAATCGACGAGGAGACGCAGAAGGGACAGGAACCGGAGACCCTGGACGGGCACTCGGGCAGCTGGTCGCTGGGCCTGGATTACTTCAGGCTGGACGGTCAAACGTCCGCGGACAACAGACGACGATGGTGCGACATCTTCAATCGACCGACCAACACGCGCGCTCGGCTCTTCCTAATTTCCACGCGCGCCGGTGGCCTCGGAATCAATCTCACCGCGGCCAATCGAGTCGTCATATTCGACGCCAGCTGGAATCCATCCCACGACGTTCAGAGCATATTCCGTATCTACAGATTCGGCCAAAAGAAGCCGTGCTACGTGTACCGGCTGCTCGCCGCCGGTACCATGGAGGAGAAAATCTACAATCGTCAGGTGACGAAGCTCTCGCTGTCGTGTCGAGTCGTCGACGAGCAGCAAATCGAGCGACACTACAGCAACAACGCGCTCGCGGAACTCTACCAGCTCGAGTTGCCGAGCGAGACCGAGAAGACGCTAAACCTGCCGAAGGATCGGCTGCTCGCGGAGATCTTCTCCAAGTACAAGAGCTCGGTGGAGAATTATCACGAGCACGACTCGCTGCTGGAGAATCAGGCCGGCGAGGAATTGGACGAGGAGGAGAGGCAACAGGTATGCACATCTTTCGGTTTGTGTCTCTGTTTTCACGGAAATCCCGGATCTGTGAAGTCGGACCCTCGACATTTCATCGTCAAAGTATCGAAATATTTTGACCTACACCGGTGTTCTCAAGTCGCATGTTCTACAGCCGGAAACACTGGTTTCATTCCTTTTTTATGTGACTAGGGTAATCGACGCGCTGGCGCGCGTGCCTGAAAAACTTTTTACCAAACCTCAGAAACCTTTTCGCGACCTCAGAATGTTCTTTTTTTTTCTTCAAAATATCGACTTGTAACCTATACCATCGTTCTCAAGTCGCATATTCTACCCCTGAAAACACTGGTTATTAACCTTTTTTAATCGATTTTGAAAAAAATATTTTTTTTTACGCGTTAAAAAAAAACTATGATACGCGATCTAATCTAATCCGACGTGAATCAATCTAATCCAACAGGCATGGGTCGAGTACGAGGAGGAGAAGAAGGGAAAGCGCATGATGCCGCCGATGGCCTTCAACTACCAGGATCCGATACTGATGCAGCAGATCAGCATGATGAACATGGGAACGCAGAACGCGCTGAACAATCCGGCGATGTTGGCCGACTACCAGAATCTTCAGCGGCTGATGGAGAAGGATTATCCGGGTATCCCGGAGGCCCAGCAGAAGATCCTCGCCTCCCGCGCCGTCTTCGAGATGTACAATTACGTCGAGAAGCAGGCGATGGCCAGTCACGGGGCCGTAAACATGGCCAACTTAAGCATGGCGAATCTATCTAACATGAACATGGGCGGGCATCAGGGCGCTTACAACAATCAGATGGCGCAATCCGGGAATCCCGGACAGGCGTACATGGACATGTTGCGTATGCAACAGCAGCAGACTCTGGCACAGCAGCAGCAGAACGGGCAGGTCAAGTACGCGAGTAGTCAGCAACAGCTGAGGAACGATATACTGCGACAGCAACAGCAGCTCTACGCCCAGGCGCACAATCAGAATAAGCAGCCGTACGTGCAGAAGCAGCCGTCGCATCATCAAGCACAATCGACCTCGGCGTCGGCGCCGATCACCATCGACGACGACGACATCATGGAGGTAGAGTAAAACAAAACCCTAAAGTCGTTCCTTGACGAGATCGCGATTGTTCGAGGAATCACAAAGTGCAATTTTCCGCTTCAGGTGATTGCGTCGACGGATCAGAATGTCGTTCCTCCAGCGCCGGTCGCGGACGCCAATCCTAAGAACAAAGAAGAGTGAACATAGCTTTATTACCTTTGGTCGGCGACGAGGTAGGATGGTAATTTTAAGTTGACACACAGTCGGCATCGTCAAAGTGTAAGACTCGCTATTTTATCCGTTTTTGCCCCTCCCACCATTTGTACGGTCTAGAAAAGTCGTATCGTAGGCAACAAAAAAGAAAAAACATACACACTC
Organism: Pimpla rufipes; assembly: GCA_963932165.1. Taxonomy (NCBI): domain Eukaryota; kingdom Metazoa; phylum Arthropoda; class Insecta; order Hymenoptera; family Ichneumonidae; genus Pimpla; species Pimpla rufipes. The sequence continues at coordinate 17,026,715 of OZ010635.1, forward strand.
CTGTACAATACTTAAGAAGATCCTTTGTGTTAAGAATAGAAACTTCCTTTAGTCGTTAGTCGAAGAAATGTGGATAAGAAGAAAGGAAAAATCGCCTTTTTGTTTCGTTTGTCCCAAAATTCGGAAATCCAGAGAAGGGAAGCGCAGAGAAAAAAGTATTTTATATGTATCGTCTACGCGTATCGCATAAGAGACACGAAGCATTTAACTTTCGTCCCGCTTGTACGAGCGAATTTCGCGACTCATCCCCGCTCGGCTAGATTCGTAGGTTCCTGGCTTGTAAACGCGAGTAGCGCCTCGACGCGAGTAGCACAGTTTCAATAAATTTAAAAAATCGTCTGAAGTTACAGCTTTACTTTTTTTATTTTATTTTCTTTTTTTTTTGCACTTAATCGTCGGCGTTATTCAAATTTCGAGATTCACGCGGTTCGGCAGAGCCTCTCTCCATTCCCCGCGCAGCAGAGTCCGCAATTCTGCCTTTACGTCGCGGAAAACCGGACTCGCAGCGACGTTGGAATTCTCGCCGGGGTCGACGCTGTGATCGTACAACTCCTCCGCCACGATCGAGCGCCAGTCCGGTTTCTTCGTTACTGAAGAAAAATTTGCCCACTCGGTGTACCGAAATCTCGGGGTTCGCAGACTGTAACCCATGATATTTATGTCGCGAAGGCGCGGTCTGTCGCTGTTTGGGTGCAATGTGGGCTCCAATCCCGGACGTGGGTACTGACTGAAAGCCCCTTTTTTCCAGGGTATCGACTACGGCGATGAAACAGAAACGACATCTTTTTTAATATCGTAGTTTGTGTCATATGCATTATAATAACTCCAAAATGTTAGTAACAAATTAATGAAAAGATGAAATGTTAAACAATTTACCCGGCAAACCAACTTTTTTTCTGATGAAAATTATTCATTCATTTTTCTGAATACGTATGAATTTTTCTCAGAATATTGTCTAATTGTTTTAAATTGCGGTTTTCTCCACTCATGTTGTTAAAAAAAACGCAATTTAAAAAAAATCCCCCCTGAAGTAATTAAACGAAGAACTAGTTGCCTCATTTGAAAAGTGTGGCTTACGAGTCTACTCTTCCCTACGTCCCAGTTTATTTTGTAAAGACCGCCAATTGCGTGTGTAAGAAAAAAGAATTATTTACTTTGTCTTCCAGGGAAGCTCTTATCAGAGGCGTCAGGCTGATTCCTTCGGTGCAAGCGCTGGGCGGAGAAAAAGTGGCCTCCCTCTGATCGTCACGCTTCTCCCGACTATCGGGACAAATTGGTATCGGATGCCCGGCGAGCTCGGCGATCGTCGGAAATACGTCCACGAGTTCGACCATCGCGTCAACGCAAACATTAGCGGTTTCCGTCGAGGAACCGCACTCACTTTTATCAATTGATTTTTCATCGGGTTTTATCAAATCTTGTATAACTCGCAATATTCCTCGGAACGTTTGTCTCGTTGATCTGGATTTCTTTTTTTCGTGACTAGCTTCCACATTGCTGGTAATTGAATACGAAAAATCATTTCCGCCGATATTTGTCACTGTTGCCCGGAGCAGTTTGCGGGGTATCGAAATTATTAGGGGTACACGGACGGCCACCTCGAAGTTACTGTATTTGGCCCATTCCGCGTGTTCCCCCAGTGACCAACCTGTAACGTAAAAGTAGTTATAGAAATTCTGGTAATTACTGCGCTTTGCGCCGATTAATGGAGTAATTTAAATTTAATACGTGTGAAGCAGCCACCTTAAAAGTATTGAATAATAAAAAAGAATAATAAAATTATATTTTGCATATACCATGGTCGGAAGTCAATGCGACTACGGTGTTTTCGTGAAGACTGGAAACTCGCAATTGACTCAGCAAAATTCCAATTAGGTCATCGATGTAAGTCACCGCGGCGTAGTAGGACTGCACAATTTTTTTGCCGAAATCCACTGGAATTATTAAATACCACAACGGTGTCACCGATGTATTGATCGCACCGGGATTGAAATAATTTCCGAGGTGTGACAACAATAAATTTATTATATGGTAGCTCCAATACACAATGCAACTGGATTATATGTACGCATTTTTCTCAACGTACCTGGAATTTTTTCCCAGGGAAATTTGAGCATCAAATTCTTTACGTCGCAACGTTTTCTGAGGTCCGACCAAGGATTGTACGCGACGCTACTGACGTTTCTTGGCCACTCGTAAGGCTCGGGGATCTTGAATTTGCTCAAAGGATGGTATTCTGCAACATCAGTTTTTGTCACGTTACATCTGTAAAAATGAGAAACGTCCATGGTCATTATTTGGCGAATATTGTTTTAACTCAGATATTTGTGTGGATATTTCAGTGGGATGTGAGGCTTCTGAAACCCAACAGCCAGGAAAAATGGTTTCGGATCCTTGCTCCGATTTTCGATGAATTGCTTCGCAACCTCCAGCGTCTCCAGATCGGGCAACGTTTCTCCTGGCATCGCGTCTACCTCCACTGGACAGACCTGCGGAGAAACTCGAACGACTCATGATCCCTCAAGATTGATTTCCGTGCTCAGGCCATTCAGTTCAATCAGCCGGACTTTAATCTCTCGGAGCCTCACAAGATTCTTGGCCAAGGACGAATTTTCTCCACTTCGGCAAACCGGCGAATTCTTGTAGCGATTCGTGAACGGATGAAATGGCTTTTCGGTCCACGAGTAGGGACAGTCGTCAGTACGATTGGAACTGATTCCTACGGGAATTAGAAAAAAAAACAAAAAAATAGGCTCACAAACACAGTTTACAAAAACTATTATTATTTTTTTTTATAGCCACAGATATCGCGTAACATTTTTTTACTGTCTACCTGGATGAAATATCTTTCCCACGGATTTCGTTCTGTAGCCATAATTTTTCAAGTGTTCGGGCAAAGTAGTGAAATTGCCAACCGCGTCTCTCCAGTAACTCGAGAAGTCGTAGAGCTCGAGAGTGTCGGGACGTCGGCTGGTCAAAAAGGAATTTCGGCTTGGAGCACACAAAGCCAGCTACGAGATTTCGCAATGCTTTATAATTGTTTTGTATTTTTTTTTAAACATATCAATAAGAAGACTGAACATCATCCGGATCTTCACTTCTCTGACCTGCGCATAAGCCCGGCTGAACAACACGCTGCTCTCGGCCAACTTATCTATGTTTGGAGTGTAAGCATTTGTATCTCCGTAGCAGCCCAACGCGGGCCGAAGATCGTCAACGACAATGAGAAGAAAATTCGTCTTCGCAGCTGCGCCCCAGATCGATAAATGTATCAAGAGCAGCCTAATCATCGTCATTCCGAAAGCTCGAACGCCAATTAATCTCCGCTCAAGTTACTGATGCATTCCATGTGCATGCGTATAGAACACGATACTTGAGATTCTCGATTGTAGGCAGTCCGACAATGACGGAACGATCGCTAATGCGACTAGAGAGAAAATGCGTGTTGCATTAGCGCCGAGATTCAGCTTAATCGTCTTTTCCCATCGCGTCGATCCGACCGACTGCGATTATTCAATTACGCAGCTCTCGCGAATTGGCGTGGGCGCTCTCTCGATCGCGCACGCGCGGTGCGTGTGACAGCCAACAATATCCGCGATATTTGAAAGGGGGCAAAACGCATTCGCGCGCGCACTCTCGTCGCTCGCCACGGCTGGGCGCCACCGTCCGAAGCCCCGACATCGCCCCCTTTCACCGTATTCCCGAAGCCGCTTGTAGAAAATCAACAAATGGCCGTGCGAAGAAGGTTGCTGCGTAATGGGGCCCCCCGGAGCCCACAGAGCGGGTGGAAAGCATGATGCATCATAGCAGCCGTAGCCACCGCCGCCGCTGCTCCACAACGAAACGTCACGCTCGTACAATAGCAGAAGTTCGCGTTGTCCTCCACCAATCAGAGATGCTCCGCTGAAGCGAGAGAACACGATATGGAAGATTCCATGGGGAAGCGCGACGGCCGATAGCGCTTCTCTCATTCGCGGTGGGTGCCGACGCTCTGTCTTCGTCTTACACACACGCGGGAGCCCCTCTCGTGTCCCGCGAATCAGCTGATTATTGTTTTCGTTCTCACGCGAAAATCGAGACCTTAAACCACAGCGCGCAGCGCGGAGGGGCGGGGAGGAAGAGAGTGACGAGGGAGGGAGGAAGAGAGGAGGAGAAGGAGGAGGTGGAGGAGGAGGAGGGGGAATGACTATAGTCGATGCGCAAAATCCTCATCGGGACAATGGGATCTCGCTGAAAACGACGGTGGTAGAGTGCAGAATTCTGTCTTCTCGCCGTTGCAGTTTCGTTCGGCGTTGCATATAGTGCGCGCGAGGGCGCAATAGCGAGAGCCCCCCGCGCGAGGAGGAGAGAACAGAGGATAATATACCGCGACACTGACGTTTCCCGCTGGGTGACATCACTCGTCGCTGGCTGCTGGCTGGCTGGCTGCTCCGCGCTGGCTGGCTGCTCGCGCTGGCTCGCTCTGTGTTCGCGGCTGTCAGTCGGTTGCAGAATGACGCAGTAGACGGTCGGTCGTGGCGAGCGAGTGAGCGAGCGCGCGAGCGAGAGAGCGAGAGTGAGAGCGATGGGCCTCGCACAATGAAAATACGGTTTTTCGGAGAAGTAAGTGCGACACGAGATTTTTTCGATCACGTAAGCTCGGTGAATCGGTGGCGCGGGCCCCGAAATCGTGACAATATCGTCGGGGGAGGGAGGGGGAGGGGGGGCTCGAGGGGGGCGACAAAACAAACGGTCGCGGCGACGTTATATTGTGGTGGTGCCCTTTGTTGTGACGACAGGAGTCTATTTTCTACCTTCGGCTCTCGCGCGGACAACAAGCGCGACGCCTACGCGTTTTTACGCAACTGCGTAAAAATTGTTGGACTCTCGACGACCGTGGCCTTTTGACTCGTGTGTGACTAGCGCTGATTTTCCCGACGCCTCCGATCGACGTATCGCGACGTTGTTTTTTTCTCGCTCTCTCTCTCTCTCTCTCTCTCCCTTCCTCCCCCCCCCCCCCTCCCTCCTCGCCCTCTCGCCCTCTCTCTCTCACCTACTGATTATTTTATTTCTTTATGGTCGTTAATGGCATTCCGTGCGAGTGAACAGCTGTGCTGGGTTGTGCAACTGTTGGACAGGCAAAATAGATCTCCCCACCATTTGGCCTGTACCATTGCACACACCTCCCGCTCCACCCTCGTCCCCCTCCCCCTCCCCCCCCTCCGTCGTCCGTTCCACCGTTCGTTCGTTTCGTTAAATAATACACACACTCGACGTTCGCCTCGGTTTCGGGACGCGCTTTTCCTCGCTGTCACTCGTAATGTTTACTCGGTACGATCGTACGCACGATAAACGTCCATTATCGCGGACGACGCGAGTGACGTTCGATTTGATCGCGCGCGCGAGGCCCGAGCATCGCACGCTTCTTTGTTAACGCTATGACTTTTACGTAATTACGTTATATACGCGGTAATATACTATAAACAATTTGATATTGGAAGGTCATGATTTTCTTTCGTAGCGGAGTACGGTTTATTATTTTTTTTTACGATTTTTCGTTTGTAAATATTTCTCGTCTCGAGGGAGTACTTGATTTTGGGAAAGGAAAATGTCAGAGCGAATATTGGCATTGTTATTGATGTATTTGTATTTTTTTTTCTGATGTTTGTATCACTGTGTCCTTTTGTTCTCAGGAGAAGACTGTCAGTTTAGAAAGGAAAAATGTCAGCAGACTCGCCCAGGAGGGGGCTACACAAGGGGGCCCAAGTTATCTCACCCCAGCCCATTAGCGACCGCTCGATTATCGACAGCGTCGCTGGGATTATCAATGACATTGTGCCCCAAGTGCGTATAAATTGATTTCAATTATTTTTCCTCCGTCCAGATTTTGTTGCTGACGCATGTTTCTTTTGTCAATTTATCAGGCGTACACCGGAGCACCTAATTCGGACAACAAGGAATCCATAACATGGGCCAGATTCGAGTATGCTGATGTAAATAACTCCGCTTTCTATCCTGACTACATAGAGGGCTCCGCCACACCGCCTTTGTTACTGGTTCTCGGATACACAACTGGTGTTCAGGTGAGAACAATAGAAGCAAGAAAAAGATATCCACAAAAAATCTTCCACTGAATTGAAAAAAAAAGAAAAAATAATAATAATAATAATAATAATAATAAGCGAATAAATAAAAAAAATGGCCAATTCTTGCAAAAGGTATGGGTGGTGGCAGCATCGGGAGAGGCGACCGAGGTGTTGTCCTGGCGTCAGGGTATCGTGCGCACCCTGCGAATTCTCCCGGATCCGAAAACTGACGAGGATCACGCGGATCCGTTCGAGTCGAAGCGCCCGTTGGTCGCGATATGCGACTCCGCGGGCCCGGGGCCGCAGTTCTGCAACGTCAGCTTCATCTCGTTGCGCACGAGCGAGCAGACGAAGAGCATAAAATTCAAAAATCCCGTGTGCGACGTCCTGGCGAACGGTCGCTCGGTGGTCGTGACATTCTCGGAGAAGATCGCGGTGTTCGACGCGCGAACGTTGGAGGACGTGCTCACGGTGACGACGTGCTACCCGAGCCCGGGACCGAATCCGAATCCGGTGGCGCTGGGCACGCGATGGCTCGCTTACAGCGAGAAGAAGCTGCTGCCCGCGCGGCGAAGCAGCGGCGGCAGCGAGGGCGAGGGCGTTCAGAGTTACACGGCGACGGTTTTGTACGCGGCGAAGTCGCTGGGAAAGGGTCTACGCGGCCTCGGGGAGACTGTCGCGTCGAGCCTCACGGGAAACAGCGTCACGCCGATGGCGATCAACAGCGTCGGCGGCGACGTCACCCAACCGGGGGTCGTCACGATACTCGATCTTCAGGCGGCGAAGGAGGAGAAGGAACACGACGATCCGACGATAGAGACCGTAGTCGCTCACTTCACTGCCCACAACGACGCTATAGTCGCCATCACCTTTGACCTCACCGGCGCGCTCCTCATGACCGCCGACAAGCGGGGTCACGACTTTCACGTCTTCAGAATACAGCCGCATCCGGGTGGACCGACACTCGCGGCGGTTCATCATCTCTACGTGTTGCATCGCGGCGACACCACCGCCAAAGTGCAGGTGAGTCACGCGATTTTGCGAAGGTCCATTTTTTTCTCTCCAGCTCCAACGCCCATTAGCATGCTTAGTAATTTCCATTGACACTGATAGATACCGATGAAATGGATGAAATTCCGATTGAAACATAATTGGTTCAAACAGGTTTCAATCGGATTTTTGTCCGTTTTATTGGTTCTAATTGGAGCTCTTAACCAGGGTAGACAATTCGGTGAGCTCCAGCGGCTGACTTTGTAGAAACCCTTTCGGTCAGCCGAATTCGAGTGGAGTTTATCAAATTTTTTAAGCAGGTCTCCGCGAGGCATCGACTCACTGATGATCTGCCGGTTTTGTGATCTAATCGCGACATTCCCGACAATACTTAACGAGCTCACGTTTGTCTGTACCGCAGGACATGACCTTCTCGAGCGACACCCGATGGGCAGCGGTGTCGACGGTGCGCGGAACGACCCACGTCTTCCCCGTGGCACCCTACGGCGGTCCGGTCGGCGTGAGGACCCACTCGACGCCCCACGTGGTGAATCGGCTCTCGCGGTTTCACCGCAGCGCCGGACTCACGGACGACGGCACGAGGTCCCACTCGCCGGTGTCGCACGCCGAGCTACCGCTCTCCGTGTATCCCTACTCGAATCCCCGACTGCCGCCGTATCCGCATCCGACGATTCTTCATCCGCTCGCGCAGATACGTCAGCCCTCGACGCTGAATCACAGCAACAGTCAGCCGCAGCCAAGGTCAGTCGTGGCGCTATGTCCGTTAGTCCCAATAAGGTATTATTTAGGGAGGTATGGACAGCCGGTCCAAGTCACCCGGAATGCATTAATGCTATCTCTATTAAACGCTAACAGTGTCTAATAGTGATAGCGTTAACGGCGCACAAAAACTCAAAAACTATTGTCAAACTATTGTCACTAGTAATGCATTCTGGATAACTTGGACCGGATGTTCATACCTCCCTAAATAATACTTTAGTCCCAAGAGGCGACGTTCGTCTCCCTTTGCGAGCGACAACTTAATAATCAATTTGCGACGATTTCCCGCGAGCAGCAGGCCGCAGCAGCGACAGCGGCTTCACTCCGAGGACAGCGGGACTCTGCCGCTGAAGATATGCGCGTGTTTCGCGCCGCCGCGCGCCTGGATCTACGCGCAGCGCGACTCGACGAGCAAAGTGGCGAAGCGCGCGGTCGACTCGCTGTTCATCATGGCGTGTCACGGAAATATGATTCAGTACGACTTGGAGCCAAAACCGGCCGCCGGTAAAGCCCCGCTCGTTTGATTTTCGTCGACGCGATTCCTTGTCGACAAGCCAACGTTCTCGTTTCACGAGGTTGTCTCACACAGCCTCGAATTACTTCGCAGGCGTGCCGAAGGAGAAGGTGTGCGACGACACGACGATCGAGCTCGAGGTCGAGGCCAAGGGCCAGTGGCCACTGCTGAGAACGCCGAACTCGCTGGAGATCGTGCCGCCTCTGCCGTCCTCGAGTCCACTGCTGTGCACCCTCGGATCGCCGAAGAACTCGCGGCATTTGGACACCGCGGACGATCGCTGGCTGAGCCAGGTCGAGATCGTCACGCACGCGGGACCCCACCGGAGACTCTGGATGGGACCGCAGTTCGTTTTCAAGACGTACAACGCGCCGAGCGGGTGAGTTTTTGCGTTTCGCCGCAAAATTGTGGCGTCGATTCTTCGGCAAGGTTTTTTTTTTACGTTATACTGAAATTTTGCGTATCGTTAGGGTCAACCTGGTGGAGTCCGAAGCCATAGAGATCGGTGTTACCGGAGGTTCCCGACCGGCGAGATCGAATCCCGTTAACATGCCGCACGCCACAACGAGACCTCTCATGCCTGTAGTCATCGACGGCTCTGGAAGTGAGTTGCATGTTCTCCGCGTTAGACGAAACGCTTTGAATATAATTTTACTTTTGTTAATTTTTGTTCACGGAATGTATTTGTTAATTCGGAACTTTAGGTAGCTACGAGCAGTCGCCGAGATTCATGGAAGCGTACGGCGATTCCCTGGACAACGACACGATGAGCATCGGCAACGGCGAGAATCAGCTTCGCGAGGATCTCGCGGAAGCCATGCTCGAGACGTCGGCAGCGCCTCATCGTGCCGCAGGTACGTAACTCACTTGTACTCTCGACAACGCACGAAATTCACGCGATTACGGTAGGTCCGGCCGCGCGCGAAACGCACACGCGTCGAGCTCGTTAGAAGCCCCGAGTTCGCGACTAAAGCGACTCAACGAAGAGAAGAACGAGAGACTCCTGGTGAAGTCCGTACCGATTCACTTTTACTTTTCGCATCCCTTCACCGAACACCATCCCTTCTCACACAGCGAAATCACTCGTCATTTCACGTTGGAACATTAATAAATAATTTTGTTTATGCGTTCGTTTAAACATGCGTAAATTATAAAACTATAGACTGAACCTAAAAAGAACAAAAATTTGCACGTCCTTAATTGTACGAACACTTGCAGAGTACAATAGGCGAGACCGGGACAAGTCGAAACGCTTGCGCAGTCGAACGAGTTTATGGAACGTTTGATTTTTAACTGCGTGCGAATTTGCCCCGCGTTTCAATTTATCCCGGTCTTCCCTAATTTACTGGAATTCGTTAAAAATTCAATCGCAACTCTGAGACGTTTGTGAGGCGATATCGCGCGAGTCTCGTAGCGACTCCAGAGTCTCTGTCCGACGCTCTCGCTAGTCGCGAAGCGCATGTGGGGGACGTGATAAAAAGGCCTTGGAGCGAATTCGAATGTAACCAACCGCGTTCGGCATGACGTACGTGCACAGACCCAATGCTTTTCTGCACGTGGTGAAGGGGGGGCGTGTTCCCTAGATTTGTAAGTTTGCAAGGATACAGAAGTGGCCAGAGGCAGGTATCTCCGTTAGCAGCCCCTGTAACGTTCAATTCCGTTTGACCACTAACATTCGAGATGAGTGGGGGCAAAAAAAAATCTCGGTTATCACCGATCGTCCCATTGACCAGTTATCTGCAAATCATTCGCAACCGTGTAAATATCTATACACATATATTTCTCTTTCACTCGAGTATCGAGCCTCTTGCAAAAAAAAAACGCCTGATTAACCGAGGGTAAAATGATTCTTCTCTCTGTCTGTGTAAACTCCTTTTTCCGATGCGCTCGTCCAGTCGATCGACTTACCCTGTGTGAATAGACGTCCAGAAATTCGATTCGCTACTTTTGGCTTTAAAATTTGGATAATCTTTAACATGTAAATTGTGATATTAAATTAATTGTCAGAAAAATACGATTACGCGGAGAAAACAAATGGCTACGTACGATCCAGGCGACCAATTTAATTGGTTGAGTCAATTTATAGCCTGAAGGATATTTAACCGTGCAAGAAACATGAAAAAAAATTGTCTCCTGGATGCCGTTGCTATAGGACGCCTGTTATAAACATTAAACTAAAAATAAAAGTTTACTAAAAACAATAATAATGCTTCATAAGACATTTTAACAACATCTCGTTTGCATACTCAAAGATATAAGCCATTTATTTTCCACGAGATTGCAAGTAAAATTGATTCAAAGCCAAAGGTAGCGTGGACAAAAAGAGAAACAATTGGTCAGTGAATAAACGAAAACAGTGGGTAAGTCGCTCTCCTGTAGACCCTCGAGTCAGTAGCCTTGTCGTGTGCGTGTGCAAAGTAAATGAAACAAAATACAAAAATTAAACACCGAGAAAGTCGAAGCACTAGAGAGAAACAGCTTGTATCATTGAAGATTGCAACCTCCACGCTCGCACCTCTTCGATAAAGGAAAGAAAGTTAAATAAAAAAAAGTAAAGAAAAATAAAAGCGTCGATCGACACACTTGCTTGATACTTGTCACCTACCCCTTTATGAGTTTCCTCATTGTTACTTACGTTTTGTACCTCTTTGTATCATTTGCAAGACTAGTTGTTTGTCCTTAACGTACACTTAATTATCTCACCGATAAACAAACACAAAGAAAGAAAAAAAAAAAAGATGCCGCGTGTCGGAGCAAATAATTTTTTCAAAAGCTGAGGGAAACAATTAGAGTTTGGAGTGGAGGGCGAGAGGCTCGGAAAGACGAGAGCGCAGCTCGGTTATTGATACCTGCCAACGGCTTTTTCTGTTACTAGGGAGGCGATTGGTAGTTGAGAGGGTGGGACAGCCGGTAACTAAAGTGGTCAACCCTCTGGGCACCGTTATAACAGTCCTGGCCGACGAGGAAGACGTCAGCTCCGGTCAGGAGTTTGACGACGCGACCCCGGAACCTCCTAGGAGCGTGTGCGCCGAGGAGGGTCCCGCGTCCCTCGGTGACTTTGACACCGAGGCGCCCCAGGAGCTGCGCAATCTCACGGAGATATGCGCGGAGATGAGATCGGCCAGCGAGCCGGCGATCGACAGCGTGCCGGACGAGAGCATCAGGGACGTGAAGGAGCGAAAGAGCCTGTGCGTCGAGGCGGCCTCGACGAGCCTCAATCCCGGCGGTAACTCCATCGACTTCGAGCGCGCCGAGGCCTTTCGCGACGTGCCGACGAGTCTGAGCCTCTGCGCGGAGCGAGGCGAGATACCGAGCAGTCCGATGACCCAGGCGCGCGAGAACACGTGGAAGAAGCGAACGGCCAAGCGCGAGGACTCGGAGCTTCAGGAGCGAACGTTCGCCAAGGCCAAGTACGTCGTGAGCTACGACGAGGACAGCGTCGTTCTTATGGAGAAAAAGGCAGCGGGTAAAGTCGACCAACAGCAGCAGCAGCAGCAGCAGCAACAGCAACAGCAACAGGAAGAACGTGTATCAGTGACCGCCTCGCCGGTCTCGGGAAAGGATTCCCCGAGGCTGGAGAGTCCGCCGAAGAAGCCCGAAGAGCCCGAACGCGCGTCCGCGAAACGCCCGAGCAAGCTCGCGTCCAGCACGCGAGCCACCAAGAGATCGACGTGCGGGGTCCGCGAGCGTCCGAAATATCTCGTTCACGAGCACGAGGACAGCGTCGTGATCGAGGACACGACGATGCCGCCACCTCCGCCGCCGCCGCCGCCACCGCCGAAGCTCGAGGCGAAGACGCTCGAGGCCGAGAAGGACGACGAGAACGCGAGAAAATCGCCCGCGGAAGCGGCGAGCGAGCGTCCCGAGCCAACGGCGAGGGACAAACGAAAGGATCGACGAGGCTCGAAGAACACGAGTCGAGATCCGTCGCTCGACGAGGCCGAGGCGATGGTCGTTGAATCCCGCGACGCGGACGATTGTGTCGGCGCCATCGGATCGTTCGTCGATCTCAAGGACATTCAGGTGCCGGTGGACGAGGAGGAGGAGGAGGCAGCCGCGGCGATGACGAGCGATCCGGAGCCCATGGAAGCCACGGTGGCCACGGGCACGGCGAACGTTCCCGCGGACGCTCCGGCCATCGACGACATCAGCTGCATGGATTATCACATTGTCGAGGCGAGCGGCTATCCGGCCAAGGAGGCTCCCGTCTACTCGCATCAGTCGGACGACGACATCGAGCACATTCACAGCTCGGAGGTGACGCAGATGCTCGAGATAGTCGACAACAAGCCCGAGCGTCACGAGGACTTCCCGGTGTCGCCGATGAGACAGCGCAAGAGCAGCAAGAGCACGATTTCCGACGACGATCTGGAGCACATCAATTCCTCGGAGCTCGCCGAGGTGATCGAGCGAGCGTCGGCCGCGCTGAGCTCGACGAAGGCCGCGTCGATCGACCGAGGCGACCTCGACGACTTTCAACGGGTCGCGAAAATGGGTAAAAGCGTGTTGGCCTTCGACGACGACGTCGAGCACGTTTATCACTCGGAGGTGAGCGAGCACGAGGCCGCAACGGCCACGGCGACGGCGATCGACGCGGTCTCGCCGAAGACGACGGCCGGGAAAAAATCGCAGGACGTCGCGGCGCCCGGTGCCGTCGACCGCACGCCGTCGATTCGCTCGCGCGGCTCGAGGAAACGCAAGGACGTGGTGGTGATCGACAGCGACACCTCCGAGGCCGAGGTGACCGTGATCGTCAAATCCCTCGAGGGCTGGAACAAGAGCAAAACCCCGGAGAAGGATCTCGCCGAGGAGATCGATCGGTGCGTCGAGCCCAAGGATCACTTTGGCGATCCGACGGCATCGCAGAGTCTGCCGAAGAAGACGCGGGTGAGAACCGCGAAAGCCGCGGCCGCGGCTGCGGCGTCCACCGTTGGCGTCGCGACTATCCCGAAGCGTCAGTCGCAGCCCGCGTGCGACATGATCGAGATAATCGACATCGACGCCATGCAGAAGGCCGAGATGGAGGTGGCGAGCGAGTGCAACGCCGCGCCCGAGTGCAAGATTCTCGAGGCTCGTCCGCACGACGCGCCCGCGGGAAGATCGCAGAAGTCGCGGAAAAGCAAGAAGGCGCATCTCGAGAGCGCATCAGCGGCGGCTGTCGAGGCCGTCGCGCCGATGGAGACCGCGCAGGTGGCCGGCGTCGGGAAACTCGGTAACGAAGAGTCCGAGGAGGCGGAGAGCGCGGAACGAGCCGCGCCGATCACCTGGAGTTCGCTCGTGAGAACCGCGGAATGCGTTGCCGAGGCGGAGATCAGTTCGCAGGAAGAAGTTGATCCGCCGATCGCACAACCGGCGAAGATCGAAGCTGCGGCGGCCAAGGTCGCGGCTCCCGACGTCGCGGCTACCGAGGCGAACGCCGCGTCGACGGAGCAGCCGCCGGAGCGGCAAACGTCGCCGAGCGAATCGCGCATCGCGGCCAAGACTCCGGCGTCCGATGCGGCGCAGGAGAAAATTTCGAGCTCGAAGAAACGCGGGAAAAAAGCGCGCGGCTCCGTCGTGGATCAAGCGGCGAGCAGCAGCCCGGTGAAAAATATTCCCGTGGAGCCGGCGCCGGTGGTTGAGAATCCTGCGAGCGAGGGGACCCCGCGTCGTGGCTCACGAACGAAGCAGGCGGCGAACGTCGACGAGGTGGCGAAGGTCGAGGCGGAAGTCGAGAGCGCGGACGTGAAGATGAGCGAGCAAGTGGAAGCCGAGTGGAAATACCAGTCGGAGTCCGCGTTGACGGGAGTCGCGGTGGCTCCGGCGACGAAGGAGGCAACGCCGGAGGCGGAACAGCGCGAGGCGGAGACGGAGCTCGGGGAGATCGAGCCGGAGAAACGGAACGACTCGGATCAGGAGAATCAGCCGGAACGCTCGAGCTCGTCGGACGATCTCAACGCGAACGTCGTGCCGATGGACACCGAGGAGGACGGCGCGGTGCGCGAGATCGCGGAGAAGAACGGCGGCTCGACGGGCGCGTCGCCCTCGTGGTCGACCGTCAACAAAAAGAACACCAGATCGAAGAAGAAAAAGCGTAGATGAGTAGAGGATTGCGTAGACATGCCCAGGGCCAGCCTTGCCCTCTACATACTTCTTATGCAAGTAGCTGGAGTTGATTAGCGCGCGGGAAAACGGGGGAGGGGGGGAGGGTGAACAAAATTTAGGTGGAAAAAAGAAAAAGAGAAAAAAATGTAGGGGAGAGAGAGAGAGAGAGAGTGTGGGAAGTTTGTCGAAAATTGCGTAACCAAATTTTCATCGATTTTTTTTTTTTAGAGATCGCGTTTAGCCAAATCGTGCGTGTGATGAATTTATGATTCTAATTCGACTAGAATTCGTGATATATAATTGTTTCGCGTGGGATTCGATGACGAATCGGAGATTGCCTTGCTTGGAACGTTTTAGCTGTTGGAAAAAATGAGGGGCAAGGCCTTGATCGAGGGGTACACATTTTGCCAAAAAAGAGGCGGAGTACTCGAAATATTTTCACGGCAGCCTCGAACGCGTGTCGTGCGTTTGATTCGAATTTTCGTAATGGGCGGGATGATTACGGTGCTTTTTTCACGTCGATACTTTCGACTTTCATCTCCCTTTCGAATGCCAGCTGTGACAATACGGTTCTTTTTTCTTAAAGAAGTTTACTTATGCGTAGGTATAATTTCGGTATAAAGTTCTGGCTTTGACCACCGCGAACTCATTATCGTTGTCGTTGCTATTTCACCTTACAAAAGGAATCAGGAAAACACGAAATATTCCATCGAACGACGCGTGTTCGAGGCCAGCTAGATCAAACCCGACAATGTCTACGTGGTGCAAACAGTTTAACTCCGTTCTCGGCATTCGCCACTCAAGATAAACGAGTAGAAAAATGGATAGGAAAGCTACAAAAAAATGTATCAAGTGCGAATGCCGAAGATCGCGCGTCAAACGACTATTTACTAGATAATCTTTATGATTGGCCATTAGGTGTTCATTTGCGAGTATACGTGATGCCAGCATACGATAATCGTCTGGTTACTTATAGATGAACATGAAAAATAAGCGTGCTGTCCCAAGATACATTGTAAATCTATCCGTGGGGAATTTTGCCGTCAGTTTTATCATCGTCGACTTACTTTTTTTTCGTCGCTGTTTTCTTAATTTATTTATTATTTGTACGCTTCGCGCGCGGAGCGTACACCAATGTTTATACACAAGCAGATTCATCTTCAAATTCGTTGCGTTGAGGGCTCGAAGCTGAGCGACGATCTATTTTTTATTAATCCACTTCTCTTTACGTCTCAAAACGACGTATATTTATTTATATTAGGTAATTGATTTTTACAGCAATTTCTTTTTTAATGGTATTAAAATTTCGCGGCGCGCGCCCGTCGGCTGGATTGTTCGAGAGATCATTTTGCTCGACGGGAAACAAGCTGGGAACTGACTTGAATGACGCAGTCTCCTTAGTATTTATTTATTCTAATCTATGTTCTTTACTTTTACTTTTTTAAGGGGCTGCATCACTTCGGGGCGCTTGAAAAAAAAAAAAAAAAAAAAAAAAAAATACTATAGGCAATTTTCTTCAATATTTCATCAATGAGCGAGAAAATTATGAACTCTTGAATTTTTAATCATAATTCGGTAATTTTTAAATATTTTCAAACAGCTTCTGTCTGATATATTCACGAATATAAGCCCTAAATATAAGTATTAATTAGATCGATGCTCATTCAATGGTTATACAAAACGAAATTCGTTAATTTCGTTGCCGTTTCAAGCGCCTTCGGAGGGTGTGAGTCGTTAATGACAAATATTACTTTAGAATGAATGTACACATTCACACGTAAATATACAAAAAACAAGGTACAGTGGACAAGTCAGCCTCTCACAAACACAGAAATCTCATCTCCGCATTATCTCTTATCGATCGCCTCGGGAATTGGGGCTAAAATGAGAAAAAAATCTATACTGCCCTTCACTGAAAACAAAAGCAAATGGCCTGACCAAGGGGCCACCCAACAGTTGCAATGTCTCGAATCTAATTCACGGTTGTTCCGGCTACGTTATACATAAATCATAAAGATAATAATAATAATCTGTACAATAAAATCTATTTTAGATACACACGCAGTACGCGAGCGACGTCACAATTGTATTATAATGCGAAACGGAAAAGTTGGGAGAGAAAATTGTTTAATCTCAAAGGATATGGCAGAGGTAGAGAGGCAAAGAGAGAGAGAGAGAGAGAGAGAGAGAGAGAGAGAGAGAGAGAGAAACACATCATTGTTCCTCCGTTTCACTTGCATGGAGACTGCGAGGATCTTAATTTTTCTCCATTATCTGGTATTTTTACTCATTAACTGTACTCGTGAGATAAGCGACGAGCGTGCGACAAACGCGG
Organism: Pimpla rufipes; assembly: GCA_963932165.1. Lineage (NCBI taxonomy): Eukaryota > Metazoa > Arthropoda > Insecta > Hymenoptera > Ichneumonidae > Pimpla > Pimpla rufipes. Next base: position 17,043,483 of record OZ010635.1, read on the forward strand.
AGGGACAGAAGCGAAGAAACTGAAAAACTAAAAAAAAAATGTTCAAAATACTCACGTTAGCTTAGCTGTTAAAAAAATCACTCGACTCTCTAGAATATAAGTTCTTTCGGTCCCTTCTGGATGTGGATGTGCGGTACCAGGAAGTGCGCGAGTGGTAACAAAAAAAAGAACAAGAAGAAGAAGGAAAGCCAGACTTCGACCCCCGAGAAGCTCTGCGCGAGACGAAGGCTATAGATTAACTTACATTTCTGAATGTTAAAAACAAAAAAAAAGTGTTCATCGTAAAAAGCAAAACGACAAAAAAAGGGTTTCCGCGCCAAACCCCAAGTAGATCGTAAGAGAATTAATAAGTGTTCGAGGGACAAAAAGGAAACGAGAAAAATGGAAAAAAAGAGTGCCCGTTTTTTGAGAGCGTGAAATATGATGAGTTACTTTTGTTCGAATGGATATACGGCACGCGTGGGCGTCGACGGGACCCGCGCGCAAGGTCGCCCCGAGTGCCGAAAAATCGAATTTGTGTCTTTGATAATCGTGACGAGACCAATTGAAAATTTAGTACAAGTCTGCGTGGCACTCGGGAACTTCACGCGATCGGTGATCTCCGGTGTGTGGTCTACGTCGCGCTTCGACATACTAGAATTAAAGGCGGCTCGCGCGAGCTCGAATTGAACGCGAGGCGAAACGCGTGTCGCCTGTTCTATAATTTTCTTCTATTATTTGCGTAACTGCAACCGGCATTACCCGTTACATGCAGGCATGTATCTTAGCTTCAGTTTTAATTTATCGTCATTTGTTATGCAAAAGCATAGACAGCCCCATTAATATTTAGCATCTGAAGGTTCGTCGTGAAAGCCGACGAGACGACAAACTGCTCTTTGCGAATGCGAAGTGCAGAGTCGGCTCGACGCTGTTGGACAGCCACCCAATAGTAGCCCAATATCTATCTAAGTATTTAATTAAGTAATTAATCGACTAATAATTGCGTCCCAACGTGTGGCCGGAAAATTTGAGAGAAAATAACAGGGGAAAACAAAAAAAAATATCTTAACACTGGTGCGCGTGCTGTATCGTGTGATACTCTGGGTGAAAAAAAGATACAACAAAAATAATAATCGAAGAAAGCACGTTTGAAATCCAATTGGCGAGATTATTCGGAATAATAACTTAGCGTAATGTCGAGTCTCGAGATTCGTAGGTCGTCTTGTGAACGTTATTAGCAGCTCTTAGAACACGTAACGTTACGTTTAAGAATTACACGCCTGTCCGTTTGTCGGGGCTTGCCCCTCGTCCCCGGAGAAAAAATGAAAAAGAAAAAAAAAATCGCGTTTCTCAGTGCGAACGGAAGGCGACGGTTCTGAAGATTGCAAAAGTCGAATCGTAGACCGATAACTGTAAGTAATAATATCGAAGATCTCTTAGATAATCGTTAATGCTTAATCTCCTACTCGTTCAGCACAAACAAAATCTTTAGTGAAATGCAAAAAAAAAAGAAAAGAGAAAAAAATAGGCGTGAATTGCATAATCAATCGCGAAGGTTTCATCGCAATTTGAGATTGAACTTTGAGCGACGACACGGGGCTTTAGAACGAGGGGAGGTGCTCTCTTCGATCGTGTTATAACGACGAAAAACAAACAAACAACAACAAAAATATTATAAAATGCACGAAGAATAATTGTACAAAAAAAGCGAGTTTGACGAGTGTAATGACGTGAGCTACACATTTATCCGCAGAAACGTAATTTCTGCCGCAATCGGCGGATTATAAAAGACGACGAGAGGATAAAGAAAAAATAAAAAATAAAAGAGAGAAAAGAAAAAGATATGAGAAAGAAGAAATAAAAATGTTAAACACATGAAAAAACGAACGAAAAGTTGTGCGTATTTTTGTACTAAAAACCCGCTGAGACCCTATGGGTCTGTCATCCAGTCCAATATTTATTCATTCGAGGAAATGATCGAGAATTAATGCTTTAGATGTTAAAGGGATATTTACACATAGTTGACTCCACCTGGAATGACCCATGTGTAATATAAATCCTTTCAGTAACAGTTTCTCGAGTCGAATTACAGATTGTGAAACTATTACATTCGACTACATGCGAGAAATATTTTTCCAGGTGGAAGCCAGTCGGTCGCCAGCTACGAGGACCTCAGCTCCAGCAGTTTCAGTTCGGCAAGCAGAGCATCGCTCGACGCTCGAAGCTCGCCGACGCCTTCCTACGGAGCGGAGAACATGATGGTTTTTCCTGGCGACAGCAGCGGCTCCATCTGAGATTATCTGAGGTGCGCGACCGCTTTGCCAAACTGGTTGCGCTGCCTCAGATAAACCGCACGAGTTATCTCCAATCAGATTGATCAACGGTTCGACCGTGTGTCGCGTGATCGCGGCTCGATTTGCAGACGATATTAACCGAGAAAATTACTGGATGGACAATGAAGTTGATTCGATATTTTTACAATCTTTTAATAATTTGACAAATACTTTCATATGAAATCTGTAGAGCGAAACCTTAGATCGACGCGATTTTTTAAGCAAAATCGTTGGAAAATATCGTCTCAGATCGTAACGCTGGAGTGGACGAGACATTAGTGGCGAAATTCAAGCAGGAATCGTCGCGTGGCCATATTAGCAAGAAAAAAAAGAAAGAAAAACAGAAACAAAAAGTGAGAAAAAAAATGTAGGTCGATATTATCAGCGCCTCGGGCGCGTACCATTTTCTAAGAATTTCCATTCGACTAAAGGAAGGATCCTACGATTTTGCATTTTACAAAGTGCCCAGCCAATTTACGTTTTTGCACTACGCTAGAATTTTGCGTGAGAGAGAGAGAGAGAGAAAAAAAAAGAAAGTGAGAGGGTGGGCGGGGGGATTTTTGGCGCTCGGGATCATCGGCGCGTGTCTCCGAGAGCTACAAGACGCTAGAAAAGCACAATCGATACGATGTCCTCGTGGTACCCGAGTGGAATTTTAATCCAAAGTAGTGCGTCTCCGCATCCTTTTGCGTGTGTCCCACGAAAATCCGCGGCAAAACGCAGACGCGTTCACGGAATAAGTGACAAAAAGGTGATTAATCATTACGAAATATAAATAAAATTAAACGAGCGATCGAGCGGGCCAAAAGCAAACTGAAGAAAGAAAATACAATGACTAATACAGGTACATAAGAGAACAGGGTTAGATGTAATTTAGATAAATTCTCGATCGTACTATCAGTCTCAGCCCGGGTTTTTGCTCGATTTTCGTGGAACGCATCGGTAGATATCTCCTCGATGTGTCGTAAATGTAGTTGTCAGCACGTACGGATCGTACCTGGTGGATATACGAACGAAAAAAAGAAGAAAACAAAAAAAAAAGAAATAATCGCCTTAGCTATCTAGCTTTAGATCTCCCGTGCAAACAGAGATTCGGACAGCTGTAAAGAAGTGATTGCAGTGTCGTAGCGCGAAGAGAGAATGACGGGAGGGATCGGGAGAAGGACGAGAGACGATTGCCTTCACTAAGGTCGCTGAGAAATCGGAGTTTCGAGAAAGAACTTTTCGGCGGAACTTAAATTTCCCACACGGCTCGTCGGTTGCTCACACGTATATTTTTCTACCCCTTATTTTGTATCGGCTCCAATAAATTTAATCGAGAGAGTAGTAATAGAGAAAAGAAGAAAAATCATTGACCGGTGCGATCCGCGGTGCTTATAGTGAATTATATAATCGCAAAAAAAAAAAGAAAACACGAAAAAAAACAAATATTATATAATCCATAGCGTGTATGCCCCGTCGATGTAAGCGCTTTATAAATCTTGTATGGAACGAAGAGAGCGAGGGAAATTTGGTAGAAGTGACTCGCTTCGTAGACCGGTATAATGTGCAAGATGCTCCGTTGAAAGTTTGAGGGCTATCGCGCTCGTCCAAAACGGCTTAAAACAAAAAAATTAGTCGTTCGGTTTTCTAATGATTTTATCCATTTATATTGTATAATTACGTAAGTTTAAATTCAGGGACCGTTCTCGCTTTGGCCGCGATTACTTACCGAGTACCTTCTTGCGTCTGTCGACAGGCGATTTGCGCATTTACTTGGTGTGCGGATAATCGGTAGACTCGACTGGAAAATAGGAAAACAAAAACGCTCTGCGCGTAAAAACTGTTAAGCAGCTGTTAATATTCAATCATACGTGAGTCACCCTCTGGCAGTTTAGTACTTTTTTGTATATCTCAGATATTCCACATTGCCCAGATTTGATGGTATAGTTAACAAAAACTTTACTCCTGATTTCTTTAGAAAAGAAAATAAAAGAAAAAAGTGGCTAAGCTGGCAGAGAATGGCTTGCATCCTGTCGCCTGTAGACAGTCGTAAACGAGACAATTGCATTGCGAAAAATGAAAATGGAACGACAATTATTCATTTTTACGGGCATAATACACGCGAATATTTTTTGACTCCTCGAATGGGCGGTAGGTAGAGATGACACTTTTGTTCCCGATAAATTTGGACTTCGATCGCGAAGAAGATATTTAATTCTGCGCTCCGTGTTCTCGTAAGTTTAGTGTATAACAATTGTTGTATCATCGTTGAGCGACATTTATATAACTATCCTAGAGTACGTGAAGGGGTGATTTGATTCGAGTACGACTGAAAGAATTTTTTGTTCAATATCTCTTCTACGAATTAATTTTGTGCATCAACCACTTTAATCACACACGTACATACCCACCGTAATTATACATTCCAAAAAGAAATGAGAAAAGAAACAAATCTTTCTACAATTCGTTCTGAATATTCTGAGTGCCGTTTTTTATATAATTACGTCGATTGACGATTCCGATGATCGAATTATTACTATTATGAATACTAATATTCCCGCTTGGATGCGCAAAGTATATCCTCCGTTCGCCTCGACCCGATCAAAAGACGAGAAGAAAAAGAAAACAATTCCTTTCGAGAACTCGATGATTTATGATAATATAAGCTGTGATTGAGAGATATTATGGATTCAAACGGTTATAATGGGAGAGAGCGAGCGACACGATTTTCGACAAATATGATTGACTTTCGATCGAGCTAATACAATCGCTTTTAAGAAAGTTTCAATGATGCAGTCTGGTCAATCCGAACTCAAGTGCGATCACATTGATACATAAATCAATTTTTTTAAATCCATCAAACGTTTAGCAGATTTTTTTCATTTTTATTATTTTTTAATAAAATACATTGTATAATTTTTCTGGCTGCTTAACGATATTTTTTACACCTCATATATTTGTTTGTATTTTAGTACGCGATTGACTTGATTATAACGCTGAAGCATTCTTAAGATGTATCATACCCGGACGAACGTTATACCGTTTTAGCGATGTGCGTGCATAAGGGCGCGGAGAGATTGTGATGAACGTTCCGGGGCAACGATTACGCAGTTTCGATCCCGTGATACGCGAAAATAATTATCGTTTTACGAACATCACAACTTAGGATACCTTAACGCAATTATTCGAATTCCACGATTGACCGAACCGTAGAGTGCGAGAAAAAAAAATAGGTGGTGTAACTGCGTAATCGCCCCGAACGTATATACATTCGTTTTCATATATTTTACTATATTACGTATTGTCGGATGGAGTAAAACTAAAAATGCAAAAAAAAATAAAAATAAAAAAGTAATACATGAAACTATCTATACTTATGTAAGGTGCATACTTTATACTGTACGCGTATGTACCTAATGTAAAAGGAGGATCCACGGAGGACTTCCGCGAACATATGTATTTCGCGTATCACGTTTATGCGGTGAAACAATCTGGTCTGTGTAGTCGCGGAAGATCGGTGGATTCCGAAGAACAAATAAATGATTTTTAATGATCGAAAAAAGATGCATTTTTTTGGAAACTTCCATTGTAAAATTTATCAATTCGCATCCATCGAACGGTCTGCAATATCTATTGATATATGACCACCTGGTGAAGTAGGATTCTGCCTTGTCGGACGGATTTTTTTTTCCGTCGGTACAGACGGTCGCCCGGAATATTTCTGGCTCGTGCGCGTCCGAATCCAAGTGTTTCAAGCTCGCCCACGTTGGACTCGAGTACGGCTGCATGCGGAGCTGTGCCCAGCGAATTTCGCAACTGATTGTTTTGCGAAAAGCAACCATTTTGCAACCGCGAACGTGGCGTTCGGATTTTAAACATTTCACGAACGCTCGAACTACCGGAATGCGGTGTTCGTTCGCGGTTGCAAGCGGCTGCTGCGAAAGATTCTAAGGTTGACGGATCGTGCGGCACAAAGGGTTGCAGGTGGTTGCCGCAGAAATAGTGCTCTGGTCGACGAATCGTATGGCATTTGGCGACCGGTGAAATGTTCAGCAGCAACCACCTGCAACCCAGTGGCCAGGCGACCATTCGTCGACTAGCAAACGGCACTACGACAACCACCTGCAATCCCATGTGCAAACATTCGGTGACTAATGGAGCGGGCTGCGAGAAGAACAAATGGCAGCAACGCCAGGTAGAACCAAGGAAATCGCGGAAATGTGTCCAGTAAAAAGGTCGTAACAAATACAAGGATAATTCCAGGATAATCAAGGATATTTTGGAAAAGAACAAATATACGAAAATATGAATGAATAATTACGTTGTTGTTGAATTATTAATTTTTTTTATTAAAGCAATTAAAATTATTAAAAGATTAGGAGGGAGGGGGGGGGGGGGATAGCTGCGTCTCCGACGGGGAAGATTTTAAGGAAGCAAGAGGAAGCGAGAGGAAACAAAAGTAAACAAAAGTAAAGTAAAGTAAAGTAAAGCAAAGCAAATTAAATTAAAGTAAAGTATAGCGCCGCGGCGACACGCGGCGCAAGTAAAGTGAAGTAAAGTAAAGCAAAGTAGAGCGCCGCGGCGCTACGCGGTGCAAGTAAAAGTAAAGCAAAGTAAAGCAAAGTAAAGAAAAGTAGAGTAAAGTAAAGTAAAGTAAAGACGTTTCTTGCGACTGTGAGCCGAGGCATTTTGAGCGAGATCCGGTCCGCAAGATCTCGAACATACATATTGCTCATATGCGTGGACAACCCGAGCTGTTTTCCTTTTACAATATGTTGATAATTATCGAGTCTAACCATTCAAGTCTTCACAAAAGTTCTTTTTAATTCGTTGATGTGTACTTTCGTTAAACTGATACCGTTTTTTGTAATTTTTTTTTTTACAGTCGCATTGGAGACACCTAATGCGACAATAAGACAAAGCTACCCTGAAAAATGTATATACAGCAAGTCACAAGTCTACAACGTGACGTCTGGCGTTACCGATCAACAAAGAATCGCGCGAAAGAGGTCCCAAAAGGACCTCTCGTCTCGGATTACTTTCCACAATTAAATCCTCGTGATTCGCCAGTCCGCCCATAAAAAAAACGCCAAAGCCGCGCGAACGTGCTTCACGAAAAACAATCAGAGTAATCAGGTTCGCGAAAAAGTTCATACGTGCGGAAACGAACGCCGCGACGTCGACTAAAAAGGAAGGCGAAAAAAAAAAACACCACAATTATACAGCCGGACGTTTGTTAATTCAGCCTGCGTTGACGCAGTCGCAAATTCCAACTAGTCCGGTCCCCGGGCGCGTAAACACGGAAACGAACAACAACAACAACAACCGTGGGCAGCGAAATAACAGTCGTACGATAAATCTCGCCGAGCGAGAGCCAGGACGTTGACTCTCGTGGGCAAGGGGAAGAAGGGGGTTGAGAACCTCTGCAAGGACCAAGAGAGCGAGAGCTCGCCCGCTGCGACGGCGGCGACGGCGGCTGGGCAGAAGCCCCGAAGGGTACGAGATAGTGCGACTGTCGGCCGTGGCGTGGTACGGCGTCGCCCCCGTCGCGCCAACCCCCGCGCACACCGCATATTCCCCTCGACGCTTTCTCTCGCGCACCGTCCCGCTACCCGCCCTATAGTCTCGCTCGTTCTCGCCTCAGTCGAGACGCACACGCGCAAGCACCACAAACACGCACACAGCGAGCCGATCGTTTCGCCTTCCCCGTTCGATGCGTATCCCTCTCTCGCTCTCTGCGCCCATATCCGTTCTCTTTGTTCCTGCCCATGGTACCCATGTCGCGGCTTCTCGCTCGGCCTCCTCGTTCCCGCGAGCGCCTCTCCGTCGCACTCGCGCTCCCGATCTCCCCTCCACGATGAATGGCGAGGCTCTCGGCGCCGGTGGTGGGGAAAGTGGCGGCGGCCGGTATGGTGTCTCTCTCCCCTCCCCCCCCCCTTCCCTCACCGCCCGCCCGAGCGGCCGAATCGCCGCGCCGCACCACCCCGCGCCATGATCATTCGTAGGGCGGCGAGTGAGCGCGCACGGCGGCGCATACACACGCACACACACACACACGTACACGCGCGGCGCACACGCAGCCTCGCACACGTACACGAACGGGCACAGCTGCCGTCTCCACACAGAGCGAGGCAACGGCGCGAGAGCGAGCGAGCGAGCTGTGGTAACCGAGCGCCAAGAGCGGCATCGAAACTAGTGGCAGTACACTGACGCGCACCGACGCCGTGTGTCTCTCCCGTTCTTACTTCCTACATAAACTGCGCTGCGCGTTACACAGCACCCGGTGCGGTGTGTAAAGTACCCGTCGTCTCGCCTTCGTAACAAAGTGAAAAGACATCCCAAACGGAAGAGACTCGCGCGAAAAGTAACACAAAAAAAGAAAAAAAAAAGAAAAAACAAAAGCACACGCAAACACACAAACGCGCGAGCGCAGAGACGAGAGGGAAAAACAAGAGAAACTCAACAAAACCGGGAGGAGGTGAATCACAGCTGTCTTGTTTATACATAATAAAAATATACGTTAATATATATCGTGGGGAACCGGTGATTTTCGCCCGAGCGTCCTGGGATCCCCGGCTGCGAGCGACACACGCCACACACCGCTTGAACTGGCAGCGCGAAAAACGCGTGTGACATTCCCGTGCGCTCGCGAAAAACGTGCGAGAGGCTCCTCTCGTTGTCGGGGCCCGTCGCGACTCGATAATATCCGCGCGGCATTGTAACCGGCGCGCGAACCCCCGGCCGTATGTAAAATCAATCGCCACGCTACGGAGTTTTTTTTTTCCCCGCGAGGCTTCCAAGGGACATACGACATCGACGGGGCTCTCTCTCTCTCACTCTTTCTCTCTATTTCTCTTTCTCTCTCTGTCACTCTCCGTGTTTCGCCCGGCGCGCGTGTGTCATCTGGGCTTCCGTCTAGTCTGTCGTCGTCGTCGGTGGCTCTCGCGAAACCTTCGGTGCGCATTGTCCGGCCGAGTGTGTGTGTGTGTGTGTGTGTGCGTGTGCGTGCGGCGGGTCCGAGTGGTGGGCACGAGGCGCGGTGGGAAAAAGTAGCAAAGCGAAAGAGTCGAGCCGGGCAACGAGTGAAAGTACTTAAAATCCGAGGGCAGAGTCGGAGGAGCGCGCAGCATCTCGCGCGCGGTCGCCGGCTTGAACGGACATATCGCGGGTATTTATTGTGTACCTTGGCGACATACGAGTCGCGCGTCAGTGAAAGCCCAAGATTCGCCGGTGGACACCCCGCGCGTTCTTTGTTTCAATAGCACGCGCGGCGCGCGGGTTTATATCGCTCTCTCTCTCTCTTTCTCTCTCGCTCCCTCTGTCCGTCTGTCTCACTCGCTCTCTCTCTCCCCATTCGCCATTCGCCATTCGCTGAACGCGTGCGCGCGCGCGCGCGATCGAGAGAACACACACACCCCGTCTGCGCGCTGCTGCTCCTCTCCGTTGCCCCCGACGACGTGTTCTCGCGCTCTCCTTCGTCTCTCCGGCGTTTTCGGCTTCGTCTCTCGTCGCGACAACTGGCTACTGGCTAAAGCGCGGCGGTGCGGACCCTTCGTGTGCCGGTCGTGTGTCTCTTGTCGCGCTCTATTTTGCCCCACGCAGTTTCCCTCACGCCGTTTCGCCGTTTTCATTGACTGTTTTCCTTTTTCGCACCCCGCCGACCGACCCTCCTGACGCTGCCCCCCCCCCCCCCCCCCCTCTACCCCGCTGCCGGCCCACCGTCGTCTCACATGCCCCCCACGCGCCACTCGCGCGTCTCACTGTCTCTCTCTCTCTCTCTTTCTCTGTGGCAATTGAATCTCTAAACGTTTGCACGTCGGTTGTGCTCTTTGTTCGGTTTCTTGCAGCAAACTCCCGTGACAACGCGCTCACCACGGTGTAACCTTGAACCTGGCTGTGTGTCGAGAAGCAAGAGGCTCCTCTCCCTGGGCCTCCTTGATCAGTGGCAGTGCCTCGCGCAAACGGCGAATTGAGTGCCTACGCTATTGTAAAACGTCGATATATCCATATAGTGCGTTAATGGTGTATTGTTGCTATACCAAAACGTTATACACTTATTTGGCCGTAGTACCGAGCGAGCCGTTCGGTGGTTGTTGAAGCGCCATACTACGGACTTTAGTCAGAATATTTCGAGAAATTTTGAGAGGTGCGAAGATTTATCTCGGATTTGTGATACATTGTATGGAAAAGGAGGAAGAAGACAAACAAAAACGAAAAAAACAAACAAACAAACAAAGAAGAGGATATTAGTCGCTAGAAGAGGAGGAACACGCGCTCTCGGCTTTACATCCGGGACACAGGAATTTTTACGTGTCTAATGATGTTTCCGTACACGACATTTCCAGCAGTTGGGTAAGCTTCACGTTTTACTTTCACATATCTTTGTTATCGTTACCGTCAACGTCTTGGTTGAACCTTTTGTCGACTTTCTTTCACATTTGTCGCTTTACTAGTTGGGTATTTCCGTTCTTGTTTTTGTTTTTTTTACCCCCTCGTAACGAGGTTTGTCGCTTGTGTACGATAATATTAGAGAATGTGTAATTCGTACGGCCGAGTGTCGGAGACGGGAAGTAGAAATTTGGCGACTTGAGTAAAAACAAAATTAAAAACCCGAAGGAATTCTGAAAAAATCATGTTTGCGGATAAATCAGAGTAATTACGATAAAAGTGTTTTTTTTTCTAGTTAAATAATTTATCTATTATTAATTGATTGCTAATTTTTTCGTATTATTATTGTTATTATTATATAAAATCAATGCTCTTACAACCTATGACATTGATTTTCTTTTCTTCTAAATTTCTCGTTATGTGTGATATATTCTACAATTTATTACAATTCGCAATTGACAATTTGAAAGATATACAATAGTTTTATTGTTTTAGGTATTGAGAATCGCGTAAATGTGTGAAATACCTAAGGAGATTGGTAGACTACAAGTATCTTCCATGGAGTGCCAGTATAATGTACATATACGATGGAGCATAAACACAAACTTTTTGCTTTTTCGTCGAAACTGACAAAAATTCACGTCGTATACACGAGGAGCTAATAGTCGGTGCAAGCAGGGAGCTCGCGGTGCGGCGGCTCGTTCTTTGTTGTCCCCTGCGTGACGCTGTTAACTGAACGTGACGTTGAGATGAGATTTTTAATCGTAAAACGAAGACATAATTTTTCCTCTTTTTTTCAAAGAGTCTTTGAGTCGAGACGTTAACCGCGTGATCAACGCACGCGGTTGCTCTCGCGGTCGTGGTCGTTCTGTCACTCATTCTCGTCTCGCTCTCGCCGTTTGCACAGGCCGAGCGAACTCGGGTGACGCGTTTACGTTTTTTCGCCTGAAAAATTCGCTTTCTCGATTAGTTTAACGATCCGGCCTTAGCTTGTTTATTTATTCGCACCGAGTTTACTTGGCCTTTTTTGCTGCGTCGGTCGCTCAATGTTGAGCTGCACCCTTAAAGCACAAACAATTTTATCGACGCGAAACAAGAACAGAGGTGGAAATGTCGCTGTTAAAAATGGCTGCGAATTTACGTTACCCGCAAGTTTTATGCTTCAGGTAATACATTGAATTAAATATACTAGTCAAAGTACATGCTTTTAAAATAATCCTAATTTTAATGGGATTTATTGGGAGGTTTTTTAAAATGTTAATCTCACTGGAATAATAAATTTAGTGTGTCAGTTTGTCGAAAAAAGAAATTTCGTTATCTGCAATGGAAGTTGAAACTAAATATTTTTAACAGCGTACAAATCGCTGAGAAATTGCTCAACATTTGTCTGCCGTAATGTGGCCGCGTTGCTGACCCGAGCTATTCGGTTTTCGATTCGTCACATTCGTTCACCGGTCGGGCTTCCTTTGGCTAACATTTTCCCGGTAATGAGAAACCGTAGCTCATCGTTCCCAAGGGTGACGAATGCTACCGATGAAGTCCAAATTATTAGCGTCTGCAGAAATGTTTTTGTCACCGAACGAGTCTGTTTCACGTCGGAGCTCGAGCCGCCCCATGTTAGAGAGTGACTGACACGATGAATGTGGCGGGGTTAGGTGCGTTACGAAAACCCAAATTGAGCACCTACGAGAGAGGCAGACACTGCCAGTCGTAAATCCTTCTCTTTCAAGTCAACTCAGTAATTTAGAATGAGGATCCGTCCACGAGAGGGACTGATGTTAATCTCGACCCAGGCTAGAAATTGTCGGTGCTTGTTTTAAATAATTTCCAGTTTTAGATAAGAAGTTGTCACATCGATTCGTCCCGTTACATCATCAGAAAAAAAATCAAATACAAACCAAAATCAAAAAATATATATCAGTACTTGTTTTTAATTATTTTCAATTTTGGACAAGCTGTTACCATTAATTTGTCCCGTTGCGATTTGCCAGAAAAAAATTTAATGTACAAATCTTAGTAATTAATCTATTTTGCGTGCATTTCAATCTTGTAAAAAAATGGCTTCAGGTAATTACAAAGTCACCAGTAGTATCGAGCGAGGCTAATTGAATACCACATGCAACATAGTCTCGTCACCGATGCTGCCTTATCTGTCTATCTTTCTCCCACGTACATTGCCCGCTGTATCTTTTTTTCTCTTGCATTATTTATAACATGCGCACTGCATTATCGTATTATTGGGAAGCGAGATGAGGGCGTCCGAGTAGAAAAGTGGAGTGGATGTAGTGAGAGAGTAACGTGTCATGGAGGCTTCCATAGTTTTACGAGCACCGTTGGCCGATGCGGGGCAACTTATCGGATTAATGTAGAGTTCATTGGGTTAAGGTAGTCGTGTTCCCTCGGGCACAAGACAAACTGCCGAATTCTGCAGTTGCGAACTATAGGCTGTTTCGTAATAAGTTTGGCCTGAATTGACAGAAGGATTCGAGGGTTTTTCAAATTTATTATCATCACCAAAGCCGCAAAGTCGAACCTCGCACATTGCTTCCTCATTATCTTCCAGCTTTGGCAAAGCCTCAAAATCCCGGACTTCAAGGTGGTCTTGTTTCCTCAGGCATTAGACAAACTCTCGGATTTCGGATATATTCTGCAGTTACGAACTAGGTTGTTCCGTAATAAGTTTGGCCTGAATTGACACAAGGATTCGAGGATATTTTCGCATTTATTATCTTCATCAAGACTGCAAAAACGAACCTTGCACATCGCTTCCTCATTATTTTCCAGCGTTCGTGAAGCTTCTTTTATGAGGAATTCAAAGACATTCTGCATACATCATCAAAGGCTTTGTGATAGCTGGAAAGAGTTTCTGTTACACAGATTTTTAATTTATTAGTAGTAGTAATGTTTTTATTGCGTCACGATTTACATTTGTTTGTTGCGTGCGTGTGTGTGTCGGTTTGTATTTATGTGTATACTAGCAGGTTGGAGTGCTCGAATCGAAATTAGATTGCTAAGTAAATTAATGTGAAATTAACGTTCAAAATTTACGAAATCGAGAAAAGAAAATATTTCGATGTCGTAAAGTTTGAAGACCCTGGCCGATGGGAAATTTTCCGCTGATTCCGAAAAGCACGGTTATTTTTTTCGAAGTTACTTTTTGTTCGATCGAGCAAACCTGGGTTTTCTTTTTGCGTTCGAGAGAAAACTACAACGAAGAGAATGCCGCAAAACGGAACGCGATATCTTGATTTCTGAATTTTTTACAGTATGTTTAAGTCAGACCCTCAAAAATCGTAAATTTTTAGAAGGGGTACCCCGTCCGGTTTTTTGCGATTTTTAAGGGTATAGAGTTTTATCTCGAACGAAGGAAGAAAATCCAGGTTCGATCGAACCAAAAAAAAGTAACCTCGATTTTAGTGATGTGACAACTGGGTAAGCGTGCGAAGCGCGCGTATAGGAGGCTAACATAAAACAAAATTTCTAATTTTGGGACAGACTTGAATTAAGGAGCACAAGGCTTTATTATTTAGGGCAGATGTTAGTTAAGGCTGGGACAGATAAACAGACAAACAACTTTCCAAAATATATATAAGGTGCGTGAGCGAAAGGACATCAATCGCAGTCCTTCAGCCCTTAATTCATCATCAACGTTGCAGAGTCGAACCTTGCACATCCTCATTATTTTCCAGCTCTCGCAAAGCTTCCTCCACGACGAAACCAAAGACAATGCACGCACATTCACAAAGAGTTTTCTTCGTGAAAGCTAGAAAAAAAACGAAGACGCAAGGTTCGCCTTTGCTCTGTCTTGAAATCATTGATAAAAACGCCTAAAGGCCTAAAACTTCTTTGTGCAGGAAAAAAAAGGTGCCCGGACTTTGAGGGCGCGAAGAAATGATTCGAAATTGCTCTGGCTGCCGCGAGGATACGCGGTAATGGTTAGGCAATTAGCAGATTGCATAAGTATCGAGAATAGTTTTGTTTGCGGTTTCCTCGTTGCCCCGTTTGGATTTATTTTGCCACTGGTGCAGCGGCGCGGCAGCGGCGATACTGGCGCTCCGAGTGCACACATTGCTATTAACGTACCGCTCAGCCGGCGCTGCACGCATCGTGGCACGAGTTTTATAAGCCGCTAAGCCAGAGGAGCCGAGGTCAACTCGGGCACACGGTACAGAAAACCCATTGAGAATTAAAACGGCTCGCGAGAGCAGCAGCGAGAGCGGCATTAAGAAGAGCGTAAGAAGTAGACGTAAAGGCGAAGGGTGGCGCGCGAGTGTGCACAGTCATTCCACTGTGTTTCATGCCACTCGTTGCTGCTGCGTTCCCCTTCGGCTCCCCGCCGAGAGACTCCGCGGGCTGTTAAGTTGGACTAATCTGCATCGCGGAAATTCCAGGGGACGCCTAATGCGATACAGAGACGAGAAATTCCCCAAATGGAGCCTCTTAAACCACGGATATGAACCACTTTCACGTAAATTAAATCACGCGCACGGCCCGTTGAAGCGCTTCGCGCGTGACGACCGCACTCGTCACTTAACGTTTGACGCAACGCGTATTCGGGAATAAATTAAATTGAATCAGTGGAGAATCCGATGTTGAATCTGGAAGCGAAGGCTCGGAGTGCAAAAAGTGAGCCGTAACAAGACTGTCGATTATACCGGTGCACTTATTGCCTTTGCCATCTTTGGCCAGCCTACCAGGCGGCTTATTTTGGACCATCGCCAACAATGGTATTGATCGATTCTTTAATGTTAGCCGTAACGCATTACTGGCTGAGTTGACAAGACGATCCGAGGCAGACTCGGTGGTGTAATTAGGCCTGGGAAGCTGTAGACACGAACCTCTTCACATTTCATCGGTCGATAAAACAATTCTATAATTTTGTTTATCAGTATCAATAACTGCGATCATTGCAACGGCTGTGAAATACCATTTTTTTTTGCTTTGAAAAACAGCCGCATCATTTTCCTTCAATTCCTCGTAGATTCGGCCGAAATGGAACATGACACCAAATCTGGTTGTCGTCATAAATCATGCGAAAAACACCTTAACGCGATGATAGTCGAAAATGGCCCGACGAAATTGCCGAATCGTTACTGCACTTCGACCAGGACAAATTCTATTAATGCCCGATGGTCATACGGATATTAATGCCAGATTTACCGTACGCACCATTTATTGGCACAGTGACCCAGTTCTCGTTTTATCACTCGAGATTTATGCATTGTAAATTTGTTTCGCGTTAGTCGCCCGCGCGTTGGGCATATTTTGAGTGATTTCAAACATCGCGTTTTGGGTATTACAATTTTTCTTCCATAGGCGAACTCGACTTTCGATCATTTGGAAATATCTCTCGCTCGTATTTTTTGTTCACTGTCGCTACAAGTTCCACCGCGACGCGACTGAATTTCCAGCGAGTTTTTTCCGCGATGCGTCTGGACTGCACACAGACTGTGCGCAGTCACCAAGCGTTTCCTTTCTTACTCGCGGATAGACGCAAACCCGAAGCCGCCGTAACCGTTCGACCGGTTGAGAAAAAGTTTTCTTTCTCTCGACAATTTCATCGCTCCCTCGTTTTCCCTCGCAGGATACACGTCTACCGCTGCTCTCTCTATCTCTCCGGACTCGCTACCCACACTCTCCTGTCTGTTTCGCGCAGCGCAAAACTTTTGCGGTTCACGCTCCAGCACTTCGAAGCTTAGCGCGTTTTTCTCACAAGTGTGTACACGGGTTCCCCTTGAGTTCCTCTATTTCGTCGTGAGCGCGTTTAGTCGCCCGTATTTCCCAGGTATTCAGTGGAAAAATCATCATTTGCAACTTCGACGAGAGATTCCGTGGCAAGTTGGATAAAAAATGTCAATAGTTTGTGTTGAATTTACACTCAAGAATTGCTAACAGAGAAAAG
Source organism: Pimpla rufipes (assembly GCA_963932165.1). Taxonomy (NCBI): domain Eukaryota; kingdom Metazoa; phylum Arthropoda; class Insecta; order Hymenoptera; family Ichneumonidae; genus Pimpla; species Pimpla rufipes. Next base: position 17,060,067 of record OZ010635.1, read on the forward strand.
AATATTTTTTTATACAAAATATTAAATTTGTGTGAAATTTGAGAACAATACGATTTAATCGACTCAATTAAAATATAAATCCTTTTGATAAACATTAGAAGATATGATTTGGCTCCACCCTAATTGGGTAATAACTGGTCAATATTTATTTCGTCATATTTAACAGAACGTTTTATAACAGCTAAACTCTTTTCTCCGTGTGTACCATTTTTTTCGTCGTTAAACCGAGCGTAACCTTTAATGAACAGCACGTCGAGAGCGTTTTGATGTAATAACACGGAGGTATAATTATAAATACAGATTCGTGCCAAGTAACACTTTATTATCGCGTCGTTTCAGTGCTTTAGGACTTTCGACAGGTTCGGGTTGATACAGAATGCCCTGTACACAGTACCAGACACACCCAGTAAAGATATACACGGGATACTATTATGCCGAAGGTACCTACCATATAGCTGTATGTTTCTCCGTGGAATGGATGGGAACAAGACATAGGCGCACAGCGCTGGAAAAATAATTCCAAGGTGACTGTCGGCGTAGTATTATGGGTATTGTATTTCCACGAGTTCCGTCTCCCTCGCGGTCGAATCGTGAAAGCCGATCTGTACGACGAGCCGGTACACAATCAATGATAGTGAGAAGAGAACACGACGAACACGTATAAATGAAAATCACGCGATGGGTTGGAAAACAAAAAATTGGCGTGTGCACTAATTTACTTTACATTGCAGTGAGTTATTTGCAAAACTAGGGTAAACATCGTGGGTCGACCATTTTTAATAGCAGGAAGAAAAGTTAGTCGTTTTCTCGAGCAAATTGCATCCGTAAATGGGCTCCGGGTGACCAAACTGGCTGTGCCAACTCGCGAGTTGGTTAGACCAACCAACTTATTTTTTAGCGACGTTGGCGCGTGAAAACTGAACACGAAACTCTTGAATAAAATACAGAATAGCTCGAATTTTTCTGTTCGTCGCGAGAAGTATGAAAAATAAAACGTTGTAAATCATTCTGGTACGACACTTTCCTCTTTACGCGGACGAAATATTAATTTACACCAGATTTTAGTCTCGCCTGGCAACCGATTGTTTTCGCACAGATCACCGCGCTTCACTGCTCAGTTCGTACACTTTGCCTTTCACATTTTCTTATATCAATGTTTACGGCTTTTACTCACCGGAGCAAAAACTTGACGAAAGAATTTTTTAGTTTTACGATTCTTCCGATGTATCAACGTGGGCATTGAGTGACCAATGAACCGAGGTTTGCTTCGCTGCACACAAATATTTAATGTTTGTATTAATATTCTCAAGTACAGTAAATAAAATGAAATAAAGCAATTAAAATAAATTAGTTGTGCGTGACGGTTTTATCGCAGAGAAAGACGAAGTGTCAAAAGTAGCGGTGATATTAGCGAATAAGTCGAGACCCAAATAATCTTCGAGAATTCGAGACAGCGTAAAACATACTCGCTGTTCTTTGCCACCGATATTAATAGAGAAGCCATTTTTCTTCCACACCACAAAGCGCATCGGTCAAGCGGGTAACCGTTTTTCGATTATCCATTTCTTTATAATCCGTGGCTTTGTCAATTTAAGCTAAAAATATGTTCTAAAGCTTACTCGAGAATTCGGGAGGAATGAAAAACTAGACGTGTAATGTCGTGCGATCGATTCGGGTTGCCCGCGACTAGCAACCGATGGATTATTTATTATATAAAATCATCAAAGAAGAATGTGAGCAGCAGCTTTTTTTTTCGTCGACCGATAGTCCAAAGCGTACAGGAAATAACGTAGCCCCGAATCGATGTTTTATTTTCGATTTTCCATCATTTTTGTGGGAAAAATAATCAGCGCGTTGCGGATTTTGATAGTGATGAAAAATCGTATTCGCCGGAATTTCACCCACGCGCATCGATTACGCCGTCGGTATGCGAATTATTCTTCATTATTCGTCTCTTTAACCTCACTCACAATTAATAACCCAGTCATATTACCTTCCAACTAAACGGTGAACCATTTCAGGAGCGAAATGGGTAACCATTTCGCTCTAGTTTCCAAACTTCGGCTCGTCGGAGGCCTGTCAAATCCACGACTACAATAAGTTTGCTCGCAGTCCAATCGCAGCCAGCCAATCACAGCGCGAATAAACGGCGATATTTCGATATATCGATATCTCGATATTTCGATATTTCGATATTTCGATAAAATCTCGTAACCCACAAACTTTTTGCCTCGAGGACTCGGGTGAGTCCAGCGTCGCTGCGTTTGCATTTCCGTCTTCCAATATCAGATTTGTCATTGAAACTCGGTCGAAACCCTCGGCAGCCAATTAAGGCACAAATCTATTAACGATAATGGGCAGCGATGTTCCGAAATTTTTATAAAAATCTCCGCAGTCCTGATGTTTTATCTCGCACGTATTCAGTACCTGTCGCCCCCCCCCCCTCCCCCTTAAAAAATCTGTCACTGTTTGCATTATTACCAACAGTGAACAATCTTTTTCTTCTAAACATCTGTTAATACCATATTCACTTATTGCCCACAACGAAATTTTCCCACTAAAAAATGGAACACCTAAAATATCGTAACGAAAAACCCGAAGGATTAAAAACTAAAGTACGACGTCCCAGCCACTTTCTTAATCCACAGAAAAAAAACGAGCGCGCGAGAGCTTTAATACTTCATTTCTCTACTCCGCGGACGTAATAATGAGAATTCGTGAGTTATGGTCCAGCGCAGCCGGGCGCTTTTGGCTATAGAGCGGCACGTCGTTGCCATACCAACAACATTCGTTAGCTCGTTTTTTCGATTCTCTCAGTGGTGTGTAATGGTTTCCGATATCGCAAAAAACGCGAGGAAGAAAAAAAAAAGCGCAGCCCGGCTTTTTATTATAACCGTTGGACGTTCCAGGACGTTGAACGTTCCGCCGACTACCAGAGTCTCTATTTTTCCCGCTCTCGGACAATCGTTTTTTTGTGTGTTCGCTACTTGACTGTTGGGTTCATGGAATTAGAACGGCGACGGAGAAAGCGTCGGGCGTCGAATTGTGCACAGCTTCGGGCAGATAGGAATTGGTCGTAGCGCCGCCGCCGCCGCCGCCTCGAAGTTGAATCGTCGAAGAAATTGATCTGACCGCGTGGCCATCGCTGCTCCTATTTCTGCCGCTGTAAGTGAAGAGCGGGGACTTGGGGCAATCACGACGACGGCACAACTGATACGCCTCGTGCGCCGAAGGCTCGCCCGCTGCCGTTGTACACAAGAGGGACACCACCGGGTATTGGACCTACGCACGACCCCCCCTCGCTCGAACTCGTTCCACCGTATTGTGTCATACATGTGAGCGCGGCACGAGATAAATTCCCCGAGTTCCAAATCGAACCGACCTCGACGCTGCACTCGTTGTGTTCGAGACTTTCAGCTCTCTCGGCCCCCGCGTTCTCGTTGTTCGCCTCTCCTGCCGTCAGCTCTTTGTCCTGAGATGTGGCGAACGTTAATTGCAAGAATGCCCAATATTACGACGATAATGGCACTCGTCATCGCCGTTTTGCAAAATCAATTGTCCCATCGCTATGTACAACGTTCGATTGTTAATATTATCGATTGTTTATAGCTAGGGAGAAACAATATCAAAAGTTAAAAAAATGTTTATGGTTTTTAATTTAAGTACCTGCGAATAATTGTCAACAAATCGCGGTGGATTTTTCACGATTATTTATCTCGAATTACTTGTCTTCATTTAAGAAAACATTCATTGTTTTCAAGTTCTTTTGTAGTAATTTTTTTTAATGCCAACTTTACTTCGGATTAAAGAATAGAACAATATTTTGAAGTTCTTTTGTCATCATTTTTATAATAGTAAAAATGAAGTAAAAATGCTTTTGAATACAGTTTTATTCCAACATTTCCTATCCCGGTTTCCAGCCTGCGCCAAACGCCGGGCACGGCCGATAATCGAACCGAGCATCCCGGATAGATTGACGAAATTTACCGCAGTCATTCCTTCCATCAGTCGACAAAACGCCCGAACTCACCCAGATGCGGATATCAGCCGAGCAAAAAATCACGGCGGATAATTCACGTCGGTAAAAAAAAGGGGGGGGGAAAAAAGGGTAATGAAGGTGAAACTCGCGTGGAGGAGATGATCGTCGATACGTGGAGGAGCGGTGCAGTGTGTCCCGGTGGCTGTGGCCTGTAAACCTATGCCCGCCAAGGCCGAGCATTCGTTTACCTCGGGCACAGCAGTTTTTTTCTTCGCTCCTCCCTCCGCCGTCCACCTTATCCCTCCTGTATACCAAGCGATCCTCTTTCTTGTCTCATTTTCGCGAACAAGAGAACGAGCGAACGAACGAACGTGTCCCTGGAATCAGGCGGAGGCTTTCGTCCGTTTTTTCTTTTCTTCCTTTTTTTTTTCTTTGCTTCTATGTCCAGTCGCTCTGTCCCTCTCGTCGGTCCCGTTCGCCGCGACGGCTTTTCTCTCTCCCGCTTTCGCTCTCGCTCTTGAGACGGTCCGTGGCCCCAAAGGAATAAAGAATTCTACAGTGAGTGCCTTCCCTTTCCTCGCTCATTCTCGTTCTCGTTCTCCAGGGACGCACCTTTCGATCTCTCGGTCCATTCTCGTAATGCAGTTTTTCGTTATTTCGACATACAACGCGCGCCGACGTGAAAATTTATTATTTCGTCAGTTACGAATATCCGCGCGACTCGAGGATGTGTATAATTTTTCTTTACGCATGCGGAAGATGTGGTTCAGCTCGGAACGATAGTCGTAAATATTTTTTAAATAATTGACTATAGGAGAATAATAGAGAAACATCATATAATAATTTAATATAAAGTAGGATCATACACGCACGCTGACGCACGCGCCTACAGGACTGTCTGCACTGCTGTGCACTTCTTTTATTTTGAAGAGTCAAGTCAAGTTTGACACAACCGAATATGTTGCCAACAATTTTCCTGACCAAGAGAGACTAACCTTACCATTGTTTTCAAGTCGCATATTCTACTCCCGAAAACACTGGTTACAACACTTTTTTACTTGTTCTTGAAAAAAAAAAAAAAAAAAAAAAAAAAAAAAAAAAATAATAATAATAATAATAATAATAATGATAATAATAATAATAATAATAATAAAAAAAAAAAAAAATTCGACTTTCATTTTGTCAAAAATCATAGACCGACTCCGGACCAAAAGTGACACAAATCGTCTTTACATGTGACCGTGAAATCCATTTTTCTCCGAATTACGCACAGCGAAGCGGCCGACCTACCGATTTTTTCCTACCGATTTTTTCTCCGAAAAATTATGCACAGCGAAGCGACCGACCGACCGACTCGCACGATACACGACGACTGAAATTTTGTTTTCTTTAACTTATTTATTAATCATCATAGCGACGGCTCATATATTGCTTGGTTACAGCGCTTATGACTGCGAGGACCAATCACAGCACGAATAAAGCCACAACAATGCTTTCGGTTACTCATGAACTTTTTAAAAGAGGGACAGTCCATACGAACGTTTCACCCAGTCAATTAAAAAAAAAAAAATTATAAAATCGAAAACAATCAACTTTTAACAAAAATGTCGCGAACTCGATAGCCAATCAGAGAACGAATAACCCGACAACAATACTTGTGAGATATTGTACCCACAGATTTTTTGAAGAGGGATATAATTTAAACATAATACAAATAATATTATCAGACAGAATTCCTCCATTTCTGTCGTGACCCAACATGCATATTCTTCATGCAAAATGGCCCAAGAGTCTCTCACGATCCGTGGAAACAAAGTTCAACGTAGGTCAGCAGCGCAGTCTGCATTGAATTTTTTCACGAAGCCATTTCAAATCACTGGCTTCGGAAATGTGTACGGTCAAGGGCCGAAATTGCCTCGCCCGATATGGGACCGTGTTATGTAAGCAGCCACATGTGCGGTATCATTAACGAAGGTATGCAAGTCGTGTTACTCATGGAATTCCGGAAATGCATTACGCCGTGCGGCTTATCTCCGCGTTCCTGGATACCGCGCGCCATCAAAACGTCAAGCGCTATAGAGACTGCCATGTGTGCTATCTGGCGAAAAGTCAACTTTTCCCATTGCCTAACCCAGATACAATACTGTCCCACCCTACGCCCGAATAGAACAAAAAAAAGTTTCAAAATACAACGGAGTCCGTTGAAAATTTTACTCGAACCTGAAGAGACGTAGATACAAGAAAAAAAAACTGGGCTGTTGAGGGTTGAACGTGAACCGGATTTCCCGAGGCTCCTATCTACATGAATGTACGAATAATTTCACAGCGAGAGGGTTCTGGTATCTGTTACGAGAAATTCAGCGTTTCGTTGCTGTAAATATAGTACAACAGGAACATCAGAGGTTTTTCAGATATATACAACATTTATTGCAGTCCCCGTGATATTTATGGTTGAAATTGCTATATTTGTACATCATAAAAAAATTGAAAATTGAATGCACCGGTATTGACACTATTTCTGCATCAACTGGTGCTTATTTTAATATCACCCGTAATAAAATAATTATTTATTTGTATATTTATTTAATAAATTGACGATATTACATTTCGAATTATTATATTTATAGTTTAAATTACTATATTTCTGGCAACGAGCCGAATCAGCGCGATGCGTTCCAAGCTTCACACATTTCACGACACACATTTTCCAGCCCACTTTCATCGTGTGTTTATTTCGCCCTTCGAGAGTCGCGATTCGCTCCTCGAGCGTCCAAAGCGACGAGAGCGCTGCTAGAGTCGGAAGAGCGCGACGATAGCGAGAAAGAAAGACACGGATGGCGCGAGTATCTCTACCTTTTCGAGCATACTCGAAATAACTCGAAGCACTACCGATTTCTACATACCCGGCGACACTTACCCTTAACGTTCGTTCGCCCGAAATAGGTACGACATAGCGATGTAATCGCCTGCCGTGCTCTCGCACTCGAAATCACCTACGACGGAGCCGGCGGTGCCAGAGTCGCCGCACGGGGAAACACGCCTCTTCCTGCTACTGCAACTCGCACCGCGCGAGTGTGTCCACATCTCGCCCGTGGATGCGAAGCCACCTCCATTAATTTCCATCCCCGCTGTCGCTGCTTGGGGTACGATTGCGGTACTCGTGAAAGTGCTTTTCCTCATCGTCTTACGTATCGGACTTGTACTTATTTTCGTTCTTACATGGTCTCACTCGTCATTGTTTAACTGGTGTGTTACGCTTCACCTGCGAGTGGGCCATTTCAAGCCAGACAAGCTCCTAACTATGTCGACTATGAAATATATTCCGCAGTATGTCGTCAGGTGATAAAAAGAAAGAAAATGAATTTTTTATTTTTCCGAGGGTTAGAAAAAATACATATATTTGTTTTAAAAAAATGGACGTTTTTTATATTCATTGAAAGAAAACGTCTACAATGTGTTCTTTGCAATTAGTGAGAAACGTACTGCAAAAAAGTTAAAAGTTCATTATTAACACGTTTTTGATTTTTAGGCAATTAAGCTCCACTCAATGTAAATTTAATGGCACTTTAGAAAAATGGAAAAACGTGTAAAAATGTTTTAAAACAGTTAAAAATGATAGGGACAAAGTACCCTGTGCCTTCGCCGCCGAACGTCCCATATTCGGTTCCGAGGCTCGCGTCGTGCGAAGTTCTTCGTTATTTTCCACAGATTCACAATGGTGAAAGTGGCGTAGATCGGAGATTGAACCATTGGCAGAAACTTTTCGTCGGAAAACAATTGCACACTTTACTGTCTGTCTCAACAGGCGTGGAAAAATGAACGGTCGAAATTGTTACGCATTTTATTACACAACTTTTAGATTGATCAGTTTGCGGAAGACAGAAAGGAAGAAATAGACCTTTTGGTCTTTACTTCTTGCGCATTCATCAACTGCTCCGTTGTTTTCCTATTCACGCTGCGAGACAAGACGAGATTGCGAGTGCTCCTCGTTCCCTCTGTTATCCGGCGTTGTACCCTTCAAGTGCTCGAGCGTGGAAGCGTCTCGTGACACTTGTACAGTTTCCGTGAAGCTCCCTGCGTACGTCTAGCAAGTCCACTGCCCGTGACTCTTTCACGCACGGGAAAAGAAAAAAAAAACGATGCAAGCGGTATATCGCAGGTTCGAATAAAATTGTTTTTCGATGTAGACAAAATCAAACGGGAAGTCATGTTAAAATGATTTGGTGCAACCAAAGGTTAAAACAAAATCTTTCAAAAACTGTGTGATATATATAATGCGTATAAGAAAAATAGGGGAATTTTAAAATAGCAATAGAATTTTCAGTTGTAATGGGGTGCACGATTTTGGGGAGTTTTTGTTTGGAAAGATGCCCGATAAAAATTGACCAAGAAGTTACGCGTAATTTATTAAAAATAATTAATTAAATTAATGAAAAATTACATTAAAGCGCATTTGAAAAAGCCAGCCGAGTGTACATAAGCTAAAGGGCGTATGTGGCGAGACGGTAGACAGGTTAGGGTAAGTGGAAGTGTGAGAGACAGTCTAGCCGAGCATCACGTCATCGCAATAAGCAGTTTGACTATGGTGAGAGGCTGGTACCGCACAGCCTTCAGTTCCCGTCAACTTCGTGAGCCCGCAATACAAGCAACGAGAGCGACGCTGAGAAGGTGTCGCTGGAAAAGCGTCTGCTCCGGTTCAACATCACTGGCACAATAGCTACCGCCTCGAACATATTCCGCACATGATAAACAACTCGATCCGTCTCTCTCTTGTCAGAATTGATTAAACGCTGTGCACGTATCATCGTAGGTGCGGAACTGCTATGCCTTCTATAAATGGGACTCGGATGCGTTTCCACTAAAAAGGACGCGAAAATTTTATTTTTCGTCGCGATACACGAGACTCCTATGCCAGCGCAGCTCAATTGATCTGCGGATGTAGAATTTGCGCGGAGGCCTCGAGAGGCCGCGTTTGTAGGCGGAAGTTATGAGATGTTTCTTTTTTCGTGAGCAGTTGAGTAATGACGAGATGGGTGGCGTGCATGATAACCACGGCGCGTGGGCTAGTGTCAGTCTCGCGCAGCTGTCTCCTGCGCACTATTTCCTGCCAACTTCACTGACATAACTTCAGTGCTTACACTTTTGGCACTGATGCTAGTACTTTTGCGTAAATAAGCATATTATAAATAATTTTCTCCACTATTTCGATACGGGGGCTAGTTAGCATTTATGCGGTCGGTTTTGACGTCACGTATATTTATCATAAATACTCCAGGGCTTCCTACGGTTCGAGTGCCCTCGCATCGAAGCGGCTGAAACCGGTCTCTTAACCCCTTCAACGACATTGATGCAATAGTGCGCAGTTTCTTGTCATGCCCGAAGGGCTGGACGGGTTAACCATAATTTTTCTTCAAGATATGGACTTTCGGTCTATATTATCGTCGCCAAGTCGTGTATTGTACTCCCGAAAATCCTGGTCTCAATCCTTCTTTCATTAAAAAAAGACCACTCGACCTGTCCGAGCGTGCCAGGCGGGAGTCTAGACAATGCGCTCAACTGCCGGAGTTGCCCACCTCCCGAAGTGGCTAAACCTACGGAGTAGTTGCATTTCTGCAGTAATTTAAGTCACGGAGTGTCTAAAGTCACGGAGTAGCTAAACTCTCGAAGTGCCTAAACTGCCGGAGTGGTGACACTCCCTGGAGTCGCTAATCTGCCGGAGTAGCTCAACTCTCCGAGCGACTAAACTCCCGGAGTGATTGCACTCCCCGAGTAACTAAACTGCCGGAGCGACTGCACTCACGGCGTAGCTAAACTTCCGGTGTGACTAAAGACCCGGAGTGGGACACGAGGGGAAACAGGGGACGATTGGGACGTGAAATAAAAGATGATGGGGTGAAAATCAGAGGCGATAAGGTTGGCAACCGAAAGACGATCAATCAAGACACCACTGGATTAAAAGACCGTTAAAAAGGTACTCAAATGACGACGACACCGAAACGAACGACGAATAAGGTGACAATGGAAGGTGATCGGTAGAAAAAGACAAAGAAAGAAGCGACGAAAGAGCGGCTAAGTTCACAGGCTTGAAAATATATAAAGCGATAGTAACATGACATGTACTTTCTGCATTCCTGCAAAACGTATGTTTTCACCAGAGGAAAAAGTGGCAAGGAAAGTCAAATTAGATAAGAGAACAAAAGAAATGCAAGAATTCACGAGGAACTGCAGCAGCGCAGACGTCAATGAGATGTAAAAGTGCTTTTTATCTCTCCCTAAAAAACCGCTTTTACCCCTGCAACGATAAAAATAACCGTATCTTTCGGCGTCTTCTCGTCAGCACCTTTTTTCGTCGCGCTCCCTCACTGTCTCATTAAGTTACCTCGCTCCATTCAACTTTGAACCTCGCACACTCGTCTGACACACGGTCACGTTACATTCCAGCCGGCTCGCCGTTCTAATTTCGCGTCCCAATTTCCCTATCGTCTTATTTGGGCACCAGCGATTTGTGCTTTTCCTCCTGAGCGCCGAGTTCGCTTCCGAGTTTGCGCTCAAGGGAAAATCGTTGTCAGGTGGATTTAACGTTGATCCTTGCGCACAATGGGAGAGCAAATCCAACGATGCTTTCCAGTTAATGACTTCCAAAGCAACTGCGCCATCGCATGTACCGCCGATTTTGTACGGTTGATTTAGCGGCAACATATGCTAGCACCATAAACCAATCTCCAAAGGCAGCTCAGTCGCTAGTCCGGGGGGTTTATTGTCAAAGTTTGCGGTATTAGCAGACCTCGAGTATCCGCGGTTGATTCGATTTAACATGAGTCATATACCCGTTCGTGTCGGACGGTTCGCTGCTCGCCGCGTGGCCCGCGCGCGCTGAGACTCAGAACGGGTCCGTTTGTAACTGTCTCGCGTTACAGCGCATATTCTACTATATTGTATATTATACATTTCGGCCGATCGATATCTCTAACTCGGTACGAGATACAAAGAGAATGAGGGAGAGAGAGAGAGAGCTGTGGTTGAGGGAACAAATGAGATATTGATCAAACGACAGATCAATGGATATCGTTACTCAGAAGCACAGACACGAAAAGCGAGCTTCAAAATGAGGGATTGTATCTATTCAAATCACGCACAACGCACGGGCTTTATTATTGACACGATTTACACGCACGTGATTTATATGTGGACAACGCGTTTGATATGTTTCCTGTCATTGCGGCGTTACATCCTTTTTTCGTTATTTCTGTTCCCTCATAGTAAAAGCTCTTCTTTATGAAAAAATAAATGCTCAATTAATTTCTAATGCTTGAATTTATTTTAGTGCAACTGATGCTCGATAGTGTGAGAATTTGTCCTGGAAATTCAACAATTGCGTAACTGTTTCTTTTTTCTATTTGCAATGTTTCGTTTCTCAGGCCATTTATCTCGACTCAGAGTGATTACGCGTAGACCGTAAGATAAAAAGGCGTCGAAAATGAATGTACCAAGCACTGGAGGGCTTAACACAATCCTTGAGATACGACGATTTCACTAAGTAATGGCGCAGTGAGCTTCGCACGAGCCATAACTCTCGGTCGTAGTCGCTATTAGACGCCGCGTATTCAGCGTCCGAGTAGCAGAGCAATAGAACAATTGACTAACCCCGCTCGTGCGTCGCGTTCCTTTATTCGCACTGCATTCCCCTGGTCCCCATGGCGCGGTATGTCCTATAACGCTTATGCAAATTCCCTGGTCGCGCATATATCCACTGTTGTACTAACGTTCCCGACATTTCGAAATGCGAACCATTTGCCTTCCGCGTGTTCTGATTTCATGGTAGACTAAAAATCTTGTGGGCTTCGATATTGCAGTTGGTTTTTGTCAATATTTAATTTGTCTTGCTTCAGCCCAAACTGACACGAATGTTGGACATTCCACGAGTCGCTAACCACGCAAATGTCTGAAATTCAATTGCTGTATCCACGTTCCAGACATTTCGCACGTTCTGATTTGTTGGTGCACAAATATTTTGCGGCTTCAATATCGCAATTGACGTTTTGATGTCACGAGTGGCGAACCACGCGAACGTCTGAAATTCAATTGTTGCACCGACGTTGCCGACTTTCCGAATCGCGATTTGACAACAATCTTGCGGTTTCGATATTGCAACCGGTGTTTTTGTCAGCGGTCGCATCCAACGCAATTCGCGCGCTCCGATGCCAATGAATAAATATCTATTGGCAATAAAGTTTGTCATTGGAAACTCGTATTGAATGTCTGAAGAATTACGGCCTGGGTGGGATAAGAACACAACTGGAATTGCCCACGTGTACCGAGTCCCAGGTTAATACCCCCTGCATTGTACGGTGGTGTTCGCATGATCGGAGTATTAGTGGACTGTGACGAGGGAACCTGATCAGAAATAGAGATACGGCCAGAAGCTTGGACATTCACCTCGCTAGTTTCCTTTCTTCTTATCTTCGAGGAGCCGTTCTTAGGATCCCCGCTTGGTCTTTTTGCATTAAACCACGACTCAGGCACGACGGACAGATGAATCTATGATCTCTGGCTCGACTTCCCTGTAATATTCACTTAACAAGCGTCAGAGAAACAAATTAGCTGTCTTATTAAATTTCTACTCTCTTCCTCTCTCGCATTTTCACGCTTCTGCGGCAAACGACAGACCTTGATTCAATATGTTTACTCGTTACTTTTTTTCATAACTTTTTTTCTTTGCTTAATCTCCGCAATGTGGACGTGAGCATTTTGCGAGTCCTTTTCTGCCACGAGCATCCGAGTGGGAGTGAAAAGAATAAGGAGAAGAGCGCACCGGCGTAATTTTGCTTCATCATAGAAGTTTTTTTTTATGAAAAAGAAATTCGAGATTTTAATGCGAGGATACTTAGAGTCGTCTGAAACGTATATGGAAAAGTGGTTTAGAAGATATGTCGCGACGTTTTTGTGTCTCTGTGTGTGTAAGACAAGAGCCGGGAAAAGTAGAGCGCCTGTAATTGGAACGCGGCTTGAAGGACAGTGCGGACATTTTGCAGCCAAGTAAAAAAAAAATCCATCGGGCTTGTCGTTATTTTAGTTTGGTATGCCCGAATAACTTGTGTTCCTGTGGTGACAACGTCCGGTTAACAATCGGTCGGCATGCGATACTGCCAGCAGTGTGGATGACTTCCGTTTTATCCTCCTTTTGTACGGTTTCTTTTTCACCATGGAAGCTTTTCTTGCAGTCTGTAGAGTCGTTTTAAAACAACTGCAGTCGCGTATAAATGACATTAAAAATGTATTTTCCGTGGAAATGTCAGGGTCAATTAAAAAATTCTAAATTGATTTTTTTTACTTATTTCCAATGATTAAATTAGATATTTCTGTAGTAAAGAAGACTTTGTTAACGTTTCTAGTATTGTGCATTAATTTTATTCACACTTGCATATTAAATTTAACGCATCACAGTTTGTGCATAAAAGCTTCCAAATTTTTTTCTCACCGTGTATTACTTTTTCTCTGCAGTAGTTTCCACTGTGACTGCAACCTCGAGTTTATTATCTAGTCCGCTATATGGCAGACCATTGCCTGGCGTGCAAGCTTCTTGCCACTTGATGTTCTGGCGTCTTCTGCCAGAAGCACAGGACCGTTCGTATGGTGCCCAAACGTCGGCGAAACAAACAGCACGATATCGCTATCACCACGTGGCAGGCAACTAAAAAAAACTACCACCGCGAACGGAGCCAGAGGTTGGGGAATATCCACAGTGAAAAAACAGCATGATTTTATAGAGGATGCACAATTCCCTCGGTTGAAACTCGTGGTGAGGGTAAATAGGATCAGATCATTTTGCGTTTCGGCGAACGGTTACGAACATCTTAAAAATATTGTATTATTTTATCGTGAGTCAAAGAATTTGCGCTCAAAAGTTGGCGGATGCCGAGGCTAAGGATTCGAGAAGAAATTTCGAACGCTTACGGGTTCATGGTAGAAGGAAAAAAGATACACAGGAAGCAGGTCACGCAGCGAAGATCATGAAGCTCTGAATTTTTTTTTTGTGCAAAAAGAAAATGGATTGAAAACTGCTCCGGGCGTTGCTGACTGTCAGCGTTACTTTCCAAGTTCCGAAAGTTGGTTAGGACAAGCAACGAAGACGAGACTGGCGGTCGGGGTGGCCGTTCCATGTCTAGACTTAAACCGGAGATAAGAATATTCGATTACACAAGACGTCCGTAACAGGTGTCCGCCACACGGCATTACCCCATGCGAGACGCTGTGCCGCTGTAGGTAGAGTAGTGTTGGTGACAGCTCGGTTCCGAGTGCTCTGTTAAATATATATATATACATATTCCCTGTACCGCAGTATCCCCCAACTCTGCCTGAATACCATCCGAGCTACACGGTTACCCCGTTTGTATCGCCGACTTCCTGATTCGCATATTTAATCGGAAAACTCAATCTAAAGCGTTGCCAAGTTTTTGGCATTCTTGGATTGTACCGAGTACAATTTATTTGTTTTTGTTTTGGTAATCAAGTGATGAAACAGTCTCACAGTATTCTGACAAATGATTTGCTTAGTACTAATAAAGTGATAAAATAGTTTCATCATTTTTATGATGAAATTGTTTAATCGGTTTATTTAGCAGTAATGAAATGATAAAATCAGTTGATTGTAAAATAATTAGTCATAGCTGCTTGAAATGCTGTTCCAAGTTTAGCCTGAGGCAATACCAATTTTAGACATTCCAAGAGTTCTTGACCTAGCGAATATCTGCAGTCGAAGCTGAATTATTCATCAACCTTTGTTTCCGCGATCGACAGGCGAAGGAAAATATTTCACGAGCTGGAAATGACAAACTGGTAATAAGATGAATTCAATCCGAGTCTTACGAGTGACCCAGCTTAATCGACCAACTGGCAACGTGCCAGAGATATTTTGTCTCCGAGAAATATTGTCGTTCGTACCTAGCCACGTATAAGCCTCATAATATACAAGATGGACCTTGGATTAATTTCACGTTGAGTCAGATGCAAAGCACACTGCAATTTTGAAGTCATTTGTTGTACCGGGCCACAATCTCGTGTGAATCATTCGCGTTAAGCTTATTTATGAGTGAAATATTAGTTCTCTGAACTCTGTGGGTTTTATAAGGGAGAAAAGTGTAGACTGGAAGCACCGAGCGATGCGCACGGACAGCCGGCAATATTTCGAGTTGAGATGAGTGAACTGTTAACCCAGACGCTATAGAACAAGAAACTCAGTGTTCACGGCTATGGCGGTGGTTGCCCCGCTGGCGCTGCTGCCGCCGCCGCAACAGAAAACCACTTCACTCGTTAATACAGCCGGTATGTTCACTTCTGATGACCGCAAGTTGAATTCATAGTCGTGAACTCGCAGATAGCTCGGTTTGAAAACAAAAATTAAAAAGCACAGACGAAGCATTTACAGTTCTACCATCAATTTTTCTACAATTATCCATTTCTTATTGCATTCGTGTCGAATTAAATTTTATCATATTTCTATAGATCGTCCAAGAGATAAATTTATTCCATTAAATGTATTTCCTTAACTAAAGTCATACTTTTCAGCAAAATATAACTGCTGTCACCCGCGGCTACTTCAGACAGTCCTCGAGATTACCAGTATTCTCGTCCTCGCCTATTTGATCGGTGATCTTGCCGTTGGCGTCGAGCATTGGCTCGCCTCGCATCAGCCTGTAACGATTGTCCAGATGGATCGTTGGCTTCCAGTCGTGGGTGTTCATCAGCTGGAAAAACGTACAAAAAAACCATTTACTATTTCAAGCGCTCTGCACCGTGAAAAACCAGGTGAAATTTTAATTCCGAACATTTCGAGGTAGGCGAAGAATAATTGTTCATTTAATTAAATTCTTCATTTTTCATTTTATCCTTTAAATCGTTCAGCTAATTAAAATTCCCCATCAATTGCGTTTGAGACCGAAAAATCTGAACACCATGAATTTTTGGTTAATAAACGTTTTAGCCAATAACGAGAAAATCGTTTCCGTAGGAACGACCGGCTGAGGAATTTTCTTTTTAAAATATCTGCGTTGAGTGGTCACTCGAAAATGTGTTGAAATTTTTGCGGTGCGGTTGTCGATATTGAGCGTTCGCTTCGAATATGGTGCAACTCCATATCAGGGTAGGCGATAGTTGCGAGGTCAGCGTGTGGCTGTCACAGTTTCCCAGCTGTTCTTACAGCTTCACGATGACCTTTTAGCGTCGGTGCGCTGGTTGCCGATGAATACGCGGGCAGGTCGTTTCTGCGAGAACCCTGTGGTCGTGAGTCGAGCTTGCGCGTAAATACGCGCGGAAGTCAGTTAAACATTGTCGACTGTACGGCGTGCCGAACCGGGTCGCCCGGTTTCTCCGCGCCCTCGGCAAATGTGGGCAAGCGCGATTAGCGGGAGTGACGGTCACCGGTTGCATTGAAATATTGATGCTATGTTAAGAATATTTAGGCTAAGCTTCTGTTGAAATATTTACGCTTCGTAAACTGGTACCTTAAATTTCACATGCAGGTGTGATGTAAAATCGCCCTACTTCCCACCAGATCCTACGAAAGTTGGGATGACCCTTTGAGCCTTACATCATTCATTACGAAAATGGAAACATTCATTCATTATTGTCAGAAGTTAGTTTAACACGTTGAAATCTGAGTGCAAATTGATGGGTCACTCAGCGACTCACCATGACGCAAAGGGTTAATATAACAATTTGTCATTTTTGCTACACGTGTACTGAATTTCATATATTAGCTGGTGAATACAATGTCCGATAATGCGAATATTGGCGGACAATTTCAGACACTTGATAAAACAATCGTGACAAAGACTTAAGGGGGACTACGAAAAAAAATTGCACAAAACAATTGAGCATATACCAGTAATTGGTACTCTCAGTGCATTGATACCCACTGATTGGCATTGTTGCCCCATTGTCTCCTAATGCAGCGTCGAGCCGACTGCTGACGCAACAGGAAGGCAAAATCTCCTCCTTGGAAATACAGTCTCATAATCCCACCTATATATATATACGAAAAAAAAGTCTTGTCATTGTCGTATATCGCTTTCGCGAAACTGTCGGATTTTATCGAACGGGTTTTTCGCGTGGGTGTGATGCGTCAGCGAGGTGGGTCGTTACAAGGATGACAGGGGTGCTCTATACCGTGTCTCTCGCATACCGTTATTTCGTCTCCCGTTTCTCCGCTCCTTCCATGCGCAGTTTCCGTTGTCTGGAGTTTGCCGTGATTTTTTTTTTGTTCCCGCTGTATATTTTCCTTGCGTGAGGTTGATTTTCGTGCATCAGCAAAAAGTAAAGCAAAAGTTGGGAGTCTTTTTTTTTTATAAATGCTCTTTCCATACTATGCATAAAATATTGACGCTACGAGGCGACAATTTTCCGGGCTACGTACCGAGCTCGGTACACGGGAGGTGAGAGGCGCGTCACGGTCTCGTGGGTTCGACTATCAAAACCGCATAGATTTCGAGACTTTAATCTCCGTCGCACATGGCCGGAATGTGGGTTAACTTCTCTCGCGCAGGATTCGACATCAACGCGTACGCGAGAGAGAGACGTTGGGGGACGCCTTCGCACACGTTCGCGTACGTACCCGACTCTGCATCTGGTATTCTCGTACGCGCGTTAATCTCTTCATCGCGGAATAATCCGGTTTTTTACGAGACGCTCGCTGAGAAAACAATTTCGTCGGGTCAACAGATTTTTTTTTTGGCAACGTAGCGACGGTCGCTTTTTAGCCTAGCGAAAAGTTTTGGTAACCTGGGAGAAAAGTGATTTGCCAGCCTGGAAAAAGATTTTTTAACGAAGAGGAAAAAAATTGTCCGCCCAGCAAAAATCCTTCGTAGCGTAGCGACGAGTTATGTTAATCTAAGTGCTAAAAATGGTCAGCCTAGCGAAAAGTTTTGTTAACCCATGAAAAATATTTGTCTAGTAAACAAATCGTCAATTCAGGAAAAATACTTGGCGTGACTAACGAATTTGGTGGCCTTCCACATTGACGTAACTTGCCACGATACAGTGTAGAAACAGCTTGTGAAAATATCGGGTAGACGGACGTAAGAAGCCATTTGCTGTAAAATACACCATACAAAAGCTTGAAACTCTGTATCGCGAGAGTGGCTTGTTCCGTGCTACGCGTCGCTTGCATCGCCGCGCTTGTCTTCTCGTATCCAGAAAATGAAATGCGAGCTTCAAAGGTCCGGAAACACGTGCGCCGCGTGGCCATTCGATCCGAGACGATATCATTTCCTCGACGCACGAGACACGTGGAAAACTTGACTCTTCCGCGATCGCCAAACCGATGGTAAAATGATCCCCCTGCGGCAGGAAATACTTTCTGTCGAGTTAATATAAAGGGGAGTCATCAAAGGGAAAATATCAAAAGACGATATTACGCGTTTCACGGGGAAGCTGATGTTCGTTTCGTGCAAACAAAAAAAAAAAAAACTCTCCTGTAGTTGATCCCGGTAGTACTAAAGTCAACCAAAAGCTCGATATTCCGAAACGCAGAACTATACATCGAGCCTACGGGAAAGGTCTTGATTCGATTGCCACTCAAAGCACTCGAACTTACTCGAGTTTGGGTTTGCTGAATTAACCCTCTTAGCTGAAACGCGGTTCCCCCCTTCCGCTTCCCCCATCACTCGACTCTCTAGATCATCTGGTGCAAGTACGAGATTATCAATTCCAAGACTTAACTCTATCCTAAGCTTTGGATCCACTGGATAGAAAAAAAAACAAACTACTCCTAGACCAGTTTCAGCCAAGTTTCCAATTTCAGTCGAAAATGATTTTGTCGAGCTAACAGAAAAGTCACGACAAATGAGTTCACTCGTCGGGTTGGCAAAACAATTTGCAAATTCGGCATAACATTTTAGTTGCTTTAGCAAAATATTTCGTCGTTCAAAATGTTTTGCTAGCCCAACAAGACGCGATGTTCACCGATTATTCTTATTCAGTGTAGTAGTTTAGCATGTTTCATAGCGAAGAAAAACTACAAAGTTGTCGAAACCCAAAGAGTGATTACAAATGTCCAATTCCTTTCAATTGAACATTCGATAAAACCAATTTACACCCCCTCCAACTCGAGTGCAAATCATCGCCAAGAGATTGATGAAAATCGGGAAGACGAGGTTGCAGCAAGGAGACAGCGAAACACAATCAAGCGTACCACGCGGATCGGCAGCTGTAGCAACAAATAAGAGGATACCAACTGGAACAGGGGTCGATGCGATAGTCGCATCATCTCGCCTCGTGTCGGGGTTGTCCGTCGCATGCAAACCCGTCGACGGACGCCGTAGTCGTCTTCAGAACGTGCTTGACGTTGGCAGCCAGTGTTGTTTGCCGTAAACCGCTTACAACAATCCCCCCGCGAATCCCTCGGCTCCTGTGTACACGAGACTCTCGTCTTGCCATATCGACCTTTCCCCTCTAGCATTGTTTCTCTCACTTCATCGTTCCCTCGCCGTGGCTCGGCTCTATATAGGTCGCCTTCTTTGGCACTCTGCCTGCAGTTTCGACGTCGGGGTCTCTTTGGAACCCGCCTCTTTCCTTTGCGCCATACAGATAACTCCTTCTTACCTACCCAATAATACATCGATCTCCGTGGCTGGCGCCGTCTTCTACTCTACTCCCCCCCCCCCCTCCCCCTTCTCCCCTGCCGTGACATTCGCACCAAAGACGATTCGCTATCTGCCATCAATCGTGGTGTTGGCATAATATGAAATTCTTCTTCTTTTGGCATTCACGCTATTTCTTGGTATTCACGTTAGGTTGGTCTGAAGTGGATGGAAATGGGAAGAGGAATTGGAAAAATGTGTCATCAGTTGGTTGGCAACTGACTGATTTGTCGAATCAACCAACTAATTTTCTGGGCCAGTTTTTTAATTGCTTTTTTCAATAACAGCGCCAATTTTGGTTCCATCGTCGTCGCAGGTTTTAGTTGCGAGAATCCGGAATGTGGATAATGAATTAATTCTACGGTACAGCGGATGTATCAATGAAGTCTACATAATGTACATAATTTTTATGAAATAGTAACTTATTCACGAATATGGATTTATAGTAAATCCGAGGTAGTCTCCTAAACTAATTTGTAAAGTCCATGCTAAGTTTAGTCTAACGTAGTAAGACGTAAGTTTTGTGGATATAATTGATGCATCCATCACCGGAGACTTGATTTTTTGCCCAGGAACTGACAAGCTGTGACTTTTCTCACTCTTTTACCGGCACTTTCCTGTTTTATCCGTATTCGTGACGTTTGCTGCTTACTTACACCCCTACTGCGTCGCATTTTACTCGAGAACATGACGACACAGCAGAAAAATTTCAACCGGTATAGAAGGTTCAATATTTTGCACTGATTACTTTGTCACTTGTACAAGTAAATTCATCTTTCAACACTCTGCATGCCCAAATGTTCTATGCCACAGTTTCCTTTATATTTTGACTGTATAGATGATATTAATTAAATTATAGGCGATTTATGGACTTCATTTTGCCACTGGTTGAACATCAAAATAACAAATGTTTATTTTGAAACCTTCGCCTGCGCCGAAACGTCAATTTTTCGCGTTCGTTGATATTTATTACCGTGGATATATACGCAAAACATCGGAGACCCGATGGCGCTTCCTTGTCGTTTTGATTGACTGTCCTCGCTTGATATGTATCGATTCTTGCAAAGCATTTAGCCACTGAACCTGCAAGTGCGCGCGCAACCCGCGCGCCAGTCCTGGTAGTTACATATAAAGCATAGAAATTCATATACTCCGGACGGCACACTATTTTTTTTCTCGATAAAAATTCATCGCTCTGGCGTCTGGCAAATTTTTCTACTATTATGACGAGGACTCAGGTAGTTGAAAATACAGATTTTTTTAACGTCATGTACATTTATTAAATTTATGGCCGAAGGTTAATAATTTAATATATACAGACGGGAATGAAGAATTTTTTTTCTGTCGGCCTCGGAACCGACGGCAACCAGTTAGGTCTATAAAACTGACACCCCCACCGCGTCCAGTTCCCTCGTAAACCACCTTTCGGTTTTTGTTCGACTCGGCGTTCAATCAGTCTCTCGTTCAATCAGCGTGTAGAATGTTTTTCTTTTTTTTTTTCGCACAAAAAAAAAGTAGTTGCACCAACTGACTATTGATTCTCCGGACTCATCATTTTTTTGTGCTCGCCGTACATAGACAAAAGGCGCACGACTGAATCAGCAGACCCGAGGAGAGTCGGGACGCCGTAAGGGACGTGTTAAGCCGGCGCAAGATCAAACGGTCGAGCGGCTTTTCCAATAAGCTTGAGATTAGCTCGCACCTACCGCCTTGTTCTTTGCGCCCATAGTCATTGTGGCCGCGGTGGGGTTTTTCAATTTTCCGTCCACCTTTCCCGTGGCGTCTAACCTCGCCCCGTTCTTCCTCCGTACGCCATTTTTTACTCTAATTACTTTTTTTTTGCACCCCCACCCGCCTCCCCTATTTTTGCCGTTGTTTCACTCTTTATCATCGCAAAAGTCAAAATGTACAGACACCGTCGAGATACAAAAGAGGAGAAAGAACGCAGCCACCATGAATTTTATCCGAACCCGGAGAGCTTCAATTTTCTTGTGCCTCTCTTTTCCGTTAATGGCTCCGTCATCGCCGCGCTCCACGCGCGTCGATTACTGTCGCGAATGAGAATACGATATTCTCTCTTGAAATTTCGCTTCGTTTTAATGAAAACCACCACCCCCAGGGTGGTGCATGTGTCGCGCGATGAAGATGCGAGCGTCGAGGCCGAAGTACAAAATAATTATCTCGAAGGCAACGGATCCTCTTTTTTTAGCAATTTTTTGGTGTTATTTCGAACTCTCGTTGCGGTTCGTGTATTACGGATAATTATTCAACATTTTTTTATGTATGTTTCAGCGATGTTGTAATCTAATCGGTGCCTGACTTTATAAATATAATTAAGAGTGACTGTTGCCGGAGAAAATTCGGAAATGTTGCGAGTCTCTCCTGAAATTTCGCTTCGTTTTAACGAAAACCAACCCGAGCGCGCTGGGTGGTTTGCGCAATGAAGATGCGGCCGTCGAGACCGAAGCACAAAATAATTATCTCGAAAACAGATTTTTTTCCATTTTTGCGGAATTTCGAGTTCTCATTGTCGTTCGTATATCACGGATAATTATTCCATTTTTTTTTATGTTCGTTTCAAAGATGATGTTTAACGGTTCCTGATTTTTGGAACACAATTCAGAATGGCTGTTGCCAGAAAAAAAATCGAAAATGCTGCGATTCGATGTGTCAGAAAAATCGGGCTGCCTCGCCGAACTGTCGTAAAAAAAATTCGAGCAGACGGGCAAAGCGCGCGCGGTATTCAAACGCATCTGCGACGCGTTGACGTTCGCATCGCTTCCTCATTATTTTTGCACCTTTCATGAAATATCCCGCACGAGGAGGCTACGGAAATCGATAAACACATTTCCGCGCCGTGTGCGGCGGCTTCCCGAAAGGTGGAAAATAATGATGGAGCAATGAAACGAGGGTTTCTCTATTTTGCAAACATTTAATTATCAGGCACAAACGCCTCATTAGCGAAAGGCCGCGGGATATAATAAATCGCGGGTATCGCGATACATTCCACGGCGTCAAATCAAACCGACATTATTGTAATTTCTATTGTGCCTTAATTTCTCGCAACATTATATTAATTAAATCTCCGTCACTTTCAGAGAGTCAAGTTGTCGCCCCGGCGTATTTTCGCGTGACGTCGGGAAGCTTGCGCGCGCGCCTCGGTCGGCGTCGAAATGAGCCTCGGCCCTCGGGTGCGCTGAGAGGGGCCTCTTTCATGCCTTTAGAGCGCGAGGCTTTTGCGCGCAATGCCAGTCGTTCAACATCCAACTGTTGTATTATAAAGCGGCGAGCGAGCGAGCGAGCGCGGGCGGCGTTGGAGATTGTATGGAGTTAACATAGGGTGCCAGGAGAGTAAAAGATCCACCGGTGAACAAACACGTCGAGGCACCCGATGTGCCGACTCGCATCACCGACGGTGACGCTTCTCGTGGACGAGACCGCTTCCAGTTGGATCGGGAGAAACTTGGCATTTTCTTGCTCAATAAAAGGCAAAATAAAAATTGGCATACCTTTAATTTGATTTACGAAGCCAATTAGTAGAAAAATAAATAAATAAAATACAAATTAACGAATACAAATACAAATTAACACACCTTTAATCTGATCTATGCAGCCAATTACATATTAGAAAAAAATACAAAATAAAAACGAGATCAATAAAAAATAACAAAAATTGAGAAATAAATGAAGAGAGAGCTGGCCCAACTCGCCCCGGTGTCCCTTACACGGCAGGGAGGTGGGGTGGTTGGGGTTGGAATGGGGGGTCAACCACGGTCGTTCAAATCGAATTATGCAATTAGCGAAGCCGCACAAGCCTCTGGCTGACGGTCAGAGCGAAACCCCATAAATTCTTCTTTCCTGTTCTCTGTAATTTCTCAGTCTTTCGCTCGCTCTTCCTCTCTCTCACTCCTGTCGCTTATATCCCAATGTGACCTGTATGCGTGGGTCTTCCTCGCGACATGTACCGATTACGATACGCGCGTGTCTCTACCTCCCCTCAGTGGCCCCTCTAAATCTTTCCAACCCGTTGCGTTATGTCGCTCCCCGTGCCACGCACTCCGTGGCACCCTCCTTTCTTTTATCGGAAGGTCTCGAAAGCGGAGTCCGCGACGTCTGTGGATTATTGTTAAACGATAAACAAGGAACCGAGGGTCTTCAATCGGTTTTATGAAATACTAATAACATACAAGACTCCTGTATAATCAACTCTGCCTTCTGTATAATCAAACAGATTGATACGTCGAAACGTGCATTTTGCATGGGAAACATTTCTTCGACCGATGCGGAGGAGAAAAGGGATTGGTTGGTGCAATCAACCGAAACGTTACACGTCATACGCTCCAAGCGATTGATTTGATTGGGCCAACCAATTAATTAGTTGCATCACTAAATTAGTTGGCCGTCGATCCGCGTTCGTTCGGCGCGTCGCATCAACGAAGCCCTTTTGCCGGCGTCGAACGTAGCGTGTAAAAGCGAAATAATCGAAATAAAATAATTCATCGACAAAAAATCGGTGAAAAGTGATGGGGTCGCTGCACCTCTGACCAATGCGATTTCAATGCAACTGAAACTTACGCTTTACGTCAATAGTGCAAAATTGACTTGGGGTCATTTTTTCAACGTTTTTGGCGCCAAAAATTACTTACACATCAAGACATCAGACAGCAATTTCTGCTGCTTCGTCGAAGAAGCAACTCAAATCGAAAGCTCGAGGAAAAAATCTGACTTTAAAATCTGAATTTAAAAAATATCATGAAACAGCCGGTATGTCACAAGATAGAGGCCAGTCTCTTCTCCCCATGTTTGTTCACTCGTCAGCAACAAGTAGTCACCTGTCTTCAGGGTACTCGGGACATTCATTTTTCCACCAATCGCAGCCATCCATATGTCCCTCAACGAACGACAGTGACAAACAGCGACGTCCATTTCCACCGTTGGAAGGCCGATCACAGCCGATTCCCGATAAAGCGTATTACCCGGCCTCGAGACGAGAGAAAAGTCGCGAGATCGTTTGTGCGCCACCCCCGGAGCGAGATATCCGGAAACAATGACGCAACGTATTGTTCGCCGAATGTGCGGGATGAAAGGCCTAGTCCCCCGTGTGAGCGTCGAGTAATGCGAGTACATTAGAATTGTTTATCCGCGATGAGTCGCCGGTTATTCGCGGGGCAAATCGATGCCGGGCCGATACGAACGAGGAACGAAAAATAAGAACGCGGGAGGAGGTGGAAAAAAAGATAAACGGAAAAAAATGCAACAGAGTTATAAGATGAATTGTCATATCGATCTTTCGAACAATAGCGGGGTTTCCCAACAATGCGGCGCGAGCTGCTGCACGTAGACGGGAAATACGAGAAAAAGACGCGCCTGGCGGGGGAAAAATGAAGACGGGTTACTGGAGTGAGAGGAAAATGAAGAAAAAAAGCGAAAAAAAAAATAGAGAGACAGAGATATATAAAAGTTAAAAGAGACATGGCCCCTGGGTACGTTCTCGCGTTCCCCGCGAGCTCCGTCGTCGTCGCCTTCGTCGTCTGGGCGTTCGGAGTATTGATCCAGGAGGATGATTTTTAAGACAAGCTTCTCACCAACTACCACAGATGGCTCCACTGTGCGTCGCTAAAGCAGCCCTGCGGGTTATCAGGGGCGTATTATACTCTCGCCGCAGGCTATTTATAGATGAGTCTCGGCAGGATTCATCAATTTTGCGCTTTTATGATAAACCCTTTGCCTCGCGTTTTCTCACCTGCGTCCCATTGCTTTTCAAAATTTCATTCGGACCACTCGGAGCGACCCACGTTGCCCCACTCTGTGTTGTTTGAAAATCTCTTTATTCGGGATATATTGATGAGGTAATTTGCACGTATTCATTTTTGAATATGCAAAATCCTATATGAGTTTCCAATGATTTTTTTTTGCTTTTATAAAGATGCTACTGAAAAATAAATTCAACACGTATTCGCATGTGAATTCGGGTAGTTATATCATTACGAAAAACGAATTTTTGTATGCCTTCGGAAAAACAAGCAAACATTTTTTACCTCTTCACAAATTTTCGAAAATTGTATCGAGGGACAATGAAAAATCAGCCTGACAATGAGTCACCCTGATTCGCTCATTGTTAATTAAGCAAAGTCTCGAAGCTGTAGGTTCCGCAATTAGCGGTCTCTTGAGATAGGGTAAATTATTCGAATTCTCATGCGCAAAAGTGTGCGGACTGCGCCGCGCGCGGATCAGTTGGCTGATTTTCATCTTTTCTTGGTAACGTGCCCATCGCTTGACCTATTAAGACAAGACGAGGTTGAGCACGAGAGTTGAAGGAAGGACCGGGACGTCGCGCTTTTCGCGGCGCACTCTGGGCGAAGCCAACAAAAATCTATATGCCGTCTAATAGTGGAGCCTCCCGGTGTACACCGACTCGGGACCTGAACAAATGAATTACCCGTCTCTGTGGCCGTATCCCCGTGGCGTGGCCCGCGGTACCCGTTATTGACAGTTACACTCCTGCCCAAGTTTGCGCAAAGTCTGCCGGTGCAGACTCTGGAATTCTCTCTCTAGTCGTTCGTGCTTTATCGTATCGTTATATGAGCTGCTACGCGGTTGGCCACTGCAAACATTCTGAGAACCATCAAAGCGCTCTCTCGCTCTCGCTCTATCTCTCTCTCTCTGCCTCGCTCGCTGTATCAAGCACCGGGGGTGTCATGCATGACGCTCGCTCGTTAACTCGTTTACGCGACCCCTTATCGCATAATCGCTGTCGCGCGACTATAAAGATTGCGGTGATTTTGTAAAATCTGTAATTGGACCGAATGTTACAGGTAAAAATGAAATTTTACGACTTCCCAATGTCCGGAAACGTCAAAACGGTCGGAAATGTGCGACGGAAGTTTAAAGCCTGTACTTTTTGCGCCGTGAAATTCATATGGAGTGGAATCATCGATGATCGTTCAATCAGTGTGAACAGTTAAGCAGAAATTTTCATGCGGAAAACCTGGCTCGACCACACGCGAATTATGGCAGAAAAAATTGGCGACACATTTTTTCGAATTTATAATTGCTGTTTTGAAACACAGGAGACATTTTTTCCGCTTGGCTTCTGAGGATTAAAATGACCCTTCGTTTGTCATGGATTTTCGTAAAAAGACCAGACTGCTAGCAAAAATTTCAATCGACTACTAGAATATTAAATATTACGATACACACAAAAATCTTACTTTTATTGCAAAGTATATTAAACAATTCCAGTTTTTGTTTAAACACTAGTAACCGATTAGGTGAAAATCTATCCTACATTTTTATTCGACGTTACGCTTTTTCGACAAAATATGCTTGATGGACGGTCGAATTTGGAATCCAATTTTGCTCTAGGTATTAGGAACCGCCGTTCTGAATCCTCTCTTAAAAAGGACATGACACATCAAAAGTCGAAATATCGAAAAATGAAGCCACTTTTCAAGCGTTCTGTTTGGTTGGGGCTTTGATTCGATTTCGGACTCTCATGGCCGCTGCAGAGTCACATGTCGCGTGCGTTTTGACTGGCTATATTGGCCACTAGAAAAGATAAATGAAAAGCAAGGGCTGAATAAAAATGTTTTCGATAAAAACAATTCTCAAACATTTAAAGCCTGCAATTGAACACGACGTTCTTCAGTGCTATTGACAAATGTCTCTGTAGATTTCAGCCTCACATTCGGAATTAACGAGACGTTCGGATTAGCGGAATTATTTTAGGAAAATGCATTATTCAATCGCGACGAAGACGCGCCGCTGTCCTTAGGCCACCAATGAGTGTGGTAATAGAATCGTTCGCCACTTCATTTGCAGTAAAACACGGAACCTTCTCTCGCATTTCTCTCGTGCGAAATGGGCTAAATCGGGATGTGGATTTGGCGGGATCGAATAAGCATCCCGCGTGAATCTCTCCCTCTCTCTCTCTCTCTCTCTCTCTCTCTCTCTCTCTCTCTGTCGCTCTTCGTCCTCGTCTCTCGCCGGTTCTCAGTCTTCCGCCGAGCGCCTGAGTTCTAACGACCATGTGGTCGCTTATACGTTATACGTCGAGGTTACTGACCGGGTAGGAAGGAAAAGGGTGGCGAAGTGGGAGCGGAAGAGAGGTTTCTAGTTTGCAAAGGAAGGGTATAAGGATGAGTATGGATTACACGCTCTACGTGTGTCTCTGCAACGCGCTTCGCTTCTGCGTAGCTATCGAAATAGCCCAAACCGGTTTTCTACCCCCGGAAAAATTGCTTATCCAACTTTATTCGTCTCCGACGCGTTGCGCTTCTCGAGAAATTCCTGCAACCACCAGGCGTACAAGTGGTTGAAACTTGTGAACAATTAATTATTAGAAAAAAATGGAGGCAACGTGCCTATGAAGCAGTTTTTAAATACACTAGAATAATCACACGCTCTAGCCTGCATTTTTTTCGATAAAATCGACCACAGATTTTGTTTTCTTCAAAATATTAACTTTTAACCTACACCATCGTTCTCAAGTCGTATATTCTACCCCCGAAAACACTGGTTAACAACCTTTTTTAATCGATTTTGAAAAAAATAATTTTTCGCGACTTTTTTTTTTTGTCAGAAATCATAGATCCGGCTCCGGACCAAAAATCACCAAAACCGACGTGGGAAATTTTTCTTTTCAAAATATCGACTTTTAACCTATACCATTGTTCTCAAGTCGTATATTCTACCCCCGAAAACACTGGTTAACAACCTTTTTTAATCGATTTTGAAAAAAATACTTTTTCGCGACTTTTTTTTTGTCAGAAATCATAGATCCGGCTCCGGACCGAAAATCGCCAAAATCGACCTGGGCAATTTTTCTTTTCAAAATATCGACTTTTAACCTATACCATCGTTCTCAAGTCGTATATTCTACCCCCGAAAACACTGGTTAACAACCTTTTTTAATCGATTTTGAAAAAAATACTTTTTCGCGACTTTTTTTTTGTCAGAGATCATAGATCCGGCTCCGGACCGAAAATCGCCAAAATCGACCTGGGCAATTTTTCTTTTCAAAATATCGACTTTTAACCTATACCAAAAAATGTCGCGACTTTTTTTTATCACAAATCATAGATCCGACCAATCAGAGCCCGAATAGATCGACAATAATGGTCACGTTGGCGCGAATTACGCACTTTTTAATAGAGGAAAATGGAACGAGCTGCCACATCATCAGAAAATAAAAAATAAATTCATTATTTGAAAATTTTGAATAAAAAAGAAATGATCGTTTATGGATCAATTTTACTTCAATTAACTCTCACGATCCTCCACGTTAAGATCACGCGAGTGATTGTCGAAAACATTGAGTTCCACCAGAAATCGTAGAAATTGTTTTAAAAAATAAGCAAACGGTTCGACTAGTTCGAAGCGCTCGAAGCTTCCTCGAAGTTCGATAAGCTCGATCGCGCGACTGAAAATTCCTTCGCCTGCTCGCCGAGAGCGTCTGGCTTTTTCAGTCGTGTCGCTTGTAACGCGCTTGTATGGCTCTGTTGCCCTGTCACTCTGGAAAATAATTCGCGCACGAGGTTCGCGTGCTTGTATCGCGACACGGGCTAATTAGATTTTTATCGCTAACTAGACGGGCGGCGGGGTGGGAGGGGCCGCACGTTCGTAATAGTTCCTCGGGTGTAGCGGTCCCAACAATCTCGATTCCCCAGCCGTTAATGCTCCGGTCTCGTATCGATTGGCCGTACGCATTAATGATTAATGAGAGACCCTGCTTCCAATTAGTGACGCCCACGAGTGCCTC
The DNA here is from genome assembly GCA_963932165.1 of Pimpla rufipes. Lineage (NCBI taxonomy): Eukaryota > Metazoa > Arthropoda > Insecta > Hymenoptera > Ichneumonidae > Pimpla > Pimpla rufipes. The sequence goes on from OZ010635.1 coordinate 17,089,441, forward strand.
GAGTAACCGCACCAGGAAAAGCAAACGGAAAATTCTCGTGCATCCCCGCGTTTTGTCACCCTCTTCCATTTATTCCAGCCTCGCTCTTCAGAGATTTTCCCTGCCGCCACTGTTTTATCATTTTCCCTCAATACGTCGCCTCCGTTCGTCGACTCTTCGTATCTCCATTTTCTGTGCCGCAGTTTTCGTTTTTCCCTGCATTCGTCTTCGTTACAACGCGGTGTGAATTAATAATCTTCGTGAGGAATTAATTACTTTCGTTACGATCCAGTCTGAATTAATAATCTGGCTTGGGCCGGCTGGAGCTGCGGTGGATCTATAACCGCTTAACCGAAGTGACCAATCGAGCGAGGGTGAGGGAGATATTTTTCAATTCCAGCATCTTTTTTTTTTTTTTTTTTTTTTTTCTTTTTCCGTCAATACTTGGCATTTATTTGTCGACTTCGTAATTCCATTTTCCTCGCTGATATTTCTATGTTCCCTTGTATTTATCTTCTTTGTATCCCAGTCTGAATTAATAAACTTCGCGAGGAATTAATTACCATCGTTACAGCGTACCCTGAATTAATAATCTGGCCCGACCCGAGCTCCGGAGAATCTATCGGCTTCAGCGAAATGACCAATCGGACGAGATAGAGAGCGAGAGATATTTCCCAATAACGCAGCATCTTTTTATTTTAAATCATTTACCATCAATACGTCTCTTTATTTGTCGACTTTTCTTATCTCCATTTTCGTCGCTGCTCATTTTTGGGTTCTCTTGCAGATACAAAGGAATACGAAAATAGGCAGGGAGGGTTGTAACGAGGGCAAATACCCTCGTAACAACCTCGTCTGAATTAATAATTCTGCCCGGGCCCGGTCGAAATCCGGCGCATCAATCCGCTTAAGCGAAGTGACCAATCGCGCGAGAGAGACGCAGATAAAAGCCGACCACGTGGGCTGTTCTCTTGGATTTCCGGATTTCTCCCCCCTCGATTCTTCGCCGCTGCAGTGCTCCTCGGGAGCTTTTACAGGTCGGGAGAATCCGTTTCATACCACTTTAAGGTGTATTCACCGTATTCGAGTGACCTAAATCGCCCCGTTCGCCAGTGACCCAACGCGCCCCGTCGCCGTTGTCATTCGTCGACCGACAATGTCCGACAATGTACGAGGTTTCTCGCCCTGCGAGGAGGAGCAAATGGTGTCCGCCTAGGTTCCAATTTTAGGAAGTGGAACGGGCTTCACGGTCGACAGGATTCTTAGGTGTCTGCATTTCATCGCAGTTGCGCGGAAGCCTCTTAATATAGGATACTTCACGTAGCCACCATCTGGTGTTCGTTTGTGACCGCTTCGGGTTTAAATCGAAACCGTCTAACTTCGGAAAAAGTTTTCTTTTTTTCTTCTTCAAATCGGTGGTGTTAGATGTCTTCATGAGCGTCGCCACCTCGAACCGCACGTATGAACGTGCCTCAAGGATTGCCACGAATTACTTGTTGAAGTCGTTAGAACGGATTACGCGCTGTATGAAGTCAAATGTGTCGTACGTTTCTTTTCAGATCCTCCAAGTTTTATCCAAGTCCTTTCACATTTTCACTAGGATTACACTGAAAGGAAAATCAAACAAAACACCGTTCAAACATAGTTATTTATGCCATCAATGAATTGCCCGTTAAATTATTTATTTTTCTGGTAATCCCAAAAACATTGTTGTCCTCTGAGGCGTTGTCATACCGTTTTCTGGGTGTAGAAACGAAACTCTGATAGACACATCGTATTTTGTAACCACGACAAAGCAGTCGTGATGCACCAACTTTTCGTGCGGGTCGACAAACAAAATCTCGCAAAAATTTCGTCTCCATCGTCGAGGTCTGGCCAGACCGCGCAAATATTTATCACAGCGGCGAGAGTTGTTCCTTTGGTTTCCCTAATCCGGCGCATACCGGATTCACGAGGCTTCTTTCGCTCTACTTGCGTTACCTACGCTCTACTCTTTCCCCGGCCTCAACCGGCGTCTTTATCGCTGTAGTGGTTGGTCTCTCATACCGTGGACCACGCGCACTCTCGGGTGCACTTGAACGTCAGTTTTTTCTAGAGGTGCATCCTTGACTTGCAGTACGCTCGCAGCTCCGCCCGATCTCTTCTCCTAGCAGCACGTAGCCCCGGCGCAACAGGGCTGACAACCCTCAAGCTCTCCAACTTCCTCTCCGTCCCTCTCGTTGCACTTTTCTTCGTTTTTTTTTCTCTCTTCCCTCTCAATTTTAACTCCCTCAACCTATTTTCACTTAACTGTCGCCCCTCTTTGCGGGTGCTTCGCACATAAGATTTAAAGTGTATAAACAAACATGCGGTATTTTCGCGCTGTTAAAAAAGAAAAACCGCCAACCCTTCCAACGAGGTTAACGACTATTTAACGAACGACTACACCAAAACTGACGGGAGATTTATGAATAATCTCTACAGCGAGAAATTGCAATCGTAATTCCGAAATTTAGTATTTATGATAAAGTGTGAATGGACGAATTCTCAGATCTGTACATTATGAAATTATTTCTGGTTCGTCAACTGTTATTCGATAACATTTACAGATATTCAATAAAGTTTCACAAAATGATGGTGTTTTGCACATAAGATTTAAAGTGAATAAAGAAACATGCGGTGTCTTCGCGCTGTTAAAAACAACCCAACCCTCCCAACGAGGTTAACGACGATTTAACGAACGATTATATCAAAACGCTGACGGGAGATTTATGAATAATCTGTGTAACGAGAAACTGCAATCATAATTCGGAAATTCAATATTTACGACAACGTACGACGAGAGAAGTTCTCAGATCTGTTCGTCATGAAGTGACTGTAATAGTGAATAATAAACTCTTATTCACTAACAGTGGCAGATGTCTTACAGTGCAGTTTCTGGAGTGTTGTTAAATCAGGTAAAATTGTTTCTTGTGTCACGATGACGAGAATTCGGAAAAGACTTTTTTTCCGATCGAGTCGTAATTCGGAGGACCAACAATCACAAAGCTGCGGAGGTTCATTACTGTGTCTACCCTTTAATTGCATTCAATTCCATAATTGAGTGTACTTGGACAATGATATAACAGGCCAGTAGTGCGCCCAGGCCACCTCCCTCGGTGCAGCCTCACCCCTGCCCCTCACCGCAGCTTCGGCCCTGGCGGATAGCAGGCGAGCAACTGGTCCTTAATTAAACAAACCGCACACTAATAACATTCCAAAGGCAATAACATATCCACATCGGAACAATTGATCAAATGACCAATTGCCCGATATGCCCCAATAGCCTCGCGAATCAATTTACATTGAATCACGAATTTCCATCGGTTTTTTTCGCTTCCTCGTCCACAGCGTTTTATATTGATGACCAGCCCGGTATTTACTCTACCCCCGACGCGACTCGGGGTTAACATGAGAACAAAAAAAAATTTAACCTCTTGTTAATCCCTTTTCACCTCTATCCTGTTTTACCCCTTTGGTTAAACAGTAAAAAAAAACATTCCTCAAAACATTTTCTAAAGCTTAAAAAAAAAAATCCGTCTGTATTCACAATCCAGATTTGTCCCTCCAGGGGTTGATTAGGGCAAAAGTAAAAGAATTCGTCATCCCGCTGCCTCAGGTTTCCCTGTTTATCCTTCGTTAATTACGATCTCGATATTTATCAACGAAATTGTATTTGCTCGGTTGATGCGGCCAACAGCATCCACCGCCACTGTTAAGGCTTCAGATCTCGGCTGCCTCTGCAGCTGCAGCCCTCGCAGTACGTCGCAATTTTTTTTCCCCCGGCCTCGGGCTATTTTGTCATTTTTATGCATATCTTGACTGGCTTTTTTTTTACAAAGGTGGAGATGAGGTGAGCCAAATACGGAAGCAGGGCTGGCACGAAAAACAACAAAATACGTATATTGATCCTGGCAAGCAGTAACACTGGCATATATTGTCGTGCATGGAATCGGTGTAGGGCTTCTCTCTTCTTTCGCTATTTCCCCCCCCCCCTCTCCCACCCTATTCCTCCCTTGCTCTCTCGCTCTCTCGCTCTCTCTCTCGCTTTTCCCCCGATTATCGATTAGATACCCCGATGTTGGTAGCTGTTCTGCGCCTTCAGCGCGTGGTACACGCGAAATGGAACGACGGGAAGGCCCGCGGGCTGGTCGTTTCGAGTTCACCCATCTCTTCTATGGCACCCTCGTTGCTGGGGGTATTGTCTCAAAACTCTGAGTTAGATAATAGACTTCGCTCACCGTTACTATCAGCGCGCGTCGGTATACGACGCCCGCGCCCGAGCATCTTTGAAACATCGACGTCGCGCACAAAGGAGGTCGAGGCGGGTTCTAATTTTTCTAATGCGCATAGATCCGCCTTTATTTTGTTTTATATTTGGAAGTAGCGGCGTCTGCGCACATAGTCACTTCGACACAGCCGACTGAGAAAAAATTTATTTCGAGCCCGTTTTTATTATTAGTAACAAAACTTCAACTATTTTTTATTATAGTTTTATCACATTTTGAAAGTCGGGAAAAAGAATGAAATCTATAAAGTCTCTATAAAGTAAACTGGGCATTTAATTTAATTATACCCCGTTATTAATTGTATATTATTATTAATGCTTAGTGTATAAATAATTTGAGGCCGTTTTGACCCAAAATTTGTATAGTGTAGGCAGTTTGTGTGGACGAATGTGTGCACCAGAAGGGTTAAATATAACAATGATATTAAATTAATAATATCGAAAATGCGAGATATTTTAACCACTGATTTTTTTAAGAGTGATATTTTATGACTATTTTGCAATCAACGTATCCATTTTACACATTTTTCCCCCCAAAAAACCGCGTTTCGCGCTACAAAACATTAAATAACGCACGGAAAATCCACAGAAAAATCGATTCGCTTGTCATAAAAAATGCTCGCGAAGCACTTGTGTCCTGACAAAAACGTGAATCGGCACATTCACCCTGCTTAAGTCAAGTTCGCCCGAATCCCCTCGGTCCACAGGATTAAATAGCCCGGAGGGAGCGGGAGAAAGAAACAAGATTGGAGGAGGCACTTATGTCGTGCAGGATTCGCGAGGAGGCGGCTCGTGGAGAACGCCCGTGGCTTTATACACTCGGTGTAGTTCGATGAGCGCGATAAGTCATGCACAGATGATTTTTAAGACGCTCGGCAGCTACTCGCAAATATACGTGAGATCTTTGATTGGGCAGACGTAGCTCTCGGCCGTCCAGGCAAAGCCGCCTCCTCGATTGTCGCCCTGGATAGCTCCACTTGTATTACCGATAATTCGAAAGGGTGAGAGCCAACACCGAGTCTGTGATTTCGTTAGGCATACCTCGTTCTCACTAATACCACGATCGAGACCCGATAGCAGCCGTGAGAGACGGGAATTCGACCTTTACCAAAGTCTCTCGTTATTTGCTCTTGTTTCGCTGATATTTTATCAGACATTTTCTTCCCCCGAGTTGCTACACCCAGAAAAATCAGTCCCGGTGATGAATCAGCTGTAAATTGAGAGCTATAAATTTGCACTTCGCGTGACTGCCAAAAAAATAATTACAGCCACTAATTTCACGGTACGACAATTATTTTATCGTTACCGTGACTGTGAAATTCATTCGTGAATTCGTTTCGTAAACTCAACTGTAAAAAATACGCAGGACTTGAAATGGAAAGTTGTCACTTTGCAGTTATCAATAATAACGTTTTCTTCTCTGAGTTTATCAACAAGTCGAAAAATGTTGCTTCTCTCTCTTGAATATTTTTCCCTCTCATAATTTACTGAACAACAACCGCCATATTAAATTTGCAGTCGAACGTTGAAAACGTGGTTCACAGATATAATTTGAATGGCAAACGAAGAGGCTGGAAAATACTGAAAAACGCGAAAGGAAATTGTTACGAGCTTAGAATTCGCTACCCTCACTGATTCTCGTCCTCTCGTCTCGATTCCTGCATAGTTCGTCACGCCTCACTTCCGCTCTCGCGAGCGACGATTACGATGAAAATCTGCCCGACGTCGGAGGCGGGGGGGGGGGGGGGGGGGGGGGCAGAGTTGTTGGTGAGTGAATCCTACTTTCGGATCGAATTTAGTATAATGCGTCGTTGAACGATGATGCACGACGACGACGACGTTGACGACGTCGTGAAAGAACAAAAGATCCACTCTCTTAGCGTCGGGGCTCACAAAAGTCCGTAATTCTCGTCTCTCGTTGACGTGACGCTTGAAAGACAAAACGGTATTATGCGGAATACACGTGTTAGTGTCTCAGCGTGTATGCATTAATCTTGGACGGTTCGCGTATCCGATGTCTCTCAATTCTCGCTCAATTCTCGCGCATGAAACGCACACACAACGCGCGGCACTCGGAATCTCTGAATCTGACGTAGCGTCTCCCTCGCCTCTCGCGCATATGTCTGATCCTTCCTGTGTTACCGGCAGCAACGGATACATTAATATTCAGGATTCCGCGTGTCTGGAAACTGCCTCAATGATCCCCTCCCTCTTCCACTCGATATCAACGACTCTGGATGTATCTGCGTCCTGTTGTACATGTTGGTATTCGGTGTACACGCGTGTATACACACGTGTCGCGTGAAAATTTTAGCTGTCGGGCTGAATCGGTGATGCAAGATGCTGGGGACATGGTCGTAGTTTGAGAGAACGCAAGATACTCACTGAGTGCGTGTAAATAAGACAGGAGTAGGTTTATTACAGACAATTTTTCTCAAAGCTGGTTCATATTTAAGTGTGTCATATAAACCCTTAATAGTGAGAACATTCTAACTTAAGTACACTGTCGAAGTGAATAAAAACGATTTTTGAACAAACGATTTTTCAACATTTTGTAATACTTAAAAAGGATATTTTGCGTGTCTTGAAAGGAAAATCTTGAAATTTTTCTTTCATGACATAGACTTTTGGTCTACACTATCGTTTTCCAATATTGCACGATGGTTTTGCGATCACGAATATCCAAGGTGGATTTAAAACTGACATAGCCCAAGTATCTAAAAAAAAATAATACAAAATCGACTAGTAAAACTTAACCGCGAACCCAAACGAGTTTCAACGAACAGATAACTGCAACATACGTATACACACACAAGCTAAAATAAAACTGTAGTAAACACACTCTGAGAAGTGGATCTGACAAGATCGATGGAATTCGTATTTAGATGAGTAAAGTTGCAAAAAAAGCCTAACGGTTAGTAGCTAATGTATGATTTATCTTAGAAAACTTGAATCTAACTGACGGAAGCATATTACTTATTTTGAATTTACGAATATAGATACGAACGGTCGTCAATCAGTGGGGCAGAGACTGCGGCATTTATTAACGAGAGCAAGGGCATCCCCTTAAAGTATGGTGATGAGATGGTGGTGGTGGACTCGATAGGAGAGCGACATCAGTATGGAGTCGACGGGTGACCCTACGACCCATCAGGCAAGATTCAAAGGTTTAAATTATCGATTCGCATGTGTGAAACAAACTATAAATACTACACCTATAGTCTCGATAGATGATAATATGTACGTATGTATATAAATTTTCTGAGAGTGCAGAAAGCCACGTACTTAGAGGAGATTGCAGTATTCGTACCTTGAATACTATAGTACATAGTATATACATATCACACCTATTGCCCAGAGTAATTTTTTATTGAAACTCGTTTCATCTATTACACATGTCCACCAGGTAGTGTCGCAGTCTCAGCATATTGTTATTATTATTATTATTACTATTACTACTACCACTACTACTACCACTATTACTAATACTACTGCATATACTAATACAGATGAATTACTATACTAATCATTTTTATAATTGTGTGCCCTGTAAATATTGTTGCGCATAGTGCGCATTATCGTGGTATAATTTTGTAAAGGTACCTTATAACTTATCGTTCAGTCTGTCCAACCTATACACCATTATAATTGTGACTCTTCTATAATGTAACCATGTAGAAAGTATCGCAATCCGAGAGGTTGTTTATTGTTTTTAATCTGCGAAGGGGAGACGAGTAAAAAAAAAATAAGGCCCAAGGGGTTCATCGAGGCAAACTGCCTGGCGGTAATAACAATGGCTGAGGGATGTCGCTTTTATGGCCATCAAAACGGCACTAAAAAAAAGGGATTTCGTACACGCCAGCCGAGCGAGTTGCACGACCGACGTGGTGTATTAACAAGTCGTAATACCCCGTTGCACAAGACGGCTCGGGAAAGGGATATACCGTTTATCTCTTTCTCTTACGCCGCCGCTGCCATTGTCATAGCAACGAATTTGTGTACCGGTCGATTCTTCGGCCAGGGCCGAACTACGCGAGAAGCGAAACAATTTAAAGTCGGAGAAAGTCATAATAATACAGAGAGTAATATCGAGAAAGACTGCAGTTTTTCCTAACTCGCTATTGGATCGTCTTTGTTTGAGGTATGGGGAATTTTATTTTTAGGTTTAACAAAAGGTCGTATGTCGGTAGACCATTAGGTTTTATAATGCGAAGCTCGTAAATTTGAGAAATATATTTTTGTACGTTCCTATCTTCAAAGCCAGCGACTGTAGGTGTTGCCACTAAAAAATATTCTTTGCGTTAAATTAACTTGAATTAAAAAAATCGTAAGTGGTTTCCTCTTAGGAAGTTTTATGACGAAAACATTGTTCGTTTCTGAGCTTTTTTTTTAACGTCAGAGTGCTTGAAATGGTCCAAAAATCCCTGTAATATGATTAAGAAATGAGTTTCCGGATTTGCGCGCGTGGCTGATCCCAGTGTACGTGGCACGAGACCGTCGAGTCCCCTGAGAGCTGTTTTTATGTCGTCCACACGGGCGCGACACGATTTCCGGACGTTTTCAACCATTTCAAGCCCCCCGACGATAAAATCTGGAAAAATAAGAATTTCACGAAAAGAGGAAGCAAGGAGACTGAAATAAACAGGAATAAAACTCAACCCGTAGGCGACCACCGGGACTAAACTGCGCCGCGAGTTAAAGTGTTTCGAAAAAATCAATATGTTTTACGACATTCGCCTCGTCATTAATTTTTTCAAACGATAAATTACCCCGAGTGATTAATTTTCAAAATCCCGTCGGGCACTCTTAAAACAGTCGACTCTCCTCTGACGTCGTTATTACTCGTAGCCAGTCATTACGATGACATCCTTCTTCTCTCCTGTTTATCGAAGTAGACCTCTTTTTCCATGCATTAGAGTCGAATATTGCGAAAAGCAGTAAATAAATCGGAAGTGTGTCGCACCTAGCCAAAAATATTTTCCGATGTTATCTCGTAGATGAAATTAAATTTCAGATGCTGCGACCCAACATTTTCCCCAAAGGTTTGTAGAAAGGTAGCTTAAAAACGTGATGTCCAATATCGCGTCCGGTAAATTCAATTTCTCCGACAAAAATACAAAAAGGATGTTATATAATAATTGCAAATTATGATCAGTGGCGCGTGCGGGTTTAAGACATCCGGGAGATTGCGGGACGGTGGCTGCGCCACATGGACCCCGTAGCGTCGTCGGGAGCTCAGAAACGCTGGAATGTGGTGAACAATTTTGATAATCAGATGTCCGATAAATGGCGGTCGTGCCACTGCGGTTAGTTGAGTTATGTGTGCACCGGAACGAAGAGGGTAGATCGCGAGATTTGATTTCCTGCCGGCGCTGATGGTGGTGGCGACGGTAATTGTATAGCTAGGCGGACAGTTTCGAGTGCGTAGGGGGTCTCGAAAGTGGGGCGACATCGCCATAGGCCGCCGGTGGAATCGACTGCAAGCTCGCGAAGCGGCGCGGTCAGATATAGGAGAGGATGAAGCTGCGTTGTCGCCGATGTACCGACCGAGTGACACGACCGCGCGCACGTGACAACTCGGGGAGGGGCCATTTATTTACACATACACGTGAAAGCGCGCTGGGACGTTACCGGGGTGGTTACACGATAATCGAGTGTGTTGTTACCCTCAATGGCCAAACTGCACGTAGCGCTTGTTGCGGTTCGCCGTTCGCACATCTTGATTTACCGGCTCTGTCGGTATTGAGAGTCGGTACAGTAGATTCCCGGTGATAAATCACGACAAAAATTTCTTCCTTACCGACCGCGGCTACGAGCTTGCGGAAACTGCGATCTCCGTTATCATCAGTGAATCTTCCTTGGCTCAACAGTCGATAGTGAAGTTTTCACTCGCTCTCTTGCTTACACACGCGCGCACAGATATTTTCACAGGGATGTTCGGTTCTTCCAATTGAAGGGCAGTTTATCAGTCGAGATTAGTCGTCACTCCAGCTTTTCAGACATTCCGTTAAAGTCTTCATTTGAGGAATCTTTTGCCGCAATACGATATGAACGTCGTGTCTAGAGCGTTGTCCCATAAATTAGGACATCGTGCGTTAAAAAATTAATTTATCGAAGACACAATTTGCACGGTTAGTCCAGATTCGACGTTGTCTATTTCAGATACTGCTGAATCAATTGAATTCATTTTGTCACGGGAATTCGAGACTTTGCATGACCCACAGAAATCTCGGTGTTGCAAAAAATCAAGATATTCTCTCAAAATTAGGTTTTACTTCGTGGCAATGTAATTTTGTGGGTGGAAAGAAAGGATTTCATCGTTCGCGTGGCTCGTGGAGGGACAAAAAAAATGAAGAGAAAAAATAGAGAAACGCGAGGCCTGAAGGCAGTTGAAAAGGTGACGGTGGTATTGGTAATCGACGTGGACGAGCCATTGTCGCTGAGTCGGGGAACACCGGAACGGACGAGACTCTCTGTTCGAGTCCACGCAAGCAGAACGAGATCGCGAGAGAAAATCTCTCCTCTGTAATGCCTTCCCGTTCCGCTCGTTCGCCCTTCTCGCGCTCATCCTTCTATTTTAGCCTCTTTGCCGTCTCCAGTTCGCACAATACGACGAGAGAAAAGCAGAGCGGAATTCGCGGCGAGCGGAAAAAGACCTCAGTCTACAGGCTGAAAGAGAAAATGACGAGGAAAAAAAAAAGAAAGAAAGAACCAAGGATGAGTTGCGGGTTTCGAGCTGTGTGCAGTGATCGTTAAATCATCGCACTTGCACTCAAGGTTCAAGTGCACTATTTTTGTTTGCAATAAAAGCTCGATTAATCGTAACGCCAGACGGCGCTCTAAAAATATTTCAAACGAACATTTCATCGATTCTTTCCCGCCTTGTTTTCGTCGTGCCGTTGAAAACCTCTCTGGAAAACACGACCACACGGCGTCTCAACACAGATCTCAGACTCGTTAACAGGTGTCGACAGACCCAGATAATTGTGGCTATTTTTCTCGGCCACACGGTAGATTCTATCAGTTCCCTCACCCACTGAGTCTGGAAATCTATTTGCCAGGGCCCGAAATACCCCAATTGATTTTTCGTTTAACCAAGTTTCGTGCGGTGAAATCGTGCAATGTGTACGACATACATAATACATCAATTATATATTATATACAAAAAAAGCTACATACCATTTACTATTAATATATAAATAGCATATAGCATTTTTATCAGATAATGTGTGTATATATATATACACATATTTTTTTTACTATATATATTATAGTAAAAAAAAAATATCTGGTTTCATATATATAGAGCGTATATCGGTGGCATGTCGCCCCAATCCCGTTGCGGATCTATGAGTTTTGTGCGTACGAGACTATGAACGGCAGTGCGGGGGTGAGTACGGTGGAAGGGGAAGGGGGTGGGGGGAGGGGGGGGGGCTAGCGAATAGCGTGGATGGGGGGCGTAGGGTATGGTGTTTTCCGCCGGCCATCTGTCGAGGGTGGGACCCCCTGTGGATTAATTGGAGCCCCGTTGTATTGATCCAGTAACGTAGCCTCAGCCGCTCTGTTGGCACTACGGTACTCGGGAATACATACGGATCAAGATGAGGAGGGAAGGAGAGCGGAATCGTCGGAGGAAAATGGAAAATGTTACTAATGGCGCGATCGTAACTCGTGACCTTCCCATCGGCGGCGTCACGGCCGACGCGCTGCTTGGCGTCCGAGCGACAAGAGGGAAGCAGCAATCATTGTTTTTAATTATTAGATTTGGTTATTGACACACTGATCGTATCACCTTTCGATGTGGTGACTGACTAAGCGCAATCTGACTCTTTTGTGATTGGTGAGGGTTTTCGTAATTGGCTCTTTCGTCATGCACCGAATGAAAAACATTTATTGCGAGTCTCGAAAAGCATCCATTCATTTTCTATTTTTTTATTAAATATGTCGGCTTTTTTTAATGGGCATATTGAAAATATCCGCAATGAGAATAAACATATTAATCTTCCATCGAGCTTTTCGCCTCAATTGTTTATTGGAGCAGTCAACAGTTTTGTTTTTTTATTTATTTATTTTTTAAATATTTTCCACTGATTTTCGTCACTCGTTTATTTTGCTCGTTCGTTGTGGTTGGAATAAGGTGAACGATTCAGCTCTCTCGTCACACGAGTCTGGTTCTATATCGAACGCGGGTTGACACAGGGTCAAGAATTGTCGAGGGCCAACAGTTGTACCGCTTACCTTATCAAGATCTGATTAGCGAGCGTTCGCACGTTCTATACACGGAGGTAACAAAAAAATGATATCGGGGGAATCGATTTATTTGCGAGAGTGTTTCGATCATTTATTCATCACAACGAGATCGCTGCCGTCGCTTCGTATAGAAGGTTTTCGCTTAATGAAATGAAATTTAAATATTTAATTGTCATTTTTCTTCTCGTTGCTCCGCTGCAGGAACGCGAAAAAGGGTCAACCTACTTTCGCGTAATTGCGTTTTCGGGAAAGACGGACGAACAGAATGAGACAGTAATTCGCAAATCCAATTTGCAGCCTTTCACGAATTTTAAAAGCCAAAGACCCCGGAGTTCGCTATTACAGAATCCCAAAGCGCAGGCTGCGCGCGCCATCTACCCGCATAAGTCGAGCAAGTTTTAAGCCGCCGCTTTAAGATTTCACTGTTTTCCCTTTTCTCCCGCGAATTCGAATTAACGAGCCCAACGGAGTATAAAAAGGCCCCTGCAGAATGACTCGTAATTGCTATGCAAAACGGTGGACGAGTCTCTCCCGCTTCTCTCTTTTTTTTTGTCAGAATCTTAATTAAAACTAACGTCTCAGCGATTGAAATAAATAACCGTGCATTTCAATGCGAGCGTAATTCACGTCACGTCTAAAACTGCGCGTCTGGCTCGTGAAAAAAAAATAATAATGTAGACAAAAGTTCTCCGTCCCTCGGCGTGAAGGTAAATGAAATCGCGCGTGAGCAGATTACACGTACATTTTTTTCCCCTAAAATAACGTCGCAAATGTGCAGAAGAAAATAATTATCCAGTGATGTTTATTAAGCGTATACATACAGTCAACAAATTGCGTGAGAAATAAATCAACGTTTTCCACAATCAACGTCAATTCAAATACAAAATTTGTCACTTAACGTGTAACACTCAGGAAAAAAAAAATTGCGTGCGTGACACAGCGAGCGAGCCATCAAAGCGTTGACACTCGACTATAACATCGAGTTCTCCAAATTTACCGCACACTTATGAATAATGCGTACACTCGTATTTTACTACGCCATCGATTCCGTCCAACAAACTCAACAATCATTCGCGTGCACACAACTCCGTGCAATTCTATGATGTTGAAGTTTGCATCGTTGGAATGCAACGAAATTCAGAAAATAATTTAATTATGATTAACCCAAATGATGAAAATGTAGATAAAAAAATCACCATAGCAAATAAGAGCACAACAAAAATCGTGTCCTTCATCACTTGGGTTAATTACTTTTTATTTTTTTTATTATTCCTCTGAATTTCGTTGCATTCCAACGATGCAAACATCAACATCGTGGAATTCTAACCTCTCATTCCGCCACAACTTCGACGTGTTTTTCTTTCTTTTTTTATATTTTTTTGCGACACTCGATTCAGTCCCGTGTTTATCATTGTCACTCCGGTGTATCCGATAAGTCGGGTTGACATTATTGATGCCTTCGCCGCGCTCGCATTTTTCGATCGGTTCGCGCGGGGCGGTCGGAGGGCGCCTGGGAAGACGGGAGAGGGGGAAATCTCGCTCTTGTGCGTCGCGTGCTGCCACCTGATGGCGATGCCCTCAACGACTCTGACTTTCCCTCCCGCCCTCCCTCGTTTTCTCTTTCTCTCTCTCTCCATCGCGCTCGACGAGGGTCGCTTCTTCCACGCATTTGCCATCTCCCGGGCCACCCTCTTCTCCATTCTCGCCACCGCGCTTTTCCTCTCCCTTTTTTCTGATCTCCTCTCTCGGATCGGCTCGCACAGCCGTTTGCGCCGCGCCCTCTGATCCAATAATAATCAATTCCTTCCCTTCCAGCACTTCCTTCCCACTCTCCGTGTTTCGCCTTGTTTATCGTTTCTCTCTCGCTCCACGCGTTACACACGTTGCCGGTTGTATCCAATTTTCGGGATTATCATTTTTTTCCGCCGGTATCGAGCGACGCCGTGCGTTTATTTTTACACTCGATGAATATTCGAGAGGCGATTCCTGCGGGGATCAATAACCTTTTCGTTGGGTCGGCCGAATTTTTTTTTTTTTTTTGGCACCGCAGCTTCGACGTGTCGCGAGACGAAATTTTCGTTACTGTCAAATTTACCTCGCGTTGAGCGAAAAATGTTAGTCGGTGACGTCTAAATTGACATACCGAGAGTAAAGAATTTTTGTAATTTTTTACTTCGACGTGTCGCGAGACGAAATTTTCGTTTCTGTCAAATTTTCCTCGCGTTGAGCGAAAAATGTTAGTCGGTGACGTCTAAATTGAAATACCGAGAGTGAAGAATTTTTGTAATTTTTTAAAAATTTGGTCTGAATTTTCGTCGAGTATTTTCGGTACCGACAGTTTTTTTCATTCGTCCGAAAATTCCGACGATAAACGTAGAACATCGGTGACCCGGATTCTCGAGCCGAACACATCGAACGACAAAGTTACACTCGGTAATTGGCGCGCAGAGGGATCGCGAGTAGGTATCAATTTTCGTGATACTTCCGAAGCAGCGGAATTTCCTCGGGAAGACGAACGGCGGTTCTTGCGGCATTATTCGTGTTCATTAACTAATTTATAGGGAACACGCTAAGCGCCGAGCTCGACTCGCTCAGTTCAAATGACTTCGAACAATGCGAACGAATTCAATTAATTATTTGTTAGGTAACTATGAATATTCGTCGCGGGGGGAGCGGGAGAGGGAGAGCTTTGAAATTAGTTACACGGAATTTCGTGCGAAAGCGAAAGGGAGAGCCCGGAGAGAGACAATGACGTAGCGAGTTAGCGAGTAATGGAGAAAGCAAGAGAAACACGAAGCTAGTTTGATAATTCGAGGCGCCGAGGGTGAAGCCGAGTAGGGCGGACGGATGGCTCGTGGCTTTGGGCTCCGTAATGCGGCGTCTGTCTTTGCCCACCGGTATTTCCAATGTGTATAATTCGGTCCACTTACTAATCGGTTCCAGGTTAGTAAAATCGATACCCCTTCGGGTAGTGCAATCGATTTGTCGACTGTAGTGAAAAGATTTTTTTTTTTTAATTCACAAACAAAACGTTACTCAAAGTAGTTCGTGATGTCTAGAAGAAAATACGAAGTTTACGCACGCAGAGTTACTAAATTCCACCAACAAAAATTTCAAAATTATACTCGGGTTCAATAAATTCGACATGAAACTGATCAAGTGTACCAAAAGCGTGAAAAAAGCATTTGCCGCAATTCGTGCTGCATTTCCCTCGATTGACCCACAATATAAAGTTGTCTTGCCAACGAAAACAAAGTCCGACTCATCCTGAGAGTCACGCGGAAAAACATATTCTTAAATCGGGCCGGAAGCAAAATTAATTCCACCACATATTCGTATTTTTATACGCCTAATTTTCAGTATCAGAAAAATGTTCTTACAACCAAGGAGACAAAACGATTCTGAACGTGTCAGGAATGAAAATCACACAGCCGTTCGTTTTCGTCTCCCGTCACTTTTCACGCGGTTCAGCGGTGTCCCGGCGGATTTTCTCGCGAAAACGAAGCTTCTTCTCTCAACGAGGCGAACGAAGTGTCGTCCACATCGGGACGGACGGACAGGATACAGAAAGGCGCGAGGCGAGCAAGATACAGACGTCGGAGCCGAGCGAGGCGTCCAAGGAGTGCCGCGCCTCTATCGACCGGAAGCGGCTCCCCATCGACCGGAAAACAGTTCACCTCGCGTTGCGGCGCACCAACGTGGCACGCCACCCTCAAAGTGGATAAGTTGCACGAGAGACGGATGCGGCATCGTCCTCATTCACATGATTTCTCTCCCCCCACACCTCGACCGAACGTCTCGAATCGATTGTTTATTTATTTACTCGACGTGACGTTATCGATCCGACTCGATCTCTCGTTTTTTTATCTCCCTCCCTCATTCTCGCAAAAATTCGGACACATTGGAGCAATTTTCGTTGACACTGAAAAATACCAGCGAGTCGTATCGACTCGCTGGGCGTTTGGCACGAACAGGCAGATCGTGTCGACGTTAAAAAAAAAAAAAAAAAAAACCTGAGCTCCGCAGCTCAACCGGTAATTTCCTCGACTGTAACAATTTCAACGGGCAACATTATTCTCGCACCCACACACGAAAAAAAAAAATCATGCACCATGCGATACGACAGTTTTTCGCACTCAATTTTTCTCATTCCCGTCGATTGAATCTCGAATCCACGACCCCCGATGCAAAATGCACACTCGGCGATCCTCGTGGCGCTCGTCCGTGTGCAGCGGTGGCGAGAGATACACCTCACGAATTCGAGTCCGGCGATCACAGCCGACGCCGGAAGTGGCTCGAGATTCACCCTTCGATCCGCTCGGTCCCGAGCTCGTCGAAATTTCCCCCGCGGCATTGCAAACCGATTTGCGGCGCGCGCGTCGAGAATCTCATTCCGCTTTTTCGTGACTCACCGTCGCGATTTTACCAACGGTTCGCGGTTCTACATATCTCATCCCATATATCCTAGACTTTGGCACCAGTCGCGCGCTTCGTGTCACCCAAAAAAAAAATCGATTCGAGTCGACCGAAAAAAAAGAACAGAAATGAAAAAAAAAAAAAAAAAAAAAAAAAAAATGAGTATAACACGTCGGAAAAAAATTCGAATACGTTCGGAAAACGTCGGTCAACAATTATCAGCCGCGGCGACGACGTCGAGGCGGAAAACGAGAGCTCTCCCCGGCAGCCCCCGAAAATGGTTGACAGCGGTCGGCGGCGTCCGGCGGTGTGTCGGCGTCTCCGCTGGATCGGAATCTCCATCGTGGACGTGCCATGAGTCGAGGACAATGTCCCATCACACCAGTAACTTTCGAAATGCGTACTGCTGTGACAGGACAATATCCCTGACACCGGGCGTGTTTCTGCTGGATGCGATAATGGCTGCTCCTTCGTCCCCATCCTCTTCCTCGTCTTCCTCTTCTTATTCGGCCACCTGTCTCGATTCTCACTTCCTTTATTATTATCAGTATTATTTTTCTCTCTCCTCCCCGCTGCCCACCCCGAGAAACTTCGGCGGACGTCGCGACGTTCCGGCCGCCTCGGAATTTACCGTGACGTCGTTTTTTTTTTTTTTTAATTATAAATATTTGTTAAATCTTCTACCGAATTCCGCGTTCCGTCCCGTAGCTCGAAACACGGTGAAAAAAAAAAAAAGAAAAAAAAAAGTATATATCCGTACGGTACCGACGACGACAGCGGCCCAACTGTCGCCGGGAGTTCAACGTTACGATTCGGGGGGTCGCAGGAGGCCTCTTTTTTTCGGCTGTGTCACGGCCGAAGTAACTGCGGATGGACGAGGTTATAGGTAGCGACTCGGTCGAGCGTCCCGACGGCACTGCGTCGCTCGCTGACGACGACGCCTCCGCACCCTGCACCCTCTCTTCCCGTTGCCCTACGCCCCTTGCTGTGCGCCACCCCTCATGGCTTTCTCTCTCTCTCTGGTTCGCTCTGTCCTTCTCTCTCTATCCACCGCTCCCTCATTCTCTATTTCTCTCTCTCTATCGTTCTGTATCTCCCTTTCTCTCTCTCTCACTCTTTCTCCATTTCTCTCTCTCTCTCCGACGGTCGACGAGCCACCCAGCTCGCCACGACCCCTACGCGCCACCAGCTTGTGCTGTCTTTTCCTCCTTTCTCTCTCTCTCCCTCTTCCCCTCCACCCCTCACCCCCTCCATGTTTGCCCCTCGCCCCCTGCCCAACGCCCTCGCCTAACGCCGCCGTTGCCAAGACGGCGCTGCTGCTGCTGCCGCCGCCGCCGCCGCCGCCGTCGCGACGACCGCGACGATAGCGCGCGTTCCACCCCAGCGTGAAACCCTCCCCCGCGAGGCGGCGCAGTCGTTGGCCACTCACGGGATTCCGGGGCTCGTGGGGGTTAGTTGGCAGAGCCGAAGCTCTGGGTAGTTGTATCTTTCGCCGCGGAGGACGCGACGCGGGCAGGGCTGCCAACGTTTGAGCCGGTTAATTGTTGCCGCCGCTGATGCTCGCAGTGGGTCTCCGCGTCCCGACGATGCCACCGGTGGTAGTGGTAACGATCGTGGTAGGGACGACTCGCGCATGGGGTGGGAGGGTAGAGGGGGTTTGGGGGGACCAGGGGGGGGGTTGAGAAGTGAACGCAACACCCCCAAGCGGCCGCCTCCACCACCTTCGATGCGCGGCAGCGGCGACGGCGGCCGGAGTGAGCAGGGGGAGTCGTATTGATCCAGTCGGTGCGTTTTCTCTTTCTCTGGCTGCTCGGTCTCTGTCTGTCTCTCTTTCTCTCTCTCGGTTCGTTCTCTCTCTCTCGGTTTTTCGGTCTCTCCCGTTTCGGCGCTCCCGTTTTCGGGGTCTTTTGCGTTCTCTTTCTCTCCTCTCGTCTCTTCGTCACTCCGACGAGGCTCTTCTTGAGTGTTTCTGTTGAGTTTGAGGCTCACTCGGTCGTTTCGATTCCGCGGAGAGCTCCGGACTGGTGTCCTCGTTCCTGAGGATTTTCGGTCCCTCCCTTCGGCCATCCTGAGCTTCGATGTCTTCTGGTGCTTTTAGTCGCCTACCGTTTCGGTCGCTTCTTGGGACTCTTCGCTTGGGAGATTTGGGCTTTGTTGAGTCTTCTGGCGGACTTTTTCTTTACGGGGTCTTCTCTGCTCACTTAGGATTCGTTTTGGTTGCTCCTCAATCCTCTTTTCGTTTTCTCTCGTTTTGGTTGCGCCTCATTCCTTTTGCTCCTTTCTCGTTTCTTGCTCCTCACTTCTTTTGCTCTTCTCGTTTCGGTCTCTTCTCTCTCCTTTTGCTCCTTTCTCGTTTCAGTCTCTCCTCGATGGTTTTTCCTTTTCGGCCTTTCCTCTCTCCTCGCTCCTCATTGCTTTCTCGTTTCGATCTTACTTCAACTCTCTCTTCGCTCCTCGCTCCTTTCTCACCTCGGTCTTTTCTCTCTTCTCTCTCCCTTACTCCCTTTTCACCTCGGTCTTCTCCATCTCTCTCTCCTCTCGTTTCATTCTCTCCTCTCGCCACTCTCCTCTCCTCCTTTGCTCTCTGCTCTTCTCCTCCCCCCTTCCAATATCCTCTCCCTCAATCCCTTCCTCCCCGTACGCTTGTTAGTTCTCCTGCTCACTCGCCAAGTCACATTTACAGCCTGCACACCACCGCACTGCTACCCTTTTCGAGCGTCGACACGCTTGGACTTTTGTATCTCATGCCACCGGCGCGTTGGCCTTTTAGCTCTCGCGTATTTTTTTTTCTCTTTCGCGGCCCTGTTACAGACTCGACTTTGTCCGTTCGTATCCTTCTCAATCCCAATTTTTATTCCCGCAGGTTTTTAACTCAAAAGACACGATCAATCGGGGAGAGAATGTCACGCGAATTTTCGTCAAAAGAGATGATTACATGAAAAAAAGATCGAGGGGCAGATAAGAATCTCATTATGTGATATTAAGGAGCTTTCAATTATCAGATAATAGGCACGTAATTGAAAGCTCCGATTGCCGGCAAATTACCTTCAGATTCCGAGGATGGCGAAGGTCGAAAAACTTCGGCACTGTAGGCATCTCCCAGCGGCAATATTTGTTCAGCCTGTAAATACGAGAGAGAGAACAGAGTCAGCAATGCGATAATTGCACCTGGGACTCCTCGGTGTGTAAATAAACGCGGTATTTACATTTGTTTGTTCTGAAAAAGTTAGTTTCTTAGGCGACAGATGAAAACATAGCTTACTGCACGTCGATAGTCGTTACGAAGGTTCTGTGATAAATCATGAAGAGGATTCCAGCCACCGCCCCCACCTGAAGAGCGATTAACGGCATAATCTGCAACATAAATTCGGAAGATTCGTTCATTCGATTGGGAAAAATAATACCGATGAAGGAATGAAAATATTGACGTAGCGATGACGTCTCGCCGCTCCTGCAATTTCTCTGTAGACCCTCAAATTAAATATTGTCACTTTGCCCCTCGGTACCTGGAAGTGAATTGCATTTCCCATTCCCATCAGGAAATTGCGTTTTTTTTTAAGATCGCAAATAGTAGTTAATCATATATTTGTGTAACACCCGATCCTGACCAACTAAAAAAAAATTCTATTCGCATATCGACCATTCTTGATGGCGGTCGAAAATGAATTTTTTAAAGTTTAATGTGCTCCGTAATACATCTTAATATCCATAGTTATCGTGGCGTGAACGATTGTTCTACCAATTACATTTTGATATCTCGCAGCGTACGTAGAAAAATTGAGCTGTGAGATGGTACAACACCTTTAGATACATTGACAAAAAGTCACTCCGTAATACGAGTTGATTAAATGGTAGTTCATTAACATGAGTGCTACTTGGAATTTTATTATTTGCATCGTTAACGCACTCTGATGTATGTATCTCGCTAATATAATTGAGGCCCTCACAATGACATTGGAATCCGTTGAGTCCGAGCATAAAAATATCCATATTCCAATAGCACATAAATGTGACAGTAATAATAATATGTCATTATTGGGATACGCATTTTTCTGTAACTCGGCTCAAAGGATTTTTATACAAAATAACTGACTCATCCTGATTCACTAATAACACAGTGATTATTCTGTAATAACCGAGCGCTTTGTTGTATCCATAATTTAGAATTATCCAGTAGTGGGCATCGCACGTCGGAAAATAATTCTCATCATACGGAGATTAAAAATGGAAAAAACAATTAATTGTCGAACTGTTTTCACTCGGAGAAATAGTGGTTAACACCGATAGTTATAAAGTGACAACCATCATTTTTTCGTCGAGTTTTCTCGTTACGATGACTGCAGTTAACGTAACTTGAAAATAGTTACCACAAAAAATAGTCGTCACTTTACAGTTATCAATGCCAGATTTTTCTCTCAGTGTTGTAAATTTCTGCACAAACGTGTACCACAAGCCACATGACTGTGGTGAATGAGAAGTAGAAAAAGTTCGTGGTAGAATTTGTAACCTATGGGCCTACTGAGAAATTGAAGAAAAAAATCTATTCGAAGGCTTAAGAAAGTTGAAAAAATTAATAACACGAATTCTTTTGTTGTCGTTACAGGGCAGGTATGGAGGCGGCAAACGGTGCGATAGAGCACGACTTTCACAACGCCCTGGTGCCGATAAACGGCAGCCACTCGGGCAGTTCAGGGAGAAGCACACCAAATGGCGGAGATCCCGCTCCGGGAAAGCTTTTTGTCGGCGGTCTATCGTGGCAGACGAGCAGCGAGAAGCTCAGAGAATACTTCGGCATGTTCGGTACTGTCACGGACGTTCTCATAATGAAGGACCCGGTCACGCAGGTTCGTGCGGCAACTCGGCTTGCCACCCCATCTAATTTTCTCGTATACTCCAACGAAAATGTCTATACATATATACTTGGGGCATTCCAACGCAGATCGACCGGTCAGTTCTGTAAATGGATTCCACGAAAGTAAAATTAACTTTCAGTTTCAGTGATTTCAGAATTTAGCCCAAAAAATTGCAGAAAATTCCATCAAAATTGTAGATTGAGTGCAAGAGGTCAAGGGGTCAGTGCAGGGGTCAATTTGGAATGGAATGTCCCATATTTACAAGGTGTAACAGAAACGTCACACTCGGTTAGCCCAGTTCGGCGCGGGATGATCGTTCAAATATAAAATCATTGGGCTGAATGTCGTGTGACGAATTATTTTTGAGTAATAAGCATTGAAAGAAGTAGATATTTTTTGTATTGGTGCGATCATCCCTCAGGCGTAGAACTGTATATATATTGTATATATATTTTTTGTAGTATAAAATCTCAACGCGTCCATCCTTCCGTCCTTAAAAATAAATGGAAAACAAAGTCATCATTCTATCCTTTCCTGTTAATTTATCGAGACCTGGCACAGGACGGTGGACGGTGTCGTGGCTCAAGCTATGCGAGACTATTTGACTTCACGTTAAACTGACACATCGACTTTTCTATTAAAAAATTGGAGCACCTGAAAAATTCGTGAACAGACTCTTCATATTCCGATCGAAAACAATTAATTACCCACGCATCCTTACATTCTTGCCGAAAATGTCGTGACAGCATTTTTTTTTTTTTAGAAAAAAAAAACATTTCCATGATTCGTAATTAACTTGGGTTGCGACTTTTTTGACGTCGACAATAGCTTATCATCTAAGGCATCGTGCACAAAACAGCAGCTATCTAGATGTTTGTATTCCCATACACATCCCATTTGTGGCGGCTATTTGACTAACAGTAATTTATTGTGGAACTTATTGTGGAGATAAATAGTAACAAACGGCATTGTAACGTAGCTTCGTGACGATTTTCAAAACGACACAATCCACCCCCGGCCTCTGCCGTGGATCTATGTTATTTCCGGTTGCCCACAGCAAAAACGATATCGAAGTCGGAAGCGACGTGCCGACCGACTCGGAGGGTAATTGGAATCGTATTTGGGATCAAGTAGAGTTGAGCACAGTCGAACTTGGATTGAAGGGTCAGGCCGAGACCGTGAACGGTTCAATTGACTTTATTGTGGTTTGCAACGTTGCGCAAAGCCAGAGATGACCGAAACTTGAATCCAGGTTGGACCACACATTTACAAAAATTGGGTATTTCTGTCCAGTTATTCGCTTTGCACGACTTCTAAAAAAGAGCATGAATATACAACAAAAAATCCATCATCCTCCGTACTCCACCCTTTCCATTCGAAATAGTCCCTGTTATTCCCTACAATAAATTGAGGACCCTGCTTGGTCTGGGCGGCCAAAATTACATTCACATCCAGACTTTTTCTTCAAGCACCCAAAAAAACAAACAGAAAAAATTCCACTCTCCGGGACTTGAACAAAAATTCCGGAACGTGGAAAAATGTTCGTCCGCAATTCTCGAGCAGGGTCGGGAAAAACGTGGTTAGAATAAAAATAAATAAATAAATAAAAACCCTGGCCGCCCGTTACGTCGCCTCATCGTCTATTCCTCTGTCTTTGGACTTTGCAGCGTAGCCGCGGTTTCGGTTTCATAACGTTCGCCGAGCCCGGCAGCGTCGACAAAGTGCTCAAGTGCCCGATTCACACGCTGGACGGCAAGAAGATCGACCCGAAGCACGCGACCCCGAAGAACCGCGCGAAGCAGGCCAATCGAACGAAGAAGATCTTCGTGGGCGGCGTGAGTCAGGACACGAGCAGCGACGAGGTCAAGGCTTACTTCAACCAGTTCGGCAAGGTCGAGGAGACGGTGATGCTGATGGACCAGCAGACGAAGCGTCATCGGGGCTTCGGCTTCGTGACGTTCGAGAACGAGGACGTCGTCGACCGGGTGTGCGAGATTCACTTCCACACGATCAAGAACAAGAAGGTCGAGTGCAAAAAGGCCCAGCCGAAGGAGTCGGTACAGCAGGGAGCACTCGCGCTCGGCAAGAGGGTCGTGCTGGGCGCCCTGGGCGTTCGTCTCGCGCCCCAGCCGCCCCTCCAGGTCGCCACCGCCTCTCAGATCGTCGCGGCTCAGGCCCAGGCCCACGTGCAGGCAGCCGCGGCCGCGGCAGCCGCCGCCCAGGTGCAGAACGCCGTCGCCGGCTACGGGAAGCTCTTCGCCAGCAGCTATCCGGCACTCTCGGCTTACAGATACGCGCCGTATCCGATACCCGCGGCAGCCGTAGCGGCGGCCGCGGCTGCGGCGCCGCAGTCGGCGCCACAACCGCCGAGCGCGGCGACCGCCGGCGGACCCCAAGCGGCACCGGCGCCCGGCAACCCCTACCAGGGCTACTCGCTCACGAACGTCGACATGTCGAGCTTCCAGGGCGTCGACTGGGGCTCCATGTACGGCATGGGCATGTACGTTTAAGCGCGTTGAGAGAGAAATGGGCTTCGAAAAGAGAAACAACCAATAAGAACAAGAAAATGTATCCGCAAGAGTGAGAGAGAGAGAAAAGAGAAGGAAAAAGTAGCGGAAGAAGAGGGAAGAGGAACGAGGTGGAAGAGGAGGAAGAGGACGGGACGAGCGACGAGGATTAGCAGCGAGAAGATGCTGCGGCTACGGAGCGGCACTCGACTGGGGAAAAGAAGAAGCGAGGGACGAGGATTCCGCCGGGGAAACGTCACACAGGATGGTTTTGATTCGCGAGCTGCGGGCGACCGACCGAAGCGAGGAACAACGAGCTGCTGCGACTCTTCGAGGTTGACGAGAGTCGCGCGAGACCCGAGCGCAAGATTGTTGTCACTCGCGTCTCCGTTGTGCGATGCTCTCTGGATGTCTGTCTTGACTGTCTGTATGTCTCTCCCTCTGTCTCTCTCTCGTTTTTTTTTTCGCGAACTCTCTCTCTCTCTCTCTCTCTCTCTTGCGCGTGTGCGTTTAAGCAAACTCGGCGGATATTTAGCTGAGAGAGGAACACGGGCTATAACCGTTGACCAAATAATGGACCAATCGGGCCGTCGAGTAACAACTCTGTATACTATATTAACGTTATAGCGTGTAACGCTCGCGAGAGGGAGAGACGGGGGAGCGATTGGCGGACTCGGTACGAGCGAATTGTGAAAACGCAGCGGAGATGGAAGGGAATACTTTAAGAGCGACGAGAGAGATTGAGGATGGAATGCGATGAAACTGTACAGCGACTGAATGAACGAACAGGCGAGCGTCGACGACTCGAGTCGATTCAGTGTGAGGAAGGGAAAAAAGGGACGGAAAGGAAAAACGAACAAACGAAGGAAAACAATTGCGATCTCAACCAAAGCAAAGGTGCAGCCGTTAATGTCTGAATCGAGGAACGAGCACGAAAGAAAGAGAAAGATAGCGAACGGTTGGAGCAACTGAAACGCGAGGTTTACCATTTTTCCTTTTATTTTTAATACTTCTAAGAATATTCTTTTTTTCTCCCCACGAAAGATCCCACCGCGCGGACCCCACGTTTCACTGTCGCTGCTTCGTGTTACTTTGCTGTCTTTCTTTTTCTTTTCTTCTTTTTTTGTTGTCGCTCCGTCGCATTCGACTAACGAACCTTGCGAAGACTCCACTTACTTTTATCATTATATTATAATCACGCGCCCCACTTACTTGACACATTAAGTGTTTCGTTTTATCCGTGATTGACAATCTTTACATCACGTATGATCTTCAGTGATCGCCATCTTTATTATTAATATTATTATTATTATTATTACTATTATGATTATTATTATTAATATTATTATTTAAATGACAATTAAGTTCGCTGGCCCTCAGCACGATTCGGTTCCTAGTTAATTTGCCACGATATTACTTAATTTCTTGTTTTTCTGATATTATTACTTTTCTTATTTTCGGCACCGCCAGTGAAATCGAAGGGTTTCGAATGTGTGTCCCGTTTTTGGGTTGTGAAAGGAGATCTTGAAACCGGAAGAGAGACAAAAAACAGAAAAATTACGAGCACTGATATTATTATTCGATAAGAATCGGAGACGTCGTGGTAACTCAAAATTCACGAAATGTCGTCGTCGTCTTCGACGAGAAACAAGAGGTAAATGAATAAACATATAATACAAAAAAAAGCGTTCGAGGGTAATGGAGAAGCAATACTATTTGGCGAAAGCCGACGCATGTGAGAAAAAATACGAAACACAAAATCGCGAATCGTAGTACGGGTCTGTCAATGGCTTCCGGTATGTCGAGATAGTTCCCCGGCCGACCAGTTCCTGGCTTCTTTGCGCGTAATTTCCGGGGCGACGAACGGGGAGACCGGATAAAAAAAGATCCGGAAAGAAAAAACGAGAAACGAGATTTGACAGAAGCGTGAGTGACGAGAAGGGGGACGTTGAGGCCGACGCGAAAGCTCGCATCGGCAATATAATTTAGCGATAAACAAGGGATACCTCACCTCGGGACGCTCTCTCGGGGCGACGGGTGGTCAATACTTAACGTATAAGTAACAATTAAACGATACCCGATATATATTTTTGTTTCGAGTAACACGGAAGACAATATTTCTCGGCTCTCAGTCGCGTGAGAGACTTAGAGGTTTTAGCGTTAGAGAAATCGTGTGCGAGAGAGGGAGAGAGAGAGAGAACGGGAAAGAAAGAAAGGAAAAAGGATAGAAGATAAATGGAAAATAGAGGGAAAAAAGCGAAAAAAAAGTTAACACAATAGAAGAGATTTCTACAACGACGCGTTAAGAAAGTGCGGGGGACAAAGCGACGCCGGATACCGATTAACGAGGTAGCAGAATGAGAGGAATTAGGAACGAAAAAAAAAAACCAACTAGTGTGCTCTCCGTTGTGAACTCTGTGATTTCTTGAACGGCGGTTGTCGGTTACTGAATTGCGCGAGCGCCGATCTACTTAAAATAGCTACTCAATACTTAAGAATACTCGATAGATACTTAAACGACACTGCGACGATTAGGGGAGCGAGAAAGCGCGGAGGGTAAAAGCAGCAGGAAGGAAGGAAACTCGAATAAGAAAAATAAAAAAAAACGTTACAAATTAATTTTTGAGATTAGCTCAATGAATCCGAGGGGCTGAGCGGGAGCTTTGGGAATGCGCCGGACAACGAGAGTCAACGGAGCTCGTTGCTCGGGACTCGTTCGCGCTGTTCGCGACGTTTTTTTCCACTTCTGTCTAGTCGACACGTCGAGCTTCGGACAGAAAACCGAGAAACGACGGAAGCGGATTAGTCTTGAAGAGCGCGAACGAGTGTCCGAGGCGACTTACGGGAAGGAATGTGAGAAATTTCGAGCAATAAGCGATCACTCAACTATACCTAACGATTAAACATATGATACGATTACCATATAAATACACATATTATTACATAAAAAACACAACACACACATATATATATCATACGTATATGTATGTGGTATACATAAATTACGGATAATAATAATAATTTAATCGTTTACCGCTTGGGTGAGGCAAGGGAAATTGGTGAGAATGGAGAGGCGATGGTGTCTGAGAAAAACGGGGAAAACGGGGCGGAAAAAAAAATGTTAATTGGCGACCTTTGAATTACAGGATAAAGCGCAGTTGCCCTTCTCAACGATAAGTAATATCTCTAGTGATAAATCGAGGGGAAAAGAAAAACGGAGAAATAAAACGTGCGAGTGATATATACAATATATATTCATTAAGAATAAAAATAGTAATAATATTAATACTAATAATAACAACAATAATACTAAATAATAATACTAATAATAATAATATTAATAATAATAATAATAATAATAATAATAATAATAATAACAACGGTATAAATCCGTTTATTCGAATGCAAGATAAAGATACGACGGATATATACAAACATTAACTTATAGATGAGACATCGAGAGTGAGAAGCCAAAATATATGTTTTCTCCCTCTGGCGCGTCGCGTTTTTCACGCGAAAGGAAAAAAAAAAGAACCGCGTGAATTCGCGAAGCCTCGAGTATTATTAATTTACAATAATAAATATAAAATTAATTGTAATTGTCATACGATACGTACTTACAGTCTCGCGCTATTGCGAGCAAAATATTGGTGAGAGAGGGAGAGATAGAGAGCGCGCGAGAAGCGAGAAAACTATCGCGCACTCGAACGAGACAAGGGGGTCTCTCTCTTGTGTTCTCTCTCGCTCTTCGGTCGCGCGCGCCTCTTCCGTTTCTCTCTCCGCCTCGGAGAAACTCAGACATTCCTCTGCAATATATAAACGCAATATTTAACAGAAACAAAAAAATGATAAGAAAAAGGAAAAGAAGAAAAAAAAATTAAATCGGGAAGAAAGTGTTCCGAGGGCGGTTTAGGAGACTCGCGAGCCTCCGCGACGAGCGAGCGACGCGAAGAGCGAGAGAGACGACAGGGAATTAAACGAACAAAAAAAAAGAAGGAAAAACTAGAACGAGAAACGCGACGTAATGAGAGATGAGTGATGATTAGTGCGATTAGTATATAGCGAGCGATTAACCGTCGGGACGGGGCGATTTGAGTCACGCGCACTTTGCGACGGAAAATTATATAGTCAGATGAAAATACCTGGGACTCCGGAGCTGTAACAATCTCAAATGGATCAAAAAATTATCTCGTTTCCCCGCACTGTGCGCGTGCGGTTTGCATGTTGAAACGCGTGCGTGTGTGTAATTTGTGCGTGCGTGAGGGATTCGTCAGTCGCTGCCTGAGATAACCGAGAGCTCGTAAATTTGGTAAATTTTTTCAATCACATTAGGCAACGAGCGAACGCGGTGAAATTTGGAACTACGTAGAATGTGTACGTCATTTGTAAAAAAAAAAAGAAATATGTGAGAGAAAGACAATGTTAAGAATGAGTGATATCCGTGTGTGTGTCCCGAATGCGCGAGAGAAATCGCACGCACGTGTCGTGCGTTACATAAGACAAAACAAAAAACGTGTGTGAATTACGAGCCGTTGCGTTCGGCACTTCCTCTATTAGTAATTCGTCTCCAAGCGCCATATACATGACAGAGAATTACATTTATACAGATTATCAGTTTTTCTTTGCAGTAGAAGAGGGAAAATTTGGGGGGACGGGGGGGCGGGTGAGGGAGGGGTCGATCCGTAGAAGAATCGAGTGACCAATGAAAACAAACAAAAAAAGAAAACGAAAAAAAAACAAACACAAGAACTCGCGCGTCGACGGTATTTTTGTCCCGAATCTCGAGCTTTTGTGGAGAAGAATTATTGTCTCGTGCGTTTCAATAATCGCAAAGAGTAACACACACATTTGTTGTCAGTCGCGCGTCGCAGACGAGAGAAAAACGATTATCGACAGCCGAACCGGGGGGGCCACAATGGCCAAAAGTGCCCGAACGTTCGTACGTGTAAGTGGGACACCTGACGAGGGAACACGAGAAATAAAAGGACGAGGAACAGAGAACGGACACCAAAGATGGACATAGGGCGGGGTACGAATACGTCACATAATTCAGCTTCGTTTCTTTCTTTTTCGGGGATCATCGAGGGTCTCGAGTCACCTGAGTATCGGGAGAATTAAATTGCCCTGCAGTTGCACGTGAAAATGTTTCTTTTTCAAATCAAAGCGAAAGTCTTCGCGTCCAATTGGCAGCATCAACTAATTTTCACGATTCTTCAGATACCTCGATTCCCTCGACGAGTTTCACGACCATTTCGGTAACCAAACATCACACATTTCTCGTCCATCTCATTTCTCACGTGACACTGATCCGCATTTTTTTTTTCTTCGACTCTCGTACCAGACATCATCTCATCACTCATCACAGCACACACGACCCACCTCCCTCTACGTATTATCTTTTATTATTAGTATTATTATTATTATCATTGTCTCTATCTCTATCCAATTAACACACCAGTGTCTCAATAATTTTTTGCGAATGTGAACAGTAAAGTGTAGCTTAGTTGACAGCTAACAAAAACCCACTAGTTGCGTATATAATTATTACTATGTGTGGTACATCATATATTTGTATATATATAAAATTAAATCTCTATGAATATATATAAATATATATATACAAATATACAAGTACGTTAGGTGAAGCATGCTGGGTGATAATAGCTCACAATATTTTGTGTTTTTTCTCGTTCGTGTTCTCGCTCTGTCTCTCTTTCTCTCTCGCCTCCTCCTCCTCCTCCCCCGCCTCCTCTTTCTCTCATCCACGTGCCAGGACCTCGTTAACTTTGTATTTATTACTGAGACCGACGCGGCATGAGTTCATCGCCGTTCGTGGGACCCTCGTTAATTCATTACGGTCATCAAGGCTAGCATGATTAGAGAAGGAGCCGAGGGGCGAGGAAAAGCGGCGGCCCTTGGGCTG
Organism: Pimpla rufipes; assembly: GCA_963932165.1. Taxonomy (NCBI): domain Eukaryota; kingdom Metazoa; phylum Arthropoda; class Insecta; order Hymenoptera; family Ichneumonidae; genus Pimpla; species Pimpla rufipes. Next base: position 17,119,675 of record OZ010635.1, read on the forward strand.
CGCGCCTCGCGCCGATCTTACCGCGTCCGGCGTGTTGCACACCCCGACGATTTTCCACGCGACAGCTTGTGGCTCGGCCTCTCGAATTCGCGACGCGGAGACGCGCGAAACGAGCGGAAATACCGAGCGATTAATTAACGAACAGCCGGGATATATGCATGAGAGTCCGATAAACGAGAACGTAGAGGGGAAAAAAATGAAAATAAACGTGGAAAGAGAGAAAAGGAGAATCGGGAAACACGCAACGAGAGGAAAAGCATCGCCACCGTTTTTTCTGTAATACTGTAACATAACTGATACTCGAGACGTATTACTATTATTAATTTAATTTATTATTATCATTACAATTATTCTTATTATTATTGTCATTAACATTATTATTACTATTATTATTCTTATTATTATTATTATCACTATGATTGTGCACCAAGCATCGTTATTATTATTATGTCATAACTGTCATTATTATTATTGTTAGTATGACACGAAATAATAACACAGACATGAAAAAAATAAACACCCACACACCACACATACGGAACACACATCACACACAATGTGGATTTGTATTGAGAAAGAAAAACTAACACTCACAGAAGAAGCATGAATCATTAGCGACCGGTTTGAGGGTGCACGCTAGACACTGTAATACACGAAAAAAAATACTTACAAACAATAATTACACCAGTTGTCAGTGGTGAAATCGGACGGTGAAAATAAAGGAGACGAGGACGGAAACGAATACCGCATCATTGGACACTGGAGCCGTCGGTCCGGAGGGTCGTCGACGCGCTCGAGTCGCGCAGCCTCTCTTCGCGTGCACGAGAATTCGCAGTTTTCCCTAGTATTCGCCTGGCACTTTTTGCGCTAGCAAATCGCGCAGGGTGGGACAATCAATGTTGTCACGGTTTTGTGGGGAAATATCGTACAACGTTGATTAAAATTCTTTTCAGGGATTTTTTTTCTTTTTCCAATTTTTGAAACATTAAAAATCTTACGTACAATTCATATTATACTCGATAGTTTTGGTTTTTTTTTCTTTTTCTTTTTTCGTGCTGAACATCTTTTGTACGAATTTTATTTTTTTTTATATTTTTTTTTTCTCGTCGACGAAAAAGGTGGTAATAATTGTTGCCCCACCCTGTATAAGCATGTATCGGAACACGAAGCGTGCCACGCACGCGACCCTGTGATAATACGGAGGTTGAGGTTCGCGTCGACACACAGCACTCGCTCTTTCTCTCTCTCCCTCGGTCGAGGGTTGATCCACCCTTCCCTCTGGGGTTCATACGATCGATCGTGTTTCCAGCCCCCGACTGTTTCGAGCTTCGTATTCGGCGCGTATTTTCCACGGGGAATCGGTACAGAGGCAGCGCGCGCGTTATACACATCAACGAGAGACGGGAGTTTATATTCCCGCGAGTTTCCGAAAAGTTACGAGCGATTCGACCATCGCGATTCGGCTACTTTTCGGCGGATTCTCCGGTCGCGGAAACGGGTCACGACAAAACCCGACCAGCGTGTCCGCCGCGCTCGCCGCTTCGCCAGAGCGGAGCAGCATCCACCCGATCGTCCTCTCGGCAATTCCACAATTGGCGCTTCCATTTCTTCGCTCCTCGTGCGAGGCCCTCGATGCCGATTCAGCATTTTTCTCCTGACTACCTCAGGTCGACTCCGTAATTGGCTACGTTTTGATAAATGTCGAGACTGAATTTTTCTTTTCCTATTTTTATCAATCCAGTCTGAACAAAATTAACGAATTTTCGCAAAGGTTGGATTAAAAATTTGGGAAAAAAATTTGTAGAGCGTGGATTTAATATTACGTGGCATGAAAAGTTCTAAGAGAATCGAGGAAAATTGAATTTTTTCGACTCTCTCAGATCTCCGTAATTGGCTACGGTTCGGACTATTTATTAGAAATGTATTTATTGGAAGGTTGAATTAAAAATTTGGAGAAAAATGTTTATGAAGCGAATTAATTTCTACGCGATACCAAAATGCAGTGAATTACAGAATTGTTTTGAGAAGGTCGAGAAAAAAGTGTCTGAATTAGCGGGGAATGTCTCATACCCTGTTTGTCGGGCTCGCGATAAAATAGTCAATCTGGGTTATCAATTTGAACTTCTGAGAGTTTAATACTCTCTCTGTCCCTTTTTCATTACAACTTCCAACTGTGGGTATTCAAGCCCATAGAGCTCTTACACCTGTTTCGCAGTGTTCCCCACGAGGCTTTCGGCGATTCCGAAAAGTTCGGCGTAATTTAATTGTACCCTGATACAGCCAGTTAGAAGAGAGTGGAATGCAAACGAGTCACGTTACTGACTTGGGCCAAAAGTTTATTTATTCAAAGGACAAATTTTCCACTAATTGTAACCGTGAATACCGTGATTATTCACGTGGAAAAGCGAAAATCAATTTTCGCAATTAGCAGCATCAAACGTACTCAAAGTGTCTCAACGTGTTCCACTTTCCTCTAGCCAATTCATTGGTTGCTTTGGTTTTTGTCGGACGGCTCCTGGGTTTCGTGCTCCGTAACTTTGTGACGCAGTAGAATCGAGAAGTTTGACAGTTCAATGCATACGATTGCGATGACATTGGATTGTCATGTCATCCGTCATCGAGCACGTTTGGCGTCGTCTCAAAGCACTAAATGCAGTCCCTTTGATGGGCAAGCGTGAAAAAAAAAAGATTTTTTTGAGCTAACAAAAAAAGTGATGACAAATGCGTTTATTTCTTGTTAATAGATATACATATATTTTAGTTCATCTAGCAAAGTATTTTGCTAAATTAACTAAAATATTTTTCTGAATCTCCACGTTGCGTTTCGAGCCGAACAAAATATTTCGTTGCGCCCAACAAACAAACGCATTTGTCGTCGTTTTATTCGTTAACCCAAAAAGACCATTTTTCTCCGTGAAAAACGTGGAACACTTTTGCGAGAATTCGGCGACACGTACTATCCACGCTGAGACTTCGATGCGCCAAACGACTCTGCATCGAGGTCCCGGACCGCGGGGTATCGCGTTACGTTCTTCAGTGCGATCGGGCTTAACGTAAAGGGGTTTTTTTTATCAAAGAGCTTCCGGAAACGCGACGCGTTGTACGTTTTTTGTCATACACACAAGACACACAACGAGTAATATCGTTTAATCAGGCACGTGGTATATTCGTCGGAACGAGGAGCACAGACGTGCGACGCGAGAGGTCGTAACAGACACGAGACACATAAACGGACCGAGAAACATCAGCAAAAAAAAACGAAAAAAAAAGAAACACGAGAATTTACACAACCGACTCTATGCCCATATAACCGAACACATATACACTCATCTCTTACACCTATATGAAAACAGCAACGTAAATAGTTTAGGTCGATGCCTAGTGAAATTGCCAATAAAGTAGACGTTTAAAACTGGTAGCTAACATCTTTGTGTAACATCCTTGTATTTATATATACACATATATAGACATATATGTATGTATATATATATGTATCTCTTTCACCTAAATATTTCATTCCCAGTTTCGTATCCCCGTAATTATTGATGAATCTTCTCGTCACATGTATTATCTAGATCTAGGCTATCCCGAACCTCTAATATCGCATTCAGTACGCAGGGTCAACGGCCCAGCCTTTCGGTACCATTTATTTATTTATTTATTTTTCACTCGCATACTTTGCGAGAAAATTCTGACCAAACGATAGACGTACAAATGCACAATCGTTTCCAACATCTAATTTTTATTTGTGTGTCTCAAGTGGAGGCTGTAGAAAAAAATCAGAGGCTGGACCGCTTTCCTGGTCGCGATTGTTGGGTACTATTATTATTATTGTTTTTGATTTTTCTCTTCAGCTACGAGTAATGTTGTTCCCGTATTATTATAATTTTTTTTTTCTTCTTCTTTTTGTTTTTGGTACCGTGTTCGCCAAGACCCACGGCCTGTCTAAGACTCTCATTTGTTTCTTCGCTGTTTATTTTTTGTTTTATTTTTCTCTCTTTCCCGCTATCAGTAGAGCTAAGCCGACGTTTCGTGCCTCGGGCGCGAGAGGGCGGAGCCGTAATGGAGCTGAGAAACCTGACTCTAGTCGCCCGCTAATTAGCTAATTAATATTAAGGTCATAATTAGCTCGGTTAACCCTCAGTCGAGGCAGTCGTTTCATGCCACGTTCTGATTGGTCCAAGTGCTCAGCGCGCGGCCGACGTGCGCCTCTCCTTCGTCTCTTCCTCGTCGGAAGGGGTGGAGGGGGGAGGGGCTCCTGTATCTTTTGCAAAAAAAAAAAAAACAACAACAATCTTTCCACCATTTTTTTCCTTAGTCTCGGGCTTTACCTCCTTCTTCTGGCTGAAATCCGAGCGCAAGCTTAAGCGTAGCAAGCTGCAACCACAGGTTGTTCGGCGATTACCAGCCGGGGCACCAGGGGACGGAATTTAAAAAAAGGAATCAGCGAGTCACCGGGCAAGAAAAATTCACCGGCTAATTAAAATTTGATTCTTTTTTTTTCACATATAAAATTGACATTTTTATTATTAATGGAAGATCCAAAAAAAATATCTTTTCTTGGGCTGAAATAATTGATGACCACTAATTTTGACTCACCAGCTAATTGATAAAAAAAAGAGGAGAATTAAATGCCCAACTTGGTTCAACTCCGAGAACGCGCGGTCGAATCGAGCACTTTGACCGATCGCGGCAAGACATTGAAAATGGGCTGCCCGCCGCCCGCCCAACCGAGCCCATGGTTATGCTTTCGTATTTACAAACTAGATCGATACGAGGCGGTTTGCAGGAACGGCAAGCGGAAATGTGTAGAGCATGCATTAGCTAGATGATTCTCTCCTTCTCCCCTTCTTCCCACTTAGACAGCCTCGTTTCCCCGTGTGTAACAACCTCGGAGAAAAGCTATTGTGGAATTAGCGGATGGATTAAAAAAAAAAAAAAGGGTTGCGCCCTCACGCGACGAGCCTCAGTCCGATAGAGGAGGAAAAAAGAAAGCGACGGCTCTCGTCGAAAACCACCGATGTTAATCCAATTTCTCCCGCTTCCTTCGTCGCGTCAACGATAAAACCGCCGAATGAGATCCCACATCAGTCACTCTCCCTTTTTTTTTCATCATCATCGCGGTGCCTGTGTACATAAAGACATATCCTCCGAGGAGCAGTAGATACGATTTTTCACGGCAGCAAAAAAAAAAAGAACGAGAGCGAAACAACCAAAAGGCATATATCGAAATTCCTCCTTTTTGATACTAACTAGTGTTTGTGTGTAAGTAATGATTGATTAATCGGAACGTTTAATAGGCTCGTATGCTCTAGTTTATCGGCTTCTGAATTTTCGTAGGCTTTTTACGTGTACTAGTTTTTTGGGTACTTTGGATAATTTGAATATTTTCAATACTTTGAATCTATAGAAAAAAAGAAAAAAAAAACAAACAGTCCTTACATTTCATAAAATGTAGTTCACATATTTTACGATCGTGATTGACGAGACTGTGCAAAGCGTCGCGTCCTCCAGCGCACCGACTGCAAATCGGTCGTGCAGCTCGTTCCAATCGTTGTCGCGCATTTATCGAACTTTAGTAAAGCTATTTTTTCATATTGACAACAGCAACAACAAAACGTGTGTTAAACGTGGGTAGAGAGCGCTCGATGGATTTCGGGGTGCGTCGAGGATTCACGCGGCGTTTGCACAGCGTCAATTCCACGATCTTTTTTTTTTCGTTTTTCGTCACTTTTATTCTTTGATGCCTACGCTCATTTCTCTACGGTGTCCCATACGCCTCAATGACTCTTTGCAAAGAAAATCGCGTGGCCTGTTCGAGACACTAACCCAAGTGCCTTAAATATCTTCAAAGCTCTTTACTCTAATCTAACGTTCCCTGGGGATGAGAAAAAAAAAGCGTCCCCTTCCCTCGCCACCTTTGGAAAACGTCGTCTCCCCACTTTTTTCGACTCGGACTCTTCGATCCCGAGACGAACGATCCAACAGAGCCGGCATTCCAGTATCACGAAACGATAGTGACGACGATGACGACGATAATTAACGGTATATAAAGTACATTAGCAGAGGTGATTTTCTTTATGCTCGAACGGGGGAAAAAAAGAGGAGACGAAACGAAACGAAAAAAAAAAAAAAAAACGAAAGCACAATCACGGGTGTCTCTGTCCACGGAGTCCAAGGATGACGACGATGACCAGGACGATAGCGCAACGTGATACCCAACCAGGTAAGACGATCATTATTTGTAGCTTAAAAGTCTCCCAGCCTTCTCTAGTGTATTCGTAATTTAGTGGAAAAGAAAATCGACGAAAACAGAACGAACGGAGCGTAGTTGAAACACTGTAGAACGGAATTTTAGAAATGACTATTTAGTATTGTGGCTAATCCTGACGATGCGTGCGGTATTTTTTGTAAAACGCTGAAAATTGTGATTTAGTTGTGACACATCCTAGTCTAGTCTTTATCGGAGCTCAAGTAATAATTGAAGAAAAAAAGCATTGTTTCCACTTGAAAAATCGTTATTATGTGTATAGTTATTCATGTGTATGGTACTCGTTAGGCGTTGCGTAGTGATCATGTAATTTTCTCATCTCTGCCGTAAATCATCCCCTTCCTTGAGTAATTACGATGGTGCAGGCGTAGGTTAAAAAATGCATATATATATATACGATAGCGTAGTGTACAAACTCGGACTTTGGGCGAGAGACGGAGAGCTTACGAATGGACGTGCAAGGCGGACGGGAAGAACACGAAGGAGAACAAGAACCAGCCACGGAACCGACGACTTTTATCACTTGACCTGTTGTACCTGTCGAAAGGACCAATTTCTCAATTATCTGTACTCTCTGCCTCTTCCTTTGTTGCCTTCCCCCATACCCTCTCCCTTTTTTAAATCTTCTACCATCGTTTGCAGCAGTGTAAAAGATGAAGGCATCAATGAATGTTCGTTTTGTTTCAGGGCATTAAAAAAAACACACATTTACGTCATATTATATTGAGTGCATATGGCACTCGAAAGTTTATATTGCATTCTGATGGGAGAAAAAAGAAAATAAAGAATTAGAATTTTGATTTTACCTCCATTGAATAAATTCGTGAACAGAGATGATTGCAGCTAATTATTCGGATAATTTGCACGAAAGGTAAGTGCTTAGAAAGTAAGTGCGAAGCAACAAAAAAGGTAGACATTGGCGATTTTTAGGGCAATTATCGGATGTCCTTGATTGACTCAAAGAATTGAAACGTAAAGTCACAAGGAATCGAATAATCGAATACGATTAATCTCCATCTCACGAAAACGATCGTTCACTGCTGCTTTCGTCCTAGACGCCCACATCCTTCCTGTTATTCGATCTTGTTCTAATGACCGACGACCCGAGACCAATTGTTGCACGCTCGACAGTGCTAGTCGCATGCGTAATTATTCGTACCAACTACTAACCAGTACCAACCACCTTCCGATTGCCTGTTCCATGGCGCTCGTTCGCCTAACTATCCGTTTTCAGTATCAGAAATTCTGTGATACGACGTTGGATTTACCGAACTTTTGTCTTCTCGAATATGAACGAAAAGCATCGATGAGCATTGCTCGAATGACAACATATTATAATATTATATTTTCTATCGAATTGTCACTGAAAAAATTATTTTTTTTTTTTTAAGAAAAAGGGATTTTAGATACTCAAAAAAAAATCAGTCCGGATACATTTTTTTTTATTCAGTTTACAGTTCCAAAGAATTCAATTCGAAAAACTTAACGTTCATTAAAATTTCATTCGAGTTTTGCCTATCGCCGGCACGAAGAAATTGGCACATGGGACAATCGGTCGTTGGGTGTTACGGAGGTAAATGAAGCAACACCCAACCGAGAATCTCATTAGACAGCGAGAGAACAAAATAGTGTATGACATCGTTTGATACTATAGTTTGACGTTGTTGTTAATTGATTAACCATCCGCAATTTGTACTTAGCAATCCCTGTAGTTTAAAATATCCACGAGTCATCATCTTCCACCATAAAGTTACATACAATCCTTTTATCGACATCGAGAGTCACAATTGTACATCACACCTGGGCATAAAGACGTATTTATTACCGAACGACACATTTACCTTGCGCTTGAGTAGCAGAGACACCACACGAGAGACGATTGTATTGATCACAGATTTACCGATCATCATCAGCCCCCGAAACGGATTGTCGAGTCGACAGCTAATTACGGGTTTTTTTCGTTCCAAGCGACTGATAAATATCCTACACACGGTTAAACGAGCGAAACATTGCGAAAGGACGCGCCTGATTTTACTGTTGAAAATGCGTGAATGACGTTTAAATGAAAGCGTGGAAACAAAAAACAAAAAATAACGAGCGTGAGTGCGAGAGAAGAATTTAAAAAGTCTGCGCGAGAGAAAGAGAGAGAAAGCGAGAGAAAGGGTAAGGAGTGCATTAGTATCGCGTTAAAATGATGTAGACAATTTTCGAAGTACTTTGGACACGGGACCCACGCGTATCGTAGAGGGATTTTGTAAAAAAAAAGCATAAAAAAACGAAAAAAAAAAAAGAACAAAAAAAATATTGAAAACAAAATGCGATAAACGCGAGGAGGGGGCGGTTATAGGAATACGAGAGGGTGAGAATAATAAGAATAACAATAATAATTATTTAAAAAAGTATTTAAAGAGGAAAAAAAAAGTAAAAATAAAAGTATGCACCGGGCGCCGAATTGTAACGGCGACCGGCATCTTGTTCTTCCAGTAACGCGGTTATCAATAACGGGTGTACCGAGTTTGTAATGAATATAAAAATAGCGCGGGTTGTAATTTTTACGATTAAAAAACGGGAGCTCTCAGTGAAATTTAAATGTTAAGAGGTATAACCCCCACGATATTATCGACTGTCGCGCGTTCGTGCGGTCCATCGGGCTCTCGCGATGACCCGCGGTGCGTGCGTTAATTGTGGGCGTACACACGTTATAATATACAGGGTTCACCGATTGAATCGTGTCCCGGCACGCAGATGACTCTTATCAGCTCATCGCTCATCACTCATCACCTTATCAACAAATTATACGGGGTCAATTATACAGTACAGTATAAAAACTAAAGAAGACAAAAAAACAAAACAAAAAAGAACAACAAAACAACAACAACAAAGACAAAAGTAAAAACGACGAAATAGGGCGAACCATTGTTTACAACTGCACGTGCATACGCATTAATTAATTAATTCATCAATTAAACCTCTGAATCAATTCGTGTCCCTGTGAACCGTAGGTTGTTTTTTTTTTCATCTGAACCCATTTTTTAATGATATTCCAAATACGCGGGGTACAAATCATTGATCGTTTAATTTTCGTAGAAGGATGCGTTAGATGATTATTTATTTTACAAAAAAAAAAAAGAAAAAATGCATTGTAAAGCGGTTACACGTATTTGTAATCGACGAAAATTCTCGGCGAAATAATTCACACCGGAAGTAGACGTTAATGTCGTTGTAATAAAAAAAAATGACGGGTCACGATCGATATAACTCTTAGTCATCGTGCGTGCAAATCTACAACAGGTTCCTACGGAAGATTCTCTAATGGAATTGCAAATACTAATCAACGCCGATGATAATTCGTCGGGATCCATTAGCACGCGTGACGCGAGTGTTCTTTGGCGTTGTCGCGATGCCATTTGTCATTTTTTTTCGCTGGGTGGGTATCGGCCGCTACTCCACTGTCGCGAGAGAAAGAAAGTCACAGCGGGTATATACAACAATCGCACACGGGAATACGTAAACCGCGGTACGCGATACGGAATGGAGTAACTTGCGAGTAGTGTTACGCCTGTAAGTATTTCCTGCTCGCGTTCGTCTCGAGCTTTCGACATCGTCACTCGGTACACAAATTCGGGCCTTAGCGTCGCAAGTCAACAAATCCATCGCGTTCATTTTTTTTTCTTCTCCTGAAAAATTTCTTTTCGCCTTTTTTATTTTTCGTTTTTTATCCCTGAGTTAGAATGATGGTTTTTTAATATTCGCGCACCGCGCAGCCCCGAAACGGACGGTCGTAAAATTATTAATTTAAATCGCGGTCCTAGTCAGCGTATACATATATATACAGTAGAACCTCGAGTTTGGAAATATCGATCCTATTAGCGCAAGTCAACAAATTCATCGAGATATTTGTTTTTCTTGTGCCAAGTTATTTTTCGACTTTTATTTATTTATCGTTTTTTCCCTCCCTGGGTTAAAATTGATTTTTTTTTTATGTTCGCGACCCCCGAAACGGACGGTCGTAAAATTATTAATTTAAATCGCGGTCCCAGTCAGCGTATACATATATATACAGTAGGACCTCGAGTTTGGAAATATTGATCGTATTAGCGCAAGTCGACAAATCCATCGCGATATTTGTTTTTCTCGTGCCAAGTTATTTTTTGCCTTTTATTTATTTTTCGCTTTTTTGTCTCTGGATTAACATTTTTTATATTCGCGGACCCCGCAGCCCCGAATCATACGTTCGTAAAATTATTAATTTAAATCGCGGTCCTAGTGAGCATATACATATATATATACAGTAGGACCTCAAGTTTGGAAATATTGATCGTATTAGCGCAAGTCAACAAATCCACCGGGATGTTTGTTTTTCTTGTGCCAAGTTATTTTTATTTTTATCTTTTTTTAATTTTTTTTTCGTTTTTTCTCCCTGGGTTAGAATTGTTTTATTTTTATTTTTTATTTTTTATTCGTGAACCCCTCAGCCCCGAATCCGATCGTCGTAAAATTATTAATTTAAATCGCGGTCCTAGTGAGCATATACATATATATACAGTAGGACCTCAAGTTTGGAAATATTGATCGTATTAGCGCAAGTTAACAAATCCACCGGGATGTTTGTTTTTCTTGTGCCAAGTTATTTTTATTTTTATCTTTAATTTTTTTTCGTTTTTTCTCCCTGGGTTAGAATTGTTTTATTTTTATTTTTTATTTTTTATTCGCGAACCCCTCAGCCCCGAATCCGATCGTCGTAAAATTATTAATTTAAATCGCGGTCCTAGTGAGCATATACATATATATATACAGTAGGACCTCAAGTTTGGAAATATTGATCGTATTAGCGCAAGTCAACAAATCCACCGGGATGTTTGTTTTTCTTGTGCCAAGTTATTTTTATTTTTATCTTTAATTTTTTTTCGTTTTTTCTCCCTGGGTTAGAATTGTTTTATTTTTATTTTTTATTTTTTATTCGCGAACCCCTCAGCCCCGAATCCGATCGTCGTAAAATTATTAATTTAAATCGCGGTCCTAGTGAGCATATACATATATATATACAGTAGGACCTCAAGTTTGGAAATATTGATCGTATTAGCGCAAGTCAACAAATCCACCGGGATGTTTGTTTTTCTTGTGCCAAGTTATTTTTATTTTTATCTTTATTTTGATTTTTTTTTTCGTTTTTTCTCCCTGGGTTAGAATTGTTTTTTTTTTATTTTTTATTCGTGAACCCCTCAGCCCCGAATCCGATCGTCGTAAAATTATTAATTTAAATCGCGGTCCTAGTGAGCATATACATATATATACAGTAGGACCTCGAGTTTAGAAATATTGATCGTATTAGCGGCCCCCACTAAGCCGCCCGTATCGATCGACGCGGCGCGTGGTGGGGGGCTTAGCCGGCTCCTGCGTGAGACAAACATGGGCGGGGCTTCTGCCGCTCTGCCTCGATTTCAACGAGGGAAAAGGCGATGCCCCGTTCGGAGTTTCGAAAATCGCGGTTCTACTGTAATTTCGAATTTCACCCAGAGACAAATAACAATCCGGTAACGCGTGTTTTTTTTTTTTTTCACCCCACGATGTATTTGTTGCGCTGACTCGAAAAGTCCCCGTCGTCGCCGCGGCCGCTGGTGGTCGACCGGAGCGCCGGGTTCACCGGCGGATCGGGACAAATCCGCGCGACATTCCAGGCCACGTTGTTTCGTTATAATCGACGCGAGCGACTTTCACTCACCTATCCGAGTGGCTGCGTGACCCAGACTCGTATACGGGCCATTCTGGCTGAACTCTGCTCGCTCTCGGTCACACCCAACTACTTTTCTCTTCACCTCCCACGTTTCCGACGCGATAATTAATTCACTCTCCCCCTCGTCAACGTTTCGCGAATTATAATTTTCCGAAGTAGCTAGTACGTTGAATTACTTTTCTCACTTTTTCACTCGTTTTTGGGTCGATAAAATTTACGGTGTTTACAAACATATTTATATCACTGCGGGCGGAAATCTGCGTTTTTCCCGCCCGCTTCGCGTGCGTAAAATCGCAATTTTCGCACCTTGTGATATAAAATTTCGTACATCCTTCGTATAGGAAACACTTTTTCGCCCTCGTTGAGTAATACACTATTTTAAACCGTCGCTTTTTAGACACAAAAAAAATTCGCGTATTCAATTTTTTTTAAATCGCGTATCGAAAAAAAAAAAAATTGCCGAAAAACGGGAAAATTCTAATGAAGGAGACGATTGGGATTGAGAGAAAACGAAGCTGAGTGCGAAGAATCGCGGACCGAGTTCAACCGAAGTGCGCCGTATATTTTATACACGTACATTACTTATACATAATGATAAACCTAAAATACATATAAATATATATTGAATATGGTATATATCTATACATATATTTTTTCAATCTCATCCCAGTGCCCGGCGAGGCGTCTCCAAGCTAACCAATTATTCATTTTATCACGAGTCACGAGAGACCCTCCCTGCCTTGTGCATTATTTCCTATTACCCAACTATATGTACCTATAAGTATATTATACTGCAGTATATACTGTACGTCCCCGTTGCAGACCTTCCCGGACTCACGAATCATCGACCTTTTCCCTCCTCCTCCTCCCCCCCCCCCCCTCGCCCCCCTCCACCCCCCACACATGAGTGAGCCCCCCCACCTCTCCCAATGTCCCCGCGTGCCTAGGAGCATAAGAGATGACTTTTGTTTTTCTTCTTTTTTCGTTGCGTTTCCTGTAAATACAGCAAGTATACCGTATTATTCGTCTTCGTAAGTAATAAAAGCTTAGAGGCTCTTAGTATGCATATCTTATTATTAGCGAAGAACCACGGTTAATTACAACACGTTTTGGCGCCAAGTACACCCGTTGGTTTTAGTGTTCAAGCTATTTGAGAGTCGCGAGAGTCGACGAGGACCAGTCTCACTCTTGGCTGTGATTTGGCGTGGCAAAGATGAAAAAAAAATAAAAAAAAATAAAAACAGAAAAAAAAACAATTAATTAGTTCCGACACTTTTGCGGACGTGACTCGTTTATTCTGCCGACTAACGCGGAGATCGGTCGTGAACGGGAGTCGTCCTCATCGATGCTCCCGCTGATAAGTAGCGTGCAGTCATATATCTTATTGCGTGATAAACCGAAAAAAGGTAACTTAAAAATATTAATATCATTAGCTTATGTAAGTAAAATATTGAGACCACGAAGACATGATAAAAAAAATACACACACAAACACACACTCGCATCCACACTCGGAGACAAATTCAGAGGGAGGAAGATTGAGTGGGAGGTAAATACGTTCCCGGAGACCAGACTTAAGTTATTACTAACTCCATTCGCTTTAGTTTCTCGTAAGATGTGCCATTCGTCGCGAGGTACGTTCGCCCACTGAGCTGAGAACGCGAGCAACTTATTCTAGTCCCACGATCTAGTGTTTGTACTACCTCAGCAATGCACCGTTTTCTCTTCTTGGATTTTTTTTCCATTCTTTTCCTCTCCACGAGTCGTCAGCCCCAACTCGAAAATTTCTCAGCCAGTGGGTGGATAACGCGCTTCGCAAAAAAAAACACAAAAAATTAATGTATACACATGAATTCATATTTATAATTATTATTATATTAATATATATATATGTGCATTGTAGTAAATTATTTATTTAACTTATTTGTCAGATGGAAACTTAAGTCGTTGCCGCTGCTAATTGCGTAATAGGTTTGGATTGATCCGTATTGTGTGTGTCTTGTTATTTTCTCAATTGTTAGAAAAAAAAAAGTCAGAAAACCGCTTCGACGTAGTCACCGATACTTAGACCCGCATAGCACACACCACAACCCTCCCCGCCCCGCTACCCCCGGGCAACGTGGCACCGATCAAACAATTTTCCGTCCTGTCTCTGACACCGAGCAAAGTCGTTGCCGCGCGGCAAAGTTCAACCGGTGGCGAACGCGCGGACGAGGAAGGACGGACGTTGCCCGCGGGGTGGGGGTGAATAAAAATCCCGATTATTCCGCCAATAAAGTTAGTCGAACTAGCCAGGCCGACTAGTTAGATGTGTAACTAGAAGATAATCGTAAATAATTAATGAGTAAACGGCAATGACAGTCACGCAAAAAAAAAAAAAAAAAGAATGCACACATACGAACACACATAACACACAGAACACATCGACACAGACACGAGTAATAAGTAAATATCAAGATACCCAACGGTAAGGCGAGATCTTCCGTAATAATAATTAGTCGTGGCGCGAGTTAGAGGCAAGTAAAAAAAAATTATGACAAACAAAAAAAAACCGTAAAAACGAGTAGAAAAGAACAAAAAGTGAGAGAGATATAACGATTAAATACGAGAGAGGGGACTGAGCGACAAAAAACTTGTGAGTCGATAAAATAAGGAAAGAGAGAGAGAGAGAGCGAGAGAGAGAGAAAAGAAAAATAAAACACAGAGACACTGACACCCACGTCAAACGAGATTGACGATTACATATTAAAATGAAGTGTGATTGAGGGAAAGATAATGTCGAATGCAACCACACCGTATTTACTGCAGGTAAAATGGTTACTGTACCTGTTGTTGTTGAAAACATATTAAAAATACTCTTATTCCACGCTAACCGCTTGAGATATGTCTTTTTACACCTTTACCACTTCTATCACCACCAACCATATATATCACCCGTATTATCAGTGGCAATAATGTCGATTGGCGAACTGCGACCAGGACCCCCCAACGCAGCCGGTCATTATTGTCCGATTATGGAACGAGACGGATGTCACGTGATCAATGGAAAAGAAAAAAAAATCGATTTGGGAAAATTGATCGATCGATCGTCGAATGTCTCGTTTCATTGCAGTAACATAAAAAAAAATCCACGAGATCGTAGCCCACCCCACACGTCATTGTTCTGTTGCGTAGAAAACGATACTATGTATAGCCGCAGAGGTCGATTTTACAACTCCCCTCCCACCTGCTCCACGTTTTGTCTTCGTTCGTTTTGCCCCGCTATATATATTTTTTGTTTCGGAATTATCGCTCGAGCCACGGCGAGAATAATTCGCAATTGACGAGCGACGAGGTCGTCCGACAAGGGAAGCGAGAAGAGGGCGGTCGAGCGAAGCAGAAAAGTGAGAAGAACGCAAAGGGGCCGGCGCGATGTCGGATGGGACCGCGCGAAGAATGGTAATGACCGATCGCTGCTTCGGAAAATGTGTATTCCGGGGAATCGCGGAATCCATCGAGTACAGAGAAGCGTCCTTTGCTTCTTCTCTCTGACCACATCGGAACGTATCTTTTACTCGAAGTTGCATAAATCATCGCACACCAAAATATCTACTTTCTTTTTACATACATTTTTTCATTTTTTATTTATTTTTTTTTTTTTCAAGTATTATACTGTTTATCATTTTTTCCCTCCGATGTCTGATTTTCTTTATTTTTTTCGTGTTTATTTCTGGTACGAAGAAAATTATCGTTAAAGCGTAATTATATCTGTCTGCTTGGTTTTTTAGAGTGGAATTTTATGGCATGATCACACACTATAGCTGACGTATTAGTTATACTTTAGAAAGTCACAGCAAAATAACATGAGAAAACATGACAAATGAAAGTACTGTAAAAAGACGAGAATCATATTCTGTTTTTTCTGCATCATTTTGTAATAATAGGCTTGCTGTATGTAAATTGGAACAAAAAACAAAAGCTAGCGCAATGTTCAACACAGACGCTGTCGTGCTCTTTCGCTGCGCTGCAAGCACCATTAGCGCGGTTCCCCCCCTCACGCTTTTGGCGTACTTAGCAGCATTTAATGACCTTTAGGTACCGTACACGCCTGGTGGAAAATTTGCTGCGTCACATCCGGTCGAAGTCGGGAACTGGCAGGGCCCCGGCAAGGCCAGTGTGGCCCTTAGCCGGGCCAGAACAGGGCCTGACTAGAGCCGGATGTAACACCACAGACATTCTGCCAGGGACGTCACATATTTTCTACCCCCGACGAACATCAGGAAGCATCGAGGAAGCTTCGAAAATTCTTGTTGCAATGTGCAAATGTTATACGTGCATTAAACTGAGAATCAAATCAATCGATTAAATTGGCCGAAAGAGAGATTCGTTCGCTGATTTTATTTTTTACTTTAACTAATACTGGTAATACTTAAGAAGAAAGTGACGCGCGACTTGCATTTTGTACTAAAAAAAACGATCAAACAATCGATCTCAACATATCATGACAATAAAAGGAAAATTGTCACGTTATCCGGAAACGCCAGGCGAATAACCTTGCGGCGTCGCGATGTCGTGGACGGTTAACGCGCAGTCAGTTTGAATATACGTGCCTCGACGAGTTGTATTTTTTTACCGAACTTGACCAGTGCCTTTTTTAAAAATATGTAGGGTCAATAATAGGGGGTCATCGTGACGCAAAATCGCAGAGTTGAACTTCGTGTGAGTGTCGTTAAACAATCTTTAATTGGATTTTTTGTTTATTTCGTCAAGGTAGTAAGTGTTAATGCATTTACGTTAGAAACTATAACGGCGTCGAGTAGAGTTTAGTCTTTGTATTTCTAGGAAATCAAATATTTTGTCAATGTCTGTCAGTAATCACACTAAACCCACCAAGTGGGGCTTACTGTGATGGCTATAGGGACAAGTGTGATACCACTCGTTAAATATAGTTAAACAAGTTTTTTTTATTAAACTTTACAATAGTGGTCGAAGATATTATTATTTAGAGCGAGCAAACAATAAGATGTAAAATAATCTGTTCTGATGACCCTTCAATTTCAGGTACAGCATTTATTTACCGGTTAAACATGAAGGAGACTATGACAATAGCTTTGTGAATATAAATTTACATTTTGAATTCTGCTTTTATTGTATTTTTCGAGCTGTGGATACATACGTTAATTAGCAGCTACTATTAATTGGATTGTATGTCACTTATTGGGCACTTAGTAGAGGCTCACGTATCAATGATAATTAGATGAGAATAGTGTTAAAAAAAAAGTCACAACGTATCTTGCACCCCAAAGTGCAAATTTACAAGGGCTTAGTATGATATTGGACGTTAAAACAGAAAAAAAACACAAAAATTATATCGTTATTAAATTTACCTAGAATTAGTATTTCTTGGCCACCCCCTACAATTTAGGATAAATTATATAACCATTATTTATCCTATTTCCCCCCCGCAAAGCGACTTTGAAGACTTTGGAAACTTTACCATCGAAGGTTTCTGTGATCCTTTCGTAAACATGACAATTAATCGCAAGGTAAACGATTTTCAGGTAATACTTGTTTATAGGTTATAAAAAATATACAGTCTAACGTATAAAGTGAAGAAGAAGAAAAAAAAAGGAAAATTGAAAAATAATGTTGTGTTCAATGAATAAAGAAATATCTTCTATCACGATTATCCGGGTTGATCCTGTGTGCGAATATGGCTACGAGTCTCGACGGAAGGCGACACCTGTACCGCGTGACCATGTCACGTGATCACGAAAGACGCCTCTTTTCGTCTCGCCTCAAGATGTTCCGTTAGTTGTAGTAAATGTCTCGTGATTATTGTAGCTTAGTCTTGTTAGCGTCGACGTCGTGGCTACTTATAATTGAGGCATTGATAAACGATTCAGTTTAATCTTGTACTGCGACTACTGAAATTTCTCCGTCATCCGCCCGAACGACATAACCTCGTCATTGTCGACGTCTCTCCCTCCTCTCTCTCCTCTTGTCCTTGACAGGCGCCACGAATTTTTGAATATCAAGGTTCAATGATAATTCGATTGAATTATCCCTCGACTGAGCCACTTCAATCAGCCCACGAAGAAATACCTCCGACCACCACAACAAATAAAACACATTTTTATTCACACGTTGGTCGCAGAAGCAAAGTCTCCACCAGGTAGGTATGAGCTTCTGTAGTATATTTTGTTGCGTTCCCTGGCTAGATGACGTACTGAGCCCCGTCGGGAATAAGCCGGTAAAAAGATTGCACAGTTGCTGCTGATTCCCATGTACCGCATTACAATATGTCTCTCGATTTCCCCTAACAAGTTCGACCTCTACCGGCTCCGCCATTTTTTCACACTCGACACCGACTCCCGCAGCAAAATTACGCGAGCCGGGTTTCAAAACCTGTGCCCCACAATTAGCATTGTGGGACACAGCAGGACATGTGAAACATGTACCACGTGACACGTGAATGCCGGAAATAACTGACATTTTTTAAACAACGCCATTCCAAGGCTATCGCTATTTTGGATGAAAGGAAAGTATCGTTATGCGGAGAATTAAATAGCGCTTCCGGCGACGCTTTTGTTTGTCTCAGAATATTTCCGGTGTCTCCACAGGATGGATTACAGTTTTTGTTACCGACTGAGTAAGTTTCACATCAGGGGGAGGCAAAACCTCAAGTCTCACATCATTCAGAATTGAAACAGGAGTGATGTATAAGACTTTTCTTTTTTCTGTAAACGTTACGCATTGTCGGAATAATGGTTTACCGTTTTTATCACCGACTGAAAATCCCTTCCCCAGCCCATCGCAGTCTCAATCGTTATCAAACGCTCTAATCAATTTTTTAAATACATATTTGCATTTACAGCTTCAAGAAAAAATTTACCGAATGCGGATATCACCAGCGCATTCGATGAATTTATTCTTAGATCTGTAAAACAGCAGTAAGCCCTGAAAAAAACTTGATTACAGTTTTTATTACCGACTGCGGTATTACACATGCTCTTAAGAAATTTCGAGACAATCCCTCGACGTCACAACTTGTCACGCGGTTACCCTTTGCCATCCCTTCACCTTTCACTCCCCGCTCCGCCTCTCCGCTCATCGCGCAGACTGCGAGCTCCCGCTCGGTACTTCGGGAGGGGTTCGTTTATTTTCTATCCAAATGCACATTCGCTGTAACTCGCCTCAGACTCCGTTAAACCGGCCTCCGCCGCCCCCTCAAGTACCGCGATAGCGAGGAATCCAGGAGGGCGTGGGTAGGGAAGGGAGCGAGACAAGCTCGCCAACGTAACTGCCGACCGCGTTCGGCCGAGTTACAGTTGGCGAAACGTAAAGAAAAAAGAGGTTAAGAAATGGATAAAGGAGAGAGAGAGAAAATAGGAGAGCGTTGGGGAGACGCGAGGCACGGGGCTTAAATCTTTGATGCCCGGCGGCGCGACCAGATGCGCGGTTCTTTTCCACCGCGGCTTCTCGTCCCTCGGGTATACAATGTATATTATATATATAGATATATACACGTATATGCGGAGGCGGGTGGACCCGCTTTGGGCTACGTTACCGACGAGTTACTCGAGACAACGCACCCTTCGAAACGTCGCCTCCGTTCCCGATGGTCGTTGACTCCGGAGACACCAAAATTTGCCTGTCCCCGCGGGAATGACGAACGTCGTACGGACGTTCTTCACGGATCAAGCTGACACTCTGAGTGCGCTCGATCTCCGATATCCGCATTCTCGACCAGACATCGTCTATTGGTCGCCTCATTGTTTATCATTTTTCGCGCGGCTCTCACTCTACGAGGAAACCGAACTTTATCAATGTACACGGAGAAAAGTGAGCCGGAACGTGTGTGTGTGTGTGTGTGTGTGTCTGTACCACTTTGCGTCTACTTCGCCCTCGGGGATGGGCGAGGCTTTGCATAGTAGGTTAAGTTAGTTTAAGCGATCACTACTTCGCAGAACTGTATTTTTCTCTGAACTGTTGCAGAATTTATCCATGAGTACGAAATAATCTTATAATAGTTATTATTGTTATCATCATTGTCATCATTATTGTTATTATGGTTATTATTATTATTATTATTATTATTATTATTATTATTATTATTATTATTATTATTATTATTATTATTATTATTATTTCCATGAAACGCAGGACACATCGTTCATCGCTCAATTGTGACAATAATCATGATTCTGGCTGCAATGAGTGTATAGTGTCGATTTTAAAAACCACGTTTATTTCAACTGTACCATATTTTTACCAACGAAAGTCGGTATTTCTTGAAACTACTACCAGACTCTTTTCTCCGTGACACTTTCTCATAGAGGTTGTGAAAAATGGTAAACAATGAGGAACCAATCTGCGAATGTCAACATTCCTGTCTTTTGTTGTTTTTTTTTGTTTGCTTTCGCCACGTTTTTGTACGTCGGATTTCTCGTGCAACGAATTCTTTTTTTCTTCTTAGGAATATAACTGGAAGGGCGTGCTGCACTCGTCGACGCACGAGCCAGCGCGACTGCGTCATTACAGGTCCGGGGACACCGCAGCCCCCGGCTCGCGTTCGCTGAAAACGAGCTGTGCAACTGGCGAGCCGGCTCTCCCGTGTTCATCAAAGTTAAATTGAGATTCGGTGAATCTCAGCATTAAACGAAGCAGATAGAACGCGGGGCGAGTGCTCGGCGAGCGGCGCAGCGACGCAGCCGGGTGGCACGCGCACTAAAAGGCGAAGGGAAACAAGGGAAGAGTCGACGCGAGCGAGGCAAGAGCAACAAGAAGGGTAAACTGCCAGAAGGACTCAAGGACACCGGAGAGATCAAAGGGCGCCTGTCGACTGCAAAAGGGATTAGAGATTTCCGCCGGTGCTAATCTTTTCTCTCTTTGCCCGACGTATTAATGATTGCATCGCGTGCGCGGCGCGAGGCGGGATAAAAGGAATTCGCGCTGCCGCTGCACCGAGCACTCGCGAATTAGCGCGACGAAAAAAAGTATATATCATCTTGAGTATTCGTGTTTCGGTAAACGTTAATTAACGTTAATTTGTGCCGACGATTTCTGACGCGCTCACCTCCCAATTTTGTGTCAGCTGTTTCGGCGTGTAGAGCGAGGTCTTGAGCATCGGTTTCAGGTGCTCCCAGAGCGAAAGGTGGCAGGGTATTCCTTTCGGCTTCGACATGATTCACGCGCTTTTCACGTGGCGCTGCGGAAAGGACGGAGTCCCGTGGATGTAATTGTAATTTTTGGTCTTGAATCTATCAGTCGTCACGACTGGTTACGACTGACGTATCACTCGCGAATTCGCTTGTTCGGATTGAATTTTCGCGAGGCTGTGGTCGTAGGTTTTTAAAAAATGCAAAAATAACTCCAGTTTCTTCGTACGAGAACGACAATATTTAGTAGTAATACGATTGGGAGACTGTTTGACGGTAACTTGGACTGCTAATGTTACCTGTCGTCAAGGGTGGCTCAGTCCTCATTTGTCGAAAAATTCTATAGTCTGTACAGAAATGAACGAAAGCAACATCATATTTTTGAAAACATTTTTATTGATTTATTGAATTACTATTATAACTAGGGTATGTGTGACTGGGGGAGCAAAAAATAGAAAGAGTTGAAGGGTGATAAGGGCGGGATACAGCTTTCACATGCGGCAAAAAATACCGTTGGATATTTTTACCGTACCACGGAAAAAACTAGGCGATATGACATTCTATGGCGTGAGATGTGTCAAAAGCAATGGCACTCCCTTGTTGACTTTTAAAAAATGAAAAAGCGAGGGTTAATACAGCAGTGAAAAATGTGTCTAATTTCATTTTTCGAACGTTCACAACAGCAAACGACTACGGCTCGAGATTTTAATTACAATTTTTTTGTAAACTTAAACGCGCAGCTGTTTTCGCGGTCATTTTGTAAGACTGTCGGTCGAAACAAACTGGTTTGCCTTACAGAAAAAAATAGTTAACAAATTATTATAAAAGTTCTACCAAACACGCGTCACTCGAAAATGTATTTCAAGCCTCACATTTAATGCTTTCATCGTCGCAGCTACAAAAAACAAAAATACGAAAAGACAGTTGGAAAGAAAAGATTTTAAAATATGTAAAAGTTTAGGCAACAACAATAAAGATCGTAATGCGATTGCACACGGCGGGTTGAGAACCCACAGTGTCGAGTAGTTGGATAAACTTTTGTCTCGACGGCCGAGCCACGCGTCGAGTGATTCTCGCGTTGCCCACCGACCGGGAAGGAGGGCGCTGCGATCCCACCAAGACCTCCGAGAAGACGAGAGGCTTCGCCATTCTGTCCAGTTATTTTTAACGTTAAAACGTTTTGCAAGGTAATGGAAAAGGAGCGACAATAACGCGTAAGCCATCGGAAAATCGGGCCTCCCGTCGGTCTCCCCAGAAAAACGAAATAATCGCCTAACCTATGCGCTGTGATACGGACGTCTCACTCGGTCCCGTCTCGTTCCCGGCTGTGCTAAACCGCGAAAAAACGTAGTTGTCATGCTCCACTGTTGTGACAGCTCGTGTGCAAACTCCCATTTCGCTGTTCTTCATTACCCCGAGTGACCCGACGCTCGACCCACGATTCGCAAAACGTTTTACCATTTGGCCGCGTCATCGTCGTCGGCCCGAATCGAAATCGCGCCGCTCCGTCTCGATGTCTCACAACGTCATCGTAACCTAAAAATCTTTCCGCCACCACATTTTTTCCTCCGCATTTCACCGATTTTTTTTTCTCTTCGTTTTCGCCTCTCGTTACTTCTGGTTTTTTTTTTTGTTCGTTTCTTCTTTTCAGGAAGCTTCGCCATTCGTCTTGGCTCGGCCTGAACATTCGACATTGGGAATGAGCAAGCGGGGAAAGTAGACGTTGGCAGAGGGACAGAGAAAGAGTCAGAGAGATTGAGAGAGCGAGAGAGAAAGAGAGAGAGAGGGAGCGAGAGGAAAGGCCGAGCTTTGGAGTGGGACAGAGAGATTGAGAGAGAAAGATTTTTGCGAGAGGGCAACAAAAATGGAGGGCTGCAAAGACAGTGCCGAACATTCCACTTCGGAGGCCAACAAATCGCCTCGCAAATCCTGGTCCGAGCTGCGAGGAGTCGTCAGGGAATTCAGGCGCAGACTCTCCAGCTTCTCCGATGGCTCCGTGCCGGATGCTGTGACGTTCAGATCACTGCCCGACGGAAGGTGCGATGTACAAAATATTAGGGATTTTCAAGAAGTCAAAGCTCTTCAGGCACCAATCAAATCGACACTCGGTACAGGGAATACTTTTTTTTTAATCTGACGTTACTGTTTTAGGACAAGAATATATTTCCTGGGCACTCCGAGCAACGGCTGGGAGACTACGCTGCTTTACGTAGATATCGGTCATGCAGATCATGGAAGCGGATACAGACTGCACTGGCTACCGGTTATCGAGGCAAACTTCCAGAGGTGTGCATAAAAAATCCTGACCGACGCGTTACTTAGAGATAATCACAGGGCCTGTCTGGACAGGCAAAGTTGCAGAGCCAATCTTCCTAGAGAAAGAAAGAGACACAGCTTCGTGCTTACAAAGGCCTCCCAGCCACTCAATTTTTTTTTTATACGCTACTATCCATTGTTAACGAACTCACAAGCGATAAATGTTGTTATTTCAAGCGTCTCCAGTGCCAATAGACTTTCGCGGGAGGAGCAGCTGTTGTGGGAGAGGAAAAGACTGACAACATGGGGTATTACCAGTTACGAGATTCATCCCGAGAGTGGAAAATTGATATTTCCCGCGGCGGGCAGTTTGTACCAGTGCGTGGACACTGGTTACGCGGTAATAATCGTTAATTGCGCGATTTAGCGAAACAACCGGGGATACGACTTACGGAGATTTTTATTTACAGCCCGGACCAGTTTTCCCGTCTGAATTAAGGATCTCCACGCCCGGCGCGAAGCTGAACCCGCATATATGCCCGTGGAATAACGCGTTGATCGCTCACACGTGCGCGGGAGATTTGTATTTGTCACACAGTATAACGGGCTCCTCGGTGCGTTTGACGCACGCGAGAAAGGGCGGTCGAAGCCTCGCGGAGGATCCGCTTACGGCGGGAACGCCGTCATACGTTATGCAAGAAGAATTTACCAGGTTTGAATGCTCTTTTCTTGAATGCTAGGAATTTTACAAGTAATTCCAACTTTTTTCAATTATACCTCGCGGTTGCGGGTGGTGGAAACTGAGCTGAATCCCCTTTTTAATACTGCAGATATACTGGCTACTGGTGGCAGCCAAAATCCACCGACGGCGTGTACAGAATAGTCTACGAGGAGGTCGACGAGAGCGACGTTAAGATATTCTGCTTTCCCTCGTCGACGTTGCATTCCGGCGAGATCGATGAATTCAGATTTCCACGAGCCGGCACGTCGAACGCCAAGAGCAATTTGAAAATGGTGCAATTCCGTCTGACCGACACTCAGATCGTAAATATCGAGATTCTCGAGCTGCAATATCCTTTACACACGATGTTTCCGTGGATGGAATATTTGGTGAGGGTGGGATGGACGCCGGACGCTCAGTAGTAAGTCGATTTTTGCCAACTTCGAACTACCAAACTGACTTCATTTTTTTTTTTGAAGTTGAGATTTTTCATTAAAAAATTATTTACAAGTTTTGACGCGCGTAGTAAAATGTTGTCGCAATTGTAATTCGCAGCGTCTGGGTTCAGCTGCTCGACCGAAAACAACAGAGACTCGAGCTGGTTCTCCTGTCCGTCGACAACTTTTGCGAGCCACCGCCGAACGTTTACAACTCGGAGAATCACTTCACGCCGTCGTCCGCGAGCGTCCAGGTGATATACTCGGAGCAAAGTACCATTTGGATAAACGTCAATGATCTACTGTACTTTTTACCGTCCGACGACCCGACAGAGGTCAAGTTCCTTTGGGGCAGCGAGGAGACGAAATTCATGCATTTGTATCTTATCACGTCGAGCATCGCCGGTGAGTTCGCGAATTAACGACATCCATCCGATGTTTTCTTACCGATTGCAGTCTAGCAATTTACGTCACGCGACGTGAAAATCGACCGGGCAATTAGCGATCGTTCGTTTTCGATTTCAGGCCTAAGCAACGGCGTCGAAGAGCCGCTCGACCGGCTGGACAGCGTCTATTTGCAGCCCCGCGTAATTTCGAAGATAACGATAACTCAGGGCGACTGGCAAATTTTACGTCGCAAATTATGGGTCGACGAGGCCAACTCGATCGTTTACTTCGCGGGACTGCGCGAGGGACCGCTCGAGCAGCACGCGTACGCGGTGTCGCTTCGTCGACCGCTGGAGATTCGGCTGCTCACGAGACCGGGTTGCAGTTACAACAGCATTTATTTCAACAAAGAATGCACAATGCTAGTCACCGTTTACAGTTCCATCAAGAGCTCGCCGACGTGTCAGGTACAGATTTTTTTTGCGGCAAAAAAAAAAAAACAAAATAAAACTGAAACCAATATTTTTTAACACATCCTTAAATTCGTGTTAGAAACGCGAAGCGCCGTGTGCAACTGATAATTTTTTTAGTCGTAAACTGGAAGCTAAATATTTTAACGTATCTCCGTAGGTGTTCAGAATATCGCAGACGGATTGGACGGTGGAAAGTATTTGCCTGACGCCGATGGGCTATCTCCTGGAGCCAACGGTTCCCGAGTCCGAGCTCTTCGCGCCGAGTATATACGCGCACAAAATCACCTCCGGTGACACGATATACTCGATGGTCTTCAAGCCTCACAATTTCCAACGAGGCGTCAAGTACCCGACGATCCTGCAGGTTTACGGCGGGCCGGATGTGCAACTCGTTTCGAATACATTCAAGGTGGGTGGTTTTCCGTGGCCCGTCCGAGACACGGAGAATTCGCGATCATCAATGTTTCTTTTTTTTTTTTTTGTCACGCGTTCATCCACGCGTTTGGCTCGTTCGCAGGGAATGAGGCATCTCAGGATGCACATGCTCGCCGCTCAAGGATACTGCGTGGTTCTGATAGACTCGCGAGGCTCGAAGAACCGAGGCCTAATATTCGAGAGTCACCTGCGAAAGAAAATGGGCGTCGTCGAGTTGAGCGATCAGGTCGAGGTGCTCAAGCTGTTGGCCGAAAAAACGGGCTACATCGACTTGAATCGCGTCGCGCTTCACGGCTGGTCGTACGGCGGCTACCTGAGCCTCATGGGCATCATACAGTATCCCGAAGTATTCAAGGTGAAATAAAGCGAAGTTTCTCGGCGCTTTACTCGAGTGTTCGCCATTTTTTTCTTTATCACGACTCTTTATAAATTGTCACAAATCGTTCTTCGACGACTTATTCGCGCATTTGAATTTCGCAGCTCGCCATAGCCGGCGCCCCGGTGACCTGTTGGAACCTCTACGACACCGGTTACACCGAGCGTTACATGGATCTGCCGCAGAACAATTACCACGGCTACGTGAACGGCTCGGTGCTCACGTACGTGAACAAGTTTCCCGACGACGAGAATCGTTTGCTCATCATTCACGGTCTCATCGACGAGAACGTGCACTTTTTTCACACGAGCGAGCTGATAAACGCGCTTGTGAAGACCGGCAAGCCGTATCAGCTTCAGGTCTATCCGACCGAGAGGCATAGCTTGAGAAATTTGGACGCGACGAGACACTACGAGACAACGTTACTGTCGTTTCTCCAGAATCATCTATGAGCTGTCGCCACGACGACCGATCGCATAATTAAATTAATTAATAATTATCCTTGCTCTCGGAGAACTCGGTAGTTCCGCAAAACCACAGCCGAAATAAGGTGACGAACGGAAACCATTAATTCGTAGGCTGGCAAGAAGAATATTCTTTCTCAAATTAATGCAAACCAACTGCCATCGATTTTTATGTACATAATAACTTAATGCTATGAATTCTTCCATCGCGCGCGCTTCATTCTCACTCTGTCTTTCTGTCTCTTTCTCTCTCACTCTTTCGCTCTATACGCCTGTCTTTTCGTCCCTCTTTCTCTCTTTCACTTTCTCTCTCTCTCTCTCTCGCCCTCATTACCTTGAAATTAAGGCGTTTTTTTGCAACCATAATGAATTTTATCCCAAATTAATGAGTTATGATAATTTGCGACAAGCTCCTATTTCCGTTCACAAGTTCTCTGATTTTTCGAGTATTCTTGAGGAATGGGAAAAACGGATTTTTTTTAGTATACCGCTATTTAACAGTATTACGTTATTACCAAGGAGAGTGTCGCGACAAGTATTTTCCTACAATGCCGCGAGACTTCGTGTCACCGATTCGCACAAGTTACTCGCGACGGTGACGCGGCCTCGTGTTTTACGTTGACAACCGAAGGATCTCGAAAGAGTCTTCGAACGAGAAGAAGAAAAATCAAATAATGTCGAATACCCCGTGAGATTGGTTCTGCCACTTGTTTTTTAAATCATGAATAAAAAATCCGCCTGCAAGTAGAAACGCTACGAGCCATAAACAAACTGTTCGCCACTGTGCGAAGGCGATCAACTATTTTACAGCGATAACCGAAGCTTCGAACGCGCGCGTAATTTAAGACACTTGTAGATTCTTATTCGACATATCGTAGCTTTCTAATTTTTAATCAAAATCGACAATACTCACGAAAAACTTGTCTTGTGTACATTATCCCGAAACATATTGTTACTGAGCGACGATCGAGGCGCCAGGCGAGTGCGAGAGAGATTTGTTTCTTATTTTATTACAATTTTTAATTATTTTTTTGTATTTAAAGAGTCGTCTTTTTTTTCATTGTACTTACCGAATCTCCCTCTTACGCTAGGAATATCATTCAATCGGACGTGTTGCGTCGATTTTTAACTCGATCATGTACATAAACGATATCGTCAAGGACGACAGCCACTGATACGATCAATCGTCTTTGTTCACAATTCGCAATTAATAGCAATGAGTATTAGATATCGATCGATACGAGTATTTGCGACTCTCATGATTGTAAACATACATTGTCTTGCATCAATTTGGTCATGAATAATTGTCGATAAGTAAATTCACTATTTTGTACATGCAAATGTTTCATTGAGTTCAATCCCTTCAATCTTTCCCGCACGCAAAACGGATCGTTGCACCAAAAATATTCACCAGTAGCTTTGCCTCAATCTCCCTGATTGGTGGTGACAAAAACAATTTGGCAAATTGCCAGTTCCTCCCCAATTTTTTGCGTGATATTTCCAGGTTTTGCATTGGACACTGAACAAAAAAAAATCTCTTCACGTTTTTATTGTTAAATACAAACTCAGCCAGCAAGTGGCAGCCCACAGTAATTTTATCTACTTAGAAATAACGCTGAATCCATAAGAAACACAAATTTTCTCATAAACATATTTATTTAATGAAATGTAGGTAACATTCTACTGTCTGTCGGTGAAACCTGTTCTGGTCTTGCGATTAAGGAATCTGTAGAGATAACGAATTCTCTTCTGCAGATCCTTCCACTTGGCTGGCCTGGCGATGGGGAAGATTCCTTTGGACCAAATCTTCTTTTTTCTTATGAGAACCTGAAACTCATTGCCGCTGACGCCCCGCAACCACGACGGCACATTGTACAATATTTTCGTCGGATGAATGTGATCCGTTCCCAGAATATCTATGTAATCATTTTGTCCGAAAAGCGCTCGTTTCTCCTGCCAACTGTCTTTCGGCTTGTAGACCGGCATCTCCTCGATCTTTCGAGTGCTTCCGCGTGGCAAAAGACCCCGGAACTTCACGGGATCCTCGTAGTCGTAACGTCTGATCAGCGGACCCCTCGCAACTTTGTCGGCATGATAACGAAATCTCACCGCTGTTACCTGAGGCGTCCAAACTTGCACCGCGGTGCGAACGACGCTTGTGAACCAGGACATACTGCAAAGATATCGAAATTTCAACAACATAACCTCACTTACGTACGACAATAACACCAATATTAGTGCGTGTAACCAATGTCACGTTGATTCTATTAAATCGTACAGATGAAAGTTACCTCAATTACAGATACGGCGCTTACTGGGCCATTAACTCTCTCTATTTCTCTATAAAGTCATATGATTTTCGTGATATTTACAGTACTTTGCAAAATTTCACTCATGGAGGCTGACACCAACCATTGTAACGAAGTTCTCGAAACGGCCACCGGATATAGCGCTGTCGATGATTTTTGGCGCGAGAATTTAAACGCTGTACGAAAGAATAACCGTGAAATGTAATTTCCGTCGGTGTCCTTCCCACACTTCCACGTTGGAGAGCTGAAGCACGATTCGTCCGGGTCAAACACGTCTGAAAGTAAACTTATTATCATTACGTTTATTGTAATTTCACGAGAAATCTCGGATTTACTCTTCGATTGTCTGAAAAACGACCAACACCCGTAATTTTAGGGTCATATTACCACGCACAAATTTTTCCAGCTCGTAGGCGCCGTTCGCATCTTTGTCTGTCTTTAGTTCGTTCGTGAATATTCGTGCCGGCAAGACCAATAAACAACGTTGATAGAGCTCGTCGTCTCTTCAAAATTTCAAAGTGCCTTCTCATCGCTGTCATCGAGTGATCTCGCGTTAGCACCAAAATGATCAAGTTAGTGAAGCCAATCGATCTCGCGGGTTACACGCTGATCGTGCCGGCGGTCGCTGTGGGAAATGTCGCCCAGCTCGCCGTCGACCTGTTGATATACAACACGAATATGACGAGAATAGGACAGGTTATCAGTCCCGGTTTCATACCCTTCGTGGGCGCAGATCCGTACGACAAAAATTCGCCGAACACCTGCACGACCGCGGATCTCTATGTCCAACAGGAGAAACGCGTGATCGCGCTGCAAATCCGTTCACCACCGTTGAACAAACTCACTGATTTTTTCGAAAAGCTGCGAGACTTCATAAAGGAACAAAAAATTGCTAAGGTATCTTGGACGACAAAATAGTCTTGTTTTTCAATTATGCATAACATAGCATAACATAACATAATGATTTTGTGTATTTTAGGTAATCATATTGACTAGCAAGTGGCAATTTGTCAGAGTAGACAGTCAACTGAGAAGTGCAGCGATGCGTTACATCGCATCGCCAAGCATAGAAGCTGAACACGGAAAGACATTTGAGGCCTTAAAGTGGTGCAAACTGGAGGAACATGTGGATCCGCTCAACAACGAAAGTCACCTGGAAATAAGCGGCGGAGGTTTTGCCCTCAATCTCTTTGAGTTTTTGAACAAGCACAATATTTCCTGCGCGATATTACTGAAATTTTGCTCAGAGGGCAACAACAGTCCAGACGCTAAGGAGCTGGCTTATTTTTTGAACCAGTGGATATCTGTGATACCCAAGGATAAAGAAGGAAATATCAGTTGGAAAGAGCCACCCTCGTGGCTACATATTTTTGGCCATGAAGCACCCACTGAAATATATTGAATATATCTTCATTGAGCTTTTTCATCTTTGTAAAATACTAACTTTGTTGACCAAGACAAAGACACTGACAGACAATTATGTAAAAAAATGTTCAGTCAGTAAAACAATATAAGGAGAAATGTGAGGAGACCATTTTTTAGTTCTCTACAATACAAGAGATAAGTACAAATATTCGTGTGAAGGAGATAAAAGAAAATGAGATCCGATTCTATGGACAGAAGCTTTATTTTTTTTTTTTTTCGCAGCACGATCCAGTAGATAGGAATGAATTGTACAAAAATTCTCGTATAAATAATAAAACTTTGTTAACAGTCCCGCAGAAATCTACTTAACCTACAGTCTTATGCGAGGAGCTTAGATTTCGCGGAGAAAGCCGCGTACGAAACTAGAGCGGCGAGGAAAGCCGCGAGAAGCTCAGAGTTGATCCAAGGTCCCTGGTAAACTCCGGGGTTGTTCAGCATGACCACGGCCAGAGGCTTCACGGACTCGGGATCCTCGCCGTTCCTGTGCGCCTTGCGAATCGCCGCGTAGCTCTCCTCGTCGTACAATTTCACGCTGTAGTCACCAGAACGCGCCTTCTTCACGTCCTCGGTCCACGAAACCTGAAAAATTGCCAACGGTTTAGTAAATCTTTTGTTAGTTCATAAAAACGGAAAGAAATTGAATGAGACTCGTAGATTTGGAGTGACGCGGGGTGAAACTGTAGCCGTCCGCAATATTGCTGCCGGTCGGTAAAAACGTCATGGATTTTTAGGGGTGGTAAACATTATTTTGCTGGTGTCAAATGTTGCCCATAGATGGCGATAACCGAGGGAAAAAAGACAACAGCAAAATCTCTCGAAATAGGACCGAAATAGAACCCCACAGCAGAATTGACGGACACATTGAAACCCTATTTACCTTTTTTCATACATTAACGGAACCCTTGAAAAACTGTATTACCGTTCGAGTGGTATCGCTTCTCAATCAGGTGGTTTCATTGACACAGGGATTCAGAATTCACGACAATCCAGCATTGTCAGATCTTGTCAGTTCATAGAGAAAGCTTTGTTTTCATTAAAAAAAAAAAAAACAGTTCCGAAATTTTCTGAATTTTTTTATTATCCAAAAGTCCACAAAAGTGGTCAAGATACGTGAACGAATTTACGTCTGCGTTGCGTGTGCGAATCAGACCCGTAAAATAAAAAACTCTGTAACTCGGAGACTCTTTGAGCTATCAATCCGAAATTTGTCAACCAGGTGGAGGGATCAACCCTGATTAGCTGTTACAATTTTCCGCGGACTGGGTGCAACATTTTTCGAGTTTACGGAAAGAATTCTCCGAACTCCAATATGGTGCGATTACGATAATCGGTTGTGAATGAAAAAATTTACCTGGTACTTGTTGTCCGCGCTCAGTCGAACGGCGGGCAGAGCTTTGCCCTCGACTTCGGCGTACAGCGAGATATCCTTGGCTCCGTTGCTGCACTTGAGTGTGAATTGTGTTGTGAACGCTACGTTCATGAGGATCGTCGCATCCTCGGTGACGTACGCCGAAGCCGTAACTTCGGGCTTCTGGCAGGTTTCGGCGAGAGCGCACGAGGCCGCGACAAGAGTGATGCACAGAACGGCGAAGCTCTTCATTTTGTTAAATATTCTACGGATACCTTTGGTCCTACTTATGTCAACTTCCTCGCGGAAATCTGGTATATAACTGATGGAACGCGCGGCCAAAGCGATGCGTGCGGCTAACGAACGAGTATTGTGTGTCTGTGGTTTGCCACTTGGCGGCGTACTGCGGCCACGTCATGAAACACGAGCGTGCGTGGAGGCACCGAGCGCGCGATACCAGCGCGATGACACCGACGTGGACCGATTGTGTGGCGTTCGGGCGGACTGATACATCCCGGGTCGTAGCGTAAAATGACCGTCACTTTACACCTGTAATATTCTGCTCAATCGGTAATTTATAATCATAAACTCTGTACCTCATCGTGAGACTCGGGCGACTCGGGTGATAAATTTCCTTGTAGCCTCGCCTGTCGGATGGCGCGAGCTGAACGTTTCGTATCTGCGGTGCACGTTGGGCCGCTTGGCTCAGCCGCGCAGGAAGGAAATCCGGTTATTCCTTAGGACACGATTTTGAACCACGGATCTCCGCGAGGAGTGGTGGCTATCAGTTGCTGTACGAAATTAACATCGACTTTTCTGGCGACCAATCGCAGCACGAGCGTAAGTTCAACAATGAGCGTGGAGCTTTTTTTGGAACAGGAACGTTTTTGGGGGACGAAGTAGTGATAATTTAGTGTCAATACAATTGTATAGGTGGTTCTGATAATATTTTCGTATGGAAAAAACGGTGAGTAACACTGTCGTGTTTCAGCGGCATCTGCTGCAGAATTGGCGGACGTACGGAACCCAACTGGCGTGCAACTTGGTGTGGATAGCGAGCCGCGTTCGCTCAGGATCAACGGAGACTACGAAGAGTGCAATTCTCCGGCTCCGACTGAGTCATTCATTGAGGCGCATAAGTAGCGCTACGAACGAACGATGGCCTGTTGGACGTACCTGTTCTGCTTTTTTGTCGCGGTGACGCACGCTCGTGAAGCCGTTTTACCAGATGGAAAGAACTGTCCGACCATGACGTCGACCGCTTTCAAGCCCAATCAATTGGATGTCGAAGCTGCGATGGACTCTCGGGAAAGCGACGCGCCCAATTGTCCTCACGTGGAGCGTCTGTGCCTGCCCCTCTGCTGCCCAATAGGATCAGCCGGATTACTACCGGAAATGCAAAACTGCACTCCCGTCGAAAACACATCCGTCGTCTTCCACGACTTCCACGTCTGCTCGTGGAATCCTTGCCAAGCGGGCGTCATTGTCGAGCCCAAAGAGATTCCGGACGATAAGTACGGCCTGCTTGCGAATGGTTCCGCCTACTTTCGCGTAGTCGACAGAAGTATCAATTTCACGAATATCAACCGACCCGGCGCCGCTGTTGACGGAATCGTGCTGTGCAAAATTGACGATTTCGCCGCCGATTTCGTTCACTTCGACCATTTTGAGCTTCCGACGGTCGCGTTCGTCGCCATTCTGGCTCTCGTGATTATCGCGTTCTCGACGCTTCTCGGCACCTTCGCCGTCTACTCCGTGATACCGGAGTTGAGAAACATGCACGGAGCGACGCTTCGAGGATACGTCGGGCAGTTGATCTTCACGGAAATCGTCGTGATTGTCATGCTGCTGTATCCTCAACTCAAAATGGACGTCGCTATGTGCATGTCGTATGGTATATATTTTTCTTCAAAATATCGACTTTTCACCTATGACCATCTTTCTCGCATATGCTACTCCCGAAAACACTGGTTTTAATTCTTTAGTTGATTAAGGAAAGAAATGTCGACTAATTTTTTTTTTTTTTTTCTTTCAGCGTTCGTAGAACCGACAAAATACCGACATTTGTCTTATACGACCTTTCTCAAGTAGCATATTCTATCCCGAAAATGCTGCCCTCGATACTGTTCAGATAATAAAAAAAAACATTCGAAGTTTTTTGTCAGAATTCACAAAACCGGCCCGATCGCCAAATTGAATAATGCTAAATTCGTCGTCGCGAACTTTTTTTTTTTTTTTCTTCGTCAATACACTGGCTTTTTACTTATATATACCACCTTTCTCAACTCGCGTATTTTACCCCCGAAAATGCTCATATCAACACATTTTAGTTGATTAAAAAAATGGACTTTTTTAGAATTCATTGCACGCCCGTTTTTAGGCTTTTCCCTTAAAATCTAAAAAATTTTGTATAATTATGTATAAATATTTCCTCCGGGGTTGTTTTCTAGCCTTTATAATTCATTTCTCCGGTTTGGCGGTCTTCTTCTGGCTCAACGTCATGTGCTTCGATATGTGGTGGACTTTTGGGTGAGTTCATCACCAAGATTTTTTTCCACATATATACAACCTATATGTAAAAGTACACTCCAAAAGAAGAAACTTTTATATCACTGCGGGCGGAAATGGCCGCTGTTCCGCGCGCTTCGCGTGTATAAAATCGCTATTTCCGCACATTGTGACATAATTAGTACATTACGTTACACGGGAGGAAAGTGCAATTTTTCACCCAGTTTGTACTTCGATGATGAGAAATTCAGACGAGGTGAAAAGTTGCACTCCTTCCATGTAGCGTACTATTTCGGAAAACAAGCACTTTACGCACGCGAAACCTCACCGAAATGACAAGCTTTATGCACGCTATTACAATTTTTTTTTAATTTTGAAATTTGGTACATCTACTGATACCATTGAACCTGATTTTTAGAAAAATTTGGAGAATGTGTTTTTGATGGGGAAGTTCATGTCTCATGCCTCATTTACGAGTTAGAATTGGTTCTATAATACGTCATATAGTCGTAATACATTTATTGTAATCAACACAAATTCATGTTTACAAAAACGTGTATGCCGTAGTTATAGCGGAAATTTTCATTGTGGTGATATCAATGGTAGAGGCAGCATACAAATTACGGGACTCACATTTTTTCAATCATTGACGCAATTCAACGCTCCGTCTGATGACCTAGAATTTTATTCGCGACGACGTGAAGTCCATCTTAATCGGCAATGATATAGTACTTCCATCAAAATATATAGCGTTGTTTCTCCAGAGTCCTCTGAGGCTTTATTTCTTGTAAGGCACGGCAGGTCATAATCGGTGAATGATAGAAATCATCGACGATCGACCATACGGCACACAGTTCGTGAACAACTCAACTGGGAATAAAATAGTGGATTCTGTCCTCCACAAGAAAAAGAAAATAAACAGCAAACGACAAAAAAGAAGAAACAATATTTTGCGAAAAACATGGTTCGCTCGTGACAAGACAATTTTTTCGATTTGTCATCGACGACCGTGGACTCTGTTTTTGATACACCTGTCCGTTCGTGTCGAAGAGCTGATAAGACGAAAATTATTGTCGTTTATTATCGTAATTTTCAATAATACATTTAATGCCAAAGTCAATTATGACCTATTTCACGATGCATGTTCCACATGGTAATTAAATACGTAGAATAATTGTTGTGCACACAAGACTAATGAGGCGCGTTTACTGCTGCAACCGATCGATACGATAAAGGCATTTCTTAAATTTCCAGCGGATTCACGTCGCTCCAGGGCAGTGCGGGGCAATGGAAGCCAAGAAAATTCGTCATCTATTCGGCTTACGCGTGGGGATGTCCTTTGCTTATCTCCGGTATTGGCCTGATCATGGATCTCGTGCCGAGCGTATCCAGAAATCTCATAAGACCGGAATTCCGAGTACGAGGTTGCTGGTTTAACAGTAAGTGCGTTCAAGAGGTCATTGTAATTTTCACGTAGCGACAATGATAGATCCACCTATTCACTTTCTTACTCATTTCCCTCCCAGCAAAAGCCGCAAGCGCTATTCATCATTATGTACCTGTTAGCGCGACGGTGGTTTGCAACGTGTGCTTGTTTGTGTCAACGACTGTGAAGATTAGACGGCACAAAAAAGATACGGCTCATCACCTCAAGGGAACGGAGAGTCGACGTTACAACGACTACACACAACGGTACGTTTGGAATATATAAATAAATATAAATAATAATGATGGATAATAACGCACGAGAGATTTGAGGTTTTGCTTTCTGCACTACAGATTGAATATTCATCTACAGCTCTTAATCGTGATGGGAATGCATTGGCTGCTGGAGATGATGAGCTGGCTCTGTAACGATAGCCCAACGTACGTGTGGCACATCGCGGCTTCGACCAACAGCTTTCAAGGCGTTATAATCTTCGTGATATTAGTGTGGAAGGACAAGGTAAAGCGGCTGCTATTTTCTAAACAATGGGGTTTTCGGGACCGTAGCGCGATGGCGGTTGCTACAGCGAACACTCCGTGAATTAGAGAATCTAGGAATGAGAAGACGTTGGATTAAAAAGAGGCTAGATTTCCGCGATGTTCCTACTAACGGCGGGACAAGCGCGTCGTTTTACTTCTTCTTTTTCCTTCGATTGGACTAATATCGAAGCCGCAGGCGCAAGAAGTACGAAACGCATTTCGATTCCTGTGCGGTAAGTCAATCGATTGCAGCGTGAAAGAGGAAGTCGGCTGGATTCGCTAGGGGAAGGTAGTGTTTGTGCGAGATACTGACGAACGAGTATTGAGAGGAACAGGATTGAATGAGGCCGACTCGACCATAATTGAAATGCTTAGCGAGCGTTGGTTGTTTTAACGATTATAAAAATATATATATATTTTATATCAGTGAGAGACAAAAGCGGTGAAATGTTTCGTATAGCTGAATTATAATTGTCTGTATGTGTGAGATAGACAACACTCTATCTGCTAAACAAACGAGTACAACAGCCGCGAGGTTTTTAATGTTTGAAGGACGTCATTATCGATCGTCAATTGTAATCTTCGTGAGAGGCAACGCGTTAAGGCGCATTACATTTATTGAACTCGGTCAGTTCGCATTACGCGCTATCGCGGGGAGAACATGCGAGCATGCCCGAAGCGAAGAAGCAGCGACGTGACGAAGAAAGTGATAAGTTGAAGTTGAAACTATGTTCGCCGACTTTTCGCATGCTGTATTATTGGGGTAAAATTATTGGTGTCAATCCGTTGTCCCTGTCGGAGAACCACGAACTCAAATTCTCCTACGTCGCTCTGTTCTACGGGTGTTTCCTCGGTTCAATCTACTGCGGCATAGCTTCGCGCGCAGCCTTCGAGAGAATAAAAATAATATTGCCTAGCGAAACACCCGTATCTTACATCGTGGATTTCATGAGAATCGTTTGGCAGTGCCTCAACGGTTCGTCGACGTGGTTCGTCTTTGCCATTTATCAAAAACGCATTAAGTTAATTGTGAAGAGTTTCGCGAGAGCTGAGAGAACATCGTGGTTGCTCGGCATCCCGGACGACTATGAGAAACGCTTCCGAGAATTCGCCAGTCATGTGACAGTGTGGAATATTCTGTCCCTCGCTACATTGATATCTGCGGACGTGATGTGGACTCGTACGGTGCAATTCGAAAGGTCCTCGTTGAGGATATTTAATCTGACCACAATAGCATCTTTCAATATGGTTCTGCTGTTTGTGTGGAGTCTCGTCCTGGTTAGAGAAAAATTGCAACGGCTTCACGAAAAAATGCGACACGTTGATCTTGGATTTCGTCACGCAGACGAAGAGATATTGCAGGGCTTGACGACCCTAAAGTCGAGGTGAGGAAATTGATATCCCCAACCGAGCGTCATTAGTGGTAATTTAATTCTGTGACACGTATTGAATTTTTCTTAATCCACACGATGTATTTGCAGATTCAATCCTAAACTTGAGTCTCACACTATCAGTATGGTTTTGCAGTTACATCGCGACCTGAGAATCATAATTCACCACATCGAGAAACATTTTGCTCCTGTTATTTTATTCTACATAGCTAATAATTTCACGCATATTACACTCATGACCTACAGACTTTGCCGTTATGTGAGGGAACACAGACCACACGGAGGAATGGCCTTTGATTACCTGGGCGTCATCGTTTGCACGATTCTCTATTACGTTGCCATGTTGATTGTGATATCGAACGTTTGCGGTTCGACTGTGGATAAGGTTTTCCTGCATACTTAAGCCATCGTCTATTCTGATATCTGCCATCCATTTTAATTCAGTAATTCTCTAAGTGCTTTACCTGCAGGCTAACAACACCAGCAATATTCTTCACGCAATGATCAACAATTATAGAACCATTGGCGATACTCGGATAACTGGGGTACGCAAAATGGCACTTGTTTTGTATCTGCTAATAGGTAATTTGTCAACACGACCTAACATTTTCAGAAGTACGATTTGTTCTTTTTGGATTTACTTCAAAACCAAGTCAGCATGTCGACATGCGGTTTGTTCAAACTGAACAATTTTTTGGTTTGCAGCGTAAGTGAAATTTTTGCTATTTGATTGATTTTGGAGTATATTGCTTCCTCGTACAGCAAGCTTTGTTTTCGCGAGAAAAGCAAAATGTTCAAGATTTTATGTCAAAATCGTAAGTAATAATCCAACTGCCCATAACTCTCGAATGCCGGAAGACAGTTCCGAAGAAGCCAACATTAATAAATAAACTTCCTCGTAGAGGTGGTTTTGAAAAAAATGAAAATTAACGAGGAAGCAATGTGCAAAGTTCTACACCGCAACTTTTTTGTTGAAGTACTTATGTGTTACAGATTATATCATCGGCTATGAACTATCTGACAATAATGTTGCAGCTTCAAGACTAATTCAACGTACATTATATATTTTTTTTTCAAAAATAAAAAATGGAAAATAAGGCCAGTGCATAACAGAGACTCATCGCCATTTAATTTACAAAATTCGACGTTTCATCTCAAGAAGTCAGTTACTAATTCTATCTGAATTCTTGCAACGACAACTCGTAATAACACAACTTTCAATAGAGATAACTATATCTATGTATATGTATCATTGACACTGAGAGATAGGACGTTTGCGGGAATCCCGGAGCCAACGATTAACGCATCGACGAAAAAACGGTGAAATAGGACATGGCCGACTGCACCACCTTAAAGTCTCATAATTAATGAGTTATCGCTGGACGCTGGTCAAACGCAACAAAGACGATAAGTAGCTACTAAATATATACGTGTGTCCTTACCGAACTGTAATTCTCCATAGATATAACGTATATTTTACCAGCTGTCAGCACGCACGGTTTCATACTCTTCATCATCATCGGCACCACGAGTTTTTGCAGTTTCGTCGACATTTCGTACCATTCAAAATCATATCTGCAATTTTTTGTTATAAAAATCGATTTAATTATTGCGTAAAATAATATTTGCGTAAAATAATATTTGCGTTACACAATGTTCACTCACGTAACCGTATGAATATCTAGACTGTGATCAATTAAATTTTGACCAGGAACGGTATTCAGGAACAGACTGATTAATACGGCGCCAGTGAAACTACCGAACCTGATCATATCGTCTATCTGGCCCATCTTAATTACCACCTGCAAAGTACGATAACGCGAATGAAGCAAAAGAAAAATATGCCATGAACAGAACGATCCGAAAAAATTACCAATACACCCGATATGCTCATAGTCAACAGGTATACGAATACGACTACCGCAAAGCTCGTTGAATAAGCCGATTCGAGAAGATCAGCAAAGCTACGGGCCAGATTGTAATTCGTCTGCATATCTTCGCTTGAATTGACTATCAAAAACGCGGAATGCCTCGAAACACGACCATCCACTGACCTTAGTGCATCCTTGTGAAGATTAATGCAGTATCGAATAGTTTTGAAATTTTCGTCCTCATTTGAATAATCGCCTTCGAGTGACAGCTTCAAATTTACCCTAGAAGAAACATGAAATTGTTACCACCTCGAGTTATCCAGAAAGATAAATCATCATAAAGTACTTACGTACCCAACGATTTTGAAGAGTGCGCATGCGTGTTGAACGTTTACGAAGTACATAGAGTCGACGGTGACCAACACGCCAATAGTTACTATAGTCGTTAGGTAAGAGTGAAAGAGAATCTCAAAGAAATAATCGTCGGGATCGACTCCATACTCAGCTTCGTAAAGGGCTTTCTTCGGCCTCGACTCGTTTAGAGGGATAAGGACATCGAGAATACCCGGCATGACTGGCACGGCCAGAAATAGGCTCATTGAGCCGTAAATATAAACTATAATTTCATTGAAATTAAAGAACATTATTTCTATATCATTTCCGTGGCTTCGTTGTTTATTCAGTGCAAACAGTCCTGAGATTTTTAATCTTCATTTGGACATCTCTTTTAAGACTGGATGGAGAGCTCGAGCTGTGATCCCGTATTAGCATATTAATGAAAAAATTCGTAGAAAGCAAAAAATAAAAAGTCTGGAGCAAGTTCATGGCGTAGGAAGTGAGGAACAGTGTGCCGAACGACAATCGCTTAAGGTAAACGTCCCAGTGGCCGCACACTTAAGACCCGGTACAAGTTGACATGCGAATTTAGTACATAAAGAATAATGCGATCGAAAAATGGCTGCGACCAACTTAAAGCTTATTTCCTGCTCTTTCCAAAACACTAGCATGCGCAAAAAAGATATGAAATATTACATTATTTATATAGCAAACACTGCGGAAATGTCGGATGTACCAGTGTTCGCACAGCTATTTTTCGTTCTGTCCCAGTGCTCGAACACAAGAAGACCCAGTGTTCGCACACCAGGTCCCGGTGTTCGAACACTAAAAGACCCACTTACCGAACTCCAATAACATAACCTTACTAAAAAGAAATAAAGGACTTTTCTAGCACAGGCCATAACTTATCGACTTTTAACCTATACCATCATTCTCAAGTCGCATATTCTACCCCCGAAAACACTGGTTATTATGCTTTTTTAATCGATTTTGAAAAAAATATTTTTTTGGCGACGAAAAAAATATTTTTTCCGTCAGAAATCGTAGATCCGGCTCCGGACCGAAAATCGCCAAAATCGACCTCGGAAATTTTGATTTCAAAATATCACCTATAATAGATTAATCAATTTTGCGCTGCTGCGCCCTTATGAAGCTTTAAAAGGTTACGGGTGCTGCCCCGCCTGCCCTCTTATGAAATTTTTCAAATTTGACACCAAACTGATTTTGTTTATCACGGATTTTCCTGGCAACCAATCACAGCTCTAATAGTTTGCTAACAATGCTTTCCGTTACTCATGAACTTTTTTAAAGAGGGACTATCTCCGCAACGCACGGGCTAGGATAAATATATTAATTAAGTTATTATTTGCACAGTGTGACAATCGGCAATTTTCCTAGACAGCAATTAGATATTGACGACGCTCTCTTTTTTGCATTTGCAATTTTATCGACGGTTTCCTTAATATAGTGAAATATATCCAGCCGTGTGCGACGACTAGGACGTATGCGGCCACTGGTACGTTTACCTGAGGGGAGCTCGCCCATTGGCCGACAGAAGCATAGAAGGGGGAACGCAGTGAGCGCAAGTGCAGATTTCGTTCGTCAAACCGACGAAGAAATGATGTGTAAAGTGGTTCGCGTAGAGCTTTCACTATCTTCGATTTTGGCCGAAATGTTTTCTTTCGTCTCACTGATTTTTATCTGGCTCCTTTGAAGGGAATCCTTTGCAAATGCAAAATTTATTTATAGATACAGTAAGATCTATGGAAAATGGCCAATGATTTTTCAAAGTAAATCCTCTAATATCCCATAATCTTCAAGGACAACATCGAACAAAATACAGGAGTAACAAATTAACACCAACATT
The DNA here is from genome assembly GCA_963932165.1 of Pimpla rufipes. Taxonomy (NCBI): domain Eukaryota; kingdom Metazoa; phylum Arthropoda; class Insecta; order Hymenoptera; family Ichneumonidae; genus Pimpla; species Pimpla rufipes. The sequence continues at coordinate 17,161,388 of OZ010635.1, forward strand.
TCTTGATTTATTCCGTGTAAGAAATAAGTTTGTGACCAGATTTCAAAGGAGACACCAATGTTGATTCATATTCAATGAGTTAGATGGGCGGAATTATTACTGTAGCTCGACATGTAAATAATACAATTTCTGACGACAACTCTGACAAAAGTCAAAACGTAAAAAACCATTACTCATTTCCACTTGCCGAGATATCCAAGCCCAAACATGATTGAACAAGGGTCGCACAACCTTATTTAACATTTTTGTTGGTGTATAATTTGCAATTGTTGAAATTTCCTTACTCGTATATATGATTGTTAGAAAACGACCACGAGCGGCATAGCTATGAAGGATTTCCGCACCTCGCGTACCCTCCAAGTATTTCCAATCACGTGAAATTCGATTTATTACTTTTCGCATCTGTGGTAAAAGATATAAACGTTTTTATTTTTATTTTCTAACAATATTAAACCACGGAGTTCAATTTTATTCCTCGTCTTTTACGTCGTGTGCAAGCTATATTTGAAAATCAAATCGTGGCCTTACTTGTAGGCAAATATTTATTTTATCAAAATGTTAATTATTTTTATTTCAATATAAAGCAAAGACGATATTTAACATTTCTTGTCAAAAAATATCGAAATTGTTCTGATAACTGCTCGTACCTTTCCAACATTAATGCAGCCGTTGAATAGTTTTGCTAAAGATGCAGTCATCACCAGTATCGGAGGAATTCCCTCGATAACTCTATCCACGTTCTCCCGTACATCGCGCATACGAATTATCTGATCAATTAATACATTAATATTGTACCACTTTCTTGACGAAAAAATTACCATCAGTACCTCAGGAACAATGACGGATACAAGTATCAAAAATGCAGTAGTGGGTATCAGACATCTCAGAATAAGCGATTGCTCCGGCCAGATGCCATACTGGGACATGTAGAGTTTGTTTAGACGGTAGTAACGATGATCGAAAAAAGTGTTCATCGCCTGACTGAATAAGTTTGTACTTGCGTCCTCGACGAAGACCTGAATACAAAAAGAAAGTCTCGCGACGATACGTGCGACGTCCGTTACGATTCAAAGAGAATTTATTTTTAACGGGACGGCAATTTTCACAATTTGTATAGTATATTAATACAGCGCGGTAACCATACCGCGGAGAAGGGTTGAAAATGTTTGAGTGACATGTATACAATTTCCGGATGACAAGCGTTACATGTTTTATGTTCGGCAAATATGGCTTGAATGCGGGTCCGATCAATATAGCTGATGGGTCGCACGGAAACACGTAACAATATAGCAAAATTGGCTGGACGTTTAAGGTAAACGTACCAATCGCGCGACGTGTCGCAGTGACGGGACACATCATGAGTATAATAGGGAATCCATATGGTTTTCAGGGTATGTCCATGGACTGGGATCTCACTTATGAGTACCCCGCAATTGGTACATTTACCTTAAGGAAGTTCTTGCGTGTCGACTTGTGTGAATTTGCAGGTTTACTTTTTTGTTATATCGTCGTTAAAGATCATCGTAACTGAGCTGACTGATCGACAATCTAAATGTAAATCCGATTAAAAAGTGAGTTTATACATGGGCACTAGAAAAAAAAAAAAAATTACACAATTTTAAAAAGTTAGACAGAATTCTCATTTCCGCGTTAGTGAAGCAGAGCCAGATCCCCTGCTGTCTGAAACATTGAAATTACACATGGTATATTCGCTTTGTGCCTCGACTGACCAGTATACTACTTGGAGGATGGTGAGTGGTGGCTTACCAAATAAAAAATTACTCGTGTAGAAAATGTTTCAGAGTAAAAAAGAAAACAAGTTTCAGAGTTGTAAACAAGTTTCAGAGTAAAAAAGAAAAAATAGGGAACAAGAAAACAAATCCGAAAGTCAGTAACTAATTCTGGCGGAATGTTTCCAACGACAGTTGGTAATAATACAACATCCAGTAGAGAAAACTATATACGTTTTTATAGCTAACAACACGGTTGAGAATAAAGAGCCGTGGTACAAAGAATATCGATAGAGAGTAGTGGTGGGAATAAAGAATATCGATCGCCGGAGCTCTAGCTCTGGCCGCATCGATAACATTGGGCATGATGGTGGGGAGAACGTGAGGACCGGAAAAACAAAACACAAACGGTCACAAGCGTTTTAGTTGCGGACCAGTGAAGACGTGCCGACCAGTCCAAAAGGTGTAAAAAAATCAACGTTCTGTTTTATGACCTGTGTACAAACAAAGTGTGTGGGATTTTTTATGCCAACGGCTTTGTCTGCACACTTCGAGCCAATAAATAATTGTGACTGCGGAGCTCAATCGAGCACTATTTTAATGTGTACATGTGACAACACTACCCATAAAAAAATACATATATCGGAACGACTTCACGTTGAGGGAATCTCGACGAAACACGTAGCATTGACGCCGTCACATCGGATGTTTGTTTGAATTCCGAAGCCAGCAATTAACGAAACGACGAGAAAACGGTGAAATACGACATGGCCTTCCGCATCACCTTAAATTTTCACAATTAATTAATTATTGCTATAGACTCATCAATCGCCCCAAAGACGACAAATGGCCAGCAAATTTGTACGTGTTCTCCTTACCGAACTGTAATTCGCCATCGATATAAAGTATATTTTACCGGCAGTCAGCATGCATGGTGTCATACTCTTCAGCATCATCGGCACCACAAGATTCTGGAGCTTAGTCGGCATTTCGTACCACTCAAAATCATAGCTTTAATTTTTTTAGCAAGTAAATCCAATGAATTGTTGCATAAAAAATATTTACGTCTCGTAATTTTGACTCACGCAACCGTATGCATTTCCAGGCTGTGATCAATCAGATTCTGATCGGGAACGCTGTTCAAGTACAGAGTCAACGCTACAGCCACTGCTAAATTACCGAATCTGATCATCTCGTCTGTCTGGCCCATTTTAACTACCAGCTGTAAAGTACGATAATACCGTGGTTTGACGTGAAAGAAAAATCTCATGAAAAATACAATCAGGTGAAAATTACCAATACACCACATAAGCTCAAAGTCAACAGGTAGATGCATATCATTATCGCAAAGCTCGTTGAGTAAGTCGATTCGCGAAGATCAGCGAAGCTGCGGTTCAGATTATAACTCGTATATCTTCACCTTATATGATAGCGAAAACGCGGATAGTCTCGAAATACAAATATCCACTGACCTTATTGCGTCCTTGTGAAGATTAATGCAATATCGAATAGTCTTGAAATGTACATTGTCGTTCGAATATTTGTCCTCGAGCGACAGCTTTAAATTTGCTCAGAAAAATGCACCTTTTACTACCTCGACTGATAAACGAGGATAAATCGTCGTGAAGTGCCTACATGCCCAACGACCTTGAAGAGTGCGCACGCGTGTTGAACATTCACGAAGAACACAGTGTCAGTACGAATGAAAAAGGATCTCGAAGTAATAATCGTCGGGATCGACCCCGTATTTAGCTTCGTAAAGAGCCTGCCGTGGTCTCGACTCGTTCAGAGGCATAACGACGTCGAGAAAAATCGGCACAACCGGCACGAGCAGAAATAACATCAACGAACCGACAACATAAACAGCAATTCCATTGAATTATGTAATTAAAAAATAACGCAACCGACGCTGCTTGGTTACTATTTCTACGAAGATAAAAGAGATATGGTTTTAATTTTTAAGACTTCGGATAAGCAGCTTGAGCAGTGATGCCACATTGACAGAACGTATATTGAGAGAAAAGTCCCGAAGATGCGAAAAATAAAAAGCTTGAAACAAGCTCATGGCGTGCAAAGTGAGGTGGAGAGTCGGAGGACACTTGCTTATATAGTCCATATGGAAGGGAGCGCGGTTGCTCATTGGTCGACTGAGACAGAGTCGGGGGAACGTGGCGTGCGCTAGCGCGGATTGGCCTGGACGGGGTAGAAACAGGAATTTTGTTTACAGCATCAGTGACATCAATGGAAAATGGGCAAAAATTTCCTTTCAACTGACATCACTCGGGGCATATCCCGTTGTGACCCAGGGCAACTCCGAACAAAAAGAGTTTATCAAAGCGCCTACCCACCCAGTTGGTGCAGAAGAAAAAAACCTGCAAAGTAGAATCTTGCAAATTGCTTCCTCAGTATTTTACACTTTTAACGAAGCTACCTCTATGAGGAAGTATGTGGATCTATTTTGGCTTTCTCATAGAGGAAGCAACGTCAAAAGTGTAACATACGGAGGAAGCAATTTGCAAGGTTCTACTTTGTAGGTTTTTTCGGATGTTTTTTTTAAATAAATCCATATCTAAGATTTTAACCACTGAACCGATTCATCTTGAATTAGAAGAATTGGAAGATGTGCCGGTCAGCAATGGACTGTAATCGTCACTCCTACGTAGAAGTAAGACCGTTGCATTGCTGTCCTCATAGAACCTATTACTACGGTTGCTTCTATCCGATCATAGTGCGACCTCAAAAACCACCGTAAAACAACCGCAAGATGCGATCCTAAAAAACGACTCTGTTTTTAGAGTCGTATTACGGTCATTCGATCTGCTACAGAGGTGTGCGATAATCTCTAATGATCATTTCTTCTTTCTCGCCAATGTCCACCGGACGCTGAAATAAATCGAAAGCGATGGAAAAAGCCACCATCGGATGCGTCGGACAATCCATGGGTCGACCTCTGTTGGGCGTCGCACGTGGCGCATAATTGCAACCATCGAATCGACCATCAGACGGTACGTGACACTCAGCTAAACGTCAAACATAAACAAATCAACTCGGGTGCGCATTTTGGATGTACACAGAGTAAAAACACAGCTGAGTTTTAAATTCTAATTAACGTCCGAATACGACCAGTGGAAACTCACAAAAAAAAAACTAAACTCTTATCCTTAATGTGTCGGTTTTGACTAAAGTGGAACGTGTTATGTTCGTCCTAACCTCAAACGCGTAACCGATTAGACGAGACGAGGAGCATGAAAATACGTTACACAGTCGCGTGATGCTGATAAATTTTTGCCAAAAACGTCTCAAACCGCTCGTATCCTGTGGCACCGTCAGCAATGACGGTTACGAAGTCACGAACTTGATCAACGACTCCGACAAAGGATTTTTGGTTTATTCCTGCATCAAGCCACCGATACACATTGACTTTACATTTATCTGTGATATACGCGTCAGTCGTGTGCTGATATGGCCCAGTGTTGGGGCACAGAAGTCATCCGGCTTTGAGCTTTGCGTGAAGTCAGCCAAAGATTCTCCGACCGAGTACAAAAGAGTCGCAACGGCTTATCTTGACTCTGCACATACGGGTGTATTGTTCTACAGGCGGGACATAGCTGAACATGATTTTGGGGCAGATCCCAGCTTTCTGCAGCGCTACATACAAGTCGGCAACAGTCAGGTCGTCGACAATGTCAGAAACCTGCGTATATCCATTCTCAGAACTCAAAATTCGGTCCCTGCGATCGGGCGTATCCAAGTATGGGGCAGGGTTTCGCAATCCTGTGGCAGAGCGACGTTGGCCAATGTCTGCAGTTTGTGGACGGGCAATGTTGCACAGCGACCGGAGATTGGAAGACCGGAGGTGAAAAATGATCAGGGTAAAGCTGAGAATGTTGCTGAGAAGAGTAGGTGAGCGATATAACTGGCCAGAGTGAATAACATTTTTGGAACTGTAGAATTACCCTGAGTGATATATGCAAATCAGCAAAATAATGTAAATTTGTATTATTTATTCACAGATCACCTGAAGAAGAAGCTCTAAACGTGCCGGAATGTTTTTTGGACCCGATCACGTGGAGCATAATGACCCAACCGATCGTCCTCCCGAGCGGCGTGACGATCGACCAGAGCACGTTGGAGAAACACGCGAAAACCGAGGCCACTTGGGGCAGAGCCTTGTCGGATCCGTTCACGGGGATCCCGTTCAGCGAGTCGCGCAAGCCGATCGTCGCGTCGGCCCTGAAGGCCCGGATCGACAAATACCTGCTGGACAACAAGCACGCGTCGGACGTGAAGAGCCTGCCGAGACCGTCGGGCTACAAGCGCGTTCTCGCCTCGCTGCGAAACCGATCGGTGCAATTGTCGGAAATCACGTCCGAAACGAGCGCGGCGAAAAATCTCCCGAGTATCGAGAGTAAAAAATCGTTACCCGAAAAATCGTTAACTGATACGAAGTCACGCGCGACGACGCGGGAGGAAACGCGAGTGCACAGACTGCCGGTGATCGCCATGTGCTCGAAGCGAGCGGTCGCCAAGAGAACTTTGAGAGCGCCCAAGATCAAACCCGCCACGAGAGTGGCTATTAAAAGGGATATCGAGAGCGGCATCGCCAGGACGCGGCTCACCGATGGTTCCGAGATAGATAGTAATTTGGATCATAGTGTACAGACTCTTTTATCGAGCCTTCAACGTTTCGACGGAGAGAAGCTAGCGGTTGCTCGCGAGTGCCTCGAGAATTGCACTTGTAGCAGCGGAATTTTTTACAAGTTGCCTTGCGCCCACGTAGTCTGCAAAGACGTCCTAATGTCGGGCAAGAACTCGCAGTGCGCGATCTGCGGTTCGAGTTACAGTTCGCGAGATCCCGAGAGAGTTCACGCGCCTTTGAGACTAAGCTGAGAAATGGGCATCCTGAATGTCTTAAAAATCATTTTAACTCTTCAGTTCAGTTCGTTTGATTGGGTGCTGGCTCTGGACTCTGCTCGGGGCAGATTTGTCCATAGGGCCATAGACTTTTTTTTTAACTCTTAAGCCTTCTTAAGCCTTCCCGCATGAACTTTAGTAAGTTGTCGCTCTTCCGGGGAACGACTACTTACGCAGAGGTCATATGACCATCCATTGACTGCCGCGCCAAAACTGATTACACTCAGACATGTATTAGTCATATTTATTAGATAAGTGATACGAACAATAAAGCCGAGGGAGCGGATATGTTTGCCAAATTTAGATTATTAACTGAAGATGCTGGAAGACACGACCTTTTTTGTTCCTCGGCCGCCGATGCGTGCTCCATGCGTGACGAGATCTAACGGTATCCCTGGTTTAAAAATATCCGATTAGAACCAACATCGCGGATAAAAATCCGTGTAAAACATGTTAGAATCGATTATTGCTCAATCGGAATTTTATCCATTTGATTGGTTTCTATCTGTGTCAATCGGAATTATTAAGCAGTGATATGATTTGAATACTTGTTCACCGCGAAATACACGTTGAGCGAGCTCGCGGGGTTCTCAGTCGGTAATTGTCTCTCAGCCGGCAATGCAGTTTTGACACGATGTGTTTATTTTGGGCACTGGAGAGTTTACCCGTGTGTCGCGTCATCGTGCGCTCTCGCGCTATCCCCCGATGTCAATGCCGTGGTAAAAATGTATTCTTAGAATGACGGACGATCGGGCGCTGGCAGTTGCGAAAATAATTCGCGCCCGACGTCAGTCAGTCAGTCGATCGTCTGTCGTCGGTTGGGGCGAAGCTTCCGTCACCTTGATTCACTCGCGTGCCGCAGGATCCACGCGCGCGCGCGTCTTCACCACTGTTAGTCCGTCTGTCAGGCGTCATTGTTGACGAGCGGAATCAGTTCACTTTTGTAGGCCCACGGGCTACGCAGTGACATCCCGGACGGCGGCGCCTGTTCTATAGAATATTAAATTACTTGCTTCGCATACATTCCAACCAAGCCCAGCACGAGCCGCGTGGCGTCGGGCGTCGATAATAGTCGCGACGATAAGATAACAAAGGTGAGGCGAGATTAAATGCATCCTCGCTGAAAAACACACCAAATCATCAGGTAATTTGCAGACACGTATTATCATTGTTATGTCGAATAAATAATGGATGTCGATATGTTTTTCATTCTATGAGCGGAAAAATCTATTGACTCAAGTCCTTTTGCACAGACATACAAAGAATCTCATATGTTTAATTGGAGTCAATAGTTTTGTGGTTCTGTGAGAAAAACCGTCAGGTTGAAATATAAAAAACTGCATTAGTAGTTGCTTTATTTGCAATAATCTTTCCATTTACTTTTCTTTTTGACAAAAATTGATCCTCTGCAGTTTTGTTATGTTAATATTAATAATTATCATTATTATTACATTAAATATAATAATAATAATGAATATAATATAAAGTTTATGGGTTGTACAGCAACATACCGGATGATAGCAACTCCAGTATAGAATCAAAGTGTAATATTTTTAAGAGAATATTTTTGCTCTTTCCTGTATAACCACAAAATCAACCAAAAAAATAGTGTATAATAAACAAAATTTTGTTTCTTAACAACAAGGAAGATAATTCAATTTTTTCATTTTTATACTGCAGTAATTTATCCCCCGAGTATATTAATAACTGACCTACTTTTCTGCTTAGTCACAATGGCGCTGAGAAACGGTGCAGCCAAGTTGTCGAAGCTGCGGGAGCTCATGGAGCTTGTACAGGTGGGCGGAATCCAGGGAAAAGGAATTCAGGCACTCATAGTGAATTCCGAGGATGCCCATCAGTCGGAGTACAGTGTGGAGCGAGACGAGCGACGTAGTTTCATCTCAGGCTTCAAGGGTTCCCTGGGAACAGCGATTATCACCGGCAAAGAGGCGGCGATGTTCACGGACGGCCGGTACTTCGTTCAAGCGAGCCAGGAGCTCGATCCGCCGGACGCGTGGACCCTGATGATCGAGGGTGGCGCTCAGACGCCCTCGACGACGGATTGGCTGGTGTCGGTGCTGCCGCCGAACTCGACGGTCGGCGCCGATCCCAATCTGATGAGTTACACGGTGTGGGCGCGAATGCACATCGCCCTCGCGGCCGCCGGTCACCGGCTTCTTCCGCTCGACGAGAATCTCGTCGATCGAGTCTGGGGCGACGATCGACCGCCCCTCGATCTCAAACCGATCGCCGCTCATCCTCTCCAGTACTCCGGTCGACCGGCGAGCGAGAAGATCGCCCAGTGTCGCCGCGAGATGGAGAAAAATCGCGCGAACGTCCTCGTGGTCGCGGCGCTCGACGAGGTGGCTTATCTCCTGAATCTTCGTGGCTCCGACATTCCATACAATCCCGTGTTCTTCGCCTACGTCGTGGTGACCCTCGAGGAGGTTCATCTCTTCGTGGAGAAGTCGCGGCTGACCGCGGCCGCCGAGAAGCAGCTCAAGGAGGAGAAAGTCGACGTCGTCTATCACGAGTACGACGAGCTTCGGCCGTATCTGCGGCAATTGTCGCAAAACACGGAGAACGTGAGGATATGGATAAGCAATCACTCGAGCTACGGTCTTCACGCGGATTGCGGACAAGCGCCGAAACACGCGGCCGTTACGCCGATCAAGACGATGAAGGCTGTGAAGAACGCGGTGGAGACGGAGGGAATGAGAGCGGCTCACATACGCGACGCCGTCGCCTTGGTCAAATACTTCGCGTGGCTCGAGGATATGATCAAGAACAAGAAGGAGAGGGTCACGGAAATTTCCGGCGCCGACAGATTGGAAAAATTCAGGCAGTTGGTGCATTTTTCTTTGGTCTTTTGGCCTCGATTCGCACGAGATTCTTACGACGGCCGGTGTAATGTTTTTTCTTTTTTTTCAGAGAACAAGACAAGTACGTCGGTCTGAGCTTCACAACGATCTCGTCGGTCGGAGCCCACGGCGCGATCATTCACTATCAACCGGAGCCGGAGACCGACGTGCCCATCACCGACCAGGAGCTCTATCTCTGCGACTCGGGCGCGCAATTCTACGACGGCACGACCGACGTCACCAGGACTCTGCACTTCGGCGAGCCAACGGACTTCGAGCGCGAGTGCTTCACGCGCGTCTTCAAGGGAATGTGCTCGATGTCGAGCGCTGTGTTTCGCGCACGCATAAAGGGCAACTACTTGGACACATTGGCAAGAAAAAGCCTGTGGGACGTCGGGTGAGTGAATTAAAAAAAAATAGGGTGACGAAAAACAAGAATTCCGATCGACACGAGAACTAAGATTATTTTTCAATCGCTCTACTGGCGCATCCGTCGTCGTTTTTCGCACAAATTTTCGCAAAGTGACGCAAATTTGAACGATCGAAATCTAGACTCGAGTATCTTCACGGAACGGGACACGGCGTCGGCTCCTACCTGAACGTGCATGAAGATCCCATCGGTATATCCTGGAGGCCATACCCAGACGATCCCGGCCTAGAACCGAACATGTTCCTTTCGAACGGTAATGACACGAGCTATTCCATTTCCGCTTAACGCTCCGTTCGCGCATTTACTCTGCTCACCTCGCGCGCCGCCTGCGCATAATAACGCCGTCACCGCTTCGAGCACCGACGCTTCTGCCCTCAAAACACTCATTCTCGGCTTTTTCACTTTGTCCGCAGAGCCCGGTTACTACGAGGACGGCAGCTTCGGCGTGCGAATAGAGAACATAGAGTGCGTGGTGAAGACGGAGACTAAGTACAGCCGTCGAGACATCGACTTTCTCACGTTCGAGACGGTGACTCTCGTGCCCATACAAACGAGCCTTCTGGATCGTTCGTTGCTCACCGAGAGCGAGGTAAGCGAGGGCCGGTGGAATCGCAACGGCGTCGACGAAATTCGCGTTGCTCACGCGTTTCTCTCGCTCGCGTCTTGTTCGCGAAATGGAGCGTAAAAATTGCACCAACGATTTTGAGCAACGGCGAATGTGATACTAATCGACTATTACCTGTTGCAGATCGCGTACCTTAATGCGTATCACTCGAGATGCTTGGAGGTTCTACGACCTCTGCTGCAAGGCCAGGAAAACGAGCAGGCTCTGCGCTGGCTCGAAAAAGAAGCGCAGCCGATATCTGGGTAGCGATGACCTTACACCAGTTGGCTCGAATCGCCGCGCATCGCCGAAACCTAATTTTATCAGCGATCGCGCACGACACGCCCGCGGCTTCGGGGCCAGACGCGCGACGCAGTTACGAGCGCGCGACACGCGGAACTCGCGATTCGCGCGCGAATCAGTTTCCGCCCGTCGCTTTGGCGCGATTATCGGCCGATAGCGGCTCGATCCGATTGCGGGTGCCGAACATGTCAATAAAACTTTGTACGCATTCGATGGTTTAGTTTTTTTTATTGCAATTCGCGCGTATCACAAAGCGCGCGCGTCATCGACGTTCAGCAATCGCGCGAAGGTGTTCGAAATGGTCGGTAACGGAATTGACGCTGCGAGCGTAGATACGACATTTGATCCTTTGGATTGCAATTTTATTTATATTTTCTACGTGCATTTTCTTAAGGTAACGTGAGACGCCGCAGTCGGTAACGAAAACTGTAATCCATCGTTTTCACGGGTGCTGAATGGTTCTTGTGATGAAATACCCAAATGACACCTTGCAAACAAGATGTTATGCCACAAACACCAAGTAAAAAAGATTCTAGAATGGCAAATAATGAGGTGAACAAATTCTTTGTACATGACAAACTGAAGTTTTTCTTCTGCTCAGCAGAACAATGGAGTACTGAAAATAACGAATTGTTTTTGCACGTCGAACGCCTTCGACGACGCACCAAGGGAGTCCTCGAGTTACTCTATTCTGTATATCTCAATCTTGGGAGTGTTAACAAAATAAATAGACTAAAAAACTGTAAGTCGCGATCAGACGGGCAAATTCTGATTCAATGATTTGAAAATACAAGACATTGTTGAGCATGGAGATGCTTGACAATAGTTTTTGTAGGCGATTAGCGAATTGCCATTTTCAAAAATCAAAAAATTAAGAGTCTGCTCATCTCGCGGGACAAACGGGGACGAAACATTGATATCACTGGTTCCGGAGCTTTCAACGATTATTCATCTATTCAACAAAGAGGTAAACCTTTCGTCAGTCATTTACAATATGCAGTTCGAAGACGGTGGTTGTTGCTGTTCTTGTTGTTGGTTGGTTTTTATCACAGTTTCGTTTAGATTTACAGAGCAACCCAAGGCGGCTGATGGAAATCCTTGAGCGAGGCGAACGTGAGGTTCACGGGAATGTTTATGAGCGCGTACGGCAGGTCCAGCTGCCTCAGGGTCTCCTTGATTATCCGGCCGTTTTTCCCGAGCAAGAAGCCCGCGGGAATGGTCACGTTTCGCGTGGGTGAGATTTCGCCGTCGCTGGACATCTCGATGTACTCGTAGTCCATCCAGTGGGGCATTTCGCGCTCGACGTCGATCGAGGCTGCGCCGTAGTCGGCCACGATTATCGCCTTCGCCCCGGCGTCCTCGGCGATCGCGGCTTTTTGGAAAAAAGTGCAGTCGCCTCGCCAAACGAGGGCAACACGGCCGTTCAATTCGTCCGCGTTGTCGGGGATTCTGCAGCCCGTCGACGGCTCCGCCGGAACGAGGCCGATTCCTCGTTCCGAGAAACTTGCGTTCTGAAATATGCAATTTCGAACATTGGCTGTGGACATTTTTTGCAATTTGCATTTTTTTTAAGCGCTTTGTCGTTTGTCCGCGCTGTTTGCCGAGATTTTAGGTCTTTGTTAGTTTTTTTAGGAATGCAGTTCATTGACTTATCGACTTATTATATTTCGCTAATGCAACGAGTGCCTTCAGGTCTTTTTTATCTCTACAGTGAAAATCAACAAGATATTTTAACATCTCGCTTTATAACAAAGCGGGTGACTTACGAACGGAGCTCCGAAATCCTGCGCGGGTCGAATCCTGTACGTGTACTCGAGTTCGGGAGGATGCACGATCTCGAAGAAGACGTCCTCGATGCTCACGATATCGACGAGCGCCTCGTCCAGTTGGTCGCTCAGGCTACCTGTGTTTTTCGGGATAATTAAAAAAACGAGCCCGTCAGTAACTCCACGCTCGAGGATATTTCGCGCGAACACACTCGACTCGGTCGATAGCCGCGGGAATGCGTCGCCACCGGATAAACCAGTGTCGCGTGTCTGTTTTGTTTTCTTTCGATCAGCTTCTTCCTTTTTTTTTCTCTTTCTCAAATCCCATCCCACTTATGCACGAATGTAAACAGAGTGGAGCTTACGAACCTCCGCCCTCGCCGCCGGAAATCCAGGCGACCAGCGTCGTCAGCAGGAACACCGTCGCGATCGTCGTTTCGCGACTCACGGGCGAGAAAAATGCCATGTGGCGCGATTTTCACATTAAACGCGCGTTCGGAATCGTAACACGAGTCGGCACAGCGTGAAAACCGTGCGATCTCTCGGCCTGTGTCGCGCGAGTCGCAATTGTGAGGTTATGTTGTTTCATCACACGCACCCGACTCGTCACTTTTGCCGTAAAAGCAGGAACCTATTGCCTGATTACCTGCGCGACGGATCGACGATACGGATTCGTGTTTCGTCGGGTTTTTTCGACGCCCCGGCGTGGCATAGCTGCGGGCACCGGCGAAAAACGTGCGGCGAGAATTGGACCTGCACGCATAGCGGAATCGCACGGTCCTGGCCTGATGCCTGACACTGGTATCGATGCTTACGGCCAAAGCCCGGTGCACGTCAAATGCAAGGGATAAGTATTTATTGGTCTGATATTGAAATAATCACGCAAAGTTTATCCGTCGTTCATTAAGAATCTTAGTAAATTAATTTTTTTTAAGTATTATTGAAAAGTTTTATCGATCTGCGCGACGGTTTATTGTTTTTTTTAAATTACGCTGTGGTTATGCTCGTGTTTCAAACATTTCAGATTGCAGTTCATCTCGATTTGTCGAAATATAGAAAAAAACCTTCGGAATGTTTCAGAAATGTGGGGAAGAGGAGAATTCGAGGAAAACAAAACTTCGGCATATTCTGGGTGTTTTATCGTCTCTGGTCTCCGGCGACGGAGTCGTCGATCGGCCAGTGTTCGGTCACTCGTACCGATTGACCGTTCGGAGGCGCTCGTGGCGGTTCGTTCGTCGTTCGATTCTCGCACAGCTGGGCCGGCTCAACCGAGCGGCAAGAATCGCCGTGCGGTGTGTGTTGCGGCTGCTCGCCGGCGCGCCAATGCGTTTTATGAATGGATGAACGGTCGTGGCTCGCGTTAATGACCGAACGATATCGGGCTCGGCCCAGTCTTTAGCGCAGAACGACTATTGCATTACCCCCGGGTCCGCGTTTCCGATATACGCCGTTCGAACGCGCTCGTTTCCACCGTGGAACGTTACATATATGGTTACGCGCGCGCGAACACATAAACACAGCGCATGCGGCAAAAAAAATTTCATCGATTTTATCTGCTCGCGCAGCGTGATGAATGGGAAAACGCACGGTAGCGCCGAGCGGCGCAAGACTCTCCGGCCAGCCCGAGATTTTCGCATGATTAATCGCCACATATATTAAGCTAAAGCGATTAGGTAAGGACTATTGGTCGACATAATCATCATGGTGCTTTTTATTTAATTTATCGACGCGTTATTCGAGTCTCCGCGGGAATAAAATTTTCCCGGTATCTCCACGGCTCGGCCGCGATTGGTTTACTCCCACGGACCCGACCAATTACGCTTTGCTTTGTGCACGGCGAGCCACAATGATGATAAAACAGACGATAAAGTGCGATAAAATAAAATAAAATAATGATAGGACGATAAATCTGATATCGTCGTAAATTAATAAAATCGTGTAGGCTGTTGTTGTTTCTTTTTTTTTCAACTTTTCTGCGCGAATGAAAAATGCGTAAAAACGCTGAACACCGGGAGAAAAAAGGATATAAATCGCGGTGAAAATTGTCCGAAAGCGGTAACGACTACCGCGACGGGCGGAACGAGTTCCATTGGTCGACACGTTACGGCGAAATATCGTTTTAATTATTTAGCCCCAAGAGCGCAATATTTCATGCGTTTTACAATGGAAGAAATCGTTGAACCGCAATTATTTATCATGGTAATTTAGCGAGGAGTTTCTTTCCTGCGCGGCTCTCTCGCTCTCGGCTCGTTCCTTCACTTAGCGTCCGCGCGTCTTATGGGATGGACTGAACTGTAAACCCGGGGTCAGGCCCATTGTGGTTGGGCGCCCCGTGCGTGCCCGGTTCTCTCTGTCTTTCTCGCGGGCGAGAGAGAGTGGGAGAGAGAAACACGACTTGCGAGAGAAGAGAGAGAGAGAGAAAGAGAGGGAGATTCTCAAACTGGTACGCCGAGAGACCGGCTCGGCTGAGGCCCGGGGAGCGCGCAGGGCTCGAGCTTCGGTACGAGCGACGTGAAGAGGCGACCGGGGCCAGTCGGGTCACCTTTGCCTCTCGAATTTTTTCAAAACATTTCGCTCAATGAATCCGCGTAAAACCAATTCTACTTTTTTTCCTAACTTTTAGCAATCTTCAACTGAACATAAACCTGAATCCGCTACAGAATCGCACGTTCCGACTCAGATAGTTATTTACGTAACCAACAAAGTAAAATGTGCGTGCATTTTATAAGCTACAAACATAATTTTTTTTTTTTTGTAAAAATGAATACAACAAAAATACATTTTTTGTCAATATTCTTTTCAGCCTGACTCGACCCTTTGTGCTCGTAAAAGCTCTTCACACATCCCAGCTTTGCTTTCGCTCATCCCGAAAGCCCCATTATTATCACCGACTTATTGCAAACAAAAATCCCCCGAAATTATCGGGATCCCCAGTGCCATATACGACACAACCGGCCACTATTCACCACAAAACCCGGTGATGTTTCGCCCCCAGCGTGAAAGCCGCGCATCGTCGTTACAAATGTGGTCTATTAGGGCGAAAGACTGGCCGATTTATAAGCGCGCTTGACTCCCAACACATGGATCAGAGACCTGTTAAGCCCCGGTCTCCCCTTTATCACTGCGGTTTGTTAGCGCGGTGAGGCTCGCGAGAGAGGCGGAGAAAGAGAGAGAAAGAGAGAGAGAGAGACACCGAGAGAGATGGACGGACAGACAGAGAGAGAGAAAAAGAGAGAGAGATCTCTTTCTCTCTCTCTCGTGCGCGCGAGCGAGCACAGAGCGCGCCCAGTCACGTATGTACGAGGCGCGTGCGCGGCACGCCAGTGCATTTTATGAATGGATGAATGGTCGGGAGCGCGCGCGCGGGCTGAGCCCGCGCGTGTGAATGAACGAACGAAGGAACGAACGCGACCTCGGTGAGCCACGGCTCTGGCGGTTGGGTCGCTCTATGGACGAACGTAGCCCCGCGCGCTCGCGCTGCCGCAGGAACGGACACGCTCGTGCGTTGGCGTATGACTATATATGTGCCTCGAGTGTGGCAGTGCGCGCACAGGACTCTCCATGCGCGCTCTCTCTCTCTTCTTCTCGCACACTCCCACTCTCCTTCTTTATCTCATTCTCGCTCTCTTCCTTTAGTTCTCGCTCTCTCACTCTCTCACATCTTTGCTGTCTCCCTCGCTCTCTTCTTTTCGTTCTCGCTCTCTTGCTGCCTCTCTCGCTCTCTCACTCTCTCACATCCTTGCTGCCTCTCTGGGTCTCTCACTCTCTCACATCCTTGCTGTCTCCCTCGCTCTCTTCTTTTCGTTCTCGCTCTCTTGCTACCTCTCTTGCTCTCTCACTCTCTCACATCCTTGCTGCCTCTCTGGGTCTCTCACTCTCTCACATCCTTGCTGTCTCCCTCGCTCTCTTCTTTTCGTTCTCGCTCTCTTGCTGCCTCTCTTGCTCTCTCACTCTCTCACATCCTTGCTGCCTCTCTGGGTCTCTCACTCTCTCACATCCTTGCTGTCTCCCTCGCTCTCTTCTTTTCGTTCTCGCTCTCTTGCTGCCTCTCTCGCTCTCTCACTCTCTTCTTTTCGTTCTCGCTCCCTTGCTGTCTCTCTCGCTCTCTCACTCTCTCACATCCTTGCTGTCTCTCTCGCTCTCTCACTCTCTCACATCCTTGCTGTCTCTCTCGCTCTCTCACTCTCTCACATCCTTGCTGTCTCTCTCGCTCTCTCGTTCTCTCACTCTTTTGCTGTCTCTCTCGCTCTCTCACTCTCTTGCTGTCTCTCTCGCTCTCCCACTCTCTTGCTGTCTCTCTCACTCTCAAGCGTGCGCGCGCACGCGCGCGCCTTCACGGTGCTCTCTCTCGGTTCGCGTGCCGCGGGCGAGTAGAAAATCGAGCCATGCTTGTGCGTACGTACACCGCGATATGGGGGCCTCGAATATATCCCATCTCGGCGCACCGCGACGAGGGGATAGTCCGGCCTGACCGGGAGCATCGACGTACACACCGGCACACACGAGACTCGAGTCCCCACGGGACGGTGGATCTGCGGAGATATATTCTCGAGAAATTGAAAATAAGATGGAGGTCTTTGAGGTGGCTTTTTTTTTGGAAAAAAACAATTAAGGATGTTGTATTGCTTTTCCGTGGTCTTTTGACGTTGGGAGATAGCGGAGAGCCGATCCGGTCTAGGGCCAGCCTGGCGGGCTTATTGATAGCACTGGAAAGTGGCTGATTCTTCGGCCAGTGATAATAATGATAATAATGATAATGCCGTTTGAAGCCGATTACCCTATCGGGGCTTGTGAGAAGCAAAGTTTTATTTTTATTTCATTATACACAGCGTGTGAACAGGTTTGACGGACGCGAACGATTTACCAAACGCGTGAATTAAAAAAAAATCACGTGGGAAAGCGTCGGTAAAGTCGTTTTCCACACGTGTAGGTTACGAGCGAGACGCGCGAGTCCCGTATTCCCCTCGTGTACCCACGTAAAACGATATTGCATGCAGTTCAGAGTCTCGTCGATGCTTTCGTCGTGCAGTGGGTGCGATGAAAAAATATAAATACATGTATACATGTATACACGCGTAAAAAAGATGCAGATATCATCAAACGGAAATGTGTTTTAGGGCCGACGGAGAAGTAGTAAATGTGGAGTTCTAGTCGGTTGTGTAACGTGTGCGATTTATGAATGGAGTTAAACATTTGCTCGGTGCACAGCTGAATGACGTTCCGAGAAATTCGTCGTACGCGAAACGTATAAGATCGGAGAGGAACTCTCCGCGGAGAGGCGTAAGGTTGTCCTATCGCGAGGGGCCGTATTTTACGGGTGCCTGCGCGGGGCACCGGACACGCCTGCATATATATCCTTTTAGATTGAATCGCGACGACGATCGTTAATTCAATTACCTATTACAAATTAAATTATTTTTATTATTATTATTGTTGTTATTGTTGTTGTTGTTGTTATTTAATGATACTACGGTTTCGTGCGACACCAGCACCTCGCGTCCTCACGTCCAAACGATTGAAACTGATATCTTAATATTTTATTTCATGATATCGACTCTTATCATATGTACCATTGTTCTCAAGTCCCATAATGTACCGCTGAAAACAATAGTCTAAACCATTTTTTAAAACCCTTTTTTTACTTGATTAAAGATATGTATTTTATTAATATTAGCCTGTAGGCGCGATTACGGAGTTGATGCAAAAAATTAATTAAAAAATCGAAAATAATCAAGTTTTTTAAAATTGTTTGAAAACATCATGCGACAACAATACTTATATCGAAAATACGCGATATTTTACTCACGGATTTTTTGAAGAGGGAATAATAATGATAATTGTTTGAAAAGATTTTAAATTTTTATTCTTTTAATGGTTATTTAATTATTTGTCTGCGAAGGCTGAAACTCAACACAATATCTATGCTATTATCCAGTCACTCGTAAACGATTATAACATCCCCACAGGCATCCTCGAGCATCGAATAACACATATTCACCATGAGCCACGTAAGCACAGCGGAAAGAAACATTATTCGCATTCAAGGCCACCCCCCCATTCACGGAGTCCGAAAAAAAGAAATGATAAATCTCTTCCCGTTCATTACAACTTCGAGTCAAAAGTCAAGGACGTCATTTAAAATGCGTCGACGGATGTGCCGTCCACGTTACACGGAGTCATCAGAGACCGATGAATTGAGAATCGCGCCATGAATGGAAGACCCGTCTCGACCGTCGTACGCGAGAGTTTCGTACCGTAGATTCCACAGGTGCCTCGCTATACAAGGTGACCCATCCAGATTCTTAAAACAGCCTAAAATTACCGACGACCCATCTGACCCCGGTCTCCCCCGAAGCAGCCGCAACGCGAGTCCGACTGATTGAGAAAAATTATCCTGGAGACCCCCGAACGAAAATGTCTGACTGCACTGAGAGAAAAAAATATAGTAGAATAGTAGGTCGAACTATACCGGTATAATTCGCACACGGGGAAAAAAAAATATAATTGATTCAATAAAACCGTGGGTTTTATTTTTTGGGCTGCCAAAAACAATTTTTTAAAATTAAGTTCAGTTGTCGTTGTCGCAATCCGATTTAACATCGAAACAATAAAATATTCTTTTGCCTATTTTGGAATTATCGTTTCAATATCATACGAAATTGTAGGAACTGGAAGTGACATTGATTTGGCTACACTTGTTTTTGACAGCCCGCAATCCGCGGTTTTATTGAATCAATGATATATTTTTTTGTAATTATAAAATATAAACGTTTCATCTCGGAATTATACTGTATAGAAAAAATATAGTATCGTTGTTTCAACCATGTATTTTTCTCTCAGTGTGTACGGAATTATGTCAGCCTCGGGTTTCGTCATCGTGAAATTTCGATCACCCAGCACAGTCATGAAAATTCGAGAGAACCTTGCGCGGCGCGTCTAGTGAGGAAGGGAAGATTTTATCAATAAAATCTTCCCTTTCTCAATAAAATCTTCCCTTCCTCACTATCAATGATATTTTTTTCGTAACTATAAAATATAAACGTTTCATCTGGGAATTATACTGTATAGAAAAAATATAGTATTGTTGATTCAACCATGTATTTTTCTCTCAGTGTGTACGGAATTATGTCAGCCTCGGGTTTCGTCATCGTGAAATTTCGATCACCCAGCACAGTCATGAAAATTCGAGAGAACCTTGCGCGGCGCGTGTAGAGTGAGGAAGGCAAGAGGAGTCACCTTCGTCGAGGCTCGAGGTTACGGAGAGACCGAGGAGAGTGCATATGTTATGAATAGAGTATCTGCGATCGAGCGAGCGCGACTCGAGTGAATGAAATCGCGTAGCGTCTCGAGGAAGCCGCTGGGCTGTATCGTAAGATCGTGCGGATAAGCGAGAGCGGCGAGGAATCGAGAGAGGACAGCGAGAGAGATCGGTGGCTGCGCGGAGAACGCGTTGCGCGCGCGTCGCACTGTCGCAAGTCGCCTCTCCCGTTATGAATGGGAGGATGGCAAAATCGCGTGGGCACGAGCGAACCTCTCGTCTATACTACCGCGGCGACACGTTGTGCGCGTGTAAGATGAATTTCGTAAGATTGAGAAAAAATTAAATGAGTTTGCCCGGTGAAACGGGACAAATGGAAATAAATGCAATCTCACGCTCGCAGCAGCGTCTTTGCACATTGAACGCTCGGGACGCTCGGTGGTCTCGGTACGTGTAAATTAACACATGGAGTCCGGAGCCAGCGTGATGTGTGTCCGGTCGTATGCGGTGCGGAGCCGCAGACACAATGAGAAAAATAACAGCAACAAAAGTTCACTGCAGTCGGTGTTGCCATTGCGCGAGCTTTTTTTTTTTTTAATCTTTATTCACGGACTAGATAAAAGTTGAAACATTGAAAAAAAAAATAGGAAACTTTTGCTTCAATTGAAAATGGGATGAATGCTACTTGATGTTATGCTGTTTCCTCACGGATATATATATTTTTTACGTGGCATAAACGAAGGGAATATTTTAATGTTTTATCTTCGAGATGGCAACTTTTGACCTATACCATAATTTTCAAGTCCCATATTCTACCCCCGAAAGTACCGGTTTCAAACCATTTTTACTTGATTTTGAAAAAAAAAAGAAAAAAAAAATTCCAACGTTCCTCTCGACTGAAATCATGGATTCGGCTCCGGGCCGAAAATTGCCAAAACTGCGCCCATGGAAATTTTTTATTCAAAATTCCGGCTTTTGACCTTTACTTTCGTTCTGAACTCACGGCCTTTGTGGAAAATAATGAGGGTGCGATGAACGAGGCTGCGCTCGCAGCATCCTTGATATGAAAATAAATTGGAGCAACGATGAATTCAAACGAAGAGCCAATAAAATATAGCTCGATGGTGGTCGTAAATGAGGGAACAAATATGTTTTGCTTCTATCGCGAGGACTGTATAAACGCAAATCAAAGTCAGGACAGGGCGTAACCCAACACCAATTCCGAAGGGTCCCGGGGCGCTCGGGGAATCGTAAAAAGTCTCGCCGAGGGGTTCGGGACAACGCCCATATATTTCACGAATGATCGCGCGGGCTTTCGGTGAGGGGCCTGCACTAACGATGTAACAGGTTGGTGCTTAAACCAAAATTCAAGGGTCGATCCCTATTATAGTGGGGTAGGTGGTCCGGCTACCGTTCGTGCAGGCGAGAGGAGGCAGCCCGGCTCAAGCCTGTTATTTAAACCCGCTGTTGGCTTTGAATCTATTTGACTCGGCCCGATATCAAATTCAATTGGGGCGTCATTTGTAATATTATCCTGACTTCTGGAAAGGATTCGTGTGTCAGGATTATTCGATCCAGTGTCTGAGTTCTGAGAATAGTACGAGAATAAATTCTGAATTAGGAAAACTTGATTCTTTTTTTTTCTTTTTTTTCAATTCCCTCCAACAATATCTCTTTCCAAGGAATTTTACTTTGAACTCAGAGTAAAAAAGTGAATTCATTCATCGTGCTATTCGATACAATACTCTGAGAACAAATTCAGCAACAGCGATTCTTGAATAATATTTTTTATTTTCCAGACCCTACTAAAAATATTTGTAACCATAGTGTTTTTCGTGAGCAAATTTACTGAGAATGAGAGTCGAATAAGTGAATTCAATTTATTGTGCAACGTTAGGATTTCTGTAAACGGAAGCCGCGTGGAGCTTAGATTGATAAATCCCATTTTATATGAGCAATAAAGTTAAGAAACTTTCCATATATCGCCGCGGTCCCCGAAGACTCGCGCGGGGGGGAAGGGGGCTGAGGGGAGGGGGGAGTTTGAAAACCGGACCCGAAACTCTTTGGCAAGAAATTCCAGTGACGCCTGACGTCCGCCCACGCGTTGCATGAATGAACGCCCACCAGAAAACGTAAGGATATACATACAAAATACACATTTACGCCGCTCCTATAACGAAAGTCGCGTAAATGGGTCGCGTAGCTCGTTTTATGAATGACCGTGCATCGGGCGCACTCGAACGAAGGGGAACTTGTGGCTCTCTCGGTGTGTCCACTCAGTCCTGGGGAAAGGCGAACGAGAATGGATTTTGTATTTTGCCGGAGTTTGTTATTACATATAGCCATCGAAAAATGTTTGCAGTCGCCTGAGAGCCGAGCGAAACGTGTAAATATTACGTTCGCGCAAATATTAGACGTGTCTTTTATTTATCGTCTGCAGAAAAATAAAGATGTATTAAATATGAAAATGAAGACAATATTTTTCACTACATCTCCAGCATTTGGCACGTATTTCCTTTTTGTATTTTCTTCTCATTTATTTATTACTAGGGTAATCACAAGCGCTAGCGCGCGTGCCTGAAAAACTTTTCACCAAAATCGACCTCAGAAATCGTTTTTTTTTAATATCGACTTTTAACCTATACCATCATTCTCAAGTCACATATTCTACCCCCGAAAACACTGGTTATTAACCTTTTTTAATCGACTTTGAAAAAAATATTTTTTGGCGACGAAATTTTTTTTTTGTCAGAAATCGTAGATCCGGCTCCAGACCGAAAATCGACCCCAATTTTTTTCTTTTCAAAATATCGACTTTTAACCTATACCATCATTCTCAAGTCGCATATTCTACTCCCGAAAACACTGGTTATTAACCTTTTTTAATCGATTTTGAAAAAAATATTTTTTTGGCGACGAAATTTTTTTTTTTTTTCAGAAATCGTAAATCCGGCTCCGGACCGAAAATCGCCAAAATCGACCCCAATTTTTTTTCTTTTCAAAATATCGACTTTTAACCTATACCATCATTCTCAAGTCGCATATTCTACCCCCGAAAACACTGGTTATTAACCTTTTTTAATCGTCTTTGAAAAAAATATTTTTTTGGCGACGAAACTTTTTTTTTTTTGTCAGAAATCGTAGATTCGGCTCCAGACCGAAAATCGACCCCAATTTTTTTTCTTTTCAAAATATCGACTTTTAACCTATACCATCATTCTCAAGTCGCATATTCTACCCCCGAAAACACTGGTTATTAACCTTTTTTAATCGATTTTGAAAAAAATATTTTTTTGGCGACGAATTTTTTTTTTTTTTTTTTCAGAAATCGTAGATCCGGCTCCGGACCGAAAATCGCCAAAATCGAACCCAATTTTTTTTCTTTTCAAAATATCGACTTTTAACCTATACCATCATTCTCAAGTCGCATATTCTACCCCCGAATACACTGGTTATTAACCTTTTTTAATCGATTTTGAAAAAAATATTTTTTTGGCGACGATCTTTCTGTTAGAAATCGTAGATCCGGCTCCGGACCGAAAATCGCCAAAATCGACCTCGGAAATTTTTATTTAAAAATATCACCTATAATAGGTTAATCAATTTAGTGCTGCTGCGCTCTTACAAAGCTTTAAAAGGTTACGGGTGCTGCCCCGCCTGTCCTCTTATGAAATTTTTCAAATTTGACACCAAACTGATTTTGTTTATCACGGACTTTCCTGGCAACCAATCACAGCTCTAATAGTTTGCTAACAATGCTTTCCGTTACACATGAACTTTTTAAAAGAGGGATTTTTCTTGATTTATTCAACTTATCTGCGCGTTGACAAATTATTCGCAAAGTGTACAGACTTTCATTTCCCTTTTCCCTGAAAAAGTCTCAGAAGCACATCGATTATGCATCAAATTACGTTCTTCGTTAACAAGCGTTTCTACCTTGATTCGATGTATGCAAATATTGATCCGCGAATTCAACGTGGCGACCAGCCGTTTATTCGGAAAGTTGGTGATATACGGAATACCGGGAAATTCGGAGGCTAATGAGTGTAGGCGGAACATCGCCGGTGCGATTCTCGAAATAGCGTAACATCGATCGACCTATTACAGAGAACTTTCGCGTGCCTGATTTAGAGCACTTTCGAATATCTGCCTACAGCGATTTTTTATCAACAAAAACATGAGAATTCAAAAGATTGTTGGTTCTTCAAAAATAATGATTATACGGCACGTCCTTCGTTTTCCTTTTTTCCAAATATTTCGGTGACCGAAGTGTCATCGATTGGAAAATTATCGAATCGGCAGTGACAAAAGTCCAACATTGTGAAACAAATGGTTACCAGCAGTTATTTTTTTATTACAATTACTGTCGTTATTTATTAACCCAGAAAAAATATTTGCCAGCTCACCAAAAAAAAAGTCAATCAACACAAAAATATCAGCCTACCAAAAAAATGTGCCACTCTACCAAAAAGATGTATCAACCTTCTAAAAAAATGTGTCTCCCAACAGAAGAAAAATGTCCCACCCAACTAAAAAATTCGTCATCCCTCCGAAAAGAAAGTGTCACGCAAATTTCCAGCCCAGCTTGAAAAACACAATTTTCCCCCATCCAACGTTTCCAACGTCGCGTCGCATAGTCTCGCCGATCTCCCACCCGGTGATCGCCTCGCGCGAGCGACGGAGTCCCGAGGGACGTGGGTGCACTTGAATAGAGCAGCGGCAGCACGTGGCAGCTTTCCGACCCGCTAACCGGTCACGCGTTCCAGGAATCTGACATTTCGCCCGAGCGTTTCGTCTCTCTCGTGGCTCGTGGCGAGGAAAAAAAAAAAAAAAGAGAAAAAGAAGAAAAAAAAGTACAAACAAAAATAAAACAGTAACGACAATCCGCGCGAACATAAAGGCGAGGCTCATTGACGCGCTGCGACCGTGTGACGACAGTAGTCGCGGTGGCTATAGACCATGGACGTCAGGAGCTCCGAGCGACGCTCGACCTTCCCCTGCGTGCGAACTTTATCAATGAAGCTATATACGTATGTATACGTCGGTCGGGCGCACTTGAATGAAATAATAGCTCGTCGTTTCCTGGTTGCCCCTCTGATCCCCCCCCCCGCCCTCCCTCCCTCCCCCCTCGACAGCTCCCCACCCCAGCCGGCCGTTGTGTACGTTCGAGCCCAGGGAGCGTAACCCGCCTGAGGTGCGCGTCGCGCGCGCCACCGATCAGGGGTCGTGGAGCGGTGAAACTGCGGGGCACGCGAGGAAGGAGGACGGGAGGACGGGAGGACGAGAGGTGGAAGGGGTGGGTGGGATGGGGCGCGCGTGTGTGCATCGCGTGCGAGCGGCAGCCGCGTGTGAAAAGCCCGGCTGCGGGTTTGTGGGGTGGGTCGCGAGGCTCGAGGGACGTCGGCGAGGGGGGAGAGACGAGAGGCCAATAGCCACGGGGTCGCTCCGGGTTCGCGCAGGTTAACGTGGGGTAGGCATAGAACGACCGAGAAACCCCGACATAGCTATACACCGCGCCGGCTTCTTCGAGAATTCTCCGATCGCCAAACTCCGTCGCGTGTTGACCCCCCGGCGGTACGCAGGGAGGATCGTTTTTTGGGACGTTTCGACTTTCGTTTGGGTGTCTCTTGCCGCTTCGGAATGTCCGGGAAAAATTGCGGGCGAGATATTTAGTAGGATTGAAATATCTTTTCGCGCGCAAATTATTCGCGCTCACTCGACGGGTATAATCAAGGTGGCAAAATACATCGGCACCTTGATCAAAATAATTCGTGGTCGCCACGCGACTCGAGTGATCATCGGTAGCTTCGAGTATAATCGGTCCGATATATCGGACGCATTACCGAATCACGGCGAGGACCAAAGAATAAACGTCTCATCGATCGTGGCCGCACAAAAAAAACACCTCACGTCCGCGCCAATTTCGGACTCAGTCCGAACGCAGAAATAAACTTCGCTCCTCTCGTCAAACCAGCAACCCCAAAACTAGGCAGCGCGATCTTGATCCCCACAATCGCAAGAAAAAAAAAAAAGAAAAAAAAAACATCGCAAAAAAGCGCGTTATTATTCCAGTAATTTTAAAAATAGTCCTACCCCGCGATGACCGAAGTTGCGACGTTTTCATCGTCCGATATAAACGTCGCTATAAATATCGTCCATAGCGCCCGGGGTGTATAATCGATGCCGAGAGAGAGCGAGAGAAGCAAAAAAGAGGGAGCAAAAAAAAAGCTCACCGATCATAGCTTCACGATGTGCGCGACGGCGTCGAAAAGCGAATAAGAGGGAGCGAAAGAGGGAGAGAGAGAGAGAGAGCAGCGCACACGGGGCATCGAGATCGAGGCGGCCACCGGAATATCGCCGGCTGCACGCTCACTCGCGGCTGTTGTTTGCCGACAAGGGGATGAAGGGGCTCGCGGGGGGGTGGGAGGGCGCGGGGGGTGCGGAGAGGCGCCGGGGTCGTCGGGACAGCCGCGCGCGCTCTCCGCGCGACCGTCCGGACGGTCAAGGGCACTAGCGTCGTGACGTCACGCGGAGCTGCAGTGACGCAATGGTTGCCAGGGGCAACTTCGCCGGTGGCTGGTCGCATGGCAACCCCCGGCGCTCCTGAAACGTGTACACCTCACCCTCACCCCCCCTCCCCACCCCTCGCCCTTCCTCCCGCCGCCCGCACCCCTCGCGACGTAGAGCGCCCGTTCACCGCCGTCATACACGTGCCGTTTCTCAATGAACCCTCCCCCTCGACCCCGCCGCTCTTGCCGCCTCCCTCGCCCCCCTCGCCACCTGTCTCATCGCCGGTTCTCCCCTTGTCTCCCTCGCGCCGCGACCTCGACCATCCCCCTCGCCCGATCGCCGCTTCCCCCTCCACGCTGCCGCCGCGCACCTCTGACGCGTTTCCCTCCCTCACCCTCATTCATCCCCGCGTATATACCAACTTTTTATTTTTTATTTTTTTTTTTTCCTCTCTCTCTATCTCTCTCTCTCTCTCTCACTGTATTTTTCTTTGCAGACTTTCCTTTACGCTCACCTTCAATTCTATTCCTCCACCCCTCTCGCACCTTCACCCCCCCCCCCCCCCCGCGCCCTTGGTCGAGCGACACTCGTGCAACGTCGCCCTCAAAGTATGTTTTTCGCTTTAGAATATCAATAGAAACGCGTCTCGCGAGCTTGTTTTTTTTTTTAGTTTTTTTTTCTTTTTTCACCGCGCTGTCTCCGAGCTCGCGGATAACGGTAATATATGCATTGCTGTAGGTGTGACGACATGCTCCGCTGGAAATTGTGGTCCGCGCGGCAAATGAGCGCAAGTTTCATTTAAAAAAAACGGGGCAGACAGACGCGGGTTGGGGGTGAAATATTTGGTTGATAATATTCTGGGAATTGTTCTCGCCGGGTAAGGTAAACTGGGGATTGGTGGATTATCTTTTTTTGGGGGATGAAAAACTTTTCCTTTTTATAATATTTATAATATATTTTTTTATTTCCGAAGATAGATGAGACGAGTGTAGCCGTGGCATATTTAAAAAGGTCACGTCTATGTATAACTTTTACAAACGCACAATCCCCGTTTGCGACGTAAGTTCATTTTTTTACGCTCTTTGATGTCGAGTTCTTGTACGTCAGCGATGTAAGTATAAATATTTCTACCTCCCTACTACGACCTTTTAACTTTTTAACTGACGGCGCAGGATATTCGTTGCTTTGGAGAAAAAGTAATTTTTTCAGAACTAATTTTTGTTTTGTGAGGCTGTACTTTGAATCGGACAATTTAGGATCAATTTTACAAACAGCGAGATTGTCATAATTAAATGAGTGGTGATTAAATCAGGTTCGTGAAAATACACGAAAATTATTATGTTACAGCAGGAGTGATGAGAAAATATTTTTGTCAAATTTCGAAAATTAATGTTTTTCGCCTGGTCAATAATTTTCCCCTCCAGCGGGTCAATATTCCCAGTCCGGTCAATACGTCTCCCTCACAAAAGGTTAATGTTTTTTTTTGCCGCGTTTAACAGATTTAACCCTCTCGATCCTCTCATTCGGCAACGTGATTTTATATAAATAGATTGATTACAATCCGCGCAATAAGACACTCGATTTCCGTACTGTCAATTAATAAACTTCTATCGACACTTTTATATCATTACTACGCGTTCAGTCTTTTAACCCACAGATCAGACGCGTCTGACCGCTGAAATACGTATGTACAAAATACATGGAATTTAATGTCGAACGTAGTGAGTTCTACGATACAAGTAATTACTGGTATCATAATTGAATATCCGCTCAGTCTTCGCAATAAATTATTTATAATTTATTTCGAAAAGCTCGAAAGCATTTTTGTTCCCGCAGAAACAACTTATTCTACAATAAAATCGAACATACATTTTTTGGCTTGAGTTCTACCTTATAATTAATAACTGGTACCATAATTGAGTCTCCGGTTGCATAATTTATTGTGAAAAGCTTAACAGGCATTTTTTAACGATAAAAACCATATTCTACAATAAAACCGACTATACATTTTTTTGGGTAGCGTTTCACCATATAAATAATCACTGATACCATAATTGTGTTTCCCATTGCATAATTTACTGTGAAAAGCTCGAAAACATTTCTGTTCCCTCAAAAAAACAAAAAAACATATTGTACAATAAAACCGACCATACGTTTTTTGGACAGACACTCAGACCTGTGTAAGCCAGGTATACCATTGGCCACCCACGCAACAAAAAAGAAAATCCAAACCCAAGTTAAGCTTTTTCGGCTCGCCGGGTAGAAAAGTTCCAAATGAAGTCGTCGAGGACGTTTCTATGCGGCGTTTGTTTTAATTTTATTCCTATGTTTTATTCTTATTTTTTTTTAAATCGAACGCAGCCTCGCGGGAGTCTGTTGTGGGTCTGAGGACCGGATGGCCCGAAGATCGAGCGGGCGATAGCCGAGTGCACCTCATTTTTGAGCGGACTGGTCGAAGCGCGGGGTCGTCGACCCTCCGCGCTCGCTTCCTCGCCTAACCGACGAAAAACGCTGTCCTTTTCTCCTTTTCTGATCGATCGATACCGACTCGTCGAGCTTATTTGTTTAATTAGCGCTGCGTCTGTCAACTCCCTCTCATTATCGCCAACGGTATACGAGGCACCTCGAAAAACCAGTGATTAAAGGGCCTCGCGAGTGATGAAACTCCGGGCCCGTCCATATCGGACCCCGCGAGAGTCTCGGCTTCGCGCATCAATCAATCATGAAAAATTCACCGTCATTCAATAAACGCTCATTACAATCCCCGAGTCCTATCAATTTTCCCGCAGCGTCTTCGTTATTTTTCTTCTACCCCAACCCATAGATCCTCGACGAAGCTTAAATAAAAATCTATCGAACAATAAATTACGTTAATCGATGTCCAAAATACTTTTCATCCAAACCGCGTTATTAATACCCCAAACAAGCCCCCCCCCCCCCTCACAAATCAATAAATAAAAAAAACCATTCCACGATAAATCATCCCCGGGCTTTTCCCATGTTTCCTGTATCGCGAAGACAAAAAAAAAGCCAAGAAAAATAATTCCTTCAGGATAGATCAGACTCGAAAGGTCTCGAAGTTGGTTCGTTTATCGGTGCGTATTGTCTCGGCCACCGAGACGAGTCTAGGCGAGAGAGAAAGACCTCTCTCCCTCTCCCTTTCCCTCTCCCTCTCCCTCTCTCTCCCTCTCTATATATACCCCGGTCTGTGTCTATAGTTGGCGATGCATCGATCGGGGCGAACAATGTTGGCGTGGTAAGGGTATGTCAAAGGTAACTGGGAGGGGCGCGGGGGTGTAGGACGACTCGGTGTAAGAAGAGGAAGAGGAGGAGGAGGAGGAGGAGGAGGAGGAGGAGGAGAGGGACAGGGAGAGGGAGAGGGAGGAGTAGGAGAGAGAGGGGAGGAGAGGGTATGGCGAAGGGGGGTGCGGCACGTATTTCTCTCGGAGCTCTGTGGAACCCCGTCGGGCGGCGGACTCTATATACCTATATGTACATCCTGCCACGAGCGAAGCAGCAACAGGTTTAATCGCATCGGGGTGTGGCAGGCTGGCTGGCTGGCTGGCTGGATCGCTCGGGCTGGTTGCCGTCCAGCATGCGACCAGCGAGCGCTCCTTTCGTAGCGAGTTCCTCGACGCTACTCAAGATCGAGCCGGCTCCGGAGAGAGAATCATTGCTCGGCGTGAATATAAAAGTTGAAATATCGCGCCTGGGCCGCGGAGACTCGTTCTTATCTCGTCTCTTTCTCCCGTTCTCCGTCTCTCTCTCTCTTTCTGTCTCTCTCTCTTTTTCTCTCTCACTCGCTGATGCTTCTCTCTGTATCTGTCTCTCTCTCTCTTTCACTCTTTTGTTATTGTTCTTGTTGTTCTTTTTTTTTACGTTCTTTATTTTTTCTTTCCCTTTTTTCCACACGCTGCACGCATCCCATTGGCACAGGCGCGTAACCCCTGTTTATTTAGGAAGCAACACGCTGCACTTTTTTCTATTGATCCTCCGCTGGCTTTTGTGTTTTTACGGTCCCTCGACCCGGGCTACCATAAAACAATTTCGGGCGACTCCCGCCACCGCCGCCGCTGGCCCCACTCGGAATCGCATTACCTTCGGTGTGGGGTCTCTTTTATCGCCGCGTATCGACGTATAGACAATTTTTGCTTTGATTCCGGAGGATATTTTTCGCCGGCGACCGGGGCGAGTTGGGTCGCGCGGCGCGATTGGAAATCGCAGCGCGGGTCGAGCGAAGCTGCGTTTGAAATGATTTTCAGCTTGAATGGCTATACGAGCAATTATGAGCGAATTACGGCGTTGTTAATATTTTATTGAACAAAAAAAAATGGAAAACGTAATTTTAGATCAAGTTTAGAAATATAATAACTGGTCGTCGTTATAAATTATACGGGGTTACGCAAACTGAAACGCTGGATTAAACTGTATTTAAGAATGGAGTTTAACTCGAGTGTCGCCCGTTCTCGTTGGAAATCAGCGGCTCCGATTCGATTCTACAGATCGATTGTTTTACGAGCGGATATTTGCGTAGGTATCGACTCACAGTGACCCGGGGGAGGGTAATAAAAAATAATCGCGCGTCTGTTAAAAAAATTCGTATGCGTTCACGCGAATTTACGGGAGATTTGCCAGATTTATGGTAATTCTCGGCAGACCTCGCGCGCGCGCGCCGCGCGTCAATCTGCATATTCTCCGGGGGAAATAAAAAATAACGCTTTACTTTCACCGAGCTCGCTTTGCACCATTGACTTTGTCGCGTTTACCCATTTGTGCCGCGCGTACGATCCATTACCGTGCTCCTGATTACACTGGACACGATCAATAAAGTAGATAAATAGTTGGAAAACACAGGAAAAAAATAAAATTTGCAACACGCGTTACTTATAACACGATGAAATTTGCAGACTGCTTTCTATGAAATACGCGGAAGGATGTTTTGACCTGTCGGCGACACCGCGATGTTTGTCTCGCGCGTTGGGCGCGCGAGAGACACGCGCCGAATATGTATTTCGCGTCTGGTATTTCGCGGTGGAAAACTCGTTTGAATCACGGGGATATAATATAGAACGAGCTTTCTCCATTTATGTGCATGCGTGAACGTTCCAACGGCAATGACCAGGTGTCAAATAAAGTTTATTGCAAACCTAACGGATTTCGCGAGCTCTCCGCGTCGCTTGCTCTATTCCGTCGTGTATTATAAATAAGCAACACGCCTGTGTACCACATGAATGAGCAAGTACGCGAGTCCGGCTATTATTAAATTCGTCATATATGGACGTCGCGGGATACCGAACGTTTCGAGTTTATGCCTCGGTGGTATTTAAACGGACGTGATATTCAGCGCTAATGCTGCGCGATCCAGTGAAACTTGAATTTCAACGTTTGAATTTTGCTTTTTGAGATTTTTTTTTTTTGGTGCAGCCTCAAGCGAATTTTCGGATTTTAATTCAGCGACATTCGAAGTTTACAGGTGAACGGCGGCACATTACATTTTATACGCGAGTGCGAGTAAAATGAATAAATTTAATTTAATACATTATGTATTAGATTGCATTTAAAAATAAATTAATTCGTTAATACAAATTAATTTACCTGGAAATCTCGATCAAGTCGTGTTTATTACAGAAATGTCTTTTTTTTTACAGTGGTGAAAATATTTGTGAGGCAAAAGTTTTCCATATTCTTATAATACTTTTGTATTGAGAATCTTGCATTTCTTTTATAATCTGAGCATTCAGGAAGAGACTCCGGATTTTTCAAAACAGTTTCATTAATTTTCTCGAACGACAGAATCGCAATTGCAATTTACGCACGTTCATCGTCGTATTTATTGTAATCTCTAACGTACGATATAACGGATTTCGCCAAATTTACGAGCGTTGCGTGCGAGGCGGGAAATATATATATATATTCGCCCCACCGCAACGAGCAGTCAGAGCCACGAAAAGAGTGGCCGCGGATTAGGAAACTTGAAAACCCCGATGATATCGTATCACACTGTGCTACCTGCTGTTGTGTTGATGCAATTGCGGCGACGATTGCCTCACGGATTCTCACGAGCGCGACGACGATGACGTCCTCGTATGTAGTGCAGACGTTGCCCGTGACCCGTCGCAAGTGCGAGATAAACGATATTTCGAGCCTAACAACCAGTTAAGCAAAGTTTCCGAGAGGGAGAGACAGAGAGAGAGAGAAAAAAAATAACGCGAGAACCAGTCAAGTGCGACAACCATATCCGAAATGTAACGGAACTTGTCCCCGATCCTGTTTGAAAGCGAGCGAGTACCTGCATAATTTGTCGCATGCACGTATGATATGATGAGTTTTGCGACGGATACATAGATATCTCGTTATCGCGCGTCGAATGCCAACTAATGCCCCGGCGTCTTCGCGGCGGCAAAATTACGTCTTCCATTGGTAACCCGTTCGCGAAACGCGAATTGTAGTTTATTCATCAAGGGCGCAGACCGCGAAAAATGCTTACGAATTAACGTTACCGGAAATATCGTCCCTCGCCCGTAATATATTGAATTTAATAACGCGTGTCATAAAATCATAATCTTGTAAATTAATCTTCCTGTTTATATAGGATTTAGTAGAAATTATCTCATTTTTGTGTGTAATTTGAGGATGATTTAATTTAATACACTAGTTGCACTAAATATTTTCAATACTGGATGGAGGAAAATCTAACTTCAGGCATTTTTAATGCTGACTTATATAAGGAATTTTTTTGAAAAATAATTTTCTACTCATCACCTTAAATAAATTGTAATTCGAGACGTAAACGAGTTACCAGTGGAACAAATAATTTGCTGTCCTGGAAATGTCCGCATTAGTCGCGAGCGGATACTAAAAACACATCGTTTAAAAGTTGGTCTATCATCAAAGGCGCAGACCGCGAAAAATGCTTGCGAATTAACATTACCGGAAATATCGTCCCTCGCCTGTAATATATTGAATTTAATAACGCGTGTCATAAAATCATCATCTCGTAAATTAATCCTCCTATTTATATAGGATTTAGTACAAATTATCTCATTTTTGTGTGTAAGTTGAGGATGATTTAATTTAATACACTGGTTGCAGTAAATATTTTCAACACTGGATGAAGGAAAATCTAACTTCAGGCATTTTTAATGCTGACTTATATAAAGAATTTTTTTGAAAAATAATTTTCTACTCATCACCTTAAATAAATTGTAATTCGAGACGTAAACGAGTTACCAGTGGAACAAATAATTCGCTGTCCTGAAGATGCCCGCATTAGTCGCGAGCGGATACTAAAAACACATCGTTTAAAAGTTGGTCTATCAGGGCTGGTGTAATTGAATATAATTGAATATTCCGATAGCCTCGCCAGCAACATCTTAGTCATGGTTCCTGATTTCCGGTCCCTCGGAATACTCTCTCTCTCTCTCTCTGTTTGTGTTGCTCTCCGCGTTGCAGCGTTGCTCAAACCTCGGATTATAATATCGAGCAAGCTTTCTCCATTTATGGGCCCCGTCGACCAGGCGACAGCCACTCGACCAAGCTCACGCTCAATCTCAATCTAATGACCGATCGACGACCGACTCTACGCTCCGCGGACCTGAAGGAACTCGTCAGTAATATTGCTTACGACGCTGTCTCGAGTTCTGAACTACACCGCGGAAATGTTTTTCTTCTCAATTATATTTCAACGGACACAATTAATATTCGACAAACCAAATCTCGATGCCTCGAATAAATAAATCTGTTTCTTGGGACTCCATTTCTTTCGTCTCAGTATGGAACGAGTTTTCGTGAGATGAAAATAACTTCATTAAATCCGTGCTACGAATAAATAAATCTGTTTCCTGGAATTTCATAATTCTTTTCTCTCCGTGTGGAACGAATTTTCATCAGAAGAAAATATCTTCATCTCAAAATATTGTTACAATTATATTTCAACGGACGCAATTAATATTGAAAAAACTATTAAATCTGTGATGCGGATAAATAAATCTGTTTCTTTGAATTGATAAATTTTTTTCTCTCGATGTGACAAAAATTTCTATCAGAAAGAATTCCCTTACATTCATTTTCAAATTTTCCAAATTCCATAATATCCGAATTTTTCAGACCCCGAGATTCCATCTTCAGGCGGCGCAAACATCAACGGACAGTGACGAAAAATGAAAAATATTATGGCACTTCAATGAAAGTAAATATCGGCCACGTGGGTATCATTTTGATAAACATGACGGACAGCGAAAAGTCCATTACTTTAATTTACACGATTATTAGCCCAACTGGATTGGTTGGACCTTCGAAAAAAAAAAAAAAAAAAAAAAAAAAATGATCATTCGCATTTTGAGTTTGATTAAACGCGCGACTGTCGAGTCTGACAGATTTGGGTGGCGCAGTGAGTGAAGGAAGCGGAGTCGAAAATTTCGAATATCATTATTATTCATGCACGGGAGGTGAAAGGTATTTCTCGTCGACACCCAGAAGCGACGGACGGACGGGCGCGCGCATCGTTTTCGAGGGTCCCGGAGGCCCCTCGCGCGCGTATATCGCCTATCGCTACAGAATCGGCGCGCGAGCCTATACGTTACTGTCAATTACACTGTCTCCGGGCGGACGGCGCGCGAGGGTCTCTCGGAATTTATATCGATACGAAACGGAAACCAGAATCGAATTTCAACGGTGCGTGCGTGAGGCCTCTCAGCTCGGCCTCGCTAGGTGGGAAACGTCTTTTCACGGTGGAGACGCGGCGCGCGAGATGCTGCGATAGGGGGGAGAGGGAGAGAGAGATTTCCCCCTCCGCCACCTTCCGATACGTAATTTTCTTCGGCTGGAAAGGTCCGCTCGATTTTTCTACGTTTTCTCGTTTCGAGTTGGAATCTCGTGGATATCTAGTTGGGGTCGATTTCAGGGGGGAAAAAGCATTTTATTCAGTTTACTTATTTTTATCGGTGGGCGAAATGGTATAAATCACGTGTAATTGATTGTTGTTAAAAGAGGAGAAATTCTACTGGTAACATTTTTTTCTATAGTATATCACCGTTAATTGGTACTTTTTTAAACGACAACTGAATTAGAGGAAATTCAGTTGGAGTGAGGAAAATTCGAGGGGAAATTGTATTTTGACATTTTGCCATAAAGCGGGATGTCGAGAACGCACGAGTCAGCGTACGGTTATTTTTCTTCTATTGTGTGCTGCGAATATGTATTTCCAGGTATCGTGGAACGTGCGCTGTGAGTTATGTCGAAGTCTCCGCAGTTGTGTTTTTCCGGAAACCTTGCATTTTTATTGTGAAGTCATATTTTTATCTGTGGATGGTCCGTGCGCCCTTATGGCATTAAACCTGCGATATATTCGCGACTCTGCGTGCTCTCTACATAGAGAGTAAAAGAAAATGAAACGTGGACGTTTAACGCTTGTTGCGCGTGGAACAAGCGTTGAGACAAATATTCTACTGCTGTATCAAATAACACTTTCTTAATTAAACGTCAATAAAATGAATGAAAATACACAGTGATTACGTTTTTCCTTACACGATTCCCTCATTACCTTTATTAATAATAATAATAATAATAATAATAATAAAAATAATATTAATAATAACCAGGGTAATTTTCCCTTCCCTCATTAACTACATTCAACAAATATTAAATGTACCCTCTCGCTCTGACGAGACCTCCAGCCCTCAATATTCTCCACCACTCAAACCCGACATTCCCCGCATAACGTGCAAATTCCCATCGTCCTCAGCCCCAAGCAAAAAAATCCGCCATCCTCGTGTCCGCACGTGTCGCGAGAACGACAACAACAGAAAAAGCCCGCAATAATCGGTCATCAAAGAAAAAGCATTTTCTCCTCATCGAAGACGACAGACAGCGAGGGGCGAAGTCGCAGGGCGCGCGCGTCGAGAGGGCAAAAAATAGCGAGAAATAATGAGAAGAGTGCACAGACAGCCCGACGCATCGGGTCGCTCGCGCGCGCGAGCGACATAGGTGCACACACACACACACACACACACGCACACAGCTATGTATGCGGCGGTCTATCGAGCGCGAGAGACGCTCGTGCGCGTGAGCCGCGAGAGTGCAGTGTGGAAACCGTGGGTGAGGCGAAGTCAAAGCGGTCCAGAGCGGCCAGCGAGCGAGCGAGAGAGAGAGGGAGACGGAGAAGCACGCGCCGCGCGCGGCGCGGCGTCCCGAGCGAACCAGGTAAAAAGGAGACGTGTCGTGAAAGAGATAGGAGCGAGACAGAGCGGGTTGGGGTTACAGTCGCCCGCGAGACGAGCGAGGAGGCGAACCGGGGGTGAGAAAGAGACGAGGACGCAGCGAGCGGACGATAGGAGGAACTCGCGGGGAGAGAGAGAGAGAGAGAGAGATTACGGACAGCAGCGGGACAGAGAGGTGCCGGTTGCTGTCCCCCCGCTTCGCCCGCCCCACCCGCGACTTCGCCGAGTGAAACAGCGTCCAGGTGCGGCGAGGGCTGGAGGGGAGCGGGGAGGGGGAACCAGCGGCCCAACGAGAACGCGCCGAGAGCGAGCGAGACGGGCCGAGCGTCGGGCTCGGGTGGGAGCGCCGAGCCCGCGCCAGAGAGAGAGAGACGGAAACGGGCGAGCCCCGGTGGGGGAAGCCAAGTCCGAGGAGGAAGGCGAAGTGCAGAGGAGTCGCATCTCGGGCTTGGGGCCTATTTATAGACATGCTCTCACAGCCTCACTCCTACCCACTTCTCGCTCGTGCACTGTCTCCCCGCTACATAGGTGGAGACGTGGTTGTATGTGTGTGTGTGTGCGCGCGCGCCACTACAGACAGACACGCTGGAGCTTTGCGCATTGTATATGGATATCAGCGCGAGGTGACCAAAAGTCTTTCGATCGCGATCGCGCTCGTTTTATACCTTGTTTACATTTTTTCTTCTTCCCGCTCTCGGGGGCCACTCGCGCGCGACTGGCCGAGCTCTGTCTCTTTTTCTCTCTGTCTCTCTCTCTCTCTCTCTCTCTCAATTGTGGCTATCGGTTTGAGGTAAATCAATCAGAAACGTCGGGGGATAAATAATTCACGAGATCTCGATAGTAGCGGTGATATGTGTACAGGGTATGGAGGAGAGACTGAGTGAGATAGTGGAGAGGGAGAGAGAAAGAGAGAGAGAGAGCAACGCTTTTGTGCATTCGCACACGGGATGCGAGGAGCGCAGAAGGTTCTCAATGAGGATAACGCGTGGCTTGTTTTAGTTTTGGAATGCCCGCTCTGGGCAAATTTTACTGCCACACTGACTTTATTTATTATTATTTTCGGGTTGATAAATATGATTGTTTTAAGCTTGAATTTGTATTTAAGAAAATTAATTCGATAAAATGTAGGTTCAAGCGCACTGAATTAAAAATTAAGACGTCAGACGCATTCCCGGTAGCCGGGTTAACGAGCGTGGCGAATCCACGAATTTCACGTCTATTGGGTAGATTAAGAGGGCCGGCGAAGAAAAAAGTGGATCCCATTAGGGCGGTAGATGGTGGCGCTGATCCCGACCGAGCGATTCACCGCGGCCGATGAATAAAAGCGCCAAGCGTGTCAAGGGTGATCGAGATCAGTTGCGGGATCGAATGAAATTAAATTTGTCTCAATTGACACGCCCGGGCGGCGTGCCCTCCCTTCGCGCGGTGACGAGAGAAAGTAGTGTAGTGAGTAGTAAACGCTGGCGTCGAAGTGAGCCAGTCATCATTTCCGCCCTGACGGCGGACAAGTATTTTCTAGTACCAATTACGAAACACGCTTTGTCGTTTGTTGTCCGTACTCGCTGTGCACTTATCGTTGGAATAAAAATATGTCTTCGCCTGGAAGACAGTGAAGATTGCGTCTTACGTCTGGTTCTGGTTTTTTGATTCGCCGGAATGTTCTGCAGCTCTCGAGCGCTCGGCAGATCCTGAGGGTCAATGTTTTTGACCTGATCAATATGTCCCGCCCTACTTGGGCTAATGTTTTTAGCCAGAGTCATACGTCCCTCCTCTCGAGGGTCAATGTTTTTCGTTCGATCAATACGTCCATCCCTCTCGATACGTCCGAAGGACCCGATGTTTTTGTAATATTTATAAATTTCTCGAAGACGTGATAAAAAAGGTACGATCTACAGAGGGTTTGACGGGTAATAAAGAAACATTGACCCCTCTCGAGGGTCAATGTTTTTCGTCCGATCAATACGTCCATCCCTCTCGATACATCCGAAGGACCCGATGTTTTTGTAATATTGATAAACATCTCGAAGAAGTGATAAACAAAAGGTACGATCTACTGAGGGTTTGACGGGTAATAAAGAAAAAACGTCGTCTTGCGAATCATTGTTAACTTGTATTTTGTTAATAATTATCGTACGAGCGCTAAATGTTTGCGCGCGGGCGAACAACGACCGAAAATACAGGTAGTTGGATTTTATGTGCGTTGCACTTGGAAAAACCGCGTGTATAATAATAATGTTACATATTCTCTTTTTTTTGTTTTTTGTTTAATTTATCTAGGCGACATAAGATAATATCATTTGTAAAAAAGTATCCTCTCGAAGGTACAAGGAATGGGGGGGCGGGACGCTGGGTAATTGAGGAATATTTTGTGACCTGGATTTTAATGGGGTGTCCGGGGGTTCTGGAGCTGGGGGAGCATAGTACGCGGATTTTCTAACCGGTGATTGCACGCACACACACCTTAAGAGAGTCGCGAGCTACGTTTTCGTTTTACATATATTCACTTGTGTCTCTCGACTCGTCTCTCGTTAGACGCAATTTGTATTTTTTTAAATTCTTTCTCCTTTTGCTTGTCTTACTCGTTCCTCGTGTCGCGCCAAACCTGCCTCGTTGCGAGCGCGGTAATAAAAATAATCAATCTATATATATCAACAATATCGTATAATCTATCTCTCATATATATATATAAATATTCATTTCACATATATATATATATTCAATATATTCATTCGTTTGAGCTACGCGTGTCAATTGTGTGTGCGTGCTTACACGCGTACATTGTTTTTTTTTCTGTTGTTCTTTGTTAATAAATAGAGAAACATATACATAATATTAATCGTCGAGAAATCATGTGTATACACATAGCTTACGGTACTATATAATGCAATTAATGTGAGATGAGAGCAAAGACGAAAGGCTTGGGGTGAACGAGAAGAGGGTCTCGGGAGGGCCGGGAAGGAGGGAGGGGAAAAATGCTGTGGTGATCGTGGGAAAGTGGATAAAGCTTTGCGCTTTTTACCGTGTCTGCGCGGTCAGTTACACATTGTTTTTCCCTATGTATACATATAATACGGGTGTGTTATATACATATTTACAAAAGAAGAATTTTTTTTTTCCATTCAACAACGATTAAATCACGATCGATATAATTACACTTTAGTGGCTTCGTTTTTTTTTTGCATTGTTTTAAATCTTAACGTTTTTTTTCCTTATTTCAAATGCTTCGAGGCATGCATTTATTTATTTTTGTTTTTTTTTTCTTTGTTCTTTTTTTATAATTTTCTCTCAAAGGGGAAGGCGATTCTTCTGGCGGTGCGCGGTACGTGATTTGATCTATACCCGGGGGGGAAACTGGCGCGTCTTTTGGGAAATGTTGCCGGGATTTAGCGTGTCCGGGGCACGGGGGAAAATGGGGAATTTTTGTTTTAATTTTTCTTCTTTCTTTTCTTGCTTCTGCTTCTGCTTCAAAGGACGTGAGGGAAACAAAGCGATGGCACGATCACGTGTTCGAAAGACTCGGGGCGGCGGAACGTTCGAGATTAGACAGATTATCCGAGGGGTCGGTGTCCTCTTTGCGGAGCCTCGAGACGAGCAATTTCGTATCGATCCCTCAGCCAAGTTTAATGCTCGCAGAAAAAAAGTAGCTTTTTCAATTAAATTCTCAGGCGTCGGGATTTATACGAAAATCTCGTCGTGTTCTCAACATATACGTATATATATATATATTTATATATATCTTTATCGTTCGGCGAACATTCACGAGTTTTTTTTCTATTACAATCTCAATAATTCGCTCGACAACAAGTGCATCAGAGCTTTCTCGAAGCATGCATTGCGGCACATACACGTGTAATTTGTAGTGCAAATACGATTGTCTATTTACAACGCGAGCGCTCAAAGTTCTCTGACGATTAGCCGTTAACCGGGGTTTGTTCTCGGCATTCTGTTTTATTCTGTTTATTTTTATTTTTTCACTTCGCGACTCCACGTGGAACCGAGAAATGTCTATGAGGCATTTACTGTTAATTGAGCCACGTTTGTCCTGAACCTTTGAGATATTTTTCGTAATTAGTCAGATTTTAAAAGCTCCCGCGAAATTTGATTTGATTTAAAAAAATAGAATCTCTTTCTCAAGATATAATTACTTGAAAAAAA
Organism: Pimpla rufipes; assembly: GCA_963932165.1. NCBI lineage: Eukaryota > Metazoa > Arthropoda > Insecta > Hymenoptera > Ichneumonidae > Pimpla > Pimpla rufipes. Next base: position 17,202,136 of record OZ010635.1, read on the forward strand.
ATATAACTTGCATTTTTTGACAAAAAATAGCTGAAAAAATGCACGTAACTCTGCAACGAAGTCTGGCTAATTATCGGAAAAATACCCCGAGATGTTCGGAAAAAATGTGAATTGACGGAGAATGCCACCTATATTGTATATATAGAAAGCTAATATGACACCTGTGACAGATTGAACAAACATTATTGTGGAACATTTTTTTCTTTTCGTATATATTCCGAGATCACTGGGAAGAAATGGCACGTTCAGGCGACTGCAAGACTCTTGGCATCGAATCGAACTTGGATCTATTTAGTTTTCAATTTAACGAACAAAAAAAAAGAAAACTACGTGCGTCTTCGAGGTACCTCGGAAGGAAATAGCAAGCTCGAGCAACATATCCATCCATCTTTAGTCATATATATAACGTTATATATATATATTTATTTTTTTATATAGCAGACGGTTCGAAAACTTGCAAAGAACTAATCACAGTGACGCTTTTTTCCATCTAAACTCTTCACACTGGGAGATCAGGATTCGAAGGTTGCGTTTTATCTCTCTCTCTCTCTCTCTTTCTCTCTCTTTCTCTCATTCTTTCAACATCACGACATTGTGTTGGTTCGAAATATCCTCGACGAGACCTTCACATCTCTCTTTCTCTCTCTCGCTTTTCTCTCTATACAAATAACGCAAGGACATTTCTAGCACGGAAGTCAGAGTCTAGCATTTTATATACAAACGAAATACCCGAACGGTACGTTTTACGGAGTGTCCGATAAATTGCACAAATGCTTCGCGAGGAATTCGAAGGACCGTTCGCCTCCGCGTCCGTCGCAAAAATCTCTCTTCATATTGAGCGAAGAATCTTTCGTGTTTCCCTCCTTCGAAAGTTCGTCTCACAGCGATCGCCGCCGCCGTCGCGCGCGCGCTTCGCTCGTCGACGTAAAGTCTTCTCCAATTCGCGTGTGGGATTCTCTCGCGGCCGCGCGACGGAATATCGATTCGGGCGGGCCGCGCGAGAGACCGCGCGGGCTTAGAATTCCACAAACTACAACGCGGCGGCGACGGCACCGCGGTACGTGAGGCGCGGCTGCTTCGCGGCCGTCGGAAACCGTGGTGTCCGATGCTCGCGGGGGCCATCGCGGATGCTGCGAGAATGTCCGTCATTCCGTTGTCTCCGGCTCGGCGATGCCCTTGCGGGGGGCGATCGTCCCACCGGTCTGATTTCCCCCCACGACGACGCGACCGTCGAGCGAGTCGATTTTCCGATTATACGTCAGGCCCAACGCGCGTCACTCTTCAGTCCTCGTCTCGAGGCTCGTAGAACCGAAGAAAAAGAAGAAAGAAAAAAAAAGAAAAATAAACAAAACACCAGCAACCACCCCTCGAACCTACTGATTGCAGGGCGAGGCCGCGTGAGCCTGAGCGTGACTCCTCGAGCTCGAGTGACTGGCCTCCCGCTTGAGCCTCTGTTTCAGATGAACCTTCGCGTGTCTCTTCTTCTCGTCGCTCCGCGCGAACTTCCTGCCGCACTGGTCGCAGCAGAACGGCTTCTCCCCCGTGTGCGTTCGCACGTGGGTCGTCAGATGATCGCTGCGCGAGAACGAGCGCATGCAGATGCGACACTGGAAGGGCTTTTGGCCCGTGTGAATGCGTATGTGACGGGTGAGCTCGTCGCTTCTGGAGAATCGTCGGTCGCAACCGTCCACGGGACAGGCGTAGGGCCGCTCGTGAACCGGCGTTTTGCTCGGTCTGTTCGGGTACTTTCGCGGCTTCACCGGCACCAATTTCCACGGTAGCGTGCTTTGCTGATAAACCTGCGAGAGAATCTCGTGGCCCTTCGAGGTGCTGGGATTGTACTCCGCGAGTTGAACGCTGCTGCTGCCCTGCGACGGTTGCTGCTGTTGCTGCTGTTGTTGCTGCTGCTGCTGCTGTTGCTGCTGTTGCTGCTGCTGCTGCTGTTGGGGCTGCTGATGCTGAACCGCGGGCGCGTAACCGGAATTCACGGTGGGCTCTTGCTTCAGTGCCGGCTCCTGGTGATGATGGTGACCGTGATGGTGGGACAAAAGCCCGGGATCGTAATTCTCCTCGTGAGCCGTCAACCAAGAGGCCGGTGTCGAGGTGGGGGTGTCGTGGTAGCCCGGGGGCGGTTGCGGGGGCTTCGATTCCACCTGAAGCAGCTCGACGGTCTCGCCGCCGTAGGGTGTCGAGTGGAGCGAGGGGTGGAGAAACGGTTGACCCGTTAATGTCAGGGTCGGCGAGGGCAGCGAACCCCAAAGCTCCTGGCTCGCCGTCTGTTGCTGCTGCTGCTGCTGCTGTTGCTGTTGCTGCTGCTGTTGCTGCTGTTGCTGCTGCTGCTGCTGCTGGGGCGTCTGGAGGGTGTTGAGGGAGGTTGGCTGGGTGCACGTTGTCGTGAAGACACCGCGATAGGTCAGCGTCGGGACGCTGCAGATGTTCACGCTCGTCGCTGGCGCCGAGGCCACCGAGGATCCCGTGTGCGGCGCCGAGTACAAAATCACACCGCCTTGAAGAACGTTGCAACGCTCGACGTCGTCTTGGGTTTGATGCTGGTTGCGCTGTGGACTCGTGGCGCCCGCGGCCGCGCCCGAGGAATCCTGATTGTCCTGGTGGTGGTGGTGGTGGTGATGATCCCGGGCACCCGAGGTCACCGTGTCGTCGTCCTCCGCCGTGGCCTCCTCCAACGAGAGGTCCTCGCCCGCTAGACTACCTGCAATCAGCGGAAACCAGAGGTGGTTAGCTTTTTGGCTTTCGTATTGGCGGGTGATTGGGGAGAGTTTAAGCGTGGAAGGGATCGAGGGGTCAATAAGGAACCGAGAAGTGAAGGATGTGAGAGCGAAATATGTCGGAGTGGAGTTTAAGTATCAGAGTTATTTAGGTTAAGTCTTAAGCTTTAATTAAAGTTGTTTGGCTACGAATTAATAGTTTATGTTTGGGGTATATTGAGCTGTTTGATGATATTATGCTTAGCAGAAATATTAGTACTAACGAAATATTTTATTGGTACTGATTAAAATATAAATAACGTGGCTTATTGCGCATTGGAATTCTCAGGATTTTAAAAGTCTTTCGTTAATTAAAGGGATAAAAAGTTCAATGTTTTCGGGTTGAGGTAAACAGAATCTTGATATTAAAATTCCTGATCGCAATGCTCTGTTGATATGATGTCAAGTTGTGTCTACAGCCGCGAAAGGATCAGCGAATCGCGCGACTGCGAGGAAGATTGTCGAATTGTGGGTCGCATTGCGCGCAGTCTGACGTTTCTATCGTGCGAAGCCTCGGAAGTACTTCCGGCGTTAGTCCCGTTAACGGGCGACGAGTGCGCTGACTCTTTGAGGGTTGAGGATCGGCAAACTTGAGCTGACTAAGTCGTAGTGGAAATAGTGAAAGTCGGCAGGAAGAGCCGGGCGATACCGCGTCTGCCTTATCTACTTTGTGCCATGCTCTCCGCGCCTGCTGTTCGCTCTATCTCCCGGTCGTCTGTATCCTGCCGTCCGTCGCTTCCTGTCTACACTTCACATCCGCGCGCGCATTTTTCACTTCCACCGATTTTACCCGCCGCCAAAGCCTCGATCGACGAATTTTTCGCGCGCATTTTCCGACCCCGCACAAGGCCGGTTTTTCGACTGTTTGGATCTCTTCGGATTTTTCTATTGGTTCAACAAATCCAATTAACCCCGCATAACAAACGAAGCTCGAACCAATTTCTCTTCATTGACCCAATAATTTTTTAAATCGTTTCTGCCGCCTCCATCAATTCTGCTGTCTCCGTTAAACACGGATTTACGTTTGTTGTCCACATTGAAAAAAAAAAAAAAACGACAGATTAGCAGCTCGACGAAACGTAAATAAATCAAAGTACAGTCCACGAAACGTAAATAAATTTAAAAAGTGTTATTTATTTATATACACCCAGAAAAATCGTGCCACTTGCCAACCGACAATTTCGACAACGCAGATACAAGAAACGACCACCCTAATTTCTCTCTCACCCCAGAACCCAGCGAAAAGAAAAAAAAAGAAACTATCATCCCCCGGATTACACGTCGACAAATCCGCGTACCAATTCGCCCGAATCCAGCTTTAAATGCAGGGTGCTCGGAAAGCGAGAGTGAAACCCGGTGAGAATAAGTTGAATCGGCGAGGCGAGTTCGGTGGTGGTGGCGCCGTCAGGGTCGAAGGGCGGGGTGCGAGGACGCTGTAGGTGAGGGTGGAGTGAGGTGGGGTCGGGGGAGGTAGAGCTTCCACCCGGTGGAAGCATGAATGAACCGAGGAGGGGTGGGTGGGAGTTGGCGAGGTGCCGGCTACGTCAGCGAAAAAGCAGAGGAGGATGAGGCGAGGGGGAGGGGGAAGGGGGGCGAGAGGAGTGAAGTGGAGGGAAACGGTGGACGAGGGACGAGGGGAGGGGGAGAGGAGGGTGAGATCGGGTGGTCGGCGGGCGCAGCCGGGACGTCAAGGGAGGCCAAGAGGACTCCTGAATGTCGGGGTCGCCGAGTATTGATCCACCGGCTGGTGGCGGTCGAGGTTCGATATTGGCCGTTTTCGCGGGCGACTCGTGTCTACTACGTCACTGGCGCCTCGTGGCGCGCGCGATGCTCGTCGCAACCGCGACCGCCACCCGGCATAGCCTCGACTTTGACTTTGAAAACGGCCATCGAGCCAACACGCACCCACCGGGCACCGGTCCGGGGGTGCAGCGGCGGCGGCTTCGGAGCGCAGCCAAACGGCCCAGCAACGCCGGGCACCCCGAACCCTAGCAGGAATCAATGCGACGCAGGAGCCGCAAAAGCTCCTCCGCCTCGTGTATCGGCGATTTTATACACTTTTTCTTGTCTGTCGTGCGCGACTCGGCTTCACCTGGTATTTACGTGATCTTTGACGTTCGATCGATTTTCCAACCCCCTTGACAACCGCAGACGACGTCAAACCCTCTCCCACCCTCAACACCCCTCGACACGTTTTTTTCTTCTTCCTATAATGCAAATGTTGTAACGTCGGGTGTGACGCAATTGACGGGGCTGGATGAACAATTATCGCCGCGTTGACCGAGCAACGATCTATCGGTTGTGGCTGGTCGAGAAAATATGTTGACGTCCACGTCACGTGTGGGATATAGGGAGGAAAAAAACACGTACAGGGTCGCAGACGTCCAGCTGATGCGACTGCAATGTCTGGTGGAATTTTGGTTGATTCACTGCGCAAGAGAGTTGCGATTGTTTTTCGAACACAGAGGGGAACGTTAATTATTGATCAATAAAATAGACACAAATAAATAAGTTCGAGGGAAAAATAGTAAAAAAAAAGATTTTCATGCGATTTAACGATTGCCCATATTTTTTCAGTCCAGTGTCAAAGGTCGAAAAAAGAAATTCAAAAAATTCCCACAGATTCCGACACATCTCGACGTTTACTTTCCTACAAAATAATTAACAGCGCTGATCGAGAGACTGAATATTCACTGCGACTGCATTAGTCGCACTTCGTCGATCGAAGTAAATCGAATACGCCCGAGACCCGACGTCAATTAACCGCCTGGAATTATCGCTCGTTGAGCAACGAAAAATTGCGCAACGGACAATTCGAGACATTCGAAGCCTTCGCTCGTCTCGTTGGGGTAGCAGAGCGCCAGGAGGCCGGAGGAGGCCAACGCGCAGTCGATAAAGTCGCGCGTCGTCCTGCGTCCCGGCGTCGAACGAGTGAAAGCGCGTTCGAGCCCAAACGAGCGATTCCCATGAAGCGGCGTCATTCTCATCCCGACGCGCGCGTTTCTAAGCAAGACATATGTCTCGGTGGCAAACCGCGACGACGAGGAAGAAGCCAAATTGGGCGATAGATTATTACGACACGCTCCCCCCCCCCCTCCGTCGTTCCCTCCCTCCCCCCCCCCCCCTACCACAGCCAATAAGTCCCTCCATTCAGCCGTGTTTTCTGTGGGAGCCGCTTGTAGTTACGAAACAGCGCGGATAATTTAATTGCTCCTTCGGTTCTCAGCAGCCAGAGGGGGCGCGAAGGGAGGTTGGCGGGAAGGAGGTGAGGAGGAGGGGGGGGGGCGAGGGGGGGAGTCGGTCAGGGAGGGGGCGAAGGGAGCGACGAGAGTGCGGAAGGTCTGCGAGTCGTGTAGGCGGCCGTCGTAGGCGTATTTGTGAATGATTCTAGGCGGAGAGCGAGACAAACAGACGGAGGGAGAAGGAGAAAAATACAGAGAGAGAGAAAGAGAGGGGGGAGAGAGACAAACAGACGAAGAGACAGAGGGAGAAGGAGGAAGGTACAGAGAGCGAGACAAACGGACGGAGAGACAGAGGTAGAAGGAGGAGGAGAAAAATACACAGAGAGACAAATGCAGAGAGAGAGAAAGAGACGAGAAACGAGAATGGATGGAAACAAAGATAGAGAGAGAGAGAGACACCCGACTCATTGACGAATCTCCCGCAATCCCCTCCTCCTCCCCCTCCCCCCTCCCCGCCATCCCCCGCAGGGGTTGCGCGTCTTGTGTCAAGTATACCTGAGATCGGCGGCGGCTCGACGAGGGCGGACGGCCCGAAGAACGAGGGAAGATCGCTGCTGGTGGTAACAGGTGTGTTGAGGTCCCCGGGTTTGTCCTTCTCCCCTGTGTCGCGGCCGAGCTCGTCCCGGCAATTCCCGTTGCACTCCTCCTCGTCCTCGATGCTCCTCTGCTGGCTGTGCGACTCGTGATGGTGACGATGATGCTGATGCTGATGATGATGATGATGCCGCTTCTCGCAACCGGCGGCCGACTCGCTCGGCGACGTCGGGGCGTCGAGGTGCCGATGGTGTCGCAGCTCGTCCGACTGGCCGCTGCTGCTGTTGTTGTTGTTGATGCTGCTGCTGTTGTTGTTATTGTTGTTGCTGCTGCTGTTGTTGTTGTTGTGATGATGATGATGATGCCGGCTGTGATGATCCGGCGAGTCGGAGGCCGCCGGATGGAGCGGCGGGCAGCTCGAGAGGCTGAGACTCGGGACGATCTTGAGGCTGTTGCCGTTGTTGTTGTTGTTGTTGTTGATCGACGAGCCGATCGTCGGCGATGCGGCTCCTCGGTTCCCGCCGACGCCGCCCCCGCCGCCCGACGTCGAGCTCGCCGAGCTGTTGTAGGCGAGGCAGGCGTCGAAGCTCAGCTGCACCGCCTGAAGATTGAAGGTCGCGTGGTGATGATGATGGTGGTGATGGTGATGATGACCCGGGGGCGGCGACGACAGCAGAAACGGACTCGCGGCCGCGTGGTGCTGCGTGCCCACCACCTCCATGCCGTCCATCGTCATCCTCTGCAGCAGGAGGTCGTGCTCGCCGCCGTTCGCCGGGCTCCTCGACAGCGAAGACGCCGCGGTCGCGACGGGGGTGCCGGGCGCGATTCTCTCGTGGACCTCGAGGCCGGATCCGGACGCCCGATGTCCTCCTGCTCCTCCTCCTCCTCCTCCCTCGTGCGGTGCGGTCGGGCCCTCGCGATGCGTCTCCTCGCCTGCGGTCGTATCGTTTAACGCAATTATTATTATTGGATATAGGGGCGGAGATGCTTTTCGCGAAACGCTACGCGACGGGATATCTTTCGATCCACTGGGGCTTCTGTTTGTTTTTTATTATTGTTTTTTTTATTTTTTTTTATTTTTCGAAAGCCACACCGGTTACTCGGTTAGGGTAAACATGTTCGCCCGACTGTAGCCGGCAGTTCCGAGACTCGAAATCGCGAGTTTAAGGTTTTCGATTTTTGGATCGAAGGACTGATCAACGGTAAGTCAGAGAGATCTGATGTGCGGGAATAATCGTCGTGAATCTGCGCACAGGCGCGATCGCGGTGTCAAGTCAATCGGGCGGGGGTGAGAAAACGATCAAGTCCGGGGTCTATTGGCACACTGCGGTGTCAATCACTGCGGCCGCCGTCGCGCGCCTGGAAAACACTGCGAAATGCACCACGAGAGCCACCAAGTGTATCGCGATTCCGCGTCCCGATCTCTCAGTCGCTGTCTCTCTCCATTTCTCTCCCAGCTTCTCCTTCCAACTCTCTCTCTCTCTCGCCTCCCTTGCCGCTCGTTCGCGGCCACTTGACGATTGTCTCGCGCGTTACCCTCTCCCTGCGCGTGGATCGCGCGTGCGAGTTCCCGCGTTCCCGCTACCCAACGGGCGCGCTGCGTGTGCAGTATACGATATACCGTGTATCACTGTACCGGCGTGCGGAGAGGAGCCGAGGACCGGCCAACCATATTCGCGAGACGCCGCCGATGCGTGGGCTCTGCTCGCCTCCTCGTCGTCGTCGTCGTCGTCGGCGCTCTCGAAAAAGCGCGGAACCCTCGCGTCCCGCGCGCAAAGTCTCCTCTCTCGCGCGCGCGCGAGGTACACGCAACGCGCGCGCTCTCACAAGCCACACACACGCACACACACAGAGAGAAACACACACACAACAATCCTGCTCTCGCTCGTTTCGCCGGGGCCCACGAGAGTCGTGCGGTGCTTATGCGTGTCGTCGCGTATCTGCGTGTATGTATGATAATAATACGAGCGCGCGGGGTCTCTCTCGATGCGCGCGGCTCGCGCGCGAACCTTTCTATCCGTGGGCGTCCGCGCGCGCGCTCGGTGGTTCAACACGGCCCCGCGCGGTGTGTGCTCGCTGCGTCGCTTCGCTCTCCTCGCTCTCCTCTCCCGTGGGATGCGTGGTCGTCGGCTGTCGGCGCGGCGGCTGCGGCTGCGGCGGCGGCGGCGGCACCGATGGACCAGGATGTAAAGGACGCGCGATGCGTGGGGGTCGCGCACGAACTGAGCGGAGCCGCGGCGCGCCCCGTAGTTTTATGAATGGACCGCGGAGACTGTCCCATATTTGGAAGCGTCGAGCGGAGCTCGGCCAATCCCCGCTCTTCGGCTCTTACCTCGCAACCCGAACTCCCCGTCTCCTCCCTCTCCTCCCTCCTCCTCGTCCACCTCCTCCTCCTCCTCCTCCTTCTCCTCCTCCCTCCCTCCCTCCCCACCGGCTGGCATGTCGCGTGCGCCGTAGCGCCCTCTCTCTCCCTCTCGGCCGCCGTGGCGTTGCCACTGCCGCCGCCGCCGCTCCCCGCTCCTCCCCCCTCCCCCCCCCCCACCCTCCCCGCCGCGCCTCGCGCCACTGACTCGCGGTCGTGTACGCGCGCGGCCGTGTGTTGCCCCTCGAGCGCTGCCCCCACGCTGCCCCGGCCGGCCGGCCGCCACGTGTCCCCCTCGCCCCTGCCACCCGCCCGCGACGCACCCCACCCGCGGCGCGCGCGCGCGCGCTGCGGCCGCGGCGGCGCTGCCGCCGCTCCCGAGACGCTCTTCCTCCCCTCGCCCCCCGCTCGACCCTCCTTGTCTGACCAACGACGCGCTCGGAGCTTCGGGCAGCGGAGTCTCTCGCTCGCCGCGCTGCTCTCGCGGAGGGAGAGCTGTGTGCGCGCCACCCCACACGGTTCGCCAGTGACGTAGCACCCCGTGACGTAGAGACGTGGCGCGCGCGCGCCCAGGCGGCTCTCTCAGGCTCTCTCCCACACGCGGTGGCTCCTGCGTGTGCTGCGAGCGAGCGAGCGTGCGCGCACGGACGCTGAGGGAGAGGAGAGAGATTTGAGAGAGAGAGAGAGAGAGAGAGAGAGAGAGAGAGAGAGAGAGAGAGAGAGAGAGAGAGAGAGAGAGAGAGAGAGAGAGAGAGAGAGAGAGAGAGAGAGAGAGATCGATGTATATACGTGCGATGTATGTAGGTTTTGTGTGTCCGAAGCGTCGACGCTGACGACATAGACGTGGGCTATCTCGCCGCGGCTATGACTTCCTGAGCGAGAGACGACGCGTGTACGGTGAGGGTTGGGCTGGTTGTGTTGGAGGAAAAGAGAGAAGAAGAGAGAAGGAGAGGGAGAGAGAGAGAGAAAATTTGTTTGTACACGGCGAAGACGCGGGAGCATGGGAAGTAGCTTCGGAAGTCTTGTGGACAGGCCAAACGTTACGCGGGGCATCTTGCGCGCCCTAACGCGTGTGTACACATGCGACGCCGGGACCTGAGACGCGGGCGCGCATTTTTTTCTTACCGGTGTGCTATACGTTGTTTACGTATGACGTCTTTTCGGAAGAGAAAAGAGGAAAAAGATTTGGTCTCGTTGCTTGGAGATTCTTAACGAGGATTGAGGGGTTTCAGGGTGGGGGAAAAACGTTTCGAATTTGTGGAATATGCTGGTCAGGCCTGACCAGGGCCAGGTTGACTCTGGCGGGGCCTGAAGAGGGCAAAATCGAACTCTACATATTTTCCACCAGATTAGATATTATATAGTGGTGATTTTTATTTACGACAATTTTTTTATGGTCTAATTTTCTGTTTCGAAGAATAACAGCTAATATTTGTTTGGTGCAATAATCTTATTTATTTTATAAGTAAACAAACAACCGAAAATTGTGGTGTCGAGAGCTCCGCAAAGGGTTCCGCAAAGGCGCGCAACTGATCCGCTCGATATATGGGACGGAGTGTTGATTTCAATCGCTACTTCGGGTGTAAGATAATAATGATTGAGGGCGTATTGATATTCTAGAGGACGGTATAACGTTCGCGGGGGAATCTATTTCGCATGCCGCGCGAGAGCGGACGTTCGCGGCGCGCGACGCGCGTGGAATACTGAAATAGAATCGAATGCCGCGCGCGCGCGCGCGCGACTCCGACGAAGGGCGGGGGTAACGCTCCCCCGGGGGAGTCAGGTGAAGTTACGAGGGTTATAATAATAAGCATGCGCGCGCGCGCGCGCGAACGAGATGGGAATCGAATAATAGAATACACCGACTGGTCGTGCGTCTGGCACGGGCGGTTCACGAACTCGCCGGTCCTCGTCAGACGTCAACGAAACCGCGCAATCGATATATAAACGACGACTAATTGAATAACTATGGGTTTTTTTGCATTCACACATTTTTTTTCTGACTCGCTGACTCCTGGCTTATTTATATTTTTGTTTATTGCAAATGTTGCGGAGAAAGGTTTTTGCTCGGGAATGGTTTGCGGTGACTCAGACGCACCGTCTGGCTGCTTCCCAAATTGTTCGCTTTATCTGCCCGTTATTGAGAAATCTGGAATGTTGGGCCAACGTACGTAACGTTGAGTACAGCGATTCTGAGATTTTTATGATTTTGGGATACTCGCTGGTTTTTTTTTTACAGGTTTCAGGTAGGTTCTGATTCCTCTTTAAAAAATCAGTGGGTAGAATATCTAGCATTTTCGATATAAGTGTTGCTGTCGGACTTTTCGTTCTGATTTATATTGACAGTTTTTATTGATATGTTTTGACAGTTCTCGGGCGTGTGAAATTCCAAGGTTTGTTAAGGTTATTTCGGGAAGGGTGTTTTGGCACGCGTGTGGGATGATATTATTATATTTGCAGAGATAAAGAATAATTTTTCGCGTTTTACTCATCGAATTTTCTATTTTTCGGGCTAACAACGATGTTTTTCGGAATCAGCGGGAAATTTCCCATCGGATAGGGGTTTCAAATTTTACGAAAACGATTTTTTTTTTTCCGATAAAAACGCAAAGCAACTTTCGGTTTTAAAATTCCGGGAAGAATTCAGAAATGAAAATATCGCGTTCCGCCTTGCGGCATTCTCTTCGTTATAAAGTTTTCTCTGGATCGAAGAAAAAAATCCAGGTTCGGTCGATTCAAGGAAACAAGTAACCTCGATTTTAGTGAAGTGACAACTGGGTAAGCGCGTGGAGCGAGATTTTTATTCTTTTTTTGGCAAACTACATAAAAAAAATATATATATATATTAATGACCCGTTTTTTGGAATTCCAATTAAAAAAAATTACAGTATCTGATTCTTGTTTTATAAAATGTTTTTCACAACGCGCTTAGTCACAGACCCTTCAAAAACTATTAAGATAGCGTCGATACCGTTAGAAACATTTCCACCCGCGATATCCATCGAAAATAAGTAAATTCAAACCAAACGGTTTAATCCAATTCGATCATTTCACATTTGTCAACAAAAAGGTTTCGTTTCTTTGCAATTCTATATTCACAACAAACAAAAACAAAAAACAAAATATACAAGATATCCGATAGTGATTTCACGCTATATTTTTTACAGCGCGTTTCGTCACAGATCCCTCAAAAGCGATTGAGATAGCCGTCGATGCCGTTAGAAACGATTCCACCCGCGATATCCATCGAGGAATATGTAAATTCAAAACGAAACTGTTTTATTCAATCTACACCTCGAAATAATAGCTCGGGCGAGGAGCGCGCGAGCGCGCGTTCGCTCGCGTGCGCTCCTACCACGGTGACCACCGTGGCAACCACCTGACGCCCTATTTGGGATCACGCAACCACGACGACGAAGCCGGGAGCAGCCGCCGCCGCCGCCGCTGCTGCCGCTGCGGCGGTGGTGGTACACAGTGACGGCATTCGACACGCTCGTGGCTCGCGGCACGCGCGCGCCACTCCAGCCGATCTATCGCTAGCTCCCTCGCTCGCCGAGTCTCGCCCGAGTCGCCCGAGCTATACCGAGCGCGCTGCTGCTGTGCTGCGGTGCGCCACTTATTCATCCCGAGTTCCACACACGGAACCCGATGGGAAGAGAAGAGAAAGAAGCATCAGAGACGCGTAGCAGCAGCAGCAGCAGCAGCAGCGGCAGCATCGGCCCTCTACATTCAAAGCGCTCGGCTTACGGAATTTCTAAAGCGTCAACGTGGCCGCCGAGTCGTTTTCCATGCCCACTTTCGTTAAAACACGACGGGCCCATTGGGCCACGCACAAAAGCTCACGGGATTTTAAATCTCGCCATCGCTCCGGGCGATAGCGAGATTTATGGGTTCTATTTTTGTTATTTCACCGGGATTGGGTTCGACGCATAAATTAAGCCATTAGAATCGTCGGGGCCCCCACGCGTCCTTTTGTTCGATCTGCAACGAGGCGAGAGAGGATTTTCGCGTCGGGGACACCTGCGCGGGGAAACAGTTGGCAATGTGGGGGGGGGGGACAGTGGGCGGCTGTAATTGGATAAATAGATTTTACTGGATGACATTTCGATATTTTCTTTTTTTCACGTTATGGGTCAGAGGAATTATTGCAGTGGCGAATAATTAAATATCCGTCTGTGCCAAGCGGGATTGTAAGACAGTAATTATTTTCTCTGTACAAAATAGTGAAAAAGTTTCTGTCTGCTTGTCCCAGTGTAAATATTTTTAAAGCCTTCAAAGCTTCCCAGAATTCATCGACTGTTTTGATCCAAAAGCTATACACAAAAAATATGTTTACTATTGCATTTCGTCTGACAGAAACCTGAGGCATCATTTGAGTCTACGAAATTGCCAATTTTGTAATCAACGTTTTTCCAAAGAAAGCAAAAAAAAAATTATCACGCCTTCTTTGTGTCTCATTGTTATGTCAAGTACTCAGAAGATAAAAAAAACTAAAATAACCGAAGGACTCTATGCGACCTACGTACTTTTCGGGTTGTTGACAACGAGCTTTTTTCCCGAGTAAAAATTGCTCTCGCTGGCCCAGCCGTAGTCTAATTCTCTCGATGCAACTGACACAGCTGGCATGTTGCCTCTCCACCATTCCGGGTTCATTCCATTGTCGTGATCGTACCCACGACGTTAGGACAACGAAAACAGCTTATTTATACGGCGAGCGCGCGGAAAACCGTTTTGTCCATTTTATTTTCGTTCCGAGTCCGTCGGTGCCGCCCGCAACTGCGCGCCGCGCGTCCAGAGTCAAGCGCAGTGTCAAGATCTTCGTGCGACTTTTCACCGAGATCCGAGGAGATAGGAGGCGTCGGCAACGGGAACGGCGTCTCGGCCGCCGTCGCTTCACGGACTTTTGACTCCCGGACTCCGCGACACCGCTTCGTGGATCGGACACACGTGCCTTCTCACCTCAAACATTTTACTTTAACGGCTTCCATTCTTGGTCAGCGGTCGTGCTATAAGCCGCTGTGCATGCGGGCACGCAACGCGCTTTCCCTATTCGTCACAATAGACGCGCGCGCAGCGTTCCTCGATTTTTATCAGATTTTTAATTAAAAAAGAAAGACACTTCGATCCATCTTTTCCAAGATTGATTGGCACGATTCTTACACCAGGCTCGAACCACTCGAAACGTTTGTACTTCAAAAAATTGTGTTCCACAAAAACTTTTCGTTCACAAGTTCTTTTTTGTTTACAAAAAAAAAGTAAGAAAATAATTGTGCAAACGGTGCAAATTGGTGTATAATTTTTCGTAATATATTTTTTGGAAATAAAAAAAATGTTTTGTAAAAATTCGTATTTTAATTTAACGGAATATATTTTTTAAAAGTAAAAAAAATATTTTTTTTAAATTCCTATTTTAATTTAACGAAATATATTTCTTGGAAATAAAAAAAATATTTTGTAAAAATTCGTACTTTAATATAACGAAATATATTTTTTGGAAATAAAAAAATATATATTGTAAAAATTCGTAGTTTAATTTCAAGCAATATTCATGGACGTAAAAAGATAAATAAATGCTTCGACGAAAATATTTATTCCACGCGAGATTTTTCCTCCGCGAGCGCCAACTGCAGCGACGACGGTGGCGGTAAGGTCGAAAACCCGAGGACCGCGCGAGGCTCTCGTAACAAGGTACACTCGGCGCGGTTCTCCTGTTTGTTCACGCCGTTTGGACAGTAGGATAGCGCAGGAGGAGCGTAGAAGCTCGCTTGACTGGTTGGTCCGCTCCTCCGCCGGCTCCGTGGCAGCACGCGGAATTCATCAGCCGCTCGCGCGCGCGCGCGAGAGTTTTGACGTCGCCGAGAGCTCGTTGTGTACCTCCACTCTCCCTTTCTCTTCTCGTATTTTCCTGACCCCTTTGGCTGCCTCCGCTCGCAGCTCGCTCGCTCATAGATCACGACCACCGGGGAATTAAACGATTTTCCTTATTCTCCCTCCTGTTAAACGCCCGCAAATTATCGCAGCCCCAAAAGCCACGAAAACAAAACCACACCGGTTCGAAGGTCATTCGCGTGATCACGTGACGCGCGGTCGCTAATGGAACAATCTAGTCGTCTTTAATCCTCGGAAATATCACTGACAATGAATTGCCCCACTGCACGACGCGCGTTAGTCTCGCCAGTGCGAACATTTTAACGGGTTTTTTTTTTCTCCCCTTCTTACTTAGTTACGTTTGTTTACATTCGCGCCAGGGTCAAAGTCGATCACGGGGGTCGAGCCCGTGGCTCGCGATTCGACGGGACAGGTCGGGTCAAGACACGCACAGACTCACACGCACCTAAGTTACTTGAGCGCCGTCCGATCGCCGTTGGTGTCCGAGTCGTCCGAACGATGAGTCGAGTTGCGGCGTCTGGCCGCAGGCGCAGCGCGCGACTGGGTCGTCTGCACCCACCGACGTGTCGAGGCGTGCGAAAATTGTAACGGTTTTTCTCGTTCTCTATCTTTGTTACACGTTTGTTTACATTCGCGCCAAAGTCAAACTCGATTGCGCGTGTGCATAGCTTTCAATTCGACGGGTCAAAACGCGCACGATTCACGGACACGGACGAGCATCCAAGTTACTCGAACGCCGTCCGATCGTCGATGGAATCCGAGTCGTCGGACGATGAGTCGAGTTGCGGCGTCTGGCCGCAGGCGCAGCGCGCGACTGGGTCGTCTGCACCCACCGACGTCTCGAGGCGTGCGAAAATTTTAACGGTTTTTCTCGCTCTCTATCTTTGTTACACGTTTATTTACAATCGCGCCAAGGTCAGACTCGATCGCGCGTGCGCATAGCTCTCGATTCGACGGGTGAAAACGCGCACGATTCACGGACACGGACGAGGATCCAAGTAACTCGAACGCCGTCTGATCTCTGATGGTGTCCAAGTTCTCCCGAGTTGAGAATCGCGTCTCGCCGCGAGCGTCGCGCGTGCTTAGGCCGCCCGCTCGCTATAATACCCAGCGACGTCGACGTCTCGCGAAGCGCGCGCGCGCGCGTTCGACGCTTGTGGCGTGGCACAACAAAATCTAAAATTACCCCGGCCTGCCGAGGTGGTGGGCGCGTACTATTCGTATACCCGGTCGCCTCGGTTTTGCGCGGGCGAGCGCGGTTATTTCGAGCCGCCACGCAACCACCTGAGCCAAGCATCCCCAAATACCAGGATGAATCCATAGTATCGCTCTCTATGTGCCGTGCGTGCTCTGTGCGCTGACTCAGGTCGCGGCTTTCGACGCGATTTTGGCAGTCCGAGCTTCGCCTCTGGCAATTCCACACACGCACACGCGCGGTCGGTCGATCTCGCCCGACGGACGCGAGCGTCGCGTGTGCGAGACACATGAATATCTGCAACTCGGGTTTTGTAA
Source organism: Pimpla rufipes (assembly GCA_963932165.1). Taxonomy (NCBI): domain Eukaryota; kingdom Metazoa; phylum Arthropoda; class Insecta; order Hymenoptera; family Ichneumonidae; genus Pimpla; species Pimpla rufipes. Next base: position 17,218,440 of record OZ010635.1, read on the forward strand.
TGAATCCTGGTTCAACTTGGTTTCGTCGTGGAATTTCTCTTTCTTGCAGTTTACCCCCGTCTGACCTTATTTGACGGGCGGAGAAGAAAAAAGTTTATCCCACTCTTGGGAATTAAATTGCCACTGTAAAAAAAAATTTGTTCTGAAATGACTACACTATCGGAAGTGTTCTTGCGTGCATAAACCGTGTACTAAATTTCGTAATGGTTTCCGCTGAAATGAGTCGCTGGATTTAAATACTAAGTTTTCGTATATTAACCCTACACTCATGGCTGGGGTGTATCACACCCCAAGTCATGAGTTCTAGAATAAAAAATGGATAGGAAGCTCTGAATCATAGTGATTAATTTGTGTTTGCGGATTTTCAGCACTCTTTTCTATTGTTTCGGCCAATCAGTATCAATTTCAATTCCAGTATCAATTTCGATTTCAGTATTAATATCAATTTTCAAGCAAGTTTGGCGCTGAGCCGGCATATGGGGAATTTCAGGCGAAATCGACAGGGGATTTCTTTTTCTTTTTTCTTCTCGTATGTTGCAGGATGATATATCATAATTGTACGCCACCAATTTTTTCCCGTAAATTCGCCGATAAACTTTGTAGCGGACTGACTCAACGTAGCGGCGGCTCGCTTGGCGAAGATTACGCTGATGACTTCATCACTTATAATCTCTATAAGATCCTTCCCTATTTTCGCGAGGGGCCATTTCACCTCTCTATACTTAGCATAACGGTAGCCGTTAAAGTAGCCGGAGCGCCTCGGAGAATCTTCCGTATTTGTGATTGCGAAATCGTCCGTGACCGACGATGAATCATAACGCCGAACGACTCCGCCGTCTAACACCGCGAACTTTTCACGATCGGCAACGACGCCTTATTTGCACATTGTTGGCCGTAAAATATTTCCAGCATTTCAGACCTCCCGTATTTACTCATCGACACTGTCACTACACCGGCAATTAATAAAAATTAATAAAACATTATTTGCGCAATAATGACAAAGAACAAAAAAAAAGTATATTCTCCGTTGAGATCCTCCGCACATTATTACGCACCGACCGGTGCTGTTATTAATATTCGCGTCTAACGCGGTTATTATGAAAATTCTCTCTTCCAACGAGTCTCGCTCGCGCCTCAACCGTTACACTTGGATTAGTCACCCGATTACCTCACAGCATTTAATGCCCGATACGACGCCGTGCTAAACAACAAAAATGCTTCCCGAACGATTTTACGAGACGTTTGCCGACGATGATTGATCGCTTGTCAATTGTCGGCCCGGCGGACGTCGTTGATCCTCGCAGCCTGGATAGACGTTGACTTTGCACAGCTTCCTGAGATCCCGCCGATTCGCTATGGTGACTACGCGCGCAGCGCACAGTCATTCGACCGTGTAGAACTGTAGCTGTAGTAAGCTGCTCGTTGTTCGCTGTTGCTCGTTCTCCACCTCTCTCTTCGTCTCTCTGTTTCTCTCTTCCTTCCGACCTCTGGTGTTCCACGAGCGTGTGCCGAGGACGCTTTTTGCCTTCGCTATCAATGGCGGAATCCGACGGGGCACGCGACCACCCGAGGCTACGTGCAATGCGCTCTCGAGTGGCGGTGCGCGCCGCACCACGTGCGATCGACCGCGCGTGCTCTGACCGACGAGTAGCGCGCGCGCGCTCCGTGCCTTTTATTTCCTCAGTTGCGCGCGTTCCGCCACTCGGTATTGTGCACGAGGTGCCGGCGCGCACACGACTTAATCACGACTCCGACTAATTGCTCAATCGACGTCTCTTCACTGGGAAAATTACGTTATTGGGCTGGCAAATGTTTTGCTAATGCTATTTCATTAGCCGTTATTTGCTAGCATGGAGAAAATAATGTGTAGCGGAGAAAAAAATTTGTTGGTTTAGCAGAAGAAATGCTTTAACCTACCAATAAATTTGTTAACCTAACAAAAAGTTTGTTAGCCTGGCAAAAAAATTGTTAGCCCGGAAAAAAAATTTGTTAGCCTGGAAAAAAAAGTTGCAAAGTAGAACTTTGCACACTGCTTCCTCATTAATTCCCCTTTTTCACAAAGCCACCTCTATGAAGAAGCTTATTTATTAACTTTGGCTTCCTCATAGAGGAAGCTTTGTGAAAAAGGGGAATTAATGAGGAAGCAGTGTGCAAAGTTCTACTTTGCAACTTTTTTTTAATTTGAACAAATCTTTGCACTTTTTTTTTAATTTGAACAAAAAAACTCCGTTACAAACACCGTTACATCTAATTTTGATTAGATACAAAGTTTTGACTTACTTTAATAACTTTTCTATAAGTTACAGCGAAAATCTTAATTTTTTCAAAAATGCATAACAGCGTAAAATCCGAACGACTTTACCAATCGTCACCAAATTTTATACGTGGCAACGCTGTATGTTATTTTTTGACTGTTTAATATTTTGGTTCAGTTGATGAGATTCGACGTGATATAGAGCAAAATTTATTTTTTTCGAAAAATTCAAAATTCTATAAAACCGGAACCGCTTTACCGATTTCGCTGAAATTCAATACCAAACAACATTGAACGTGTCTTTATTTATGATGAAGTATATAGCTGAGTCGTCGAACTTTTACGAAAGTTAGAGCGTTCACGCCATTTTTTTGAAAAATTAAAAATTCGATAAAATTTGTATACATGGATATATTTAATTAAAAAAAAATGTGAATTACAGAGGATTTAATACTCTACTTCCGTGCCAATTTTTAGCTCGATCCACCATGCCATTCCTGAGTTATGAACAATTGAATGTTCGGTGCCTGGACCATACATACATACACACACACACACACACACACACACACACACACACACACACACACACACACACACACACACACACACACACACACACACACACACACACACACACACACACACACACACACACACACACACACACACACACACACACACACACACACACACACACACACACACACACACACACACACACACACACACACACACACACACACACACACACACACACACACACACACACACACACACACACACACACATACAGACATATTTTCTAGACCACTTTTCTCGACGTTTTAGGTGATTCTGAGTATGTTAACATGAAAATCTCGAAAAAAAAAATTTTCACGAAAACAAAGCTTCCTCTATGAGGAAGCAAAAATGGTTACCTTGGCAAAAAAATTGTTAGCCTGGCAAAAAAATTGTTAGCCTGGCAAAAAAAAATTGTTAGCTTGGCAAAAAAAATGGTTAGCCTGGCAACAAAAAATTGTTAGCTTGACAAAAAAATTTGATAGCCTGGCAAAAAAAAAACTGTTATCCTGGCAAAAAAAATTTGTTAGCCTGGCAACAAAAAATTGTTAGCCTGGCAACAAAACATTGTTAGCCTGGCAAAAAAATTTGATAGCCTGGCAAAAAAAAATTGTTAGCCTGGCAACAAAATTTGACAGCCTAGAAAAAAATGCTTTAACCAAGCAACAAAATGTGATAGTCTACCAACAAAATAGTCTTCCGTTTGCACCAGCAGATTAGGTATTCGGTCAGTAGGTATTGAGTCAGCATAATTGTCATCTCCGCGTTGATGTGACGAAAAAAAAACTTTTCAGCATTTAAGAATAAATTGCTACACTGACGAATTACGTTTACGTTTACGTTTGTGTCTAACGTCAATGTGCTGACAACGAAATTCCAGAAACCAGAGGTTTCAATTAGTCGATTCTCCCGTTGGCCGGTTCGTCTCCGCTCGCAGACGCGGTGACTGTCAGAAAAAGCCAACGACAGCCAGGTAAACGAGACGACGCCGGGGATCCGTTCTTGCCCTCAGCAATGTCGTCGTGGCTGTCGATTGAGGAATTCTCAGCGGCACGCGACTGCCCGAGGCATCGCCGCGCGTCCCGTCTCGAACACCACGTGCCACATTGCGCGCACGGCGCGCGAGGACTGCTGCTCTCTGCGTGCCGCGCGCGCGCGCGGCGCACCGCGCGACACCCGGGGCCCCCGTTTCTTTCACGAAGCCGCGTAATAAGGCTTCTCCCGTGTATATAATTCACGGGAATTTGCCGTAATAATTCCTCGTTGTCGCTCCGCCCGAGCTATATACACACGCTCGGGTCGTAATAATCTATAGCTCGAGCGTGTGATAAGCCCTCAACGGACACCGGCGGCAACTATAAACGCCCCACGGATCCGATTTAAAATCGAATCAATTTAAATCTATCCAACCTTCGCGTGACTTTTGGTTTACGAGCTCGGGATGCGCTGCTCAATTTACATGTATACGTTCCACATTTATGGGATCGCGGCTTAAAACTGCAGTTGGCTCAGTTTCTTTTTACTTTACGACTTGGAATTATTATTATTATTATTATCATTATCATTATCATTATTATTATTAATACTTGGTATAAAATTAACGTTTTTATTCCAAGCTGATAAAATTGAATTAAAATCGAAGCCAATGTGACTTTATTGTACGAAGATAAAATTGTTGATTGACGTGTTCGTGCGACACGTGAAGCCTGAGGCTGCGTATAGCTTTACATAATAAAGATTTATGGTTAAAAAAATGTTTAATAAGTAGCCCTCTCGCGTGTCCGCACGGTCCACGACAAAGATTGTTCCAGCGGCTAATGTTACTATATTTGGCCTGTTTGTCCGTCATTGGGAAGACGGGCTTATTACCATTCGGTTCTTCGTTGCGCGATTGAGTGACTCACGTGCGGGCTCTCGCGCGCGGGTTTTTGCGCCGCAGCTAAGAGGCAGCGCGCGCGCTCCACGGGCGATTAAGGATCGTTTCCGGTAATTACGGGGACATCGAAGCCGTTCTCATGAGACGACTGTACGAGATCGGCCGTGGCGAGGCATTGATAATAATAGGACCATATTGGTGACTACGGCGGAGGAAAAAAAACGGCCCCTAATTGCTCGATCTTCTACGGTGCAAGACATGGTGAGAGCCGACTGGCGCTTTTGACTCTGTGCGAAGCGCTGTCGTCGAAACCCCGTGGCGTGAGAAATCTATGAGACACGGTGGAAAAAAAAAGAAACGTGGAATTGTAAAAACTTGGCGAGGAAAGCGGAACGTTGTGTATAATTGTCGCAGTTATTATCGAGCGTTGTTGCTAGCTATACATGCGGGGAATTGTGCGCAAAACAATGAACAGAGCGGGTTTGCTATATTCAGTTCATCACTGCGGTTCTTTGTTCTTGTTTCAGAATGTGAGGAAATTGCAGATTGTGACATCGTACGTAGTTTCTTGATTCTTTTGACGACCGTTTACTATTTTGTTGAAGTTTGCATCGTTGGAACGCAACGAAATTCCGAAAAAAATGTTATTCCAATTAACCCAAATTATGAAACTAGTTATAAAAAGTCATTATAGCGATTAGTTGCCATGATGATTTTTTGTACCTAATTTCATCATTTGGATTAATCAGAATTCATTTTTTTCGGAATTTCGTTGCATTCCAACGATGCAAACTTCAGCATCATCGTTTACTTCTAACCTATACTTTTTTACTTTTAACCTATACCATCGCTCTTAAGTCGTATTTTTACCCCCGAAAACACTGGTTCCAGCCTTTTTTTACTTGACTTAAAAAAAAAGATCGACGTTTTTTTCCGAATAATTAAATCCGTTCTTTCATCCGATTTTTCTTCTACAAAATATTTATTTTTAACCTATCGATATCAAGTCGGATATTCTACCCCAGAAAATCCAGCACATTCAACTCTTTCTAACATGTGATTTTGAAAACAAAAGAAGACTGACAATCGATGCCACCCGGGTGATGAACCGTCAGCCGGATCCGGAAGTGCTAAAGTCTGGGGCCACGTCGTGCGGCAACGTAGCGATTGTGCGATGTTGGCGGGGAGCAAATACCAAGTAGTCACTCCCGCTACAGCAAACATACGTTGCGCAAAGGATATGTTAACGACATCGGCAAATACGGAAGTTATTTTGCAACGTGATTTAGATAGGCTCTAATTTTTTTTTTTTTTTTACGAACTCACCGCCTAAAAACGACAAAGCCTGATGCACGCAGTGCGGCCCCTCGTATGTACCAAATCGAAATATCGTACATTAGAGAAATTCCCCGACAGATTTACCGTACACGCGGGCGAACGACGTTGTAAATAAGCGGCGAACGAGTCCCGTCGAAACAAGTCTCGTGAAACTAACGGATGCACGTAATTCTCATTGAGGAGGTAGGCGGCAGGCGGTCCGGTGCCGATGCTCTTGCTGCTGTTGCTGCTGCTGCTCCTTCTGCCGTTGCTGCTGCGGCTGCTGGCGCTGCTACCACTTCAACGGTGCCGACGGCCCTCATCTCGGGATCTAGTAACCAGCGCGCGCCGGACTCTCCCGTCGCATCGATTTTCTCGTTCTGATCATTAAGAGTCTCTCAAAACCGAGCGCGCGCTGCGGCCACTGCGATTTATCTGCGTGCCTCGTGCTCCATCATCCATCTCGTGGCATTACCACTTCTCGGAATAATTCCCCCTCGGGAGCCTCTCATCGTTTCCCGAACACTTTTGAGAAATCCCTTCGCGTTAAGCTCATTATTTCGTACGCATTTGTGAATAATATATCAGCGTTATTGTCATTACTCAAGATCAATGTTGTTGATATTCCGACGTCGATTTTTGAATCTTTACACGAATCTTTATAATAAAATAAAAATTATAATCTAATTCTTATTTCTATTTTTTTTAAATTTTAAGCCAAATTTTGTTATGCTGATCTACATTTTTTTTCTTTTAATCTAAATTTTCGAACTTTAGAATCATTTTTTTTTATGTTAATCTAAACTTTCTAATTTGATTTTCGATAATCCGTTCTTGAATGTGACACTTTGACGGAAAACCGTTAATTCCGAATGATCGACAACAATGTTAACGTATCGCCGGCGGCGGAAGGAGTCGCCGTCCAAGATATAAAAAGGGATTGGGATAGCGCAAAAAGGTAAACCGAAGCCCGACAATTTCAGTAATGAAAGTCCCTTACGATTTCCCGCGGGTACGTCTGCGGGTACGTGAATGAGTAATCAGTGTCGTCACGCAACTCTCCGAGTTCTCGGGGCAAGAAAGCGAGCGAGCGAGTGTTTAACGACCATGGGAAGTGTAGTAGACGCGCTGCAGAGGCGCGAGAGGAGGGTTCGTAAATACCGTCGTGGCCTTTACATTGCTGAACGAGCACGCAGCATCGGCCCGCGTAACTCAGGTAGCCTCGTGGATCCACCGAGCTATATATATACCTGTTTTATATACACAGCATCGGCTCGAGAAACGCGCATGAATTTAAGGACGATGCGGAGCGGGACTCGCGGTTAGTGGCAACATCAACGAGGGCTACGAGATGATAAGCTCGACCGAATTCGTTCGCGCCCGTTTTTTTACATCTCTGCACGATCCTCGATTTTTATTCGATTGTCGATTTAGCCGATCCTCGATTTTCGGCTGATTGCCGATTTAGCCGATCCTCGGTTTTCGGTCAATTGCCGATTTAGTCGATCCTCGATTTTCGGTCAATTGCCAATTTAGTGGACCCTCGATTTTTAGCCGATTGTCGATGTAGTCGAACCTCGATTTTTGTCGATCGTCGATTTAGTTGATACTCTCGATTTTTAGTCGACTGTAGATTTAGTCAACCATCGATTTTTAGTCGATTTTCGATTATAGATTCATACAAAATGTTTCGTCGATTTTAGATTCAGTTGAGCCTCGATTTTTAGACGATCGTCGATTTATTCGATCCTCGTCCATTGTTCAATTTTTTTTTTTACCTAATCTCACAGCAGGCAAAGGTAAAACAAAACAGAACGTAGAAACCGAAAGAGGTGAAAAAAATATACGAAGGTGAAAAAAAAAAAATTGAGACAAGCCGACAGTCGTCCGATTTAAATATCTGCCGCGTGGATAAGAACGAGTCCGGCTGACGCTATAATTCGCGCCCCGGCGACTTGACGAGCGAGGGGCTGCGCGCGCGGCCTCCTCACGGTTGATACCGCGCCTGACTATGTAAGGCCAGGCATCGGTGGTAATAGTCGACGGTTCGATCAGCCCGTCGGGAGCCGATGCGATTTTTTTTAAATGCGTCGCAATAAGCAAAAGGGAACGAGAGGACGAAAGTCCGGTTGGGCTCGCCCGGTCTCCGCAAGTAACCCAACTGGTCGCGCGTGCACTGATTTATTGCACAAACGACGACGTACTGCCGAGGAATTAAGTTGAGGCAATTCATCTATAAACGCCATCCGCAGTGGCGTGCGCGCGCGCCACGGCTGCGAATTCGTGGCATATCGAAACTGATTGTGTTTTATCGATAGTCGGCGCGCAATCTACACTTATCTCAATACACGACGCACCTTTCACGCTCGTGGATTGTGAAAAGTTCAATTCACGTAATTCACGCGAATATTTGCAAATTTTTTTTTTTCGTTCAATAAATTGGTATTTTTATATACTGCTAAAAAAAAAGTAGTACACGATTCTATTACAGGCAACGGAAGTGCTTTCACATAAACGGGGATATTAAATTTAATATTCAAATCAGACGTCAAGGTGCCTTGAATCAATTATTTTTGTTAATCAATTTAATTTAATTAATATTCTGCCTAATAAAATCACCAAGTTTAAGATATTGGTAATTTTCTAGAAATAATACAGAAGAATTGCAGAGAAAAAAAATCATCATTATTGTTTTTCGGGGTTAGCGCGAAATTTGCCATCGGATAGGGTTTTCAAACTTTGCGAAAACGATTTTTTCTTAACGAAACAAGGAAGGAAAAATTGGTTTGGAAAAGTTTCCAGTGTTTGAGAACCCGGCTTTAAAATTCTGTGGAAAATGCAGATATGAAGATATGGGATTCCTCCTTATGGCATTCTCTTCGTTATCGAGTTTTCCCTCGAGCGAATCAAGAAAATCCAGGTTCGATCAATCCAAAGAAATGTAACCTCAAGTGTCGTGAAGTGACAAAATTCCGAAAAAGTGCGAAAACACTTTAAAAAAATTGTTAACACGTTATTTCGATGTGTTTTTGCCTGTACACTACGAAATCGCCATTAGAATATTTCTAAACGCGATAGTCTTCACGAAAAACTCAAAAACATCATTATTTTCCATGTTTCAAATCTTTTTTTTCACATCAACTGCGTAACCGCACGAAGCGCGCGCATGAGTGAGTAAACATTAAAAATAAAAAAATACTACACTGGCATATCAAATTCAATATAAATACATTATATCACAATCCAACGAATAATATTCCCGGTACCTCAGACTCGCGAAAAATCAGTTCTATCCCCATCATTACATCAACGTCCTCGCCAGTCGAATTCGTGGTCCCCGGTCAAAACGGGATGGAAATAACGTACAGTTATAAAAGGCCATACAATTTTTTATAAATAATATTACGTAATACGTGTGGCTCGTTCCATCAGTAACGATCGTCCGGGCGTTCGTCTGAATGAGTTACGCACGCGAGCCGGACGCGCGCACGGTAGCCGAGGCGCGATCGGAGCGATTATAAAAAAGAGAGAGGCAAAGCAGCAGCCTACGTACCTACTCATCGGGATACGGATGGGATGGGACGAGGCGGGATGAGAGGGGTGAGGGGGGGGGGGGGGGGGAAGGCTCGATTCCGATGGTGCAGCGGCGGGCAGATGCCGGTCGTGCTCGATCGAACGCGCAACGAGCCGACGTCAAAGGCCTCGTCCTCGTCGACTCTTCGCGCTTATCAGCGGCTTCGCTGACGTGGAGGGAGAGAGCACAGCGCGCGACGGCATCGATAGACGATAACCGCCGGCCCGTAACACTTATTTCGCCGCTTCGTACGCGGCTTCGACTCGGCGCGCACGTACGGACGTATACGTAACGCTCTATGGATGAGCTCGTCTCTCTACCCGCGTCAACCTCGTGCGAATTAACGTTCACCCCCTCGACACACACACTCGATATACGTGCGCGCGAAACGGCTGTGCGCACGTCAAACGTAAAGTTCAGCAAACTTTTATTTCTCGATCGTAACCCCGATAGGTGACACGGCTATAGGTATGACCGACGCGATAGGCTGGTCAACGTACGTCCGCTTATAGAGTCGAGGGAAACTTGTGGAAAAATTGTATATAGAATTAATCTTTTAATTTTTCCATAATAAGAATTATCAATAAACTTCGCTATACCCTTTTTTTTTTATAAGGGCAACCTGTATTTGTAGAAGTCGTTTGATTTACTTCATAGCTAATTTTTTCAGATGGGCTGATGTATTTTTCTTTATTAGTTTGAGGTTTTTTTTGTGTATTTTCCTTTATTAGTTTCAGGATTTTTTTTAGGTGTATTTTCCTTTATTAGTTTGAGGATTTTTTTAGGTATATTTTTCTTTATTAGTTTGAGTGCAAAGGACTTTGCACCGATTTGTTACAGCCGCGGATAAAATTTTAGCGTGCGTGGGACGACAGAGCGAATTGCAAGGGAGCGTACGACACATTCGCGATCGTTTGTTTTAGAGACCTGCGCGATAGAGTTACCATTCGCAACCCTGACGTCCCTCTGCGCGAGCCGCGATAACGCAGCGAGGGGCTTTTCCCGCGTAAGAGCGATTCGGTTTTGAAACCCCCGCGATCGAGAGACGGCCGAGCCATCGTCATCGACGGCCCACGTATAACGACTGATTTATCGCACGGCCATACCTTCCGATCGTTCACTTCGCGAATCATAACGCCGTTACATTGTTACGACGCTAGTTGGCTTCACGACAATCAAAATGATGCTCGATGTGAAGTGGCGCGAAACGCTATGCAGCTCGAGTGCGATAAGACGCTCGTCTTTTTTTTTTTCTAATTCTCGTTTGAGACTTGCGGCATTGAACAGGTGGAGGAAAAACATTGATTGTAACAAATTTGTAGAAAGACAATTAAATCAATTCTATTTCTCGAAGTGACAAACTTCGTTTTTATTTAATTTCAGAAATATTTATTTTCATGAATTTTGATAATTTTGAAGATGTAATTTGTGAATAATTTGTAACCGGACACATGGTGTTGAAGTTTGCAACGTTGGAACACAACGAAATTCAGACAAAAAAAGTAATTCTAATTAACTCAAATGATGAAAATAGGTATAAAAAATCATCATAGAAACTAATTGATACGATGACTTTTTATACCTAATTAAATCATTTGGATTAATTAGAATTAATTTTGTTTTCTGAATTTCGTTGCATTCCAACGATGCAAACTTCAACATCATCCGGACACTCTGTATGTTGATTTCTCGAAAACTGAATTTTCTGAATTTTTTTATGGGTCGCTAAATTGAATTGAGGATTTTGAAAATTTTGTTCGGGAATAATTTGAAACAAGACACCCTGTATGCACAGTGAAGTACATAGTCGCGAGCTATGCAGAGAAAAGCGAGGGCCACATCTCGAACGCGCGGAATACATGATTTCCACGGGCGCGGCGTTGCGGTACCAACCGGTCCGTAAACGTTTTTCCAGTCTATTAAAAATCTGTCCCCGCCGGGCTAATTCGCATCCGCGCCTGTCGCGCTCGATTTATTCCCTCCCGAGCGCGCTAGTCTCCTTGGTACGAAAGAGAGCACGCGAAGAGGAGGAAGATGAAGGAAGCGAGGATCGTGCAAAGAAAAATGAAGAAAAAAGACGAGGGAGGCGAAGATAAGGCAAAAATAACACAAACAAAAACGCTAAAGGCTCTTTGAAGCCCGAGCAAAACAATGTGCGACGTTTGACACTGGATCTTCCCACATAATACCGGAATATTTCCAAAGTCAAAAAATAAATATAACTTCATTATACTTCGTAAAAAAAATATTGCATTTAATTGTTTAAAAAAAATGTCACCTGAATCATCCTGGAACATTTTGAGGCAAATAATTCTCATTATACTTTTCACAAATATTTCCATTCAAATTTGTCGCAACACTGATAACATTTCTAAAACAACAATGTATAATATTTCTCTTATTGAACATTGAGAAACATGTTTTCTCCATACACGACAAAACCTTGGAAAAAAAATATGAAAGATTGCGAACGTCACGTGCTTCGTGGTTTACAGGGTCTGAAGAAAAAAAAAAAAATCCCCCGTTCCTATCTGCAGTCAATCCTGTATTTTCTGTTATCATCTTGTCCCGTACGTATCCCCCGTGTTTCTCTCGACTCGCGGTACACCGAACATATTTTCCTTATATCTTCGTGTCATTCTATCTTCTCCCGATGCTTTTACTCCACTTTTTTTTTTCTTGTCGCTGTTCTCGCTTGACTTTGGCCGTTGCCAGGTCTGGATCTCTCGTGTCTCTGTTGCCCCTTTCTCTCTCTTTCTCTCTCTCTGTTTTATTTTTCTCTCCCTCTCTCTCTCGCGCCCGCACCGGAGATCCAAGGGCTCGCGAGATCGGAGAACGCGCGCGGGTGCCTCGGCCCAGTCCTGGAGACACACCCATCGAATGCCAACTTGGCTCTCGAGACTCGCTTCGGGGGCCCCACGGCCGCACCGAGCCAGATCCCCCTCCGAGCCGTGCGAGCCTCTCTTGCTCTTCGTTAACGTCTTTTGTCGTGAGGCCTCGTAAACTTTGTAGTTTGTACGTTGTATTATGCCCCGCAGAGGTTTTAAGGCCCCGAGAGAGGATCGTACCGTGAATGAAACGAGTTCGATACACTAGTATTTATACGGGGAATACTTCACGATCTCGAATTACCAGTGACTCACGCCGCACGGACGACGGGGACGTCGTACACGATACTGAATTTTATATAATCAACCGTGTGTAAAAAAAAAAAAAATAAATAGAGATTTTCTTGTTCTGGAGCTGCGCGTAATATAAGACTCGGGCGGGTCTACGATTTACCGATTTGTGCAACGAACTGTTTCAGAAGACAACAGTTTGTGTGCAACGAGAAAAAAATATTGGAGCCATAAATATTCTATGGAAATATTCCATGGAAAACTGAGCAGGAAAAATATTAATATTGTTTTTTCTTCATATTAATATTCGGTCTTTACTGTCGTTCTCAACGTTGCAAATATTTTCAGTTCGATTTCAAAAAAATATATTTTTCAAGGTGTGCTTTCGGAAATTGTTTCCGCTCCCCCAGTCATCGATATATCGCGTGTTTCGAGACTTTTGGTAAAACGATCGTGACGCACCGTGAATTTTCAGAAAGATGCTGAAAAAGCTGCAAGAGACACTAATGATCGCCGCGTCAATTGACCTGTGCTAAATTGAGCTCCGCGCGAAGGTCAATGGTCGAAAAAAATGTTAAGCCGACCTACACGCTAATGGATTCCCCGAATGCCGTCGTTATGCGCGTATAATAATATAGTCACTTTTATGTGTCCATAATACACTTTCAGCTCAATTTTTTAGACGAGTCGAAGATATTGAAGATAAATTTTGTTTAAATCTATTGACTCGGAATTACAATAATATCGGTTTGGATTTTTAATTTTCATGAAACTCATCCAATTATTAAGAAATATCGTAGAGCTTGAAAATGTCATCGTCAAAGATCATCCTTTCACTCAGTCATTGATTTTACTCCCAGCGAGGCAGCGTTTAACGTTAAGTACGTGGGTTAGACATAAATAGATGACGACGTGACATCGTTAAACGTCACTACTGGTACTATAAATGCATTAAAGCAACGGTAAAAACACCGCGCAAGCCACAAACTCGTAGTTATGTCTAATAATCGGTAATTGGCGTGTGTACTAAATTTTCGCTGTGAACAGCCCACAGCTGTGCTGCACAATTTACTGCGGTCCTGACCGCGTTGAAGTTTCTACATGAATTTTATTAAAAGCGTCTGTAATATGTATTCACGCTAACAGTACAATATTTACACTCTGCTGTGAACATGAATTTAATCCAACACAGATTAAAATTTACACGGACAAAAATTATCAAGTAGTCACAAACATAACGTTTCATGTGTCGCCTCAACATTGTATTAAAAAATCCTCGATTTCGCCCAGAGTCCATAAGGACATGAGAATCGCAAAACGTGTATCCCCAATATTAAGTTTTGTCACAATAAAATTCAGAAGAAAAAATATGAAAAAAATGCTCCTTCGTGATACAAAATAAATTACATAGTAGATTGCCCAGTTCTTCCTAATTAATTAACATTTTTCGCAAATCTTCGTCTTCGAGTTAGCCAAAACCGATCGACAAACTTCCTCCGAAGGATGCCAGAAAAATGGAAATAAACGATGTATTAATGCGCAAGGCTTTACTATGCAACCATTTTCTCAATCCACGGTGAAAAGTGAACCATTCGATCGACGCAACATTCCCTTATCATACAACTCTGAAAATGGAAGAAAACCTCGCAAGCCAAAGTCAACCGAGTCGTCCTCGCCGGCCGAACATCAATTTCCCTCGAACATCAATATCACTTGAACCAAGTAACCTTCGCTTGCAATATCACAAGCAATATCACTTGAACCAAGATACCCTCATCGCCATAAAAGAATTGACTTCACAGTGAATCCCACCCTACCAACAAACTAACCACCAACTCTAGCTATTTTTCTACGACCAACTCTCGTTATGTCTCCCATCATCACCCTCCGAAAATCTATTTCTTCGAAATTCATCTCAGTTGGCTTCACCCCCAAAGATCTCTCAATGCTGAGGGAAAAATCTAGTATAAGCAACTATAAAGTGTCAATTATTTTTCCAAATCATAAAGTGGCAATTGTCACTTTATAGTTACATGATGTTGAAGTCTGCATCGTTGGAATGCAACGAAATTGAGACAAAAAATTAATTCCAATTAACCCAAATGATGAAATTAGGTATAAAAAGTCATCATATCAATTAGTTCCTATGATGATTTTTTATAGCTAAAATTTCATCATTTGGGTTGATTAGAATTAATTTTTTGTCTGATTTTCGTTACATTCCAACGATGCAAACTTCAACATCATATACCACAACTTACACGATTTCTCTGAGTGCACCAACCCCCGGGAAGAATCCTCCCGACCCCAAACCCTCGGCAGTCGCGAATTACCTGTTGGATGTGTCGGCGGTGGCGGTGGCGGAGGCGGCGGCGGATGATGATGATGATGGTGATGGTGCGGGTAGCCGATATTCGGCGGCGGAGGCGGATAAACGGCGCCCCACAGGCAGGACGCGGCGGCGGCGGCCGCCGCTTGCTGCTGGTGATGATGATGTTGCTGCTGGTGCTGCGTCTGCTGCTGCAGCAGCTGCTGAACCTGGGCGATGTCGACGAACTCCTGGAGCCCGCCGTCGGCCTCCGCGTGCGGATCCCGCGTCCTTCCATCGTTGCCACCCGCGCCGCTCTGCTGAATTCCACCACCGCCGCCGCCGCCGCCGCCGAACGGATTTTGCTGGAGATGCTCGAAACCCGCAAGAGGATTCGCCGGCTCGTAGCTGCTGCTCCCGGTGCCACGTCCTGTCGTGTGTTCTCGTCGCATAGCGAGCGCCAGCATCTTTTCGAGTGTGGCGTCGTCGTCCTATCGCTCGACTTCACCGGTGAGCGACGTCGGCGTCTCTCCCCTCGTCGCGCCCGACGCTTCGCCGTCCTCTTCGAGCGCAACGTCGTTTCCGCTCTCGCCGAATTTTTCCAATGTCCCGACAGACGCCAAGAACGTTCCGCGCCTCCTGCGATTCTCGGGCGACGAGCAGTGATTGTCTCTACGGTTGCTGGAAAATTCAGAACCTTCAGGACTGCACATGACACGATGTCAAACGACAATTTCGACGCCTCGACGGGTTGTTTGATTTTTGTTTTGTGGATAAATTGGCGGACTTTCGGTGGACAAATTTGTGCACAGGGCCGAAGGTTGTTTTCGCTTGGATTCGGTAGAAAAATGTTGGATCGTTCTCCTCCTCTGTGTCGAAAAATCGGTTGAACGCTCTTTCCTCGTTCGAAGTGCCCGATTAAAATTCCAGAAGTCGCGGGGGGAAAAATCGTCGCGCGTCTTCGGGGGGTCTGAGGGAAGAGGCGAGATGCGCGCCCGACGACTATTCTGGTAGTCAGTCGCGGTTGCGTGTTTTCGTTGCGACGAGCGGCGCGCGCGCGACGTCAACAGCGCCGGCTATCGCGCGGCTCGAAAATAGCGTCGAACGCGAGAGCGAGCGCGATAGGCCGCGTGGATTTCCTAAAAGAAGTCACCACGATCACACTCCGAGATTCTCCGTCCGTTCTCGCGTCACTCAACTCGGAAAACGCCACTTTTTTTTTTCTCGCCCACGAGACGCGCCGAACGTTTCCCGAAGTTATCACACGCGCACTTTTCTCCAGTCGCGAGGCGACAATGGCGGCGGTCGCATCGCAGTTTTGCCGGAAAAACAGCGAGATACCGGGCGAAACGCGGTATGTCGAGAGAGGGGGGGAAAGAGCGAGAGAGAAAAAAGAAGCGGGAGACTCGCCGGCCGAGAGCGTCGATGATTGTCGGGAGCGGAAGTCGCTCGTAACTGATACTCGATGCGACTGCCCGCCGGGTCTCTCCTAAACACTTGTGGCGAGCGGGGAAAAACGCGTGGTTCCCGCGCGCGCTTTCACGCAGCAGCAGCAGCAGCCGCGAAATCCGTCGCGAGCCCCGCAGAATCCACAGGTTTCGCGCACTCGGGGCGAACTCGTCGTAGGCGGACGTCACAACACAGCGCAAATATTGTCACTGGAGAAGAAGCAAAAAAAAGAAACCAAAAATATTGTTCATCAACTCGGCGTAAGTAAAAACCGATTGATAAACTTCACACACCGAAAAACGGATGTTTTACCGACGGCGAGTAAACGCCGAGTTTCACGAGTCCGATTTACGCGCGAAATTGGTGAGAACTCGATTGTCCCGTGAACCTTGAGTCTCGTCGACTTGTCATTTTCGCGGGTGTCACAAGTTACAACCGAGCTCGAGCGATACTTCGTAACCTCAAAACGGCGGCTCAAGCCGGCGCCGGTTGTCCCGCGTTTATTCGCGTCGAACGACCGGTAGCCCCACCGGCGCGAGCGTCGAGCGCGACATAATTATAACCGCGGTTGTGAAGATCACGAAAAACCGTTGGCACCGTCAAGCGGAGACACTCGAGTCGTCGCGGCGCGCGGTAGTCGGTCCATTCGCGAGTGCGTACGGGAGGACACTGAGAAATCGGCGAATTTCGCGCGGCAAACGGTAGTGTGACCGTTGGTGGCAGAGCGAGAGAGTGAGAGACTGAGGTGTGGGGGAGGGAGTCGGGGGTGGGGGAGGGGGGGGGAGAGAGTAGAGGGAGGAAGGAGCGTCGATCCCCCGAAAGTTCGGCAAAGTTTTCCCGAACCGACACGGGCCGTCGGTGCGTCGGCGTATCAACAGAGCGACGCCGACATTTGCGGCCTCGCGCGGCAATAACGAGACACTCGCGATCGCTCGAAAAAATCCCCCGCGTATTACGGACGATCCCGACACTCTCGTATCCCAGAAGAATAAACAAAGTGGCGGCGCTGTCGAAGCCGTCGAAGGGCACTGGAGGTCAACGCCGGTGGTTTACCGATCGAACTGTCGCTCCGCGCACGCGACACGCACGACGCACAGCGAGGAAAACAGCGGTCGAAAAAAAAAAACAAAGCGGAGAGGAAGATACGCGGTGGAGGGAAAAATCGAGTCGAACGTCGTCGTTGGCGGATCTCGTGAGTCCCCGGCGGGACACGCGGAACGCGCGGGGATGTGTGTGATAGAGGGCAGAGGATTAATATCTCGTCGTCGTCGCGGCGTCGCGCACGGGAGAGAATAAAGAGAGACTCTCCGTGTACCTCCTGAGCGTGGCGGACGCGGCCGGCGGCGGCGGCGACGGCGGCAGCGGCGGCGGCGGCGGCGGCGGCAGCGGGCAACGGGCACCGGGCAGGGGGTTCGCGATGGTCCGTGCTAGACTAATAAAGAGTGGCTCGCGCGCGAAGTGGCCGCGGAGAGCGCGAGAGCGAGAGCGAGAAGAACGTGAGGCGGCGTGCCCATTGAGCGACGAGCGACTGCGAGAGCATGGAAGAAGGAGCGACGAGGAAGCGCGAGGGAGATACCCGCTCGAATGATCGAGAGAACGACTCAAAGAGGGAGAGAGAGAGAGGGAGAGAGCGAGAGCGAGACGGAGAGTGACGGAAATAGACGGTGGGAGTGAGAGAGAAGAGAGAAAACGGCGTCGGCGGTGGCGACGGTGGCAGCAAGCGTCACGACGAGATTTGCCAACGTCACGTGTCGTCGACATTACCCGGGGTTAGTCCTCTGATACTGTTGACGCCCTTTTACCCATGCGTCCTCGGATGAAAACCAAGAAACGACGACGACGACGACGACGACGAGAGGGAGAGACACACCGCGCGCGCGGCCAGCACACAGCACACGCGGAGGGAAGAGAAGCGAGTGAGAGAGAGAGAGAGAGAGAGAGAGAGAACCTCCACCTACACATTTTCTGTTTTACTCCCACGCCTCTTTCCAGCGTGCCTCTCTTGGTCTCTTTCTTCTTGTACATTCTCTCTTAACCCCGGGGACTCTCCTTCCTTCCTGCCTCCGTTCGATCCTCTCGGACCAGTGTCTTTCACCTATGCGCGGAGTCACGTAATTTTCGAGATATTCAGTGATCGTTTCTTGTGTTCTTTTTTTTTCTTAGGATTTTCACGGGTTGAAGATGATCCGATCGTACAGTGGGTTTTGGTTTAGGTGTAAAAACGTCTTGGGGGGCAGCGAGATGCAAAACCAAAAAAGAAACGGAACGAGCATATTGGTAATGAATTATATGGACGGCCAGCTGATGCGACGCTAACCTCAAAAATTAGCTTTGATAAGGTGACAACTTCGTCCAATTGTTTTGGTGAAATTAGCAGGAATTAAGAATATATCAATTGTTGCTCTCTGAGATGATTCCTGTTTAAAAATTGCCGTAGCTTATTCTGTTGAATGTTACACTTGCTCGAAATTACGGCAATACAAACTCTGCTATCGCGGATTTGCCGACGAGTACGAACGCGTCTCGATGCAACTTTTGCGGAACGGCTCGCAGGAAGGTTCTGCAACTTCAGCCGTGTGGGTTGGGTCGACTTCCTCGCCAGAGGAAGCTCGTTGCGAACGGTGGAAAATAATGAGCAAGCTAGGTGCGCAAAATCTCACGCGCAAAGTTCGCGTGGACCTCACCGTGTGAATTATATAAGCTCCTTCGCGAAACTTTACAAACAGGCGTTCGGCTACCGAATATATATACCTATATAGATTCTCAACTACCGGTTGCTTAGAACCACGTGTTGCGCATCTTCCGAAGTATACGCAGCAGCTATAGACTCGGGGTTGCTGGACCTTCCTGTTTTACCGACGGAAACGAGCAATCTCTTCGTTTACATCGAACATCCTCAATAAGCTACAAATATACTTAAAATTATACAGGATCACGATATGAATACAAAAGCCTGAAAATCCATCAAAATTTCGTCCGAAAACGTACAAAAAAAAACAGAAAATCGCAAATCACTGAACAAAAAAAAACCCAAGATGGCCGCCCCAAATGTCAACACCAATTTTCCTGGTATCAATTTCCGTCTCTCATACATTCAACCCAACATTTTATTTACACATTTCCTCAAAATGACTGCACAATTCGACCACTGCCGACAAATCTGGCGAATCGGGCGCAAGGAAAACGTCGAATGTGCGGTAAGCCAGTAACAGCAACAACAGCAGCAGCAGCAGCAGCAGCAGCCACCTTCAGCGTCTCGACCCCCTCGGTTTCTCCTCGCGGTCTGCAATCTCCATTCATTCCTTCTTCCCTCCTCGTGTCTGCCTCTCCGCTCCATCAACCCGGTGTGTATGTCCCTGTGCTCGGTCCTCTCTCTCTCTCTCTCTCTCTCACTCTCTCTCTCTCTCTCTCTCTCTGCCCCTCAGTCTCTCTCCCCACCGTTCATCCTCCTCATCCTACCTACGCGGTGATCCTCGCGTCGGAAACGACGACGACGACCGCGACTACCCTACCCTCGAAACTACATCTACCCCTTCTCCGCGTCAGGACGCCACGACCGCTGCGCTCTATCTTTCTCTCTCCCTCTATTTCTCTTGCCTTCTACTTGGTCCTCGCGTGTGTATCGCCCTCCCCCCCCCCATTCCTCTCTCACTATATTGCTATGTGCATGCGCCGCGCATATACCGACTATCGCAGGCTCTCGTGCACACTGAATGAGAGAGAGAGAGACAGAGACGTTTATTTCGTACTCTGGAAAAAGAAAGAGAGAGCGAGAGAGAGAGAGAGAGAGAGAGAGCGAGGCAGCAGCAGCGACTCCGCCGGCGCTGGTAACGCTGTCAACGCTGCCAACGTTCGCTCGCCGGGTGACGTCATCGGCGTGGGCGCACCCCCACGCGATACTCGGTGTTTCTCTCTCTCTCTGTCTCTCCTTCGCGTGCGCGCGCTCGGCCAACTTGCCGAGAGACGACGACGACGCTCCGTCGCCTCGCTCGCGCGCTCGCTTGATCCGAAGCGCGCGACCACTCCTCGGACTCTGCTGTCTGCGGGCGCACACGCGCCCGTGAACCCACCGCCGTCGCCGCCGCCGCTTCTGTTGCCGCGCGCGCGACTCGTGTGTCGATCCGGCGCGCAGCCCGGGAACTCTCCGGACTCGAACCACTGTGGTCCATCGCGTCATCGACGCACTCTCTCTCAGCGCGCGCGAGCGGCGAGCGGAGGCAACAGATTTCCGCCTAGCGGGTAAATCGCTTGACGCGGGTTACTGCGCTTTATTGCCGTTTCGATGCGGAGTTGATGCTTCTTTTTCAGGATGATTGGAAATTTCTCTGGGGTTTTGTTAATATTTTGTATTTTAATGGAGGGAATAAGTTTTGGCGTTTGGCGGGTAAATCGATTGCCGCGATTTATTAGCATTTTTGTGGGTGGATGATTTTTTTTTCAATATTGACTAGGGTAATCACAGTGGCGCGTGGGCATGAAAAAGTTTTCGTCAAAACCGACCTCAATTTGTTTTTTCTTAATATCGACTTTTAACCTATACCATTGTTCTCAAATCGTATATTCTATCTCCAAAAATGCTAATTACAAAACGTTGTTGCTTGATTTTGAAAAAAAAAAAAAAAAAAAAAAAAAAATTGCGACGTTCCTTTTCATAGATCAGAAATCAGAAATCATAGATCCGTCTCCGGACCGAAAATCGTCGAAATCGACCTCAGATTTTATTTATTTTTTATTTTTTATTTCACCTATAATAGGCTAATCAATTTTGCGCTGCTGCGCTCTTACAAAACTTTATAAGGTTACGGACGCTGCCACACCAGTACTCTTATGTTAAATTTGGCACCAGACTGAATTTGTTTGTCACAGACTTTCCTGGCAACCAATCACAGAACGAATAGGATGACAACAATGCTTTCCGTTACTCATGAACTTTCTAAAAGAGTTCTGCAAATTCCAATTTCAACCTGTTCACTCCGCTTTAATACGAGAATGTTAATAAAACCAAGCAAGTTAGAAATTAGTTTATTTGGATAGAGTTTTATGTATACAGAAAATGCCAAAACACTCACTTGCAGTGAATAAATCTAAAATCGATACTTGCGCTTTGTAGCATTCTACACTTTGGATGGACAGTTGATGTTTTTTTTTATAAAAAAAGTTTTAATCAGGATCTGTCCGGCTATAATATATAATTAATGTACTCATTGACTCGCGGAATGACCTCGCGGAATGATTGCTAATTAATGCAACGCGGCATTACCTCATTTGTGAAATAGATAAGCCAGCTAAGTGATGGCGCAGCCGAGACGGGGATATAACATTGTCAAGGGGGTTTGTATAATGTATTCGTCAAATACAAATTGGTTCAATCGATTTTATCGGTTTAACGATATTTCAACCGCATGGTAATGCGCGACGGATTTTTCTGGCGCCGGCCGACGCTGGGCTGATTAGAGAGCAGGTTCTCCTCGGTCGTCCGGTGACAAGTGTGACCAGGAGCTATCGGGTTCATTAGCATCGACACTTAGACACATTTTCTGTTTATAAATAGATATCCTAGAAAAAAAATCAAGCTGTACCGAAACATACAAATGGTCGGAAACATTGTGTAGAATTTTAATTATTGAGCCTTCATTATTTTAAATTCTAATCACAGTATAAATCAGAAAACAAATTTGAATCAACACCGCAATAATTATCCAAATATCTAGTTTTTCAATGACGGACACCAATGAATAGGAGTAACGACGGAGCCAAAGTTTACCGGCAGTAATTTGCCATATTTTAATTAACATATATTTATTTAACTATACATATTTACAGATATCCCAGACATTTTCGGTAAAATCCATGACTGTAAAAAGAAGTGCGAAAATAATACCACAAGAATTCGGCCCAAACTTAAGTCATCAAACCTACTCCACACAGGAGAAAAGGCGCAAAGTGTCCAGACTGTTTTTTTTTATTGAGAAATATAGTGAACACCAGAAATCGTAAATCGTCTGACTTTAACATCCTGTAAAAAATTCAGAAATCAAGATATCGCGTTCCGCTTTGCGGCATTCTCTTCGTTATAGAGTTTTCTCTCGAACGCAAAAAGAAAACCCAGGTTTGGTCGATCGAAAAAAGTAACCTCGATTTTAACGAAGTGACGAAATTTCGAAAAAAGTGAAAAATTATTTTTTGCACTTTTCTCATCGAGTTTTATGTTTTTCGTGCAAACAATGGTGTTTTTCGGAATTAGCGCGAAGTTTCCCATCGGATAGGATCTTCAAGCTTTACGAAAACATTTTTTTTCTCGATTTCGTAAAGTTTGAACATTAATTTCACGTTAATTTACTTAACGTTCTAATTTTTTATTCGAGCACCCTACAACCAGCTAGTTATCTACAAAGTATAAAAATTATCAATATTCTTATATTTACAACCAGTCCACACAAATTTTTTTTTGTAAAAAATGCATCACCGTTAAAACAAGTGAGAAAATAATACCGCAATATATTCCGCCAAACGCCGGGTCATCATACTCCGCGGGCAGGAGATAAAAAGGTGCGAAGGGTCCGGACGATTTGCCGAGTAGCGAGAGAGCCCCCAGGTGGAAAGTGGACTACAGGCAGGCAGTAGTATCGCTGCAGCAGCAGCAGCAGCAGCAGCAGCAGGAGCAGCGGCGGCAGCCACACGCATGACCCGGAGGGGCTCTCGCTGCCAAAGGCACCCTGTCGCGCACCGCGGAGCGTGCTCTTGGCATGACCGAATAAAGATACGAGGTCGACGCGGTTGCTCGGCGTGTCTCTCTAACACAGCGACGCCGGGACGAGACACACCAAGAGAGGCAACGAGAACGAGAGGAGCGAAAGACGGAAAGTCCGAGCAGGACTCGGAGCGAGACAGAGAGAGAGGAGCGAGAGTGGACGACGAATAAATGAGGGAAAGAGAATACGAGAAGGACTCGGCGTCTCGTGTGCGGCGAGAGAGAAAGAAAGAACGAGAGAGAGAGGGAAAGACGTATAAGTTGCTTCGCATTGAGGGGGTGGGGAAGGAGTGGGGATAGGGGCGATTGACTCAAGGAACGACGACGACGACGACGACGACGGACGCGCGAGGATAGCAGGAGAGAGGGCGAGAGAGCGCGAGGGGGAGGGAGGTGGACGGCGGGAACGGCGGTCGGCACACGCCATATCGGGCGAGACTATCCTACGTGGGCTAAACCTTACCTCACCTTCCTCCGAGCGAGCAAACACACCTTTTTAGCGCGCGAACGTTACATTAATATTGTAATGATCTCGAGGGCTGCCGGCTCGCGCCGCGCGGATTATGAACACGAGGGACTCTCTTTCTCTGTCTCTCTTTCTCTCTCTCTCTCTCGCTCTTTGTCTCTCCCTGTCGCACGCTCTGTCTCGCTTTCACTCCCCACTCTCCCTGCTCCTCGGTGTCTCTCTGTCTCTCTTTCTCTCTCTCGACGCCGCTGCCCTAGGCGCTCCTGGACCGGAACCATATTATTCCTTTTCTTCGCCTTTCAACCGACCATCCTGTCCGACTCTCCACCCACGCGACACGTACGATTTCGTGTGTTGCCTACTCGGCGCGCGCGGCAAGGGCCGCGGATGTAGGTGCTGATTGTCAGGGAAAATTTCAACATCCGGTAGATCGCGGACACCGGGCGGCTCGTTACGTATTTGCCGGTGATGATTTGTGTGTTTTGGGTTTTTGAGAAACAATGGGAAAAGAAATTTGTTGATTCTACAAAACCAGCGGTAACGGGCTGTGAAGAAAATTGTTTAGTTATCTCGACAACATTTTTTGCACCGTAACCATCGGTTGGTTTGCTGAACCGAGAAGCCGTTGGAGAAACAAAAAATGTCATTGCTTCAATTAAACATTGATTTGGCAGCCGGTGATCGCTGGATTTAGTTGACTCAACCATCTTTTTTTTCTGTGAATTGGCGCTCGGCGAAAATGATCGGTTGGGGGGCAAAAGGGGCAAGACGGATACCGGGGAGAAAATGGTCCTGATTGTCAGGAAAAATGTCAACATCCTGTAAATCACGGACACCGGGCGACTCGTTGCGAATTTGCCGGTGATGATTTGTGATTTTTGTTTTTTTTTATTTATTTTGGCTTGGCGAAAATAATCGGTTGGGGGGTAAAAGGGGCAAGGCGGATACTGGGGAAAAAATGGTCCTGATTGTCAGGGAAAATTACAACATCCGGTAGATCGCGGATACCGGGGGGTCGTTATGCGGATTTGCCATTGATGATTTGTCTTTTTGAGTTTTTGAGAAACTGGCGCTCAGCGAAAATTATCGGTTGGAGGGCAGAGGAGGCAAGGCGGATCCCGGGGAAAAAATGGTAAACGGGGAGAGTTAGAGAATTTAAGTTTTTTTTTTAAATTGTGTCGTGAACATCGAGGAAGGCTTTTTTTGCTGCGTTTTGGAAATGGGATACGTGGCGTCTATAGATAGAGATGTCGAAACGTCGCTCGACCATATTCATTTCTCGCGCCAATCGATATTACTTTCCAAATAAGAAAAATGTACGCTCCGCTCGTGCGCTACGAGCGGATAGCGGGATATAGTGGCTCTGCTTTATAGGGGCACAATGTGGGCGACGGATCTGGAGAGGGAACTTCGACTTCTTTTTCTTTTATTTTATTTTTTTCATTTTTTTCCTCCAAGCTTCTGCACGCTTCGTAAAAGTGTCTATCTCGGCGCGAGAGGCTGGCTTTACATCTTATTTTCGCAACGATAGTTTTGCAAGTGATGTGTCATTTAATCGCACTTTAGAATTATCGAGGAAATATTGCAGCTATTTCGAATGATCGTTTGCCAATCTGCGTTGCGATGGACTGACGGAAGAAAAAAAATGTAATTGTTTTTCATCGTTTTTATTACTCTGGCTCTGTTGAAACCAGATGCCGCGGAAATTACGGAAGGATCGAGAACACATTTTTATAAGCGGGGAGTGACTTTATTACGTCCAACGTCTCAGAATAACAAGCTTGACTGACATAGAAACAATCAACGAACGAACAAAGGAAGATGTTGGTGGAAACGCAATGCCGAGCGTGTGTCGCTCGATCGGTTGAAGAGTCGAAGATGCGCTTGCATTTCCTCTTTAACATCTCCACCGAATGAAAGCGTATCTAAATTTCGATTACACCGATAGCGAGTCGTAGAGTCTGGAAGCGATCTCGTGGGAGGGCTTTCGTCAGGATGTCGGCAAGTTGTTTCTCGGATGATATATGTTGTATCCCGATTTCTTTATCCTCGTACTTCTCTCTGATGAAGTGGTAGCGCACATCGATGTGTTTTGTTCTTTTGTGAAATTCAGGATTTCGAACAAGTCTGATGGCGCTTTGGTTGTCGACGAATATTGTTGTTGCTTCTTTCACAGTTTCTCCGATTTCTTCGAGCAATCGACGTATCCATATGGCCTCTTGCGTTGCAGCACATGCGGCAATATATTCCGCTTCCGTGGTTGATAGAGACACTATTCTTTGTCGGCTGCTCGTCCAGGTGATAGCTCCTCCACACATTTTAAAAATATATCCAGTGGTTGAGCGTCTAGTGTCGATATCGCTTGCATAATCGGAGTCCGAAAATCCGATGAGTGTGATCGGGTTATTGCCGTTCTTCTCGTATTTGATTCCATAGTCACGTGTGTTCTTGAGGTATTTGATTATTCGTTTGATCGCGTTCCAGTGAATGGTAGTGTACTTTCCGACGAACCGACTGACCACTCCAACCGAATATGCGATGTCAGGGCGACTTACGATGGCGGCAAAAGTGAGACATCCTACAGCTTCAAGGTACGGGGCATCGAGTGTCTCTTGATCATCTGTTGGCTTCGACAGAGAAGTGTGTGGGTCAGCTGGTATGCTCAGCGGGTTTGCGTCTTGCAATTCAAATCTCTTGATTATTTGGTCTATATAGCTTCGTTGGTGCAAGAAGATAGAGTTGTCGTCTTTGTTTCTCACTATTTGAAGACCGACGAAGTATTCTGCCTCGCTGATCTTAATGTGAAAACTCGTATGTAATCTTTGGAGAAGCAGATCTGTGGCCGCTCGATTACTGCTTAAGACCAGACCGTCGTCCACGTATAATAAGAGGATGATTTCTTCTTCGTGCGTTTCTCTTCGATAAATACATTTGTCAGTCAGACATTGACTGAATCCTTCGGATTTCATAAACTGATCGAATTTAATATTCCAACAGCGAGCCGCTTGCTTCAGACCGTAAAGTGATTTTTTAAGTTTGCACACTGTTGGTGAATTCGAGTCGTCCGTATTTTGCGAATCGTTCTCGTTCGATACTCCGTTCGGGATTGACATATAGACGTCTTCAAGCAAATCGCCATTGAGGAAGGCAGTTTTCACGTCAAACTGTTTAAAATCGTATTTTCTATACGTCGCCACGGCCAGTATTGTTCTGATTGAATCGAATCTTATTGTTGGAGAGAAAGTCTCGTTGAAATCGATTCCATGTGTTTGTGTAAAACCTTTCGCACATAGACGAGCTTTATATCGTGTTATTTCCCCTTTGGTGTCCCGTTTTATTTTGAATACCCATTTTGATCCTATCGGCTTTTTATCCGTAGGTAGAGGTACCAATTCCCAGGTGTCGTTGCTGAGAAGAGCAGAAATTTCTTCTGCAATTGCGACTGACCACTGATCGGCGCTCGGGCACGATAACGCCTCATCGTAGGTTTGCGGGACCCCGATTTCGGTGACGTTTGCTTCGTAATAATCGGGTCTGTTAATCGCGTTTCTGTTCCGCAAATTATATCGAGGTCTGTCAGCTTCATCGTTGATTGGTACGTCAGGGATCACTTCTGTTAGAGGCTCTTGTATTTCATTTTCTTGAATATACTCGATCGATACTTCTTGTTGCGGGGATTGTTCTGGTTCTGGATCGCTGTCGAAATTGATGAGATCCGGCATGAGGATGTTAGGGGCCATGTTTTCGTTGACGTTGTGTTCTGCATTCTCTTGCCGTTCTGCGTCTCTTGGAAATGCGTCTCTTGCGTCGTCGTTTGACGTAGGAATCTCAACACATTCGCTGCCCGAGGAGTGGCTGCTGATGTCTTCGTTGAAAATTACATTCCTTGATATGGTGATTTTCTTTGACACTGGATTGAAGAGTCTATAATTTGTTGAGTTTCCGTCGTATCCAGTCAGGATCAATTTCTCTGTTTTTTGTTCATAAATTGCGTCGAGTTTTTCGAATATTTCTTTGGATGACTCACAATTCTCGATGAGTGTTATTTGCATGAAGTCCATTGCCGAGGTGATTAACGACATGGCAGTTGCATCGTTTCGATTCCACGTTTCTATTTCTTTCATAATAGCCGCTCTCGCGTCTTGCGCGGTATCCGCGTTGGGTACTTCCGGAATCGGTGTTGTTCCATTCGTGTGACCGAAGACTCCTTTTGCCTTGAGATTGCACTTGATCTGGAATTTCCATTGATGATAGTTCAATCCGCTGAATTTCGAGATCCGATACGACTCTTGCTGTTCTGCCATTATTTCACGCGGTCTCGTTGATATACGATTATATCGAACGGACACTTCCTCGACGAAACTTTCAAATGGCGACCACGATTCTGGTTGTTTATCGTAGCGACGTGACTCTTGCTTGTCATAAATTTGTGACGATTCCGTAAACGTTTAACAATTATGTATCGCGCGTAAAAGTGGTTAATCTGGGCCCATAACCTGTTGAAACCAGATGCCGCGGAAATTACGGAAGGATCGAGAACACATTTTTATAAGCGGGGAGTGACTTTATTACGTCCAACGTCTCAGAATAACAAGCTTGACTGACATAGAAACAATCAACGAACGAACAAAGGAAGATGTTGGTGGAAACGCAATGCCGAGCGTGTGTCGCTCGATCGGTTGAAGAGTCGAAGATGCGCTTGCATTTCCTCTTTAACAGGCTCTATAAATTAATTAATACACGCAATAAATAATTTGTTGTCTTTTTTGCATTTTTTGGAGGGCATAATGACAGGAATGAATAAAAAAAATTAAATGTCCCGCAAATAGCGCTCCATTCGACTGTCTGTATCCGGAGACCTAATTTGCCGGAGCATTTTTATCCCTCAAAGTCGAGATGTCTAGTTATACGATCGGCGCGGCGCAATTTAAATGCAGATAAAACTGGTAACCTCTATGCAAATGAGTCTTATTAGCTTCGGTATTAGGGCCGAGTCATCTTCAATGGACCTCGCGAGATTTTACAACGCACCAACGTGCAGGACGTAGAGCAATGAGCCACACCTTGTTAGGGTAACTGTCGTACTTAAAATGAGCGGTGGCTTCGCGCTGCAGGATTTGAACTTGGCGAGATGTGAAATCTCGAGCGGGTCCGATGAACGTAACTCGCCTTCCCTGCGAAAAAAAAAATGTTGGCCAAAAATGGGTATTGCTGTAAAAAATTATTGTGAAAAATTACGGCTGCCCTGAGACTTTTCATTTTGAGCTGAGACGTCGTTTTTTCATTTCCCGTTTCTATACACGATATAGCAGAATTTATTCATCTAAGATAAGTTCTGGATAAATTCGCAAATTTCGTTTTCCTAAATATTTAAATCACGATTTAATTATCGATCATCGTGGATCTCAGCCACAGAGATGCTAATCCCCATTCACAAGAGACCGTAGAACCAGCCGCGTTTTAAGTGTCATTTCTTGAATGGCCTCACGGGATCGGCGACGCGAGCCGCGCGCGCGCCTACGCGCGCACCAACGATCGCTCACGTGTCACTCCTTGAGCGGCGTAATCGTCCGAGCGAACTTATCTCGCCATCAAAAAGATATCAACACTACGAGCTATTATCGTAACGGGGTGCATTAACGCGACGAGTCGAATTTTTGGATTTTGCTCGCAAGGCCAAAATCATGTTAAGTTTTCGGGCGCCGCGAACAAAATTTCACAAAGCCTCGTGGTTTTTACTAACAAACCACGCGTTTTTTTATTCACGGTTCTTCGGTGGCACTATCAAAATATTTGTAAATTTAACATTTCGCCTGAGAATTTTTATTTTCAGATACCGCAATTTTGATGTTATTTAATTAAACAGAAATATTGTAAAATTCAAATTATTATAATTATATATTAATATGATAATAAATGGATATTAAATTAAACGTTTCAATTAGCAATTATAATTATGTATTAAAAACAACTTTAATACGGCGACCTCTGCCTTTTGTATCTCCCGTTCGTATGCTGACAATGAGAAACCACAATGGACGATGGGAATTTTACACCCGAGAAAAATCTCCTCCCAGTGGCAACGCTACTAAAAACCACAACCGTTTTTTTTTTTTCAACGCTTTTAAATGTTCTCCTTCGCCTACGTTTCGACCTCCGCCTTTCATATTTCCCATTCACGCTTCACAATCGACGAGCCCGCGAACGACAGTCGTATAGGAAATAATCGCAGTGGCTTGAATGAGCGACGCGTGTACCCGCGGAAATACTCAAGCCTCAAGAGTGCCTAAGGCTTTTGACTGCAACGCTCCGAGCACGCTTCGCCGCAGTAAGTGTAGCCTGAAAAAGCGCGGTCACTCTCCGACGCGTACGGATACATGACAACCGAGAGCGGGAAAGAGAGCATCCACGAATTCTTGAATTACGTGTCCAGTGGTTCTCAAATAAGTCGTATTTTTTTTCTGAGGAATTTTATCGTTGACCGGGGTTTGGTCGTCGATTTTGAGTGATCCATACCACCCCGGCCAGAACTTTTATGCCTTTAAATCTTCCATTTCTATCCTAACAAAAATTCATGGCATTCTGACGAATGTAGTGAGTTCCATACTGCTACGCATAATCAGTGCCATCATAATGTAGTTGAGGGTTAAATTATTAATCATTGGCATCATAATTTAATTCAGGGTTAAATTATTAATTTTATTGGTTGTACTAGGGTAATCACACGCGCTAGCGCGCGTGCCTGAAGAACTTTTCGCCAAAATCGACCTCAGAATTTTTTTTTTTTTTCAAAATATCGACTTTTAACCTATACCATCGTTCTCAAGTCGCATATTCTACCCCCGAAAACACTGGTTATTAACCTTTTTTAATCGATTTTGAAAAAAATATTTTTTTGGCGACGAAAAAAATATTTTTTCTGTCAGAAATCGTAGATCGGGCTCCGGGCCGAAAATCGACCCCAATTCTTTTTCTTTTCAAAATATCGACTTTTAACCTATACCATTGTTCTCAAGTCGCATATTCTACCCCCGAAAACACTGGTTATTAACCTTTTTTAATCGATTTTGAAAAAAATATTTTTTTGGCGACGAAAAAATTATTTTTTTCGTCAGAAATCGCAGATCCGGCTCCGGGCCGAAAATCGACCCCAATTCTTTTTCTTTTCAAAATATCGACTTTTAACCTATACCATCGTTCTCAAGTCGCATATTCTACCCCCGAAAACACTGATTATTAACCTTTTTTAATCGATTTTGAAAAAAATATTTTTTTGGCGACGAGAAAAATATTTTTTCTGTCAGAAATCGTAGATCAGGCTCCGGGCCGAAAATCGACCCCAATTCTTTTTCTTTTCAAAATATCGACTTTTAACCTATACCATAATTCTCAAGTCGTATATTCTACCCCCGAAAACATTGGTTACCAACCTTTTTTTTATCGATTTTGAAAAAATCTGGAAGTCGGTTCGTACCTGGTTTTTAACCCTAGAACTCACGATTTATTTTTACGATCTATGTAAGTTACAGGTTGCATGGTGTCTGTGTTGACCCAAGTCATGAGTTCTAGGCACAACAAATGAGGGTTGGCAAGGCGTCTGCTAAGGCAGATTATAACATCGATATGAATGAAGCAGACAAATAAACACGCGAGACCCTGAAAACGACAGGAACAAAAACCCTCAAGCGAGACTCTACGTTCCCAAAACACGTGTTAATCCCGACTAACCAACCGCACACGTTATTACGTTATTACTTATAATTGAACTTGAGTCAAACCTGAAAATAGATGACAATTTGCATAGACATTCCACGCGGCTCCTCTTGAAAAGCTCTAACAACCGAGCAAAAAAAAAAAAAAGCAAAGCTGAATCAGTGGAATATGCTGCATCGCAGCTGCCGAGCGGGAGGCTGCGCTCGCTGCGGCAGTAGCGGCGACGACGAAAAATGTCGACTGACCGGACTGTCGAGCACTTGCTGCTCGCGCACTCGGCTGCGATCTTATCACGTAATTTGTATTATAGTGTTATAGGCTGATTGTTTCATCATCGTGATAACGACTACACGTAGATTGCCATCTCACTCGGAGTGTCCGCTGCATATGGCAAACGTTTATACGGCGCAGCAGCAGCAGCAGAACGGCAGCCACGTCCTGTATGGATGTTGTGCATAATGGGACAACTTGTAAAACTTATACACCGCCGGCTTCGCGGTGTGTAACGCGTATAAAATCATTCGCTAATCACATAGTGTTCGCCGTTAAAGAGGCGAGTAATTCGCGAACGAGGTCAATACTATAATCTGAGTGAGAAGCTTTGGGATACGCGAGAGGAGCGCACGGCGCACGAGGTGAACATATAGTGGCAGTAGGTACGGCTGCTGCTGCTGTTGCTGCTGCTGCTGTTGCCGCTGCTGCTGTCACCGCGTCCGAGTGTATCCGCTCTCCGGGAGATATAATTCGAAATTGCCGAGGTTCAAAGGGCAGGGCCCGACTACTTGAGCGAGTTGACTCTGTCGGTCCTCGGGGTCACGTGCCGCGGCTTCTTGCCGCTACCCCTTCCCCTCCCTTCTTCTTCTTCTTCTTCTTCTACTACTTATATATTGTTATTATCTCTTTCCTTTCCGACCTGCCACTGTTTCACTCACATGTCTTTCCTCTCACGCGCCTTTTTTTCTGGCGAATGCGCCGAATTGAAGCTTTGGCCGGAAATTCGGCGGCGGGAGTTTTTTTTTTAAATTGTCGATTAGCGAGGAAAAATGTTGGTTTATATCCGAATAGAGCTGGGGCTGATGATTAAATTCGCGAATAAATAATTCCGTATTTAGGGAAATAACACGGTAGGTTTTAACTGAAGGTAAATATTATTTTTGTGTTATTAATACTTATTTTACTTAGCATTAATGACACTGACAAATTAATTAGAACTAAACATTATTTTATATTCCTTTCCGACTTGTTTCTGTTTTACTCACATACCTTTCCATTCACGCGCTTTTTTTTCCGGCTAATGCGTCGAAGCCGAGGCTTCAACCAGTCATTGGTTGCGGGGGAATTTTTTCAAATTATCGATAGCAAGGAAAAACTGTGGGTATCTAATTCGAGGCGATGGCCGGTAACTATCTTCACAATTAAATTCTTCCATATTTATGGAAATAACAAGTCAAAATAATTTAAAAAAACCGACATTTATTTTTGCGTTATTAATAGTAATTTTATTTAATTAGTGGTTGCGGTTTCCGAAGAGAAAAAGTGAGAAACCAAGAGTGCCCCGATTCGCCCCGGTCTCCCAGTTTTCTTTTCCCATTCGACGCGCGCTGCGTCTCAGTTTTCTCGGTGACTGCGAGCACCGAGTTTCCGGTGCACAAGCTTCGAGCTTGACAATAGCGAGCGCGCAGAATCCCTAGAAGGAGGACGCATGAAAGACAGGAATTCGAGATGCTCCTGGAGAACCGGCGAGGTGACCTCATCGGATGTGACTTTGATTTGCTCAATTCGTTCCAACTTACGCGGGGCCAGCGCCGGTTGCCAGTCGAGCCCCGCGCGACGGCGAGTCCGAGCGACCGAGAGAGAGAAATTGAAGGAGGCAGAGGGAGCGCGCGTGCTCCGCCAGCGGAGACGAGAGATGAGACTCGTTCGCGTGGAAAGGAGGAACCTTGCTGCACGATTGCTATCGTCTTTGCCTCATTATTCCATTATAATGGCGTGTGGCGTGTGCCGTACCCATCAGCCCATTCGCCCTGACCGCAGGCCTCTCTCTTCCTCTCTCTCCACTGCGGGCCCCGCTCGCTCTCTGCCTCCCTCTCTCCTTCTCTCTCTCTCTCTCTCTCGCTCTCTCTTGCGCGCTTTACGTTCGTTTTGCTTTGCGCCTTGGCTCTCTCTCACGGCCGACTCCGGGCGTCGGCTTTTATGGCTATCTGCGTCGCTGCCCTTATTTATTATTATTCATCTCAGGTTCAATAATCATGCTAATCCGTGTACGTAATTATTAGATTGTTTAAGCCATTAAGCACCTTTGTTTTTTTATAATTGGCAGATTCGTTTTTCGAATTTTTGTTTTCAAAATACCGACTTTTGACCGGTACCATCGTTCTCAAGTCGCATATTCTAACCCCGACAATACTGGTTTCAAACTATTTTTTCTTTTTTTTTTTTTTTTAAATAATTTTTTTCAACCATTTTTACTTGGTTTTGAAAAAAATAATTTTTTTCAACCATTTTTACTTGGTTTTGAAAAAAATAATTTTTTTCAACCATTTTTACTTGGTTTTGAAAAAAATAATTTATTCGATGTTCTTTTTTGTCAGAAATCCCAAATCCGACTGTTGGCCAAAAAGTTACGAAATCGACCGCCGGAATTTTTCTTTTCAAAATATTGACTTCTGACCTATACCATCGTTCTCAAGTCGCATATTCTACCCCTGGAACAATGTCCTCAACGCTTTTTACAGCAATATTGAAAAAAAAAACGATTTTTTATATCAGAACTCGTAGATCCGACTATCACTCGAAAAATGTCAAAATTCCTCCACCATATTTTTTCCTCTTATACGTACACTTATTAATGCAAGGTATAGCACAATTAGCTCTCGGATCCTTTTAGCGCATTTACTATTAAAATAACATTGCTCATAACGCAATACAAAATATTATTAAAATCGGACAGGACTTTGCTCTCAACTTCAACGAGCGGTGTCTAGTTTCAGAGTGTGTAAATACTCGAGGAAGCCACTGAGAGAAGAAATGCGATGATGTGTGCTAAGCGTTTGAGAATGCGCAAAATGTAAAAGCCACGTTTGCAATCGTTTGCACCATATGTACGACTTCGGCGTCGCGCTGCCTGAAATCAAATCACGTTGTCCAGTTTGACACCGCGTCGTGGTTTGTGGATCGCCTAACCGCGCGTATCGCGCTCGAGTCGAGTCGCGGAGACGAGACGACGAGAAAGGCGCGCGACAGCGCGAAGGCGCAAAAGCCTTCGATGTGCGACACCCATCTGTGCCGTGGATCCATCGATCGTCCGCGCTTATTGGCGGATTCACAAAAATCCGCCATTAGAATCGTTTCGCCGGGCTCCTCCCATCGATATCGAGGTTTACCGCGTCACGGATCACTCGGAATCATGTGTCACGGCTTTTGACAATGGCGGTTGACGCAGTCGGACGACTGCGTTTTGTTTATTTAATTTTTACGTTTTTTTTTGTCATTACATTTTTTTTAAATTATTCAGAAATATTTTTTGACGAAGAATTAAAATTTAAGGATGTTTACCAGCAAACTTTCTATCGATCCATTACACGTTTGTTCATTTAATAAAATGTCCCGCGATTATTTATCATCGTGTAATCATCGAATCATTGTAAACTGCAGCATTGAGTGATAATTGATCCTGGCACTTTGTATCCCGTATGCACATCGAGGCAGAGCAGAGAACGCGGAGAGCAATTTCCGTGCGTCGCTCTTAACGATTTCACCGCCTTAATGATTCACCTTCGTGCTTAAGGATTTTTATTAACTTCTTTATTGCGTGTTGTACGACATGTAATGGTTCACGCGCTTTCAATGTCTACTCGTTCGCCAGGGTTGGGGGGTATAATAACTATACTTGGCGCACTTTATGGCCGCTCCGCAAAAACCCTGTAAGATATGCATGCAGGCCGATATGAATATTGCGTTTTTGCCAGTTTTTGTTTCTATTAACGTTTGTTAATTATACTAGTTCAACTATTTTATAGGGCAAGATAGTTGTTGCTTTTTTAATTTTCTACGCGAGGTTTATATTTCTTACATACCCAATTTGTATGTAATTTATACACAGAGTATCAAAGATTTTATTATTATTTTATCAAAGTTTTTATTGTACATCTGGATTAAGGTCAATTTTTTTAAATTACCATATAGTTTATACAAAAAATGAATAAGCTCCGGTACCGAATAATCCCAAACAGCTTCTTGTACACTTCGAAATACAGCCAATGATGGCAAGTCTGATGCCATCTTTCGGGCTGTCCACAAAATTGGTAATGCCCCACCCAATCGGTAATGCAGAAAGGTGTTCCGAAAACTTTGTGGTCTCCTGCACAGCCGGTAACTTTCTTGGATGGGCCTCGACACATCGTCGTTCCCAATGGGTCGATGCCATTGGATTATTCTACAAAAAGAGGCGACCTCATTCGTGCACGATTGACCAGTTATCAGCTGGTCGGCCAATCATTACATTGGTCTGCTGTGCTCGGAGCACGTGTTTAGGGTTTTTGGAACACGTCGCAGTAGTGTTTATTTTCACGCCAGACAGAGGATAGCGAGACGTGACGTTACGACTTTTTCTTTGTTTTGCTGCTCATCGATCAGCCATGGAATCGTCTGCTCTGAACACGGTGAGTGTCAAGCTTTTGTAATTTCTTCAAAGCTCCCGTATCATTTGTTTCGACGTATTGTGACCCGCGACGAGGTAATACGAGAATAAAACAAACCTCGTAAAAGGTTATGATGACGAAAATTAAGAAATAATAATAACAATATGTAATCGAAGATTTTTGAATTTTTGGAGTAGTTATCCGAAATCGCTTGCGTGTTTACGTGCAATGTCATTGAACGTGTCACTTGCGCGAGATGACTGGGCATATGGCTGGACACAACAGTCGAAAAAATATTTCTACACAACAATATAGAGACGATTATCGACATAATAATGGTATATACGTCCAAAAATTATTTTGTAAAAACGGAGTACAAATTTTCGTAAACAAAGATTTTTTTTCGAACATATTGGTCGAATAAAAACAAATTTCGTTTATGATTTTTGTTATCATATTTTTTAATTTGTCAAAATAAAAAAATATTAAATTAAATTAATTAAATAAAATAATATTAGATTAAATTTTTGTTTCATAAATTAATTTTTTGCAATAAACAATTTTTTTTGCTCTTAATCTGGATCATTTTTTTTACGTAAATGAGAGAAAAAAAAAGGAAGGCGATGAACACATTTTTCTTAGTAGCAAAAAATTATGAATCCTATACATTTTTATTTATAGTTTCCACAATTAGCAGTAGCTAATTATTGCGTTTTTTTAGGCTCACGAGAAGATAAGACGAGCGGAGGCTCTGTCGCGCGAGGGAAGATTCAAGGAGGCCTCGGACTGCCACGAGCAGGCGGCGGAACTTTTTATGCAGGTACACACCCAAATAGCCGGTAATCTAGTCGACAATCCACCGATGGTGCATTCGGATCCGTCTTTCATGACTTTGGAGTCCCTCAATCTGCAGCACGAGTATCACACCAGACAAGCGAAAATTGCGAGGTGAGTCACACATGGAAACGCGCGCAAAATAGGGTAAACAATTACTAGAAACAATTAACTAAAATCATATCCACAGACCGAGGGGTTTGGAAGAATTATTTTTAAACAATTTATAGATTCATAAACAATTCATTGTTTTATAAACTTACAAATTAATTTATTAATTTATTTATTCAAAATACAAATACATTTATTTTAATTTCGCAAGAATTGAAATAAAGGTAGGAGCAAAAACATCAAAAGTGCGCTAACCCATTTTTCGTTTTCTCCTCAGCATGAAGCAAGTTCAGCTTGACGAGTACAGGCAGACACTGCAGAAGAAGCCGGGAATCGCGGCGGACAAGACGATACCCGAGCGTCTGCAGAAGGACATGGCGAGCGTGATAACCGACGGTTACCTGAAACTAGCGATTTACAAGACCATCGAGGAGCAGGACAGCCTGCTGAATCTCATGTCGCTGTCGGACGACAAGAACGCGTTCAAGCATCCGAAGGACACGGGCACCGTGATCGAGGAGCTGCGCACGGTGAACAAGCACCTGAGAACGTTGGTGGGAAGCCTGTTGGAGAAGCTCGAGACGAAGGAGAACGAGGTTCGCCTGCTCAAGGAGCGACTCGAGACCCTGACGCCCGACTCGACGGTCGATGTGCGTCTCGACGAGAGTCACTCGACGAGACTCGCGCCGCTTCCGCCTCTGGCGCCTCTGGGAATGCCGCTCTTCGACTTTCCCTCCTTCATGTGGCCCGTGAACTCGCGGGAGGGCGAAGGTCAGCGAAAAAATGAAGAGGATCAGGACGAGGAGGAGGACGTCATTTCCTCGTAGGCCGCGTTGATAAACCTGCGAACGAGACACCGGCTGGCTGTCTCGTTTGGCCGGAGAAGAGCCAACGAGTCTTCGACGATGAGCGGTGATGACATTAGTACAATAACTTCCGACAAATTAGACTGTGTTCTCTCGCATCAAAATTACAATGGGATTGAATGAGTGAAAGATCTATTTAAAGCTCGTGTAAATACATACATTTCGTGTGCGCTGACGTATAGAGATTTTATTAAATACCTATTAATTGAGAGGTTGTTTTTATGGAATACTTGCGAGCGAATCCTTTGCCTGAGTCCACCTGCTTCACACGTGTTCGAATGACGGAGGATCAAAGAGGAGAAACGTTTAATCTTTTTCAGAATTTGAACGTCAGCGTCTCGACACGTCGATTTACAACACGATTGACTCGTCTGCAGTCGCGAAAATTTTGGTGTGATTTTTTATTCAGCAATTACATTGTTTTTTTTTACGTTTTTGTCGTTCTCTGTCGTACCATCGAGATATCGCATTTTGCTGATACGGTTTTTTGCAACGGTGACTTAGTCGGTATGGCAGCACATAGAAAATTTTTCTCGTGTTTTTTTTTACCACACCGCGCGCAAAATGTTACCGACTGAGTGGCGCGTGTTGTGTCCCCACTACACCGTCATGTTATTGTCGCGGTGGCGGTATGTTCGCCAATGTTCTCGTTCATTCCACAAGTATTTTGGACATTGCATATAACCGATCGGGAGTGAGCTATTTCTGGAGAGCCGGGATAAAATCCTCATCGCCAGGATGTCAGACGACACGGGTGGGAATGACGATAAAGTAAGTATTTCCGATGTTCGTACGCGTTGTCGAGATGTCCTTCCTTCATTTCTTCGATCTCAAGCTAAGCCTTTTGTTATCGAAAGAAGAACAACAACAAATCGCGCATTGTAGAAGAGGACACACCGGTTGCGAAGCTTCGACGACCGCTTATGGTCGTTCATACTACTTTGTATCACATTTCATGTCTCGAGAATTCTTATTTTCCTGTTTCCTTGTTTATTTTGGTCTACATAACCTCGAAAAATTCAAAATAAAGTTTACGTTTCTGCTGTTCACGTAAATTTGTACAAAAATGCATGATGTAACAGTCATGTAAATATGTCGCATGGCACTTTTTACTTCGTTTTTCGTGCCATAAATCTTAATATTTTTGGCCAGTATTTTTTCTGTATTTCACATTCTAAGTATAGAAATGATGTTCATTGCACAATTTGTTCCCAGACAATACCGAATGCAGTCGTCGTCGCGCCGGACTCACCACGAAAACAGGTCAAATCGACTGCAGTAGTGAAATACTCGGCGGTTCAGACGCCCGCGACTTTTGCGCAGTTGCAATGCAACACAGACTTGAATCTTCCGCCGAGCAACTGGTTGAGCAGCTCGGCGGAGAGCTACGGCCTCCAGAGTGTCTGGTCTCAGAACACCGGATTCTCCAGTTTCCGAATGGCTCACATGTTTCCCGACTGCGTGGGAGAGGTTGACGTGGTCTCCGATGCGGAGAACATAAAGCGACTGCTGAAGATGCCTTACAACCATGGAGTGATATCCATGATGGTTCATCGTATAGAAAACACCCTGCTGCTTGATGATTTTGACATTCAAAAGTACCTGCTTCGTCAGGCGGAGAGCGACTGGGAATGGCTCAAGAAATTCGTCTACGAGCACGTCTTTCAGAAAGCCAGTGACAAAGAGAAGAGACTGTTTTACAAGAGTAACAGCAGAAACGCCTTGCAGCAGAAAAATCTGGTGTCCAAGTTCCTTTATCACTCGCTGGTGCTCGCGGACAACAGCGAGAAAGTCGAGACGCCGCCACTGCCACTGAGTACCTTGGAGCCCGTACTGCCAGAGCCGACCCTCGAGGAGAAGCTCCCGGATCCCAATCAGAGTCACAATTTCGCGCGAAACGTCGTCTGGACCTTCGAGAACATTCAGATGCTGCTGGGTACGGATATGCCGATTTTCGGCGGACAGACGCATCCCTGCATCAGCCTGAAGCTGCGGGACATGAGCAAACCCATCAACGTTCTCACGGGCATCGACTATTGGCTCGACAATCTCATGTGCAACGTTCCCGAGGTCGTGATGTGCTATCACCTCGACGGGATCGTGCAGAAGTACGAGCTCATCAAGACCGAGGATCTGCCGAATTTGGACGACGCCAAGTTCAGTCCCAAAGTCATCAGGGACGTGGCGCAAAATATATTGAGCTTCTTGAAGAATAACGCGACCAAAGCCGGACACACGTATTGGTTGTTTAAGGGTAGGAAACCAGAGTAATTATGTTTTTATAATAATATCTCGTAATGATTATAATATGATGTGTCAACTTTTAAACAGCAAGAAATATTAAGTTTCCGTAAAACTTCATGATGATCTTATTGAAGAAATGGAGAAATACTGTTAATGCATCGCGAAAATAATGGAGGACAGTGCTTATCATTTTTTCTCATAATTTCTTCGAAAATTTGATTAAAAATTCAGTTTTTCTTACGGCTTTTCAAAAGCTCACATATAATTTTATACTTGCTACAGATCATCATTCTAAAATCGTAACAAGAAAATAAACTGTTGTGTAAATACTAAGTCTTAAAGTAAATGGGGACTTTCAACACTCTAATAAACAAAAGAGAGAAAAAACGATAAATCAATCGAAAATAATATTTTTCGTACACGCCTGAATTCTCTCGATATTCTTTTCAGGCAAGGACGACGACGTCGTGAAGCTGTACGATCTAACGTCGCTCTGCAACGAGTCCTCAAACGAGAAGGAACAGAATCCATTCACCGTCCCCGTCGCGATGCTTCTCTACAGAGTCGCGCGTAACATGAAATACTCGTCGGATTGTCGCAAGCAGGAGGGAACGATAAGGATGCTCCTGACGAATTGCGTGCAGCTGCTGGCCAAGGAGAATCATCCGCAGATAGTCACATCCGCGCACTACATGCTGGCCGATCTGTACGTGCCAGCCGACACGGATCCGGCCAATCCGACGCTGGTCGATCAGAGCGAGGACGAGGATGTCTCGAGCGAGTGCGGCAGCAATCAGGAAAGCACCGACGCTCCCGACACGGCCGAGGGCGCTGTTAGCGCCGACGTGAAATCTCTGATGCTCGCGCACAGTAAGTACGATTTTGCAAAAATTTCCGATCCTCACATCCATTTTTCGCAAAGATATTTCGAAACCAAACAATTGTTCCCCAGTTCAAGAACAATCGGAGCACGAGGAGCACAAGTACAAACCACCGCCGATCAGCGGAACCGTCGCGGAACGTTGCCTCGCCGCGTTGGATCACGTCTACCTGGGCCTCGAGTGCCTCAAGTACTTTCCCACGGCGAACGGCTCGTCCGAGGAGTCGACGAATTCCGCCGAGGAGAGCGAGGGCGGCAAGCCCTACGCCGAGGAGGTCCAGAACGTCGCGAAACCGTTCCAAGCCATTCCGATGCCTTACGCCCCGCTCAACAAAGTCGCGGACGACGCGAGCAAGTCCTCGCCATCCGGCAGTCCGAGTCATCACAAGAAGAAGGGCAAACAGAAGAAGCGGGAGAAACGCGCAAGCGAGAAAAGCGCGCAGAAGGAGCCGGATCTCACGGACGGCTCGCCCAAGGCTCTGCTGTGCAAATCGAAGGCCGAGACTCTGCCCACCTGGCAGGCGCCCAAGAAGAGCGACAATCTCAGCTGGAACGCTCACCTCAAGACGCTTTTGTACGAGAAAGCCTCGTTAATCTACGCCGTTCTCGCCGAGTACGAGTACTCCAATCAGGGATACGGCGCCTCGCTGAGATACATTCTCGCCGTGCTGCGTTGCCAGAAGATGCTCGAGGTTTTCTGCGGCATGAAGAACGATAAACTGATCAGTTATCTGCTGGGACGAGCGGGCGACTGCTGCTTCATGACCGTGCAGGACTGGCGCAACATCGAGGATCACAAGCGTGCCTACGAGATGAGAAACGAGAACGACGAGAAGATCGTCGAGGAGATATTGAATCTCGAGGATTTGGATATGAGTAAGTTTACTTTTTGTTAAGGTAGTTATGTCGGTACGCCGGAGTCATAGGCATCACTGTTTATGCTACAAAAAAAAAAAATTAATTACGTGTGGTATTTTGGCCTCAGAAATAATTACGCTAAAAATATTCCCGATATTTACTTTCTAAAACCGTATTGTATTGTGACGACTTCTTAAGAGTAAAATTATTATTTATACGGATTTGACTTCGAATCGTTATTTTGCTTTTAATGTTCGGTGACTACCACTTTTTATAGTCGTACCGATTACTTAAGACCTAACGGAAACGGAGAGCTATTTATACATTTTGTATTTATACCTACGATGTTTTTATCTCTGTTTCAAAGTCAATTTTCTTGATTTCTTTATATAACGCCATATGTAAAATTCTATTTAAAAAAATATTATTTTTAACTTACCTCAGAATTCCTCACAAACAAAAGATGAATATTCAAACTACAAGACAAATAATTCGGGCGCATCTAATGCCTTCGGCTTCGCGTGATAACTACCTTCATTATCTTTACGCTGTACCAATGTAAAGGCTATCGAGTCGTCTTCACGCACTTTTTCTCGCAGACGGAGCCGAATTGCTGCCGCAACAGTTCGAGAGCCTGGAGACAACGATGGTCGCGTCCCTCAAGTGTTACGAGAAAGCCCTCGATCTGGAACCCTCGGAAATCGATAAGAACAATCTGGTGAGAAGATTGGGCAACATACAAAACGAACTGGGTGTTCTCTACATGAATCAGGCCGGTGGTGAGTGACGGCGCAGCCCCTACGATTTTTTCCCCCGCAAAAGCCCGTCGACTTCTAACCAGCGGAAACAAAAAGTTGTTTTGTTTTTCTTTCACCTTAGCGCGTTATCAGCAGGCCACGTCGAAGAGCGACGAGGCGCCGGTCGACGACTGCACGTCGGACGTCACGACTCTCCTCACGCGTTCGCTCACGCATCTCGAGGCCGGCGTCAAGGCCTTCGAGAACGTTCGC
Source organism: Pimpla rufipes (assembly GCA_963932165.1). Lineage (NCBI taxonomy): Eukaryota > Metazoa > Arthropoda > Insecta > Hymenoptera > Ichneumonidae > Pimpla > Pimpla rufipes. The sequence goes on from OZ010635.1 coordinate 17,261,271, forward strand.
GACGAGGCGAATCTCGCGCTTCTGCATTCCAACACGGGACGCCTGATGCGCCTGTGCGCGCACATGCACGCTAAACTGCCGACTCGCGAGCGTCACTTTTACAACAAAGCCCTGGCGAGCTATCACAAGGCGCTCCAGGTTCTGGGCACTCGTAAAACGAATCCCGCGATATGGGAGACCGTCACGTGGGATTTGTCGACGACTCTCTACACGGTGGCGACTCTTCTGCAGGATTATCCGACCGCTGGAAACAAAGTGAGTTCTTGCGCGTTTTCCGGTCGATTTACCGCGGCGAGATGTCCGTTTCCGGGTTTCCTGAAAAAAGAGAACAACAATGCCATTCGGAAGCGAAGGATCCTCGTTAAAGTGGACGGTTTTTCTCTTTTCTCATCTCAATAAAATTCTATCTTCAGACCGAGGACGAACTCGAGCGGGAAGTCGTGGAGGTTCTGCAGAAAGCCCTCAAGTACTGCGACACGGAGACACCGGGACCGCGTCAGCCGGTCTACCAGTTCCGCGCCGCGACGATTCAGCACAGGCTGGGCTCGCTCTACCACCGCGTTTATCGCGAGCTCAAGGCCGATCCCGACAATCCCAAGCGCAAGAATTCGCTGCAGCTGAGCAAACTTTACTACATGAAGGCCGCGAAGCTGCTGCTGTCGCTGGAGCAGCCGGTCGAGTTTCTGACCGTCCAACTCGAGAGAGTCGCGCTGGCCGAGCATCAGGCGGAGAGTAAGCGTGATTTTCCGTAATTTTATCCTCGATTTCGCGTCCTACGCGCTTCGGGGACTCGTTAAACGGACGACAATTTTCCTTTTTTTTGCAGCCGCCACGAGCTTCAACACGAAACTCAAGTATTACCAAAACGGTTTGGAGCTGATAGTGCAGTGTCAACCGATTTTCGGGGTTCTCCGCGAGAGAAACGGAGCCCCCGGGAGAATGATCGAGGACACCGAGAGCCGCGGTCGCGTGGACGGGACGAGGAGCGACGCGAGGCGCGATTCCGTCGACCGGGGTGACAACGCGAGCGCCGAGGACAAGAAGCAGGGAGAGGACGAGGAGAAACTCGTGCTTCTGCTCGAGCAACGACTGCAGTATTTATTGAGATCGTTGATCAAGCTGTGCCTGGGTAAAAACGTGGAATCCACGGAAAAACCGATACTCCGACCATTCCTCAAATCCGAGAGTCTCGTGAATCTCTACAAGCAGTGCTACAGCCTGACGCTAAAGTGCGGAATACTCGTCGGCCCGGCGCTCCTCGAGCACATGTCTCAGGTTTTGCTGGAAATCGAGCGAAAGCTCAAGCAAAACGTCGAGTCGCACTAGCCAAATTTTCGGGACAAACGTCGAGGTGAAACCTCGCCCGCCAAGTATTCCGTTCCTCGTTATAAAGAGTAAAACGCGCGTGAGCTCATTTTTTTCGCACGCGAGATATACGAGAAAGACGAAAAAAAAACACACACACAAGCTACGAATGATTTTTTTACTGCTACCCGTGTAAATATTAATAATCCAGAAGACTTTAAGATACTCCACTCGATTTGTGTTTGTAAAGGCGTTAATAAAGTGTCGTTCCTCGTTTAACGTTACTCAAGGACTCGCAGCCGTTGATTCGCAAACAGCGATCGCTCCTTTCCACGAGCTCTTCCGGCTATTACCGCAATCATCTCGTATTGTCGTTGATTCAATGATTTACATTGCGCGCTCTCTCGCGAGCGGCGATGATTAAGACGCGCGGGGCGTGCGGTTCGTTCGACGGGCGAGGCGACTGGTTGGTTTACTTGTTGAATGGTCGAATGTCCTCGGCGAGTATATCAGCCGCCCTCTCGAACGATCTCGGAGAATCCGCGCGCTACGCTCTTGATTACGCGCGTGTACGTTGCGCCCGATTCTCCAATTGCAGTTAACGTTATAGTGTCGAGTGGCTCGAAGCTCCGGCGTATCGCGCCCGGCTCGCCCGAAACTTTCGACTCGCGCGGCCCACCCCGTCGCGTCTGTGTCCCTCGTCCCCGAGTTTCCACCAGTCGAAATTGCATTTCGCCAACTCGGCGAATCGAGCCAAATGAAGTTTGAGGGAGGAAATGGCGCCGTCCCCACGCCCGGGGGGAAAGCCCACTTGGCTGACCCCAAACCGTCCGACGGGCGAATTTCGGATGACAATACCATAAGGATTTAGTCAAACGAGAGGGCGGCTTTTTTGGCTTTCCCCGCTGTTTTAGAATATAAACTCGCGGATCGAGGGACACCCGGCTTGCCTCGTGACACTTTTTTCTTAGCCATCCCGTTAATTATCAAATTTTCGTTACATTCTCCATTATCTCTAAACTGTACTCAGTCCAATTCGACTTTGAACACACCGAATTCCCATATACTTCGTAAATACCATTTTTATTTTCAATACCATCAATTTCACGTACACAACATTTTCGCGCAACTCAATCAGTTGTCCCGGTCGTTCCCCGCCGTTTCCGTAGTCCCGCCAGGACCACCGCCCGCCCTGAATAATTTATATTTCGTATCCCATTTCGTCAGACCCACCGACCGAATCTCTTTTCACGGCCCAACCAGCAATGGGTGGTACACTCGAGACCCGTTATGATCCCGGTTCTTCGCTACTCTGAGAGCCAATATTTTCCTCCCTCCTAATGAGCGAACGAGCGCGCACTATTCCCGAGGAAATATTTTTCTTCCCCGAATGAAATCTCCCCCTCGTTGCCTGTAGACGATACAGACGTCCGTGCAGAGCCAGCGCGTCTGTGTCCTCAATTGCAAACGAGGCTGTCACGCTCGTGAAATTGTGCTACACGCGCAGTGCAAGAGACGATGGACCGTGGAACACTACATCTCTCGTATTTTGCCTATAGCCTATCTATCGGCGGGGCAGCTACACTATAATTTCCTGAAATGATATTTCTCACGAGGCGACGCAGGGAGAGCGTTGCAGCTGGCTCTGCCTGGCCGCTCGGAAATGAAAGTGTCCGCGAGGGGAATATTTAAGGCGACGTGGAAGAGGATTTCCTCACAAACTTCTGGCCGAACTCCCGTAGTTTTAATGGACCTTAGGGAGCGAAAAGGAACTCGTTACGCGACGTGGCGAAAGCCAACGTTACCCTTCTTCTGCCACCCCCCGCGACCTCACCCGCGGCTAACGCGCCACGTCTCACTTAATGTTCTACATTATTTTTCATTACTTCCTCGAGGGCTCACACACGCGTGGAAATTTCGCACGTGCGCCCGCGGTACCCCGCCGAGGAAATATAGTGGTTATTGCATTTTCACGCGGTACGTACGGGATATAGACCGAAAGACACGATAGAATAGACGACTTATCGCGCCTGACCTAAATTCCAAAGGGGTATTCAGCAATTTCGAATACGTTCCCGGTGTCCCATTTGCATCTTTATGAAACATTATATTCGATATCGAAGTCGCCCTGGCTCTCTCTCTCTCTTGTTCTCGCAGCCGATGGTAGATTGTATTCTGTCATCGGTGGAGGCCGTGTCGAGTGCCTACCGCGTCGATGCGGATCGCGAGAGACCGGGACCAGGTAACGACTCTTTTGTACCTCAAATTCGCCACTTTACATATCGATGCGCGAATGCCCGGAGACGCGGGGAGGCGACGGCCGCGGATCCGACGCCCGGAATAATCGAGTGGTGGGTCGTGTAAAATGCTTTCTCCTCATATCTCAAAATTGATGGTATCGATATTGTAAAGTGTAAAGGGATGATACCATCGCGCGCGACAATTTCGCGCTGACGCGGATGAGACAAACTCGGGCTTTCCGCACATTTTTTGTTTGCGCGACAAATCGCGAAGCTTTTAGTTCTTTCCATTTCTTTTTTTTACGCGTGAAACGTAAGCACGCGTGTTACAAAATGCGAAGACTGTACTGCAATATCACTTAAAAAAAAGGGTATGCTTTACGTACCGGCCTAAAAGTTTTTACGCATAAACTGAGATACTAAATTTGACGTACAGACGTGATGTAAAATTAATGCGCTTTCGCTATAAAACCGAAGTAAACCATGAAAATTAAAGTGCGCTTGGGATAAAATTTACGTTGATTATTAAAATTGAAGTATGTTGCACATTTTTATTACACTCTCCATTAATTTCACACTCGTGTACTAAATTCAGTTTATGGACCAAAAAAAAGATTCCTCCACCGCTGAACTAAATTTCACGAATTTTTTTTTTTTCTCAAATCGAATTACCGAGGAAACAAAGTGTACGCAAATTTCCCGTTTGTGTCTACAGAGGATCCACCCCGCCGCACGCCCGACAATGAGAGGGAAGCGCGAAGAGACGAAAAAAAAAAAAATCGAAACAAGAAACGGATACCTCGGGGAAGCCGTCGACGAGGATCCGGCTAATTCGCGACACGCGAATCGAATCTCCGCCGCTCCTCAAATTCGCGCACGAGTAGCCGAGAACCCGGCCCGCGCTCACCCCGTGGTATTTCCCGATTTCCGCGTACACTCGTGTACCGCTAACTCGCCCGGACCGGCGTTTCTTCTTTTCCTCCCGGGCGATCCGCCCGCCCGAGGAGTCACGTACAATCAGGGACAGAGCGGAGCGAGAGGAGGGAACGCGCGCACTCGCGGAAAGTGCGCTGCTCGTCGTTCGCCACTTTAATTCGACGCTTGGAACGAACGTCGCCCTTTTCGGTACCTCCGAGAATTTTCCCTCCATCGTTATTTTTTCGACCTAAAAAAAAAAATAAAAAAAAATACTTCGTTGATTAAATAAACACTTACTGTTGATTTCGTTGTTGCAGTGTCGCCCTCGCAGGAGTTTGCGCGAATTTTCCGCAACTGCAATCCACGCCACATGGACGTCTATCGTCGGTGTCTATAGATATACGGGACTGCGGGAATACAGGAAGTGAGCGGGCTGCGTGTGTTCGTGCCCGAGGGGCCACTCGAGAATGCAAATGAGATGGCTCGGCGGCTTCGGTAGTCCTGACGAGAGAGTGAGAGAGATCGAGAGAGCGAGAGCGACGAGCGAGGAAGCCAGACCGGTAGCCGCGGAGGTCTGTACAGCGCCGGGCCAGCCAGCCAGTCAGCCAGCTAGCCAGAACCCACCTAGCTGGCTAGCATTGGACTGGGCACTCAGCGATGCCATGGGACCCAGGAGAAGGTGATGCCGGTTGCATTAATCGTGCAACGAGAGGGTAGCCCGAGGGCGAGTGGGCGAGAGGGACGATAAAGGGTTGAACGAGGGCACAGGCTAGCGGCTACTGTGGTGTACGCGTTGCCACTGCTGCTACGGCTGCTGCTGCTGCTGCTGCTGCTGCAGGTTGCCGCTGTGGAACACAGCCGTGCGGGGGTCGTTATCACGCGACATTACCTCGAAATAAAGGATAAGCGTGGTTTCGCGATGGAGAGAGAGAACGTGGCCTAATGGTGTGCTGCTTGGTCGTCTGTACGTACGATTCTCCGGGGCATCTGCCAGATGATATCGCCAGATACCAACAGACACCACTAGGCATCACCAGGCTGTTTATCACCGGCTGGTATTGCGTTCCTTACGGCGCAAATTGCGTGACGATCTTACTCATCCTCGGCGTCGTCCTTCTTCGCGTATTGCTCGAGATTTAGGAACAAGACAGATTTATGTTTGCCGATCCGATTGTCGTTCCACATAGATTATTATTACCTTTTTTTCTGTAACTGCGGATCGACACTGAGAAAACTATTTTGTCGGGCCAGGAAAACTAAAAAATGTCTCCAACATTTCTACGTAACATGCGAAAATATTTGCCCGCCCAGCGTTGTCGTTTACTCTCTGTAGTCATCAGAGAAAGGTAAACCAACCACCGCCGTGACTGAGAGAAAAAGTTGAAACAGTCGGCGCGAAACTTGGTTACTCTCGATCTCGAGCTCTTATCCCGCGCCGCATCAGCCGCTTCTCCACATTCGCTCAAAGTTGAACGACAGCAAAAAAGAAGAAAAAAAAAAGATAGAGGGTCGACGATTTTCGTTGACGACTCTGCGGCGATCCCGGTGTCTCCGGAGACGACTTTGTCGTGCCTACGCGAAGGATTCCGGATCCCACGCACCGGGAGTGAAAGAGAGGGCTCGCTCCGTTATACCGTCCGTCTTCTGCCTCCCCGCACTTTTTTTTTACGCTCCCTCTCGCTCGCTTTTGCCTCGAAGCTCGAGGGATACCATTTTATTTTCCCCGTGTATTTCGTTACCGCACGGGCTCCATTCACCCGGCTGGCCTCTCGGGTCGTGTAGCGCTCGCTCCGTGTGTGCGGCGCACGTTGGCCGCGCTGGCGAACGTGGTACCCGCGCTTCGTGGACACACGAACGTGCGTAATGATCCCCCCCCGTAGCCGCGGATGCCGATAAGGATGGTCCGGAGGGGATCGAAAACCTCGCTACCACCCTCCTTGACACCGGGAGAGCGCGGCCGGGAGCAGCCGCACACCGCCACCCTTTTTAAGGGTTGCTCGTTAGCCAATGTGAGCTGATACGCTCGGATACACACCGCAAAAGAGGTCCTCACCGTATGGCGATTCTCAACCCCCGAACACCGCCCGCCGTTCTCCCCCCCCCCCCCCCCCCCCCCTAGCGTATTATACACCGGCGTCTCCTCGCGGTGAAGCTGACGGCTTCGCCGAGGACTCTGCCGGGAATTCCAGACCCTGGACTGGAATTTTCACCGCGCGGATTCGACGAGCCGAGATTGTACGGGGTGTAAAAATAATAGATGTAAAAAAGACGCAAACAACAATTTTCGGTCAGTCACCCGCGGTCAGTCGGGGTGATCGATAGGGGATGAAAGTTGGAAAAGTGTCGCTAGAATTTGTTCTTCCGAGACTCTTCAGGATTATTCGAGATTTCGGTGCGAAATGTTTGTGGAGAGTTTTTTTGTAAAAAATCTGTGGCGTTAAATCCGGTTCGTGTCAGGGTCTGGTTAGGATCTGGCGGGGCCAATATGGTACTGATTATGGCCCGTCCAGATCCTGACACGAACCGGATTTAACGCCACAGATTTTCTACAAAAAAATCTCTAAACATTTTAAAACGAAATCTCGAATAATCGTCGCCAATATGGTATCGAATTTGTGAGGTCAATATGGTCCTGATCAGGGCCCGACCAGGGCCTTACTTGGGCCTGATTCAATTCTTGAAATATATTTTTTTTACCAGGAATCATTTCACGTCGAGTCGTACACATCAACCGTGTGCGTAATTTTCGGTACACCCTGTGCACACGCCGGAAAATAAATATCGCATAATGAACGAGCGTATCCAAGGAATAAACGTCACGACGGTTAACGACGAATCCACTTCTCCGCGAGTTCTCGTTTAAAACCCTCGCGGAACGCGAGTGAGGCAGAGTCGCAAGTATGTGGGGCCCCCCGTTTCAGCTTCCCCTCCTCCCCCCCCTTCACCCCCTCGTTTTGTGTTCATCAGTGCCGCGAGAGCGATAAGCCGGAATGAGGCGAGGGAATTTGCAGTGTCAGAGAAACCCGCGACGCTGATCCCGATGTCGTTTACGTGTTTTTTTTTGTCACGCGACTTTGCGGCGAGCAATTAGACTAATGCTTTGATTAATTAACCGCGTTACCGACGGGAGTAAAGAGAATTTTTGCGGATGGCGGGGAGACGGAGGAAGAGCGGAAATTCCTAAGGAGGGAATAGGAGAGGAATCGTGAAAAACTGTACAGAGTCGCGATATCCGCGCCGGTCGCTCGCAATCTCGGACGACGTTTTATCCCGGTGATGGGTTTGACGAGCGCTCGGCGCGGTCCCGGGTGGACCGAGGCAAAGTAACCGCCGGGCGTGCGCGGGAAGAGCCGGAAGATTAAGATGAAGATAGAAACGCGAAGGGAAACATTCGACTTTCCCCAAAGGACTTTTGGCCCCGTGGATACGGGAGAATCGGGGATGCGGCGTCGCGTGGATAGCGAGCGGCCAACAATCTTTCGGTGGCGTTGGCTCTTGCCGAAACGAATTTCGCCCCGGGTCTTTCTGCTCGCTTCGTCTTTTTATCGCCGTCGGTTTCCTCCGCGCCGAAATTCGCTCGGATTCCGTGGAACCGAGATGAGAGTCGGACGATTGTTCGGTCCGCGATGTTCTCGCTCTCGCAATGTTTTCGCTCTCGCGATGTTTTCGCTCTCGCGATGTTTTTGCTCTCGCGATGTTTTCGCACTCGCGATGTTTTCGTTGTCGCGATGTTTTCGCTCTCGCGATGTTTTCGTTTCTCGCTTTTTTTTTTCTTTCCAGTTGCGTTTGCGCTGTCGCGATATTTTCAGACCCCCTGATGTTTTCGCCCACGATGATTCGGTCCCCCTGATGTTTTCACCCACGATGTTTCAGACCCCCTGATATTTTCGCCCACGATGATTCAGTTCACGTGCAATTTTCGCCTACGATGACTCAGTTCCTTTGATATTTTTGCCCACGATGATTCGGTCCCCCTGATATTTTCGCTCACTATTATTCGGTCCCCCTGATATTTTCGTCCACGATGATTCGGTCTCCCTGATATTTTCGCCCACGATTTTTCGATCCCCCTGATATTTTCACCTACGATGATTTGGTCCCCCTGATATTTTCGCCCACGACGATTCGGTCCCCCTGATATTTTCGCCCACGATGATTCGGTCGCCCTGATATTTCCCCCCATAATGTTTCAATCCCCCCGATATTTTCGCCCACGATGATTCAGTCCCCCTAATATTTTTGCTCGCGATGCTTTAGCCCCCCTAAATTCTTTAATTCAAGATTTCGAAAAATCATAGGGTGTCATTCGATCCCGACCATCTCGCAGCTGTAACGGAAACTACAGTATTTCGATACAAACGGAATATCGAATTCTTCCGTCGCTACATGTTATATCACCCACAAATTTATACATTTCGCCCGTGCTTTATTTCCGCAGGTGAAGGTCTGTCGCACGATCCGCGGTTCCGCGCACGAAACGCGACTCGTTTGGGGTTTCCGGTCGCCCGCAACTCGGTCCCGCGCATACCTCGGCGGCGGCGGTTGCACCGGCGGGAGCGAACGAGTCTTAATCCACGAAGAAACCGCTTCGCCGTGGGAGGAAGCGGAGGAGCGAAGGAGCGAGACTTATTGCGCCCGAACGAGAGTGATGTGTCCCGAGGCCGTGCACCCCATCAAACACTATATATTCCCGGTGGTACTCCGCGCGCGCCCGCCGCAGTCTAGAACTGCGCTCCGGGAGAAACTCTTTAATAAAGAGTTGCCAAGTGAGACGGCTGCGCGAATAAGGCGCAGCGGAAACGCCGGGGGAGGACGACGACGAAAGCCCGCGAGCAATGCGACTCGCTCGCTCTCGTTGGGTCCTCGTCTGTACAGGGTGATCCAGAATTCCCGCACCAAACGAGTCCCGGAAGTCCAAAATGGTCCCAGAAACGCGTGCGCAAAATTTGAGATTTTTATTCCCCGTAGTTTTTTTTTATGAAAGCTCATTTGTGACTGCCAATCCGAAAATTCGCCCTCATCTTACTCTCAACTTTCTTAATTCGCCCTCAAGCCGAGAGGGCGAAACTATTAATTCGTGCTCAAGTTGAGAGTAAATTGAGGGCGAGTTAGCCCTCATGAGAATAAAATATATTTGAAAATATACAAGTGACATAGAACCTCAGTGAGATATATCTCAGATATATCTCATTAAAATATATCCGGCAGACATATAAAATGTATATAGCGGATGTAGAACTTTTGGCCGAAATATATAATTTTATATAATTCATAAATCTTGAATATATTTTATTTCCATAAGGGAAGAGCAAGTTGAGAGTAAATTGAGGGCGAATTAAGAGTAAGCAGAGAGTAAGTTTCCCTCAACTTGCTGTCAACTTCCTCTTAATTCACTTGTGGGCGAGTTAAGAGAAAGTTGAATATAAGTTGAGGACGAATTCTTTGATTGGCTGTCACAAATTGGCTCTCATACAAAAACTACTGGGAATAAAAATCATAAATTTCGCATCGCGTTCCTGGGTCCATTTCAGACTTTCGGGACTCGTTCGGTGCTTGGATTCTGGATCATCCTGTATATAATATATATACACACATCTATATATACATACATAGGGACTGCGGGTCTTTGTCGTCCTCGCGCGGTCGTACAAGAGTAATGGAGATATTGCGGCAAGTAAAGACGCTTCGCGACATACACATACGCTCGGTTTGCGGTCTATTCGATTTGTTTCATGAGCCGAGCGTCTCTCGCCCTTCCCGCCTTCTCTCGCTCTCTTCCCCCGCGCGCGCGCTCGCCTTCCCGTGTCAGGGCCTCGCGTCGTCCGCCCGAGCTTCATATAAAATGAATAACCCATAAATTCGTGGGAATATCGCGGGGGAGAAAATTACCTTCGACTACCTATACGTACTGCTCGGTGGGTTCGTTACGATGGGTACGTGTGGCGCGCGGCGGTTGATGTAGGAGGCCGGAGACCAAGACCAAGACTCCCGCTGCTCGCTGCGCTACCCTCCACATCGCCTTTTATCGCTTCCGCTGAGCATCAACGACTTCGACGCCGTTTTTTTTTCTTCCCTCTTTTTCTCTTTTCTTCCCTCGCCGAAGGGGCCAGCTTCTTCTGGCTTCTGGTGCTAACATTACTGCGCTGCGTCGTACTCTTCCGCCATATCGATGGTGATTGACGACTATATCGCGCCCCGAGAGCGGTTTTTCCGTCGTGGCGTTTTTGGCGCTGCGGGGTCGTAGGTCATGCGCGACGATGGGGGAGGAGGAGGAGATGGGGCTTGAAATTCCGGCAGGTATTGGGAAAATGACCGGAGGCGAGAGCGGGGTCAAATGCAACAGTTTTCCGTCGGCGTGTTTTTTTTTTGGTCCTGCGATGCAGATGGCGAAGGAGGCAAACTTGAAATTATGCAGGCTGAAAAAGTGACCGTGTAGGGGAAAACGAGGTCAATCGCGGCGGTTTTGCGACGATGCGTTTTTTGGGTCTCCATAGTTGGTCCTGCGATGCCGATAGCCGAGGAGCCGTAGGGGAAAACTGGGTAAATTGCAGGAGTTTTCGGTCGAAGCGTTTTTGGGTGGTACTAATTGGTCCTGCGATGCCAGTGACGAGGGAGGCGAATTTGAAATTACGTAGGGCAAAAAAGTCACCGTAGGGGTGATCGAGGTCAATCGTAACGGTTTTCCGTTGACGCGTTTTTTGGGCTTTTGTAATTGGTCCAGCGATGCCGAAGACGAAGGAGGCAAACGTGAAATTATATGCAGGGCGAAAAGGTGACCGTGGAGGAAATCGGGGTCAATTGCACCAATTTTCCATCCAGTCATTTCGGGTGTCCCTAATTAATCATACCAGGCAAAGGCAAAACCGTGAAATCTAAGCGTGACGAAAATCTGACTAGAGCGAAGCACGTCGACCGCTCGGTGCGACCACTTTGCGAGTCGACGGAATCGACTCGGCAAATGGTGTATTTTCACGGTGCATAAATTAAAATGTCTCGCACTGTTCCGTTGTCCCTGGATCAATAGAGCGAACGGGGCAAAACTCACTCGTCGGCAAACACAAAGACGTCCGGACGTCGCGCGAGACGCGAGACCAAGTTCTCTACACGCGGGAACCGTAGTTTTACGGGCGATAAATGTAGGCGGCTGTTGTACAGGAGCCGCGAGCACCGTGAACTGCGGAGCCCAATCACTTAGTCGTTGCTCAAATTCCTGGTCACGAACAGGTAAATCATAAGCGCCCGAGTATCGTAAAACCGGGGGAAGCACGAGAGAAGCCGCGCGCGCTTCTCCTCCACCTCCGCGACGTTCCTTTCGCTTTACGCCCGTCGTTTGACGACATCGTAATGGTATTTAGTATAATAGTTCTGACTCGTCTTCTCGTCAGCTAGTATTACGCCAGTTTCGGCGAGTGGAAGGGGCGCCGACCAAGATTTAAATTAATGAGAGGCAACACAACGCACAAAGTGGGCCAGGCACAAAGAGACCGAGCTTCGTGTTTCGCTTTTTACGAAATTAAAAAAAATACTCGTTTCATTTAGTCAAAATCTCTCTGATAATTACGAGGACGGATTTTTTTTTTTTTTTTCACTTATTACACTTTTGATTACGGGAAATGGGAATACTTGCAATTGGTCCCCATTTTCGCGGTCGCGAAGGGCGAAAAATGGCCTTTGACCCTTTGGCCCTTTTGACATTATGGTCTATCGCTTTAACCCTCGGCCAGGAGTAAACCTCAAACAGATTCGACGCGGCACAGGGCCCGGCCCGTTCGAGTTTAGTCCTCTCGAGAAGGGTATTATATAGTTGCCTATATATATATATGTATATAGTTGAGTAGCAGTGGCGTAGTACATACGGTGCGCGAGAGGCAGCCACTGAAGCGGCCACTCTCGTGACCCAGTACGCGGCGTTATACCCCCCGCCACGCCGGTAACTCCTTGGCAGACGTACCACTTTCAGCGAGCGCCCTTCACGCCGTTGCCTCGCTGCGTCCAGCCGTTACTCCTCGTCTGACCATAAGCCTGATGGCAATACCACTTTCCGCGAAGGGTCCGACCCCCTCGCCAACGGGATTTCATCTTTCACTCAAATTGATGAAACTGTATCGAGTTTGGGGAAACCATTTTTTTACGCCGTATTTTGGGGCAACGAAAAGAAAAGATAAAAAAACTGTCTTGAGTGACCCACAATTTTTAAACTGTATGATGAAACTGTATCGAGTATGATGAACGTGTATGGACTGTGTGATGAAATTGTATCGAGTTTGGGGAAACCATTTTTTTATTCCGTATTTTGGGGCAACAAAAAGAAAAGATAAAAAAACTGTCTTGAGTGAACCACAATTTTTAATGAGGAAGCGGAACTCGTTCTTGAAGCAAGTATTTTTTTTCAAGAGCCCGTGAAAAATGTTTCAAAAAATGTAATGAAAACATCTTTCTCTACTCGTAGGATTTTTTTAACCCGAATTTTGAAGTAAAGATAAAATGGAAAATATGTTTTTTGGGCCATCCGCAATTTTTTATGAAGAAGGGAGACTCATTCTCGAAGCAGGTTTTTTTTTGTCAAAAGTGCTTGAAAAACTGTCAAAAAAATGTAGTGCAAACAAATCTTTCTTGGCGAGGAGGCGAAAGACAGGAATCGCCGATTTACGTCAGTTTATGTTGCACGCGCTCGAATCCGCTGAACTCGGACGTACAGGACAAACTTCGCGAGACAAGTCGACGCCTGGCGAAAGTTTAACCCGGCCAATAGGATTTCATCTTTCACTCGCAATCGGCGAAACCATCAAGTTTGCGGGAAAACTGAGCTATCTATTTTCCCCCCAGTTTCGCTTTCGTCCCCAATCGAGCCAATTTTTTTTTTTCCACGACAACCAAACACTTTGCCCTCTTGCTGCAATTTTTTTCAAATTAAGTTCCCGCGCAAAAAGACTAATCCAAAACAAAAAAAAAAAAATCAAGCACCAGATTTATCAGCGAATGTTGTACGCACTCGAATCTCCGAAACTCAGACAAGATAAAATTCACGAACCAAGTTGACGCGTGGTAAAAGTTTAACACGGGGGGTGCTTCGTACGTCGGCGAAGCAGCGGTGAACAGGGGATGGCGATGGGGGGGGTGGAGGGGGTGAACAGTCGATGCGCGAAGCTCGGGGAAGCACGTGAAAAGTTTTCGAAAGCTCGCGAGTGCTCCGGCGATGCCTCCTGCCTCCTGACCCGATGGACCCACGGTCGCGCCGGGAGAGCTCGGGCTTGAGTACGGCAAACTTTTCCGCGCGCGCCCGGAGAGCGCCGAGCGGCAGTGAGCCGCACGCCGTACTTCCTCGATAAATCTGTCCTCAATCCTAAAGTGACCGTCCCGTCCCGTTCCCTTCCACCCCCCGTCCCCACCGTCTGTCCCCGCGTACTTCTTATGAGAGAAACAAAAATACAAACCGAGAAAAACACTCTTCAGTCGCGCGGGGATGGAAAAGCAGAAGGAAAGAAGGTGCCTCGCAGTAGCTCGCCGTACTTTGCAGTGTATATATAGATAGATGGACGAAGAATCGGTCCTACTTCAGTTACGGGCAAAGGCGAAGGCAGAAGGAGAGGGAAGTACGAGGGGAGAGGGAAAGGAGGTTCAGAGGTTGGGGGTTGAAGGGGGTTGGGAGGTGAGTCGGGTGGGGGATATGAGAGGCACGAAACTGAAACGAATATAAGAGGCGCAGAGGTTGGTGCGGAATAACGAAAGGGTGAAACGTTGCATGAGGTGAAAAGGTCTCCGGCAACACAGCGAGAAACAGAGATATATATATATGGGGGTTGGAGAGGAGACGCCAGGTCGGGAAGGCACATAGCGTCGAGGAACGTCAAAGCACGGACCCACCTTGCGCCTCGGCTCACCCTGAGCTCTCGCTACCACTGTTGAGACGTGACACTTTAACCAAAACGGAAAAGCTTAATAAAGCCGTTGCTGCTGCCGCCGCTGCTGCTGGTGCTGGTGGTGCTGGTGGTGGAGGTGGTGGTGGTGGTGGTAGCGCTGCTGCTGCACAACGAAAGCAGCGCGCTCCTTTCGTATTATCTTGCCCCGCGGGTGTCTTCTCGGGGAAATCCTGGCTGGAGACTTAGCCCGATAAAAGGGGGGCTTCACGGTGGGGTTCAAAGATGGCGAACGCCGGGGTGTGTCGGAAATGAAGTTTTTAAAATATTCAGACTACCGAAAGCGACCGCTTGATATTTCCGTCTTCAAAATATCGACTTTTGTTCTGCGCCGTCGTTCTCAAGTCGCATGTCGAACCCCCGAAAATACTGGTTTCAACCCTTTTGATTAGATTTCGAAAAAAAAAAAAAATGTTTTTCGGCTGTTTTTCTGTCAGAATTTATTGATTTGGACTTCAATCCAAAAATCTGAAAATGGAGCCTTGCATTTTTTTTTTCAATACTTCGACTTCTGACCTATATCATTGTTCTGAGGTCGCATATTCTACCCCTGAAAATACTGGTTTCAACCCTTTTTTACATGATTTTGAAAAAAATGCTTTTTTCGGCTGTTTTTTTGTCAGAATTTATTGATTCGGAGTCTGATCTAAAAATCTAGAAATCGAATATTCCATCTTTTTTAAGACACCGACTTTTGACCTATACCAATGTTCTGAAGCCACATATTCTACCCCCAAAACGTATAGGTTTCAACCCCTTTTTACTTGGTTTTGAAACAAACAAAAAAAAACAGGTAAATATTCGGAGACTCGATCATCGACCCAAAAGCGCCAAAATCGACCCCTCGACGTTTGTCACAATCACCGCGGCCATAAATATCGTAATCGTCAACCAAATGACGTCGCAAATAACCATTCGTCCTAAATCACCTCCTCTTCTCTCGCGTTCGGCATTAAATCACCTTCGCTTCTCTCGCTGCAACTTGCGCGCGGCAAATTGAGCGTGCGGCGCAATCAATTTATTTTCACCAAATTAACAGCCGACAAAGAGAGCAAACATCGGACTCCCATTCGCAATTAAGAAAACTAATATTCCCGTCGTCGACTCGCAGCGAGCGCAGTTGGCTCTCGAGCGCGCCAATTTGACTCAAGAGTTAATAGTCGTCGCGCCTTAACGCAATAATTTCGAAATGACTGCCGCGCGCAAAGCCCTCGGGCTCATAAGCGCGAGATTTTTATATCAACTCCCGCACACACACACAGGAGGTAATAAAGATTTATGTATCTCCGTTCCGCGCTCTCGCGCGAATGTATAGCCCGACCGCTGGGAGCGGGCGAAGCCCAACGGCGGGGGTGGCCGAGGGCTCCGTGTCCGTTCGTTAACGACGATCAGCCTTCGGGCTACACATTTTCCGTGGGCGAGGAGCCTTAACTCGTCGCGGTTGCCCAGAAGGGACAGATTCGTCGAACCCTTCGTGTGTGGACGATTTTTATCGTCCAGGACGCGTGACTTTGGGGGATCATTACGCGCCGCTGGTCTCGTGCTATCCCGAATTCTGTCTCTCTCTCTCGTTTTCTCTCTTCCACTCCCACCTGCGGTCTCCAAGGGACCATTGCGAGCGGCTCTGATATCGGAGGAATGAGCTCGCCCCATTGAGTCGCGTTCAGTGGTCTCCCTTTTCGTATATCTCCCTGTATATATATATGACTATATATAGTCAGATAACTGTATATATTACTACGTATGCAGTTATATATACAGAGTCCCTTTCGCCCACACCGCAAAGACGGGCGACAATCAAATTATCCCCCTCGGGAGTGTCTCTATTAGTATTGTTTCGCGTAGGAGACAAAAGGAAAACGTGAAAGGATCTCGCGCTCCGTCGCTTCCGCGTACGCATTTCCGCTTTCACGTCCTTGTCGATTCGTCCTGAAGGACACGGAACTCCGCTCTGCTTTTGTCGACTTTCTGTCTCTGCCTCTGTGTGTCGAGCTTCCGGGGGTGAGTTTTCTGTGTCCGCCTGGTTCTTTTGCGGAGGACGAAAATACGTGATTGTAGGGTAGAAGTACCGGTTTTGGCCACCTTTGGTCCAGTTGTGGCCACCGAGTTTGAAAGGATAGAATTGTTTGTATTATTAAAACCGAAACAAAAATGTATTGATACCCTTGTTATCTTGTATGGACACTTTCGAAGTATCAATATGAAAATAAAAGAAACAACAGTTTGATATAAATTATAGTGAAAGTCGCCACAACTGATACAGTCGCTACAACTGGTCACAACTGGTGCATCGATTCTACTTATAGTCACATCGAAGGGCACGGTGAGGGGGAGAAAGAGCAAATTCGGTGGTCGAGAGGGAAGAGAATATTTTTTGCCGTACGTTCGTTGTAATACACTGATATTATTAGTATTATTGTTAGTATCCCTAGTAGTACTGAATTAACGAGCAGCGTGCGTGAAGTCTTTGCAGTTTATACTGCACCAGGAGTGTAGAACGAGTAGCTGTACCTAAGGGTGCATATCACACGAGACACGATGTTGATATTTATGTCATTTTGACTCACTGGAATCTGTTTAGGCTCGAGCGCACTCGAGGGTCGCGCGCATTGGTTGCCCTCGTTGCATTTATCGGTGAGAGACGTCTGGAAATTTGGTGGATCGAAGTTGCAGTATTTTATTCGTAACATACATTAAATTCGTATCACGTAAAAGTAGAGCGTATTAAATTCGCAAACTTTTCACCTTTAAACAATTTAACGAGATTTAGTCAGCCGACAAATTTCGTTTCCCCACCTCAAACAGTCTCAAATGCGAATGAAACAACCCTCTCTATTATTCCCGTACCGCACCCTAATTTTGCATCTTTTATCGCAGCCAGTTTAACCCTCGCCCGTGGGAAGCTAGCGAGCAGAGGCGCCAGGTGAGAATCCGTCTCACGCCTCGCGTGGCTCGCGCTTCTTTCCTCAGGGTGTCCGACCTTATTGTCCTTTTTCCCTCCACCCTCAACGTACCTCGTCCACACGCCGTGCACACACGATTGTGTGCAAACACGCGCAGTGTCCATATGCTCTGGGATGTGGGCTCAACACAAGCTCGACACAGGGCAAAGAGAGAGGAGCTTTGCGCGGGTTGGTAGGCGAGCGAAGACGGAAGAGAAAAAGTCAGGGGTGGGTCGCGCAGAGAGACAGGAAGCCACGGTGCAGGAGGATGAGATAGTGCCGCGCATTATATATATAGTGCATATATACACGCGGGAACCGGGGTTGAAGCGCGCACGGTGTCTCGTTTATCCGGGTGGCGGACGTGGAAGATCGCACGAGCGGGCGTGCGGGCTCGCGCACAGCATCCACAGAATTACATATTGTATAATGGAAACCATGCTGAGTGGCTGGTTGTACAAAGCTCGTGGGTTCCCGGTGCATACAGGGAATGCGGTCCGAGAGGCAAAGCGTCTCTCCGGTGTAATCGCCCGTGTCCTTTATTTCGCGGCCGGCCACCGCCGACGGTGATACCAACAGTGGACCCCGCGCGCACGCTGCCGGCTCAATATACGCGACGCGCGTTTATTCACCAAAACGCTGTTAATTATCGCCGAGGTTACCTCGAGGTTTCTCGCTTCGTTGCCGCTGTTCCGAAACGCGAATTAGATTTGAACCGCTGATATCGACTTTCGGCTTTCGATGGTCGTTTCACGAGCCACGGATTTTTACATGCAAATAACGCTGGTTACTTGCGTGACTTTTTTAATTAAAAAATAAACTCGATTTTTCGAAGAGATTATGGAAATTGGATGATTCGAAAGTTGATGGGATGTTTATTAACGGACAAAATATCATTTGTGCGGAATATAGTTTCGTACGTGGAAAAAACACTAGAATTTTTTTTGCAAGTGATGACAATGAATAAATTCGATTTATTCAATTATTGAGAATTAATGGGATATCTATAACGAGACGCAAAATATATTTCTGTTAGACCGCATTAATTTGGAACGGCCACCGCAGGTGGGACGAGAAGAAGTAATTTTACGCGTATCGTTTTCTCGATAGATTTTATTATGTAATATAAACTTATGTGTTATACATTGCTACATGTTTCCCTTAATTCTATATTGTGTCCTATGAGCTACCTTACAGAATCACCTTAACAGCTAAAATGCACAGATCTTGTACAGAATATCATCTTCGACGTCGTCGTTATGTCGCATTCGCAGTCTCGTCCACGTCTCGTGAGTCTCTGTCGTGTCTCGATCTCGCGTTTTGTCGACGGTCCTCGGCTCCTTCGTCCTCCCCCGCCCGGACGAATTAAACGCAAACGATACTTTCGCCTCTGCGTTATTTTTCGTCACTCGCTCTCGCTTTCCCCGGTCTCTCGAGAGCCCCGGAGACGCGGTGACAAAAGAGGAGAAAGCTGAGGCGGACGACACTTTCGGAGCAGCTGTGTGCGCGTCACGTAGTACTACCTAATTTGTGAAACATTAATCTTAACACTGTTTGGATTGCCAAGGACCCGGTCCCCCCGCTCGCGGATTCTCCGATAGAGTCAATTTTCCGCGTTTACCCCGCCTCGGCCCACTCGAAATCCACCACGAGGAAATTCAATCTATTCGAGTCTCCTTGCGACGATTAATTTGTTTATCAGACTCGTGGAATTTGAAATACCACGACTGCTCGGCCTCGGGATTTTTTTTTACTTTTCTTTTTTTCGTCACGAGAAGGGAGGACCGGGACATCGCGCACTCCTTTACAGACAATAATAATAATACGTCACCTATGAATTAGGAATTTACCGATTAAACGTTAGTTATTAATTATTATCGTTAAGATTTACGGCCTAAGATATAATACACTCACCTAACACGATAACACCTGATGATATTTCTTTTTTGTTTCTTTGTGTTTTGTTTTTCTTCATTTTTTGTTATTTTTGTTCGTCGTTCTCGTTCGTGTCGCGCGTTTTGTCGTAAAAATTTCCAGTCGCGCGGAAATAAGTCGAGCGTACGACTTTTCTGGAAATATATAATAGAGGATTTGCTTCTTTCTGTCGTTTTTTTCCAAGAATCGGGAAGGAGAAGAGTTTACAGAAGCTTTTTCTTTTCCTGGCAGGCAGTTTTTTCTTGTTTTTGAAGAACATTTCTGGAGCGTCAAGTCTCTGTGTGTGAGTTTTGTTTTTGTGTTTCTGTGCTTTTCGGGCGTGGGAGGTAGAGATACGAGAGACGCACTGGTTTTACTACGAGAAAGACGCATTCGGAACTTTTTTTATGTCCCTACATTTCGACGTATTATTACAGGCTCGATAAAATGAGAAAACAAAAACATTTAGTACTGTTTTCGGAGGCGGAAAAAATAAAACACATGAAAAACTGGGTTTCTTTTCTTCGGACAATCCGAAAATTCGTGTCTTTCTCATTTACATTATACAGCGTCTCGGTTTGCGCGTCGCGTTCGCGACTCTCGTCGACGGCGCGACGACGATATAATTTTCAATATGTATCAGAAGTATTATAACACGATGACTCACACTCGGATTGTCAAGTACCTATAGTGTTTATCGACCAATGGCGATCGATGTCTCCCCGTATCATCGCGTGTCTTTCCCCCCAGCAACGACAATAGAAGATTTCGATATACATGGAGCGTTCCAGACCAAATCGACGGATTCGCCATCTTCGTTTTTTTTTTTTTTTTTTTTTTTTTCAAATTTCCTTGCAATATGTACAAAAAAACAGCTTTGATTTTTTCGCTAATTGGTTTGGTCACGATCGCCTAAAATTACTCCAAAACGTGATCGATTAATCAATTTGTTATTTTTACAATTAATTAATTGGCGAAAAAAAAACTTTTTCGTGATTTTCCAAAAAACGGCTCAACATGTAACGAGGGCGTTAGAAAATATTACATATTAACAATCAAAAATAAAAAATCAAATACATTTCAAATACGTGTTTTAATTTAAAAAATCTGCACAACGATTTTCCTTTTGTATCGCCATAAAAAATACGAAAAAATTGAAATGAGGGTCGCAAATTCGTCGGCTTGGCCTGGAACGACCCATAGACATTCAGGTTCTTTGTTACGAACGCCGCTTAGACATTTACATCCTGACTCCCGCACGAACCGCGTAGAGAGCTTCGATCGTGCTATCGTGTCATTATCGTCCGATAGTCCAGTATTTTTGATGCGGCGCAAATTTTCCCCCTTGTTCGCCGGTAAAAGGCTGGCACAGACTCGGCGCGTCCCGCTCACCACTGGTAAATGTCGACGGCGGGTTTGCCGGACTCGCCGCTGGCCGGACAGGGACTCGCGCTTCCGCACCACTTGGTCTCCTTGAGCGGCGGACACGGCGTTCCGCCTCGGCGCGGACCCAACTTGACCTTTCGCGTTCTCTGTGTCTCGCCGACCCCGCAGCTGCGACTGCACGCACTCCAGGGACCCCAGTCGTCGACCTTGCAGTTCCTCGGCGGACCTGAACATACACAAGACGATGTAGAATCGGCGAACCATCGTTCCCTCCGTATCAACTTTGCCCCTTTCATCCACCTTTCGAAGTGGCTAATTAACTAAAAATATAAACTGACTAATTAACTAAAAAATATTCTATAGAGCAGCAAAATAATTTATGTCAAAAAGGTAGAAAAAAATGTTTGACCTAGCAGAAGATTTGTCAGCCTGTTAAAATTCCTTCTCAGCCCAAGAAAAAATGCCAAGCCTAACAAAAATATTTGGCCACAGTATTACAACACAAAAGGCTTTAGTTACCCAGTCGCGTGATCTTTACAGCCACCGATTACATTTCTTCGCGTCGCATTTGACCGCCCGCGAATTAATTAAAACCTTCACGTATGTTTCTGGAGACACGGGGAAAAGAGGGGTGTCACTCGACGTATTCAAGCGTGACCAGCCGCGCGCGTCAACTCCTTCTCCCGGGCATAACTCGACCTTTCTCCACGACTGTACAAGCTTACAAAAATGTTTTCCTCCTCTTTTGTGTGTGCGTGTGTTTTACCTTTGGCCGCGCGGTCGCCGCCGCTCCCCGAGCGTCCGACTGGCCAGGCATGTTTTTCAATTAACCCTTTCAGCGTGGCGAGGCAAACGCGCGACGGGCACAGCCGGCGAAGTTGAGTGTACCCTCTCGACTCCGCACTGCTGTCGGGTCGGGCACTGCGAAAAACGGCTCGCGCGCGCGTCGGGCACCTGGGGGGGCTCGCGACGAGCGAGCGAGATGAAAAGTGCACCCAGGGTTTTTTTCATTAATGGGAGTTAATGGGAAAGCCTGTTCAATAGCCATATTTTCCGCGTGACCGATCAAAGGCCACTGTTGTGTGCCTCTTTCTCTCGCTTTCTCGCACTGCTCCCCCTCCCTCCCCCCGTAGCCACCCCCTCGTCGCCGCCCTCGCGCCCCCTGAGTTGCCGGCTACTCCGACCCTGCGGCACTTCGTTTGCCTCGTGTAGCCGACTGTGCGGCGCGCACGCCACGACGACAGCGTTGAATCACTCGCGCTCTTTCGCTTTTACCTTCATTCCGACGTGAACGCGCGGCCGCTTCGGACTCCGGGCTCCGTTTGATCGGGATATACGCGCGCGGGATGTTATACATAATGTTAAATGTACTTTGACACGTTGCTCGGCTCTCGCACGATGCTCAGGACGAGCTGGCCGGCTTTTTTTTTTTTAATAATTTTGACGTTCACGGGCTCTCGTGTGGATCGGACTTGGTGTTACGGTTTTCAATTTTCAGGGATTGATGTTCGTTCGCTTGATGAAAAAGATGTTAATAGCGAATTAAGGTCGCGAGGGTGACTGACGTTTGCTCTTGCTCAGTGCGGACGGACGGTTTTTGCGAGACTGTCAAATCTTTTTGATAGAAGATCAAACCTTTTTTCTAGAATACCATTTTTTTTTGCTGGACGGTCAAATATTTTTTCTGGGCTCCCAATAAGTATTTTTGCTGGGCGATCAAATCTTTTTTCGAGGCTGCCAAGTCTTTCTGCTGAACGGACAGATACTTTTTCTTGGCTTCGAAATTTGTTTGCTAGGTCGACAAATCTTTTCCTAGGCTGACAAATTTGTTTGCTGGGCCAACAAATCTTTCTGTTAGATCAACAAATAAAATAAAATCTTCGCCAAGCTAACAGAAAATGTTAGTTCACGGAGGACGAAAAACGGAAGATATCGACTGGAACTGAACAAATCTGATTCCGCTTTACAAAGAAACAGTCGACACCTATTTCGATGCCTCCTCATATAATAAGACAAAAATAAAAGTGGCGACCCTTACGAGATCTGAGACGTTTTGCCTTGGACTGCAATCTGTGATGTTTCATCCTGAGCCTGTGCTGATGCTGCATGGCGACGAGGGTCGAATTCGTCCACGCGCCACGATGGCTCAGCCCGCCAGGACTCGTTACATTAGCGATTCTTCGCTGAATGTCCTCGTAGATCTGCGCCTTTCTGTAGTAATTCGAGGAGGACGACGACGACGACGACGACGATGACGACGAGGGACTCTTTCCCTCATGTCTCGCTTTCTCGTCGTCGGTCACCCTCGGCTCGTTCGACTCGTCCTGTATCTGATTTCCGGATTGTCGGGCGTCGTAGGGCTTCGCAGTCGACTGCGAGAATCTCGATCTCGGCAGCGGATAGGACGACACGATGCTGTCTATTATAGCCGCCTTATTGTTGTCGTACGGCTGATCCGTGATACCCGCTTGTTGTCCACTTCCGGTTGTCCAATATCTGCAAACAGATAAAAAGAAAAATGTCACATGGAAAAACAGCACTTTGCAATTTTTCACAAAACCCCAAAAGCATTCGACAAAAATTCCTTTTACCAAGATTTAAAATTTGCGCATTCTAGTTGCATCGACGCGTATAGTAAACGAAAAAGCGCGAGAGGCGCGAGACTCGCGTTCTTCGTCCCGCGGCAGCTGCGGGACGCATTTTGCGAAACGAGGCGTTTTCGCGAATGAGAAAGGAAAAATCGTGCGAATTCGCTCGTGAGCGGCGGAGGAAGCGCGAGGAGTGCGGAGGGAGGAAGGAGGCAAAATTCGAGCAATCAGGTGCACGAAAAGGCGGAAGTGGAATTTATGCAAAGGTTTTCGCTGTCGCTCGGCGGGCGAGCGGCAACCGCGAATCATAAATGCAGCCGCGGCCGCGTGTCGCGGGTTGCGTCTTGCGTCGCGTCGCGGAAAATTCTCCGCCTCGGCGGCGAGGAGCCGGATGGAAACTGTGGAAAACTCGACCGAAGCTTCTGCGCTCCGCGCGTAACGCGTTATGCGATGAGAGACGAAATGTTTAGCATCGCTTTTGAAGGACACGCGGGGAGCGCGCGTTTTGCAGCGCCGAAACTCGATCCTCGTCGGCCGCATCGGCGGAACTTTCCTCGCGTTTTCTCGGCGGTTTCGCGTCTGTCTGTCAGTCTGTCCGTTCGGCCAACGCGGGGCTGTCTGCCCCCTCGAGCTGCTGCCGCAACATTTTTCATTTGTCTCCCGACGGTGGCGCTCACGTCGCGTGCAAGCAGAAACTCAACGTCGTCCCGTGTTTCGCGAGCTTTGGAGCGCGGAGCAGCGAGAGAGAAATGGAAGGGATATGTGAGACGTTCCGTAACGATTCCGTTCTTTTTTTCGGTTCCAGCGATTTTTCTGCGGTTATTGTTGGTTGGTAGCAATTTTTATTTATTTGTCTCCCTATACAGTTGCTTTTTTAGTTCCAACGATTTTTTTTACACATATCGTGCGCTATTAATAATTTTTATTTATTTACTGAACATCTCGGTTGACCTGAAACGATGTAGCTGCTTTTTTAGTGCCAGCGATTTTTTTATATTTATTGTACGTTATTGATATTTTATTTTATTACCGAAAATCGTGATTCTCTTCTGTCGATACAGCGGCTTCATTTATTCCAACGATTTGTTTTTGTTTATTTCAATCGTTATTGTACGTTAATAATTTTTGATTTTTTTACTAAACGCGGTTGACGTGAAACGATAGAGCTGCTTTTTTAGTGCCAGCGATTCTTTTTTATATTTACTATACGTTATTGATATTTTATTTTATTACCGAAAATCGTGATTCTCTTCTATCGATACAGCGGCTTCGTTTATTCCAGCGATTTCTTTTTATTTATTTCAATCGTTATTGTACTTTAACAATTTTTTATTCATTTATCGAAAATTCTGATTGCAACGGTAACTGTAAATTGGCAACCGACAATATTCGGCCCACGCTATTTTTATAGTTACGGTCCACATCATTCACAGCAACAGTCATAGTCATCGCAAAAAAAAAAAAAAACTCGCTCCACATTTGCCAATACCAGATCCCTCTAAAATCCAACGCGCGAAACATTCTGCCCCGAATATTATTCCTCCACGCCGATTGTCACGCAATCGACCTGCCTCTCGCGCGCGCCCGTGAATCGCCGAAAAATCTGGCGCGCTCGCATTTAGCTGTCGGTTAGAGAGACGGCCCCGATTTTCTCGAGGCAAAATACGTCTAGGGCGTCGTAGACGCGGTCGTAGCGTGTGGCAGTAGCGGAGTCGTAGACGCGTCGCGAAGGACGAATTTCATTCGACGAGTTACGAGCGACGCAGCGAGCGTGAGTGAAGTCTCATCTAGGAAACGACGACAGGGGGGGGGGGGGGAGGCGGGGGGTTGGAGGGGGGCAGCTGGCTCTACTCTCGATCACGTTGCTCGAGGCACATTCACGTGGCTCGAGTGTGCGGAGTCGATCGGCGCAGGGCTTATCGATTCTATACGAGGGGGGAGGGGGAGGGGGAGGGGGGGCGACATAGAGGGAGAAAGAGAGTTTCACGCACGTCGGGAATACCGGATATTACACGGGGATAAGGGCTGCGCCCTGCAGCAGCCAATAACGTTACGTTAGGGCGATAAACACGTGGAGAAGGCGAGAGACGTAAGTACCCCGGTTGGTACTGCGAAAAGCGAGCCATATACCAAGTAACCGAGGAGAGCCCCGAGGTGGATTGTAAGGTCGAAATGGAGCCCAGATCAGGGAGGATGAAGTGGAAGTAGACGAGCAGGAGGACCAAGTTTTCCAGACGGGAGTGTCTCTCCTCCGACGGAGGAATTTCGACGTCTCGTACCTCGCGTTGTCTCGGGAGATAAAATCAGAATCATCGATACGAAGGCGGCGGAGCCCTCGCGGAACTGTGTCAGCTCGATAAGGACGACGTGGAAACTTGCGCTACGTCCTGATATTCGAGAAAAATGGGTTTTCTTATTATTGCGAATCGTGGGCGTCTCGTTCTTCCGATCACTCGAGACGAGGACACTTTTCGCGCGGACCCGCGAGGCTCTAACGAACCTCAAAGTTTTACAGTTCCAATCGCAGTTTTCAGCTTCGCGTGGACGATATAAGTCGGGACTTATTGTGACATTGCTCGTGCAATATTTTGTGTCGCGATGCAAGCTGGACGGTGTTCGATTGAGGGACCCAGAGGCGTTCAGTGTTTTTTTTTCTTTTTCGTTGAAAGTTTATATTTCCTTATGAAAACGATGTAACGGCAATGCAAATTATTTTGCTACGTGGTCGAAAGTTTTTGCTGCGCTAGTGACCCCCATGGAAAAAAAGGATATTTACCGTATACGTAAAAAGGATATTTTTCAGTGTAGTAAATATACTTTTCTACGAAAAATTAGTTATTGCAAATATACTTGAAATATACTTCCCATGTATTTAGCATGTATTTAAAATGCATAATAAGTATGGAGAAGTACATTTTGAGTATATTTTGCATATACTTTTTCAATACATCGAAAAATATATTTTTCACTATACTTTGTTTCCATGGGGGGGAGAAACCTGCGTTGTCACTATTGACAAAAGATTCAGTTGGTCCAGGAAAATCGATCAATAAGATACGAGAAGATTTTCCGCCACACTGAAAAAACGATATCTTCAACCCGTATTTTTGCGCCAGGCTGAGAAATATTTTTCGTCATGCCGACGAAACGAAATCCTTTTGTTACTTTAACAAATATTTTTACAATGATGACGAATCTTTTCATCTCAACAAATATTTTTTCCAACCCATCAAAAAACCCATCGGTCCTTTGTGCATCCCCAAAAATAATTTCTCTCCACGCACCGTTAATCCCAAATTCGTTCGTCCGTGCCGTGACTTTGATCGACCAAAATTCCTCGATCCCGCCGCGAGTCAAACTTCGCGTTCAACGATCGTTTTCCGACGAACTCAACTCGCAATCTCAGTCAGAGGGCCAGTACATGCAGCTCCGAGCCGGAGAGCAATTGGGCGCCGTCGTGCACGCGTGGTGCAGTGCAGTGACGCGCGAAGTAGTACAAGCAGATATTGCGGTCGACAACGAGTTGCGGTACACACAACTCGTACAATATTCATACGCGGCAAAGGGGGCAGAGAGCCGAGGCAATGCGGCAATGTACAACATCGCCCGCACACCGGAAGCCGCTGTGCTCGAGGGAGGATTGGGGGGGGGGGGGGGTTGGAGGGGGGAAAGACATATTTCAATCTCGGTACACGAGCTCGTGAAATTGATGACGCATCCGTTGAAGTTAACAAGTACGAACTTCCCGCTCGGTGTGTCGCTCGAATCTCCTTTGTCGATTCCACCGAAACTTTCCGTATTCTTTTTCAATTCCACTCTGGCTGCCGTCGCTGTTGCTGCCGGGATAGAAACTGCAATCTGTCTCTCCGCTTGTAACGTGCATGAACACCGCCGACTGTGGTATAAGTTAGCGTAAGTGCGGTCAGACTGGAACAAGTGGAACTCACTTTTCCAGGTCTGCGTCGCGCGATGTATGCGCGAGCTGCAGGATTCATGCGCCTCGGGGGCATCGAGGCTGCTGTGTGTAACTCGGGGGGGAGGAAAACAGGAAAAGTGTCGGGCGTGGGAGGCAGTGAGAAAGGATCGTGTCTCAATCTTCTCGCGCGGGAAATGGCTCGACGTTTCCATAAATGTTAAGAACCCCCGGCGATCTTGCGCTATTGCGCTCGCAATTGTCGTCTTGTCACTCTCGCGAAATCTGAATTTCGCTTTTTTGCTGCACAGCGCAAGAGAACAAGTGGCAAGAGTGGATGCGGTCAGACCGGAGTGCTTGTTTCTACTTGAGAGGAGAAACCTACTTTCTGGAGAGAAGTGCGGGGTTACAGGGTGACTCAGAATCGGGGTTTTTGGGATTCTGGATTTTGGGAGCTGACGATCGGCGGTTTTTAACTTTAACAACGAATAATTGTTGATTTTTTTATTTTTTACAACGAGTAATTGTCGATTTATTGATTTTTTTTTTACACGAACTAGCCCATACCTGGTTGATGTAGTCCAATTGATTTGAAAAAATCGTCTATAATCATTTTTAGAATTCTCCGTAAAAACTATCGCGTTTCGAAAAAAACGAATGGCGAATTCGTTGAATATTTAACCCGCTGATTTTTTAAGAGGGATTTGATCATGAATAATTATGAACTTTTTTACATTTTACTTGACAACGAATCATTGTCAATTTTCTGATATTTTGATACACAACGTTACATATATTTATTTTTTTCAATTTTCGGACATTTCACTAGACCACAAAATTTGCACAACCGTAGAATCTGAATCTGAATCATCTGGAACAGATATCCGATACTTCCGATCAAGCGCCAATAACAGTCTCATCTAAAAATGTTATTCCACCCATTTGCCCCCCTCCGCCCGAAATTATTCACAACCCTCATTTGACTAAAATTTCGAAAACGCTTCTATCACGCGGCGCAACTGATCCGCGTCGAAGCTCGTTGAATCTGAATCGCCGTGTACCACGACGAGAGCGAGAGGTTAACGCGGCTGCAGTTTCCACTGCATAGCCGTAAGTGCAGTTTTGGCTGCCGCTACGGGGAGAAGTGCAGGTGGGTTAGCGTCGTAGGGCCAGATAGACGGGAGCCGGAGCAGAAGCCACGGCGAGGCAGCACCACGAGCGCCAGGAACGAGGAGAATATCTCTCAATCTCCGGGGCCCGAGAAGGCGCGCGAAATGGCGCAGGCATTTCCGTAAAAGTTAAGGAGCGAGGATAGAGCGAGCGACTCTGCGGTGGGAGGACACGGGGCGAGCGGGGGGTTTGGAGGGGGGCACCGTGGGTACACTGGGTACACCGGGTATATAGCCAGGGCCACCTCGAAGATCTCCGAGGGAGAAGATCCATGTAGGTAACTCCGAGTGCGGCGCATTCGCGTGCTGCGCGCGAGACGAGAGCGTCGTATAGCTGCGTCTGGGTGCGGAGGCGGAAGGACGAAGGAGCGGCGAGAAGGGAAAAAAGAGTCGTTTGCCGCTTCCACTATTTTTCCTCCTTCAGGAGTACCTATTTTTCTCCAGCCCCCCCGGGCTACGGCGGCGGAGGCGCCGTCACCTCTCTCTCTTCTTCTTGCAAGGCCGTTTTGTCGGGTCGCGTGACGACACCGACGCCGTCTTGTGATATATAGATATATACATATTTTGTGTGTGTGTATAAAGAAAGAGCAGGAGCGCGTCCTCTATTTCCGAAGCTCTTTGCGATACCTCAGGCATTGTCGCTCGAATCTCCATCCTCGGGCTGTTACCGCTGCTGCGAGGAGACCGAGAGCGCGCGACCTCCGTAACAGGCGAGAAAGTATAGACGACATGCTTTCTCGCCAAATGCTAGGAGGCTACCCAAACGCTCGGCTTTCTTCGCAAATTTTTCTGCCATTGATACGCGACACTTTTGTGCGTTTTGGTGGTGTTGTGGTTGTACTTGGTGAGGGCATTTGTTGTAATTTGGGGAGGGGGGGATGATCCCTCTTTTAAAAAGTTCATGAGTAACGGAAAGCATTCTTAGCAAACTATTAGAGATGTGATTGGTTGCCAGGAAAGTCCGTGATAAACAAAATCAGTTTGGTGTCAAATTTGGAAAATGTCATAAGAGGACAGGCGGGGCAGCACTCGTAACCTTTTAAAGCTTTATAAGAGCGCAGCAGCACAAAATTGATTAACCTATTATAGGTGATATTTTGAAATAAGAATTTCCGAGGTCGATTTTGGCGATTTTGAGTCCAGAGCCGGATCTACGATTCCTGACAGAAAGATTGTCGCCAAAAAAATATTTTTTTCAAAACCGATTAAAAAAGGTTAATAACCAGTGTTTTCGGGGGTAGAATATGCGACTTGAGAATGATGGTGTAGGTTAAAAGTCGATATTTTGAAAAGAAAAAAAATTGGGGTCGATTTTCGGTCGGGAGCCGCATCTACGATTTCTGACAAAAAAAAAAAAATTTCGTCGCCAAAAAAATATTTTTTTCAAAATCGATTAAAAAAGGTTAATAACCAGTGTTTTCGGGGGTAGAATATGCGACTTGAGAATGATGGTATAGGTTAAAAGTCGATATTTTGAAAAGAAAAAAAATTGGGGTCGATTTTCGGTCGGGAGCCGCATCTACGATTTCTGACAAAAAAAAAAAAATTTCGTCGCCAAAAAAATATTTTTTTCAAAATCGATTAAAAAAGGTTAATAACCAGTGTTTTCGGGGGTAGAATATGCGACTTGAGAATGATGGTATAGGTTAAAAGTCGATATTTTGAAAAGAAAGAAAATTGGGGTCGTTTTTCGGTCGGGAGCCGCATCTACGATTTCTGAAAAAAAAAAAAAAAAATTTCGTCGCCAAAAAAATATTTTTTTCAAAATCGATTAAAAAAGGTTAATAACCAGTGTTTTCGGGGGTAGAATATGCGACTTGAGAATGATGGTATAGGTTAAAAGTCGATATTTTGAAAAGAAAAAAAATTGGGGTCGATTTTCGGTCGGGAGCCGCATCTACGATTTCTGACAAAAAAAAAAAAATGTCGTCGCCAAAAAAATATTTTTTTCAAAACCGATTAAAAAAGGTTCATAACCAGTGTTTTCGGGGGTAGAATATGCCACTTGAGAATGATGGTATAGGTTAAAAGTCGATATTTTGAAAAGAAAAAAAATTGGGGTCGATTTTCGGTCGGGAGCCGGATCTGCGATTTCTGGCGGAAAAAATATTTTTTTCGTCGCCAAAAAAATATTTTTTTCAAAATCGATTAAAAAAGGTTAATAACCAGTGTTTTCGGGGGTAGAATATGCGACTTGAGAATGATGGTATAGGTTAAAAGTCGATATTTTGAAAAGAAAAAAAAATTGAGGTCGATTTTCGGTCCGGAGCCGGGTCTGCGATTTCTGACAGAAAAATATTTTTTTCGTCGTCAAAAAAATATTTTTTTCAAAATCGATTAAAAAAGGTTAATAACCAGTGTTTTCGGGGGTAGAATATGCGACTTGAGAATGATGGTATAGGTTAAAAGTCGATATTTTGAAAAGAAAAAAAATTGAGGTCGATTTTCGATCCGGAGCCGGGTCTGCGATTTCTGACAGAAAAAATATTTTTTTCGTCGTCAAAAAAATATTTTTTTCAAAATCGATTAAAAAAGGTTAGTAACCAGTGTTTTCGGGGGTAGAATATGCGACTTGAGAATGATGGTATAGGTTAAAAGTCGATATTTACAAAAGAAACTATTTCTGAGGTTGATTTTGGTGAAAAGTTTTTCAGGCACGCGCGCCAACGCGTGAGATTACCCTAGTGAATTAATAATTTTGGTGGAGATTTACTTGACCACAGACAATTGTTGTAATGAAAATTGGAGAGCTGTAGAATTTTTTTTTTTCGTATATTATGGGAGGTCATTTTAATATACGAGGGGCCATTTTTCGTAAATTCGAGGGGAACAATAAATTAATAAACCTGGTAGATTTGCCTGGTGCTATAGACATTTTTTGTTGAAAATTCATGTATTTCAGCCATTTTTTCCTCGCATATCTCGGGTAACAAATTTAACAAACGAATATGATATTAAATGTATTTTCGCATTTAATGTTATTTAAAACGCGGTATGTTAATTACTCATATATTCATTAACCAACCACGTTCCACCATTTATTACGGAAACTTCTTCTGCCGGAGGGAAATGTAATCCGCTTTTAGAAACGTATTATATTTCGAATTATATTGAGGTTTGTTACATTTTAACGAACTCGTATTCAATATGATGACGATGTTTTTCTTCTTCACTCTCGTGATGATGAATTTTTCGGTGTGTCCTGCCAATTGTATTTTTTTTCTCCGCCTCATTCGCGCACGCGTTGCTCGCGCGTTTACACTTTTTCACCGCGTCGTGTTCTAATTTAAGTAAAAAAAAATGCTCGCCCTAAAAATCTTATATACCTCGCACTGGGTATTCGCTGCACTTGTCGCATGTGGATTCTGCGAGAGTGGCCGTCGTCGCAGTCGTATAGTCGTCCTCGTCCTCGTCCTCGTCGTCGTCGTCGTCGTCGTCGCCGTCGTCGTCACGGACGAGAGACGAGTATACTCGACTTTTAATATGCCGAGAGAGGTTCTACCTTCTCCGCCTTCCACCTGTATCTCTAACCCCGTTGCACTCCGCGGCTCTTCAGCCGTTCTACCTTATTAGTACAAGTTCCAATTTAGTTGAAACGAGAGCTCGGGCTCGAGCACTGAGAGAATTAAATCTCTGGAATATAGTGTAGTCCGCGGACCATGCGCATGCAGTGCGTACACACCGAGAGCCCCTTGAGCGTCTATTTTCACAGTAAATTTTCTCCTCTCGTGAAATTTAACCCCTGCCCCCCACAGTGACCCCCTCCCGCTCCCACCGATCGATTGACTAATTAGTTGCGCATTCACGGATCGTAATAACACGTCGATTCCGCGCGGTGAATCGCGTCGATTTTTATAAACGGCAAAATTAACGTGACTGCGCACAAAAAAAAAAAAAATGTTCGGTGCTTCCAGCCTCGTTAGCCATACTCGAGTGGCCCAGTATCAGTTGTTAATCTCGGAGCACGAGAACTGCGAATGGTTATCCTTGTCGATCGCCGAGAGGGAATAAGAAAATAGGGAGCAGCGAGATTGAAATGGATTTGGGAAGGAAATAAAGCTAGCGAGTGCGGAGCTCGAGGGCTCTATATATATGTGTGTGAGTGTATATATATAGACAGCGTAGATTGAGGATTACCTGTATCTCTGGGTGTCCATTTCCCTTCGCTCCTCGGCGATCGCCTCGTTCAGTTCTCGGTTCGGATCGATTCCCCGTGGGGTCGGTGCGCCCGGGTGTTGGCTCTCGTTGCTCACAAACTCCACCTCGGTGTCGTCCTCGTGATACGTCTCCGTCAGGGTGTATTCCTTTATCTGCGAAGCATATTCAACGCGAATGTATTAAAAATCGAATCGATATTAAATATCGAATGAGAACAAAAAAAATACAAATAAAAATAACGCCCCGGAAATTCCGGCTCGTATTCGTTCAACAATCAACCGCATTTATTTTTCAATTTCAGAGCTTTTTTCTCAATTGTGCCCATTTCACTTTGTATGGAGTCCTCGGGAATACGTAAAAGCAATATCGGCTGTACGTGAAATAAATTTAAATCCGCTGGAATTACACGAAATATCCGGTTGGGACCGACAAATATTTTTCAGCCGCAAAAGTGGGTCACACTTCATTGTTCAACTTCCCTCCTTCCTTCCACCCTTTCACGACACCCCCCCCCTCCCCCCTCCCTCACCCGGAAAATTCGAATTCTTACCAATGGCCAAGCGGAGGCCGAGTAAGGGACGAAAAACAAGACGATAGGGTGGAAAAAAGGGGGGGGGGGGCGAGCGCCGGCGGGCTAAGTTGCGAACCCTCGCGATTAGTCACCGCGCGAGCGGTGCGCGGGGGGTTTGGGCAATCGTGCGGCATTGCCAAATTAAAGGCCAACGAGAGACTCCATAGTCTCTCTCTCTCGGTTTCTTCTGCCGGGTTTCCACCCCTCCATGCAGCTCCACCCCCGTTCCCTCTCTCTCCCCTTCATCCCTTCCCAGCGCCGACGTCCTTTTTCGATCCTCCGAGGTCGCATTAAGGGGACAGCCAACATTAATTTGCTTGCTCGGCGAGGCCGGCCGAGAGCAAAGATCGTGCGGGGAGAAAGAGGGCCAACGGGAATGAGGATCCGGGAGAGAGGCGAAATCGCTCGCCGGATGTCGCAAAAACTCGTACCGAAAACTCTCTCCCCCCCAGCCCCTCTGCAGTTCACTTTTTTCGGGTCCCCATTCTATGGGTAGTAGACGGGGATACGATTGTCGTCCACGTAGTTAGCCGCGGTAAGGCCGAGCGCGGGGTCGTTCAATGAAACTTGTCGTCGTTTCGACCGAATTCTATTCGTTTTTATCGGAGGGGGAGAGGGTGGGGGGTCTCGACTGAAGTGAAGACACGCAACAGATAAAAAAAACGAGGAAGAGCAGGAAAAAAAACTGAGCGATAAAGTCGTGTGGCGGCGGTCGGGAAGTCGGCCAATAGCCACTCATGAGGAAATTGGCGGGGGAACGATAATTAAGGCTCGATTACGTAATCGAATCTCGTCAGCGTAAAAGGGCATTTGAGGGCACCGTTTCCGACACTGTCGGGGTGTTATACCGGGGTCAACGGTACATTTATATCTGTGGTCAATAAAGTTCTCGTTACATGTGAAAAAGATGGCGGGGCAAATTGAATACGAAATTGAAAGCGAACTTAAATATATGCAATTGAATATGAAATAAAAATCGAAATTTAATATATGCAATTGAATATGAAATAAAAATCGAAATTTAATATATGCAATTGAATATTAAATTAAAAGCGAAATTAAATATGTCATTGACTATGAAAGTAGAAGCGAAATTAAATATGTAATTGAATATGAAATTGGAAGCGAAATTAAATATGAAATTAAAAGCGAAACTGAATATATAATTGAATATGAAATTAAAAACGAAATTAAATTTGAAATTGAATACGACATTAGATACGAAATTAAATTTGAAATTGAATATGACTTTAGGTACGAAATTAAATAAGACGTTCAATACAAAATTGAATATGACATTCGATATGAAATTAAATAAGACGTTCAATATGAAATTCAATATGACATCAGATATGAAAATAACTAAGGTGTTAAATATGGAATTGAATATGGCATTATAGATATCAAATTAAATAAGACGTTAAATATGAAATTTATTACGAAAACGACGAGCGAATTGAAAACCGCTTGTCGCTCTTCATTACCGCAAATACGAAAATCTACGAAAAAAATGCAAACCGAAACTTTCCAAGCAGCTCGACCGGATCTTCAACCCCCCGCGCCATATTGGATTGCGAGACAGACCCGACCGACTTCCCCTCTCGCGGTGTTCTCCCGCGACGAAATCGACGGGGAAGTGCGGCCCATTACCTCCCGCTCAGTCAGAGATACCCGGCTGTATATACACATTGCCACTCCGCGGGGGGGGGGGGGGGGGGGCGCGCAACGTCGCCTCCATGTGCCACACCGCGGGAACGGGCTTCGATCGATTAACTTAGTCCGATATTCGTCGGGCGACAGCCACGTCGAGTTACGCCGCCCGCGCGGATCTGCATATAACTCTTTGTATCAGGCTATACCCGGCGCTCCGGCGCGCTACTCACACTTCGGTCCCGGGTCTTCAGCCTCGCGGTATCGGAAATAGACGAAGAGCCACGGCCTCCTCCCTCCCCCTTCTCCCTTCCCCCTTTCAGCCCCTTCCACCCCGGGGGTTAACGGTGGAAGGGGATGAAAGGAGCAACGATAACGCGAGAGGAAGAGTGGGAAAGGCGATAACAGAGAATAACGGCGGTGACGAGGACAAGATGAAGAGGAGTGGAGTGGAGGGGGGGTGAGGGGGAGGCTCTCGGCTGGCTATTATATCGCGGATGGTGAAGTCTCCATCCAGGCACCACTCGTCGTGCCCTCTCTATCTGGTTACTACGTGGCATAGCCGTACCAAACCCTCCCGACTACCACGACTACCAACGACGACGACGACGACGACGACGACGACGATGACGACGCCGATGCTGCTGCTGCTGCTGCTGCTTCTGCTGCTGGATCTATTCGATTTGAGGCACTCACAAGATAAAGCGAGAGGGAGGGAGGGAGAGAGAGAGAGAGAGAGAGAGAGAGACAGAGTTACGTGGATGATGCTTAATTAATGGTAATCTCCAATTAACACTTCGACGCCGCAGGCTCTGGCTGCTCTGTCGTGTGGGGCCCCGCCGTACGCTGCCGGCCTTTAATTATGTGGACGTGCTATGCGCGGCGGCGACGCCGCGGCTGACGCTTGCCCCGGGCACATACAGCGACGGGGCCCATCACTCTCTCTCTCGCTCTCTCGCGGGTGCACGACACGCGATATTAGATAGCGGCATATCGTCGTTATCTACTAATTTCTGAGTGTCGGACGACAATTAACCGGGCATTGTGTCGCCGGACCGCGTGTCCCGCCTCCTTTGATTAATTAAATGCGC
Source organism: Pimpla rufipes (assembly GCA_963932165.1). Lineage (NCBI taxonomy): Eukaryota > Metazoa > Arthropoda > Insecta > Hymenoptera > Ichneumonidae > Pimpla > Pimpla rufipes. The sequence continues at coordinate 17,297,033 of OZ010635.1, forward strand.
GAGTCTTCGCTTCCGCGGTGGTCGCTCGTTTGTGCGCGAGGCCGGAGGGTCGTGTGGCGATTTGGAAAACGGGGGTGTTGGGTTAATCGGGAAATGTCGGGGAGTAAATTTTTTTTTGTGCGTCGACGAAAAGTCGATCCACGACTCCCCGTTTCCCTTACGACGAAAAGTCGTAAGGAGAACGGGGGTGAATTGTGAGCAATGATTTTTGTGAGGTGACGTGTGAAAATTCGGTGGCGGAAAAAAATCGAGAAGAATTATATTAATTAATTATTTAATTAATTTGTGTATTTATGTACTTATTTATTTATGTATTTGTGTATTTATTTATTTATTTATTTGTGTATTTATTTATTTATTTATTTATTTGTGTATTCATACATTTATTTATTTATCTGTTTCTTTATTTACTAGCCGTATACAGGCCGAATGCCTTTTGCCATTTTGTTGCACCTCATGAAATATGGCCATATTATACCGGGCCACAGATTGTTGGTCAGCAGCAGCGGCCATCGCCGTCTCAGTCGTTGGCCAGTGCTGACAACCATCGCTCGGTAGCCATTACTCGGCCAAAGTTTGGTCCTGTCGTCACTGCGGAGCTTGTATATCGGTGGTAAGACCGAAGAGGGGAACCGCCTTGTGTGCGGTGCCAACTGCGGAAATTACCAGGGTGTGTATAATACACACCAGTGGTCGTAATATCGGACGGATATGGCGGGAGGTCGTCATTGCAGACCGCCGCGCGTTCACTTCACGGGGAAGTAGCGGCAGAATCACCCTCGTCGAGGTCGACAACAGCGACGCGAAGCGAAAACAGCGGCCGCAAGCCGGAACGTTACGGAGTCCAAGACCGCAGCAGCCGTTCGTCAGCCTCTTCACGACTTCGCGGCTCTTTTTTGTCCCAACTTTTTCCTTTCATCAGCTTCTCCCGGCGCTGCATACTTTTTTTTCCACATTTTGCGATTCGGAATTACGACGATAAATAATTCTCATATTTTTGGTACTTCATTGGATTATACGGAATTTATGTTGGATTATCGTAACCAAAAAATTGTACGCGCGAAGAAAAATTATTTATTAAAAAGTGACAACAAATACGTTTATTTATTAGGCTAGCAAAACATTTTGCGGAGTACGCAAATTATTTAACTAACTCAACAAAACATTCTACTAACCCAACAAAATATTTTTCTAACCCAACAAAAAAAAAACGCGTTTGTCGTCTCTCATATGTTAGCCCCAAAAAATAATTTAAAAAACCCATATGCAACGTTCCGAATGCACTCGAACGAATCACCAGCCGCGACCAATTCGAGCGAAAGCAGCAGCCGCAGGAGCTGAAACCTTCCGGAGTCCGAGACGCAGCAGCCGCGTTCGTCGGCCTCTTCGCCTCACTTCACGCGTTTCTTTTGTCCAACTCTTTTTCTCTCTAACCCCCTCCGCCCTTACGGCTTCCCGCGGCGCCGTTATATTTCCTCTACATATTACACTTACACCGTTACAGACGCGGCCGGACAGGCCCCACGTACGTTCCGTACGTATGTGGATACGTGACTCTGTCGTACGAGCCCCGCGATATTCAGAAGGAAAAAGCGAGCTTGCGCGCACGACTGGAACTGCGAGGTCTTACACGTGCTTCTCCCTTAACTCGATTTTCCTTCCTCCTCTGCGTCTCCCTCTTTCGCCAATTGTTCCGCCTCGCTCTGTCTCCCTTCCCGCTTCCTCCTTCACCTGGGCTCTTTTTTTTTCTCTCTCATTGCCTTTTCATACCTACCCTTACACGATAACCGGGAGTCGTGGCGAGAGCGGAAAGGGTAGGGTGCAGGGGCCGAGTGTGGCACACGTAGACCGACCGACCGACCGCGCGCGCGTGGAAACGGTGAAAAAAGCATGTCGCTCGTTTTATTAACGAAGAAAAGCTCGCGTTCGTGCCTCGCGTACGAGTTGACCCCGCAATTTCGCGCTAAGGACGCGCGCGGCCAGATGCGACTTCACCCGTGTTCCATTTCGCGAAAAAAAAAGAAAAAAAAAATAGAAAATTCTCTCGTTTTGTCTTCTCACCCTTGCAACGGGAGACAACTTTTAGTAGTTACGACTATTTAAAATTAAACAGAAAGTTTTTTTTTTTTAATGTCAGTCTTGACTGGAATTGCATTTTTTTTAAACACGTTCAACAGATTGCGAAAGTGACAACTTTGATTTTATGTAATTAAGAATGATTTATATTATCATTATTAATAATTAGTTATGTAACTAACAATAATCACCCTAAAACTAAACTCAAGTGTTGTCATTTCGCCAAGTCATAAAAATATAACTTGTAAAACAGCGAAATACTTAAACCCCATCAAACCAAATCTAATTCCACGCAATAGAAAACAAATTCGCGTCCCAAAAAACCAACTCCCACGTCCGGTTTAAACGTAATGGCGCAACGAAAGAAAAAAAAATGCACATCAAACGAATATCGCGCGGACACAAAAAGCGGGGGGGCGGGAAGGGTGGGCATAACTGTTTTTCGCTAAATTAATGGTGGGTTGAAAAGCGTCAATTTAAAGCTCCAGGAACCCGTGCAGAAATTTATACGGGCGTCCGCGACTAAGTACAGGCCCATTATTGGTTTATCCATGGAAGCCAGAAATGGGAATCCAGTCTTGGGCCCTACTTGGCCCAACAAAGGCGTCCGCGACATCATCTCCGGGCGCTCTCGTGGAAGCCATGATAGGGAATCCAATCTTGGTCCCTACTTGGCCCAATAAAGTGTCGCCAACACAATTTCCGGGCGCTCTCGTGGAAGCCATGACAGGGAGACCAATCTTGGTCCCTACTTGGCCCAATAAAGAATCGCCAACACAGTTTCCGGGACCTCTCGTGGAAGCCATGATAGGGCAGCCAGTCTTGGTCCCTACTTGGCCCAATAAAGTGTCGCCAACACAGTTTCCGGGCGCTCTCGCGGAAGCCATGATAGGGCAACCAGTCTTGGTCCCTACTTGGCCCAATAGACTGTCGCCAACACAGTTTCCGGGCGCTTTCGCGGAAGCCATGACAGGGAATCCAAACTATGGCCATACGTGGCCCATTAAAAATCACGATAAGACTCCCTCGCCAAGTCTCCGTAGTCAGTCACCCTTTAATATAATTATTTAATATAATGTAATAACTATAGTGAACGTCAGGGTCAGGCAAACAGTCACCCATCTTAGTATTGCTCGTCAGGGTCAGCTAAGAAGTCACTCAATAAAGTACTGACTATTAGGGGCAACCGAATTTCCGAACTCCCATAAAAAAATATCAAAGTCTTTTTGTAGTCTTACAGCAAACTTCATAATATAAATCTATAGAGTTGTGACTATATTATACTACATTAATTTTATACTTCATATATTAGTAATTCAAATAAGAAAAAAAATTATTACAATCACAAGATCCGGATGGCCGAGTGAGCTAAGGCGCAGCAACCATCTGGAAGGTCCGGGTTCGATCCCCGGCCATGTCAAATATATAAATGCTTTTTCAGCGATAAAAATACACTAGCGTGTATAAGAATGACGGAATATCAATTAAAAGTGCTATAAATTAGCACAAAATCATGTTTTTAAATTTATTTATTTAGTACGGGGTAAGTACTGGAATCCAGTATTGGCCCAGTCTTATCGTCCTATACGGGCCCAAGCATTAAAAGCGTGACCGCCCAATACGGGCTGCAGTTAGATTTCCACGATGGGCCCCGTACTTAGTCAGGGAAGATTGTACGGGCCCAGTATACAGCCCTGACTAAATTTCTGCACGGGAAGGTGGGTACGGGGTCGAGGGAGGATGGGTAGCAAAAGCCCTGCCGGCTAATAAAAAAAAAAAAGGTCGCACGCTCGACCCTTTTACCCGGCGCAAATACGAGTCCGAAAAAACGAATCGTTCGTCTCGCTACGCTGCAGCGTGTGCAGCGTGTGCAGCGGATGTGCAGCGGGTAGTTCGCCGTGCACGAGAATTTCGGTGCCGGTGATGGTGGAGCGAGAGCGCGGAATACACAGCGGGACGTTCGGAAAATTTGCCAGGGCTCGCGGGGCTTTGGGCTCTCTCTCTCTCTCTCGTCGTGAGAGGAAAAGCGGTGCGCGTTGTGCGACACGCAGCGAGCGTGGCGGCCAGGACGACGAGAGCGAGCGCGCGGTGCGGCGCTGTGAACAGAGGCGCAGGGAGCGAGCGCGAGAGGCAGTGAAACAGCCCGAAGAGTCGATCCGTAACGCCGCGTGTAAACGACACTCTCGTTCATTAGCGCCCGGTGTTGCCCGAACTAACGGGCTATGGTAGGGCTGCCCCGCCAGGCCTGACACTGCCGAGCGAGCGAGGAACGAGGAGATTGGCCTCACGTGTATTGGCCGCCCCCGCGTACACCGCACGTGTATTGGTATCGTGTTGCCACGTGCAGCGGTGTAAATTGCTGACGCCCCGGCGTCTCACTCGCTCGGCCCCTCTCTCTCTCTCTCTCTTGGCTCGGTTCATCTCCGGCGAGGCTGTTTATATATATATGCGGCTCTGCCTATTATTCGCGCATAACGAGGGAAGAAAATTAATGACTGATTCCGCGAGCGGTGTCGATGGGACTGGCGAGATGCGATTCGGATGATCCTGGGTCACCGGATGCGATCAGTTAGTGATAGATGGGGATGGGGGGGAGCAATGAAAAAAAAGTGAAAAAAAAAAAATAAACTGGGTCGACTCCTGGTGATTTCTCATATTATGAGAAATACCATTGCTTGTTTTGTATACTGAATTGACGTGATAAATACAGTTATGGTAATGAATTCGGTATAATAATTTTGATTCGTATACGAAATTCGGTTCGCTGCATAATTATGATTTCGCGATAATTATCTGCGTATATTATAAAATTGCGCGTAACCTTTTGAATAGTCACGAAATTTTTTTTTTTATCGTATGTTATCGATTTTGTATCGTATGTTACCGATTTTTTATCGTATGTTATCGATTTTGTATCGTATGTTATCGATTTTTTATCGAATAGATGGATAATAATCGATTAAAGAGATATAAAATGTTTTAAAAAAATGTTCATGCCAGTGGCACATTTGGCCCCGACGTCGGGACAATCCACAGCAGGCCCGACAAATCTTCGAGAAGACCGATTAACGAATTCCAGGCCTGTTTCACGGGGCGCCCGACGTCCAATTCCGGAAGTTCGATGTATTTACCGAGATAAATAGCAAACACGTGCATCGGCAGCTGCAGCGAAACGTGCCGCAGCGCATGCACGACAGCACAGCAGCACAGCTGCACGAGCCACGTTGCAAGTGGTGTAGGACGCGCTGCGTTCAGCCGGCATCGAGCCCGCGTGTATTTACCGGCCAAACTTGGCGCGAACTCGCGTAAATTATACGTCGTCCGGCGTATTCTCGACGCCTCGTGGATCGCGCGACGGTTCAACGGCGTCGAGTCCTCCCTGCGCTTCTTCCCGCTCCCGCGCTTCGTCATTTTATCCTTTTTCTCCTCGCGATACTCGCGCCCCGCGTTCGGGGATTAATACATCTGCCGGGTCAGGCGCTATATGGCCCGCCGGGACAGGTGAATCGAGGTACCCGGGGTGGGGCAAAGATAAATAGCCGCCTCAATGGATACTATAAATTCATCGACGGTCGCTCTCGCCTCCCTCCCACCCCCTCGCTTTCTCTATCGACAGGTGAAATTTTTCCGAAGAAAAATATCGAGCGTCGATGGAGCGCTCGATGTATATACAGCATCGACATTCCGGCATAGGACTGGGATAGCGGGGCACGCGACCCATTAACCGCCGTTCGGCTCTGCGCTTGACGTTGTTAATCCGCCTGGCGCGCGGCCGCCGCCGTCGCCGCACCGGGGAGACCCGAAACTGACGGCGAAACTGCGCAGTCTGGTAACCGCGGGCATAATCAATTTTGCGCTCGCGTTCGACGACCAGCGAGAAAAGCTCCGTAAGTTTTCGCGATACAGGCAAATCTGGTAAATCGATGCAATAAAACCAATAATAATTTTTCCAATAATTTTTCGTCTAATTCTTTTATTATGTTACAGTTATTATATTATAATTATGTTATAGTTACGAGAACTACAAATCAATTTTTGAACCGTGAAATTAATTTACGTGATTGTAAAATAAAGTTATGTAAACAAAAAAAATTCAGCTGTCATTTTACAGCCGGCGGACCAGTTCAGTTTTTTTTATCAAATATTTACGAAATGTAATCACTGTAACAAAAAAGTGTTCACAACTAGCAAGTATTTTTAACGGTGCTAAATTCAGTACTGCCTGCTGCCACTTCCACTGCAGCTCAATTAAGTTCTTTTCGGCGCCGGAAGACGTTAAAAATATCCCCAAGTACAAAATACTCTTGATTATACGTCGCGCACCGCCAAACGTGTATTTCCAGTTCCACTCGGCATCCGATTCCGCCCGTTGTCGCGCGCGCCGCGTCGCGCGCCCCGATGCATCTGTGTCAATAGCAGAGCGCGACAAAAGGATAATTTATTTCAGGAGCGCGGCATACGCGAACGTTAGCGGGGGGGAGCTTTTCCCCGCTGCGCGAGTCTCGTTCCGCGTCCTCCGTTCTCGCGGCGCTACAAACAACATGCACACATCGCTATGACCGGGGCCTCGAGGTGATATAGGGGTGGTTTTGCGGCTCTGGCGCCTCTATGCTCGCTGTTACGCTCGTACGTAGAATTACGCGAAACACATTCTATGTATTCCCGGTAGGATTGACCACTCCCCGTGTTCGTTATGTTGGCTACCTGCTTCACAACGTCCCCCATGTTTGCTCGCCCCGTTTGGTCATCCCTCTCTCTCTCCCTCTTTCTCTCTCTCTCTCTGCTTCTTCTCCACACCAACACACAGCCTGCTTTTCGTCTCCGTCACACCTTTTGTCCCCCGCGTCGCGACTCCGGCCGCGAGAAAGCTGCGAGAAAGCCAGAACGCGAAGAACCGCACAAACCGCACGAGGCTGCCGAGCAGAAGCGCAACCGTAGCGACGAGGCAAAAAAGCGCCGAGAGGATCGCGGATCGTGCCCCGCATTTCGGACTGCGCACAATGGGGGGAGAGGGGGCGAGAGCGAGACTGGACAACCCGACTATACCTAGGAAAATGAGTCGTCGATGTATCTAGCGACGGGAATTTTTGCTCTCCACGGGTCGTCGAAGCGATTGGGACGTTATACGTATCTGTTTCGTGTCCTTTTATACCATCGTTACACGTTACTATCCGTTGCTCCTGGTGCGCGAGCGATTCACGGGTCTTTCGGTTTCACCCCCTCTACCCCTCTCTTCCACCCCCCTCCCCACAACCCCCGCCTTCTCACCCCATAGAAACGCGGTTGCAACGAGCTATAGCCGAGCATACCCGACTCGCCCGGAGGCTTGCGAAACGAATTTACGGCAACCTCGATTGTCTATCGAACAAGCGAACTCGCGAATTCGTTGTATTCCACCCGTTCCTCCCCTCCCCCCTTTCCAGCCCACGGTGAAAATGAATGCAGTTTGAGATATAAACCGAAATGTGTCTTAAATCGATTTTATATATTTTATATATAGCACATATTATGTTCAAAATATTATTGCAAGATGTTTATAATTATTGCGTAAATTAGGCTCGATTTTTAATGCACTGAGAAAAGAGTTAAATGCTGACAAAACATTTCGTGGGATTTGAGGAAATAATTTGGTCGTATTTGTTGCCAAATAATAGTTGGGCCAAATCAAATTCTGTACAATTATCACCAAATGATTCAATATTTAATTTGCATGAATTTAATATTATTTTGCTCAACGTAAATTTGGCTACAATAGATAAATATTTATTTTGCCACACGTAAGAAATTTCGTAACAGTGAAATTCTTTTCGCACGACATCGAACGGCCATAATTTCACCGCGAAACGACGCCGGTAATATATCGTCAACATTTTTGCGCCACGCGAGTTCCCACGGCGTCTCAACGCCGAGGTCAGCATGGAAGCAGGACGTCATATCTCTCGCCTCATCTTAGGTGCGACGTCTTCGGCGATGGTGAACGAAAAGCGCGTACGTTGCATTTCACCGAGTCGACTTTTTCCTCCCTCAGTGATGCACGTACCGTGTTACCATATATAACACACCCTATATAACGTAACATACATCTATATCTCCATCCACATAACTATCCACATATATGGTGCCAATACGTGATGGTCTCGAGGTCAACTACAACCTCATCGAATGGCGCAACCGCGTGGAGACGTCGGGGGGTGAGGGAGGTGAGGGAAGAGGACGGGAAGAGGACGCTCGTAAATTTCGACGAGAAGAAAGGGGAGCCCGTCGAGAGTCGTGTCAGAGGCGAAGAAGAAGCAGAAGAGGGCGGAGGAAGAGGAAGAAAGTTGCGGTTCGGTCTCGAGGGTGGCGCAGCAGTGATCGCGGGATATCTCGTATATATACCGCGCGCGCGTAGCCCCCGGGAGGTCGATGGTATGATGCACGGACTCCGCTGGTGCGGCCGGTCTGTGGCCGCCCGAGGGCAGACAGGCAGCAACGAGGGAACCGACTGGCCGAGCGCGAGACCCGGAGCCACTGGATATCTTCGCCGCACGCGGAAACGCGCCGCTTCCAGTCGATAAAGAATTAATCTCTTTCGTGCGAGACGACCCCGCGCCTTCCCTCTCTCTCTCTCCCTCTCCCTCCGGCCCGACCTGGCCGGTCCCCCCCGGCTCACGACGATGGATGGCTCTCCGCCGATCGATATAGACTGCCCCGCGTTACACTATCCTATAGAACTTTCAGTAGTGCATATACGTTGGGGGGCGGACGCGCGGCGACTGACCGCTTCGAGACGCCGATGCGGCGTCCGTGACGCTAAGGTGGCTGCTGTGCATTTTTTTTTTTTTTTTTTACGAAAAGCTGACTGGGAAGGATTGACGGACAGAGTCGAGATTTTGCTTAATTCGTGAAGTGGGGCACGAGGCCCCCTAGGGGAATGAAAATTTACACGGCGAAATTAGTACGGGCCCGCGTTACACTGTCCTATAGAACTTTCAGTAGTGCATATACGTTGGGGGGCGGACGCGCGGCGACTGACCGCTTCGAGACGCCGATGCGGCGTCCGTGACGCTAAGGTGGCTGCTGTGCATTTTTTTTTTTTACGAAAAGCTGACTTTGGGAAGGATTGACGGACAGAGTCGAGATTCGGCTTAATTCGTGAAGTGGGGCGTGAGGCCCCCTAGGGGAATGAAAATTTACACGGCGAAATTAGTACGGGCCCGCGTTACACTATCCTATGGAACTTTCAGTAGTGTATATACGTTGGGGGGCGGACGCACGGCGACTGACCGCTTCCAGACGCCGATGCGGCGTCCGTGACGCTAAGGTGGCTGCTGTGCATTTTTTTTTTTTTACGAACGGCGGACTTTGGGAAGGATTGACGGACAGAGTCGAGATTCGGCTTAATTCGTGAAGTGGGGCACGAGGCCCCCTAGGGTAATGAAAATTTACACGGCAAAATTAGTACGGCGCGTATTGCTTGCAACACGCGAAACCACCGTCGCGGATAAAACGCTCGGATAGAAATTCTGCGTGTCCAGATCACGGACGGAAAGTACACGAATCCAATAAGGTTAACTGGAAGTAGGATTAAAAGTTTGCTCGGCAAGTTTCGCGCTCTCTATTCACCTCTCTCTGTCTCTCCCTCTCTCTCTCTCTCTCTCTCTCTCTCTCACACTCTCATCCACCCTGTCCCTCTGTGTCCCTCGCTCTCCCTCGTCGTCATCTCTAGCCAAGCTGCATAAGCTCCCTGTGGGAAACTGAGTTGCACCTTCGCGCCAGGGGACATATAGCCTGGGCACAGACAGGGAGAGCACGACCGCCGGTCGACGCGCCAGTGGTTAATCCGTCGATGGTCGGACAGGCGTGACGAACCTGCGTAGATAGATGGGACAGCTAGGTAGATGGTGTTGGTAATTGGAGCGGTGGTAGTGGTAGTGGCCGCGGCGTCGGCGGCGGCAGCGACAGCGACAGGGAGCAGTGAGGGGTGGTGCGGTCGCTTGGTCGAACGTTCGTAGGAAGAGGAGAGAGGAGGAGGAGAGACGAGCGGCCAGGTCGAGGAGAGAGAATATACACGCGCGGCTCGGTACGACGCGCTCGGACGCGCACCAGTAGGTGCGATCGAGTTTGGTCAGACTCGAAACTCAAAGCGAGCGTAATTACGCGGGTAGAGCGTGCGCGCGAGGCTCCCGCTCGCCTCGCCCTACGTTGAGCGCGAGCCACCGAATAATGCGCTTTACCGTATACCTGCCTTGGTTATAACCTTCGTTACATAGAATATTTGCGTACAAAGTAATTGCGAGAATGTAATACGTAATATCGTGTACGGCGAGCGCCCCAACCGCCCCCTCCTGTACCTTCTCGTCTCGCGCACGTTCGTTAAAACAATCTCGGCTGCTTGCGCCGCGCCGATATACAGCAGCTCCTAATTTGTTGAGAATGTTGGATATTATGGTGATCCGTGGGAGATGATTTCGAACGGTGGCTAGAGCTGTTAAATAATTAACGCTGTAATCTGCTTCGTTTATGTACTGGATTCTTGTCAATTCGTGCGGGGAATGAAAAAATCGGTGTTAACTGTAAAGTTATAAAGAATAGCTTTAAGAATACTTTGCTTTTTCAGGTATGATAAAGAATAGCTGTAAAGAATAGCTATTTCAGGTATAGTGATTATTGCTCAAGTTCCGATTAGTTAATCTAATAATTGTGTTAAATAATTATTACATAGTTAATTGGAATAGCCATATTAAATCATTACTAAATTACTAAACAGTTACTAAAATACTAAAAATTGATCATTGGTTTACATGTTGAAGTTACTTAGAATAACTTTTTAAAAAATTACTCAAATTATGAAAAGAATCCTAAATATTAATTACTCAAAACTACAAAAAAATGTTTAGTCGTCACTTGACAATTACCAGTTTCTTTGACTGCATTCAAATGACTTATTCCTTGTGATCGATTATGATTACTCAGTATTGCCATACGTGTCTCGTGCTGCTTTACTTCGCTTGGTACTCCCGTTATAGGAAACACGCCCGAGCCGTTGCGCCTTATCTGGCGCCGCGTTGACGTTGATACGACTGTGCCCCGAGGAGGGGGAAGGGGGTAGAAGGGCGAGAGGAACGCAGTTCCCGGCGTCGAGATGCCGGACCAATGCCGCACCCACAATGCCGTTACCGCTGCTCCCGCCACTGTATTATTGCTTTCTCCTAATCTCGCTAATCCGCTTCCGCTGCCGTTTTCCGCCGTTTCCGGGCCCCACACGAGACTCCGCATATTCCGCCACGTTTATCTCCCCACCGACGACGATACTAACTCAACGTTAACCGGGGCGCCCCGCGTCTCCGTAGCAGCCGTGGTCGCTCCTCGCCTCGAGCCAAACGACGTGACATTCGGTATACGACAAACGATTTTTTTCCTTCTTCCCCTCGCCCGATTCGTCGCGTTTCCTCGGCTCGTTTGTACCATCCAGTGTGGTATCCGCCGAGGGTGCGATGCATCACCGCAGGCGACACTGATTTGTACATTTCGCTGCTAGGAAGAAAATTCCCCCCCCGAAGAAAATTGTGTTGTTGTCGCGCGACCGTGAGCCCTGAGAATTAAGCGATTCTTCGTATCGAGTTACGAATTTATTCGTCAACCCGAGACTCCGTCGCCAGGCGGGAAAAAAATAATCAGGCTGCTCAGTAAATTTGAGGGCAAAATAAGCCTTCGTGGTGATTCTAATTTTTGTCATCACATTTTTTAACAGAACGGTGGAACTTCGAGTTTGAAAACAGGATGAAGAAGCTTTAAGGGCAGACCGGAAGCGCCGAGGCGCCAAGTCGATAGGAAAGCGACGAAAGTTTGGTAATTACGAGTGGTCAAGGAAGCTCAGTAGCCACGGCTGCCGATTGGGAGTCGAGATGGCAGGCACAAAAAAATCAGGCTCCACGATAAACTGTAGGTGCTGCGTGGTCAGTGTCGTTTTTTTAAACCGGTGAGTAATTCCTACACGACACGACAGACTTTCAATCGTGGCGGCCAAATGTGCGCGCACCAATTTTTCGTTAACAGGACGAGGAACCCTCGAGTTTGAAAACAGGATGAAGAAGGTTTGAGGGCAGAACCGGAAGCGCCGAGGCGTCGGGTCGATTGAACAGCGACAAAAGTTTGGTAATTACAAGTGGTCGAGGAAGCTCGGTGGCCACGGGCGCCGATCGGTAGCGCGGAGACGTTGGCCGGGGTATCCCGAAAGCTCCGGGGGAGGAAGCGAGAGGAGGCGAACGGGAGAAACTCGAAGTACGTCGCGCGGTGGACGAGATAATTAGCAAGTTAACACGGGGCTCGAATCTCGTTACTCGGGACGTCGCTCATCGAGGATATCGCTCCGAGCGAGAGGACCCGAGAATCGCATGGCTGGCTTGGCCATCGCGCGCGTCGAGACGACGATACATCATAGAGTACGCGAGGCAGGGGAGGGCCAGTCGAGTCTGCGATTCTCGTAAATAAATATTGACAGCAGACGCGGGAAGTAAGAAGAGCCTCGCGACCTACGAGCGGAGGAGACGCGACGACTATACCGAGAACCCAACACGGCGGAGTCTGTTCGCTCGTGGAAAACGTATTTAGCGCCGCTCGCAGCGCTGACGAGGCCGAGGACTCGACGATGAGCGAAGCGGGAGGCAGAAGAAGGCGGCGATGGTGACTGGGGTCGGTTGACGCACTCGTCGCATCTTAATATTTCATCGCGTGGAGTACGCGATTGACTTGCTCGTTGCTTTTTTCAAGGTTGCAAGTGAGATTTTTGGCAACGTTCAGAAGCTAAAAAATTTTTTATTTTTTTGGGCTGATTTTTGTCGCCTGTTGATACAGCTGAGAGTTTTAGTGTGTGTGCTTTTTTCAAGGTTGCAAGTGGAATTTTTGGCAACATTCAGAACCTAATAAAAAATTGTTATTTTTTGGGCGGATTTGTCGCCTGTTGATACAGCTGAGAGTTTCAGCGTGTGTGCTTTTTTCAAGGTTGCAAGTGGAATTTTTGGCAACGTTCAGAACCTAACAAAAAATTGTTATTTTTTGGGCTGATTTGTCGCCTGTTGCTATAGCTGGGAGTTTTAGTGTGTCAAGCATTGATGAATTTTGAAATTTGATTCGTGACACGTTTTCAGGGAATTCGGGACTTCGAATGTTTTTGGGGGTTTTTTAAGATACGTTTTATTTTTGGGCATTTGGGTTTGTAATAAGGGAATATTGTGGGTCAAATGACCCCTGTGTCAGGTAGCCCCGGGCACCCCTGGGACGGAGAGAAAAAGAGGGTGGCGAGGTGTACGGCAGTCTCAGGCGCAACTCTATCATCCGCCCGGCCCTCTGTATCTCGTCTGCTCTTCTATGCCGCACGCAGGGACAGCAGCGACGACGGGAGGAGACGAAACGCCGACGGGAAGAAGGGTCGCGACTAAGTAATTCGACACGGAAACTGGATTGTCAGACGTTCGAGGCGACGGGAACGAGACGATGACTCGGTCCTCCTCTCACTCCCTCTGTCCCCCTCGGCGTCGTCCTTCTCGCCGCGTCGACGTCGCGTCTTCGCGACTCGAGAAAACTCAGTTGGGCTGCTTTTGCGTGAGTGGCGGAGTATTTCCGGGAGCTCCGCTGTGTGCAACTAGACGCCGTCTGAGGGACAGTCGGGAGGCGGAAAGATCGAGAAATTACGAGAAAAAAAAAAAAAATCTCGAGAGAGCCTGTTATGTCAAAGAAAGCGTAAACATTGAGTTACGTATTATTACCCCGACGCGAAAAAAGCGTAAAACACGATATTTCTTTTACGCGACACTGTTAACGAATTTGCAGGAGAAAATTAATACTCGGTGACCGGTGCGCCCGGTTCTCGACGTTGCGTCGGGTTTTAATCCCTCGGAGACCGGGAAATTCTCGGTGACGAATTAAAAAAGTGGAATTAGGAAAAGCGGACGAATTAAGTCCAGTGCCGAGTAATTTTTTTTTTTTCAAAATATCGAATTTTTATCTACTCGCAAGTCGCATATTCTACCTCGAAAGCATTGGTCTTAATCTCTTTTTTACTTGAACTAGGGTAATCACACGCGCTGGCGCGCGTGCCTGAAATTTTTTTTCGCCAAAATCGACCTCAGGAATATATTTTTGCAAAATATCGACTTTTAACCTATACCATTGTTCTCAAGTCGCATATTCTACCCTCGTAAACACTGGTTAATAAACCTTTTTACTTAAATAAAAATAAAAAAATATGCAACGTTTGATTTTGTCAGAAATCGTAGATCCGTCTCCGGACCGAAAATCGCCAAAATCAACCTCAGAATTTGTTGTTTGAAAATTTCGATTTTTAACCTATTTCATTGTTCTCAAGTCGCATATTCTACCCCCGAAAACACTGGTTAACAAACATTTTTACTTGATTCAGAAAGAAAAGAAGAAAAGAAAAGTCGACGTTTCTGATATCAGAACTTTTTCCGGTGTCCAGTGCCTCGGCCAGTCACAGCACAAATCGCATCGCGACACTCTCGTACAAGTAATCGTGACACAAAACTTTTTTAAGAGAGGGACGACACGCCCCATATTATTATTGATATTGTTACGGCTATTGAATAAAGGTCGGACAAACCTTGGTGAAAGTGAGAGTCGCTATGGGCGGAAGCCGGGGAAGATTCGGATAGTAAAAGCTTCCGGCTGGATGAGCGGGATAACGGGATGTTATCCTGTAGGCGATTCCCTGAGGTCGAGTCGGCCAATTGGCGGCGGTAAAGGTGAAGCCGTTGTCGGTACCACCGTCGAGGGGATCGAGCTGCGGAAAACCAAAAGATCTCGGGGTATTATACGAACGAAATGTGGGATTAGCGAAGCCCCTTCCCGCAACCCCGGTGCGTGATTACGCTGTACTTTGTGCCGCGCTATATACACTCGCACCAAAGCCCAGCGGTGCGCACTATAGTGTCTCAGTCCCGTAATAAAAAAATACGACTCTGGCCTTTCGCCAAAAATTGCGCCACCGACGCCCCTGGTATTTTTAAAAATAATACAGCCAGACTGTATAGCACACGCAACGATGGAAACTGCGCAAAGTAATTGTGACTGAATAGCGTTAAGATGAACGTGGAAAAGGAAAGAAATAATACTGAAAATTCCATAAATTTCACGAAAAAGCTGAAAGGAAAAAACTTAAACGGATGAGCCGATTCTTCCTAATGACCGAGAGATGCTAATGAGTTTTGGTGTGTGTGTGTGTGTGCAGAAAAAATGGGAGGATGTACCTCGACCGTGACGGTGTCGACCCAGTTCCCCTCGACGCACAGCTGAAACGAATCAACGCCGACGAACCAATCTGGGCTGGGGTTGATTCTCGCCATGACGCTAACGAGGCTGTGATTCCCGTCGAGAAAGGCTCGCGCGACGCTGCTACCCTCGCCCTGGGGCACAGGTGGACCCGTGAAAGCGTTCAGGATGTTGGGCGAGTCGCCGCCCGTGTCGAGGCCGTCAGTTCTCCCGGTCTCCACGTAGAGCGTCGCGCCCGTTGTTAATCTCTCGCCCAGGCGATACAGCGAATACGTTGGATCGTGCGTTCGGCCTGTAATCATACAATAAATAAATAAATAAATATTGTCTTGTAAAAAAATTCATGTGAAATAAAGCCAAACAAAACTAGTTCTATAATCTAAATAGACAGTAGAATTAAATATTACAGTGCTAAAAATGCATGAGATACAATTGTATATAAAATCAGTTCTAATTTGTAAATAGGCACCGTAATTCAGAACCATAAAAAAGCATTACATATAGTCCTCCCAGGAAAATAAGTCACATAGTAGTGTCAACCACACATTTTTCATTTAATTAAAAATAATCGTTTAATTTTTTTACTCATGCAGTGCCCCCAAGACCCTCCCTACAGCCAAAAGAGTGTCGCGCCCCGGTGATATAGGTATACATTATTTTGGAAGTAATTTTCGGGGGTTTTGGCCAGAGCCAGCAGGACACCAAGCAGGCAAGTGCTGAGAGAGAGGCAGAGAGAGGATCTCGTCTGGGACCGGGTCCGCTTTAGGGGGTCGTTAGCGATTCACCCCTTTTCTGAGAGGGTGCGGAGAGGCCGGAGAGGCGTAGGACGCTCGTGGCGAGCCAGCCGGCCTCCCCCACCCCTCTCCCTCAACCGTGGCACCGTCCGGCAGCGGCAAACCGGAAGCTGCGCGAGATAGTCGAATTAATGCGGACCGAGGATTTATAGCCAATTAATGCACCACTCGAGTCTCTTCCAGCAAGACCTCTCGCTCTCCCGCTGAAATAATTTATGGGTCTCGGGCTGAGGGGGCGACCTGTCTCTCCGTCTCTTTCTCTCTGACTGGCAAAAGTGGAGAGCGGGAGAGGACAGAGCCGCTGGGTAGATATAACCAGAAAGGGGGGGGGGGCGAGAGGAGCCGAGAGGTGGATGGAGTGCGCTTGAAAAATCGCGTTCCCCGCTCTTTGTCGCGTTCCGACAGAGTCGCTATCCACCCGGTTCATCTTCACGGACGATTTCATCGCTGACGCGGCACACTGGAGCGTGAGTTTTATTTTTCGGTAGAGCGCGCGGGCGACGAGTTCCCCGCGACCCCCCGCCGCGCCCCCTCTGTCCACCCGTCGAATGACTATGTAGTTGTTTGCCGCGGATGGTTAACCCGCGCTCTTTCTCGCTTTTACCCAGCTCTCCACGCTCGACGAATATGACAAACAATCTTTTAACGCTTTATTTGGCCCTGCAGTACGACGAACAATTTTCGTTTTCTTTTTTCGTTTCCTTCTTTTTCCCGGCGACTTTTAATACCTCGTTTCTCGTTGAGAGCTGGTCGTGCATTGCTTATAACTTTTCGAATCAGTGGTCACGACGGATGTCTTGTCGATCGCGAGGAATGGGGTTGTGGATTGCTTCAGGGAGAAATTATGATATCGTGATAAATAAAATTCAGTGGTCGGACGATTAGATGGCAATTACGATGTGAAAAGGTGAACTGTAGGATCAACTTTGTTTCTTGAAGTGTCTGGTGTCAAAGTGCACGAAAAGTATTGGAAACAAATTTGCAAATGTACCAATTGGTCGTCGCAAATGAACCAATTGGATGTTGCAAACGATCGATTGGGTGACACACTCGACCTCAGCGAACGATTTTTTTGCTTCATCAAATCACAGGTTCCTCCAACCAATTTGCGTTCATTCAGAAGTCTTGCAAGTTGAGGCAACCACTCATTATTTCCCCTGCAGCCAGTCAGCTCGTGGAGGACCAGATGTCTCGTTGACCCAAGAAAAGCTTCTTCCATGCATCTTTCACAGAATCCTCATGCACTTTATTTTCACGAAAGAAGAACCCGAAGAGTCGAGACGAAAGAGGAGGATACACTCGGGTCGCGTTGCCAGGGCCGCTTCGCCCGTGGCCCGGCCCAGGTTTCCTGCAATCCCACTGTGCGCCGGGAAAGAGACTTAATTAGTCGCGAAATTAGCGAAAACCACAGGAACGGCCCCGGCCAGAGTGTCGGACCAGGCGAGGCGGCAACGTCGGTGGTGGTGGTGGTGAAGTGGAACTGCCAGAGTGGACCCTTCTGGCGCACGAAGGTTCTCGTCATTCCCCGCGCTGGCCGCCAGTCCATTCCGAGTTCTCTCTTCCGCCGTCCGAGCTTTTCGGCTCTCGCACACTCCAGTCAACTATTTCCTTCCATCGTTCCTCGTCCTCTCGCGTCTCTCCGACCTTCTGTATATTACAGGACTGCGAATCGCGCGCGCGGGGTCCACTTCGTTCGTCGTAAAATCTGGCAGGGAAAATTATCATCAGCCGTGCGGGAAGCGGGAGGCAGCGCGCGGAAGCGAAAATGTTGTATGACGGGACCGCGGCCGGAGTATTAGACGACACGGCCTTTCGCCGGCTCTCCATCTGGCCACTGACCTCGCGACCCGTGAAGTCCTGTTTTCCTCGGGCCCGGTCCCGGCAAAAGTCACCCCGGCAGTTTCGCGAATGCAATTATAGGACCGGCGAGTCGGTCGCCAGGAAGGCACCCTCAAATTGGCTTCGTTAATTAGATTGATTAATATCCCCGGAGCTCGCTCGTCTCCCGCGCGAACCTCTCTCGTGTAATGAAAAGCAACACATTGACCAAACCCCGCGCGCGAGCGCCGCGTTTGCCGGACGTGTATATGAATAGCTCGCGGGAAGCTGGAGTAACGGGTGAAGGGCTATGGGCGTTGTAGCGGGAATTCGGGGGTGCATTGTTGGCGAGAGGGTTCGATTAAGTGTTTGTTCGTTCATCGGGAATGATGGGTTAAGAGATCCTTGTTTTGTTACTGTCAGTGGTGTTATTCTGATAGGGGAAATTATGATAAAGATTGGTGAAATGTAAGCAATCGTTTTATCCGATGAGAATTAATTTTTTTTAAGTGAAAACTTAAAACTATACCGGTAATTAAATATTTTACAATAAAATTTAAATTTTAATAATCAGCATTTTTAAAAATCCATCCCTTCAGACAATAAAATATGTTCTAACAGAGAAAATAAGATACTGCGGAATGAAATTCACAGAGTGGTCTGGTCTCGATCGTGCGCAGAGTTGAAAACACGATAACCTGACATCAAAGGACCTCACAAACCACCTGACAAGATTATGCAACTGACAGAAAAATTAGTGAATTCTCAGACTATAGAATTTTCTTGGATTGTTGTGTCAGCTTTAAAAGAAAATTCTTTCGACTCGACACATAAATCGCATAAAAATGAGAAAATCAGCTGCATCTATCAGCGACGTCCAAGTAGTCCTGTACAAAGCTGATAAGAGGAAGTAGGTAAAGCTCTCTCGAAGCAATCAATTAGTTCGAAAAAAAATCGTCCTTAGTTACCTTCCCTCGTTTGTTCTCCCACTGGAAACGCTTTTTCCGCGCGATTCCATTGTACAAAAGCGATTGGATACGAACGCGGGTGAGCGCCGCACGCCCACGGTATAAACGCGAGAACCGTTGAGCATCGACGAGTTCCAAGCGGCGAAATTGCAGAACAAACATAATTCGAGGGCCGTTCGACGGGAATAATAATTCGGGTCAGGCGGCGATTTACGCACAATCCCCGTCGCGCGCTCCTTTTCCCCAGGATTCAGAAGCACCCCCGGTCCGCGTCTGGCCGAGCGAAGCCCGAAACCGCCAAGTGAAATTCCCTTCAATTACGCGAGCGCGGTAACAAAGGAGACTTTGGCACAATATTGCTGGGCTGTAATTGGCAAAGGGCTGCCAGGCGTCTTGGCCAAGTCCTACTATTCTCTCTCTCTCTCTCACTCTCTCCCCCGGCTGCTCGGCACCCTCCCTCTTGTCTCGCAAGGAGAATGGAGCCTGAGCCGAAAGCGAGACCAAGAACAAACATTCACTTCTACCCACCCACCGCTCGGTTGGATATATAGATATAAAGATATATATGTGTATCCACCCTACACGCTGACACACCTTAACAAATCGTTCGGCCCACGTTGGACCGGCGTGGAAGTAATATCGTCAGTTCGTGGCCAAGCTCGTTTCTATACAGTGCCCCGGGAGGCCGGGGCGAGGCGGGTCATATTTTTCTTTTGATATTTCTCCGGCGATTCTCGGAAATAAAACTTCATTCGTCTCGAGCCTTTTTACGGAGCCCGACGGGAAATAAATAAATAGATAATTTATCAGGTGGTTTCTATACTCCGCCCGGGGCGGATCGGAGATCGGGGCGAGTCGGATCATTTTTTTAATTTGATTTTTCTTCGGCGGTTCCCGAAAAAAAAACTCCTCGATTCACGGAGCACAACAGAAAATAAATAAAGATAATTTATCAGATCCTTTTCACACACCATCCGGGGAAATCAGGGCGAGAGGTAACATTTTTTTCGATTTCTCTCGGGCTCTCAATTCGCGCCTAGTTATGAAGCCCAACGGAAACCGTATAAACAGATAAATTATTTTTACTGTGTCAATATGTAAATCGACCCCGACCCAACTGGCCCCGGTTTCCCTCACCTCCGCGGCTCTACACACACGCGGAGTTACCGAGAGACCTCTGCACTCCTCAGGAAATTGATAAATTTCAGCAGTTCGCCGAGGGTGTGGCTCAAGGCTTTGGCGCACTTCCCTCCCCCCCAACCCCCGATTGCAAAGTAATCGGTAATCAATCTACCCCTGCACCGATCGATCACCCTACGAGGTTTCTCGTCCCGAGAAACGACAGACGTAAAGCGCGAGCGCTCGCGTGGCTCCTCGGAACTTGCAGCCACATTCATTCATCGAGACTCCTCCTCACGCATCCAATGCTCTCCGTGACCGCGTGTGGAAAACAATCATTTCGGACGATACACAATTAACGCAGTCCAGAAGTCTCGGGTAACGCGCGGCAGGGGGCGGGCGAGGCCGGAAGTGCCGGGAGTCGCCGCGAGCGCGCGCTGCGTACGCGCGGCGCACGAGTCACGGCGGAACTGCGAGAAACTAATGCGATTGCCGCCGCGACGCGTGGAAATTGTGTGGGCAGAGGCAAAGAGAGGGAGAGGGGGAACATTATAGGTTAGGATGTACGGTGCATAAACCCGGTGCACTGTGCGGCAGTGGCGCTCTGTAATGCCAGTTTCGTCTCGTGTTTCCTGTTATTAGATTTCCCCGGGACATTGAGAGGAGCCAGCGTCGTGGGGGGGGGGGGGGGGGGGCAGGAGGAGGGCGGGGGGTGAGAGGGAGGAGGAGGAGGGAGAGAATACAGTAAATCTCAATATATTCGAGCACGAATCTGACGCTGAGTTGTATGTATGATTGCTAGGAGGATTCGAACCGGTGAGTGGGTACCGAGATGTACCTGAAGCGAAGTCTCGGAGGAGGAGAAAGAGGGGGGGGCGAGAGGGGGAAGGCTTAAGACGCGCGACGAGCAGAGGGGTAGAGGGTAGTTTCAGTGTGGCGGCTGCTTCTGCCGCTGCTGGTGCTGCTTTGCGATCCAAACTTAATACAACTTGGACGTGGAAGTTGCTTGGCACACGCGAGTCGCGGGACCACGACTCGCGCGTATAGCGCGAGCTCAAGGAGTCTGCGAGACACTCGGCTCCTTCCTTCGTTCGTACTCCCGTGCCGATCCTCGTGCTCACCGCTAAATAAGCAACAAAACTGTGGTTCAGCTATGCGCTTTCCCGTCTCTTGTTTCCCCGGCTCTCTCTCTCTCTCTCAGTATCTCTGCCGCGTGTTGTACAGTCAGCCGAGTGTACGCAGAGACACTGGGGTAGCTTATGCCGCCGCGTCGTGGGCACAATCGACTTGAGTCGGTGGCAGAGCTCAACCGCTGCCACTTGGACAGCAGCCACGTGGTTTATCTACCGTCGATAATTAATCAAGACGCGGGGAAACACCGCGAATTTACGGGCGCCGAGATTTCCGGGTAGACACACGAGAGGCAGGATTGCGGGGGGTGTGTACGTGTATTAAGCGTTGATGGGGGTCGGTGGGGCGACGTTGAGGTGATGCGTTGCTTTGTGGTCGCTGGATGCGAGATAGCCTTGACGTAGGTTCGATTGGGGTTGGTGAGTGTTAGTCGGCTTTATGGTTGTGGAACAGGGAATTACCGGCCTTTTTGGCAGGATTCAAACAGGAGACGCACGATGGTTTAGGGTTTTTGGTCTTTGGTTGCTTGGTGGTCGCGGATTTGTTTTTTTTTTTTTTTTTTGCAAAGTAAATCAAGCTTCGGTCGAGTGGAGATTCTGATCCCAATTCCTTCGCCTTTCGTTGCCACGTGAATCCCGGTCCACCCGTCTAGGGTCAAATTAGTACGACGTTGCGAGGGAAACCTCGGGGTATTCCAATCGAATGGTAATCGAATTATCCATCTCGGGGCACGCAACCACGACTTAGTGTTCACTCAACGGAACAGCACAATTACGATCCATTCCAGGGGTTCACGGGTCTCTTCGAGCAGTCGCAAATTTCGTCCAACGAAATCCGTCCATGTGTCGCTCGTTTCGGGGGTAAACAAAAAAACGTGCTTTCAACTCGCGAAACCTCCGCCTGCGTGACAGCGAATGAAAGCTCTAAAAACATTCTCGTTGCCCGTATCGCGTTTTTTTTTAAATTTTCTGTCGACTCTGAAAATGTCCATCTACGTCCTACGTGACGATGAATAAAAAAAATGCTGAAAAATCATTTCTCGTTGCCCGTATACGACCCGCGTGGGTAATGCACGGCCTCGCGTGCAGTGTGTATCGTATCGATATTTACAGATTCGCGCATTAAATCATCGGAGGCTCGCGGATTGAGGCATCGAAGCCCCCCTCCTCGCCCCCTCGCGTTCTCTGCGCCTTTGACCAGGGGTCGAACGAGTGGCTCGAAATGCAACGGTTCCCGGCAAACAAACGAACCTCTAACGAACTGCCGGCACGTGCAAACACGTATTATGGCAAAACCCCCGACGAGCAATTCCCTGCCACTATCCTGGCGCAGCCCGCCCCCTCCCCCCTCCCTCTACCCCCACGCCACTCGGTCTCTTGCGCCGTGGCCCGTTATACCATTTCAAGCTGCCGGTGCACGTACAGCGTCGAAATAGCGCGCATTAGCTCGGGCGCCTAAACTGAAACGATCTCCGGGACGGTCGCCACTCGCTCGCGAACCCACGGTGACCCACGGTTTTTGTTATCGGTCGCGATTTGTTATCGTCATTTTTTACCGCAGCGTCGTCCAACCGACGTCCGACTTCTCCGCAGTGAAGAAAATTAGTAGTGATTGCAGCGTTGAAAAAAATTTTGGGCGAAAATTAACGTCCCGTTTGCGGCAAGTTTGTTCGCCGTCGCGGGTACACCGTGTTTGGTAAATTTAATGCTCAAATATTGTGTGAAATTATTATGAGGGGAGGGGGGTAAAACTAATATACACGGGCCGTGTTATAACAAACGGTGTTTGATACGTAATAATTGGTAATCGCTACTCATTTTCGTAGGTCTGACCAATAACTGGTATTCACTATTCATTTTCGTGGGTCTGACCAATAACTGGTATTCACTACTCATTCTCGTGGGTCTGACAAATAATCGGTCGTCACTACTCATTTTTCTCGATGCAACCGACGAAAAACCACAAAAGCCGGCAATAAAACGATCGAATGTTTTATCGCTGCAAAATCGTTTGCATCTCCCCCCTGTCAAGCGCAGCCCGGCGGCTCCAAACGGCAATTCCAGTGGGACATAAAAAGATGCGCCCTTTGTCGATTCTCGCTTCCGACCGCGCACATACAGTCACTCGGCATAGACCCCGAGAGAAAGGTGTAACTGCGAAGCGTTCTCGCCTCGTTAATCCATCACGACCGCGCGGCGGCGGCGGCGGAGTTGGGCGCCCTCGGAAACGCGGGTGTCGGGTTACAGGAAAATCTCGGGGAAAAGTTCTCGCGCCCGCAGCCGCCTCAACCCTCAACCCTCAGCCAGGCACTTTCACATACGTCAGCGCGCCCCGTCCCTCTGTACATCGTGAACGAGAGGCAAATAAACCTGTGTAGGGATCCCGGAGAACGCGGTACACGGTGGACGTGCAACAAAAAAAAACCGACGAAAAAAAAAGAAAAAAAAAGACGAAAAATAAAACACTAAGAAAAAAGAAAAATAAGACAAAAGCAAGTGTGAATAAAAGGGCAAAGGAATGAAACGCGAAGGTTGTGCTTAGGGTGAAGGTCGGATGAGCGGGAGGCGGAGGGAGATGGGAAGGAAGGAGTCTAAAGAGGGTAGAGGGCAGGGTGGAGGGGCGGAGTGTGCGGTGGGCGGCTAAAAGGGAGTTGAAACGTCGGGGTTGCTCTCAGTGCTCTCACGGCAACGTTACCCACTTATGCACGCCACATTTAACACCATTCTCTGACTGCAACTGTGGGCGCACGGTTCGCCGCTGTTGGTTGGTGTGCGTGTGGCGCGCGCGCGCTCCTCGCGAGAGGCCACCGAATACGTGCCCAGCTTTCTTGTCCCTCTCTCTCTCTCTCTCTCTGCCGCGCTCCCCGCGCGGTCTGTGCGCCCCATACATACACCGTAGCCCGTGGCTTTGTGTACGTCCACTTGTGCTGTGCCTACGTCAAAGTGTGGAGCTTGTGACGCTACAGCCAGGTGTTGTATACAACACACATAGACGCAGGTTTGTGTGTTCTTATGTATCGTATATCTAGAGAGCGAGAGAGATATATATATATATATGTATACAATATACATATATATATCTACCTGTGAATGTCATATGCTGGAAAGAGGCTCTTTCCCCTCCCCCTGCAGCTTCACCCACCTCCCTCTCCCTCCTCGTGTATACTATACGTGAGCATTCAGTGCATTCGTATTCTGCCCTCTATCCATCTCTCTCCTTCAGGCTCGCCCGTATATTTGTGCTTGCCTCGGTGTACTCATTCGTACGTTCAACGCACTTGAATATGCAGCTAGAATGGCTATATATATCTACACAACTATATATATATATTCAGAACACACACAGGGAGAGCGGCGAGTACTGGTTGCTTGCCGCACGCTGCCTCAAGAGCGATAATGTGTGTTAGGTATGTATTTAGAGGCTGGCGCTAGCTGCTACTCCTGATGCAGTGGCACCGCGCACGAAACGGACGGTGCGCGCCGGGATTCTGTGCCGTACGTACGCGCCTGGCGAAGTCACACCCAGATGCACGTACTTAATGGGAGAGTGTATTTTTCACGGCAAATATTATCGCCGCGGCAGAGGCTCGGGATTTCTCGGGGTCGTGGAAACGCGCGTCCACGAGTGATTCTGGCAGGGCGCTGGATGGGAAAATTGCGGGGAACTTTAGATCGAATTTTTGACCGACTTGAGTGTCATAGGTAGTGGATGAAGACGGTTTTGCGAGATAGGAATAATGACAGTTGGCTAACTAACTGATTTTATATGCACTGCTTCTGGAGCGATGAAATCTGGATGTGTAAAATGTGTATGTAGAGTTTAGGGTATATTTTGATGCGGTACGTGTGGCATCATCCGAGTGAGTACAGGGATGCCGCGTACGCGCTGGCAAAGTCGCCGTCGCATGTGTAAAGTCACGTCAGTTGCACGTCCTCAATGGGACGGCGTATTTTTTGCAGCAAGTGTTTTTTCCAGAAAAGAAAAGGCCTCGACTGAAATGTCGCGGAATTTCGGATGAGGAAAACTGACGGGCGACGCCGTAGGAAAATTAAGCGACGTTTAATCAAATTTCAGGTCTAGGTGGCGCATGTAATATGCAAAATTTGCGAGGAAATATGTGAAAGTTGTAAGACGAAAGATTTTCGGGACCCGAGAGAAAACTTGGGAAAGCCAACCGGCTTGCATTATGCACGCGTTTAATACTCAGCGCCTGTGTCGGTCTCGGAAATTTTCTTCACCTTAAAATTTTTGAATTTTGTCCTCATACTCGTGCAACTATTGCCGTAGATAAATAAGAATGAAGATAAACAAAGAAATCGTGGCACCTGGTACAACATTTGGAGTCGCGTTATTAGAGTCGTTGGACCGCGGTCGCGATTGCGCTACTTGCTCAGCTGAGGCGTGCACAGCTCTAATCGACCTGTATCCACATATCACTGAATGATGCTACGGGTGTTGTTTGGACGTGTAAACCACAAGCGCCCTGCTTACATATGCCCTACACCGTCGGCTGTACAGAACCACCGACATTCCTCAGGCTCTGCTCCGCCTGGCTCCCCACACTCCTTTTCCCTTCATGGATTTCCAGAGCCGAGGTCGAGCCGAGTAATCTCTTCGGCGCACGCTCAAGCCGAAACGCAAACGGATACGGTCGTCTCGCCCGCCCGGTCGGCCGCCTTCGAGCCAGACACGGCGAAATAGACGACGCTGTTTTCTGGAGGAAGAGAACGAGAAGATCCTACCCCCCGCCCTCTCCTTCGCCGGCGACGTCGACACCGAGGTAATTTCACCTACGAACTCTGTGGGAATTTCCAATGGGGCCATAACTGCTTTTGTCGAAAAACAACACGGCCAACGGGTAAGCGAGATAGAGGGACCGATAGGGCTGCTCGGAGGCAGCAGACACGCAGCTACTTACTGAATTTATGAAGGGACCGTAAAAAAGAAAAAAAAAAATTAACGCGTTGGTTTTGGTAAATAGTTTAGACCAACTTTTGTACTGTCGAAAGCGGAGCCACTAATTTAAATTATTAACTTAACAGATATACGCGTACTTTTGCGTTTAAAGATGTGTCACTATTACTATTACATCGTCAGTCGTCAAACGACTATGGTAACACGCCAGACATGTCCGAGGATTTGCTGACAAAAGACACGAGCATCCCGCATACTGGATTCAACTACCCGAGAACGTCATCCGAGGGAAACTCTTCGGCTTGAATTCCGCGTCCGGTCCATTTGAATAATCTCGAAAAGGGAAAAAGATGTATACTGAAGGGAATGTATACATAACCGTCGGGTCATAATGGCACTGTGAAACGAGTCCATAATTCCACCCTTTGAACGTCATTTAATTACATCGGACCGTCGGAAAAGTTAAGGTCTCGGGAGTTGGACCAATTATGTATGACCGAACAAGTTAAATCTCCCATTACTCGTTCTACCTTCCTGCTGAAAAAAAGTGTCCCTTTTCAGGTGTCGTTACACGTCCCTCGTTAGGATCCGCAGGGTCGTAAAAATGAACCGTAACTTCAGCTGGCAGCGATTCCTCTAGTTCCTATATAAATTTCGCGGCTCCGCTCACAGATTTCTCACTGAATTTCGTATTTGAACATCAAATGCATTTCGTCGACGTGATTAACCGATTTTACAAATGGGCGCGACGCACATTGAAATTTTATTTTCGTTTTTCCGTAAGGTCAACACGCGCTGCTTTGCGAACACGAGTGCAGTATTTGTTTATGTAAACCTTGATCAACGCAATCCAGGGGGTCAATAGCGATATTTGATTTTCCCGGCCCAATCAGAAATATCAGTGTTCGCAGTCGATGGCAACGGGGGATGAATACTTATGACGGTAATAAACAATTTTGTACCCGGAATTTATACGGCTCTATCTGTATTACTATTCACGTTTGTAATTCATTTCGTAACGATAAATGTTAACTGTTCTACCGGGTATTTTTATTACATGTTTGGAAATGGAATTTTTGATAGAATTTCGTGATACAATATCGACTATGGCCAGAATCGGCGACGCCTCTGATTTTACTCCTGTATTAGCGTCACTTTTCAGTTAATGCACCGGGAACGAATATTTATAACGGCGATAAACAATTTTGTGCCTGGAATTTATACGTTTTGTTCTGTATTCGTGTTCATTGAATGTTCCGTAAAATCAATTATTAACATTTTTCCCTTTTATTCGTATTCCATATTTCAAAATTGTTTTTTTTATCGCATTCATGATGCATAATACTGTCGGAAATGGTTGGAATTTGTAATCAATACATCGATCATGAACGACGTTGTATTTGAAATTAATTTGGCTCTTCCTGTATTACTAATCGCCTTCGTGGATCATCTCCAACAAATAAATATCAAACATTTTACCCCTGACTTTTGTTCCGTTTTAAAACAATTTCCTTTCATCCAAATTTCCCAATACAGTCGGTGACGAAACCGCAGTCGCCTCCCTTCCGCTACCCCGGCATTGGTATTAATTTTGGTGCCGGCCGAGGGTAACGCGGAGGACTCTCGAAGGCCACACATCAAAGTGCGGCCCGAGAGATCCTAGAGAATCCGCTGTATGCGCTACACACACACTCGCGCTCTCAGTGTACGCAGAGGGCGCGCGCGTTTCTCGAGGTTTCGGCATTCACCTGGTACGCTAGTGCGAGCCACGAGACACCCACTAATTAATCGTTGTTAGGTAAGTTGCCGGACCGCAGTCACGTACGGGGAGACCGTACAATTTGTAGTCGCAGCTATGACAACGGACGACTCGCCAATAGCTCCTCAACCATTTACTGTACACATATACAATATATATACAGCATATGAAGCAACAATGCGTGTACAGCACTTGATACAGTCGCACTCGTCGTACACTGCTACATATCGTAGTCAATATCGCGCGAATTGTTCCCGGTCTGTATTGCGAAGTACGGTGAACTAGGATAGCCTCGAAATGCCTCCTCGATATACCCCTTCCCCTACTGTCCCCCTCTAGGTGGCAGTGGGGACGCACCATTTGTGCGGATCCGTTCGCGCATAAATATCCGGATAATTCGTGTGCGGCTGGCAGATTCAGCGTGCGGTCTATTCAGCGGTCGTGGCCGGGAATCGCTCAGCGGCGATTAGATCTTCGGGGTGTGTATACGGGAACTCGATACCGTGGAGCGCGCGCGTGTATATAAAGCAATTGACGTGGGTATACAGCCTGACTCGCGCGCGCTAATGGACGACAGTGGTGACGCTGTATGTTCGTCGGTGGCTGTGGGAAAAATTCGATCGGACGTTTGGGGAGAATGTCGTCGCGACTTCCGGGGTGAGAAAGATCGAGATGGAGAACGAAACGACCTCCGTCTTCTCCTCACCCTCGCATTAATCACCTCGTCACTAAGGAACTCCTCTGACAAAATACATGGCACGAGGAATTTGGTACACCAACCTCGCACCAAGTGCAACACGCGAGTCGCTACGTTTACACGAACCACGCCGAGCCAATACTATTCGTACCCGATGATTCGATATACAACGCGGCGTGACCCAAGAATTTAATTAGAGCCCATTCAAACACCCGTTAATGGTAATGTTTTCGTACAGTCGTTCTGTAATAAATTTAATCGCGGGTGGCGAGAGAGTCACGAACAGTGGAAATCGATAAAGAATAGCAAATGTGCTGAGGGAGGAAATCGCTCACTGGCTGTATCAGGACACCGGTCCATGATGGTTTTGTAAAAAAAAAAACATATATCCACACACACACATACACGCACATACTATATACATATATAGACACAGCCCAGTACAGGTTAGTATCTACTGCTCTCGGTCATTCGGTAGCAGGCCGTGCGGAAGTGATCGATTCGCCGCTGGTGCAACGGGGAGGAGAAGGAGGAGGAGGAGGAGAGGCCAGTGGCATTGGCGAGTGCGCACCGGCTCATAGACCGGTCGAGTCAGTAACGTGGGCATTCGACCAGAGCTGGATCGCGCGGCGAGCGGAGAGAGCAATCGCGATAGTAGCAGTTCCACTGTATAGTCCTCGGTTTTCATCGAATCCATTCATCGGTCTAAGCTCCGGAGTGGAGGGTCGCGAGGGAGGGTAGGAACTATGGGGGGAGGGGGGAGGGGAGAGGAGGGAATGAGGGATCCGCTGTACTGCAGCCCCAAGTTACGCAAGGCTATTAAATCGTTGTAGCGTGGCCGTGCAGTGTCCGACGCACCGTCGGACAGCCAACCTGGCCTGGCGCCTGCCTATTTATAAACAAGCGCTGTGACCTAATCTCCACACCGCGTTCGCCGCAGGAGAGAATCTCACCCGTGGACGACGAGAGAGAGAGCGAGAGCTATTTTCCTTCACGGGGCTCTTGGCTCGCGCGCCGGCCACGAGCTCGCTCGACGCCTGTATTTCATTGTTTACGACGGCCACGACACACTCCACGCACCGCAGCGAGATGTGTGATGTATTGTTTGCAATTATTTTTGCATACTTTTGCAAGGGAAATTTGGCATGGAAATGTTCGTGGCGGTAGAGAGTAGAATCGTTAACAACGAATTTTTTCTATTGGTTTATAACCCTGGTAGAAAACTTGGCGTGTTATGTCGAGTGTAAAACAGAAACTGGTCAGGCCCTGACCAGGGTCTTGTTAGCTATGCGATGGACTCACCAGTTCCTGACTCGGGCCTTACTTGTTCTTTACTCGGGTCGGATTCAGCTCTACAGATTTTCCACCAGGATATAATTATCTAGTCTGATAAGTGATCGATTATTTGCAATGATTTTTGCATACCTTTAATACTAAAACCCTTAAAGCCGACTTTTTTCTTTTTGTTAATTGCAAACCAAGAAACTTGGCTTAAGGTTATCGCCCTTTGATGCCCTGATTTGCGAACGTTCACCGTCACAATAATGTTTCCCCATTAACATGTCAATGTTTCCTACAGAATGCAATAGGCCGGAGCACATTTTTGCCGGTCGCCCGCGGAAAGCATTCCCCGACCTCGCGCTAATGGCCGGTTCACCTCCCCCCCCCCCCCGTCATTGGCCATTTTTAACGCGCCTGCGGCAACCGCCGCGCCTCGAAAAATTTATTAGCTGTGACTCGACTGCTGTTGCCTCTGCCGCCGCATCGACGTGACTCGTTTGTGTGTTTTGGTTGCGTCTGTGTGCGCATAGATGTGGTCGGCGGGCGCTTGCACGAAAACACAACGATGTGCGGTATTTGCGAAATGTTTTTGGACTCCCCGTCACCCTTTCTCCTTGTCTCTCTCGTCGGTAGGCACAGGTCGTGCGCTGCACACAAGCTCGCTGCTCCCGCTGATTCCTCGTCCTCCGCAATCGTAAATATCGATTAATCGCGCTACAAGCATAATTCGAGTATCGTTACGAGAAGCAGTAGCTCTCGCGATAGCATAGAATATATTCTGTTCACTATCTATCATCCCCCGCTGCCACCGCCGCCGCCGTCGCTGTTACCAGCCCAGCGGCTAGGCAGTAACTTCCAAGCCCGAATAGATATAGATGCGTCGAAATGCACTTCCATTTAATTACTATCTCTGCGAACCTATCTCCTAATCGAGAATCGAAGCTGCGGGATGATATACGCCCCTCCCCCCCGCCGGCAGAGGGGGGGGGGGTCTATATGTCGAATTACATTTTATAGAACACTCGTACGCGTTTTGTAACGCAGCGCCGAATTTGTCACTGTATTTTTAGCCCCGGACATCGAGATCGATCGAGCGCGCCCCCGGTCCAATATTTTACACGTTATTCGGGGGTTTTATTTTTACAGCCCGTTAAGGCGAGAGACAGTGATCAATCGCGACGGGGTCCATTTTCCAAGTTGATTTTACAGTAAACAACGATAAAGTTTAGGTGTAAAGTTGGCCGGGCGAAATAACAATCCGTCATATCAAAGTATGTCACCGTCTGACGTGTACTGCAATTTTGCATGAGAATGGAAATGAAAAAAAAAAAAAAAAAAAAAAATAAACGACTCCTGTACACAAACGAAACTGGAGGTCGAAAAAGGTAAAATAAGGGCTTGAAGAGCTGTTATTCCCCTGTGAAGCCAGTGTCAATCAATATGCTTACTCAAAGAGGTGGCTTTGCGAAAAATGGAAATTAGGGCGAAGCAATGTGGGTCTGTTTTTACGATCTTTTTGTACCTTGTTCTTTGAGACACCTAGCAGAATTTTTGTTTGTCATATCTAAGGTTAAAACAACACCACACACTTCAGTATACATAGACTCGTATTTTTTGGTCTCGCTGTGAGACATCTTCACGGCACCTCCCGTCAGCTTTCTTAGTTCATAACAATAGGCTATTTTGTCTTGCGGAATAAGTGCCTAAAAAGTAAAATAAGGACTTGAAAACCTGTCATTGGCGATCCTGTATGAAGCAAGTTTCAATCAATAGCTGTGCCTTCAAAGAGCTGTGACGTTACAAAAAATGTAAATCAGGACGATGCAATGTGCAGGCGCTGACTTTGCGACCTTTTTTCCCTTCTTCTTTGATACCCCTGACAGAATACGTTTTTTTGTCGCATCCAAGGGTAAAAACACCTTCACGTACTCGGGGATACCGGAGCTCGCGTCTTTTGGCCTCGCTGTAAGATACCTCAACGATACCTCTTGTCAGCCCTTGTAGCGTACACACATATCCAGTAACCATGCAACACGGGGACTCCTCGCGTTGAAACCCAACCGTGGAAGCAGATAGTGTTGACGCACTTTTGCCCATCCGCGAGCGCAAAGGCCTAGTTACGTATTCCTTTGGTGGATCCGGATTACAGTGTCGCAACGGTCTTTGCTCCGACCTTCCCTTCAGCATCCCTTCAGCGTTCATCCCATCGTCATGACTGTTTCTCATCCACGGAAGACGAAGCGTCAACGTTCTCCAGCTCCTTTGTCGATAGTCTGGTGCGTCATTCCCGTCCTGTGTGTCCCAAGAGACGTAACCGGTTGTTGGGGTCGTTAGCGGTGCACGCAGAGTAAATGCGTCTAAATTACACAACACAACGGCTGAGTCGCTGAGTACACCAACGAAACCGGAGGTGGCGCTTGATCTTTGTTACCCGCGAATTACGATTTTGCCTCGCGTCAAGGTGGCACAGCGCGTGCAACACGATTTTTTCCAATTCCGTATGGCAATTTGCTCTCCCTTTGCCGAGAACCCAACGTCAATGTGTTTAAATTCAAAGGCAGCAGCGCGGGGCTTGCAACACGGTTCTGAACTCGCCCTCTTAGATACCCCCTTAAATTTCCACTCGAAAAAACGCACCGGGATCAACATCAACGTGCTTGCAACTTCTACCGTCATATTCCCTTCCCTTCCAGGTCTTTCTCATTCGTACTCTCGGCTTCCCTCCGCGGAATACACGACCAGGCTCAGCCATCGCGTCCTGATGTACACAAAAGCCACCCTGTAAACCGTCGGAGCTACATATCCTGAATGAGGCCGCCGAGGGGGGAAGAGGGGACCCGCGTGGGCGGCTAATGGTTGCGGGATTTCCGCTTTAACACACTGTCACTGCCCAGTGAATCCCTCAACCCGCAGCGGCCAGAGGCAGCGGCATTCACCGTGGATGCAGAATAACCCTGCAACCCGGCGCCCCCACACACGGCCACCCCGAGCACATGGTGACCCCTTGTGCGTTCGCGTGGTCCCCCGCTAAACCGGCGTCCCTCCTGGTCCTCCACCAGAACATCCAACTCTATCTCTGAACATTCCACCAGCGACTTTGTCTCTCTCAACCCGCGAGTCAAAAGAGATTCTCCGTCCTCTTGTCGCGTCCCCTCCGCGTGGCCGCCACTGCAAAGTCGGTCCTTGATTCTGCTGAAAGGCCTCAAGCTGGTGGCGGGCAACGACGACGACAACGACGAAGCCATTTGCCAAATGATTTTGCGTCCCATTGTCGCGCAGTGTGACGACGTCCAGGACTCGACCGGGGGGCGACCAGTCACAGTCGCGCGGTCCACGGTCTGTACAATAGTGCGATAATCGGGGAGGAGTGGGGGCAAGGGGGGCGGGGACGGTGGGAAGGGGGCAAAGCGCGAGGGCGGCTGGCTCGCTCGGAATTCAGCACTCAATCTCTCTTATCCAATTAACGGTAATTTTGACGAGGGGACCCGAGTATCCGGCCCGAGCTGTGTAGTCACTTTGTCATACGTGAACGGAGACACTAAAGCCCCAAACTTGCGTCACGCTCGACGCTGACTTTGCCCGCGATACAGGGTGTATTTTTTTCTTTCTTCTTCTTGCAGGGTACAGGGAAAAAATTCACGGCACGTTCGTAAGGGCGATCATCGCGGTGCCTTTGGCCTTCTGTAGTCGGATCATCTCTGCCGCTGGAAGACGCAGAAGACGCAGAAGACGCGCAGCGAGCGCTACGCAAGTGGCAATAACGAGAGAACGAAAAAGACGGCGACGCCACCGTCGCCGCTGCAACCGCCGCTCTGCGATAACGAGCTCCAGCTGGAACGGAAGGAGGCGCACGAGAAGCGCAGTTCCTCGTCTCCCGAGGGACCGGAAGTGTCGTTGGGCCGTCTCGATGGAGTCTCCGGAACTCTGGGTGGTACTTCGCATGGCTGTGCTGCCCATCCTGAGCTTCTCTGCGCGGCTGAGGGTGGAAAAAATTGAGTTTCGCGAGAAGCGCGGAAGGGCGAGAGATGAGATAGGAGGGACATGGGAAGGGCGAGGAAAAAAAACGTCCCTTCATCCACTTATCGACCCATCCGCTTCCTGCGTCGTCTGCTATGTAGGTTGTCCTTTTTTGAATAAACGGCAAAGGCTTTGCCGGCAAAAACACGAACTGGTTTTTAAGTAGAGGGACTTGCGTGACGCACTAGAAGGGGATGAAGAAACGCTGCTGATTTTAGTTGAGCCGGATGATCATCGAACGTGAATTCTGACCTGTGATCTAGATAGACTGGGTTGTTAGATTATTGTGACGATTGAATTTGCCACTGATATAAAACTCGTAAATCAGAAAACTATCTGACCGTTTGCCGGGCCGTGTGAATATCAATTTGGAATACTTCGAAAGGGATCGGTGAATTCTAGGAAGGTTTTCGGTACACACATGTTGAATACGGTGAATTCAAGCGACGCAGCAAGTGGCGGTCAGTAAAATGAATTTGGGAGGTTTGCAATTATATCGTCATGCTATTAATTTCGATATATATGTGCGTTGGACAATTTAATATTCTATTATTAATTTGTCGACGCGATGTACGCAGCATTGCGTTGCGATAACCATAGTTGCCGTGCGCGATATTTGCTTCGATAATGTGGTAGACCATTTTTGTTAAAGCAGAAACGTTCGCGGTAATTTGACTAAAATGCAGACCACAGATGCTCAACCGCATGCACACAAATGACATCGCTGTGCATAGTGAGTGGGTGTTGTTGAGTGTGTGTGAGAGTGCAGGTTCGCGAAATATAATCTTCCATGCACTGTAATCAAATTTTTCATCTTATTATGCATAAATTGTGGTATATTAAGTTTAATATGCAAGTGTGACTGAAATTAACGCACAGCAATGCTAGAAACGTCAACACAGTCGTTTTTATTATAAAATATTCTAATTTTACATAATAATAATAATAATAATAATAATAATAATAATAATAATAACAATAACAACAATAACAATATTTTTCACGAGAACTAAAATAAATGTTTAGATCTTATTAGACCCTCTGGCGATTTTATCACACTTTATTAGACTGATTCATATTTTATTATTATTTAGAGCTCCGTATGCTGTTGTCATGATATTTTTAACCATATTATGCTAATCACACGCGCTGGCGCGGGTGCCTGAGAACCTTTGAGCTGGTGCGCTCTTATAAGGCTTTGAAAGGTTACGGGCACTGCCGCGCCCGTCCTCTTATGTCGAATTTTACACCAAACTGAATTTGTTAACCAGGGATTTTTCTGGCAACCAATCACCGCTCGAATAGAACGATGACAATGCTTTCCGTTACTTATGAACTTTTTTAAAAGAAGGACCATCGTTCTCAAGTCTTCATACTGTACCCCCGAAAATACTGGTTTCATTCCATTTTTTTTTAAATCATCCTGACCCTTCGGTCACATCTGCGACATCCCATTTTAAATGAGCTTACGCGGTCGTGCAATTTTAATGCCGCGACCCATGGAAATACGAGATAAAGCAACTTTGTAGAAATTTATTTACATCATTAACGCAGTTTATTAATACACTCCGCTGCGCCGCGCGTAGTTATTCGTGGAATAATTTGAATAACGGCCCGCGCATGCGAGACCGATAATTGCAAGCCGGTTAATAGATGTGTCATTGTATTATGTATCGGCTTATATGCATTATTAAAATAATAATATCATAATAGCCGTCGCGGAATGAACGTCCCGCCGCGTTACGCCAGATTGCGAAGTGATCAGAATTCAGTTCGCATGGTCTTACGAATTTATGATTCATAATTCCCCTCCGGTATCGGTAGCACGCGTGGGCGATATCGACGAAAATGGAGGAACAGAGGACGGAGAATGGAGAACAGAGAATGGAGAGGAGGATCAGTTATGCAAGCACGTGAGTTCGCAAAACGTGCTCGCACTCGCAGGAGGTAATTAAAATGGAGAACGCGGTTTTGTATGGAGACGGGTGGTAGTGGGAATGGGAGGTGATGGTATGATCAGTGCACCCCAAACCTGATATACAGTGCGGTCGAAACCGTGAGATAAGGAGGGGGGAGGAGGAGGAAGGAGGAAGGGGGGATTGGAGTAGGGGATAGCAAAGAACAAGTCTGACTGGGGCTGCACTTGTAAAGAGATTCAGCAACGATACGTAACTAGGGTAATCAGCCTTTTGTCAGCGCGTTAACGAGGTGTAGAGAGGATCGTCTGTTACACCCGTACAGAGAAATTTCCGCATGACATCATGACACTCGTGAACACGAGCGTGCGTCCTGCTCTACACTCGAATGTACGAGCGAGCGAGCGAGGCGAGTTGGCGCATTTTCCGTCATTCTTTCGCCGTTGCGCCGATGCGACGCACGTTTCGCATTCGCTCGAACGTGAGCGCCACCCTCGTGCCATCTCGCTCTCGCTCGCGCCCTCTGCGTGCTGCACGAGTGACGGACCAGGACTCGGGATATAACGCGGGACAAACAGCAGGACAAACGTCGACGATTCGCGTCTGTTGCGATATTTTTAATAATCGAATATATTTAATTGTATTGTGCGTAATCGATAAGCAGTTTGCGATGCAGCGAGAGACGAAATGACCGGCAAGGTCAGGCGAGATTCTGGAGGAGTGAACAAATGATTTCGGAAAATTCGGTGGATGAAGAGAATCTTATGATAAATTATGATAGCCATATTTTCTCAAATATGAGAAAAAAATGAACGAGTTCTCTATAAACTCGAGTTCATTTCCGAACTCGAAAATGAATGAGTTCTTTATTCAATCGAAAAAATCTTATTATAAATCAAAACATGCCTTAGTTTTTTCGAGGTGAACAAAAACCGAACGAGCGAGAGACGAAAACATTTGTGAGTCTCCGCATTGCAGCGACGAATGGCCACGCATGCAGTCGCGGTCGATGCTCGCAGCAACGAGAGATGAAAATACCGGCAAAAAGTGCATTCGGTGTATTTTTGTTTTTCTTTAGCCCAAACGTCCGGCAAGTTACCGCAAAATTCCGGAAAATTCGGCGAATAAAGAGAAGCTTGTGATAAATTATAACGGTCATCTCCCTTTGAGTTCTCGACATTCGTTCGGAAAGAATTCTTATTATAAAGTCATCCCTCAGCGGGCTTCGAGCTGAATGAAAAACCGAACGTGCGGCGGAGAGAAGAAACATTTGTAACTCTCTCCGCATTACAGCGACGAATGGCTACATATGTAGTCGCGGTTGCGTACGCGGACGTCTCTCACCGCACAATTTATAACTCTCCTGCGGAGTTATGAGGGGATGAGGAGGACGCCGGATTCGACGGTGGGGAGGGCGGGGGGAGGCCTAACAAATCGCGAACGAGGGAAAAAGGGCCGAATGCTCCGGTGCTTTCTGCTATTTCTACGGCTCTCTGCCCCTCTCAATGGCTGCTCATTCCTTCATCTTCTTGCGCACAACTCCACGACTGGTATTGGGTATCGCGAGCGCCCACGACAAACAGCGGCACTCGCTGTTGCAACGACCTTTATCGCTTTCACTCGAGCGAACGTGCAGGTTGTACGGCAGCTGCCGCCGCGATAGCCACTGGAACAAATCGATTGAGTGAAAGTGCGATATCTCATTCGCACTCGTTTCGCGAGTCTCGCTAACCGGAGTAAACGAGGAGATTTATTTTTGGAGCGCGAAACACGTCTTAGGTAACACAGCCGAGTGTTACTTAGAGTGTAGCTAAAATTGGTTTCAGACAGATTTTTTCTTTCTCAAAATTCGTGGCACTCAAAAATGTTCAAATTTATTCACTGCTTGTGCGACTGTATTTTTCGTAACGTTATAAGAGAAAGATATATATTTTTAACTTTCTGGGTCTTCGAGATACATCGCGAGTTACAAACTTTTCGTCAGACGGTGAAGAAAGCGACGCGACCAATGCGACACAGGAAATTAGAGCGAATATATTTGCGGCGAAACTCCGCGGCAGTTGAATGATTCGTCGTAATCTAAATGGCAAGAACTTATTTGGCATCCCCTCATGGATCCCTCTCGATTTTGTCCCCGTCGGATAATTTTCTTTTTTTCAGTACTTGTGCGACTGTATTTTTCGTAACGTTATGAGGAAAGACATTTTTTTTTACATTCTGGATCCTCGAGATACATCGCGAGTTACGAACTTTTCGTCAGAGGATAAAAAGGGGCGGCCCCGCCGCGACGCAGGAAATTAGAGAGAATATATTTTCGGGGAAATTCCGCGGCAGCGGAATGATTCGTCGTAATCTCGATGGCAAGAACTCGCTCGGCGTCGCCCTCGGTTTTGTCCCCGGCGGATAATTTATTCATCGAAAGATCAACAGCGCTTCTGTTCTCCCGCGGTGCCGCGTAACCCGCTATTCGTCCCACCGCGGAGTCCTCCACACTCCGGCGATAGTGGGTGGTTTGCCGGTTGTCAGGGAGATCGAACGTTCGGATAAGCCGCGTCGTGGCTGCGTTACGGTGGGCGCATGAGGACGGCCCGCCATTTACGGTAGGCGCTGTGGCTGGGTTTATCAGCGATGGTGGTGGCGCTCCTCGTACGCGGAGAGCGCGGGGCGAAAGCGCAGACCGGAGATGCAGTGCGTGAAAAGGGCGGAGGCTCAGGGAGAACGAGGAGATCGAGACGTGTGGGGAAGCTCGAAAATCCGCTAATAAATTCCGGCGCGGTGGGCGAATCGATTGAAAACCGAGTGAGTTGGGAAGGCGGCGAGGTAAAAATAACGAGGGAGACGTCAGGCTCACACGATGGGAAAGGTCTGATAAAATTTCCATAATAATAATAATGAAGGACGAAATGTTGACATCGGTTGAACAATCGCACAATTTTTTATTCCCAGACTATGTCGAGCAATTACCAGATATCCTGGCGCTGCCCTTCGCCGTGCTGGGTACCAGTTGGTACTGCCCGAGCCGACCCCTCACCACCCCCCCCCCCCCCCTCGGCAAGCTTCACCCCCCTTTGATAGCACATCGCGAATTCCCCGAAAATTGCTCTCTAATTTAGGGCTGCACGCCCTTCGGATTCGCGCAACCCTCGAGAGAGAGAGAGACGGAGAGAACGCGGCCTGGCTGGTTTCAGAATGAAAACATGGATATGAGAAGAGGGCGTCGGGTGTGTATGGCCGGGCCGGCAAATTATTCCGGGGGAACGAGAGATCGAGGGGTGGATATAGCGCCGTAAGGGCTGCTAATAGCCGAGCAGACTGCAAATTTCATTTTCATAGATTGTCCAATAACCTCGCAAAGTACTGATGGACATGAGGTGTAAGTGAGCGGAATAAAGTAAGGGAGAGAGCTAAATGCCGGGTTGCATTGATTTTCCACGACAAATGATACGACGATAGTCCTGATGCATAGAAAGATATGACATACGGAGAAATCGAGTTGAAGATCTCGTCGGTTTGTCGATTGTACGTGTGATTTTTTTTTTTTTTTTTTTTCGGAACGAGTGTTCACTCCGATTTCGAAATAACACACGCTGGACAATCGCTACAGACATCTGGAGTTTCGATTCATGGCGAGAGAATTGAGTAGACAGAAATGGACACGAGTTACGTTGGCATCGCGCGCCGAGCAACAGAAAGAATGTGGATTTGCGCAACGAGAACCAGTTGTGAAAACCCTTCTTACGCTGCACAAACCAATATCTTTCGACACAAATCAGAGCGTCATATCGAGGCTGAAAAAGTGCCAGGGCTGCGCGGTAACCTCGATCGATGGCTCTTTGGCGATTTATGTAATCCGTATATGTGTTGTTCGTGACCCAATAAAACTTTTTTTTGTTTTCAATCATTTTTTCTGACACACTTTGTTAATTTGTGGTCAATAAACTCGCCGCAGCTACCTGTTCCTCGAATCTAGTAGTACGTCACGTCGGTTTGTCAGACGAGCATACGTTTTGCGTATCTTTTTACATTTCTACGTAGTCGTTTAAGTTATATGGAGGGTCTAAACTTCCGGAGAGACTAAAGTCCCGGAGTAACTAAAATCCCGGCGTGTCTAAAGTCCTGAAGTGGCTAAAATCCCGAAGTGACGAAAGTCCCGGAGTGGCTACACTTCCGAAGTCACTAAAGTCCCGGAGTAGCTGATGTACCTATAAGTAACTAAAATCCCGGAGTTTCTAAAGTCCTGAAAGTGGCTAAAGTACCGGAGAGTTTAGCCACTAAAACGCCGCAATTGATAAAATCCGAAAATTACTAAAATAAGTACCGACCCACACAATTATGCTTACAAAATAGAACGGCGAACGGTAACAAAAAGACCCGATGATGCCGATCAAGGTCCGATCTCCGGTGTGTGTGCATACTATAAAACGCTACACGTACAGGTACTTCCATAGTAAAATCGCCCGACGTGCCGAAAGACTCCAGCCCCGCGAACACTGCAGCTCGATCGCAAAAAGTCCGCACACATGAGAAGGGCTGAAAATAAGCTACGCGAGAGCGACAGGAAAAAGGGTCCTCTCTGTCTTTCCGTGCGGTAGGTGCGGGCATGTAGCGCGCGCCCTTTCTCCGAAGTTCAATTTTCCCGTGGAGGACGTGAGGACGAGAAAGCGATCGAGGAACGTGCGCACACAGAGGGACCGAGTCTCGCTGCCGCCCGACGCAGAACCGGGGAACGACGGAGCGGGCGAAGTTAAGGATTGGAGCCCCGACAAAACCGCCGGATTTCCCGCAGAGGGAGCCGCCACGATAGGCGAAGCAAGAAGACGGGCGCGGCGCGGCGCGCAACCTTCTCGGCATGTCGGCACCGCAACGGCGGTGTGTGCAACGCAACCGGCGCGTACTTCGGCCTCGGAGCCGAAAACGCGATGAGAATGCTTTCTTCGACCTCGACAAAAGAGATTCCACCTGGTACCCTCTCTGCATCCAACCGTTCCGTTTCATCTCTCTCCCTCTCTCACATCATCTTCCTCCACTTTGTCTGCACTTGTTTATTTTTCGGCTCTTGGTTTTTTTTTTCTTTTCTTTGTTTTTGTCCTCCCCTCTCGACTGTGACCCAGTGGCTGCGACTCTTGATCCTCACTCGTTGCGACGACGAACTATACTCTACCCTCTCGCTCTCTCACTGCGGTGAGAAGATCATGCGCGAAATTGACAATCTAGGATAGAGGATGCGGAATAAACGCGTGCGGGAAGGAAATAGGAAGAAAATGCGCGCGGAGAAAGGCGTAGTGGGTGGAACGTGTAGCGCCGATAGAACTATAGTACGGGACTTCATTGGGAGAAGGAAAAAGTAGGATAAAAAAGCCAGCAGATATATTCCCGGAGAATAGACGGACAGGAACGTACGAGCTACACGTGTAATGGAGAGAAAAGACAATGTAGGAATATAAAGAACGAAGCGCATGGGTTCTATTATAAAATTGTTGGTGGAAAAAAAGGAGGAAAAGGAACAAACAAAAAAACGCTTGGGTTTCGAGAGTACACTGCGGTTGAAGGATGCGAGGGACGTGTGTGTATCTCTCGGTGCTCGGCGGTGTATACGTTGGAATGAAGATGGAGAAAAAGTCCCTCGACTCGCGTGTCGCAGACAGTTCTCCCTTGACTCGATCAAACAAAGCCGCCGGCAGGCAGAGAAACCCGCGGCTCTTCCTTCTGCCGCTCTCCACGTCCTCCCCGCGTCTCTGTTTCATCCCCATTCTTCCTATATATATATATACATATATATACACTCAGCAAAAAAATTAAGGGAGCAGTTAAATTTTACCGTTTTTTCACTGATTTTTGAAGCGCTGTAAGTTTGTGAAAAATGGTCGAATCGTAATAAAACAAAATGCGTTTTAAAGCTTCATATCTCTAGTTTGAAAATCAATGCAGTCTTTTTTTTTTAAGCAACACGCTCGGCATGAACCTAAGGAATAGCGGGAAGGAAATTTTCTCAAATTTTTTGTCGTTTTCAAAGTCGT
This sequence comes from Pimpla rufipes, assembly GCA_963932165.1. Lineage (NCBI taxonomy): Eukaryota > Metazoa > Arthropoda > Insecta > Hymenoptera > Ichneumonidae > Pimpla > Pimpla rufipes. The sequence continues at coordinate 17,338,809 of OZ010635.1, forward strand.
CTACGGGCACAAAAAATTTTTTTCTGGCTTTGTCAATACTGGGGTCCTTTAGCCTGGTTCTTCAGCTTCAAAATGGTGTTTTGTTCATCTCTGTACGACCATTTGTCGCTGAGATATGGGCATTTAAAGGAAAAAGGAGCTTTTTTCGTAGATCATCAATATCTCATGAACTAATGATCGCACAGCGAGCTAAAGGTAGGTTTTGTAAACTGGAAGAAATGCTCTAAAAGTACCTTCTGGTTCTTTAGAGATTTTATTTTTTTATGTAACCTTAATATTGATTTGAAAAAGACCAAAAAAATGGACTTTTTCCCCGTTTTGGAAAATCCACGTCAACTTGGCAGATATTGCGATAATGACTCATGTTTTTAGGATTTTTTTTAGTTCAATACATGCCCAACGACCCCCCAAGATTAAAAAATTTATGTGCTGAACCGTTGTTTTTTCCCGAAGCGTCAAAGTTTTATCAAAAATTAAAGGAACACTTATTGTTCCTTAAATGGCATTTAATGATGACTAAAATTTAAAAAAAAACTTTTCCGTTGTTTTTCTCACGGTTTCGCAATAACTACTCTTTTAATCTTTGAAAAAGAGAAAAATTAAAAATTTTGAATTTTTTTGCTTAAAAAACGGTATTTTTCTCACAATTTCTTATGAACAATCTTTGAAATGAAAAACAAAAAAAAAAACAAAAATGCCTACGAACTTTTTTTTTTCAGAAAAATTCAAAATTTTTAATTTTTCTCTTTTTCAAAGATTAAAAGAGTAGTTATTGCGAAACCGTGAGAAAAACAACGGAAATTTTTTTTTTAAATTTTAGTCATCATTAAATGCCATTTAAGGAACAATAAGTGTTCCTTTAATTTTTTATAAAACTTTGACGCTTCGGGAAAAAACAACGGTTCAGCACATACATTTTTTAATCTTGGGGGGTCGTTGGGCATGTATTGAACTAAAAAAAATCCTAAAAACATGAGTCATTATGGCAATATCTGCCAAGTTGACGTGGATTTTCCAAAACGGGGAAAAAGTCCATTTTTTTGGTCTTTTTCAAATCAATATTAAGGTTACATAAAAAAATAAAATCTCTAAAGTACCAGAAGGTACTTTTAGAGCATTTCTTCCAGTTTACAAAACCTACCTTTAGCTCGCTGTGCGATCATTAGTTCATGAGATATTGATGATCTACGAAAAAAGCTCCTTTTTCCTTTAAATGCCCATATCTCAGCGACAAATGGTCGTACAGAGATGAACAAAACACCATTTTGAAGCTGAAGAATCAGGCTAAAGGACCCCAGTATTGACAAAGCCAGAAAATTTTTTTTTGTGCCCGTGGACGACTTTGAAAACGACAACAAATTTGAGAAAATTTCCTTCCCGCTATTCCTTAGGTTCATGCCGAGCGTGTTGCTTAAAAAAAAAAAGACTGCATTGATTTTCAAACTAGAGATATGAAGCTTTAAAACGCATTTTGTTTTATTACGATTCGATCATTTTTCACAAACTTACAGCGCTTCAAAAATCAGTGAAAAAACGGTAAAATTTAACTGCTCCCTTAATTTTTTTGCTGAGTGTATAGTATATTCTTCCCCACGTCACTCACCCTCACGGCTTTCTTTCTTTTTTCGGCTCTTTTTTTTTGTTCACCAGTCGTTTTCGATTCTTTTCGCGAACTCTCGCGCGCTCCAAGGCCGAAGGGGCTGGCCCCGCATAAGTTATTTCAATTCTCGACACGAATATCTTCCGGGGAGACGGAGGAGCCCCGGCGAAGTGAGCGGAGCCGCGCGGCGCGTCCCTGGCGGTTTCCTGTTTTCGGTGCTTCAACTTCCGCGGAATGTACGACACACTTCTTCTCCCGGGGCACCGTGGCGTAAATCGAGGGAGACGGCGCAACGGCGCGCGCTTGGTTTTTGTTGCTATTTGGATTACAGTGGCTGCTTGATGCGCACTAACAATTTTAGCAATTACGTTTCTTTCCGCCCGATGTAATTCCAGACGGGAAACAGAGACGTTTAGTCTTTTGAAGCAGGAACATTTTTTCTGGCTTCGTCAGATCCTTTTGGTAATGAGGTTAATGTTGTGAGCATCAGTTTCACTCAAGACTACGCAACGAAAATGCAACGAAAAAAAAATGTATGGTTGGTTCTACCACACGACGTATTTCCCTGAGGGGACAACGACGCGCTTTCCGCGGCAATGAATAGTGTAACCAGGATTTAAATTACGGGACTATTTATACAGTAGCAATTACAATGGTAATTTCGGGTGGAAATCGAGGTAACGAGTTCTTCGAAACACGGACACGTCCTGCATCCATTTTTCTGCCCTCGTCGGCACCTTACAATAACAAGGTTTTTTTTCCAGTTTCAGTTTCAATCAACCCTACTGGATATGCGCAAAAAATATATATTGTCGACTCTGCCACACGACACATTTCCCCGAGGGGACAGCGTCGCTTCTACGCTTACCGCGACGATAAACAGGGTAACCAGCGTTCAAATTACGGTACCAGTGACTATTTATACAGCGGCAAGTGCGATGGTAATTTCCAGCGAAATTCGAGGTGTCAAGTAATTCTTCGAAACGTTTTGTAAACATTTCTCCGCCCTCGTCAGCACCTTACAATAACGAGGTATATTTTTCCAGTCTCGCGGTTTCACTCACCACGACGCGACGCGATACTCCCCATGCACATTGCGCGCGGTGTATCCCGTCCGTCAGAGGGAAGTGCAACGTGGTCGCGAGAGGGCGACGCCGGAGCGCTAGAAGCTCGGCAAGGTCGAAACTTTATTTCCTCCGCAGTTTTTTCGCGCTCGGTGCGGTCTCGTATAGTCTGGACGACGTCGGGCAACTTTTCCCCCGTCCGAGATTGCGCGCGTGTACAGGGAAAGAAGGGGAGCGACGGGCGACACACACGGAGAGAAAAGCGGGGAGACCGACGCGACTGTGCCCGGAAACGAAACTTAAAACGGATGCCCACTGTGAACAACGCGCAAACGTCGCTGCGGCGCAGCCAAGGCGTTATCCCGCTACTTTTCCTATACTGTTGTATAACCGAAGCTACACAGGACGCTCGCGCTCTTCCATCTCTTCTCGCGGTCGCGTCGGGCTGCCGCGCTCCTTCTTTTTCCACTTCTTCGTCTTTTTCTACTTTTCCATCGCCTCCGGGCATACTTTAACCGTACCGCTAGCTGGCCACCACTGGAGGGCGAGTTTCCTCGCGGCGTTCGCCCTTCTCGCGGTTCATACCGTGCGCATGTATGGGACATTCTGTGCCGACGCGAACTGGCTTCCAGCCTCGAGCGATTTAACACGTCAACAATCGCAAAAGACACTTGGAATTTTTATCGAGATTTTGTGTGAATTTGGCTTCCTTGCGATTGGATCAGATACCCATTTTTGTATTTTTGTTCAGAGTGGTCCGTACTTTCCTATTTTTTTTAAACAGAATTTTGACAAAAAGTCAGAAATGTGATTTTGCAGTAACGTAAAAAAAAAAAATGGTGGACGAAACCGTAAAAGGTCAAGGCCAGAGGTAGGTGAGACGAGTCGGCGTGGAACTCCCCGTACACGTACTTGAGTGGATGTAGCTGCTGCATAGGCACCGCGTTATTGCGGGCCCCGAGGGGGAGGTTTGTCGGCGAGCGCGATCCGCGGAGCATCGCGACGCCGCGGCCGAGCGTCGTGGAAACGGCGTTGCGATAGAGAAAGGGACAGCGAGAGAGGAACCTACTTTCGCGCTACAGTTATAGGGAGCAACGTCGCGAAGAGCCAGCAATTGCGCGAGAAGGAGAGTGGCGCGAATACTCGAGAGCGAAGCGGCAAAAGGAACAGAAAGAACGGAAATGAATGCGTCGCTGGCTGCGGGCGGGGGGCGCGTTGAAAACAGTAGCGACGAGAGAGGGAGAGAGAGAGCGAAAGACAGAGAGAGGCGCGTGTTGTTTGAAAACTTTCGGCCCTCTGCGTATACATTTGCCACCGTCTCTACGACCGGGAGGAAGAAGCTCCGACTGAGGGCGGAAGCACGCGGCGAAATAATGTAAAAACTTTGAAGAAAACGAAACAGTAATCACTGCGGGTATTTTGTTTTAATATACCCACGCGGTTGAGGAACAAGCGGCGCTGGGAGCGGTTTTCTCCTGCTGGGAATGCGGACTTTGCCTGCCGGTATATATACGACGGCCGTAAAGAGCCGAGACAAGCAGCCCGCGACGATTTTCCAGCGAGAATTTTCTTGTTTTTTTCACTCACACTTGTAGATGAAAAATTGTATTACCGTGACGTCCCTTACTTTTAATTCAATCGCCAATTTTTGTCCGCGGGATTATAACGGGTGAAATGAACGACATTTTACGACGCATCAGGTTTCCGGAGAGATGAATTTGTCTTGTTTTCGGTGGACAAACTGTGGCGTTAAATCAGGTGCGAGACGGGAATTGACCAGGCCATGCACGGGCCACACACTGTTAAAAATATATGGTGTCAAACGTTGCCGATGTGGACTTTTTCCTAATGTCACTTATTACAGTGTTAATAGTAACACTTTTTACGGTGTAGATTATGCGTTACGGTTTATTCCTGTGTTATCGACGAAAGATTGTAACACTTTTCGCTTTAAGGGCATGAATGCATGTTTCATGTGTGATTTTTTATTATCTCGTGAATAAATTAGTCGCTTTTCTCAGTTTTTATCGAAAAATTGAAGAAAAAAATGGAATTTTTCATTACAGATTCCTACGGGTCCACAATTCTACGGGTAATTGATCTGTAATTTTTTTTTTCGAAAATCAAAATTCTGACTAATTCATTAACGAGATTCACATTACGTTCATAATTCGCGAACCACGGCAGTTCCGAACTTTTGAGGTGCAAAGTCGGTGTTTCACACTTCCTTAACACCGCTCGTTATCACCGTTGATTGGTGTGGACCTATATAGACACCGTGTTGGTGTAGTTTTTAACACCACATTTTTAACAGCGCAGTGGCACCGCCAGGGCCTGGGCAGAGCCTGACCCGGACCAGATGTAACGTCGCAGATTTTCCACCCGTGACTTCTCGATCCCAAGAGACCCGGAATAGCAAACGAGGCGGTTTAAAGTACGGTGTCTGCGCTCGCAGACCGGTTGAGCGCCGAGACCTCCAAACCACGATCGATTTTTTATGCGTCTCGCGCCTTAAATTCGCCTGCAGCTGACGCGGCGCGGCGAGGGTCGGCCCCGAAAAGTGCGGAAGGACGTGTCGGATGGTACGTAGCAGTGCGCCGGGCCCTCGTTTCTCTCCCGGCAGCGCCGACCGCCGGTGCGCGTGGCCCGCCATAAAGTCAAGAGCTCCAAGCAATTGAAAAACTCGGTGGTTGTAGTTTATTGAAGACCCCTTGTATATTTCACAGGGCCGTGTTCCGTATAGCCGGCGGCAGACACGAGCTCTCCGTGTCTGCCGCTCCCTTTCCACCTCGTGCTCTTCCACTTTCGCCTATGGCAGCGGCGCGCTAGAACAGCGGTGGCCACGCGACGGCGCAGTATCGATACGGCAGATACCTGCTATACCTATGGATAACATTGAGAGGGGGACGAGGGGGAGAAAGGGCGAATTTCTCTTGTCTTTCTCTTTCTTCCACTGGCGCCCACGTCGATTGGAATTCGCATGGTAATCCGACCGTCGCTGTGTTCTCCTGCAGTCAGAACAGCGGGGGAAGGTACAAAACGAGAAGAGACGAGAGGAACGAAGGTAACGGATCGAGATGTAATCCAGAGGCAGCGGTAAAAGCCAGAGATACAGCGGGGGCAGGGGGGGCGGGGTGTATCTCTCGTAGCACTTATTCTCGCGAGTTTTCTCCGGTCGTTCCCGGAGTCCCTTGTGAAAAATTCAAACTTCCCCGTCGGGACGCGAGCGCTCGTTGACAGCGGGGAAACGAGTGACGGGGGGTGGAAGAGACACAGGACCTCGGGAGACCCAGCGCCCTTTTGTTCTCCGCGCACCGGGCGGCTATCCGTCTTGGTACCCGGTAATTCATCCTAAGGATCGACCAGACGATATGGGCCAAAAGACCCCCCGCGAGTGAGGAAGGGGCAAAGTTTGTTTTTTCCGTAACGTCTCTTTTTGGCACCCGCTGCGGAATGAGCTATGTATTTTTTTTTTTTTTTTCGTACGTGAACGTAATTCCGAACAAGCGCGAAGCAAATCGCGTTGGACGTATAGTCGAGGGACCGAGTGCCGGTTACGAGGTCGAGGAATTCACGATGCTCGGGGAGCGCGGGAATCACTGCGATAATCTTTTACAGCCAATGAAAAGTAAATTTCTCACTGGAGCTTGAAAGACGACGACGACGACGACGACGAGACACTTTCAGCCCCGACTTAGCCTCGCGATTTTTCTCGTTTTCTTCGGCGCACGACCAATCTTCCTCTCTTTCCCCCCACTCCCCCCCCCCCCAACCCCTGCCGCACTTGCGGTAACCGAGAAGCGCCAATGGGAAGACCCCGAGGAAGCTCGAGGAGGCAACGCTCGTTACTTACGTCTGAGGGAAATTGTTTGCTCGTTTCTCGTTCGACCTGCTCATCCTCCTACCGCGCGCCCTCTATACGTACCCACAGTGCGGTGCGGTTATGCGTTAAGTTTCTATCGGTTAATTCCATTTGCGGGCAGGGCGTGCGAATGCTGGAGGGTGGTTAACGACTGCATCCACCGAATGACTAGGGTGTCGTGGTGTTGGAGCGCTTCTTCGTTTCCATGATAGGGCTGGGGGATTCTGTATCCAGACTGTCTCCCTCCTTGTTGTTGTTCTTCTTGTTACGACGGAGAACATTAGTGGAGTGTTTGGATGGAGACGAAAAAAACAATAACGAGACACTTAGGGAGGTTTTGGACGACCCGACGTTTGTATATGATTCGGTGTATCATAACTGCGTCATGCAATACTGTTAGGATATTGTGGTACGTCGGTCGTCTGTTTTAGTCTGTAGCTCAGAACATCCTAGATTTGGGAGACCGATATGGACTTTGCGGAGACTCTTTGCGGGTCTATCCACCTTTAAGAGATTGGCCAATTATTCCCGACGTTGACCTGGACCAAACGTGTCACATTTCAGTCACATCCTGCCAGAAAATCTGTGGCGTCCTGCCTGTGTCCCTCCTTGTTGTTGTTCTTGTTGTTGCTACACGCAGAACATAAGTGGAGTGTCTGGATCTGGAGGCGAAAAGAATAACGAGGCTCTTAGGGAGGCTTTGAGGGACTCTAAGTTGGTACATGATTTGATATATCATAGCCTGCATCGTGTAACACTGTCATGTTATGTGGGTCGTCTGTTTTATTCTGCAACTTGAACATCCATTTGGATTTGGAAGACCAGTATGGACTCCTACACTCTTCGCAGGTTCATCGAACCTTTACGAGTTTTGGCCAATTGAACCAGGTGTCGAACTGGACTAAATGTAAATTTAAGTCACACCCTGGTGGAAAATCTATAGCGTCAGGTGCGACCCCGGTGAGGCTAATACGGCCCTGATCAGGGTCTGAGCGGTAATCACTAACTACATTGCCAAAACGTCTATACGCTCGTGCCCGAAGTCGCGCACCCACAAATGCGTTAGAGCCGGTTTCCCCGACCGTTGAATACCTCTCAATCTCGTGACGACAATTACAAATTCCCTAAGGGGCCGAAGCCAAGAGACGGCGGAGAGTTACCACACTCGAGTGAAGCAAAACAACTAGACCAACAACAACAATCGAGCCGGAGCGTCGCAGTGGTGGTAAATCCTCGAGGCTGCTATCTACCCATTTCTCGTCGGTATATATTATCCCGTCGCCTGTTTAGTTCTCCTGTCATCCCTATCGGATCTACCAAACTTCACCTTTAATTAATCGTAGCTTAGTTCTCCGACCGCTCTGTGTGCGCGACTTTGCCGCGTCACAACAGCGTCAAAGTACTTGTTGGGGGGGGGGGGGGGGGGGGGGGGTGTATGAACCGCGTTACACCGCTCAGACTGCATCCAAAACAGTTTTGATGCCGCAGCGTATACCCGGTTATTAGTGCCGGAGACGAGAAAAGTTACTCGCTAAACACTTCCCACTGTTATTGTAACGAGCGCCATTGTCTGGCGTTGGTAGCTCGTGGCAGCCCAGCCAGAAGGAGACGGGAATGTAAACATGAGAGGGCAACCCGGTCGGAAAGTCCCTGGCAGCAGTTGTCGCCCGCTCTGTCTAAGGGCCAAAGGGCCGGAGGTTGTAGAGGACACGACTGGCGCAAATTGGAAACTCGCCATTTGTAAATTGACTCCGGCCCCGAGCTCCTGTATCCCGCCTCGACATCTGTCTGCATCGAATGAGTAGGCTGTCGACGTACGCAAGACCCAGGTACACGATGTCCGGATGCTCGTCCAGTCTACCTCGTCGACTGCAGAACTGGGGTACCGGAGGAAGGCAACAGGAGATCTTGCAAGCCGTATACACGTCCACGTTCATTCGACCCTTCGCCACCCCGCCGAGTCCCGTATGCGAGGGCTAATGGGTTCCGGTGTGCCCGGAGACTATACGGACAACCCTCGAGTTCACGATGCTGCTGAGCTCTCGGATTACCTGGAAATGCGCGCTCTACCTTTCGCCGGAGATCTTGAAGATCGGTCGTCTCGCACGAACCGACGAACCGCGGATTTTCATTGTTGTTATTGAAATAAGTGATAATGATACCTATGGTTATACGTATTAATTGCAATGATAATTTATTACTGTCATATGATGAGGCGATAGTACAAAAATTGGACCCTCTCGAAGTTGAATCAGGCTCGAGTTTATTTTCGTTATCAATGAGAAGTGTGTTTGAAAATAAATTTCAGTCGGCGGCTGAGCTTGATTTTGCGTATTATCTTGTTTTCCACTGATCCGCACTGAATAATACAGTGAACGGGGGTAATTGCAGTAGCAGCTCAACGAAACAAGATAAATATGGGTATTCGCGGCACTGAAAGGTATTCCACGGAGAGCGAGGGTACTTGTCAGCTTTCCGTCTAGGAAATTGGAATAAATTCCGCGAAGCCAATGCCCGGGCTTGGACGGCTCTCGGTCTTTTTGTCTGGGTTGGGGGATTCGCGTGTCGATGCCTTTTCGCGCAGCCGAGAATGAAAGGGATGCCGAGCGGCAGGGAGAGAAACGAGCGGGGGCAGCGCGCGGATCGGAAAGTGCCAAGGGTCTCTCTGCCTACTCGCGCGAATTTTCTTCACGCCCTTCAGCGAACTCCCCCGGGTACCATCGAACACACACACAAGCCCCTGTCCCGCTTTTTTCCCTTTTGCCCTACGCCGTCTCCTCTCGCGTGCACGTACCGCGCACTGTTCGCACCACCCGCGCGTCCTTCTTCCAACCTTTCGCCGCTCGTTTCGCTCGACTCTTTCGTTCACGGAATTTTCAAGCAGAAAATTCATCTTTTCGCTGTTATTCACGCACCACTCGGAGGCTTCTTTGTGCCGAATCTTGACCTGCGAATCACATCGAGAACGATAAATATGGCACCAAAAAAATGTGTCTGTATTTTTTTTTAAATAAAAAAGTTATCCTCCAGGCTTTCTTGCGGCAAATCTTTATGCGAAGATCACTTCAGGAATGACAGATGCGAATATAGAAAAGAAGTAGCTGCAGAAAACAATAATTCTAAATGCCATTTCTACCAAAACACGTCATGCTTCATGCCCACGTGTTATATGCATCAAAAAGTATTCGTGGCCCCCTCGGCAATGACGCAACTCGTTCCTCTTTTTTCCCAGCCAATACCGTATTACTTCCTCCTTCGCTCGATAAAATCGTTGGCATTCCAGCAGCGACAGACGATTCGACTCTGCACGGTTTCTTTTTTTTTTTCACTCGTCCATGGAATTGGTATTGTGGAGCGGGGGGAGATAGACACCGCCCGGCGGTTGCCGGTCGGGAGACTTTTTCCGTGCGCGGCTCGTGCAGATCCTTTGCGAGTCGGAAGATCACAAGAAGCCGACACGGCGCAGCGCGTCCCCCGTGCGTGCCCGGCGCACGTCTTCCGGCCTCATGAATCATTCATCGACGAGCGCTTCCTGGCCGCGCCGACATTTCGCGTGACTACGCACGCGTGTCCCACGCTCCCGAACTCACTCGCAATATATATATTGCGGGTTCTGCGACGCTGCGCGCGCGCAGCTAATGCACGAACGATGTCCAACCCTATGCGGCGGGCCTCATCCGATCGCGAAGATATACAACCGGGCTTCCGGTTTCCGTCGATCGGTCGCCGCCGATTTACAACCTCGCCGAGCACATCGGGTCCCGGTCGCGTCCGTCCGGGGGAATTATTCGTGAAATATATGTCGAACGACGTGGGACTCATATTTCGTTGACATTTTATTGGAAATAAATTGACAATAAAAAAATCAAAAAATTCGCGAGCAAAAAAAACTAATACTTCATGTTTACGGTGAATCTGTATTTTTTTACGTTCGAATGTACTCTGGAAGAATACGTCCTATTGGAACACGTAACTGTGGTCGCTCTTGTGAAGTCAAGGCGTTGGCCCTTTATTTTGGGGACGGAGACAGCGCCGTGGATGAGATGTTGAAGACGCAGAGTCGAGAGACAAACGACGTGTCGAATCAGATTTTTACCATGCAGAAATCAAATTTTAACTCCGATGATTTTTACTTACAAGTTCTTAGTGAATATATTTTTATCAATTATTTTTAAGACAGGCTTTACAATTGTGTGTTTACAGATTTAAGACGGGAGCCTGGCTCGCTCCCGGTATCGCAGTTACAAATGTAGGTCGACGTAGTGTTCGTGGTTTGGCGGTCGTAAAACAACTGAACTAGGGGACGGTTGTCCGTGTTTTTATATTAATTGTTATTAACCTAAAATAGGAAAAATTACTGTAGTGGGGTGTAGCTATTTAGATGCTACCGCCTAGCACCCGTTATTCCAAAAAAGGGACTTCGCGTTCTATCGTGGGACGTGACCCTTTGAATATAAGGCGTTCCATCCCGTTTCGCACGGTCAAAAAGTTCATAACTCCGAAAAAACTTGTAATTTTAACATACTTCATAATTGTCTCCTTAGAATACATGGGATTTTTTTCAAAATTTTTGGCGCGCATTTGTTAAGTTGTTGGAAAATTGACTTTTTTTTCAAAAATCGTCTGCGTCTTAAAAATATGGGATTGCACAGAAAAATCTTTGCGACAAAAAAGTTTCAGGTTGAAATGAACCTGAATAAAAAAAATGTATTTCATTTTTCGGAAACAACAAAACCTCGTTTTTAAGCAAAACACACAGAAATATTTTTTTTCAACCAATACGTCAGGTTCAAATTTTCTCAAAAAATTACAGAACATCCTGCTGTATGTATAGAATAAGCTCATATAGCGACTGAAATTTCGCTAAACGTATTCAAAAGTTGAGATATCGTAACGCCCATCGACAGCTGTTGAGCGCCAATCTTTAATACGACTTTCGGTGCAGATTTATCGGTACGATCGCGGAGACACGGACGCTGCGTAGAGATAAATTTGAAAAAAATGTCAAAGTGTATAGTAATAAACGATAATACCAATTGCGCCAGGACGCAGTCTGGTATGCGTAGACAAACTGTCGAACGGATGTGCAATGGAGGATGGCGGAACCGGAGTTATATCAGCGATCGGTGACGTTTCTATATTTTTCTTTCTCTGTTTTTCATCGTCCTCGAAACATTTCAATCTGCATCGCGAACGCGGCATTCAAGTCGTATAACAGTATTACACGTATACGACACGGCACTCGGAGCGAGGAGTTCGACGTTCTGCAAAAAAAAAAAAATATATATATATATATATATAATACCTGTGACCATATCTGTCGAACGTTCGAACGTCGGATATCGAGCGTGGGAGACGAGGTGAAAGGGAGAAAGTGAACGTGAGCAAAAAAAAAGCCAAGACACAGGACACTCGATGTCCCGTTGAGTTAGCGTCTGGTGCGCCGAGCGAGAAAATGAATAAAAAAAACGGGGAGGGGGGACAGCGCGAAACCTCGACGTGTTCGTGCCGCACTGGAGAACAGGGGGGGGGGGGGGGGCAGGAGAGAAGCAGGAGGGGCCGAAAGAAAGAATAGTTGGCGACGGATGAGAGGAGGACAGAGAGGAGTAGAGATTACGTTGGTTCTGTGTACCGCACGGTTATACTCGCTTCGCCGGCCGCTGCTGCCAGCAGCACCAACTGAAACGGCCGTATCTGGCCTACTCGAGGAATCAGCTCGCGCTGCTGCTGCTGCTGCTGCTGCTTTCACTCTATTTCCTCGTACGTTTTCGCTCGCTCGTTCGCGGCAAAATAGCCGCCCGGGGTACATCCTACTTCTGCAGCTCGGATGGCTCGGGCGGTGCCTCTCACCCGGGATCCACAATCCGGAGCGTTTCCGGTCAGTTGGTCGGTGAGCCAGCAGCGGGACTAACGGAATCCCTCGGGTATACCGGAAGCGACGGACCGAAACCCCTCTCGCCCGTCTCCACCTGCCCCTCGCTGCCACCCTTTCCACTCCCGCCTCCTCCCCGCACCTTTCGCCCGGTTTTTCATCTCCCCCGCCAGTGATGGGACGTCCGCCCCATATCCCTTCGTCTCTTCGTCGGCCGATCGCGGCCGACTCCGCGCCGTGGGTTATCGGACTCGTGTCTCCTTCGTCGGTGGACCGAAACGCCGGGAATCACCCGAGTATATATATCGAGTGCGCCATAGGGGTCGCCTCTTGGCAAAGGCCTCTTGCTGCTCAGCGCGAAGACACCGGAGAGAGAGAGAGGGAGGGAGAAAGAGGGAGAGAAAAAAAGGGCTTTGAAGAAAAAGACTCAAAGTCGATTTGAACACGACCCCTCGATGACCCTGAGCCCTTGAGTAAACGCTCGAATTGTCAGAGCTGTCTGCGGGCAAACAGAGTTTATGGTCCCTGACAGAAATTCCTCTTCGGGCCGTTTTTTTTTCTTCCTCTTTTTTCGCTTTCCTCGCGCCGCACGCTTTTCTCTCGGTCGACCCTCAGTCCTCAATGTTCGTGGAACGCCGAAATCTCGACAGCGTCAAGCTATTTTTATTATTACCTTGGAGGTTTCTTTTTTTTTTTTTTTTTTTTTTTTTTTTTGAGGGGAGAAAAGGTCGGAATGCAAGAGGGGACGAACGGCGAAGGTGAGCGAATTAAAGCCCCGCGCGTCCGAACCGATCGAGCCGCACGATCCATCGCCGATTCTCGACGGAGAGGAGGTTTTCCCGGGCTCGACGGACGAGAAGCATCGTCATTTTTCTCTCTCGCCGTGCGGACCTCACGACCGACGGCCGCACCCGGAAACCTCGTACCTCGTTCCCCCCTCTTTGCCCCCCCCCCTCTCGAAGCTCCCTCGGGACGGCACAAAGAGTGAGCGAGCTCACCGGTGATACGAATCGGCGGGCTGGCGAAGCTCCGAAGCGCTACACGCGAACTTACTCCTGCACGGATCCTCGTGAAAGTCAATTTATCTCCCGGTCATTCGTTAAATCTCCACCCGCTGAAATTCGTCAATTTGATGCTTATTAGAGGTGGAGGCGAAACGCGACCTTCGAGCGTCTCACATTTATTGTGCTTGATGGCGATGTTTTTTTATTCAGTCGCCCCTCTTCGTCCTCAGTTATTCCTCTGTCGCCAGGCGTCTGCGGTTAATTTTACAACCACCAATTCGATGCTCAACAAAAACGAGGGGAGCCAAATTGAACCAGCAGGTTCTCTAAGTTTTTGTGTCCCCAGCCACAGTGTCTCATATTGCCCCACATTTCACACACGATTAAACACGACAAAATGTTCAACGCAAAATCAGTCGAATTTTCGGTAGTCTTGGTCGGTCATCGGTGCTCCATGGTTTATTTGACAAACGACGAGACAATCATCCTGTGTTGCGTAGTGACAAGATAATCGTCTCGCCGATTGAGCTCTGCCTCCCTCCCAGCGAGCTCGGATTCGGAGGGAGGAATTTTCAGTGATACAGATCGACACCCTGTCAGACACGTGTTTCAGCCGCAGAGGCTCGACGTCCCCCCCCCCCCCCCCCCCCCCCCCGGTAGAGGTCCCCCTCTCTCGCTCTCCGATTGCTCGTCCTCGGTACAGTCAGTCAGTCGGGTAGGATTATCTGGGCCACAGTCGAACTGTACCACTTCTCGCGCTATCCATCCGTCTGCCATCAGCATCTTCGTACGTGGAGTCCGCTGTAAGGAGATATAATCGGAACAGGTTGCGCGGCAACTACTGTGGCACCGGCCCCGCCGTAGGGTGGATACGGGGGGGGGGCGGAGTTACTCCAATCTGCATGACAATAGAATATACGGGGGGGGGGGGCGGTGGGGAGGGGGTTAGAAGCCCAGAATCCGTGGGTGAACGCAGACGGCGCGGAGCCCGCATCGGAATGGAGATGAATCGCGAGTGCAGCCGAGGAGGCACCGGGCCAATGTCGACAGATGCGGTGAATGGAGAAGACAAGGAGCTCCCGGGGACGCGAGCGACGATGGATTGATGTGGATAGATAGCTCTACTTGCTGATATAACTTGGTAATATGGCGTAATAGCGCGCAGGGTGGGCGATAAGCGGCTGTTACCTCGTTAACGCACCTTGGTCGATATGACAGACGGTGCCATTTACGGGTTTCGCACAGGCGGGCTTTATTTTTTACGCAAGGCTATGTGAGTTACGTGGCAATGACAAACTTTGTTAAGGTGCTGTTCACGCGTTTCGTGCAGGTGGACATTATTTTTTAGGCAAGGTTACGTAATTATGGCCATGGCGGTCGGTGCAACCTGAGCGTTTCGTACCCCCCGTGGAAAAAAAGTATATTCGAAAATATATTGAAAAGTATATATTTTTTACACCATGTATACTTGCGCGAAAAATTGTATATTTGGGATATAACTTTCAGTATACTTTATAAGTATATATGGCAATATACTTGTACAAATATATATTTGATATACTCCTTATACATGCATTTATGTATGAAAAGTATATATTAAAATATACAAATATACAAAATATACAAAAAATCGAACGTACGTATATTCGTCAGATGTACATAGGAATATACAAAAAAGTATACTGCACGTATATTCGCCCGGATATACGTTCGCGCGAAATATGTGATATTGCCGAATATATAAAAAGTATACAAAAAAATATGTGATTATTATACCACGTACATTATTTATATATTTTTCGATATATCGAAAAATACACTTTTCTTGCATACTTTTTTTCCATGGGGGTCATGTGGATATTGCTGTTTTACGTAAGTTTATATCAGTTATGTGACTATTATGGACGGTGCCATTTATGCCTTCCGTACAGATGGACATATTTTTACGCAAGCCTATGTCTGGCGACGTTAACACGGCGTTGTCATGGTGGCGATTGGCACACGTCTGCTATTTTCGGGCAGCTCGGGCACGAGGTGAAAATCGTTATTTGGACTGACTAGCATGGCAGCCGCCTAGGAGATGGGTAAACAAGGTAAGTGATTGGTCTCTATGCGTGGAGAGAGAGCCCGAGCCATAAAACGCCGGTAAATATGTCTGGTCAATATGTATAAATTAGCGGTGATTTGATTTTTAGATTGAACAAACGTTTGCCACGAAAAAAAAATCCGTGTCGTTCGGGGTTTGAATTTTTAATATTATTGGTTGGTTTTGTTTTTGTTTGCCAATTTTACGCTATCTCTCTATCTGTGGCGTAACCGGTAGTCTGCGCATTTTAAGTGACTGTGTAGTGCGGGAATATCGAATAAACTGTGATTTATGTAAACTGCGGTAGGGGGAGAAAAAAATACGACGTTGCATGAAAAATTTCTCATCGCCCACTAGGACGTTGAAGGGACGAGGGGAGAACCCTGAACCGTCGTTCGGTGGCGCAAATGCGGGTTTTTCGAGGTTTGAATTTTTAATGTCACTGATTGTATTTTTTATTTTTATTTATTTTATGTGGCTTCTCTCTACCTGTGGCACAGCCGCGATGCACTGGGCATTTTAAGTGACTGTAGTGCGGGAATATCGAATAAACTGTGATTTATGTAAACTGAGGAAGGGGGCGAGGAAGGGGGGAGAAATATGATGTGGAAAGAGGGGATTTCTCATCGCCCGTTACAGCGTTGAAGAGACGAGGGAAGGGGGGATGGGGATGGGGAACCTTGAGCCGCCATTCGGCGCTGGAAACGCACCTTCATTTATCCAGACAGGCGCTGCAGCTGCGGGTGTGTTTTGTCTGAGCCGCTGGCTGCCTTGTTGCATGGGCTGCGGATTCCCGCGCACCCGTCGCGCGGTCCAACTTTGATATTAATGACGCATGAGTCGAACGAGCGGAGGAGACACACACACAGAGAGAGAGGAAGAGCCGGAAGAGGAAGACTGGGAGTGACTGCTTCGCGGTGGCGATTTATAGACTGAAATGTGGGGTCCGGACGCGCGGCACCGAGAAAGTGACGTCCCGACGAGATGAACGCCCTGGCAATGAACGCCAGTGGTAGCAGCAGCTCCCAACCAGTCTGGACAACGTGGACATAATAAAAAAAAGTGTAAACACGCGGCGAAGTTTGAGAGAGAGCGAGGAGTATCTTCATTTTGCCGGCTAACTTTTGGTAGACTTTAGTCCCGGAAGCTGCGGCGCTTGCGAACACGATACCAAAATAAATAGACGACGGAAGAGGCGCAGGCTATTTTTTTTTTTAGAATCTTTTTCTTTTTGGAGTTTGCGTAAGATTATGTAAGACGAAGTTACGAAATCTGGGGAAATGACGATGAAACTGTGTAAAAAAGATCGCTTCGTTTACCAATTCTCGAAATATCGAAATATCTCAATTTTTCAGGCGACTATTGTAAAATACGTTAAAAAGAAAAAACCGGAAAAGATTCGTTAATAGGAGTGCAATGCCGGTTTTGAAACCGGTGATCAATGCACCATTGGAAATGGTGCATTGATCACCGGTTGAAGCACGACTTTTTCGGCCTTTATTTGCGGATTTATGCAAGACCATGAATTCGCTAAAACTCAGTAAATGACGATCAAACCGTGTAAAATAAATACCACGTCGGCTGATTCTCCACCAGATAAAATATCTCTGCACCCCGACAACTATTGTTAAGTACGTAAACAAACAAAACAAAACAAAAATGGTTCGTTATTAATACGGGTGCGTTGACCACTGGTCCACGAGTTTCGCGGGGGGGGGGGGGGGGGGTTATTACCAATGGGGAAATCAACTACACGAACAGCCGATTCCCAACGTTTAGTGATTATTTGCCAAAAAGCAATTAGCTCGAGCTTTAACTCCCTCACCAAACAACTCCCACCGCGGACGCACAAGGGAGGGAATTGGAGAGAATCAGAGAGAGAGAGAGAGTGAGGACGAAGAGACCATACGGTCGTGTCACTCTTCCACGTGGTGGTAGTAATATTGCCGGCAGTGCCGCGGTTCGAAATGATAAATAAACACACTCATGAAAGTGAGGATGAAGCCAGAAAGGACGGGGCAAATGTACGGTACACACGTTTGCGATCCTGGTACATACGGAACGTGGCCTTACATACGCGGGAATATCAATCAAATCACTCGGCACATTCGTCTGCTGCAAAGTTTGCCCAATCTTGGCAATATTCACCGTGTAATTGGGTGCGAAGGGAGATTCATGTTCCTGGTAATATCGCAATTAATATTCGCTATGTGCGATGCGCGATGGTGGTGCCGTCGTGGCAAAACCCGGCAATTCTTGCACAGTGGCGAGTGAATATGGGGTGAGTTATGTGAACATCGATTTATCATCAATTGTCAGATGACGTCGAAATTTTAAAAGATGACTTCCGGAACTATTTCACGATTAGCAGTTTCGCAGCTTGATAGCCCTGCAACACAGCACGAAAATATTGTCCCCTGCATCGATCAAGCTATTATAAGCTAAACACGACAAATTGATTTTTCATCGCAACCTCTTCCGGCGCTGATTATCGTCACCTATTGTGATTTTAATCACGCATGCCTGTCTCACCGTGTAAAATCGGCGATAAAAGAGACCCAAAGTGATTCGTAAATGGATCGGCGCATAAACGCACGTGGATTACGTTTCATTAACGTCGAAACGAATTCAATATTACATCTGAGGAAAATTGATTTACACGTGTACAGCGGCTGCAGCAGCCGCGCGTTGTAACCGGAGCGGAGGTTTAATTTCGCCGTTGCGAAATATTTCAAACAAGATCGGGGATTCACTCGTTCCCCGGTCGCCCTACCCCGAGGGGCTCTGTCTGCGTATGCATAATATTCCGTGTACAATGATTGGGCGAATTTCGTTCTCCGCTTCCTCGCTGCCTCTACCCCTCGGCTAAACCTATTCCCTTTTGTCCCAACACACACGCGTTGGGTGCCCCGTCCCCCTCCCTCCTGCCCCCTCCCCTCCCCAGCCGCTGCCTATATTGTCCGGCAATATTGAGTTATGGAGTTTCATATAAAAATGGAAAACAAAAGCGTTCTCCGGTTTGTGACGCTGACGGCGCGCGCGCAGTTTCTGCACGCGAATCTGTAACAATGGAGTTACCTCACGATTTTAGCTTGGGGCGAGTTGACAGTGCTGTTCACTGACTCTTCCAATAAACGCGACGGGCACACGTTGCACCCTCCTCACCCCCGCTGCCCCACCCCAATTTTATCCGCTCCAGCTTTCACCCTACATTACATGTGATTCAGGGATTTTTTTTCAACCCCGTCGTAGCTCGTGATATAGAACTGAAAATTAACCCTTCCGCGTACAGACCCTTCGTGAATAATAACTTCGGGGGGGTTAATTGTACTTTCATAATTCACCGCCCGGCGTATATCACGGGCAGACGGGGACTCGTCGTTAATCTTGTCCGCACTCTCTGCTGCGAATAGCCCTTTTAGATTAAACATTCAAAAGTAATTTGCCGGATTCGTTATTATTTTTTTTATTCAATGTACAGCCCGCTGTTACCCCCGGGCGGGTCACCTGCGACATGACAGGAATCTCGTTTCACCAGTGTCAAGCGCCGGCCTGGCAACGTTGCGGAGATCCAGACACGGCCATAGGGAAGACGTCAGGCGGTATACGAAACGCGCAAATGACACCGTCTATCATACCCTCCGAGGTCCCGAGGTGCGTAAACAAGGTACGTGCCAGGACCGAGGCTGTCGATCGTATTACCAACGTTTCAGTGACGCGAGTCGCAGTCGACCTCATCCCCCACCCCCCTCCATACCCGTCCGCTCGTGACTATCAGGATGAAGGTGAGGACGGACGTGGAGAGCAGACGAGAAACCGACTGGCAGTTCCGGGTGAGGCACACAGGGGGTTCTCGAGTTTCATGCCGAGTAATTGCCATCCGGTTTGAGGAAAGGCAACCGTAGAAAGGCGCAACGTCCGCCCGCCTGCTTGACAGACGTTGCTTGTATTGTCGCTGTGTAATCTACGTTTGGGTGTGCATGCGACGTACAGCTCGCTGCCTGCTGCGCAGGTTGCTCAGGCTGAGGCGGGAGAAGGATGAGACAGAGGAGCCCGAGTCGTCGGGAGGTGTCTATCGGCCGATCAAAGCGCCGAAGAGGAACGAGGACATATGGGGTGGAACGTAGCTGGAATTGGAAAACAAACTGGGGAATGAGACGCGTGCTCGCGTTACCCCCAATACGCGCATCGCGTTAATTAGTTTCACATGGATTTCCCGACCTCACTCGCGACGCGCACATACAGAGGTAGGAGGGGTTGCAACCCGCTGGGGTTGCGACAAGGTGTCGCGGCATCGACGCGCCGGTAAAGTCAGCCCCGCTGGTTGGCGCGAGCTTTACCGTATTTTCGTCCCTTTACTCGAAACCGCGCGGCTAAACGAACGTGTGACCCTTTTTGGCGTCCCCTACGGGATGGCGTCGCACCTTCACCGATGTCGCGCGCCGGTTCAAGTTCAAAGCCAGCGAGAGAGCTCTGGACCTGTGTTTGTGCATTTGTGTGTGTGTGCGTGTGCTCGTGATGATGCAGGCATGCTGGAAACAGGTGTACGTTGACTCACTCGGTTTCCAGGGTGCCTCGCGACAAGAAGACGGAAGGGTGACGAACAACAAATATTCCGGGTAATCGGGATAGAGAGTTACGCTAAATGGCGGGCAGAATAAACACGGAATAATTAATCGAGTATCGAATGAGGGCGCGAATGTTGGGAGATGAGTTGGCACACACAGGGGTAACGTACGGACATCGGTGAATGACACCCAGGGGTTGATTTTTCCAAAGCCTCGAATACCCATATTACACAGAGTTTCCGTATTACTCAGGATTCTCATTTCGTCCGGAATACCCATATTAAGCAGAATTTCCATATTTCCTAGAATTTCCCATATTTTCTAGAATTTCCCATATTTCCTAGAATTTCCTATATTTCCTAGAATTTCCCATATTTCCTAGAATTTCCCATATTTCCTAGAATTTCCTATATTTCCTAGAATTTCCCATATTTCCTAGAATTTCCCATATTTCCTAGAATTTCCTATATTTCCTAGAATTTCCCATATTTCCTAGAATTTCCCATATTTCCTAGAATTTCCTATATTTCCTAGAATTTCCCATATTTCCTAGAATTCCCATATTACCTAGAATTTCCATGTTTCACAGAATTCCCATTTTACCTAGAATTCCCATGTTTCACAGAATTCCCATTTTACCTAGAATTCCCATGTTTCACAGAATTCCCATTTTACCTAGGACTCCCATGTTTCACAGAATTCCCATATTACCTAGAATTCGCATATTTCACGGAATTCCCATATTATCCAGACCTGTGGCCATCCCCTTTGAGGGCACCTTCAACGGTGTTCCAAGCGGGTTCAAGTTCGAAGCCGGTGAAGGGCTAGGCCTGTACGTGTGTGTTTGCTGATAGTCATACTGGAAACAGGCGTACATTGCCTCACTCCCATTCCTGCGCGCTGCGCGACAAGGACAAGGAAGGGTGACTACAACAAATAATCCGAGTAATCGAGAGCGTTACACTAAATGGCGCACAGAACAAACACGAAATAATTAATTGAGTATCGAATGAGGACGCGAAGGTGGTTGATGGGTCGACACACAGGCAGACGGACGCACACGCGAACCAGTATGTGCATGTCCATTCATCAGCTGTGTTCCTATTACCTCGCTGTTTGTCCAAGCCTTATTTATGAACAGCGATCAATGAGCCATTTAATTGCGCGTGGGCTCATTAACGATTTTACCGCTTTTTCTCCATCAATTACATTTTCCAATGGAGCAAAAAGGGCGCGACGTCGATGTCGTCGGGCAAAAACGTCGAGTGATTATCAAGTGACGGCTTTGCGGGTATCACGAAGAAATGAGGATATAGTACAAGCGGGGTTTTCGGCGATAAATTGGTAGCCGATATACCGGTGACCATGGCGATATAAACATGAAGGTAATAATTAATGGTCGCGCTGTCCGGACGTGGGTTATCGGTTGAGCGTTAAATGGACGCGACAGCGCAGTGTGTCGCGATGCTTTTGTATTTTTATCGCGTTATTTTGTCTGCGGGGAGGAAGGTGGCGGGGATGGAATGACGGGTCTCGTCGTGTTCAGTGAAAAACGCAGAATGGCTCGTTAACTCCACTTCCGGTGCCGGCCGAGGGTCATTTATCTTTACCGACAGGACTCACGAGGATATATCACGCGGCGCGCGGGACGCGCAAGACCAGGACCCCCCCCCCCCCCTCCCCCCTCCGCCACTCTCGGCTCTCCCTATTACTTTCGTCTCTCTCTCTCTCCTTAACTCGTTCTCGCGCGCTACTCTTTTGGTGTACTTCTTGCCGGGGGCTTTCGTCTTAACGAGCTCTCTCGCTCGCGTCATCGTTCGTTGCAACGGGAAACTTTGGCCCTTTGGGGATATAGTAGACGGAAAGCGAGGGAGTTGGAGTTGGAGGTTAGCGCGCGGCTAAGATTGAAGAAACGAGAAGGCGGAGGACGGCGAGAAAAAAAAGAATCGCAAAGAAAACGATAAGAGAGAAGGGAAAAAAGGAGAGAAAAAAAGGAGCACCGGCTCTCATTGAAGTGGGAGAAGAAAGCGAGGAACGCGGAAGTTCGCGTCGAGGTTGAAAAGTGGAAAAGGTCGATTGGCCGGGGCCTGGTCAGGCCCGGCGCAGAATCATCCGCCTTTGGCCTTTGTACGACTGCTTCCTGCTTTTCGCCTCGGATATTTGCTCCTTTGTCTCCTAGGTTCGCGAAGATTCCTGTCAATTTTCCTTTTGTGGCGATGATGGATGTCGAACAGTGAGACTTGCGAGCCAGGATCAGAACAGGAAGAGAGACGCAGAAGTTTGAGTTGGGGTGAGCAACAGTGGTGAGTTTCAATATTTCCATCTTCGTTAGTGATATGATGGCCGCACCAATCACGGGCTCTCGGCTTCTGGTTGATCGTCGATATAACGAGAATGAGCATTTCTTGTTTCTCCTTTTGGTGTTATGCCTCTGGGGCCAAGTATCAAAATGAGCGTCTATATGCATCATCCAAGGAATTCAACGGCAATAAACCTCATCCTAACAATAGCTTCATTTCTGCCGCAACAAACTTTGAGTATCGATAAAACGATGTTTCGAAAGAGGCGCCACAATGTCTCCTAAATCTTCCTTGCGTACTTTTGCACCTGGATGAGTCGAGGCGAGACAGAAGTTCGAGATGGTGAGCAGCCGTGGGGAGTCCCCGTATTCCTGCCTTCGTTAACGCAGACAGGATTCTGGTTGATCGTCGATATAACGTGAATGAGCATTTCTTGTTTCTCCTTTTGGTTTTATGCCTCTGGGGCCAAGTACAAAAATAAGCATCTACATGCATCATCCAATTAATTCAACGGCAATCCTAACAATAGCTTCATTTCTGCCGCAACAAACTTTGAGTATCGACAAAATCATGTTTCGAAAGAGGCGACACAATGCCTCCTAAATCTTCCTTGCGTACTTTTGCACCTGGCTGAGTCGAGGCGAGACAGAAGTTCGAGATGGTGAGCAGCCGTGGTGAGTCCCCGTATTCCTGTCTTCGTTAACGCAGACGCCCTCGGTCACACGTACGGAGAATTGATAGCCGCACGAACCGGGCTCGCTCGGCGAGCTCTCCCGACCAACGTGAACCTACACCGGATACCCTCGTGCTCAACCGCCTCGTGTCCTTAACCCATTACCGGGGATCAGAGAGACACGCGTATGCCAAGGCAGAGTATATACAGCCCAGATCCCGACACTATGGAGGCTGCGGTCCTTGCAGCAGGGGCGGCTGTGGAGACGGTCGAACATGGACGGACGCCCAGGCGAGCTCAACTCAGGGCAACCCCCCCACCCCCCGTCGCCCCAGGCCACGCGCGCTCTGCACTCTCGAGCGATTACCCTCTTGGTCGTATACAACGCACACACGAATAAGCACGTCCCGGAAAGGACAAGTCAATGCGCAAGTCAATTCTCCTTGCTGGGTTGATAAGCCGGGAGTGTGTTACGTGGACTAAGATAGGGGAGCGAAAGGGTTTGGCTCGGTTCGGTTCAAGGACGAACGAGACACCCCTCGGACTGCGGCGATGTTGTTGCCGCATATTTCACTTCATGCATGATGTGTAAACTAACGTTTGCATTATATCATATAAACCATGCAAGCTGATATTACTTCAGCGTAATATTAATTTATATGGTGTTATAGAAACAATGTGGACTAACATAACTTGGATGTAATGTTAGTTTATATTACTTTCAATTTTCCAGATGGGAATGCAAAATTTAAGTCATACATTTTATAGGCTTTCCCGGTTTTTAAACCAATTAATTAAAAAAACCTTGAGCCTTTTTTTTTTTAGTTTCTTATTAAGCCTTTTTTAGTGACCTAATCCACTTCATGAACCAAAATCCGAGAACGACTATGTTGCCTCCACTTTGGAAGAGCCAAACTCGACAGACACTGAGGGTTATTCCTGGGGATATAAATTACCGAAATGCGTCTGTGGGATGTTGGAACTAATTCTCTCGCTCTCTTTCTCTCTCTCCGTTCCTATCTTACTCCACGTAACCTCTGAACGGCGCTGCAGAGCAGACAGCGGTGACGAGTTCCCGATAAGATTCACGCCCTTGGGCGATTTCGGTGCGCTGCTAATACTCCTGGCCTAAATTAAACTAAGCCCTCGTGCGCCGAGATCGCAGACCGGGATAGGCCACCAGTGGAAACAGTCGGGGTACCCTCAGACCACGGAAGGCGACGTCGACGCCCGGCGCGAGCGGGAGGAACTCTCGGCATTGCCCTGCTAATGTCGCGAGCGGCCCTTATGCCCTTCTCTCTGTCTCGCACGATTTCCCTTCAATAGTCGTACATAACACACGAGCGAGTGCTTCCAGGCGATATCATCCCTGTTGCGGAGTGGCGGGTATTACCCGAGCTCTTGGTAGGCGCAGCACATACAGTGAGCTCTCTCTAACTCAACGCTCTCCCGGGACCGGACTTTTACGAACGATTTGGCGAACACACAAGTCGGGATTGTTTACCTTGACTTCACGATTGATTTTTTTCAATGGCGAAAATGGGGCGGGGGTTGACTTCCCCTCCTGGGGTTTTCTCCCCGAGGAAAAAAATGCGGGAAAATGACCTGCATCGTCGAAAAAGTTTTCTATCTGGAAACAGAAATTCTTTGACGCAAGACGAATCGCCTCTCGGGCCTGAGAAAAATTCGTTTAAAGGGGGAAAAAACATTTTTCTTAACGTGTCATTAGGGTCAAAATAAAATCTGCTTTTAGAAAGAAAAAAAAATCCGTGCGGGTAACAGAGTCGCGCAGGGGGAGCAACACTCGTGTTATATTACGAAAATCAAGTTGTGGGTGAGAGCAGAAAGCGATGAGTTAGAGAGAGTCGACTGTTGCGTCAAGAGTTGAGTGGTAAGAGAATGTACTATACATATCCTTGCTTGGAAACCCGGCAGAATGTCACAGCGAAGCTACAGGAAACTATGTATATATATAAATGTCACAGATCCTAGAGCTGACGCGCTCCCCGCTCGCCTTATTC
Source organism: Pimpla rufipes (assembly GCA_963932165.1). NCBI lineage: Eukaryota > Metazoa > Arthropoda > Insecta > Hymenoptera > Ichneumonidae > Pimpla > Pimpla rufipes. Next base: position 17,363,859 of record OZ010635.1, read on the forward strand.
ATCGACGTGTGAAAGGCACGTTCAAGTGCCTAAATATACGGACGGTATAATTCGACGCCGTATGCCCGAAACCCTCGCGGTTGACAGCGACACCGTACACGGAAGGGCAATTAAAATTAATGAAAGGAAGCGGACGGAGTTTCCGAAATAAACTTATAGCCCCCCGGGGAGACCGCGGGCGAACAATTAAATTATACCCGACATTATACTCTTTCCAAGTAATTGTGAAAAATATGAATGATTTAATTGAGACACTCGTGCGTTGCTCCATCAATTGTTAACTAATTGTGTTACGTGATAACGGAGGAGCGAGTATCCAGCGGTCGTACAAATAACGGTCGATGGCCGGTGAAATAATTATAAATAGTGAATTTAATTTCACCGGTCGTATTACGGATAAGCGCGCGGATATATACGGAAAAATGCGTGCATCACGTTTTGCGTATTTTATTGCCTGACTAAAGTTTCGTATTGCTTGGTCAGACGAGAAAAAGTTACATTATTAAAGCTACATTGTGACAAAAAGAAAACAAAACAAAATGAAAACGCCCAACATTCAGTTCGTTCGGATCCCAAAATCAGTAAAATGGGGACACATTGAGGCGACTGAGGTTTCTATCCCACCGCAGAAGTTAATGATAGTCACCCCCCGCCGGTATCATCGAAAATGTCGTTAATGCTAATATCTTCGGCAATTCGTGTCTACTTTACAGTCTGTTGGGCTCTCCCCCCGTTCGACGGTTGACGGGCAACATTTGCATGTGCAAAATTCATATTGACTATGCGGCATACACACCGCGCGATATCCTCGTGCACCGCATAAGCGCGGCGCGCAACGTCGAGCCGAGAGGCCGAAGCGTTGCGGCGCCAGCAATCGCTCAGTGATTAATACGAATGCAATTGGGATAGGAGTAGCGGGCCCTTCGATTGGCTGGGTTTACACGATCGCCCGGAATCCCTCGGAAATCCAGAGAGGGTAGCCAGACACCCCGCGGGCTCTCCGCAGTCTCGTGTCCGGCGCGGCGATGGGTGATGGGTGAGGTACGAGGCAGGGGAGGTAACCACCGGGTAGAACGGCGTGTATAATTTAAGCTCGTGTATCAATCGCCGTAGGGCGAGTGTCTGCGCCGCTCGGCGGGGCTTCGGGGGTGCGTCGGATCGACGGGGGGAGCAGCGCGGGGAAATACGCGGAGATAGGAACGTCGAGCGCGCTGGATTCGGTGCTGCCGCCGCCGCCGCCGCCGCGTAGGCCTACGGGGGATGATTTCCCGACGGATCAGTTAGACCTCTGTATTAGCCCCGCGAAACTACACGACCGCATCGCCAACGCTGTACCAACCGCCCGTCGAGCGTCAAAGGGGAACGGCGGTGCTCGCGCATATAATATCCGATTAAACGTGATTCCTTTTTTGCCTCATTCGATATATCAATGTAGAATTTCATTCGATACGACTGGGAATCGCTGCAATTAAATTGAGGAAAAATAACCAGTGATATCGGATGGAGCGAAAAGCTCCGATGGCGATGCGGCTTGGTGGTGAGATTGATCTTTTGGCGTGGGATTAACGCGCTGGTTGATTGAACGGGTTTCAAGTGAGTTCACAAAACATTCCATTCAATAGCTTCAATTATTATTGTGTTTAGCGAATGAAGAAAAGAACATAATCCACTCACCTTGTATTTATCTGCTGGGCGTGCATGAAAATGTGTGTCCAATTATAGCGACGAACAATCAGAGCACGAGCAGAATGACAAGAATGGTTCTTGCGACGCATGAACTTCTTACGGAAGGAGATCACTCGATACCAAACTTTGTTTATCTGTCGATCTAACTGGAGTGACTATATTCAGCAGACTCTGCTGGGGGATGGAGGGAAGTTTCCGTAGACCGAACCCTTATAATACATCGATATATCAGTCCACACGACCGTCTCTTCCATACGTCTCGGGGGCTGCGCCTTCACCGTATCCGTTTATCGAAGACGAGACGAATAGCGCGGTGACAATGACGTCGTTCCGAGCCTCCTTTCTTCTCCCTGCCTTCGTTTGCGATGTACCCTCTTATCTCTCACTGTTCTTTATATATATTGGACAGAGCAAAAATAGACCGCAGCGGAGACGAAACGATCGTGCTGACTACGACGGAATTACCGAGTGAAGAAGCGACCAAGTGGTGCGGCCGACAAGAGAGAGAGAGAGAGAGAGAGGTAGATAGAGCGGTGAGCGCTTATCGAACGCAAAATGTGGGAACGCGAGAGAGGAGGGCGAGGCACTCGAGCCTACGGGCAAGGGACGTGGGATGGCAAGCGAGATTGAGTTACAACGTAGTCCGCCATATTGAGACGACGAAATTTAATAAAGCTGTTTGGTAAATTGTCACGGAGAACCCGGTAGGGCAGGTGATGAGCTAGCGAGGAGGAGATAGAGAGGTGAAGGGAAAGAGAGGGAAGGGATGAGAGGATACCTAACGAAGGAAGCTTGATACGCAGCCTAGCGATCGGTAGTAAATACAGCAAGGCCGGTAGAGATATTTTAGCAAGAATTATAGACATCCCGACCGGAACCCGACTACACTGAGAAAAAAAATTGGTTGAGCCAACTAAACGAGGGTTTGCGGGCCGCGAAGTAAATATATGGTGAATTGGACTGTATATTTGGTTGAAACGAACCAACGCCTAGTTGAATCAATTTTTTCTTAATTCACAATATCTATTATTTCGTTCACGGTAGGAAATATTTACTTCGCGGCCCGCAAACCCTCGTTTAGTTGGCTCAACCAATTTTTTTTCTCAGTGTATAGGGTCGGGGAATCTTAGGGGCCTACTAAACGAGTTCAATTCAAAGCTCCAATGATCCAACGACGCTGATCTCTAGCGGCACCAGGAATAAAATCGTTTGTGTATTCCACCGCTTTGTTGGCCCAGGTTGAATGGTCGAATCCCGAGTGACCTGTGCCATTTTAGCCGCACCGATCGCCCAGGCGCGGCTCGACAGTCACGACAGATTGATGGTTAAATAGATACTGCGAAATCGTCGCAGAGACAAAAAACCGGGAGCCCGGTCTCCCGGGTGACCGGGGTTCAGCGAAACAAGAACAAAAGACAAACAGACGCGTCATTGATGGACAGAGCGATAGGGGGATAAAGAGGGAGAGGAAGGAGGTGCGCAAAAAAGGGAGGGAGCACGTGGACAGGGGGGTGGGGGAGGGGGGCACAGACGAGGATACAAAAACAGCGGCGGGGCAGACACACGGAGTGAATGGCGAGAGGGAGGGTTAAGGAGAGAGCGGGACAACGCTGAACACACACACACAGAGGGAGGGCTAACGTTGAACGTGGCCCCCGCCGGTCTGCTGAGTGCGCTGCCGGCCGCGCAACGTCGCCAGCTTTCCAAAGTGACGAAGAGAGAATGGGACAGCGGAAGGACAGGATAGGAGACCGGATAAAAGGGCGACGGAAAAGGCCAAGAGATACCGAGAACATTGCAAAACTACGCGGCGCACCCGGCCGTTTGGCTTTGAGGCTACTGATGCACTTTTTGTCCTTCTCCCGGGCAGCGGGGCTTTTTCCCTCCTGCTGCTATTTTATTTTATTTTTTTTTCAGCCGTGTGTGGCTGCTGCACACCTGCCACGAGCAACGCGGAGTAGCTTCACCGAGCAACTCGATCAGCTTCCAACCCTCCGATCAGTTTTCAGTTTGCTCCCCACGTCCGCCCACTTTTTCTGTTTTTCTCCCTCCATCCCCGCGCCTCGCGCGTCTAGCGAGCACCAGGGTTGCGAAAAAACAACAGCAAAAAAACATGCGACGCGAGGGGAGGGCAAAAATGAACGAAGCGACGAGAGGGACGCAGGAAGAAGAGATAAAACAGCCACGCTGAATGCGCGTGTCAAATCCATGTAGCCCGCGTCGATATGCCTTCGTCATCCCTTATCAACTCTCTGCTACGGGCTCGCGTTACTATATCGCGTATACGAAGGGAGCGAATGTGGCCAGGATCGTTTTACGCCAAACCGTAACTCGTTCGTGTCCGACGGTCGTTTCCCTTTTTCGCCACTGCTTATATACGACTCGCAATGCTCCACTATTACCAAATAAGATTTACACCGTGCAATTGACTCTTATAAACCGAGATATCAATTCGGTGTTACGGTAGTGCGAAAAGACAACTTTTGAGTTCAGCTCACTTGCCAGTAATCGAGGCTCATTGTATAGTGAATGGACCGTGAACAGGGCGAGAAAAATCGAAAAATCAACGACGTCGATAAAGGGGAAGGACAATGAATTCTTCAGAACGTCGTGGGCGGAGTGGGGGGGACTCCGCGTGTCCCAAAACGCTGTTCAGCAGGTGGCCCGAATTTTTATGGACGGCACGAAAAAGCCTGCTGGGCTATGAGATTTTTCTGTGTTCTTCTGTCGTCTCCATTTCCAAGAGGACACGAGAGGCCTTCCGCGGTGCCACATTCGAGGTGCCATACGAGGCCTCACACGAGCTAAGAGTTTTTTCCCGCTCTGGTGTCGAGTCAGGAGCTCAGTAGCTCAGGGCAAAAAGGCGGCTGGGTGTAACGGAGGAGAGTGAGAGGGTTTCGAGTGCCAGTAGAGGAAAATATTAGGGTCGTTCCAGTCAGAACCTCAACCTCGCTCAGGGCTTGAAGAACCCTCGGGTGTGCGAGTCGAGTGTATATCGAGAGGAATATTTACGCCCTTATCCCAACAGGGCTCAAGGCCTCTCGCTTTGTCTCGGTGGTTGTATTGTGTCGTGGCCCGTTCCGACGTCGCCCATTGTGATGGATCTCTGTGTATACCTTGCAGATAAAATAAATATTGCCCTATTAAGCTCTCCGGCTGGTACTGTGTTTCCGGAAAGCTGCATTTGTAACAGGATCAGGATCCAATCAAAGAGGTTATCCATCGGATTCCCGTGACAGGGTCTGGATGCTTCAGCGACTGAGCCAAGACACTGACTGAGCTAGGTGACGCCTCTTTTTCGATGTAGATTCAGCTCGCTCCCTGCGAAGAGATCCAGCACGTACCGATTTTCCGCTGATTGTATATTTTCCTGAGCTGTGCCCAAAACGTTGGGTTCCTGTAATCCAATCCACGTCGTGATCTCAAGGTGGAAAAGTCTTCCAGGCGGCGGTGTCTGCGGTGCAAATCGGTAGATATAGAGTTGCCAAAATTCAAATCTGGTTACAGGACAGGCAGCGCAATGACACATTTAACATCCTGATCCCCAACGTGTGCCAGAAGTTCGGAAACTGGGTGGTGCGGTTACGTTGGGTTGTTGTCATACACGGAGAGGGAAGAAGCGAACCTTCTGTGCGCCTTGGGAGCCGAGAGTCTCGCCCTAACTTTGCGGTTCGTGCGAGTTCAGCCGTGTTGCCAGCGAACTTGTTTTTTCTTGTCTCTCGGTAATCGCTTTGTTCTTCCAGGGACCAAGAATGTGCGGTATACACCGTTGCCGGTAATTCAACTACTCCTCTCCTTCCAACACTTTGGGAAGTAATCCCAGGTGTATTTCCAAGCCCTTCCAACCAGTTTGGTCAGAAATCCTGGACCCTCCATGTCGATTGTATATTCAGCAGCAGTACAATAACTAACATCCGGGAGCCTCGAGGAAGCGGGGAAGATCAAATATTTACGGAACAAGGTTGATGGTCCGTTCTAATGGTCGGACAATGTGAAATCCAACAATCCATGTTGCAAGTTTTGAGCTTCGTAGCTCAACCGAATACATGTGGTGTGGTGGGCTTTTAAGACACCAGACTACGATGCGCTCGCGGTATGAGGGTGTATTTTCCATAATTTTTTTCGAGCAACCAATGAATGGTTTTTTTATTGATACTAGGCTAATCACACGCGCTGGCGTGCGTGCCTGGAGAACTTAGTATCAGTATCAGTATCAGTATCTTTATTAGATCCTGGGACAAGTCCCCTAAGGACCTCAGCCACATAAATACAGCGCAAGAAAACAAAAGCAAGTAAAGAAAGAGTACAGAGATGAAGCATAAAACTAAAAAAGCGAAACATAGGCGATGCTTAAAACTAAACGAAGCGAAACATAGGCGAAGCTAAGACAAAAATAAAGCAGAATAAAGGTGAGAAAAATTACAAGAACTTGCCAAAATAGACCTCAGAATTTTTTTCTTTTCAAAATATCGACTTTTAACCTATACCATCATTCTCAAGTCGCATATTCTACCCCTGAAAACACTGGTTATTAACCTTTTTTAATCGATTTTGAAAAAAATATTTTTTTGGCGACGAATTTTTTTTTTCTGTCAGAAATCGTAGATCCGGCTCCGGACCGAAAATCGCCAAAACCGACCCCAATTTTTTTTCTTTTCAAAATATCGACTTCTAACCTATACCATCATTCTCAAGTCGCATATTCTACCCCTGAAAACACTGGTTATTAACCTTTTTTAATCGATTTTGAAAAAAATATTTTTTTGGCGACGAATTTTTTTTTTTTTTCTGTCAGAAATCGTAGATTCGGCTCCGGACCGAAAATCGCCAAAACCGACCCCAATTTTTTTTCTTTTCAAAATATCGACTTCTAACCTATACCATCATTCTCAAGTCGCATATTCTACCCCTGAAAACACTGGTTATTAACCTTTTTTAATCGATTTTGGAAAAAATATTTTTTTGGCGACGAATTTTTTTTTTTTTCTGTCAGAAATCGTAGATCCGGCTCCGGAATGAAAATCGCCAAAATCGACCTCGGAAATTTTTATTTCAAAATATCACCTATAATAGGAGATATAATTTTTCCGTGTTTTACACGCAGACAATCCACATGCGTGTTTTTTTCGGCTGTACGTCTGCCGCTCGTCGCAGTCATGCGCTTGGAATGGTTTCACATAAAGTGCTGTTTCTCCGTCAATTTTACGAATTTCTATACAAAATTTGGTGAAAGCATTTTTAACAAATGCACCTTTCAGAAAATGAAAAAAAAAATATATATTTTTTTTTTACCGTGGTCTGGTACCTTAATTCGCAGTTAAACCAGTGTGACACTAAAAGTGCGAGTGCAAATCAGTGGGCCTAATACGTAAGTTAATAACAAGACGTTTCGCATTAGCCGAATGGTCCTAGTGTCGTAGCTGCAGTCGTCCCGCAAGCTGAGATCAAACTGAAGCAAACTATCCGAACAAGGCCCGTACCTGTCGCGTCTTAGCGCTCAGGCTCCTTTTGCTCCTCTAACCGCGAGTGCTCTGTTTTAGCGAGTAATTCTCGAGACCCCTAAGCTCCAAGATACCCTCACGTATATAATGACCCTCAAGCCTGCGAGTGTACTTTCGGACTGCACTGTCGGCGCTGCTGCTGCTGCTGCCGCTGCCGGTGGTGGCGCTGCCGGTGCCACTAGTGCTGCAGGTACTGTTGTAGGTACACCACATCGCAGAGCCCCAGATCAACCGGGCACGACCGCGTTCTCTTGCAGTTTCCCAACTGGGTCGTGGGCGCTTGCAACCCGCCCTTCTCCACCCTCTCTGGTCGGCTACATACAGCGCGCGGGTATCCCGAGGAGTTCTTGTAATTCCGGCCTCGCTCTCTCGGGTTCCCGGCGCAGAAATCAGGATTACCGAGAGAGAGCTCGAGGTGCACTACCGCTGGATGGAAGAGAAGAGAGGCGGAGGAATGGACGGGAAGGCGCAGCGGGAGGCGAGGGAGGGTGGAAGGAGCGGGAGCGGAGCAGGAGATGAGCGACCGCTGCTCCCTAGAGCCGCGAGCTCTCCCACCAAAGAATCCGGAAGTTCCTTGCGCAGCTCGTGGCCCGTGGCCCGACCGAATGTCGATCCTTACCACTGGATTCGCCGGCTATAGGCAAATACACTGGCGCACACTGCATTACGGACTACGAATACGTAGCGGATTGACTGTGCTGCACGTGAGGCGGACTATGCGGCGCGAAATTCCTGCCGAGTGGCATTCGCTACCGTGGTTGTTACACACAGGAACTTTCGATACAGTGTGTGTGTGTGTTTGGTGCCTAAGCAGTACTGTTGTGAAATGAGGTGACGTGAATGATGTATTGTAGGAATTGCAATTAAACATTTGACATGCCTACGAGCGTTTGATGATTGCGGACAAGGTTTGCTAGGCTATTCGATGCAGGTGGATGAGAGTTTTGCTGTTTTCGGGCAACAGAATGACAAGGCAAGTGAAGGGGAGGGAGGGAAAATAGAAGATGAGTATCTCTCATCGCAGCAGTTGGACTGACCTTCCAACTGCTGCGTTATCTCCCACCGAAAAATCCGCAAGTCCTTCGCGCAGCTCGTTATCGTCTGACCACACGTTGACCCTCACCACTGGATTCGCCGACTACAAGCAACTAAACTGGCATTCGCGGCATTATGCCCAGTTCGCGGCTACCATCCTTGTTGCATACTGACACTTTCGACCCAACGTACATTTTTCATCCTTACGCCGAACATTTGCAAAACAAGACGAGCATGAATTGTTGCCCCAGAAATTAACCTGCAATTAAACATTTGCCATGCGTGTTAGCATCGTCGTTAACACGACGACTGTACACAATGTTTCCCGGGCTATTTGCTCGAGTGGACTAAGAGCCTCGCTGTCGCGGGTTCTCGTGACCGAACAACACAACGCGGCTTCGAGCCGCCGAGCGTACCCCGGAGAGTTCAGCGACCCAGCTGCCATTGGAATATTCCGCGCTCAAGTGCTATCTGACACAAAATAAATATTGACAAATAGCAGCCGCGTATTGGTCTACGGGTTGTATAACGGCGGCGGAAAAGGAGGAGCCGCCCGTGGTGTGTGCATGCGATCGTCGTACCCTCTGGTGCCTTGCCCGGTCTCCCTCCGTAGCTGAGCGCGCTCGCGGTGAGTTATACCGCGCTCGTATTCAGTGCCACACAGAGCGCCGGTACAATGGCAAACAGTGGTAGTTCATCCGCGACGGATCTACTTTTCCGCGCAGCCCCTGGGTTTTCGATTCCTCGGCCTGCGCGCGGTTTATCGCATGACCCAATACCCAGACCGTGGCACCCATTTATCTTGTTGCTCTGGGTACGGTATAACCCTTGCCAGTTTCAATCGCGAATTGTTCAATGAATATTATATCGGAAACACGTCGCCCGCAGAGCTCAGCGCGAGAGTCAAAACTCAACGACCGTGAGCGAATCCGCGGTCGGTAGGTACGTTCGCGATCGAGTTTCCTCTGGCGTGCGGTGCGCGCGAGCAGCGGCGGGAAACGAGTAAATAAACATTATCGCTGCAAGTGAGTCCGCTCTTCCACCTTCAGCCGCCAGCCGGAAAATCAATCGCGCCGGTGCCGCGGAAGTCCGGAAGAATGAAAGGAAAAATTTCTATGCATTTATGTTGCGCTGAAAATTCATGCATTCCAGGTGGTAAAAAAAAACATCGAGTGCCGTGCGTAACGGCGTCGTGAGAGTGAATATTCTTTTTAGATGTATTTTATATTGTGCAGCGTGTAACTTAAAAATAGTCGGTTGCCCGCATAAATCGATAACCCATGCGCGCAACAACGTTACACGCGCGTATCTGGGTCAGATACGCCGGACGGATCAGCGGCTGATATAATTTCAGGCAAATTGCGACGCGAGCCTGAGTTCAGGCTGATTACAGTTTTCCTCGAGGGGAGTTACGGTGGCGTGAAAAAATCGAAAATAGATTGAATAGCGGAATCGTAAAGCCCCGGCGTTCAATACTGAACATGTCCAGACTTGTTCAGAACCTGTCCAGACCTGTCCAGACCTGTTCAGAACCTATCCAGACCTGTCCAGAGCTGTCTAAACCTGTCCAGAACCTGTCCAGACCTGGCCAGATCTGTTCAGAACCTATCCAGACCTGTCCAGAGCTGTCTAGACCTGTCCAGAACCTGTTCGCACCTGTTTGCACCTGTCTTATTCAGACTTTCTCCAACCCGACGTGAGATATGCATGGCAAAGTAAATATTGTCATCGCCGGCGTCTGTTTTACGCTCGGAAAAGTCAGCGCCGGATGAGATCCACAGGCGGGAGGTACCCGGCGCCCAAGGTGTAGTCCACGTTGCAATAAAAGTATTACTGGACAAACAGGTCGGGACGTTTATGGGGGACTAGGGCTACCTTGCACAATTTCCGGGGATACACGGGGCGCGCACGAACAGCGAAGCCCGGCCAGAGCGCGACCGTGGCCGTAAAGTTGGCGCGGCATTAGTTACTTCGACGTCATAAAAAATGTAAACCCCCATTGTGCCGTGACGCCGGGGCGCGCGGGCGGGGCCGGATGCGGGAAGCTCGTCGCCGATTTCATACATAGTTTCGCAGCCGGGCGGATAGGTCGAGGGGTCGCGTCCGCAACTACTTCTTGATGGCGGGCACGCCGCCCTCGCGCGGTGTGTAAAAAAAAATTGCGCGACGCGGTGGGTGCAACAAAAATGTTTACGGTCGCACGCGTGGTTATGTTCTCTCGAGCGCCAACCAAACGGAAATAATAAGAACAGGAGCGCGCCGTAAAAAAAAGTTCCGTTCCACCCCGCGCGCTGCCTATCAACATTTTTTTATTTGCCTTTTCCGTCTCGCACGCACACGGCACGAGAAGTATCCGAATAAGGTTTTTTGCCGCCGAGAATCACAGTGCACTCTGACAATACCAAAGGGTCCATTTGTCAGCATTTAGTACACTAAAGTCCACTAACTGGATTTCCATTTTTAGGCTTATGATGTCCAAAAAAGCATTCGTAGTTGGGTACTTTTTGATTGAAAAGTACGCTTTTGATCAAAAGCGTACTTTTTGATTCCTACATGAGACTTACACCTTGATGTCCATCCGGTGTTATCAGGGCACTGTGCACGAGAAGAAAAAAGAAACAGAAAAACAAAAATTATCTCGACCGATTGACCGGCCGAGCCGAAAAACTCAGTTAGCGACGCGAAATAAGTCGTTCCGACTAGCGCCCAATTAGGTCGTCCTCGCGGGTACCGTCCAACCAATTATTTTTCTCCGCGTGGGTCGTGGCTAACAAGCGATAATTTGCAAAGTCGTCGTCAAGAAGCCCGGGCTAATTGGCGACGGGGCTGGAAAAGCCAAGGAGTGGGTCAAAGCTTTGAAGGCTTTTCTGTTGGCCCTGAATGAAGTCCCGGAAATTTTATCAATATCGTCTAATAATAAACGGGCACCGATCGGAGCCCCCTCCCCCAATCAGTACCCCGCGCGCTCTTTGGCCTCTCCTGAACTCGGAACTTGGATAAATGGGCACGTGAAACCAATAACCCCACCTGCACACATCCCAACTCCGGAAGACCCACGTACACCTCTGGGTCGTCTCGTATGTTTGTGGCAGTAACAACTTTTTACAAGGCACGAGCCGCACGCCGAGATGGCGAAGGAATTCGCGAAGTTTGACTTGCACACGCGTCGTGACCAACCTGACGGAGCTTTTCGACCGAAAAGTTTCGTTGAAACGGGGGAGGGGCGAGCCGGAAGCAACCAGCGGGTTTATATATACCACCTACTTGTAGTACGACCGCGAAAGCGCGAAGCCGTCACGTGGAAACTTTAATTCCCGTGGACCGGTTGCACGCGAGCTCCGCGCTGCTTTTGGTCGCTCCCTCGCGCGCTCCGTCGTCGAGTCGCAATTGCAGCTGCGTCGTCCGCGCGCGTACGGCCAAGTTTCCTCCTGTCGAAATTGCGAGCTACGGCAGGAGCGGGAGGACCACACGGCTAGGGTCTCGCTCGGGCGGAGAGGCCTCGCCTGAGGAATTGAAGCTTCGCTTCGTCGAGGAGCTTCGGGAGTTTCCGCGAGGATCGAGCAAACCCCGGTGCCAGTCCGGAACACGCTAATTGACGTAACGAAATTAATAAGGAATTTACGAGGGAGAAACTCGCCAAGTTTGCTCTTCCGCCGAAGCCTCCCCCGCTCTCTGAGAGAGAGAGAGGTCTCTGTTTCTCTCTCTCTCTCACTCTCTCGACCGAGTAATTTGATTAGGATCGCGAGAAAACATACAGCTGTATTAGAAGTTGCAACAACTAAAGGGATGTCACGCCTCACCCCTAGAATCTTGAGATTCTGCGGAGCTTCGCTAGGTGACAAAATCGCATAAATGAAAAATGATAGTTTCTGACGTTTCGCTAAGCAATGATTTTTGTTGTAATGGACAACAAGAGAAACGAGAAGAATCAATCTCTGGTTAACACTACCAACGTTTTGATAGGCCCAACCGATGATTGTTAATCGCCTCATTTATATCAATGCAAAGGTTCGTGTAACGGATTTTACAGAGTTAATTTTGCCGACGACTTTGGTCGCGAATTGAGATCCCACGCGGCTCCGTTTAATTGCAGCCTCGTCAGACTGTAATTAATGTCGGAAATAAATCTCGATAGATGCATCGACTTAGCGGTAATGGCATCTGCCGTATACCCAACGCTCGTTCGAGAATGAATTCTCGCGTGCCCGAGAATGTCCCCCCCCCGTAGCCGTAGATACAACTCTTTCGTCCTCTCTCCGCCAGCCCGGTCGTTTCCTCGGTGGCCAATCCAATTTCGCTGAGCTTAAATAATCCAGAGTGGAGCACCGTGGGGTGGCTGGATGGCTGGCGCGAGGTACGAGCTACGAGAAGGAGTAAATATCACCGTGAATCATTCGAGGCGCGGGACTTTCTCGGGTCCGCCAATGACGCGCGGCGGCGGCGCCTTAGTCGTCGTCCTCGCCTCGATTACGCCAGCCTCTGCTCTCGTGAAATTCCGGCAATATTGCAGCGCGCGCGCGCGCGAGTGCGACGTGGAAGAGGCTGCTAAAGTTCAACGGCGGTGGAACAGGTGGCGAAAATCCGCTCGACGAAAATTTATCAAAGAACGTTGTCGTATATAGTTACCCGGGTGGGCGGGGGGAGCCCGGGGAGAAAATCAACTCGCCCGAAAGTGCAGCGGGAAGTAGCGGCTGTTTCGGTTGGGTTTTAGGGCGATAGTTACCAAAACCGAGTACACGCCGCTCTCGCAAGCTGGGCAAATGCACTCCCAGTGTCCGGGGACACTAGGATTTCGCGGAGTTCGCCCGTGGTGCTGCTCGCCGGCAGCCAAGTGGCCTAACGAGAAGACGAGGCGGAGTCGAGTTATGAGCCGGTATTTATCCCGGCTTAACCTACGAACGACCTGGACCAAGTCGTCCCGGTCCCCATATACCGAGCGCGCGGGCCCTCGGGCACTCGAGGGCTGCACGTACTCCGTGCAACGGTGTCGTCCCTCCGGGCAAACTCGTACAGGTCGTTACGCAAACAGAAAGCCAAAGGACGACGCCGTGGGAGCGGGACGGAGACGGAGAAATAGAGTGCTGGAAAGCCGTGGACGGGGAAGAGCCGAGGAGGAATATAGCGAGGAATGCAGTCCGGCGGGAGGAGGATGCATAGAACGAATTGGATGGAAAACGAAGAGGGACGGGAATGACGCCCCCTCCCATCTCCCCACCGTAGCGACACTGTGATCTAACGCCTACCTTCTCTCCATTCACTGCGCTATACATGTGCTTTGCTTGGCTGCATCGTATAGATATATGTAGACACAAAGACTTTTACTACGTGTACGTGTCTACGGGGTGGTTCGTAATTGTGGTACAAGGTTACTGCAGTATGATGCGGGATGAACGCCTGATTAAAAAGAAATAGGTTTGAATGTCGTGCGATGAATAGATTTTTAGTTATAAGCATTTAAAGATATATACTGTCTCGTAAAGAGTCTCTTTGAGATTCGGAGTCTTCTAAAGAGTCTCTTTGAGATTCGAAGCCTCGTAAAGAGTCCCATAGATATGTTTTATAGTATCGAGACCCTGAGTCTTGAAGAGACTCTCAATAAGCCTTAAAGATCTAAATAGTCTCAGAAAGAGTCTCTTTGCAGAAGGAGACTCTTTACGAGACTACTCATATCTTCGAGACTTACAGTCTTGAAGAGACGCCTTCCGAGACTTCATAACTTCGAGACTCTAAGTATCGAAGAGACTCTTTTCAAGCCTATCCATACCTTCGAGAGTCTGAGTCTCTGGAAGACTCTTTACGAGACTCTCGCGTATCTTTAAACGCTTGTAACACAAAAACTATTCATCGCACGTCATAAAGACCGAATCTTTGCAATCAGGATTTTTTTGCGCATCCAACTGCACCAACCTTGCTGACAACAATTTCGAAACATCCCTGTATGTAGGCGCAGTCAACGTCCTCGTGAGACGCTGAGTCTCGAAGAGACTCTTCACGAGACTATCTTTTAAAGCTACGCAAACCGTGTGCGGTAATTACGAAACACCCTGTGTATGTGTAACTGCCCGGGAAGTAACAGTACGCATAAATTCCAAGCTGCGCATTCGCTTGGTCCTTTTCGAGTGTAAGGGAGATATAGACGTACGACCGCCACCACCAGAAGAAGCATATCCTGCAGCGAGTGTACCTGTAGTATCTATAGTAGTCGAGGCGCGACCGTTGCCGCCGGCCAAACTCGGTCGAATACGTGAGCTCTTCTCCCTCTTTCTGTCTCTCTATCTGCCCTGGCCATGAGTATCCAAAAGAATATTTGTGTGGGTGCACGTTCGTCACACTCTCCTCGCACCTCTCATTCTCCCTTTTCTACTGCTTGCACTTCATTCTTCTCTTCTATCTTTGTCCCTTTGTCTTTTATCCTCTTTCAGCTTGTCCTTTCCGCCATTCCGATTCATTTTACCGTCCCGTACGTTACGCTCGGTAGTCCGCAAAAGCTTTTGCCCCGAAATCCCTCTTTTGTAGCGCGCGACCCTTTTTTCCCCGCTACGGATTACATCAGTATTATACAGTTTGGCTTAAATTTTATTCTCGCGTTTAGCCTGTCTTTCATTTTAATAGCACTGCGGTGTTCACTGACGGTAATGTAATACCGCACAGTATTATGATCAGAACATGAATTTCCAGTAAACCTCGAAAATAGTAGAAAAGAAAACATTTGCCCGGGGTCAGATGAATTCGACTTTTGACTACATATTTTCTATTACTTCAACGCGGTTTGACCCCCTCGCCTATCCCCAACATAACCTTCCTCCTTTCACGAATGTCAACAAAAACATCAGAGATTTATTACATTTCCCGTGCGTTTTTCCATCTTTTTTCGCGCGACGATGAACGCGCACTCCTCCACCGATACCTCCGGGCCAAGTGAATGCGATATTGCAGAAATATTTGAGAACGTATAAAATTCAAAGTAGCCACGAAGAAGAGCGAGGATTTTCGCTGCGCCAGGATTGGGCGGAGGTACCGCGCGGGTCTCGAGATAAAGAAGCGGAGACGCGCGGCATAACCGCGGGGGACCCGGGTGTTCGTTTCGCATCTCGCGAGGAATAACTCGTCCGGCGGTTTTCCTCCTCGGCTTCCGGTTCCCACACGGCTGATCTCTCTCTCTTTCCCTCGCGTTTCCGAGCCGGCACCTCGAGAGTGAGACTCTGTCTCTCAGCCATCGAGCGGGGAGCATCAGGTCGCGGCAACAGCGTCGGGCTTATGGTAATATTATGTTTATGGAATTCGTGCTGCCGGTGGTTTTCCGGGTTGCACTGCGACGCTCGAGCGGGCCACGAGCGAGGGAAGCGGGGCGAGAGCTCCAGCCTCGTCGGTGGTAGACGCTGAGGCCCCCGTGACTTTGATGCCACTGGAGACCGCGTCGCGAGTAAAAGCCAAGCGGATGCATGAAGAGCGAGAGAGTGAGAAACGGAAAAGTAGATAAAGGATCGAATAAGGGTGCCAGGCGAACACGCCAGGGGAGGTCAAGGGTCTGGCATGATTGTCACGCTTTCTCGACGCTCGCGAAAGCCAAGAGCCTCGCTCGCTGAGGCCACACCAGGAAAGAGAACGCGAAAGAGGAGAGTGAGAAGTGAAAATGAAAAAGAAGTAGGTTGTCCCCGGCGAATCTCGTTTGAAGTCAATAAACGTGCCGTGCACAGAGCACAATGGCAGATGTCGGGAACGCGCTGTATAAATATAAAAAAATACCCGAGTATTTGGCCTTTCGACGATAAAAATATGCCGACAAAGATGGGGGAAAAAATCGTGAAAATGTTTTGCTGAAACTTTGATCGAATTGCTAATTGTCGTCTCACTCTTTCTCTCTCTAAAGACGAGCTCGGCTCGTTTGTTAGTTGTCACAAGTCTGTGACTCATTCCGCGCATCCATCAGAGTACGACGAGTGTGGACGAAGTTGGAGTGGGAAGACAGAGAGGAGGGTATGTAAAATAAATACAAAAAGCGACACAATCAACGACTACCGCGTTAGTAGGTAACCCGGTGTTTGTGCAAGTCCAAGATGGCCGCCTTGCACATAAGTCCCGGGGGCCGCCATCTTGAATTTCACTTGGCGCTACAGTGGGTGTTTGTGCAAGCGTAGTTCGGCGTCCGGCCGTCAGGCCTCGCGGCGGCACTGCGGTCGCCCTCTCTCTCTCTCTCGCCCCTCGCGCTATAGCTTTCTCGCTCGCTCTTTCTTGTGGAGGGCTGCATGGAAAAAAAACCGCGGATATGAAAATCCCCCTCACCTAGCCACCCCACCACCCACCACCCACCCACTGCATATCCACCCACCACCCACACATCCACACTGTTTATACACCCACAACACCCCACCGGCCCGTCACCTATCTACCCCATCTACCCTCATGAGCCCCCACAATTCATCTATTCAAACCATGCGCCCACCGCCCACCCGCCCACCCACCCACCTCCCCAGTGATTCCTAGCGTTTCAAAATGTAGCAGGCGAGTAGGCTCGAGCGCTGACCCGTCTGCAGCGACCGTGCGTTGACGCGTCGGCGAAGCCAAGCAGGTAAACGCGTGCTCGTGAAAAAAAAGAGCCAGCGCTTCGGTAGTACGCGAGCCCAAGGAAGCGGCGACCTTTTTTTTTCAGCGCTACCTGAACGGTGCCTCGCGCCACGCTAACTACATTATAGGTAGAGAAATAATTGTAAAACGATTTACGAGAATATTTTCATTTTATTCTTATAATCTATACATACATTCTTTCTTAACGTTTAAAAATATTCTAACATCGCCGTATCGAATTTTTAAGGCGTGCAGGATTTTCTCTTTATATATTCAAAATGTTGACAGACAAGCTTAGTGATGAACAGTTGTTTTCTTCGGTGAATCATATTTTGCTCGTCGATGTAATATTGCCATCCTCCACCTTCAGCGTTGTCGAAAAATTCGTTTCTCTGCGCGTATTTAAAACACGCATTTCGAATTTTTTTGTCCATGTCGTCCCTCGTAGAGTCCCAGTCTTCTTCTTCTGTCTCCACTCGGCGTACAACCTAAAGAAGCGATTCTACGCAGCCTGCGAATAGTGGTCCCTCGCTGCGAAGGATGTGTAGCTGGTGGTCGATGAGTGGTACGAGATTTTTGAGTCCTTCGAACGTAGTTTTTTGAAAGACGACTGATGGTGAATACGAGTGCCTTGGCTTCTTTGGCTGATGCTCGGCCTCCGTATTCACCAGAAGAATAGATTTTTTCTTATACGTCTTTATGCATGATATTTTCTTCTGTCCGAATGGCTTCAGCGTAAGATCCAAAAGCTTCGTCGAACCAGGAGTCGATTGCAATCATCTCGTTCTTGAACGACGTCCACTCGTCCTCGTTCGTGGTGATCGCAGAGCCCGTTCGTCCACCGAACTTTACAACCGGCACGGCGTCCTCCAAATCATCCGCAAAATTCATGCCGATCGACACCATTTTGCTCCGCGATGCGTTGAGGCTATATGTAGTAACCATCAGTAGCAGTGTTGCGGGTTTTCTCGATTTCTCGCGCTCTGGCTCACGAGGGCGCTATGCAGGCGCCGATGCGTTGGATTTGTTGGCCGCTGAGTTCTGCATTTTTAATGCTTTAAATTATCCTTTTCGAGAACATTGTCGACAAAGAAATCATTCGAATCAGCGACAGCGCCTCAGCTGGCCTCAGTTTGCACCAATCGACGCCATGTAGGCTAGGCATACGCATGTATATTGTAGTTGTGAGAATGTTGTGGTTTAAGCGATATTTACGAATTGGCAATGTATTTTTTGTCGTCTTGACAAATATGCATGTCAAAGATTCGAGGTGAGATCTTTCGATCGTCGCGAAACGCATAACTCCCGTCTTTTGCCCAGAGGCAGTCGGGAGCAAAGAATCAGTTTTATTCTTAAATCTATTCCTTGGAAATGAAAGGTGGTTTTATGGATTTTTTTAATCCAAAAACGGAAGATTATTTTTTGGAAGCGAAATATTGTATTTTGTTAAAAATCTTGAAAAGGATTGTAACTCTTGCAGTTCTGTCACGGCATCATCAAGTTGGTTCTCAAAAATTTAATCATTGTAGTGACTCTACTTTTTCTTAAAAAGAAAACTAGTTTTCTCGTGCGCAACGAAAGAATTCTTTCGACACGGGGAAAGTATTTTATGTTTATTGAAAAACTGGAAAACGACTATAACACTTGTAGTTCCGTCATTGCAAAATCAAGCTGGTTCCGAAAAATTCATTTGTTGAGGTGACTCTATCGCTTCCTTGGAAATAAGAGGTTGCTTTCTCGTGCGCAGTGAAAGAATTCCGTTATCACAGAGAAACTATTTCATTTCCGTTAAAAAACTGGGGACCGACTGAAACTCTTGTTTTGTCACGGCATCACCAAGCTGGCTCCGAAAAATATATTCGTTGTAGTGACTGTACCTGTAATTCGAAAGTAAAAAGGTTGTTGTCTCGTGCGCAGCGAAAGAATTCCTTCGTCATAGGCAAACTGTTTTATTTTGGTGGAAAACTGAAAAAGACTGTAACTCTTGCAGTTCAGTCATTGCAACATCAAGCTGATTCCGAAAAATTCATATGTTGCAGTGACTCTACCTTTTCCTTGAAAATAGGACGGTTGGCTTTCGTGCACAGCGACAGAATTACATTGTCACAGATAAACTATTTTATTTTCGTTGAGAAACCGAAGAACGATTGTAACACTTGCAGTTTCGTCACGGCATCATCAAATTGGTTGCGAAAAATGTAATCGTTGTAGTCACTACCTTTTTTTCTTGAAAAAACTTGTTTTCTCGTGTGCAACGATAGAATTCTTTCGTAATAGGCAAATTATTTCATTTTCGTTGAGAAACTTGAGAACGATTGTAGCTCTTGCAGTTCCGTCACGGCATCACCAAGTTGCTTCCGAAAATTACAATCATTGCAGTGACTCTACCTTTTTCTTTAAAAAAAAAATGAAAAAATGGTTTTCTCGTTCGCAACGAAAGAATTCTTTCGTCACGCAAAAAGTATTTTACGTTTATTGAAAAACTGGAAAACGAATGTAACTCTTGTAGTTCCGTCGTCACAATATCAAGCTGGAAGTAAAAGGTTGTTTTCTCGTGCACAGTAAGAGAAGTCCATCATCACAGATAAACTATTCCATTTCCGTTGAAAAACTGGAGACCGACCGAAGCTCTTATTGTTCCATCACGGTCTCATCAAGCTGGTTCCGAAAATTTCAGTCATGGTAGTGACTCTACATTCTCCTTGAAAATAAATGGTTGATTTCTCGTACGCAGCGAAAGACTTCCTTCGTCACAGGCAAAGAATTTAATTTTGATTGAAAAATTGTAAAACGACTAACGTTAGCAGTTCAGTCACCGCTACATCAAGCGGGTTCCGAAAAATGCATTCATAGTAGTGAATATACCGTTTCGTTGAAACTAAAGAGTTATTTACCGTTCGTAGAGACAGCATTTTTTCGTCACGGACAAACTATTTCATTTTCGTTCAAAAACTGGAGACTGTACGTCTTGTAGCTCCGTCATCGCAACACGAAGCTAGTTCCGAAAAAAAAAAAAAAAAAAAAAAAAAAAAAAAAAAAAAAAAAAAAAAAAAAAAAAAAAAAAAAAATCATTTGTTGTAGTGACTCTATCGATACCTTGGAAATAAGAGGTTGTTTTCATGCGCAACGAAAGAACTCCGACGTCACAGGCATACTATTTTTATTTTTGTTGAAAACGTGGACACCGATTGAAACTCTTCCAGTTCAGTCATCGCAACTCAAACAAATTAGAAACAATTCCTTCGTCAATGGGAAAATGATTTATTTTGGTTAAAAACTGGAAAACGATTGCAACTCTTGCAGTACCGTCATGGTTTCATCAAGTTGGTTCCGAAAAATGCAATCATTGTAGTGACTCTACCTTTTTCTTGAAAAAAGAATAAACTTGTTTTCTCGTCCACAATGAAAGAATTCCTTTGTGACAGACAAAGTATTTTATTTTTATTGAGAAACTGGAAAACCGCCGTAAGTTTTGTAGTCCCGTCACCGCAATATCATGCACGTTCCGAAAAATTCATTCGTTGCTGTGAATCTACCTTTTCGTTGAAACAAAAAGATCGTTTTCTCGTGAACAACGAAAGAATTCCTTCGTCACAGGCAAATCATTTTATTTTCGGTGGAAAATTGGAAAACGAATGTCAATCTTGCAGATCAATCACGACAGCATTAAGCTGGTTCCAAAACATTCATTCGTATTAGTGACCTTTTCTTTTGCTGAAATTCCTGTATCGTAACGTAAACAGTAATTTGTTACAGATAAACGGTTGTCATTTTTTTTTTGCTTTTTGGTTTTTTCGAAGAAAACGAAAAACTTCTTTAATCTTGTAGTTCCCTCACGGTGACATCAAACTGACTTGGAAAGTTTCAGTTTTTATCACGTTTCTCTTTTCCTTAACGCATATCCTTAAAACATTATCTTGTGTATCGAAAAATTTACTTTGTCACGGAAAACTATTTTTTACGCCCGCGTAAAACCCCCATTTTCATACCATGGACATTAAAGTTTTGCACAATGCTCGACGCAAAACCTTTTTTCTCAAGTTGGGTGATTGCAACACTCGCCTACGGCTCGTGCTGCAGATTCGCTCTCGTGAGAAAATGATTTTCAGCACTCGTACCGTAATATACTATTTTTTTACTTTCAGAACGCGAACGTCTGTTATTCTAGCGGCAGATAGCGGAAAGGTCTGAAAGGTAATAATAATCACACAAGTATTATATCTTGAGGTCATTTATAAAAAAAATCATAACAGTCGTTTGAATACGCTGTTATGTATTTAAAATCAGAAGACTCGAGTAGACGCTCGGCCTCGGTCTTCCTTTTTTAGGCACTCACGTTTTGAAAGACAGGCACAACAGTGCCTATTGATTTCGGGCTCCAGGCAACCACATTAAGTTTTTACAGGATAATGTTAATATAATTTGAATTTATCAATTTTTTTTTTAACAGCAGATGTCTTAAACACGGTAAGATACATATTCATCGTGCAGCACAATATAGAAATTTTATTGTTAAGTTTTTTGTTGTTGCAAAGACAAGATTTTGTCGCACTCGGACGAAAGTATCACTCAGTAGCTCTGGACTGAGTACATCGAACAAGTTGAAATTTCGAACTTTTCTTAACCTAGCATTGTGAAGTATGCCCGTGAAATATTGTAATTTTTCTCTGTCTTTATATAGGCATTTACTTCAAGAAAAATTGTATTTTGAGATTCCAAATTTTGACCGGCTCTTTTGCTGCGCAGTCAACAGGAGAATTTTGCTGTAACTTTTTGCGTCCTCGTGAATGACCTTAATTCTGATGCAGTTTCTTTTTTTTAGTCAAGCTCTTTCGTAATTTTTATGTGGTGATTACTTACCACATGATATTAAAATATTTACTTTAAGGGGATCGAATCAGTCAAAAAAGTTTGTTTATTATAAGGTCTACTTTTTTCCTCTTCGATGAAAAAAAAAAACATGGTAGTAATTCTCTTCTTTTAGGATCGCAGCCTAAACCACATGCTTCAAAAACAGAAATATGGGTTTTTGACCCTGCGCGTAGTCTAGAGAAAACCAATAATAGGATTGGCCTCCGCTAGGACTCAAGCTCTTCGCAATCACATTTTCAATATATTCATTGTAGGGATTTTTTTATGATTCTTAAACCCAAGTTACAGAATAATTTATAAAAAATCATGTTAAAGTTGGCATCAGTGACAAGGATCTTTGCGTAAATTAACTTGAAATAATCTCTACGATTAATTTATACGAAATGGGGTTGCTAAGAGATGGAGCCTTGGCGATGGCCAATCCTCTGATTAGTTTTTTCTGGACTACGCACAGAGTTAAAAATTCGTTACGCTGGCTTTGAAGCAACCTGTTGCCCCAACCGAGGGATCCAATGACAAAAAAAAATTCTTTGCTGCGATCCTAAAAGAATCGAATTATTTCAAATTTTTTCATCGATGAGGAAAAAAATAGACCTTATAAAAATTATAAACTTTTTTGACTGACTCGGTCCCGTTAAATTCATTCAACGTTTATGACAATTAGGAAGATGTGAAATATCGCAGTCGATATTGAAAACTGTAATCAACTTAATTTTTTCTGCATATTTGCATTTACAACTTCAAGAAAAATGTCATTCACTGCACTGGTGATATCCGCAGTGAATGACATTTTTCTTGAAGTTGTAAATGCAAATATGCAGAAAAAATTAAGTTGATTACAGTTTTCAATATTGACTGCGATATTTCACATCTTCCTAATTGTCATAAACGTTGAATGAATTTAACGGGACCGAGTCAGTCAAAAAAGTTTATAATTTTTATAAGGTCTATTTTTTTCCTCATCGATGAAAAAATTTGAAATAATTCGATTCTTTTAGGATCGCAGCAAAGAATTTTTTTTTGTCATTGGATCCATCGGTTGGGGCAACAGGTTGCTTCAAAGCCAGCGTAACGAATTTTTAACTCTGTGCGTAGTCCAGAAAAAACTAATCAGAGGATTGGCCATCGCCAAGGCTCCATCTCTTAGCAACCCCATTTCGTATAAATTAATCGTAGAGATTATTTCAAGTTAATTTACGCAAAGATCCTTGTCACTGATGCCAACTTTAACATGATTTTTTATAAATTATTCTGTAACTTGGGTTTAAGAATCATAAAAAAATCCCTACAATGAATATATTGAAAATGTGATTGCGAAGAGCTTGAGTCCTAGCGGAGGCCAATCCTATTATTGGTTTTCTCTAGACTACGCGCAGGGTCAAAAACCCATATTTCTGTTTTTGAAGCATGTGGTTTAGGCTGCGATCCTAAAAGAAGAGAATTACTACCATGTTTTTTTTTTTCATCGAAGAGGAAAAAAGTAGACCTTATAATAAACAAACTTTTTTGACTGATTCGATCCCCTTAAAGTAAATATTTTAATATCATGTGGTAAGTAATCACCACATAAAAATTACGAAAGAGCTTGACTAAAAAAAAGAAACTGCATCAGAATTAAGGTCATTCACGAGGACGCAAAAAGTTACAGCAAAATTCTCCTGTTGACTGCGCAGCAAAAGAGCCGGTCAAAATTTGGAATCTCAAAATACAATTTTTCTTGAAGTAAATGCCTATATAAAGACAGAGAAAAATTACAATATTTCACGGGCATACTTCACAATGCTAGGTTAAGAAAAGTTCGAAATTTCAACTTGTTCGATGTACTCAGTCCAGAGCTACTGAGTGATACTTTCGTCCGAGTGCGACAAAATCTTGTCTTTGCAACAACAAAAAACTTAACAATAAAATTTCTATATTGTGCTGCACGATGAATATGTATCTTACCGTGTTTAAGACATCTGCTGTTAAAAAAAAAATTGATAAATTCAAATTATATTAACATTATCCTGTAAAAACTTAATGTGGTTGCCTGGAGCCCGAAATCAATAGGCACTGTTGTGCCTGTCTTTCAAAACGTGAGTGCCTAAAAAAGGAAGACCGAGGCCGAGCGTCTACTCGAGTCTTCTGATTTTAAATACATAACAGCGTATTCAAACGACTGTTATGATTTTTTTTATAAATGACCTCAAGATATAATACTTGTGTGATTATTATTACCTTTCAGACCTTTCCGCTATCTGCCGCTAGAATAACAGACGTTCGCGTTCTGAAAGTAAAAAAATAGTATATTACGGTACGAGTGCTGAAAATCATTTTCTCACGAGAGCGAATCTGCAGCACGAGCCGTAGGCGAGTGTTGCAATCACCCAACTTGAGAAAAAAGGTTTTGCGTCGAGCATTGTGCAAAACTTTAATGTCCATGGTATGAAAATGGGGGTTTTACGCGGGCGTAAAAAATAGTTTTCCGTGACAAAGTAAATTTTTCGATACACAAGATAATGTTTTAAGGATATGCGTTAAGGAAAAGAGAAACGTGATAAAAACTGAAACTTTCCAAGTCAGTTTGATGTCACCGTGAGGGAACTACAAGATTAAAGAAGTTTTTCGTTTTCTTCGAAAAAACCAAAAAGCAAAAAAAAAATGACAACCGTTTATCTGTAACAAATTACTGTTTACGTTACGATACAGGAATTTCAGCAAAAGAAAAGGTCACTAATACGAATGAATGTTTTGGAACCAGCTTAATGCTGTCGTGATTGATCTGCAAGATTGACATTCGTTTTCCAATTTTCCACCGAAAATAAAATGATTTGCCTGTGACGAAGGAATTCTTTCGTTGTTCACGAGAAAACGATCTTTTTGTTTCAACGAAAAGGTAGATTCACAGCAACGAATGAATTTTTCGGAACGTGCATGATATTGCGGTGACGGGACTACAAAACTTACGGCGGTTTTCCAGTTTCTCAATAAAAATAAAATACTTTGTCTGTCACAAAGGAATTCTTTCATTGTGGACGAGAAAACAAGTTTATTCTTTTTTCAAGAAAAAGGTAGAGTCACTACAATGATTGCATTTTTCGGAACCAACTTGATGAAACCATGACGGTACTGCAAGAGTTGCAATCGTTTTCCAGTTTTTAACCAAAATAAATCATTTTCCCATTGACGAAGGAATTGTTTCTAATTTGTTTGAGTTGCGATGACTGAACTGGAAGAGTTTCAATCGGTGTCCACGTTTTCAACAAAAATAAAAATAGTATGCCTGTGACGTCGGAGTTCTTTCGTTGCGCATGAAAACAACCTCTTATTTCCAAGGTATCGATAGAGTCACTACAACAAATGATTTTTTTTTTTTTTTTTTTTTTTTTTTTTCGGAACTAGCTTCGTGTTGCGATGACGGAGCTACAAGACGTACAGTCTCCAGTTTTTGAACGAAAATGAAATAGTTTGTCCGTGACGAAAAAATGCTGTCTCTACGAACGGTAAATAACTCTTTAGTTTCAACGAAACGGTATATTCACTACTATGAATGCATTTTTCGGAACCCGCTTGATGTAGCGGTGACTGAACTGCTAACGTTAGTCGTTTTACAATTTTTCAATCAAAATTAAATTCTTTGCCTGTGACGAAGGAAGTCTTTCGCTGCGTACGAGAAATCAACCATTTATTTTCAAGGAGAATGTAGAGTCACTACCATGACTGAAATTTTCGGAACCAGCTTGATGAGACCGTGATGGAACAATAAGAGCTTCGGTCGGTCTCCAGTTTTTCAACGGAAATGGAATAGTTTATCTGTGATGATGGACTTCTCTTACTGTGCACGAGAAAACAACCTTTTACTTCCAGCTTGATATTGTGACGACGGAACTACAAGAGTTACATTCGTTTTCCAGTTTTTCAATAAACGTAAAATACTTTTTGCGTGACGAAAGAATTCTTTCGTTGCGAACGAGAAAACCATTTTTTCATTTTTTTTTTAAAGAAAAAGGTAGAGTCACTGCAATGATTGTAATTTTCGGAAGCAACTTGGTGATGCCGTGACGGAACTGCAAGAGCTACAATCGTTCTCAAGTTTCTCAACGAAAATGAAATAATTTGCCTATTACGAAAGAATTCTATCGTTGCACACGAGAAAACAAGTTTTTTCAAGAAAAAAAGGTAGTGACTACAACGATTACATTTTTCGCAACCAATTTGATGATGCCGTGACGAAACTGCAAGTGTTACAATCGTTCTTCGGTTTCTCAACGAAAATAAAATAGTTTATCTGTGACAATGTAATTCTGTCGCTGTGCACGAAAGCCAACCGTCCTATTTTCAAGGAAAAGGTAGAGTCACTGCAACATATGAATTTTTCGGAATCAGCTTGATGTTGCAATGACTGAACTGCAAGAGTTACAGTCTTTTTCAGTTTTCCACCAAAATAAAACAGTTTGCCTATGACGAAGGAATTCTTTCGCTGCGCACGAGACAACAACCTTTTTACTTTCGAATTACAGGTACAGTCACTACAACGAATATATTTTTCGGAGCCAGCTTGGTGATGCCGTGACAAAACAAGAGTTTCAGTCGGTCCCCAGTTTTTTAACGGAAATGAAATAGTTTCTCTGTGATAACGGAATTCTTTCACTGCGCACGAGAAAGCAACCTCTTATTTCCAAGGAAGCGATAGAGTCACCTCAACAAATGAATTTTTCGGAACCAGCTTGATTTTGCAATGACGGAACTACAAGTGTTATAGTCGTTTTCCAGTTTTTCAATAAACATAAAATACTTTCCCCGTGTCGAAAGAATTCTTTCGTTGCGCACGAGAAAACTAGTTTTCTTTTTAAGAAAAAGTAGAGTCACTACAATGATTAAATTTTTGAGAACCAACTTGATGATGCCGTGACAGAACTGCAAGAGTTACAATCCTTTTCAAGATTTTTAACAAAATACAATATTTCGCTTCCAAAAAATAATCTTCCGTTTTTGGATTAAAAAAATCCATAAAACCACCTTTCATTTCCAAGGAATAGATTTAAGAATAAAACTGATTCTTTGCTCCCGACTGCCTCTGGGCAAAAGACGGGAGTTATGCGTTTCGCGACGATCGAAAGATCTCACCTCGAATCTTTGACATGCATATTTGTCAAGACGACAAAAAATACATTGCCAATTCGTAAATATCGCTTAAACCACAACATTCTCACAACTACAATATACATGCGTATGCCTAGCCTACATGGCGTCGATTGGTGCAAACTGAGGCCAGCTGAGGCGCTGTCGCTGATTCGAATGATTTCTTTGTCGACAATGTTCTCGAAAAGGATAATTTAAAGCATTAAAAATGCAGAACTCAGCGGCCAACAAATCCAACGCATCGGCGCCTGCATAGCGCCCTCGTGAGCCAGAGCGCGAGAAATCGAGAAAACCCGCAACACTGCTACTGATGGTTACTACATATAGCCTCAACGCATCGCGGAGCAAAATGGTGTCGATCGGCATGAATTTTGCGGATGATTTGGAGGACGCCGTGCCGGTTGTAAAGTTCGGTGGACGAACGGGCTCTGCGATCACCACGAACGAGGACGAGTGGACGTCGTTCAAGAACGAGATGATTGCAATCGACTCCTGGTTCGACGAAGCTTTTGGATCTTACGCTGAAGCCATTCGGACAGAAGAAAATATCATGCATAAAGACGTATAAGAAAAAATCTATTCTTCTGGTGAATACGGAGGCCGAGCATCAGCCAAAGAAGCCAAGGCACTCGTATTCACCATCAGTCGTCTTTCAAAAAACTACGTTCGAAGGACTCAAAAATCTCGTACCACTCATCGACCACCAGCTACACATCCTTCGCAGCGAGGGACCACTATTCGCAGGCTGCGTAGAATCGCTTCTTTAGGTTGTACGCCGAGTGGAGACAGAAGAAGAAGACTGGGACTCTACGAGGGACGACATGGACAAAAAAATTCGAAATGCGTGTTTTAAATACGCGCAGAGAAACGAATTTTTCGACAACGCTGAAGGTGGAGGATGGCAATATTACATCGACGAGCAAAATATGATTCACCGAAGAAAACAACTGTTCATCACTAAGCTTGTCTGTCAACATTTTGAATATATAAAGAGAAAATCCTGCACGCCTTAAAAATTCGATACGGCGATGTTAGAATATTTTTAAACGTTAAGAAAGAATGTATGTATAGATTATAAGAATAAAATGAAAATATTCTCGTAAATCGTTTTACAATTATTTCTCTACCTATAATGTAGTTAGCGTGGCGCGAGGCACCGTTCAGGTAGCGCTGAAAAAAAAAGGTCGCCGCTTCCTTGGGCTCGCGTACTACCGAAGCGCTGGCTCTTTTTTTTCACGAGCACGCGTTTACCTGCTTGGCTTCGCCGACGCGTCAACGCACGGTCGCTGCAGACGGGTCAGCGCTCGAGCCTACTCGCCTGCTACATTTTGAAACGCTAGGAATCACTGGGGAGGTGGGTGGGTGGGCGGGTGGGCGGTGGGCGCATGGTTTGAATAGATGAATTGTGGGGGCTCATGAGGGTAGATGGGGTAGATAGGTGACGGGCCGGTGGGGTGTTGTGGGTGTATAAACAGTGTGGATGTGTGGGTGGTGGGTGGATATGCAGTGGGTGGGTGGTGGGTGGTGGGGTGGCTAGGTGAGGGGGATTTTCATATCCGCGGTTTTTTTTCCATGCAGCCCTCCACAAGAAAGAGCGAGCGAGAAAGCTATAGCGCGAGGGGCGAGAGAGAGAGAGAGGGCGACCGCAGTGCCGCCGCGAGGCCTGACGGCCGGACGCCGAACTACGCTTGCACAAACACCCACTGTAGCGCCAAGTGAAATTCAAGATGGCGGCCCCCGGGACTTATGTGCAAGGCGGCCATCTTGGACTTGCACAAACACCGGGTTACCTACTCGCGTTGCAGCGGTGCAGAATAGCCGAGGGAACGTGAGGGGGATGAGGGGAGGAATCGTGCCGACAGGAGTTCGCCCATCACATATTTTTGTATATTTTATATTTCACTCTTTCGATTGTTTCTCGTATTTAGCTCCGAGCACTCCGCCTTCCCGCGAGTCAACGTCACCGCGATTGTTGTATGCGCGCGTGAAAGGTTCGCGGGCTAATAGCGAATGCTCTCGAGGTCGTTTCCATCCCTCGTTTATCTCGGTGTGGCGCATCGAGGCGGAGCTGTTTTTCGAATTAATTGGGGCTTCGAGAGGAGGAGAGGGGCGCAAGTGGTGAGCAGGGGCGACGAGGAGGCGAAACGTGAAACGCGTTTTGCCCAAGACGACAGCGCGGCGCATAAGAAGGAAAACGTGAACTCCGCGATGCGACGATTTAGTGTTAGTGGCCGGGAGGGGCTCGTAACCGAGAGACGTGCGCCACGAGCGAGGGGGGCCAAGGTAAAAGGGGAAAGGAGGACAAACCGAGGTGGAGGGGGTGGATGAGGAAAGGGGAGAGATGATCAACGATGAAAAATCTAGGCCGCTCTCGTCGGTTATTACGAACCGGGGCGCACAATTATATTTGATGGACGACTCTCGAAGGCGAATCCCCGATACGCTCGCCCGTCCCTCTCTCCCCTTTTCGCCGCCTCGACTCGCTCTCCTTCCAGGTGAAAGAAAGCGAGAGCCACAGGGAAAATATATAGTGGTCGAGGAGCAGAGATAGGCGAAGAATATCGAGCGACCCTGGTCATCCCCCCGGAGAGGAAAAAGAAAACAGTCGAAATATAATTTTCGGAGGGATGAAATATATCCCCTTGGAAGAATAAAACGAAAATTGTATGGAAACCTTCGGCGAGAATCTCGGTAAAAGTCACGCATGCACTGAGAAAAATGAGGTCGAGCGAATCTGCTAAAATGTTGGTGGTCAAGACTACTAATTTTTCTCAGAGTAGCCACAGCCGTGAAACCCTGCATCCAGAATATATGGTATGTACTGTATAGTGTGTGTTCTTAATTAAGATAGGTTTACACAATTAAAACAAAAGAAGCACCGAAGTAATTGAAAACACAAAATTCCCCGGGATTTAATCTCCGCGAAACCGGAACAAGATGGAGGGATTGTCTTATTGGCAAACCAAAGCGAAAAGGAGGGAAGCTCGTCGAGAATACTGTGAGACTAGCTCCGATGTTCGTGGGCACGCCAAACAAATGGGCTTTTGCAGCCTCCTCTTCGTCTTCGCTTTTTTAGCCCTCTTACTATCTTCTCTTCGCTGATAAAATATGTTTTGGCGAACGAAATACATCACTGTGAAATGAAAAAAGAAAAACAGTAGTATTTTATCCCCTGGAAAGGATCTCGATATAGTCACCCACTGAGAAAAATGAGTAGCTGTGATTACGTACAGCGTGTTCCTAAATAAGATGAGGCTACACAATTAAAACAGAAAAATCTCCGAAGTAACTTAAAATACAAAATTCTGTTGGAATTGATCTGTGTCTTATTCTCTGAAAACAACGTGGACGGATCGTTGTATTAGTAAACCAAAGCGAAAAGGAGATTCACAACAAGACTCCAAGACTACAGAACTCACTCCAACGCCCAAACAAATGGGCTTTTTCAGCCTCCTCGCCAGTCTTCGCTTCTTCGTCCCCCCCCCCTCGCCGTCTCCTCTCCGAGATGGCGCCAGTGTACAGCCTACGCGGATCTCCTCCAACCCCCTTGTTGCTCCCCAGGTTCGCAGTTTCGCGCAGTTTGTGTACGCGGGGCAGGCCACAACGTTGGCGTTGCCGGTGCGGCGGCGTTGGCGATGGTGGGGAGAAAGAGGGGCCGCGGTGCGCCGAAAGTGTTGCCACGAAACTGATGAATAATTCATTTCATTTCCCGGCACCGCCGGGAGAGCTCGCAGAAAAGCGAGCGGAGGTGGATGCAGATTTCATTCGTCGTTGACCCGGCGCCGAATTTAGCGCGGAGCTCGCGCGACCAACGCGTCATTACCCTCTTCCGCTCCCCCGGCTGAACCCGCCCGCGCGTTACGGGAGCGCGCGCGCGCTAACAACAATAATAATTGAACCGCTAATGGGCCAATAACCGCGTTCGGATGCAGCGCTCTCCGCCGCCGCCGCCCTTCACTTTTACGCCACCAAGATTGTCTCGTTAACCACTTTCCGCGCTCGCGACGGGAATACCATTGCGCCATTGTATACAGATTACAGTATCGCCAATTACCACCACCGTGAATGCCGAATCGTTCGTTTTTTTTTTTTTTGTTCCCGGCTTCTTTTTTCAGCGTACATTGAATAAGCTGTTTTTTCTACACATCCAAGAAATTCTTTCACTCATACACGCGCGCGCGGGGGGTTAATTAGTTTTTAGCGAGGGAAATTTTCGCGCTTCATTCTCATTCGGCCGTGCGGCGGCAACGGCGAATATTGATTATTCATCGGGATTCGCCTAAAAGCAACGGCGAGCGATGTATATCGACTGAATAAATCCGTTGGATATAACACACACGGGGCCGCAGTCATAACTGCCCGGGACCTATACGTACATGACTTTTGGAATTAGTACCCGGCGTATCCGACGCTCTCTACGCGAATCAGATAAATGGAATTAGTTCAACCCCCGATCCCGGGCGCCGCTTCCGCTCTTGTTACCGCGCCCGTGTACAGCGGCCGCGGCGCAACGCGCGTAGCCGCGGCGCGCATCAGCATCAGATAAATGAAATTGGATTATCCTACCTCAGTATAATGTAACGTGCGCTCTCTTCTCCGCCCCCCG
This sequence comes from Pimpla rufipes, assembly GCA_963932165.1. Taxonomy (NCBI): domain Eukaryota; kingdom Metazoa; phylum Arthropoda; class Insecta; order Hymenoptera; family Ichneumonidae; genus Pimpla; species Pimpla rufipes. Next base: position 17,395,245 of record OZ010635.1, read on the forward strand.
GTTCCCGTCGCGCCCGTGATCGTAATCGTTACATCAAAATATGTTTCGGAGATAAAATTGCGGCGAGCCGTAACACTCGGGGAAAATATGTTTTCGATGCGCGGGGAGGGACTCGACGATATGGCCTCGGCATTCGGCGTACGACTTTCGTTTCAGGGAGGCCACGTGATTTTCTCGTTTTGCGTCTCTATGATTTTTTCTCAGACGATACTCGAGCAATCTTTTTATATCATTGGCTATGTCAAACGGAGCAACTGTGAATTTTTTAGAATTCTTTTCCTCTATTTGTTCGATTCATAAAACAAAAAATAAAAATTTGCCGTCAGGTGGAAAAATCATATCGACAAAAATAACTATGTCGATATTTTCGTAATTCAACACAATTTACGATAAAAATGTTGCAAATAAAAATTTAAAAAATTGTATTTTATTTGTATTTTATGTACGTAAAAAAGGTACCATTTCACTAATTTGAACCTCTCCGATTCCAATTCCCTTGCATTGTTTGCGAAATAAAAAATGTTCGATTTTGTGAAATTTGAAACCCCTATCAGATGGAAAATTTTCCGCTGATTCTGAAAAGTACCGTTGTTTGCCCGAAAAATTGAAAATTCGATGAGATAAACGCGAAAAATGATTTTTACAATCAAAATACAATAAGAGGACTGAAACTGCTCGTTGGTTAGCAACGAATTGCAGGCAACCCTGCAATTAGAGGGATACATTTTGGCAAACGTACCAATGGGTTACCCTCAGGTCTCAGAGCCACAGAATATGTTGCCGTAACTGTTGAATTTAATCGATCACATTTTGTTCTGGTAATGTAATTTGTAATGCTTACGATAGAACAATTTTTTTTTGTAAATTTACCAAGCTACCAAGAAAAGTAATTCTGAATCACCCTGTACAAGAATTTTTCGAGTGAGGAGGAGTCACGGATTTGAATCTATAGTTCGAACATAAAAGTAAAAGAGCAGTCACAAACATGTTCAGATTAACCGCAAAATAATGGAAACATGGAAGTGAATGGCTCGGGGGAAGAAAAATAAGGGAGGGTTCATATGTTTCCTGTTTCGTACCCCGGAGCGAGACGAACGTCTAACGCGACATATACACTCTCGATGTGTCTATTAATCTCTCTCTCCGGCTTCGCCGGCGGTTACGAGGGGAGCGGAGGAGAATAAGGAAGAGGGTTCCAGCGAAGTACGAGGGATTCGGCAGAAGCGAAGGAGAAAAAGTTGTTACCCGTGTCGGGCTGACAATTATTGTAGAACAAATGGGAGTCGTTATGTCGCATTCACCTGTCGCGGGCACCTTTATTTTTTTATTTTCTCCGCGATAAATTCAGCGCGGGGCCGGAATGGGCTGACAACGAAATTGACAGGAGTGTGGGTGGAGCGTGGGTGAATTATTCCGGCGTAGCCTAAGGTGAATGACCCTGTTTGTGCCTGCAAAAGAAAAACCTGTCTGAGAGAAATGCCGAAAAAGTTATTCTGGACATTTCGACTTGCAGTCTGCATCATCGTTATCAAGTCACATATTCTACCCCCAAAAACACTGATATCAACCATTTCTGATTTTACTTGATTCTGATTTTTTTTTAGTATCTATTTTTACCATAATTCGTAAATTCGGTTTCTGTCCGAAAAGTGCGAGAATCAACCTCCCGAAACATTTATTTCCGAAATGTCGACTTCACAATACTATAATAATAACTGCCGTGCAAATAAACCAATTTGCAGTTTTGTCAGTTTTGACGCAAAAGAAAAACAAGTTAAGGCATCAGGGTGTAGGTATCGCAAAGCACACGCGCGACATCGAAACGGCAGTGGTTTCATTACTAATTGAAACGTCGCGATCAAATGGACCGTTCGTCCTGTTGGCTGAGTGAATAAAATATTTTGATACGCAGACACGCAAAACATTTGCCGGGGCAAACAAATATCGGGGCAAACAGCGGGCATTGATTTTTCCCGCGAAAATTTTTTAATACTTTTTTTTACATCTCCGTTGTTGTTTTATTATTCTCGATGCAGCGGGGCATGCGGTGTGTCCCGCATGGAGTCGTTACAGTCGTACGATGGGGCCTATTATTTTCCGATAAACTCACTCTCGGCGCGCGCGGTGTACGCAACGGCGGAAAATACGAAGCGGCTGGCCGGCCGGTCGGTCGTGTCGAAATTGACGGATGGACGAACGATATTTCGAATTCAACATGAGCACGTTCGCTCACTCGCTCGTTCCATTGCTTTCTCGATCAAACTGGTTGCCTCTGCAACCCTCCCGCACCCCCCCCCCCCCCCCCCTCCAACCCCCTTCGCGCCCCAAAGACCGGACGTCACGTGTCGCCGCCCGGTGCAGCTGGCAATCGCCGCTGGTCAACTGGCAAGTGGCCCGAACGAGCGGACTCGCTACGAGTGCGTAGTGTGTACATATACCTGCCAACAACTGAACAACCGTCAGTTCCATTCGACCACTCCCAACCCCCCCGGCTCGTCGTCCTCGCTCTCCTTGATTCTGCATTACGCTCTGTATAACCACTTGCGCGCCGCTTCCGCGTGGAAAAATCGGTAACAATCTCTCTCCGACATGTGCGCGAGATACGTCAAACATTGAAATTGGTTTCGGCATAATAACCTGGAAAGATAATTTACAGCTGGTTGTATCGGATTCAAAGAGGCGAAAGGATTCACTTCAAAATTTGAACCTCTGACCCCTATTCGCTTCTACCAATTGTCAATACCTATGGGAGTGTAGGGAAAGGTCTCAGAATAGTTTTTGAAGACTTTGAAAAATGTACTTTAACGTGTGAATCTTCCTGGTCACGTTCGTGGAATTTTATGTTAAATTGCTACGGTCAATTTGATCGCAGTGTGACCGCGAAGGGAGCAGCTTTTATAGCTTATGGCTTTTTTAGCTTGTAAGTAAAAAAAAAAGTAAGAAACTATTTTGTTCCTCTTGAAAATTCGCCTCACCGATGATGGAAAAACACTGCGAGCCTCTCTCGTCGTTGCTACCAGGCGCTCGCTAATGATGTCACTGAAACGGAAGTCTTTCTGTAGAATCTCGTTCTTTTTTTTTGTCACTGTCTCTCATTGTGTGGAAGCGCGAAACAAGGATTTCACGGTTTTGTTGTCGAAAGCGGGTGTAGGAAGACAAATAAAAAAAAAGCGATAGAGAGAAAGCCCAAGCTTTCAGTCGTCGTTGCGGGGGTCCGAAATTCCGAGCAACGATTTCACGATGAATTTGCGGCAGGGGGTAGATACGCTCGCGTCGAACGACAGGCGGAATGGCCGAACGGACAGAAGGGCGGATGGACGGGACGGGAGTCGCTAGTGGAGTAGCTAGTAACACCACCAGCACCACCAGCGGCGGCAGCCTAAAGCGTATCATTGAAAAGCAATAACAATTGGCCTCCTACCGGAACCGGAAACGGACGTGACGTCAACAGGCACGCAATTTGCCTCCGCTAGGCGAAATTGGCTCGACGCTCGCGCCGGTCATCGGCCCCCGTTGATGGCACGACACTATTCTATCCCAATTCAATTCATATCGCATTAACCGTATGTTTCAATGACATGAATAATCGTGATTGGCGATGATCATGCGAACTGTGTTCTGATCTCCGACCGTAGCAGCTTAATCGATAATGTCATGAGTTCTTTTTTTAAAATAAAAGAAAAAACTCGGTGTAAAGCTTTCTTGAATTTCGCAGGTCGTCTCGCCACCGCCCATAGGAAACGTTGATTACGTTGATTGTGCTACATTGATTGGGCTTACGTTGATTGAGCTACATTGGCTTCCGTGGCTACCGTGGACTCAGTGATGAAAGTGACTTTCATCACTGAGTCCACACTCAATATCGAAAGTCAAGTAAAAAGTTCGAAAGCCTTAATCTCAAATAGCAATAAATAGAATGTTCTATTTATGGCTAATCTCCGCAAGCCTGGCGACGAAATCAATAATATTATTTAAGTTTCATTTTTTTGTTCACGTACCAAAAAAAGTTTCCGAGATTTTCCTTAGAAAAAACTTCGCAGATAAGTCAAACCAGTGAAACCGCATTTGTGCCGTTGCAGGCGGGTAATTTTGCAGTTCGTCTCGAACCGCGCGTAGGAAAAGTTGCCGACTTCTCGTCGGGCGCAAACTTTTACCTTTCGAAGCCATTCAATTCGCGTACAACTAGCCACCGTGTAGCCACAGCACGATATCAATAACCTAATGCAGAGCCATTTTCAAAATTGAAGCTCACCCCAATCCACCTCGATGTATATGCATGTATCTCCTCCTCCTCCTCCTCCCGTCGTCTCTTTCTCTCCCGCTTTATCCGTCTATCTCTCGCTCTCGAGCTCCGGCTTCGACTGGGCAGCCCGGTTTTGCCATTATATTGCACGCGCTCCGTACTCTTCCATTTTACGGCCACCGCCATCGCACCACGACTACTCCCTCCTCCTATTGCTTCGTACAACGTTACCCTGTATGCAATATACCCACCGCATTCGCCATGGATCTCCCGGTTTTTCCCAATTTTTCCATCTGGCCACTCATTCTTGCCTCACGGCTTTTCCTTTGCCAGAAGTTTCGGATCGGGAAAAGCCAAAATGATATTATGAATGCACGCAGAAAAAGGGCCACTTATTAATTTTATTTATTATTCTTATTATTTTCGGTATCATTATTACTATTAAATGAAGAAGTTTGATGAGCTCGCGAAAAGCAAAAATAAGTTCTTTTCGGGCGAAAAAAGTTTATTCGACAGGGAGCCAGAAAAGATCGTCAAGATCTGACTTCAATGAGCTGTGTAGCTCATTGAAGTCATATCTCGATGTAATTTCCTCTCGACGATTAACAACTTTTATTCCGATCCACGCTCGAGAAAATTTCGCCGGGGTATTACCAGAAACTCGGAGACATCGCGATCAGAAGCGAACCAGCGGCGAGAGAGAAAATCGAGGCGTGGGAGGCGAGGACGAGGATCGCCAGAGACAACGTCGCGGGAATTGCGCGCGGACGGTCCGGAGGAAGAATTCCCGAGAGGGTGGCGCGAGTATTCCGCGAATTTTCGCGAGCTACCGACGCAAAATTTCTTTGACAAGTTGGAAGGCGTCAGGGGGGACGAGATTATTCGTGGGAATCTTTGAATCGACGAAACGTCGAAGGAATTCGCGAATTTTCTTCATTATTATTATTATTGTTATTATTATGGTTAAATTCGCTCTGAGGAGAAGCGAGAGCCATGCAATGTTAAGCCGCTCGCCCAAAACAATTTACAATACTATTCGTTCCTACGTTCTTTGCGCGCAAACTATTTCTCTACGCATTCCTCGCGATGCCTTTTGCCCCCCCCCCCCCTCCCCTCCCTCTCCACGCCCAGCAAAAATAGTTAGTCGAGTCTAGGGAAGAATCGCAAGGAGTCACGGAATCGTGTTACCTTAAAGCGAATAAAAATAATGTGTTCTTGTCGGTACTGAGAAGCTCGAGAGAGGAAGAGAGAAAGAGGGGGACAGGAAACAGGACAAGTCGACGATTTCGTCGACTGGATGGTCCACTACACCGAGATGGGTGGGGAGGGGGGGTTGAAGAAAGGTTGAAGCAGCTTTTCAAAAGGGCTAATCCGGGTTCACGTGAGCGTATTTACACCGGCCTCGCGCCGCTGCTATGGATAGACGAGTCGCGACTCGCGACAGAGGCAGCGCCGGCAGTGGCATCAGAAGCATCGCAGCGGCATCAGAAGCAAAGGCAGAGGAGCGGCAAGGCCGAGATTATCCTCAAGAGCGCGCGGCAGATGCCGGGTGCGAATGGAGTCAACGGAGAGAAAGCGGATAGACGGAGAGCGGGGCGCGCAAAGACGCGGGGAAAATCACGAGAGGCAAAGATCCACTAAAAGAAAAAACTGAAGAAAAAAAAAGCTGGAAGAAAAAATGTGGTTCGAGCGAGAAGCGTAAAAACAAGAATGCCAGAGAGGGAAAATTCCTCGGTAGCAATTCGGATCGAAAGGTGGAACGGGGAAAAAGGGGATTGCACGGCGAGCGGGGCACGCAGCGAGGAGGGGAGGAAGGGGACGGGGGAAGAAGTGGGCATTTTTGCGCCGAGATATTTTCTCGCGAGATAGCCAGAGCGAAGGGAGAGGAAAGTGTACACAGAGAAAAAGAGAGAGAGAGAGGGATAGTGTCTGGTCCGAGAGCGGAAGGGTTGGCTTGATAGGATGAAGAAAATCCGGAGGAGCATGAGACGGGAACGGCAGGAAGGTCGAAAGTGGAAGCTTCGCTCCCGCGTCGTTCTCGTTGTCGTTCGTTCCTCTCTCGCTCGATCTACCAGACGGTTGTGTCTTATACCGCGGTGCTACGGTTCCGATCTGCCGGCAGAGCCAGCTGAGGGTGGGGACGTCGAGGGGGAGGGAAAATCCAGTACTTGTACAGCAGCTGCGTGATAAGAGATGGTAGCATAAGGAGGGGTGGAGGAAGGGGGGGGGGGAGTGGAAGAAGCGCCAGGGATTGTCTGAGCCAATCAGTGTCTGCTCCCGGAGCTTTTGGCCGTGCACGTTTTTCTCCGTGTCCCGCGCTCGCCCTCCTCGACCCTCGCGATGTACGCGAGACGCGGCGAAAACCCCGGGACAGAGATAACACAATAAGCGTGCGGCATGATTTTATTTCTCACCTCGTCCGCGCATGGAAGCGCCAGGGTGGAAGAAGCCAGCGCGAAACCAGGTGCGAGACGCGATCGGACGACGACGATGTCGAGGAATATGGATTTGCGGATTGTCATTCGTTGATGCGGGTGGGAATCTTTATTTTTGGCTCCTGAATTTTGTTGGTACGCAGCAACGCGTGAGACGGGGCGGAGCGAAATAAGTGGGGTAAAAAATTCGTTGAGCAGGGTTGGAAGTAAAAAAACGGTCTACGGGGGTAGATGTCAACTGAATACATATTTTTGTGGCAAGTTTTTGCGAGAAGCAAAAAAGAACGTCTGAGTCAGAAGCGATGCTGAGTCTGTCTGTCTCTTTCTCTCTCTCTTCGTCCTTCGCTCTCTCTCTTTCTCTCCCTCTCGCCGTCGTCGAGGACGAGTGGATCCCTGCGGACGTGGTTCGCCCGGTAATCGAATGATATTCAAATTTAAATGCTCGGCGCAATAAAGTGTTTAAGACTTTTAAACTTTATTTGACTTTCAAAGTGGCCCGCTCTCTGGTCCGCCTCCTCCTCCTCAGCCTCATCCACGTCGAGCACTCCCGAGGGAGCACGGGGGACGCGTCTGGAGCGGTGGTACACCGAGCGTCAGGGTCGCGGGACGAGAGAGAGAGAGAGAGAGCGAGGTGAGGGGAAGAGAGAGGGAGAGAGAGAAAGATTGGATCCCCGGCGAAGTGGGGTGAGCGTATGACTCCGATTACCGTCACCCTTCCCCGCACGCAACGCGCCGCTATACAGCCACCGCCACCTACTGGCGTGTACCCCACATACCGCGCGGGCGAGTCTCGGTAGCCTTGGCATCGGCCACGAGGAGGCGGAACTCCCATCAGACTTAATTTCCCGTTTCGACGCCCTACTGGGAAATTCGGCGCGTTCCACTGCTCACCATCCACCCCCGAGTCGCTGTGATGTCGGTACATAAGTCCTCATCGCCTCGTGGAGATCGACCGCCCCCCCCCCCCCCCACCTCCCCCCTTCACCATCGCTCCGCGAGAAGGGGGGGCGAAACCTTTTGTTAAGCAAATTGTGTGGCGAAAATAATACAAAAACACAGTTTTTGGTAATTTTGTCATTTTCGCGACAGTGATATAAGTGGTTAGTGAACGGTGGAAGCCTTTTTGGTTGAAAGTGTTTTTTGGAACGAAGACCGAAATCTTTTGTTAAGCGAATTGTGTGGCAAAAATAATTTTGAAAAGTACCTATCGAATCTTCTGTAATTTTTGCAACGGTCTTTTTGATTAGACATTATTTTAACGAGGAACGAGACTTTTTGTGAATCAAATTGTGTAGCGAAAATAATTAGTCGAATCCACTTTCCATTTTCGCAACAGTGGTGAAAGAATTACTTTGGAATCCTGCTTGTGCAAACCATTTTTTTAGACGAGACACGAAATGTTTTATCAACCAGACTGTCTGGCAAAAATAATAGAAACCTCACTTCTCTCGAATATCAATGTTTTCGGCGACAGTAGAGAAAAAAATACTAAAGTCTGGACTTTTTTCGAACAACACGATTTTTCGCGACAAGGAAGAAAAAAATTCTGGCAGCTGAACAAAAAAGAGCTTTTCTAATCGTCTTTTTTCGCCGCGTTTCACTAGGGGGTAAATCGGTTGAAGACTAACCCGAAGGACAACACGGCGTGGTGTGTTCGTAAAAGCGTAAACACTGGGAAAACAATAATATTTGTTCGAGGAAAGGATGCGCCGCTTCTCCGCGTGCCTCGAACTTATTCGACGTGCAAGTGGCGCTCGCGACCTGACGATGCTCAGCGGGCTCAGAGAGAGAGAGAGAAAAAGAGTGCAAGAGAGACGCGAAAAATGGAACACGCGGCGAAATAACGGGAAAACGCAGTCGCAATAATTTCGAGGAGGGAATCCAATTTTGGACGTGTGCGCCCATCACAAGCAGCCTCCGGCCTCGCGCGGGACCCCTACTCACGCCTGTCTTCGCGTCGAGGGGGGGGGGGGGGGGGTCGGGAGGGGGGTTACAAAAATCCGTGCGCATTGCACAACGTCGCTCATATTTTATGCGAGCATCGTAAAATAAATGGTTATATCAGAGAGGCAGAGAGGCGCGGATGGAGCGCCCAGGAAAAGTAAGAATTTCCACGAGGCGGGAATCCGGGAGAGACGGAAGGGGAGGGGGGGGGGACAGGAAGAGGGGGCCCTTCGGGCACAAAAGTGAGCCATAATGGCGCGCCGGAAGAATCGCTGGTTGCCGCCCATTTTCTCCGGATTTCCAGCGGGATTTTTCTTATTTCGGGTAGTCCGGGGGCCCTCGACTCGCTCGTCTCGCTCTGTCTCCCGGCGGTGCGCTCAGCCCCCTTTGGACTCTTAACGCGCCAGCACCGAGCGAGCCTCAGGTATTGCAGTTCCTGGGTAATAACCGAGTCGAATAAAAAGAAGTGAAGGCGCGCCCCGAAGCTCCGGCCATGTGTACGTTTCTCTGTGTGTGTGTGTGTGTGTGTGGAGTGCTGCGCCATTCCCTTCCAAGTTTTGCTCTTCCTTTTCCTCTACTTACTACAGTGAAGTCCCTCTAACTCGATGCTCCTGGGAACTGGACTTCCGTGGTACCGGACAGAGTGAGCTAGTAGAAAACTTCACCCGCGTTGCGATCTATTGGTTCCATTGAATCGCGTGAAACGCCCAGGATGGGGCGGGCTATTTGAAACACGAAGCACGACATTTTACGAATTTTTTTTTCACGAAATTTGAAAAATTGTAGATTGAACTTCCACCGGCATTGGACATTCTTATCGATATTAAATTTAAAAGACGAGTGCAGTGAATTGCCAATTTTTTTATTACTCTTTGTAATTTTTATGGGTTTATTACAAAGTGTTTTGTACATCTCATTTGTATATTTAATGTAATTCACGAGTTTCTGTAAAACAAAAAATCTTCCGTCTCCTGTAATGAAAATTGATACCAAATACTTTCAATGCATAAGTGTCAATTACTCACCATCCGTAATAAAGTGACACACTTATTTTCCCTGACAATTCGCAGCTTGGTTTTTACGATGACACAACGAACCTCGGAACCGTAATGGCCTCAGTAAAATAGCGGGTGAAACGGCCCAGCGGAAAGCGCTGAGTTAGCGAATGTCGACTGTACCGCATTCGCTCAGCGGTTCCGGCGCCTACTTCGGTGGCCCCGGATACCTGCATCACCGGGGCATCAGGAAAAATTCGTACCAACCATATTGCCGGCTGCCCTCTTTCCAGTTTTATACTTTCCGTGCTTGATTAAACCGAAAATGCTTTTTCCTGTTACGCCGCAGTCATCTCTCTCCCTCTCTCTCTCACCATATTGCGGCCGTTGCCGCGCGCTCCACGTGGAAATATTCGCGAAGAAAAATAAAAGCTGGCCCGGGCGACGTAGGCGAAATACCTGGCGCTCCGGTAAAGAGAGAGCGAGAGAAGGAGCGCTGAATCCTTTCTCCTCGTCCCACTGCGAACAATGTGCCAGTGTAAAATAAAGAAAAGGAGAGAGAGAGAGAGCAAAAAAAAAGATAAAAAAACGATTCCTGTACATGAGACATGAAAGGATATAAAATGGCGAGGCTCTCTCTATCGTCCTCGAGAAAAATAAATCTCGAGGAAAAATGTGTTCCCGTTTTACTGTCTTCCTGTCTCTGCGGTGCACTCGATTCAGTTGTACCTACTTGAGTGAGTTCTTCCCCCCCCCCCCCCAACCCCAACCCCCTCGCCCTTCCCCCTTACTGTCTTTCTTTATATCTTCTCCTTCCTTCTCCCCGTAAACCCGCGACACTTTTGTTAATGAGCCCCGGAGAATGGAGCGCGGTGTATCTTCCTCGTCGTCGAGTTACGGATAACCGCAAAACGAGAGTCGGCACCCCGCGACATATACAACAACCGCGGCGACTGCGCCGCTTGTGTCGCTCCTCTCCATCGGCTCCTCGAGTTTTCCACCTCGACGACGTTTTTCCAGCCGCCGGTCGCGCGGACCCGGCCGGCAGAAGGGGAGAAATTGCAGCCGGACGATTCAGCGCGATAAACTCGAGCCCCGCGGTTGAGTGCCGGAGAGGCAAGAAGAATAACGCGAGAGAGCTGCGTGGCTAAAATGGTCGCGGTACATGGCGGAAGACCGCGGCCGTCGCGCGCCGGACCTATAGATACCTCGGCGCCGCATGCTTGATTAAGCCACAAATGTTTCCGCGTAAATCTGCCCGGGGGACTGGAAACGACGACGGGAATTGCGCGACGCGCGCGAGAGGGGAAATAGAGAAGAAAAGGGCGGCCGTTGAGAGGTGCGCGGCGGTCGGCGCAAATTAAAACACCATCTGACTCGATGGTCGAAGTCCAGAAAGCGCGTCGAGGATTTGGAGAAAAAGAGAACGGGTAACAGTGAATAAATGTGTGGCAAAAAGTTACATTTTGTGATCGATGCCCTGACAACACCGAAGGGTCCATTTGTGAGCATTTAGTACACTAAAGTCTACTAACTGGGTTTCCATTTTTAGGCTTACGATGTCCAAAAAAGCATTCGTTGTTGGGACCTAATCTTAGTATTGCCTGTAAAAGTTAGACCGCCCGTTCAAAAGCGTACTTTTTTATTCCTACATGAGATCTACACCTTGACGTCCATCCGTTGTTATCAGGGAAGGTGTTTGAAATCCAATAGTTTTTTTTTAACTCTTGCTACATCCGTCCATAATGTTAAAACGATCCCGGTGTACGGGATAAGGGTCAGGTTACGATTTCCTCAATATTTGACCTTTTTCGTCGAACAGCAATTTCGAAATTGCACACCCGCGCATTTCCTCGCGACCAAATCACCACGAATGCATCTCTCACACCGCGTTATTTCCGGATATATTTCGGACTGTGAAATATTATACCACGGAAATATTTATGCGTGGGAATCGGAAGCGTTTTCAATTATCGTAAAACCGTTAAACCTGAGGCTATCGGTTGTGCGACGCCGTCGCCCCAAAAATGCAATCGCGGGCGCGGCCCGTTTCACCTGTTGGTCGGCTAATTACTTTAAATAATAATCACTTCGATATCTTTGTGGTAAATATCGCAATATCTTCGTGGCTCCTGTCCCCCATCTCTTTCTGTTTCCCTCTCTGTCGTTACTCTCTCATCATCGTTAAATTTTGCATACACCGAAAATACCCAGAGTACTCCGGGACGTCGTTCCAAAATATATTCTCGATTTTTCAGCGCCCAACACTGGAAACCACATTTATTCTACGAACGCGAAATTGAAAAAAAAAAAAAAAGATGAAACGAGAAAAAAAAATTGCGCTGAGCTATGCGCGTATGGTAACTCAATACCGCCGAAATAGTGCCGAGTTTCGCCGTTCCCATTGTTTCAACAAAAAGAAAAAAGAAAAAAATGGTGAAAAAATAATAACAGTCGCGAGAATAAAATGAAAACGCACGAACTCGTTAAAGTTTCCAGCGGAATATTCGCGCCGCGCGCACCTCGTGTTTTGTAATTTATGTGGTACACTCCAATTCCCCTGAGTGCCAACAACGCGTAATATTATTTTCATATGTTTGCAAGTATTTTCGTTGTCGTGTGCGGAAAACTCGAACTCGCTGGGACCTAAGTTTCGGGGAAAAGTTTATCAGGCATTGTGCGCGTGCCATCACGTGCCATAATGCAGCGTATATTAAGACTCGGAGTTGGCGGAAGTTCCCGCGGGTTATGCGCGCACGCTGCCTCGCGATGCTCGGGATAAGATCGGATGACCCAGTGGCGTGTGTGCGAGGAGCGCTCGCCTCACGTGCGCTCACTCGCCTGGGAAGGACGCTCACGGCGAGGACGGTCGAGCACAGGCGAGCTTTTATTAGTACTATCCCTCGGATCGATGAGCATAAAATTCATCATAACGACGTTGCCGCGAAGTGGCGCTGCACCGTAGAGAGAAAACGAGAAAGAGAGAGAGAGAGAGAGAGAGAGAGAGAGCGAAGTAACGAGAGTAAACTAGACGGCAGCCTGGATCAGACTGTAAAACTGTACAAGATTCTACACGACTGTACGAGATCGAACAAGACTATATGCGGCTGTACAAAACTATACGAAACTCTGCAAGACTGTACAAAACTGTTCAAAACTATACGAGACTCTGCAAGACTGTACAAAACTGTTAAAAACTATATGAGACTCTGCAAGACTGTACAAAACTGTTCAAAACTATACGAGACTCTGCAAGACTGTACAAAACTGTGCAAAATTGCATAAGACTGGTCAAGACTGTTCAAGGCTGTTCAAGACTGTTCAAGGCTGTTCAAGACTGTCCAAGGCAGTTTAAAACTGTTCAAGACTGTTCAAGGCTGTTCAAGACTGTTCAAGACTGTTCAAGACTGTTCAAGACTGTTCAAGGCTGTTCAAGACCGTACTAGACAGTACAAAATTGTACGGACTGTACAAGACTGCACATGATTGTAAAGAACTGTGCAAGATTGTACAAAACTGTGCAAGACTGTACAAAACTGTGAAAGACTGTACAAAACTGAGCAAGACTGTACAAAACTGTGCAAGACTGTACAAAACTGTGCAAGACTGTACAAAACTGTGCAAGACTGTACAAACCTGTGAAAGGCTGTAAAATACCGTGCAAGACTGTGAAAAACTGCGCAAGACTGTACAAAGGATCGAGAGAGACACTCACGTGTTGTGTAGTTTACCGCACCACGTATGTTACACCGCACCACACGGCGAACGGGAACGCGAGTGAAAGATCGATCTACTCCGCTATTGCTGGACTGGCCTGTGTAATGTGCCTGCGGTTCAGCGAACGCAGCTTCACCGTAAAACCCTCTCCGCGCGCACCGACGGATGTACTAGCAGCTTTATTTTCCCTCTTTTGCCCTCGACGCGCGCGGTTGCTCAACTCCACCCCGACAAAATATTTCGCTCGTGCAATGTCTGGCGAGGGATAAAAACGGACGAGAGGAGGATCGAGGTGGGAGGAAGAGGAGGAGGACCACAGCCTCATGCAGGGCACGAAGGGCGTGGATAGTTTCCGAAAGGGTGGTTTGCAACGAAACTGGTAATATTGGTAATCGCGTTAACCAAGCGAGGAGCATCAGGAAAATGGATACTTTCGGCGCTGCTGGGTTTCGTTTAACCGTTTTCGTTCGTCGCTCGGGTAATACCCGGAGCACCGGGGCGAGTGTAGTCTATGTGCCGGAAAATATTTCCGGCGCTCTCGTTAATTCAAACCCGATATTAGCTATTAAGGGGGCCGGGCCAGCTGTGAGCGCGCGAGCGCTCGATAACCTCTCGCCGGGTTAGCGAGCTCGAGCGACCCCGAGCGCTGCGCTCCCGAAGCCCGGTGAACGCGAACGTCGGGGCTTCATTCGTTATCTACTCGATTTCCAAGTTCGGGAAAAATATCATTTTCGCTGTAATGCAAATAGAATTCGCTATCCAGTCCGCCGTTGCTTCGATCTCGATCTCCCGATTTATGCGCTGTAAGTCTGTCATCGAGAGGACGAACGTTAATTAAGTACTTCAATCTTCCTCAATTTTTCGTCATCATTTACAAGTATCGTATCCTATTGAGAATTAACAAATACTAAAGTCATGATGCAAAATATGGAATGTAAGATTCAGTTGTCGAATTTCTAATTGAATACGGAGAAAGAATTGTTTTTGCGGGCTAGAGAAGTCACAACAAATGCATTTATTTCTAGGTTAAAAAAAAAATGTGCGAATTCAGCAAAACGTTTTTGTCGTATCAGCGAAATATTTTGCTAATCTACAAAACAAACGCACATGCAACGTATCTTTGGCACCCCACGAGCCAATCGTTTTTCAATCAATGACAATTTTTCCCCGGTGTTGTCGCCCTTTTCGGTGAAATGCGAATAAAATAAATATTTCCCTTTGAGCTTACCACGAAAATGCAGGAGCGAGCGCGTCGCAGCTGGGAATATACTGTATGGTCAATTTGGCCAGGTCCCCAAGATTTACCATAAGTCTTCCGGGGGTTTTCTCCGAATTCATTCGGTCTCGCCCTTATTCCACTCGGAGCTTTTTGCGCTTTCCTCGCGTTTCAATCTCACGTCCCGCGTCGCCCTCTCTGCTCCTTAGTCGCACTCTGCACCGAGCACCGGGGAAAACTTACACGGTCCATTGAGCGCGGGTGGTGGCAACGGAAAACTCTCTCGTCGCACCAGGCAGCAGCAACCTGACCATTTATGCCACAGTTATTGCCCACTATAGCGCCAAAAGGCGCTGGACGTTCGTGAATTACCCGAAAAAAAGAAATATATATATATACACCAAAGAAATAAATGTCGACGAGAGATGTGTGCGTGGGCTTCCTTATTACCTCGGTGCGAGTCCTCAGAGACGCCGTAAAGCCCAGTGTGAGCCGGGTCTCCACACAACCGTGAGTGCTTTCGACATACCCGGCGCGTAGCATTCACGCATCAGCATAAAAGTCTCTTAGTGAGTAATAAAAAAAGGGCTGACAGGCGAGAGATAATGATGCATGCGAATGGGAGCTCCAAGAAGGAACTAGAGTACATTCTCAAAGTAGAGCAAACAACATATATGGAACATGGTTTGCACCTTGCATAGAACTCACTGGGGCTCACTAGTCAGGCTGGTAATGACTCCTGCGCATTTACCTTCAGTCAGAAGTTCTTTTTTAATTTATTTAAAATTCTACTTTCCTTCTATCATTAAATATTTACGATCGGTGAAAGGGTGTGGGAGTGAATAGTGATGGCAGTCGATAGTCAAAACTGCAATTAAGCCGACTCCAAGTTTCGTAAACTAGAAAACTATACATGGGTCATAGTTTGTATACACTGTTTAGGTACCCTTTAACTAGGCCAGTAATGGCTCCTATGCATCCCAGCTCCACCCAGGTGTTTTCTAATTCATGCAAAACACTCTTCAACGTCGCTAAATATTTTCGCACGGCCAAAAAGATGCGGGTGTAAATAGCGCTCGCGGTCGATATCCAAAGCACCAATCAAGAGGCGACTGCCGAGTTATATACACCAGAAGAAATTAAGAAGGTGGGCTCGCGTCGCGGGTTTGACTTCGGGGCTGACACGCGGCTATTGAAAAGGTGGAATGGGCTCGTTAAAAGGGGCTCCAAAGAAACGACAGCGAGCGCTGCGCGAGCTCGCTTCTCGTCTACCTCGTTTCGAAGAGAAGAGAAGAGACCCTTGAACCACGACGACCAGCTCTCGACCCAGTGAGCCCAAGGAGGGTGAGTCCAAGTGAGGAGACGAGGTCGACGTGTTGTCGTTGGCTTCGACAACACACACACACACACACACACACACACACACACACGTGCGCGGGACATCGCCTTCCATGCAGCCTGTAGCCCCGTCAGTATCAGAAGAGAGTCACGGCACGCTCGCCAAAGCCCGAGAAACGAGAACTAGACTGTAAACGAATTTTCCGCAGGGATGTGCAGAGCCAACGTCAACGGGGGAGAGGAGAGCGGGACGAGCGGAGGAGGTAAATCGAGAGATATTCCTGGATGGTGTTGACCCGGAGAGATGGCGGAAGACGAAACGAGAAGGTAGACCAATCTCGAAACTCTGTATTTACAGAGGCAAGTGCTTTTCGAAACATTCTCCACGACAGAAACGGGTGGGCAAGTGGAACGAATGTATATTCAGCAATCGTGGTAGAACAAAATTCATAACATTCTTTAAGTGATTAATGCCGAGAGCTTGGGAGCTGCCTTTTGCGCTGCTCTTGTGCGCCGAGAAAACGTGATGGTTGGATCTTTATCTAACACTCGACCGAATGCATGCTTCGCGCGCTTACCCAGTTGATGCAAAGATATGTATTAAAAAATCGAAAATAATCAAGTTTTTACAATTTGTCGTGGAAACTATTGCGTTAAAAAAAAGGTAATGGCGAATTCGTTGTCTACAGGTAAAAATGCATCAAAATAAAGTGTAAAGAAAATTTAAAAATCAAGAGTGTTTTTGCAATTTTAAAAAAATTTTACCACGTCACTAAAATCGAGGTTACATTTTTTATTGATCGCTACTAAATTTTATTCCTTTGTTCGCGTGAAACATCAATAACGAACAGAGTGCCGCAAGGCCGAACGCGATATCTTGATTTTCTAATTTTTCACAAAATGTTTGGAGTACAATTTCGCCTACGTCAATTCACATTTGACCGTGTCCTAAATATTCTCCAGCGTACTCGACAGTAGCAGCAAATGCATTTGTGTATTTACAAACACTGCAGTTACGCTGTAATGTTGCTGTTACACTGCTCTCGCGGATCGAGACATTTAATCCCTTCGCAACCCTAATTAACCAACAAAAAGCATATTTAAAGACACTAAAAACTAGCACAACGGAGTCCAGTTTCGCCTACATCGGTTCACACTTGATGATTATGCACTGAATATTCCCGCGGCGCACCCGACAATAGCAACAAACATGCGTCGGTGCATCAGCCTGAACATTAGTTAGTACAGTACAACATTGCTTCCCGGCTGCCGCATGGCCTGCGTGCGAGCTGCGCATCACGTAGGTTGAGCTACATGCACCTTGCGGGAGTTAAAGCTCGAGTTGCAACACGGCAATAGGGCGCAAAATTACGATCCACATGCATCGAACATAAACGCATGAACACGAGGTGGTGGCTCGCATCGCAGGAGGAAGCATAAGGGAACGGAGCGAAATGTGATCCATGTTCAGCGGAATAGGCACTTTCCAGGAATATATACATCGAAGAGCCCCGCAACAACCGTCTAACACCTTATCGCTGCCGTGCGTGACTCAAAACCAACGGAGCCCGTGCGCGAGTTTCCGATGCTTTTTCGAAAGAGCTTCCACGATTCGCGTTTAGAATCCGTCGAAGATCAGAGCTGAATGCAGGTTGGTACACACCCGACGCAGCCCGCGGAACTTCGCTTATGCGTGACACGCGCCAGGCATAAACATTATATGCACATATTTAACGATGGGGGACGTGGAACGCGGCTCTCATACCCGCGGTAGTAATGTGCGGTGCGAGTCTCCGCTCTGAGCTGCGCGAGGGCGAAATCGTAAGAATAAGAGGAATTTTGCTGATTCAGAGGTCGATGGGTACGCCACACGTGAGCACCACGCGTTCCTCACGGACGTAAGTAACGCACGTCGAGCATATCACTTCTATATAATAAAAATATCTCGTCGCCGCCGCTGCCGTCGTGTAGGAGAAGAGAGCAGGTCGGGGTTAAATGACACACCCAACCCGGAATTGTGTTAAGTCCCTCAAGGGATTCGATTTTTTGATAAATTTATTGTACAGACGACTCCGGGGGTGGAAGTATAGCTGGCTCGAGAGTTTCCTTTCCTCGTGTGGCCTTCCATTGAGCATCAGGGATCCTTTGTTAAAATCGGCTGTAATGCTATAGACGAAATCAACGACACGTATGTCAATGAATCATGAGACAACACTGAAAATCAAAACGACTTTTTGAAATACAAGAGTAATTCATGACGTAAAAATATATTGCGGATATATTTTTATATGCGAATATATATCAAACAATATATTTTAACATATACTTTTAAAAAGTTCATGAGTAACGAAAGCATTGTTGTCACTTTATTCAAGCTGTGATTGGTTGTCAGGAAAGTCCTTGATAAACAAAATCAGTTCGGTGACGAATTTTGAAAAATAGAGGACATGCGCGGCAGCACCTGTAACCTTTTAAAGCTTTCCTAGAGAAATCACACGCGCTGGCGCGCGTGCCTGCATTTTTTTGCCCAAATCGACCACAGATTTTTTTTTCTTCAAAATATTAACTTTTAACCTATACCATCGTTCTCAAGTCGCATATTCTACCCCCGAAAACACTGGTTATTAACCTTTTTTAATCGATTTTGAAAAAAATATTTTTTTGGCGACGAAAAAAATATTTTTTCTGTCAGAAATCGTAGATCCGGTTCCGGACCGAAAATCGCCAAAATCGACCCCAATTTTTTTTCTTTTCAAAATATCGACTTTTAACCTATACCATCGTTCTCAAGTCGCATATTCTACCCCTGAAAACACTGGTTATTAACCTTTTTTTAATCGATTTTGAAAAAAATATTTTTTGGCGACGAAAAAAATATTTTTTCTGTCAGAAATCGTAGATCGGGCTCCGGACCGAAAATCGACCCCAATTTTTTTTCTTTTCAAAATATCGACTTTTAACCTATACCATCATTCTCAAGTCGCATATTCTACCCCCGAAAACACTGGTTATTAACCTTTTTTAATCGATTTTGAAAAAAATATTTTTTTGGCTACGAAATTTTTTTTTTTTCTGTCAGAAGTCGTAGATCGGGCTCCGGACCGAAAATCGACCCCAATTTTTTTTCTATTCAAAATATCGACTTTTAACCTATACCATCATTCTCAAGTCGCATATTCTACCCCCGAAAACACTGGTTATTAACCTTTTTTAATCGATTTTGAAAAAAATATTTTTTTGGCTACGAAATTTTTTTTTTTTCTGTCAGAAGTCGTAGATCGGGCTCCGGACCGAAAATCGACCCCAATTTTGTTTCTTTTCAAAATATCGACTTTTAACCTATACCATCATTCTCAAGTCGCATATTCTACCCCCGAAAACACTGGTTATTAACCTTTTTTAATCGATTTTGAAAAAATATTTTTTTGGCTACGAAATTTTTTTTTTTTTCTGTCAGAAGTCGTAGATCGGGCTCCGGACCGAAAATCGACCCCAATTTTTTTTCTTTTCAAAATATCGACTTTTAACCTATACCATCATTCTCAAGTCGCATATTCTACCCCCGAAAACACTGGTTATTAACCTTTTTTAATCGATTTTGAAAAAAATATTTTTTTGGCTACGAAATTTTTTTTTTTTCTGTCAGAAGTCGTAGATCGGGCTCCGGACCGAAAATCGACCCCAATTTTTTTCCTTTTCAAAATATCGACTTTTAACCTATACCATCATTCTCAAGTCGCATATTCTACCCCCGAAAACACTGGTTATTAACATTTTTTAATCGATTTTGAAAAAAATATTTTTTTGGCTACGAAATTTTTTTTTTTCTGTCAGAAGTCGTAGATCGGGCTCCGGACCGAAAATCGACCCCAATTTTTTTCCTTTTCAAAATATCGACTTTTAACCTATACCATCATTCTCAAGTCGCATATTCTACCCCTGAAAACACTGGTTAACAACCTTTTTTAATCGATTTTGACAAAAAAAAAAAAAATCGCGACTTTTTTTTTTTTTTTTTTTTTTTTTTTTTTTTTTTTTTTTCCAGAAATCATAGATTCGGCTTCGGACCAAAAATCCCCAAAATCGGCCTCGGATTTTTTTTTTTCCAAAATATCACCTATAGGAGGCTAATCAATTTTGCGCTGCTGTGCTCTTATAAAGCTTTAAAAGGTTACGGGTGCTGCCGTGTCTGCCCTTATCAAATTTTTCAAATTGGACACCAAACTGATTTTGTTTATTACGAACTTTCCTGACAACCAAGCACAGCTTGAATAGAATGACAACAATGCTTTCGTTACTCATGAGCTTATTAAGAGCACAGCAGCGCAAAATTGATGAGCCTATCATAGGTGATATTTAAAAATTAAAAATTTCCACGGTCGATTTTGGCGATATATGGTCCGCGTGTGATTACTCTAGTCAATACAATAAACATACAATATAAATCATATCAAATATATCAAAAATATCTGCACCATATGTAAAACAAATATACTTACATGAATATTTCAGCATATAGCGACGCAAATACCACAATTTATATCTGAAATATATTGAGAAACCTACTTTATTTCCATGGGGATCACCACTCCGCAGACCAATAAATTTGCAAGATTTTCTTTCTCTCCGACTACACACAGATGTAGAACAACGCGGTGGGACACACTAGACACACACCGAGTGGATGTCGCACGGAGGCTCGAAAGTGTCAAGTGCCGCCGAGGCCGGCACGAGAGACAGTGAAAACAAACGTAACAAGGGTGGTGGGTCAACATCCACCGCTTGAAACCGAGAACGTGCGCCACGTGTAAGTAGATCTTTATCAAACAGGTGCGCGCCCTTTCTTCGTTCCAAGAGCTTTTCTTTGATTCCCGGGCCCCGGCTACCTTTGTCGCCGTATTATAAACCGCCTTTTGAAGACAGCATCGCTCGGCTGATGCACAACAAAGTCTCGCTTGACTCGGCAGCCCCATTGTCACCCTGTGTACCCGGCGACTCCCGTAATTGCCATTATATCTTTGGCGCGAGCGACTCGAGTGACGATGTACACCAGCGTTTTCTGGTGTACACGTTGAACAAAAAAGAAATAGATATATACGAAGAGGGAGATAATGAGAAAGACGAGGGATGAGACGGAGAAAAAACAGGTCACGAAGGGAGGGTCGTAACAATTTTTAACGTCCCGCTCTCTCTATCTTTCTCCCTCTTGACTCGCGTCCGGCTCGTAAAAACAGCCTGTAATCCCGTATCGCGCGAACGTGGTTCACGATTTATGTGCCGAACCTTGGGGTATCGACGAAACTTAGCTTTTTAGCTTCATCAACGTTTTTTTTTTGTCTCTCATACGGCCACTGTCCTGTGTACACGTGACGCAACGGGTTTTTGAAGAAATGGATGCTGGTCGAGACATCAGACGCGGATTGAGACCGGATCTTCGAATCGTCGATTTTACATGTAGCCATATAGTTCTACAAAGCACCGCGGCGATCGCTGCACCGTTTGCAGGTTCTCGCAGTCGGATCGAGACACAGCACGCGGAACTCGGGCAAAGTTTCCGCGCGAGCCGATGAGGGATCCCCAAAGTGGCAGATTTCGTCGCCGCATCGTCATCACCGTCGCAGTCGGCGACGTCGGGGGTATCAGTAGAGGAGAACCGGCGGGAAGCGCGCGGTGAGCACCGTCCGCGTTCCAGCAGTGGATGTAAAGCCGGAGAATAGAGAAACGGAGAGAAACCAGGGTAGAGACAGAGAGAGAGTGAGACCAAAGCCTCGAGCGTTGCACCGCGAATTTAGCTCAGGAATGCTCCAATTTCTCAGAACGAAAATTGTACACGTAGCCATAGTCGCAGGTGCAGTCGCTACGTCGTTTCGCATTGTGACGTGCATCGCCTGTACGGTAATGTTCCAAAATTAAATTCATTCCAGAAGTTTGTCAACAAACTCCTTTCAGAAGATTCGGATCGGCCTCTGAGGACTCGATTTTTTTAGTTTACGTATCCGCAAATTACGTGAATTACTAAAAAAAAATTACAGACTGCAACGAAGTAATCAAAATTTAAATTATTCCAAGTAAGACATTTTGTTGTTGTTTGGATTTTGTATCTGTAATAGACATTAATTTCCTGTCTAAAGTCCTCAATCCCCGTCCTCGTCTCTGCTGTGGCCCTTGTTGAGCACTCAGCGCAGAAGCAGTGTGTCCTCAGTTAAACCACGCGCGCAAGTCAGGACCTCAAACAGTTACCAGATATGTCAACAGCTCTAACTGAAGCTCTTGGTAACCGCTGGGTTGCCTTAACGCTGACGCTCGATCCGACTCTCTGACGGCAACACCTTTGCCCTAATAAAGCCAAAGCTGTGCAACGGCGCAGTACATTACGGTGCACAGCATGTACTATCCCCCATATGCGAGCTGACGTTCACTTCTCGGTTACTCCCGGGCAACTCGGCGATCTCTCGACGGCATCCGCGGAACAATGAGCGGTGGAAACTCGGCCAAACTCTTGGTCCGGAAACTGCGGCTTTGAAAACGGCTCGGGGTATCCCATAAAGTGCGTTAATTTCGAGGACAGCCACTGAGGAAACTCCAACGTGCGCGAATACCATTCATACCCATTAATAAAGTAATTCCATCGCCGCGAAAGAGGCCTTTTATGTTATTCAAAACTCGAAATAATACAGATTTTCCTGAGGCAGTTGATGAAATTGAATCAGCGACGTCAGCGACCTCAGTTCCGCCAGGTATTCACTCCGTGGCTTTAGCCAATCCGCGACTTTACCGATTCCGTGACTTTAGCCGCTCCGTACGTTTAGCCACTCCGTGCGTTTAGCCAGTCCGTGGTTTTAGCCACTCCGTGCGTTTAGCCACTCCGTGATTTTAGCCGCTCCGTCGTGTTAGTCACTCCGTCGTCTTAGCCACTCCGTGGGTTTAGCCACTCCGTGGTTTTAGCCGCTCCGTGGTTTTAGCCGCTCCGTGGTTTTAGCCACTCCACGATTTTTGCCTCGCCGTGATATTAGCCGCTCCGTGACTTCAATCACACCGTGATCTTATCCCACGTTCTAGGTTACCGACTTATACAGCATCAGCGACAAATTCTTGTCACGTGGAGAGACAAGCAATTCGTTGTTACGACGCTGTATGTTTCGTTCCGCATGAGCGCAAGATATAATGTCAACTTCGACAGTGCCATCCGCAACACACAGGCGAGCGCCTCATTGGCAGAAGAGTGACGACGTCGCAAACATCTCGAAAGTCAGATAAGCACCGAGCCCCGCATGAACATCACGCAGTTAACTCGGGGCTCCAAGGAGCCCCACAACAAATTATTCAACTGCACAGCGCGCTTGAATATGCCGCAGACCTCTTCCGTAATCCAACCGCCGACCCTCCCTCATCTCTTCGCAATTTCTCCGCGGGAGAGTATGTATAACGTGCCCGGAGAGTTAACCGCACGAGCCCGCGCGCGCGCGGATGGCAGGAGCCGCGAGAGGACGCGGAGGGAGGCAGCGGCGCAGGCAACAACCACAACTTGGCAAGTACCTGCATCACGCGGGGCCCGCGCGTCGTAACGGAAGCTGCGCCGCGAGAGCGCGGCGCGCGAATAACGCGTCGTTAACACGGGGAGTATGGCCCCCCGGGTGCATGAAACACAGCATCGAGCAACGTCGCAACAAAATGCGCTCCGGGCGCGCCGCTTGCACGAAAAATGTACATTTGCTCAGGTAATGACGGCAGGGACGGGGTGGGGGGACGCAAAGAGACAAGCTCAACTCGACGCGCTCGCGCTTATAATTTTTTCGACCGCGTTTGCGCGAGAGATATCCACGGACGGAGGTGAAAGAAAATGGAGTGTGGCAATGGTGAAAAAAAAAAAAAAAAAAAAAAAAAAAAAAAAAAAAAAAAACGATTTCGCGGGGGAAGGCGGAGGGACGGAACGTCCGGGATGAGTCGAATTTAAATTTTCCCGGATTCTGCTCCCGGGTCTAACGACTTTCTTAACGACCCTCCGTGGGACCGTCGTCCTCCTCGTCCTCTTCGTCCTCGACACCCCCCCACCTCTTTCGTAGCCAGTCAGAGCTAGTGCCAGAGTTGCAGAGCCCCGGCTGAACGGTTTGACGCTCGCATATTCTGCAGATCTCGCACCAGAGACCAGAGACCTCTTTCTTTTTCACCAACTCTATATACAGTACTTTCTCTCTCTCTCTTTCTCTTTTTCTCTCTTTCGCAGACACATACATACACGTTCTCTGCCTCTCTCTCTCGACCTTCCAATGCTAACTAGCCACCTCTGCAGAACGGGAGTCAAGATAACTCTGAATTATTCGGCGATTAAGCGAACAGCAGGACTCGCTCCCGGTTACTGCCATTATGCATTCCCTGTACCGAGGTCTCGATATAAGAGTGGGAAATTACTATGTACGGGTCGCACTCGCGAAATTATGCGCTTTTTACGGGGCTTCACTCGAGTCTGATTTTTCGTCGATGGAAGGACTTGACTGTGGGTGTTTGCGTTACGACGTTTTGAGACTAAGGTTTCGGGTACGCTCGAGGGAAAATTATGAGAATCGAAGCATGCGTGTTGACTATTTTTGAGATGTGAGAAAAATTGAAGGAAAATTTGTATTTTTGCTTGAAATGATTGAATACCCACGTGGAAATATTTATATGTGAAATATATGTCATCGAAAAGTTATATATGTCGCATATATTATGCATGTATTTTTATGTGCAACATATGTATTGCATATAGAACTTTTTGGCGACATATATTTTACATATAAATATTTCCATGTGGGTAACGAAAACGCGAATTTTTTTAGTATTAAAAAAACAATGCAGGTATCGCAAAAGCCCATTCGCCGTGCGCGTTGTTTATGAGGAACTTAAAGTTTTTACTGTCGTTGCGGTGTAGTTTTTGTGGCGTTTTTTTTTTTGCCTCTAAATCAGAATTACCGGTGGGTCGAGGATTTGCATCGCACACGGCTGTCTCTCGCTGCGAATGAAAATATCGAAAAGCGAAATTGCTCCTCCGATCAATCAAATCCTTTGTTCATTGTACGTCTGAATAAACTGTAATATTTGTAAATGGCTCGAATGCGAATCAGACTGCAGCCGGGTGCCTCATGAATTTCGTGCTCTGTGCTTTTAATATTTCAAAATGTGGCCAGCTATTCCGAGCGCGTAGACGAAATATTAGAGTCTACACATCTCGAGAGGTCTGACGTGTACGTGCAAAATCAATGTTCGAGGAGAGAGATATATATTTTTAAAATCGGAGGACAGTTATTTTCACAGCGAGTTGGCGCGGTAATTGAGTGGAGTTTCATTTGGAAATTGGCGTATAACGAAAAGTCCGGGCGGGAAATAAAGTGCGCTGACAGGTATGCGATGCGAACGGTTTTCAACCCCTTCAAGAGTTGCTAATGAAAATTCGATGCTGACTTATTTATCACTGGAAGTCGGTTCTATTTTAGGTAAAACCGCTTGGTAGCCGCGCGGATTCCGTGTACTGCATGGATAATCGATTCGCCGACCCATCAGCGAAAATTGGAGGGAAAATAAATAAATAAAAGGTACAAGTTTGTATGATGAATTGCTCGGAAAATCGTCGAAATCAGTACTGGAGAATTAGTAACTGAAGGACCCGAGCTGTCCGACTGCCTGCCTGATTGTATGGCTGTTCAACTAAATAAAACGGGCTTCAAATCTCGGACGCTCGAACGATCAAGCGTAACGGCAAATAACGGGATATTAATATACTTGACTGACTGCAGCTATTTACGACATTTGCAGCCATATACTTTTAAATCTTTTTTTAGTGAACAGTACATATTCATTCAAAATACCAGTGACGTGATCGGACTAACAGCCGTTTAATCCGGCCGATATACATTTGCGGCCGAATAACCAGTGCTATTGGCAATATTTAACCATCAGCGATTTATTTAACGGATCAATAATTGCATTTTCGAATTTGCTACGCTGGTCGAGCGAGCACTTCGATAATCGTGGCGAGTTGCCTCAACGATTTTACGTTAATTTTGTTATTAGTACGACGTAAATAAATCGCTTTATCTTGCGCACGACTTATTCAACTAAAAATTAATTTATTTATCAATTAGGTTTTATTTATCTGGGCCGCGGTCCCCTTTCCCCGGTCTCCCAGCGATCGATTCGTCTCTCATCGCGAGCGCGAGCGGTTTCCCCTTTCAGCTATGTTATATAGCTTCGAGCCCGTGGAAAACAGCGAGAAGCTCGTACACAGGCACGACCCGTTAGACCGGTCCCGCATTCTTTAGACGCGCGCGCACCGGGGGGCTCGAAACTTTTCGCACCCTTCCGAGCACCGTGGAGCTCGCGCTCGGTGCCAGGAGATCGCGGCACCGCGGCTCCACGGGGGCGGGGGAGGGAGGGGGACCGGGGGAAGGGGAAGGGTTTGAGAAAATTTATGCAGGAAATCCGAGGAATTCGCTGGCTCGCTTGCGCTAAGGTTGGCTCGCCCGAGGCTGCGGGATTGCGCTTGCGAGATTTACAAAGCTCGTCTGTTGCTCGCTCTGCTCTCGTTGCCTCTGCACCTCGACGCGACTTGACTGGAAGCCCCGCGCAGTAACCTTTATTAATATTCGCAATAAAACAACATTTTAGCTGCTTTCTCAGATTTTCTTTTCTTCGTCACAAAAAAAGTTTCAGCTGCATACCAAGATTGTTTTTGCTACAATGAAAAATGTAGCTGCATTCCAATGTTGTTTTTTTACTACAAAAATGTTTTTTTCTTAGCAAAAAGATTTTTAGCTAGTTACAAAAATTAATTTTTTTCGTTACCTCGAAGAGTATCAGTTCGAAAACAATTGGACGACCCGCGTTACAAATTAATTTGATTTACGATGCAGCTTTCGCTGTTCATTTGCAAGCCACCGGAACCAGATCCGTCGCGGGTAACCGTAAAATCCCAACGCGTCTCCATTATATTGCCCGGCGTCGCGCGCGGTGCAACGTGTGGATTATTATTACGTGTGTGTATCCCGCCCGGACCAGCCTGCGCCTCGGTAACGACTCATTTCCATAAAAAAAAAAAACTTTTCCGACGCGCACGTGGAAAATTATTTATAACGCGAAGATATATTAGTCCAGGAGGGATTTCTCAGCGTTGGTGGACGCTGATTCCGTGCGCCCCGGCGACACTGTGTTTGTTCTATTTGCGTCCCAGGCTCGGGAGTCCCTGCGCGTTCCTGGGATGGAAATCTCTTTGAATCCACAAGGTCGCTCGGGACGATTCGCTATTAACGTGTATGTTTCATTCTCTCCCTCTCTCCCCCCTCCCCCCACCCCCCCTGGCCTCTCGTCCCGCCGTCGCCGTCTGCTGATACCCTCGGTGCCTGTATATATACCGCGTACTATAATACGGCTTTCATCGTGACTCACACTTCTCATTCGCACACAAGATTTGCTAATCCGACGCGCGAATACCCAGCGGGAGCCACTGAGATTCTCGTCATATTCGTCGCGCCGGGAAAGCGCGAGCGGCGGTTTCTACGCGCTGATATAACACCGCGCAGCGCGCGGCATTATAACCCGAATAAATTTATGTGGACCGAAAAATATACTATTTGGCGTGCGACGAACTCGGGCGCCGGCGACTCGCGTTTTCACGAGCGCGCGGAATAAATCCACCATGAATAAATGCAACGACCATGCGAATTTTGCCGGCCTGTTGATAAAATGGATTCGCGAACATCTGTTGAAAAATATATCGCGTTCAATCTTAAATGTCGCGACTTTTTTATTATTCTTTTCTTTTTTATTATTCTTTTTCTATTTTATTATTCTTTTCTCTATTGTGTTGAGCAAAAACGAGCCGAATATTTGTTGCTGTTTTGTTCAATAACAAAACGAATTTGTTTTCCAGGCGCACCGACTTCAGCATTTTGCGAAAATATTGTTGACTGCGTTGGAGTGATTAAAATGTGGATCAATATTTTCGTGTTTTCGAGCTCGCTGTAGGGTTTTATTTATTTTTTGGTCTTTTATCCCCCACCCCGCTGGATGCATCTAGATGGCCACGGGTTATAGTATAGCGAGTGGAGTGGGAGGGTAGGGATGGGAAGCATCGTCGCGTTTTATTAGGCAACTTTGGCCATAAACAGGAAGCGGAAAGCCCGCTTTTCGACTGGATATTTATTATGTTTTTACGGCCGAGCGTCAGTGCCGAGTTCCCGGGGGCCGCGGGGCTCGCGCCGAGCAGGGGCAGGGGGGGGGGGAGGAGAGAGTGAAACCTACCTCTTTTTGCCGCGGGATAGTCGGGTGGATGCGTCGCGTCCGATGAGCCCCCGTAGGCCAAAGCAACACAGGATACACCAGGTGTACAGTATACGCATCATGATTTTGTGTACATATATATGGAAAAATGCATGTTCCATACGACCCTCCCTTTCCACTTTAATTCACTTTTTCTCAGAATGTTTTTGCCATCGATGAAGAGAAATTCGACGGGTTCATCAAAAAAAGAAAGGGCGGAGAGGGAATATTTCAGTGCACCTTTGGTTGATTCGCGGTAGAGACGAGAAGGGTGAGGAAGCCAGGACGAAGACGAAACAGGGCTAAAGCCGAAGCTCCGTGTCGGAATACTAGGCGAAGCCACTTTAATTGGCAAACAAGCAGTAGGGACCTGCAAAGTGTCAAAGGAAGCGAAACTGGCTCACGAAGCCAGCGTCGCACTCGGTCGTCGAGTTCCGACGGTTTGTCTACTCGCCCCAGTAATTTGCGACAAGTTTTGATTCATACAAATTGAGTGTACGCTGTGTATTCCACCGAGGCAGCCTCGCTTTTGTATTCACTTGCGCAAAAAAAAAAAACCCCCCGCAAATTGCCTCGTCATTCTTTTGAGCCGCGATTTGCAGCAATACAAAATCCTCTGTGAGAACAGTGCGGTGTAATCAATTTTGCTTTGCCCTCGGCGATTCAAAGGGCGAAGCGAATCCAAGAGGTTCCACTTCGCAATCCATTCTTTCAGCAACTCTGAAAAAAATCTCCCCGGAAATTCGAGAGACCGACGAGAGTGGCTGTGGGGAAGGAGGGAAGCGCAATCGAGCCAGAAACCCACGTTGGTCTCACAACTGCACGTTTTTAATTTAACCGATAAAAAATTTTTGCATTTCATCGCTGTATTTTTACCGTCGCACGTAGTAAAAATGGAATAAAATAAAACAACAAAATACTAAAAGGCTCTCGAGAGCCGCTGAGAGCGGGAGTAATGACAACGGGTGACTCGGCGCGGAATTGGGGCTGAATCCCCATATCACTTTGAGGCTTCGAGTTCCATCCCTCTGCTATCTCCAGGCCCATAGCCAAATTTACGAGGGGCTCGCATTTATGCGCAAGACGCCAGCTACGACGACGACGACGACGACGACGACGACTATGGGGACGACGAGGAGGAGAAGCAACGCGGTCGAGTAAGCCGATTTACTGGCATAAATCACAAGGGCCCGCTCTTTCCCCCTTTACCAGCCGTGAGCCAAGAGGTCGAAGGCTCTTTGGCTAGTTTAACATCCAGAAAGGGAAAATAAGAACGTAACAAGGAATCACGCAAGGCTGGCTAACCCCGAACCCCAAAAACGCAAAGAACCAGTGGAAGACACGAAGTAAATCGAGAATTTCAAAAACGATGATAAGCCTGGAACAAGCCAGACATACACGTAATCGTTTCGGGTAAGCCGAAAGTTCCTTAACGTCGAGTCATTAAAGTTACGAGAGGTTGAATAGTTGTCAAGAAATCATCCAGTGTTAGGAGAGAGAAAACGAATAGCTGCGAACTTATGTGAACAGTTTCGCACTGGTTCCCACGTACTCAAAGAGGTCGAAGGCACTTCGGCTACTTTACCATCCGGAAAGGAAAAGCAAAAAGGCATCAAGAAATCGTGCAAGGCTGTCTAACTGCAAACGCCAAAAACGGCAAAGAAAACCCACTGGAAGACACCAAAGTAGGAAGCTGGAGAATTCCCGAGCTTGGACGATGATAATAAAAGCCTGGAACAAGCCAGGTACACCTAATCGTTCTGACTGCGCCAAAAGTTCCTTATCGATGCGTCATTAAAGTTACGGGATGTTGAACAGTCGCCGAGGAGAAATAACCCAGCGTCAGGAGGGAAAATGAGTAGCTGCGAACCAACGTGCACAGTCTCAAACCGGTTCGTAGTGGTACACAAACCGGTGCCTGCACGCTTTATCCACGGTTGCTTTGCGCCGCTGGCTGATGCCTCAAGTGCTCACCATAGCAGTTCATGTAGTCGGCGTAGACGACGACGTGGGTATCCTCCACCCCCCCCCCCCCCCCCCCCCGCCCCCTACGCCCGAGAAGGGGGGTAGGACGAAGAGACGGTAGCGCTGGAGCCGGAGCGTCTTTATAATGGGGATTACGAAGCACCTGCTTCGAGAGATAAACGAGCGAGTGCAGAGTTGCTAAGCACGCTATCGCAGAGAAAGCGACGAGTCTTAGTACAGCTAAACCAACGAGAGGGAACCGAGGAGATAGAGAGGAGGAACGAAGATAGGCGAGGAATGATAAAGCGAGAGGAAAGCATCT
This sequence comes from Pimpla rufipes, assembly GCA_963932165.1. Taxonomy (NCBI): domain Eukaryota; kingdom Metazoa; phylum Arthropoda; class Insecta; order Hymenoptera; family Ichneumonidae; genus Pimpla; species Pimpla rufipes. Next base: position 17,425,711 of record OZ010635.1, read on the forward strand.
CGGGGCTACGCGAAGATACTGGATACTGGGACGATGGGGCGAAAGGAGGGAAAAGGAGGAATGGCAAAGGGTTGTGTTGATACTAGAGTTGTAAAGGGACGCCTGACGAGGGAGGGGAAGTGGTGGGTGGAAGTTGGGTGAGCGCGAAAAGGACGAATGGGAAGACACGGGGACGAGTTTTCGAGACGCTTCGGGTGGGGAAAGGTAAGCGGCGCGACTTGGAGATGTAGGTTGTAGCAAAAGCCTTCTACCCGGCCCGAAGATGCTCTGAATCAACATACGTTTTGTGCATGCATAGAAGTGCATCCGGTGGGCTGGATACAGCGGGTATCCACCTTTGGGGAGGAGGAGGAGGACCATGAGGGCAAAGTGGAAGTAGTAGCTCTCAGTAGCTCGTTGGACCAGGCTATATGGGTTGCTCTGTGGTAGCACAGGGTCCATTGCTGCGACAAAGTTACCGTCCTAGCGGTTTGCCCTAGTAATGCTGTTTGGTTGCCATTGCTGCGCCGTTATTGGAAGACTGGACGCGAAAGCTGCTTGCACTGCTGGACCAATTAGATCTGTCAAGGGTGAAAAGTGATGACCTGAGTTGGGGACATTGGAGGAAGATGAACTGAGTTGGGTGTATTGGGGATAAATGGTCTGAGTTGATGACATTAGGGAAAGATGATGATCCGAATTGAGGACATTTGCGAGAGAGATCTGACTTGGCAGCATTCGAGGAAGATTGTATGATCTGAGTGGAGACCAATCGAGGAAGCCGATGACCCGAATTGAAGACACTCGAAGAAGGCGATGATCTCAATTGGCGACATTCGAGGAAGATGCGATGAACCGAGTCGAGACACACTGAGGGATTAAGCGGAATGCGGGGAACGCACCGCGAAGCCTCCGGGCGAAGACTAGGCCAATTACCGCGAGCTCTCTAACCTCCGGCCCCAACGTCTGTGCACACGTAATACGCAGGGAACGCGCGCTCCCGATTCACTATATGTCTCGGAAGCCGAAGCTTACAGCCATGCAACAACGGCGCGCGGCCCAGGTAATCCTAAAGCATGATACACTGTCTCTGACGTATGGAGTTGTACGTGGGAAATGGATGTGTGTGCGCCGCGGCGTTACAGAGAATACGCAGTATTGCCCACACTTGAGAGCTGAGCCGCTGCAAGATCCGCAGAGGGAGATATTAGAGCAACTCGGAGATGAGATCTCCGGGCCAGCCACGCCCGCTACCTTAACCCGCTATTTAGTTTGCGTGTATAATGCGATCGGGAGTAACCCAGCTACTCATTTGTACGTTGCAGTCGACTAGATAACCGAGCACTTGATTTCGAGCGAACAAACAACAAAATTCTAACGTTGCAAAACGCAACAGCGAACGCTGGAGAGGCTACGGGCCAGGCGGAGCGAAGGGCAGACGAGAGCTTATGGAATTTATTGTTCAAACTAATAACGCGAGTTGCGAGGATTCCTCGGGGCACGCGTGCCGCTCCCGGGGCGCTCCGGGTAACCCAGCATTTCTACGCTGACCAAAGGAGATACCCGCGGGAGCTGCAAAGCCCGGTAACGTCCGTGGAATCTCGATATGAAACATCACGTTTACCTTTTAACCCGTCCCGCTCCCTCGACCTTCCCCCACTGCGTATCGTTCCTCCCTAACAAAATTTGGTAACGGACAATTTGGTAACGAACAAATTGGTAACGGACAATTTGATAACGAATAATTTGGTAACGGACAATTTGGTAACGAATAATTTGGTAACGGACAATTCGGTAACAAATAATTTGTTAACGGACAATTTGGTAACGAATGGTGTGGTAACGGAAAATGTGGTACCGAATAATTTGTTAATGGGAAATTTGGTAACGAAAAATTTGGTAACGGATAATTTCATAATGGAACATTTGGCAATGGAGAATTTGGGTTAGTGGTTGTTTGTAATCCCGAAGAGAACTCGGTCATATAAAAAAAACGGCGCCTTCCTGCAACAGCTGGAAATCATGCAAGTGCTTGGTCATTGTGAAAACGTTCCCTCATATTTACTCGAGCACTTGGAATAACCGCGGAGTGGGTAAATATCTCGTCCAAGTGCTGAAGCGGGTAAACACCGGGTTTTCCGCGTAAAAGAAAAAAAAACACACACATCCGTAAATCCAAAAATTCACAACCACTATAAAAATGTCTATTAATTAAATGTTTTTTTAGACATTTTTTTAATACATAACAGCAAAAAAGAGGAGATTTTTCCAAGCGAAATATTTTTGGTATATAAAAACTAGAGAGGAAATACGAATTATTTTTTGCACATTTACCAAGCAAACACAAACACTAAATCCAGCGATATTAAAAATAACGCTGCGCACTGCAAATTTCGACGTTTTCCATGTTTCCGTTCGCAAAAATTGGGACAAACCCCGCTCGTTGCGGCGCCCGGCGGAGGATCCGCTCGTAAAATCGCGACGATTCGACAAGAGCCGAAGCCGCCATCGTCGCCGCCCGCGACGGTTTAACGAAGGCATTCTCCGACGTGTCCCGCGAATTTTCCGCATCTCGTTCGACAAGAGGCCGAGAGCGCGGGACGTCGAGCTGCCGGTGGTTCATCGATCACGCCGCTGCAGCTGCAGCTGTGTAACACGTAGTTATACCCGGCGACCCAACAGAGAGAGAGAGAGAGAGAGAGACGCGGGCGCAATCGTACACGGTGCGGGCACGTAATAGCAGGTACAGAGCGCCCATATACCTACAGAGTGCGCCGCACCGGTTGGTGCACCGCGCGCGCTGTACTCAGAGAGCTCGGGGCTTTCATGGCTCTCGAGATTGTATATGGGACACTTCTCTCTCTCTCTCTCTCTGCCGCCGCACCGTCCTCACCAATTCACCTCTCGACGCAGCGCAACACGAGGGTGGAGGGAGGGCGGAGGGGGTGAAAGGGGGGGAGGGGATGGGCACGACCACGACATCCGGCGTCCCTGCGGGCGCCACGTCGGGCGGCGGCAGCGCGACGAGAATGCCGCACGCGAGCGCGCGCGGATTCATTCGCGAATGAATTCGACGGTAACGAGGCACCCAACGTTGCCTGAAAACCACGATTCCGTTTCGCAGATATTTCATATAGCGCGCGCGCGCGCCATACGCGCTGCCCATATGCCACATGCGACTCGCGACTCACATGCTCGGCGCACACGCGCGCGTACGGACGAGAGACAGACGGATAGGTGCACCGCTGTTGTACACGGGTGGAGGTGCAGCGCATTTTCTCTTCCGAGTGCACTCGGACGTCCATTACTAGTGAACTGAATATTGCATCAACCGGAGCTGCCGTATATATACGCGCGGCGCACTATCGATTATTTATCCGCGCCGCTATTCGTATATTGTGCGGGAGACACCGGGGGGGGGGGGGGGGGGGACGATGCGCGGCTCGATTATGCCTCAAACGCCGCGGTAACTTGTCGTCAATTAGCGCCGGCAAATTGTTTCCGCAATATTTATTTTCAATATTGTTAATTGTACGAACCATAGTAAATAAAACACGAGAAAAAACTGGATGCGTGGAACGTTTGGACTGATGTGGATTATGCTTCAAAGTATCTTCGACAGTCCGTTTAAAAATGATTAGACGCAGCGACAAATAAAAAGGACGATGTAACGTCAATGATGAAGCATTTTTGGCGACGCGTTTTAAAGCGTGAATCAAGTGGCCGGGCCACTCACCACTCATCATAACGAGACCCGCAGACGACGTGGTAATAAAGGACCCACACCTACAAATCAGAGCAGCAGCGCGGAGAAAACCGTCGGTCACGGTTGCTGGATACTGGAATTCTCGGTGACCGTAAGTCAGCTGTTGGCTTAGTCGACGTGTCGCTCGGAAAATTGTCGAATCGCGAGGGTGCGAGAGCGTCGCCAGGACGAACGAACGTAACGTACGTACGTAACGTACGGATGGCGCGGCTGCGGAATTTCATGTCGGGACGTTGCGCCCCTGGAAACATAAATACAGAGTAGTCGTGGGAAGGGGGAGGCGAGGCCATCAACAATTCATCGCTCTTATAACGCGTCGCGGGTCGTGCTCGTACCGCACCCGGTCACAGAGCACACTCAGCGACGAAAGAGCAAGCCGAGCTGTTGCCGGTGCTGCCACGCTGAAACTACCCCACCCCCCTTCGCCCTCCGCCTCGTCCTTCTCCACCGAATCCGTTGGAGCGATGGGATGCGGCCGAAATATTCGCAACAAAATATCCAACGAAATAACCCGGATAAATGGGTCGTTTCAAACCGCACGGAGAAAAAATGTGGTTTGTCGTACCAACCTACAAATAGTATCCGAGTGACTAAATTGGTTGGAGGGGGGGAAGCAACTCTTTGGTGAGCCAATAGATTTCACCAGTTATGACATCAAACCGATTCGGTGCCCAACACAATTGGTTGTTTGTGACATCCAATTGGTTGTTTGTGGTATCCAATTGGTCGTGTGTGGCACCCAATTGGTTGTTTGTGGTATCCAATTGGCTGTTTGTGGCATCCAATTGGTTGTTTGTGACATCCAATTGGTTGTGTGTGACATCCAATTGGTTGTTGGCAATACCCAGACGGTTGTTTGATGGCGCCCAGCTTGTTGTTTCTGGCATCCAACTGGTTTTTTGTTTGCCAGATGGTTGTTTCAGTTGGTGGGTTACAAGCGACCATCTGGTGAGCTAACAAATTCGGTGACCATAACGCCCAGCTGGTTGGGTGCCACCCTCAATCGATTCCGTTTGTGGTGTCCAATTGGTTGGTTGTAACACCCAACAGTTGGTTACCCCGACGCCAACCACTTATTTCACTCCGTGTCGTCGGCAAAAAGAGGGACACGCACCACTGCCAATGTACATACAACGAAACAAACGGTGGGGGGAGGAGTGAATGGACGCCAAAGACGCGGGTAACGAGAGCCGAGATTCCGCACGGTGCGGACCGTAAAGTAGAGAGGAAGGAGCGTCTGTATTGTAGTACAATCGAGCCACCGCGACATTTCCATCGTGTTCGCTAGCCGTGTGCGATGCCGCGCTGCAGCGACGCGCTGCATACTCGAGAGCGTCGGCTGCTGTCGGCGCAGCCGGCAACCACAGGGACCCCGAGCCCTCTAATCTGCATCGCTAACTACGCTCGCAGTTTATCCCTACCACGAGAGAGGTCGACGGGGCCGGCGCTGCTTCACCTGCAGAATGCAGCGGCAGTTATACCCCAAGCCGCCTGCTGCTGCTGCTGCAGCCGCCGGTTCCATCGCGGGCCAACACGGTTGTCGCGTAGTCGTCTCTCGTGAAGTCCTGCGGGATCCGGAGCGTCGAGCATTTAAAAGCCCGGCGTACCTCAATCCCCCTGCCCCTCGCCCCCCTTCTATCGCCCCGTCCACCCCACGAACGGGTGTCTCGTCCGCCTCGACCGACGTTCCAGCGCCCCCGTCGTTAAGGGATTTCGCTATCTCGCTGCGAGCTTGGCAAACGCCAGGTCTGAATTAGCTCCGACGAGGCTCGGGACCCGGCGGAACTGCTACCTATGCGCGGTTTAATCGGAATGTTATCGGGGTGGATTAGTACACCCTCCCCCCCCCCCCACCCCCCGGCCCCCCGTTCGCCACCGCTCGAGCTCGTCCCGTCGCGATTTTCGGGACGTCGAACCGCGCGTCTGAACGTTATCTGCCGAGGTGGCGTGCAGCAGCCACTCGTAGTCGTAATGGTGGCGAACGATCTCCGCACACACTTTCCGTCCCCCCTCGCGGAATATCCGATATAATGGAGTAATAACACAATCTTAAAAGGAGAATTTTCGAGAGGGGCTTTGTAATGGGTAGTAGCGAAACAACGCGGAGTGAGAGATTTTAAGGGGGCTCGAGGTGTGAGACAGAGTGAATAAAAGATTATGAGGTGGGAGGTGAGGGTTGAAATTTAGGGGGATGTTTGGGGGGGGCATTTGCTTGGGGAAATTTAGGGGGGGGGGGGGGGCATTTGGTCTTTGCTTAGTTCAAGAAATCGCCGTTTTGAACCTCTAAATAAAGTCACTATTTTTTAGCCTCTTTTGAAAAACGTCGGCCCGGGACATTCAGTGCCTCGTTTTTGAGTGACCTCTGAAGTGGAAGTGGAGATTGAAGAAAAAGAAGAAAAAAAAAGAGTTGGTGACGAAAATGGGTCAATCTCATTAAATTAGTAATAGCCTCGACGACTCAGTGGAGAGACCGAACGATATGAAAATACGGGCGTTTTGTGAATCAGAGATTAAAAATTCCGCGGTGTCTTTAGCGTCGACTCGGAAAATGTCAAAGCGGTATTTACAGCTGAGACCATCGGACGAGGGAGAAAAGATGGTTGAAGGTGCTCGAGAGTGCCGGTTCCCATTTTAAAGCTATAAAGGCGCGCGACGCCCGTTTAAACCTCGGCCTCTCTCATTTTCGCGTTCCTCTTGCTCGGTGCTGCTCTCTCTAGCTCTCGGCCTCGCGCGCCAAAGAGGGATATATAATTTCGCCTCGCAGAGTCTCGCGGAATACCCGAGAAATCTTTTGAAGCCGAAGAAACTACGGGGAGAAGAAGTGAGACACGGCTTAGGGAGAGTGAAAAAGCGCTGCGAGCGCGGGCTGAATTGCCTCCACTTCAAAAAGAATTTTCACTAGTGGGGCAATGTGCGCGTAGTACTTGCCACCATTGGTTTCCCGCTCACTCTCTCTCTCTCTCTCTCTCCCTCGCACACACACTTTCCGCTTGCAATCTACGCAAGCGTGATATGTATATCGCCCTCGACGTTCCCCGAGCTGGCAATCTGCACCGCTGATACGTATATTGTGCTTGCCCGCTGTCTGAGCTTACAATCCACGCAGCCTTGATACACGTGTATTGTGTATTGTGATAATGGAGTAAGGGAGAGAGAGAGTGAAGGAGAGATATAGAGATTAAATTGTAGATGGCAAGTGTTACGTCTCGGGCTAACGAGATGGGAGGTTTCTTGTTCTCAAAGCAGAAACTCGGGTTTCGAGTCATTGTGCAAATTATATTTACGAGATGTCCAAATATGATTCAAAAACAATGATTTGACGGGAGTAAACAATTATTTGTCAACACGACAGTTACTAATATTGCTATGAAACTTATTAGTGTTTGACTAATTCATGTTTGTCAGTTGGGGATTGAAGACTGAATGGTAATAATTAAATTGGAATAATAAAGAGTTTGAATTGCAATAACGAAGAAGGTGCGATTGAGCGAGTAGAAATTTGTGCCAAGTACTGAAAGAAAATTTGTCGGTTCATCGCAATAAGACTCGAGGCCAACCAGCAAACGAATAAACCCGCTTCAAATCGCCGGTACATTCGACGAAACGTCAATTCAACGGCAAATCCCGATCATAAATTTATCGAGTCTCCCGAAGAGCCACTTGAACTATGTGTCAGACTTTTCGTCGAAGCAAAAAAAAAAGGAATAACACCCACGGTAGGGAAGAGCGCTCGAGGGTGAAAAAAAAAGACCGCTGGGGTGCCGAAAGACCTTTGGAATTTTTTATAACGCCACATTAACCGGAAATCTTCTTGCTGCGCTGAGCTCTCGGGCTCTCGTCGCTCGAATCTTTCACGGTGTTTTTGCACCCAGTCGATGCTCCTTCTTCATCTCCTTCAACTCTCCAGCATCTCCCTCTCCCTCCGACTATCTCTCGTCCCCCGGTTGCCACCCCGCTATCTCCGATGCGCGCCAGCTTTTCCCTCTTCTCCCTAGTGTCGATGAAACTTTTAATTGCTCAACGCCCGGGTGCGGCCTTATTGAGTCTACCCACCGCCGACGGAACATTGTACTCGACTCTATATATACGCACGCGGGGAACAGTGTAACCGGCATAGGGTATATTAACGACAAAGTAGGAACGTCTCGAGTGTCTTCCAGTACCTTCAACCCCCCCTTCCCTTTGCCCCTTACCCCGTGTCTGCTAGTCGAGCGAGTTTATCGAGTACCCCGGGGACTCCGCACGTCTTCAGCAGAGACTCCGTAACACTTGGCCCCCAAAATTTGCCCAGGATATTCACGTGACCCGCTATGCAGAATGTGTGCCGAGGATTTGTTAATTCTCGGTGAATTCAGAGCGAGAAATAGTTGGCGAGCGCGCGCGCTGCGAGCTGCGAGGAGAATCGCGAGGGGCCGTGTGGACACAGGGCGAGACGAAAAGCGGGGCTGTCGAGGGGGCTGCCGAGTATTTCTGACAAACTAGGGTTGTACGGCTACGATTCTGAGTTTCCGAGAGAAGATTGTCGAGATGGTGGGAGAGAGGGGGGGGGGCGGGAGAGGAAGGCGTGAGAGTTGCCCGAGGTTACAAGTTTTCGAAGAAATATATCGAGTGGAGCAAGGACCGTGCGCTCTGGCGAGAAGGAAGTTAAGTTATCGGGGCACTTTGCATAATTTATCCGGCAGCCCCGAAGCAGCACGAGCTCCACGTACGCTATATCCGCCCTCTTCGTCTGCCCGCCTCGCTCTGTTTTTCTCTCTCGCTCTACGCTTTCTCTCTCTCTCTCTCTTTTTCTCTCTCTGCTACCGTCTCACGTTCGCCTCCGCCCGCACTACGCGAGATCACCGCGATTATTTTTAGAGTGTATTAAAAAATTATGATAACGAGACCAAAATGGTTGTAGATACTGCGGAACGGCGAGTCGGTCTCACTCTCGGTGAACCTGGAGGTAACGAATGGCGGAGAGAGAAGGACGGCAAAGTGGCCAATAGAGTTGAAATAGAAAATGACTTAGGGGGTCTAATTTATGTACCGTGTAAGGGGCAAACTTGTCTGCCGCTCCGCGAGTGTCTACGAGTCATCTCGAAATACTTGTGCGACTCTTAAATTTATAGAGATGTATATTAGAGCGGAATGAAAAATCCGAGAGGAAAAATATAGAGCCCGAACACTCGGGACCATTTGCATGAACAATTTATTCTATTAGTTCGCGAATCCTACGACGAATCGTTTTAACCCCCCCTTCTTCTTCCGGTAGCCGCGATATCCGCGTCTTCGGTTGTATTTAAAATGGAATTTTGTGCCGCGGAAGCCGAGGAAACGCGTCGATTGACTTAGGGACAGAGCGACTGCTTCGCGGGCGTTCTTCTTGAATACTTTATGCGACGAATTATGAGAGGCATAATGGATCTCGTTAAAAATCAATGAAGTGATGTAAAACGCGCGGCGACCCCCGAGTGACGCGTCGCCCGATGATTGTAATAGGCTCCACTTGAATATAGAGCGGCGAGTGTCGCCGTGGACGAGGAAAAATGTCAGCAATTTGTGCAGTCTGCGAAATTGTAATAAATTCGAGACAATGGAAAAGCACTTTGTGGGCGTTTATCGACTTTGAACGAAGAGACATCCTTTAGCCCACCCCTTTTTTGCCCCCGTGCGCCGCACCATGTAGCTTTTAACCCGCGGAGCGAGCTGTACTCGTTTGAGTTATCGGCGGCAGTTTGCATAATTTTTCGAGTTACCCTTCGCTCCCTCTCTGGTTTTCTCCCCTCAAAACCGTTTTCCCGGCTGTCCACGGCTTTCCACCTTTCTTCATACAGCATTTGGTTAGCTCGCAACCGCGCTCGCGATTATCGTTCATTTTGGTGAAAGCTATTTGTTACTTTTTCTAAAGCTCTGATCAGGCGAGGAGATGTAAAGGACCTTCCCCCGGTTTTTCCCCTCGAAATCCTATTTTTTAAGTCGGCGTGTTTAACAAAAGACTACGGCAATCATTCAACTTGATGTCTTCAGTTTTCGACGATAAAAACGTTCTTTGCTGTTAATTACGTAAACGATATTTACAAAAAAAAAATTATTTTGATTTAGATATCTTATATATCAGTCTTGTTTTTTTTAAATAAAGATAAATTTGCTATGCCTGAACTTGGTCCCGATCCCAGTTTGTGCGACGGTACCAACGAACAATCAGAGCGCAAATCGATCGACGATAATGAATTTCGTGACTCATTAACCTTTTACAGGAGAATTTTTACAACTTTCAGTTCTTTTGTATTTGTCGATTTTGTTTTTGTCTTCTCTTTCTTTTTGTGTTGTTAACGAGAGTTTCTCAAAAGTAGAACTTTCACGCTCAATCTTAGCCACAATTCACGTGACACTTACCACAAAAACAATATTACCGTAACTTACCAAATACTCGCAAGACGATGCTCAGAGACAATAATGATGCAGTTTCGTGTACTCACCTGAAAGAACAGAAAAAATGAAGAAATTAATATACGATTCAGATTTATACATAAATGCAACGCAAACGTGGATCGAGATGCGATTTACAATTCCAATATCTTCCCTTACACTTTATTTTCATGCGAGGAGGAAATAAATGGGTTTCACCTGCGTCTTGATCGCAGCTCTACAGCGAAAGATCGAGAGTTCGGAAGTGGATCGACAATGAATCTTTGGAGAATTTCTCCAATTTCCTGGAGTAGGTAATACCGTCCCGACTATATACAGAATGGACCGACGTTGCCGTAGATGCACCTACGACCAGCATTTGGTCAGACCGGGTTTCACTCGCACAGCGCAACCCACGAGTCCCATGGAATCGCTAAAAATAATTTCCTGCGGAACGGCGCGAGAACCGAGTCAGTAGCTGGCGTGGCATATTCTCGGGGACGATCGCGCTGGCTTCGTCGCGCGGGCGCCTCGCTTCTCGGGTTGTAAAATTTCAGCTTCACGGAATCGGAGCCACGGGACAACGACAACGAGTGGCAACGACCTTTTCGCGCTTCAACCCGAGAACGATGGCGTCGCAGGTAACGACAGAACAATTTCGCGAGATCACGGTGAATTATTTTCGTACACTTCGTCTGTCATCGCTAAAAATGTTTGAAAGTTTTTATGCGTAAACTGGTAAATTAAATTTACAATTGCGACGGAAAATGTTCATACTTTTACAGTAAAGTTGAGGTAAATTATGAAAATAAAAATATCTCCGGGGTTTTTACTGCGTCATTTATTAAATTTAATATTATATTTAGTATAACAGTTTATCCATAAAAACTTCCAGCACTTGTACATTAAAGTTCAAGGAGATTTTTTACAGTGTCATACACACTTTGACAAAAATGTAATTTTTTAGATAAAACGGATGTAAAAAAGATACAAGAATTGTTGACCAGTCTCAAGTGACCGAGCAAATCAACGAAGCAACGAAAAACCAACTCGTCATTTTCGCAAAATATGGGTATCCCCCTATTCCGACGCGTCATACTCATGCGCATTTCACAGCGCGTGTGCGAGGCGCCGTAAAACGTTTATGAAAAAGATAGTTAAAGGAGATTGAAGGGAAAAGGTTTGAAGAAGCGACTGAAGAAAAAGATGGTTCGACGGTAAAGCGCCGCGAGAATTCTTCTCTGGCCATTGAAAGTTTTTCGCGGTTTCACTGAAAAGTCAGTGAATGTTGGGGCAGAATGCACCCGCGGCGTGCAGAGTACATGAACGTGTTCGGTCTCTGCTCTCCGGGCTCAAAACCAGGTTGGCCCCGGCTTTCTGCAGGCCGGAAGGAAAACCGAGAGACGATTTCGCACGCGGGGGGTCACAGGGCGGAGGGGTGTGGGGGAGGGAGGGGGTTGAATGCGCGCGGAGGAAACGCGGATAATGCGCTCGGTCTCCCCGCCCCCCACTTCGCCTCTCTCTCTCTCTCTCTCTCGCCCATCCGTCGCTCCAGCACCAAAGTGCACTTTGGCGAATATCAAAAAGTTAACGACCGGCCCCCCGGCAGCTCTTATCCGGGGCAGCATCCATCTCCTACCGAGCGCGCTGCGGCGGCAGCGGCGGCGGCTCTCATGGTTCGCGTGACCAGAAAGCGTCTGTCGTTCCGCCTTCCTCTCTCGTCGCTGCTGCACAGGCAGAGGGCAACAGCGCCCAACGTGTCTCTCGGAAAAATAGTAAGCTTTGAGCATAAACGCGCGGTATATGGCACATAGACGAGAGTCGCTTGTATTGAACTACCCAAGTTTAGCGCAAACATGGGATAGGATCAATGAAATTGGTTCTGTGAAGTCTCATTTTGAAGTTCCTTTTATCCACTTTTCGAGGATCCGAGGGGCTTCGTTTCCGCACGGCTCGCGGCGCGGAAACGACCTCGATGTCGGTCATATTGGATGATGCGTGTGGGGACTCATGTGGAATTCGAGGAGAAATGAGAAATTAAGAGGGGAAAATAGGAATTAAATGGAGAGAAATAAGTTTTAGATGGAGAAAAATAAGAATTAAATGGAGAAAAATAACATTTAAATGGGGAGAAAGAAGATTTAAATACAGAAAAATTATATTTAAATTCGGAGAAAGAAGATTTAAATACAGAAAAATTACATTTAAATTCGGAGAAAGAAGATTTAAATACAGAAAAATTACATTTAAATTCGGAGAAAGAAGATTTAAATACAGAAAAATACGAAATAAATAAAGAAATTTGTCGCCTATGCATTTCTTGTACCGTGTATTTTTCATCCCTCTGTAAACAAACTATTACGACGAGTCTGAGTGAGAGCGAAAAGGACCCCCCCCCCTCCCCCTTCCGGGGTCGGCGACAAGGAGCGATAGAACCCGGAGAACGATGGAGCAACAACGATTCCCCGGAGAAACGGATAATGCCTTGATGCTCTCGAGGACCTCTGCGTGTTTACGCGAAGACTCGCTCGTTGAAACGGCAAGAGAGAGAGAGAATGGGGCTCTGGAGTGCAGCGAAGAAGAGACTGGAACGGCGAGAGAGGCGGTGAGCAACGCGCGCGGCGGCATCCTCACGGGATTTTCCGCGGAATCTTAACTACCCTTCTTGCCATTCTCCCGCATTTCGAACACAGGAGCCCCACCCGCTCGCTCGCGCCCTTCGCTATGTTCGTGCTCCACCCCTTTCACTGCGACTTCTCGAATACGTACGAAGTAGTCAAGGCCAGTATGTACACAGCCTCGACATCTTGACTTCTCCCGGTTTCTGCGACTGCACAGCCTCTTCCTCCTCCTCCTCCTGCTGCTGCTGCTCCTCGACACGCTCGACAAGACTCGAAGAACCAATTCGAAGATAATTTAGGTCATGGAATCAGCCACTCGTATATCCAATACTCGATGCAGTGCGCGGTAGTTCGACGAGAGTTAGAGTTAACGATACATAATTTCGGTACGAGTGGCTTCCGGTGAAATTGACTTTGCTCGATGCCAAATGGAGATCATTTTGGCATTTTTTATACCTTTTTAGAAAATTATATACTTTTTAAAACTTAGCGTTGATATTTCAATTTCACTTCAATATAACTCTGGCATGTTCTATCTTTATTCTTCACCGCGGAAGTTTTAAGTAGCTTCGTTACTTTCGAATTTCGTTTTTTTATGGAAATATTCATACATCATTTGACAATAAATTGTAAGGTACGATACTTTCAGAAAATTATGTTTTCTCAAACTTCCCTGAATATTTCAATATTACTTTAATATAACTCTAGCTTGTTCTATATTTAGTCTTTATCGTGGATATTTCAAATAGCTTTTTTCAGAACAAAAAAGAAATGTCACAAAAACATACATTATTTTCTAGTAAAAAAGAAACTAAGACAATTGGTCATCCCGCGAAGAGGAATTGAAGAGGAACACGCCGGAAGTAAGTGGTACAAGCTAGAAAGTTGGGTGGCCCTTCGAACTTAATTTCAACGAGCAGGTTTACGATTCCAAACGTCGAACGAAACAATCGACCCTGGACTGGCATTCGAAATGAGCGACCTTTATACACATAGCTCGAGTGCAAGTATCCCCCCCCCCCCCCGCTCTCACACTTTCTCCCTCTCCCTCTCTCGTATTTTCCCTCCGGAGTCCGCCTGAGATAAAACGGGAATTTAAATTCACCAGTAATTTCGAAGTTGGTAACGACCGTTCTCGTCGCTACTAACCTCGCACCTACGAGCTCTTTGCTTCTACACCCTTTTTCACTCCTGCGCCCCCCGTCGGTTCGCTCTTCAGCGCGAAGCAACTTTACAACTTCCGCGCGCGCACGGTTGACGTTAATCGTTTATCGCGTTAGGTTTGTCTCCATGTATTCGTAACCGCGTGTTATTGCAGTTTTATTATTCGCATCAAGCGTGCCGATGCGATACATTAACCCTCCACCGTTCGTGTCCGGGGTTAAACATTTTTCGCATCTCGTTTCGGCGATAAAATTGACAGTAAAAAAATGTCATTTAGGCGACAGAATTAAATGGAAAAATAATTCGCGTATGCACGCGAAAAATTATCCATCAGCCTGGCAAAATTTCGTTCTAAAATAGACTCCAGAGGCGACCAATTTCGTCGGGTTAATCAGTTCATCATTTTTAACCAATAAATTCGTCGATCCATCGAATTCATTGATTGAAGAATTTTACAATTTTAACCCAAATTATGTAGGCCACTGGATCCCAACTCACCCACTCATTTTTTTCTCAATGCAATTCTCAGAAGAAAAAAGTGTTATCCCCAAAGCCCGATCTGATTCCTTCGCAAACAGAAAAAAATCCCTCCAACACGACACAATCGATATAAAAACGTCAATAAAATCAAACGTCGCGAGCGACACGATCCGAGCTCACCGTTGAGGACAAAACCGGTAAGTTTCGGCGATAAAATTGACAGTAAAAAAATGTCGTTTAGGCGACAAAATTGTCCGGAAAAATAATTTGCGTACGTGAGAGAAAAATTATCCATCAGCCTAGCAAAATTTCGTTCTTAAATAGACTCCAGAGGCGACCAATTTCGTCGGGTTAACCAGTTCATCATTTTCAACCAATAAATTCGTCGATTCATCGAATTCATTGATTGAAGAATTTTACAATTTTAACCCAAATTATTTAGGCCACTGGATGCCAACTCAACTATTCATTTTTTTCTCAATGCAATTCTCAGAAGAAAGAAATGTGTTATCCCCAAAGCCCGATCTGATTCCTTCGCAAACAGAAAAAAATCCCTCCAACACGACACAATCGATATAAAAACGTCAATAAAATCAAACGTCGCGAGCGACACGATCCGAACTCACCGTTGAGGACAAAACCGGTAAGTAGATCAAACGAACGTACTGAGATGAACCGATCCGCGGCCCCTCGACGCCGCATCGCGAGAGCGCGGTGGCTGAGCAGACGCTTATGTATTAACCGGAAGAGAGTTACGTCGGGCTTTTGATACATCGCCCGATCTGTCACGCGAGAGAGCGAGAGCCAGACAACCGCACGCTCCGTTTTTTTTTTTCCAGCGAGGTCGCGGCGCCCGCTCGCTCGCTCGTTTCGCAGCTTCTATTTGGTCCCACCGGGCGAGACGGGGGTTGAACGTGCAATATAACCAGCACCACCAGCGCCGGCATCACCCGGCATATGAAACGCAATAACCACCGGGCCCTGTATACAACGGTGGCCCGACGCCCGCCGACCCAACACCCCTTCGGCTACGCACACCACGAAGCGTGGGCGGCCACATGCATATTCCACTATTCCGCAGGGCTCTCTTTTGCCCCGCAAAACATTATTTATTCTCTCGTATACGTTAATAAACGTATATTCGATCCTTCATTTCATTTTTTTTTCCGCCCCATAATCCGCGCAAACTTCGCGCGGTCCCGGGTGTGTTGCACCGCGAGACCCGATATAACGAACCCCGCGCACCACTAACGATCACCCCTGAGCTCTTCAATCTCCGTTATTTCTTCGCGACTGCGCGGAAAAAATTGCGGGCTGTTTTTTTTTGCCGCTCCAAATTTATTTATCAGGATGTAACGGACGAAAGAAATTGCATTTTCCGGTTACTCTGACACTTGTCTCGCGAACCTCGAAGACCTTTTCTCATAATTACCTAGATTTTATTATTATTTTTAAAATAATTATTGAGCTGGGGTATTATTACAATATTCATAAACGGAGGGCGAGCAGAATTGAATTATGTCTATTTCATCGAGATGCTTGTATAATTTCACAGCCCGGAGAGAGAGAGTGACATCCTTTTTGAGAAAAACCACTTAGGAGAGTCGCGCTGTTTCTCTTTTTTTCTCTCGTCGCTCTTGAATAATGAATTACAGTAACGGCGAATAAATCCATGACGAAGTGGCTCCCTCGCTGCTGTTTTATAATTTTTCTTAAATATTTTTCACTCTAAAATCGCGCGCGAACAATGAAGTCGCGCGCGTTCTGTACCTTCCCTCCACAGTCGATCCGAGCTTGCTTTACTTTCTTTTTTCTTTTTTCCATTTTTTTTTTTTTTTTTTTTTTTTGTTAAATCCTTCTTGGAGGCTAATCCAAGATATTTTATTCAAGGAAAGAATAAGAATGGCTTGGGCGAGGGGGCGAGGGAGGGGGGGTGGCGAAGGGAAAAGGGCGAGGTGGAAGGTCTTCTCTAATTTCCCATTCGCTGCCGCTCCGCTGAGTAAGAAAACAGACTGGAGTGAAGGAATTGCGTTGGTCTTGCGGATGCGAGCTCCTTTTCTCGCGTCTCGGGTGCACACGAACCTTCCCCTCCCCTCCCGGAGCTCCGAGGCGGAGGAGTCAACGACGACGAGGAGAAGGACGACTCGCTCGGGGGTGAGGGGAAGGGGTAGAGGGGGGCGGAAACGGGCGTGAGAGAGCGGGGGGCGCGCGGTGCGGAGCTGCGATTTGAATAATTTCACGGGAAATTACCGTCATGACACTGGTTGCTTCGGGAATGGAGGGCGAAAGTGTGCGAGTGTGTGTGTGACTCGCTTCTCCCGGTGCTGAGAAGGAAAAGCGGAGGAGGATTGGCGCTCTCGACGCTACTCGACATTTGCTCGCCGCGCGCTTCGTCTTCCTTTATCCGTCTCTTTTCCTCTCCGCGAGGAGAGAGCGAGGGAAAGAGAGAGATCTCCGCACTCGCGAGAAAAATAATGTCACGAGGGAAATTATTCTCCGTTTACCCAGAACGCGCTCCGTGGATTCCGCGCCGCGGTCCACGCACTCTTAAACTCGCATTAAAATACGAGTTCGGCGCGGAGCGCGCGGCATTAATGGATCCTCGGCGCTTCGGTGCGAGTCCGGAAATTGTCACTTCGAGCTCAATTGGCTGTTGAGGCCTGTTTCATTTTTTTTCTTTTTTTTCGCTACTCGTTTAATAGTCAGCAGTTCTGCTTTTTCCCTCTTCGAAAAATTAAAATATCTTGCATTTTTTATATAAGAATTGTTGTCAGGTTATTCGTTCTCTGAGGTTTGTAGGTTTGATAAGGTTATTTTAGGAAGGGAGTTTTCTCTCGAACGAAAGAAGAAAATCCTGATTCGATCGATCCAAAAAAAGTAACCTCAATTTTAGTGAAGTCACGAAATGCCGAAAAAGTGCGACAGCTTAATTCACCTTATTTTGATGTATTTTCGCTCGAGCACAACGAATTCGTCATTAGTTTTTTTCTAAACGCAATAGTTTTAACGCAAAATTGAAAAATGATTACTTTCGATTTTTTTATTTTTTGCTTTTACATGAACGCCGTGCGCACGCGAAGCTCGAATATGGGCAAGTTTGAATTCAAAATGGTTGGGAATATTTTTAAAAACACTTATCTTTGAAAAATGGAAAATGGCTTTCAAAAAATAAAATTCAACAGGGATTTTGACAGGGGGAGTAGTCATTATTGACGAAACATTAAAGTAATCCGAACGTGAAATATCTCATTATAAAATCGATTACACAGTCTCGCATTTCGATTGCATTAATTAAAAGTTAATGGAAAAGTTTTTGATAAGGGACGAGAATCGAGGTTCTGGCGTACTTTTAATTATTTTACAAGTCAAACGAAAGAGTCGACAGGGCGGGTGGGGTAGAGGAAGGAACAGCAGACTGTTTGAACAGTGAGCCACTGGGCTCTCATCAAGGGCTGCGCATACGTCGCCTTTCCGCGGCTAATCCAACGGGATACCCCGCTGTTTTCATTCAATCGTCCGACACTGAAACGACTGCGCCCGCGACGACGACGGCGATGACGATCTCCTTTGCACGCTGTTTTCCTCAGTCGTAGCCTTTCGATGAGCTAAGACTAACACTCGATCGTCGATTCACAGCCTTTGCTATTTTACCTTTTACCCTATCTTGCCAATCGAACGGCGAGACGCGATGCAGCTCATTTCAGCCACACTCTGTGTGACTGTGTGGAGTTACACTCGGCAATCCACCCGTTCACCGTTTGTTTCCCCTCTCGATCGCCTTCTGTTTCCCTTGAAGATCGATTTTTAATCCCAAGCGAACATGATTTCGTCGACGATTTTTTCGATCGCGATATTTCCGCCCGCGATTTTTTCACTCGCATTTTTTTCGACCGCGATCTTCAGTCGGTAAGATAGAGCAAATGTACAGTAAAACCTCACCTATCTTACAGCGGTTTTTGATGAACTCATGCCAGACCCATCGTTACAGTAAGCTCAAAGTCCCAGAATTAATGTCTTCCCCCACTTCTTTCCCCTCTCCATCTTGACTTAGCTAGGCGAGGCTCCACTGTAGTTGCCACGCGCCGCTACCGAAGCTTCTCTTGATACACGTAACGAGTTCCAGGGATGCTGAGGATCACAGCGAAGGATACGCAGCGTCGCAGCCATAGGCGAAACAGAGGAAGAGACGTGGGGGGAAACAGAGACGAGCCGAAGACCGAACGAGAGCCTTTGCACGAGGTCTGCGAGAAGGAGGCACTCAATGCGGAATGAAGAAGAGCGATGGGAGCTCGCAGGGGCCGACATAATAGAGAAAGGGAAACCGCACGACGCGAGCACACCGACATTCTGCGCCACGCGAATGCTCTGTGTGCGAGACGAGACCGGAGTGGCAGAATGCGAATTGGAGAATGAGAGAATGGAAAGTGAACGCGTGGAGAGGGGGGCGGAGGATCGTTCGTATATCTCTATATGAGACTGAGCGAAGGGAAGCGAAGGACGGCGGAGGGAGGAAGAGGGAGAATGTCGAAACGTGTACGATGGCAGTTTGAGGTACTGTATACGATGGCTTGGAGCAAGGAAGGGGAGGGAGGGGGGGGGGCAGGGTGGACGGGGGGAAGGGGAGGCTGCGTTTATTAAATCAACAAAAGCCCCCGGGGGTGGCTTGGCGAGTGAGCCGCAGCCGGGTTTCCATGTGGCCAGGAACACGTCAGCCCCGAAGCGAAAGGCACTGGCGTTGCGCGCCGAGTCAACGCCGGGAGTACCGTGTGTTGCGTTATGACGAAATCTACTCACAACTCCGCTTCAGTTATACACAGTGGGAGAACTGTATTATATGCAGAGGAAAAATATTTGCCGAATTTTCGCTCAGTCCCCCTCACCCCCTCCGGCATGCAAACCGCCTCTCGCGTTCTCCAATATTAAGGACCACCCCCCGGATGATGACAATGAGCCATTTTTTGTTGTTGCTTTCTAACCAAAATATATGACCGTGATTATATCTGCCATGCGGGAGGAAAATATTGTGCAGGAAAATTTGCAAACTCGTGTGAAATTATTATGTCTACGGTGGGACCGTTTTTATTTTCTTTCGGGCGATAATGGGATTGTAGCATAATTTTCGGCAATTTCGGGGCGAAAAGTTGCGAATACGCGCGATGTTTCGCTGATATTAAAGTATTCCGCTGACCCGACGAATTTGTCGTCGCTGCGAGTTCGCCAGACCAACAAAAAAAAAATCATTTTTGTCCACGAGGCGACGCGAAATATTCCACCCGGCATTCACAGGTGCGCGTCGAACGCGGAGTGCGAGGTTCATCCCGCAAAACGACGGAAACGTATCTCGCGTAGCCATCGCGCCATTTACACAACGCAGTGGCTTTTCCAGATCGTCGTCGGGCGCCGGGGCTCCTCGTCCCGATTCTCCGTCACTGTTGAATCCTCCGAGCCCTTTCAGTCGGCGACCGCGACACCGAGAGACGACTGCGCACACGAGGGCGAAAGAGACGGTCCAAAAAGGGAGGTAAAAAGGGAGAGAACAGAGAGAGAGAGGGATATGGGATGAGGCTGTAGGATGCAAGCGAGTCGACAGCCACTGCTACGTATGTGCGGGCTGCACTCCGCAAGCTCTTGCACTAGGAGCCTCTCACGCCCTCATTGCTCGCGGGAGACCGAATAGTATATACAGAGGGAACAGAAGCGAAAGCATAAAGGAGCGCATAGAGGGGAGGGAGACCGAGGTGAAAGGGAAGAAGGCAGCAGCAGCAGCGGCGCGAGGAAAGCGGGACAGAGAGAGAGAGAGAGAGAGAGAGAGCGAGAGAAGCACTCGACCTCGCGCGAGTCAAAAGCGAGGGCCAAACTATAAATTGCTTCGTGTGTTTCGTTAGGAAACCGGGGATGCACGAACGGGGAGATACTACGTGCCGCAGTATAGCGTCTCTCCTCTCTTTCTCTCTCTCTCTCTGTCTCTCGGCTTCTGTACGGTACTTCATCTCGCCCGCGCCTCGCACTTTCCCGGTCCGGTGTACGCGCTGCGCGCGGCATATACGAAAGAGGAACAGCGTGGAGAGCGTAGAGAGTCACGAAGAGACCGAGAATCCCCCTCGGCTGAGCGGGCTCCCTGCGCTCCCGGAGCTCTAAAAATAATTCACTCGCTTAGGTTGCCGCTGGTTCGTCGCTCGTCGTCCCCTCTCCACGTCGTCCCGTCTTTCTCACTGTCTCTGGCTCGTTGTCGCTTTCATTCGGACTCCTTCTCCGCGATTCGTCCCACCGACTTTTCTATCGTCACGCAAACATGTCTCACGCGGTGGTCACTAATTATCGCGGTCTTGTTGCGATTCGCGCGACCGTTGCGAAATTAATTACGTAAATTAGGTTGGGACTGGTTCTGAAATGGTTTTGTTGGGACAAATCTTTCGTTTGTGTTGTGACAGCGAGATTTTTTGTTAAAGGTAGCAAAGATATCTGCTGATCGAAAAAAAAAAAATTGTTTGGTCTAGCTAAGAAATGTCTCGGCTTTGTAGAAACATTTGTCTGACTGGAACAAACGAATGTCTCAGCTTGGTACACGAAATTTGTTGGAACAGCAAAAAAATTGGTCAGTCTGACAATAGCACTTTATGATACTAGTGCGATAAAACTTTTTCTGACGAGTGTGAGTTTACAGCACGACATGCCGAAAGCGAGTGTTGCAGTCACACGAGTTTAGAAAATGTTTATCGCACAAGTATCGTACCTAATTTTAATTCACAAGGTGTGAAACCGCGTTTTACGTACTAAGGGAAATAAAAATATTATTGCGGTTTTGTTTCGATTAAATTAGAATCTTGGACGGTTTTCTGGGTCTTCTGTAGTGGGTGAAAAAAAGTGTTTTGGTAGTTGTCAACAGTTTTTATAATTACGGTAACCAATTTCGAGTGAAATTAGTTGTCATTATCAAAAATATATTCATGGACTACAAATTGATAGATGGAGATTCAGAGCTACCACGATTTCTCTGAGTGTGGTCCGCAGTTCAGACGCGCAGCCTCCTACGTGGAAAGGTCCACTGATCGACGTTGGGTTACCGAAATAACGAGGTTTGTGGCAGCTCGTAAGTCTCGGGAAAAGAATAATTAAATCTTCGTCTCTCGTGGCTGGTTCTCAGTCGTTCAAGTGTGTGTCACATTCACGCGCCCAGAAAAATCTGGTATAAAGTGACAGATAAAAATTGTTGTCCATGCGGTTAATTTTTTATAGTAAAACTATAAACTAACTAAGGTAATTACACGCGCTAGCGCGCGTGCCTGAAAGACTTTTCGGCAAAATCGACCTCCGAAATATTTTTTGTCGAAATATCGACTTATAACCTATACCATTGTTCTCAAGTCGTATATTCAACCCCCGAAAACACTGGTTACCAATACTTTTTACTCGATTTTGAAAAAAATCATTTTCATTTTTTTCTTTAAAAAGAAAAAAAATTGGGGTCGATTTTGGCGATTTTCGGTCCGGAGCCGGATCTACGATTTCTGACAGAAAAAATATTTTTTTCGTCGCCAAAAAAATATTTTTTTCAAAATCGATTTAAAAAGGTTAATAACCAGTGTTTTCAGGGGTAGAATATGCGACTTGAGAATGATGGTATAGGTTAAAAGTCGATATTTTGAAAAGAAAAAAAATTGGGGTCGATTTTCGGTCCGGAGCCAGATCTACGATTTCTGACCAAAAAAAAAAATTTCGTCGACAAAAAAATATTTTTTTCAAAATCGATTAAAAAAGGTTAATAACCAGTGTTTTCGGGGGTAGAAGATGCCACTTGAGAATGATGGTATAGGTTAGAAGTCGATATTTTGAAAAGAAAAAAAATTGGGGTCGATTTTCGGTCCGGAGCCAGATCTACGATTTCTGACAGAAAAAAAAAATTTCGTCGACACAAAAATATTTTTTTCAAAATCGATTAAAAAAGGTTAATAACCAGTGTTTTCGGGGGTAGAAGATGCCACTTGAGAACGATGGTATAGGTTAAAAGTCGATATTTTGAAAAGAAAAAAATTGGGGTCGATTTTCGGTCCGGAGCCGGATCTATGATTTCTGACAGAAATTTTTTTTTTTTCGTCGCCAAAAAAATATTTTTTTCAAAATCGGTTAAAATAGGTTAGTAACCAGTGTTTTCGGGGGTACAATATGCGACTTGAGAATGATGGTATAGGTTAAAAATCGATATTTTGAAAAGAACAAATTCCTGAGGTCTATTTTGCAAGTTTTTCAGGCACGCGCGCCGGCGCGTGTGATTAGCCTAGTAAGGTAAAAACTCGCAGAACGGGGCCAAGGGGGCATTGAAATTTTTTCTTTATGTTAAATGGAAAAATTAAAAAAAAGGCGCTTTAGCGCCCGTGCTGCTTAACCCTAGTTGACTATAAATTATCGCAATGTCAAATTATTTGCCCAGAACATTAAAAAAATGTCACGCGTGCGAAGGATTAAAATACAGTTTCCAGTTGCCAGGGCCAGATTTCTCCGAGTGCAGATTTGATCCTCGCCATTTCGTCTTGCAACCCTTTTCCTCCGCCTGCCACGCCGTCCGATTTTAATGATCCTCTCGCTTTTCCGCTTCGCGCTTAATCCTCCCCTCCGCCCGCCCGCCGCACTGGGGATCGCGCGCTGTCCGAGCTCCTGCGGTTCTGTTTTTCCCGCCGCGGGCGCGCGGAATTCAGCTCGTTTCCTGGGGTCCCGCTCGTCCCCTGTGCGCGAACTGCGAATTCGCAGCTCGTTTGGGCTCTCGCATCGCCGCGCTTCCTCTCCCCCGGCCGCGCGGACCCCACGCGTCGTACATCACGAAATCGCCGGAGCGAATTTCTCAAGCGCGAACGCACGTACGAACGACGAGGCTGCGCTGTACACGTAGCTCAAGCCCCCCTCGGCTTAGCAGTGGGAATCGAAAGATTACACTCTGCGATTCTCACCGATTGCACCGATGCTTTTCGTGCTTCCCCCCTCACCCCCCCCCCCCCCCCCCCCCCCCCCGAGCGCCAGGGATGGAAAAGCGCTCGACTTGGCACGAGTTCCCGGGGCTCAACCCGCGTTTTTCCTCGAAAAACACGTAGCCCGCCGGCCGAGAGTAAGGAAATAAAATACGGAGCCGGTTTCATTCCTTTCGTTCGTGACTATATCCCCGATACCCGGGAGCAGGAGTCACGAATGAAAATACTTTTTGCATTTGCGCCTCGTGTACCGGGCTAAATTCGTTTGGGAGCGGGGAAGGGGGTGAAAAAGTTTAGCCGAGAAAAACAGAAGTTGACATTCGAAACGCGGGCGACACGGGCGGATATAACGAGTGCAATGAAAAGAAGCGACGCGAAGAAAAAGCACTCGGGGGGGAGAGTCGCGAAAAGTTTGTCGCGCGCGTCGCGTGTGTGTGTCGCTCGCGAGATGCGGAACAATATCAATGAAAGCTAGCCGAGGAGACGGAGAGTGCGATACTGCGAATGTCGCGTAGGCTCCGGAGAGACACATGAGAGCAGGATGCGCGAGAGGAATGAACTATAAAAGCGAGGGACAATCGAGTGGCTCGCCTGAAGGAGCGACGGAGCTTCGTGCAGTCGCTGCGAACGAAGTACTTTTTCTTCGATTGAAAAAGACATCGAGCGAGAGAAAAATACGTAGCCGAAAAATGTAGGAAATGGAAATGCATTCGGGGACGTAAAGGATCGTCGTCTGGGCACCTTGTTCGAGCATCCGACCGAATGACTCGTTTTTTTTTCAACGTGTGCTGCATCTTAAGTAGTGGTGAGGAGGTCAAATCGTAGATAGGTAAAATCAGAATTGGTAAAACGGGGTATTAGGATATCCAAACATGCGAAAGGTCATTTTTTGACAGGGTCTTCGCACTTGAGTTAACTGAACTGCACTGCAAAACTTTGAAAACTTTTTGATTGAAAGACGTGGATTTGAAAAGCAAGATAAAAATAATCCTTTAGGAACATAAAAGGCAAACAATTTCAAAGATCAAAATTTGTGAAACCCTTTTATAAATTAACTTTTATAAATTATAAAAGATAAAACCCCTTTGATAAAACATCCCTTGTTTTCACGAGGGACCTTTTTTCAAAAGGCACCATATTCTACCACCCACACGGCTGGTTGGTAGTTGGTAGCGGACACGAAAACAAACCACGTTAGTTAGGTAAAACGAGGTACTAACCAAGCCAAGATAAATCACCGCTCGCTGAAACAATGGCTATTTGTACGGACCAAAAGTACCATCCAGAAGCAACACCAGCGTTTCCACTGTGGTGCACCTCGAACCCTTCTGCTCCAGGTCATTTTTCCGATGACTGGCCGGTTCCCCGGGTGTTCGAGTTTGCTCGGAGGAATGTTCGGGATTTGTTTGAAAGGATCGCCCGTAGCAGGCCAGGTTTTCCGCAGTTTCCGTGTACTCTCCCGTGCAAATGCAGGGGGATTACGTCCCTGCTGCTGCTGGTAGTACCCACCCTTGGTGTACTCGATACAGTCACGGGATTAGGACGAGTAGCTGGCGGACAACACTCTAAGGGGGGCTTTGGGGATGAAAAGAGGGCTGCACAAAGGTGGCAGCAGGAAAACCTACCGAGGTCCAAAGGAGCCACGGTACGTGAGCATCATTAAAACAAGTTTCCGGCGCACCCGGAGAACCTCACCCACATTACTTCCTCATTATTACTAGATGCAGGCAATTACCTGGCACGAACAAAAAAAAAAGACGAAAACAAAACGTTCGACCGCATCGCGTGCGGTTGGACCGCATCGCGGGGCAGCGTTACCGAGTTCGTTTTTTCGTGGCCGAGTTCCCAGTCCTGGGTGGCCGAGCGAAAGCGTAACGCGATTCGCAGCGCGACTCGTCCTTTTCATCTTCCTTCTCCCCTTTACCCCGGGCGTGCTCGCTCGCTTTTCGTTTTCTCGCTGCGAGTCTCGCCCCGGCGTCGTGCGAGGAATTCAACGATGGGAAAAAAGGCAGAAGAGAGACGGAAATAAGAGGGTACGTGACTCTCTTGCGGCGCGCTCGGTGTGCCCGCGGAAGACCCACGATCCTTTATCTCGCGGACCATTTCACACGCGAAGGATCGGATCGATGGACGTGTGTGGATCCCGCGAAGGCCGCGTCGTCTGCGGAGTGGCTGCCCACTGGGGCGCCAAGTGGCGTCGCAATTCCGATAGCGATTGACCTTCCAGATCGTCTCGGTCCCGAGTAAGGAAATGAATCCCGCGCGGAGATCATCAGTGGGGCACCTAATACGTGTCGAGTCAAAGGGATGGGACGCCACGAGCACGCGGCATGCCTAGCGACTGTTCTGCTCTGGCTGTGACGCATCGCACCGATGCAGCAGGCGACTCTCTTGGTTCGCTTTAGATTTATTCAAGGCACAGAGGATGCGGAGGAGAAGATGCACCCACTTTTGCAGCCAATCTGCACGGTGAGAAATGGTCTTGTTGGATGAAATCATTTGATTGTATAATGACGAGTTTTGTTTGTCAAGGTATCAAAAATATTTGTCGATCGAACCAAAAAAGAATTGACGGGCTATCAGACAAATATCTCAGCGTAATAGAAGTATGTGTCAGGCTAGCAAATGAATATCTCAGCATAGTAAACAAATTTCAGCCTGACAAAAATATTTGTCGTCACTGTGTAAAATACAGAGAATGATTTGTGCCCGTAACCAAACCTCCTCCCGTGTCCTCGCAACCTTGTTTACATTCTTCACCTCGTCTACAGCGCGAAGGCTTCACATCTTCCTGAATCCAAATTTCCGACAATTCCGAAGGAGCCGGAATTCCGAGAAACAGTGGACTGCGGAAGATAAGCGAGGGTGAGGAGCCCGCAGGAAGACAAATAGAATGCCAGTGGCTATAATGGGATGGGTAAACATTGGAGAAATGCGAAAACGAGCGGGAGGGTACGAGGCGGGGGAGAGGTAGGAAGGTGTTGAGGATAGCGAGAGCGATAAATGCTAAACGCAGAAAGAATGTCGAGGACGCGACGACGACAGAGGTGGCGGCGCGACGGGGGTCCGGGGGAGGAGGGGATAAAGCTCGAGGAGAATGTGGAGAAAGGAAGCGGGAGTGATTAGAGGAGGAAAGGGACAAGTGGGCAAAGGAGAGACGGAGTGTCCTGCACACGCAGACACAAAAGAGGAGCCCCGGGTTGAAAGGATGGGAATGGTGTGGGGGGAGGAGGCGCACGGGGAGAAAGAGATGCCGAAGGACGTGGGCTGAGGAGTCGAATCGCGCTGGGGGCAATGGCAGCAGTTGGGAGGGAGGGGAATGGAGGGGGAGATATAGCACGGAATGTGCGCACCCGGTGAGAGAGGAAACCAAGCCGGCGTAAAGGATTTTCCATTACGTTTTGTCGCCGTGCGCACTCTACTTGCTTATACCATACACCCTATCTATTCGTCTAGGTACACAGACACCTATGTATGGATAGTACGGTGTGTATGTGCGGTCCACCTACACACAGTCACACACATTTATTTTGCACAAATATATAAATTGTAACGGGATACGTTGCAGAAATAGCTCTGGATGGCTCCGCAAACCGAGAGACCGTTGACAAGTGGGCAGTCCGAGCAATAAACTATTTACACTAAAAGGGCGCCAGGTCCTTCGATTGTTGACCCCACGCGGAAAAGTGGGCCGGAAGGTATATGGAAGGTAACCATCAAATATTGAAAGGTTGGGTTGGACCCTTGTAGATGAGGATCATTGCAATGAATATAGTAAATATGGACGTAACAAATATATACATAAATAAGTAAATAAATAAATAAATACATAAATAAGTAAATAAATAAATAAATGCATAAACAAGTAAATAAATAAATAATTACATAAATAAGTGAATAAATAAATAATTACATAAATAAGTAAATAAATAAATAAATACATGCATAAATAAAAGAATCATATCTACAAATACGACTGTGGCTGCTGTGGCTATGATACCTTCAGAGCATTCGATTTTCTTGCCTTGCTGGGAGGTCCCCTCAGTCCCCGGTTACCGTTTGGACTGGGCTGCTATTCTATTGAACCTTTGCACCAATGAGATTCTTCAGTCTCCGAGCCTAGACCACCAGGAATCGTGTGACGCACAGCGCCCACTCGATCACCTATCGTTTCCACAGTCCGCTTTTTGCCCGTTCCAACTGTCCCCGAGGCTTCCCTTCCAGCTTTTCTCTCCTGTCTGCCGTTTCCGCCCTTTCGCTTTCTGCTCCCGCTCTCCATCTCCCTACATCTCCCTAGTCGAGAGCCCTTTTCCTTGCATCCATTCCCCCTTCGAGTCGCAACAGCGAAACGCAGAGTGGATCGAAACCGGTGCGAAGATCTTGGATGGGAAAATGGAACGCGCAAATCGAAAGTGGCAAGGAGAGGGTCGCGACGAGCGTTGGTTTCGCGCGAGGCAGCAGCAGCGGCAACCCCCATGCATAGTCGCACCCCTTCACCCCCTTACCCCTCGTCAGCCATGCGATCCAAGCAGCCTCCGGCTTTGCCGTAACCACTGCGAATCCTAGGGATAGAGAGAAACGCGAGGGAAACGAGGAGAAACGAAGAGGAAGGGACGAGTTTGGCCTTAAAACGAAATTGAATTTCCCGCAGCGGAAACCACCGTCTCTCTCACTCCTTGCTACGGCTTCTAATTCGAATTTGAGGTTTTGCACCCCGGGAAAGAAGGAGGAGGAGACGTGCGACGCATCGCTCGACACCGAGTTTATCTTCGATTTATCCGAACGCCTCCGATTCTCACCCTCCACGGTAAACTCTTCCTCTTCCTCTTCCTCTTCCTCTTCCTCTCTCGCTCTCTCGCTTTTTCACTCTCTCTTGAAGCCTCTGGCGTTCGGTTTCTCTATTTCTATCTCTCTCTTACTCTGCGGCAAATACTGTGCACTACCCCTCAGACCCTCGAATCAAGAGCTGATACGCCCTCAATCCGCGTCTATATACTACGCCTCGTACGTTCCCACTTTGCACGATCCTACGGGAGAGAAGGGAGGGAGGGGGGAGAGTAAAAAAAATATACAAGCTTTCTGGGCCAAGTTCTCCGTATTGTGCTGGCAATGAACCGCTGTAGAGTTCTTGGGGCTATTTAGAAGAGCTACTTAGGAGATAAGTTGGCTCCAGTGAGAGTCTTGTAGCTGGTGGTATGGTAGGTATAAATCTAATACGTCTTTCGAGATGACTCTACGTGTACCTTGACTTTTTGTCGATAACGAACGATCTGATGTACTTTTTTAAACAGATAAAAACTTGTCAAGATTATCTATTTTTCGATTGGTAAATGGTACTTCACGAGTGACAAAATGGCTTCCGTATGAAATTCTTGCAGCTGCTCGGTCGGTATGGTAAGAAAATGCACTTTTTTCGAGGGAAAAAGTGCTGGTGTTCGATAATGAACACCGTTCTTGATTTTTTTTTACAACAAAAACATGTTTACGAATCTTGACAGGATTATTTGAAAAAAAAAAGTATCTGCTCACTCCGCACGGCTGGTGGTGCTTTACGAGCGATAGCCCGATTTTTCGTGTACGCCAAGCGGGATGATCGCAAAAATGTGAGTTGTACGTAGAGATTGTGGGCAGATAGGTGGAGTTGTAATGCGCGATAGCAGGGATAATCGGTGGGGATGCAGTTTGTATCAGTCGGAATATACGAGAGTGTATAGAGACTGTCGGATTGGATCTCGGTGGCGCATCCAGCGGGCAAGGCGTACCCGGTGCTACTCTCGATCGTGCACACATCGACGTCCTGCGCGTCAATAGCATTCATCGGCTTACGACTCACTCGCCCTCGCGCATTTATCGCTTTTATTCGCGATTTTATCAATGTCGCGAGCGTCCCACGGGCGCTCACCACAAATATTAACTACCATCAGATATTCAGACTACACGCGGCCCGAGAAGAGTGCGCGCGCGCTTCGCGTGCAATTTTAATATTTTCCGATGCGACGCAACTTATTAATTCATTCGCGGAGCGCGCTCGCTCGACGAGCGAGTCGAGCGCGACGAACGTGTCGCTAAATATTCAACGATCGGTCCAACAATTCGATAGATCATGTGTGGTTATGCATATGTATATTTTTTATTCACCAACTGTTCGTCCAGACTCCTCGGGGCATCCGTGTCCAGAAGAATTCCGAATGACCACATTCGAATATTGGCGTAAAAACTATACCCGGTAATTTAAGGCCGATTAGAGGTTACTTTAAATACGCGTGGATTTTCTAAGAGCTATGAGTAAGCTTGTTTATTTTGGCGTCCGCGTGAAGGAAGCTTTGCGAAAAATGGATATTACTGAGGAAGCAATGTGCAAAGTTCTACATTGCTATTCTTGTAATCTCAACAAATGTTGGTCCGACATTTTAAGAAAAAACGGTGGAATAGGCCATAAAGCCACATCTTGAAGTGGTTGATTCCCGCATTTTTTTGCCGAATACCGGGTCTATGAACTTTAACATAAAGGGTCGATTTTTTGTTCAGAATCAACGAAAATACAGTTTGACACCTGTTTTCGAAGGTAGAATATGCGACTTGTATTGCTTTTGTTTCTCGCCTGTTTTCGCCTCATTTAGTCGTAAGTTTGGCTCTGTACTCTTTTCACGCTTTCTATGTATTCGTTGCTTTGTACTTCTCTGTTACTTTAGTCCTTAGGGGACTTTGTCCCAGGACTCAATAAAATACTACTACTACTACTTCAGAACGCTTATATAGATGAAACGTCGATCTTTTATAAATAATAATGTCGACAGGTCGATTTAGGCATTTGGGATCGGAGGCCGAGTTTATAAATTCGGACAACAAAAACTAAAATAAAAAATTTCCAGAATTAACTAAAGAAGGGTTGAAATCATTGTTTGTGGGGGTAGAACATGCGACTTGAGAACGATGGTATATGCGAAAAGTCGATACTAAAAAAAAACTCTCCCATTGTTAAAACAATAATTGAAACATCAATTGAATAACATTAATGCGACTCACCGACGAGCTTGCCGAACTGAGCTGGTGGCCTCCATTCGGGATAATGCCTGGGAAATCTCGCTCTGGACCAATATGTCCTCAGGATCACTTTGTAAAGAGCCAATTTGTCCTGGCGATCCTGCGCCCCGGGACCGCATTGACTCGCTGCCTGGTACGCGCACAGTTGAACGCCCACGAGTAGTAAAAGCGAGAGTCGGGCAGACCGGCTGAACCACGCGATCCCCAACATCTGTGGAAAATTGAGGGTAACATGAAAAAAAAATTGTTTTCTGCGTCGTACAAGAAACAAAAGCGACAGCTTATATGCTGCACTTAATAACCAGCTATTACCGATAACCTGTGAGACATATCTAATATTTACAACAAAATGTAAATTCTCCGCAGACTCTCATAAATTTTCAGAACACAAATTACGTTCGCCCAGCTCCGCACTGCGAAACATCCCGAGCAGACATTGCGCCTTAAATCATTCAACACATTTTTCTCATACAGTCGAACTTTCCATATGTTTCAAATTGTATTTCAAATTTGTGTAAAAATAAAACGAAAAGGATCTCTTAAATCCATCGTGTCATTTTATCCTGTTTTACAATTACGTATCGCCCAATTTATCTCGTACTCGTTATACAATCATAAAACATTTCTCTTCCGTGAACCCCAAAAATACATCGAGTGGCTATGATTAGATTTTCGAATCATACACCGCGGTTGACTAATCCCTATACATATGCCTTCGCAGCTATAGATATAGATATCCTGCTCGCTGGAAGTGACTAACGTTCCCCATTCACAACATCCCGTCTGTCCCGAAACTATACAGCCCAAAGTGTGATGCGGTTACCGGTGCGTGCGGCCTCGTAAGACGTGGAAGTGGCTGAGCGACGCAAATATTTTCCAGCCGGGCTACTTAGTCGCGGCGGCGGCGGCGTCGTCGTCTTCGGCATCGACGTGGCTGCCGCGTCGTCGCGGGGAACGGTGCGAGCGGTAGTTACACCGGAAGAGGCAGCAGGAAGCCATCTATGCTCACCCTCGGTGTCCCCCGAGTGTCGTCTAACGCGCGAATACTACTCGTTTGACATTCGAAGCTGCCGCGCGTCCCGAGTCGAGAGACGGAGACGTAGGCGTCGTGGGGCGTCGGAAGGGCCGTTACGTGGTTTAACGAGCCGCCGACATCCGTGGAACGAGAGACTCCCGACTCGATCCTCGGTAACGGGAAAACCACACGCAGAGCCGAGTGCCAAACCGGAAATACACTGGTGGAATCTCGCGCAAGGTGAAAGCCGAATTCACTGCCGATTTATCGTATTTTTCGGCAACTAGGAGACAAAGTCGACTTAGTTACCGCGCGATTGACTTTCGCCCGTTTGTGGCTGTTCGTAGCTGAATTTATGCGGAGAAACGATAAAATAACAGTGAGCTGGATTCTGGAAATAGAGCGATTTAATATTTATGAGCGATTTTTCCGGGAAGGACGACGCGACGTGAAAAATTTACGGGAGCCAAGGAGATTGGAAGTTTTCGCGCGAGCTTCGCTTTCGGACGACCAATGAATATTTTCTTGACGCGGGGCGACTGAAATAAAATTGTCCCGTCGTGGTTTGATTCGATGACTCGATCTCTCGTTGCGGAGAAACGATAAAATAATAATGAACCGCAAATATAGATTGATTGAATATTTATGAGGTCCATATGCGCGCTTCACGCGCTTCCCCAGTTGGGGGAAAAAAATCGAAAATATTCCATTTTTTGAATTTTTCGTGAAAACGATTGGTTTAGAAATAAACTGATGACGTATATTTGTCGTGTATGGGCAAAAATATAAGAAAATGAAGTGTTAGAAGGATAAAAATATTAAAAGTGTTTATGCACTTTTTTCGAAATTTCATCACGCCACTAAAATCGAGGAGAACAAATAACCCGGCAACAAAATTTATATTGAAAATGCGAGACATTTTACTCACTGCTTTTTTTAAGAGGGATTTTTTTGGCAGGTTTGGCGCGACATAGCGAAGAATTAAGCGGGTACTGCTGAGAACATTTTTGATTTCGTGCGATTTTTCTTTCAGCCAAAAATAACGAGGACGAAAATAAAAATTTTCCCTGTCGCGGTACAATTAAACAATTTAATCTGTCTGAACGTTTTTGGGCTCAACACCAACCCGAAAAA
This sequence comes from Pimpla rufipes, assembly GCA_963932165.1. Classification (NCBI taxonomy): domain Eukaryota; kingdom Metazoa; phylum Arthropoda; class Insecta; order Hymenoptera; family Ichneumonidae; genus Pimpla; species Pimpla rufipes. The sequence continues at coordinate 17,458,264 of OZ010635.1, forward strand.
AATACCCGAGAACAAAAGTCCCAAAAAAAAAACATCCCCAAAAAACCGTATTAATTTCAGCTTACTGTCTAAATCCACCGCCCAAAAGATCGTCAAAAGACGCCGCGCGACGTTGTCGGCGCAAAGCCGTGGGCGTAATGAAGAATACATCACGGATTTGACAGTTTATCTAATAGTCGATGGAACAAGACGACTACCTTAATGTACTTGAGAGGCGGAGAGCATTCCCCTCGATCCGGGGGTCTCTGTGCTGTGTCTCCCTGACTCGGCTTTCGATTCGATCCATCGAGCCGCCAGCACTTGGCGGGAAGCCAATTTCCCTGGCCGTCTTTCTACCCCCCTCCCCCTCCCGGACCCCTCACCATCCACCTTCCCCTCCCGCGACAGCGTATACCTCTTCGATCGCAAACCAATGCTCGCGAGTCTCTACGCTCTCTTTCCGTTATTTTTACTTCTTTTTTTTTGTCTTTTTTTATTCTCCTTTCTTTTTTTTTCTTTTTTTTTCTCTCCTTTCATTTTTCTCTTTTTTTATTCTCTTTTCTTTTTTTTTATTACTCTCCCTCCCCCCAACTGCCGAGCGCCCTTCCGCTCGGAGGCCTCGGGCTAAATCCGCGACGAACTGAGTCGTGAAAAATTCGTTGAATTTTCCAGTTTGCCGGTAGCTGTACCTGGCGGTGGCTGCCGCAGCCACCGTGCGCGGATCGCAACATGCGAGAGCGACCCAGCCTCGAGGCTAACGCCGATACTGAAAACGATTTTGCCTGACAAGAACGTCGACGTCTTGTCGTCACCGCCTTCATAGTAGTCGTCGTAGTCGTCGTCGTCGACGTCGCGGCGCCGTCGTCATCGTCCTCGTTCTCCCCGCGTTTCCTAAACTATAAGACACGTGTGTTGCGTCTGAGAGTCTCTCGCGACTTCCGTGCAGCCTCTGACGTGCGGCGACGAGGAATTTCGCCGCGGTACCGACTTCCGCTCTGTCCCATAGACGACGAGCGCAGGCCGTACGTCTCATCGAAATCACACTTAAGGAGCATCTTGGATTATGCGTTTTTATTTTTAAGAATTTTGACAAACGATGAGAAATATTGGGTGATCGAAAAACCATCTTTTAAAAAAAATTTAACAAGCATTGTTTTGCAATTTGTAGAATTTTTAAGAATTTTTCAAACCATTTCTTTTTAAATTTTGAAGATTTTTTTTTTATGTTTGAAGGGCTGACAACAATGACGAGCAGTCTATGGTACTCGATTCGTGTCATATTTTGTATTTAAGACCTCGTCTAATAGACGCAGCCGGTTGGCTGCGGCTTCAGGGCGAAACGCAAAAAAAACGTCCCCCATAACGAATAATCTCATCCTGTGGAATTTCGCATTTGCATTCATTCGCCACTGCGGGTAAAGTACAATCTTATCGATAGATCGATCGGCAGAGGAGCGGCTGGTGACGCAGGTGCAGGGGAAAATATATACGTGCTCACGTACCCGCAATACCCTTCCTGCTGTGTAGGTGTCTACAGTCGATTCTCGCTAACTTAACGCTGCCTAATAGTTTTTGTTACCGAATAAGCAAAAAATATTTGTCAGCCTATCAAAAACATTAGTTGGCCTATAAAAAAGGTTCATCAGCCTCCCAAAAACATTTGTTAGCCCAGCAAAACAATTTGGCTTGTCACTGTATCACCAAAGAATTTGCTTGCCCAGCATAATTCTTTTCTCCTACGCCATTAAAAACAAAATTAATTTCACACCCTGGAATTTAACATTTTAGTGCATAATTACAAAACACATCTATTAATTTTTTTTTATAAAAATATTTGAACAATAAACACGCTTGTTAACGTTACAGTTGTGCATTAATTTTTTTTTATAAAAATATTTGAACAATAAACACGCTTGTTAACGTTACAGTTGTGCATTAATTTTTTTCATTATAATGCACAGTTGTGCATTCATTTTTTATTTTTTATTTTTTTTGTGCATTATCAATACAGAAAAGTGTATTCATAATTCCAGCATAAGTCTTTTCTCCTACGCCATTAAAAACATAATGAATTTCACGCCCCAGAATTAAACATTTTAGTGCAAAAGTACAGAACACTTCTATCAATTCTTTTTAAAATTAAAACGTACAATAAACACGCTTGTTAACGTTACAGTTGTGCATTAATTTTTTTCGCGCCCTAAACTTACCAATGAATACACAAAAAAGTGCCAAATTTTCTTCCAAGTGATAACTAGGCCACTCTATATCCAGTGCCCCAAAGCTCCACTCCCAAGAGCGTCAAGTTAGCCGGAGTCGACTGTGGCGCACGCAGCGATAGGAGATACTATCTCCGCGCAATACCTGCACAGCGCAAACGTACAGAGCATCACCAGTAGCGAGGAGACAGAGAGCGCGAGAACGTGCGGGAAAGACAGAGAGCATCGAGGATGGCCGTCGCACGTACCAACCTACCGACCGCGCGCTATATGCACTCGCGTGCATCACCGCGTGCGCCTATGCGCTCGCCCGCCGCTGCAGCCGCGCGCTGTGTGTTGCACATTTCAGATTCCCGTACACGGCCAACACGTACGCGCTGCGGGGGCCTCGGGAGAGGGGACCAGGTCGGGGGTTTCTCTCTCCCTCGAGCGGCGCAGTGCATCTATCGCGTGTATCGCGCCAAGCGTGTTTACATATGTAAATTACGACTCGAGTGTGTGATCAAAATTCAAATGGTATTCGAATAGGCGCCCGGCCGATCGGGCGCGTAACTCTCCTGTTCTCCGCTACCCCCACCGCCACTTTCACCACCCTAAACCGCCCCTCTAACCCTTTGGACACTCCAGGAGAAGATCCCGATGAGAAGCTCCGCACCGGCGACATTTTAGTCAACGCGGTCCAGGCCATCCTGGCTATTTATACAGAGAGGCTTTATCCAATGGAATTTACAGTGAATCCCAGGCAGCGGGGAGCAGGGAGGAGAAGGGGAGGCGAAGAGCAGCCAGAGTAGGTGGAGAGGGGGGAAGGGGTAGAGGGGCAGTGTCATGAATGAAATTACACCGTTCCCGAACTCCCGTGGCTGAACAGTACGACCTGTATCTGCTAACAGTCAATTTCGCAGTGCGCGCGTCTCGCGACCCCCGTGAGAAGATTAAATACGAATTGGATTTGCCGGCGCGCGGGTCTCTCGCGGTGCCCGCGCTATATAGCTGGGATACAGCGCGAGCGACATGCAGCCATTGGAATGAATTACGCAGCGGGGTTTTCGTGTGTGCGCGCCGCGAGACCCGCGGGGAGAGACAGTTACGAAACTTGCGTCTCGGTACGTTAGACTCGCGTGCGTCGCCCATTCCAGCCGCGCGTCAAAGCCGCGCGCGAAACGACGACGACGACGACGACGACGATGGAAAACGAATCTGCACGCTACACGCGTTGACTCCGCCACATGCGAGGTGGGTGCAATAAACAGCTGTTCCCGGGTTTATTGGCAGCCCAGACGCGAGTCGTATGGACTTTCGTTTTATTCTGTTTTTTTTTTATTGTTTTTTTTTATTTATTTTTTGCCTCCTGGCTTTTTTCTTCTTTTTTTTTTTTGTTGCCCTCCCCCCGTCGCTTGACTGGATTCTCTCGCTCCTCGAGTCGGAGCACTGACGCATCGTGTTTTCGCGGAAACGAGAATAGAAACGGGAGCGACAGTGCGGTAAAAGCGAGCGCGAGCGCGAGGCAAAAGCAGCCCGAGCGAGCGGGCAGCACTGGGGATATAAACGGTCGAGCGCGGTTAGTGATCCGTCCGTAACACACAGAGAGAGAGAGGGAGGGAGAGAGAGAGACACAGTGAGCAGTTTGGGTGAAAGAGAGGAAGGGAGAACGAGTCGAGTGGCTACTGTCCATCGAGACTGCGGCCGCACTTCCATCCCTTCCTATATCCTCACAAAAAACGATACTTTTTATTTCATTCCGCTTTTTTTTTTCTCTGGCATTCTTTTTTGTATCCGGCGATTCCTTTATCTCCCATTCGCTGGTCAACGCGTCGATGAAGTACTTTTCTTCTTTCTTTTTTTTGTTTTTTTTTTTGTTTGGACGTCGAATCGAGTTACATCGCGATTTCCTGGTTGTTCTAAAAATAATCACGATCGGAAGGCGAACGGACCATCTAGCGGCGATGGCCCAATTGGTGGGGAATTTATGCTGTATACTTTTTTTGGGTCACGAATTGCTTGATATGGCTAAAAAAAAATTTGGGACTTATTTCACAACTTTCAACAAACAGAAAAATAAAAAATGTTTTTTTTTTTTTTTAATAGGCAAAAAGTTTCTATGGACATTTGTGGAAATTTTTATTTTTTTGTTAAAATAAACGAAAAAGTCGATTTAATTTTTACCGTGTAAAAATATTTTCCACCTATTTTCGCAAGGAAAATATATAAAACATTTTTACACAGTGACGACGCCAAAAAGTACCGCACGGATAACGTAGACGTTTGCGAAAAAAAATCTTTCTCTCGAAAACCCAAAAATATCGATTTACTTTTTTTTACCGTGCAAAAGGTCGTCGCTCGCCTTTTATAGTCAGTAACTGGGCCGTTCACCTTGCCGGTGTCTCGCGCTTGGTACTCTAATTTGCAGTGTGTTACAACGCGCGAGACGCCGTGTCCAAAAAGTTCCATTGCCAAGTTGGCGTCGAGCCACGAGAGGCCAGAAGTAAAATCGCGGGAAAAATGTTAGACACCGGGCGGGATTATCGTCCGTCACTGCGGGTCGCGATTTCGAGCGGAGCGACAAATCGACTGCAAACGACGCGTTATCTATATTCCCCGTGGTTAATTCACCTGCGGAAACTGAGAGTCGCAAATTTCGTGCCCGGGGAAATTACGCGGCGAGCCACCGATCACTGGTCCGCTTCGCCCCCGGTGTATAGGCCGCCCGGTCCGCCGCTGGCGAGACCCGGGGAAGGGGGCGCGACGCGGACTATCGGGCTCCGCGGGCATGTGAAAAAAATTTAATTAGAGTTAATTCCAATGTTTACGACGTCGGGTCGGGTTACCACGGGTCGCTCTCGGTCGCGGCGGGGCTCGCGAGCGAAAATCGCCGTGGAAAAGTTTTCGCAATGTTTTTGCGCTTTACGAGGGTCAGTGCGTTATTTCAAGTCGCGGAAGGTCGTGCGCCATAACCGTGCCTCCCGGTGTTCTCGCGCCCCGTGCCCACCATGGACGCGATATATCCGCACACCCATGAACCTTGCACCGACGACGCACTCGACCGTACCGCACCATGTACTACAGTGCGGACCCTCGTATGCCGACTCGTTCCACCTTCCATTTAATCTACACCGAGTATCACGCGCCGTAATGACCGAAACTTTGGAGACACCTGGCGAAACGTTATCTGAAATAAAAATGAGTGAGGGTACCATTTTATTTTTACTGTTTTCTGTGGCAGGATATTTGTTTAATCTGGAAGCTAAATATATATAAAATATATTATATATATTATATAATATATCTTCCATATATTTTGGATAGTTGGTTGTCTGTTTGTGTGTTTGTCCGTCCCAGCCCCCTTAATTAATGTCTGCCCTAAATAATAAAGCCTTGCCCTCTTAATTCAAGTCTGTCCCAACATGAGAAATTTTGATTTATGTTAACCTGCCCGTACGCGCGCTTTGCACGCTCACCCAGTTGTCACATCACTAAAATCGAGGTTACTTTTTTTGCTCGATCAAACTTGGATTTTCTTCCTTCGTTCGAACTAAAATTCTATAATGAAGAGAATGCCGCTAGGCGAAATGCGATTTCTTGATTTTTAAATTTTTTACAGAATTTTAAAGTCAGACCTCCAAACATCGCAAAAAAAACGGTAGGGTACCCCTTCAAAAATTTTTTAGAAGGTACCCCTTCTAAAAATTTGCGATTTTTGAAGGTCTGACTTTAACATCCTATAAAAAATTCAAAAATCAAGATATCGCGTTGCGCTTTGCGACATTCTGTTCGTTATAGAGTTTTCTCGCGAACGCAAAAAGAAATCCCAGGTTTGGTCAATCGAAAAAAAAGTAACCTCGATTTTAGCGAAATAACGAAATTTCGAAAAGTGAAGAATCATTTTTTGCATTTTTCTCATTGAATTTTATGTTTTCCGGGCAAACAACGGTGCTTTTCCGAAGCGGTACGAAGTGCGCGAGCCACAACAACCAGCTAGTTATTAATATTACTGATTGCGTAGTTTATAAGTATAGCTATTAGGATTGCTTTATTTCCACCTACTGTCTATGGTTTTTATTTGACGATAAACATGTCTATCACCTTGTAATTGGAATTCTTTACCCGTTTATTATGAAATAAATAAATATTACTGTATGATATATTATTTACGACATATATACATATTAAGCTAATTAATTGATCGTGAATGTCGTTACCCACCACGTTCACTCACAGATGAATAATCGATTTGCGGATTTAGGAATTAAGGGTTTAGTCCCCTAATATGCGCCGAGCGCAACTTTGATGTATCCAACCCCACGCGAAATTGGATGGGGCCGAGTCTAAGGTCGAGATTGGCTACGAGGTATAGCCAACTTAATCGATTAGTTGAATCACGTAGTGTAGTTGATCGAACCGCGTCCCCAGCGGCATCGCTGATGCGCAAGCCTCGACTTTGCGGACTTGTTTACATACAGTGTTACCAGCTTATTGTGCCTCGCCGACGTTCCCCTTAATTCCGCTGGTCTGTATGAATAATGGCGGCCCTACTGTCGTTGCCAAACAGTTCATCCCCTACGGAAATGAAGTCTCGATATATATCAATTACAACACGACAATATATAGTGGCAAACAATGATATATTTTATTCAATAACCCATACAGTTGTCACTTTACTAAACTCGACATTTTTTTTTTGGATCGATCGAACCTGGATATTCCTTCGTTCGAGAGAAAACTCGATAACGAAGAGAATGCCCCAAGGCGATATCTTGATTTCTGCATTTTTCACAGAATTTTCAAGCCGAAAGTTCGCTTATTGCTTTTCGCAAAAAAAAAAATTCGGTTTCGTAAATGTTGAAAACTATATCCGAAGGGAAATTTCGCGCTGATTCCGAAAGGCACTGATACTTGCCAAAAAACAGAAAATTCGTCGAGAAAAACGCCAAAACATTTTTTTTTTTTTATCTCTGGAAATATTAAACCGTACGCTTTGCCGGAACACCCTTCCCGAAATAACGTCAACAAACCTTGAAACCTTACAAGCCCTCCGCACAGTCAAAATACAATAACACGATTGAAACTGCTCGTTGGTTAGCAACGAGTTGCAGGCAACCCGATAGCCCATCAGAGAACGAATAACGCGACAATAATACGTACATCGAAAATGCGAGATATTTTACCCACAGATTTTTTGATGACGGATTCTGTACACAAAAAATATCTATTAAAAATATATCTCTATTTTGTCACATTTTTTAAATTTTAACAAGTATGACTTTATGTTTCCATACGATCAACAAAATAATAAAAATAAAATAAAATGAAACTAAATTAAAGAACGTTCGCCCACCCCAGAGGCACAACTTTTTCGTCCACCTCCCGAGGCCCGCCCAATTGTTTCGACATCAGAAAGAATCGCGCAGCCTCGCCGCATGACGGAGCGACAGAAAAGCCGAGACGAAAGGCACGAAGCGAGTGTAACAAGAACAAAAAAAAACGCCCCGACCGCGGGGGGTCGTGGGTAAGCACATCGCGAGGCCAAAGAGAGCCGGCACGGACTCAATATGCCGGACGTATTGCGGGCGCGAGAGACGAGCCGCGCGGCGTGAACACACAGCGGGAGCGCGACGCGAGTGGCGCGAGAGGCAGGTGCGGGTCGAAAGTTATAAAAACTCGATAATACTTTGCTCCGACAGAGAGGGAGAGAGAGAGAGAGAGAGAGAGCGTGAGAGCGCCACCACCCGAGCTTTAAATAATGTTTGAATAAAAAAGTGAAAAACTTTTTCAGTTATGGCTCCGCGAACGGGACGTGATACGGCCGGAACGAGAGAGCGAGACGAGCGAGGAGCGAAGCGCGCGCGGGCCTCGCGCGCGAATCGGCCGCGAGGTGGAGAAGGAAAAAGTGGAAAAACCCTATGCACTCTGGGCGCACTTTTCCTCCCTCCCTCCTCCTCCTCCTCCTCCCTTCCTCGCCCCGCTCTCGCTGTTTCTCTGTACGCCGCCAGGATTTGCAAAACAACGCACGTCAGCGCGAACAGCAATCCACCCCCTCGAACCACCACCGCCACACGAACGCTCGCCCGGCTATCCAATAAAACATACACTTTACACCGTCTGCCGCAGTTGCACTATTTTGACTTTTTGATGCACAATATATAAACAATTCGATGTACGCGCGCGCTCGACCCCCCGTTTTCCCACGTCTCTATATATCGGCCCACGAAGTTTCGCTTTCGTCGATGCTCGTACAGCACGTACAGTGGAGCCTCGATTATCCGAACTCCCGTTATGCAAATTCGCGGTTCATATCTTCTCGTGTTTGGGGGATTAGACTGTGGGCGTGGAGTTCGGCCGTAATTGTAGTTTGGTGCTTGCGTTGCGGCGAAATAAGATATTTGGTTCTGTGGCTACAAATATGGAGGTTACCATTAGGTTTCTTTTTTTTTTAGTTTGTGGACAGTTTATTGTTGTGCATTGTTGTCGTGCACGTCTCACGTTTCACCGGGATCGAATTCATAGTCGTGATATTTTGACATTTTGGTGGATGATATATAAACAATCCGATATAATCCATTCGCCCGTTTTCACAGCTTAACCAACGTTTCGCTTTCGTTGCTTTACAGTAGAACCTCGACCACCCGAATTCTCGTTGTGCAAATTCAGTATTCATATCTTCTCGTGGTTGGAGGATTAAACAGTACGAGTTTAGTCCTAACTGTAGTTTGGTGTTTGTGTTTCGTCGAAATAAGACACTCGATTCTATGCATAACAGATATACAACGGTAATTCGGCAAACTATTTGTTATTCCCGATTACAGTAGAACCTCGATCATCCCAACTCCCGCTATGCAAATTCTGTGTCCATGTCTTCTCGTATTTAGAAAATCAAACTGTACGCGTTTCGCTGTCCCCACTGTAATTTAATGTTTCCTTTGCATCGAAATAAGATACTCGACCGTGGATACAAATGCAACGGGTGTTCAATTTCGCGAACAATCTGTTATTGTGCCGCATTGTAGTGCAACTGTGACTAAAATGAGTAATTCGATATGGCAGTTTCTTTCCTCCATCAATGCAGCTTCCATCAACCGTAGTTTCGCTTTCGTTATTTTCGTACAGTATGAATCTCAGTTATCACACAGGAGGATAAAACTATACGAATTTAGTTCTAACTACAGTTTGGAGTTTCTGTCGCATCGAAATGAGATACACTGGATCGTGGATACAACTATACAACGGATAATCTATTCCGTGTACAACTTATTATTGCGCCACGTTGCAGCGCAACCGAGACCAGAAAACGAATAATTCGATACAGCAGCCTCGTCCCTGGATGGATTCGCTGGAAAGGCGATATCTGTCGGCTGTCGGCCAGCGATATCTCTGCCCCATCTATGTATTGGTCAGGAGATATCGCTCTATCGGATTCCGCACGTGGCCAAGTCAGCCGAGCTGCGAGCCGCGACTGGTGCAACCCGGAGAACCGATTGCAGCGCCGGCAAACGAGAGTTCGTTAGTTACGAGGATGAAGAAGCTGGACCAAGAGCTCTTCTCCCCATTCCTCTCAATTGCTCCACCGTCTTTCTCGCTTTAAGACTCGCAAAGAAAAAAAAAAAAAAAAAAAAGAAGAAAGAAACAAAAAACAAAACCCGCTCGATGGAAAGCGAAGCTGATCCGTTTCTTTTTCTCTCTTCGCGTGGGTAAAACAAACCGAGCGCCCTGTTTCACTTCCTACGCGAGCAAAACAATAGCCCCGGCAATACGATTACAGAAAAGTTCGCAAGCTGCTTCACCCCCTTCGGCCCTCTCACGACCGCCGACTCTTTCTCTCGTTAACATCGGGACTTTGAGGGAAACGCGAGCTTCACGGAAACGGGGAAAAGGGAGACGGGAACACGGGAAGCCGGCGTCTTCCGCGTTTCTCCCCTTTCAGTTACGACTTCCCGGCCAAAGATCACTGGGTGGAAACGCGAAAATCGTCATACTGTATCGACGCCAACGTCTCTCGATACTCTCGGTTTGATTCCCTTCGGTTTTGCAGCGCGGCGAGTGGCTCGAGCTGCCCGCGAGGGAAGCAAACGTCGAAAACAACGATGGTGAATTATTTTATGCCTCTCGATCGCGGAGTCGAATTCAATCGAGTTCCTATCTCGATGATCGCGTTACACGGACACGAGCAACATTTCCGCCCCACGGCGCCAGCTGTAAAAAAGCTGGTTCACCTTTCCCTGTGTGGCGAAATACATATTTTCTTGAATATGTTTCGTGAATATACATATTTTCTTCTTTTTTTTTTCTTATCTGACGCGACGTCATACTGACACCGTTTAATTCGTGACGAGTTGCTTCTTATTCCTCTTCTAATATAGACTCGCGAGGGAGCTCGTAATTATCCATGGAATATCCTACTTCGTGGACGAGAGCGACCGGGGGCAAAAGGGTGCAGCAACTACGCGGTTGGTTTCCCTTTGGTCTTGCAGTGCAGCGAGTGGCTCGAACCGCCTGAAAGACAAGGAACATCAAAAGCAGCGACGGTGAATAATATTATGCCTCTCGATCGGAGTCGAATTTAATCGAATTCCTATCTCTCACACTGATCACGTTAAACGGACACGCGCAACATTTCTGCCCCACAGAACCAGCCGTAAAAAAAGCTGGTTCACCTTTGCTGAGTGTAAAGGATATGTATATATATTTTTCACTTTTTTCTTATCTGCCACCGCGTCACTCCGACGTCGTTTAATTCGTGACGAGCGGCTTCTTCCTCTTTTAATATAGAATCGCGAGGGGGCTCGAAATTATTAATGGAATATCCTACTTCGGGGTCGAGAGCGAGCGGGGCACGAGGGCAAAAGGGTGCAGCAACTGCGCGGGTAATTGGAGCGAATAAGTGAGTGACATCGTGTTCGCCGTGAAAAAATGTGGAATATCACGACAGGGAGAGAAAACGTAGCAGCTTGGGAAACGTGTTTATCTCTCCGGTTGTCAGGTGTGTCTTACCGGGGGGGGGAGAGTAAGACACGCGGAATTGGAACGGCTCGCGAGAAATAAAGCGGAAAACATCTCGTTTCTTCGGAGCGGCTCGCGCGAGGAAGCAACAAACGAGGTATAAATAAAAAGTGTTATTTCCATTTCTGGAATTGTTAATATTCCGGTGGAGCTCGAGAGGCACAAATAAAGGGTGGAGGGGTGAGGCTGAGTCGAACGCTTGTTAAACAGAAATAGAAGTTGATGCACTCAGTTTGTATTGAATAACACGTCAAAAGAATGTTTAATTATAAGCGACCTGCATCAGCTTTCCGTGATATAATGGGCGGCAGTGGAACGATGAAGAATCACTTAGAGCCATCGCTTTTACTCATTGAGTTCAATCGAGAAAAAGTAAACTCTATGAGTGTCTGTGGGTGGTTGCAAATTTCTGTGAGGATCTGAGAATATAAAGTCATAGTTGCGTTATGTTTAAAAATAAAAAATCAGTCTCCTCCAAAAATCAACTTTTCAGTCTACCTTTTGAGATCCACAGTTCATTAATACAACGTGAAGAGAAAGTTTGATTATAAGCAACTCCGATTTTCCGTATGAAAATTACTTGACACATCGTTTTTGTCGGTGCTTCGGGAAACTGCCCTCGTTAAAAGTAAACTCTGTGAATATTTTTAAGTGCTTGTGAGTGTCTTCGAGTATCGATGAACATTTATAGATGTCCGTGAGCATCTGTGAATATCTCTGAGTATCTAAGAGCATAAAGTCATGGTTGCATTTTACTTAAAAAAGAAAAACAATTGCCTGTTCCTAAAATGCCACTTTTTAAACGACCTTTATAGCCCCGCAGTTCTTTAACACAGCGCCAAAAGAATGTTTAATTATAAAAAATTATGTCAATCTTCCATAATATAATAGACGGTGAACGAGATAATGGAAAATCACTTAGTGCATTTTTGTCGGAGCTTCAGTGGAAATTGCGCTCGGTGAAAGAAAAAAACTCGCATTTTTATTAATGATAGAAAAAAATGTATTAAATTTAATTTTATCCTCGAAACTATCAATTCAGTATCACGGAATGTCAAAAGAAAGTCTTTAGTTATAAAGCAACTGCATCAGCTTTTTACAACACAACAATAGCCGGTAAAACAGGTCGCTACTATGAACAACGGAAAATCGCTTAAAGTATCGCTATTGTCGAGGCACAAACGCGATCGATAATATTATAAACGGAACGACGAGCACCCCGAGCGCTGCGCGGCGACTCGGTAACAGGCGAGAAACGTCTGACTTAGGGGGCATAAAGATCGCTATGCAGGCTGCGCGTTTCTCGTCAACGTCTGAGCGAGCGCAAAACGCGTGTTACAAGCGCGGCGGCCGCTGCCAGCCGGCTTTGCGCGTCTCTCCTCGGTGCCTCACGGGCCACGAGCTGCCTCGACCTCGCATGCAGAAACCTCTGAATTCCCTTTTGATTTTTGCCTTTTGCCCTTTGCTCGCCTTCAAAACGCCCCGCGAACTGCTTGGTTCACGCCGCCTCCTTTTGACGCATTTCTCGAGTCGCAACGCGCAACTAACTAGACGCTAGTTTATAAAACGAGCGATAACGCAGCGCGCGCTCCGCGCGCACTTTACGCTTCTGTTGCGGCGCGCGCGCGCGCGGCCTCTTTCATCTCTTCACGATGCGTGCAATCGCGCTAAATCGCCTTTTCAGCCTCGCGTCTCGCGTCGTCTCGAGTGCCGAGCTCGATTTATTACCGCGTGTAACGCGGCAAAAACGGCCTCTTTACCAAAATACGCGCATGGAAAATTGGAATTTCAACTCATTATTTTCGGTTGTTTTTCATTTCAATTATTTTATCTCCCAAACCACGAGAGAATTGGAATTTTAACTTGTTACTTTCGATTATTTTTGTTATCGTTGTCCCCTCCAAAGCTCGAGGCTCGCGGATGGGAAATTGGTATTTCAGCTTATTATATTTATTTTCGATTTTTCGCTTTGAATTATTTCCGCGTTATGGACTCGAACGGGATGCAAAGCGGGTTAAACCGTCGAGAGAGGAATATTCACCGCGCAAATCCAATCAACTTCGCATAAGGTGAACGGCCCATTTATACAGTGACGGTGTCCCAATTAGCGACGAATGTGCCATATATATTTTTGATGCTGCAAAGCTGCATTCGATGATTTTTTACACTCGCGTTTGACTCCCTTTCTCCTTACGTAAATCATGTACACTCGACTGCGAACTTGCGGCAACGCTGAGAATTTAATGTACGAGCGAATTTGTTATTATTCATTATTTCCTCATTATTTCCTCGATATCGGATACGAAGCCATCATCACTTGGCAAAATAATTAATGTTTTACATAATTATTTGAATTGACAAAATAATTAATGTTTTGTTGCAGCTGCTCGTGTTTTCGAATATTATGTGATTCGTGTCGATATAACTAATGTTTTGAAAATGAGGAAAAAATGAATCACTGGTTTCAGCTGAATTATAAAAAAAAATCCCTGCCCTGACTATTGAATGCTTCACTGCGCTTTAATACAAATCAGGGTCTTCACTCGAACGTACGAAAATCTGCAACTCCATCTCAATAACAAAATAAATAAAAACTAAAAAAAATACCAGTGCACAGTCTTACCTCGTCTATCGAGATTAATTCCTCGCCTCCCGGTAAACAATAGCGACAGCGGCTTCCGTAAAAACGACCGCGTAAACCGTAGGCTCGTTTTCGGTGTGCAATATTCACAAGTTCGTCACATCACTCAACCACAATTTGTACCCATGTGCCAACCTCTTTCCTCGCAAAAAATTCTCGATCAAAGATTCCCCAGCATCGACAACGGGAGAGACGAGAAAAAGAAAAACAACAAAAAAAAACGCAACGAAAAAAATCTCACACCGGGCGCTGGAAATATCTCTCGTTCACTATTCGTCTGGTCAGTACGAGCCAAACTCACTGACAAAAATCGGGCGAAATATTACACATCGCGGATCGTAAAAACGTCGGTTGGGGGGCAAGACGGACCGGGCGACCGAGTGCGTCGAGCGCGTCTCACGTTTCACCGGGACCGAAATTCCTTGGCTCGAGCGAGTCGCGCGACCAGTCACGAGACTTCGGGACGACGACGCGAGATTTCGGAGCGACGACGACGACGTATTTAGCTCGAGGGCTGCCGCGTTACTACTGCGCCGAGGTCCGCGCGGTGCCGCGAGCAGCGCGAAAGTCACAGGTCGGCTGCTGGGGTTTCTCTCCCTCGCGTTTGAGGGCGTGCGCGGAGTGCGTTATCGTTCGACGCTGCCGCTGCTGCCACCGCCGTTGCCGTTCACCGTTATACGGTGCCTTCGCCGTTGCGCCTGGAGTGTATAGTACACTCCGGGTATTCGCGTCGCAACACCCAGTGGCGGAAGAGGGAGGGGGAGGGGGGTGGGGGGGGGGGGGGGGGGGTGTCACGGCCCACGAGTTCCGCGTCCACCTAAGCTAATTAGCATGCCGGGATTAGAAGCCGAGAGCAGCGGCGAGCGGGAAAAAAATCGTTTTATCCATTATTCTCGTTAAACGCTTTTGACCGTGCGATATAATAATCGGAGAAACTCCGGGGGGAGAAACGGCGCGGAGCGCGCGGAATAATAAAGATTACGGTGATTGAATTAGCAGTCGATATTCGAATCCCGGAAAATCTACTTACTCTGCACTGCGCTGGCGAGGGGGGGAAGGGGATGCTTTAATTGTTTCTCGCGATAATCCCGGGCGGGCTAATTCGAGACTCGAAAATCTCCGACGTGAATTCTTCATGATCACTTCGTCGGGTTGGACGGTGGATGTATTTCCCGACGATTCGATCTCCAGGGACGGTGGGGAGCGCGAGGGAAAAAGTATATCGGGACAGATCGATCGGGTCGTGAGCCTCAATTAATATCTTTTTTTTTTTTGTAATAAGGAATTGCGATTCACTTGGAGCAATTTTTCTTTGAAATATACTGTTCATCATTTGCAACCTCGAAATCTTCATTTCCGTTTCACGTTGACTACAAAAGAATTATAGGATGTAACGATTTTTTTTTTAAACGAATTATCCAATTTTCTAGGAGCTGGGGTTAAAAGTAAAATAAAAATTCAACCGAATAGTCGAACGTTTGCGAAGGTTAGAATGGACGCGCATTTTTTTTTTTTTTTTGTAAATGTAATTAAAAACATTAAAAAAATCACCGTAATAATAGCTGAGAGTTACACTGCTTCACTCGAGGGCAAAATTTCTGCCCAAAGCCTCGCACTATTCGGGAATGATGAACATTTTTTTCGAGACCACTTTTCTCAACGTTTCGGACGATTCTGAGAACTCAAGCACGAAAAATCTCGAGAGAAAAACTAAATTCACAAAAGTGAAACCTCGTCCACGAGGAGGCAAAGTATATTCAGAATTCCACCAATTATAGAGCAGATGGGTCGAGGAAAGAGGTGGCTGAATTAGTAAAACAAATGCTTCATTCACACAGGAGGCAAAGTTATTTAAGAACCCGAAGGTATAACACATCACTTCACGTGTTCTCATAGTGCTCATTCATCAAGACAATTATATCACTACGTAGGCGTTCTAAAAATGCAGCGGCCGTTGCAGCGTCCACCTGGAGTCCGAACGGCACGCGTAGGTTGACCACTGGGCTATGACGTCACGTCCGTGGAATACCCGAGTGGAGATCACGAGATCTATGTACGAATCACCCGAGTGTTATAAACAGACAAATGAGAGAAACGCGACGTGTGTTAGCTTCGTCCACAAATAAAGGCTCCGCCGTTTTTTTTTTTTTTTTTTTCGCCGCTCCTCTTCATTCGTCTCCGCGAAGCGAGCGAGTGGTGAACAATTAGCCAGAGACACATCGACGTCCCGAACGAGCGGTACTTGCGTCTTGCGTGGGCGTGTAAGACTCGAGCTGGTCCGCTGGGAAAAGTAAAAAAAGGAAAAAATGCAATTTATGTGACACTGCAGTCGATCGTGCAGGCCCCGGGACTTTGGTTCCCCCGCTTACGAAACGGACTAATTGTTAATTACGCCCGGCGCAAACGTCGTTCGTATAAGGCGCACGTACCGCGCGACCATTCGGCGAGGGCCCCCCTCGTTACACCGATGCGGGTGAACTATCGCATCGTGATAAAACGACCATTCGATATCGTATATTCGAGGCTATTGTAATCGTTGTAGCGACGGGGAAATCGATAGCGTTACACACTGGAAGGAATGGAGTTTGGGATATTTACCGATTGGTATTTGGATATCTTTCGCGGGGGTGGCAACAATTTATTTGTCGCGTGTAAGCAGAATTGTCGCAATGATAAATATCAGTTTGTGCGAAGAGGAATTACAAATACCATAGCAAATACCGTGAATATTTGTGCTGTATGTACTCGTGACTCGGGCGCCGTCGCATTCAAACGAGTGGAATGTATCTCTTAATATATTTTCTTCGAGATACCGACGTTTGACCTCCGCCGTCGTTCTCAAGTCTCATATTCTATACCTGAAAACACTGGTGACAGAACATTTTTACTTGATTTTGAAAACAACAATTTGGCGTTTTTTTTTTTGCCAGAAATCGGTTTCGCCGAAAATATTTTTTCTGCGTTTTTATGCGTGAAAATCGTTCCGGGCCAAAATAGACCTCACAAATTTTCTTTTTTTTTTTTCTTCGAAATATCGACTTTTCCCACAGTTAAAAACGACTGGGACATCTATCTTCAACTCGAAGGTAAAAGTTCAATTACCTTCGTAGTGAAATGTATTACGATCTAAACCAAATGTCAATTGGTAACGATTAAATTCGACGACAGCATCCGCCTCATTCGCCCAAAGTCCAAAATTTGGTGGAATTTTCGATTCAAATAGATTCGAACGACCATCGCACGTCTCTCAAACATCTTTCTGAAAATACCCGAGGTACCCAGGAAACTTTTTTTTATCGCCGTCACAAGGGAAAAGGGTTGAGGCGTAAAAGCCGCGCGTCACTGTCTTTAGTTCCCCCATCTTTGTCTTTATCGCGAGCGTCTTGGTGGAAAATTTAGATTACGACGTCAGTGTCCGGCCGAAGGTAAACTGAAGGGCACCAGATCGTCCTGCGTCCCCCTCCCCCCTCCTCCCACCCTCTTGCCCCCCTCGTTTCACCCTCTCGCTATCCTCCGCACTATATCCTCGTAGTCGGCGTCGTTCTCGTCGCCACTTTTACGAGAGGACAGTAAAACGACTGAGCAGGGAAATCCTCGAGCTATTTTCCGCCGTGCGCGGTGCCACACGAGTCCCGTGGCAGCTCCCTCCACCTCCTCCTCCTCCTCTCAGCATCCGCGACGCTGACCGTTCTCGCTTTGCTCAGCTTTATTCCGTCCCCGTAACTCCCGGTGTACACTCGAGAATTAGAACTTTGTGAAAATATCCGTCTATTCACTGTATTATTCCAGGTGAAGACTCTCACGTTCTCCCTCCTCCCGGTCGCGTCGTATCGTATTTTCGTATTTCGACCCCGAAAAAACCTCGGGCTACCTTCCACCTTTTTTGCTCTCCCTCTCTCTCTCCCTCTCCATCCTTTCGCGTCCCACACTCCTCGTCTGGGATCCGATCTCAGGCCCCGTCGTAAAGCTGTCCACGTAGTTTCTTTTTTTTTTTGCGCGACACACGAGAGAAGATGCCACCACCACCGGCAGCGCCACCCTCACCCACTCGTTCTCTTTACGACGCTGGCACGACCTCACGTTCTCCTTCTCCTTTTGCTCCTCGACTCTCTCTTGCTCCCTTTCGTTTTCGGTCCCTTCCCCCTTCTCTCTCTCCATCTGCTTTTCGGTCTCTGCCCCTCGATTCTCTCTCTCTCTCTCTCTCTCTCTCACTCCTCTTTTCCATCCCTGCCCCTAGTCTCTCGTTTTCCCTCCCTCCCTCTCTCTTGCTCACTTTTGTAGCTCCCCTCCAGCCTCGTGACTCGGCGGCCACGAAGAGGAAGAGGGGAGCCGCGCGGCGAACGTTGTGTCAGCAGAGCTCGCACGCGAACAGCAAGAAAGAACGAGAGAAAAAGAGGCGAGCGAGGCGGATAGGTGAAACTCGTCCTGCGGCCACGAAAGCACCGGGAGGTTGCCGGGTATAAAGGAGACGGAGAGACAGCGAGACAGGGAGGGGAGGGAGCACGACGGGAGCGAAGGAGGCAGAGATATCGGGTCGAGGAACGAAACGATCCGCACCAAAGGACAAGACTATTTACGCGAGAGACGCCGCTGCCCGCTCTGCCTTTTTCGCCTTCTTCCTCGCCATCCACTTCGGACGCGGGAGACCACTGACTCCCTTCGACGTCACCTCCAAAGGGCTAGTTTAGCTTTTCCACCGACTGTCGCGCTCACTCTATATTTTTTTCTTTTTCTTCACCCTCCTGATCTTCCGTCTCTCCCTGGTGTCCACTGTCTTGGCGCTTTATTCCCGCGATGTGCAGTCAATTCCACGCGCCCACCGGAATACTCGCTCGGTTTAACGTGGTTTTAAACAAAGCAGAAAAGTGGCAGACGCAGCGATTTCGGCCTTTGTGGCCGTTCGATCGTGGACCACTTCTGGGTTTCGCTGTTCCCGTTCCCGGCTCACTGGGGAAAAAAGTCGTTTTACAAATTTGGTATTCATGTTCGTTATAAAAAATACAATATTTTGACATCGGTGAGATAGTCTTACAAACGGAGAAAAACAAGAGGTTGCCCTGATGAACTTGCATGATGAGTATATAAATCGACCGAAGGCCACGAAATTGGTTGGGGACCAACAGCTTTGTGAACCAACGAAATCGTTGGCCCTGGCGCCAACTTTGTCGCTTCAGCCATATTCAGCCTATTCAGCCATGCAAGTTGGTTACTCACCAACAAAAAATAGAGAAATGTATTCTTCTCCGTTCGGATCCCCCAGACACTCTCAGAAAATACACCAAAAGTGATGTCGAAACCAGTGTATAATTTCGCTGAGGGGTCATCGGCGACGAGGGGTCTGAAGTGACGAAGAGGAGGAAGAACACGAAGAATAAGTAGGATTCCAGGATCCCAGGTTCCACGATTTGACTCCTGACGAACCGCTGAACACGACACTCCTTTGATCTCCCTCAATGATCTCCCTCTCGGTGACATCCTCATTCCCGCTTTAGCTTCCGTTTTCCCCTCGCGCGGGGAAGTTGCCGCTGAGAAGCAGCAGCATCTCGTGTAGCAGTCTACCACCCCATCTGCTTTGCTTCAGTCTCCGAGCTCGCTTCTTACGCCGAGCGTATAGGTACAGCTAAGTACAGCGCGAGGGGTCGCGCGACGCACCGAGAGCACCGAACTCCGCGTGTAATGCGGGGCTCGAAACCGACACCCCTCGAAAAGTCTCGCGGCGACCAAGTTGCCTCGAGGTCGCGGCGCGTTCTCCATTATGGGGGGCGAGTCGCCCCGTGGGGTGTGAGCTGGAAAGCAGTTTCGGAAGCTCCTCGAGAGGAGTGAGAAAAAATGTGCGAGCCCAGACGGTCGATGTCCCTTTTCTCCTCCTCCTCCTCCGTCTGTGCCTCCTCTCTACGCCTTATCCTTCTTTTTGTCTTCCTTCGCGCGCATTTTATCCTCGCGCGAAGGAAGAAAAACGACCTTCTTGCTCCGCACGCAGCCGCTATTGGCTTCCCTCGATTTCGATAGCGCGCAGCCAGAGCGAGGGCGACACGAGGCGCGGTGAACTCGCTGAGAGCTTTTACCTTCGCGTTCGGCTACGTCGCCCGGGTGGGAGTCGCGTAATTGTTTGGAAAGGCTGCGCCGTGCGTTGGGAAGACTGGAACAAGAAGAGGAATCGAGGGAGGGGAGAGCGGCGAAGGAGGCAGAGCATGGAGGAGGGAGGAAGCCGCGAACGAGTCAATGCACTGAGACAAAAGTTTTTTAGTTGTCAATAAATGTCTTGTCGATTAAAAAAATATTTTAGAAATGTTTCAAATGATTTGCTTTTTCGCTATCAATAAATATGGTGAAATTAATAATTGATTATTATCAGCAAATTTTTTGTTGGGCCAAGTTAAATGTAATTGACCCCAATGAAACATCTAATCATTCGGTGATAAACTGCAAAGTCTTAGTTGGCTCAACTTAAAATTTAGTGTCCCTCTTCAAAAACTTAGTCGGTAAAAATATTTCGCATTTTCGATATTAGTGTTGTTGTCGGGTTATTCGATCTCTGAAACGCTGTCTTCACGAAAAATTCAAGGAACTTGATTATTTTCGATTTTTACGAACTAGTAGTAAATAAATATTTATTTATATTATAAATAATAGTCAATTATCATCGTGTGTAAGTCATATTTAACAAAGGACTAATTAATAACAGTCGAAAACTTTTTTTCTCAGTGCACACGCTGTATTCGCTACAAGCAGCGTTGTTCTCGTCGCCTTCTGCCTCCACGAAGCCGCCGCACTGGGAATGCCTTTTCCCTTGGATTTCGATAGCGCGACTGGCAGAGAGCGACACAAGGCGCAATGAACTCGCTGAAAGTTTTGCCCATGTTCAGCCATGTTGCCCGGCTACGAGTCGGGTAATTGTTTAGAAAGGCTGCTCCACGCATCAAGGAGGAGGCTGAGGGGGAGGGAGGGCTGAAACAAGAAGAGGAATAAAACGACGAAGAGAGAAGAGCGAAGACGGCAAAGCCAAGAGGAAGGAAGAATCCGCGAACGAGACACTACCGTCGCTGCATACATATATATATATACTCCAGCAGCGTTGTTCACGCTGCGCTCCATTCCGGACGCGGAATAACGATTTTCCATTTGGTTCTCACGTTTCGCGGTCTCTTCCGGAGTTTCCGTGTCTGGCGGAGGAAAAGAGCGCGAGGACGATGAGACTAAGAGCGAGGGATGCGAGGATGAGGTGGCAGGGAGGAAATCAAGAAAATCGCGCGCGAGCGAAGCTCGGGAACCTCGCGGCCCTCGAACCCTCCGAGCCCCCGATGCCATTGGCACCCCGTGGCGCATCAGTAGGCAACGCGCCTCGCGCGCCGCCGCCCCCCCGACAATCTGATCTCGCGCACTAATCGAGCGGCAAATTTGTTGCGACACATTTTTCTCGCCAACTGCCGGGCGCGTCTCGTCTGCGAATTCTTCGACTTGGAATTATTACTCCCAGCCGGAGAGATGCAATCAATAAAATTCGCGCGCTCAGTGAACCCTTCGCACGCTCCGGTGAGTTTTATTGACTCTTTGTGGCTGACGGTGAAGACGACTTTTGATTCTAAAGTGCGTGGAAAAAAATCGGGGTAAATACGAGCTTCAACGTTGTCGAATTTTTCGGGCCATTGGCGTTTATCGTTTTGCAAAAAGCTGATATCGTTTTCTGCTTCTCTTTGTTTTAGCATAAACCATGAATTAGTTCATTTATGAGGGGATACGCGAGTTCTGTGCGCACGGGATAATGAATTGAAATACAAATCGGGTAAACCCGTTGATGTAACTCGATGCTCCGCTGCACCTTACTGACTCTTTGTGGCTGTTGATGATTTCGACTTTGTGTGGAAAATTTGGGAAAATGCGAGCATCGGTGTTGTCGAATTTTCCGGCCATTAGCGTCGTTCATTTTGGAAAATGTTGGCACAATTTCTTGGTCTAGTTTTTTTCAGAGAATAAATCATTAATTAGTTCAATTATATCACGGATTATGCGGGATCTGCGTGCGCGGCATAACGAATTGAAATACAAATCGGGTATACCCGTTGAAATAACCTCGAATTCTCGCCGGGCGTAAATGTTGTTGTTCTCAGATTTTGTTGTTAGGGGGAAGAGAGGGAGAGAGGGAGAGGAGGAAAAGAAAAAATTCGATTCTTTTCACCTCACTCTCTCTGGATGCGGCGGGATGAATGCCGGCTGGCGGGTTATAGATATCGAGAAACAGAAGAATACGAAACAGCGGGACGCTCGAACGCGCTTCGTCTACATAATTGAATTATTCTGGATGCTCACTCGAGTGCAGAGGCCACGGGAAAACAAAGCATCGTGTTTCGTTCTCGGCGCTGCGTCTCCCTCTCCCGCCCGGTTTTTCCCTCCAGCGTCGCGTCTCGTTCTCTCTCCACGCGCGGATGGAATCGTCGGATTCGTTCGTCATTCGTGTTTCATTCCGCAGGCTCCGTACCACCTACAATCGCAAACAAAACCGACGGTGTATTAAAAAAAAATCCAATTATAAATTCTAATCTATACGCAGCTTCATCAAAGGCTCAACATGATTTTACTGGGTCTTCTCAGAGATCCGCATGTTATCTAATTTTCACAGCGACAACAAAATTATGGACTCAAATCTGCAACAGACTCGCGCTTCCTCATTATTTTTCAATTTTTGCAGAGCTTGTTTTACGATGATATCAAAATTCATCTACTGTGTATATAATTTTTTTCTATTTTTACCATACTCTACAGTTACTCACGGAGCCAGCAAAAATATATTATCGACACTGATATATCCGGCAAATATCCCTGAGAGGAATGTTTTATGCTTCCTGCAATAAATAATGTAACCGACAACTGGATTACGATAACATTTACTATTTACACAGAATTCTCTTCGACGTTCTGCCCCGTGAAATTTTCTCAGTGCGGACACAACGACTGACTTCTCGTAAAATTACAGATCCTGATTAAAAAGTGATACAAAATTAAATAAATTTATAACGTAGAAGTTAACATTTTCTCTGGAACGCAAAAAGAAAACCCAGGTTTGGCCAATCGAAAAAACGTAACCTCGATTTTAGCGAAGTGACGAAATTTCAAAAAAAGTGAAAAATCATTTTTTGCTTTTTTCTCATCGAATTTTGTTTTTCGGGCAAACAACGGTGCTTTTCGGAATCAGCGTGAAATTTCCCACCGGATAGGGTCTTCAAACTGTACGAAAAAAAAACCAATTTCGTAAAGTTTGAATTTAGTTTCACGTTAATTTACTTAACGTTCCAATTTTGATTCGAGCCACTACAACCTGCTAGTAAATAATACAAAAAATAAACATTAACATAAGGAACATATCAGCGCGTATTTCGAATACCAAACAGGCAGTTGAGTGTGCGCGTTTAGTACACTCGGTACGTCAAGGCAGTAAGCAGTCGTGCGACATGCAATCCACGAATTTTGCTCGGTGCAGACACAACGACCCAATTCTCGTTAAATTCTACATCCTACTTCGAATTTCCACGTAAACAAACAGAAGCGAAAAAAAAAAAGTTAAACAAGCATCAACAGAAAGAACACATCAGCGCATATTTCTAATGCTAACAGGCAGTTGAGTGTGAGCGTTTAGTGCACTTGTACGTCAGGCGGCGCGCCGGCTCCAGCGAGCAGTCGTGCGGCATGCAATACGATTGCCGCTAGTAGTAGCAGCACGTATTAGCCAGACCGGGGGGAGAGCCGAGGTAGCCAGGAGAGAGGCGTACCCGCACTTAATTCAGTTTCGAGGCGGCACGACAAATTAGCCGGCGCCGGGACGCAACGGTGGCGCAGGAGAAACGAGAGAGCGAGAGAGAGAAAGCAAGCAAGCGAGATCCCGTATAAGCTTACCAGACATGGCTAATGCGGCACGAACGAAAGCAACTCCGAAGTTCCGCGAGTCGACTGGTGCGAAGCGAGCGAGGCGAGCGAGCGAGAGAGAGTGAGAAACAGGCAGAGAGCAGCATCGAGTAATAAACCCGCGATAAAATCGCGCGTGGCGTCTCTCGGCGAATTCATTGTTTCCCAACTTTCTGTATAACGGTATACTACACGATCGTCGAGAATAACCGAAACTTTCCGCGCAGTCGATCCTCGATTGTTCCCCATTGACGGAGGAGACGAGTGAAATCTTAAGATGCAAAAACCGCGGCCTGTCTCGAGGCCCACGAAGTACTCGACAAATCTTGCCTTTCTTTGCTTTCCTTAGCTCCTTCTCCCGTCCTCTCATTCTTTTCCCTCATTAATACCCCTCATTAATCTCAACTCCTGTCCTCTCATTCATTTCCATCATTAATTCGCTTCATTAGATTGCGGTTAATGAACCCGCGCTGAAATCACGCGTTGCGCCTCACAGCGAATTCATTATTACTCAACTTTATACACGAACATCGGAGATTAGCAGAAACTTCCGCGCAGTCGATCTTCGATCGCTCCCCATTGACAGCGTAGACGAGTGAAATCCCACGATGCAAAAATCTTGGCCTGTCTCGAGGCTCAAGATTCGACAAATCTGCCCCTTCGCCGTCCTCGGCTTCTCCTATCCTCCCATTCACTCCCACCCTTTCCCGTCGTTAAGCACATCGCGGGGAGGAACCTTGAAAAGTTTTTCCCAACGTTTGCACAGTACTCTTGCCCCGGCGTCGGCGAGCCGCGGCGCGGGCGGCAGCCTCTTATAAACAATTGGTTAGCTTCTTCCTCCCTCAACGACGTCGGCTCGCCAACGACGGCTCCGGCCCTCGAGTCCGCGACGCCGGTGAAAAATCCTTCCCCGCGCGTGCGATATCCTCCTTCCCGGTGGCTGCATCCACCGCCTTCCCCGACTTTGCACAAACCCTCACTCCACGTTACTTTTTCGTCTCTTTTTTTCGTCGAGCGAGTCCGTTTTTATCCAGTTTCACTTCATCCCTCTTTGCCTTGGTTCTCGCAAGTCTGTGCCCCTTTTTTTTCTTCTTCTTCTCTCTCTTTCTCTCCCTCCTCCTCCCTCTCTGTCTATAACTGTAGTCTCTAGGGGCCTCCGTATATACGACCCAGTCGGTTCTCAGGTTCGCGCAGAGCTTTTCCCTTTCTTCGTGCCAGCCGCCACTGAGTCAACATCAATGGATGCCTACCACTCCACGGCGTGCGCGCTCGCTGCTGCCTCTCCTCCCTCTCGGTAACCCCTTAACTCCCGCTACTCCACGCTCATTCTTCTCGTTCTTCCTTTCTTTCGACGGCCTCCCGTGCCTCTTTTTTCCTTGAATTTTTGCCTCCCACGCGCGCGGACGAGTCTTTCAACCGTCCTCATTCATTCTTCTTGCCGCGGGGGCTCTTGCGGTTTTATGGCGACCTCAACGGCGACGAGTTTCACCGACGGGGGCGAGGAGTGTCGGCCAAAAGCGACCAGGCACGGACCTGTCGCAACTTTTTTTTAAGATTCCGCGTCCGCCGAGTCGCACCAGACGATCGAGTCCTTCCGTTGTTCTGCCGTCTCGTGTGAAATAAATTTGGGGTGTCAATATCGTGATGCGAATTTTTTTGCAGGCTCAGTTTCGAAGCATTTAAAGTCAACAGCGGTAAAAAAAATCGCAGTTGAAAAACGAGAATTAAATATCATTTGTTGTAATATTCTGATCAAATATACGTTTGACTCATCAAACGTAGATTTGATCATGATTAATCATGACTAATGACTTCAAAGAATCGCACTTGCGCCAAAATTTCCCAGAACACCAATAAAATGCAATCAACGCACCCGAAGAATAATTGCACTGAATATTTTGGCCAATTTAATTCCTTCGACACCAAACGCAGAGCTCGTCAAACGTTTATCTGACGATATTAATCACGAGTCGGATCACAATTGGCCCAAAGTTTACCAGGGCATAAGTAAAAATCAATAAATGAATCTCTCAAGCTCACCCATCCTCCTTACCTCTGCTGCGGCAGTAGATCTGTCGAAGACTCTGTACTACGTGATCTTGGCGCGTGCGAGTTCGCCGCGTGCCGCTGCATTCCGCAAAACGAAGATTGAATTCCGATGGCAAACTCGCCGGGCGTTGTGCAGCGCTGCGAGAGCCAAGTGAAGAGTTTCCCCGGGAGCGCGCGGCCGTGGACGTTCGCGAGGAGTGTGCGAGCTCTTAGTCATGAACTACGACTATAACCGGCGCGGGCAGCGCGCGAATCGAGCGTCCCGGAACCCGAGATTCCCTTATCTTCTCCTCTTACTTGTCGTCGCGCTTAAGGGATATTCCAGTCGACCCGAACTATCTTCTGTGTACGAGCTTCACGGGAGCCGTCGAATAGCGGAGCTTCCCGGGCCACCAGTAGCTTAGACGCCGGTACGTTGAGGTCGTAGTCGCTTGACGTGCACGGCAAAGCCAACTCATTTCAGTACCTGAAACCGAGAACAATGGAATATCAATATTAATGGTGCATATCGTAATCCGTACGTGCTCGTTGTACATGTGTACAAGCACGTGTAAATTTTGCATGCCCTGTAGTTAGACATACGCTAATATTAACGTACACGACGTTACAGTTTACATATTAATAAATTTACTAATAGGTTTTATTATTATTATATTAATAACTAAATATATTAATTTATTAACAATATTAATAATGAATATTATTAATAATAAATGTTTATAATAAGTTCGTCCACATACATAATCAATATGTGGACCGGGGTCGATGTTTTACATGCCAACAATACAAGCAAAATCGAAACTGCACACATGTTATTTAAAATATTTACTGCATGACCCATAATTTCCACGTGGGCGAAACTCGAACAGAAAACGTATATCGAGTTCTAAAAAATTCACCGAACACGTTTGTCCTCGGTAGAGAGCGGGCACAACTTTTCTCGTTGATCGCATTTGCGGCGCGACCGGAAGAGGGACTCGAAGAAAAGGTCACGTGTGAGACGGTATAAACGGAATATAAGGAGGCATCGGCGATATCGTTTGAATCGAGAAGGAGAGGAGGGGGCGAGGCGAGGAATAAAAGGTTTGTATATGCATTTTTCTCCGCAGGAGCCACGAAACGATCCGATTGCAAACGCGGCGGATATGGCGAGAGGCTCGAGGAGCCGAGCAGCGGGGCATCTCCCACTCGTGGGTCGCGGGAACGGGGGAGGGGACCGTTGCACCGGGGGCCGCACACAGCACAAGCAGCTCGATATTAAAAACATCGAAAGGGCATTACAAAAGGTTCGATATTAAAATTTCCTTTATTGCGACGGTTTACGGAAGAACGTGCTCCACGACGAGGAGAGCAGCAGCGGCGGCAGCAGCAGCCAGAGTTTCCCTCCCCCTCGCCCCTACGTCCCCTCCTCGGCCTCTTCCCTGCTCGATTTTATATTGCGTCGTATCTTCGTCTTCCTTTGCCTCCTCCACCCCGCCTTTCGCTCTCTCTGAGCGGAATTCTGGGCGACCCTTCGTACACTCGTCGAGTGGTCTCCCTCCCTCTCTCTCTCTCTCTGTTTCTCTTCGTCTTCCTCCCTCTCGGTGTCTCCTTCGCCATTTTTTTATTATTCCATTCTCTCCCTTCGCTTCTTTATTTCTTCCTTTCTTCCCTCCTCCCTCGCCGACCTCGTCACCCTCGTCTCCTCTCCACTTGCACGTCCACTTTTATTTATTCTCCTCTCTTTTCGCGCGCCACCTTCGCTCACTCGCGCGCGCGCGACCTGAAGAGTGTCTTAAGTATTCCGGAGTTTCCTTCACTTATATTTTAAATATTTCTCACTCCCGGCTCGACCTCGCTCTACCTGCGCCAGCGCCCATTCTTTTTTACACAACGCTCCGAGTCGAGGAGACCTTCCTCTTCGTCGTGGCTTTTTTTTTTTATCTCGCGACGGAACGGGCGCTGAGACAGGGCGAAGAAGGAAAAAAGTGTCCCCGCAACCCCGACCCCCCCTTCTCGCCAGCTGTCTTGTACATGAACCACGAGCGAACGCGACGCCCGCCACTGACGTCAGCGCGGCATAAGCGCCAAGCGGGGCTCCTCTGCTAATAGAGAAGTTACAAATAGGAAAATCTTTCGTGCCCTTCCCCCCCCCCCCCGCCCACCACCCACCCACCCACGAAGAATTTTCATACCGAAGTTATGCGAGAACGTACTTTCCTATCTCGCCGCACGGACGATAAGTGCCTTATCCTCTTAGCCTTTTATCATTCTATCAACTTATCGTCTTGTCATTTTTATGGTATTTTTTTTTGTTTTTTTTTTGTCGAAGCGTCTTACGAGGAAAGGAGCAGTGAAAAAAGTATGCCGCATGACGTTCGGGTATAAAATTCTGAGAATGAAATACGGTTGCCTGATTCCAATGGCTAGTAACCCATATTTAACCCCATATTTTATATTTTTAACCGATTTTTTTTTAAAGCAAACACACGACAGTGACAAACGTTGCTTGTGGCACGAGTTGAGCGGTTTGTGCTGTTTGTCAACCGGCTGCCGTGCGCTTCGCGCTCATTTTCGACCCTTCAACGGTTTCCACGGGGAATTTATTACGCGGCTCGCCGAATGTCCGACCACGTGTGCATCTTTACTACTGTGTGACACGACCGCGCTTGGTGTGCGGACGAAGCGGCGACGCCGCCGGACATACGGAATGAGAATTTAGCCTGTAAACACAATAATGTAACAGCAATCTACCAGCGATGTAACAGCAATGTAACAGCAATGTAACCGAAAGTAACAAATCACATTACCTGTAGCTTAAGCGAAGCTACCAAATATATCATAAAGTAACGATGATAAAATATAAATTACGTGCAAAAACTTCCAGCCCGAAGAATAAACAGAAGGTCACAATTTGCAGTCATCACGGATTCAAGAAATTTTCCAATTCAAACTCCGAATAAAATTCGGTCGCCTCGCTCGATACCTCCTGCGCGATATTTTCTACAACAAACGACAATGACAAACGTTTCGAACACAAAAACAAAAACTGCCAGCCCGAAGAATTAACGGAAGGTCACAATTTGCGGACATCAGAAATTCAAGAAATTTTCAAATTCAGGCTCCGAATAAAATTCAGTCGCGTCGTTCGATATTTTGCCTCCTGCGCGATATTTTCCACAGCCAACGACACTGACAAACGTTTCGAGCACAACGGTCGAGTCTGCCACGAGTTACATTTGTCAACCGTCCGCAGTGCGTTTGGCGCTCGTTTTCGTTCCCCCCCGACGTGTTTCCACCTGGAATTTATTACGCGGCTCGCCGGAGGTCCGACCACGTGTGCGTCTTTACTACTGTGCGGCGCACCGTCCGACCGCCGCGCGGACGGTGCACAGGAAGCGTCGAGGCCGCCGGACACGGAGGCGGAGAGGCGAGAGAACGCGGTAACGGCCATACGCTGCACGCGTCTACGTTCCGCAGCGCCAAAACCATTCTGCCCCCGGTACATTGGCGCGGTGCGGCCTCGTAAACGTCGCGCGTGTTACCCGTTAACCAAGAGCGAGGCGCGAGCGGGTGGGAGCGGACACGGCCGAGGCGAATCGCCCGGCACGCGGCGAATAATTCAGTTACGAGATCTCATTCGCGGCCGTTCCTGGCCGCATCCTGCGTGTTCGCTGTGCAG
Source organism: Pimpla rufipes (assembly GCA_963932165.1). Classification (NCBI taxonomy): domain Eukaryota; kingdom Metazoa; phylum Arthropoda; class Insecta; order Hymenoptera; family Ichneumonidae; genus Pimpla; species Pimpla rufipes. The sequence continues at coordinate 17,487,701 of OZ010635.1, forward strand.
TGTCGCGCCCCGCTGTTCCTGCGGCCGCGCTGTGCAGCCCCGCGTTGCTTCGCGCTGCCATTATGCTCGGGTCGCGACTGCACCGGCGCGCGGGGCCCGTGGAAACACGGCGATCGCGAGCCGTGCGGCTACCCGGTGTGCGCGGAAAGGGCCGCGGCGACCGCTCGAGGGGAACAACCGCGACGCGGGGGGCACGGCTCGCGGCCAATCGGTGTTCGCGTCCCGGCGCATTTACGACGAAAACTCCCTAAGGGCGCGCGGAGTGTCGAACTTTCGCCGCCAAAAGCCTCCGGTATAGCCGTGGCGCCCCCAATGTATGCACTGTAAAAAAAATTCTTAAATTTAGTACACTGAGAACTCTGAAATTTACAAATCGAGTGTATGAAATTACGAATCCACATACACTGTATATTAAAATTAATAATTGGACATTGATTTCTATAAATATATGGTAGCATTAATATACGTATCGATTTTTCAATATAGCTTCTTAATTGAATATTACAATTCGCAATTTTAAATTAATATACTTATGCATCAATTCATCAATAATAGACACGTGTATAGAAATTAATGTATGGTTAGGAATATTCAGGCGCGATGGAAAATACACGTTGGGTCGGACCAGATGGAGAAATGAAAACTGTGGCTCGTGGTTGGCTATCTGAGTTACTGCTTGGGAGTTGGCGTGGAAAATCGTAATTTGGCCTCTCAGTACTGGAGAACAGAGACATTCGGGCACTTAATAATCTGCTGTTGCGGAAAGCGGTTTTAGTGCAGGGCATGAAGGATCTGATGGTGAACACCACGTGTAGTAAACTTGGTTTATTCTACTGGTCTGACAATTTTTATGTCATTTTGTTGGATGCCACTCGGATGAATTTTTCTGGATGATTTGAGAAAATCGACAAGTTGGCAAAATAAAACGAGCTCCCTATAGCGAATGTGGTAATCATTGCTCCAATTTTCAGCGTATGACCAATCGGCGACGAAATTCACGATGGAAGCTTCTAAAGGCTCAGGCGGGGCTTTTCAAAACCCCCGCGCAGGGCTCACGAGGCCTAAGCCGCGGAAATCGCCCAGTGGCGCCCTCACTGCGAGGCGCAGGACGCAGGTTTTACGGTCAATCAGCGTCCTCGCAAAAAACTCCACAAAGAGCTCGAGGGACTCTCGTCGCGAAAGCCGAGAATCCGTGGCGCCCCCTGCGCTAACAGCGGAACGAAAGCCATATCGAGTCCGGCGGAAAATCGCTAGTGCTAAATAAGTCCGCCAGAGAGCACAAAACCCCCGAAGGCGCGTTTGCCGTGCCCCGCTCGCCGGTTTCTCGCGCGGCCGCCGCCCGCGAGAGCTCGAATTCTCACGGCGATGCCGGTGCGGTAATACCGGGCGCAGCAATTATTTCTCGTTTAGTCGGGCCGTATATCAGATCGACGAAACCCCCTCATGCTCGCCTCGCGAGCCGTGAGCCACTGGCTGCCGGCGCTGCTGCTGCTGCTCCAACGAGCGTGTATAGCTCGCCGCCACAGCAGCAGCAGCAGCAGCCGTTACGTCGCGCTGGTCACGTACGTATAGCCGACAAGCTCGCGCGGAAACCGGTGGAAGGAAGCCCAATGGCAATATCGCACGCTCGTTCGCTCGCTCGCTCACTCGGTCGGCCGGGGAACGCGGCGGAGTTACCTCTCCCCGGCCAAACGATCTTTATTCTTTCTTATTAGTTGTAATAACCAGCTCGGCGCGAGCCCGCGCGCCACTGGCAGCCCAAGTTGCTCACGATTCTTGCGCTTTTGGCGAAGAGGGCGGCCGGGATATAACGGCGGGAGGAGCGTAACGAGGATTAATGTCGTGGCCTCGTTCCCGACTAATTGCGCCCGCGATACCGACACCCGCTCTCCGCTCGCCGACTCCTCTTCCCTCTCCTCCTCGTTGTCGTGTAGAATGTCCGTCTCGTTCCTCCTCTCGCGTTCCTCGCCGCCCGGCGACGACGCATCCGTCGCTCTCTCGTTCTCTCGTTCTGTGTGTCTCTCTCAGCCGCAGCGTTTTTCTTCAATCTACCTACCCGCTCCGCTCGCGAGCCTCACGTCCGACAAGTTTATTAAAGATAAAGAGCTACCGACTAGTTTTTGTCATACTTACGTGTGGCACTCGGCTGTCGGACGGGGTAACCGCGAACGATGAGATTCGCTGCTCGGACGGGCCTGCGCGATGTCGGCTGCCCGAAAAGGGCGCGATGATTGTGGCGGTGTTGGTTCCCTCGCCGCTTCCGAATTTTTTAAAGAGCTTTCTCTGAAGTGAGTCCACAGATTGGGCTTGCGTTTTGAGAGAACACGCGGTGAGGTGGCACAAGTGGACTGAGCTTTTGGCTGAACTGAAACACAAAGTCGTTTTTTTTTGGGTTTAAAGAAAACATAGAAAGTGAGGTTAGGTGCGAGAGAGGCGGCCCTTCAATAGCGGTACGCTATTAAAGTAGCATCGAGAGCGCCACGTCGTGGTCCACTGTACGAAAAACTGGGATGCACAGCTGAGAGCTGATTGGATGGCAACCAAGGGAGGTCATTAAACGGCCCATGGGAGTTTCCGAAACCGCATCGTAAAGCTTCGAAACTGGTCAATGTGAGGCGCTTGCGTCGCGCGTCAGAGATAGTAGCATATAGGCGCTTTATTACTAACTAGGGTAATCACTCGCGCTGGCGTGTGTGCCGGAAAAACTTTTAGCCAAACCTCAGAAATCTTTTCGTGACCTCAGAAATATTTTTCTTTTGAAAATATCGACTTGTAACCTATACCATCATTCTCAAGTCGCATATTCTACCCCCGAAAACACTGGTTATTAACCTTTTTTAATCGATTTTGAAAAAAATATGTTTTTGGCGACGAAAAAAATATTTTTTCTGTCAGAAATCGCAGACCCGGCTCCGGACCGAAAATCGACCCCAATTTTTTTTCTTTGCAAAATATCGACTTTTAACCTATACCGTCATTCTCAAGTCGCATATTCTACCCCCGAAAACACTGGTTATTAACCTTTTTTAATCGATTTTGAAAAAAATATTTTTTTGGCGACGAAAAAAATATTTTTTCTGTCAGAAATCGCAGACCCGGCTCCGGACCGAAAATCGACCCGAATTTTTTTTCTTTTCAAAATATCGACTTTTAACCTATACCATCATTCTCAAGTCGCATATTCTACCCCCGAAAACACTGGTTATTAACCTTTTTTAATCGATTTTGAAAAAAATATTTTTTTGACGACGAAAAAAATATTTTTTCTGTCAGAAATCGCAGACCCGGCTCCGGACCGAAAATCGACCCCAATTTTTTTTCTTTTCAAAATATCGACTTTTAACCTATACCATCATTCTCAAGTCGCATATTCTACCCCCGAAAACACTGGTTATTAACCTTTTTTAATCGATTTTGAAAAAAATATTTTTTTGGCGACGAAAAAAATATTTTTTCTGTCAGAAATCGCAGACCCGGCTCCGGACCGAAAATCGACCCCAATTTTTTTTCTTTTCAAAATATCGACTTTTAACCTATACCATCATTCTCAAGTCGCATATTCTACCCCCGAAAACACTGGTTATTAACCTTTTTTAATCGATTTTGAAAAAAATATTTTTTTGACGACGAAAAAAATATTTTTTCTGTCAGAAATCGCAGACCCGGCTCCGGACCGAAAATCGACCCCAATTTTTTTTCTTTTCAAAATATCGACTTTTAACCTATACCATCATTCTCAAGTCGCATATTCTACCCCCGAAAACACTGGTTATTAACCTTTTTTAATCGATTTTGAAAAAAATATTTTTTTGGCGACGAAAAAAATATTTTTTCTGTCAGAAATCGCAGACCCGGCTCCGGACCGAAAATCGACCCCAATTTTTTTTCTTTTCAAAATATCGACTTTTAACCTATACCATCATTCTCAAGTCGCATATTCTACCCCCGAAAACACTGGTTATTAACCTTTTTTAATCGATTTTGAAAAAAATATTTTTTTGGCGACGAAAAAAATATTTTTTCTGTCAGAAATCGCAGACCCGGCTCCGGACCGAAAATCGACCCCAATTTTTTTTCTTTTCAAATTATCGACTTTTAACCTATACCATCATTCTCAAATCGCAAATTCTACCCTCGAAAACATTCATTCCAACCCGTTTTTTTTCGAGAATTTGAAGAAAATATCTTTCAAAAGTTCCGAAATCGACCAACCAAAATTATGTTCATACCTATACATCAAATCCCCGGTTACCTCCACAAATAAAAATCCCACAAAGTTTCGACCAGGGTTTCTTTATTCGCCGTTGGTCAGTATATCACCGGTTTTCCTGCGTTTTTTGCGTTATATCCATGATTAAGGACGTCGACGCGAGGAACAGTGGACTGCGAGGTGCGTTCTGGCATAGCCTACGGGGAGATGACAGGGAGGTCGCTTTAATATTTCAATGGGTCGGGCTCGCGGGGATATCGCCCTCTCTTTCTCTCTCCCCCTCGGTATTCATCCCTTAGCGCGCGCCTCGGCAGCCGACTCTCGCGCTCCGTTCGGGCATGGCGCGGCCGTTAGGGGTGACTTTTTATGCGCAATGTAAAGCTCGCCCCTCGCAACGTGTTTCGTCGTACTCGAGCGCGCGCGCGTTCTCATGGCCCATCTCGTTCCCTACAACCATGCAGGTGCGGAGGATGATGGCCGCATCGATCGCAAGATCCACCGGCGGCTCCTATAAAACCTTTAAAACCAACCCCTGCCGCGTCCGCGCTGTAACGCGCACGTGGACGATCCGAAAAGCCCCTAGATTCTTCGAGTACGAAGATATTCTCGCTCGGACCGCTGGCTACACGGCGAACGACAATCGGAACGACGGTCCCGCTCGTTCTCGACACACTTCGAAAGTATCCGCGAACCGTCCCACCCTCGATGGACCCGACCGGGTTATGAAAAAAATAAAAAATATTCTTCCAATAAAATGGAACTTTGATTTAAGCTGATTCTGCATAATTCGACGATTTTTCAAGTGAATAATTTACATTGATCAGGGACCGGCGATTTCTCTCTCTTTAATTTGTGGAAAAAGTATAGAAATTCAATGCTCAACTTTGCAAAGTGATTTTGCAGCACTCGACCCTCAGCGATTTCTGCAGACTGGATAAACCGTCTAATTGATAAGTATAAATATTTACTTCATATTCCAGACGAGTGCGATACCAAGTATCATAATCACTCCCCGATCAAGAAACGTGATTTCTCTCTCTTAATTCGTGAAAAAAGTATAAATTCAATGCTCAACTTTGCAAAGTGATTATGAAGCTCTCGACCATCAGCGATTTTTTCGCAGACTGGATAAACCGTCTAATTGATAAGTACAAACATTTGCTTCATGTACCAGGCGAGTGCGATACCGAGCGTTATAATCAAGTACATTTATCGCGTGTATTATTTACGACACACATGCAGCGTGCGGGATGTAGGTGGTTTTAGCTTGTTTATAGTATAAAGTGGCTTGTTAGGTCGCAGTGGTGTAATCCCCCCGTGGTTTGCGGGGGAGGGGCCGGCGGACGGACACCCACAATAACCGTCAACGCGAACCCGCCCGCCCACCTGCTAAATTTGTTTATTTACGTCGGTCGGCGCGACGCTGACGTCAGCCCCAGAGAGCCGAGAACACCTAGGCAGCGGTCGCGCCACCGGCCGGCGGTTCTATTCACGAGCTCCATTCTCTTGGATAATTCAATGGTGAGCACGAGCTGACGTTGTAAAATCTCATTTATTCCGCCGCCGCAGTCGTTACAACCGCGCGCGCGCGAAGCAACATCGTGCGAACAATAATTGGGATTTTTTTTTTTCTTTTTCATTACACCGAGAAACCGACCGAGTGGGACGTTCGATCAGAAACACGAGAACCAGGTATAATACGCTTCGTGACTCGACTGCAAATCTCGAATTCCCTTGATCTTTGTCTTCGGCGATGGAGAACCGAGCAGCGAGTACGAGCCAACGGGGGCGGGCGGGGGGGCGAGAAAAAATGTCGAATTTGATTGATCATGCGGGTCACGAATGAGGAACACCCGAGTCCCACTATACTCGTCAAATCGATCCGCCGCTGACCTCCTCGTCCTTCGTCTCTTTGTGGCTATTTCTATATATCACCACCACTTCGCCCGTCCTACTCCTGCGCTCTTTCGTCCCCCGCGCTCAGAGAAAAGCTTCTTTTTCTCGTCGTGGAATTAATGTTTAATACCCGCAGACACTCGCGGAACATTTCACCGAGTACTATAAGTCAGCGTCCGTACGAATATTTCCGCGAATATCAATTCGCGTGAATTTACGCAAATTTGGGTCTCTATGCGCGAGGCTCAAAAAACTAATACACAATACATTCGAAGCTCGAAATAAGTACAACGTTGTTTCCTCATTTGATTTCTCAATTGGAGAAACTGATTCCTCATTTGATTCCTCAAACGGAGAAATTGATTCCTCATTATTTTCCACTTTGACTAAAGCTTCCTCGGCAAACAAGTCAAACCAGTAAACATATTTCTTAGAATTGACACACCGAGAGTTTGAGAAATGTTGAAAAAGATCGAAGCGACGAGGAAGCAATGCGAAAGGTTCCACATTTCAAGCTTGCATGTTTTTTTTTTACTCTTATCAATCCTTTTATCGCTCCTCGTGCGTTTTCCTTATATTTCCTTTTCTTTTCATTTCTCCAGCTGCCGTTTCATTTCAACCCTTACCGCCCGGTTGTCGCCCTTTCCGCGCCCTCGCCCTCTCAAGGTGGAAGGAAAAGAGCTTTGAGCCACGAGCGGGAGAGAGCGAGGGGCTGGTAGAGCGGCTGTCGGGAAGCCCGGGTGAAGTCTGATGACATTCTAAAATATGCAAGCTCCTCGCTCGAGCGGTTAGTTACCCGTTGCAGGCGGCTCCGAGGCCGTCGGAGGCCCCCGCGCGCGCGAAAACTCTCTGCGCGCTCTCTTTTCTCCCCATCGATTTTCTTCCTGCTCCTGGGCGCCGGGAAATCGTGGCGGGCACCGAGAGACGAGGATCGAGAGGGTGGGGTGGAAAAAACGCACCGGAGCGGATATGAGGCGAAGAGAGGAGAAGAGGAGGGCCAGCGAAGGCGAAGAGGGAAGTGGCCCGAAAGGAGAGAACATAGAAAAGAAGAAGCGCCCTGGGAGCGAAGAATTTCTCCACTCGCTACTCGACGGAGAGAAGCCATGACGGCCTTGACCCTGCGCCACTCGACGCGCTCCGGTGCTCCGCGCTGCAGTGGAAACGTAGCCAGGGACTCGACAATTTCTCGCTGTCCCACAATGCACGAGAGCGTGGAGTGTGCTCTCTCGCTCTCCACGAGGACCGCTGTGTAATATGCACGAAACTCGTCGACAGACTGCCGACAGGCTATCCATAACGATAACCCCATTTTCTCCTCTTCGCCCGGTCTGTTTGCCGATAAGGAATGAATACTCGACAGGTCCACGATGAGCTTCGGTCCTGTCTCGAATCACCAATAGACCTCGCTGGCTTGCAGGGGGAAGTCGACACTGACGCGCAGACATCTGAAAATGAAATATGGGTGGTTACCGAAAATTGCCGGTTCTTAGGGTCACTTTGGACCGCAAGTTCGGGAGGGGAGAATTTTCGACGCATCACGTCTCGCGTGAAGATATTCTCGGGGTTTCGGCGTACTTTTTTCACCGCCTCGTGCGAAACTCTGAGATTACTCGACTCGCGTCACGGTGTTAACCGAGAAGGACGAGAATTAGCATGAGTTCGCGCAGTCAACGACGCCGAAATGGAGAGAACAGAAATTGAAAACTAATTCTGAGGATCAGTGGCAAGCACCGAGAACTCGCTTGTCTCATCGCGCGCGAGAGGTCTCGAGTCTCTTTCATCTTGAATGCGAAACAAAGGACTGTCAACAATGGCAAGCACGGGGGTTGCGCGCGTTCTTAATGAGAGGAGGAGAAGGACGCGGCGAGCGAGGCGGGCTTCGGGGACGCGAGAATGAGAGTGGGAGCTCCTTCGTCTTCACAGTGCAACACTAAACAGCCGAGTGGAATGAACGATGCGAAGGGGAGTGGATCAGAGGGAAAGGAAAATGTCTTTTGCTTCCACGGCAGAAATCGTGGTGGGTACTTAACTCGGCGCAGTGGTGCGCTTTTCAGATCAATTGCAGTGCAGTCGCGCAGCAGTAGCGATGAGAAACAAAGGAGTCCCGAGAACGAGTCAATTTGCGAGTGCGTACAAACCGTTGAATAAGTGACTCGTCTGCTTTGGACTGGATGGGATCCAATCGAACCGGTTCGGATTGGAGTGGACTGTATGGGATCCTGTCGAACCGGTTCGGATTGGAGTGGACTGTGTGGGATCCAGTCGAACCGGTTCGGATTGGAGTGGACTGGATGAGATCCAATCGAATCGGTTCGGATTAGAGTGGACTGGATGGGATCCAATCGAACCGGTTTGGATTGGAGTGGATTGGATGGGATTCAAGCGAATCGGATCGGATGGGATTGGACTGAATGGGATCCAATCGAACCGGTTCGGATTGGAGTGGATTAGACTGAAGTGGACTGAAATGGACTGGACGGAAGTGAACTGAACTGGACTGAAATGGACTACGATAAACTAAACCGATCTGATCTTTTCCAGAACTTCGTTACAACACACGAATGAATCAAATTTCAGTGTCCGAACGTGGACGGAGATGAAAACGAGCCGCATTTACTTTATCGGTGCACGAGTACTCACCGGGGAATTATTTCATTATCCGTCCATCGTGAGCCTGGACAATTCTCTCCCTCTGTCTTCGGCCCCGACGCGATTCCGCTTCCTTCTTCTTTTTCCTCTTTCACTCTGGGCATCTCACTCTCAGGCTCTGCTCGGGAACTGAAGCTGATTCTCCTCCACTTGCCAGAGCCACCATTAGCATCATCCTCATGCCCGTACCAAATCTCTGGCCGCAGGGCTTCCCGCTCGCTCCCTCCTGGCCCTTCCCTCTCGCCGCTGCTCCCGCCGCCGCGTTCCCGCAGCGCGCAGCTACGATATTCGCGAAATTAATTAATCTTCAGACGTCTGGAACGTTATTATCGAGCGCGCGCAAGAGAGGCAACGGGTATACGTATAATATTATATTAACTATTTATCGCACACTGTCATGAGCTTTCTTACACGCACTGTCGAAAATGTCAGGCGCAGCTGGATTTAATAATTTTCCTCGTGATAAAGGAAACTTTGATTTTCGAAATATAGACGAGATAGGCGAATAGAAAAAAATGCCGGTCGACAGTACTGGCGCTTTTTCATCGAAACCCAGACCCGCGAATTCTAGAATCAGATATATCGGCAGATAACTATTTCAACAATCACTTGAAAAGCGGTTCAAATGTATATAGTGTGCAGATTTTTAACGAAATAACGTTACCCTCCATCAGCAAATATTTTCAGCCGACCCATCGGTTTTTTTTTCTCTCTCTTTTTCATCGACTCCACTTCTGTCCTTTCTCTGATGTGGCCCCCTTTGCGGTTCACCTTTTGGTATTGCCATTTCGATTTCTGCTCTCTTTGTTTTATCCCAGATCCGATATATGATCGCCAGGTGCGGCACAATATATGCTCGATATATATATGTACATGTATATGTATATCGATACATATTGGAGATGTTTTGGTTTGACGCACACATTTGTCGCTCCCCTCCTCGAGAGATTCGATTCATCGCTTTCTCTGTCCCTATATACCCATATATATATTTTTTTTTTCTCTCGTACCTTCGGCTATTATCCCACGCGCCGCTGGGACGCTGCCGCGGTCTGGTTTGCTCACGGACTCGTGATCGCGATTTGATGAAGAAGATGATTCAGCCGGATTAAGGCGATCGAGATTCGGCGAGGGTGGGCGGACTAACGGGGGGTTTGGCTCCGCGCGAGCGGAGGGAGTGGACTCAATTTTCTTTTTTTGAATTTTTCATCAAGGCAAATCCGCGAAACCTCGGCTTCCCTCCCTCCCCCCGGCCGCGCGAACGTACCCGACGAACGATGACTCAGCCCCTCCTGCAAATTTCGCAGTTTTCCCTCAAACGCGGCTCGCCCAGCTAGCCGTCCAGCTACTTCTCTCCCCTTTTTTCCCCCTCGGTCTCTCTTTCCCCGTAACAGCTTATATTATCTTTCGGCGTTGTCATCGCCGTCCTTAAACTCATCAATATCTCAAAAACTTTCGGTAGATTATGGCGAACAAACAATCCGGCCTGGCCCGCGGTACTCGGCGCGGAATTTAAGGGGACGAGGGCGAAAGTTAATTTTTAAGCGCCTCGCGTAAGTGGCTGTTAGGGTCCTTCGAAATACGGTATACGTTTTTTCGCCGCTTACTCGCAAACTATTCAGGACGCTTTTTTCCCTGCCGATCGTCGTTTCACAATTTTAAGCATTCCGACTTAAGAATCGCGGGGGAAAAAAGTTTTCTCGAGGAAAAAACTTGCTCCCCGATTGAAGTAAAAAAACGAACGAGACGATCCTAACGAAACGTTTGATCATCGATGTCGACCCTCTGCTCCCTTTTCTCGTTCTCGATATCGAGGGGGTGAGGGGGGCCCATGGCTTTCGGGCTTGCGTATGCTCGCAGTCCTTGCCGGAAGGTTTTTTTACGAGACGAATGGCTTAATTTCGTTTTCGTGCTGGAACGAGGAGTCCCGAGCCGAGAAAGAGAGGAGAAAGAGAGAGAGAGAGCGAACAAGACCGAGTGGTCGGCAGCACCAGAGCGGTAAACCCGTGTGCAGAAGCACCGGGAATCCCGAGCCGGAAAGAGAGAAACCGGGGGGGAGGGGATAGCGGGAGAGAGAGAGCGTCGAAATGCTCGAAAATTGAATCATAAATCGAACTTCATTTGTTTCGGGTGCAGAAACGGGGTGCCCGACGCCCGCCTGGCCCCTCTCTCGCCTACTCCGCACCGCGTCGCATTTGTAATCGGACCGTAGCGCAGGGTCAGAGTGTGTATACGCTGCCGCCGCCGCCGCTGCTGCTGCTCTCGCGCTAACTCTGCCGTAGAACGAGACTCGGCGAATTTATTGAAAATTGAATTTCAACGGTTCTTTTCATCCCGGCTTTTCCTTCGCCGCTTTTTCATCCTTCCTCGCTTTATTTGGCGCAATTTCTCTTTCCTCCCGTAGTACTGACTTTTTCCGTTGGTCTCTCCCACCTACAAAAAATAAAATAAAATAAAATAAACCAAACCAAACCAGACAAAACCGAACGTCACACAATAGTGAATTAATATCTTTCCCCTTTTAAAACAAAGCAAATATTTGAGAGTAACGTTTACGCGAGTCGGGAAGACGGCCGCGCGACGATTAATCATCTCAGGCTCCGCCGGAGAAACTTGGTTAGATTAAAAGTGTGTGTGCTTTATTAGCCGGAGTGTCGGGGAGATTCTCGAGACGGGAGGGACCCTTCGGAGGGGGAGCGTCGTCGGGAGTAGCGCCGAAAAAAGTGGGAAAGTCTTGACGCTGACACGAGGAGACGACGACGGCGGCGCTGCGGGAGGACCGCGTCCTCTCGTCCTCGCCTCGTCCTCATCTCGACGCGCTGCTGCTCTGCATAGCACAGCGAAGGCCACAAGCCCGGCAGCAGCAGCAGCAGCAGCGGCTTCGGCGCCGGCGCCCGTGGAGTTATTAATTAATTAATTTGAATCTCGCGCGGACGCGGCGCAGCAGCCCCGGGGCGGCGACCGAGCAAAATTATAATTTGTTGCTGCGCCAAGGGCGGGAGAGGCTGCAGCGCGCACGGCGAGGCCGCTACTCGGGCGGCGGCGGCGGGGCGAAAGGAAGGGGAGGGGGGGAGGAGAACGGTATAACGACGAGGACCAGCTAACGCAGCGACGGAGTACCGAGGCTTTAATAATGGACTCGATATGCGCGTAACACCGCACACGGTTCCCTTCGGGTTTTACCTCCCTGTACATGCGGCGAACCCCCTGCGCTGCTTCCGTGTGTACGCGGTGAAGGCTTCGTACCCCGCGGCTACGCCGTATACGCCCGCCGTCCGCGGGCGAACCCCAGATACGAGGCTGTACATGCAACGCTTAACCGGTGTTGCCAACTTGGTTATCGACGCCGGATCCCGGCGATTTTCGATAATTTTTTTTCTACCAAAGTCCGTAGGCTTTGCTTCCCTGTTGGAGAGAAACATTTGCTGATCGATTTTGCCTCCGATTTATATGGTTCGAGAATTATTTTCATGAGTTTCGCGAGAAAATGTTGAGTGGTTTATAGGTTATGTTTGATGATGCGTTTTGTAGCTACTTACGAGGTGACGTTTTTTGTTTTTTTTTTGCGTCTTTCATTCTCGGAATTGCCCATCATCGACCACTCGCAGCTTTCACCTGTTGATCTCCAGACGAAAATCCGGTTCTCGGTTACCTCGGCGTTAGGACTGATGCGAAGAACTTGTGTGATTTCGTTTTCTCGGCTGGGGAACTGAAAAAAGGTAAACACAGGAGTTACTTACACGATCAACGCGACGAGAGTCGCGCGGCCCTCTGGCGGGACGACGCGGCAACGAGTTGGCAACACTGGGCCGGCTCGACGCAGTAACGTACGGTTAACCCGCGGGGCGGCGAGATCGAGGATGAGGGCGCGCGCGAGCGGCTCACCGCGCGTCGAGCCTGCAAACGACTTGGACGCGTTCGATCGCGTTTCCCTCCTCGCGCGCGCGGCGGTGCGTTCATCAATTAGTTCGGGAGCCGCAGGCGTTAACGATCAACGATTAACGATTAATCCACGCTCTGGGTGGAGGGAGGGGGTGGGGGTGCGGACGACGAGAGCCAGAAAGCGGGAAAGCGACGCGGCCGAAAACGTCCGGTCGGCCCAACGTCGATGGCGTCGGGGCTTGACGCTCGCAAACCCAACGGCCACGCGTGTTTTACACTCCGCAGACAAATCCCCTCCCCCCCACTAAACAGCGACGCTGCTCCTCCATCCTTTGTCACCGGGCGCAGCCCGAGTCTCACCGTCTATACGTATTACCGAACACGCAGTCCCCGAGTGCCACGTATAATTTTCCGCGAAGCACACACAACGCGCCTCGATCGTTTCGTCGCTTCGGAACGACCCGATTATACGAGACCGCGGATACCGCCAGCTCTGTAAAACCGAGCGTAGTAAATATACGCGCGCGCCACCTACAGCGTCGTTCGTGCAGCGAGCGATCTATCGTGCGATTGGTGGATAAAACGTATTCCCGTTATATTGGGTTGTGGAAATCGGGAGCCTCCGCGCTGCAGATCGACGCTAGGCGAAAAATTATAATTCCTGCGTAGATTAATTATTTTTTGTGGAAATAAGAATTGTGATTTTGCAACCGTTGCGTTTTTAACGAAAATTACATGCATCTTTTCACGTGTTTTTCTTTTTACTGTAGCGAAACGTACGTAACGGTCGCGCTTTAAGTACATAATCGCAAAAAGGTAATTTGGAATAAAGTAGATCTGAAAAAAAATGCACGAAAAGCGCAAACTCAATTAGTAATAAAAATCTGACTAATTGTGAGAGACACACGTGTGCGTGGGGATCATACGTATGTGGGCGTATAAACGAGTGGAGCGCGACGGTACCGACGGAGCGTGCGAGGCCAAAGCCGGGGCCAAAACATTCTGTTTCTCGGAATGAGGTCATTTTAAAACTGGTCACGTACAGTCTGTTTATTCAAATTTCCAACACATATGAAAGTCTTTTCTGTCCTCCCGCGCGAGATCCCAAAGCTCTCTCTGCCCGTAGCGCCGTGTGTCCTCTCCGCCTCGCTGCTCGCTCTTTCTCCCTTCTCGCGCCTCGGGTCGGCCCGCTGCCTGCCTCGCAGACTCCCGGACCCACGGAAGCTTCCAAACTTATATTTCATTGGCGACAAACTTCTGGTGCCCATCGCTCGGCCGCTTCGCGGAATCGTAAGTGCATCCCATTCGACGACGGGACACGCGACATCGGTGCAATAGTCGAGCGCTGGGAGAAAAAAATTAATTTGAATTAAAAAAATTTGTATTTAAATTTCTACCCACGTCTTTCGTTTTTATCGCAATAATTGAGGGACAGTTGCGAGTAAAAACTATTTCTATTATAAATTATAACAAAAATATATTATGACACATTATTTGAAAAAATATTGTTATAAATAATAAAAAAAATATTATGACACATTATTTAAAAAAATATTGTTATAAATAATAAAAAAAATATTATGACAAATTATTAAAACATTAATTTAATCGACATTATCTTCATCGCAAAGTTGCTCATTTGTCGAGCTCGAGCAAACGTTTTTTTTTTTTCTGGGTGTGCGGACATAACCGCATCATCACCCGCGTGTGGCTCGGGCGGCGCGAGAGGGCAGAAAAAACAGAGCGTGCGCCGGGGAAAAGTAAATTGTCGGAACGAGATACGACGAGAGCTGCATTGCGGGTTCGCCCCGCGCGAGTCGTCCGGCACACTCGCCTCGCAGCATTTCCAAGAGAACCGCCGGCAGCGCGCCGAGTGCCCCAACCGCGGGGTGGTGAGAAGCTAGACGCGGCGCGGTATTCCTTTTGTTCGCGACATATCTCCTACTTATCCTCCTGGCAATATATAAAACGCGCCAGAGCGAACGAGAGAACCGCGCGCGCGTCGAGCGAGGCGCAGCGGAGACCGCAAAGGCGCATTCCTTCCATTCCCCGGCTTTCTTCTCCTCGCAAGCCGAGTTTTTCCTTCGTTATTCATGTTATACGTTGACGAACCAAGAGACCGAACGACTCGCGAACGAGAACAGCGGACTACGCCCCCCTCCACCCGACCCGTCCCACCGGACTATCCATCCGCTCCGCTCTCTCGTCTCCAATTCAATTGTCCCGAGACTAAAAGAGAGATAAGCCGAGTGCGAAGACCCGCACGAGATTCGGCGGGAGGAAGAAGAGGAGGAAGAGAAAAAAAAAAACGCAACGCGAAATACGAAAGACACGACCGTGATGAAATGAAAGGGGCCGGCGAGGGAGGGAGAGTCGGGCGAATTATCGTAGACAAAGCGTAATGAAATGCGGAGAGCGAGCGAGCGAGTGCGCGGGATGTGGACGAACCGACGGTCGGGGTTCGTGTGGGGAGGAGGGGGGAGGGGAGAGGGGAGTGGGGCGAAGGAGCAGACGACACGACTGGGGCTCCGAGCGTGTCCGCGCGCGTAACGCCACGAGCGCCACGAGTAGGATACCTCAACCGAGTTTTCCTTTTCTCTTAGTTTTCTTTTTCCCCCGGTGTTTTTTTTTCGCCTTCTTTCTTCCCGTCCACGGAATTTCTTTGCGGATTAATATTTACGCTCCCGCCGCTTGGACGCGATGACGAGTTACAGTGGTCGGCGGGAGACGAGTGTGGGGGTGGGGGTTACGCTGCACGGAAAGACCAGAACAAATAACGAACGTGGTCGGAGACAAATGGCCTGGATCTAGAGAAAGAGAACGAGCGAAGAGGCGCGCGCGGTTCACCGAGAAACGCGACCCGGAACTCTTGGAATTCCCATGCGACAGCTGCAGAAGCGGGCGAGCTTTTCCTCGTTCGCGCGCGAGCGCGCCGTTCGCTCCTCTCGTGGCCGTAACATCGAAAACAAAAGAGCGACGAGGGAGGAAAAACGCGGTTGAGAGCGGAGTAAATAAACAAAACACCGTTTCGCACGCCGCTCGAGCTCTCTGTTTGCGCGGCCTTCCCCGGCCGATACCGGCGATGGTTGTGGCTCAGCGTTAGGTCGAACGAGAGATTACGGGCTCAAGGTTAGAGCGAGCGGATCGCGTGGATCGAAATCGAAAGTACGCTGCGAGTTGATCCTGAATTAAAGGGCATGAGAATTCGGAGGGGAAATGGGTGACAGCTTTTGCAAATTTTTATGGGTTCCTAACTTTAACCGTTGATACGTGTACAGCTGCTGTTATTATTATTATTATTATTACTATTATTATTATGATTATTATCATTATTATCATTATTATTATTATTGTTATTGTTATTGTTATTATTATCATCATTATCGTCATCGTTATTATTATGATTTTAGTGCCACTCGTCACTCAATACGGTGAATTATTAATATTGGCTTCGGAAACATTCGGTAAAGATTCTTGAAATTTTAATACGCATTTCACCGGACAGCGCGGTAGGGCGACGGACCCCTCGCTTCGACATTTTTCCTTTGCGCTTTCACATTATCGTAATATCTGTTTTGATCTCGGCAGCGCGGCCGAGAGACGTTGCCGAGGGTATAAGATAGACATATATAAGACAGATACCTCGATATACTTTCCCTCAAATATTAATTGAAAAGGTTTGCGGTGGAGTGAGGGAGGGGGGAGGGGAGGGTGGCCCTATCGAACTTTTGCTGCGGTCAAAGTTCGTCGTGCGGAGGAGGAGGAGGAGGAAAGTACGACGAGGGGCGGATTGCACACGAACGGCGAAAAGAAGAGAACTAGGGTAGGTTCCCACCCACTTCCTGATATGCGTGAATGATTGATCAAGAGCGAATAGCACACAGGATCGATCCATCCAGCCCAACACAGAGGCCTATCAGTTTGTCTTGCGAATACCGAGCTGTATGATAAGCCGCGAGAGGATCTCCGGGATTAAACGTCCGTCAAAGCTGTGTATATATATATATATATATATATATATATATATATATATACTATATATACTATATATACTATATATATATACTATATATAGTATATATATATATATATATATATATATATATATATATATATATATATATATACTATAGCTGTACAGATGCCCACAGCATACAGCCGCTACCGCTGTGCGTTCCAGTCACGCTGACGGGCTGCTACTTTCGCTGCTGCTACGACCCACGGGAGATCGGGGTCAATTGGCACACGAGCGATCTTGACCACCTGCGTTTATCCTGGATCTGTATTCAGATTGCTAGCGTTTTTAGATGGGTCTATTGCTCATACTCAAGTATGAAGTATACTCAAGTATTCTCAAGTATGAGAAATATATTTTTGAATGCCTCTCATTTCGTCGTGGTTAATCCTGATAACACCGGATGGACGTCAAGGTGTAGATCTCATGTAGGAATGAAAAAGTACGCTTTTGAATGGGCAGGCTGACTTTTGCAGGCGCAATACTAAGATTAGAACTCAACAACGAATGCTTTTTTGGGCATCATAAGCCTAGAAATGAAAACCCAGTTAGTGGATTTTAGTGTACTAAATGCTCACAAATGGACCCTTTGGTGTTGTCATCAGGGTAACCATCAGAAGAAAACTACAGCGATCGGATGTCCCGTTTGGTCGTGTTACGCGCGGTTTTTCAGGCCGTTCCGGTTGACCCCGGCCGAGGTGGTTATTAAAGAATCGTGAATCTATATTTTTCGTAATAAAATATGTGGAATCCTCAACGCCTCGGCACCGAAAATCGCGAAAATGTGAAGAGCGTCGCAACTCACCCCGGTCTCCTCTGTAGAGCGGCCGCGGAGGCAGCGTTCGGTCTCGCCGAAACGCCTTTGTGTGTACCCTACAACGATACACAGCAGTTTCGTTTACGATACGCGAGGTGGAAGCTTCTCTAATCTTTCGCGGGAAAGACGTGTGGCAAATGGCGGGAACGCCGCACATCCGCCCACTTAGGTATAGACCGGGAAGATGGAAGACCCGTGGACTCTTCGCAGTCCGGCTAAGCAGGCGAGCGCGATGCGGGGACTGGGAGGAATACACGGGGAGGGGCGGAGGGGGTAATAGGGCAAGTAATGGGTAAAGTAATATACCCTGACAACACTGGATGGACGTCAAGGTGTAGGTCTCATGTAGAAATCAAAAAGTACTCTTTTGAATGGGCAGTCTAACTTTTACAGGCGCGATGCCATCTAATGTTAGAACCCCATTTTCCCAATTTTCGCATGTTATTGGAGAACTTATTCGCGCACTGCTCGCAGTGTGCGAATAAATTCTCCAATAACATGCGAAAATCGACTATTTCGCGCCCGCTACGCAGGCACGAGAAGACGAACTTCGCACGCACATATGTCAAAAATGTTTAGTTAGAGCAATGACATTTTTTGTTTCTTCCACAGTTTCTCGGTTCAGCAGACTAAATGATGGTTAAGGTGAAAAAAAATATTGTCGAGCTGAGTAAATGATTTACTTGACAGCCGGTGAACGCTGGATTTGTTGAATCAACAAATCTCTTTTCCCAGTGTAGCGATACGCAAATATAATAAATATAGTAAATATAGTAGTATTGTAAAATAGTAAAATTAGGCCATACGCGTGTGTATGTCACGGCGCGGAAGCCACGTCGAATTAAAATTTCAGGAACTTTTGCAGGAATTTCAACGAACGCTTTCGGATGCAAAAATGAGCGTTTTTATTTTCGATTTAGTACGCAAGAGTCGTTGGAATGACACTGGAATTTTTCAGAGCGAATACATTAAATTTCCACCGAACAATCGGAAATTCATCGGGGTTTTTTTTAACCCAAAACCGTGAATTGTCAATACGCATTTGTCGAAATAGTCGAACCTTCGTCGATACAAAAAATCTGGCCATTACCAATCATAGTCCTTCCAATAATCGTCAATGAATTGTTTCGATACATCATCTCGGAGGACGCGTCGTTGTTGCGGCGAGTTTTCAACGATCGAATAACTCATTCTTCGATTGGATATTTGCTCTCTTATAAATTATTTGAAAAAATATTCGTGTATTTACACCGATTAAAAATTTGCGAAACATTCGTGTGAAAATCTTAGACGACTCAAACACGTCGCGTGTGAAACATCGGTAAAGTAGGTCTCTGCAGGAAGACGCCGGAATGCGTTGCAGCGCCCTGTGAAGGAAATTCGAGAGCGTCAATATGATGAAACGCGTACGTTCAGCGCTGTTGGCACTAACCACCGGTTCAATAGATTTCGTTCTCGTCGATATACGCCACGAGTGATCCTCCCGTCGGAAGTTTAGTCATAAAATCCTTCTTGTCGATCTATTCGGGGTCGTCAGCATCGCTAGCCACACTGGGATCGGAACCAAATTCATGCATTCTGATTTTAAGTCTATTAGCCCGTACGCGATTATCCAGTTGTTGTTACATTAGTTCATTAATTATTTTGTCCTCCTTGCGTTTTTTTCTCCATTTTTTTTTTCGATTTCGAAAAATCTGATAACCCTATCCGATTGGGAATTTCCCGCTGTTCCCGAAAAGCCCCGTTGTATGCCCGAAAAACAAAAAATTCGTGAAGAAAAATGCGAAAAATGTTTTTTTTTCTCTTCAAATATAATAAAATTAGGCCATACGCGTGTGTAGTACGTCAGAGCGCGGATTCCACGTCGAATTAAAATTTCAGGAACTTTTGCAGGAATTTCAACGAACGCTTTGGGATGCAAAAACGGGCATTTTTATTTTCGATTTAGTATGCAAAAGTCATTGGAATGACACTGGAATTTTTCAGAGCGAATACATTAAATTTCCACCGCGAACAATCGGAAATTTATCGGTTTCTTTCTTTACCCACAACCGTGAATTGTCAGTACGCATTTGCCGAAACAGACGGACCTCCGTCGATACAAAAAATCTGGCCGTTATTAACAACAATCGGCCGTTCAATAGTCGAGAATGAATCGTTTCGCTTCGTCGTCTCGGAGGACTCGTTGTTGCGGCGAATTTTCAACGGTGGAATAACTCATTCGAAAACCGGCGTATGTGTGATTCCCGTGCGGCAGGAACGTGATTGTAGTGGAAGGTTTGGAAGACGTCAGTACCCAAGTTTTCTGTCGATTGCAGGCGTGAATGTACAGCGGATCTTCGCCGACACTCTGGATCTTGAACTGCGACAAACGAAGCGACAATAATTAGTGTGTCAAAAAAAAATGCTACACTATTAAAAATGTGGTGTTAAAAACTACACCAATACGGTGTCTATATAAGTCCACACCAATAAACGGTGATAACGAGCGTTAAGCGAGTGTCAAACACCGACTTTGCACCTCAAAAGTTCGAAACTGCCGTTTTTCACGAATTATTAACGAATCGAAGCGAAAATTGAAATACAGACGCCAGTAATGTGAATCACGTTAATGAATCAGTCAGCATTTTTGATTTTCGAACAAAAAAAATTACAGACCAATCACCCGTAGAGGGAATCTGTAATGAAAAATTCGATTTTTTTGCAATTTTTCGATGAAAACTGAGAAAAGCGACAAATTCATTCAGGAGATAATAAAAAAATCACGCATGAAACGTGCATTCGTGCCCTTAAAGCGAAAAGTGTTACAATGTTTTGTCGGTAACACAGGAATAAATTTAACGAAACGACTGGTGTTAATTATACACCGTAAAAAGTGTTACTATTAACACTGTAATAAGTAACACTAGGAAAAAGTCCACACCAGCAGCGATTGACACCGTATATTTTTAACAGTGTACGGAACCGCAAAATCTTACGATTTTTCGTGAGTCTTACTCACCTTGTAGTAGTCCTCCTCGCACACCGGACTTTCGTTCGTCGACAGGATGTCAATCTGGAACCTCGTGCTCTTACCCGGCTGGGACTGGACGATCCATTCGCACTCTTCATGGCCATGATCGACAGTTACATTCGGCGCGCTGATTGTACCGCGATCGGCCGTGAAAGATCCGCAAATATCTGAGGACGTAGAAACCATTGTTCACATTCTAATCCACATGAGGATTTGGCAAATGTCGAAGACAGACTCTCACTTCCGAGGCTGTGGTAGCTTATTCGGAAACCCAATCCATGTGATGCCGAACCATCCGTGTTGTAGATTATTTTAACGGAAGCACCGGGACTAGATACCAGGACCGGAGGTATTTCAGGACGGCAGAAGCGAGCCAAGAGAATGTTCGTGTCACCTTTGATCTCCCTAATCTACATTCATAATTGAGAAGTTACTCGTTACAAAGATGAATGCAGCGATCGTCGACCAGAGCGATAGAAAGTGACGATTTTTCGTATACCAGGAAATTCGTTTTGAAATGCACTTATAGTCTTGACAGGCAGTGATACTTGCCCCTTCCCGGTTCAACACTTTGAAACCTATTTTCTTTCAAAAATACTCGGCAGAGAGAGCTCAGATTTTAAGAGAATGTACGGAACTATTGCAGAATTGGGCTCAATTTCTGGCTCCTCGATACTCGAAGCCGTTTGCTCAAGAGAATGGAAAAACTGAAAGGTACGAGGGAGACAGCCCTGTAGGCGTTTAGCATTGGGCGACGAAGTTCCGAGCGAAGTATCATATCCTCTTAAGAGGATCCGCAGCTTTTTATTTTTCAATTCTCCTGAACAAACAGAGACGAGTATCGAGGAGCCAGAAACTTAGCCCAATTCTGCAATACTTCCGCTCTTCCTACAGAAATTTGAGCTCTATCTGTCGAGTATTTTGGGAGAAAATAGGTTTCAATTTTTTTTTTTTTTTTGCGGGAGTCGGAGGAAGGGAGGCTCTGCCTCTTAAATAAAATTCCATTCTCGACGAGCCGTTGGTGCTCACCTCGACGAAACCCCTTTCGCATCGTTCACTTCTCATCATCTCCATCGTCAGAAAATCAAGCCTTATTCTCCTGTTCGGCACGCCGCGTATAATCCATTCACAGTGATCGGGAGTGGCGTTACCTGGGTAACGGCCCGGTGACACGATCGTACCATCGCTAGCGGTCAATTCGTCACCGCAATTCGGAGAGTCGTTCCTGTGATCGTGATTATTAGATTGGTCATTTTTTATTTTCAATCAGAGATTTGTTATTTTTCTTATTTTTTCACGCTTATTCACGTACCTCAAGTCCGTCGCGACGCTGATTCCGATGAAGAAAAATATAGACACCAGCGACGTGGCAATCATCTTGCCAGTTATCAGTCGTGTCGCTTGTCACGAAAAACCAACAAATTTGTCGCACGTCCACAGAAGCGCTCAGCACTGGAATTCGTATTGAACTGAACTTGACTTACGATTCGGACTTTATACAAAGTCATATCATGAGGTCTCCTTGCATAGGTCATGTTAATCTTAATTAGCGTAAGCGATAAATTGATACGCCTTAGGTCATCGGTAAAACCAACATGAATGCAGTAAAAATATTTATGTGTAGTCAAAGTGCCACAATTTAAAGTAACGAATCCATTTTTTTGTATAGTATTGCAATAAAACAAACGTAAATATAAATATGAATAAAATATAAACACAAACATAAACAAAAATATAAATATAAATATAAATATAAATATAAATATAAATATAAATATAAATATAAATATAAATATAAATATAAATATAAATATAAATATAAATATAAATATAAATATAAATATAAATATAAATATAAATATAAATATAAATATAAATATAAATATAAATATAAATATAAATATAAATATAAATACAAATATAAATATAAATATTCTAACGTATTCATCGGACGAAAAAATAGTTGGAGCAGAGCAGAAAAAACGCGGCCTCTTTACCGCGAGTCCTCATCCGCGTCGTTCCCACTGGCTGCGTCGATTTTCTCTGCTTTCCATCTCGAAACGCCGCCGCGACAAAAAACACCTCCGCGATCTACGGACACACACGCCGCGATCTCTCTTTCTACCTCACTCTCATCCGCGTGCGGCTATTAATAGATTCCCGACCATTACGGTAATCGGAAACCATTCAACGCCGGTTCACGCGACACGCGTAACAGTCCCGGGCATTCCGCTATAGGTGAGCGACTCCTTGTTTTCGACAGTCCACGGCGCTCGGGGACGCCGGCCACGTATCTCTCGCGTCGCGCGACACCCGGCAGGGCGGTGTTCACTCGTTATCGCACGCGAGCCGAGCGAAAAACGAGCGGCGAGAGATGACGAATTACCGACGTTCTTGATCCGCCGAGCAATGTCAGTGGGTCGGGTGAGCGCGCGGCGAAAATAAGTGGCTGAAAAGTCCCAATGTCGAGCGCTTGACCCAATTTCGCGACGGTCTTGCTCGATATTCGGCCGGGAAAATAAATCGCCCCGCGGCGCATCGAGGGAGGAAGAAAGCAACGCGAAATTACGAGTCGCCGCGTGTGCGCAAAAAAAACAACAACAGGAGCTGCATCGTGGCAAGCGTGGCGGACGACCTTGAGAAATGTGGAGCGTGCTGCTAGCTGTGGTCAGTGTCCATTCGATTTCTGTTCCACCGTCTCGCACCGGCCGAGGGTCGACGATGTCGTGGGCGCAAAAGCGTCCACGCGCCGCTAGTCCACGACTACATAGCGCGATCGTGATGCGCTGGTGCTATCTGCTTTGTCGACGGGTTCACGAGATCTAGGCTGGCCCCTTCGGTGATAAGAAAAATACTCGTCGGACGCCGTCCAGTTTGTTGTTGTGGGTATTTTCGCGAGGTCACAAAAATCGAGCTGTGTTCTTGTTGATATACTCATTCGTTCCACCCTAATTCAGATACGCTCTGCTGTTCGTAATCTATAAAAATATTCGCTGTGCCCGCATTTGGCTCTCGATATACCGGTCGTATTTTTGTGCGTCGCGTATTTCCGTCCATTTTCACCTGTCCCCTTTCCTCCCGATCATCGCCATCTAGGGACAGCTGGCGCTACTTTTTATCTATTTTCTCGCTGACCCGACTCAATTAGCCCCGGAGCGATCAACAAGCTCGTTGAATCTGGACTTCAGGGACTGAGATTACTAACGAACAACCGAACAAAATATACCGATACCTCGAGTCCGCCTTGCGCCGGGAAAAGAGGCTCAGACGAAAAAAAAATGAAAAATACAAAAATTGCGCCGACTCGCCCCGGTTTCCCCGGCGTGCGTCCGCCACGTACCGCAAAGTTCGTACCGCCCGTTTCGTTCCGACGTCGCGGGGATCGTATCTATTGTAATAAGGATAATACTTGGCGTCGAGACGCTGCCGCGTCTCCTGATACATCTTTGGAATCCGACGATCGTGACGCGATTGCAAATAACGCGGGAGGGGGTTCTTCCCCGGTGAAGTTCGACACCACAGAGGAGACGCGCCCGTCCGCAGAGACGCACAAAGAGCCATTAAGAATTCAAATGAATCGAGTGTAGCGCGAAGACGAAGCGTTTACGACTCTTCGCGGTGTATACAAAATCTTCCTCAACCGGGTGCCGCTAGGCGCAGCCAGAGCGTGAACGAGTGTCGCCCGTCGTCTCGAGAGTCGCCGCCGCCGCCGCCGTCGTCGTCTCGTCTCTCGCGGCGCGTTGTCACCTAGTATTTACGAGATTCATCGCCGCCGGGATTCTCGCAGGGAACGCGGTAGGGCAAGTCGCTCGTATAAAACAGCTCCGAGCATTCGGCGTCGTTTCATTGACGGGGAGAACGTCCGCGTTAGCTCCGCAAACGTCGCCTCGTGTTTTCCCACCCGGCGTCTTCGGAAAAAATACCTTCGAACGAATCGACTGAGACGCGAGAACAAAAGAGAGAGAGAGAGGGTCAAGAAAAAAAAAAAAAAAAAGAGTCGTGACGGTTGCTCATTGGAGGGTGATAGTGATTTTCACGCGAGTAATTACGTCCGTAAATAGTGGTGAAACAGATCTGGCGACTCGCAACGTAAGTCGTGAGAGAGAAAGAGAGAAAGAGAGATAGAGAGTGGGAGAAAAAACATCGTTTTTTCCACTTAGCCGTGCACACAGGCCGCTATTACCTAACACACCATTACGGCGTTACTGTCCAAACAGGAACGAGGCAGTACGACAGTCACATCGCCGGGAACGACTTCGCCGAGATGAGGACGATATTCGTGTTCCTGTTGCTGCTGGTGCACGCGCTGGCCGCGCCGTGGTTCGATCTATTCGGCACCGGGGCCACGTACAACGAGCGGCGACGCGGGCATCGTCAGGGAAGAGGCGGCAAGGAACGGTGGAAGGAGATTTGTCGCACCATAAATCCCGACGGTTTCGCTTATCCCGGTCAGGTGCCGTACCCCGCGGCGCCCGCGTGTACCTACTGATGTCTCTGTGTGCGAAGAAAAAATTGGTTCTTTTTCTGTATAAGTCGAGCGATAAATCGTCGTAGTATAGCGACTATTGCTACAGTTGACTATAACCACTTTTACTGTTCGCTAATTTTCGTCAGGGGAGATCAGCACTAGTCATGTCAATTCTGGCTTTTGATTTTTTTTTTCTCCGTAATATTTGACTTCCCTGCGTGTTGCAACTATAAAAATAGTCGAATAGTCGCCCGATTAGAAATTATGAAAAATGTGCCTCGATACTTGTGTTGGGCTCACGACGATTCGTCTGAGTTTCTTTTTTTTCCTTTATATATTGTACAAATTCGTTTGTTTAAAAATATGATTTTTTTTTTATTGTAACAATTTTTCCGTAGAACGGACAGAGCGAAGTATCGCCTAATGACGCACGACACGCACGCGTCGAGAGTACGACTGACAAATTGGGAAATATGTAACTAAGGTACGGGACACGGCGACTCGCATACTCGCGAGTGTCCCGCTCTAGCATTCCACGCTACGTCGCAAACTGTCTATATCGTCTATGTGTATATATAATATATCTATATATGTAAATACTATGCAACGTTGAATACAAGATTGAACAAACTGAACCCCTCCGTTTTGTCGTGTCTCGAATTTTCGTCCATCACCGCTCCCCTCTCGCAGGCTCCATGAGATTAAATCAAGGCTTCCGGTTTTTTTTTTTTCGCACGTAAAAATCACAAATGATCTGACACACTTATCCTCTCGCACATTCATACGCTCTTATGTACAAAAATAATTTACTTAACTTATCGAGGACTAATTGTTCGGTTTTGTTTTCGATTAAGAGGAACGGCGGATTTTTCCTTGAAATCCTGCTATTGTTCACAGAATACGTGAATAAAGTTTTTCCTGTATGTTCTTGACGCAGTAGAATTGTCATAGACCGCTACTGGCAAGTCCTTTAATTTTGTTAATTACAATTTTTATTTTTCCGTCTAGACTCTGCAATGTTTCCGTCGCATCGCATATAATGGGCGTCCTCGCTGCTTTTATCAGCCTTAAAGAATCACCGGGCATAGAGACAGAATCGATTCCCTCAATCGATTTGCCTATCACCGGTCGTACGCAGAAAAATGCCAATTCCGTTCTCCGAACAGTGCAAAATGTATTCAAGGTGTAACCTGGTGTCGTTTTCAGAGGGACACGGCCGGCAAATGTTGCAAGTCGACTATATATTTTTTAAACAAGAGTCAGACACCAGACTCTCAACATGAATTACACACGGCTAAGGGCATAAAACATTTGGACGCGGTTCGATCTTCGGCGACCGGTAATGTTGTTCCAAAGATAACAACTATCCGACTCGCTTGAAATCGCGGACTCTTACACATGACGTAAAACTGCCAACCTTAAATTCGTTAAAAAATAATCTACTTCTGCCAAACGCCGAGAGGTTTTCCCCTCGAGTGCGCGAATCCCGGGAATCCTGCACTCTGCTGTATATTTATAACGTTGAGAATCACAGTGCCAACGGGTTACAAAAGTTCGAGATATCCGCCCTTTGCGATTGGTCGCGACGACGCGGTCGCTCGGCTGACTGCGCGTTCTTTATTTATTTAATGTTTTTTTTTTCCTCCTTTTTTCGTCGCCAGACACTGACCGCTGTACACGGAGTCTGCGTTACGTGCGACCAATTGAAAGTGGCATTCGGTATCCCATCGAACTCGCGTGACCTGAGTATCGAGCGGGGGTCTCGCGTGAGCCTCTTCTTTATTACGTATTTAAATGAATACACACTAGACCTGCTCAAAAGAGGAATGTCCTTTTTTATGCCGCTACTCAACGAGATTCTGGAGATTTTATGCAAAAGAAAAGCTTTTGTTATTGGCGCCTTCTGTAAAAAAAATATTTAGCGCTGCCTCTGTAACCTTGAAATAATAAAGACAAAATTCGCAACTTTTAGCAATCGCTAAATCGTTTGTTGTACACGTTGTTCAATAAATTAACGTTTTTGTGAAATCCTAAGACGATGCCATTTTTTAGTACTACTTCATGGATGGTTTAAATATAATGATTTTTTAATCGTGTAAACAGGAGGTAGTAAATATTGTCGCACAGAACTCATCTTTCGCATAACTTATTTTGTTGTTGATTGAATAAATATTGTGAGATGCGCGCTTGAGAGGTCCAAAAATTATTTTCAAAGTTCTGTTTGCAATGCTTCGATTTCCGTAAAATACTAATAAAAAAATCGCATGAAATTTCAGAAATCTCGTTGCGCAACACAACGAAAAAAAAACCTTCTTTGAGCAGGTCTAATACAAACATTCCGCAAACTCGCAAACGCCCGTTGTGACGTGAGCGAGAGCCCACAGAGATCTCTACGTGGACGAGGCGCGTCGCGAGAGACGGCCGTGAGAGCCGCCTGAAAATCACTTCCACACCTGTATGAGGCCATCGGTGCTGCCGGTGAGAATACACGTGTTCGACATGGAGACCGCGGAGATGGTGTCGTGATGTCCCGAGGACGGCGTCTCCTGTCCCTGTCCGCCTTCCTCGGCGGAGCTTCGTCCCCTCACGCTGCTTCCACCGGACGTGGAGATCGGGCCGCCACCAGCGAGCACTTCTTGCACGACGTTGGTACCGTCGATCAGTCGTTGCCTGACAACGAATCGCGCAATAAATTTTCGCGAAAATTCGCGTTGCTCGTCAGCAAATGCGTTGAACTCGAAGAAGACCCAAAGACAATAATCGAAAATACTCACTCGTACGCCAGGGAATTCGGCAGAATGACGTCGTTCGCCGCGGGCAGAGCGACGTACGACTCGTTCGGGGTATTCAAGTCCCAAAATCGTAATCTCATGTCGGTGCCGCCGGCGAGGAGGAAACCCGAACGATCGATCGACCCGGAGTGCATGGCGCACACGCTGTGACCCTCCTGCGAGTGGCTCAACGGCGGCGCGCTCGACGCCCACAGAACCATCTGGCGAAAAGCCGTTTCCAGATTCCACATCGATATCTCGTTGTTGCCCTGGACCGCGGATATTATCCACGAGTGCTCGGTCGGATGTGTGATGACCTTTCGCACTCGAGCGCCTGTAATATATTTAGGCAACGTGAGTTTAGAACATTTTACACGGCTATTCGCTAATAATTCGCTGGCTCATGTTGGCACTCGCGTACCTGTGGGATGCTTTATGCTACTGATCGGCAGCTGAAACCTCAGGTCCCAACAGATGTGAACGCCCGAGCTCGTCCCGAGCGTCAGCCACTGCTGATAGTTGTTGACGCAGAAGGAAGTTATCACGCCGTGCTTCAGATCGTTCTCCAGGCGCCAAGTCGTCCCGGGACATCGCAGGTCCCAACCGACGAGGGAGCCGTACAACGAGGCGTAGACGAGGACGGATTGCGAGCCGGAGTCCAAGTATTGAACGTCCACCGCGCAGCCTTCCTCCTGAGTGCATGAAGAGCGTGACACACGATTATTTTCAGAAGTGGTAATAAATGTTCGACCCTTGAAATTGATCCCGGTGGTCTCAGGCCCTTGGCCAATCAAAGAATTAATAAATGAAACTGTGAATACTAGAGGTGTGCGGATAGTGCTCGAATCGAATCGAATCGAACAGCATTATTCGATCCGATTTTCGAATCGAATATTCGATATTTTTTCGAATATTCGATATTTTTTCGAAAACTCGATATTTTTTCGAATATTCGAAATCGTCGAATATTCCCCTAGTGAATACCAATAGACTAATTTAGAATGAATAAAATGAGTGATCAAACAAATGTTTGCTAGCTCCACCTGAAGGTCCAGTTGCCTCGAGTAGAGAACGTTCATTTTGCTGGAATTCGGCTCGATTCGCAGGACGAAAACGGAACCCGATTGACTCGCGGAGCTGGCCAACGACTGTCCCTGCTCGCACACAGCGAGACCCACGAGCGGTCCGCCGCGGTGCATGTAAGTCTGTCGCGAGCGATTCGCGATGTTTCGGCCCTCCATCTTGCAGGCGTCCCATATCCTGACGCAGCCGTCGGCCGCGCTGCTCGCGAAGAGTCCCGAGTCCGGGATGGAAACCAAACGATTGACCGCGGCTCGGTGCTCGTGCAGATGAGCCACCGGCACACCGCGGGGTCTCCATCCACTGGGCAGCAGTCGCGTGCCTGTCGGACGGCATGCACGAGGCAAAATTAAAGGCCTAGAAAGATCCTCAATCGGGGTTTGTCGCCTGTGGTCGGATAGTTACCAGCGTGCCAGGCGATGTTGTCGGCCCAGTGCTGAGCCCTCAGAGCTGCAGCGTGTTGCTCCTGCTTTCTGTACGTCAGCTGACGCAATTCCAGCCGGCACGGAGCGCATCTGTCTGGAAAATCGAACGACGTTCATTCTCCGCCGTACGGAATCGCAATTCGCAATCAACGGTCCGTACTTACACTGAATGTATGAACGTTCGTGCAACGAGTGGTCGTTTATGCTGTTGGTGTCGGCCAGACTGTGTTGCGGGGAGAGGTGAATGTCGCCACCGTGAATACTCGGAATGGGGCTGCCGCTGCTTCCGGTCATGTCCGACATCTTCACGATCGTCTGCTGGAATGTGAATGCAATATTTTTTTTCATATATGGATTGAATTTTGCTTGAGAACGACGAGATTGAGATGTACATTTTAGACGACTAGAGTAATCACACGCGCTGGCGCGTGCCTGAAAAACTTTTCGCCAGAATCGACCTCAGAATTATTATTATTTTTTTTTCAAGATATCGACTTGTAACGAATACCATTATTCTCAAGTCGTATATTCTACCCCTAAAAACACTGGTTACTAACCTTTTTTAACTGATTTTGAAAAAAATATTTTTTTGGCGATTTTTTCAAAACACCGAAATCGTCAAAACGTCAGAAATTTTTATTTCTGGCAACCAATCACAGCTCTAATAGTTTGCTAACAATGCTTTCCGTTACTCATGGACTTTTTAAAAGAAGGATTTACAGTTAAATTTACTGTAAATTTGATTTACAGTAAAATAAAGCGTTATTGTCCCGACCTGCGAGTTGTCGTGGGCGGCGAACATCGTTCGCCACTCCTGATTCATCGTGGCGTAAGTAGCTGCCGCGTCCGAAGTTCTTCGGTCCATTTTCTTGTAACCCGGCACACCGAGATCGCCCTTCGTGTCGGGATAGAGAACCACGATGTGATGACGAATCTTGTCCTTCATGCTGTTCAGCTCGAGCTTTCCGTCGATCGCGATTTTGCTCGTGGTCAGCTTGCTGGCCGTCGAGGAGCGATTGTACTTGTTGATTTTCGTCAGGTGCGGCTTCATCATCAGCAGATGATCCTCCACCGTGTCAGTCATCGAGTCCGACCGCAGACGTCGGAAGAGCTAACGAGGACGAAGAAAGACCTACAGAATGTTGTTGACGACCGTCGGAAGACGCGAAAAGTAGCGGACTTACGTTTCTCAGCAAGACACTCGTGATGTTGTGTTGCGGCACATTGCCGGCGATGGCTTTGGCTCTCGCGGATTTTCTCTCCTCGAGCACGAGAAACAGCTCCTCGATGTTCGTGTATCGCATCACCGAGTCGTAAACGGCCCTGGGAATCGGCGGCACCAGCGCCTCGAGAAGCAACACTTCCTTCTCAATTTGAATCAACGAATGCTTCAGATACGGCTGAATGAGCGTCTGAACTTTGCACTGAACGTCGACCAAGTTCAGAGTCCTCGCCGAGGCGGAAACGAAGCCCACGGTCGCGTGTCTGATCCACAGATTCGGATGAACCTGCGAGAAAGTTTTTTTTTTCAGCTGATCAATGAATACCGATTTAGGTATCAAAGAAGCAAAGAGACTAAACGACAAAATGATTACCAGAAAAACTACAGTCTCGGCCAACAGTTGATAGAGCGCCGATTTGTGCAACAGGCCGAGTTCCGTGAGCGTCGCCATAGCGTTTATCGCCTTCTTCGTGACGAATTCCTCGGGATCGGTGAGACCCTGCTGCAGTAGTGGCACAAGAATCGGACTGCTGTGCCAGCCTATGTAAGCCGCGACGCCGACTATGCACTCGAAGAAGGAGCCGCGCAGCTGCTTGTCCTCCTTGTCGTTGAGGAAAGTTATCACATGACTGAGCAGCACGTCGTTGGCCTTTTGTTTGCCGAAGAAGACGCACAGCTTGTTAATGCCGTTCTCCATTAAGGTTTGCTTCACGAGATTCTGGGAATCTGCGAGCAGCATCGCCACGGATTGTTGTACCTGAGAATAGAGTAGAAATTGAGGATGACAGGGAAAAACGCTGTGTGTACTAGGGTGTGTTAAAAAGAAAAAATATATTTCTTTTTTCGTTTTTTTACAGCAAAAGTATATGTTCTGACCTCAATATACACGTCCTATACCCAAAACAAGTCAAATTTTTTTTTACTTGCGGTTTGTTGCAATAAAAGACGTCGATTGAGGCACCTCTAAATATTATTTGTCAGCGAATTCCGTTGACACAATTGATTGTTAGGTCAACTTCTCGAGCTTAAGCCATAAAGACAAAAAAAAGTGCGACAGTACGCAGATAGAAACGGAAATTAAGAGAAAATAAAAAGAATGAAAAATTGAGAATCTTTTTTTTCTTCTTAATTTCTATTTCTATCTGCGTACTGTCGCACTTTTTTTTGTCTGCAGGGTTTAAGATCGTGAAGTCGACTTAACAATCAATTGTGTCAAAGGAATACGCCCCCAAACTTTATTTAGAGGTGCCTCAATCGAGGTCTTTTATTGCAGCAAATCTCAAATAAAAAAGTCATAAAAATGTTTAGGCGCGTTTTCGGTATGGGACGTGTATATTGAGGTCAGACCACATACGTTTGCAGTAAAAAAGAATAAAAATTAAATAACTTTTTTCTTTTTGACACACCCTAGTGTGTACAGGAGAAAGCGCGTTTGGACGTCGATCACGCCGCCGAATATTTACCATCTCGTGGAGAGTTTGGAGCTCGCTGTCGTAACTCGACTTGGGTCCTTCCTTGTTGCACAGATTCGAGATGTGAGCGTTCTCGAGATAGCGCAACGCGATGTGCGCGAGGTGCGCGATGTTCTCGGCGTAAGCGGCCCGGACTATGACCGCCTCGTCTTGCGTCAGGTGCGCCAAGCCGGGCAGTATGTACTCGGGGAATATGTTGACGTCGGTCGGCGGGATGGATTTCACGAGGTAGAGACACTTCGTTAGGGTGTGAATCGCGGAAACGCGGACTCGGGGCGCTGGGTCGTGTACTAAATGAAACTGTGGAGGAAACGCAAGGATTAAGTAGAAATTTTCCCAAGGGAAAACCTCAGCGATTTCAGGCGACAAAGCGCATCTACTCACGATGTACGGCAGTATTCTATCGAGTATCGTTTCGTCGGACGTATTTTCCGCCAATTCCAGCAAAATCTCCAAGCTCTGGAGCTTCGACTGTGAGTGATGCAGCCCTCGGATGCAAGACGTGACAAGTTGCGTTATGATTATGAGACCGTCGAGATTCTCGGATCTCGCCTCCGTGTCGGCGTCGTCGTCGGCCGCCTTCGACCTGCTGTTATCGGCGTCGCCTGAGTTTTCCGGCTGATTATTGTCACTCGTCCCGGTGTCGACTTTCGTCACGCTTCCCTGCAGCGACAACTTTCCGCTGTCCTTCATGTCACCGGACTGCGAGTCACATTTTTCCGAGCTCTGATCGCTGTCCACCTCGACGATCGTGTTGTCCTCCGAGTGCCCGGAGTCGTCTTTGCTCGCCTCGACGTTCGCGTTGTCGCGACTGTTCTTCGCGCTCTCCGTTTTGTCCGCCTCGCTGCTGCTTTTTCGGCTGGAATTCTCCTCGGCTGGCAGTATCGTGATTATGTTGCCGATGTCGTTCTTGAGACGATTTATCTTCTCGTCCGGCGAGAGTCTCGGCGCGGCCGAGAAAATCAACATGTAAGACTGAAGAAACGAGTAGAAGTACTCGGGAAAGACTTTGCCGCGAGCCTGAGACAAATATATCTCGGCGCTCTTTCGATTCGCCGGATTCTTCTCCAACATCGAGCCCAACAACTCCTGGATGCCCGGATCGTCGATCTTGTCGAGATGCTTGCACGCCGAGTACTCGCTATTTCTGTAGGCTGAAAAAAGCAATTGTTTCTTTTTTTTTTTCATTGTTCTTTTTTCTCAAATTTCTTTAGCAATCGACCGGAGTCTTTTCGACATTTCATTTTAGCGTCGTTTACCGACCTAACAATTGCGAAAAGTCGAACGGTGGATGACCCTCGTTGTAGAGTTCGGTGAGAGCGCAACCCGCGGAAAAAATATCCATCGAAGGATGCAAATCTCCAGTCTTTAACTCCTGCTCCGGAAGTAACATTGTGTTACTCAGCTCGGACGAGAGCGTCTTCACGAATCTCTCGGGTGCTATGTAGCACGTTCTGGAGATAAATATGTTATTAAGGAGGCATCGTCGGTACAGTCACGTCAATTGCGCACTAAGATTTGAAACATTATTTAAATATACTTTCGGAAGGAAACAAGTGTCCAAAAAGGTGGATATGAATTAAAGAGATCCTGTTTAGTATAGAAAAAAATATATGCAATAAAAATTTACAGAAAAATAGCTCAGTTTATGCTAATAACCAATGGGACATATTATAAGCAGTTTTTTGGAAGTCAAATTGGTAATTTCAGGTCGATCTTGTTGGGCGACAGCTCGTTTTGTTCGTTGAAGAACGTTTTACGAATTCACCGAGTTATTTTCTTCAGTTTATTTGTCGATTAGGAATAAAATGAGATAAACTCGTCGTTTAATTTTCTTCTCTTATAAACAAATGGCTGTAATTTGTGACCTATGAATATAATCGCAAATGTTCAACGGTAAATTTGTGCATTGTCCGTCGATAAACAAAATGAACCGTCGCTCGACAAGATCGAACTAAAATTACGAATTTGACTTCCAAAAAACTGCGTATAATATGTCCCATTAATTATTAGCATAAACTGAGCTATTTTTCTGTGAATTTTTGTTGCACATATTTTTTTCTACACTATACAGGATCTCTTTAATTCATATCCACCTTTTTGGACACTTGTTTCCTTTCGAAAGTATATTTAAATAATGTTTCAAATCTTAATGCGCAATTGACGGACTGTACCGACGATGCCTCCTTAATCCAATGAAGAAAACAAAATTCCAAAAGATGAAAATTCGACAATGACGTTTTTTATTTGGTACTAGACATTTACCTCCTCCTGGATGTGTCGAAGAAGTACGAAAAATCCGCAGGATTGTCCTCCGGCAAGTAAGTGGGCTTGAAACTTGCAAAATCAGTCAGAAGAACCCAATTCCAGCTGGTTATCATTATATTCTCAAGTTTAATGTCGCCATGGCAAACGCCAAACTACAATTCAAAACAAGAGGCAATTATAACAACCGAAATGGCCGTTGCAGACGTCTTGTCATAGATAGACAACAATGTTGCTTCACCTTGTGAGCTTGATGAAGGGCGTAGAGGACTTGAAAAGTGATCCATTTCTTTTCTATAGTCGACAAGAAGGGTCTCGTGCTAATTCTGTCGTACAGAGAGTACTTGACGTACTCTCTCATAATAAAACCAGCCTTCTCCGCAAGCTGGAAGCAAAGACAAACCAGACGTTACATACATGCTTCGCCAACCAACCATTGAATGGACTCACGATTGTTCGCTGAAAAGGCAGGCAGTTCACCGCCGACGCAAGCTTCGATCTTATCTCCTCCAACTTGTCCTTGTAAGTCGACAGCGGCAGTGTCGGGTCATGGATCGCAAAAACCTTAACGACTATGAGACCCTCTTGACTGCGGGCTCTGGCTACCTTAAAAAATCTTGTGCTGCCTAAACTAAATACGAAAAAAAAAAGAAAAAAATAAAACAATTAGTTAATTAAGCCCCGTTATATTAACGAAAAAAAAAAAAAATCTTCCAAGAAAACTCGTGATTCGCGGTTATTTCAGTAACTCACTTGACGTCGAAGAGTAAGTCACTGTGATCTGTCAGATAGTGCTCGACCGGAAATATTTGACTCGGCGCGATACCGACCAACTGATTGCCCATATTGACGCCTCGTTGTCACACGCCCGACGTTCCGTCGACACCCGGAGTCCCGGTGGCCGCGCGCGAGAATTAAAACAACAAATCGGCGAAGGGAAGCGAAAGCATCCTACAAAACATCAGCTCGCGAGAGAGTTAAAAAGCTAGGTTATAACGGTCAGCTGTTGTCGTTGGTAGACGTGAGCAGCGGGCGCGAGACCTCCACCCACGAATGTACCACACGGAGCCGCCGCCGCCGCCGTCGCCCCCCACCCTGCCACCCGCGACGGTTCGTCCGCTGGATACACATACAGTGGACTCTCCGATAAGTTAAGTTCCGAAAAGTTAAGGTAATACGACCGGTACAGTCCCGCCAGACGTGACTTTCAGAGAATATTTCGAACACTTCTCAATGGGATAAAAATCTGAAAAAAAATCAAGCACGTTGTAGGTACCGAAAAGTTTGATTTTCCATAATAATAATTCCAAAATGTTATTATCCAATAAATGAAAAATTAATTGTTCGACATTTTACCTGGTAACCCAACTTTTTTTCTGATGAAAGTTATTCATTCATTTTTCTGAATACGTATGCATTTTTTCAGAATTTTGTCTACATTTTTTCAGAATTTTGTCTATATTTTTTCAGAATTTTGTCTACTTTGTTTTTAAATGCGTTTTTCGCCCCTCATTTTTCCTGAAAAAAACGCAATTTTTCCCCCACTGCACTTTTTTCCCCTCTCGTCGTTTCGGGCGTCCAAGAACGGCTCGCGCAAGTAGTGGGGATCTTAACTTATCGGAATGGCCTAATCGGTTTTCGGTCCCGCGACCTTAACTTATCGGAGAGTCCACTGTACAACGCACACGCACAGCTGAGTCGGAGGGACTTTATATATGCAGCGGCGATGACACACGAGCACTGGGCAGTCTAGTGTCGATAGCCCAGGCGACACCGCCAGTCACTGCGGTTTCCGCGCGATGCGCGTTTCTACTCTAGACATTTGCGGTTGACACGCTGCGGTCTCCGATATGTGTGTGTTTTTTTTCTTTCTTACAGCAATGCGTATTCATTGTAAATGAATTGAATCATCGGGGTGGCTATAAAAAGATCTGGGAATATCTCGTTAGTTACTGGTTTTGCATCGCCGCCGATCGTTCGCTGTGCAGCGAGGCTATCGGTGTAGAGATGCAGCTGTAATGTATAACGTGTGGCTATGATGAAGCGACCTCAGATTTTGTTGTTTTATTTTACGACGTACATCGCGCATCAACTGAACGTTCAAGTACATCGCGAATCAACTGAATCATCAGGGAAACAATAAAAAGATTTGAATATATCTTCACTCGCACGCATCGCTGCTGCAGAATGCGCCGCGATGTGCGACTGTTGAGTGGGGGACGGCTATAAGTTATATAGCATATGCAGCTACGAGGGGCGCCGCGGGCTCGAATTTTTATACGATGACGCACGTCTCCGGCCCGCTGAAAATTTCTATAGAACCCTAATCGCTGTCTGCACGCGATGGGGTCTAACGATAAGAGCGATCAATAGATTCCGGTAATGCGTGATGATGGGCTGAATGCGGATAATACATACGAAATACAAAGCTTTATTTGTTTGTTTTTTTTTTTAGAAAAATTGCCGAAGTGTGAATTCTTTATTCATAAATCTCTTGTAATGGAAACGACCTGTAGAATAGAATTGTTGTTGATAAATAAAAAAACTGTATATGTAAACATTAACCCTGAATATAATATAATAAACATCATGGTCACACTATCGTAGAATTCCATGTGAAATTACTGTGGTTAAATTTCACCCTGTGGCTTTCACCCCTGAAGACTTAAATAAATATTGCAAATATAAAATGGAAAATAATGATAATATTAAATCGTTCATTCATTCACATGTTATCGCATCGACTTCCGGCGGGAGATGAGCAAATCGCGACTCGATCGAACCTCAACCGAAAGCACGAGAGTAAACGACAACAGAACGAGCCGACCAACAGGTGTTTGTCCGATTAACACAGGTTAGCTGGAAATCACGTCGACAGAGTCGCGCGAGCCTCGCGTCGTTTCCTCGAAGCGTCGCGGAACGGATGACTCGTAAGCGTCCAGACTGCGCGTTAGTGTAAAGGAACTCGGTGATTATGACTGGTTTTACCGAGCAACGACGACAACGACGAGAAAACAGAGAAGTCTCGTGACTCAGACGCGGCAACAATTCCCGAGCCCTCTCGAAGTCCGGCGCCGCGTATAACGAGACGCAATAAGTAGGGGAATTATGCGAGACAATGAAGCAGCTCGATAATTATAATCGAGCGTTTAGCTGCGACAACAAGACGCGATTTAACGCTCGTTACCGAGAATCATTTCAGACGCCAAATAAATATAACACAGCAACAGACACTGTTAAGTGCTTCGTGGCAACAGAAACTGCGCGTATCGCCGCACAAGGGCCCAAACGATTTTTCGAGCGCCCCGAAGCGTGGAGCGATTATATCGAACTTCTGCGTCTTGAGAGCTCGAAGCCGGAGGTGGGGGTGAAGCTTCTGCGTATCGGCTGCTATCTAGGCTGGGCCGGCCGGGCCCTACGGTAGGTTCGCCCGAGATCCGACGCACGTGGGAGACGACGAACGAGTCCCGCCCTCCCCTCTCTCTCTCTCTCTCTCTCTCGCTCTGAGAAGCGGCGAGTAAAACACGGCGAAGCGCGTGAAAGTATTATAAACGTTCGGTGCGTGGCTGCTCGAGCAGTCAGCGCGGCGAGTCTCAGCTCGCACCTCACTTCGAGTGCCCCTGTGAAGGTATATATCCGTGTTAGCGAATACATAAATACAAAACAACTACACCGAGCAGCGAGACGTGCCGTAATCTGTAGTGTAATCGCTCGTATCCCAAATCAAACACCGTGCATGCGGCGCCGAGAATACCTTCACCCCTCTCGCGTCTCTCCGCGATCTCGATACGGATCTCTTACGCGTCGCTGGAATAACCGGTGCAGAGAAAGTGCCAAGTGCGAATGAAAAATTTCTACCGCGCGTTTGTACGCGAGTTCAGTGGAAACCTTTGTGCACGCCGAGCGATGGGACTGATAGAGTCGTGACTGAACACGTTCACGAAAACAAAGTAGCCGGTTAGTGATACTGGGGAAAAAATCGAATATACTCAGCGTACGTTTTTTGTACGAATTGGCCGAGTGCGAACGTAGTCGCACACAGCTGTTGCAAAATTTGCGTAGGGTAGAAGTACCGTTTGTGGCCATTTTTACTGTAATTCATTTCAGATAATTGTTTTTCAGTATTCCTATGCTGATACTTCGAAAGTATCCATATAAATTAACGAGATTATCCAGCCCACTTTTTTAAAAATTAGCAACATAAACAATTAAGTTCTTCTAAACTTGGTGGCCAAAATCGGGCCAAAGGTGGCCAAAAACGGTACTTCTACCCTATATCGTGCGAAATTTGTCGCTTTATTGGT
Source organism: Pimpla rufipes (assembly GCA_963932165.1). Taxonomy (NCBI): domain Eukaryota; kingdom Metazoa; phylum Arthropoda; class Insecta; order Hymenoptera; family Ichneumonidae; genus Pimpla; species Pimpla rufipes. The sequence goes on from OZ010635.1 coordinate 17,526,190, forward strand.
AGAAACCAATAGAAAAATCATCGATTTGGGTAGATTATAGAAATATTTGTCACAATCGTGGCGACACACACGGACGCACCTTGAATTAATTTTTTTTGCGAAATCGCTTGCAGGGATATTCTGCAACTTTGTGTGTGTGTGGGATATAAAGTGAGAGATACATCGTTTGGCTCGGTTAGTCTCGTGGAACTGGTGCGTAGTGGTGTCGGATATTCCCGCTGCGGCGCGTGTCGAGAAAACGAGAGGACAAAGGGTAGTCCATCACGGAATCTCCTCGATGCCTCGGGATTATTCAGATATTCACGGGTGACTCAAAGCCCCGCGACGACCACTTACGCTACATTCTCGCCGCTTCGACGTGACAAAACCCGCGCGCGAGACGGGAATAAAACACACGTTGCTACACGCGTTATTGGTATAATTCGACGCACTTGTGTGTGCACAAGATATCAATGAGCACGCGGGCGTCGTGTATATATATATGTGGCGGAACAGCCTGCGACGGTCGACGAGCCTGCGGTTTTCCTGCAGCTCGATCGTCACCTCTGGCGGCTTTAAAAGCGAATCCGATAGCGAATTCCGGATATCGAGCGCTTTGTCGATTCGCTTGTTGTCATTTGGATGATTAATCCTTTGATGCCGAGATTTTTTTTTTAAACGCTCGTCACGCGTTTGTTTCGAACTACAAGTTTCGTATCAATTCCGACAATGAGAACGGACTCGTTTTTGTTTCGACGCACTGCGAGCGATTAAAAAGTGATTTGTATAAAATTCTAGCGTGATGAGGGTTTTTTTTTTTTTTTTTCAAGTCCCAACGTGGCGCTGAGTCGTTTTTTCGCGCTCGTAGAGTTTCATGGTTGCGGTTATCAGGTTTTTTCTGTGTGTCATTGTTGCGCCTTGGATTTTCCTTTTTCGTTGCTTTGTGTTGCCGTGAATCGTGAACACTCGGACTATCGTGTTGGCGATTTTGCGAAAACGGTAAAAGTTCGAAATTCTTTTCTATATTGGCGTCGCAACTTTCTATATTCGCGCCGAATAAAATCTAATCTGGTGAAAAAAGAGAAAGTTTTTTTTTTCGAGATTATACCTTTCCACGGAGTGAAGACGCGACGATCGCCGTACAGCTTATCACCGGGCGATGAAGACACCGTGTCACTCGCGCGCGTGTGACGTCATTTTTATGCAATTCCGTCGGACGGTTCGCACAATCAAGAATTGCAACAATCGATGTCTGGGATTGCAATTCCGAATACGAAAAACAAACGGTACTTCGCGCATACGCAAACAGCCAGCGAGTGTGTGCCAATTACCGGCGGACAATGAGTCCTGCAATTATCGTCGTAATATTCCAACTTGAAAAGCTGTTTGTAAATTTTTCTCACGCTTGGCGCAAAATTCCACGTGACATATTTTTAGATAAAAAAAACGTAACTTAATGAATTTTTCTTCCATATAAAAAGTGGAACTAATGGCAGTTAAAATAATTACATAATAACATTTATTAAAAAATTGTATGTAATTAGACATGTGTTTTTTCACACAAAAAAGTGTTGGCTAATAAAAAAAATTTCAATCAAAAACAGGCCTACCAAAACATTTTGCAAAAAAAGGATGACCTTTTGTAAATCTGATCTTTTGCAACAACAATAAAAATCGACCTAACAAAATAAATAAATAAATTGTTAACCTTGTTAAAAAATCTAGACGAAGAAGACCGTGAAAACTGGGTTTTGCGGGTGGTCAGTAACCGGGACACTTGCTCAGAACGTGCGACATATTATAATAGCAACACTTGCAATTCTTCCCGGCGCGGAATCATAATAATCGGCACCGACGTTGAGCAACTCTTTAAGGTATCGCGAAGGTTGCAGTTAGGCGCTGCGAGCGAGCGCGCGCTCTAGGGGGAGCAACGCGAGCAACAGCGAGAGCACATTTATTATAACGTACGGGGAACGCGTCGTCGTTGCACATTCTCTCGTCTCTCAACGGAATCCTACTCGCCCGTGCGCTCTGGCTCTCGCTCGCTCGCTCGCTCTCTCGAGTGTTGACGCTGCTTTCCAGCGAGCCGCGTCATAGAGCTCACAGCCGGGGCAACACGTCGCCGGAGAAATCAACGCGCATTCTCCGGTTGACTCCTTCGGAGGACGGAGCGTCTTTGTGCTCTCGCGTTCCCGCGTTACACTCCGCTCGGATGATAAAAGTGTGTACTGAAAAAAAAAAAAAAAAAACATCTCGCAATCAAATAAGTGACGTTGGCCAGCGATATCTGCGACCGAAATTTCAGTAAAGGGGTGCAAAGTGAGAAATGTGTTGTAGAGAAAAAAATACATATTACGGATTATTTTGAAGGTGCGTAGAATTTAAAAAAATTGTTACGAAGACATTTATTACGTCACTGACGGTCATTATTTTAATTTTTTGATAATCATTTAACTTTTATTTTTTTTTATAATCATTCAACTTTTATTTTTTTTATAATCATTCAACTTTTATTTTTTTATAATCATTTAACTTTTATTTTTTTGTAATTAAAAATGTTTATGATTTTTATTGTTTCTTAACTAATATTTATAATGAAATTATTTTCGTGCGAGGAAAGTGCGAAATTTCCAATTTCTCGTGAAGGGATTTTTGGAATCTTTGAGTCGTTTCAGAGCGTAATTAATTATGCAAGAATAAATGTGCAGGGCAAGCGATTAGTTACTTACGTGGCAGCTGTTTTAATTCCTCCAGCGGCCGAGCCTCTCGGGCCTCTCTAGTTCTACTCTCGGGGGGTGCAAACAGAGCACCACGCGGCCACGCGTATTTTTAGATACACCCAAAGATTATTAACCCTGCGCGGCGAAGGCTTTCGCGCCCGGGTCCTTCTCTCTCTCGGCTCTCCTTTCCGTCCTTCGTTCGCTGGGGGGTTGCACTTGCTAGCGGGAAAACCTACTAATAGTACATAGCGCACTGTGTGCGTCGCCTACTTCCTGTCTGTTGAGTGCGGTGAGAGAAATGTCCGGTTTAATTCTGCATTTTCACTCGCAATTACGCTGGCCACGTTTTTTGCAGTGCAAATTTCCTTCATTTTTCGTTTAACTTGTATTCATTTCAGTTATGTGACTTTCATTCATTTCAATTGATTTAATTCGTTTTAATTAGTCTTTGCTACAACGATAGCAACAAAAAATGTATCAACACTTTTAAAATAAATTTCTTCCTCCAAAATTAATTGCTAACAAATAATAATAATTCTTCCAAAAAGAATAATTAAATAAATGGTGAAAAAAAGAGTAATCGAAGATAAATTTACGACCAATGCAAAAAAAAAATCCAGCCTCAAGATATTCATTTGCCGATTCGCAGTACTCAAGTCTGTCTCTATTTCTGTTAATAGGTGACAGCAGATGTTTGCACACCGAGGATCATCGAGGCCACTCGCGTGAAGAGCGATGAATAAGAGCGAGTTGAAGATAGTGCTGCAGGGTGGCGCGATGGAGACTTCGCAATCGAGGCTCCAGCCGGCCTCGCCGTCCAACTCAAATCACTCACACATTCCCGTGCCAAAGATTCCGAGCCTCGCGAAGCACCCGGACAATAATCGAGTGCTCCACAATCACCAGCAGAATAACAACAATCATCATAACAACCAGCATCAGCAGCAGCAGCACCACCAGCAGCAAAACGTACTTAAGCGCGTTGGCGAAAACGTCGTGGGACGAAGCAGAATATCCGTGGCCGCCCAGCGAGCCTCGTTCGAGCGGCTCCAGGACGCCGTGAACCACACGACGGCCAAGCCCAACAGGCTCTACAATTCGGCGGGTCTCAACAATAATTCGAGCTGCGAGGCGCCCGTCCTGCGTTCGAGCCTCGAGCGCACCGAGGAACGACTGCAATCGTCCTCGTCGTCGTCCCCGCTGAGCTCCCCAATAAAGAGGACCAGCTACGAGAGTCCGAAATTAAACAGAAGCAACAGTTCGTCCTCGGACGCGAGATGGAAGACGAAGTACGAGGAGTCGGAGAGAATGCGAAAAGCTCTGCTGCACAAGTCCGAGTCCGGTAATTGAAGACGATCGTCCGCTTGTAATTGTAATTTATGGGACAATTGACGTCCATCGGGTTCTCCGCTCGAAGCCTGCAGAGACAATTTTCTTCTCTGTCTCTAACGCGTCTATTAGCGTCGCGGATATCTTGGCTGTGGAGCGCGCGGGAAGGAGCGAGAAGCGAGATTTACGACGTTGAGGAATGAGCTCACGAGCCGAGAACCGGGGACGACACGCCCAGCGTGTTCTCGCGAACACGTGGACCTTGCTCTCTTCCACAGTCGCGCGCCGGCTGCTTATTCGTGATTCATTCATGCCTGCACACTTAGTTTCGTGCACTTGCGGTCGTGCGCCAGGCCTCGGCACGCGCTGTGTACGTGATTACTGTAACCCGATGTTGTATACGGTGAAACGCGGAGGCCTCGGCTATCGGTTCTCGTATCTCGACGCTATAACGTTTATGGTGGTCGTTACGAAATTATGCTCTATGAATATTTTTGTTAATTGTCGACGGGATGACTAATGGTTTGCGGAAGTTACCACGACGAGGCCACCACTAATCGACTATTAATGGTCGAGTGACGAGATTTATCGGTACTTTTGTCACGACTCGATAGCATCTTTTTTGTGATAAGAATTTTTCTTATATCAGCATGTTTTTATCTCATTGATATTTGAGGGAACTGAGGATTCGCAGGGTTCGGATGTTCGGCGAAGTTCGTCAGAGTTTGCCAATTAAAATTCAACACTCAATTGTTCGCGTCCGTTTGCGCAATTTTTGGCGATAGGCGCAACGTTCACTATCGGCCAGAACGATCTTTTTTTCTCGCCGTCGAAGTGATATACCAATTGCGAAATTTTGATTTCAGTCAACCGCGAGCAGGCGGAGCTGCAACGAAAGTTCCGACAACTGCAGAAGGAGAATGAGACGTTGCACACGCAGGTCGAAGACAAGGATCGAAAGCTCCACAAGTTGCGCACAGGTGCGGTGAAGAACGTAGCGCACGATCCGCGTAGTCAATGCCAAAGGCGCAGCGATTGTGTTTAATTGCCAGAAGGAGCGTCTCGCTCGCTAAATATATTGTATAATGCACTAACGTTGTTTCGGTTTGCAGTGTCCGAGGCGGTTTGCAAGGAGTACGAGCAGCTCAAGCGTCAGTATGACGTCGAAACTGGAGCGATGCACAAAGCGATGCAGCAGGCTTCGCAGTGGTACAAACAGAATCGCGAGCTCAAGCGGCGCTCGCAGGTTCTCGTTCAACAGTTTCTGCATTCGCGCCCGGATGGCCTGCCGGGGGAGGTCGACCTGTCGGACGAGGTCGACGCCAACTCGGACTCCGATATCGAGCAATTGAGGGAAACCGTCACGGGTACGCAGTCGCTCCAACGAGCTTCCCCCCCACCGACGTTTCAATTTTGCCTCTTCCCGTTTTCTTTGTTTTTCTCACATTTTTTGTTCCTTTGACACAGAACTAAGCCAGGAAGTGGCGCGACTCCAGACGGAATTGAACGCCGCGCGACTGCAGGAATTCGAGGCTCAGGAACAGGCGGCCCAGGCATCCGCTCAATTAGACGAGGAGCGAGCGCTGAGAAACAGAGGTCTGTGTGAATTCTGCTGACACGATTTTTCAGATTTTTTTTTTTTTTTCGCTTCCCTAGAGAAATCTCGGTAGTCGCATTCTATTTCAGTGTCGCACATTTTTTGTGTAAACTGCGTACAAAATTGTGTCATGGATTTTAACTGGAAGTGATTTTCTTCTTATTTTCAGACGAGCACAAAATCCGAGAGCTGAGGGTGCACAAGGAGAATATGGAGCGAGTGTCCAGGATGGTGGCTGAAGAGGTTCAGGCGTTAAAAATGCAGTGCGATTCGGAGAGAGAAAGAGCGAAGATCATGAGAATCGAAGCCGACAGGGTGAGCTTTCACTTCTATCTCTCTTGTTTTCAGCGAATTCTTTTTGTCTTCCTCGCTAATCGCTCGCCGCGTTTCAGGTGCAAAAAGAGCGCAACGTTCTCGCCCACCAGAGCGCGCTTCTCATGGCCGAAATCGGCGACGATCCGAACGGACGGCTCCTGTCGGTGCTGCAGGAGGTCGAGTCGCTGAAGAGATTGCTGGAGGAGGAGCACCAGGATCATCAGCTGCAGATTCAGATTCTCCAGGACAAACTCGAGGAGAAAGAGGCGAACGTCGAGTTCGAGATAGTCGAGGAGAAGCTCAAGCTCGCGGAATCCGAGCTCGAGATGGTCGTCGAGCGGGCCGAGCGAGCCGAAAAATCGGTCAAAGAATTGGAAGAAGTCGTGCGAAGCTTGGAAGAGAAAATATCTGAACTGAAGAAGCCGGTAATTGCACCGCCGCCGCCTCCTCCGCCTCCACCGCCACCGCCGCCGAAATTTCCCTCCGGCAACGCTTTGGCATCGATAAAACTCGCTACCAGAGAGAGGATCGCCTCGGGCGATCACAACGCTACCGCGGTGTCGGATATGGAGAATATGCTAGGTATAAGTCCGAAGAAAGCTCCGTCTGTTCCGCAGCAACCAGGTAAATTTTTCGAACCCGGATTCCGAAAAGTTTTAATCTCGGAAAATGAGACTTGTATCATTTTTCTTTGAAATAACATATAGAAAACGTTAGTAACATTACGTTTAAATTTTTCAGCGATAGACGACATAATTAATCAGATAAAAGGTGGAAGATTCACCTTGAAGCAAACCGACGTGAGTACAAAAACAATGACAACGAAAGAGCGCACAGCAAGAGTGAAATTAAGACTCCACGCGGGTATTTACGATTTCAGAAACAAAGAGAGGACGAGAAGAAACGCAGGCAGGAAGCCGAGACGGCGTCACCGGCCGTATCGGAAATGCTGAACATTCTGGGAACGATGAGACGGAGAGCCAAACCGATAAGACAGTCCTTCAAATTCACCGATGTCTCCACGTAACGTCTATAAACGGAAACCACGAATATCTCAACGGTGCTTTCCACTTCCATTTCCATTTCGCCCGAGATTTCCGCCAAAACGCCGCGAAGAAATTTAATCATTATCCACGGCAATTTCCGCCGATCGAAAAAAATCAAAAGCAATCTCAAAGTCGCAAACTACGCGAGGAATAAATGAAGAACAAAAAAAATGGAAATCCGGAAGAAACCAAAATATGTATGACGCATCGTCGTCGCCTTCTTCATCTTCGTCATATCGCAGTAACTTCCGTAATTACGACATTTCATTCTTACTGTAATAATAATAACATTAATAATAATAATAATAATATTGTTATATAATATATGATATATTATAAAAAGCTTGGTACACGTAGATGGCTACGAGTAGCGACGCACGTATCTCGTACGCGCCTCCCGATTAATGTGGCGCGTTCGCTTGATTCGTATTTTTTGTTTCTTTTTCTTGCAAAAAGCTTATGCGAATGAGGTATGAGGAACGTTATTCTTCTTCTCCAGTCTCTTTAGTCATAGTGAATATAGCTTAGGATTCGATGTGAGCCGGTTAAGAGACGACGTTTCTGATCTTGTCGAGGCTCGAGCGAAGTTTCGAGGCCTCGAGGATGAGAACTCGTCTGTAGGGCACCATCTCGTCGTCGCCCTCGGTCCAGGTGCCCGAGAGTCCGCTGTCGGATTCCTTCTCCACGGAGAATTCGAACGAGCAGTAGGCGTCCTCGGCGAGAATCTCCTCCTCGGGATTGCTCCAGAGAACGTCCGGATCCTCGGGGCCATTTTTCTTCTTGCTCTTGCGCTTCTTCGCGCTCTCGCCCTCCGCGTGCTTGTAGAGCTTGCATATCAGCACGAAATAGTCGAATTTGAAGGGCATGTTCTTGCGGCTCGCGCGATCCATCTCGGCGATAAGATTCTCGAGCAGAGGAACGGATATCTGGGCGGGAATGTTGACGAAACGCTCGTTTATCAGGAGGCCCAGATCGCCGCTCTCGAGGACCGTCTTGACGATGTTTATCGTCGCGTCGGTCGCGTGGTCGCTCGCCAATTGTCGCAACAGGTCTCTGAGCTGCAGGACGCAGGGGTCGTGCTGGAAAAAGAAAACAAATATTTACAAATATTTGTTATCGCAATTTCGTGATGTGGATTTTTTTTATTTTTTTTTATGGACTTGACTTTACCTGTTTTGCGGAAACATTGACGACGGTCGTTATACCAAAAACGTCGTTAACGTCGTTCTCCTCGTCGTCAGAGGCGTCACCGTCGTCCGACTGCTTGACCACCGATCCCACGTAGTTCTGCGATATTATTATGTTCGCCAGTGCCGAGAGGTCTATGTGAGCCTTCAGGAACAATTGCTGCAGCAGCGTCTTGATCCCGTGAAAATCCGGGTCCTGCGGATTTCTGCCCTCGAAGTCGACCTGGATCTCCATCCCCTGGAAAATCGAGGGTCTGATTATTCTTTCCCCCTCACGACGAGTATTCTCGCTCCAGTTATTACGAAGTTTCGCGGATTAAGGCGGTCCCCGTGGCGTCGACCTTTGTGAACTTCCGGAGTTACATCTTCGTTATATTATAAGCGAAGCTCCTTTTGCCGCGATTACGAAGTTCGATGATTGATCGACGACTTGAATGGTCGAGAAAATGAGTTATAAAAAAAACGAGAAGTTTTACATAGATTTTAATGACAAGAAAATTCAAACTACTTTAATTAACTTTTCGTCGGAACAAAAATATATTCGTCACCCAATTATGATTGTACAAAATAATTGTTTTTTCACACCGAGAAAATCGATAATATCTTCTATTTTTCGAATTTTCGAAATTACTGAACTATATACGCAACTTCGGTTTCTCCTACTACAAAAACGAAAAATAAAAAAAATCGATTGTCAGTTTCCAGTTTGTTCATAATACGCCCATTGCTCACGACGTTCCGAGTTCACAACTTTATTAAACAAAAAGTGACAACGAAAAATTCACGACAAAGACGACTAAAATTAGCTTCGCGACTGAGTGCGCGATGACTGCACAGCCGGCGCCATCCGACGCCGGACGGACGACGACCCGGCTTACCGGCGTGCACGCTGTACACAGAGTCGGCCAGATGTACACACACAGAGCCACGCGAGTCCGATGTCTTTCGGTATGTGGTGCAACACATCGACTACCACAAGTACCGCGAGACAGAGCGAAGCAATCATTATTTTTTTTCGTCGCGTTAGAAAAGCGTGTCACGGGATGAGAGGCCGTGAAAGCGAGGAATTGTGCGAGAAATGGTGGCGCGGGTCTCGCGAGGTGCGACAGCCGCGTGCGCCGAATTGAGGTTATGGCCAAGGCGACGCCCTCGCGCGGCCGTCGCGCGTCTCCCGAAATTCACGGGACTCACCTGCTGCTCGTCGCCGATTTCCTCCTCATTCTCGTCGCTGCTCATCGGCTCCTCGTCGTTGTCCTTCGTCGCCTCGTCCACCTCACGTCTCTTCGCCGGAGCAGCCATGATTCCTCTCAGCGCCGCACGTATCGAGTGACACACGTTCAACGACTGAGTGTCCGTGCGGTGTGCGGGCCCGGCGAGCGCTGCTGCTGCTGCTGCGGCTCGCGACGGGCGTACGAGCGAGATGGACGACGCACGTTATCGGTCGGTCACCCTCGGCTTCGCTCTCAGCCGCTACGAACATTCCCGACATGGCTAATTACGCTAGCGCGAAAGTTGACAGGATTTTGAAATTCTGACTAGCTCGACGCGCGAGCGATGCGGTCAGAGCGGGAGGATGGAACCTGTGACACTGTTGGAGTTGATCTATACGAGAGCGGGAATCATCGCGGGAGATAAATAAAATTAGGCCGCATCTGTTGCAGCGGAATCATCGGAATTTTCGCGTTAGATGTCATCGCAAACGTAAGTATACGTGAAAAGTAGACCTTTTAAAAAGTTCATCAGTAACGGAAAGCATTGTCATCGTTCTATTCGAGCTGTGACAACAAATCCAGTTTTCTGATTAGCTTAGTAAAATAAACATTTTCAAATTTTCTTCAATTAATTAAATGTTTGCCGGGTTAATGCGCTCTACGCTCTTCCGATATTTCGAGATTAGGAGATCATCGCGTTCTTGCCGAAAGTTCAGTTTACGGCTGATTGCCCGATGTCGTTAATTGGGACATGAAATGTTGCAGTCGTACGCAACCGTGTGAATTCATCGCCAGCGGAGGCACGCGGGTCGCGCGTCGCCGCTGTTGCGCATCGAGCGATGCGTCGACTCCGATAACGCGAGCTCTCGTTTCACAACCTGCAATATAACTGTTACACGCATACCGCATGTAACAATTATCGTAACAGCTCCCGCGTCGTCTCTGGTCGCGCATTAACCCAGGTCATTTTCTCACGTTCTAACGCGCACGATTCTCATAATCAGCTCCCATTTGTTCGGCGCCGTGATGCAAGGTCGATGCGCAACAATTTGCCGGAGCCACGGATCCTTAGCCTGGCGAGAAGCGAAGCGTTGGGGAGGGGGTCTCTGAATAGTCATGCGCGCTAGTGCACCCGAGCACCGAGGGACTCGCGTACGTGCGTCTGGCGCAACAAGCATTCCACAAAAACCTAGTTAGCATCGCCGAGCCATTAACATTCAGACATCTCTTTTTTCTCCCCCACCGACCGGAGGTTCGAGAGCCTTTTCTTCTCGTGGCTGGCGGGGAAAATTCGCGCGGAAAATTCCACCGAGTGCGAGAGAGAGAGAGAGAGAGACGGACAGAGCGAATCGTCGCAGGTGGCAAAGCGTGAGAAAGAGACAGAGCGAGGAGGAGAGACAAAAGCGAGAAGGGTGGGGAGGAGAGGCATTCGACGCAACGGAATAGAAAGCAATGCGCGGTGGTGCGCGCAACGCTCGCGCTTCGGGTGATGTACCGCGCGTCTCGGCGGCCCGAGAAGCTAGTTGGCGGAAGCAGCTGACGTTGTCGCCACTGCAACACCCCGAAATTCGATTAAAGTTCTTGCGCATGGCCACCAAGGAAATCCTGTTTTCTCGAATTTCTCAGAGTCTGTCAGGTGGCACCACGGCACCCCGGGGCCGCTGTGTTCCGCAGGCCTCCCCCTCCCTCCCCGTCCTTCACCCCCCCTCCCCGCCCTCTTTCGCACTCAGCGTCTCAAGCATCCGCCTTTCTTCCAGCTATGCTGTCGTTGTTGCGTCGTCGCGCTGTCGCGGTCGCTCAGACGACGCTTCCTCTCCCCGTACTAATATTTGACATACGCGGCTCCCCCGCACAGCCTCACTGTATTCTCTCATCGGGCAATCGCAGTTTGTCAACCCCGGGGACAATAATCGCCCGTCACTCGTGAACGACTCGTACCGGAGCCGCCGTTTTCGCATCGTCGGCACAGCGGTGAGGAGAGCGGACGCGGGTTTGCACGGCTTAGTAGACCCGTCGTAGGGGACTGGCTGACAGGCACACGACAGGCACACGAGGCGCGGGAAGGCGGACGCGAGGCTCCCCGCTCTCTGACTCTCTCTCTCTCTCTCTCTCGCTCTCTGTCTCTCTCCCTCTCTCGTTCCGTGGCCCACCTTGCGCGATACGTTGACGTGCGGAAAACGACACCGGAAACCCCCGATCCGACGAGAGTGCCACAACGAGCCCGGCGGAAAATTCGGGCGAGCGATTTTCGCGAGCGTCGCGCGCGCGTCAAGGTGCGTTCGCAATCGTCGACCGCGGTTTTTGTGCTAACGGGACAAACCCCGAGAGGCCCGAGAGGCACGTGACTTGTGTCGATGCGGGAAACTCACGAGTGCGAGAGAGACGCGAGCTAAACACTTACGACACGTTTACTAGGGCCGAGATTGTTTTTTTTTTTTTTTTTAATATCAGTTCGATCTTATCTTTCGAAAAAATTTGCGGAATTGTGTTAAAAGTTTTCGAGTGAAGAGACTTCTCTTATTTTGGCAGACTACGATATCCGTTTTGGGCGAATTTTCGCTACAGCCCAATTTTTCGTCCCGTCGACCGTTGCGAACGCACCTTGACGCGAATTTTCGTTTCTTTCCTCGGAAATCGCTCGCGCAGGAGGCCTCGGCGATCGCTCGCGTTAGGGCCGAGAGGCGAAACGAGAGTCGCGTCGAGGCTCGCGCGCCGCGTTGCGGTGGGGACGACGCGCGTGACTCGCGGGGATTTCGCGTTACTCGCTTTGCAACACAAGCAACACCGACGCTCACCGTGACTAGTTCCGCGCTCTACGCTCGTCCCGTCGTGCCTGCTGCGATATATATATATACACACATATATATATATATATATATATATATTAGACCCATATATATATCATCATCACTCTCCCTCGTCGATACGTGAGTGCGCCGCGTGACTCCCCGCCGATCGCTCGCTCGCTCGCTCGTCCTTCGCTCCTTCGTTCTCCTTTTCGTAAACAATCGTACGAGCGGGCCGCCCAACGGGTGAGAGACCAACGCAGCCTGTATGGTGTTTAGATGTTCGCCCCTTCGGCCTAGATGTTTCTCGTCGATTCGCACTTTGATGTATACTCTTTATTTCAACCGCTCCTAACACACTTGGCATTCACAACATATACCGATGTCTCCACTGGGCTCCTACTCCATGACAAACTCGCTCTCGCGGCTGTTACTGTTGTCATTATTATACACACATAACCCCTGAAACTCCGTAACATGCGCATCCTCGCGGCAATTCGTGTACGCAATTACGCATTAATTCGATGTGCGTTCGCCTTGTCCCTGTTGCTCTCTCTCTCTCTCTCTGTCTCTGTCTCTTCCTCTCTCTACGTATCCCTCGTTGTATACAATGCATACGTGTGTACATATATGTAGAGATATATATGTGTATATGGGATATATGTGTGTACACCGTGGTTTGTAGTATCCGGCGTAAACGCTTGCAAAGGACCAGTGGCTGCTGCCGCAGACTCGACACGTAGCGGCTAATGTACTTAGGTGCGCTGGAAATACCCAAGTCGTGAATTATAACGATAATTCGACGGGAGTCGCGTACTTAACGAGCGGCTTTTCGCAAGCGTCTTGCGAGCCGCTCGGCTCGGTCTCTCTCTCACTGTTTCTCGCGCTCTTTGTGTATGGACAACCTCGAGTTTGATATTTCCGTTACTCCTCCTAATTCCTTCCGTCCTTACGATGCTTACGTTTACTGTATGGCTGGCTGTTCGGTGTTTGAGGCTGTCTAGCGGCCGACTGAGTGTGCGGACTGCATTATAGAGAGATATGTATATGTATTTATAATATATATACACAAACTTAGCCCCTTCCGCGCGACGCCCGAGAGACGAGAATACTCGATGCGCGTCCAAACCTGTCGGGCTTATCGCTGATGTTCACTACTTAGTTGCTAGTCGATGTTTCTCGCTGTGCGGCGGCTGCGTCGAACCCGCTTTTACGTGGCATTTTGGCGGCAGGACGGAGGCTTTACGCAAACGTCGAGGCTGACGAATTTGTGGGCGGAATATTTATGTATACAATACGTTTTTTTGCACTCTGCTGAAGCGTTGTAAATAATTAAATCTCGTTTTTGTGAAAATTGTGTTTATGTATTTTTTTGAAACACAATTATTATTTTTAATAATTAAAAAAAATATGTGATTGAATTGCTGCGAACATTTTTGCAGAATATTTTTAATATTCAAGCATTTAACGAAGCTGACCACGTTTCTTCGAACTCAGATTGTAGAGTCGGTTTTTTTTTCCCTCGCATAAAGGGTTAATCGATGCAAATGAATCGATAGTCGGTACAATGCAACGCTGCGTCTAATCTTATATGCGCATATAGAAGATTCTGAGAGCGTCGGTTGGATAGAGTCGCAGACGGAACGTAAATGTAGGTCAACGGCTCTGCCGGGATCGATCGATCTCGCGCATTCACTTTTCTCTTAGCGAGAGACGACGACGACATCGTCGACGACGACGACAACGCTTTACCTGTTCACGCAGAGAGCCAAGACCGAGAGACATCGAGGGGGCTTATTATTTCCGGATTTCAAATGTCAAATATGACTCGCCGCGCTACATGGTAATTTGTCAGTCAATTGTTCGTCTTCCCGTCGTTAACAAGACTCGCGTTCGCGTTCTGCTGCCTCCTCGTCCTCGTTCTCGTTCGTGCGTAATCAGTTTTGTCCTCGAACGTCGATGCCTCGAACGGGGGCCTCACCCTCGTTTTCCAACGACGCACTTGTCGTGCCCAAGGAAACATTGTAAAAGGCTACACGTTAAAACACCAAAGTAAACCACAAATTAAATTCTCCACAAATAACCAAAAACAAACAAATTAAAAATAAATTAAAAAAAAACAAGAGATAAAAAAATCCGTGATTAAAACATTAAAAAAAAACCTGTTACCAAAATACCAATAAATGCGACACTTGACATTTTCAACGTTTCATTTTGTTCAACGAACGATAATTGACATTCGATGAAATATTAAGCGAGAAAATTGTTCACAATTAATTTGCCGCAGCGAGAGCTAATTACTCGTCGGGGAGAGCGGCGGGGAGGGGGGGGGGGGGGGGAGGGGGGAGCAATAAGCGGGAAATAAAATTCCACCTCGGTGCGGCGCGGCGCGCGGAGCTTCGACTGCAGTCCCAATGGTGTATTTTCCGTCTATCGGGGCTGATGCGCTGTCTCCCGAGGAGCCGTCGGATATAGCGTTATAAGTGTTATGAAGCTGGTGAAGTGATAACGCGGTAAAGTTTTTTAAAGCCTCCGGGCCCGCGCAGGGCGGTACAGTAATACAGTATAATATCGTGGGGGGGCGAGGGTGGTGTCGGAGCCCGCAATGAAATTAAGCCATCTGGGTACATGGTAGGGGCGTGCTAGTCGAGTATGCGGCCGGCGCAACTGGTTGATTTATCGGTGGCGCTTTCGCCTAGTGAAAACTACCCGCGCTGCCGGCACCCAAGAGTCTCAATTGGGTTACGCCTAGCGCACAAATTGCTTCATTCAAACGAAATTCAGTCGAGCTGTGTCTCTCCCCGTCTCTCTCGATCTCCCTACCCGCGCACTCGACGCGCAGTGTCGACCGAAATTATACTGTGAATTTTGCGGCTCTTCGCTGACTCCCTCTGTCCCCTCTCCCGCGTCATATACGACCAACGGGGCGGCGAGGGTATCAAAGAACGATACACTTACGGAGAGCCGCGCGCAAATCCGCGGGGAAACGAACCCACGAATTATTTTAGTACCAGCTGCGGATAATTTATTTACGGAATCGCCAATCCGCGTAATACAAATCCCCACGCGACACACGCCGAGATATACATAAACGCAATCGCTTCTCGGGAAATCTGTGTTATGCTTTTCGGGCTGAAGTATCGGTGGTCGATGTAAAAAAATGTTGTAGAGGAGACCGGGGCGAGTTGGCTCAGTGGGAATTTTTATTGAGCTGCATGAAGTTATTGTCAGTTGTCTTCGCAATCAACGAAAAACGGTCGCGAAATAAATAGAAAATTATTTTCGTGCTTATCCAGATGACGAAAAAAAAAAAAAAAAATTGAAAATTAATTGTTTTTCCTGACAACTATCACGTTCAGAAAAAAACTAATTGCGAATTCGTCGTGTACGGGCATAAATACATCGAAATAAAGTGAAAAAAAGGGTTTTCGCACTTTTTTCGAAATTTGATCGCTTCACTAAAATCGAGGTTACTTTTTTTTAACGAAGAGAATGCCGCGAGGCGTAAAGTGATTTCTTAATTTCTGCATTTTCCACAGCGTTTTAAAGTCGAACCCTCGAAAATCGCTAATCATATTGAAAATGCAAGATATTCTGTCCACTGATTTTTTTAAGAGGGATTGTTACAGAATCGACTTTAAATACTGGCACAACTATCCTATTATCATCCGAATTAATAAATTACAGTCCGCCGCGCTGGAAACAAACGGCCAGAGATACAAACAAAAATTGCTCGCCAATATAGGACACCGGGGCCAATTGACTCAATTCCTCAATCAATTCCCTAATCACTCAATACCCATCAATAACCCGCACTATCAAAAAATCCATCATAAGTCTCCCGAGCATCCCCGGCCCCCATGCAAATATCACCGGTCATTAATAATAATCCTTATTATTCCTCATAGACTTACAAAACTGGGACAACCGTTCTATTGGCATACGAAATAAATTAGCGTCCGCCGCGCTGGAAATAAAGGGCCAGAGATAAAAGGAAGAAAAAATATTGTCTGCCAATATCTTCAGGGTCATACGCTACGTGCATATACAATCTATATACATATATATACCTATATATACGTATATAGCGTATGTACCTGTTTGTGGCTCCGGGCTGCGCGCATGTTGGCCACGACGGGCGAATGTGTGGGTGAGCGAGTGTGTTGCGGGCCACCGCAACGTCATTTTGAAACGAGTTCACCGGTATATATAGCGCGGGCCGTGTGCACACACAGCGAGGGCCGCCGTCGCTTCTCATTCTCCCCGGGCAGGGAGCGCGAGGTCCTCGTGGGTGTCCTTGTACCCCCGGAGAGCTCGTTCTCTCTCGCGCTGGCGGCCGTGCGGCGCGGGCCCTCTCCGCACCCCCGGGGACGGGAGAAATTCGCGGTGAGATGGCGCGCCCAGACGCCCGTTGGAATTAATTGCATTTGCGGGCCTTCCTTTATCTCTCGTTTATAAAGCTTCGCCGTGCGGCCGTATAGATCCCGCGGGCGCTCCTTCGCTCTCCTCGCCCGCGCCGTGCCGGATCGCCGCTGTGAATATCGTTCCGCGAACCCGCGGTGCCCGTACGACCGTCTGCTTTTTTTTTCTCGCTATGGGAGATAAATTTCCTTGAAATCATTTTTTTTTTGCTTCCGGTTTCGCTTTTCATCGTGTTTTCTGTATTGGTATCTGGACCGTTTTGTATGCGGCTGTGTGTAAAATTGAGTTTAGCAGCTGCAACGGACTGTCTAGAGTTTTTGGGAAAAAGAAATGTCGGGAGGCTGGGAATAAATTGCTTTGAAATAATCGTTAGCTTCGCTCCCTCCATTTTTCATTTTGTTTGTTTGTTTGGTTGGTTGTTAGATAATGTTGCAATTGACCCCGATCTTCTCTAATGATTTTTACACAGCTCCGAGTTTCGCTTTTCATCGTGTTTATTTACGGGTATCGAGGCCATTTTGATGGTCTAGCTGTCTGTGAAATTGATTTTAAGGGCAATAAACGTATAACTATATCTCGGTTTTTTTTTAGAGAAAAAATGTCGAGACGCTGAAAATAAATTTGCTCGAAATAATCGTTTGTTTCAAGCCCCATCTTTTAAAAATAATTTCGACACTTTGCTCTCTACGTGGAACTGATTTTTTTTTGTCTGTTAAATACTGTGTTGCAATTGACCCCGGTCTCTTCCCACGACGGACACGAATAACACCGCGCGGAATGCCCGCTGTTGAAACTAAAATTCTGGCTGTCCCGGAAACTACAAACTGACAAATATCAATTTTCGGTTGGCGCGAATATTTTCGCGTTAACGTCAATTATTTCACAGCCACGAAAACTACGTCATTTAAAACTGTCGCGTGTTTTACAAAAAACGTCACTTTGTCGCCGTCGCCTCATTCTTTGCCCGAAATTTTTCTCTCAGTGCGTCCTACGCGCGAAATTAGCTCTGCACATTTCTATAAAAATAAAAAAAAATTCTATAAAAAAAAAATCACTCCGTATCCGGCCACTCCGCTCTTTTCCACCGGGTATACACGAAGTCCTTCTCTCGGCACCTACGCGAATTTACCTTCACACGTTTCCCGTAAACTTGAACCCGCGAACTTGAAACTAAAATGTGCTATAAAAAAATTACTTTGTAATCCGGCCACCTCGCTTTTTTTCTTTCTACCGGGTAACGGAAATTTTTCTCTCGACGCTTCCGCACCTACGCGAAACAAGCTTTGTACGTTTCTCGTGAACTTGAATCGCCGTGACGTCAACGAGTCGAGGACCCACCGGGCCGGCTGGTTCGGTCGCGCGATGCGTGGTCGTCGTGTAGTACGTTGAACGAACCGCGCATAGTTGCGTATAGTATAAAGTGCGACGGGGGCGTCGCGCGTGGGTTTCGAGCTTCGACGTCGTCGCTATAGGCTCCGCGATTGACATCGTATACAACCTGCGGTGTCAGTTGCGCTCTCTCTCTCTCTCTCTCTCTCTCTCTCTCTCTCTCTCCCTCTGTCCTCGCGCATATAGCGTAAAGACTCGAATCGGTAAGACGCGCTTCCAACACTCGATTATAGTGTCTGAACTTTCCAAGCGGAAGCCGCGAGTCGTCCTACTCGTTCTCTACAGGGTGATCCAGAATCCCCGCACCAAACGAGTCCGGGATGTCCGAAATGGTTCCAGGAATGCGTGTGCAAAATTTCAGATTTTTATTCCCAGTAGTTAATGAATGAGAGCCAATTTATGAAAGCCAATCAGAGAACTCGCCCTCAACTTACTCTTAACTTGCTCTTAAGAGGCAGTGATACTCCCCCCCTCCCCGCGACCCCCGCGCCCACGCCCCCCTCATCGCTTCAGAACTTTGAAACGTGTTTTCTCCGAAACGGTGCGTCGGATCGCGATGAAATTTGAAACACAAATAGACAATGATGGCAAAAAGGGCATAAGCTTTTGGCGTTTCGAAATTAAAAAAAAAAATTCATTTTAACTAGGATTACAGAACCCTACATTACCGACGTCGTCGAAGTTCCCACCGGAGTATCACTGCCTCTTAATTCGCCCTCAACTTGGTCTCAACTTGCTCATCATTCATCATTTCGAAGTTTGCATCGTTGGAGTGCAACGAAATTCAGAAAAAAAAACATTCATTCTAATTAACCCAAATGCTGAAATGACCTACAAAAAATCATCATACGAACTAATTGATATGATGACTTTTTATACTTAATTTCATCGTTTCGGTTAATTGGAATTAATTTTTTTTTATGAATTTCGTTGCATTCCAACGATGCAAACTTCAACATCATCATCATTCGTCCTTAACTTACTCTCAAATTGAGTACGAATTAAGAGAATGTTGAGAGCAAGTTGAGAGCAAATTAGGAGAAGGTTGAGAGTAAGTTGAGGGAGAACTTACTCTCAATTTGCTCTTAATTCACCCTCAACTTACTCTTACTCAACTTGAGTACGAATTAAGAAATTCGTCCTCTCGGCTTGAGGGCGAATTAACAGAAAGTTGAGAGTAAGTTGAGGGCGAATTGAGGGAAACTTGAGATTGCATGACATAAATCGGTTCTCATTAAAAAACTACTGGGACCAAAAATTTAAATTTTGCACACGCGTCCCTTGGACCATTTCGGACTTCCGGGACGCGTTTGGTGCGGGAATTCTGGATCACCCTGTATATGCACATCCGGACTTCGTACGCGCGCGCGAATTCCGTTCCATGGAAAATATAACGCGCGGAGGGCCCGAGTGTTCCGGCTAAACACAAAGGCGGCCGGGGAAAAGGTTACGCCTTTCAGCCCGATGCGCATACACTTTTCAGGGAATCGGAACACGCGTGGGCCGAACGCGAGCGCGTGAAACACGAACTTTGACGACGACGCCGACGCGCCTCGCCGGCTGCGCTCCGACGCTTTGATAAGATTTTAGGCGATAAGTGCGCGCGCCACGTGGTCATCCCTGATATCCATCTGCCCACCCACGCTCGGCGTTTGTATAATCGCTGACGCGATATCCGACTCGACTCCTACGCGTATGAATGCGGGAATTCCATTTTTGTGTTAGTGAAACACACATTTTGGGGAGGGAGAAATAAATATTAAATCCCATCCAATTCATTTTTGGGGCATTCTGAAAATACACATTTTTTGTAGGGAGGTTTTTTAAAGAATTTCGTTAGAAATCGTAGATCCGACTGCGGATCGAAAATACCAAAAATCGGGCACACATTTTTTTTTTTTTTTTTCGAAATCTCGATTTTTTACCTATAGCGGCCTTGTTTTTAATTTCGATCCTTTACGTTGTCGAAATTGTAAAAGTTGCAAAGCCGAACCTCGCATATTGCTTCCTCTATATAAATTACATTTTCTGCAAAGCTTCCTTCGTGGAAGTACGAATTGATAAACATAAAATTCCTCGCTGGGGTGGCTATTACGTGAGACACGTGAATTAAGGGGGAAGCAACGCGCAAAGTTTCTACCAATTATCTGTATATCGCTTTAAAAAATTATATTCGTCGTAAATACGAAAAAATTAATTTTTGCTCTTCGAGTTTTACAAAAATGTTTGAGAAGAATTTTTTCTCGTTAAAGCCGAGCTTTTCCGCAGCGACGCGAGAGGCGGTGGAAAAATGAGAAATATCGGAGGGCTGCGAAGAAAAGGGACTCGCAGTCGGCTCGCACAATGCGCTGTCTGTCTTGGATTTTGATTGGGGAGCCCGAGCATTGTCCGGCCGCTCTTTTCTTTTTATCACGGTTAGTTTCACTCGCTTTCTCGACTATTAATTATCACTTAATTGTCGAGCTCGACTGTTCGCCTAGCTCCCTACGAAACTAGTGGTATACTTTTTTTTTTTACGATACAACAATAATAAAGCGCGCTCTTTCACGTATCGATTCACGCGGCAGATAACGCAGCCTCGGGCCAGACGCGCGTTTCGATAATATTCATAAATACAGTGGTCACGTGTCGCGCGGGGCTGCCCGTCGGGGGCGATGACTACACGACGAAAGGGGGAATCCCCCCTCGATCGCCGAAGGATATTAAACTTCCAGCACAATGCTCGTCGCCCGTCACCTCTCGTCCTCCCCGGTGATCTACACCTCCTCCCACCACTCGCCCCTCCATGCTTTCCTCGCACCCCATCGTTTTCTCTTCTTTACTCCGGGCAGCTTCGTAGTGTAACTCGCCGAAACTTGCACTCAACAGACTCGTCGATTCGCACGGAGAAAAATCGTCGTGCGTGGGACTGACAAACGAAAAGTTACGACATACGCGTTTTTTATTTGGACTAGGGTAATCACACGCGCCGGCGCGCGTGCCTGGAAAACTTTTCGCCAAAATCGACCCCAATTTTTTTTCTTTTCAAAATATCGACTTTTAACCTATACCATCATTCTCAAGTCGCATATTCTACCCCTGAAAACACTGGTTATTAACCTTTTTTAATCGATTTTGAAAAAAAATATTTTTTTGGCGACGAAATCTTTTTTTTTCTGTCAGAAATCGTAGATCCAGCTCCGGACCGAAAATCGACCCCAATTTTTTTTCTTTTCAAAATATCGACTTTTAACCTATACCATCATTCTCAAGTCGCATATTCTACCCCTGAAAACACTGGTTATTAACCTTTTTTAATCGATTTTGAAAAAAATATTTTTTTGGCGACGAAATCTTTTTTTTTCTGTCAGAAATCGTAGATCCAGCTCCGGACCGAAAATCGACCCCAATTTTTTTTCTTTTCAAAATATCGACTTTTAACCTATACCATCATTCTCAAGTCGCATATTCTACCCCTGAAAACACTGGTTATTAACCTTTTTTAATCGATTTTGAAAAAAATATTTTTTTGGCGACGAAATTTTTTTTTTTTCTGTCAGAAATCGTAGATCCAGCTCCGGACCGAAAATCGACCCCAATTTTTTTTCTTTTCAAAATATCGACTTTTAACCTATACCATCATTCTCAAGTCGCATATTCTACCCCTGAAAACACTGGTTATTAACCTTTTTTAATCGATTTTGAAAAAAATATTTTTTTGCCGACGAAATCTTTTTTTTTCTGTCAGAAATCGTAGATCCACCTCCGGACCGAAAATCGACCCCAATTTTTTTTCTTTTCAAAATATCGACTTTTAACCTATACCATCATTCTCAAGTCGCATATTCTACCCCTGAAAACACTGGTTATTAACCTTTTTTAATCGATTTTGAAAAAAATATTTTTTTGGCGACGAAATTTTTTTTTTTCTGTCAGAAATCGTAGATCCAGCTCCGGACCGAAAATCGACCCCAATTTTTTTTCTTTTCAAAATATCGACTTTTAACCTATACCATCATTCTCAAGTCGCATATTCTACCTCTGAAAACACTGGTTATTAACCTTTTTTAATCGATTTTGAAAAAAATATTTTTTTGGCGACGAAATCTTTTTTTTTCTGTCAGAAATCGTAGATCCAGCTCCGGACCGAAAATCGACCCCAATTTTTTTTCTTTTCAAAATATCGACTTTTAACCTATACCATCATTCTCAAGTCACATATTCTACCCCTGAAAACACTGGTTATTGACCTTTTTTAATCGATTTTGAAAAAAATATTTTTTTGGCGACGAAATTTTTTTTTTTTCTGTCAGAAATCGTAGATCCGGCTCCGGACCGAAAATTGCCAAAATCGATCTCGGACATTTTTTTTTTAAATATCACCTACAATAGGTTAATCAAGTTACGGGTGCTGCCCCGCCTGTCCTCTTATCAAAATTTTCAAATTTGACACCAAACTGACTTTGTTTATCACGGACTTTCCTGGCAACCAATCACAGCTCTAATAGTTTGCTAACAATGCTTTCCGTTACTCATGAACTTCTTAAAAGAGGGATAGCAAAGTACTTTGCTAACATAACTCAAATGTACGCCGCCAAATTTGAAAATTAGTAGCAGTAATCGTGATTTTATTGACAATATAATATTCTATAAATTATTCTATAAATTTGTATTCTATAAATTATATTTTTTACTTGTACATTGCCAAAAGGCCACCGACCGCGGTCCTTCAGCCTTTGAAAATTATTTTGTTAAATTTACAAAGTATTTTGGTAATTTAAAAAAATTAACTAAATTTAAAACTTAATTTGCTGATCTAACGAATAATCGCGTTGTCACTTTTGTACCTCCCCGTTTTACAAAATTTCGCAGACCACATTTGGTTTTTTTATTATGAAAAGGAAACGTTTTTGAAAAAAATAAAACTAAAATAAAATAAAATCGTATTCACCTATAGAAGATACAGATATTGGGAAACGATATCTATAACGCTGTACGGCATTTTATTGGCATTTCGAGACATTAAGAGAGATTCAATTACGTGCCGAGTGAACTTTCGCCGGTTCAACTATTTCCGTTGAATCGCTCTATCGCACAAACATCGATAGCTGGACGTTGAGCTTATTGGCGAAGGTGGAGAGGGCGGAGCTGCACGGGGGATGCGAAACGTTCGCGGAACGCTTGGAATTTCTATCTTCTTTCTGGTCAACCACACTCGTCGCTTTCTCGCACCGAAACGCGTACGCTCGTAGTACAACTGACACGAAAGAAAATATTTTGTCGAATTCAAAGAAGGCACGAAAAATGCGTCGATATTTGTTGAGCCAGCAAATAATTTTGCCAGCGTAACTAAAATATTTCGCCGAATTTGTTCATTATTTTACTAATCGAAAACGAAATAATATTTCGTGCTATTATAAAAAATGACACATGTCGCATAAACAAAAAATACGAATATTTTTTTACCCGCGCAAAATTGGTAAATTTTTATCGTACATTAAGAATCTTTTTTTAGGCGCAGCTTTTCCTACGTTGAGTCCAGTCAACTCGAAATTGCTTGGGAAACTTTGGGGTGACATTTTTTCCCCTATTTTTGGCCACCTTTTTTCCTGAAGACTGCGCGTAATTTCGTGCCCATTACCTGACCCATGAGCTTTTCTAAGCAGCGAGCACCGTCTCTTTCACACACACACACGGCGTCATTTTTTTGCCGTCGCGAGGCAAAAACAAATATTTCAGCTGCAGCGCGAGGGACGCGCGGTGCCCGCGCGAGATACAGAGACGCGAGAACCGAGAGATAAATAAGACAATGGCGATGACGATGCGAGGGCTACGCGCGCAGAGACGAGGATGAGAATGAGGCGGATGACCTTTCGCGTGTGCGAGCGCGCGATATCGCACGCTCGAAACGAACAACGCGCTCAACTTTTCTCGCTGTCGCTGTTGTCGTTGCTGTTGCGCCTGGCCTAGGCATCGCGGTATATTTGACGAACAAAAGCTCAGAGAGGGCACGTCCTCACGGAGCGGCTTTTTTTTATTGCGTATCGCTTTCTTGCTCTCTCGTCCGTGTGTGCAACTCTTATTCTTCCCGGTTGACATTTTTTTTACCTCTCGTACCATTTAAATCGGTTTAAGCGTGCAGGTTATATATTTTCGTCATGAAAATTGAACGTCATTTGCGAACTTTGAGCTCGTTTAAACAAACATTTTCTTTATTATTATTATTATTATTATCATTATTATTATTATTATTAATATTATTGTTATTGTTGTTGTTGTTGTTGTTGTTGTTGTTGATGCTGCTATTATTATTACCCACATGGAAATATTTATACATTCAGCAAAAAAATTAAGGGAGCAGTTAAATTTTACCGTTTTTTCACTGATTTTTGAAGCGCTGTAAGTTTGTGAAAAATGATCGAATCGTAATAAAACAAAATGCGTTTTAAAGCTTCATATCTCTAGTTTGAAAATCAATGCAGTCTTTTTTTTTTTAAGCAACACGCTCGGCATGAACCTAAGGAATAGCGGGAAGGAAATTTTCTCAAATTTTTTGTCGTTTTCAAAGTCGTCCACGGGCACAAAAAAAATTTTTCTGGCTTTGTCAATACTGGGGTCCTTTAGCCTGGTTCTTCAGCTTCAAAATGGTGTTTTGTTCATCTCTGTACGACCATTTGTCGCTGAGATATGGGCATTTAAAGGAAAAAGGAGCTTTTTTCGTAGATCATCAATATCTCATGAACTAATGATCGCACAGCGAGCTAAAGGTAGGTTTTGTAAACTGGAAGAAATGCTCTAAAAGTACCTTCTGGTACTTTAGAGATTTTATTTTTTTATGTAACCTTAATATTGATTTGAAAAAGACCAAAAAAATGGACTTTTTCCCCGTTTTGGAAAATCCACGTCAACTTGGCAGATATTGCCATAATGACTCATGTTTTTAGGATTTTTTTTAGTTCAATACATGCCCAACGACCCCCCAAGATTAAAAAATTTATGTGCTGAACCGTTGTTTTTTCCCGAAGCGTCAAAGTTTTATAAAAAATTAAAGGAACACTTATTGTTCCTTAAATGGCATTTAATGATGACTAAAATTAAAAAAAAACTTTTCCGTTGTTTTTCTCACGGTTTCGCAATAACTACTCTTTTAATCTTTGAAAAAGAGAAAAATTAAAAATTTTGAATTTTTCTGAAAAAAAAAAAAGTTCGTAGGCATTTTTGTTTTTTTTTTGTTTTTCATTTCAAAGATTGTTCATAAGAAATTGTGAGAAAAATACCGTTTTTTAAGCAAAAAAATTCAAAATTTTTAATTTTTCTCTTTTTCAAAGATTAAAAGAGTAGTTATTGCGAAACCGTGAGAAAAACAACGGAAAAGTTTTTTTTTAATTTTAGTCATCATTAAATGCCATTTAAGGAACAATAAGTGTTCCTTTAATTTTTGATAAAACTTTGACGCTTCGGGAAAAAACAACGGTTCAGCACATAAATTTGTTAATCTTGGGGGGTCGTTGGGCATGTATTGAACTAAAGAAAATCCTAAAAACATGAGTCATTATCGCAATATCTGCCAAGTTGACGTGGATTTTCCAAAACGGGGAAAAAGTCCATTTTTTTGGTCTTTTTCAAATCAATATTAAGGTTACATAAAAAAATAAAATCTCTAAAGTACCAGAAGGTACTTTTAGAGCATTTCTTCCAGTTTACAAAACCTACCTTTAGCTCGCTGTGCGATCATTAGTTCATGAGATATTGATGATCTACGAAAAAAGCTCCTTTTTCCTTTAAATGCCCATATCTCAGCGACAAATGGTCGTACAGAGATGAACAAAACACCATTTTGAAGCTGAAGAACCAGGCTAAAGGACCCCAGTATTGACAAAGCCAGAAAAAATTTTTTTGTGCCCGTGGACGACTTTGAAAACGACAAAAAATTTGAGAAAATTTCCTTCCCGCTATTCCTTAGGTTCATGCCGAGCGTGTTGCTTAAAAAAAAAAGGCTGCATTGATTTTCAAACTAGAGATATGAAGCTTTAAAACGCATTTTGTTTTATTACGATTCGATCATTTTTCACAAACTTACAGCGCTTCAAAAATCAGTGAAAAAACGGTAAAATTTAACTGCTCCCTTAATTTTTTTGCTGAGTGTATATGAAATATATGTCACCGAAGAGTTCTGTATGTGAAATATATTTTTATATGCAACAATATATGTTGCATGTAGAACTTTTTGGTGACATATGTTTTACATATAAATACTTCCATGTGAGTATGGTTACAACAATTTCTCTAGTGAATTTAATATTGATTTAGCACTTTTTAGCTGTTTTTTTTTTGCGCAAACAATATTCAGTTTTCATTCGTAGCCGCAAGTAAAAGGAACGGAGTGAGAGACCAATCTAAAATTCCGAGCTCGATCGCGGTCCCCGCGTGCGGCGTCGCGCACGGACGAATTTCTCCCGGAGGGGTTGTGTGTTAGAAAAATCCAGGCTAAGACCGACCGAGAGGAGTCGCGGAAGAAACACACACCTCGCGGTGGCGGAATGAATTCAGCGGAATATTCGGGCAGCGCGAAATTTTCGTCGCATGATCGAACAATGAGATTTGCGCCACGAGCGTGCATTGAGAAAGTTGCGCGATCGCCCGCCGGAAGTGAGGAGAAAACTTGCCGCTGCGGAAGGGAAGGGCCGGATAAAAAATGAAAGAGAAAAAGAAACAAGACGAATTTTATACGTCGATGTATCGGGATTCGTGAGGAGGTTGCTAACTGCGCTGGTTCAATGTTTGAAGTGCTTTTATCCAACTCCTGAGTATGCACGAAGAGGCGACCGGGGCGAAATGAAAAACCTCAAAGTGCAATACAATATTGCTCATACATAATATTGCTCACCTCGTCACTTTTTTTGTCAATGGGCACTACAACCCGAAAAATTATGTTTGAAATTTTATATCACTAGGATAATCACACGCGCTGACGCGCGTGCCTGAAAAACTTGTCGGCAAAATCGACCTGGGAAATTTTTCTTTTCAAAATATCGACTTTTACCTATACCATCGTTCTCAAGTCATGTATTGTACCCCTGAAAACACTGGTTAACAACCTTTTTTAATCGATTTTGAAAAAAATAATGTTTGGCAATTTTTTTTTTGTCAGAAATCATAAATCCGGCTCCGGACCGAAAATCGCCAAAATCGACCTGGGAAATTTTTTTTTTTCAAAATATTTTTTCAAATTTTTAATTTTGTATAGAATGTTAAACTCAGACCCCCAAAAATCGAAGAAAAAAAAAACGACAGGACGCGCCCTAAAAATTTGCGATTTTTGAGGGTCTGACTTTAACATCCTATAAAAAATTCAGAAATCAATATATCGCGTTTCGCTTTGCGGCATTCTCTTCGTTATATAGTTTTCTCTCGAACGCAAAAAGAAAACTCAGGTTTGGTCGATCGAAAAAAAAGTAACCTCGATTTTAGCGAAGTGACGAAATTTCGAAAAAAGTGAAAAATAATTTTTTGCATTTTTCTCATCGAATTTTATGTTTTTCGGGCAAACAACGGTGCTTTTGGGAATCAGCGGGAAATTCCCCTTCCGATAGGGTCTTCAAACTTTACGAAATCAAACTTTTTTTTTCTTGACTTCGTAAAGTTTGAACGTTAATTGTACGTTTATTTACTTAACGATCAAATTTGGAGCCGAGCATATATCGACCATAATAGGTGTCATCTATTTGAAATAAAAATGATATTTGAAAAACAATCATCATATTTCAAGATACACGAAATAAATCATTTTCCTCATGACGTATAACGATGATCGGGCCGAAATGAGAATTCAATTGATTTTGTCCGATTGTCGATAATAATTTTCCCAGTGACAAAAGGATCCAAAATTAACGCGCGTGATATACATTTTTTTCCAGTGCCCTAAAAAGTCGCACTCCAAATAAATGATTTTCGCGGTGATAAATAGTCCGGCCCACACTTTCCTGGTTCCCCTGGCTTACAATTCTGACAAGCACGTATTTCCTGTCGTGAAAAAAAAAAAAAAAAAAAAAAACCCCGATGTTGTGTTGTACGTCGTCTCGAAGGCGGGAATGCCAGAGCGAAATTCCGCAAGCCGGTACACCGAGCCACCGTACCGGCTCGCTCGAGGGCGGCCGACGAGCGACTTAAAAAACAGCAGCGTGCATGTTGATGTAGAGCCGGGTCAAATGCCATGAAACAAGTTTTCTCCGTTCTCAACTCCTCGGCGGATCTTGACGTTAATCAGAGCTCGCTCCTCGCCGCTGAAAACGCTTCGGCTTATATTCATTATAGACTGTAATATTACGTATTAGACTATACTATTTCGTTTTCGCGAGCCGATTACACAGCGACTCGGGGGCTGCCCGCTGCCGCCGCGCTTTCCAATGCGGCGGTCGAGGAGCCACGAGACGCCCGAGGTAAACGAGAGACGAACCGGTGACTCGTCGCTCTATGTCCGCGTCGCATCTCCGATGAGCTTGGGAAACTTTGACTTTTCATCTCAATGCCGCTACCCTCGATCGTATCTATATAGCGCTCTCCGCTCTCTGTGCCACCGAGCTGCGCTGTATATGGAGCATTCCAGCCCAAGTCGATCTCCCCGTGACCCTTTTTTTCTTCAATTAAGGATATTTTACGGGGCATCGCGCGAAAACCGCTTCTCGCATTAATCTCAGGATTTTTCCGAAATTTGACAAGATAGATGACGAAAAATTTAATTTCTGTAGGGCTAGAAGATCCCTGTGTGTTGACCCTTCATTGTTACTGGGTGAACGTAAATTACTTTTTACAACCCGCATTGAAAGATTTTTTTTTATACCACATCTCAGGAATTAGTTTTTGGTGTAAAAGTTGGCAAAATATTTTTTGCTAAATAAAATTACTATTTTCCTAACCTAGAAAAATATTTTTCCAACACAACAAAATATTTTCGTGACTTAGGAAATTATTTTCTTAAACTAAAAAGTATTTTTCTAACAAATTGAAATATTTTGGTGACTTAGGAAATTATTTTCCCTGCGTGAATAAAAGGATTTGTTGTCACTTCTTTTGTTAGTAGAGAAAAAAAAAAATTCTCTCCGTTTCCCGGAAAAATATCGGAGTCCGCCGAGTCCCCGGAACGCGGAAACAGGTCAGCTTGGTCGGGAATGTCCCGTAGATGACAAGGTAACGCCGAGAAGCCGGTCGGGCGAGGGAGAGCCGCCGCGGTTCTGGGGTACTGTAGGGTCGCTGATGCTTAGGAATCGAGCTTTAGCCGCGAGTCCAGCAGAAGCTCTTTCGGTTCGCCGGCGTCGTCATAGAGCCGGGCATCGGTAGAGGCACGAAATAGCTTCAAAGCTTTCTCGAGCTGCGCTCGGCTGTGCCGGTCGAGACGCGAATAACAGGCCACCGAGCTTCGAAACTAGAGTCCAATGCTTATATAGTCACGTTCTGCACGTGTCGTATATCTACGATGCCTTGCAAATTAAATACATAATGGAAAAATTTCCCAAGAAACGCACCTAATCATGCACCGAAAGATTCAGAGCTCAGTGTCTCATCCTACTATTTTACGCAATAATAATAATAATAATAGCAATACTAACAACAACAAAAACAACAACAACAAAAACAACAACAACAACAACAACAACAACAATAATAATAATAATAATAATAATAATAATAATAATAATAATAATACAATAATATAAGTATCATGCGATATGGGTTCTCGGTCGGCAATGAACGTTACAAACGTCGTGTGTGATATTACAGCTATATGGAAATTTCATGAGAGAAACCCTAACCGATCGCATTAATGCAAAAATCCCTGAACTCTAATCGACAAATGTCACTATATGGAATACCGGAGCGAGGACGCACATTTAATATTCCGTCAGACGATATCGCGGTAGGCCTGGCAAGCTATTCGATCATAATTAGTAATTTGGTCGACTCGGAGTAATTATGTATTCAAATGAAGTTTGCTTTGTTCTCGCGAAAAAAAATTCGTGGTCCTTTTAAACATCCGATAAACGAGAACTGTGAATTTGGTTAGTTTTGCTTTCTCATAGAGGAATCACTGTTATCGTAAATATTTTTTCTCGAGATTTTTTGCGAGGAGACCCTTCTGCATTTTTTGTACATTCGAGGTTTTTAAAAAGTATCCAAAAGAAGCAAATCTCAAGGTTCGCCAATTTTTGTCAATTCTGCCCTCGTCAGGCAAACAAAATTTCGAGATTTTGCGAAAAATCGAATCGAAGAAATTCGAATAAATTCGTCCACCTCCGAGAACGCCAGATCCAACGCGACATTGGCAATAACTCTGCATCAACATAATCACGCAGCCTCGTTTATACGTTATTGCCTCGAATATTAAATATATTCCAATCGACATTTACCCCCGCGGTGTCGTTGACCCCGCTATGCGCGGCTCACAAATTACCGCGTTGCGATTTTCGACCGTTATCGTACGACCTCCGAGCTCGTTAGCGAAACGCGTGTGTCTGAGACCATGGACAATACGCGTGGAACAGCGTATGTTAATACCCATTAAGAGACGTCGGGTGCGGGAAGAGGAGCAAAGAGAGAGCGAGAGAGACAAACAGAGAGAGAGAGAGAGAGAGAGAGAGAGAGAGAGAGAGAGAGAGAAAGCAACACAGAGAGAAAAAGAGAGAGAGAAAAGAGAGTCGTGCGGCCGAGTTTGAATCGAGACGCGGTGAATCCTGGAGGCCGCAAGCTCGCGAGCTGCGGGGGCCACAGCCGAGCGCGGACGAACTTTGGAAAAAAGCCAAGCAAGCCTCGCACAGAGCGAGAGAGAGCGAGAAAGATAGAGAAAGACAGAGGACAGAAACCGAAAGAGACAGAGAGAGAGGCAGAAAGACAGAGAGAGAGAGAGAGAGAGAGACAGAGGACAGAAACCGAAAGAGACAAAGAAAGAGAGGCAGAAAGACAGAGAGAGACAGAGGACAGAAACCGAAAGAGACAGAGAGAGAGGCAGAAATACAGAGACAGAGACAGAGAGAGAGAGAGAGAGAGGGAGAAACCGAAAGAGACAGAGAGAGACAGAGAAAGACAGGAAGCTAGAGACAGAGAGAGACCCGAAAGACAGAGAAATACAGAGAAATTCAGAGACAGAGAGAGAGAGACAGAAAGCCAGAGACAGAGAGAGACAGAAAGCCAGAGACAGAGAGAAACAGAAAGCAAGAGACAGAGACAGAGACAGAGACAGAAAGCCAGAGACAGAGAAAGAGAGACAGACAGAGATAGAAAGTCACACAGAGACAGAGATAGAGAGAGTGAGAGGCAGCAGCCAAGCAGCAAGGGTAACAGAGGACGGAAGGGGTTGTGCTTTCCAGCGGCCGCGCGCGCGGAGGGTGGCGGCCGCGCTATATTCCCGCGGCGAGGGCGCAAGCTCGAGGTCGCCGTTGAACACTCCCACTCTACGGGCGGCTGCGTGGGTGGAGCTTTGCCAGCCAACGCCAATACATATCCGGTCGGGTCGCCGTCAGTCCTTTTCACGCTCGTAACGCGCTCGACGCACGCCCGGTGCGTGTCGCTCGCTACCTCGCTGGCCTCGCCGTCACTGGCTCCGGCTGCGGTCCCCGAACGCACCAACCGATTTTCGCGCGTACGTAGTACGATCTTCTTTTTTCCCCCCCGCTGTTTTTTTGTCCGCTACAATTACGACCGTAATGTCATCATCGTCGGTCGAAAAAAAAAAAAAAAAAATCAGCTGCGACGTTTGTTACGTAATCTGTGAAAAAAATGTGAAATTATTCCGCGACGCTGTGGAGAGTTAAATAAAAAATGAAGAAAAAGAGAGAGCTAATAATAATAATAATAATAATGGTTGAAACTTGGCGGTAATCGAGTTTGCGGTGATTGCTGAGGCTTTTGTTGCGCGGACCTTGGGACACTCACGGCTCACGCGCGTGTTCGATCGTCCTTCCCGGACCCGAGCGCGGAGGTCTTCCCACTCGGACACGACCCTGTCCTCCCGCGACGGATTTGCCTCTCGCTCGCTGTAGCTTCTCGCGCTGCGTCTGTGCGGACGTCGTTCAGTGTGGCAATTTTGGGGGGATTTATGAGAATTTTTTCGACATTTTTTTTTTTTTTCGAGGTTAAAAGTGCTGGAGTCTACAGGGGATGAGACGAGGAATTTTTTTTGGGGTGAACATTTTTTTCGTTCGCTTGACAAATTTGTGGTGAAAAAGGGAATAGAGGACTGAGAGAATTTGAAAAAAAAGTGATGCTGGTGTCAGCCACACGTGGCCAATTTTTTTTTGTAATAAAATTCTGGGTATTCAAAAATATTTCAACAAGCAACGATTGAGATTTGAAAAATGGGTTTATTCGAATTATCTGGATCTAATTGAGTCGAACACAATTTTTTTTAAGTTAATTACTTGAAATCTACAAATATGGTTAAAACAGTAATCACAGTAATGGTTAATATTTCTGTGAAAAGTAAATAAATTCCAGTGATAAATGTTACGGCGGAAAAACTTCAGTTCTGCAAAGTCGTTCGAATATTTCCCCTTGGCAAAAAAGTCCACAAATCGCGCGCATTCTCGCTTCAAGCGAACGGTCACTGTGTAATAATTAGCTGCAAATCTGCTTGGGAATGGCTGCTCGCATGATCGCTTCTTGCGAAAATTCCGCACTTTCGTTCTCGCCTCGCGTTCCCCAGTGTCCTCGATCGAGTAACTCGAGCTTCGGTCCGCGATTACCCTGACGCCTATGGCTAAAGTGAATTTACGTGCACAGAAATCCTTGCACGACGTTTAGCAAAGCTGCTACGCGTATTTTTTATACCATTTGTACGCTTAAAATTTCGCTGGTGCGTGACACATTTCATCAGCAGCCTGTTTTCTCCACTGTGCAAATTGACGGTCGCACAGCAAATATATACTTTTCATTATCTTCGCGTCAATTTTCAAAGCAACAAATTATTTTTAACGCACGAATTTTCTTTAACTTACTTTCAAAAGCGACAAAAATATAAAAATCAAAGGTGAAAATCAATGCAGTTCACAAATTTTGCGCAACAAATAATTCCTGTACCCGTGTTTTTTTTTGTCGTAAAACTAGAATCCAAAAATGCTGCAAAGTCATGAAATTTTATGACCAGTTTGTGACCAATTTTCGCGAAAAGTGCAGAAATTACGGATTACAATTTTTCGGTAACGCCAGCCGAGCGCGATTCGCACGAGTCGCGCGCGCAAAAATTCAGCCCCGCCGAGGAGAAAAGGAAAAGGGACGCACAGAGAGCCCCTTCCTTCGCCTTCGCTCCGGCAACGATCCCGCAACGATCCCGCGGACTCGCACACATGTCCCGCTGTATCGGTCGCTCGGGTTTCCCTCCTCTCCTTGCCGCCGCTGCCACCAGCTACCGCATGCTACCTGCCGCGCTTTTCGTTCCACATTTACGTCCGCATACAAACGACGAGACGACGAGCAAGCCCGAGCGCGGTGAGCTACACGCGTGGTCGAGCGGCCCGAGCCAACCGAGGGGAAAGTCTCGCCGCGCACTCGTTGATCGCCGATCGTTGGCTCCAGGTGGATTCCACAGAGCCCGCCGCGCCAGTTAGATTTTCCACTCGACTCTCGCGCGCGTCTCGAATCGCCGTCTCTCGCAGCTATAAAAATTACGCAACGTCGCGCGTAATAATCACCCATAAAAATAATAACAACAACAACAACAACAACAACAATAATAATAATAATAATAATAATAATAATAATAATAATAATAATAATAATAATAATAATAATAATAATAATAATAATAATCAGTTTGTCATAATTCCAACGTTAAATAATTTTTATTCATTTGCAATTTAATTTTTTATGGTACATGAAAATAAAAAAAAATAAAAAAATTTCTCTGAATTCGCAGATATCGGATGTAGCCATCGGGCGTGCGGGTGACAGCGCGGTTACCACCACCCGGGTGTTGTAAATACGTGCGAGGAGCTGTGCGGGGTGAAGTGACACACGGACAACACGGTGGGGTGCATCGGAGTTAGTGGGTGCTGCGTTATCGTGCTATTGTTCGGAGGCCGCGAAACAGAGCGCGCGGGGTGCGTCGCTTTCGCGTCGTTACGTGCCGCACGACGAGCAACGCCGCACATTCGTAGCGTCGGCTGGAAGCTGCGTGCCGCCCGCTGCTGACCGAGCGAAAGCCCCGACGCAACGACCGAGAAGCGACGCGCTCGCCAACGACGGAAATTTCGGCACCGAGGCACCGGGGGTCGACAGGAGGCGCGCGGAAAATGGAGTCAATCGGACTTCGACGAATCGTCCTCGCTCTGATACTCTGCAACTTCCTGTTGCCGAATTTTGGTAAGTCAGCTTCGCACTGATATTTTTTTACGTTTTTTGCTTTCTCGTGGAGGAAGCTTTATTTTCGAAAAAAAAAAAAAAAAAAAATTCGCGATTTTCATGTCAGTATACTTCGAACAGTCCGAAACGTCGATAAAAGTGGTTTGTACGAAATGTCTGTATGTGCAAATTTCGTCGTTTACACGATAACTGTTACAAATTTAGAATGTTCTTCAAATTTGGCACGCAAGTCGGCTGTCATAGAACAACGTTTGGGATTGTAGTTGACGCGAATCGGTTAGGAAATTAAGATTTCACAGCATTTTGGACATTTTGAAAAAATCGTTTTCACGCAAATTGTGAGATATCGGGCTGAAATTTTATACGTAAATAGACTACCATCAAACCATGACCTGTACCAAGATTATCAATGATGAGTTTCGTCAAGGAAACGGTGCTTACGTCAATAAATTTAGATTTTGTTGCATGAAAAAGGAAAAATTCCGTCACGAAAAAAAAACATTCACATTTTTTTGCAGAATTATCTCAAATTTGGTTCAGATATGGACAACCATGGGCCAAGGTCTGAGTACAAATTTGACGCGGATCTGTCCAGCCGTAAAAATGTTATGGCATTGTAATTTTTTTTTCAAATTGTGTTCACGTGCGGGCTCGTGCAAATGACGAGATACCAGGTTATAATTTGGTCCCCACATCGACAATCATGAAACAAAGCTTGAGTATAAATTTTAGGAAAATCGGTGGAGTGATTAAAATTTTACTACAGTTTGATTTATTTAAAAAAAGCAACGCAAAAAATCTACAAAGTGAAACCTTGCAAATTGCTGCCTCAGTATTTTACACTTTTGACGAAGCTTCCTCTATGAGAAAGTCAAAATTGATCAACATACTTCCTCATAGAATTAACATCGTCAGAAGTGTAAAATACAGAGGAAGCAATTTGAAAGGTTCTATTTTGCAGGTTTTTTTTTCACGTAAATCTGGATGTTTTTCGTATGTTTGCAAAAAAAAAAAAAAATTGGTGCGAGTCGAACCGTGATCGTTGATTTAAACCAGAATCGGTTGATCCCGATTTTCCGCCGATTTGTTCCATCAACGGGAGATCGACGATTGTTTACTCATTTTTTCGAGATAAATGTTATTTTTGCGAATAACTGAAAAAGTGATTGAAAAGTTACGAGGCAAATTGTTTTTACAGCAAAAAAAAGTGGATTGTTGACGGTGGTAAATTTAGTACGGTCAACCAGAGTCAATGCAAATTGACGAGTTTTTGGTCTCCATTGAGGCGATCCGATCTTGAATGTTTCATTCGCTACCGTAAGAAAAGATGTCGGTGAAGTTTGAAACGTTTCAAAGTTGAAACGGTTTTCCCAGCTCCCGGCTCCCGAAAAACAAAAGAATATGTCATGCCGAAACGGCGTTGAATCGGGCACAGCATATGATTATGTATTTATTTTCAGTAAAAATAAATTATTATTACCATGAACAATGATTGTTTAAGAAAGAACAGGTTTTTATTTATTTATTGGGAAAATCATACGACCGTACGATCCGCGGAAGCCTGTCAATTACGCAACGTTCCCGGAGTATGGTCGTGATCGCTCCTGACATTTTCATGAATTTTTTCAAGTACACAGACACGCTTGAGCTGTGCAACTACGACGGATTAGGGAAAAGCGAATTTGCTTTTATTTATTCGCAAATTCTCGACCGTCTAGGTCCTCCGGAACACCACCGTTTCACTGAAAAATTGCCGCGTCTCCCGGAGTAGGGTTATGGCCGCTCCTGACATTTTCATAATTTTTTTCAAGTACACAGACACGCTTGAGCTGTGCAACTAAGACGGATTAGGGAAAAGCGAATTTGCTTTTATTTATTCGCAAATTCTCAACCGTCTAGGTCCTCCGGAACACCACCGTTTCACTGAAAAATTGCAGCGTCTCCCGGAGTAGGGTGACGCGTATCACCGATTTTTTAATGAATTATTTCAGGGACACAGACATGCTTGAGCTGTGCAACTAAGACGGATTAGGGAAAAGCGAATTTGCTTTTATTTATTCGCAAATTCTCGATCGTCTAGGTCCTCCGGAACACCACCGTTTCACTGAAAAATTGCCGCGTCTCCCGGAGTAGAGTGACGCGTATCACCGATTTTTTAATGAATTATTTCAGGGACACAGACATGCTTGAGCTGTGCAACTAAGACGGATTAGGGAAAAGCGAATTTGCTTTTATTTATTCGCAAATTCTCGACCGTCTAGGTCCTCCGGAACACCACCGTTTCACTGAAAAATTGCCGCGTCTCCCGGAGTAGGGTTGTGAACGCTCCTGACATTTTCATGAATTTTTTCAAGTACACAGACACGCTTGAGCTGTGCAACTACGACGGATTAGGGAAAAGCGAATTTGCTTTTATTTATTCGCAAATTCTCGACCGTCTAGGTCCTCCGGAACACCACCGTTTCACTGAAAAATTGCCGCGTCTCCCGGAGTAGGGTTATGGCCGCTCCTGACATTTTCATAATTTTTTTCAAGTACACAGACACGCTTGAGCTGTGCAACTAAGACGGATTAGGGAAAAGCGAATTTGCTTTTATTTATTCGCAAATTCTCGATCGTCTAGGTCCTCCGGAACACCACCGTTTCACTGAAAAATTGCCGCGTCTCCCGGAGTAGAGTGACGCGTATCACCGATTTTTTAATGAATTATTTCAGGGACACAGACATGCTTGAGCTGTGCAACTAAGACGGATTAGGGAAAAGCGAATTTGCTTTTATTTATTCGCAAATTCTCGACCGTCTAGGTCCTCCGGAACACCACCGTTTCACTGAAAAATTGCCGCGTCTCCCGGAGTAGGGTTGTGAACGCTCCTGACATTTTCATGAATTTTTTCAAGTACACAGACACGCTTGAGCTGTGCAACTACGACGGATTAGGGAAAAGCGAATTTGCTTTTATTTATTCGCAAATTCTCGACCGTCTAGGTCCTCCGGAACACCACCGTTTCACTGAAAAATTGCCGCGTCTCCCGGAGTAGGGTTATGGCCGCTCCTGACATTTTCATAATTTTTTTCAAGTACACAGACACGCTTGAGCTGTGCAACTAAGACGGATTAGGGAAAAGCGAATTTGCTTTTATTTATTCGCAAATTCTCGATCGTCTAGGTCCTCCGGAACACCACCGTTTCACTGAAAAATTGCCGCGTCTCCCGGAGTAGAGTGACGCGTATCACCGATTTTTTAATGAATTATTTCAGGGACACAGACATGCTTGAGCTGTGCAACTAAGACGGATTAGGGAAAAGCGAATTTGCTTTTATTTATTCGCAAATTCTCGACCGTCTAGGTCCTCCGGAACACCACCGTTTCACTGAAAAATTGCCGCGTCTCCCGGAGTAGGGTTATGGCCGCTCCTGACATTTTCATAATTTTTTTCAAGTACACAGACACGCTTGAGCTGTGCAACTAAGACGGATTAGGGAAAAGCGAATTTGCTTTTATTTATTCGCAAATTATCAACCGTCTAGGTCCTCCGGAACACCACCGTTTCACTGAAAAATTGCAGCGTCTCCCGGAGTAGAGTGACGCGTATCACCGATTTTTTAATGAATTATTTCAGGGACACAGACATGCTTGAGCTGTGCAACTAAGACGGATTAGGGAAAAGCGAATTTGCTTTTATTTATTCGCAAATTCTCGACCGTCTAGGTCCTCCGGAACACCACCGTTTCTCAGAAAAATTGCAGCGTCTCCTGGAGTAGGGTTGTGAACGCTCCTGACATTTTCATGAATTTTTTCAAGTACACAGACACGCTTGAGCTGTGCAACTACGACGGATTAGGGAAAAGCGAATTTGCTTTTATTTATTCGCAAATTCTCGACCGTCTAGGTCCTCCGGAACACCACCGTTTCACTGAAAAATTGCAGCGTCTCCCGGAGTAGAGTGACGCGTATCACCGATTTTTTAATGAATTATTTCAGGGACACAGACATGCTTGAGCTGTGCAACTAAGACGGATTAGGGAAAAGCGAATTTGCTTTTATTTATTCGCAAATTCTCGACCGTCTAGGTCCTCCGGAACACCACCGTTTCTCAGAAAAATTGCAGCGTCTCCTGGAGTAGGGTTGTGAACGCTCCTGACATTTTCATGAATTTTTTCAAGTACACAGACACGCTTGAGCTGTGCAACTACGACGGATTAGGGAAAAGCGAATTTGCTTTTATTTATTCGCAAATTCTCGACCGTCTAGGTCCTCCGGAACACCACCGTTTCACTGAAAAATTGCAGCGTCTCCCGGAGTAGAGTGACGCGTATCACCGATTTTTTAATGAATTATTTCAGGGACACAGACATGCTTGAGCTGTGCAACTAAGACGGATTAGGGAAAAGCGAATTTGCTTTTATTTATTCGCAAATTCTCGACCGTCTAGGTCCTCCGGAACAAATAAAATAAAATAAAATAAATAAATAAAATAAAATAAAATAAAAGCAAATTCGCTTTTCCCTAATCCGTCTTAGTTGCACAGCTCAAGCGTGTCTGTGTACTTGAAAAAAATTATGAAAATGTCAGGAGCGGCCATAACCCTACTCCGGGAGACGCTGCAATTTTTCAGTGAAACGGTGGTGTTCCGCAGGACCTAGACGGTCGAGAATTTGCGAATAAATAAAAGCAAATTCGCTTTTCCCTAATCCGTCTTAGTTGCACAGCTCAAGCATATCTGTGTCCCTGAAATAATTCATTAAAAAATCGGTGATACGCGTCACTCTACTCCGGGAGACGCTGCAATTTTTCAGTGAAACGGTGGTGTTCCGGAGGACCTAGACGGTTGAGAATTTGCGAATAAATAAAAGCAAATTCGCTTTTCCCTAATCCGTCTTAGTTGCACAGCTCAAGCGTGTCTGTGTACTTGAAAAAAATTATGAAAATGTCAGGAGCGGCCATAACCCTACTCCGGGAGACGCTGCAATTTTTCAGTGAAACGGTGGTGTTCCGCAGGACCTAGACGGTCGAGAATTTGCGAATAAATAAAAGCAAATTCGCTTTTCCCTAATCCGTCGTAGTTGCACAGCTCAAGCATGTCTGTGTCCCTGAAATAATTCATTAAAAAATCGGTGATACGCGTCACTCTACTCCGGGAGACGCTGCAATTTTTCAGTGAAACGGTGGTGTTCCGGAGGACCTAGACGGTTGAGAATTTGCGAATAAATAAAAGCAAATTCGCTTTTCCCTAATCCGTCTTAGTTGCACAGCTCAAGCATGTCTGTGTCCCTGAAATAATT
Source organism: Pimpla rufipes (assembly GCA_963932165.1). Lineage (NCBI taxonomy): Eukaryota > Metazoa > Arthropoda > Insecta > Hymenoptera > Ichneumonidae > Pimpla > Pimpla rufipes. Next base: position 17,565,783 of record OZ010635.1, read on the forward strand.
CATTAAAAAATCGGTGATACGCGTCACTCTACTCCGGGAGACGCTGCAATTTTTCAGTGAAACGGTGGTGTTCCGGAGGACCTAGACGGTTGAGAATTTGCGAATAAATAAAAGCAAATTCGCTTTTCCCTAATCCGTCTTAGTTGCACAGCTCAAGCGTGTCTGTGTACTTGAAAAAAATTATGAAAATGTCAGGAGCGGCCATAACCCTACTCCGGGAGACGCGGCAATTTTTCAGTGAAACGGTGGTGTTCCGGAGGACCTAGACGGTCGAGAATTTGCGAATAAATAAAAGCAAATTCGCTTTTCCCTAATCCGTCTTAGTTGCACAGCTCAAGCATGTCTGTGTCCCTGAAATAATTCATTAAAAAATCGGTGATACGCGTCACTCTACTACGGGAGACGCGGCAATTTTTCAGTGAAACGGTGGTGTTCCGGAGGACCTAGACGATCGAGAATTTGCGAATAAATAAAAGCAAATTCGCTTTTCCCTAATCCGTCTTAGTTGCACAGCTCAAGCGTGTCTGTGTACTTGAAAAAAATTATGAAAATGTCAGGAGCGGCCATAACCCTACTCCGGGAGACGCGGCAATTTTTCAGTGAAACGGTGGTGTTCCGGAGGACCTAGACGGTCGAGAATTTGCGAATAAATAAAAGCAAATTCGCTTTTCCCTAATCCGTCTTAGTTGCACAGCTCAAGCGTGTCTGTGTACTTGAAAAAAATTATGAAAATGTCAGGAGCGGCCATAACCCTACTCCGGGAGACGCGGCAATTTTTCAGTGAAACGGTGGTGTTCCGGAGGACCTAGACGGTCGAGAATTTGCGAATAAATAAAAGCAAATTCGCTTTTCCCTAATCCGTCGTAGTTGCACAGCTCAAGCGTGTCTGTGTACTTGAAAAAATTCATGAAAATGTCAGGAGCGATCACGACCATACTCCGGGAACGTTGCGTAATTGACAGGCTTCCGCGGATCGTACGGTCGTATGATTTTCCCAATAAATAAATAAAAACCTGTTCTTTCTTAAACAATCAATGTTCATGGTAATAATAATTTATTTTTACTGAAAATAAATACATAATCATATGCTGTGCCCGATTCAACGCCGTTTCGGCATGACATATTCTTTTGTTTTTCGGGAGCCGGGAGCTGGGAAAACCGTTTCAACTTTGAAACGTTTCAAACTTCACCGACATAAGAAAAGCCACATTTTGTATGCGTTGCGTTCCTCGCGTTTGACGCGAGCAATGGAGACAGATTAGCGGTCTTTGTTTACTATTGCGCACCCACAGCGAGACGTAATGTATCTTGGGAAACGGATCGTGAATTATTCCCATCCGCAAAGTTCATTACAGCGCTCGGCGGTTCGCGGGCTTAATCTATATAACTATATCCATACATATAGGTATATCTATATATATTATATGTTGCATTATCGTGTAGGTACGTCGCGAGTCCCAGCGAGTTCCCATACTTCAGTCCAGCACGAAACTTTCACATCGCTGCGGATTCTGCGCTCGGTGCGATGGCGCGCGGCGTCGCCTCGAGACGTCGACGCTCGCCGCGCGTGATATTCAATACACTCGCGTGTCGTGCATTCGGATAGCGTAACGTTCCCGCGGTACTGACCCCGTTCTTCGCGATAAATAAAATAAAATCGGTCCAGCAGGTCGTAACCTTTCTTCGCGATAAAGAAAATAAAATAAAATCGATACAGCAGATTGTAACCTTTCTTCGAAATGATGAGAATAAAATAAAATCGCTCCAGCAGGCTGTAACCTTTCTTCGAAATGAAGAAAATAAAATAAAATCGCTCCACGAGGATGGACGGATAGCAGGTTGTCACACTCGAGTGGGGTACCATCGATTTTTGTCCAAATGCAAATTTGCACATTCTTTTCTGCCTGCAAAAATTCGATACGAAAAACCCACCGTCACAAATTGTTCATAGTAATGTTGAGATTGTGGTTTAAAAAAATCCGAGATTTTATTTCGAAAAAGATGGCCAATTTTTCGCGTTGTTTATTTATTACTTTAATACATAACGTTTATTATTTATGATATCGTGCGGCACTTGAGTGGGCTACAATCGATTTTTGTCTGAAAAAAAGAAAAGAAAAACGTGTACATTTTTTTTCTGTAAAATATGTCACGAAAAAAAAAACCCGCGGCAAATTGTTTACAGTAATGTTGAGATTGTGGTTACAAAAATATCAGGCTTCAGTATTAGAAAAAAAATCCAACACTATTTACAGCATCTAAACTCGGAAATGTGAGTTCGCGGGATGAACGACCTGGCTGCTGCACACCCACCACCATCGTGCGGGGGCCCCTTCGCGTTGGCGCGGCAGTAACTTCGGGAGATAATTACCAAAGTTTACAATGACAGATCTCAGAATGTTAATTATCTCCCAGAAATGCCTTCGCTCCCTGTAATTCCGTTGCCTATAAATAATAGGATACAGCGAGTCTAATAGATGTATTTGCATACACGTCACGTGCATGAAACTTAAAAGTCGCTTCCACGTTGAAATACGTGCAACTTATAGGCCGACTATAGACACCAGACGTAGCTCCTATAATTATACCGCTGGTTTTTGCTGCACGGCAGTTGGTATACGAGAATAAATCACGTGCTCTTTATTTTCCCGCTGTGCCCCCAAGAATTCGCCCGGCTCTCCCGCGCCCCTATTTAATATTCAATTGTACGTGTAGCGCGGGGAAAATAGTTACGCGTCCCAGTAGGACCGACCGCGCATAATTCCATAATGGTCGCGCGCGGACCCCGACGCGCACACAGCCAGTTGTACTCGGCGAGATACGAAGCAGCCGTGGCCTACATTATGCCGCGTGTATTAAGTCGCTACTTGGCCGGACTTTCACTCGAAGCTTTTCCTGCACGTCGCGCGCATTTCATACATCGCGTGGACTCGATCGTTCGCGGGGTGATGTGTATCACTCGCTGACGACACCGATGCTCCCTGATTTGCTTCCCCCACAGAGAAAAATATCAACAGAGTGATAATAACATTTTTGCTGTGATAGCTAAAAAAATGTGCTGCGACAACAAAATTAAAAAATAAAATGTTTAAAAGTTAAGAGTACAAAAAATGTTTAGCGTTAATTAATGAGGGGAAAAAATCGAAAATGAAAAATTAATTTTCGGTTAAAAGTTCACCTTTATTTAATTTTAAATTAAATACAGAATTTTCGCTTCCTTGATTCGTTTCGTCGATTTTTTTTCCTTTGAGATGCTGAGTGATGCGAGCTCCAATTGTGACTTGTCAGATGACGGTAATTTTTCCTTCACGATCTTGAGACATGAATTTTACGGTAAAAAATATTTAGCGTTAGTTAATGGAAAAAAAAAAATCTTCGGTTAAGAGAAGAGTTAAATTTGGTTGAATTTGGGGCTAACCGAGAATCATTTGAGTCTTCAATTGAAACTCGATTACAAAACTTTCTAGAGATGAATAAAAAAAAATGTATAGAAAATAGTGAAAAAATATGTGACGGAAGCTGACCACCAAAATGACGGTTATTTGACCGCCATTCGTCGGATCAAGTCCGAGCCCAGCTGGACTTGTTTTGCCACACGAGACCCGCGACGTAAGGCTTCGTCGTGGCAAATGCGCGCGCGCTAGGTGGCCACGGTGCGCCCTTTCGCGAATGGCCACCCGTTAGACCGGATTGCGGAGGCTGAACTCGGCATTTGTCGGCTTCGAGTAGGGAATATTGTTTCTCGGGGAGATCCCCGTGGCGCTCGAATTGCTCGCATTTAGCGGCTTATCTGGATTACCGTTCCTCGCCCCTGCGCCACCGCCGGTACCCGCGGGCTGTATCGCCACCGTCGCGCACGTTCCGCACGACGTGCACACGGCCAGAGCGACATGCGCGCAGCCCCTAAAACTTATCGCTGCGGCAACGCTCTCGCTGCTCTGCTGGGACCGTACGAACTCTCCCTGTCTATCATTCCGAATTCATTGATTTCGAGGAACAAAAGACGCACATGAGATGATAATTCGTTTTATCTTTTCGACCACTCTTTTTTTACCTTTTGCAGTGTTAACAATTTTTCGAACTTTTCGATGAATATCAATGCTCTGTACAGGAAATGTTTCTGCCTTGTAAGAATTCCGCAAAAATGTAATGCGACGTAAAATTAATGTATACAGTACACTAGACCTTTTACAAAAATTGTGTTCAATATATAATTATTTCAATTTTACAGCATTCTTTTAGTTTAAATAGAAATTTGAATTTGAAACTCGAAAAAAAATGTATTACGCAGTATATAAATTCTGCAAATATTTTATAAAAAAATTAATTTACTAAGGAGCATTTGTAAAAAAAAAGTTGAAGCTTGATTAGAATTTTGCAGCATTTAAAAAATTAAAAATGAAATATAGCAAATGTTGTGCAGGACATTTTTCTGCCTTATATAAATTCCGCAAAAATGTAATGCGACGTAAAATTAATGTATACAGTACACTAAACCTTTCACAAAAATTGTGTTCAATATGTAATTATTTCAATTTACAGCATTCTTTTAGTTTAAATAGAATTTTGAATTCGAAACTCGAAAAAAAAAAAAATTTACTACGCAGTATATAAATTTTGCAAATATTTTATAAAAAAAATAAATTTACTAAGGAGCATTTGTAAAAAAAAAGGTTGAAGCTTGATTAAAATTTCGCAGCATTTAAACAATTAAAAATGAAATATAGCAAAGACACCGATAATTGTGTTCTGCGCCTTCAATTAATTTGACCATTCTCGAGTGTGACAACGGAGCCGACATCACTACGCAATTACGCGAGGAGATTCAGTCGGCACCGCGACGGACCTCGCATTGTTGTGGAAAAATACGGCGCCCGTAGCCCGGAGGAAAGAAATGCCTTGAATGAGTGGGTAGCCCCGAGATATATATTCGCGGTGGTCATAGATGTCCTCGAAACGGTTTGAGAGCGCTCGTTTCGCGCTGCTCCGACCTCGTCCTCCTCTCTTGTAATTGCAAAGACGCTATAGACCGCGAGTGGTATAAAGAGATTGTGCGGCGACGACGCTATTTGCGGCGTAAGACCGAAGCGTTCCGCGGTGGCCCCAGTAGCATTGTAATAGTTACCGTGCTGCTCAGGCTTCGGGGCATCTACCTCTCGTTCGATTTCTACTACGCCCGCTTATCCCCCCCGGGCTGTATCTATAACACTGTAACCTGTCCAGCGGCAGTAGATTCGTCCGTCGTGCTCCGCCCACGGATTCCAAATCCCGGGATAATAACTTGAAGCATGCCCTACTGCGTGTATTTCAGGTTTTTCTACGGATGAACCCCGGGGGAATTCAGTGCAGGAAATCGAATCGTAATCGCGCGCGCACTCGCGGAGAAATCGTCGCTGCTGGGAGAGTGAAAACCGTCGGTCGTCGGTTCGTGTGACTTTTTTGTGCCACGCGAGGAAAAGTAAATTGGAATTTTTGTACCTATAACGAAAATTCACGCTCACGGAACGTTATTTGTTAACTACATTTTTTTTAGGTTTTTTTACTTTGTTAATTTTTTTCGACTAAATATTGTTAATTCTCTTATTTTTAATATCTGTGAATTTTCGAATTTCGTTATTTTTTTCTATGTTCATTTTTTTATTTGGTAGGAACATATTTATTGATTTTACATATTTTTGAATAATCCCTAACTAAGAAAAAAAAAATGTTTAAATTACTTCTGACCGCGCGATAATTGAAAATCGTTTGAGAAATCCCCAACCGCGGAGACGCGAGGCCAGTGGGAGTAAACAAATGTCTTTGCAGCTATCCGGCTTTACGTGTATACGTGCGACACACACGATTTGTATGCCCGGATCTCACCGTCAAGGATTAAAGAAAAGAATGAAAAAAAGAGCGAGAGAGAGAGAGAGAGAGGGGGGGGAGAAAAAAAAGCAGGCACTGGCAATGGCACGCGAGGGCAGACGGCGAGAGCGGAGCCGAGCACAGAGCGTTTCATACCTATCCTCTTTGGGAGTCGGGGGATTACTTCAGGTTCGCTGGATCCCGATGCTCCCGGTGCGGCTTTGCTTGCCCAACATGCTAGTACTACACACTCCACCCCCCTCCCCCCCATTATACACGTTTCCTGTCTGACGACTACGTCGACGACGACGATGACGACGACGACCCCATCGAGTTTTGTGTTCAAAATATCATGCGGATTAGAGTCTCAGCTCGCTTCACGTCCCTCCGGGGACGGATCGTCTACAAGTAGGTAACACCGGTATTAGTCAGACGGGTAGGCAGGTAATATCTAAATGCCCACTTACACCCGCCTCCCCCCTTCTGTTGGACTCCGTTCGAAAGTCACTGGAATTATTGGTCGCTCCTGCGGAATTCCGGCGATGAACATTTAACGAACGAAGCGACCGGAAATGAGGCTGCAGGCTCGTCTCACCTACGCTGACCCCGTAACGTTTGTCGTGTCTTCGAAAAGCCTATCACGCTGGCTGGAAAATTTGTAAAACCGAGCTTAAGTGTTCTGAAGAGCGTAAACGAGCCTTCAGGAAAATGTGCAAAACGAAACTCAATTTTATTTGAAAAATTTGTGAAACGTGGTTTATTTTTTTTTAACGAAAACTATTCTTGTGTAAATTATTCTTTTTTAAAATATATAAAATTGACCTTCATTTTTTCCAAGAGCGTAAATGAGCCTTACGGATGATTTGTAAAAAAAAAAACATGCCAACTTTACTCCCAGCAAGTCTGGTGGTCCCCGTCCTCAAATTTCCAATTCATCCCAATCCCCCTCAGATTTCACTTTTCCCTCGTAATCCGCGGGTGTAAAAATAATCGGTTCCCATTTTTCGTCCCGCGCGTCGAGCGTCCAACTGCGATCGCGTCGCGGCATCGCGTCAAGCGTCCCGGTCGTCGAACCGGGCCAAAAAATTGCGCTCGCGCAACGGCAGCGATATCAGTTCCGTATATCGGAATCGCGGAATTATTTTTTATCTCCTTGCCCACAAAACGAAGTTCAATTCTTTCCTTGAAAATTTGTCAAACGTAGCTTATTTTTTACACGCAAACTATTTCTGTGTAAATTATTCTTTTTGAAAATTTACAAAATTGCCCTTAATTTTTCCCAACAGCGTAAACGGGCCTTACGGAAGATTTGTAAAAAAAAACCTGCCTACTCTACTCCCAAGCCTGGTGGTCGGCGCCCTCGAATTTCCAATTCATCCCAATCTTTCTCAGACTACACTTTTCGCTCGTAATTCACGGGTATAAAAATAATCGGTTCCCATTTTTCATCCCGCGCGTCGAGCGTCCAACTGCGATCGCGTCAAGCGTCCCGGTCGTCGGACCGGGACGAAACGTTGCGCTCGCGCAACGGCAGCGATATCGCAGTTCCGTATATCGGAATTGCGGAATTCTTTTTTCTCTCCTCTTCTGCACACCCGGGATAATATCTCTCGTGACATCGCGATGGATCCCGTGGGTTCTCGGCTCTCTCTCCTTCTCTCTCTCTCTTTCTCTCTCTCTCTCTCTCTTTCTCTTTCTCGGCCGTCCGCGCGTCCAACACGGTATCTTCCTTCAGCCACAGAGAGCGCGGAGAATCGAAGGGTGGAGGAAGAAGAAAGAAAGCTTGCGAGGGGGTCGCAAGAAGAATCAAAGAACGTACGGGAACGGCGGCCCCGTATTGGGGAAACAATTTAACTAATGGAAGGATATTGCCTTTGGAATCCCCGATAGACTTCTCGTCTCTCCGTGTTCCACTCCTTCCAGGCTCCGAGTCTCTTTCTGCTCCTAGGTGCGCGATGTAATCCGCACGCTCGGCTGCGCGAATACTCGCCTCGTCTTCATCCTATCTGTCCCTTTTTCCTCCTGTGTGTGTGTGTGTGTGTTTTTTTTTCGCCTCCCTCTCCGACTCCCCCTTCTCTTTTCCATTGTCGAAAAACTCGCTTCCTCCGCTCGCGAAACCTTTCACGTGGTATATAAGCTTACAAAGTAGTTTAACACTTTACGATATCACCGCCCTGGTCGATCCACGCGCCCCACGCGACTCTCGGTAACGATTCTCTCGCGTATAGATAAACCCGGACATCTCGGCCTCCAAACGCGCGAATCTTATTGGACGAAAGATATATGGGAGCCCGAGAGTCATGACGCTCGTTAGATTACTGCTATTAATTTATGCCTTCGTCTTCTACCTGTCTGCCTGTTTTTTCCTTTTTAATTTTTTTTCCCTCTTCCCACCACTCGGTTTAAAAAAATCGTTGGCGTTGCATATTCGGCTCAAGTCAGGAACTGCTAAGGCTCTGGCAGGGCTACCATCGCCCTGGGCAGGGCCTGGATACCTCCACGGAAAAGAAGTATATACGAAAATGTATCTGGAATATGCAACTTTCCGGAAGATAATATGATAAAAATACATTTTGGATATATCTTAAATCTATTTTTTGCTCGCATAGATTTCGTATACATCCTAAAATAGATCCGACATATACCATTTTTCGGAAAAATAGATCTTTTATATCTGGAATATATTTTTGATGTATCTTGCATACACTTTATTTCCATATGGGTAGCGGTGGATATAACGCCGCAGATTTGTTACCCTGCAGGATGAGCTTACAAAGTAGCTGGGCACTTTACGATATCCACCTCCCTGGTCGATCCTCGCGATTTCGGTAGCGATTTTCTCGCGTATCCAAAGTTCGACATCTGAGCTTCTAAACGCGTGAATCTTATTAGCCGAAAAAAATATCCTCCGAGTCCGACAGTCACGTTGCTCATTATATTACGCGACGTATTGTGGAGAATAAAAGCTGTGGGCCGCAGGAGGGAACACAAAAGTTCAAAGGGCGGGGGGTGGAAACCGGCGCCGCTGCGGTTCGACGGGGTGAAAGGGCTCGCAGACCGTGTGTCCTAATGCATCATTACGGCGCGACGGGTGTAGGCGAGTTTTTGCGTGACGAATGTCTGGTGGCTGGGAAATGACTCTCGTTGTGATGTTTGGGCGGCGAGCTTTTTGGCTGTGCGTCGACTGTTCACGCGGCTTTGACGTATTTATAAGTCTAAATAAAACGAAGGGACTACAATTTTATTAAACGAAGAGTATATAATTTTATTACACAATAAAGATATGTACTCCAATTTCTTTTTAGCTTCAGTTCTGTTTAGCCACGAAATCTTCAAAGCTCGCATGACCGAAAACTGACAAAATACAATAACACGATTGAAACTACTCTTTGTTTAGCAATGAGTTGCAGACAACCCGACAGCCTATCAGAGAACGAGTAACGAATAAACCGACAACAATATACACGGAAGGAAAAAAGTGGTAGCCATAAGCGCGTGGTTAAATATGCTCCAAGCGATAAAATTGGTTGGGAGAATCAACTAGGTGTCATAACCAACTAGGTGCCATAACTAAATAGGTGCCATAACTAAAGTGTCATAATTAACCGATGAGGTGTCATAACCAACCACTTAGACGTCACAACCAACCGCTTGGACGTCACAAACAACGGATTCGGGGTGACACCCAATAGTTGGTCCTCCCAACCAATTTTGTTGCTTGGAGCGTATTTAACCACACGCTTAGGTATGACAACCAATTATTTATTTTCGTGTACTTATTTCGAAACTGCGAGATATTTTATCCACTGATTTTTTTAAGAGGGTCCATTATAAGGAAGAAGGCATCGCAATTTTTGTTGCACCTCCGAAACGTCCCAAAGGACATAAAAAATCATTAAAAAAATATCCAACCAAAAAATAAATAAAAAATTAAAAACCCAACATCCATAACACCCACATTCACCTATACAAAAAACAACGTGACGAGGTCCCCAAACACCGTTCACCACGTACAATACGCGAAACTAGAAAAATCTTCGTCTCGCTTTTCCGCGGACTATACGCGGCGCGTATTATGCCCCTTCCAATCGATATACAACATTCCTCCTGGGCTGTGAGGGAGGGGAGGAAGGTGAGGCACGTAGCAGAGCTCCTCATATCTCCTCCCGCGTACCCGGAGCCCAAACACAGAGAGAAATTCCACGACCGCGTGCAGGGGGCGCACCGGCGCGGGAGACTTTGTGAAAAGGTACATAGAAAGCGACGAGAGTACAGAACACACAGAGTGTTCGCGTTCCCTGTCATCCGTGTGGCCGTAGTTGGTGTACACGAGTCAGGAAATTTCCACCGTGTATTCCAACCTCCTCCCTCCCTCCCCTCGCCGGCTCCCCCCGGTCCAGCCTCGGCGCTCGCGTTTCACAGGAAAATAAGGGTGTAACCTACCCCCCCCCCCCACCCCTCCCTCCGCACCCCCGGTGCACCCGGGGACCTAATATAGGTGTCTCAAAGAGGCGCGACATTATATAAAGTGCCAAGTTAAAAGGTTCCTGGAATGTATATTTATATACAGTCCACGTATACGCATACATAAATATACACCGTGTACACACCAAGAAGTTCGGTGGGGGGAGGGGGGGGGGCGCGACGTGTTTCGGTGCAACGTGAATATTAGTAGCTCTCAGCGGGCGCAGAGGGGAGGGGGGGGGGGGGTAAAGGTGGCTTTGCATATGTGCGCAGTGGATGGTGTACACAATGGTCCGCCACACTCTGCTGAGTCTAAGCGGAACTAGCGTTACACGGGACCGCGGGACAGTTCGATATTGCGAGAAGGGGTTGGTTGGGGGGTTGGTTGGTGCGCCGGCCGAACGGGGATCGCTCTTAATGCATTTGCCGAGCGGTGTTGCATGTATATATAAGTAGATATATGTGGTGTGTGTATATATATATATATATATATATATATATATAAAATATATATGTATGTTATATCTATGTATAGAAAGAGCATGAGACTGTAGTGGCGATGATGGTGGTGGCCACGCTACTCCTGCCCCACGGTATACGCATCACCAGCCACCCTTTTCGCAAGCTCAGCATCTCTCACCCTCTCCGCACTCTCTTTTTTCGCCCACCCTAACCACCGCCGAGCCCGCAGGACCGGCCGCTCTACGTGTCGCCGTCCCGCTCGCTCCTGTCGCGCTGTCCCGCTTCTTACGTCCCGCGCGCGCGAGCGCGAGAGAGGGACATAATAATGGCTCTAAAACGAAGCGACCGATCGTTTTTTCATCCCCCGACTCTGCGCTCTCCTCTTTCTATCTCTCGCTCGCTCTCTCTCTCTATCTGTGCGCCCCGCGTCCTCTCGCCGCACCGCCACCTGCAGGTTTAATCTCTTAACGGGCACCAAACGACAGAAAATATCATTCATATCGCGCGGAATCGCGGGGCAGGGGGGAAAACGAGCCGGCGGATTTCACGCTGGAGACGGCGATGTCGTTTTTGGAGGGGAAAATTCGTATTTCCAAGCGGGTTTTTTTAGTGTGACAGATCGTGGGGCGAAGGAAATTGCGGCGCTTTTGGAGGTAAAAAAATCGATGGATTTGGAAAAATTATTTGGGTTTGTGGGGGGAGTGAATTTGACGAATTACGAAATTTAAAAAATACGGAGGGACGACGAGTGTAAATTACAGCAGTCTTCTGAAAGACGAGCTGATTTCTCTTAGCTGAAAAAAAAAACAAATAAAAAAATCATTAGAAGGATTTTTTAAATTATTTCGGTTTTTATTAGACCCTCAGAATTAATTGTATTAAAAAAAATGAATTATTCATAGAAATTACACAACCTACAAATAAAATATATCAATTTCCTGACAAAATTGGGGCCACTCACTAGTCAATAACGCGTAAAATCCTTACGAAATTTGTCCACCTGATCATTATATCCTCAAGACCATCGACCCCGAATAAAAAACCCCGAAAACGACTTTTCTATTTTCGTCTCTCCACTTCACAATTTGACTATCGAAAAAAAAGAAAAAATCTCCATAAAAACTGAACGCTGCAATCCAGCCGATTTCAATCATCCCCCGCGTATCCGTTTCCTCGGGACGATTGCGGGCTGTCGTTCGAAATATACCGAAAGGCCCGCGTAACTCGCGCCCGCTCTCCTTGCGCGCCTCTCGTTCATTTCTCAAGTGGCATATCGAGTGCGCTCTGTACGCGCAAAAGAGCTATAAAATAGACGTCGAGTGAACGCAGCAGCAGCAGCACGGAGCAAACGCGCGGCGCGGGGAGAGACAAAGAGGCACGAGAAACAAATTGAGTAATGGTGTGATTCGAAATCGTGCGTTAACGTCCGACTCGCGCGCGGCGGCGGCTGCGGCGCGGTGGCCGCTTCGAGGCTGCTCGTTCGCGAGCACTTAGGAAAATCGATATCCCCCCCCCTCCCCCCTCCTCCGACTCACTTGATCCGCCGGCAGCACCCGACGTTGCTGCTGCCGCTGGTGCTGCTGCTGCTGCTTCTCGCTGCTTCTGCTGCTGCCAGGCCATATCTTGATTAAAATCAGTGCCACCACTCGTCTCGCTTTTTCGCCCTTACCATCTCTTCGCATACTTTGCCTCTTCACCCCCCCCCCCCCTCCTCCCCCTTCTTTCCCGCTCTCACCACCGACGCCACCCGGAGCCCTCGACGTCGCAGCTCTCTTCGCGTGTATCTCGCTCGACTCTCTGCCGGGCCGAAGCGGAGGCGTCGCGCCTGGGCCCGACCTGCACGAAGTCTTCGTCTCCTCTCGCTCCTCGTTGCCTCGTCGTACTCGTTGGGTCTTCGTCGTCGTCGTTGTCCTCCTCCTCCTCCCCTCTTGCCACCTTCGCCACCTTCGTCGCTCGTCGCTCTCGCATCCTTCGTCTCCTCTCCACCGATGAATCCAGTTAGTCTCGTTAATGTCCGAGTCAGCCCGGAGTCTGCATATAGGGCTGCTCTTGTCTTCCTTCGCTCGCTCTACGTCCACGCGAACGCGGCGCGCTCCACCACCACCGTCGTTTCCGGCAGCTCGCCTCACGGCCCTTCGCGCGCGCCACCCGAGAGTGCAGCTATGCCTCGACGTAAGCAGCTTTCTCGATGTGGCGGATGTGATGTGTGTGTGTGTGTGTGGGTGTTTTTTGTGCAGCTTTATTGGACCTGACGTAACTGCAAACAGGCGATTGTGAGGATTCTGTCGGGGTGAAATTGTCGGCGTGTTGGTGGGTTGACAGTTTTTGGATGAATGAGGAGATGAGTTTTTTTTTAATACTAGGCTAATCACACGCGCTGACGCGCGTGCCTGAAACACTTTTCGCTAAAATCGGCCTCAGACATATTTTTTTCAAAATATCGACTTGTAATCTATACCATTGTTCTCAAGTCGCATATTCTACCCCTAAAAACACTGGTTAGTAACCTTCTTTAATCGATTTTGAAAAAAATATTTTTTTGGCGACGAAAAAAATATTTTTTCTGTCAGAAATCGTAGATCCGGCTCCGGACCGAAAATCGCCAAAATCGACCCCAATTTTTTTCTTTTCAAAATATCGACTTTTAACCTATACCATCATTCTCAAGTCGCATATTCTACCCCTGAAAACACTGGTTATTAACCTTTTTTAATCGATTTTGAAAAAAATATTTTTTGGGGACGAAAATTTTTTTTTTTTTCTGTCAGAAATCGTAGATTCGCCTCCGGACCGAAAATCGCCAAAATCGACCCCAATTTTTTTTCTTTTCAAAATATCGACTTTTAACCTATACCATCATTCTTAAGTCGCATATTCTACCCCTAAAAACACTGGTTACTAACCTATTATAATTGATTTTGAAAAATATATTTTTGGCGACGTTTTTTCTGTCAGAAATCGTAGTGGCATTTTTAAGTCAAACCTTGTATTTTTTTTCCTCCTTCCACTTTGGAGAATTTTTCGTAAGAGAGTATTTTTGTTGTAGTTACTGAATAGTTTCAGGTACAGATAAAAAATATTTTAAAAAAGGTCCTAAAACGCAAAAACAATTTTTTTACCCATAGTAAAAAAACATCCTGTCGCAGAATATTGTGTTGATGGCAAAAAGCTTGAAAAGCGAATGTAGACACTTCTTTAACTGTCGAAGGACAAGATTTGTTTTTGAGCCACCAAACAGTTTTCATTTCAGATGAAAAAAAAACAACAACAACAAATCAAGTCCTCCGGGCTAAATCCCAAAAACAAAAGAAACCCCGGGCCCTTATTAAAAAAAAAGCGCACCCTACAGCAGAGTAATCTGCTGATGGCAAAGAGCTTAAAGCTCGAAAAACTCCCTCGCGAGTGACTGCGCCATCAGACCTCTTTAGCCACTAGTGGACCCTTTAGGACTCGCAAAAGCGCTCGTGCCTCCACCCTATCGTCGTCGATCGTCCCTCGCGCGTATCAACCCGATGTGACAATGAATGCAGCGATCACTGTTACCCCCCCCCCCCCCCTCCCCCCGAACTCTGGGGTAGTCCCAACTTTTAGCGAAGGGACGTATAACGAGCACGTACACAGATACGCGAAGCGAGCACATCACGACCACCGCAACCTGACTCCTCTCGTCGACTCTGCAATGCAATGATGAACGCGCCATTTACATGTGATTCGTGCATTGTACACCAGAGAGAAAAGTATAGTAGTAATTCCCAGACCTGATTCGCAAAAATCTGGAAAGTTTGCAGAGTAAACAGAAAATTCAATGCACCGGTATTTTAAGTTTTACTAACCCACTTGCGCGTTCACCCAGTCGATGCAAAAAATAAATAAAAACATCGAAAATAATCAAGTTAATTTTTTTATTTGTCGTGAAAACTGTTTCGATTAGGAAAAAAAACTGATAATGAATTCATTGTGTACGGGAAAAAATACATCGAATTAAGTATTAGAAAAAAATGTTTTCGCACTTTTTTCGCAATTTTGTCACTTTACTAAAATCGAGGTTACTTTTTTATGCCGCAAGGCTTAACGTGATCCTGGTTTCTGAATTCTTCACAGAATTTTTAAGTAGAACCTTCAAAAGTCGCAAATTTTTCCATACCTACACCTTTCGTTTTTTGCGAAAAAAAAAATCCATTTTCGTAAAGTTCGAAAACCCTATCCAATGGCAAATTTCCCGCCGACTTCGAAAAGCACCGTTGTTTCCCCGGAAAGTAAAAAAATTCGATGGGCAAAACGCAAAAAAATGATTCACTTTCTCTGCAAATATCGCTAATAAAATATACCAAATAGCCCAATATGTAAAATGTGAGGTATTTCCCCCCTTATTTTTTTAAGAGGGAAAACACGACCCAAAAACTATTTCTAATATATTAAATTTAATATGCCACAATTTGCGCGAAAAACATTCATACATTTTTGACAGGGTATCGGAAGGGATCCCAGATTTGGGATCACCAAGTCCCTCGATAATAATCACACGAGTCTGGGAGTCACCGCCACACTTTTCTCTCCGCGTATAATAGCGAAGGGTGACACGCAGCGAGAACCAGACAAGAAGTACTCGCGTCTCCGGATTCTCCATTTCCCTTTCCCTGCTGTCTCTCTCTCTCCCACTAGTAACGCATACGCGGCGACTAAAGTGTACGTGCCGTGGGGGGTATGAGGCAGGGACACAACGGGGTGTTGTGCACGCCCGTAGCCCCCTCGCGCCGATCCACTACGTCCCTTTTATTATGGCCGGTGGACGGTTATTGGATTGTACCGTGCTATTTGTTGCCTGCCACGCTAATGGATCCATAATCACCGGGACGAATTAACGCGGGGGCGGGAGTGAGGAAAGTGAGCGTGGTTCTTGGTGTGAGGCGGAAGGGGGGCTTCCCCGCCGAGGGGGGCCCGAGGGGAGGGGCCCTCGGTGTAGGTACGAAAGGCGCTGCGAATTCGCTTTTTCGATTTTTGCGTGGAATACACATTTTTTTATTTTACGTCTGTTGACATGTATATATGGAGCACGACCGCGATATTCGCGCAACTATTCGTCGTTATAGGTAGTTGTATCACTTATCCGCGGCCGAAGTATGTGCTCTCGTTTTTTTTTTTTTTTTTTTTTTTTTTCGACCGAGCCACGTGAGAGCGTCTCGGCTCATCGCGGCCTTGCCCCGGTTACCCGGGGCGCGCACAATCGCGTACGCTAGCGAACGGCGAACTGTTCGTATATCGCGGATGCTCTCGTTCTCGATTTTATTCCTTTATTTTCGACTTTTTTTTTCGTCGCCGTCTCTATCAAACTATTTTTCTTGCCACCGCTACTACCGCATGCCGTATGGCCCCGGGTCGCGAGGCAAAGGGGCAGCTTCTGAGGGAGAACGTGGCGGTTCTCGCGGAATCCGGCGAATGTGTCGGGCGGTACTCGGGTGCGGGGCGATTCCGGGTGAGATGGATTTTAAAGGTGGCAAGCGGATCGCTGAGTTATTGAGAATTTTTATTGTACTTTTATTGAAAACAAAATTTATTCTTTTTTAAACCGCTTGAAACTCAAATGATATTTCTGGATTGGCAAATCTTTTTATCTCGTGCTTTGAAAAAAAAAAAAATAAAACGATTTTTATATTCAGGACATTTTTTTTTAATGCAATTTTATTTCCTATGAAAACATTTTTTGATGCAATTTTATTTCGTATGAAAACATTTTTTAATGCAATTTTATTTCGTATGAAAACTTTTTTAATGCAATTTTATTTCGAATGAAAAAATGTTTTGAATACAATTTTATTTCATATGAAAGCATTTTTTAATGCAATTTTATTTCGTATAAAAACATTTTTTTTATCGATCGACTCTACAGGCCGTCAGTAACGAGTAAAAAAATCGAGTTCCATAGTCGCAGACGTTTTGAAATCATACATTATATGTGATCAGCCGTCTCTCCCGGATCGACCGCTGTGGAAATCGCTTTTTGAAAGTGCAGGATGTGGTCTCGCCGGCTGGCGATGTGCTCGAGTGTAGTATTATGGATGAAGTGTAGGCGCGCCCCGCGTGGACGGGCGCGCCACACGTCGAGTAGGGACGAGCGGCGTATATAGCGCGCGCGAGGGAGGTAGGAAGATCGCCGGTCAACATTTGACCGAGACAAACAAATCGCCGGGCTCTCTGGGGCCTGTCCAGTGCCGAGGTTTTCTCGGCTGCCGGACGATACGCGGGACCTTCAGCTTCATCGCGATGTCCTTCAGACGCGAATCCTCCCCCCCCCCCTCTCTTCACCCCCTAGACGACGCTGTAACTATATAACGTATATAGGTGTTGTCTCGTTTTGGCGGAGAAAGAGCCGAAGATGAAATTCATCCCCGTCTGGCATCGGACTAAAAATCATATTGTACGAGCCCTGAGCATGCAATGGATTTCTTTCCTCTCCTCTCTCGTTCAGTCTCTTCTGTCCACTCGTGACGAAAGGTGAATCATCGATATTGCCAATCGATTAGACAGGCGCACAAAAAAATCCCACCGCAATCGGTACGCGACAGCGGCATAAAAAGATTGGGACGTTTTGTGCTTCAATTTTTGGCTACGCTTCGGTCGGAATTTTTTGGACATACTGTGGAAACAATTCTGCTGCTCGGACGAATAGCTTGCTGGTTTCGCGACATTTGATGGTTTAGAAAAAAAAAATTGGTAGATTAGCAAAAATATTTGTTAACGTTGAAAAAAAATTAGTAGCTTAGCAAAAAGATTTGTTAACATTGAAAAAAAAAAAAAAAAAATTGGTAGCTCAGCGAAAAGATTTATTAATATTGAAAAAAAATTGGTAGCTTAGCAAAAAGATTTGCTAGCCTTAAACAAAATTTGGTAATTTAGCAAAAAGATTCGTCAGCCAAGAAAAAAAATGTCAATAGCTTGATAAAAAGATTTGTCAGCACGACGAAAGGATTCTTCTTTATGCTAGCGTCGCCAAAAAATGTGTTGCCCCGGTGTAACAATTTTCTTCCCAAAATCTCAACGAATCACCGCGCGATTCAACGGAATTTTCCCTGAAACGCAAAAACCACCCGAGAACAAACAGCGCGGCAATTCTACATCAGTCTCCCCGCCAAAGACACAATGGGGATAATTCACGATTAGTCCGGAGAAACCGTTCGCTCCAGGGAACGTGCCGCGCGGCTAGATCAGGATCGAGGCGCAGTCTCGCGTGGAGCAAATCTCACGTCTGTCTCGTCTCGCTCTGTCTCTCTCTCTCTCTCGTCTCCCCCGTCGTGCCTCGAGCGCGGCAGAGTTCGCGCATCCTCGCGCTCCGCGCTCTCTCGCTTTATGACTCCGACGAGCAAATGGAATGAAATCCATGCAAATCGGGGTATAAACGTCGGTTCGGTGGTGCAGCAGGCTTGCTTTTCGCTATACCCATCTCATGTACATCCTTTGTATATAAATATATATAGAGAGAGCTCTACATATATATTTAGGGGAGATCGGGCCAAACGGAACAGCGGGGCAAAATGAAACTGTCATTTGGGATGAATTTATGGGGAAAAACGAAACACTCAGAAACTTTTGGAAAATTGCGTCTCTGAAAGAAAATCCCAAACTTCTTTTTTTCATGTCTTCCACTTTTTTCATGTCTGACCACGAATGCACTCCATACTCTCAGAAAATGTACGCCTTATTTCCAGTTAGGAACACAAATACAATCAACGCTGATAACGTCCAGTCGCACTCAGTGCACCAAACCATAGGACGTTGAAATTTGCATCGTTGCAACGCAACGAAATTAAAAACAACAAAATATTAATGAAAAGTTATTATAACGACTAAGAGCATGACAAAACAAAATGATTTCACCTCTCAATAGGGGTGAATTATTTACATTTTATATGGAATTGATATTCCGTGTTTAATTTCGTTGCGTTACAACGATGCATAACTTCAACATCATCAAACCATACATTGCAAGCCGAATTTAGGGAGTATACCCCAGAAATGTTTTTTTTTTCGATGCTCAGAGTCGACGATTGGACTCGAGATTCTGAGTTAAAATCAGTAAAAATGCACTTCGGGTTTGTCGTAAAACCATTTTTTTGCTTTTGTGTCCCATTTTGCCCCGTGTTCCTCTGTATATAAGTACAGAGCTATATATACGAGTACACGCAGCGAGCCTGATGTATAAATATATATAGATATATATATATAACACAGACAGCTAAACACTTGAACATAGCAGCAACCAGTCGAGCAGTGCTCTCTGTGTTGGACCGGCTCGTGCCTCGCGTACGCTCGTCGCTGGCATCGAGCCGCATCACTTTTGTATTGGGGTGGCGATGCGTCCAACCTGCCGACTCCGCGCGCGCGCACGCGGCGCACTAATACACACGCGCGCGCGCGCAGATCCCGCGCCTCACATATAAAGCATAAGCGCCAGGGAGAACCGAGGGTGAAACGCGTATCGCTCGTTTATCCGTCCGTCCGTCCGCCCGTCCGTTATCCGCGCAAACAATCGGCCAACCTGAGCGCCGCTCGACGCCCTTTCCAGGCGTATGTCCGAATCGACCACCACCACCACCAGTTTCCATATATATAAATTGGCCTATACTGGGCATTTCGTACTAATTTGCGAAAAAAGGATTTTTTTCAATCATCGAAAAAAGGATTTTTTTTTTCAATTATCGAAACAAAAATATTGTGACGTGGGACTGACAGTTTTTGTGTAAATTGGGGAATTGGAAAGTGGATATAAATTCGTCCAGTGAATTATTTTCGAGCGCCTGGAAATTGACTTTTTTAACGAATGAAAAAGCTTTTGTGGACTTAATGAACGGATTTTTTTTTTTTTGTGAAAGTGGGAATAGATATTTCATTAATATTTTATTGTGCGTGTTTTTTAGAGTCAGGGGAATAATATATAGATGTTATGGAAATTCGAGAGGCTTAGGGTCAATGTCAGGTCGATTTGGCATGGAATGGCCTGTAGTATATGCAGACAAACGAGAGATACGCCTACCTGTGTCTGTGAACACGTTCGTGTGGATACATAAATACTGTTCCCAGCTAGACACGTACACCCCTGATATATAATATACATATATGTACATTTGCATCTATATATATACATATATATGTATCCATAAACTTGCACGTATCTTGTGAACGGAATTCGAAACCGCGTAGCGTCCCGCCGGCTGGATATTATGCAGAGTATCAAATCGAAATCGTCCCTCTTTTGTACTAGACACACAGACGCGCACGTGCGAAAAAATTCAATTTGTTTTCGACAACGAATTCTGGGATGGCGAATGGTTTGTAAAAAAAAAGAATATCCGTTCTGCGGGTGAATTGTGAGGATGGAGCGATTTTGGATTCGAGGCAGACCGAAAAAAATCGCACAGTTCTGTTCGGTTTTTTTTTGCCACTCCCGAACCTTCGCCATCATTTTTTATCCTTCAGAAACGCCTGAAAGCAAAATCGTCAAAAACATTTGGGAAGGAAGGCACGAAAAATTCGATTTCACTCGCTGTGTGAGAGAAAATTAATCCCATGCTCGTTATTTGTCGCGTACAAAAATCCACCGTCGTTTGTTAGCAATTTAGAAAAAGGGTATAGAAGTTACCGAAAAAAATAGTTAATAAGGTTGCGCAATTGTCACAGCCAGTTACATTTACCGTAGAATTAACCGTGGTATTTTTAAATTTTTTTGTTACAGGTGACGCGAGGAACGGTCCGAATTATTATGGCACCCTGATCGGAGAGCTTACGCCGTACGCTCACGGCGTAAGGGGCCGTGTGTACGCGGTCGACGACACGACGATATTCATCAAAGGGTTCTACTATGATGGCACAGGGCCCGACGCATTTTTCTGGGTCGGCGAGACCAGGAGACCCGCACCGGAAGGCATGATTCCCTATCCCGAGGACTACGTTGGTCGGTTCGTACCACAGCAATTCTTACCATTTAAAAAAAATAAATTTGGCAGGATATTGTAATTCTAATCGCAACACAACATAACAAAAATCGTTGCGGATCTGTATCTGCGGTAACTGTGAAGGCTCTATTAAATTTAAATTTATTTTTTATTTACGTGACTATTTTTACAGTCATTATAATTGTTAGCATTTTACAGTCATTATAATTTACACATCATGAATTTGGCATAGGTCCACTAAAATAAAAAAATAAAAAATACAGTTACAAAATCTAAAAAAAATAGTAATTTAAAAAGAAATTTTTTTTTTCTCAGTCAAACAAATTGGACAATTACCCACCTGGTATTCTGGATAACGAACCGGGCGAGAAAGTGGCTTTATTTTTAATCCGTTTCGGGCAGCGAAACGTGCACTTTCTTTTTAATCTCAAAATTTCTCCAACCAACCCCGGTGACCCCGGGACCCCAATTTTCGTTGCACCGAATACGAATTAATCAGCGCGGCTCACGCGGCGGCAAAATTGTATATTCATCGGAATGCAATCGAGTATTATTTGCGGGGGGCGCGCGCGGCGCGCACTGTGGGAATATAAGATACATCAGCGACAGCTTGAGATGAACTGAAAACGAGATCTGACGCAGTAATTCCAATTTTATTAACTACGCCCACCTCCACCGCCTCCCGCTCCTCCGCGTCCCTTCCGTTTGCATTCATTTCTGCATTCATCCTCATCTCTCGCCCCCCCCCCCCCCCCTGCAAACAGTGGGCTCGTCGAGCCCTTTGGCGAGTAGTCCCCACTCATTTCGTCCCCGTAGCCACTCGTCGGCTGGCTCCCTTCTTCCCGGCTGAGCGGCCCGAGATCCCCCGACGTTGGGAATACACACTTCGCCGGGGTATCTCATGGTTTGCAGTAAATACACCCGCATCGCGGGAATACAAATGAATATCTTACCCCGAAGTCCCCCGTGTATCGATTTTATACGCGTTATCGTTTTCGTCCCTGTTGCTTCCGCGGGGCTCCTTCCGTTATCGCGATATCAATGTTCCACGATATTTAAAACGTACGTCAGACGAGACCGGGGAAAATTGAAACAATATTTTCGCGTTCAGATATTTAGGTATTTTATTTATATTAATTTATCCGTACAATAAATTCTTGTATCCATACAAGATAATATTGTTTCAATTTGCCCCGTTATCGTCTGACAGACTTTTTATTTTATTTTATTTTGTTTTACTTAATAAAATATTTAGTTTTTATTTTATTTTGTAAATAAAATAAAACAAAATAAAATTAAAAATCTGTCAGACGAGAACGGGCCAAATTGAAACAATATTTTCTTGTATGGATATTTAATTATTACTAGCCCATAAAAACGGATTTCCCACAGTTTCGATAATTGTATCGAGAATGTGAGATATTTTACACACTACTTTTTCGAAGAGGGACCACGAGTAGAACCGACCTTTTAATATTTGTTTCTTTGAAGTATAGTAGGAATTTTGTCCTACACCATCGTTCTCGACTCGCATATTCCGCCCCCGGAAACATTCATTTGAGCCTTTTTTAAACTGACTTAAAAGAAAAACATTTTTCCAAAATCTAATCACCAATTCTTCAATACACAAAAACCGAATTTACCTAATTCTCGAAACATTTTCTTTTTCCGCAGCGATCCACCGCCTCTCGGGTTGTACGACAACGCGGACATCATACTGCGACTGCCGCAGGGAAAGAGGATACGCGAGATCCGACATCTGAGCGTCTGGTGTCCAAGATTCACCGTGAGTACCGAACCAGCGACTCGAATGCGTGATAATGAAAAATTACGTAAAACGTCAATTGACACCGGTAAGAGCCGAGAAGTCAGAGCGGGCGCTCGCGAAATCAAATCGCGAGCTCTTTGATTCGATAAAGCGCATCGAGAAAACCGCTCGAGGGTCGCCCGATTGTCCCCGATCGAGATAACTAGATTTTTGAGGAGAATAGAGAGACGGCGGGCGGTGTGTATATATATATATATATACATAATATATATACGTGATCCGTCGTTATACGACGGGGGTCGCGCGTCGGACGAAGCCGCGACAGAGCGCCCCCTCCCCCCTTCCCCCATCACTATCGGACGTGCATTCGTGGTCAATGGTGCGTGTCAGATGGATACGGAAGCCGAGAGCGCGAGAGAGCGAGTCGTCCGATCGCCGGGTCCGTGCGGATCGCTCGAGTCGACTCGCCGTCCGCCGTGCTCCCTGTGCCCTTTCTCTCGATCTCGTGTGGCCGCTTCTTGGGCTTCAAAGTCGACGCGTTGACACGGATTTTCCGAAATTGGCACAGTCGTCGGTCATGGAACCTGGCGAAAAAAAATCGCAATTTTATTCAAGACTTTTTAATCTTTTTTATTATGATTCAATCATTCTACAATTTTTACAAGCAGCTCTCACCAATATTTTTTCAAATATTTGCGAGCAAAGACCGCGCGTTGATACGAACCTCGCGAAATTAGCATAGTTGTCGGAAATGGAACCTGGAAAAAAAATCGCAATTTTATTCAAGACTTTTTAATCTTTTTTATTATAATTCAATCATTCTAGAATTTTTACAAGCAGCTCTCACCAATATTTTTTCGAATATTTGCGAGCAAAGACCGCGCGTTGGCACGAATCTCGCGAAATTAGCATAGTCGTCGGTCATGGAACCTAGCGAAAAAAATCGCAATTTTGTTCAAGACTTTCTATTACTTTTGATCATAATTAAATAATTCTCGAATTTTTACAAGAAGCTCTCACCAACATTTCTTCGAATATTTGCTAGCAAAGACCGCGCGTTGTGACGAAAAATGTGTAATTTTATTGAAGATTCAGCTCCGATTTTATTATTATTTTATAATTCTCGAATTTTTTGCAGCAGTTCTCTTCAATATTTCTACGAATATTCGTCAACCTCCCAATACAAAAACAGTCAGGCAACGATAGTTTAAACAATTTACATCACTCTTCCCTAATCAAATCACTACATTCCCCAAACCCATAATAACTCACAATTAGTAACCAACGAAAAAAACGAATATTTTTCATCCAAAAGTCCCGTAATAACCGATCCCAAATCTGGACCCTAAGAACCCCGAAACGGACGCGGCTGCTTCTCGAGTTTCTCGCGAGAAAAATTTTACGAATTGGGCTACGGCGTAAACTCGAAGGATCGGGATATTCGCTCCCGAGTCGTCTCGAGTTCGATCGGGCTCTTCGGTCCAGAGAGCCGGGTAGTACGCACACACATAATATATGTCTATGTATGGCGCATATATACCATATATAGTATGTATAAATATATATGCCACATAACCCGAAGCTTTTGCCTGTGATATTAGAAGGGCTTTAATATAGAAGTCCGAGGACTCGGCGAAGAGAGGGGGAGGGGGGGGGGGGGGGTGAGAACGTTCATTGGTGGGAGTATCCACTCTATGAGCGTTGCCGAGGAGACTTTGGGGTGCTCCCCGCACCGTGACAACCCTCCATCAGACACGCTCTGTCACCGCAAAGCGCGTCGTCGCGTTCTCTCGGTTTTCTATGCCGCGCGGCGGACGGTACGTTCGGGCTTTTCGACTTTTCCCCGTAGCTCGAGCACCACCGGACCCCTTAACGCGCGCTGCTCTCATGACGCAGCAGCGATCCGCACGATCTTCGAACAATATCCGCAACTCACCCCCCGCCGATTTTTTTTTCTCTGTTTTCGGCCCGAACGAAACACACCGGGCGGATTCGTAACTCTCGCGACGTGGTGAGACACGGTTGGCCACTTTTGTCACGAGGTTAGCCACCACTGATGGGGAATTAATTATTCGTGGCGAACGAATTTTTGATCAGGGATACATTTCTTTGTTGAAAAAAAAAAAAAAATTTGAAACGGAATTGATTTTCACTTGTTTCTCAAATGTTTAGTTTTTGGTTAAGATAATTTGTTACTTTTCGCGAAATAATTTGTTGAAAATTTTGTATCTCGATTTTGTCAATAATTTTCTTACGTTCCCGACGAACAAATTGATTTTTCTCACTTCCAAGCCAAAATGTTTTTTCGCACTTTCGTCTTAAAATTATTTTTCTCACTTCCGACTCAACGTGTATTTTCTCATTTTCGCTGCAAATTTATTTTCAAAATGACTTTTCTAACTTTCGAGCCAAAATGTTTTTTCGCACTTTCGCCTTAAAATTATGTTTCTCACTTTCGACTCAACATGTTTTTTCTCACTTTCGCCACAAAATTATATTTCCCACCAAGAATTATTTCTTCAAAAAAAAAAAAAAAAAAAGAAAAAAAATAACCCCTCACCTCTAACATAAATCTCAGAATCCGTCCTCTCCTTTCGCAACCAGCGACGAGCAGCGCCATAGACGTCAATCTCGTGCCTCGCGAGTACCCCGGCTCTTCCAGTTCCTCGAGCGCGCCCGCGTGCTCGACGTGTCAGAATGCTATCCGAAAACGGCGAGACTATGCACGGAAATCGAAGAGCGATCAGCGTCGTATCCAGAAGTTGATGTACTGCGCGGGCGATGGGTGGTGCGCCGAGAGTGGCGATGGAGGGTGAGAGGGGGGGGGGGGGGGGGGGGGCTGCAGTTTTGCTTGGGATATCGAGTAGACAGGAGCTGTCTGACGGTAGTCGCGGGTTTCGCCCTCGGCGGTTGCTTCGACGGAGCAGGATGTATTGTTGAAATAAGCTCGTCCCACCCTCCCCGTGCGTTTCTCCCCCTCCCCCCTCGGTTCCTTTCATTCCCGCGTCCCGCGTTTCGTCTCGCGGATCAACCCGCGCTGCGTCCTCCTCCTTTTCTCACGAATCCGCGCGCAGTCCGCTTCATCCCTTCGCGGGGCTCCACGAGACGGAACGATCGGCGTCTCGCCGCGGGTTTCCCCGGTTTCACCGAGAATCCACGCGACCCTCCTGGCTTTGGCCGCCTTTTCAAGAGAAGACATTTCGGCGATATCGAAACCACCGGGGAGACCGCCGAACAACCGCTCAATGGACCGGCCGATTTGACCGCGGGATTCGCTCATTTTTTTTTCTCCCCTCTTATCTTTCCTCTCGTCCCCCCCCCCCCCCTCCCCTCATTTTTCCCTTTCTCACGGTTCGGATCCGTGACCCACAGCACCACTCGTCACACTATTTCCTGGGGTGATTTGGCGTCGTCGTCGTCGTCGTCGTCTACGCACCCGCGAACACAAAGGCCCGAAGGGATCGTCGCCCGCGATCCGCGGAATTACGCGCGTTGCAAGTACTTTTCGGTGGATCAATGGTGGCCGTTGATACAAAGCGGCCCCGAGGTTTTTTCGGTGAATTAATCGCGACGATCTTTCTACGAAAGCCATATTAATCGCGACCCACTTTTTTCGGAATGGGATTGAAACGAAAAAAAAATATACATTTATCTCGACCTCCATAGACTTTTTTTTTCGACCGTGGAAAAAAATTATTCAAAAGTAGTAAAATCACGACGCAGGAAAGAAAAGGATTTTTATCAACGACGTAAAAGGTACGTCCTGCCTGGTCGTTAAGCAGTTAAGAATCGTTGAACGATTAAAAAAATGTACACACGTCAAGTTAAAGACAAACATACCCATCAAGTCGAACAAACGTTCCTCAAGCTCCTGATTTAATCCCTTTTTCACCATACGTATATACTATATACAGGGTGACCCAGAATCCCCGCCCTTAACGATTCCTGGAAGTCCAAAATTGTCCCAGAAACGCGTGTGCAAGATTTAATATTTTTAGTCCCAGTAGTTCTTGAATCAGCGCCAATTTGTGACAGCCAATCGGAGAATTCGCCCTCAACTTACTCTCAATTTTCACTTAATTCGTCCTCAAGCGAGGGCGAATCTCTTAATTCGTACTCAAGTTGAGAGTAAGTTGAGGGCGAATTAAAAGCAAGTTGAGAGTAAGTTGGGGGGGCGAATTAAGAGCAAGTTGAGAGTAAGTTGAGGGCGAATTAAGAGCAAGTTGAGAGTAAGTTGAAGGCGAATTAAGAGCAAGTTGAGAGTAAGTTGAGGGCGAATTAAGAGCAAGTTGAGAGTAAGTTGAGGGCGAATTAAGAGCAAGTTGAGAGTAAGTTGAGGGCGAATTAAGAGCATGTTGAGAGTAAGTTGAAGACGAAGTAAGAGCAAGTTGAGAGTAAGTTGAGGGCGAATTAAGAACAAGTTGAGAGTAAGTTGAGAGCGAATTAAGAGCAAGTTGAGAGCCAGTTGAGGGCGAATTAAGAGCAAGTTGAGAGCAAGTTGAGGGCGAATTCCTTGATTGGCTCTCATTCAAAAACTACTGGGAATAAAAATCTTAAATCTTGCACACGCGTTCCTGGGACCATTTCGGACTTCGGGGACTCGTTTGGTGCGAGGATTCTGGATCACACTGTATATATGTACATATATAATTTTTTTTAATCGCGAAACAAAACATCCGCGTCACGCGCCCGGTCGTTCCCGTCGTGGATTATCACGTCACGTCCACGTTAAAGAGCGCGGGGGACACACATCCGCGTGCGAGTGCGACACACCGGCTGGCTGGTGATATCCCGGCGACGATCTTAACGACTGCGTCCTCGTTGACGTTACTCACAGGGCATAGATACTGCAATAACTCCCCGGGTACACCGAGTTCGCTCTGCGCGCGGGCACACGTTACGTAACGGCGGTTATATTGCGCTATCAAATATTTCCCATCCACGCGAACTATGCAACTCGAGCTGTGTACGTATATGTATTTTTTTTTTCGCAGGACGCCGCCTGGTGCATTTCCGGATGCACCGGGGAGTTCCCGGCGCTATTTGCCGCGGGAGGAGCCTTGAATGAGGCCCTGAGGATGATGTGCGACACTCGGTGGCGCGTGCCAACACGACTACGTTAATTAAACGTACTCGTAGTAATTTTCGACGATGGTGTACAACGCCCGAGCGCCGAGAGACCGAAAGTTCGGGGGGGCTCTGCTGAAAACCGAGGGAGCGAGGGAGACGGAGACAGGTGGCACTGCTCCTGGCACCAAGTGGACCGTCACCCTTCGTTACACATA
This sequence comes from Pimpla rufipes, assembly GCA_963932165.1. Taxonomy (NCBI): domain Eukaryota; kingdom Metazoa; phylum Arthropoda; class Insecta; order Hymenoptera; family Ichneumonidae; genus Pimpla; species Pimpla rufipes. The sequence continues at coordinate 17,593,553 of OZ010635.1, forward strand.
CCACTACCATCAGTTTAATAATGAAACCCTGCACTCCTCGACCCACCCAGCCCCGTCGGTTTCTCCGCCAGCCGGTCCTAAAGACTCGCGAAATTAAGGGTACAACGACAATAAACGCTCGCTGCGCGACGGATTAGCGTTGAAATTAACGATCGACGGCGCGAATTTCGCGCTGGAGGCTTCAGTGCAGTTGACGGTGATTTAACGCGGTTAGCGTTTTGCGAAAAAAGGGGATGAATTTTGAATCGCGCGTTGAATTTTATGTGATTGAAATGTTTTTTTGTTGCTCGTCGATACGGAAATTGATTTTTTTGTTTGCATTTGACGGGTGAGAAAAAAAGATGAAATTTCTGTATTTGTTGTAGGGTGAAGTGCTTATCTAGGACGTCATTAATTTTTAAAACCGGAGCCTTTTTTGTGGCATTTGATCTTCTCCGAATACAGAAATATTTTATTTTCCACGTGTCGATGAAAAATAACTAAAAATAATTAAATAATGAAAAACAAAAAAAAACGTTTCCCGATTGCAACATATTTATAACATTCAACGCGCCGGAAAAACGTTTTCTCCCCCCGGGCCAGGGTGGCCTTGACTGACGAAAATAAATGAAGCGCGGATTTTCGCCGATTATTCCGGGACACGAGGAATCGGCGCGAAAATGAGACGTGCGTGAATGGCCCGCGCGGCGAGGGTATTGACGCGAAAAGGGCCACGCGGACCAATAACAGAAACAGAGGAACATAGATGGGATTTTGCGCGAGAGGCGATTTCGCTACAATCGGCGAATAATGTCGGCTCGAGGGGAAGCGGGGTGGACGGGAGGGGGGGGGGGGCGGGGGTAGTTTAGGATAGATGGTTCGGTTCGATTGGGGGTGGTTGGGGGTGACGAGTGGCAGTCGGTCTATACGTATGAGAGGAGAAAGGAGAGACAGACAGAAAATGTATTATAGAGAGAGCGACGAGTGAGAGATCAGGATGATGGTAGCTATATATATATATAGGAGAAACGCATATATATCTGTGTATATACAGAGCGTAGTATAGAACAGGCGATCAGGTATTGAGGCACAGTTGATATTCCTGGGTAACAGTGTGACGGTTAAGCGCATGCGCGCCAGATACGCGTGGCAAACACCGGTCGATGTTGGCCGGGCTGACGCGGTCGAGGATGCAGCTACAGCCCCGCGACTGCTCCCTCTATTCCTCGACTTTAAAGCCTCCGTCGGCCGCCATTTTGAAAGGTGCCTACGAGCGCGGCCCCCGCGACGCACCCCCTGCGGCTCTCCCAACCCGAATCCTCGGGCGGCCGACTTGCCGTTCGCCACTGGTGACTTTTTTTTTCTTCTTTTTTTGAGAAACATTCCCCGGGCCGAAAAATGGCCATTCGGTCTCGGGTACCATTTTCGAAAAATGGCCCCTGGCTGGGCTGGAAGGTATGACTGATTCGGGCGAGTTCCGGGCGAAAAGGGTCATTCGGTCGCAGGGACCATATTGGAAAAATGGCCCCAATCATGATTGGAAGACCTGACCAGTTGAGGTAAATGATAGGTAGAATGGGACATTCCATCGTGTCTGGATCATATAGGAAAAATGGCCCCGATTGTGTTTCGAAGACCTGACCAGTTCGGGTATGTTCCAGGTGAAAAGGGTCATTCGATTGCGTATCTGGACTATATAGGAAAAATGGTCCTGACCTTGAAAGGCCTGAGTTTGTTATGAGAGCAATCCTCGAAAATTCTGAATTAGTATTTCGATGATAAGGAACTAATGGCATCAATTTCTCGTTCTGTGTATGATGATAGGAAGGGTCCATTTCGGGGAATTGGTCGCTAAGATATCATACTAACCAGAAAAATGTGTACGTTCGTTTTCGTCTCAAATAAATGGCCAAATCTGAGGAAGCTACGAAAACCTGGTTCATGTCAGAGCATATTGATCATGCCTCGAAAATTCCAAATTCAGATTGCAATAAAAAAAAGTTACTGGGACACTCTTCTCTTCCTGTGGTTCGTTGATCGAGAGGAGAAAAAAGACAAAATCATCACGAAAATGTTCGAACGTTCCATTTTTAATTAAAGCAAACATTCGTAACCCGGGAATCCAGCGTAATTCAAATTATCGCGATAACTCACGTATCAAATTACGTTCGACAATCAATATTACATTCACTTTGAGATATAATTTATCAATCAAACGTAGCGACGGGCGATAATAATAATTTATGCGAAATAACGGATAGCCCCGTGTGTCGAGTTGACCCGCTGAATCCGCGAAGCGAATCGGGAGAACGGGCGCCCGGTTAAATAAATCGGATGGGAATCGAGGGCGCCGGGTACGTAGCGCGAAGCCGAGCGTAACCTCCCCCTATACGACGGCAAGAGAGCCCGAGATCTTTTCCAAGTTTCTAGTTTCACGCTCCGAGACTTCCGGTTGAATTCGCCGGTATAATGGGCTACGGCGAGAGCGCGCGGTGCCCGCGGGACACGCGCGCCATTTTCGTATGCGACGAGGGCGAATGAAAAAAAAAAACGTCCAGCGTCGGCGGTTCAATCGTCGCTTCGCTATTGCACATCACTTTGTGTATTTTATTGAAAAAGGGAGAAAAAAAAATCCCCGACGTGATTGAAACTCCAAGTTCACCGGCATAGATCGTGATTCTTGGGCCTTTGAAATATATCCCTGATACCGCGAATTAAAATTTTTCTCCTCCGACGAGAAAACGTGGACGTTGCGGATATGCAAATTGCCGTAAGATTGATCGTTTACGCTGGCCTCGAGGCCGGAGAAATAGTACAATTTTTACTGTTAACAGTGTAATCAATATATTGATTTTATCTGTTACAAGACATAAACTGAGAAATGAGTTTTTAACGAGAAAAATATTTATCTACCATTACCAAATTTAAGTTGAGGCGAAGAAGATTTTTCAATTCTTATTCCCAAAGGATTAAATATTTCGTAGAGGTCAATTGAATCTCGCTTGGCTGAATCGAGATTTCGTAATAATAAATGCGAATATTTACTTCGCCAATATCGCACGAAAGATTTGTCGACAGTTAGGAAAAAGAAACTTTTCTCAGTGTTACGAACGAAACCAAACCGCTATCCGGTAAATTCCGGGTATTCCTTACGGCGAGTGTTTCGCGAAGTTGCGGCGAACGCGGGTCGTAAAAATCCGCGGATCGTGGCCGCCGTAAGTGGTGGAGTAAAGCTCGGGGAAAAACAAAAAGCCGCGAGCTGGACGCGGTGAAAACGCGGACGCAGCTTCAACCGTGCCCTCGACTCGCCGGGCTCTCTCTCGTTGAACCGCGATTCTCTTGAAATCCCCTTAGAGTACAAGACCTCATCCTCGACTCATCTGCCGTGGGAGCCCCGCTTAACGAGAGCACATACACGCGCGCCGAGAGGCGGGCGCAAAGTTAACGCGGTAGGAGCCCTCCGGAGTTTTCGCCGATTTCCTGCGCTTTCGAAAACGATACCGCCGAGGCCGAGCCGAGAGTCCGCGCTGAGCTGCACCGCGGATAGTACCACAAAAGTTTGCCTTCTTTTTTTTTCGCGACCTCTCCACGCGAAAAACTCGGTACTGCACTCGTGTCTGCTATATAACCTACTGGTTACTACTACTACGTCTGATATACAACCTACTATTACTGCTACTACGTCTGATATATAGCCTACTATTACTACTACTACGGCTGATATATAAGCTACTATCACTACTACTACGTCTGATATATAACATGCTATTACTACTACTATGGCTGATATATAAGTTACTATTATTACTACTACGGCTGATATATATAAGCTACTATTAGTACTACTACGGCTGATATATAAGCTGCTATTACTACTACTATGGCTGATATATAAGCTACTATTACTACTACTACGTCTGATATACATCCTCCTAACCTACTATTACTACTTCTAAGTCTGACGTATAATCGACCGTCACTACTACTACGTTTACTGCTGTTACTACTGCAGGGTATAAAAACTGAATGGAATTTTCCAAATTTTACCTAAACAACAACTTTATGTGCACAAAGATTCACCAAAAAAATTCTTTAACACGAGAAAAAAGATTGTCTTGCAACGTGTTTTATTTTTTATTTTTTTTTGTTTTTTCGATAATATCCGCAACAAAAATTCAACGACAACGACCAATTGCCCCATTTTTACGTCTTCATTTGCCAACAAAATGAACACCAATTTCCCAGCCCAATTTCCTTTTTTTTTCCCCCAACAATTTGGTGGCGCCAAACGCCGCCAAAATCCACCGTTTTCCCCAAATATATCGATACACGTGCCAGGTACATTTTTGGTTACAAAATTGTTGAAAATTGTCCGTTAAGTGACCACAATTGCCCCATTATCGAGGGTGGAGAAGGGGGGGGGGGGAGGGGTCGTACTACGTACGAGATTTCACGTCCAGCGCTGTCCCTTGGAAACGGCGCATTGTTTCACACTGCGGAGCCCACCGTCCTTCTCTGCTTGCCGGCCGTACACCATATACAATATATATATATATATATGTATACATTATATACACACAGCCTGGTTGCTCCTCGCCCTCGGGTATAACGGCCACGCCGGTGGTGCTGGCTCCTCTCCTCTCGGTTCTCCATCCGCCTGGCACCCTTACCGCAGCGCGCCGATTGGACGGGAGCTTGCGAAAGTTCCAGGTACCCGCTGGGACCGCCCACCAGCCGGTCCACGGTTTCTCCCACATCAGCAGCCAAAGTTTTGTCTCCGCGCTCGTGGAGTGCGCGCGGCGAGAGCTTCGCCCGTCTGCCGCGTTTCCGCGCTGCTACTACTACTACTACTACCATTACTACTATTACTAGTACCACCACTACTATTACTATTACTACTGCGTATAATGTGTGTATATATAGACATATAGAGAGAGACGTGTATATATAGATATATATATAGGTGGTGCAGGTATCTCTATACACAGACGAGGCCGACCAAAAAGGGGCGAAACTCCTGGCGGTTCTACAGTCTCTGTCTCTACTGGTGCGCGCCATACTCGAACCTCGCTCTCTCTGTTTCTTCTTCTCTACTCTGCCCCCTCTCTCGAAAGCCAACTCTTTTTTCCCGAACTCGGATTTCCACGCGAAATCGCGTAATTCTTGCACGTAACATTTGTCTCGCTATTTTTATTTTTTTTAATTTTTTTTAAAGGAATCTCGGTTGGAATTGTGACAATTATTTACATCGGGGCTTTGACGAGGTGATCGATATCGGGGAAGGCAAAGGGAAATTGAACAATGGACCCTTCGTCGAGAACGGAAAATCCGCGACGACTAGAGACACTCGGTTGAGACTATTTGGTCTCGTTCGGAGCGATTTTATCAGCGCGAAATGCCGCCCGGAAATCGAGCACCTCGCAATTTAGTTGATGGCAAATTGTTATCTCAATTTTATCTAGACATCATTTTTTCAAATTAATTTTTCATTCAGAAAAAAATCAATTTTTCATTGAAAAAAAAAATGAATACTTTATTGACAAAAAAAATTATTTTCTAAATGTTTTCTCGAAAATTTGCAAGACACGAAATATTTTTCCGAAAACAATGAGTACGCAGCAAACGGTTTCGGGGGAAGACCGAGAACACGAACAAAGGAATAATACAGCTCAGCATTTACCGCGAATTCGACTCCGAGAAAACCGTCGTCATATATCTACAACGTCAATAGTGCCATTATGCAGATTCGCGTAATAAGTCATCGCAGCTGCAAACTACGTACAAACGATCTTAATAAAGAACTCAAACGAGCAAGAATAGCAGGGCGCGAGCCCGACGCCAAAGGGGGATGGGGACAGCGAGTAGAGGGGCAGGGGGCAAAAAAAAAGAAACTACGGAAATTTCTTCATCGATCTCTTCTCACGTTCACGTGAGAATTGCATACCACTGCTTAGTTATTGGCTTGCTATAGGACTTACCTCTCACTTTTTTTCCTCTCTTTCTCTTCTTTTTATCTCCCTCCCTCCCTTACTCTCCACGTGGGAAGAACCGCTCACGAGGAAACTTATCCAACGGAATAATCGAACGCCCCGGTAGAGCGTTTCAGCCACCGTCACCCCCCACGCGCACAAGTATTTAACTGGGGCTTAACCGCCCCCACCCTGTCCCTATATCTCTCACTCTCGAGGGGGTATAAAGTTTCGGAATAAAACAAGAAAAAATAAAAAAATAAAAAAAAGGAACAGACAGAGAGTCGCATTAAATCTGGCACGCGTACCAGATTTAATGGAGACCAGTCTTGGGGTTCGTAGGTCGTCTTCGCCGGATGAGGAACATGCTGGGGGGTGGAGAAAGGGGGGGGGGGCAGGTGAAGGAGGCTCGTTTAATTTATTGCCTACTTAAAGTCGCGCCGACTGTATCAGAATGCCCACTGCGCGTCTCTCTGGCTTCCCACGCTCAAATATATCCTTTTTGTCTCGTGTTTCGAGATCCCGCTCGCCGCCCCTCTAATCTGCTTATTATTCGCTTTTGTGATACCGAGAGCCCCGAGAACGTCGAGAACTAATTATTTTTGCGAGAGGAACGCGGGGAAAACGGCGAGGAACGATGGCAATAACCGGACGAGAGGAATGCACGAAGCTCCGAGCCGAAAACGAGCACGTCTGTTTGTTTTAAAACGAAAACTCTTCATTCATCCGTCTTGCGATGTACTGAAAAACAGATTATTCACGCGCGTCTGATGCTTCGGCGACACTTACGCGATTTTTTTATTCGTCTTTCTGACCGTCTGTATATTTTTTTCTCGAAATTCGACTTTTGACCTATACCATCTAACACTTTTTTATGTGACTTTGAAAAAATTATTCTCTCGACGTTTTCTTTTTGTCAGAATTCATAAAAAAAGACATTTGGCATGTTTCGATTTCGTTGAAAAATGGCAAATCTGAACCCGCAATTTTTGTTTTTCTTTAAAGTATCGACTTTTTACTTATTCAAGTCGCATATTCTATCACTAAAAATACTGCTTTCAACACTTTTTTTATTTAAAAAAAAACGCTTTCTCGGCAGAATTCATAAATCTCCGAACGAAAAATATATTTTTATTTATAAAAAAAAATCCACCACAACCATAACTAACAAATTAATTAATTAAAAAATCAGCAACTTATAATACCAACACTTCAATCTTGCGAAACATTTTTTCAAATTAAATAAAATATATCTTACATCAAGAATAACCTATTCCAAGACCCATCCCACAGTCCTCGATCCTCATAATTCAGCGTTGACGAGGAAAAGTATAGAAATGGCCACTGGCGATGCCCGTTCGGTCAGTCGACGGCCGTACGACAATGTGTGTTACGGGGCTCAGGATCGACGATTTATGATCCGAGAGAGCAGGGGTGTTGCGCCCTATCACGCTTAACGAGGCGCGATGTCTCAATTTCCGAAAGGAGCGACGCGCACGCGCCTCCCCCGTCGCTCCGCGGGGTGCCATCCGGCGTTCTGTCGCCGTCGAGATTCCCTCCCTTGGCGTGCATTAGGCTGCGTAGCGACTTCGTCTACGGAGTCAACCAATCTTCGCGTGGGGATCTTCAATGGTGAAAATAACCCTTCCCAAAAGGGCCATCGTCGCCTTCCTCGCGAGCACCAGTGGCCCGATCCCTCTGGCGCGATAACGTCCTTGCGATAAGATCCTTTAAAATAATATACGCGTCGAGGGTGAATCCACGGGAAGGACACAATCGGTCGAGATGCTTTTTCCGCCTCTGGCCCCTGGCGTCCCCTTCGAGCGCACACGCCAGAAATCGGGGGTTACATGTCGATGACTGTCGATCGTGACGACGTGGGATATCGCTTGTTTTATTTTTCCTTCGCTCCCGCGTGAACGTCACGTTGCCTCGACGAACCCCCGACCCAACTGGTTCGATCCTTCAGCTCGTGGACTGCTGTAAAAAAAATGGTAATTTTAGTACACCAGAAGTTATGTTAATTGGTAAATTTACAGTAAATTGCGATGGAAAATTAGTGTAAAATTTATCAATGCACTACAGTAAAAGGAAAGTATATTTAAAAAATGAAAGGATCTTTGTAGTCGAGTGGAAGAAAATTGTTAATATTTCTCTCACGTTTTTAATACATCGTACATTAATTCCCACGAACTGGTTACATTTTTTTTCTCTTTCAAAAGTACCGAAACGTTTCTGATGAACGTAAAGTAATTTTCATGGAAAAACATTTTACGTTTTCACCCTCTTTTCGAGTAATAATAATTTCTATAATTTCAGTGTTTTTTTTTTATCGGGATGTCCACCCTCCAGTGAAATATCGTGAAATCGTCGAAATTACGTGAAAAGCGATGCTTATTATCGGGACAACGGGACAATTTTTTGATCCCCCAGTGACGTGAGCGACGAAGGGAGACTCGTCGATCCTCGTCAATTCGATACCTTTGATCTGGTCGTTGTACGTGGGTGCAGCGCGGACGCAAAGCTCTGCCATACTATGGCGTATACGGTAACTGCGCGAATAACGCCGTCGGGTATTAAGCGGAGGGTTGGCTTCTGCTCCGTTCCGCAGCTTCGATAGCGGACCCGTCGGTTCGCCGGCCGACGAGCGCTCCCTCCTTGTCTTATACGCTCGCCAACAACTCCCCATGGTAAATATATCCCCGTGGTGGCCCCCTGCCCAGCCTCGAGGTCCTAATAGACTGCCGTTTATCTCGTAAGCCCGTCAGGATTTAGATTCGAATCGCGACTCATTCGCCCCGCGTTATTTTCCTCCTCTCGCGATGATGATGATGATGATGATGACTGTTGGATTATATATATATAGTTCAGTCATTCAGGAAAACACTCGTCTGCGATTTGGCGAATTTCCGAGGGGCCCCCCGAGATGGAAACCATTGAGCGTCTCTGGACGAAGCCGATGAATTCGCCGAATTGCAATCTAAAAGCCAATTGGAATAATTATGTCGTTGTGAAGAAAAAGGATTTAAAAAATAGTGAGAATTAACTGACGAATTTGGAAAACAAAAAAAATCGTAATATCGTTAACGAATTTTGTATCGAAAAATGCAAAAAAAACTCGATTATTTTGGATTTTTTAAATATACTAGGCTAATCACACGCGCTGGCGCGCGTGCCTGAAAAACTTTTCGTCAAAATCGACCACAGACATTTTTTTTTAATATCGACTTTTAACCTATACCATCGTTCTCAAGTCGCATATGCTACCCCTAAAAACACTGGTTATTAACCTTTTTTAATCGGTTTTGAAAAAAATATTTTTTTGCCGACGAATTTTTTTTTTTTTTCTGTCAAAAATCGTAGAACCGGCCCCGGACCGAAAATCGGCAAAACCGACCCCAATTTTTTTTCTTTTGAAAATATCGACTTGTAACCTATACCATTGTTCTCAAGTCGCATATGCTACCCCTAAAAACACTGGTTATTAACCTTTTTTAATCGGTTTTGAAAAAAATATTTTTTTGCCGACGAAATTTTTTTTTTTCTGTAAAAAATCGTAGAACCGGCCCCGGACCGAAAATCGCCAAAATCGACCCCAATTTTTTTTCTTTTGAAAATATCGACTTGTAACCTATACCATTGTTCTCAAGTCGCATATGCTACCCCTAAAAACACTGGTTATTAACCTTTTTTAATCGGTTTTGAAAAAAATATTTTTTTGCCGACGAAATTTTTTTTTTTTCTGTAGAAAATCGTAGAACCGGCCCCGGACCGAAAATCGCCAAAATCGACCCCAATTTTTTTTCTTTTGAAAATATCGACTTGTAACCTATACCATTGTTCTCAAGTCGCATATGCTACCCCTAAAAACACTGGTTATTAACCTTTTTTAATCGGTTTTGAAAAAAATATTTTTTTGCCGACGAAATTTTTTTTTTTTTCTGTAAAAAATCGTAGAACCGGCCCCGGACCGAAAATCGCCAAAATCGACCCCAATTTTTTTTCTTTTGAAAATATCGACTTGTAACCTATACCATTGTTCTCAAGTCGCATATGCTACCCCTAAAAACACTGGTTATTAACCTTTTTTAATCGGTTTTGAAAAAAATATTTTTTTGCCGACGAAATTTTTTTTTTTTCTGTAAAAAATCGTAGAACCGGCCCCGGACCGAAAATCGCCAAAATCGACCCCAATTTTTTTTCTTTTGAAAATATCGACTTGTAACCTATACCATTGTTCTCAAGTCGCATATGCTACCCCTAAAAACACTGGTTATTAACCTTTTTTAATCGGTTTTGAAAAAAATATTTTTTTGCCGACGAAAAAATTTTTTTTTCTGTAAAAAATCGTAGAACCGGCCCCGGACCGAAAATCGCCAAAATCGACCCCAATTTTTTTTCTTTTGAAAATATCGACTTGTAACCTATACCATTGTTCTCAAGTCGCATATGCTACCCCTAAAAACACTGGTTATTAACCTTTTTTAATCGGTTTTGAAAAAAATATTTTTTTGCCGACGAAAAAAAATTTTTTTCTGTAAAAAATCGTAGAACCGGCCCCGGACCGAAAATCGCCAAAATCGACCCCAATTTTTTTTCTTTTGAAAATATCGACTTGTAACCTATACCATTGTTCTCAAGTCGCATATGCTACCCCTAAAAACACTGGTTATTAACCTTTTTTAATCGGTTTTGAAAAAAATATTTTTTTGCCGACGAAATTTTTTTTTTTTCTGTAGAAAATCGTAGAACCGGCCCCGGACCGAAAATCGCCAAAATCGACCCCAATTTTTTTTCTTTTGAAAATATCGACTTGTAACCTATACCATTGTTCTCAAGTCGCATATGCTACCCCTAAAAACACTGGTTATTAACCTTTTTTAATCGGTTTTGAAAAAAATATTTTTTTGCCGACGAAATTTTTTTTTTTTTCTGTAAAAAATCGTAGAACCGGCCCCGGACCGAAAATCGCCAAAATCGACCCCAATTTTTTTTCTTTTCAAAATATCGACTTGTAACCTATACCATTGTTCTCAAGTCGCATATGCTACCCCTAAAAACACTGGTTATTAACCTTTTTTAATCGGTTTTGAAAAAAATATTTTTTTGCCGACGAAAATTTTTTTTTTTCTGTAAAAAATCGTAGAACCGGCCCCGGACCGAAAATCGCCAAAATCGACCCCAATTTTTTTTCTTTTGAAAATATCGACTTGTAACCTATACCATTGTTCTCAAGTCGCATATGCTACCCCTAAAAATACTGGTTATTAACCTTTTTTAATCGGTTTTGAAAAAAATATTTTTTTGGCGACGAAATTTTTTTTTTTCTGTCAAAAATCGTAGAACCGGCCCCGGACGGAAAATCGGCAAAACCGACCCCAATTTTTTTTCTTTTGAAAATATCGACTTGTAACCTATACCATTGTTCTCAAGTCGCATATGCTACCCCTAAAAACACTGGTTATTAACCTTTTTTAATCGGTTTTGAAAAAAATATTTTTTTGCTGACGAAAATTTTTTTTTTTCTGTAAAAAATCGTAGTACCGGCCCCGGACCGAAAATCGCCAAAATCGACCCCAATTTTTTTTCTTTTGAAAATATCGACTTGTAACATATACCATTGTTCTCAAGTCGCATATGCTACCCCTAAAAACACTGGTTATTAACCTTTTTTTAATCGGTTTTGAAAAAAATATTTTTTTGCCGACGAAATTTTTTTTTTTTCTGTCAAAAATCGTAGAACCGACCCCGGACCGAAAATCGCCAAAATCGACCTCGGAAATTTTTATTTCAAAACATCACCTATAATAGGTTAATCAATTTTGCGCTGCCGCACTCTTATAAAGCTTTAAAAGGTTACGGGTGCTGTCCTGCCTGTCCTCTTATGAAATTGTTCAAAATCAGACACCATTCTGATTTTGTTTATCACGGACTTTCCTGGCAACCAATCACAGCTCTAATAGTTTGCTAACAATGCTTTCCGTTACTCATCAACGTTTTAAAAGAGGGATTTGTTGGCATCAACTGGGTAAGCGAGAGAAGCGCACGTATGGTAAACATAAAAATTCTGACGTCTTCGCTTCTAAAGAACCGAAATTATCTAGAAAATAAAAAAACAAAATAATAATTTCTACAATTTCGCGCGAATATTTCTCTCGCACTATTTGCCGTTTATTTATGCAAATAAAAATATCAGTGCGGCCAGGGGGATCAAATGAAATAAATTGTCTCCAAAAGAAAAATCCTATTTTTTCCCGCAAATCGTTTTATCAGTCTACCGATACAAACAAAATATTCGCCGCGTCCAGCGACGACCCCGCGCAATTATCGACAACAGCGTTAAATTGTTTTCGACCGAATCTCCCTCCCACCCCCAACCACGAACCCTGGGGCGTATTTTCTCCGCTGAAAATCGCGTTCGTATTATCTTTAACGTCATGAAAGCCCCAAGACGTTGGGGTGGGTTGGCGGGAAGGAGGGAGGGGGGGGGGGAGATACACAAGGGCAGCGAGAGAGATAAATCTGTAGTGAAATTGATTTCTCGCAATATCACTCAAGGCGCTTGACGTCGAGGATATCTTCGTGGAAACTGCGATTCTCTCTCTCCGCGCGTTTTCACGATCTCTCGTTATGCGGGGCGAAGTGAAACGCTGTGGAGGACGAGGAGGGGGTTGGAGGGGGGAGAAAGAAAAAATGAGGGGATGGTATATGAGAGAGTAAAAGCAGATGAGCCGAGTCTCGTGCGCAGGGGATGAGGGGGTAGAGGGGGGAGAGTTGGAAAACCGAAGCGTTTTGTGAATTGAACCGTATAGCAGCCGAGTTCGAAGCGATCGCGCGCTCGTCCCTTCCGCGAAACGTTTGACGGGATTATATACGTTTTTTTTTTCCCCGAGAACGATCGCGGCGACGCTTCTACTTCGGGCGTCGCGGGGAGAGAAAAAGAAGCGCGAGGGAAAAAAATGCGGTGAGTGCGTATATATATATATGTATGTATAACGTTTTATATATATTATATATATAGTGAGATACATAGCTCGCACCGAGAACGCAGAATCCCCCTCGTGCTCCGTTCGCGTTACGGGGATAACGACGTATATCGATTTCCCCCATTTTCAGTACTGATGCGATAACCATCGTGGCCACCCTCCCTCGTGTCTTATAATACGTATAATATACCGTGCAACGCGCTTCCTACAAATTAGGGGGGCGGGCGAGGGTGGGGGGCATGTTGTGTGTCCCCCGTGATGTTATTTATCTGGCTTGCGCGGCCTCGTGTCGATTTATTTGGGCAGCCCGAGAGCGGAATTGTCAGTGAGAATTTTATTCAGACGATAACGATCGATTGTCTGTAATTAATTGAGGGATTTTCGTTGAGATCATTATTGAGATGCGAATTTTTTTTCTTTTGCCGCTTGGATTTTATCCAAGATTTTTTCATTGTTTGACTCTGGAAAAGACACTCATTTATTTGGGCAGGACGAGCAGAATTGTCAGTGGGAATTTTATTAAGACGATTTTAATCGGTTGTATGCGATTAATTGAGTGGTATTGTTGATATGATTCTTGAGAAGACGTATTTTTTTCTTTGACCCTGAACCACTCGAATTGCATCCACAATTTTTTGTTTACTCTGAGAATTTAAAATTTTATTTTTTATATATTTTACGAGTGATTTTTATTTAAAAAAATGTTATTCGCAGATGAATTACGGTGAGATCAATATACCGGAGAATCTGGAGATACCTAAACCTCGCGTGCTCCCGGAATTTTCGAGACTCGCCCACGGCCTCAGCAGCGGAAATATCAGCATACTGGACAGCAAGACGATTTACATACCGAATCTTCATTACGACGGTGCCGGGCCCGACGCCTATTTCTGGGTTGGCAATGGATCAGAGCCTAACCACATGGGCCTCAAGGTGCCCAACGAGATTGGAAGGTAACAGACTCGGGCGACCTTTTGCATGTGCGAGTAATAAAATAAATTGAAATAAATGTCTCGTTAGAGTTAAGAAGCTTCAGAAATGAACGAGAATTTTTTAATTACTTTTATCTTCCATAAACCGACGATTCCGGTGTCAAACTTTTTTTCTTTTTTTTTCTTCTAAATTCTGATTTCCGTGTCCACTTTTGTCCAGCACGAAGAAATTGCGAGGCTACCAAGGCGAGGACATCGAGATCGTCCTGCCCGGGAATCTGACCGTCTACGACATCGAGTGGCTGGCTGTCTGGTGTGTCCACTACAAGCACAACTTCGGCCACGTTTTGATACCCAAAGACATCCACGTTCCACCTGCGCTCGGTCAGACAAAAATAACCGTAAGCATTGAAAAAGTAATATAAAAAAATGAGACACAAACAAAGCTGTCAAACATGTTGATCAATTATGCTTACCCCTCTTGATATCAGCCGCCCTGGTGGTACAATCCAGTGAGTAAATTTTACGTCGTGTCTGTGTGTCCATTCAATACTTCTAAAATTGTACAGTGAAAAAATTGGACTCGATTCAAGTGTATGGTATTACTATTCAGAATATATTAAAAAAAAAAAACAAACGAATTAATTCCATCGTCCGTCGATTATTCTTACTGCCTGCAGAATTTTTATTCGTGTCTTCAACAATTTTTAGACAAGCAGCGCGCCGGTGGCACCAAAACCGATGATGAGGCCCGAGCTGAGCAACTGCATGGAACTGATGGAGGGTCGCGTGCAAGTCCAGTGGGAGGCGATCGGCGACGACGTGCAGATTCGTCTGTCCGCCCGGATAAACGAGGATCAGTGGGTGGCTTTTGGTCTCTCGGGCCGGGAGGGCAAGGCCGAGATGCTGGGGGGCGACGTCGTCGTCGTGGCGTACGACACGAGAACGAAGAAATTCATCGCCGTAGATTACTACATGTCGGATTACGCGCAGTGCGACGGGAAAAAGGGCGTCTGTCCTGACGAGCGAATCGGGGGTCGAAACGACGTTGAACTTATCGAGGGACACAGAAAAAACGGTGTCACCACAGGTGAGCGATATTCTCGAGACCACGCGAAAAAAAATGTCACGTATCACAGCATATAATTTGCTCTACTAGCTAAAGTCTTGAGGAGGAAAAAAAATAGCTGAGGGTGCAAAAAATAATCTCTTGTCACAACAGACGATTTGCTGTATTCTTGTTTCCGTGTATCGCGAATTTTACACGATTTTTGTAGTGCACGACTGTTTAAAAAAATGTAATATTTTTTTCTCTTTAAACTCGACTGTTAAAAAAATTTATTTTTTTCTCTTTAAACTCGACTGTTAACAACAAAAAAAATGTTCTCTTTAAACTCGACTGTTTTAAAAAACGTATTATTTGTTTCTCTTTAAACTCGACTGTTTAAAAAAACGTATTATTTTTTTCTCTTTAAACTCGACTGTTTAAAAAAGCGTATTATTTTTTTCTCTTTAAACTCGACTGTTTAAAAAAAATGTATTATTTTTTTAAATAGTCGAATATCGCCGGCCAATGAGGACCAACGAACCAGAGAAGGACAAAATTATACCGGAGGCCGAGACGAGCGTAATCGCGGCCATAGGACCCATGAACGCGAACGGCGAGGCCAACTCGCACAACGCGTACGACAAGACGACCGAGGACATACGCATCGACTTCACGTCGAAAAACGTTCACGAGTGCAAGAACTCGCTTTACAATCTACCGGAGAAACACGCGCTCGAGGCTTGGGCGCCGGCCAGTATTATCGGGGAGAACACTTTCTACGTGAAGATCGGCCCCACCGGTGGCGACAGAGGATACTCGAGAATCACCGGTGAGGAGATGTTCGAATTGTATTTCGACTTTGCCCTAACGCAATCATGATAACTTTCATTTTTTAAACGTCGTCAAAATAACAACAAAAAAGTAACGCGGGGTGGAAGTTATTTTTTGCTAAAAAAAAATGTCTGTAAAATTGTCAAAATGTCTTTCCAAATGGGCGAACAAAAAACAATCTAGAAAGGCATCTAGCTTATCTTTCTTCCGTTTAGTTGCTTGGAAAATTATTTTGGACCATCTGTAAGCGTCTTTGCAAAAATAAATGACCTGCATACAGCGTTTTTTGTTTTCAACTCCTGATTGCTTCAGGGCAAAAGACGCAAGTTATGCGTTTCGCGACGATCGAAAGATCTCACCTCGAATCTTCGACATGCATGTTTGTCAAGACAACAAAAAATGTCTTCACAAATTTTGCTACAGAGTTTCCATGGTCGGGAGATTCGCCAGAAGTCCATGGATTTTTTAGATCTATTTTGCCTCCGAAAAAGCCTTTGAAAAAGTTGTAATTGTTTAGCATTTCGACAGTCGTCATGATTACCACGGTGAACATTGAAGAACCGTGATGTAATTGTTCCCAACGTCTTTTCGCAGGTACACCATCGTGGGGAATAGCGTGGTACATAAACGACCTCCTGATACCCGAAATAACGGTCGAGCGGGGCCAGACGTACACGTTCATCGTGGAGGGTGGCAACGACGAGACCAATCCGGCCAGGTACCATCCTTTCTACATAACCACCAGTCCCGAGGGTGGTTACAGTCAGAAGACCGAGGAGCAGCAAAGGGAGCAAAAGGTATTCGCCGGCGTGGGCCGCGACTCCGAGGGTTATCCGTTTCCCACCACGGCCGGACGTTACTGCGAACTGGTCCACAAGACCGTCGACATGAGCGCCGATTCCGCGACCTTCGAGAGTTTCCTCGAGACCCTGAGACTCGACTGCGACCAGGGCGAGCCCGCCAAGCTCGTCTGGACCGTCGAACCAGACACTCCGGATCTTGTCTACTATCAAGTGAGTTTCTCTTGTATATAAAAAATACGTCTAATTCCTCAAAAGAAGAATGTTATTGACAAGAACTTTGCTATACTTTACTTTAATTAATTGACCTGCATAAAATTTTATTTTTAATTCTTTAACTTACTTTTTATAATTCTTTATTTTACTACTACTAATTTTTATTTTATTACTATATATATTTTTTATGTTATTTTACGACTACTAATAATTCTTTATTTTACTTTACTTTAATTTTTAATTCCCATTATATTTTACTCACATAAAATTTAATCACCAGATCCCGCTCGAAAACTCGAAAAAAAAATTATCAACAGCGTCGCTAATGAAAATTCTTCTTCCAGTGTTACACGCACGCCAATCTCGGCTGGAAAATCCACGTGGTCGACGCGGGCTACAGGTCGCGACGGGGCGAGACAGCGGGCGCCGTGAGCTCGGTCCTGCCGGGTCTCGCGACGATCCTGACGATCGTCGGGATCCAACAAGCGCTTCTCAGATGAATCGCGTCAGCCCCGCCTACCGTCGTACACTGCACAATTAATTACTGCGAGACGTTCCACAACCGCACGCTCTGTTCGCCACTGCATCCTACACACTCACGTACGAAGACGACGACGACGACGACGACGACGCAGACGACGACGTAGACGACTAGGACAACGACAACGACCGCAACTGTTCACTTATAACATACGCCTGCCGATCGAAATACGTACATTACACGTACATACGAGCGCGTAGTACATTGAATGTACATACAAGGTCCAGGTAGATATACGCGACACGGGTCATATTCTCTCCGAGAGCCGAGGGAGCGAGACAGAATGAGAGGGAGAGATGAGAATCGAAGAGACGAGAGAAGAAGAGATACGGTCAGCCTCGCAAAACTCGAGACGCAAGAAAAATCCGATACAAGGTTGTAAGAAAGTACTTAGCCCGTAAGATTTAACTGTATGTGAGAGATTAGCCAGATATTTTTAAGACCCGTCAGATTCAATATTTCATATTATATTATATATATATTATAGAGTATATACATTCATATACATCAAAATCGGGCTCGACTCGTGCGCGACTTGGATGTGCGCGACAGAGACGCGCGCAAACGAGATGCACACGAGTGGACGTCCGAGAATCACGACTAAACGAGAAGCTACCGGGATTATCGGGAGGAGAGTCTCCGGGGTCTGATGCGTTCGGGATACTCGAAAAAAAAAAAATAACTGTACGACAATAATAATGCCGAGGGTACAGAGACGGCGGGACAGTGGAGAATAGGAAGCGGGTTATTGTTTTATCCGTTTAATCCTGACAATAATATTGCAGAGATGCTGGGACTGGGATATTATACTAAATAGAGATAGAGAGAGAGTGAGGCGCAACGCTGACAATACATCGGGGAGAATGATATATACACGATATACAATAGACGAGCACGAAAATGGAGCTCCGCACTTTTGGATTGGATTGCACGTTGAGATTATTGGGATTTTTTTGCGAGAAGCGCGAGAATCTCAACGAGCTCGATCCGGAGAATTGAGAGCCTTTTTGGACCCGTCTAATATACAAGAACGTTTATTTAACGAGCGATCGGTACGATTGTCGTCGACGGAATTTTATCAATGGGATCGTGCGAGGAGAGAATACGGTGTAGGATGAGGTACTGACGCCCCGTGCGCGCTACGATTAATGCCGAGACTGACTGACCGCGAGCTTTGGCATCGTCAGCTCCGACAATTACAAACAAAAAGTGAAAAACAAAAAGAAAAAAACATATGTAAAAGAGATACACGCATGAAATATCGTGTACGGCTACGGAGTACCATGTAAATTTTGCACAAATCTAGAGATTGATTTGAACGATATATATATATTGTAATTAGAATGTAATGGATTAACGATTGAATTGATAATTCTAGGCGTCGTGTGTACGATAAACATGCTCGTGATAAGTGCTGTCTGTTTGACAATAATTCGTGGCGTTGGGGAAAGTTTGGGGATCGACGGTGGATCGCGACATCGCGCGCGCGATCCGCGCGATCTCGACGTACAATAACCCATTCGCGCACAGTAAAACATATACAACACACAAAACATATATTGAAAAAAAGGTATATTATATATATATATTAACTGTAAGGTTCGCGTACCCCACGTTCTATCGTGTACATAAATATACTAGAGTGGACCTTCCTCGAACGGAATGAAAGTATAAAATGTGCCTTGGGTGCAGGTTTTCGAAGTATTTTTTTGTTTTGTTTTGTTCTGTTTTTCGTTTCCTTCGTTCCACGAATTTATCATCAGGACACCCGGACGGCCGGAAATTGTATAAATAAATCGCGTGGGGCCCTTCAGCAACAGCGGTTGTCAACGATTGTTCCGCTTGGAGTAAAAAATGTATATGCGGGAGCGCGTCTTCATTTTCGTCGAACAAATTGCACGAGGAGAAGTAAGAAATCACAAACTTGCTTGAGGTTTAATATGTAATATTTAAGATACGTTTTCGCGTGGAGCGCGCATCAAAATATTTCCTCGGGGTCGTAAAGAGGCTTACAGAGTATCTGTATATTTTTACAAGACACCTCGTTGTTGAACTTTGATAGATCGCCGGATTATTTACATCGACTGGAAACGAGAGCGAGCGAGAAATTTTATAGTTGGCTTTGAGAACGTGTTCGACGTGTTTACAACTGACGAGC
Source organism: Pimpla rufipes (assembly GCA_963932165.1). Lineage (NCBI taxonomy): Eukaryota > Metazoa > Arthropoda > Insecta > Hymenoptera > Ichneumonidae > Pimpla > Pimpla rufipes. The sequence goes on from OZ010635.1 coordinate 17,613,013, forward strand.
ATCGACGATGCGCGGCGTGGAGACTGAGATTAAGCTAGGAATACCGAGCGAGCGGGTGCGAAACGTTGCCGAGGGGACCGACGTGAATAGCGCAACCAAGAAATCAGCGAAATACATAATCAGCTAATAAAAACTTATAATTAATGAAGAGAAAAACGAGAGGGTGAAACGAGAGCAGATAAAACGTGTGAATCTAAGATTAGTTCGCGGTACAATCCAATGTGGGCTTAAGCCGCGAAAATTGGAGTTTCGAGTTCCGAGTTGTCCAGGGGGGAGGGGGGTGTCCTTGAAAATTTGGTTCCGATGTGTCGAGAAAGCCGCGACTTCGGCGAAGCAAATTAAAAAAAAAAGCGCGTGATAGCGCAACTGAAATTAAGGAATCAACGAGTCGCGGCCGAAGAGTGTTTGCAATTTTTTTTACCGCTGATTATCGGTTCTTTTTATTGGCGCGCGCAATTGGGAATGAGAGCGCACATGGTACGCGTGTACTTATAAGTTAACACTTAGTTAGGGCTACGAGATAAGACGCGAGGTACGGCGTAGGTAAAAAAAAACGTAGATAGATAAGTGACAATAAAAAGAGGCGAGACGAGTGACGCGCGTTTACGATAATTCGTTATATCAATGTCGTAATTGACCGGCGAGACAATATAATAGTGTCGCACTCGATATCAATTCGAGACAATAATTTTGCGTGCCAGGGCCAGCCGACTTAGGTTTGTCCTTATTTTTGACACTTTGCGAGGACAAACCGTACTCGGTTTATAGATATACACGTATATTCCGTATATACACTATATCTATATATCTCTACGTAATTGTATATCTAGCACGTAAGCGGATAAATCTCCTACTTCTGTGAACAAGACAATAATTGTACGTCGCGAGACAACCTGGACGCGCGTCGAACGTGGGCTGTGCCTGCGACCGCGATAGTTTCGCGTGTTTCGTATATTAGTTTACTTGCACTGCAGGCAAACAGCTGTCAAAATCATTTTTTTTTTTTTTTTCGAAATTCAAATTCCATTTTTTTCGAATAACTGGTATCGAATGTGAACGTAAGTTCTAACTTAAGATTGTCAGCTGACTCCATATTCACAAAACGTGTTTCAATAGCTGAATTTCTACAGAAGTGTCGTAGACATTTTTTTTTTCTTTCCTTCAGTTATATTTTGCCCAACATTTGTTTTCTATTTTTTACCTGTTAAATCCTTGATTCTCTTCTGTCTCGTCCAATTGCCTCTTTCCCGGTCCCAAGTGGTGTTCACGCGGTGAGAAACGATCGGCTCAATTCGATGACGATTTGACTGCGGTAAATGTGTATAATTGTATCGTCGCCGCGTTATCGCAGGGCAGCCCTGACAGCGTCCAGCGTTGCTAGCTTCTTAGGGAAAGACGAGTAATAAGTTAGACAATAAGACAACATTTTTTTGCTATATCATGTAATAATGTGTACCAGAAACAAGAAGAAAAAGAACATCACTCACTCGACGTAGCGTTCGCGGAGTAAATCGACGGACACGTCGTACACCGGTCTCAATATTCTGTGTGTATCAGTGCGTATATCTCCAGAGTGTATAATGCAGCGGTTCTACATCTTTGCATCTACTATATAATTATTATATATATTCTCCACAATGTACATATGTACATCCGACGGATAATTTACTGAAAGAAACGGGGAAAAATGAAAGAAAGAAAAAAAGACGAAAGGAACAGAGTGATTGGAGAGCGTGGAAGATAAGCAACGTAGACAATAAATTAAGGGTCAAAGTAAGAGAGAAAACAGAAAGAAAAAGACATCCTTGCAATTTGCATAAGGAACTATGAAAGTATCGAGGGACTATTAAATTTAGCTTGTACTTGTATAAAGTGTTTGAACGTAGAAGCTCATACAAATTTCGAATCTATGAAAGTATACACAGGAACACGATGAAAGTGCTGACGAGGGTGTAAAAGAAAACATAAGTTTTGTCAATGTATAAATAATAAAAAGAAAAAAGTCACGAGGGGGGAGAAAGAGAAATCGCTGCTCCGAAAGTTTTATCGTTAGATATCTCGGACAAATCGTTTAGACGACGTTATTGATTTTTCGCGGCATATTTTAATTTTTCATCTTCGAGTATATAGTGAATTAATAAAGAGAGATGGAGAGAGTAAGGGAAGAAAAAGAAAGAAAAGAAAAAATAAAATCTCCTTCTGCAATTGAAAACGAGGAGTTATAGACGGTAGGCAATTATCACGTACGTGCATGTATAACGATTACGAATATTGTAATATCACTGTATGATAGGTTCGCGACAAACGGTTCAATCCGAGGAGACTGTCCATCGCGCGAGCTGATCCGAATGCCATTCGGCCCACGTAGAGAGCACACACCGCGACTATTGAATATCGTTAGTTCCCAATTACGCGAATAAACTAATCCGTATCGAATGAAGAAGAAGAAAAAAAGAGAAGAAGAAAGAAAAATATCTTGCAAAGCGAATAATTATAATATGCGATAACCTTCGACTAAATATCAAAACTCTCACTAATAGATCCTATTCAACATTGTCAACCATTTCTTTTCAACGTTTGTGTGTTAGAGATTAAATAAGCGAACGTGAGGTACCCTATGGCTCTCTGGCGAAGCTCTACGTGGCTTAGTCGATGAAAAGCAACTGGACAATAAATCTGGTGAAGACAATAACATTTCTCGAGTGATACTGCAAATGCTCCTCAAGTTTCAAAGTCAATGACACTTTTCACGATAACACTACGAATTATATCTATCAAAAAAACAAGGAGAGCTATACCGTATTATCGCAGAGCTATAAGTATGAAGTACATCGCCCGCGGGTTTGCGAATTTTCAGTAACTTGCAGCAAAAAAACCATCTTGACAACAGCTTCTTCCAAATGGATTCGTTAACGCCAATTTTTTTTGGACGAGACATCGATTTACAGTCCGTTCGAGAAGGTCAATCGCACCTAAAACTCAACCACTTCGCGACATCGTTGAAGAAATGACAAACGAAAAAGCCCGAAAAATCATGAAATATTCGCAAACCTGCGCGACGCATGAAATAATTCGTTGATCGAATTGAGGCCGCCAATGATTGTTGTATACTTGGTCAATGGAACACGCAAAGCTTATCTTGGATCGTTCATTCTCGTTATCAAATCGTCTCAAGCGCGGTTGAGCTAAAGAAGAAATCAAAGTGAAAAACAAAAAAACACATAATCAGATGAAAATCTTTGCAATTGTAACTATGACATATCGCTCCCCGTTGCGCTGTCGAATGTCGATCCCGATAGCCTGCAGTTTAATATCGTGTACACATCTATGCCATCTAATTGGTAAACTATAAGTATAAGTAGTGAGAAAAAAAAGGCCCGCGCGCCGACGCAAGCGAGCGCGCTAGAGGATCCATATCGTTTTAAATATTGGCATCGATAGTCGCCCTATCGGTACACACCTCCGCACAAAGTCGTTTTTATCGATGAAACAATGTGTAAGCAGACCTGTTTAACTTACCCGTTATTCGTGCAACGTCGTGTCAACCCCAATGTACGTTCCTTCTTGGAGAGAAAAAACCGGCCACCAGCGGGCCCAACAGATCCAGATTTAACACTCTCAATCTCCAATCAAGTAATCAGCCACCTTGCGTCGAGAGGGGCTGCTCGTACAGACGAAACGCAACACGCAATTGTTATCGTTTACCGTTTATTTATAAATTTAAAAACAAAGCTCTACGTATATCCCTCGCCTTCCTCGTTTTTTCCCGAATAATCGACGTTTCTATCCACACACCACTTCGGCTGTAACAATCGTCCTCGTCGTCGTGTTTTTCCGGATGTTCGAGGCGACGCACAAGGGCGACACCACCGCGATCGCCGCCGGTCGCGCGCCGAGATCGAATGAATCGGCGATTCAGCGAAACGAGCATCCAAGCAAATTACGACGTAATTCAATAACGCATTATGATTATTAATTATTGAACATTGTATCAAATTTTATATTCACTTCGTGTGGTTGACAATAAAGTGGTTTTGTAAGGAAGCCATATGAAAAAAAAAAAAAAACGAACAAACTAAAAACAGGAACACAACGGTCGAATCGAGACGCCTCACGATCCTTTTTTTTTTACAACTCATTTTTCCGCCGCTTTTATTGTACACAAAATTTTATAATTCATGGCGCGGGCTCTCGTCACTTCGAGTAGCCCCAGGGATCTTTGTTTTGGTCCATGAGCGCGACCGACGACTCGCAAATCTTGCGGAAGACTTCGCGCAGTCGCTCCTTCGAGAATACCTTGTACAATTGATACTGCTCCGAGGCGAGAGTGTCCGCCAGTTGGACGCAGTTCGCGTGCTCGTTCATCTCGGACATCACGTTCATCAGGAGGAGCGTGATCTTCGGGATGCACAGGCTTCGAAGTCCGTCCATTCGGTGCTTTCGCATGTGCTCTTCCGCGCTCCACTCGCTGTCCGCGTTCAGGCCGTTCGTCGAATCCACGAGCCACCCGCCGTCCGGGAACAGCAGCACGTTGAAGAGCAACTGCTTCACCGCCTGTAATTGAAAAAATAGTCGATTCATTCCGCTTTCCGACTGCGACGCTGATAACTGTAGACTCGATTATCGAAAACCTATATCACGAGCATCTGATTTTCCGGATGAAAAAAAATATATATATATATTCGCTCTCTTTTGCATCTTCACGTGAAAAATATACGTCGTATATATTACGAAAAAAATCGTAAATATACGCTCGTATTACCTTCGTGTGATGCTGCATCGTGCACTTCCATCGCTCGAGCTCGGAATTGTACTGCGCTTTTTTGTGATCGTAGGCGACCTTCTCCGTGAACGTCGCGTAGGACGGGAGATCCTCGAGGGGCACGGGTTTGCCTTGGTGAAAGTGCGAGAACCACTCCTGAAAGCCCTCTTGAGCGTCGAGATACGCTTTGTAACAGAGATACTCGCGGATCGAGGACGAGGCCTTTTTCGTGAGGTCGTTCGTCATCAGCAGCGTCGCCAAAGTGTCCTCCAAGGACGGATGCTCCGTCATTATCATTTCTATCGAGTCCGACGGAATCTAAGGTTCAAGAAAATCGCGTTAATTGATGAAAATCCAAAAAAAAATCAAAACAGTTTCCTGACGATTTTTATCGAGATTAGAAAAAAATTCACAATAAATTTGAGTAATCCGGTGAACTCGATAAAATCGCACCTTATTAAAAGCTTTGCGAGCAGCGTCGATCTTCTCGCAGGTGAGGAAATATCTGATAAGCGCGTTTCCCTGCCAAAGCGCCTCCTCGCGTTGGCTCTGATAGAAAGTGACCCAGTTGAGGGCGTCAATCTTCTCCATATCGGAGTCTGTGATTTTCCCCGTCAGGTCGTACTTGGGCTCGATCTCCGCGTTCTTGTGCCGTATATTCTCGACCACGAGTTTCGTGATCGCCTCGACGTTCAAATTCGCGTCCTCCGCGGCGGAGAGGCACCGCTTGCGCTCGCCGTACTCCTTGACGCCCTCGAGATAGCTGGCGAAATTCGTGACTTGTTCCTCCTGCGGCAAAGTCGCGGTGTAGAAAGCCACGAGGGTCGGATCGCCGATCTCTATGAGAACGCGAACGTAGGCGAGGAGAACTTTGTCGCCGATCTTGTCGTTGTCGTCCTTGCCGATTTGCCGAAGAAAGATGACCAGATGAGCGAGGAATCGCAGAAACTGCGCGTTGCAGTTGCCGCAATCGAGCCACGACTCGATCTGCTTCATCAGCGTCGGCACCTGATCGAGTATCAGGTACTTCTGTATCAAATGATCGGGTTTGCTGGCCTGAGCTCGGATAATCGGGTTTTTCGACGCCTGAAGATCCGTGAAAACCTCCTCCAGCGATCTCTTCGATTTCCAGTAGTCCTCCGGCATTGGAATGTAATTCTTGGCCATCATGCCGCGCACCTCGGTCTCCACCTCGATGTCCATCAGACACTTCATGTAAGCCCAGAGCTCGTCCTGCCAGGAGCTCGCGACCGGAACGAGCTGTTGCAAATTGCCACAGAGACTCGCGTACACCGCTCGATAATATTGTCCTGTTTACACGAAATTTCTGGTTAAAAGATACGTTAAAAAAACAAAGCAAAATCCGTTTTTTTTTTCTTGCTGCACAGATCGATAACAGAATATTAACGAACCAACGCGGTTGTCTTCGGAAGTATGCCAGGCGCAAACTTTCCACAGACTTCTGTTTGGATTTCCCTCTATCGGCAGTTTTGTGTCTGTCAGAGGATTCGTGTAATTCGGATCGTGATGCGGTTTCCAGCCTAACAGACAAGCGGCGCGCCACGGCTGCCCGCAGTGCACGGCGAGTTCTTGTGCTCTCTGAAGTCGACCGCAACGAACCTTTCGAATGAAAACAATCGTGAAAAAAATACCTTTTGGAGCAACGCAAACGTCTGAAATAAATAATTAATTAACAAGAAAATACAATTTGTAGAAGCAAACCTCAATGAACATCTGTTTTTCTAGTCTAGCGTCGTCCTCCTTGTCGAGATCGTGCAACGGTTTGCCCTCTCGGATCGGGGCGTCGGGATCGAGACTGGTGACCAGCGGCCTCGACGAGCCGAACATTATTCCGTCCTGATAGTGTAACTGATGCAGCGTATTTTCCCAGGCCACAGTTTTGTCGGTAAAGTGCTCGACCTTGGGTAGTTTGTTGGCCTGATCGACCGCGTTCTTCTCCAGCCAATCGATTATCAACTGATACTCCCGGACCGAACTCTCGTTTTTCAAAAGATTCTCTATTACGTCCTTTTCCGACACATTTTCCGTTCCGTCGGTATCCATTCTGCTCTGAAAATTCGACATCGACCTGAGACGATTTTGGTAGAGACAGTAAACCAATCGCCATGTGTTTCTCTCATTTTCCAGACTCGTCTCCTCCTCTGACAATTCCGAATCATCGACTTTTGCCTGCATCCCTGAAGAGCGATACAAAAATTATCATCATCGAGTATCATGAGAACAATAGACAATGGTCAACAAAATCATTACCTCTCATCATCTCCAGAGTATCAGTGCAATTCTGAATAAAATCCGCTACCGTGTCGAAGACCTGCGGTTCTGCCGAATGTGCCTGAACAATCTCCAAAAATTCATGATACAATTTTGACGCAGCTTTGCGCCACGGCCTGTCCGATTTCAGGATAAGTCCTGTCGACGTGCTGTCCTCCATCATTTCCCTCAGCGTTAAATCATTCTTCTCCGAAGTTTGCATTATGTCTCGAACTTCGTGTTGCATCGGACGGAAATTTCTGGATAGTCTATCGGCTGTGCGGACAAAGGATTTACAATAATTATAAACAATGACAAATAAAATAAAAAATATTATTATTATTATTATTATTACTAATAATAATAATAACAATAATAATAATAATAATAATAATAATAATAATAATAATAATAATAACTGTAAAAATTACATATAAATTAATAATTCAACAGGAGGAATTTCTTACAGGCGTAGATCGTAACGGAACTGTCGAAATCCGACAAATCAAGTTTTATGGGTTTGGCGTGATGTTCGAAGCGACCCATCATCATGGGGCTGGTGATGTCGTTTCCTCGCATCTCGTCGTCCGGGATCTGTCGCGAGGCGTAGCCCTGCTGCAGGGAAATTCTCCTCGGCGTAGAGCCCTTCGTGCTTAACCTCAAAAACGATTTGCGCTGAGCGTTCTCCTGGCTCAGCAGCCCGATCGACTGGTCCAGATTCTCCTTGGTGCTCTGCAGGGAATCCATTTTCGCAAGTTTTCCACTAATCTTTACGACCAAACCCGGAGTATTTACTTCGCAATCACTTTTGCCCGGTTTTTCTTTACACACAACATCACAATCAACCGCACGTCGATCTCATAACGTTAGCGCGGCAACTGAGCCGCTTTTCCCCTCTCGTTGTATCTTCCGTCGACTGTGCCGACCGCCGATTCGTTTGAATTCGATTGTTAGCCAGCTGCAGCCAATCGGAAGAGCCGATTATTGGTTAGCGTGGTTAGCCGAAAGATGTTACCCCTGATTAGCCGAACGTGCACGAGCGGACGAAGAGGACTTCGTGAATTTCCGTCTGTTGCCGAGCGATTGTCGAGAAAACACGTGGGTTGTGTCAGTTTACCAGACAATCGTTGATTATCAGCGTACGTTATCAGCATCGTGACAAGTTTGTCCGAAGACTTTTTCGAATTCGCGAGTTCTCGATGAACTCCGACGCACTCGCGAGCACAATCGCCGGAAAAGTATGTCGTGACGAGCGCCACTCTCGATCCGGCTCGATTCCTAGCCTCGCGTTTTCAAATATTCCGTCTTTCTGTCCGGCGTTGGCTTTGTAAACAATCGCGATGCCAAAGTGCGTGGTGTGCGGTGGCACCGATTTTTACATCGAAGCTGGCTTTTATTTTTGCAAAGAATGCCAGACGCAGAACGAGGTAAGAGAATCACTTGTTTTCCACGCGTTATTTTGTTAATTTCAGAATTTGCATCAATGTTTAATTTCTCTCATTGTAGGATATTCGAGAGGAAGTCGTGGAGCTCAGAATAGACAACGCTACGAGACTGAGAAAAACTCGGATACGTCAGGACAAGTCTAGCACATCCGGTACGTTGAGGAAACACAAGTTTCAATTTTATTAGAAGAATGGATTTAAGCAACTCGTTATAAGTTTCAAATTTTTTTATTTTTTGTTATCAAATTACAAATTATTATCGTTCACAGAACAGACTCTGGGATGGACAACCTGGGAACAGTACAATTTTATTTTAATAGGACTGACGAATGAGCTTGTCGAGCTGGGAGCATCTTTAGATATTAAAATGACGATATTGCAATTGTGGGCATTTTACTTAAAAAACATGGAGGTGGCGTTCACTTCCACCTCAAAGAGGAGCGTTCCAAGGTTGGCACGTAAATTTCACAAAAGGTGAGATCAAGCTGGTAATAATTGGAGAAGTCCATGTTTTCAGTTTCCAGGCAAATAATCTTGTAATCATGTAATTTGTCTTGCAGAGACGCTGAAATAATTTATGGAAAGATAGCTCAGTGCAAGAAGAGTCGAAGGAAAAGTGTCGGCAGTGGCACAAGTGCTTCGTCTGTGGTTACCGGAACCTCCAATGATGGCAGTTCGAACCGAGAGATGAATAAGCAGAAGGTTAACAGATTCATCTAACTGCAAACAAGCCAAGCAAAAATCCGACTAACGTTATATCGATTTTTAGAAACGTCTGTACGAGTCGGAATACGAGCGATACGTGCAGTCCCAGAACAGCTCCGAAGGTGACGTATTGAGCGTGATGAATCAGAGTCTGTTCAGCGTGCAATCCAGCGCCGGACGATCGTCCGTTCAAACGGACGACAAGTAAGTTTCCTCTGTGATTCCTCCGAATTCTGTAAACCCAATAATATTCGCATGTAAAATTATTATTATTTTTTAATTTCTGTTAATCCATTTTTATTTTAATGTCGCAGCATAAAATTCAACAAAGCCGCGAGAAGCGAGACGGCAAAAGTCAAAGTACTGTCCCTAAAATTGCCGCGAACCCAGCGAGCGAAATATCGGAAAAAGCACGTGACGACTCAGTACAAAATTGGACCTCAAGTGCTGACGCCGATGAAGCTGTGGGCTCTGATCTATCTCGCGCTTCGTATCCACGACGAACGTATACATCTGGCCGATATGCTGAGGTACGTGTCGAGATAACACGGAAATACGCTTGAGCGACAAATATCTCCAGCTTTTCATATCCGCATATTTTCTCGCGCCGCTTTCGACTCACTCGGCTCGCATTGTGCGCTCCGAGCGTTCGCAGTGTTTACATATTAAATTCCGTCAACAGGTACGGCAGGGAAGGCCACTTGTCGTATTACAAGTTGGATCACTTGCTTCCCCCGGAAGTCACGCTGACGAAGAGCGAGACGAATTTGCTGCATCAGACCAAAGAGATAACGCACAAGGGCATGAGACGGGCCGTCGCGGGTCTCGCCAAGTTTCTCGAAGTTTGGGAGACCCGAGATCCCGATTTCGCGATGCTGCTCGAGCGTTATTGCACCGAGCTGCAACTCCCGAGTACGTAAAACGCTCATGTACGTAAAGTACGCTCTCAAAACTCGTAGAATTACAGCGCGGTAATGAATGCTCCAACGACTGTCGTATTCCTGCTTAGTAATTTCCATAGACACTAATAGAAATCGATGAAATGGACAAAATTCCGATTGAAAAATAATTGGTTCAAACAGGTTTCAATCGGATTTTTGTCCGTATTATTGGTTCTAATCGGATCTTTTAACCAGGGATTTTTCCTCCGCCGCAGAAGGAGTGGCGGTCTACGCCGAGCGAATGATGGCGATGTCGCCGCCGAGGATGCGCTTCGACGCCAAGACCGCCTGCTTTCCGAACTACGAGGGCCGAGCTATGGCCTTCATTCTAGTCGTGATGAAAATACTGTTCGGACTGGACGGAATCACCGAGTATGAGATCAGCCGAGTGATCGAAAAAATTAACAGGTGAGCCCCGGAGCTTTGTTGATTTTTCATCCGGAATCTCCGACATAAAAAACGCTATTTCCTCGTTGACATTGACGTCACGACTTCGCCGGCGACAAACTTGGACGAATATTTTCGTAACTTAATATTCAATTTCGTGTAACGTGTACTAGGAACGTCGGGTTAATTAAAGCAAAACAAGTCCGCCCGTGAAACTTTGCCGCGCAGTCGCGAGTATAAAAGTTCGGCTTTCTCGACGACTATGAATACAACTCGGCGGTAATTTGATGTAGACGATGTTCCTCTCGAAGTTTTGTCGCGGTTGCCTGGAGACGCGAGATCGAAAACGAGCTCTCGATCGTTCATTTATTTGGAACAGGGCGAAAAAAATTTAGTTTTATGGGTTAAAAATGCGTATCCTCGAATACGGGAAAAAATCGAGGATAAAACAATGTCCGAGGTCGCGTCGCTCGGCGAAGACGCCGGCGTGGGGATTGCTCAGCTGCCCGGAGATACTAGCGAGCCTTGTGTAATAGTGCACGGCGGTATTGGAGCAGAGTACTCGGTGAACTCGGTATTCGCCGAGATGGTTGCGGCATGCAGAATATCCGCGTGTCTTGCATATCAGAAAATCCTGAGCGGCGATACTGCGATAGACGCCGTCGAGTCGGCATTGCGATGGCTCGAGAACGACGAATTCTTCAACTGCGGCTACGGCTCGGTCGTTAATAACGAAGGTACGGAGTGACAAATTATTAAATCTCGAATCGACGAAGAAATTGTGTCACGTATTATTTCTTCCGCACAACAAATACCAAAAAATTTACTGAAAAAAAATAAAATAAATACGTTGGCATTGAAAAAATAAAAATAAATACGTTGGCATTGAAAAAATAATAATAAATACGCTGGCATTGAAAAAAATAATAATAAATACGTTGGCATTGAAAAATTGTGTTAGGCTACGTGGAGATGGACGCGTGCATCATGAACGGTACAAAACGCAAGTGCGGCTCCGTCGTGGCGATCCGAGATGTCGAACATCCGATAACCGTGGCTCGATACGCGATGGACAAATTTCCAAACACCATTGTCGCCGCCGAGGGAGCCAAGAGACTAGCGCGCTCCGCGGGTATCGGCTGGATCGCCCGGCAGAGTACGATATCACCCGCCGCCTATTTCGCCGGTGAAACGAAGCATGCACCGGTAATGGGATACTTTGACGAAGAGCGTCGAAACGGGAGCGCCGAGATATTGAAAAGTAATGATGCATTAAATATGCTCGCGCGGTGCCCCAGGCTAGTCGAACGCAATAATTGGCTGCGTGCTGAAATAATGCAACTCGTGAAGTCGACTATTTCGCTCCACTATCGGTTACTCAATTTTCCACATGGCACGACAAATTTAATAATATATATTTGTAGGTGTCATTTTACTGTAAAATTTCACCTACAAAAAATATAATAAAAATCTTCGTGCCATGCGGGGTTAATTTTCAATGAAAGAAGATAGTGGCAAAGAGAAAAGGCTTAAAACAAAAAGCAGTGGTCGGTGTCCATATCTCCGTACATGTGAAGTGATACAAGCAATAAATCTCGCGTTAGGCGGCAGCCTCGGTGCCACTGGCTGCGTCGCCTGGGACGGCAGTTCGATAGTCGCAGGAACGTCGAGCGGCGGCACGAGGGGCAAAATGCTCGGACGAGTGGGTGACGCGTCGTTGATGGGCTGCGGAACTTTTGCCAACAGGCATTCCGGATGTTCTCTAACGGGTCACGGAGAATCCATTATTAAAATGGGCTTGGCGCGTCGCGTGGTCGAGGATATCTCGGGCCGGTGTCGGGAGCCCGAGGCTGCATTGAAAAAGAATTTGGAAGATATGTCGTGTTTATTGGGCCATCGAGCCGGGGGAATCGCGCTGCGAACCGACGGCTCTTGGGGAGCGCATTATTTGACGACGTCTCGCGATCCGATGCCCTACGCCGTCGTTCAGCGTGGACTGATCACTTATGCCGCTCAGGGTGGCGGACGAAAGACGAAAAAGTATTGCGTCTCGAAGGATGATCCGTCGTGCGAATGCGACGGCGAATGCAGATGCAATTTCCTTCAATTGCAATCCTAAGGAAATTCGCCTCGACGAAAAAAAAGAAAAAAAAATTAAACGGGTTTTGTATCGCTCCGAATCCATAGGTTTTTCGCAACAGTTCTTGTGCGTAACGTTTACCTCAATTCGACGCATCTCACGCGTGTAATTCACGGCTGAATAAATCGCGCAATTGCCATTTTCAGCGCCGCCTCGACGAGGGACGTGCTCGACACGAGATTATTCAACTTCAGCGAGTGGCAGCGCTACATCGAGTGTCGACGTTGCGTACTCGCGAACGTGCATTTCCCGACGAAATTGAGGCTCGAGCCCGACGCACCTGGCAATCATCATCTCTACTTGAAATTCATGGCCGACATGAAGTCCAAGAGCAGCGACCGGGAGGAGCCCGAAGTGAAGAATTACAAGCACCTGATGCCTCGCGAATTGGCCGACGCGATGAGAACCAGCGTCGAGAGACTGAACGACATTGCGGTCTCGGAGCCGCGGGACGTTGAGATCTTTCGAGCCTCGCTGACGCCTCAACATTCGTACTTGCAGCAGCTTCTCGAGGATCCCGAGAAAGACATGCCGACCAATCTGAGGGTGGACTTTCACTCCACGAAAATCGGCTACATGACAAACCCGGAATCGTGAGTTGGAATTTTTAAAACACTTACACAAAAAAAAACTCTTTTTAGACCACAAATATTTTCGAATTTTGCTTCCTGAAAAACGCTAATTTTAAGACATTTTAACGAAATTATCATCATAGCGGAGAGCAGATTTTTTTAATCGATTGTTAAACAAAGTTTTATTGTTTTTAAATCCACAAATCAATAACTTTTTTATTTATTTAAAGGTTGCAGACGTTGGCATCGCAGTGCGACATCGATTTGGAGATCGTCGACACAGGCCTGCATTTCATCGAGAAGATCGTGGCGCCCTTCGAGCAGTCGAATCTGCCGACGATCGAGGAGTTCAACAAGCCCGTAAAGATCCAGCGTCCGGCGGCTCCGAGGAACCTCGAGGATTTCGCGAGCAACGCGCCGCGCGAGGACGCGACCGAGTATCTCCATCGCAAGAATCCCGGCAGGATATTCGTCGACTCGTCGAAGCGCGCGGACTACGACAGCGCGCGAAAATCCTCGAGGCGCCGCCGTCGCGACTTCCACGGCATGTACACCGACGACTTCGGCTTCGACGACGTCCAGCCGAGCGGAAAGCTCGCGGTGAACGACGACGATAACGACTCCGACAACGAGAGCGTTCACTCGATCAGATGCGACAACGGCAGCGAGTCGCTGACGAACGACAACGGCGGCGCCGAGCGTATCGACTCCTTCGCCAAGTACAACCTGAGCCTCTCGAGCTACGAGAGGCGGACGCTTCTCGGCCCCGCGACCGCCGATCTCGCGCCGTCCCCGCCGAGAAAACCAAGACGCAACGTTCTCCGCGACTCCGTGACCGGACAATTCCTGTCCCCCGACCCGATGAAGAAGCTCGAGAGGACGAAAAACATCGCGTCGAGAACGCGCGACCAACGACGGGAAGTCATGAATTCCGCGGCGAAGGAGAATCACGAGGATCCAGTGCCGGAAATAACGGTGAACGACGAGGAGGACCAAACGCCGGAAATAGTGGAGGTGGAATCGAGTTACGACTTCGGTCTGCGGGACGACGATATATCGATATTGCACGAGAGCAGCGCGAACTCGAGTCGTTGCGAGACGAGTGGCCACCATTTCATGGATCCCACCTCGGCGAACGCGGTCGAGACGCTCTTCAGGCCGTACAACGAGTACTGGACGTATCGTTGCAACTTCAGCCGAGTGAAGCAGAAGAACTTTCGTCAGCTGGAGAAGGATCTGCCGACGAGCTTTCGCTGGCTTCTCAGCGAGTGCGCGAGCGTCGTGGAGATGTCGGACGAGGATCTCTACGAGGAGGTTTGCCTCGTGGAGTCCTACTACGCGGATGTCTTGAGGCCGCGCGACAGTCAAGCGAGTCAATACTACCCGCAGGAGTATCGAACGAAGGCTCATTACAATCTGCTGAAGAAGAAATGGTAGGATGGAAGTCGAGGCGCGACGCACCCGAAGCCCTGCGAAATGTCCGTATCGATTGCGCTGTGAAATATCCACGCGCGACGTTTTCGCCAATAAATTGTCTATCCTCGCGCAAAACCGTCGCGGCCGTGCGACGCGCGCTGTTTGCGCCGAGCTCATTACTCGTTTCCTCTCCTCGTCTCTTCTCGGTAATCGTGCCTCTTCGTAATTTGTCGCGGGATCGAGACGATAAGCCGTCCGCTTGAGAATTTATGGAACAAGATTTTTTTTTTTTTTTTTTCGTAATCCGTCTCACGAAGCCACAAACAGGTGGGTCAAGGTGGGACAGATGTGGGTCAATTCGCGCGAAATGACGCTGATAAAGTGTAACACCATTTTTTTCGTCGATACCCACCGTCGTGATCCTTGTCGGCTCGTCAATCCGATCTGCAAAAATGGATCAGAAGAGAAACGCTGAAATCTTCGACGCTCACAATTATCAACTCTCGGATGTCAGGATTTTCGCAAATAAAAGCAAAATTATTTTTTCACACAACTCTCACTTTATCCACCTTCCACCCACAAGCGAGATTACTTTTTTTATTCCTGTTATACGCGTGTGAAAAGGTAGGTCAAGGTGAAAAAAAGAAGTGGGTCACACTCCAACGGAATCGCGGCGATATGCTAAATCGCGATTTCCATCGATATTCCCATCATCGTCATTATCCCCGCGAGATCATTTCTTTGCGAGGGCGGCTCGCGATTCCGTGTCCACCGGCGGAAGAGGAGAGAAACGGAGAGGGGAAAAAAAAATGCCGAAACCGTAGACAGAGGCAACTGTTGCGCTCGAGTTTCGTGGGTCCGCTCGGTCGAAGTCGGGAGAGCTCGGGCGGCTCGTCTGCTGCGTTTCGTCCCTTTACTACTCGCCCGACCCCGTACACTCTCGCTAAACTCGCGGCGGCGGCGGCGGCAGCGGCGGCGGCTTCGAGAAAGCAGCAGCAGCAGCAGAGCAGCCTGGCGCAGTGTCTCGCTGCGCGACTGTCGTGTCGGCACTACACTCCGACCGTTCAGTAGTAAACATCCGTCTGACTCGAGCGGAATAGAGAGAGGAGAGCGCAGCTCTCGTCTGTCATTCGATCGGCGACTGTTCCACGCACCGAGACGACGGCGAGTCCGAGGAAACCGGCTCTCTCTCCGTCTGTTATCCGCGTACACTTACCGCGAGATACAATCGTCCTTTGGTGCACAAAAGGTGACGGTGGTGGTGATGCGAGAAATAAGTACAGTGCCCGCCGTTATGTATATCCTGTGTCAGTGAACGTGCACCAGTGTCGTGCGTACCATGTTTTATCAATTCGCTATCTCCCTATCGCGCGAATGACAGTAATAATAATAATAACAATAAACCGCCGGGAATCGTGAATTAGTAGTACCGTAAAAATTAGTGTTACTTTTATTTTTCTTTTCTTTTTTTTTTTCAATTCGTCGCTCGAATGACAAAAAGCACGAGGCGCATCCGTATCTCGAGGTGAGTAGATCCCGACGACGGGTGCAGAATTAATGCGCGAAGGGTCGCTCGGGCCGCGAGCTGGAGAATATTTTATTCCGTGGTCGAACGTTTCCGGTCTGCCGCGAGAGTGAACGAAAACAAAAAAAAAAAGAAACAACGCTTGACAGCGAGAGCGATTTTCGAAGCCGGCTTTTTCGTGGCTCTCCCGATACTCCCGGCCACATGCCACCAGCGTGGTGACGTGCTCGTCGTGTGGCTCGTGTCTCCCTCTCTCTCTTTCTCTCTCTCTCTTTCTCTCTCTCTCTCTCTCTCTCTCTTTCGCCCGTTCGCTGGTCTCCAGCGCTGGACGGCAGGATATGCGCTGCAAACGGAAGGCATCCCAGTGATTGGCCGAGCCTCGTGCGAGCGAGAGAGACGGAAATACGATTTTCCGCGTACGACCGATGACTGGGGATCTCGCTGTTGAGCAGCCAATGGCTGGGCTGCTTGGCACGGGCAGACGCAGGTTCGCTATAGGCTCCTTCGCACATAGTACAACCTCGGTCACCCACACGGTCGGCTCGCCACGGGGGTTAGAGGAGATAGCGGTTTATTAGACATTTTTGCCCCGTGAGCTGCGAAATTGTTGTACGTCGTCTGGGTACATTTTTTTGCTTATTAACGATTGACACTACAGGGGTTGGCATGCGAGAGACCGAAAGTCTCATGCAACGGTAACGCAGCAGACGACGTTCGACCTGACGTCCATCGCCCCGACCATTGCACTCGTCTATCTCTCGGCGTATAGCAACCCTCTCCCCCCCCCCCCTCCCTCCTCCTCCTCCCCCTCGTCGCTTCGCAGAATCGTTCCTTTTTCCTGGCACTTTGCCAAGGAATTCTGCCCCCCCCCCCTCCCTCACCCAGCCGGCGAGTACTTGAACGCCGCGCTAGAACCGTTGGAAAAAGGACAGAGACCGCATAAAGTGCACAGACGTTTTCTCCAAACTCGCTCGACGCTCGCTCTCTGTCTCTGTTTCTCCGCCTCTCGGTGTCCTCTATCCGCGCCGCACGCGCGATCCACCGACGACGAAAGTAACGAGAAAAGAAGAGTCCGGAGAGAGAGAGAAAAAAAAAGACGAAGGAAATGCCCCCTTTTAGACGACTGCGGGCTCGGCGTGCGGCGCGTGTTTCACTTTTGCAACGGTTTTCATCAGCCGCGAGTGCGGGGCGATCGCGTCGGGCGGCTAATCGCGACGCTTTTGTCCCGAACGATGCACGTGAAATTGGAATGGGATTATATTCGCCTTTTTTCTTACCCGGGTCGCGTTCGACGAAAAAAAAAAAAATTCTATTAATTTTCTTGGCAACTCGGCTGCGGTGAATCTTTCAATTTCGTAATCGCAATAAAAGGGACTTGAGGCATATAATTGTATAAAAATGTCAGCCTCAGAGTTTACGGCGGTTGACGCTCAAGGACGATGTCAAGTCTCGCGGCGATATTGTTTCTTTTGTGGGGGGGAAAATAATGGCAGACGTAAACGTGATTTTTATTCCTGTTCGACGTCCAGAGTCACCGAGAATCGTGGCGCTAGCAGTAAAAGGGTATACAGCACAATATCCAGCGCTTGTGCAGCGGGCAATAAAAATGTAAAATATACCGAGTATTTTTCCTCCCGGCGGGGAGAATCCGAAGCGGCCTCTTAATTTTCCGCAGGACGATAACTCGCGACAAGGCCTAATAAAAAAGAAGCAGTAGTGTAATCTAGTTTTCTGAGCGCTTAGACCGAGTCACGTACTCGAGGACCTCATACGAGCAGCCTCGTCACGTTCTCATCAAAAGTTTGACCGCACGGAGCGAGCTCGAGGTCGGCGTATTAGCCCTCGTGGCTCTCTCGACGTCCGACCCAGCGGCAGCAGGAAGAGCAGCAGTTGCCATCGTTTGCTACATTATGCTGCACGTACTAAATGCACGTTCGGCTAAATGCATCATGCGAGGATATGCGAGTCGAGTATCTACATTATAAGTAGATCGTGTAGAGAGACCGGGGCAGGTTGGACGACAACATAAAACCAATGTTTAGTCACAGCTGGCGCTCGTAGGCTTCACTTACCTTCGGTACGAAAGTTTTTCCTACATTGTTGCCAAGTTTTACCGGGCCTAACAAAAATTATAATTTTTTTTATAAAATAAAAAAATACTTAAATCAGGCCTAAAAAAGCTCGCAGGTAACTTTTTTTGTAACTATGCAAAAAACATTCTCCACATTTGTGGACAACATTTTTGCTGTTGTCGAAAGTACAAAATCAGTTTAATTTTTACCGTGTGCGAATTTTGAATCTTAAAGAAAAAATAGTAAGGAAAGCGAAATCGATTCACCCGGCCCCGGTCGCCTACGTCGCGTCCTCATACGTGTGTACACGTTGAGCCGTCCACGTTTGTCTCGTTGGTAAACCGGAGCACGCGGACAACTTAAAACAATGAAAACCCACGAGGCCCATTGTTGTATCCTCGCGTTTAATACATGCCGTGTACTATATTTCCCGTGGTCGGTCGGGTTGGGCGTTCGTCGCTGCTTTACGCCTACGAGCGACGCTCGGCCGAGTCGCTGGGGCAGAAGCGCGCGGCGGTCTCGACACGGCGAAAAACCCGTTGCTCGGGTTACGTCGCACTGTTTGTCTTGCAGCGGCAGCGGCGGCAGAACGAACGGTCGAGGGATCGGCGGAGGGGCGACGCCGAGGCGTCTTGAAACTCGATCGGTACGCGGGCACGTAGCACTCGACCGCAGGACCCAACCGCGTCGAGTCTTCTTCGTCCGTCCGTTTGTCCGCAGGAAGCACTAAATACGGCCGGTGCTCTCTCTCCTTGGCCCATTAAACGGGGACTCTCCGCGCGATTGGAAGTAAATAAAAAGAACCCGTCGGATTCACGACAAAAGGATTCAATCGTGTTCGATACATTTGCTTCAGCCGCCGCCTCATGAATACCACAAACGTATCTCATCGATACTCTTTATTATTCATTAAATTCATTCGGACAACGATACAAAAAAAAATTATCGATAACACGAATAAAAAAAAAGCATCGACTACGCGCACAGAGAATCAGACGTAAATTGTTATGGCCAACGACCGCGTCGAAATAATTCAACAGTGATCGATAAATCTGCTTCAACTTGTTTCTCGTCGATTCATTCGACCGGTGGTATTTAGCGCCAGTCGAATGAATTTGTATCGCCGCTTTTTATTATTCATTACATTCACTGAAACAACAATTTCTCCCCTGCGTTATGGATACATTTGTATCCATAACGCAGTTGAGATAAAAAAAATAAAATAAAAATAAAACACCAACCGCGTGCACGGAATTAGATAAAAGTCGTGCCAACGACTGTGCGACCTCCGGGCTCTCGGTGTCGCGCTCCCCCCTCTCCCCCCTCTCTCTCGCTGCAGCTGATGTTCTTTCTTTCGCCGGCTGGCACTTAGCAGCGGCCCTTCGGCTTACACGAGACTTCGTTTCGCTCAGAGTCGCGGGGCGACTCTTCCCCCTCCCCGCGCGCCGCCGGTGTGTTTTGCTTCTCGCGCGCGCAGCGCTCGTCGCCGCTTGTTGTGCACGACGCACGTTCCACAGGTGCACGACGAGAGAGAGCTCGGCGCTCGGGGCTTTTGTGTACAACGCTTTTAGACGCTCGGCTATCGGTCCGATAACTCGGATTTGCCTTTGTCTCGGACGCTGCGGGCGGGTGTCAGTGCGGGGGAGGGGAATATATACATATATATATATATATATATTTACGTGTACATTCCGTGGATTCAATTATAGAGCGCGCGCTCCCAATTGCGGACAAAGCGGGCGCGGTGCGCCGGGCGTGAATACGCGCGTGATTGTAAGCCCGCGTTTTGACGCAGCGCTCACCTGTGGTGGATGCACAGCCCCTTGGAAGAAAGACGCGCAGATAGCACGTAATTAGCCGAGGCGCGCACACACAATGGATGGTTAGCCGGCCGCCTTATGTGTGTGTGTGTGTGTTTATATACACGTATGTGCTATATATGTGTATATGTTATGCTGCCACATTTAACCTCGATTAAAGTTTAGCCGAGATAGAACCGCGGGGGACGAGCCTTAAAGAGGATGTTCCCCCGTTTTCACGCTGTCGAGCTATCACTCTCGTTTGTATATCGCGTGGATGTGTGTATAGATGTATATTTTTTGTTTCGTGTGCGCGAGTGTATTGTGTGTGTATACATATGTATACGCGTGTTTCGACGAGGGAGTCGAATCTACGTGTTCGGGTACAGCAGAGATTGCGTGTCAGACTGATTGATAGAACCGTCGAGGCGTGAATAGACAGGATTTTTCGCCCCGTGAAATAAAGCGCGGAATAATGAATCAGCCTTTTTCCGAAAATAATGCAAACGCCGCCGGGTCGCCCCCCCCCCCCCCTCTTCGCCCGTGCGATCGATCGCGCGGCCGCGTGGGAAGCTCGATATGTCGGTTAACTGGTTTTTCGTTTGTGGATGCTGCGGTTTGTTTTTGTTATTTTTCGTGTAATTAGGGGAATTAATTTCATGGTGGGTTTTGAGTTTATTCGATGGGGGGTTAAGGAACCGTGGGATTAAAGTAATGAACCGCTTTTGAACATTTTGGGCGCATTATAAGCACATTTTTTTATTGCTGATAACGAAATTTTATTGTTCAGATTAATTAGTTACAGACGATGATTTGATGTTTTTGGACAATTTTTTTTATTGCAGATACAAAAATGTTAAATTAATTAAGTAACATTAATTGGCACGTGGGTACCTGATTTACATGTTTAATTGCCTAATAAATCGAGTACAGACTTAAATAATCGAACTAATTCGCATTTTCATCACGAAAAAAAAAAAAAGAAACAATCGATTGCCAAAGGCGAGGGCCTTTGAAGCATCGATTATAACGAGGCTCATTCTCAATCATTCAAAGTGGAGATCGACGTTAACGAAGCGGGGCAAAAGCGAGGGTGGAGAGATGCGAGAGGGAGATTTCGCGTCGAGTATCGCAGCGGGTATCGCATAATTGATTCGACATCTCCAGTCACCCACGCACTCATGTAAATCAGTCGATCTACATCTCCGGACGGTCGCGGCGCTTTCGGCCCGACGCGCGCACTTGTGGCCTCGGTGCCGCGCGAAATTTCCAACGTCACCTGGCGCGCCACTCGGGATATGCAAAACACAGGGGGTGATGACGGCAAAACCATCGGGAAACCATTTTTTCCATCCCAATTTCCTAACATTTTTTTAATAAAAAAAAGTTTTTATTTTACGTATGTTTGTTAATTACTTCTTAATCGCTTTATTAAACCCTGTTTCTCATTTCTCGCCGAGGTTCTTATTTACATTTTTTCCACCCTAATTTCCGAACATTTTTTTAAATAAAAAAAGTTCTTATTTTACGTATGTTTATTAATTAGTTCTTAATCGCTTCATTAAGCCCTGTTTCTCATTTCTCGCCGAGGTGTCCCTTTTGCCCCTCCCTCACGGGCCGACGCGCACGAAGAACGAGGCTAGCACAGCGGAAGCCGCCAGGGAAAGAGCCGCGAGGGATTATATTCCGGGCGCAATCCGTCGACTCATCCTTCTTCTCTTTCACTTTTTCCATCTCTGATGCGCCTACAACGCAACGTGTATATATGTATGTATATATATATATATATATATATATATATATATATATATATATATATATATATATATATATATATATATATATATATATATATATATATATATGTTCAGTATGTACCGGGCGAGCGGTTCCCTCGTGCCGGAAGGTCATCCAGGCACGTGCGGTTCGCGTTTCGGCCGTGCGCTCTCGGTGGCGGCCCCGAACGGATTTTTTTCTCCCCTCTCCTTCCTTCTCTCGCTCTCGTTCCTCTTTGCCCTTCCTCCTTGTCTCCCGGCCGATTATGCATTCCGTGTGGCGAATATCCGCAACGGTGGCGCCAGCCTACGAAATCTAATGGTTCCGTACGGTGACCCACTACAACTGTCTCGTCGTGTCTTCCGAGAAGTTGCCAGCGTCGAGCGCTTCAGTGCTGAGAGTGCTCGTCACCTTCGGCGCCTACACGAGAACCAGCTCTCGGTCGTTCTGGCACGACAAATTAGTTGAAATATTAACCTCGCACGATGAGAGCTTTTTCCTGTTTACGGGAAAAATACATTATTCACCGATTGGACGAACTTTCGCGGCGAAAAAGAAAAGAAAATTCGTAAATATACGCGGAATGTGGGACTCGCGACCTTTTTAATCATCGCCGCCGAGGACGAGAAACTGCAGTTGCGTAACGCCGACGCGTGGGACGCTGCAAAAAGTATCGATTGGAATTCCGGATTAACGCGATAAATCCTTTCAGACCTACGCGCGGAATATCGCGAATTTACGAACTAATTAGAACGCGTGGGAACCCGGGGGAAAAAAATTCCAGCTGGTTTTGTTGGGTTTTAATTAGTCGGTTACGCGAAGAAAAAAAAAAATGTTTCCAATAATTATGTAATTTTCACCGAGACAAATATGTATTTGGTATCGTCGCAAACGACGAAATTCCCGGGTAAATATCCAGTGCAATATTCTGCCCTGCAGAAAAAAATGCCTTCGACATTTTAATGCTACATCGAAAAAAAAACATTCCAAGAAATTCACTTCCTCACAAATACCTTCCTTGCGTTCCATATTAGTGCACGTGCTAAATACCCGACGCAACAATATTTTGCCCTACAAGAAAAAAATCCCTTCGACATTTAAACGCTACATCATACTAAAAAAACACATTCCACGAAATTTACTTCCTCACAAACACCCTCCTCACGCTCCTTACGTTCCATATCAGTACACGTGACACGTATAACACATCTGCATTTCCCCGGCGCGTGTAAACATGTGAAACATAAGCGGCAGAGGACGACGGAGTCTTTCGAGCAAAACACAACGAAAAAAGGAAAACAAAAGCAGCGTGTTCGTTGCGACAGCGATCGTCGCTCGTTCGCGCGGAAAGGTCACGAGCTTCCACCGCACAAATCCGCGCAAGGTGAAGCTGACCGGATCGGAAGCTTCGACTGGAAATTTCGCGGCGTTGAGTCGTGGACCGTCGGTTAGCTTCGCCATACGAGTTCCCTTTCTCTCTTTCTCTCTCACTCTGTTTACACGTATCATTTCGACGTCGCTGCCTGAGTGAACAGATTGAAATGGGTCTTGTCAAGGGCGGGAGGGGAGGGGGAAGCAGGAGCGGGGGACAGCGGACTGAACTGGATACGGAGAAACGACTCGCCGGCCACTAACGAGAACACGTAGCGACCGGTGTATGCGTTCTTAGCCACGTACACGAGATTTTCGGTGGTTTCGGACGGCACGTGCTGCATCCGCGCGGCCAACACAGCGGCGCGCGGCGTCCCCCACACAATAGCTCGACGCACCGACGTAGGCCAACCGACGCGAGATACAACCCCGGGCCCGGCATCCAGCTCCGCGTTCCGAGAGCCGCGGTTCGTGCCACGCAACAGATACACACGCGTACCGCTCGTGCCTCGCGTCGCGTTATTGCATCGCCGACGACGACGAGCTGGAAACCCGGTGGGCGGGGGGGACGTGTGTTCATGTTTAGCATAAAATGTGATACACGCGGGGCACTTGGCGATGCCGCACGCCCGTATCGCCTGTTTGTTTATCTTTCCGCATAACAATAAACATAATAATAATGATGATGTTGGTGGTTCTGTTTGGGTAAATAGATTCAAGTTCGTTGCGGAGGAAAATGTTGCTGGGATTGCAACTGGAACGAACATCAGATATATCATTTATTTTTTTGTTTTACTATAGGATATGTTTTTTTTAACAAAAAGAAGATTATTGTTACACATCGACTGCCGCCTACGTCTCGCCTCGGTTATATATATTTTTCATCCTTCCCGGTTACACTCGTATAATTATACACTAACTAAATTATAACTTAATTTTTCGATTTTTTATTAATGTTTTGATACGAAAAACATAGGAAAAAAATCTTTAAAACGCCGTCATTTTCTTAATTTTGCAGTAACCGAAAAAAAAAACTTCCGTCATTCCATGAAAACATATTTCTCGAGTATGTATGCATAATTTCAGGCCGAGCGCTTAATTATAGTGGTCAGGAGAGTGGTAGCCACTTATATTGGATGATCGTGTTTGGGGACCTGGGACGCCGACAATGTTTAACTTTAAAAAAAAAGAAAATTCCATTGCATACTTTAAAACGTAAGTAACGAGTAGAAAATATCCGTAGGCGTCTACATTTGTTCGTTTCCCAAAAAAAAAAAAAAAAAAAAAAAAAAAACGTGAGCACCTGAAAAATGCAGCTCCTAAGGAGAAGTTCCCCTTAAATTGCGATGTGTAAATATCGTGCAGGATGAGCGGGAAGGGTTAATACGATTTTTTTTAACCATCCATCCCTTTTCGAAATAATGTTGGCCGATCTGAGAAAGAGCTATACATCGGTGGCTTTGTTTTTTATTTCGATTTTTGTACTTTTAATATCATGGCATTTCTCTTCTGCTATTTTTTGTCGCTTTTGACGCAGGAGGTTTAATAAATTTAATAGATTTTAATATATTCGGCGGACTTGACGTTTCCGAAAGTTGAGTTGCGAGCTGCGAGGTGGCGGAGTAGAATTCGCGGCGGCCACCTCAAAATGCAAAGCTCGCAGTGTACGTCGGAACTCATTGCATATCCTGATTTTAATCAATCGCGGAGCATTCGCCGCGCACAGCAGGTGCAGGCAATTTCGCGTCGCGATGACAACGACGCCGAGGCGAGAGTCGCCGCAGGCGAGACGCCTATCAAATGTGTTTATACGCGTCGCCCGAGCGAGAAGCGCTCGCGCTTCGCGATTAATGGACTTTATTGGATCCGAATCCAACTGGTTTTCGTTTATTCTCTCCGAGCCGGGAGAGAGGAACGCGCGCGCCATGCGCCATATCGACTCGTCGTTTCAGTTTACGTTATAACCGGGCGAGCGACGACGCGACGCCTATCAATCCATCTCTCATCCATCTCCATCCGCACGCGCATATCCTGAACCGATATACTTTACCGTATCGGTTCTGCAATACACACCGCGCTCTGTGTATATATCCCGATTGACTGTACCGTGAAACGCGCGCCCGCGTCCCTCGGTGTGTATTCTCGCTCGGCAACGATGTTTGCACAAATGTTGCGCACGGCGGAGACTGCGGAACGGAACGGGGCAATACGGGTCGGAGGAGGAGCAGCTATTAAAAAATGGAAGCTTTTAAGAAACGTCTTTGTGCTTTTCTGCATTTATTATTCTGTTTTTTTTTTTTTTTTTTTTTTTTTTTTTTTTTTTTTTTTTTTTTTTTTTTTTTTTTCAAAATATCGACTTTTCGCCTATACCATCGTTCCCAAGTCGCATATTCTAGCCCTGAAAATATACTGGTTACAAACAATTTTGTATTGGTTTTGAAAAAGAAAAAAAAAAAAAAAAATTCCGACGTTTTTTTTTTTACAGAAATTTTAGATCCGTTTTCGGATCGAAAACTGCCGGAATCGACTCACGAAAATTTTCTTTTAAAAATATCGGTTTTTGAATTGTACCATCGTTCTCAAGCCGCATATCTACCGCTGAAAACTCTGGCTTCAACCCATTTTTAATTGTTTTTGAAAAAAATATTTTGTTCGCCAGAAATCTTAGATCCGACTCCGGATAAAAAATTTGCCAGAATCGACCCACGAAAATTTTCTTTTCGAAATATCGGCTTTTCACCTGTACCGTCGTTCTCAAGTCGCATGCTCTATTCCTGAAAACATTTGTTCCAACCAATTTTTACTTGATTAAAAAACAAAAATCCGCCAGAAATCATTGATCCGGCCCCAGATCGAAAATTGCCAAATTTCGATTGGCAAATTTCGATTCGACCATCGAAAATTTTCTTTTCCAAATATCGACTTTTCACCTATACCATCGTTCTCTAGTCGCATATTCTACCCCTAAAAACGCTGGTTTCAACCTTTTTTCATTTAATTTCGAAAAAAATTGGTTTCCGATGTGCTGCAATAAAAAAGAAGCTTCAGCCCACTAACGTAGCTGTCAGTTCTAAATAAGCATCCCTCCTTTTCTCGTATTGGAAAACCGCCGCTCATCCGCTGCACAAAGTGGCCTACGCACTACGCAGAGTCATCGACAGGTCGCCTCGTTAGCGCGCGCACGGCCTACGCAGTTCGGTTCGAGGCGCGCGCGACGCCCTCGAGCCGGGAGAATTCCGTGGCACTGGGACAATCCGTCGTAGCGCCCGGATACCCCGCGCGCGATACTCGCGATGAATCCGTATACGGGAGGAACGTCGACGGCTTCGTACGACTTCGTCGGGGGGGGGGGGCTCTATCGATCTCGACCGTGCGAGGCGCGCGGGGCTCGTGTGTGTTATCGATGATTAGGTTTCTCGGCTAATTGATGAAGGAATTGCTGACGCGTA
Organism: Pimpla rufipes; assembly: GCA_963932165.1. NCBI lineage: Eukaryota > Metazoa > Arthropoda > Insecta > Hymenoptera > Ichneumonidae > Pimpla > Pimpla rufipes. The sequence continues at coordinate 17,639,644 of OZ010635.1, forward strand.
ACCCGACGGAGCGAAAAGCACTATCGGAATTGTATGGCCCGACGGAGGAGACCGACAGTGACAGAGGCGACGTTATACACGGCCCATCGGGCGCACAAAGCGAGCGAATCTATATATACGCGTTTCGCCTGGTGGAAAAATGTCGGATGGCTGTCGAGTGAGATGTATATCTTATTATATTATGGAAAGTTGTTTGTCTGTTTCTCGAATCCTCAACAATCGCAAATTTTTCCAAGGAGTGCCCCTTGCGTTTTTTTTTTGCGATTTTTGGGGGTCCGGCTTTAAAATTCTGTAAAGAAATCAGAAATCAAGATTTGCGGCATTCTTTTCGTTATAGAGGTTTCTCTCGAGCGCAAGAAGAAAATCCGCAAGTTGGATGGATAAAAAAAAGTAAACCCAATTTTTGTCAAGGGTCAAAATTTCAATAAAAGTAAAAAATCATTTTCGGCGTTTTTCTCGTGGAATGTTTTATTTTTCGAGGAAACAACGGTGCTTTTTGGAATCAGCACGAAATTTTCCATCTGATAGAGCCTTCAAACTTTACGAAAAAAAAAAAAAATTCTCGTTTTCGTAAAGTTTGAACGTGAATTTCACGTTAATTTCCTTAACGATCTAATTTTTAGTTGAGCATGTAGCGATCCCGCGAAGCGCGCGGGCCACGACAACCTGCTATAGTAGTATATATCATGCGTGTTTATAAGACACAGGTGCGTTGTACACCTTCGCGCCGGGCTGAACAGTCGCTCGCGGATTATTGCAAGCGTTTCGGGGTCTCGCGGCAAGTGTCAAGGGTCAACGCGCCGGAGTTTTGCGCCAGGGGCGGGATCGATGGCCTCGCTTCGCGGAAATTCTTTTCTATCCGATAAAACCGTTTTGTAAACCGCCGTTGTACGCCGACTGGACGGAATACGCGACAGGCTGGACCGCAAGAGCGGAAAATTGTTTGTTATTATTATTATTATTATTTTGTCATTGTGAATTCTTTGTGGGATGAGCTCGCCAAGCGAGTTACCATTGTCTTCGGTTGTACCGTACACACCCCGGTTAATAACCACCGAGATCAGCTCTCGGCCGCGACTGACGAGTGTGGGGTAATAATCTCTTTATGCGCTTTAAGAGCATCGCCGCTGCGGATGCCTCGCGACTCGCGCTGCGTACACTTTGAGCGCCGCGAAAACAACAAAATAAGGCGCAACGGCTTTGCGATAAATTCTTCGGGGGATAAAGCGGTACACACGTGGCTGGCAGATGCGTGGCCGAAGCGGGTCACTTTCGTCGGACGTGCGGTCAATTCCGTTGAAATTGAATTACGACAGTCGAACAATACTGTTGAATATTAGCAACGTTGATTGAATTATTTTCCCGTTCAAGTTCAATTTTATCGTCAAAATAGGACTCCAATTTCGAGCTTAATCAAATTTCGTGTGATGTTGAAATTTGCATCGTTGGAAAGCCACGAAATTCAGAAAAAAATGAATTCTAATTAACCCAAATGATGACATTAGGTGTAAAAAGTCATCATGGAATTTAGTTACTATGGTGACTTTTTATACGTAATTTCATCATTTGGGTTAATTAGAATTAATTCTGTTTTCTGAATTTCGTTGTATTCCAACGATGCAAACTTCAACATCATAATTTCGTTCAATGTCTCCTCTCCGAAATCGACGGTCAAATTCGTTGAAATTGAATGATAATACTTGAATAATGCTGTTCAATATCTGCAGCAACGTTGTTTCAATTATTCTCCATCTCAAGTGCAATTTTAACGTCAAAACAGGATTTTAATTCTCGACCTTAATGTAATTTTGTTGCCCCCCCCCCCCCAACCTCTCGACATCGACGGTAGGATCCTTCAAAAATGAGTGTAATGATACTTGAATAACATTGTTAAATATTACCAACGTTGATAGAATTATTTTCCAGCTCAAGTTCAATTTTATCGTCAAAATGGGATTCTAATTCGAGGCGTAATCTAATTACGTTCATTGTCCGTCCCCCGATAACCCGCGGTAAAAACCCCCGGGGGCGGAATAGCAGGAGGGAAGGAGGGGGTGGGGAGGAGGGGGCGGCGTCTACCCCCCGCGGATTAGCCCCGCGGCGCGATATGTAACACCGACTCCCGCGATAGCGGTCGATTCCCACGCGATAAATCCGGCGTCGCGCGTTTCGAGCCCCGGCGAAAAACAGTCGCGGCTCGCCGCGCCAGCAAAAAGCGTCGTCGTCGTGTTTTCGTGAAGACCTCAATGCCCTGACAACACCAATGGGTCCATTTGTGAGCATTTAGTAAACTAAAGTCCACTAACTGGGTTTCCATTTTTAGGCTTACGATGTCCAAAAAAGCATTCGTTGTTGGGCTCTAATCTTAGTATCGCGCCTGCAAAAATCAGACCGCCCATTAAAAAGCGTACTTTTTTATTCCTACATGAGACCTACACCTTGACGTCCATCCGGTGCACCGAGAGAAAAAGTTTCCTTGATTCAATGAAATTTCCTTGAAATCTCAACCTATGAAACATTTCTTTAAGGTCAATGAAATAAAATCCTTAAGTTAATATTATATTTTCTTTGAATTATGTCATCAACCAAATTATAGGTTACGTCCACCAAGTTTTTGGTTACGTACCATAGTACTTAGATATGTTCACCAATAACTTCGATGGTTTAACCAATGATTATCTTCTTGATTTGACTTGACTTAACTATAACATAACAGATCAGCTTGCGCGAGAAACATCAATACGACTTATCGCGAATGAGCCAAACGTTGACAGACCGGGTGCCGTCAGGCATATCGTTTCTTTAAATCAAGGAGATCGTGTCTTTGAAATTCAAAGAAATATTTCATTGAAATCAATGAAAAAAAATTGAATCCACCCATCTCTTTGGAATCAAGGACATTTTTTTTCTCTCGGTGTGTTATCAGGGGTGTAATCAGTGTTTTCACGTTTTTTTTTTCTCTGGTTGCAGCGGTGAATGATCGGCGCGGAAGGGAGCGAGGAAGGCGCCGGTGAGACCGGGGCCAAGGTCGCTCGGAGGCCCAAGGTCAAACGCACCAGGGACGACAACAACAGCGAGGCTCAACGGGCGAGACGATCGGGATCGATCGGGCGTTGTACGCGCGAGCCGAGTCAACGGGACGACGAGATCGAAGTCACAACGCGTCACGCGGGGGTCGTCGGTCTATGGGGGGCTCCGCATCACCAGCGGTCCCCCTGCAATTCCAAAGCAGCAGCGGCAGCAGCAGCAGCAGCGCCAGCAGCGACGGCCACCAACGAGACGAATTGTTGGAACGGTGCCAGCGGTGTCTCGTCGCACGGCCGCGCCAACAGCACGACGAGCGCGAGAGGAGCGAGCAACGGGAGCGCAACGGGAAGCGGGGCTGAGGTTTCTGCAGTCGCGAGCTCGCGCTCCAAGCAAATGAAGAGTCCCTCCAGTATCATGAGGCAGTCCAGCCTCACCAAGCTCGGCTCCATGATTAACACAGCCGTCAACAAGAGGGCCGGTGAGTTTGCCAGCTCTCCGGGCGCTCCGAGCGCCCCGCAAAGTACCCACGAGAATTCTCGACCTCTCTCTCCCTTCTTCGCTATTGCTGCGCGTGTAGTACAACACGGCGCTCGGCTTCGCTTCTTCGTCCTACTCCTCCTGCTTCTGTGCTTCTCTGCCTCTCGTCCTGTGTCTATGTCTGCGCAGCGCTGGAGGTGACTTCGTCTATGTTCACGCTTTACCTTCCTGCTCTCTTTGTTTTTCTGTTTTTCGCTATCTGTCTCTCGTTCGGTCTTTGCACAGACCTAGCGATGGGCGGTGTGGAGATTAAAGTGCATTTGAAATATAGATTTTTATGAGTGTTATGTAGAATGGTTTGGTGGGAGTTTTTATTTTTATTTTGGGAGATGAGTAATTTGCTCGTCTAGCAGAGGGATTCCGGCTGGTTGTTGCGGTCGCAAAGGATTTGCTGGCTGAGACATAATTTAACATTGATATATCGATGAAAAATTGAGATCATAGTAGGGTAATCACACGCGCCGGCGTGCGCGCCTGAAAAACTTTTTGCCAAAATCAGCCTGAGAAATATATCTTTTTTTCAAAATATCGACTTTTAACCTATACCATCGTTCTCAAGTCGCATATTCTACCCCTAAAAACACTGGTTATCAACCTTGTATAATCGATTTTGAAAAAAATATTTTTTTGGCCACGAAAATTTTTTTTTTCTGTCAGAAATCGTAGATCCGGCTCCGGACCGAAAATCGCCAAAATCGGGCCCAATTTTTTTTTCGGCTTTTTTTTTTTTTTTTTTATATTTTGCCAGTCCAGCTAAAAAATGTGTGCTGTTGCTGCAGCGAAACATCTGATGGCCTAGACATAATTCAGCACCGTTTTCTCAATGAATAATTAACATTACATTATGGAATTAATTATTTAAAAAATTTAGCGAGATTGAAGCTAATGGATCGGTGCAACAACAACTCTATCGCTTTCTCTCTTTCTCTCTCTCTCTCCCTGTCTCTCTGCTTCGTTGCGCTACTCCTACATCTTCCGTCTTCCACTCATTGTCTGTGTCACCCGAAGCTCTGAAAGCCAAGCTATATACGCGTCCTTCCTCATAATAATACAGCTTGCTAATACAAATCCCGCGCCTCGCCCGAGCCGCTGCTACTCTCTACGTGCATCTTTCTATTGTCAATGCACGGGACGACAGGGCGACCCTGACGGCGATATGCACCGGTGAGATAATAGAAACAAAAACGAGGGGAGGGAGCGAGCGCGAGAGAGAGTGAGCGGAGAGCGCGGGCGATACACACGGAAGGGAGGGGAAACGGTGCTTCCTAGCGACGCAAGGAGAGTGAGAGAGACTCGAGTCCCGGTGTCGTCGCAGTGACACAAAACGCGCCGAGCACTCGCCGATGTAGGCGAAACCCGTCGGCTCGGCCTTGGACTTGAGCTTTTCATTCTCCGCCACTCGCCGACTGCTCCCACTATTATGCTTCCGAGTCGTCTTTGTGCACGGGACATTCAGCGCCAAGTTACCCTCGCGGCGAAACTTCTCCTCGGGGACTGAAAACTTTGCGCTTTGTGTTTTATTACTCTCCCCTTGATTATCCAGTTATCGACGGCACCTGAGATATTCTCATTTAAAAAAATTATACCTTCACATCACTTTATATATGACATCTTTAATGTTTCTATGAATTTTTCTTTAAATTTTCTATGAAAATACTTTAATATAAAAAATTGTCCACCAAATTCATCGTGTGAATTAAAAAAAGAAGCTTTACCATACAAATCGCTTTTCCGCTTTATCTAAACAATAAACAGTAACAATTTTGAATTTTCAAGCCATTGAAATCATGATTCCCATATACAACACACATATATACATACATATATATATATATATACAACACACAAGCCTAATTTTTCTCCGACGATTACGCCATTAATCCAAGCCAGCATGGCGATTTTTCTTCGCTCATTACACAACGCCAATTAGCGAGGAAAAACGATGGGTGTCACGGCTGCTCGGCTCGGAATGCTCCATGCATAAAAAAAACTCGGTCTCTTTCTTCCTTCCTCTTTGCCGCTGGCGACGCGGACGCGTATTAGGCGGGCAGAGGTAGGTGGATGGAATTCATAAAACGCTCCGGCGCATTACGGCGCGCGAGAGAGCACAAGAGTGGGGGGGGGGGGGGGGGGGGTGCGTATGTGGTATGTGGTACGTATACGCGCGTGCTGTAATATGGACATGTATATTAGAGGCTGCCGGTGCCTGTGGAACGTGGACGAGCGCGCTCGTCGCGTAGGCTTCGCATGGGGCCAGGACGTCCGCGCCGCAGCCGTCGTCGTCGTCATCGTCGCTGCCGAGCGTTGCCTACCGAACGAAGGACGCGCGCCGCCGCCGCCGTCGTCGCTGCGCTTCTGTCGCGCTCCGCGTTTAGAGCCTTCTGCCGCGCGGCCCCCGAGAGCTTTCAGCTCGAAACTATTATTCACTCGTAAAGCCATTATCGTGCGAGCGCGCGAGCTGTACACGAGTCACGTTAATGCGTATCTCCTACCTATCTGAATATAACGCGAGAGCGTCAAGAGGCTATATACGTAAGCAGACGCGTGTGGATGAATTGGAAGCTTCCGAATAACACGAGTTTGGGTCGTGCCTCGACGACCGGCTCGGCCGCGCTCCTCTAGACGTTGCGCCAGTCTGGCACCGGGGGACGGATGTACCAGTCGTTGACACACACCGAGCCAATTATAACTCCGGCTGACAAACTTATAACGTCTAATTACGACCATTGATATTATTATTATTAGTATTATTACTTTTGATGATATTATTATTATTATTATTATTATTATTACTATTATTATTATTATTATTATTAGTTTCTGTGTGAATTATTTTCTTTTTTATTTGACAAGCCTGAAATTTAAAGCTACGATGTAAACTTTAATTATTTTAGTTAAAAGTACAAAGTGTCAGTTCAGTATTTAAGCGAGTATTTTTGTGGTCGAATCTCCGTAATAATTTCGGGACGCAGTTAACGACTGGAACACTCGGCAGCTCAGCCAGCGAAGCGAGTCGAAATTCCCTACAGGTAGGGAGCGCGCGTTGCGACCCCGCGGTATAAGTACACATATCCACAGGTGTCTACTCGATAGTTACTATAAGGCTCTTTGGCTCCGTCGGGCTTTTATAAATCGACGTCCAAACGAATTTTTGTAGCGGCCACTCAGTAAAATTGCGAGACACGGACTCACAGGTAGATTCCCTACAGGTAGAGGGATTGCTGTGCCCCGAGGTATAAACACGCACATCCACAGGTGTCCATCCGAGTCTCCGACCATCGAATTTTTAAACTTAAATTAAATTTAAACCTAAGATCGATCTTGAGATCGAGCTTCGAGTTTACGATTAATCTCGAGATCGAGTTTCAGGCTTACGATTAATCTCGAGATCGAACTTCCAGCTAATGATCGATATTGAAATTGAAAATCGATCTTGGGTCCAAAAGTTCGACCCTGACAAATTCGCTCCACGGGTTTTGTAAATCGGCGTACGAGTGCAATTTTTTCATCGACACTGCAAAATCGTCAAACACGATCAACGACTGGGACACTCCGCAGCCGAGTCAGCGAACCGAGTCTAAATTCCCCACAGGCAGCGAGCGCGTTGTACTCCTGCGGTATAAGCACGCGTATCCACAGGTGTCAACTCGAGAGAGCCTCACCGAGGCTCTCTCGAGTTCCATGGGCTTTCACGCAAATCGACGTACGAAAGCCGCGCGAGCGACGCTGATTCGTTCGTCGGCCGAGAGGGCAACAACAGATCGCGTCGGGTGTCTCTTGTGTCCTACGCAGAAAAACAAATTTCCCCATTCTCGGCCCTCTCGGGGGGCTGAGAAACCGAGTAACGGACACGCGTTGTAGATTCATCACAATCCGCGGACCGCGCGCGCTTCCGTCGCAGTCACAGTTGGCCACATTGACGAGCCACGGGCCGCGCATTAAAATCAGTCAACGGCGACCGAAGATCGTGAAACCCTCGACGGGCGGTGGTTGTTAACGAGAGAGAGAGTCCGTCGCGCGCAAAATGAGCTCGTCGCGAAGCCGGCCGAAAGCGAGAAGATCCGTGATCACGAGCGCACCGCCTGGAAACGTCAAAGGTCGCGGCAGCACAGGGGCCATTTCGAAATCGGCGAGGCTACCGATGCGACCGAGCGTCGTGTCGAACTACGGCGACGAGGACGAGGACAACGGTCACGCGTACTGTGAGTAACTGACGCTCGAACGACGAGATTTCGGGCGATAAACAAACTGCGGCCGCGGTGACGCGAAAAGGGCGCCAGCGCCACGTTGACCTTGAGCGCTCGCGGGCCTCCTCCGACCGTATCGGTTATCGGTTCGTGGAATCTCAACGGTTTTTCCTCGGGGACGACGGACAAAGACGCCACCGCGAGGGAAACATTTCGATTATAGGGGCGTTTCGAGTGGTTTCGTCGTTCGGGGAAAATATGTCGAAGGCTTTAATGCTATACATTTTTGGGGAGGATCTGATGTTATCAATTTGTCGGGAGGATCTAATATTGTCAATTTTTTTAGAGGATCTGTTATTGTCGATTTTTCGGGAGGATCTGATATTGTCAATTTTTCGGGAGGATCTGATATTATCAGTTTTTCGGAGGAAACTGATATTATCAATTTTCGGAAGCATCTGATATTATCAATTTTCGGAAGGATCTGACATTACTAATATTTCGGAAGAATCTGATATTGTCTATTTTTTGTGAGGATCTGATATTATCAATTTTTCGGAGAAAACTGATATTATCAATTTTTCGGAAGGATCGGACATTATCAACCTTTCGCAAGGATCTGGTCTTATCAATTTTTCGGAAGGATCGGACATTATCAACCTTTCGGAAGGATCTGGTGTTATCAATTTTTCAAAAGTATCTGATATAAATTATTCGTTGAGTCGAGGGTTGTCAGAAATACGCTGTGAATTTATTGGAAATACGTGAGACGTCGATTGCTCATTGAGCGTCGCAGTCGACAAGTCGCATCCAGGCTCGGTCGATGCCCGCCTAATGGAGCTCGAGCCCATCGAATATTCAACATTTCCATTCTCCGTGAAAACTATATAGCGTAATCCGAGGTTACAGAATTTTTCGTCGAGATGTTTGTCGGTAATATGTTCAAGCAAATCGCGGATGTCCCGCTTTTAAAAAAGTGATATCGCTGTAAATAAAATACAATTATCAATCGATCTCGTCCTCCGTGAAAAATATATTCAAGCTTATAGCATTTTTCGCTATGTTGGCGGAAACAAAAATCATTAATTCAGTAAAAACACGTGAAACGTCGAAGCTCATCGAGTTGCAACGACTGCTCGGTCGACGTCCGCTGATCGAGGTCGACCCTCTCAAATTTTCATCGGCCTCATCCTCCACGAAAAATACATCCATAAGAATCCGATATCACCGCATTTTCCCTTGCCTCGTTCGTCAAAGAAAAAAAAAAAAAAAAAAAAAAAAACCGCGCAAATTTACAGAGGAAACACGCGAACGGTCGGTGCTCATCGAGAGTCACTCGACGAGTTGCAGCGGAGGCTCAGTCGTCGTCCGCTAATCGAGGTCGAGCCTCGTCCCCGCGGAGGCCCCGCCCTTGCGTCGGAAAAACTTATCGCGAGTCCGCGCCGATCGCAATCGGGACGAGGCGAAAAACGAATTCGCGCTTCGAGAGCGGCCGAGTGGCGAGCGCGTGTTAATGCAGACGCGGCGGACCCGGCGAGACGATTAGCGAACGACCTCTAATCCATCGTCGCTTCGCCGTCGGTGCGTAGCGCGTGTGGAGGAGTGAAAATTGTCGACGCCGAGAGAGAAGAGAAACACACGGCGGGAGGATTCACGACTCGGCCGCGCGTCTTCGCCGGTTACTCCTGTGTGCTGTGCAATATATACACAACGTATACACAACGTGTATAGGCAACAATATACGTATACATACATATATATATATATATACAAACACACGTATACAACGTGGCGTTGTAGCCGCGAGTGTGCGAACCATAAAGCTCTCTTCCTCCTGCCCCATCGACACTTAACCCGCCGCCAGTCAGTATTCGCCGTTTAGCGACGTCGTCGACGAGCATCGACTCGCCTCGCTCGCCTCGCTCGCTGCTCCTCGACTGGCGTTCGGCGTAGTATAGTCGGTCCCGCGAACCCGAGAGAAAACGCGACGAGGAAGCCGATCGATTATTATATCAGTTATATTCGCCAGAAGTGCCCGGGGCGGAGATAATACACCCATACGCGTGTATAAATACGCGCGCGCGCTTCGCACTCCGTCGAACACCTCGTGTTGTTTATCGCTCGTGAGAGATTCGTGCGCGCGACAGGCTTCGACGTGTTTCGCGCGCGGGGGTCGCGCGCGTCCTCGTTCGCGATCGACGCTCGCGCGGTTTTTTTTATTCCGAACGCGTGAATAAAACACTCGTAAAACCGCGTGGTTTGTTACTTCACGCGAGGTTGTTGTTTGGATTCTCTCTTTTTTTTCCCTTCTTTTTCACGATTCTCGCGCGAACGATCGTGTTTTTCTTGCGAAATTCCCTCGTGCTCGGCGTACGAATCGAGCACGCATCAAGGGTGACGCTGCTTAGCCGGCAATTTTAACCGGAGTGCGTGGAGGATACGATACTCCCCCCTCCCCCCCCCCCCCTTCCTCGCCACTCTGCTACAGCTCCACGATTTTCCGTTATGTCCTTCGGCCTCCACCGAGCGTTTTTCGTGCCGCACATCGCGTGACCTCGAGTTTTGGCACCATCGATCTTCGCATGTAGACGGTTTTTCCGTGGCGCACATATCGCGTTATGTACACGTGTGTATATAGGCATTCACCGTCAGCCCGGCCACTTCTTTTTTCGATCAGAAGTCACTGATCGCTCGGGAATTGTTTCAGATTTTTTTTTTCTCAAAGCCACAGTAGTAATTTTTTTTCTATTTTTACCCCAGACAACACCAAAGGGTCCATTTGTGAGCATTTAGTACACTAAAGTCCACTAACTGGGTTTCCATTTTTAGGCTTATGATGTCCAAAGAAGCATTCGTTGTTGGGTCCTAATTTTAGTATTGCGCCTGCAAAAGTTAGACTCGGCCACTTCTTTTTTCGATCAGAAGTCACTGATCGCTCGGGAATTGTTTCAGATTTTTTTTCTCATAGCCATAGTAATCATTTTTTTTCTTCTATTTTTACCCCTGACAACACCAAAGGATCCATTTGTGAGCATTTAGTACACTAAAGTCCACTAACTGGGTTTCCATTTTTAGGCTTATGATGTTCAAAAAAGCATTCGTTGTTGGGTCCTAATCTTAGTATTGCGCCTGCAAAAGTTAGACCGTCCATTCAAAAGCGTACTTTTTTATTCCTACATGAGACCTACACCTTGACATTCATCCGGTGTTATCACCGTGAAAAAATTACGAAAGGAAAGGAAATCGAGGAGGGTTGGGCAAAAGTGGTTGAGCTGACGGGGCGAGTGGTGCATCGTGTACAGACGGCCGAGTGCGCTAAGCGGCGTCGCCGCTGCGTAAGAGACAAAAGGAAGAAAATATAATGGATGACGAAAACGGCTCGAGTTATCCTACGAGTCGCTCGACCTCAGGATATCGCTCGCCCAAGGTCCTCACGCTGCGCCAGCTCAGGGAGCGCGGGCCCCTCTTCTCCTCGCTCGAGGAGCTACGCGACAAGCTCACCGAATTATTAGGTAACTCACGAGACTGTAGCTAGTTTTATGCCTAACACGCGTTTGAATTGGCTCGCCGGCCAAATAGTATTGAACCGCGCGACGCCGGGACAGCCCTTGTACGACGGATCACCGCGAGCTTCGTGTATTAAACACATGGGTGACGTGTGGATCGCGGCTGTTTATCTGATGCGAATAAGCGAGGAGGGAGCGATCTCGCTTATTGTCGCCAATCATTCGGAATTATTGCCTCGTGTCGCTGGGGAATTTTTATTATACTTACCGAGAATGTTTGTTACTCGTCAGAGAGAGAGAGATTTCTCGTTTATTGCGGGGTCACGAGAATTGTGGTTCGGTGAATTAAAGAGGTGGACGATATTTCAATGAATATTTATTAAAAATGATTTTTGAGCTAAACTGTCAGCGAGTCTTTTGATGAAAAGTACAAAGGTCGCGGGTCCCTCGGGGCGTCAAGTGACCTGCGCACTTTTCTAATTATTCGCTGAGTCACAGACGTGGGCGATATTCGAATTAATATTTATTAAAAATTATTTTTCTGTTAAATTGTTAGTGGATGTTCTGATGAAAAGTGCAAAGGTCGTGCACCCCTCGGAGCGACAAGTGATCCGCGTTTCTCTATTTATTCGTTGAATCACAGACGTGGACGATATTCGAAATAATATTTATTACAAAGGATTTTTTTCTGTTAAATTGTTAGTGGATGTTCTGATGAAAAGTACAAAGGTCGTGAACCCCTCGGAGCGACAAGCGTGTCGCACACTTTTCTAATTATAGGAGGCACACGAGAAGTCGAGCTCTTTTAGTTCAGACCCAGTTGTGTCAGCTGTATCGCAACAACCGAGCGGGGTAGATTAGACTGCGGGAATGTTGCATGATCGTGTTCTATCTACCTTCTCATCTTTGCGATAAAGAAAGCGCTGACAGTGAGCGGGATTCGCGCAGAACCGCTGACTGCGCGCGGTGAATGTAAAAGTGCATCGTATTCTATGTCGAAATTTGCTGTATCGTTAAGTAAAAAAAAAATTTATTTTTTTTCAAACGCGCGAAGCAAGTATCGTTATCTCTAAAAAAAAAAAGTTCTATTTGATCTACATTGAACACGAAATTCGTGCGTTCCATCTATGAATTGCCAGTGTTTTCAAGGCTCAACGTGTATTGTCTTTATTTTTTATTCACACACAATAATCACGTAGCCAGGAAAGTATTTAAAAATACTTATTCATTCGAATGACATCCGCCGGTTTGCAAGTACGACAGGAACCTGTCGATACATCTAGAAAAAAAAGAAAGAAAAAAAAAGTTACCGGACAATATCTCACGGTGTCAGGAGCAGAAAATGCGGGGGACTGAAATATTCAGAGCAAAGCGCGAAATAAAAAAGTCGAAGCGCCGAACAGACGCGCGCGGCCGCCGCCGACAACGTCAGATAGACAATAGTTTCGCCACAACGTGCTATTCGCGTCTCCGGGTACATAAAATTCGCATCGCCGGAGTTTGACGCTCCCGCGCTGCCCCCGGCCGCGAACTTCGGCGACGATCGGCCGGAGTCGTGGGAATCCGTAGCCCGCGGCGGTTCGTCGGCGACTTTCTTCGGCGGTCCGGTTACGCGAGCCGAGAGCCGCGAGGCAATATGGCGCACGGCGGGCTGGTCGCGCGTATTCGACGACGTTTTGTTTCAGCGAGGAGGAGCAGCGCGCCACACGTCGGGGTTCGCTGACGTCACGTTCGCGTTACCCGTGCCAGAGAGCGAAGCGACGTTGCGCTTGGCGCCCCCGTCCCCGAGCCCCGGAAACTGCGCCAATATTTTACATGTATAATGTTGGACAACATATATTGTGTATGTAACACAACTCACACACACACACACATCCATTCTCTGTCATTCCTCCAATTACGAACAAGTAAACCCAGGAGCATGTGACATTATCCCCTAGCACTCCGTAACCGACTCTCTGCCGATAGTTTCTTTATCAACGCGCACTAACGAAAACGCGCGCGCGCGCGTCGGTGGTTCGCGTCTACCGGCACCGGATAAATCGCCGCCGCGTTTTTTTCCCCCAGCGCGTCGTCTCTCTGGTCTCACTCTCTCTCTCTCTCTCTTTTCCCAGCGTCGTTCACCCCATCGCTCCGTTTCGCAAAATTTCTTCAGCCCGTTCGAGTCCGCCGCTCCACACACCGGGGCCCCCACGCTCTCTCGCTCCCTCGGGTAGCGCGCGTGCGAGAAACAGAAATCTGTTTTACCGACGGAGCGCGCGCAGAGAGTCAGCGGACACGCGTGGTGCGCCCGTCGCTCGCCGAAGCCCACTTACACTCTCTCGCGTTCCCCGTTGCTTGCGCGCAATATACCATGCGAAATGGCCGGTAAGTTGCAGTTTACCGCGCGCTGAGCCAGCCGTGATTTCGCCTGCGAATCTATTTACTTCACGCCGATATCGCGCCCGCTGCCGCCGCCCGCGCGAGGAGCGTCAAGTGCACGCGTTGTCGCGAGAGCGCCTCTTCGCAACGTTCCGTGGGTTTTTTTTTCTTCTTCTGCGTGTGTTGTGCGTGTGGGTCTCTCTCTGTGCGACGACGGAGCTGCGAGTGCCGACACCGCGAAGTCTCTCGCGGAAGCGCCGACCAACCTCGCTGCTCTCAACCACCTTGCCCGTCGTCGTCGTCGTCGTCGTCGTCGTCCACGATCTTCACACGTCGCATAACTCGAGCCGCCCCGCGGAGAGGAGCCGAGAGAACGAACGAAACGCCGCCGAGCCTTGGCCCAATTGTCGGCTAACGGATCTCCCGCACAAACCGCCTTACGCCGATCTCACCGAAGGCCTAGCCGAAATTTTTCTGGCGCATCTCCCTCCTTCCCTCTCTCTCTATCTCTCTCTATCTCTCTCACACACTCACTCACTCTCGCAATTTCCACGCCGATCCCCGACGCTCTCGCAAACTATATACCTACCTGCCGCCGTTTGCTCTCCACGATCACCTCCGTACACTTTTGGTACGCTGTACTCTCGTAGTAGACAGCCGGATACCGCCCCCTCTCGTTCTTTCGCATTCTCTCTCCGTCTCCCTCTCTCTCTGTGTCTGCGTCTTTCTCTTTCTCTCTCTCTCTCCCTCTCTCTCCGATCATCGCAGTTTCTCGTCCTATCCACCTCCTCCTTCGCTTTCTCCCCTTCGCGTGCCCCCCATCGTCCTTTTCGGCCCGTGCAATCCATCCAACCACAGTGAATTTCATCCATCCCTCCGCTCTCCGCCATCACGCGAACGCGGGTGCAGATGTTTCCGTCGACGGCGGCGGTGGCGGCGGCCTAGAAAATACGATGGATTGCGGCGAAACTTCAAGTAGGCTCCCAACTCTACTTAATATTTAACGCATTTTTCCCCGTTCGCTCCTCTCGCGCTCGTCGTACACGATGCCTCTCGCACTTGTCGGAGTCGTCCTTCGGCTCGGACGCACCGGACACCGAGTCTCGCCGTTTTTTTTTTTACGCCGCTCCTCACCTCAACGCTTCGCCTGCGGGTAACCCCTTCGGCACACGCGCTTTCTCCTCGCTCCTTTCTCATCCGTCGTTCTTCACTCTCGCGAAGTCGTCGCCGCACTGTTTCTCTCATCTCCGCCGATTGTCTTTTCGCTGTTTCGCGCGTCACACGCTTTTGTTACTCCGCGGCCGATTACTCATTTTTCTGTCGTTTTTTCTTTTTTCTTTTTTTTTCGTCCGTTTGTCGCTCGCTCGCTCGCTCGCTCCGATTTTTGCATGTCTATGCCTCTTCCTTTGTGATACGACGCCTCGGAGCGTTCATTATTATACCGTGTTATCTCTCGTTTCAGGCAATGGTGACATACAGTGGTGCTTCTCGCAGGTCAAGGGAACCCTCGAAGACGATGTCACCGATGGTAAGACCGACGCTGTGTTTGCCCAGAGTTATAAGATAGTTTGCGCAAGCTCTCGTATCTTATCGGGCGTCTCGCAGTCGAGCTGAAAATTAAGCCGTGACACGCGGAGCTACCTCACGAGTTTACCTTGCTCTCAGAGATTAGAAGACGTTTGACTACGTCGCTCTCGAGTGCAGGAATGACACTGCGGTAGCCGCGTTACACGAATCTTTGCGTGTATTTCGGAGTCACGTTTTTGTTTCTCTTCTGTTTCAGCCGATATAATTTCCTGCGTCGAATTCAACCACGATGGCGATCTTCTCGCTACTGGCGACAAAGGCGGTCGAGTTGTTATCTTCCAACGAGATCCCATTGTAAGTCAAACAGATTGATAATTGCACGGTACCAGTTGGGCGCAAACAATTTGCATAAGTATTTTGTGGGGAAAAGTTACAATTGCTCGATTTAACACACATCTCGAGCAAAATGAGACAGCTGCCTTTTTGGGTGCCTGCTCCAATTTATGAACCTGCGATACAACACTCTGTCTTCCGTGTGCCATCTTAAATATTTGGCTGTATCGAAAACTATGTATACAAGATTTACCTTTTGTAAATTTTAATAACAACAATAATTATTATAATACGTTTGACAATATAAATATTTTCTGCACTGCGCACGTTTGCTTTCAACATTTAATATTCAACAGAAATTACTGGTAACGTACGTATATTTTGTATTTCAAGCCATTGCCACGGTTTTATTACTGTTTACTCACTCACTTATGACCCCGCACGTGACGACACTTGTCGGCACCAGGCAAAAACATTGACGCGCGTTCAATTAGCTCGAGGAAAATACGGATATTTCGAAGCGGCGTTTACAATGATTTTTTTTCGTTTGTTCAAATTTCAGAGTAAAAACAGTATACCGCGAAGGGGTGAGTACAACGTGTACAGCACCTTTCAGAGCCACGAGCCTGAGTTCGATTACCTCAAGTCGTTGGAGATAGAGGAGAGAATAAACAAAATCAGGTGGCTCAAACGAAAGAATCCCGCTCATTTCTTGCTCTCCACTAATGACAAAACGATCAAGCTATGGAAAGTGAGCGAACGAGACAAGAGAGTAGAGGGCTATAATACTAAGGAGGAGAATGGTGCGATCCGGGATCCCGCCTGTATCACTGCCTTGAGGGTGAGAATACATTCGTTGCACCGTAAAAACTCAACTGAAATTTCCGCGAAAACGTTTTAATCGCGAAACGAAAATGCCTCTCGAATTGGAGTCTCTAACGCGTGTCTTTTCAACGATTCCGCAGGTACCCACCATCAAACCGATGGAATTGATGGTCGAGGCGTCGCCAAGGAGAATATTTGCCAATGCACACACATACCATATAAACAGTATAAGTGTCAACAGCGACCAGGAGACATACCTCAGTGCCGATGATCTTAGAATTAATCTTTGGCACCTCGAGATCACTGATCAGAGTTTTAGTATCCTTTTTAAAAAAGATATACATATTTTTGTGTTCACTTTAAATTGCATTAAGGTGATGTGAAACATGTATGAGGCTGAGATACATAAAACCAGTGGGAGTCGGGCCGAAGTGAGTCGAGATAAACGCTGAGAACATCTTTCACATCATCTCATAGCTATGCAAAGATCTCGCCCGTGTGTAAAATAACGACGGCGAACAGAAGTCTCCATTGATCGGAAAGCGGTAATTTTCCTATCGGCAGAAATACAGACATAGTAGACATTAAGCCAACTAATATGGAGGAACTGACGGAAGTGATAACCGCCGCCGAGTTTCACCCGGTCGAATGCAACCTTTTGGTCTACAGCAGTAGCAAGGGAACGATAAGATTATGCGACATGAGATCGGCGGCTCTGTGCGACCATCATAGTAAAATATTCGAGGAGCCCGAGGATCCGACAAATAGAAGCTTCTTCTCCGAAATTATTTCGAGTATAAGCGACGTTAAATTGAGCAATTCGGGTCGATACATGATCAGCAGAGACTACCTCAGTGTTAAAGTCTGGGACTTGCACATGGAGACCAAACCGATTGAGTGTTATCCGGTGAGTACTGCGAATCGTATATTCACGATTATATCCACGTAATAATCGCGATTGTTTCCCTCGATATTGTTCGCTCGCCACGACAGTCACGGCTGACTCACGATACAATTGAAATTACAGGTGCACGAGTATCTGAGGTCGAAGTTATGCTCATTGTACGAGAACGATTGTATTTTTGATAAATTCGAGTGCTGCTGGAGCGGCAACGATTCGGCCATCATGACGGGCTCATACAACAATTTCTTCCGCGTCTTCGACCGTGGCACAAAGCGCGATCTCACACTGGAAGCCGCGCGCGACATCGCAAAGCCAAAAACACTCTTGAAGCCGCGCAAAGTTTGCACCGGCGGCAAACGCAAGAAGGACGAGATAAGCGTCGACTGTCTGGACTTTAATAAGAAAATACTGCATACCGCGTGGCATCCGTCGGAGAATGTAGTAGCCGTTGCCGCCACGAACAATCTCTTCCTCTTTCAGGACAAACTCTAGCACATTTGCGTGCAGGTACGTTCGAAGATTTACAAACCCTACTTTCTTTCATTCGAAGCTTTATCCAAATATCATCTTTATCGAATCTTTACCCAAATATCATGTTCATCGAATATTTATCCAAATATCATCTCTATCGAATATTCATCCAAATATCATCTTTATCGAATCTTTACCCAAATATCATCTTTATCGAATCTTTATCCAAATATCATAGTCATTGAATCTTTATCCAAATATCATCTTTATCGAATCTTTATCCAAATATCATCTTTATCAAATCTTTATCCAAATATCATCTTTATCGAATCTTTATCGAATCTTTGTCCAAATAGTCTGCGAATTTGTTGCAATCTTTTTTTTTTAACGAACGTTTACCGATCTTCCCTTGCTCAATAATAACGCTCGGCAATCGCTTCTTCCGCTTTTCCAGATAATACAACGCTACATACTGACGTGAGCGTGGCGCTTGGAGCTGAATTGTAACAGCGGCGGAGCAACGAGTGTCTGGAGTACGACTTTCTGCGGACAAAAGTCAGCTGTGCGCGCAGTACCGACAGTTGACCGACCAAGAACTGGAGTACGTAGAGCACCGTCCACGCGCCAACCCGCTCGGCCCGCGCGTCCGCGCGCGCGCGCGCGCTCGCTCTCGCGTTCCGCATCAATTCTCCGTAAATCCGTGTACATTTTCTTTTTTCTCTCTCTCGATAAATGACGGTCGTAGCCGGTGCCGCAATTTTCATTTTGCTCCACACGATCCAGCGATCGGTGAATCGATCCAACAAACAGCTAGCAGCTATTCCAATCGAGACGAATTGTTTTACCCCCTCGCCACACGCACCCCCTAGCCGAGAACCCAGAAGCTCCGCTTTTCATCTTCTGCATAATAAATTAAAAACAAACAAACAAAGCGAAAAAAAAAAATCTAAAAAATGAACAAAAAAAAATCCAACAAATTAAGAATCAATGAGTACAGGCGAAATCGCAGTGGGATAGCTCCTAACGTCAAGGCGACGCGCGCGCGCACCAAGCTTGCACGGAAACATTAAAAAATAAAAACAATAAAGAACAAAAAAAAAAGTGAAGGATAAATCGAGTTATCGCATACATTCGTACGTGAATGCACGCGACGTAGAACACGCAAGAAAAGAAAATACACGTAAAAAATACACCTACACGGGATCATTTATGTAAAGCTCACCTAGACCTGTAACGAATTTTGAGTTTTTAATACAAAAAGAAACGCCGAAAAATACGGAAATACTTTGCATCACGTTCGCGTGAACTCTGTCCGAGTGTCGAGAGCGCCGTTTCAGTCGGTGGCCGCAGGGTACGTCGCGGGATCTTCTCGAGCTTTCGGATCGTACCAAGCCGGTCGGGATACGAGGCGACGACTCGCGTTGTCGTCGATCGTCGTCAAATCGATTTTTTTTTCACGTCCTTCGTACCGTAGTCTCCCCGTCTCTCCCCCCGTTTTTCACATCCGCTCATTTTTTTTTTCATAGAATTTCGTCGCTTTTCCACGCGCGAAACACACTCAACGTCCGAGTTACGACTACCACAAAACCTAGTGCGAAAATTCTGCATTGAACGATATATCAATTTGTTGTCAAGCTTTATAGGGCCTACATTTGCTCATTTTTATTTTCATAATAAAAATACACGTCATCATGAAGGACTGTAACGATCTTTGGTGTGTGTACCCCCTATCCGACTGTGTTTCCAAAAGCTAAAGAAGCGCGAAGAAAATCTCGCGGGCCGCAAGAAGCGGCGACTTTCCGAGCGATCGTTCGTGCGTCATATTAACTCTCTCGGCCCATCAATTTGGCTGTTTCAATCGTGTGAGTCGGTTAGGCCAGCTAATAATTTTTCTGCGTGCGGCGTTCTCGAAAAAAAAAAAAAAAATCGCAGGGAAACTAAATTTAACCCGTAAAAGAATATTCGCTGGAAAATATAACGTTATGTAAAATTCATCGGATTACTCGCAATCGTTGCAATATTTGGCAGCCCTTTCGGTCGCCGGCCACGTGACTCCCGTGCAACTGCGTGACCCGGCGTTACACGTGTACGACTCTCCGGCGACACCGAGTCCTGCGGTAGGACTATCGATCGATTCCCTTCGCAGCGAGAGACAGCGGAGCCCAGGCCGTGCCAATGCATGCGCCGCCCGTTGGCGGCGTTTTCGCCGGATTTCCTAACTCCGCGCGTCCCTGCGGCTCGCACACCCTCAGTCTCAGTACATTTATATACGTTTGCGTGGTAGAATTAAGGCTCGCGACGCGAAAACGCGGGGCGGCACGAGTGTGTACTTTAGTTTTATATACATATATATACAACGCTCGTTGAATTCTCGAACTCTATCCAACCCACTCTACACACCGTCCAGTTGCTTTCGCATTCGGGCCAAGAGGAGCCTCTCACACGTGTGTGTTGACAACACATTCTCGCGGTGCTCGGGCCGAAAAAAGAAAATTAGATTTATTCCAAGGCCTCTCGAGCGCACGCAAAACGAAAATAAAAAAGAACAAAAAGAAAAAAAAAAGATGTCGAGCGTCGCGTGAATACGTAAGTGTCCGCCTGCGAGCGCGAAAATAGTTATCTTGCACGCCGTTTACGAACATAATCTTAAGCAAACCGCCACGCGCCGGCCGACCTCATTTATCGCCGACGAGGAGACTCGACGAGGAATCGACGAATTAGCGAGAAAGCCCCAAAGACACCGCGATGCGCCGTTTCGATCGATTTTTTGTTCTTGCTTCTTTTTTTTTCGCCCGTCCGCCGACTGCATTCCGAAATAAATAATTAATAATGATGCGAAGCGAGATGTGTTTTGTGGCGTGGAATCCTCAGCCGTGTGTCGGTCTCGAGACGGCGGATCGTCGTCGCGCGTTGACCTGCACCTTTCACTCCTATTTTAAGGAATATGTTATGGGTTACTCGAGGATCCGCGCGGCAGTCAGTGTGGAAGCGGATTGCACTGGGTCGGCTGTTCGTTTGACTTAAGTTCCGTTGCACCGCGAGTCCGAGCGACGAACGCTGTTTCGCGTCGCGTCGGCGGCCCCGAGAAAATCGCGAGTGGGATTAGGCGCATTCCGATTAGCATGTCTTTGTGATAACGCTAAACTCGATCGTGTGAGAAGCGAGGGATAAGTGGAGGAGACAAATGGGTCTCTCGTTCGCACGATATTTTGGTCATTCGATTTTTTCAAAGTTTCGTAATAACTCCAAAACGTCGCGAAACACTCGTGAAATTTATTTAACTCGTTAGCACTTGAATGATAATTGTTTCCGGCTTGATGACGAGATTTGGAAAATTTGGGTGACCGAAGTATCGTGAAATATGGAAAACTTTTGTGGTAATTGACGACCGCTAGACGGTGAGATTGAAGCCCGAATAGTCTTAGGCATTTTTCTTGTTGTTATTCTTGCGTTTGATTTGATTTTTTTAATTTAATTCCGCGCGTTCAAAAAAAAAATGTTCGCGTCAGTTTGGTTATTCGGGACTCGACAGCGGAGATTGTTGCACGGTGGGTCGCGAGGCAGCGCCGAGGAAACTTTCCCGTCCTTGGCGGGAACACGTGTCTGTCTGTGTGATTTTACGAGCGCAACTACTATAAATATAAAATATCTCTCGGCTAGGTACTAAGACTAAGCGTAATCCGGCGACCAGTCGTCTCCGCCGTACGTGTATACGTAATATACATAAAGTAAACGATAATTAATGATACGGAGAGTGGAGAGGGTGCGAGGCACGAGCGAATCCGCCTTGGATCTGATACAGGACAAAATACTGTCAACGTACTCTGGGTGATACGGGGCGAACGCATTGAATGTTTCCTGTTTACCTTGTTGTCGGCGGATCAATAGCTTGGCAACGCGATTTTTTTTTTGTTAGGCAAGCGACGATACTCGTTCCAATGGTTCATTTTTTTCAGTTCTTTTGCTTTATATGGTGCGAAAATCTTGTACAATACTCGTTGGAAACACATTTTCTTGACTCGTCTGATTGCAACACTCGTCGGATAAAGTTTTACCGCACTTGTATCGTAATATAATATTTCTTTCGAGTATTTCGATTTTCAAAAACAAGGATATCGACTCCCGTTAACTAAAAGCTGTTTAATTAGAAATTGTAGAGCTTCTTAAAAGTCATGAATTTTATTTGCCAAGAAATTAATTCAGTTTCCCCAGGAAAAAATAGCTTGTTCTCTTGATAAAAAAAATCTTAACAAAGAACGTTTAAAAAAAGGCCATTGAAACGCGATTGTTAAGCGAGACATCAAAAAGAGGAATGATCTGCTCGACGGTTTGACTCCAACGGAGCCTGCACTATTGTGATATAAACGTGTTAGTATTGTACATTAGACTAAAATCATGCTAGCAGTATTTTTGTTCCTTCTTATCACCGATCGGAATGACTCTTACTCGCACTGAGATCCGGTACGATTATACTACACGGCCGCGGTATTTGAAATTGGAAAGAAATGCATATAACACATACCCACGAAGCAAGGGAAACAAGCAACACGCGAATGATAACGCTCGGAAATCACAAGAAATTAAACGCGCAAGTCGCATGGAAAAGACACTACTTTGTACAAGGCTTTGTAATAAAAACTGATGGAGCATAATTATTATCAATGGGAGGATAACGTAATTAGTACCGCATCGATAGCTATTTCGCATTGCCTGACTCGGTGACGATTTTGTGAACATTTCTATCTTACAATCGCCCGAAACGTCCGCCGAGTCGGCGTAGAGTCGGTGATTAATCTCCCTTGCATGAGCCTGAATAAACAATACACGAAAACTGAGGTAACTACCAATCGGGCGGTTTCGCCAATTCTCGAAAATTCAATAAATCATTTTAAGGAGAAATAAAAACCTGAATTTCTGGCGACCGAAATTACATCTGGCTTCAATGTATTGAAGGACCATTCTGCGCGTTTGGTTTGTTGAATTCCATCGCCAGAATAATATTTTTGTGACAACCAGAGACAAATAATTGTCAATTACGCACGACCGTGGGAGACGAAACTTTATTTTTTTATTTTTCTACGACGAAATCGTTCATTGAATTTTCCGGAAATTGTCGTGACGACCCGCTATGATAAATACGTATATAAGAATTTCTCGATAACTGTTCAGCGCATTAAAAGAAAACTAAAGAGGACAACACATTTTCGGTTGCGATTTTTATTTTCCGTCGATTCTCCTTAGCATCGTAAAATCTCGCAAGACGTACCAGCAGATATAACAGAGCTTGATTCCCGCGCTAGCAAACGTTTTTTTTTCTTTTCCGTGCCGAGTGGTCACTTCGGCAATCGCCGCGCGATAGCCACAGATTCCTGCACCGCGATTGGCTTTTCCGGCTGCGCGAGCCAATCAGACGGCAGCAATAATTGACTATCGCGCGAGCCTTGAAACGATAACGTAGGAATCAGAATATCTCCACTGGCTGATAGGAAAGTGCGAGAGAAATGCAGAGCTGTTAAACGATACGGATAGTACGAATCATATTTTATACACCATTCCGAATATTGTAGATAATCTCGAGGTCCATTCATACTCATGGTTTATCTTGTATTCTATCTGCATCCGTCGGAACACTCGAGTGTATATTACGCTATAGGGGCGGAGATCACTATCACAATTCTATTCGCTTCAACGATCACCGAGAGAATGAGATAAACATTGAGATTGGTGTGTTAAACGACGAAAGGCGCATAATTGGTGAAACCTGTCGGCTCGCGCCCGAGCGAAACAATGTAAGTTTGCGGGGAGAGCTGACGATGTAACCTCCACGAGGGCGGTGTCAACACCACAAAGCTTATATTAATATAAAATACATTTAAATAAAAAACATCAAATAAAAGTAATATCAAAAGTTCTCTCGTCCTCAAACGTACTTTAGTTGCATGCGCAGCGGAAAAGTAGACAAATCGCGAGGAGCCTGAATTTGGGAAGTTCCGGAAAACATTCCTCAAAAAAAAAAAAAAAAAAAAAAGCTTTAGCAACCGGCTTTGAAGAAAAACTCGCTATCTTATTCGTTCTTTCGACAGCCGCGACTTCCGCGTGTCTCGTAACAGTCGGCAGCACCAAGCGCAATTATAATGTACCAATGAAAGGTGCATGACAATTACTCGTCACCGCAGACAGCCTAATGTGTCCATAATGTACCCAACAGCCCGGCGGCGAGTGTATTTGCATCCAGCGAGAATGAATACGGACGGGGGAGTTCCGGTATTAACCGTACAAGAGTACCCCGTAATCTGCGGCGAAAATGTTGACTTTCTAATTGCTATTTCAGAAAAAACAGTCGTACTCGCGAGTTCTGTCTGATAACACAATTCGTAAGCTGACGTCGTATGTGTTCACACAATCTCAGGTGGGTTTAATGAGTTATCCAAAGCTGGTGGTTGCCTAATGTCTTGAAGTTATCCGTAGATCGCGATTTGACGAAAATCAACAATCATTCTGAAATACCTTTTTGGACATGTGACAACCTGTGGATTATTCGTCAGACGGTCATTTATGCGACCCGTTCGGGCTGCTTTTGCATACATTTTTGAAAACCGCTACCTGCGCTCTTTACGTGGGTTTCTGCGAGTGGTGCGTTTGTGTGCATATATATATGCGTAGTGTATATATTTTATTCTGAAATACCTTTTTGGACATGTGACAACCTGTGGATCATTTGTCAGACGGTCATTTATGCGACCCGTTCGGGCTGCTTTTGCATACATTTTTGAAAACCGCTACCTGCGCTTTTTACGTGGATTTCTGCGAGTGGTGCGTTTGTGTGCATATATATATGCGTAGTATATATACATATACATATATATATATATATATACATACGCGTGACATCAGCTGCTTCTGCTGCTGCTCGGCGTTCGCAGTCGCTGCTGCCATCGCATGTGCCCAACGGTAATTCATGTCACACGGAATATTTTAGGTTACGACAGTGCCATTTCAAATCAGAGGATGTGATCCAGCAGAAAATTCACTCTCCCTTTTGAGACAGTCACAATCGATTGCGAGTCGCAAGTGCGCGTGATTGGTAAGTGCGCCGTGATTTAATCGTCGTGTCTTCGTTTCTTCGTGCTAATCGCCGAATCGTCGGGTTATTGACAAACCGATCGACAACGACAGCAACAACAGTCGTCCTTTCCTCACTCTCTCTTTGTCTCTCTCTGTCACTTCGGTTCGGGGAACGAACCCCGCTGAATTAATTCGCGAATCTCGCGAATCATCGCAACGTGGCTCGAGCGTCAATTAATTTATTCGACGTTTCGCTCGAGCGACGCAGCGCCGAAAATCGCGAGTTCGGTAATCGCGGAGTTTTTTAATTTGTAGATCGAATTTGTGAACGACTCGACGATACCGCGACGGACGTATCGGCCGGTGCGATAAAGGCCGAGCGATTGTCAACTGCGTCTATTGAATTGGCTGATTGTAGTTTCAGCGCCGTCGCTAGGATTTCCCGCTGCGTGTGGTATGCGGCACGTCACCAGATTCTCCTGTCCAAGAAGGTCGACGACGAGGGCATCGCCAGGACGCAGGTTGCAAAGCGGAGCTTAGAGACATGGAGGTCACGATGCATGAAAGAATGTTGAGCCTGGTGGCCGTCGGTATGAGGGTTCCGCCCCTGTTCATCATCGACGAGCTCCTCAGAATAGGACTGGGCTCCTCGGGCGAGACGCAAGCTCCAAATTACACAGAAATCTGTCCTAGCCCCAAAATTCTGGGTTTCGAACCTGAGCCATACACCTGCGTTGCGCAGGAACCTTTCCTTATGCAACAACTCAATCTGGATGTTTACTTTTACGAGACTTACTTAATGACGGCGCTTAAATTCATAGCCTGCTGCATTGGTGAGAAATTTTCACTGTCTGCGTTCGTAATTCGCCTGAAATTTTAATTTTCTTTCACAATTCAAACGCATTTTGAATCTTCATTCATATAACTTTTGCATTTATCACGCTTTTGTTAATCGAATCTCTCGTTTTTCTCCGCAGGCTGCATAACGGCTCTATGCGTTTTCGTGCTATCCACGAAGCACCTGAAAATAGTCTACCAGTACCTGATATCGATAGGCGTGATATTCGTGTCGTATTGGTCGAACGTGAGCACGATAAAGTCTATAGTCGCGTTTCTCGGCACCGACGGATGTCCGCCGAGCATACTGGACGACATCCTGAGTCTCAATCTCACGCCGCTGATGAGTTACGGCCCCGGCTTTCTCATCATTCAAAATTACGTGCTCCAGTGTCTCCTGGCGAGTATATTTTGCTACATGCATCTCGGGCCGCGTTACGCGATCCTCCAGAAGGCGCTCGTGCTCAGCTTTCTCGCGCCCTCGTTGCTCGGAATTCCTCCAGTGCCGGTGAGTATCAATTCCACATATCGACCGATCACCGCGTGAAAAGATAAATTCCTCAAAACCGACTTCCCCCACGTTTTCCACAGACGGCGGTGCTCCATCACGCCCCGGTGCTCGGGACTCTGGTGCCACTGGCGGTGAGCAAATTCGTAATATGGTACAACAGCGTCGCGATGCTCATGACGATTCACGCGGGCTACAAGCACGCGCGCAACTTCATCAGCAACTACGGGCTGTCCGCCCTCGCGGAGACCGAGTGGAGCCGGCTCAACGTGCCGAACGTGCTGCGAACGTTCTGGATACTGCGGGTCGGCGAGCAAGTGATCGAGCTGCTGGGCAATCACTACGGCGAGGACACCTTCACCTATTACGTAATGATAAGAACCCTCCTGATAAACGGCTGCGAGACTCTCACCGCGCTGCTGGGAATGACGAGCATAATATCCTACATATGCCACTACATCGGCTGCTTCTCGCAGTGGGTGCTCCTCACCGAGGACGAGGACGAGAAGAGCATCGGCACCGTGTCCGCCGTTCTCTTCTACATCCTCGCCCTCCAGACCGGCCTTACCAGCCTCGATCGCGAGAAGCGTCTCGTTCGTCTCTGCCGCAACTTCTGTCTTCTCTTCACCGCCGTCCTCCACTTCGTTCACAACATCGTGAATCCCCTCCTGATGTCGCTCAGCGCCTCCCACAATCCCGCTCTTCATCGTCATCTCCGCGCCCTCGCGGTCTGCGCCGTTCTCATTATATTCCCGGTCTCCCTCCTCGTCTTCCTCTGGTCGCACTTCACGATAAGCACGTGGCTCCTCGCCGTCTCGGTCTTCAGCATCGAGGTGATCGTCAAGGTCCTCGTGTCCCTCGCGATCTACTCGCTCTTCCTCTTCGACGCCTATCGAAGCGTCTTCTGGGAGCAGCTCGACGACTGCGTCTACATGATACGATCGTTCGGCAACACCGTGGAATTCTCCTTCGGCATTGTCCTCTTCTTCAACGGCTTCTGGATCCTCGTTTTCGAGTCCGGCGGCGCGATACGCGCGATCATGATGTGCATCCACGCGTACTTCAACATCTGGTGCGAGGCCAAGGCTGGGTGGAGCGTCTTCATGAAGCGGCGAACGGCGGTGAACAAAATCAATTCGCTTCCCGAGGCGCGGGTCGAGCAGCTTCGCGTACTCAACGACGTCTGCGCTATCTGCTACCAGGAGATGCAGAGTGCCAAGGTCACGAGATGCAACCACTACTTCCACGGCGTCTGCCTGCGCAAGTGGCTCTACATACAGGATCGGTGCCCGCTCTGTCACGATATACTTTACAAAGTGCAGGACAGTCAGGCCGCCTGCAGCGACAACAACGCGTCCGAGGGCGTGGTCGACGCTCACGCGCACGAGAGATGAAACTAACGTCTCTGCGACTCGGTAGCTGTTGGATTATTGATGGAACGGGGAAAAAGCGAGAAAGGAACGAAATTGCTCGGCCGTCTGTGTCTCTGCACTATTATTTCTAACGCGGGTCGACGCGCGTTGACTCACGAACGAGTTGAGGAAATTCCAGTACTGACCTTTCGCGTTCCAGTCGCTATTTCTGGATTCGTCGTTTTTTTTTGTTTTTTTTTTCCTCGAAAAAAATGGAATAATTGTGAATCCGAAAAATGACGCTACTTTTCTTCGGTGCAAGTTTCGAGTTCGATTCTTCGCGCCGAAGAAGCGCGGATGTCGCTGTGGCTAATCACTGACGTGAGGTGAACAGGGGTTTAATTATGTTTACTAGAAAAATTGGATATTAACAAATTCTTGAGATTCGCCTGTTGTTAGCGTAAAAAATAAACACAACGGGTAAAGTTACCAAAACATAATCGTCTGCAGTATCGTTTAATATCGATTACCTTTGACTTAAAAACAAAGTCGTAATTCGTAATCTACGAAACGTAAATTCACGGTCAGAACCAAAAGTAGCGACTCGAATTGGTTACTTGATTAATTAGTTGAACTAATATAAGATAAGAGTAAGTCGCTGACCCGATGACTCCTTCTTCCCCGACCTCAGAGACAAATCAACGAGAAACCCAGCAGAGACATCTCCGTAGGTTTCGAGTGGGACAATGTGATATTTATCTTTATATGTGGTATTCCAGGCCAACTCGATAAGCGTTCAACCCTGACCCTTTTTAATTCGCTCCATAATGTTTTATACTGTTCTATATGCTCGAAAAAACACTTTTCATTTTTTTAGATTTTTTTTACCAAAACTTTTTTTTCATGCGTTTTTTAAATAAAAAATGAACGCTCTGATTACAAAATTTGGAATTATTCTAAAAAATCCTGAAGTCGAAAATCCTGTATCGATAAAAAAAGCTTCAGAAAAATTCTTAAATAATCTTGCGTTATGTAAACATAAAAAAATACAAAGTCTTTTTTCGAGCATATAAAACAGTATTAAAAATTATGGAGCGGATTGGAAGGGGTCAGGGTTTAACGCTTGTGGAGTTGGCCAGGAATACCTCATATATATTATAATATACTATACGTAAAATAAATTTTGTTGGGAACGACTCAATCACTAGAGAGAAAAAAGAGAGGATCGAGAGAGTGAGAGAGAGAGAGAGATGAAGAGAGCGAGAGATAATTCAATCGTATTTAAAAGACTAATCGATTCCACGTCCATTCTCAGCTTCCTAGACTCTGTGTCAGCTTCGAGAATTTCGTAGCTCAAGTGCGTTTGGCACTGCAAAACGAATTATACACTACTGTATAACACCGATTGCGCTCTGTCTGGCTAGCGTGTAATTATCGTTGTTAGAATGTGTGTGTAAATTGTCACCGTTCGGCCGCAGCTAACGCGATGAAAAAAAAAGAAGAAAAGAAAACAGAGAAAGAAATTATATATCGCTTATATTATACGCCCCCACCTAATGCTACATGTATTCAATTACATGAATAAGACATTCGATTACCGATATACAAACGCTCGAGTATATGCTAAGGAACGTATACGTGTAAATAGGAGCAGGAAAATTGCGTCGGCGGTAAATGATAATCAATACATATCTATTCTAACGCGCGTACACAATCCTCGGCTCGAGGATAGGAGGACAAGAAGCAGGAAGCGAAAACGCGAGAGAGACCCGGACTTCTGTGCAAAGCGACCGAATGACAGTTCGAAACGAAAGGACAAAACTTTTGCCGGCTTATTACGTATATATTTAAAAATTCTCGCAAAGCTTACAATGTTCCGACTATAATATTTCTTATTTATGGAATAATGTTGGCGACTGCTAGATTACCGAACAGAAAAAATATACATCTATTTAAGATAAACGTTTTTCATTTGTTTCGCATTTTTCTTCTTTCAGTCGACGTCTCGTTGCCTCCCGGTCTCGCAGGGGGGAAAAGAATGGTCCGCGAGGCCAGCGAGTTTTAAAAGTTTTTTTTTCCCTGGAAGCAACGCAGCCCCGATGACGTGCCCGATGTGGCTGGATAACGCGCAGAGCGTTATTTTCGCGAGTGAAGAAGTTCCGGAAATCATCGGCTATCGTCGCACGCATCACGCGGACCTTCGGCGCGTCTGTCGGATGATGGGAGCAAAAAATTATGATTTATTCGGTGACGTGGAACCCGCTCGACTCTTGTGAGTGTCGACGTCGATTTATTTCCCGCTGTGAAAAAAAATCTTTTTTTTTTATTATCAAATCTCACGATCGCGATCGCCGCAGCGAAAGGGCCTGTCTGTCCCTGGTGCAAATCAACGAGAAACAGGAAGTCGTGTCCAACGTCAGCCTCTGCAATTTCCCTAACGTTCCCGCGGTACCGCAGCAGGATTGGCTCTCGTGGATTAGGATGCATTATGAGTGAGCTTCGAGCGCGCAACGAGAAATTGACCCTCGTGAATAGGCGAACATAGGAAAATTACAATTGCTTATTTTTGCGATAAGCGGAATTATGCTTGGAGCGTAATTCTGTTTGCGTCTGATATATTATGATTCTATCATCCGCTAGACCGGGACTAGTTGAGTGGGAGGAAAATTTGAATTTAAGTCCATTAAAAAAAAAGATCGTCAAGATTATAATAATTCTGTATATACGTTCTAATCAGACTGCCCGGTGTTATGGAGAGAAACACACTGTTTATTCATCTACTCGTCTGGGACTCGCGTTACGAGAATACATTTTTGAAAGTTCTTCTGGAAAGCATCTTTGCCGTAGACTACTACTGTCTTCACGTGATAATCGTCGTGCCACCGGGGCTGGCGACGGAGGATGTGAAGATTTTTGAAAAACACATGACCCTGATTACTCCTAGAAGCGAATTCGATAACAAGAGAGTTCAGACTTTATATGTCAGTTTGAGAAGCGAACAATATCCAAAACTGCAGATAAGACGAATAGTGTAAGCAGCATAATTGATTACTGATTAACTACTGATTGATTACTGATTAATTACTGATTAATTACTGACTTCCTAATCAGGTGGATGGATGTAAAAATTATTTTTAAATTTTTTATTTATAGAAAATGAAAAAAAAAAAAAAATCATCAAAAGTCAATTTCGTAATTCCGTATTATAGAATTGATTTAAAAAATATATTAAATCCATCCACTCCTAAATATTCGCAAATTGCTGGTCGCCACTAAATTTTTATGCTTTCTAAATTCAGGGAGGAGGACAACGACAACGTGATACCAATAATTGATGCTGATTCGAAGAGTCTGAGGGTAATGTACGGCGATTTTTACATCAGCGAAATGATGCGATATCCTGGCGAGGGAAATCGCCAGTTGATCGTCGCGGAGAGCGAAGACCTTGCCTCGGGGGTCATGTGTCTCAATAGCCACGTCGACGCTGATTTGTTGAACGAGATCTTCGAGCTGGGTCCTTACGGCGGGCTTCGCAAGTTGCCCACTGACGAAGCACCGATTTCCCGTTCACCGTCCGACTCATCTGTAGTGAATAAAACAGCGAGTGAGGATCTGTCGCCGGATAGCACGAAGGATCGTGACAAGCTGCGGTTTAGCGAAGCCATCGCGCAAATTGTGCGTCCCGACAACGAGTCGAGCAGCGAGGACGATTCGGAAAGTTCGTCAGATTCGGAAGTGCGTTCGGCGAGGAGCTCGATGGAGCGAACTGGCATCAGTCCTTCGGTGACTTTCGCCAAAAGGCTGCGCACGAGCGTTTTCGCTGAAGCAATCAACGAACTGCCGAGTAGGAATTAAATAATATTAATTCAATTAAATTCACCCCCGACTTTAGACGAAAATTCTTATTTTTCTTAATTAATTGGAATTTGCCTTATTTTATTATTTTGTAACATAATGTTTTCATAATTTTGTATACATATTTTTGCATATTACTTTTAACATAACTTTTAATATATTAATTTCATATTGTGTGTTTCTGTATTTTTAACTTTATTTTATTAATTACATATTTTTTATTTTCGTATTTAAAAAAAATTAACTTTGTTAATTGGAGTTGAGTATTTTGTAACTTGATGTAACAGAACTTTTGTCGCGTAAATCACAGTCAGGAGTTTGGCTTCTTCCGCCTACGATGACGAGGACGATGACGTCGATGACCTCGCTATTTCGCAGTTCAGCGAGAAAATGAAACGCAAACCAAGCTCACAGTTTATGCACGGAGAGCTGAACGCCTTTGCCATAGAGCTTTTCAGTATGGACAAGAGCATCGACGAACAACACGGTCGTGATTATCTCGAGGCTGCCTTCGAGTGTTTTCCGGATTTGGAGTACTGCGTCATGCTCGTACCTTCCACCCGGCCCTTCTTCCCCCTTCTGGAAAACTTCGCCGTAATATTTTCAGATAAACTCGATTTCTGAATGAAACATTACGCAATAAGAAACATAAATAAATAATTTTGTTTCTTTTTTTTCAATTTTTCTGCTTTTTTCGGTTTTTATATTTTATACTAGCGTAATCGCACGCGCTGGCGCGCGTGCCTAAAACACTTTTCGCCAAAATCGACCTCGAAAATTTTTCTTTTCAAAATATCGACTTTTAACCTATATCATTCTCAAGTCGCATATTCTACCCCTGAAAACACTGGTTATTAACCTTTTTTAATCGATTTTGAAAAAAATATTTTTTTGGCGACGAAAAAAATATTTTTTCTGTCAGAAATCGTAGATTCGGCTCCGGACCGAAAATCGCCAAAATCGACCCCAATTTTTTTTCTTTTCAAAATATCGACATTTAACCTATACCATCATTCTCAAGTCGCATATTCTACCCCTGAAAACACTGGTTATTAACCTTTTTTAATCGATTTTGAAAGAAAATTTTTTTTGGCGACGAAAAAAATATTTTTTCTGTCAGAAATCGTAGATCAGGCTCCGGACCGAAAATAGCCAAAATCGACCCCAATTTTTTTTCTTTTCAAAATATCGACTTCTAACCTATACCATCGTTCTCAAGTCGCATATTCTACCCCTGAAAACACTGGTTATTAACCTTTTGTAATCGATTTTGAAAAAAATATTTTTTTGGCGACGAAATTTTTTTTTTTCCTGTCAGAAATCGTAGATTCGGCTCCGGACCGAAAATCGCCAAAATCGACCCCAATTTTTTTTCTTTTCAAAATATCGACATTTAACCTATACCATAATTCTCAAGTCGCATATTCTACCCCTGAAAACACTGGTTATTAACCTTTTTTAATCGATTTTGAAAAAAAAATTTTTTTGGCGACGAAAAAAATATTTTTTCTGTCAGAAATCGTAGATCAGGCTCCGGACCGAAAATAGCCAAAATCGACCCCAATTTTTTTTCTTCTCAAAATATCGACTTCTAACCTATACCATCGTTCTCAAGTCGCATATTCTACCCCTGAAAACACTGGTTATTAACCTTTTGTAATCGATTTTGAAAAAAATATTTTTTTGTCGACGAAAATTTTTTTTTTCCTGTCAGAAATCGTAGATTCGGCTCCGGACCGAAAATTGCTAAAATCGACCCCAATTTTTTTTCTTTTCAAAATATCGACGTTTAACCTATACCATCATTCTCAAGTCGCATATTCTACCCCTGAAAACACTGGTTATTAACCTTTTTTAATCGATTTTGAAAAAATATTTTTTTGGCGACGAAAAAAATATTTTTTCTGTCAGAAATCGTAGATTCGGCTCCGGACCGAAAATCGCCAAAATCGACCCCAATTTTTTTTCTTTTCAAAATATCGACATTTAACCTATACCATCATTCTCAAGTCGCATATTCTACCCCTGAAAACACTGGTTATTAACCTTTTTTAATCGATTTTGAAAAAATATTTTTTTGGCGACGAAAAAAATATTTTTTCTGTCAGAAATCGTAGATCAGGCTCCGGACCGAAAATTGCTAAAATCGACCTCGGAAATTTGTATTTAATATCACCTACAATAGGTTAATCCATTTTGCGCTGCTGCGCTCTTATAAAGCTTTAAAAGGTTACGGGTGCTGCACCGCGTGTCCTCTTATGTAATTTTTCAAATTTGACACCAAACTGATTTTGTTTATCACGGACTTTCCTGGCAACCAATCACAGCTCTAATAGTTTGCTAACAATGCTTTCCGTTACTCATCAACTTCTTAAAAGAGGAATAAAATATATTCTTTACATTTTAGTTTTATTTACGTTTTTAAAAATCATTTTTACAGCGGGTCCCACTACGTTTCGACAAAGATTTCCCCATGGTCCTGTACGTCGCCCATCGCGCAACCATCCTGGGATCTTTGCAGTCCCGCGAGGCCGATGCCAGCGATCGCGAATTAATCGAAGCTTTTCTCCGCGGTATTCCGAGGAATCGGACGGTACTGGAGGACTTCGACGCTGCGGTAAATTCCGAAAATACGGAGAAGGCGTGCTACGTATTTACCTGCGAGAACAGGTTGATCGGCCTGTCAATTCTATGGTACGCCACACCCGTACGATAATTCGAGGATAATAATCCACCCTACGGGAGGGCGAAGAACAGCGGGGGAAAGCCTTACACAAACGGGGCGTCATACTTTGTAGCTCCGAACCCAACGTTGATCAGTTGCGAATAATGTATAACGTCGAGGAGTACATATCGATGGAGAACACCGCAAGGGACGCCCACGCTCGATTGCTGCACTTTATCCTCGTTCCCGCGTTCTCCACTTACGATAGATTCTTCTTTCGCGAATTGATGCGCCTCAGCTGCACCACTGCCGTCTATTATCGACTCTACGACAACGAAACTATGGCTCTTGTGAGAAACAAATTTCCGAAAAATTTGTGCACTTCTCTATTTTATTTAGTAATTATTTTAACGGCAGAATCGGACTCGACCACTGGTAACCTGCCTCGATGCGATGGTTCCCGTTAAATCTCGAACCCGGTTCCACAATCCCTGGCCACAAGGAGAAGAAAAAGATAATTACATGGAGGAAAAGAGTTTTTCTCTCTTCCTGATGAATCCGAGACTCGCGACGATGCCGAAGAGAGTTGTAAACGCTAAGGTCGTGGTCGTTGGAGCCTCAGATTGTGGAGTGGCATTCGCTGAGTTTCTCGCCTTACGGGGGTCAATTTTTTCCTTTGATTTTCCCATCTTCTGCGTCTCGCTATTCTCAACAATGGATCAATGAAAGTTACTGCGCAATATTTTCGACAGTTCCAGCTCGAATATCGTACATTTCACGAACCTCACGCTCGTATCGCCCAACGGTTTGCCCTTCGAGCGAAAAGGGAGTTTGGAGCACGCGACGATGATTCCATTCGGAGGACGATATTGCTACGCCTACAGACAGGTCGTGCCGAGCAGAGTGTGGATAAACGTAGTGCACGGCACAGTGTCTCATATCAACAGGTTTCTCGCAGATACAATAAAAATCTATAGCTTCTTGGACAGCGCGAAATTCGTTAAAAAAATATTTTGGCAGAAAGGACAGACACGTCACCGTTTTTGGACTCGGAATCTTGAGTTACGATTACCTTGTACTGACCTGCGGTTTGAGTTACCAGTGCACAAAGTTTCAACGCGAGGAGAAGCAAATCGATAGACGAGGGTGATTTTCTAATTGTGTGTAAAATTAATTTGTACGTACAGGAAAGGAATTTTTTTTTTTTAATTAATTTAGAAGCCACCAAGCGGAAGAAGTAATTCCCCTTAATTGCTTCTGCGTCAACGACGACAAGGACGCGTTAGTCTGCTTCGAGAGACTGAAAGAATTGACCGATGATTTAACTGCGAAAAGTGAGTTAATTTAGAAAATTAATGGCTGCACCTCAGCGACAGTGTGTTCGATTTTTTTTCGTCCATGAGAAGAATCGTAGAAAACAGTGACATCACGAATATTTCCCCACAGAGTCAATCGTGCTCTACGGCCACAATATTAACTGCTATTGCACTCTGAGAACTCTACTCGATCTGGGTATCCCAGGATCTTGGATCTTACTGATTCAGCCAAAGCTGGGAGTTTGCGAGAAACGAAGCGATGTTTTCTTCGAGAACGATGAGGTCGACGAGGCCGTGGCGAGCGCTGTTCACCACGCCGGGGTCAAAGTTCTTTTGGGATGGAACTTGCGAAATTGGGTCCTCGAAACGACTGAGACTGCTGGCAACGAGGCGAATCAAAGCAGTATTATCAAAAACATAAAAATACAGTGTAAAGCTGTGAAGAAATTTATAGCTTGCGACGCACTCGTCTATTTCGGCGAGAAAACGATACCTATGAAGACTTTCATGGGTAATATTCATAAAAAAATAAAAAAAATGTTCCTGCGGTTACTCTGGTCACATTATTTATTTTCAGCAATTTCAAAGGCGGGTCTCGTCTTCGACGGACATTTGGTAATAAATTCTGAGTACAGAACCAACGATCCGAGAATTTTTGCCGCCGGTTCTTTCACCAAGTACTCCAGGGAATATCATGCCGAGCATTTGCAACACGAGTACTACAACAGCGTCGAAATTGGCGAGCGGGTAGCGAACATTTATTTTTCAATTTAGTGCGAATTTTTTCTTACCGACAAAAAAATAGACACCACGGTTTTCGACTTCAAGTTCGCCAGAAGGTTCAAGCAGATGATCGACTCTCGTTCACGCGATAAAGATGAAGAAATCTCGGTGGACTCGACGCTTCCGGTGTTCCGTTCACCGATTCTCGTGTACTGCGAACTTCCTGGTGGTTTCCACTATCTCCACGTGCGAAAACCCGGCAAGAGAATGCCCTTAGCCGTCCACATCGCCAGTGGAACCTACGTATTTTTTTTTCCTCAGAATTAATACATCGAAATGGTGATCGTTTTGTCTGGGGATTATAAAATGAAACTGTTGAGTTTTCCCGACGTTTTTGCACAGGGCGACGTTTTAGTGACGGGCAGCGTGTCGACGGATTCGGAACTTGGCTACTTTCGTATTCGTTTAAATCAGTACAACACAATTGAAACTATAACTTGTCTCAGCAAAAAGGTATATGAATTTGTTTTAAACTAGCAGCTTCTATAGTCAGTTATTGTATTTTTTAAATTTTGCTTGTGAATGGGCGAAACAGGATTATTAACTACTTGCATCCCTTAAGGGAAAAGTTAAAGGCAACTTCTAATCAACTTGTCGTCTTATCGCACGTTCGCGGTTTCCTTATCCATCATCATCAATTCTATCGCCTTTCCAGGCCTTCCGAGTGCAGGACCTGATTACCCTGTACGGCAAACACGACTCCATGCTCAACAACTTGAGGATTCGTTTCCAGGCACGTATATGCCAAGATTGCAAATTATTCATTCGCAATTTGTTTGAACAAAATTGATCTATAATTTGAATGGTTTAATAACGATATAGAACTCACTGGTGCCCGACCTTTACACCTATTTCTCCGAACCGTGGGCTGCAGCTCTTTTTCACGACAGATTCGACAATCTCAGGGTGGAAAATCGTGCCACATTATTATCCAAAACAGTGAGTTTGCTCCTGAAATTATTTTCTCAATACCTACAACCCGGCTTCAATTTTTTACAGGCTAACTGCGATGCTCTGATTGACGACCTAACGGCAACGTTTACCAAATCCGATTGGAAAGAGGTAACGAACCACGCAAAAAGAACCAACAGAGACAAAAACAAAAATAACAAATTCATTACAGATAAACGAAGACAATAAATAACAAATTCACATTACAGATAAACGAAGACGATCGCGGCCGCATAGAGTCGAAATTCCAAGGTTCGGTCTACCAGAACGCGATCTCGAGTGCCTTGATCAATTTCCTCGAGGCCGAGGAGGAACTTCTGCCCGTGTACTGCAATCCCCGCAAGCTGCGACGTCAGCTGACGTCGAACGACGACGACTGATAGGCAATGGAATATCAAAGTTGCAAGCGACGATCAAGCGGGGGCAAAATTGCGACGATACACACCGCGTTCGACAGGGGGCAAAACGAGTCTACGTCTGCCGGTCTGTTTCAACCGAGGGGGGGCTGAAGCTACGATACTACAAGGGCCGTCTAATAGCTGCGCCTCGACGTACGGCAAACCGAGGAGTTGATAGATACGAAGGGGGAGTGACCGGCTGGTCTATGCGATGGCAATTTAAAAATTAATACCCATATAGGCGAGGACACCGCTACAACAATACAACTTCTCCTCCTCTTGCTCGTCGTCGTCGTCATCGTTGTACATCGGATCATTGCGGCGAAGGCGATCGTAGAATGTGCAGGAAATGCGTCGTCCCCCGTGCAATCCGCACGATTCACCGGCGACGAGTTCGCCGCACTATCGCTCGACTGCATCACTCGGGCGCTCGTATCCTTCGTGTGACGCTGCTCGCTCAGCCAGGCTGCAACTATCCTCGTAATCGGAGTTGTGAATCCCTAATTTTTATGGAAATAAAATTAATGGTAGAATTGGCTTTGTAATTATGTTTCTATAATAATAACTCGTAATGATTATAATATGATGTGAACTTTTAAATAGAGGCAAAAAATATTAATTTCCCATAAAACTTTATGCTAATCTTATTGAAAAAATTGAGAAATATTAATCCATTTTCCATCCTATTCTTATCCATTTTTCTCACAATTTCTCTGAAAATTTAATGAAAAATTCGGTTTTTCTTGCGGCTGTTAAAAAATTCGCATATAATTCTATAATCGCTACAAGTCATCGTTATAAAATCGTGACTAGAAAATAAACTGTAGTGTAAACTTTAATTCTTAAAGTAATGGGAACTTACAATGCTGCTCGTAATACGCTTCGGTTTCTCTGCAACAGAATTAAAAATAAATTATTAACACTGCACAAAAGCTCCCCCCGCCGCCCGTCCGGCGATCACAAGGCTTTGGCTTGTAATTACGTGGAAAAAGAATTCGCGAAGTTTGAATTGTCGGGGAATTCCGCCCCGTTTCTTGCGCGACGTCGCATCGGGCGCGCGTGCATCGGACGTCGGCGGTGCGGGGAATTTGTGTATAACCGGGCCACGTAATAGTCCGCGGCTATTATACCAGCGGGTTTTGCACGCGTGACGACTCGACCGCAAAGGATATATAACTTTGCGAGAGCGGCGAAGTTGCGAAACGAGAATTTTC
This sequence comes from Pimpla rufipes, assembly GCA_963932165.1. Lineage (NCBI taxonomy): Eukaryota > Metazoa > Arthropoda > Insecta > Hymenoptera > Ichneumonidae > Pimpla > Pimpla rufipes. The sequence continues at coordinate 17,678,266 of OZ010635.1, forward strand.
GTGCCCCAAGGAGAGAGGGAGAGGGCGAGCGCGGTGATGCTTCCTACGGTGGCGGCACGATTATCGAGCATCGGGGCACGACGATGCGGAGAGCGGGTACGAAAGCTCGCGCGTGTCCTGCCATCGCGGCGATGCTCACCTCGCCAGTCGGCGTGCGCGGGGGGTAATCGTGGTCGGACACTGTTACACAGGGATGAGACTTAAATCGGTTTCAGTTTTTTTTTGCAAAGAACTTATTAATTGGATCAAACATTTATACCTTTTTCGCGTTATTGAAAATTAATTTCTAATTTTTTTGAACCAGCTCCAAAACGTCTTGCAAAAAAAATGTTCATATGATATTTTTTTCAGTTGTAGCTATTGAATTCTGGCTCACATTCTGGTTATTGATGAACATAAAAAAAAAGTTCATATGATATTTTTCTGTCATCCCTGTTACACAGGGGTGAGACTTAAACTGGTTCCAGCTTTTTTTTTAGAATGAACTAATTAACTGTACTAAACATTTAAACCTTTTTCGCGTTATTGAAAATTAATTTCTCATTTTTTTGAACCAGCTCCGAAATGTCTTGCAAAAAAAAACGTTCATATGATATTTTTTCAGTTGTAGCTATTAAATTCTGGCTCACATTCTGGTTGTCGTTTAACATTTAAAAAAAACGTTCATGTGATATTTTTTCAGTTGTAGCTATCGAATTCTGGCTTATATTCTGGTTGTCGATAAACATAAAAAAAAACGTTCATATGATATTTTTTCAGTTGTAGCTATTCAATTCTAGCTCACATTCTGGTTGTCGATTAACATTAAAAAAAAAACTTCATTTGATATTTTTTACAGTTGTAGCTGTTGAATTCTGGCTCACATTCTGGTTGTCGATTAACATTTTTCTTGATTGTCTTTAACTATCATTTTTGTTACAAAATGTTGTCATCAAAGGTTCTTTCTTCGAGTCCTCAATCATACTTCATCAGACTTTGCCCCACAAATTTGCAAAATCCAGAACACATTGGATTCGTTACTAATTGGGCCGCAGACGCTAAATGGGCTGTTGCACCCCGTCACTTGTGCGCCCGTCGGGACGTGCCGAGTCAAGTGAAAGAACCAGCCGAAGTTTTCGTAACCGTAAAGTTTGCCCCGGCTGAAATCGTTTCGCGTATTTCGGCGCACCCCCCCGGTGTGTTCGCCACCGCCGAATGCCACCACTACCCACGCATCTCGTTTCGGTGTATACATATAACGAACCTGGCCGCGAGTCGTTTTCAGCTCTGCAATATAACCGCACAGCTAGTTTAATGCATAGGACGACGAGGCGGTCGCGAAGGTGCGTGATTCCGCAGGTTTCCAGGACAGCGATTAGAGTGATTACCGTTAGGCAGCCGTTAGGTCGTGATGGAGGATCGCGGGGGCTCCGCGCTTGTCCTGCAGCGCGAGGCATCCCGCGCGCCAGGGCCAAAAGGGGTTCGAGGTGGTGGTGCTGCTGCTGCTGGTGGTGGTGGTGGTGGTGGTGATCGCGGGGCTCGCGTTCACGTGACGCGATGTCACGTTACCCGGTCGCGACAGGTGTCGGTTCGCACAACCCCTTGCACCCTGCACCACCAGGAATCCACCCCTCAATGGCCTCGTGGTCCGCAGGAGCGCTTATGATCTATATACACGACGCGTTATTATATACATCCGCTCGCCGAGCGCGTCCTGCGGTCTCTTGACTCCGCAGGAGACCGAAGGCTGATCGTCATTCATCGCTGACTTCCTATCTCACCTTGATCGCTAACGACGTACTGCGTCGTTGGGCTTTTCGCTTCGTTTTATCGAATTTTTCGGTAGGGACATTTTTTGCGGAGATTTTGCTGCATTTAAAAAACAAATGAGAAGCGTCGGTGCAATTTTTGTGGGCATTTTTCTACGTTTTAGAAACTTTTCAGAAGGATCGTTACGATTTTTGTGGACAGTTTTCTACATTTTGGAAACTTTTTCAGAAGGACCGTTATGATTTTTGTGGACATTTTTCTACATTTTGGAAACTTTTTCAGAAGGACCGTTATGATTTTTGTGGACATTTTCTGTCATTTTTTAAATTATCCAGAAAGCCAAATTAAAAAAAAATTTAAAGCGCTTTTTTGAAAACATTTTTGGCTGCAAAAATGCCGACAAAAATGTTTTCTCATAAAAAAAATTCTGGGCCAGTAATACAACCAAAAAGTTAAGCTTTTTTTATAACTGTGGTTCATAACCATCTCTAAGCGTTTCGCGCGCGTTTTCATGTCCGCGAGCAACCTGCGATCTCCTGACCCTCGCGAGCCGAAAGGTCGATCGTCATTCCCGCGCACTAAAATTCTCTCTTACCCCATTCTTATCCCCGCGCCGTACAACACGATAACGCAGCATGTAACCGGCATGTGCGCTGCATCGGTTGCGTTCTACCGGGAAGCGATATATATTGGAAATAGCTTCAGAGCGAGAGAGGGAGAGAGAGAAGGTGGGATTCCCACAAAAGTGCGCTCCGAGTATCGAGTAGCCGCTTCCGGAAAGTAATAATTCATGGATGTATGTACGTACGCCGGGGCTTCGAGCTATCCTCGTCTCTATCCACGTGTAATCCCGCACTAAGGTTCGACGATTTTCTACCGCTCTACCCTCTACGGTCTATTGTGTAATTACGCCACATCTATATACGCACTACACATTCGCCCGGCGTGTAAACTTACACGTGTGTATATTTAGGCGCTCTGAAACCCCGCGCGACGTTCGCAGTGTCCGGAGAGTCAACCACGCGCCACTCTCTCTCTTTCTCTTTCTCTCTCGGTGTCAGCTGCGAAGACTCCCAGAAGGTAATTACCGCACATCAGGACGCGTACTGCCCCGCGTCTCGTAATAGCTCACAGGTGCGTGTACAGCGCGGGGGAGAGGTTGCTCTATACGCCGATTCGCCGTCGTTGATCCCGCTTGATCCTCGCGATCGCGTTCGCTGTCTACACGTATTATGTGCGTGGCTCTCGCTCGCTCTGCCCGTAAGTCTATCTACCATCTATCGCGGCCGCTTTTTTTTTTCTCTCACTCCTTTTCATTCTTTAACTATGCAACGATGCACTCGTAAACCGATGCTATCGCGCCGGGGCTTTTGATACCGCGCAGCGTTGCAACGCGAAAATAATAACAATAAAAAATAAAACGCGAGAGATCGTAATACGCGGGTGAACGATGTAAATCGTATGAATATTGCACGGACTGCGTCACGATCGATGAGTCGAGACCGCGGAGGAGAGATTGCGCGAGCCTACGTGGACGGCGTCGTCCACTCGGGGACACCGGAGTGGATTTTTTATTTTATTTCGGACTCTGCTCGATCGCGGCTGAGCTATTTTTTGTTTGCGTCACGATCCCTTGCAATGTTTTTACTTAAATTCTGAGCCCTCGAGTTCGAGCTCAAGTTAGACTCAACTTGGAGCTGAAAGGAGGAAAATGATAGCTTCGGTTTCAGCTTAACTTTAAACTTGGACCTATAAATTCGACTCTTATAAGTCTTAGTAACTGTGGAATTCTGATCAGACATGCAGAAATTCAGAAAATGCAATTTTCTGCATACGAAATGCAGAAAATGGGCATTTTCATTAATACCCATCTTCAACGCATCATTACGGAATCTTAAGGATACGGAATCTTAAGGAGCGCGAAGTATTCAGTTCGTATAAATTCGAGAAAAGTGCGAGAGAATTGCAAACATTTTTGGATGTTCTGAAAATCTGAAAAATATTCATGCATACTAAAGGTAGTGAAAAGATTAATTTTGCATAATAATAATTCCAAAAAATGTTATTTACATTTTAATTAGAAAAAATGGTTTAACAAATATTTCGTTGACCCAAGTTTTTTTTGCATGAAAATGATTCCTTTATTTTTCTGTATACGTCTGAAATTTTTCAGATTTTTATTTAATCTTTGAAATTTGTACATATTTTCCATACAAAAAAACACAAATTTCAAAGATTAGATAAAAAACTGAAAAAAATCAGACACAAAAATAAAGGAATCATTTTCATGCAAAAAAAACTTGGGTCAACGAAATATTTGTTAAACTTTTTTTTTAATCAATTTGTGATTAGTATTTCGGAATTATTATTATGCAAAATTAATCTTTTCAGTACCTTTAGTGTGCCTGAATTTTTTCAGATTTTCAGACCATCGAGAAGTGTTTGCAATGCTCTCGCACTTTTCTCGAATTTATGCGAATATAATTCAACACTTCGTGCTCCTACATCCTTAAGAGCGCAGAGCCGGCTGACCACCGCTCTCCAGGTGTTCGGCAGGTTTCGTTTAGAACCAATTTTCATCAATATCCATTCTCATGGCATCTTTACGGAAACTCAAGAGCCTTGCGAAAGAACGCAGGTTCGTCGGCTGACCACCACTCTCCGGGTTCTCACGGTGGGCCGGTCAGGCCGAGACGACCGCGCCGGCGATGGTAGCCAACCCGAGTTGCAATTGTAACCGGCGGGGTTAGCGCGCGTTCGGCCGCCACATGGGCGGATTGTCCATAAACCGCGCGTATCGTTGGACGCTCGCTATCCGCTATCACAAAAGCTCCGCGCGTCCCGTAGACCGCGGTATAGGTCAGGTGCGCGCATGCCCTCGCACCGAGGGCGGACGCTATCCTCGCCACTCGGCCAATCCACATCCCGCCGAGCGCATAATTGTTATAGCTCAACCGCGCCGCGCGCGGTGTATAACACACGTCGCGCCGCGAGGTTTGCCTTTGCGATACGCGCGAAGCATGACAGTGGTCACAGCGGCGGCGGCGCGGTATCATCGTTCTTCACCCTCGTCGACCCCTTCCGATCGTGCGCCACTTCGCCGCTTCCGTTTTCCCTCGTCGACCCCGATGACACGCGAGTCGTTGACTGTTCGCGCTGGTCAGCGGAGTCGGCAGATTCTCAACGTCGGTCAACTGTAACGAAATCATTCTGTGTTAAAATTATTGCAACCGATTCTGCCAGAAAATATTGATATCGTCGACAGGAATGTTTCTTCAGCGACTAATGGATTTACCTTTTGACAAAGTTGCCGGCTGCTCCGACGACGCCTCGGTGCTTCGTCGCTCGCCGAAGTAGTAAGAGCCGAATTTGGTCAGACAGCTGGAAATCGATTTTTCAAATTCCGTTTCATGTGGCAATTTTCACGAGACAAATGCGAATAGTGATGAAAAAAAGTGCAACCGAAACACGTGTCGACTGATTTATATTCGTCGATCGAGAATATGTTTTTCTACCGTTTGAAAAGACTGACGTATTTGGCGCGCAGCTGCCGCCGATCGCGCGACGTCCCTCGGCGACGTTGACTTCGATATCCTCGCTGTGATTGTTCGCTGACCGAATATTGCGATGCACGCCTCGCACCAGCTCGCCCATCAGGAGAGATCGGGGATGCCGAGAATATGCAGTCCCAGCGCGGACTACGCGGTGGTCCCTTCGTCGTCTCCCTTTTCCGCGCTTCATCTGCTGCGGAATTACCGACTCTTCGGCGCCAGTGCCGGTCCCGCGGTGGCCGCCGCCGCCGCGGCTGCTGCTGCAGCTGCTGCCGCAGGTAGTCATTGCGTCTCTAAGTATTACAAATTTATTTCAGCACTTTCGTCAGTTTTATATCTGCGTTTTCTACTTCTTGACTTTATCTACTGATGCCTCAGGTTCTGAATATAAAAATTGTAGTTGATGATTTTGACCGCTTCTGACTATTAGCTGTAGGGGTTTCGGCAATGGAACGAAACATAAAATAAATAAAACTATAAAAAGCATCTAAAGCATCTAAAGCATCTCAGCATCTAAATATAAAAAGCAACGTTTTCAGCAGTTTTGTACTCGCTTCGTATTCTTCTTGATTTATCTACCAGTGCATCATGTGAAAAATAATCCAGCCATTCGACAAAAAAAGTCTACTTTTCACCTGTTCGTAGATTTGGTCACAAATTCGCGGTACGAATTGCTCTACCCTGCTCATCAGTCGTTAATGACTCCGGTTCCCTGTTCCTATCGTGACTACGGTGTCGTCTCGGAGGGCTACAAACACGATTCCTCCTCGTTCGCCTCGTCGCCCAAGAGACCTCTGCTCGCCGAGGACTCGGCGTCGTCGTCCTCGCCTCCTGCACCGCCGAGCAGCGGCGCCTCCGCCGCGGTGTCCTTCAACGCGACCGCGCTGACAGTCTCGGCGGACCTGGTGCGACAACCAGTAACGGCTGCGGTTTCGGAGCCTCACGCCGGTTCGCATCTCTCGGCTATTAATCAGCCCGCGATGATCAGCGCACCCCAACAATATTCGGATTCCGTGAGCTTCGCAGGTGCCAATTGCTTTTTCGTCTCTCCGATCGAGTTGTCGCGTTTTGCGCGTTGTTGACGAGCTGAAACAGACACACGATTTACTTTAGATTTTTTTTTCTGAGCATCGTTTTATTTTTCGCAGAATTGTTAGAACGAATTTTTGTGCTGATTTTTAAATGAATTAAACTTGAATCCACCGACATCGTTTCTGTTGAGACGTCGGCGACTCCGATGGAGAAAAATGTTTTGTGAATTATGAGAAAAAAAAAAAAAAAAAAAAAAAAAAAAAAAAAATAGGGGGTGGTTTTTGTCCTTTGCGAATATAAAAATAGAATGTGAGCACAGAGGTGGTATTCGTAGTCGGACAGCCGAAAATTTACCCGTTGAATAGCTGGCGCGAAAGTAGAACTGGAGTTCGCTGCTCGGCTGTGCCGAAAGCGCCCCTAGCAGCGAAAAGCAGCCCTTGGGTCGCGTATATACAGCCGGCGTTGGTCGATTTTCCAAGGCTGCAGTAGCGCAGTAGGCAGCGCGTAAGTCTCATAATCTTAAGGTCGTGAGTTCGATCCTCACCTGCGGCAGTATTTTTTGATTTTGCGACCCTCAAACCGAGAATCGTTGCGTAATTTGAGGTATTACAGTGAAAAATCACGAGAAGCGGCGGCATCTTTTTTAATCCGGCTCAAACGCCCACTTTTACTTTTCCTCGGGGGGTTGGTTTGTTCTTAAATTCGTCAACCGAATGTTACAGAACCGGAAGTCGGCGGCGCGAGGCGATTTTTCGTCGGGGACGCCGCGACGCTTTCCGGCTGCCGATCGAGGCGACCGCGAAGCGAGAAACGACCGATTCCCGACGAGCAGAAAGACGACAAGTACTACGAGAGAAGGAAACGGAATAATCAGGCGGCGAAGAAGTCGCGGGACGCCAGAAAAATTCGGGAAGACCACGTGAGCAATTATCTTAGTTTACTGTCGTTTAATTATTTTATTTCACTAGCCCATCTTCGCGCGGTTACCCAGTTGTCACTTCACTAAAATCGAGGTTACTTTTTTTGGATCAATCGAATCTGGATTTTCTTCCTTCGTTCGAGAGAAAATTCTATATTTCTGATTTTTTCACCGAATTTTAAAGCCGAATTATGTTGCCTTGCATTTTTCGCAAAAAAAAAAAAACATTTCCGGTTTCGTAAAGTTTGAAAATCCTATCCGATGGGAAATATCCCGTTGATTACGAGAAGCAACATTGTTTGCCCAAAAAACAGATAATTCGTCGAGAAAAACGCAAAAATTATTTTTTTCTCTGGAAACATAATTAGGCCATAAACAACGAGTTGCAGGCATCCCGACAGCCAATCAGAGAACGAAATAACACGACAACAATACTTATATCGAAAATGGGTGACATTTCACCCACTGATTTTTTTAAGAGAATTTCTATACTAAGCGACATGAGCACGAAAGTCAGCTGTTTGCGATATACTCAATGTTTTTACAGATCGCCCTGAGAGCCACGATGCTCGAGCATGAAAATGCTATTCTAAGGACGCAGATACTGACGCTTCGTGAGGAAGCCCAGTCCCTTCGACGGATGCTGATAGAGCAGCAAATGCCGAAAATGGCGGCGCGATACGCGATGGACTGCCAGAGATCGGCGCTCGCGTCGCCCAAGCTGCCCCCGACAGCCTCGAGCAGAACGGCCGCTCCCGAATCCTCGTCCATCGCGTCCAACGTTTTCTCACACCCTTCGGCAAAAGTCGCGACGACACTGTTTCTCTGAGATCTCACACGACGCTCCTGACTTTTATTGCGCGAAATTTACGAAAGCTTACGCAACGCACTTCGACTCGCGACTGTACAAATTTCGTTGTACTGTAAATAAAGTTGTTGTAAATAAAGATAAGTTACTATTTTGTAATTTTTGTTGGGCCGTTGATAATGATTATTCGACGAATGATTCTGTTTATTTAGTCTCTGAACGCTAAAAATACGGCAAACCGTTACACTTATCTAGATAGATAAGTTTTATTCATGTATGGCTTCTCGCCTTTTACATACCGTTGCACTTATCTAATTCCCGTCGACCTTACTTACATCTATTGTCACCTTCCAGACACTCAGCGAACGTTCGGACTTGTTTAAACAAGTTTAAACTTGTTTAAACAAGTCCGGCATAACTTGTTTAAACAAGTCCGAATGGGATAATGAACAAACTGCGTATATCACAACGATCACGACTGTTGAATGTAAATCGGTAATATGAACGAGTGTGATGGTGAAGTGTAGATGTGTGTGAATAATTATTCGTTAGATCCGATATGCACAAAATTATCATGGAATTCTTGCAATTATTCTTTTCCGAGGCTGGCGATGACCGTTCGGTATTTCGTGTAATCATCCACGTGAAGAGGTTCAGCAAGAAGTGAGTCTTTTTTCAGGAACTACATTTACGTGGTTCGTAATACGAATCACCTATGCTTCGAATGCTGATCCACGTGAAGCGACTCAGCAAGTAGTGAGTTTTGTTTCATTACTCGTAATGCGACAGCACCAAACGACGCGAAACGTTTCGCGTCTTGTCTGTTTCTTCCAGTCGACATCGATGAAGCCGCCAATTCCCTTTGCCGCGACATTTATTTCCTTGCATGACGTCACCGATTTACCGACACTTAACCTCAATTACCGATCTGCATCGAGCTGATTCCCATAACCTCGTAGTTTCGCCTCGCGCGCGGCTACGCACCAAAATACCTAACCCATACAAATATAAATTCAAAGCGTCCAGCGTTATTGACACTTGCGCCTAATCGCGTGTTTACGAATAAACGTACGTGAAATTTTGCCGTATAAAACGTGAGTGAGGAACACACGGATACGTCGTACTCGATCAATTCGAGCCGCATTTTTCATCCTCCAACTGTAAGTACAGACAAAATTGTTGCCGGTCGTCGAGGTTTATAGGTTAGTTGCGTGCCGATCGCGGCGAGACGTTTAAATTTTATCGTTCAATTCAATTTTAGGGACCTTCGATCATGTCAGACGACGAGGATCTAGTTTATGTCAAAAAGACAAAGACGGTGCATTATGGTTCTTTGGAAGAGGCGGAGAGAGCTAGATTGGCTGCGGCAGCGGCGGAATCCTCGGACGATGATAACGATGGACCCAATGCCAACGATTTGTCCTCCGGCGGAGTGGCGCTTGGCAATGTGCACATATCCAACGAGTACATGGATCTGGAGGATGAAATGTCAAAGGATCGACAAGCTCTGCTCGAGGAGTTTGAGCGCAGAAAGAAAGCGAGACAGATAAACGTATCTACGGACGATTCGGAGGTGAAGAAGAACCTCAGGCAGCTGGGCGAGCCTATTTGTCTGTTCGGCGAAGGTCCTGCCGACAGAAGAGCCAGATTACGAGAACTCCTCGCCAGTCTGGGAGAAGACGCTATAAAGAAGAAGCATGATGAGGAGGAAGAGCCCACTCATCGACCAGAAAGAGACACAGAAACCACCTGGTATCACGAGGGACCGGATTCCTTGCAAATTGCACGCACATGGATATCATGTAAGTTGAGCAATAAAAACCATTGATCCAGTGATAGAATACAGGATTTTTACATCCGAACTTCGATTCAAAAGTAGTGGAACATAATTTGTCCAGGGAAATTATGTTAAAAATACAAAATTAATCATCAATTATTAACTAATTTTTCGTTAAATTAATTTAAAAAATAGAAATTAATCCAGTCAATTAAAAAATAGAAATTAATTCAGTTAATTAAAAAATAGAAATTAATTCGGTTAATTAAAAAACAGAAATCAATTAACTTGATTTAAAATACAAATTAAATAAATTAATGTAAAAAATAGAGATTGCTACAAATTTTCTCAATAACGATGATGATCATTTTCAGCGTACTCGATACCAAGAGCAAAAGCGAGGCTCGATCGGGCGCGGGAAGATTTGGAGCTTCCGGGCGCGACGCGCACAGCCCGACGGCAGGAGCTTCTCAAGAAGTTACAAGCGCTGACGATATACTGCTCGCAAATCGGCGACACGCGGCCGATATCCTTCTGCGAGTTCAGTCCGAACTCGAAGGTGCTCGCGACCGCCTCGTGGTCGGGACTGTGCAAGCTATGGTCTGTACCCGACTGCACCCTCTTGCGCACACTTAAGGGACACGCTTGTAATGTTGGATGCATTGTTTTTCATCCCAAAGCCACAGTGACCGAAGAGGTATTGGGAGATAAATCCGGACAGACGTGCGTTCTCGCTAGCTGCGCGTCCGATGGTAACAGTTCCAATTACTTTAAACCGTAAACCTTCTGTATTTTCGCATAAATGTTGACGGTGCTCATGGTAATAACGTATTCCAATTTCTAGGTACCGTTAAATTGTGGGGCAGCGGAACTGGCGAGCAGCCTCTTGCGGAAGTCGAAGGCCACGAGCCCCACAGAGTCTCGAGAATCGCTTTTCATCCCTCCGGACGTTTTCTCGGAACGTGCTGCCACGACTCCTCGTGGCGGCTTTGGGATCTCGAGCAACAGGCCGAAGTTCTTCACCAAGAAGGCCACGCCAAAGCCGTTCATTGTATAAGGTAAGCGGATTACTGATTGTTTCCTCGTTAAGTGATTGTAAAAAAGAACTTCGCCGTCAAAGCGAGAATTACAATGGCACAAGATTATCATCGTGTTGTAAATAATTATCACCGTCTATTTTGTAACTAAAATGTTTTTAAAAATCATCTCGAATATAATAGACGTCAGAATTTTAAGCGCAAGCTGATGAAAAAAAATGGTTCTTCAGTTTTCAGACGGACGGCAGCGTCGCCGCGACCGGCGGTCACGATTCCTTCGGACGAGTCTGGGATCTCCGAACGGGCCGTTGCATAATGTTCATGGAGGGTCATCTGAAGGCGATATTCGGCATAGATTTCTCGCCGAACGGCTACCACATAGCCACCGGTAGCGAGGACAACGAGTGCAAAATTTGGGACCTGCGAAAGCGCTCGTGTCTCTACACAATTCCGAGTCACTCGGATCTTCTGTCCGACCTGAAGTATCAGAAGGAGGAGGGCCAGTATCTAGTCACCGCGTCGTACGACGGTAGCGCGAAAATCTGGTCCAACAAGACTTGGCAACCGCTGAAAAAGCTGCCGGGCCACGACGGCAAAGTCATGTCGGTCGACGTCTCGGCTGATCAGAAGTTCATCGTCACGAGTTCCTACGATCGAACTTTCAAATTGTGGGCGCCGGAAAACATGTGAGGTCTCGGGTGTCGAGATGTTTTCTTCGGTCGCCGAATAGAATCGCATTATGTCACCTCACGTTCAATAAACTTTGTAATATTACGTTAGATATCCGAGTTTACATTATTCTCGAGACTCACGGATTCAATAGACCTGCGCGTGATATTTATCGATTCGACTTACGCGCGTAGAATATCTTTAAGCCCTATATTACCGACCGTGGTACGTTTAAGACTCAGTCGGTAATATATGAAAATTATACATTTAATTAAGCGTTGCACATATTTTTATATGATAAATATATGCAACATATTACAACAATTTTCGAGTATTACAAAAAAATAAAAAAATGAAACATTAAAATAATTAAAAATTCCATTAGAATTCAGCTAATTAATGTTGGCTCCGATTGTGCAATAGTTCGCGATATCGAGAACTCATTGATCCCTGCCCAGCGCGTGCAGAGTGTATTAATGTAACGAAGCCCGAGATTATCCCGCGGAACATTCCGTTCCGTGTAATGATGCAATATCAGCGCGACTGAACCGCGCGCAATCGGACTTGTTGATAGTGTCGCAGTGTGTTTACGATCGGCAGATTTAGGCAGGCACGGGGATTAAAGCGGCGATTGATATCTGGCCAAACGTCACTCACGCGATAAACCGATGGTGTATTTACCGCAGAAACTGTCTCGATGAGTTATATTTATACTTGGCTTTACCGCAGAAACTGTCTGGGATGAGTTATATCTTGCAACTCAACTCCAGACAGGAACTCGCGACAGACTAAATAAATATACCCGCGAACTGCATCGTCGCGCGTTTTCGCGGAACGACGATCGTAAAAACACTGAAAAGAATCCACGACCCGCGATCGATTCATCCAGTTCGGAGGCTGATTTTTTTTTTTTTTTCATCATAGAAAACTCGTATCTTTTCTCTCTCCTCCTGTATCGTAAAACTCGCGAATCCCGTGTCTGTTTAACGGAGCGACGCAAGCCTTCCCGCAAAGTGCAATAAATCGTCTCGAGTGAATCTCATGAGTTGGGATTTGGCAGTGGTTAACCGCCGTACATACACTCGGGGCGGAGATACACACGCGGAGTCTCGTAAATTCCCATAAAACGTTGAATTCACGAAGCTTTAACGTTTCGTTTGTAGACACTTTCGCGAGCGATAAACCAGAAAATCCCATTAGCAGTGCAGTCGCGCGCGTTAGCCGCGCGGTTCGCGACGGTTTAGGCAAACCCGCGCGCGAATGCAACACACAAAGTTTCATAAAGAGAAAGCTCCGGCTGTCCGGGGCGCCATTATTAATGAGCTTCCCCAAAGTTTCCGGGACTACTTGTTCGTGTGTACGGCGCACCGAAAGACGGGCGCGGGGGGATTACCGGCGAGTTGCGGCGCGGAATGCCGCACGCGCTTCCGGCAACTTCGCCGGCGCGAGAACCGCCCGCGACATAGTTTGACTTATCGAGTGTCCGTTACCGGCGCTCGCATTTTTTTTTGCCTCTCACTTTTCTCTCGCTCGCTTTGTCGCTCTTTCTCTCGTCTCGACCACTAAGTGCATATGGATGCACAACAGATTTCAGGACTGGTAAACATTGCTATTGGAGCCACAAATTACAGCCTGAACGCAGGATTTTTTTTTCGTTTGAAACATTAAATAACGCAGTAATTAATCTATATTTTACACAAAACACAACAGTCGATATTGCGCCATTAACATTATATAATTAATATTGTCTAAATTTCGTTATCCGTGTATGTACATCTGGTGGGCGCTCGAGGGCAATTTTGTAGGACGCACGAGTCCTCAGCGATTTTTCCTTATAATTCGTAACTTTTTTTTTTTTACTTTTACTCTTTTTTTTCGCTTCCGTTCGCAGCTCGAAGGCCGACCTATTTCCACGGCTATCTGCATCTGGAGTTTCGTTTCAGCAACTCATATTCTCCAAGTTACACGCTGACCGTTCCGCGCGCGTGAATCCCCGAGGGTTTTTCCCTTCAATGGCCAGAATTGCCGGGAGACGGGAGGTTTGAAAAGTGTGGCAAACTTCCAAGAGCCTTTCGCGGATGGCCGGGCGGGGATCCACGCGCAATTGGCTTCGGCGAGATCGCGCGGACGCGGGAGAGGAAAAACTTTTTCCTCTTATAAAGAAAAGAACCTACTTTGCCGTTCTGCATCGGCTTTTTTGCCTTGACTCAGGAAACTGCTCATTTATATAACAATAATCCGGACCTCTTTGGGTTGCAAAAAAAGAAGAAGAAGAAGAAGAAGTAAAACGAGCTCATAATAATAACTTGTTCTCGCTGTGTTTCAGATGCGCAAAACCGGAGGGGAGTGGGGACATCTCGTGCGTGCCCAAAATGCGGCCGCTCCGCTCGTCAATTACCGGGACCTCCAGGAGGAGCGTAGAAGCTTTCGGAGCCACGTGAAGAGTCCGCGCGGCTCCGACAACGGCGCCCGAGTGACTTTGACGAAGCGTTCGCCGGCCCGAAGTTCGACGTTCTCCAAGTTTCCGCACCGCCGGGACGATGGATGAACGCGAGTTGGAACAATCCCCGTGGAACTTCATGCGGACTCGTTGACGGGCAAATGTTGATGAAGCCAGGTCCGCGTACCGCCCTCGGCGAAGTCGGCGGCCGCGTGTCCGTCGCCGCTGAGGACCCACTTTGTCGTGAGAAGACCGTCCACGCCGACCGGACCCCGCGCGTGGATTCTCGACGTTGAAATACCGACCTGTTTCAAAGGACACGGGGTGAATAAAGGCGCGGGAGAAACTCGCGGGAACATCGCGAGCGTCGTTCGCTATACCCAAGGTCCCTAGATTTGTAAGGTCAAGACGGGCGTCTGGAAGGGCAAAATTGAACTGCCAATGAGAGACTTTACTCCGTGCAGCCAAGCGCCTCAAATTGTCGCTGAGGCAAACAGAACCATTGATTTCCTATATCCTGTTTTTATATTTATGTTTTCGTATGTAAATAAAATTTTGCCCTCGCGTCTGGAAACGTCGTGTCTTGACCTTACATATCTAGGGACCTTGGTTATACGGGCTCGAAGTACGAACCTCGGCGCCGAGGCCAAAACGGAATCCATCGGCGAATCGAGAGCTGGCGTTGTGGAAGACGCAGGCGCTGTCGACCTCCCGCTGGAAGTGATTGGCCCTCCGCTGGTCCTCGGTGACGATCACGTCGGTGTGGGCGCTGCCGTATTTGAGAATATGATTTATCGCGTCGTCGAGTTCCGGCACGACCTCGATCGTGCACTCGAGAGCTCCGTACTCGGTCCTCATGCTCTTGGCGGCCGGTGGACCGAAGGTCAGTTGCTCGCGCAACTTCGGGCCCGAGTGGATTTTCACCTGGAAAATGCGGAACACAAACGTGAGAAGATTTCGAGGGTCGAGGGACGAAAATTTGGGTTAGTTTGTCAATGAGTCTGGCTTTCGGGAGCTCCGTTAACCCGGTGTAACACTTATCGTGGAGGGTCGCGAGAAGCGGGTGGGGGCGGAGATACCGGAGAGGTATCTCCGACGATGTTTCGCTCGTAATTAAAGAACTTTCCCTCGAAGCGAGCAATCTGCATTCGCTTGACGGCGAAAAGAGAGACGGTAGAGAGACGCGGCGCGAGAGACTCGGGCGACTATTCGCAGCGCAAAAAAGAAAAGCAGTCGGAAAACTATTGTAAGGGCAAACCATTGTCGGCGAAACTTGGCCGGGGCTGCTTTGTGATAATTTATCAATTCTATTGAGATTCACGGGGTGAGTGGGATGCGCGAGATATACGTTTTTACGATGTACCGGGATGTAATATAAAGTTTGTAAGGCTTCTCGCAAGCTACACGTAGCGCGTAAAAACGACAATATGACTTTATCATCGCGGGGGGGCCACTCGCGACTACCGGGAATATTGACGTCAAATCTCGCTCGTAAGAATCCTCCCGTGTAAAACCTCTTCCAGGGCTTCGCACGAGGAGGAGTAAAAATTGGATTTCTCGACTTACTCCCTCCTTCTGAAGCATACTGCAGACGTCGCTGAAGAAGCTGCCGCTCATGTGACTCTCGTGAATGAGAAGAGTCTCCATCGCGTTACACGCGGCCGGATAATCGCACTTGGAGTCGCGTATTATCCTCATCGCCTTCGCGAGATCCGCGTCCCTATCGACGTAAACGTGACACACGCCCTCGGCGTGACCGAGAACCGGTATGTGTTTCGACTGCTCCTGAATGTTTCTAACGAGCTCGGAGCTCCCGCGCGGAATTATGAGATCAATGTGCTTCTCCATGGCGAGCAGGTCGCCGATTTCCTCCCTGGTGGACACGAGGGATATCGCTTGGGACGCGCCGACCGAGCTCAGCGACTCCTTCACGAGATCCATGAGGCAGCGATTGCTGTGGGCGGCCTCCTTTCCACCCTTGAGCAGCAGACCGTTGGCGCTGGACATCGCGAGGGCCGCGACCTGGGGAAGACTGTCCGGACGGGACTCGAATATCACGAGGAGGACACCGATCGGCACGGTTATCTGCTTGAGCTCGAGGCCATCGGCGAGTCTCGTTCGCCTCAAAACACGGCCGACGTTGGTCAACGAGTCGTCGGCGATCTGACGAAGCCCCGTCGACAGGGACTTCAGCTTGGCCGGTGTCAAGGAAAGTCGCGAGAGCAGCGGCTTCGCCAGTCCCGTCTCCGTCGCCGCCTCCAGATCCTTCGCGTTCGCCGCGAGAATCTCGTCCTGCTTCGAGTGCAAAAGATCCGCCAGCGTGTTGATCGCACCGGCTCGCTGCTCGGGCTCCAGCGACTGCAGCACCCGGCTGCCCACTCGAGCTGCAATCGGATAACTTGTGTAGCCTTTTGGTTGGGTTTACCCCGGTTCTTTCTCAGGTAAATTCGGTGGAATGATTTTTATTAAGATTACACCAGAGCTGTAAATCCCTAATTTTTATGGAAATAAAATTGACGGTACGATTGGCTTTGTAATTATGTTTTTGTAATAATAACTCGTAATGATTGTAATATGAAGTGTAAACTTTTGAATAGAGAGAAGAAATATTAATTTTCCATAAAACTTCATGGTAATCTTATTGAAAAAATGGAGAAATACTGTTAGTGCATTGCGAAAATAATTGAGGACTGTGCTTGTCCATTTTTCTCACAATTTCTCCTAAAATTTTACGCAAAATTGGTTTTCTCGTACGGCTATTAAAAACTTCACATATAATTGTACAAATGCTACAGGTCATCGTTCTAAAATCGTAAATAGACGAAAACTTTAAATTCTTAAAATAATGGGAATTTACACCACTGGATGACAATACACGTTAACTCGACAAAAACTCAGTTTAGTCCCGACAGAAAATTTTAACGAGGGATTAAAGTGACGTCGAAAGTACTAACAAAGTGACTTACCATTCTCAGCGACCACCTCGACGGGCGCGGATGTGCTGCTACTTTCGGTGAAGAAGGTGCCGATCTTTCTGCCGGCCATGATCTGCTTGATGGCCTTTTCCTGGGTGCCGTTGCAGATCACCACGGAGACACCGCGATCGAGCGCCCAGAGAGCCGCGTTCACCTTGGAGTCCATTCCGCCGGTGCCGACCTTCGACTTCTGGCCGAATTTGATAGTTCCCCGAAGATCGGTGCTGAACGTGTGGAGCATCTTCGCGCCGTCCTGCCACGGCGGAAGGTTGTAGATACCGTCGACGTCGCTCATGAGGATGAGAAGATCGGCCTGAACCTCGGCGGCCAGCATCGCCGCGAGCGAGTCGTTGTCCTTGATGGATATCCCGCGTCGTCCGCCGCCACCGGCCACCTCCTCGTCGACCTGAGGCGGCGGCGACACCGCGTCGTTCGTGTTGATGATCGGCACGATGTTCAGGCTTATCAGCTCGCTCAGCGTGCTGAAAATGTTCTTGCGGGTCTCCTCGTTGTAGAAGTCCGGCTTCGTCACGAGAACCTGGGCGAGCTTGACGCCGTACTGGGCGAACATGGCGTCGTACAGGGACATGAGACCGGATTGGCCGACCGCCGCCGCGGCCCTCGGATCCAGAAGGGTTCCTGCGAAAAATAAGAGAGAAGGGCGTGAAAAGGCTGCGCGTCGGAAGTGCCGGGAAGAAACGAGGGCGCTAAGTGCCGGCGACATCGCCCGGATGGGCGCTCCGAATTTGTTTGCAAAGCTGCTGCTCGCGACGGTCCCCCAAAGAAAACGCTTGGCCTCCGGTGCGCTTACGTTTTTCTTTGCTTCTTCTTTCGTCTTTCTCTCTTCCTCTCGCGCGTCTTTTTCATCTTCCTCTTCCTCTTTTGCTTTTAATCTTTCGAAAGGGGATGAGTGACCCTTTGATGAAGGTTTCACGGAAAGCCACTTGAGGTCAAAGAGCTTTTCCACGCGAAGCCGAATACAAGGCCAAAATGAATCTCCTCTCAAGCCCGGCGCCGCGCGCACGGTGCACACGTATTTCTTATCGCTCGCTCACCTTCGGCAGCTAGTTCGCGGCGGTTCTCGCGCGAGAGATAGCGAGAGCTTTCGTAGCCTCGGGGCCTCCCGGGCTGAGAGAGAGACGGAGACGAGCAGCGAGCCCCGTGGCCTCGATATCATCGAGCGTTGAAATTTCACCGATGCCCGGCTGCACTGAAGTTCGCCAAAGTCTCTTATTTACTTCGCAAGAGGCGTTTCCGGACTAACCGAGAGAGAAAGAGAGGTAGAGAGCGTTAAATCGTAAAGACACGAAGCGGAGTGAAAGCTGCTTAGAGAATGCACGACGAGAGAGAATCGACCCTGAAAATTTCCGGTTAAGAGGCAGAGCAGCCACCGGGGCTCATTGTGCCCATCGCGGGAATCACAATCGCGAGGCTCGAAGATTCGTGCAACTCGGACGTTCTACTGGATCGCGGCAGCCGCTGTTATTTGAATAGAAGATGATGGAAGTATTGTTTGGATTTTCCTGTCGCACCGACCTCCATCTAATTAAACCGAGCTTTCGTCGATCATCTGTCAATTCTACGCAGTAATTAGGGTAATTCTAGCGCCTAGTATTCATTTCGCATAAATGCGAGAAAAATGAGAGACAGTTGCAAACACTTCTCGATGGTAAAAAAATTTGAAAAAATTCATGCACATTAAAGGTACTAAAAAGATTAATTTCGGGTAATAATAATTCTAAAGTGTTGTTAATAAATTAATGAAAACAATAATTGAAATTTGTACATATTTTTCATATGAAAAAACACAAATTTCAAAGAGTACTTAAAAATCTGAAAGAAATTCATACGTACTCAGGAAAACGAAAGAATCATTTTCACAAAAAAGGGTCACCGAAATTTCACCAATGCCCGGCTGTTCTGAAGTTCGCCAAAGTCTCTCATTTACTTCGCAAGAGGTGTTTCCGGACTAACCGAGAGAGAAAGAGAGAGCTAGAGAGCGTTAAATCGTAAAGACACGAAGCGGAGTGAAAGCTGCTTAGAGAATGCACGACGAGAGAGAATCGACCCTGAAAATTTCCGGTTAAGAGGCAGAGCAGCCACCGGGGCTCATTGTGCCTATCGTGGGAATCACAATCGCGAGGCTCGAAGATCCGTGCAACTCGGACGTTCTACTGGATCGCGGCAGCCGCTGTTATTTGAATAGAAGATGATGGAAGTATTGTTTGGTTTTGACGTGCATACAACGCTGCAGATTCCGTTCCGTCGATCATTGTCTGGTTACGCTGAACGCCGGTGCTTTCAGTTACGTTTGATTTTTCTTTCTCTCTCTCTATCTATCTATCTCCCCGCGATGGTAGGATCAACGAGCGCTTCGATGCTCACCGCGCGCTGTGGCTTCAACTCGACTTATCTCCGCGAGTCTTATCGAGCGCCTAGTTGATGGCTCTTCAGATTTTCGAGCGAGGAGAAATATCGATGTTATTCCGTCGGTCACTTTTGTCGTCTTCGTGGGGGCCACGTGAATGCCGTTGAACCGGCGATTCGCGACAGCCACGAACAGCCACGACGAAACGGTATCCCGGACCGACCGTATCTCGAGTGCCGGCAACTTGATTACATTGTTATGCGTCTTGCCCGAGATAGTGGAAAATCCGCGAGTTATTCGTGGCTCGTTGCGCTCGGTATCTTCGAATCCGAAAAGTCATTACGCGGAATTGTTATCGTCGAAAAACACGGTAACAAAGTCTGAAGTTATGTTGACTCGAAAACAGAGCCAAAAGCTCGTAATTTCTCACAGTCTTCGCCCGCAATTTTCTTCCGTTCTTATGTTTTGCGACAAAACGCCTGTTTTGCGTTGCCTCTTCGGTGCATCGCGTATCATTCGCTCGTAACCCTGAAGACTCTCGTCGTGCAGCCGCGAAACGTCAGCGACTCGCGACCTTTTTCCGCTATCTCCGTATGTTATTAATTGTAATATCGTGTGTGCGTTGGAGGAAAAAACAAATGGGAAAAGTATCGGGCGCGCTCGATAGTAGCTGCAATACTCGGCAGTATAATTATCAGCCGGTTGGCTCGCGGCGTGCAGCGCTGTGTCATGTGGGCGACGTTCGAGTTACGGCCTGAGGGACGCGCGAAGAGGTCTTTCTCAATCCTCGGCATCCGTCTTATCGTCGTGCACGCGGTCGGGCGATGAAAACTTGTGAGTCTGATATGACTCGTTCGGGCGCAAAGTCGAGATACACGCGGAGCTCCGGCGTGATCGAGATTATCAATGATTATTCAATGGGGGAAAAAAAAATGTAAAAATAATATGAAAGTCACTGTGAAAACAAACTCACCAACGTGTTCGCGAGTGTGATCGGTCGGGCTGAGTGTTTCCCTCATGGAGAGCGACATGAGGAGCTCCTGAGTGAGTTTCTGCTTGCCAAACGCGACGGCTCCGCTCGTCACCATGATGCACTCGCGTCCCTCGATCTGACACTCGGCGACCTGCTCGACGATCGACGCGAGACGTCCAAGGGCCAAGCCATGCTCGTCCTCCCTCGTGATCACCGCGCTTCCCAGCTTCACGACCAAACGTCTCGCGTACTGGAGCTGATTACGCTCGGTGAAGGTCGCTCGTCTCGGCCTGTCCGCGGTCTGGACCTCCCGGCGTAAATCCTTTCGGCTGCCCTTTTGAAACGCGAAACGAGAATAAGTTTTTTTTTGTCTTTAACTGGCGAGCTCAGAATTGACGATACACAGCACGTTCGACGGACATGAAGCTTTTTGGAATTCGAGTTGGGAATTTGGGGTTCAGGTTTTATCGCTGTGGTCACTTTTTGTTTACTGAAATACTTGATGTCGACTCACGTATAAAAATGTATTTATTTTTTTCTTATAATCAGGAAGCTAATTACTTATAGTCTCATTTTTTCAAAACGTTATTTGCCAATTCGTGGTGATTGACAATAAATAATAGAGAGTAATTCACTATCATTCTTAGCTTAAAATGGCAAAAGCCCCATGAAGGTAACAAAAGAAAAGCCGACGCTAAATCAAGATTAAAATTTGTTTCAGGAATGGAGCACTCTACGGACACTCTACGTACGGGCTGAAGATGATTAATCCAGAGTCCGGAGGAGGCCGAGGCGTTTCTCCGGGTGCAGTGGTAGCCCACGAGTCTCGAGGACTTGACGACACGCAGAGCCGCATACATGATCGTCGGTGTGTGTTATTTTTTTCCCCACAAAAAGAAGAAGAAAAGAGAACAACCACTCAGCGACACCCACACGTCGCTCCTGCTCGGTGGCTGGAATTACTAGGCGACTACGCGGGGTTGGCCCTCGACGAGAGGCCAACGTGAGAGGTCAGCGGCGGCCGACGAGAGAGAGAGCGGAGACGTTTCGAGACACGACACTCGCGCGACTAGGGGAAAACACACACTGATCCGAAGAGGCGGAAGAATCTCGCTCTCGAGGCGACGACGTGTTATATCATTCAGCCGAGACGAGACTGGAATTGTGATATGGCAGGAGGGAAGAGCGCGGCCGACGGAGATTAGAGAACAAGAGGATCGGGACACTGCGCGTGGGGTGGGAGCAAAAGTTGCGAGATTCGTCATTGGTTGACGAACAAGCGCGGGCGAAGCCGTCGTCGGTTCGTCATGAAGTGGAAGGACACGCGGAGAGTCCGTCGTCCACTTTGGTATCTCGCTCGATCGTCGCCTTGAACATCTTAACGCTGGCTGAGAATTCAAAGGGCGTAAAAGCCAACCGCAACGCGTGCCGATTACGACCTTCCAATTCTTGCGGACGTTTTTGTGTTACGTGGTGTCTGGTCGCGAGTTTGCGGAACCAGCTCGACCACTCGGTTTCCCGAGAGTCACGAAAATATGTACAGCAACCTCGCGTCTCTCTGGCATTCACCCCGTGCGAGAACGAACTTTGACCCGGGAGTGGGTCAGGAAAAATCACTATCGCTCGGTGTGCAAGCCACTCGCGTCATTCCGCTCGCGACGCTCCGACCGCTACGTACCCGCGCAAACAAGATTATTTTAATGCGACGGCAATTATCTCATCTCGTTCGGGAGAATCTTCGCGGTCGTTCGCGGGCATCGTCGGGGGGCCACAGCGCGGGTCGCGTGAAAGCGAGACGATAAATTCGGTTGGGAAACTAATTTCTCGTTTATTTTTTTTTTTTTTTTTTTTTTTCGATTAAAAATAAAAACGTAAACAAATATTGAAAACCTGTGACGTTTGTTTTAATTCGATATGTGGAGCAGATACGGCGACGCGATAATGTACGGAATCCCATTATCGATAAGATATAAATGATTTTTCGAATCTACGATGACCCGCAATTGGCTTCACTCATCGCGTGTAGTAAAATCGTCGAGCATTTTTTCGGGCTGACGTTCAATGCCGAAATTGCACGTACAATGTGATATTCGTCCGGCGAATGAAATGTACACCGTACACATATTAATACACGCTCGTCACCGCGAGAATAATGGTAACTGCAAGATCGTCCGATAACCGATAATATTGCGACAGATAAATATAATCGGGACCTTGATTCGTATTGCGCAAAACGTAGCCGTGAACCATTGAGAGATCGACGGGGATCGCTCTATATTTTCGCTCGTGAAATTGGCCACTCGGCTCGGGGGGCCGATTGATTTATTATCTCGCGCGAAAGTTTAATTAATTAATTCCGGCGAAACGCAGGTCGCACGCGTGTGCCGTCCACTTGAAAAACTCGGTGTAAAAGCTTCGTAAATCTCGCGCACGATGTTGCCGACAACGCGCACGAGGTTTTGGCAGATTCGAGAGTGTCTGTGTGCGGCCGCACGAAGGGTCGGAAAAGCGCGGAAACGCGCGGGCGTCCCGGCTGCGCCTGACGTTCCCGGCTCTCTCGACATTTTACTCGACCCATCCGCGCACCACGCTAATATCCAGACCCTACGCTTGTATCATTTGTACGTCGTTCTTCACGCTCTATTTTTTTCCCATTACACGTGTTTTATTTCGTCGGAGGCCCCGACGGTTTCTAACAAAACAAGCGTGTCACGGATTTTTTACTCGGGAAAACTCAGCAATAGTTTCTATTTACCCTGACTAGCATCAACCAGACTGGAATTCCTGTCGCACCGACCTCCATCTAATTAAACCGAGCTTTCGTCGATCATTTGTCAATTCTACGCAGTAATTAGGGTAGCTCTAGCGGCTTGTATTCATTTCGCATAAATTCGAGGAGAATGAGAGAGGATTTCAAATACTTCTCGACGGGCTAAAAATCTGAAAAAATGCATGCACATTAAAGGTACTAAAAAGATTAATTTCGGGTAATAATAACTCTAATATGTTGTTAATAAATTAATGAAAACAATAGTTGAAATTTGTAAATAATTTTCATATGACAAAACACAAATTTCAAACAGTACTTAAAATCTGAAAAAATTCATACGTATTCAGGAAAACGAAGGAATCATTTTCACAAAAAAGCGTCACCGAAATGTTTGTTAAACAATTATTTTTTTCACCAATTTTAGAATAACATTTTAGAATTATTATTATGCAAAATTAATCTTTTCAGTACCTTTAATGTTTTTACATGAATTTTTTCAAATTTTTTGACCATCGAGAAGTGTTTCCAATTGTCTCTCATTTTTCTCGAATTTATACGAAATCCCTACCCAACCCTACGTATCGGTATTTCCCTGTTTGCCAATATCTTCAACAGTCTCTGGATGACAATTGAAATGTTTTAAAAACAGTAGCTGCTTCTCCCATGTAGCAAATATTTTATCCAGGTCTGCAGTTGAGGGTTTAATCTCTCGTGGACGAGGTAAACCTTCGGGGGTCGCCTTTTTGCGTTTCCTCGTTTGACCCCCGCTGGTGCAAGCTTCGGCCCTTCTTATCGCGAGTCGTGCTATGAGATATGGAAAAATATTTGTTAGACGCCGTCGCTCCGTCGTAGCCATAGGAAATATAAGCCGGGCCGTGACACACGTGAGCGCGCATGATGCGGCGCATGACTCACGGGATTTATCTTTCGCGACGCGTCCGCCCGGGCTGGCAGGTACTATTAGGGATTTAGCTTAGTCACCGGGAATTCGGTACTCATCCGGGATCCCGTGGAGGGCTCGTCAGCGGCGTAACAACGCGGCTTGCGCGCCGCCGGCGAGTACAAAGGTGACGGGAATATTCCCCAGCGGCGCCTAATAATCAACTATGACAGCGGCAGCCAGCGATGATTATAACGTCGCGTCGAAACGTCGGGTCCGATCAGCCTCGCGCCGCCCGCTGTTTATTATACATTCCGGCCGATAACCAATCGCCGGAATCATCGCTCGTCGTTTATATCTCTATCGCGCTTTGAGCTGCGCTCAAGAAACGCACGTAAACGCGGATATGTATTTCGATATTGGCGTTACCGTTGATTCCCGCCATTTCGGGGAACCAATTGCCGAGGCCGCGGCGACAATACCGATAATTAATGATAAATAAATCGTGTAACGTCGTTCGACATTGCAGCCTCCACTTCTGCGCGCCGATGCGACACGCGTTTGTGTCGCGATTGTAAAGGTATTTTCGGCGAAATAGGTCGGCCTCGACGATTCATCGAGTCAATGATTAAATATTGCGATGGGAGGCAGCGCGAAATACCGCCGCTTTGTCGAGGGAAGCGAGGAATTAAAAAATCATAAAGATTCAATTGCGCTGGTGCATCCGTGGAAATGCTGGAAAAAATCTCGATAAAAAAGAAACGACTAGACAAACGCTACAGTTTTATACGTGGAATTGTTTGTGGATTTAATGGGATTTGTCAATGCAAATATTTGCCGCATTTTGTACTAACGAAGTTTGTTTTTATTTTTATTGTTGCGGCATAATCGGCTCCGGAAAAAAATGTTCTCATCGCGCGGTCAAAGTCGGTTTAGCGGTCCCCGCGCGCTAAGTGGCCGAATTAGTCGCGGCAGCTAGAATTCCGCTGTCCCGGCGGATTTCTTTTTTTTTCCCCCGCGTACACCGGCCGGGAGACGCGCCGCGATGGAAAACTCGGTGCGGTAATTAAATTTCGTCTAGGAGAAACGCTCGGAGTCGAAATGAGTTAGCGGGTGGAACGAGAGAGCGAGCGTCGCGGTGCGCGCGAACAGTGTTATGAAAAGGAAAGCGCGACGGAAATAAAAGAGGAGATGAGAGAACAAATTTGAAAACGACCCTCGTGGCGTGGGAAGAAAGTTTACGGTGCGCAAAGAGAGAGCCGCGAGGTGGAGATTCGCAGAGTGCCGCGGCTCGGGGCCCTCGGGCGACGCGGCCGAGGCTAAACATTCCTAAGAACGGAATACTTGAATTATTCTTGTCGTTAAATTATCAACTTTATATTGATTTAACAAAAAAGTTTCTTCTTTAATTTCACGCACCGGTCTCTGAATAAAAACGTCGAGTACCGTAATGTAATATTCCAGGTTTTTTTTTAAATGTTGCAAACCAGCTGACGCTGATAGGATTCGCAAACACTGCACTGTGGATGTTTAGCAACTATTGGTACTGTGTAAAGGTGCTTAATGTGAAAGCAAACAACCCTTTGCGACCGAACGTGCCGTCCGTTCGCTCCGATATTTTTACTCTGAAAAACCGAAAAAACGAGAGATTTCATCATGTTTCTTAATTTATTTTAGTTCAAAGTATTTCGTCAAAAACTCGGTGAGCTTCTTCGTACTTTTTTTCTCAAACGTATATATATTAAAGGATTTGCCAATTTTCGCACTGGCCTTCCGTAATTTATTTTAATTCAAAGTATGTCGTCTGTTGCAGTTTCTCGCAGTTTCGGGCCCAAACGTCCGCGTGTCCAGAAACTACACTTCAAATTGTGCGCAGCATTCGTAAATAAAGGGTCGAACAAAGACCTCGTAATAAAGCATCGCAATTCGCTCCGCCGTAAAGGAAGCAAAACCCCGGTGAGCTTCTTCGTATTTTTTTTCTCAAACGTGTATATTAAAGGGTTTGACAATTTTCGCACTGGCCATCCGTAATTTGTTTTAATTCAAAGTATGTCGTCTGTTGCAGTTTCTCGCAGTTTCGGGCCCAAACGTCCGCGTGTCCAGAAATTACACTTTAAATTGTGCGCAGCATCCGTAAATAAAGGGTCGAACAAAGACCTGGCATAAAGCATCGCAATTCGCTCCACCGTGAAGGAAGCAAAAACCCGGTCAGCTTCTTCGTCTTTTTTTCTCAAACGTATATATTAAAGGGTTTGCCAATTTTCGCACTGGCCTTCCGTAATTTATTTTCATTCAAAGTATGTCGTCTGTTGCAGTGTCTCGCAGTTTCGAGCCCAAACGTCCGCGCATACCGGAACTACACTTCGAATTGTGCTGCATCCATAAATAAAGGGTCGAACAAAGACCTGGCAAAAAAGCATCGCAATTCGCTCCGCCCTGAAGGAAGCAAAAATCCGGTGAGCTTCTTCGTATTTTTTTTCTCAAACGTGTATATTAAAGGATTTGACAACTTTCGCACTGGCCATCCGTAATTTATTTTAATTCAAAGTATGTCGTCTGTTGCAGTTTCTCGCAGTTTCGGGCCCAAACGTCCGCGCATACCGGAACTACACTTCGAATTGTGCTGCATCCATAAATAAAGGGTCGAACAAAGACCTGGCAATAAAGCATCGCAATTCGCTCCACCGTGAAGGAAGCAAAAACCCGGTGAGCTTCTTCGTATTTTTTTCTTCCTCAAACGTGTATATTAAAGGGTTTCCGGATGAAATTGCTCGCGGCCGAGAACAGGGTTAACGAGCAATTACGCTAAACGAAACCGAGAGACGAAGCAATGGTTTCAGTTTCCTCGGGAATTATCTAACTCGCGCGGGCGAAATACATCAGGCAAAAACAGCGGAGGCAACCGGGATGGGGGTGAGCAAAAACGGGGGAGCGCAGAGAAAACAAAGTGACGAGCACAATAGCGAGAGAGAGAAAGCTCGAGGAATATCCTTGCATGCTGATGAAGAAGATGCATCCGAGTGAGCAATAACTCTTTGACAAAGTTGCTTGATTACGGCAAAGCTCCTTGTGCACATGCACGATGGCGGTAATTCCGAGCGAGTTGTCATATCGCCGCGCAGTTTCTTAACTCCGCCGTGTAGCTCCGGCTGCTCGTTGTACTTGCGACTCACCGGGCTTTAAGCCAATTTACATAACAATAAAGAACAACATCGCGCCACGCGCCCGAACAATAACACAGCCAGATACTGGAAACGTCCTGACAAACTTTTTGCTACCGCAAAAAAAAGCTTCCTCCCTTTTTTACTTCTCCTGATTGACTCTCGAGAAAATTTTATTTTCAGCTCGTCGCTGATCAACTTCAATCGGAGCCACCGGATCGAGGAAAATTAAGTTTTCACGGATTGGATCGAAGTCGCACTAATGGATTGGCGAGTCCGGACGGGATTTTCGCGGGGATCCCACCTACATCCGTCCACCGGGTGCGACCGGAGCGAGGATGAATTTTCGAGAATTCTCAGTACCCTCGAGTTAAACGGAGACCACGGTGAGGTGTATATTTTACCACGGCTCCACGTGAATTCGCCCCATAATCCTCGTGCTCCATTCTTCCTCGTATCGTTCTCTCTTAATGCAGCGCCGTTCTCTCAGTTCGCAGGCAAAAAGGACCCGCAACTCGTCCCCGGGGGCCACAGTCGGGTGGAATAAAAGATACGGCGATGAATAAATAATTCCAAAAGGAGTTGGGAAGTGGCCCGGCCAAGGAAAAGAAGAGAGAGAAGGAGAGAGGAAGAGCGAGCTTCGGGGTGGAGGAAGAGGAGGAAGCGAAAGCCGAGGAGGTTAACGGCACGCATGGGAGCTAAGAGGTGGCGAACGGAGACGCTGCTGAGGTAGCTTGTTAGCGAGAGTGAGCGTGGAGGAAGCGAGGGCGGAAGCGGCGGCAACGTGGGAGGAGCTACACCGGGGAGTATGTTGTTCGTCTTCCCTCAATAGAGCAAAGTAGCGTCTTCGAGCCAGACCCCTGGAACCCGACAGAGGCAGCGAAACGAACGGCAGCAACAGCGGCGAAAAATACTGCACTCCGAGGCCGCAGAGGCGTCGCGGCCAGGGTGCATGGCGCACGCAACGAGCTGGAGAAAGACGGAGGAAAAAAATAATGCCCACGAAAATACAAAGAGTGAAAAAAAAAACATGGTTACACGCGACCAGAGCACGAGGTGCAATCGAGATGAGAAGCGAGAGAACCGAGAAGGAGGAGGGGAAAAAAAATAACAGGATAGACGACCGAAGGAGTCAGAGCGAAAAGCAAAAGGGGTTGCAATTTTTAAGGAACGTCTCTTTGCACATCGCACGCTTTTTCGTTTTCTCGCTCGAGTCGCCTGTTTGCTCTCGTGTCTTCCGGGCCTCCGCCCCGCTCTCGCACGCCAAGGGCCGCGTTGTTCCTTCCTTTCCACTTCAGCGAGTTACACTCTCGTGGGATTTTTTTTTTTCACCCTCCCTCTCGTTCTCCGTCTCTCGCGCTCGCCGCTTCCACGTTGAATGCAGAGAGAGAAAACGCGAGACTGGGGCTGCTTGGGTCACGGCCAAGTTGGGTGAAGCTCGTCGCCGGTAAATCCGACGATCGCAAAGTGGCCGCGGGATCAATTAAATATTATTCCCAACATTCGCATTGTATTTTCGGGCCTTTCTTTGCCGTCCTGCGTTCGCGGCCGGCTAGACTTGCGGGTATCGCGCTGATAACTCGTAAATTGCTTCTCGAATTGCGCCCGTTGGATCTCCGCGGGCACTCGGGAAAAAAATGCAGATTATCCGCCCGACGAACTAAACAAGAAAATGGCTTTGCCTTTAATCGGATCCACTCGGCCGAGTGACACGGGAAGGAAAAAAAAAAAAAAAAAATTCAAAAGCGAAAGCTGCGGTCCGACCAGCCCCGGTCTCCTCGCTTCTTTCCTCTGTGCATCGCGCAGGTACATCGTGTACACGGACGTGTAACTCACCGCGAGCCCCGGACTCGTGTGGGTCTCGTCGCGTCGTGCACGTACAGCGAGGACGGAGCGAGAGGGCGAACCGCGCCGTGTGCGACGCGCCCGGCCAGAGCGCGCGCTCGCGTCTTTTCGACGTCGACGTCGACGTCGACGCAACCCCGTCGCGCAGCCGAGAGCCGTGAGGACCGTGGAACGCGAGGGAGAGTCGCAGCCACCGCGAACAGCAGATGAGCCAACGGCTCAGTGTACGTCGAGCTACGGTGCGACGGGACGATGCCGCCGCGCCCTGCGCCAACGAAAAACCGACCTCAGGTAAAAACGGGGGCTCGATCCGACTCGGTCGTTCTGTTGTTTTTTTTTCTTTTTTTTTTTTTCATCGACCTCGATCCGCGGGGAAAATTTGGAAGAGCGGAAAATATCGGTCGGGAGGATAACGAGTGCGAAGCTGCGTCGAGACACGCGTGTCGCGTTTCACCAGTTCGAGAGCGTGCAGCATCACGGCCGAAGATCGCCAGAGATTTTTGCAGAAATCTCCCAAGTGTTGTTGTTTTTTTTTTTTTTTTTTTTGGTGCGACAAAGTTGATTTTGAAATATGAGTTACCGAAGAGTTTCACGGGTGTGGAGATGAAACGTTGCTGCTGATGTATCGTTGTGTCGACGGGGGGAAAAAAACGAGGGGTTTGGTTGCACACAACAACCGTGGGAGGTTGTTTGAAAAAGCTAGCGCGGAACAAGCAGGGTAGGCTCGAAGAAATTAGTGGTTAACAGCCGCGTTCTTGGGAATTGAGTTCTCGGGAAAAAGGGGAAGTTGTTGGTGGCGTTTTAACCGCGTTCGCGGTAGTTCCAACCAAGCCCTTTTCATCGTGATGTATCGGACATTCGAAAGTGAACTTGGCACTGCAAAAGGATCATTCGTGTTGAACACGAATGTGTGCAACTTTCAATCACTTTTTTTTTAATTGCATAAAAGATCCTAACTTGGGTTGTGATTAAAACGTTCAGTTTGTCACTAAAAAAAATGAACATAAAAAAAAACAAGAATGTATAAAATGTTCCTTTTATGCAACTGGTAGTAAAGTAGCTGCACAGTGGTGATGGTAGATTTACGACGGACTTTGTCAGGATCTACGGTGAACATGAATTTATTTTCGAGATACTCGGTATTCCCGTCGCGAAGGATGCACGTAAGTTGCGTCCGAAATCCGAAAATGATTACGAGGGATGCACAATGTGTTGAGAATCGCGTGCCCTGGTGTCCGCGATTGAAAGGCTCCCAGTGGGAATGCGAATGCACGGCAGGATAAGCGTGTCGGACCGTCCGGGGGACAGGCGGGGGGCGAGGGGGATGGGGGGGGGGACGTGACGCCCAGTGGAATTTGTGAAGGCAGGTCAGGATCTCGCCACGGGTCTGGCAGGAGATCTCAGCCGCCGCGGGGAGACCACTCGCCCCGAATCCGAAATGTTCCCGTATCGGTGATTTGGTCGCTTCATTGATGGAACTAGAGAACCAATTAACGCTCGGAGGAAAATCCAGTATCGGTGACTATGGATTAAATTGACTATCGCGACGCGATCTAAAAATTGTTACCGTCGATTGTCATTCGATTGAAAATAGCTTACAGAGCGACGACTGTCAATTTTTAGTTCACGTCGCTGTATATTTTTTATCGCTGCAGTACCTATAAAATATTTATTTTATGGTGGCAATTTTATGGTACAACCTTATTTTACGATTTTGAGATCCACCGTGATTTCTCCGAGTGCGCGGATTTCATTCAAACTGTTTATTTTTCTTTTTTTTTCTAGGCATCGAAAGTGGATATTTCAAGGTTTTCGAGATATCCGTGGAAAATATCGGATTTTTAAATAGTCCTGCGAGCTGCATTACACGCGTACTTGGGATTCTTATCGAGAGGCATCCGTGAAAGTGGAGAACGGTAAATCGTGACCTCTTTTTCTGCCGGAGAGCGAGAGAGAGAACGAGCGACCGAGTGGAGGGAAAAGGCTGGCGTGAAAAAGAGTCCTTGATGCTGCGCGTCCCATGGGGTTGAACGTGGATAGCGCCCATCTCTCGTGGAGTACGATGGAAAAAAAACTCGCTGGGAAAGTGCAGAAAAGGGCAAGGATGGAAGACCAAGTTTTTCTTCTCCCCCCCGACCACCACGCTGGCCTCGGATTTCACTCAAACTTCTCTGTCCCAGATCGTTTACCGAGGGCCGTTAGGGTCGCCCCACGAGCACAGCCATATAGTGCTTTTCCCATTCCCACACATGACACACATTTGTCCCAATCTATCCGGCCGCGAGTTCGATAATGTATCGAAACTCGGTCACAGACTTTCGTTTCACTCTTTCCGCGATGCTTTATCGCGTTACTGATGACATTCATTGCTCGCTATTCGTCAAATTTCACCGCCCTCAGGAGCCCCCGGAGGTGCTAATAGAATTCTGATGTCGAGCGATATTTTCGCGAGATGAAAGAAGAATGCCCTGTCGTCGATCTTAAAAATATAAGTTTGCCGCCGGTGAAGTTTTATTCTCGCCGGACTTAAGGCTCAAACTTTTGCGCTACGTTGCGAAGCCCTCGGTCTCGGCTTTTGTAAGGTCGAATGACGGCTGAAAGCTTGCAAACTCGTTGACTTTCGTACAGGTTCTCCACGAGTATCGCGAGAGTCGAGGAATTAAAAAAAAAATCCGTCGCGGAGTGGAATGAAAATAAATCATCAGCATTTGCAAGTCTATGTTGTTAATTCCAACGGGTTCCATTTGTTTCAAGATTCCAATTAGACTCGCGATTGAAAAAAGATCCAGTGGCCTCGCGTCACCCGTTCCTCATGGACTAAATTCGCAAAAATCTTTTCCACCCTGAAAGTTCGGTACGCAATAAAAAAAAAAATCGTTCCCTCAAAGCCCTTTGCTTTCAAAAGAAAACCTGAAATCATTCCACCAATTTTTCTCATCCCCCTCCCCCCACCCCCCATCGAGTCTCTCAAATTAAAAAAATGTCTTTCTATTCTCCGCTCGCCGAACAAAAAGAAATCGCCCCAAAAACAACGAAGACCAGCGAGAGTCTCGCGATTCAGGAAATAATTAAAATCGTTCCACCTCTCGCGCCTTAATAATTTCTCTTTCATCCCCCTGAAAGCCTCTATAATTTCAAGCGCGAGTCGATAGTAAACGAGCGAGCTCGGCTCTCAACCAGCATCCCCATACCCAAAGTGTCCCAGAGAAAAAAAAAGAAAAAAAAACAGAGTCACTCGAAAATCCAGGAACTGTCATCGCGGTGGAAAAAAAACTCTTTTGACATTTCGAAGTCCCGTCCATCCCTCATTTCGTCCCGAGGAGTTAAATCGAATTTTCCTCCCGGGGAGGGGTTGGGGGGGGGGGGGTGGAGTAGAAAAAGCCGCAGTCCCTGGGAAAAGTCTCGTCGTTGGCTCGCGGTTAGTCGCTCGTGAGGCGGCATGAGCTGAGAGAGAGAGAGCGCGAGTTTTCGTTCGTGGGAAGTGATTAATCGCCAGCCTCGGTGGGGGTGATGTGTCCGAGGGGGTACCGAGCGCTCCCGTTGGGCCATTGGACGGTCCGAGAGGCTGAACGAGAGAGCCGCCGAGGGCGACTATGTGAGCCGGAGTGACGAGTCGGTGTGGAGCATCATCCGAGGGCGGCGGGGACCATCAACAGGAAAGACGGTCTGACCGCAGAGGCTCTTTTCCACTGACGATGCCGGCGTGTGTAATGGCTCGACGGGGAACGAGCGAGCGAGCGAGAGAGCGAGAGAGACCGGCGGATAGAAGGGGTTATCGATTATCGTGAATCTCTTTATAAATAACCGATCGTGCACGTACACCCACCTGCGTAAATGTCGCTCGTCAGGCACGAACACCTCGGACGTTGAGGGCGAAACGTGGAAACGCGCGGTACACGCGACGCGGTACCCCGGGGTTTTATGTCGTCGCCTACTCTTGAAAATGATATCTCCGCCAGGCATCGGGCGAGCAGCTGCACAATGCTCAATATGTCCTCGAGTAAATGTGGTCTTGATTGCCGTGGCTCGAGTGTTCGTTCGCTCCTGTTTGGCCGGGGCTTCCGTCGTTGATTCGAAAAGTCGTATTTGTATTCAATTTGAGTATGTCGGGGGGTGGGAATACGGGAGGAAGGGGAGGGGGTGGTTGCGGGTTGAAGAGCTCTCTCGACTGTCGATGACATTATATTTATATCACGACACCGATAAACCGGTTATTGTAGGCTGAGTATTGAAAAGACTCTGGTGTATTATGTAGATTTTTTTAGTGATTCGCTAAATGTGTGATTTTTTTATTTATTTTTTTTTAAGTGAATCCGGTGCCGGTGGAAATGATTGATTATGACGCGAAATATGTTTGTGGCTGTTGTGAATGAAAAAATATATATTTACACGCGTTTGGCTTTTCGTATTCGTACTGAATCGAGCTGACACTGAGGTCGGAGATTCTAGGATTTCACTTGCAATTTTTCGTGCCTCCGTTCGAGATAGGATTGCAAAGAGTTTGATTGGGTTAGTGTCAATTTTTTGCGCAAAGATACTCGCAGCAAGGACGGAAGGAACGGTTTGTTTTGTATAAATCTCGTTACGCTTGTCAATTCGTTTCCGGAATTGTGAAATATTGAGAAGCCGCACGGTGAGAGGAAAACGAGATAGGAGGAAGTCGATGGCCAGAGGGATTTAAGTCTTTATGCACATTTAAATACATACACGCTGGAAATCTATGTACGTCGATATTTCACTCGTTCAAATAAGTGAGAAGATAAGCAAATATTTTTCGACCTCCCCGGGTTGGTTTTTCCCGGAATCCGTTTCTGCAAAAACTACGCGGGTTGTGTACGCGCGTCGCAACGTCTGAACCGTATAGCTCACTATGCAACGGCTTTTAGTCACATTGTTTACCGGACTACTCGACAAAGTCAACGAGAGGAGGATGCGCGAGTCCTCTCGCCTGTGGCAGTGGGGCATTAAAGTTCCCCCTCGGACTGGGTTACCGGGCGAAAGTTTGCTGGACGAGCGAGGGAGAGAGAGAGAGAGGGACGACCGGACTTTCCCGCGCTTTTTATTAAGGCGGATATACCACCCCTGGGCTTTAGTGTCCTTTTTTTCACCACTGTTCCCACTTTTTGCACTATTGATCGGCCATATAAATGGATTGATTGCTTTGAAAAATGTTTACCATTTGCCACGATTGATCGTCGAATATCGGGCGATTGTTTTCAACTATCTCTTGCGTTTGGGAAATGTTTACCATTTGCTACAATTGATCGTCGAATATCGGGCAATTGCTTTCAACTATTTCTTATTGCCTTTCGCTATTCGACCTGTTTTCCGGCAATTTCAACCTCGACGCAAAAGTGAATCTTGTGGCGCGTTGCGGAAATTCATATTTTTTTATATGACAATTAGAGGATTTATTAATAAAATAACAGGAGAACTTTTTAAAATCGTGAAGCTCCTAGTAATTGCAATGTGACGACGACTGTCGAGTTTCATTCCACGCGACTATTTTTACAGTTATGGTCATTATTCTGTAGCTGTGACAACACATGTTGTACAGTTTGAGTAATTCCAAAAGCACTTTATGCGTGCATTCTTCATCTCAAATTTATGTTTATATTTATCACTTTAATTTAATTTTTATATTTTTCATTTTTATTTTATTTTCGTACTGTATTATTTTTATCACTTTAATTTAATTTTTATATTTTTCATTTTTATTTTATTTTCGTACTGTATTATTTTTATCGCTTTAATTTTATTTTTATATTTTTCATTTTTATTTTATTTTCGTACTGTATTATTTTCATCGCTTTAATTTTATTTTCATACTTTTAATTCTTGTTTTATTTTCGCACAGTATAATTTTTCTCTTCGTCACTTTCCGGTTAGCAGCAGCTCTTTTTCTCTCAGTACACGCCACAAAGTGTTTATTACCAATATAACTTTAACGACAGTTTGCGAAAGTGTCAGACCGCGAATGCGCAAAAGTGATTAGACGGGAAATAACAAAGTTTGCAACACACTTGGATTTACGGCGAGGCCCTTTGGCCCGTGCGCTCGCTTTTCCGAACTGCCTCTCTCTCCCTCTGTACACTCCACACACTCATCGCCGCTCGCACTCGAAGCCATTGCATTCCGTCATTATGACGCTCGAGCATCCTCCTTTAGTCTCCCTCGAAAAGCTACTGAATCGAAACTCCGGACGCGCGAGTAGATGCGAGTGCGCTCGCAGTTGCAGTCATTAAAAGTCCTCAGAGACATTATCACGGTTGAATTATATATAGGTTACTCTCGGTCTCGCCGGTCTCGCGCACTGTTGGCAGCCCCGAGCGAAACGTTTGCCGGCTGCTGGAAATCGGCTTCGCGCAGACCTCGAGTCAAGAGGCGGAAAGTCTTCGCCGCCGTTTGTCCATTTGTCGTGCTCGTAACGCTCGAAAAACTTTCGTATTCTTACGTTCGCCGTAAAAGCTAATTGGAGAAATGACTCGTCTGCAAATTTAAAGCGAGTTCGCGGGTGAGGAAATAACTCGAGAGACGAGTTTGCTCTGTGCTTCACTCGTGTCTCGAAAGTTGTGTCTTGCCGGTGTTGCTGCCCTTGTTGCTTATTATTTTCTCTCCCTCATTAGCGAGCAAAAATTTCATCGTAACTGTAATTGTGTTACTGCGTGAATTTTCACTCGCGAGTGTCTTAAGATCAAATTCAAAGTCACGGTTTTTTGTAATGAAATTTTCCATTGTAATTGGCCAAGGTAATTTTCTTTACGCTTTTTAAGAAAAATCGCGTTGAATCAGGCTGAAGGATCTGAGTCGATGGCCTGTTGGCAATGCCAACTATAAATATTGTACACCTTGGCATAACGACTGTGGAGAGAAAAAAATGGTAACATTGCCAATAAAAACAATCATTGCCAATAAAGCATTGCCAATAAAAATATATATATATATATCAGTTCTGACTACCCATACGGAAATAAAGTATATGCGAGATACATACAAGATGTATTCTAGATATAACAAGATCTATTTTTCCGAAAAATTGTATGTCGGATCTATTTTTAGTATGTATACGAAATCTATGCGAGCAGAAAATGGATGTATTTCAAAATGTATCACAATATCGTCCAAAAAGTTGTATATTCCAGATACATTTTCGTATATACTTCTTTTTCATGGACTTAATAAAAAATTAAGCTATCACGCAAACAGTTTAAAACTTCAGATTGCCGGATGAAGGTACAACAAAATCCAAGCAAAATTAGTACAACCAATTTCCCAGTGAACGGGTGGGGTTACAGTCGAGCGACTCGCGAAACTTTCTTGGCACCCACCGCCGAGACGAGACAGAGTGTATCCCGGATAAAATCTATCTTCGCTGTATTCACTTTTGTCTGCTGATAGTGGCGGGAATGATTTCCTCGCGCGCACTTGTGGCCCCCCGCGGCCAGGCAGCAGGATATATCAAACTCGGTGAGCGTATATACGAAATCGAGTGTAGAGTGTGGCACACGAGAGACAGAAAGATAAAGAGCACGCGATGCTCATTCGATTCGTCTTCCGGGGCCCCGCCGGCTCCTCTCGCGCAGTGGTACGAGTCGAGATTCCGTCGGCCGATAGAGCGACACTTATTTTTCGGGCCGCCCGCGCGCTCGCGGAGTCAGAGGCGCCGCGCGGATCCGACACCAATTTGGATTCACTGCGCGGATCGCCGGAACTGAGTCGCCTCGTGGTTTCCCACGGGAGGTTATTTCCCCTTCGTGACTGGAAAGACGAACGTCCCGCGCGCGAAAGTAACGCCGTTACTGTATATATATATATATGTATATACATGTATATAACGATCCACGTGCAACGCGCGCAACGCGAGCGTCTCTGTGCAGTCTGCAGAGGGCTGTCAGGGATGGGATTGCTCGGGACACTTGTCTGATCGACGCTGGAACTTGCGTGACACGGATCTTCCTGCGGGCTTCAAAGGAGCTTTTCATTCCTCCTGGGGTGATCCATCTTTCGCTTTCGGGACTTCGAGGTGTCGGCTCTTCGGAACCGAGTGGACAGTGCAGCGGGACACGGTGCGGATTCAATGGTCGCTCCGGTGGAGATGCAACGATTTTATTGGCGTTTTCAGCCGCCCATTTCAATCATCTCGATGCCAGCTTTCGCGACGATATGTGCGGTGCAACCGAAAATACCTGGCAAATGTAACGACCGTGCGATTGTAAAAAAATTACTGATTGTTTTGTGTTGCAAATTTGCTTAAAAAATGAATGCAATTTTTTATTACATTATGATCAATTTATTATTTTTATTTACTGACCGAAAAGTGACTGACGTTTTTCTCGGATCTATTATTTTTAACAATCGCTTTTCGATCGTTTCAAAATTTATGGTAACATTTCGGCGAAATTACTGATTGTTTTAGGCTGAAAATTCGTCTAAAAAATAAACGCAATTTTTTATTACATTTTCATAAACATAATTTTTTTATTTATTCACCGAAAAGTAACTGACGTTTTTCTTGGATCGATCGTTTTTAACATTCGCTTTTCGATCGTAGTAAAATTGGTCGTAATCAAAATTGATAATAATTTTTCGGTTGTTTGTGCAATTAATTTTTGACCC
The DNA here is from genome assembly GCA_963932165.1 of Pimpla rufipes. NCBI lineage: Eukaryota > Metazoa > Arthropoda > Insecta > Hymenoptera > Ichneumonidae > Pimpla > Pimpla rufipes. The sequence continues at coordinate 17,715,836 of OZ010635.1, forward strand.
CAAAACGACCGCTCGCTTTATGGTTATTTTACGGTCGTTTTTCGAAGTCGCGTGTTCCGCTGCTGCGTCGAGTATAATAGGCGGGACGATCGCGACGAAAAATGTTGTTACCGTAACGAGTTGATTGTCCCGGTCGCGACATTAAATGACCAAATTAGTTGGCGAAGAAATTTCGCCGTCCCGGCACGAATTTTGTTTTTCTCGCTCCCCGCGTGTCGAAAAGTAGGGCGCATATCTATCTCCACGTTTTATATGAGATAAATAGCTCTTATATTATCTCGCGCTTCCGCCCTGCCCCACTCGTACATACTAATTGCAAAGGCGGGTCTCGGGGTCCATTAGTAAGATGAATGAATAAAATTCAACGGCGCTGTCTCTCTATTTACTGTATATATCCTATCTGCAGTAACCTTCATTTCCTTCCTGAAGCGGATCTCGAGATGCTCCGTCACGAGTAATTGGAAAGCGCGACATTATTCAGAGCTACCAGTCTGCCTCCATACCGGTTATTTCTCAACAAGACGAGGCATTAGGCAGTTGATATTATCGCGTATCACGCAGGGCGGAGGATTTTGCATTTCAACATTTCGCATGTCACCTCGAGATTTGCCGTAGCTTGGCTTAGCATCAATAAAAAAAAAGATTTCAATTATTTTATTATATCTAGCTTAGGGTATAGAATTATTCATATAAAAATTCACGCATCTCCACAAAATCTGCTGTAGTGTGGCTTAAGCATCAGTAAAAAAAATGTCACTAATTTTATCACGTTTGACGCTAGGTAGAACATTTTTCATCGCAAAGATCGCGTGTCACTTTATCTTTATTAATATTAATTAATATCTTTATCATGTCTGTCATAGGGCTGAAAATTCTGCTCCTTCAAATTTCACGTATCAGCTCGAGTTTCGACACAATTTGGCGCAGCACTGATTAAAAAAAAGTGGCCCATTTTTTTCTTCATAATTCGACAAAAGCTTTGGTAATATCCTACAATGAATAGGGTGAAAAGGGATTTTTCTTTTCGCAGCGATTATATGCTAATTTTCCGGAGGGGGGAGGGGGTTGGTGAGAGAAAAGCCAGTATGTGTGCTAATCGTTGTAACGATTTAAAGTTAATGTCCCGGCCTTGGCGTGCTGACTCCGTTGCTGCAGTTGCTGCTGCTGCTGCTGCTCGCGTTACTAGCGTGAGCGGCAAGAAGCGAACTTAAGCGTTACTATTCGTTATAGGTCTCGCTCGAGTTAACTAGCCCCGACCCTCAGGGCGCGCAATCGTGTTGAATAATTGTTTCTTACGTCTGATCACGAAGCGTGTGGAAATTATTGCCACGCGGGGCAATCGAGACTCGATTACGGCCGGTTATTATTGTAAACGCGTTCGCTTAAAAAAATGTAATTAACCGTTGATTCTGAGCGTGAACAACATTTGAGATGCAATTTTTTTTCATCCGCATTTCCGTGGTCGTTGATATTATAGTTGAGATTTATATATTTCGCTGGAAAAACCTGTCCGACTGTCACGACTCGTGAAGGTTTAACTTTGGATATTCCTGGCAAAAATCTGGATATTCCTGGCCTTCGTCGGTTCATAAAATATTCAGCGAACGCTCCTCCGGGTCGGCGAAACAATGCGGGAATTCGCGGGTCGAAACTCGGTGACTTCGCATTCAAATGTTTCTGAATATCCGTAGGCCCAAAACAGCCGACGCTCCTTCGTGATACTAAATCAATTTTTTATTTATTTTCTTGTAGTTTCCGTTTTGGAGGACGAGCAGCGACACGAGGCGCAGGATTCCGGAGTATCGCGCAGGCGTCGAGGGTTCGATTCACGATGGGACTAATGGATTTTTTCTGAGTGTTTTTTCTCGCCGAGCTTGCGGCCCCCGAACCAGCGTTAAATGGTAGGCCAAGCCAAATACCCTGGACCGTTGATGAAGACATTGCGAGATCAACAGAGACAAAACGTTCTTCAAATTACCAGAAAAAAAACTGCGTTTATCTACTACGCAAAAAGTTTTCTCGAGCCCGAAATTGAGGCAGCGAATTAAATACTCGACTCTCACTGCTCGTGGCTTCGGTTTTAGAATATTTCTCGCATCGTGTTTGGTAAAATAATTTTTTATCTCGGATTTTACGATTCAAGACCGAGCGAATGTAGCCAACCACTGTGCTGTCAATTTTGCGTAGCCTCATTACTCGAAAAGAAAGGTGGAAAAAATAAATAAAATAATATGCAGACGCACAGACCACACGTGTCTCATCAACGCGCGACAATAGGACGTCGTAAAGAGAGCGGAATGCAGCGACATTAATTATACATTAGACTCTACAGCGCTAACGAGATCTGCGTCGTTTGCTCCCGTTTTTATTTATTTTTGTTACTGTTTTTTTTTTACTCGCGATTCAGTTCCAAAGGACGTTTTCTCTCGAGTCGTACGTTATTGTCCGAGTGTCTCGTGCAGTTTTAGTGCGATTGTCTGCACATCTTAGTGTACCCAAGTGCATCGTCCCCGTTACACTTGGATACACCAGCGGGATGTGTAACCCCAGACCCCTGGAAGCACCAGTGGGACATGTAACCCTAGACCCCTGGAAGCACCAGTGGAAAATGTAACCACGGTACAATTCACAAGGCAATAGGAATTGTGTAATTTTACCGTTTGAGTTGCAGTGTGGCGGATCTGCTTTGTAATTTAATAGGATTGCGACTTGATACGACAATACGACACAGTCGTAGTCCGTAATAGTTTTATCCTGAGATGTAAATGTCTCAAGTGTTTCGTTCTCGCTACACTTGGGCGAACCAGTGGCACATGTAACCCTTGACTCCTGGAAACAACAGGATAGAGACATCCGGATGAAAATGTGATCAGAATGCAACTCACAATATAAATTCTGTAATTCTGCCCTTTAAGTTGTAATCCATTGAAGCTGCCATACGGTGGATTTGTAATTTGATAGGGTAGGAATTTGAGGCCATAATGCGTTACACACGAGTCATAATTCGACACAGTTTTGTCTGCAGGAAATGTAAATATCCCATGTGTACCGTTCTCGCTAAACTTGAACAAATCAGTGGCACATGTAACTCTAGACTCTTGGAGACACCGGCGGTAAATGTGATCAGAATGCAACTCACCGGGCAATATAAATTCTGTAATTCTGCCCTTTAAATTGTAATCCATTGAAACTGCCATACGGTGGATTTGTAATTGGATAGGGTAGGAATTTGAAGCCATAATGCGTTACACACGAGTCATAATCCGACACAGTTTTGTCTGCCGGAACTGTAGATATCCCAAGTGTATCGTTCTCGCTAAACTTGAACAAATCAGTGGCACCTGTAACCTTACACTCTTGGCGACATCAGCGGTAAATGTAACCAGCATGCAACTCACCGGGCAATATAAATTCTGTAATTCTGCCCTTTAAGTTGTAATCCATTGAAACTGCCATACGGTGGTTTTGTAATTTGATAGGGTAGGAATTTGAAGCCATAATGCGTTACACACGAGTCATAATCCGACACAGTTTTGTCTGCCGGAAATGTAAATATCCCAAGTGTATCGTTCTCGCTAAACTTGAACAAATCAGTGGCACCTGTAACCTTAGACTCTTGGCAACATCAGCGGTAAGTGTAACCAGCATGCAACTCACCGGGCAATATGAATTCTGTAATTCTGCCCTTTAAGTTGTAATCCATTGAAACTGCCATACGATGGATTTGTAATTTGATAGGGTAGGAATTTGAAGCCATAATGCGTTACACACGAGTCATAATCCGACACAGTTTTGTCTGCCGGAAATGTAAATATCCCAAGTGTATCGTTCTCGTTAAACTTGAACAAATCAGTGGCACATGTAACCCTAGACTCTTGGAGACACCGGCAATAAATGTGCCCAGAATGCAACTCACCGGGCAATATAAATTCTGTAATTGTACCCTTTAAGTTGTAATCCAATCAAACTGCCATACGGTGGATTTGTAATTCAATAGGATAGCAACTTGAGGCCATAATGCGTTACACACGAGTCACAATCCGTCACAGTTTTATCCGCCGGGAGTGTAAAAGTCCCCACGGATCCGTGCACTTCGCGTCACACGTAGATTCCCGATGTACGCTTGAAAAAGCACAGTGTGTCTGGTCCCTTTGTGTGTGGACTTTGCGCGAACCCGTGAACACGCATCGTTGCGTCCGAGTATAGCGCGCGAAGCGATTTGCAACCCTGAGTTTTGCGACGATTATTTTGCAATAAATCGCGAATGCCCGAAGTCTGCTTAATGACGCGAAACGACGGGGGGAAAATTCCCGCTGCGTTTTCAAGAGGTACGCGAGGGCGAAATTTTGCCTGCCACGGGGGTAGCGAGTAGTCGCTCTTGACGTTGCCCAGGAACGAGTCGCATGCTCGTCTCCCTCGTCTGGCTCGGTATCACCGCGCAAAACTCGCTCCGTGCTCGTCGGGCTGTCGGCTCTCTGAGAGTTAAATTTTCTCCCACGACACGTTTTAAGTTTTACACCCGCGATTCTCTCTCTCTCGAGCTTTATCGCGGCAAGGTAAAGCACTACGCGCTCCACACGTGCATAGAGCGTGGTGTATTATATGACTGCGAGAGCATTTTCAGTATAATTTATGTGGCACGGTGGTTAATGGTATTTTAGCTCGCGTTGACAGACTTTCCGCCGCTATATCTTCATAATGGATTAAGACGATATGACGCAGGTCCCGAGGGTTCGTCTCGCTCGCACCTCCGGGGCGTCGTTTATAGAGTCGTCACCCTTTCGCACCTGCACAGGCGCCACGCGTCGTCTTATAAGCCCTTCGTGACGTTGACGCACCGGCTCGTCGACGTGTAGCGCGCGGGTTGGACTGTCGATTGGGTTTGGATTAATTTGGAAGGTAAAGGACGAGCTGCCAGTTGAATATCGACGATCCAGGATTAAGGTCAGGGCACCTTGTGGCGTCCTAGACGCGCGATGGACTGGGGGGACGGGAAATTCATTGAATCGGACTAACAACTTCCGGCCACGCGAACAATGTCTGCTTTTCATTTACGCGGATGGAATATAACATGCGCCACGTCATCTTAAGGTCTTTGGTATTGATGTTGACTCACTGGCTCGTCGATGGGGCGCTGAACTTTCGATTGGGTTAACATTCATTTAAAAGGTGGAGGATAATCTACGAGGACGTCAATGATCTAGGATGAAGGTCAGAGCGATCTTATGATTTGGTATTCTAAGCGGGTTGTGGCTAAGAAAGTGGGAAAATCACTGATGATTGATGATAACCGGCAACAACAAAATCTGTTTATTTTTTTACGCGAAAACTATTCCATGGCGTAATATAAGAGGACAAAATAACGACGATAAAAAATCACAGACAAATGATCACAGGATCAAATTTTTACAATGGAAAAAGATTATAGCGACAAAACATCACAATGAAAAATATTGTAACGATGTAATCGTGAATATATTTGATCGAACATGTATATCGTTGCAGTATGATATTTTGTTGATTTGATATTTCGTCGCTGTGATATTTTTCCTTGGCGATATTTTGTCAAGTGATCTTGCTTCTGTGATATTTAGCTGTGTGACATTTCTACGTTTATATTATGTCGCGTCGTCGCAAAAACTGGTGCGTCGATACAGCACAGGGGGAGGATAAATTAAATTAGTACGTTACGGGACAAACTCTAAGTTGAATATCGATATAGCTACGGTAAAATGCATATCTTCTCTTGAGTTGGGATTCAATGGATTTCCCACAAAAAGAATTAAGGGAGGTGCGGGCAAAATGGGACGGACCCCCAAAGTCGGAAATTCGTGTTTTTTTTTGTACTCGGTAATACTCCTTAATGGTTTTTTCGCAAAAAAAATTGTAATTTAAAAATAAAAATTTATTCAAAGTGACTTTTCAAAAGCCAGATTGCTTAAAACACTCAAAATTGTTAAAAATCTATATATTCCGCTTACATGCGTTGAATTGTGTCGTATAGACGCAATTTTCACGAAATGGGGGTCTGTCCCATTTTGCCCGCACAAATAGTTGAAACTGAAAAAATAGGTGTCCCATTTTGCCCGCACCTCCCTTATATGGCAAAGATTTTTTTTAATGCCCCCCCCCCCAAGTTATCGCAAGTTTCATTGGCTTCCGAGATGTAGATCGATTAAAACAATCCGTCGAGGCTGCAGAAGTTGCTTAACGTCAAATTCCCCCGGCGTCCTTATCGCTCACAATACACGGGGGTCTCGTCCGATATTGATGCAAGCCCGGAAGCGAGAGGTTTTTGCCTCGCGCATTTGCCTCGTATATACGGTGCTACCGGCGTGGGGCGACGGGTTTTAAGTACGTGCTATTAGTTTCCGAGCTGAGCATCTGGAATTCCCGAGACGTGGGGTATCGGCTTACTAGACGCGATAAAGCGGGATAGGAGGTGTTGCGTTGAAATTGATTTCGCAAAGCGCTGCATAATATCGCGCGCTTCGAGAGCTTATCCGAGCTGCCCCGTCTGCCCCGGCAGTCGAGGGTCGAGGCTCGAACGAGTTGAAAGAGATTAGACGAGAGAAGAGTCGGCTCGCTCGTTCTCTCGCCGCTTTCCGCGCGTCGGCCACTCGACTCTTGTTTCCAAGACACTTCGCGCAAAGTGCAAAGAAAAGAGTCACCCGACTGGAGGGTTTCGGTATTTTTCAATAGGCGGACATTTCTTTAGTACGAAAAAGCTTCAAGTGCAAACAAAAATATATCGCTTTTCTCGAAATGCTTCAAATTTTCAGATCAAAATAAAGATACGCAAAAAATTTGAGACGCAAATAAAAATCTCGATTTTTTCTCGAAATTCTTAACTTTTGTTAATGTTAATGAAAATCTTGCTCTTGTTGAAAAGTTAAAAAATGTTGGAAGCAAAAAAAAATTTCGCGCTTTTCTCGAAATGCTTCAAATTTTCAGATAAAAACTAAAATAAGCAAAAAATTTGATACGCAAATAAAAATCTCGATTTTTTCTCGATATGCTTAACTTTTGTTAATGTGAGTGAAAATCTTGCTTTTGTTGAAAAGTTGAAAATTTTTGGACACAAAAAAAAATTTCGCGCTTTTCTCGAAATGCTAAAAGGTCTTCAAGTACGGATGAGAATCTCGCTTTACTCGTGTTTGTTGGGTGGTGTGTAGCTCATGTGAATAGGAAGGGAGGAGAGATATACAGCCGTTCGTTGTTTCGTTTGTTCGGAATCCTTTTTCCAGGTGCGAAATCTGTGCACCGGCACGAAAGTTTGCTTTTCTCTTTAACCTTTATCCTTTTCCCGCGAAGTTACACGCTCGGCAATGCGGAGCTTTGCGCCTATCGACCTCCTTTCGGTTTGCAGCCTCCTGAATGACAAAGTAGCGAATGAAAGTTGGAGTGAAAAATGTTAATCAGTCGGGAGACTCCGCGAAGTCTCTTGAATAATTAATATCTTTACATTCTCGTTTCGTAAGGAAGAGAATTTAGTGGAAATTAAAATACACTGGTCATGTCTCCCTGATTTATCACGTTTCAGTGTAAATCAAAAGCACCGAAAAAAATCGTTTAAAAAAAATTCTATTCCTCTCAACGAGTATCGCAAATGATAAATCGCAGAGATCTGCAAAAACCAGAAAAAAATTGTAAAAGCTATTCTAAACCAAAAAAATTACGGCGTCTCGTCAGGCAGACGTACTAAAATCCGTTGAAATAATTTAAATAATTAAATCCGTCCAGAATACCAGCAAAGTTTCTTAAACAATTCGCATTTTCACATTTTTCCTCGAAACGTATCTCAAAATACGAGGTCATCTCATCCTGATTCCCCATCTCAATGTAACCCAAAAGCACCAACTAAAAAAAACCTCGATCCCATTTCCACTCCTCCTAACGGATATCGCAAGTGATAAATCACCGCAGCTATAAAAAATGAAAAAAAAGAGAAAAAAAATGTAGAAGCAACTCTGAACTGAAAAGTTGAGTCTTCGCTCCGCGACTCCGCGGCCGAAGTTGCAAAGTCTGTCGAAATAATTCAAGTCCTCTTTTAGCGTCTCTCCGTGTCGCCGCGTTGCGCTCTCCCCGCGTAACCGCAATTCGTCGGGTCACACATCGTAATTAAATCCTTGCGGCGGCCGTTTCCACGCTATATCTGGTATTCAGTATACATACATATGTATGATATCAAGTGATATAACGTTCTCCGCGGGACGTGGGCGAGCGCGGGGAATGAGTTCATATATCCTATACCCAACACGCCGAGGCCTTCGGGACGCGGCGAGGGATCCCGCGAGCTACCTACCCTTTATTCCACCGTTCTCGCCGCGCCGCTCTCCTTGCATTTCGCGCTCGCCGCTTCGATTCGACCGAGTGAGAGCTCGGAAAATTCTCGCCCGGCGAATTTCTATCCCCCCGGAAGCAATCCCACACTCTCTGTACACCACCCCGAGCACGGTGAAGCTAAGTCCTTGACTGGAAATAAAAGGCTGGTTGGATGGAACGTCAGCCGTTGCCCAAACCCCGAGCCCGTCACACGCGAAAACCCGTCGCGCGGCATCCTGCGTCCCAGGCTGCGGCAACGCATTCACACGCTCCTCCTGTCTTTGTGTAATGACAAGGAGGCGGCCTCGTTGGAGTAATTTATCATAAAAAAAAAAAAAAAAAATTCCAGTCGTGTCGTCATGTTGTTTGCACAAAAAAGCATTTGTGCACAAAAGCTTTTTTCACAAACATTTTCACCATTTGGCGCTGGTTTTTGTTTCACGAAGCTGTAATGACAAGGAGGCGGCCTTGTCGGAGTAATTTATCATTTTTTTTTTAATTTTTTCCAGCCGTGTCGCCATGTTGTTTGCACAAAAAAGCGTTTCTGCACAAAAGCTTTTTTCACAAAAATTGTCACCATTTGGCGCTGGTTTTTGTTTCACGAAGCTGTAATGACAAGGAAGCGGCCTTGTCGGAGTAATTTATCTTTTTCTTTTAGTTTTTCTTCCAGCCGTGTCGTCATGTTGTTTGCACAAAAAAGCGTTTGTGCACAAAAGCTTTTTTCGCAAAAATTGTGACCATTTGGCGCTGGTTTTTTTTTTTTTTTTTTTCACGAAGCTGCCGCCGCCGATCGGCGACGGAAACGACCGCGACACCCGCGCGGTTGCCCTAAATTTGAGGATGTGTCGGATATACATTTTCGAGCGGAAGATTGACGCGATTTGAAGTGGAATTTTTTCAGCAGATCATTTTTTCAGTAACTGAAAATTAATTTTTAAACCATAATTGAAAAAAGAACCTAAAAACATTCAAAATCAACAATTATTTTCGAAAAATGTTTGATAACTGGAAGTGAAAAGAAGAAACATTTTTAAACCATAATAAAAAAAAAACTTATTCAAGAACTAAAACAAAAACCTAAAAATTAGTTTTAAAAGCCAGAGTCATTGACATCGAATGACAACAATGCCAACAAAATTATACACAAACAACTGCAGCGATACAAAAACGAGTTCGTCAACTTTCAGAAAATCAACCAACCAAACGAATATTTTGCGGACAAAATCCCACACGCAATCCCAAGAATCAAACGCGGGAGTAGAAACGACAAAGCCTTCTCTCTCCGCCGGCCCGAAAGCCGGCGCGTGAGCGACGAAAAGGGAGAACAGGTGGTGGGCCACCCCAACTTACCCCCCGAGCTTCCGCCCGCGGTTTTGAATATTTAAATACGAAATTTCGTCTCCTCGCGTAAATTCGCCCTCATCCCCTGACCCCCACGTGCACCCTGCTCGTATGCAGATATAAATTCACGACGCGCGGCGACGATGGGAAAAATCTCGGGTTGCAACTTCGCCGTCGTAATTTTTTTTTTTCTTTTCTTTCCTCTTCTCCATCTTCCTCTCTTATATCCACGATATTTCTTAGGTCAACGTGACCGCAAAATTCATACGAGCGGCGGGGGGGTTGGAAGGGGGCGAAGGGGGAAGGGGGGCGAGAGTGCACCGAGGCGAAACTTTTTCCCTCGGATATCTTGGGGAGCGGAAGTGCACCGAACGTATAGATAGAGCGGAGATACCCGGGGTTCCTTATCCCCCGCGAGATACGACGCGGCGCGCGAGGAGCGAAGCAGACGGCGCGCGTTTGTCGGCTCGCGATCGACGGCGCGCCAGGCGGTGAAAATCGCGCGCACGTATCTCGGGCGCGAAATTTTTCCCTCTCGAGATTTTTCCGCCGATCCGTCGTTTTTTACCCCCTCCCCCCTCCTCCCCACCTTTAACCCCCTAACCCCCTCCCCCTCTCCCCCCGACACCCCGCTCGCTTTTTCTCGGGTCTCGCCCATCAGCGCCGCATTCTTCGGAAACTGGGTTAAGACTCGGACTCAATTTCTCCGGCGTCGAAGCTGGATTGAAACCGCGCGGAAAGCTGCGAGCAGGTGGGGGGTGAGAAGGGGAGGGGGGGGGCAGCAGCGAGAGGGAGAGGTGAAAACTTCGGAGCTTGTTCGTCAAGCTTCGATAAGATGGGACACGAGCGAAGGGTACATCGCGTTAGCGCGCGGAGAAAATCTTATATAAAACTCCGTGTATGTGTTTTATGTATGTATGTATATTGCGTATATATATGGCGCACAAAGCGTGGTTACTCCATTCCTATCCGATAATTTTGAAATGCCAGTTACGACTCCGGTATACCCGGGGCACGCGGACCCCGGGCACACGCGGCCATTTCCCGTACAACTTCCTGCGGGCTCCCGTTTCGACCATGAATTTCAACGAGAAATCCCGAGAATGCACGAGGTGCGCGAGAATTCTGAAATTAACTGCCCTTTGGAAACCGTAGTAAAGGGGGGCGGGGGGGGGGGAGGGGGTGCTTTTCCTCTCGACCGTCCGCACGCGTAATCGCTTCATCCCTCTCTTTCTCTTTCTCTCTGTGTGACTTACACTAGGCTTGGATAATATTTTTCTTGCATTCGAGTTAACTTTACTCGCGCGAATGCCGAGGCTGATCGTTGGAATTTGTTAAACCCGTAAAACCATAGGGGGCAGTTCAGGTGCTTAAATCGAATGGGGCCGAAATTTTATTTCGCCGTCGGTAAAGCTCTTTTTTCGAATTTGTGTGTTCTGGGAATTTATCGGGTCGTTTTGGGGGACGGAAAAAAATCGACTTGAAATTTAATGTGCAAGCTGCAGTAAATTAATTCACAGTGCTGTGAAAAAGCTGAAAGTACTTTAGTTTTTATCATTCAGCTCAACTTTTATGTTATTTTATTTTATGTTAATAGTAAATATCGTTATTAATTGACGATATGTACGTAATACATTTTTTTCTATACCCTGCAAATTATAATTTGTAATTGTCTATATTGTACATTGCCAATTGGCCATCGACCGAGGTCCTTCAGCCTATTTCATTTTATTTTATTAGATTTTATTTCAATTTATTTTATATTATTTTATTTGAAGTGTTTTCTTTATTTTTTTCCTGGTGTGTCGTATGGATAGCTTTGAGATGGGATGGCTTGGACAATATTTGGCTTTCATTCGAGTTATCTTCGCCGCTAAGGGCAACTCGCTAATCGTTGGAACTTTTTTTGAAGCACCTCGTAAAATCCACAGCAGGAAGTCGAAGCGCTTATCTCCAAGGGATACGAAATGCTGATTGCTTCCTGCTCTCAAAAACTGTTTTCTCGATTTGTGCACCTCCAATAATTTTTTTTGCCGCAAAAAAAAACGATTCATGATAAAAAATGAAGTTTGTCGTGTCTTCCAATCTTTTTCCTTCGTATACATCGGATGGACAGCTCCGAGCCAGCAGGCGCATTTGAAAATTCTCTGGGTCAATTTTGTCCCGCGCGACAGCCGAGAGGCCTCGCCGAGGTCTTTTTGCAACCAGCGACGTCATTCAGCGTAGAATTTTACTTTCAAATTACAAGTTTCTTTCACGTCATCGCTCGTTCGGATGCAACATTGCTCTGTAATCTACGTGACACACGCCCGAAGCGATCGTACGCATTTCTTTTTTTCCCCTCTCTCTCTCGAAAGGCGGGCGAAGACAATGGGCAAGTTTAATGAAGCCGCGCATGCGAAACGCGCGGAGCCTTCTCTCCTCCCCGGTTCCGCGACCCGAGGGAGCGTCATCGGCTTCACCCCTTTTTGTCTCCGGCAGCTCGTGTGGAGCTTCGCCGCGCTTTCCTATCTCGATCCAGAAGTCGCGTCGGGCTCTCGGCGATACATCTTAATCACCCTTATCGGGTTATATTAGGTGCACTAAAAGACAATTAGCCCGGCTGTCGTGGAGGTCGACGAGAGGGGCTGCGTGTTTTAGCTTCGTTTAAATGAAAATAACGGGGGCGTCGCCGAGTTCACGTGGAATTACCACGATTAGCCGACGTTCAATCGCATGTTACAAGGATCGCGTTTACAACGGTGTCGTCGGGTATTTTTAGGCAAAAAGGGCAACGCGATTGCTCCAAACGCTGGCGAATATGCTATTGAAAATGATGGCTGTGATAATCGTCAATAATTATTTCTTCTTCTTTTAAAGTCGATACATTTATTGACAATCGCTGATGCTCGTGATTACAGTGCTGCTATTTGGTGATAGATTACTATTATTTTTAAATGTCATATATTTTTTAGTTGCATTTATATATTTCCTAGTGGTGTGCGATTTTTGGAAAAGATCGGATATTCGATAATTTGTCGAATATTCAATGCCATTCGATACGATCAAGATTCTTGCACACCCCCAATATTTACTTATTGTATTTGACATTTATTTATTGAATTCCACATATCTTTTATTTACAGTGACATTTATCAATTTCACTTTAAGCTTTTTTTACATTTATTTAAGACCAGCAGGTTGTAGTCAAATCAGAACTAGATCGTTTATTATTTAGGGCAGACTTTAATCAAGGGGGCCGGGCCAGACAAACTGACAAACAACTTTCCAAAATATATATAAGATTAGCGTGAGCGGCGATGGCAAACGCATATTCGACGAGAGTGGTGGCTAAGCCGTAGACAATGTGTGCCATCGAAACTTTAGCCAACGTTAGTTTGTCGAAGAACGCACGCAGCGTATCGCGAGGTACGTACGTAATTATTTCCTCATTTTACGTTCGGTGGAACGGCAGAGGGTCCCATAGAAACGGTGTATCTCACGGTGGCTGCTGCGCGCATTCACCGCAATTGCGCTCAACTTCTCCTTCGGGCACGAGGAGAAACGCGGAGACGTCTCGAAACGCCTCGACGATGCACCGCATGAGGAGCGTTTTCACCCAAGTCCCGAATGCGAATAGAGCGGGACACCGAGGAAGATTGACTGTGCTTATACGTTGCGCGCCGCTTAATTCTAAGCTCCGCTAATGGTGCTCGAGAATGACTGGCGAATGAACGCTCGAATTCCGACGGTACAGCCGAGTCAAACGAGGCTCGAGGATCGTCGTTTCCGCTCGTTGCGGCAATTGCTGTTTAACGCCACGCGAAACAGTCCGAGGACAGCGACAAAAAAACTAATTCACGATTGTTCCCAAGGAATTCGAAGGTTCTCATGGGGGAAAATGCGATTATTAGCATAGACACTAATTATACGGACTTTCCGAGGATCGTACACGGCGTCCTTGAAGACGATTAGAGCTTTTGTTACCGGCCGCAGCAGAGCACAAAGCCTCAAAGCCTAAATACCAAAGCCTGGAGACCCCACGAGAGGCCGATGGGGTCAACACTTGAGGATGGAACGATAAAACTGCCATCGCTCGCAGGCCTTCGAGAGTTAATGTGATCACTCCGGAGCTCTGCGTATTTCATGGTCGCTGACGACGCTCAAAGAGCTTTAAATATTTTAGGAAGCGCCTGTGACACGCCAGGGAGACGGCTGCTGCGGTTCGAGCTCCACGTGACTGTAGACACGAAACTTCCCCCGAGAATTGGCTCTCGATGAGCTGGGAATTAACTGGCTTTGGGCCATTACCGCGGCAACATTACGCCGTATCGCGGAAATGGATTAAGAACGCGAGTTTCAGTATCGAGGCGCCAGTTACTCTGACGTACTGCACGTTCAGTGCAGATATGGAAATGAAGTATATGCAAGATATATGAAAGATGTATTCTAGATATACGAGATATATTTTTTCCGAAAAACTTCTACATGTCGGATGTGTTTTAGGATTTATATACGGAATAAACGCCAGTGGAAAATATATCTATGAAAGCCATATCAAGATATGGGGTTCCGCTTTGCGGCATTCTCTTCGTTGCAGTGTTTTCTCTCGAACACAAAAAGAAAGCCCAGGTTTGGTCGATCGAAAAAAAGTAACCTCGATTTTAGCGAAGTGACGAAATTTCGAAAAAAAAGTGAAAAATCATTTTCTGCATTTTTCTCATCGAATTTTATGTTTTTCGGGCAAACAACCGTGCTTTTCGGAATCAGCGGGAAATTTCCCATCGGATAAGGTCTTCAAACTTTTCGAAATCAAACATTTTTTTTCTCGATTTCGTAAAGTTAGAATTTAGGGAAAACCCCAGTTTTAGAGTCCATTACCACAGCAAAATTGCGAGCATCGATGCTGAAAACAGATCAAGAATATCCAAGCCCCACAAACGCAACATGCAACATCCAGTACACGTGATAAATACACCCAGACTGTCCCGTGAATTTTTAAACAGCCGTCACCCCCACGTAAAAATTGCCAATCAACTTGCCCGACGTAATATACAAACCCGCGGGTTAGCCAGACATCAGCACGCCGAATTAAGGATCGGCAAACGTTTGATCACCGCGAATTAGCCGAGCAATTTCTCTCCAGAGTCGGAATCAAAACCAGCGCCCCAGGGGGGTTTCCTACGTGACCGCGTAGCACGCGTCATTGAGGTAGGACTACGTGTCCCGTATGGGACTGGACCGTAGTCGCTCGCAACCTGATTCACTGTGTAAACCGACCGAGCGTCGCATGTTAACGTCGTCATAGTCGCTGTAACTCGCGTTGGTTCGCCCCCGTCTGCCCACTCACGCTCATCGCCCTGGAACGACGACGCAGCCACACGCTATATATATATACATATTCCATAGCCGTAACGAATAGTCATATATATATACTACATAAATGGACATATATGGACTATGCGCGGTGGTCTCGATCCGGGCGAGACGACCACTGCTGGACATTCAAAGAATTCTTTGAATACGATGGCTCTCGAGAGCCGATGTCATTCGTCAAAGCTTCCGGCGCAAATCGCATCTCCAGCCCCGAACTAACGCTCGGAACTATACTGATTGATATTGTGGATACAGCGCGGAATGTAGACCAGAGAGAGAGAGAGAGAGAGATAGATCGACTAGCCGCGCGACAGTGATGGAATATCGTATGGTAGCCGCGGTGCTTGCGACTCCGTGAGCTCCGGATTATCGGGGCTTTCCGCGCGTCCAGTTTTCGGTGATCGATTCCGGGAATTGGGTTTCGATTCGAGTCCGCGAATGGTGACGAGCTGCGCATTTACTTCGCCCCCCCCCCCCCCCCCCCCCCCCCCCACGTAAACCGGAATCCCATGATTTTGGCGCGCAGCCCTGGAGGCTCTGAATGTGTAAACGTTGGGCTTTGGGGATGCAAAAATGATGTCAGTTATGACGCGGTCGGGGCTTAATTGCGGCCTCGGGTTTAGGCGTATTTTACGCGGGTCATGAGCGCTTAAGGTGATTGCCAATTTTCTCGTTAACGCGTTAATTCCTGACACCGAAAAATCGGGGCTCTCGGGGTGGGTAAGCGAATGCTTAACCGATGTTTTTGCGGAGTCACGATATTGACATCTGTTTCAACAAATTTAACCGGCCTTTTAAATGTAATTAGGGTAATCACACGCGCTGGTGCGCGTGCCTGAAAAACTTTTCGCCAAAATCGACCCCAATTATTTTTCTTTTCAAAATATCGGCTCGTAACGTATACCATCATTCTCAAGTCGCATATTCTACCCCCGAAAACACTGGCTATTGACCTCTTTTAATCGATTTTGAAAAAAATATTTTTTTGGCGACGAAAAAAATATTTTTTCTGTCAAAAATCGTAGATCCCTCTCCGGACCGAAAATCGACTGCAATTTTTTTTCTTTTCAAAATATCGACTTTTAACCTATACCATCATTCTCAAGTCGCATATTCTACCCCCGAAAACACTGGCTATTAACCTCTTTTAATCGATTTTGAAAAAAATATTTTTTTGGCGACATTTTTTTTTTTCTGGCAGAAATCGTAGATTCGGCTCCGGACCGAAAATCGACCCCAATTTTTTTTCTTTTCCAAATATCGACTTTTAACCTATACCATCATTCTCAAGTCGCATATTCTACCCCCGAAAACACTGGCTATTAACCTCTTTTAATCGATTTTGAAAAAAATATTTTTTTGGCGACGAAATTTTTTTTTTCTGGCAGAAATCGTAGATTCGGCTCCGGACCGAAAATCGACTCCAATTTTTTTTCTTTTCAAAATATCGACTTTTAACCTATACCATCATTCTCAAGTCGCATATTCTACCCCCGAAAACACTGGCTATTAACCTCTTTTAATCGATTTTGAAAAAAATATTTTTTTGGCGACGAAAAAAATATTTTTTCTGTCAAAAATCGTAGATCCCTCTCCGGACCGAAAATCGACTGCAATTTTTTTTCTTTTCAAAATATCGACTTTTAACCTATACCATCATTCTCAAGTCGCATATTCTACCCCCGAAAACACTGGCTATTAACCTCTTTTAATCGATTTTGAAAAAAATATTTTTTTGGCGACATTTTTTTTTTTCTGGCAGAAATCGTAGATTCGGCTCCGGACCGAAAATCGACCCCAATTTGTTTTCTTTTCCAAATATCGACTTTTAACCTATACCATCATTCTCAAGTCGCATATTCTACCCCCGAAAACACTGGCTATTAACCTCTTTTAATCGATTTTGAAAAAAATATTTTTTTGGCGACGAAATTTTTTTTTCTGGCAGAAATCGTAGATTCGGCTCCGGACCGAAAATCGACTCCAATTTTTTTTCTTTTCAAAATATCGACTTTTAACCTATACCATCATTCTCAAGTCGCATATTCTACCCCCGAAAACACTGGCTATTAACCTCTTTTAATCGATTTTGAAAAAAATATTTTTTTGGCGACGAAAAAAATATTTTTTCTGTCAAAAATCGTAGATCCCTCTCCGGACCGAAAATCGACTGCAATTTTTTTTTCTTTTCAAAATATCGACTTTTAACCTATACCATCATTCTCAAGTCGCATATTCTACCCCCGAAAACACTGGCTATTAACCTCTTTTAATCGATTTTGAAAAAAATATTTTTTTGGCGACATTTTTTTTTTTTCTGGCAGAAATCGTAGATTCGGCTCCGGACCGAAAATCGACCCCAATTTTTTTTCTTTTCCAAATATCGACTTTTAACCTATACCATCATTCTCAAGTCGCATATTCTACCCCCGAAAACACTGGCTATTAACCTCTTTTAATCGATTTTGAAAAAAATATTTTTTTGGCGACGAAATTTTTTTTTCTGGCAGAAATCGTAGATTCGGCTCCGGACCGAAAATCGACTCCAATTTTTTTTCTTTTCAAAATATCGACTTTTAACCTATACCATCATTCTCAAGTCGCATATTCTACCCCCGAAAACACTGGCTATTAACCTCTTTTAATCGATTTTGAAAAAAAAATTTTTTTGGCGACGAAATTTTTTTTTTTCTGGCAGAAATCGTAGATTCGGCTCCGGACCGAAAATCGACCCCAATTTTTTTTCTTTTCCAAATATCGACTTTTAACCTATACCATCATTCTCAAGTCGCATATTCTACCCCCGAAAACACTGGCTATTAACCTCTTTTAATCGATTTTGAAAAAAATATTTTTTTGGCGACGAAAAAAATATTTTTTCTGTCAAAAATTGTAGATCCGGCTCCGGACCGAAAATCGCCAAAATTGATCTCAGAACTTCTTCTTTTCTTATTTCACCTGTAGTAGGCTAATCAATTTTGCGCTGCTGTGCTCTTATAAAGATTCAAAAGGTTAATAGCACTGCCGCATCTGTCCTCCTATGTCAAATTTGATACCAAACTTAATTTGTTTATCACGGACTTTCCTGGCAACCAATCACAGCTCGAATAGATCGCTAACAATGCTTTCCGTTACTCATGAACTTTTTAAAAGGAGGAATATTTTATTTTTATTTTTGTGTGACTTATCGATCATAATCAATACGTTCAAATTTTTTTTTTTTTTAAGTACTTTCACATGCGTTAATCAACATTTGAACCAATTCTTTTTTTAATCGGTTAATCTCAGTAATTCACGGTCGACAATTTTCGCAGCAGAGCTCGCCTGGGGATCGAAAAAAAAAATCGATATCTCTCCGCGACATCAAATTCAACTTCACATATCACCCGCCCACAACTTTTTCCTCATGTTTTTTCACATTTTTTTTTTCTTTCGCGTGTCCGCGTCCCCGTATAATTATTTTGTTTTGTCACATACAACTCTACTGAGGTGGCAAACAATTCCCCAATGTCCCAATGATAAGCGTCAGCGACATCAACATTTTATAGTCTCCCTCGTAGCCGAGGGAGACTATAAAGTCACGCGGTGTGCCTATCGCCTGACCTTAAACAGGAGGCTCAGTACCCTCAGAAACATTAAAGCGAGAGAGACCGAAATCCAGTGAATCCTAGAAAACAAAACCTCCCTTTAAGGGGAGGCGAAACCTGCCTGAGTGCGAGAAAGATAGAAAATCATTTTCGCAACATCAATACACGGAAACCAGACACATGCCAGGAAAATTAAAAGTCTTACGTCATTCAGAATCGAAAGAGGAATGATGTAAAACTTTAATTTTTTCCGGAAACGTCAGGTATCGTTGGAATAATTAATTACAGTTTTTAATACCGACCGAGTAGATTTCATCTCGCTTTAAGGTCATCTGCCGTACCGACTTAGTCACTATGAGTGCGAAAGAGAAATCGCGTCTGATTACGAGGGAAAGAAATTAAAGAAAACTTGTAGCCCATCATATTAAGAGACGAAGGCCAATGTAATTATTGTAATTATTATGTCCAAAACATACGCAGTCTGACGTCTACACGTTATGCATGTTCAAAACGTAATTACTGCGACCGAATCAAAGGCAGTTTGCG
This sequence comes from Pimpla rufipes, assembly GCA_963932165.1. NCBI lineage: Eukaryota > Metazoa > Arthropoda > Insecta > Hymenoptera > Ichneumonidae > Pimpla > Pimpla rufipes. The sequence continues at coordinate 17,734,990 of OZ010635.1, forward strand.
CGCGTTATACGTGCTCCAAATTCACGGATATACCTACGTGTTGTAAAAGGCGCCGCCAACTCTCCGTCTGCCACTTCCTCGTATCTGTATCCCTCGCTACGTGTTCTCCCACGGGAACGCAGCCCGGGCTTGTCTGCTATCTTCATAGTACAAAGTCGTTTGTGCTACGTATCCACGATTCTCACGGCGTACGCGCCCTATTCACGGGAGCGTGAATTCTAAGATGTTTCAGACGAGAACAAGAGGAAGGAATTCGTCCGTGTATCCGCGTTGGAAGCGTGTATACAATTGAATGCATTTGTGTGTGTGTGTGTTTGTGATTTTCTGTGCGTGAGATTTTGTGCATGTGAGATTTTCTGTGTGTGAGATTTTGTGTATGTGAGATTTTCTGTGTGTGAGATTTTGTGTGTGTGTAATTTTCTGTGTGTGGGATTTTTCGTGTGTGAGATTTCGTATGCGTGAGTTTTTCTGTGTGTGAGATTTTGTATGTGTGAGTTTTTCTGTGTGAGAGATTTTGTATGTGTGAGATTTTGTGTGTGTACATTTTTCTGTGTGTGTAATTTTCTGGGTGTGAGAATTTCTATATGTGAGATTCGGTGTGTGCGTACAATTTCGTCAGTGTGTGTGTGAGGGTGGTTTGCGTGTTAGTATAAGTGTAAAGCTCCATCCGAACATTGCGCGCTGAAACTGAAAACGCTCAGGCGTGTAGAATTACTTTGTTCGCTTCAGTGGTAATGTACTCCGGGCCGCCTCGGTGCGGGAACCCGCACGAAAACTGCTTTACTCGAGCGAAACTACCGCGACTGTATCCGCGCGCGAGCCCATATTACCACTGCGCGACTCTCTGTGCCCGTGTAGTGCAACCGTTACCCACGCTTTTATCGCGAAGCTACGCGCCGCGTAGCTTCCCTCTGTGCACTATTTGCCGCGAGACCCTTACGAATTTATTTCCGCCGAGTCTTTTTCACCCCCCCCCCCCCCCCCCACCCCACGTTTCGTTACACCGTTTCCGCGCGGGACGAGAATGCGTCCTCGGCTGCACGAGGGTGGCGAGACTGTTGCGCGCTCGTTTGCTCATCGTTGGATCTGCCACGGGGAAGAACCGGGAATTGTGGAAATTACGGTTTTACAGAGGGGCGTTCAAGGGTTTTACCGCGCGGATGTAAACCCGGGAGTAGTGAAGGTTTTTCGTATGTGGAACGCAGGTTTCGATCAAGATGAAGCTGGGAAAAAATGTAGTACTAGAGTTCCACACTCGGAGTAAATTTAATCAAGCGGTTTCGCGTTTCTCCCGATGCAGTTGCCGATTGTTATTTCGCACGGAACCGGACACTGTGGATAGGAACAATTCCTGGAATTGTGGAATGATATTTTTTCGGTACCAACGTTTTTATTGAGAGGTATAATTTTGTGAGCAATGAGAATTGTTTCGATGTAATAAAAAAATTCGATAAAAATGCGCCTGGTAAAATATTTAAACCACATATAAACAAATACTTTTTTTTATCCAGCGACAGTTGTTTCGCATTACTAAATAACATAATTTCCGGTGATCAATATTTTTATCGCAGATTCCAATTTAATGAGCAGCCATAGAATTGTTAAGACTTTGTTGAAAAGCTACTAGAAAAATGAGTCCATAAAAAATTAAGTGTCTTCATTTTTCTCTGTTGCAGCTACCGAATCGTTATTTCGCGTTATCAGAAAATACAATTTCCGGGTATCAAACTTTTTATTGCTGACTCCGAGAGTAATGATGGAATTCATTCGACGCGAAAAAAGCCGGGAGAAACGCCACTCAGAACAAAAAAAAATTGATTGTTACTCAAGGGTTATTCAAATAATAATATAATTTCCGGTTATCAAGATATTTATCGCAGGTTCCAATTTCGTGAGCAACGATAGAATTGTTAAAATTCTGTTGAAAAGCTACAAAAAATAATTAGTCCATAAAAAATCAAGTGTCTTCATTTTTCTCCGTTGCAGCCACCGAATCGTTATTTCACGTTATCAGAAAATACAAGTTCCGGGTATCAAACTTTTTATTGCTGACTCCGAGAGTAATGATGGAATTCATTCGACGCGAAAAAGCCGGGAGAAACGCCACTCAGAACAAAAAAAAAATTGACTGTTACTCAAGGGTTATTCAAATAATAATATCATTTCCGGTTATCAAGATATTTATCGCAGGTTCCAATTTCGTCAGCAACGATAGAATTGTTAAAATTCTGTTGAAAAGCTACAAAAAATAATTAGTCCATAAAAAATCAAGTGTCTTCATTTTTCTCCGTTGCAGCCATCGAATCGTTATTTCGCGTTATCAGAAAATACAATTTCGGGGTATCAAGCTTTTTATTGCTAACTCCGAGAGTAATGATGAATTTCATTTAAGGGCGACTTCTACCTTGGAGCAAACTTTTTTCGTTTTATTTTTTTGTAGAAAAACGAATAATAGTAGACGACTGCGGATTTTTTCTAGTTGTTATTTACGTTTTATAGTATACAATGGAATTTTTAAAGTTAAAAATTATCAGCGTCCCAGGTCCTCAAACACGGTCATCCAAAATAAATGGCTACCACTCTCCTGAACACTGTAATTATGCGATCAGCCTGAAATTGTGCATACATACTCAGGAAACATGTGTTCATGGAATGACGAAGGTTTTTTCCATAACTTAATTTTTCGATTTTTTGTTAATGTTTTTATACAAAAAACACAGGGAAAAAATATTTTAAACGCCGCCATTTTCTTAATTTTGCAGTAATCGAAAAAAACCTCCATCATTCCATGAAGACATGTTTCTCGAGTACGCATGCACAATTTCCGGCCGATCGCATAATTACAGTGGTCAGGAGAGTGGTAGCCATTTATTTTGGATGATCGTGTTTGAGATCCTGGGGCGCCAACAATTTTTAACTAAAAAAAATAAAATTCCATTGTATACTTTAAAACGTAAGTAACAAGTAGAAAAAAACCGCAGTCGTTATTTATTTATTCATCTCCCCATAAAAAATATAATGAAAAACGGTACTCCATGGTACAAGTCCCCCTTAAGGCGAAAAAAAACTGGGTAGAAACACCACGGGAAACAAAAAATGGACTATTTTTCAAGGTTCTTAATTTTTCTCTGTTGCATCGAATTGTTGTTTCGCATTATCGGCGAATATAACGAACCAGTTCGAAAAGGATGTTATTTGGCCCCGAGCCAAATAGGAAACCATGTGCGTGGACTAATAGTCTCCGGTGGGGCGTGCATCCGTGCCCGTGGGGGCCCTGAGTATCCGCTCTTACGGCTGAACAATTTTATACTACCCCGAAGCACTTCGCCCTGCTCCACTCGTTACTCTAACCAAGCGCGCGTCCATCCCACCCGGCCACAAACGCCTGTGTCAGGAAAAAGGATCCCACGCGCGGGGCGATCTCCGAGTTCTTCAACTAACTTCTTCTCTCTTTTTTTTTTCGCGGCTATTACGGCCGCCCAGGTACTTCGTCAGGATTACCCGAACGCTCGAGAGCGATAAAAACGGTTGTGGCTCAAACAGCTGACACGGAGGGAAAATTATTTGGGACTCGGTCGGACGATTAATAATGAATAAATTCCGGATTTTTGTGGCATCACGCGTAATCGTTTTATTGACTCCTCGGCTGTCGAGTTGCGGGAAAAAAATGGTTGCGAGAATTTTTTTTAATTCTCGTACCGTGACATTTGTGACACCTATAAAAATCACTATTATTACCTGTCCGTTCAGTTTTCGAGTGGCGAACTGCGATTGAAAAGCGGGGAAAAAACACGCACGACAAACTCGACGATATAGAGGAATTAATTAAATCAAGACAGAAAAAAATGGTCAAGCGACAAAATCATTTGCCCGTTGGAATTTTTCATCAAGATTAATCAGCCTCAATGGCGCCGGTGTTCCTTTTGTATATACACTGAAATCGACAATCCAATTTATTCCAGCATCGGGAGAGGCCGCGAGCAGCCCAGAAGCAAAGACCTTCGGCGTGGCAAAGTTTTTCTTTTTTTTTTTAACAGCACACGCGACTTGCCCCTCGCACTATTGTCGAATTCGATTCTCCGATTCAATGCCGTATTTTTAGCGTTAAGAGGGATGTATAGCGAGGGAGCTCGGAACGAGTCGATTCAATGCAGGGTCGCCTCATTGATCGCTGGAGGGGGGGAAGAGGGGGTTGATATACTAGGATAACCGGAGGCGAGAAAAGGAATAAGCGGCGTCGAGCCACGGTCGCAGGAGTATCGAGAGACAAATGGATACAAGATACAACCCACTGCCGGAGATACTTTTAGAGAATTATATACAGGCTACGAGGCATTGATGGGCAAATGGAGAGCGAGTGTTCGCGCCGGGAGAATCGTACAAAGGATTAAAATGTCTCCGCTGTTCTCGTTCCGTCTTCACAGGCGCCGTTTAAGGACTTTTGAATGCCGTTTTTTTTTTCAATTGCTTCGGGGGGGGGGATGAATTAATTGATAAATTCGTGAACTCAGGGATCTCGGTGGGATTGAAAGGTTCTATAGATGAGTATCAACTCGTTTATCCAACGTTATATGTACTCAGGGATTTTAAGACGTGCGATGAAAAGGTTGGACAAATGAAATGATAAATGCATGAATACTGAAGGATTTCAAGACGTGGGATGGAAACGTTGGATAAATGAACTGGTAAATTTATGAACTCAGGAATTCCAAGACGTACGGCGAAAATGTTGGATTATCGTTAATTGGAACGAATTAATTGATGAATTCTTAAACTCAGGGATTTCAAGAGATATGCGATGAAAACGTCGAATTATCGTTGGAACGAATTAATTGATTTCAAGACGTTAAGCTTGATTTAATTAATCACGAAAATATAATCGGAACAGGAGTCACCGTTTTCATCCTGTGCAACGAAATCCTTGAGTTTCGCCCCCGCAAACAACAGGCAAACTAATATAAATTTTGTGCACTCATTTCATATGATAGCAAATTGGATGTGCACGTCGAACTTTGTTTAGCGCTCGGCGAAAATAAGCCAATGCCAGGAACGAGCGACACACAATCCCATATGCAGAGATCGCGTGTCGCCTGTGGAGAAATTTAAATTGCATTGCGTCATTGAGCCAATTCTCAATCTGATTTCCAAGTATCCATCATCATCGAAATCCCCGAGCGCGCATTTTACTCAGAACCATAAAACATTCTCTCCAATTTGCTTTTTATTATATCTATATCGATGCTTTCATCGTGATCGACGTCTCGGCTCGTATAAAAATTTCCTCCGAGCCCAAAAAAAATGTCCAATCACAATTTAACGGCCTCCGTTAAATTGCGCTTGGCAATCGGTATTGAAACCGTATTTTCTTACTTTCACCGTCAATTTAACAAACCTCGCGGCTCGTTAGATTAATCGGCCGGGGTCAGACGAAACGGTCCGAAAAGTCACGTGTAAACGGCCGAACCGAACCGCCTCGTCATTGTAATTCCGCGGTACAACGAATTACCGAGAAAATATATAGGCTCCGAGTTGCAGTTCCCAAGGACCCCAACGAGCGTTTACTCAGTCGTTCGATGTAGCCGCAACAGCCTGTAAATGCTTTCGTCCCTCGTCTCTATATAATTCACCGCGAAGCCTCGACCGCACCCGGGGAGAGAAAATAATTCCACCGGCGCGCGCGCGCCCTCCGCGGCCGCAGTTAGAAACTTCGGGCGCGGTTAAATATTGCCGAAACGCATCGTGCAAATTTAATTTCCCGGGCTTTTCGTGCAATTCCGAGGAAGGCGCAATATACGCTGTTTGATGAGTATCCGCCTGTAGGACTCGGAACGCTCGTCGGGAGTGGCGATAAAAAACGGTCAATGGCGTTGAAAATTGCGGCGACACGCTCGCCGCGCGGTCCCTCGAGTAATTAGCGACCGTCCCCGATTGGCTCGTCGTCCGCTTGCGCCGCCGGTCAAACGTGATTTCCCGTTTTTCGCCAAGTTCGAAAGAATATAAATGAAAAAGCGTGAGAGAGAGAGAGAGGAGGAAAAACGAAAGCGAGGGGGCGAAAAAAAAAGAAGACGAAAGGAGATTGTAACGGCGGAAGCCGGGCGGCTCCGCCGCGCCCCCCGCCGACGCTGTGATGAATCTGTACGTGCTGAACGAGCGACGAGAACCCGGCGGACACTGTGGAACGTTGGGTGGCGCGCGCGTTTACTCGGCCAACTAGGCGGAATCTACGTGAAAAGTAAACAGCCCGGGGGAACGTACTCGGCGCTCGCGACGAACAAACGCGGTTAGTCGAGCGAGAGAAGAAAAGCCATGGCAACAGTTTTTCCCCCGACCTTCCGCAATGCCGCTTTATCCACCGGGCGGCGCAGACGTTGGCCGCTCAACGGACCGACTGGTTGTTATGTATATATATATGTCGGGTGGCCCGGTTGCCGTGTGAAACGGCATCGACTGAGAATGAAAAATAAACTGCAATAATTGTTGCGGCCGAGAGATATTTTCACTGAGGCTTCTCGTGCGGAACAATAGTTTTATTTTCATCCCGGCAATTTTCGCAAATTAAATTCCATGGTAAAGTTTCTTGGCGATCACATCCGCAACGCTACTTTACCGACCGAGCGACACAGTCGTTGATGACCACTGGCGAGTGGAATGGTTGGGGGGCGAGAAATATTTTTTGTTAACGATTTTGCGAGGGATTTTATGGGGGAATTTTGCCAAAAGACTATTTTATGGAACCACAATTCGGTCGTTGGCCACTCACCGACCGGCCGGTTAATCACAGCCTGAAACGTATTGACTGAGAAGAAAATGAAACGCAATAATTGTTGGGCGGGTGACTTTCTTTTGCCCAGTTTACTCGTGCGGACCGACGCAATGAATTTTAGGAGGCAATTTCGGTAAATCAAATTCAAAGGTCTCTGTAGTTATCGTCGGAAATACAGTCGAAGAATAGTAGAAGATGCACTATTTTTCTTTCTCATATTTTTCTAATGTGCAGTTGCGTTTGACCGTTTTTCGCACGTTTTCACCGAGTTTCCCTCATAGCGCTTGGATTGCGAATCTGCAAACAATCATTTTGTTTACTTTGTGCCGCGTCCGGCTGACTCGCATCTACGATTCTGCTTTTTCAGGAATATGTGGACGGTAAAACGTGACTCGCTGAGCTTTCGCCAAGGTGGGATGTCACAGTGGGCAACGAGAGACGGGAAGAATATTAATGCTCACTTTTCCGTGCCCGAAAAAACAGTCTGCAAAGTCGTTCGTCAGTTTTCCACTGTCGAAGCTGATTTCGCGTTTAAGTACGAAAGTACGAACCCAAGTACTGACTTAAGTTGTCTCTCAAACGAGAAGACAAAGTCCAACTTAAGGAAATAAATCTCTTACTAACGAATTCCATGACAAAATTATAACGGGAATATTGCTTTAAAAATATACGCGTACATATATATAGCTTATGTATCTCTGTATTCGATATGTATAAGTATACTCATTTTAAATACTTTCCGATAAAAATACGAGATGTTTTCAGCTGCATCACATAATTCGACATTCTCGCCAGTCGTGAAATTTTCACAGTCTGAAAATCTAACACTTTGTAGACACCAATAATAAACAGATTGATCTGCTTAACTGTTCATTTACCGGTGACGCTATACCCTATATTTGTTTTATACAGTCATAAAATCACGACTATACGAACATACATTCTGTATACATCGAATACAGTTACGATTTTACGGCAAAATCATACCCATAGTACAAGATACCATTAAGCTTTTTATGCTACGCGGGACGAGTTTCACGAGGTATAAAATCGTTATGCAAAAACTTGAGATCCCCGCACACCTTGCTTCCCCTCGCGAATCTCCCCGACATCAGAGACCCCGAAAAAAATCCCTCGACGTCCCGCAACGGAAATACTCAAACAAAAAAAAACACGGTGTTATTATTGTCGCAGGAGGAAGCCCGGACGGGATGAATTCGAGCGGTGAATCCGGCGGGACGATGGGCGACGACTATGACGCGGTCGACGGCACCGGTTGCAGCTCGGTCGAGGTGGAAACGGGCTCGAATCTCCCGACCTGGGAGGCCGTCGCGGCGTCCCTCACGCTGGGTTTCCTCGTGCTGGCGACGGTCCTCGGCAACGCCCTCGTCATCCTCAGCGTCTTCACCTACCGGCCCCTCCGCATCGTCCAGAACTTCTTCATCGTCTCGCTGGCGGTCGCCGATCTCGCGGTAGCTATACTCGTAATGCCCTTCAACGTGGCCTATCTGCTTCTCGGCAAGTGGATATTCGGCATACACTTCTGCAAGCTCTGGCTCACGTGCGACGTTCTCTGCTGCACCGCGAGTATCCTCAATCTGTGCGCAATAGCCCTCGATCGCTACTGGGCGATCACCGATCCGATTAATTACGCGCAAAAGCGAACACTCAAACGCGTTCTCGGCACGATCGGCGGCGTCTGGCTCCTCTCCGGGGCGATAAGCTCGCCCCCGTTGGCCGGCTGGAACGACTGGCCCGAGGAGATATATCCGGGCACCCCGTGTCAGCTCACCCGACGACAGGGCTACGTCGTCTATTCCTCGCTTGGTTCCTTCTTCATACCGCTGTTGCTCATGAGTCTCGTGTACCTCGAGATATTTCTCGCCACCCGGCGACGGCTGCGCGAACGCGCGCGACAGAGCCGACTCGGCGTGGTCACGTCGACGCGACACCGACAGGAGACCGACGACGCCGAGGAGTCGGTCAGCTCGGAGACGAATCACAACGAGCGATCGACGCCGCGCGCCCACGCGAAGCCCTCATTGGTCGACGACGAGCACACCGAGGTGACGACAGGTGGCGCGGCGGTCGGTGGCCACGGCCGCCGGGCCGGCGTCTCCGCGGCCGGCGGCACGTCCACCACCGTCTATCAGTTCATCGAGGAGCGGCAGCGGATCTCGTTGTCGAAGGAGAGACGGGCCGCGCGGACCCTCGGCGTCATTATGGGCGTCTTCGTCGTCTGCTGGCTGCCCTTCTTCCTCATGTACGTCATCGTGCCATTCTGCCCGGCTTGCTGCCCGTCCGACAGGGTCGTCAACTTCATCACCTGGCTCGGCTACGTCAACAGCGCCCTAAATCCGCTCATCTACACGATATTCAATCTCGACTACCGACGAGCGTTCAGGAGACTCTTGCACATTGGATAACTTTTTCATTATATGTTTTACGATAATTTTACGGTTAATCGTAGTATTGTTGTTATTATGATGATGATTATTATTATTATTATTATTATTATTATCGATATTATAGTTAAGTTATATCAGGTCATTGGTGTCGATACACTCCGGTCCACGTGAATAACAGGCTCGTCGTGACACGCCGACGCGTGTCGTGTGTGAATGGCGCGTGGGTATTACGGTAATTCGTAGAATAAGTCGATCGACGAGGGAGCCGCTCGCGTCTCGCTGTCGGCGCCAAACGGCGCGGGACACGATTGGGGAGGATCTCGGGCTCGCATGCCGCTAATAGAACCCGCGGGGTGGGGGGGGGGGGGAAAGTCGTATCTGCCGTTCGGGCTGTTCGGGCCCCTGCGGTGCGTTCCCGGGCGGACGCTCTCGCCCCGCGCGCGACGCTTGTGTCAACGCGGGCGGGGAATTTTGCGAGCTAATCGTGCCTGCCGTACGTCGCGTGGATCTGAACAAGGTGCAACGAAGTTTAATTGAGAAATTGCGTGAATTATGTTTCGCTCGGTAGCCGGCGGAGCGATGTGGTCGTCCAACTGACGGAAAACTATCACACTATCAGTATCGCCCTTCCCCCTGCCGCCCCACTTAGCGCTTTCGCTGGGCGTAGATTGCAAACTATACGGGAGAGTTGCGAACCCTGGAGGACAAAAGAGTAAACCGAGTTAACTCGCGGCGACCCCTCGTGGTGCGCTTGCAAAACACTCACACACAGGCACACGGAGCGCGTTCTGGAGTCACACGGACGCCGAAGACGCACACGCGTTTCACTTAGTGGCTCCCCCAACAGTTGCGCGGGATCGTCCGACTCAAAGCCCCGACGGCGCTGCCGCCGGCGGTCGAGCGGCGCACGAGGGCTGCAATTTAATTAAAAGCCAAGCGTGTGTTGGCCCGTGAGCGTGAATTCAATCGCTTGTTCGACTGTTAATTGAATGCACCAACTGATTAACGGGGAAGCTGTTTCCGGAGGACTCGCTCACGGTCGCTGCTCACCCGAAAACTTATGTTTCCCGCTAAATATTATTCCTCCCGCGCAAATCTGTTTGCCGGAGCGTCGGGTTCACGAGCAAACAGGTTCTGGCGCGGCGCTGATGGATTCGTCTTTTGGCGAGAGGAATCGCTTTTCCCTCGGAACAAGTCGCGCTGACGGATGAAGAAGTGAATTTCGTGTCTCGGGTTAAAGAAGGTAGATCCTCTTAAGGTTATGTGCTGTACCGAGAGAGATTGCGTCGTCGGTGGCCGCGGTGGAGCGAGAGAGAACGACGAAACGTGTAGCACATATCGCGTTAAACGAAATAGATTCGATTTGCTGTAAGCTGTTTTTTTTTTGCGGTATCTGTGCGCACGCCTCGAAGTGGTGACTCTTATGGCTTATTGTGTGTCTTTGAGTTAAATTTTTAATTTACCTGAGTCAAAATTTCCACTGCAACGGGTACAAATATGGCATCGGAGACTTCAGTCAGGGTTGCAAAACCCTCGTTTCAAATTCCGAATAAAGTCTGACTGTCCGACGAGTTAAGAGAGATTAGAGAATCTGTGCACACGCGTCGAAGTGGTGACTCTTATGGCTTATCGTGTGTGTCGAGTTAAATTTTTAATTTACCTGAGTCAAAATGTCCTCCTCAACGGGTACAAATTTGGCATCGGAGACTTCAGTCAGGGTTGCAAAACCCTCGTTTCAAATTCCGAGTAAAGTCTGACTGTCCAGCGAGTCAAGAGAGATTAGAGAATCTGTGCACACGCGTCGAAGTGGTGACTCTTATGCCTTATCGTGTGTCGTCGAGTTAAATTTTTAATTTACCTGAGTCAAAATGTCCTCCTCAACGGGTATAAATGTGGCATCGGAGATTTCAGTCAGGGTTGCAAAACCCTCGTTCCAAATTCCGAGTAAAGTCTGACTGTCCGGCGAGTCAACAGAGATTAGAGAAACCGTGAGAATTACAAATTTACGAAATTTCGAGGTTACGTCAGACGCCGGGAGCGCGACGAACGGCCAGAAGCGGCGAGTCAGTCACGTGACGTTGAGAAAAGGGGGGGGGGGCTCCCACTGTACATCGACGCGCGATCGGACGTATCACGCGTATATCTCGTGTAATCAACGAGACGCGCGGCGGTAGTTTCCGTTCCGTTATCTCGGCTGTTTAATCAAACGTTATTGTCGCTCGGCGTGGAGTTCCGCTCGCGAGATTGGAGAATAAATGAGCGAGTGCGCGCGTGACACTCATACGACGCGATTGTTTCGCCGCTCGAGTTGGGTTGCGTTGCACCGCGCGATGTCGACCCTGTCCGTCCGTCCGGCCGTACGTGGGAAAAGTCAGTCGCGTTAGCGGTCGGTCGTCTCTTCCGTCAGCGCTCGCGCCGCTGCTTCCCGCCGGATTGCGTCCGCCTTGTCCCCCTCGATCAGCTGCGATCAGTTTGCGGTGCGGTTTACTTCGGCTTCAATGCGGATTAACGGGAACGCAGTCGAAACACAACGCGCGCCCGGTGTGCAAACCACCCGAGCCTCGCCTCGCCTCGCGCGCCGTTGTCAGTCGTCTCGGGGACCCCGAGAGCGACACGACACGATAATTATCTCGGACTCGTAACCAGCGAGGCTCCCGCCCGCTCTCGTCTCCTCTCTCGTTCGCCCGCAATTCCCTCGACCCCCCCGGTGGTTGTGATGGTTTGCTCTCCGGGAGCTCTCGCCGCGTATTCACCTCGAAACTTTGTTTAGTATCGACGAGTCACCGCCGTTGGTGCGCCCGCTGCTGTACGTCGTCTGAACTCGTGCGTTTCCACCTCTGCGGAGTTGGCGCGGACAGATTGCATCGGGCATTCGCCGTCAAGTCCGAGCGAGGCTGCTTCTCTCACCCCGACCCTGGAATATAGTTCGCAATTGGCTGCATTTCGGTTTCACGTCGCTCTCACCCTGGCAAACTCTGTCGGCGATGGATTAACCGGGAATCGCTGAAATTAACGTGATCATTTTTTTTGTTTTTTTTTGTTTCAAGTTACCTAAAAAAAACTGAGTGATGAAGAAAAAAAATGCGGCCACAAGAGAGATAGTTTCGTATCTGCTTGCAAAAATTTAGACTCCGTGAAGAAAAAAAATGGTGGTGAAACCGATCGATGGTTCCAGATTGAAGAAATTGAAATAACTGCAAGAGGGTCACTCTCCCCCTGGCAAACTCTGTCGGCGATGTACTAACCGGAAATCGCTGAAATTAACGTGATCTTTATTTTTTGTTTTTTTTGTTTCAAGTTACCTAAAAAAACTGAGTGCCGAAGAAAAAAAATGCGACCACAAGAGAGATAGTTTCGTATCTGTTTGCAAAAATGTAGACTCCGTGAAGAAAAAAAATTGTCACAGTGGAATCGATCGATGATTCGAGATTGAAAAAAATTGTAATAACGGCAAGAGATATGAAACTGCAGAACCGAGGAGCAGCTAAGATAACGGCAATGAATCGGATCGGCGAGGCGTCGACAAAAACAGTGGCTGAATTGGCAGAGACAGCCTCGTACATGGCGGACAGAGAGCGCCCTCGTTAGTGTCCCGGTCCCTCGTGTGTATTCCGACACTGTTATTACCGGGACGGTGGAAAGTGCATATACCAAAAGCTAGTTTGACCTAATGGCCGGCGAAAACATCGTTGGCTTATACATCGGCGACCCGCACACAAAGCGGCGTCGAACCGCCGCCCTCGCGGCGCGCGGGACTTTCGCGACCTAATTGATTCGGTACTTGGTCGGGCGTTTACCACCGCGGATCTTCAGACGCTACTTCAACAAGGGAACTTGGACCTTCAATTTCACTCGAGACCCGCATCAACACCGCTAATTAATTTCACCCGTGGCATCGCAAACACTCAAGTTAAGGCGAGGCGAAATCTCAATGCTTACACACGGTAGCGGTTTCTTTCTCGCTCCACGCCGAAACCCCATTTTGTTATATATATACATATATCTCTCTGTCTTTGTCGGTCTTACGGAGGAGACCGGGGCGAGATGGAACACTTGAGCCAACAAAGCCCGATGGCTACGAAAATCGAGATTTAATTGCTTTTCTACAGAGACAAAAGATTTTCAATATTTTTATCGGTCGTTTTTTTAGCTTCTTGTAATAATCGATTTCTTCCGCTGCTTTGTTTTTTCTCGTTGACCTCTCCGCGATGTTTTGTACCATACGAGCTTTCTTTTTTGTTGAAATGGAAGGGGGACCAACAAAGCCGGACGGCTAGGAAAATCATGATGTAATGGATTTTATACAGACAAAAGATTTTCCAGATTTTTCTCGGAAATTTTACAGCTTGCAATAATCGATTTTTTTCGGTACATTGTTTTTCTCGGTGACCTCTGCACGATAATTAGTGTCCTTCAAACGTTTTTTTGTTTAAGTAGAACGCAAACCAACAAAGCCAGACGGCCACGAAAATCATGACATAATTGTTTGCCTACGGATAACAAAATTTATGTATTTTTTGTTGTAATTTTTTAGCGTCTTAAAGTAATCGATTTTTTCCAGAACTTTGATTCACTCGGTGTCCCCCCGACTATATTTAACGCCCTTCGAACCTTTTTCTCGCGAACAGACGTTTCCTTCGTTTTTTTCTTCTTCTTCTTCTTTGTTCTCGTCTTACTCGCGGCTTTCGCCCGGCGGCGAAGAAAATCTGTTTTGCGTCGATTAATCGCGTTCCCTCCCCGGAGTTTCGTAAACGTCGGATAATGCAGATGGGGTATTACCGGAAAATCCCGGCGCTTATCGACTACCACGGGTAAGAAGTGGATAACATTAATCCCCAAATGAGATTGGCGGATGGAATCTCGGGGATCTCGACAACAATAATCGCTTACGCGATTTCGCGCCCGAGTCATCGTCATCGCGTTTCCTACCGTCGCATCGGCAACACATCCGGCACGTCGCAGTGTGTAACTCTCGCGAGATTCTCCCATTCTCGACGCGGAGCGCCGCGCACTCACGGCGTTGATTATTCACTCCGGCTATATTGACGGTTACAAGTTTTCCGCTGAGCAGCAATTTCCATTTGCCGCGCCGAGTGATTGTTCGCCCGAGTACAAATACGTGTACGCGTTGTGTGTGGATCTGCATACGAGGCCACCCACGCGACAGCGCGAATCACCCGAGGACTCTCACCAACTTTCCACGAGTCCCCGAGAATTCATCATTCGCAACCCGCAATTTCGTCATCACGCAAATTGACCGTAAATTAATTGGGAATCTCGGAGCCGCGCGACGGAAATAATGATAAAAATCTTCATTCCACGCAAATCTCTCGGTATTTTTTATTTTTCATTTGCATCCGTAGTTCTGACATTTTATAACGTGACTTCTACATTTTTGCATAAAAAAAAAAAAAAATTCAAAATTTCAAACAAAAATCCAATATCCTTAGTTCGATTTGAAATTGAAAAAAAATAATGCACAAATTGGGGTGGGGCTCAAAATATCTAATGACCAAAATAGCAAATGGCTGCAATAGCAAATTTCAAAATAAAGAATGGTCTGAATCTAGAATCGCCATCATTATGAAATTCGCTACTTCAGCCATTCGCTATTTTGACCCACATCTTTATTAAAATGAAATCAAAATAGCGAATGAAAAAAATAGCGAATGGCTGAAATTGCGAATTTCATAATGATGACCATTCTAGATTCAGACCGTTCATTAATTTTTAATTTCATATTTTAGCCTTTCGCTATTTTGGTAATTAGCTATTTTGACCCCCACCCACAAGTTGAGTCACACATTTTTTTTTGCAAAAAGTGTGACGAGAATCGCGCATACTTTTGCGTATTTTCTCGCGATGTTTTGCGCCACGCGGGATTCACTTGACCCGCGACACCCGGTGCATTATTGTCCGCGCGAATATATAAATTCGCCAGGCGTCGCGCGTGCACACCGTGAGTGCGCATATTAATTCTCGAATTCTGAAGCCAGAGGACTTGCCAGATAATTATCGCGGCTCCGTCGCGAGTTATTCAGGTCTCTGGTCGCCTCGGTTCACCGCGTAATAACTTTACCCGCGCGGTATTCACCCGAGTTCAACTGCTTCCCGGGGCTCCCGGCAATACTGTGGATATATAACGCGAGCGCCGCGCTCGCTCCACCCGATTTCTCTTTGCTGTGTGTACACACAGGAGTCGGACACGTTAACGCGGCGGCAGCGGCGGCATCGGAAAAGCATAAAGCGATCCGTCCGCTGGAGACGGTCCCGGATTACCGGGTCCGAAGTTTATCGCGATAGAAGCTCGGCGAAACAACGGACGGCGATGCCACCGTCGCCGCCCGCTGTAACCGCGCGCAGCGAGCGCACACGGGAAAACAGTGGCGCCCTCGTCCGTTGTGTTTCCCCCCCGGGGGCCGCCGCCGAGTTTCAGCTACGCCGCCGTCGCCGCTGCCACCGAGCTCTCGGACTTCTGGCCGCTTGGGAGAAGCCACAGCAGCACTTTGCCGCATACACACGCAAATCGTCGAGCGCGCGCATATATACACGTATAGTGGGACTTCGATTACTCGAACCTGGTGGGAGTTTCGCACCCCCTTTGGATTATCGAGAGAGAATTTTCATTCGTGTTATCATAGATGTGGAAAAAAATCCGTGGGACGCGGACACATTTTTCACGGTCGTGATTTGGCAGAGTAAAAAAAAAATGAACATAGCCCACAACATTTTGGTACCATTTTTTTTAAAGCACCCAACTGTGACGCGTTCACGTACAGTGGAACTTCGATCACTCGAATCTTCGATAGCCACGCGGAGACATTTTTGACGACGGTGATTCAGCAGAGCAAAAAAAAAAGAATTAACATAATCGACAAAAATTTGGTACAAATGCACGCAAATTGTGGCGCGTTCATGTACAGTGGGACTTCGATTACTCGAACCTGGTGGGAGTTTCGCACCCCCTTCGGATTATCGAGAGAGAATTTATATTCGTGTTATTATAGATGTGGAAAAAAATCTGTGCCACGCGAAGACACTTTTGACGATCGTGATTCAGCAGTGCAAAAAAAAAAGAATTAAAATAATCGAAAAAATGTTTGTACAAACGCACGCAAAACGTGTCGCGTTCATGTACAGTGGAACTTCCATCACTCGAACCTTTTGGATACCGATTTGAATCATCGAGAGAGAATTCTTATTTGTGGGTTATAGATGTAGAAAAAAATCTGTGGGACACGCTGAATCATTTTTGTCTATACGGATTTCATGGAATCATTTTTGTCTATTCGGATTTCACGGAATTATTTTTGTCTATTCGGATTTCACGGAATTATTTTTGTCTATTCGCATTTCATTTTCTACCACGCGAAAATTAAAGAAAAAAAAAACAGGCCGATTTTTTTTTTTTTTTTTCTCGTCTAGTTGACAAAATCGCGAAAGGAACAATTTTGCGCTCTACAGCTTTCGGCGTCCGTGAGAGTCAGGATAATCGGGGCTCTACTGTACACCTAGTTATACATACATTTTATGCACCCAGAGATCCACCGAGTGGCGGAACTATCGGGTGGAGGGGGGGGGGGGGGGGGGGGAGGGGGCGAGGTTAGCTATCATTCCCCTCGGCTTCGAAAGTGGCCGCAAGCTCGAGGTCGAATGATCCTCGCGCGCGGTGGCCGCGAGCTCAGCGCAGAATTCGCGAAAATCCACACGGCAAGCACGATCAGCACTGCACAACAGCTGCGCCCGCGAGGCAGCTGCCGCCCGGGGCTGGGGTAACAATAAATGGAAAAGAATAAGGAACAGGGACGATAGAGGGAAGAAAAAAAGGAGAATAATAATAAAATTGCGGGACAGTCGTTCGGGTGGTCCAAAAAGAATTTCTTCCTTTTATTCTTTCCATTTGGGCTCCGGCTTTACGACAACGCGAAAGGTCCCTGTTTTATCGACACATCCGCCGCGATCCGAGTTTTACGACCGCGAGTCCGTGCGATTCCACCGAGGGGGGAAAACGCCGGGGTTTCTGGCTTCTCGATCGATCAATCGACCCGGCGACGTATTTACGTCGTCGCCAAAGAGCGAAATAACACTGAGGGGGGTCGGTAATGGCGTCACTTTTTCCCCCGCGTCACAAACAAATTCGTGGATTTATCGATCTGGAAGTTACGCCCCCATATCGAGGGGGGTGGGATTTTATGGAGAGGCGATTTGTCGATGAGAATGCGGAAAATTGAATCGCGTACTTCGATGCAGGTTTCGGCGCCGCTCGGGCGAAAAAGCTTTTTGGAAAATGTTTGCGATTTTTTTTTCTTTTTTCGCCGATCGGCGCCGATTTTCGCTTCGACGGGATCGGACCTTTCGCGTTGAACAAAACGTCCCCCGTCACGAGTCGCATTCTCCTCGTTTTACAGATAGGGATTTTTCTACGAAATCGACCAAAGACTCCAGTTTAAGACACTCGCGATACAGAATATTGTATAGAAAAGAAGAGAGAGAGAAAAAGAAAAAAAAAAAACGTTTCCCCGATCGGGCGGACGAAACGCGCGCGAGGCGCATTGTAATTGGGAGACAAAGGAGAAACGAGATTTGAATTATTCGACGGGCTTTGTCCGTCTCTCTCGCTCGCAATTAAAACTTTTCGCGATCGTCGCGTCGTCCTCGAGGAGCCAGCTGCCCGGGCGACGGGATCTTTCTTTCTCCAAAACTTTTTACACTCGCGGAGAGTATTATAATTCTGTTCTTTATATTTCTTCATTCGTACTTCGGAGCGCGCGTCGCGCGACTGATTCTTGATTACCGCCCGCCGGCCGTGCGCGGGAAACACGCGAAGGGGGGCGAGAAGAATGGAGAAAAATATTGCAAACTTTGTGTCCGATATGTTGGCGTTTTTCCGTACACGTGAAAAAATAAACAGGAAAAGGACACGCGGTTTGCGTAATATTTTACAAGCCGGATTTTGTACTTCGAATGTGGCATTGAACGAAAAAAATGTTGCTTCGTTTCGCCCACGAGGAAACAGTGGATTTTTTTTCAACATCCGACACACTGGAAATTCGAGTAATTTACCTACAAAGGGGAAAAAGAGATAAATTTATTTCTCCAGAAACAACAGAAATATTCGGCGAGCGAGGAGAGAGAGAAATAATCTCTCGACAGTGCAAAAACGTCAGTATATTTTTGACTGTGCACCGCATCGACTATTATCCAAACGATCTTTTAATAACGACGAGGCAAACAAAAAAAGATTGTAAAATTACAATTTTGCCTATTTTTTTCTATTGTCCTCTGTAGCGTATTGATATTTACCGATATAGAAAAAATAATAATAATCATAATAATAATAATACTAGTAAAAAAAATCACTCAAACGGGTTGTGCTATACGAGACCACTTAGGAAATAAGGGTCTAACGCGTGGATTGTAAAACTCTCCTCCAATTCGACGAGGCGGAAGTTGCGAGCCACGGGAGAAAAAAAAAGAAAAAGAGTAAAAAAAAAAGTCACAATTGCTCTTTTTCGATCGCGCGGATTGTAGGAACCATTATTTAAGCATCTCGAGAGCCGGCGAGAGAGACGGAAGTAATAAAAGGGAGAAATAGAGCGCGGGAGACTGAGGATCACGTCGGGACTATATATACGCCACACTCGGCGATGGTGTAGGGGGGGGGGGGGCGAAAGGGAGACCGGGGTGAGCGCGATAAAAAGCGCGAAAAGCACGGAGCTCGTCGCTCACCTATATGTTGTACACGAACTCGCCGCTAGTACACAAGTATAAAAGGAAACGTTTATGTTCCGCGTCGGTCGTCGAGGACGGAGTGAAAAAAGAAAAAAAAAAAAACGTGAGCCAAGAAATGTGAAAAAGCGTACGTGCCGAGTGAGGGGGGCTCGCCGTTTGAATCCTCACAATTATAATAATAAGATAACTGTAATGATAAAGATAAAAAAACAGCAACAACATAGCAGCAACGACGACGACGAAGACGATGAAAAAAAAAGGGCGAGCCACTCGTTTGTAAAATAATTATTATACATAAATTACTATACATATATATATATATATATATATTATATATATTATATATAATATATAGACAAAGCGGTAGATCTTACCTACCTTCATTATCAATTGCAAGTATTAAGGTTGTGAGTACTATTAAATAACAAACAAAAAAAAATGAAACTAATGCGTAAAGAGAGAGAGACAGAAGAAAAAGAAAATAACTGAAGCGTGCGAATCGCTGTTTCCGTGTACCGAACCGCGTCGAGACACGAGTGAGTGAGCACAGGGCACGACGCTCGTGGAGTTTCCGTCAACGACTGATGCGCCTTCGTCTCGCGGCTGACGAAAAAAAGTGCAGGAAGAAAGAGTCAAATCGCGAGTGACCATCGATAAGATAGTGGCGACCGTCTCGTGCCAAGGACGGCGGATGCAATCGGTAATCGCTCGGCTCTTGGCGTCAGTGATTTGTGTGTTTTTCTTTTATTTTTCTTTCGCGAGAGACTCCACGATCGTCGTGCCAGCAGCTTTGGTGAATTATTTTAAGAACCTAAACTTATTACCCTCTGGAATCGAGTGAGAATCTCCTATAGCGTATAAAATATGACTATTTGATAAAAACAGAATTAAAAAAAAAAAACAGAAACGCGCGTACGCTGCACACGCGACAACAATAAAGAAGAAGAAGAAAAAAAAATATCCATACATGATAATCGCGAAACGGGGGAACACAGAGAATTAATGCGAAATAAACCAAAACAATGTGGGGCGCGCGATTAAAACTATACTAGCGGTTATCCTGCGTGAAATCCTTGCGCATAAATGTAAATACCCTCGAGGAGTGCCGGGCGCCGATGATGAAGAGGACAAAAAAACCGGAGAGAGGAAGAGAGAGAGAGGAACCAAAAAGTAACAAAATGTACGGTAGTCACCCGATTTTCCGTTGCGATGGAATTTATGGGTGAAACAAGGAGTGCGATAAAAACGTGCGAGGCGGTGGGTGTTAATAACGAGGCGAAGGACGATGCAGCGGAGGTGCTGGCGCACTCTTTAATAAGGTTGTGATAAGGTTGTGAAAACAAACATTCTTAGCCGCGCTTCGAATGAGCACAGGATTTTTAAGTAAATAAATTTAAACAACAACAAAAAAAAACCAACAACGTGACATCTAAAACACACAGAGAAAAAATGAATTGTAATAACGAGAACAATTATATTACTATTATTACTATCATTGTTATTATGATTATTATTATAGAGTGAGACTTTTAAATTGTAAAACGACACGACAAAAAAAAACACTGTCCATCGCAGCTGCGATTGTTATGCGACGCGAAATATCCAGGCTGTCGCGCTGTAAGAAATCGAACGTGCAATATAATCGTGGCTTTATTGCTGCGCTGCTGCTGCTGCTGCCGTTTGCACAGCGATGTCCGTTGTGTCCTCGCGCTGCAATCGGCAGTGTACACTTCGATCCAATCGACGCTCGAATGTGCGCGCGGAGGGCGGTGCGGAGACACCGGGAGTATCGTGGGAATTTGCGCATCGGACGAGCTAATACTACGTGTTTCTCGTGTATACACGAATTGTCGGGTAGTTGTCGAAGTTGTCGTCGTTCCCGTCGTCACTCGCGTTGACTCGCGCGCGGTGTCCGCGGTGAGAGAGACGAGAGGCGCGGTTATTGGCCACTTGAGTGTCGGGAGATAAAAAAGAACCAGTAGTGGTGGGAAAAATATTCGCAAAGGGAATTTCAATTTATTCGAAAGGAAGTTCAATCGATGCGAATTCACGGAAAAATTTCAGTAATTCGAGTTCGTTGCAGGAGGTAAATAATTCGAATTCACGGGGAAAAAAGGAATCGGCTCGAAGTCACGGAAAAATTTCAGTAATTCGAGTTCATTGCAAGAGGTTAATAATTCGATTTCACGGGGAAAAAAGGAATCAGCTCGAATTCACAGAAAAATTTCAGTAATTCGAGTTCACTGCAGGAGGTAAATAATTCGAATTCACGGGGAAAAAAAGAATCAGCTCGAATTCACGGAAAAATTTTAGTTATTCGAGTTCATTGCAAGAGGGAAATAATTCGAATTCACGGGGAAAAAAGGAATCAGCTCGAATTCACAGGAAAATTTCAGTAATTCGAGTTCATTGCAAGGGGTAAATAATTCGAATTCACGGGGAAAAAAGGAATCGGCTCGAATTCACGGAAAAATTTCAGTAATTCGAGTTCACTGCAAGAGGTAAATAATTCGATTTCACGGGAAAAAAGAAATCAGCTCGAATTCACGGAAAAATAGAATTAATTCGTGTTCACCCCAAACGATAAATAATTCGAGTTCACGGGAAAAAGGTGACGGCTCGAGTTCACGGAAAAAAAAACGGAATCACCTAGAATTCACGGAAAAATTAATTCAGCTCGAAGTCAATTCGGGACGGAAAAGGGCAACTTCGCTCGCCGAGCGCCGCGGAGTTAAATTAGCACATGATTTCTCGCGTGCCCGACGCGCGACTCGCGCGCCGCCCGGCGGCGAATTTTTTCCCGGCCGTGGTCAACAACCGTGCCACTCGGGCCCCCCGGCGGACGCCGCTCGCTGTCTCAATTTTCCCCCGCGACGTTTTCGCGTTAATAAGTAGAACCGTGGGGCGGGAGAAAAACGCGGCTATACGTCGCGTACGACTGGCGGCGACCACCGCGATGCGCCCGGGAGAAGTTGAATTAATTACATTGCCGAGTAATTAGCGAGTTCTGAAAGAAGCGCCTCTTGCCCTCTACCAACGGGCCGTGACACACCTTCCTTCCGACTGTTTTTTCGTCCCCCCCCCCCTCCCCCTCCTCCTCCTCCTTCATCTCCCATTCCAGCCTCAGCCTCGTCCCTTATTTCCTGAGGGCTTCGCTTCCTTCTCATTTTTTTTCCCTCTCCTTCCTCCTCGTCCCCCTCGCCGCTCTTCCTCCTTTCGCCGCGAGCTTCACATTTTTTCCCAGCTGCCTCGCGTCCCACCTATCTCGCTCTGCCTCTTGCGCTCCTCGGTGGGGGTCGAGCGCGCTCGGCCCGACCGAGAATTCCAGGCCACGGGGACTAATCTCCAGCGGGAGCGTAAAGCTGCAGAAGCAGCAGAACCAGCAGCAGCAGCAGCGGCGGCAGCAGCCTCGAAGTGCTTCTCTCCCTCCCTCGCCCACCGCGGAAAGTGCGAGGGAGCCAGAAGGAAATCTCCCAGGAGCCCCCCCGAGATCCCCGCGCATATTTCGCGCGGCCCCGCCGGCTGGAAATTTCGCGCGGAGCGTAGATCAATCGCATAAGCCGATTTCCATCGAGACCTCCGCACCGGGCGACGCCGGGCTCGGCGAGACTGCGAGACGCGCGCGCACCACGCGGGCCACGGACGAACTGGACCCGCGTGAAAATACACGAAGCGCGGGCTCGTGTCGTGTGTTTATCTATATATGATCCTCTATTTCCTCTATTAAAAAAGACATGGACAATCGAAGTCGAAGTACGAGATAATCGTGAAGCCATTTTATTCGTCTCCTGATTGGCTGTGGTTCGCCACCTAACTCAACACGACATTCGCAAGCGCGCGCGATCAAACACGCCGTGACATGTTCGATGCGTTCGGAATAATATATAATTGAAATAACAAAATAATTTTGTTTCCTGGTTTTTTTAATTTTCTTCGCACTCATTACGGAAAAATGCTTGATTGGAATTACAATTTTTTGGTTTGCTCAGATCCATATTTATTGTGGTAACCGATGTGTTCATTGCCAGAACCTCGACCGACTGAGTTCTTCGACAATTTCAAATTGGTTAGAATGCTGATATATCGCTGCTGTATCACGTACGAAATTATTCGACATTTTGTTATATTTCGACAACAATACATTTTGTTGTTGAAATAAGAACATTTTGTTGAATGAACCTTTTTTTTCGTTTTTCGTTGCGACAACAAATCTTTTTTTTTTTTTAACGTGGTCTTTTTTTTAAACATTACTAGTATGTGTATATATATCGTGTACTACAGTCCCAGTCCGTGCGCTATATACGCGGGAATTGCCGAGACGTCTTCGTTCCCGGTTGGATCCTTTGTTCGACGCTTTTGTGGGAGTGGCGTCGTTTTCCCACGGCGCAACGGGGCAACCGCGGCGTCTCGACTTTTAGCCCGAGAGCTGCGGGCGAGCGAGGGAAGTGGGACGGCGGACGGAGAAGAAGAAGAAGAATAAGGGGGAAGTAGGAAGTGGGAGATTGTTCGCTCGCGGTGAGCGGGAACGAGGAAAAACTGGGATCGACTCTGGAGGGCAGCCGGGGGTAGAGAGCAGACGAGGGAAAATTATTTCCAGCTGGCGAACGTTGGGATAGTCGCCGGCGGGAAGAAAATGAGAGAGGCGAGAGAGAGAGGAAAGCGCAGCGATTGGCCACTCGGTCGCAGTCGTTGGCGCGGTCGGGTCTTTTGTCGGAGGGCGGAAATGTAATATTGTAAAATCGGAATTCGCGGTGGTGAAAAAGTCATCTGCGGGAAAATTCATGGGGAGTATTGGAAAGTTTCTTGTTATTCGTATTGCAGCGTACTTAATTTTGTATGCAAATATGGTTTATTAATTAGTACATTAAACACGTTAAAGTAATTGTGTTTAATTTGTATATCAGATTAAAAAAAATAGTATCGGAAGTAATAAAAATACGAAGATTCGTACATTTTTTTTTTTTTTTTTTTTTTCATAAATTTATCTTTGTTTGATAAATTACGACAGCGACGGCCAACGACTGAGCTTGGTCAATCACTGCGAGGTTTTTGATTTAACATGGGAAGGAAGGTGGCTGAAAGTGTCGGTGCAGAATATCCTGCGATGGGAAAGAGAAAGAGAGAAGGTGGACGTGCAATTTCTTATTTTCTGTGGAACCGCGCATGGGGTTATATTACATTATATATGTATATATCGAAGCCATCGCGCACGTGCGATTTCTTCTCAGAGACGGAATCAACTCGATAGCCACCCTCGGCAATTTCGATAACGAGAGTCCAATCGAAAGCCGATTTTAATCTCGAGATTTCTTATCAGAGTCCTCGGTAAGCTATGTGCGAGTGGGAGTCGCGGCGCATTGGTTTAATCGGAAAACGCGCCGGTGTATTCATGCCACCGCGGCGGCAGAAATTGAGCCCGTTCGCGCGCACTATACCGCGTCGTGATTGCAGCTTTTAGCACGTACCAGACTCTCCCACCCCCCATCCGGAGGGAGAGAGTGAGAGCCTTTTGCAAAGTCGCGGCGCCGGTAGCGCGCGACCCGCAGAATTAAAATCTGCAGCGGTAAAATGTTCGCGAGTCGAAGTTGCCACGCGAGACTCCGTAATGTTGCTATAGATAATCCGCGCAGTGTGAATGTACTCGCGGCTCGACCGCGAAATCCGATTTACTCTCCTTTTTTTCGTTTTTTGTTCACTTTTTTATTCATTTTTTAAATATTTTTGTAATTTTATTTCGTCGCCGTGTATCAAATTCCAAATGCACCGAATTGAAAATGTTAACCCATTGAAAACGGGTTACCAGGAAATATTGCGAAATCTGGCGTTCGGTGGATAAAGTTGGAGGCGACTTTATCGACACGTCGAGGCCGCATTGTTGTCAATCAGTTTGCGCCTTGCGACTGGCCGGAAAGTAGCAGTAAGCAGTTTCGCTCCGGGACGCGCGCGGCTTACACCGCGTTGCACTTTATGACTCGCGACGCATCCGATACTTCGGTGGCTGGCCGTAAATTATATGACGTTGATGCATATGTCACGGGCGATAAAAGTTGCTGGATGCGCTTGAACGGAATATCGTCGATACCGCGACAATTTCGCCTCGAGATGTCGCAAACGTGTGTCGTGATTTCACGAGCTTTCTCTCGTCTTTACGATTCCACATAAAGGCGCCCATGAAAAGTGATAACGCGACGAACATGCGGAGAGACGAATTTCGAATCGTCGCTGAGTCGTGCGCCGAGAAAAGAGTCCGTCGACTGTTGACAATTTTGTTGTTTAGCTGTCGCGAAACAAATATTTATTTATTATTACGAAATTTCAGTTTAGCAAGTAGTAATTTGTCATTTTTTTAATAATTCGCGATTTAATTTGAGTGATTTATATTTTATTTGGCTCATTATAATTTTGGTAATAACACATAAATATTTATTTCGTCATTATGTAACCAATATTCAATTATTTGTGATTTAACTTGAGTCATTTAAATCTTATTTGGATCAATATAATTTTGGTAATAATACATAAATATCTATTTCGTCATATAGAACATTGTTAACGGTTAATAAAGTTTTCTCAGTGTGCGAAGCTCTAATTTGGCTTTCTGCCCTTACGGCACCGCGAGGCCAATGCCTGCACGTATATCCGGGCTAAAGCTCTCAACGCCCGCGACACTTGTGTAATTAGTTAACGACCAGTGACTCTCGAGCCTCTGATAGAACGTGCGAAATAAAGGAAAGCGGGAGAACGCCGGGTTAAAGGAAAAAATAAACATGAGCGTGACGGGGGTATAACGTTTGCTCGGTTGTGTAAGCACTCGGCGAGCCATTAGGGAGACGGGGGAGAGTCGTCGAGGCCTTTTTTCTTCCTGAGTCGTACAGCGACTTGCCATATATAACATCAGGACACGCGGTAACGTCTTGACAGTAAATCATTTTAAAAACCGCAATTTTCTCGTATGCATTAAAATCGCGACAGGTAAAAACATAAACACAGAGTCGAGGGTCGTACCTAACTTTAACCAATTTATCAGAATTTTATAAAAAGTTCAACGAAAAAATGAGAAAAAAAAACGTCTCTCACCCGTGAAAAAAAAAAAAAAAAAATTGGAAACTGCGATAGAAAAACAAACCTGTCAATAAAATTGAAAGGTTGCCTCGGTGTAAAAAAAATCGTGTCGAAACATCTTTTCGGCTTAATCCACGTTGGCACCTTTTTCGTGACTAGCAGCGCGAAGTTATTCCCCATTTTACGCCAGGTTAAAAAAGCACATATTTTTTGACATTTTTTGTTGTTGTAATTACATTCTCGAAAAAAAAAAAAAAAAAAAAAAAAAAAAAATGTGTGTCATCTCCCGAGCGCCGCACGCGTCACGAGTATCCATAAAGCGCGCGCGCGGCCCGTGTCAAGATATACGAGTTTGTTAAGTGCAACGTTAACGAAACTCGCGAACGGCCGTTCAGCCCCCAGCGGCAATAAAACGTATTAAGCTTGACATGTGCGTCTCGCGCGGTTGTAACGTCATGTGAAAGCGCGGTGACTGTGACAGCCCGCGCGCCGACTGCCCGCGTGTGTAAAGCACTCGGACCCGGCAATGTGTGTATAATTATACGACCGCGTTGGCCGTGGACGGAAAAAAGGGAGTTTGCGTTGATAAAAGAGAAATGATAATGGTCGCTCCGCTCGCCACGACCCGGCTGACCCCTTTCGTGTGGAGATCTCGAGGGTGAATCGTCGGGGGCTGCTTGCCCAATCACAAATACACACACGACTGCAAAAAAAAATACAAAAAAAAAACCAAACGCGTACGTCACTACTATATAAATATTATATATATAAAATATATAGTATATATATATCACAGTAGCCTCTCCGTAGATTCTCATTATTTCCAAGCACGTAGGTAGAGCTAATTTTTTTCTAACGCGGACCCTCAAAAATTAACCCAGGTCAACGAATTTTCCTCACTGTTATCATCATTACAAAAAAAATCTCCAAAAAATCTCAGCTACCTGGGCCGAAAAAAATGGCTTAATTAAGGCGAGGCTGCTGTGCACCTAAAAAAAAGAAAAAATATATATAATACTGTACGTTGTACACGTTATGTGCGAGGGAAAGTGCAAAAATTTCCATCTACGTATCTCCGTCGCTGTCTCGGGTAAAGTCGAAGGAAACCAAAAATCTGTTAGAGTTACGAGGGATAAAAAGTGAAGATAAAAAGAGGAAGAAGAAGAACATTAATTAAACGACGGCGAAAACCACTAAAGATTAAAACATGAAAACTAATACTCCGTTGGTTGTGATTTACAAGTGTAGCAATACTAATATAATAAAGCAGCCGGACGCGCGTGCGCGGCTCTTTGGTGTGTGCTGTGTGCAGTGTGTGTCCGTTTGTCGTGCCCGTGCGCGGCAGCCGTGCGTCGCCGCGCGTGTGTCGCAAACATCGCGTTTACATTGGCCCGGGCGCCGTGTGTGCAGAGCGAAATGCCCTCCACAGAGCGGAATTCCCCGACGTCCGATCGCTCGCGGCGCGCCAATTCGATCGGATCATTGGTATTCCGCGCTGCGCTAATTACGTCGATCGGGCCTCCCCGTATCGCCGTTTGGACAGCGCTGCACGAGGGATTTACTGCCAGAGCCCTCGAGTCACCGGTTTTTTTTTTTTTTTTTTTTTTTTTTTCTTTTTCCGTGTACGTCGAGTCTCGTCGATGCGAGGATTTCGAGACGTCACGAATTTTACACGTATGCGATATACATATATATATTGCGTTTGCGTGTGGTGGTTGTAACCGTGAAAATAATATATATATATATGTATATCGGTATGTATGTTTGTGGCGGTGGAACGAAAGCTCGGTAAAGGGGGAGACGCGGGACTCGCGCTGTCGGTGTAAACGACGCGCGTCTCGCTGACTCCCCCGGAAGCCGCGGGGGCACCGAGCGGCTCGCAAGCGGAATACAAACGAGGAGCAAAGGAAGCAGAATTTCGCTGTCACACCGGTCGCCGAGTAGTTGCGGGCACGTTTTCTCCGCGGCACCCGCGACACTTTCTGGGGCGAACGACGACGCGCGCGCGCCGCTTATTGACATATTTCTCGATTCCGCTCGCGCGCGCTCCGACGTTTTTCGAATAATAATTCACGTGATGCATCGCGCCGGGGCTTTGCAAATAAATCGAGGTCTCTCTTTAATTAAAGCGGATGGACGGAGCCGTTTCGTTATTTTCTAAATGAACGTTGATGTGTAGCTTTATTATTTGAAAAATAAAAATTGATGAGTCTTTCATTGTTTTTGTAAGTAAAAATTGTTATGTCGCTTCATTATTTTTTAAATCGAGATTGATGTGTCTCTTCATTATTTTAAAAATAATAATCGATGTGGCTTTATTATTTGGAAAATAAAAATTTATTAGTCTTTCAGTGTTTTTTTTTTTTTAAGTAAAAATTGTTATATTGCTTCATTATTTTTTAAACCAAAATTGATGTGTCTCTTCATTATTTTAAAAATAAAAATCGATGATCCCGTTTCATTATTTAAAAAAAATGAAATACAAAGTCGAGATATTTGTTGTATGAAAGTAATTGGTGACACAGGTCGGTCTCGTTACCGCTATTTTTTTTTATCGACTCGTTTAATGCGGCACGTCAGCAGCTAAACGGCGGACGGGGTTCGCGAGGCCAAACGACCAATAAAGACGTCTCGTTAAAGCGAATATTAATAGCGGAGACGAGTCCATTCACGGGGAAACAACTGACGAGATCGATAATACATTACCGGAATAATTAACCGCAATAACCCCCGTCCATTCCGCACTCGCGACTCGCCAGAACGCGAGGACTGATATTCACCGGTAGCCACCGACTGCGTCGCGCTCGCCCCAGACGGAAACCCGGGTGTGACGGAAACCGCGGAGTCGGTTATATCGCGGCACTCGTGGCCGTAGCTACTTATAGGCGAGAACTATTAATTGGCGGTCCGTGCGATTTGCCACAGTTGCAATTATTGAAATATCCTATTTTTTACATCAGACCCAATTAATATATTATTTTTACATACTAAAAAATATTGCAATTATTTAAATATCCTATTTTATACATCAGACCCACTTAATATATTATTTTTACATCCTAAAAAATATTGCAAATATTAAAAAAAAATAAATAACATATACGCGAATCATATTACACTTTTTTTTCCTTCCACAATCAAGATTTCATCTCGCTTTCATTCTATACTCAAAACACATTATAAACTAACAGCACTGCAAATTGTCGCTCGTCGCACGGCTATGAAATTAATAAATACGAACTACCGGCTCCCGGGGACAGCGACGATAGCCCCAGCGAAAATTCCTCTCGATCTCCGCAAACAAATCCGCCGCGCCCGGATCGCGAGCGCAACGAGCGAGGGGGGGGGGGGGGGGGCCCTTCGGTAAACGCATTAGCGACACACGCGCCGAGCCGCACGGCGAGCCGCGCGAGCAGCGTCTGTACCGCGCGCTGCCTGCCGCTTGATTGTGTAAATATGTGAACGATTATGCACATAAACATATAAATAAATATATATATATATATATACATACGCTATATTGTATTAAAATGATAATTCGTTTACAATGTGTACAGCGTGAACGTACGAGGGAAGATGATAATAGCGAGAGATGTACCCGCGATGCGACCATGTGTACCGCCTCCCCCCTCCCCCTCCCCCCGTCCCCCTTCCCAGTGAAAATATATATACGAAATATTCGAGTATAATGCACTTCCGAAGAGGAGGGGGGAGAAACACGCCGAGCGTGTTTATATATAGTGACGCGGCATAGCGATGCGACGATTTTGTTCAAATATGCATGCAGAACCCGAGGAGGGCGGGGGGCGGGGGGGGGGCAAAGGGGAGAACAGTACTGCGTTTCGAGGGGGGAGCGTGGAGGTGGTCAGAACTGCAGATGGGGGAGGGGAGGGGGGTTTTAACAGGGGGAAACACCGCGCTTACACGATGCTCTCTGCTAAAACGATCGCGGGGCCCCTCGTTAATTATGGCATATATGTGCGGAGAAGTAACGAGCGTTTGCGGATGTGTCGCGGCGGCCACCGGTACGCGAAATTAATCCCGCGTACCGTGACCGTAGGAGGGAAGGAGGGGGGAGGGGGGGGGGCTTGTATCGTGCGGTGGCCGCGACGACGTCGAGAATCTCTCCGCGCTCCTCTCGCACAGAAACGATGCAAAATTCATGTTTCCACGGAATCGATACCGCTATGGAACCCCCTCCGCCCCCCCCTCCCCCCTCCCCGCCTGTTCTCCTCGTCAGTCGAACCCCCCTCGGGCGACTTTTCTCTCAATGACACGTTTTCAGCACGTGGGTCACGAGGGTTGTGCGCTGTGTGTTATCGGGTGGAGGGGGGAGGGGGGGGGGGGGAAATTGGCATGTCGAAAATAAGAATGAATCGCTTCCCGAGGGAGGAGATAAGATTTGTTCTGGCGTGCAAGAAAAAAAACACGTCGGTTATGGTCCCGCGCTTTTTCCCCTCTTTGATCCTCACTCCCCCCCCCCTCTCCCCCCTCGCCACGGGTTGTCTGTGTGCATATGGAAATTCGCGTGTGGCGTGGAGGGCGGGATATAATGCAGCGTGGGGGGATTTAAGGAGGTGGAGGGGTGTTATAAGCGAGAGTACAATATTCTGTCCGTCGGTTCGAGTGACTTTGTGTCTGTTTATGTGTGTGAGTGTGTGTGCGTTTTTGTGTGTATATTATGTATAATTGAGAGCTCTCCTGTCGAGCGTGTGTCGACCAGCGAGAGAGAGAGAGAGAAGGTGAAAAGTCGAATACTGAAAAAAATAAATCTATAAGAATTAAAGGAAAAGATGAAAAAAAATTAAACGAAGAGTGGAGAGTATTTTTGTAACCCCCTGGTAGAGTGACTGTAGTGCAATATCGTTTTTATATTTGTAGGACAAGAGAGGACAGTTCGGAGCAGAATATGTGGAATATTCGATGCTGCGAATTTCTTTGAGTGCTGCTGTTCTTGTAATAAATGGCAAAAATAAGGGAAACTGATGAGTTATTTTTTTGACTAATGTTACAATTGGATCGTACAATTTGTATAAGGGGCAACCTTTTTTAAAGACAATATGTAAATAGTGTTCTGAAAAGGCTGAAAATTCATTGTATTTTATAATGAATTTTTGGCACGAATAATTAAGGCAAACACGTGTTCCGAATTGTCCTCGTCTCATGTTTTCGGGTTGATGCAGAAAATCGAAACTAATTCGAGGCCGCAATGTTAAAGAAATTTTTCAGGTACCGTGTGATCGTTGTTGGACAAAATCGCTACTGATTCGAGGACAACGTTAATACAAATTTCCAGGTACTATTCGAAAGGTGGTGGAAAAAAATTGCTACTCATTTGGGGACAACGTTCATCAAATTTTCCAGGTACCGTTCGAAAGTTCATCGTAACCAAGCGCACTAAATTCCAGTAGCAATAATTCTGCTTCCCCGGCAAATGCGATAAAGGCTTAACAGTCCCGAATCCTCCCGTCGTGCCCCATATAAATGCATTCGCAACTAGTCTATTTATCATCCACCTAGATGCTGACCCCGTGGCCTCCACTCGGTATTTTGTTTGACGATGCATTTTACTCGATCAATTGATGACTCAAGCACACGTTTCGGGTTATCCGTACATCATACATGCTTTAGAGCTCATAGAGAAAATCGCCACTAATTCGTGGGAACCGTCGGTACAATTTGCCCAGTTCAAATTACCTTTTGAAATTGCATCATAACTAAACGCGCTAAATTCCACTGGCAATATAATTCCGCCTCCCAGCAAATGCTACAAAGGCTTAACTGTCCCGAATCCTCCTACCGTGCCCCATATAAATGCATCCTGCTACCCTACATTCCCCGCATCCAACCGGATACTCATTTGGAGGGGAAATAGGCCAGTTGGACGGGAAATAGTCTAGTTGGATGGGAGATAGGCCAGTTAGACGGGAAATAGGCCAGTTGGACGGGAAATAGGCCAGTTGGATGGGAAATAGGCCAGTTGGATGGGAAATAGGCCAGTTGGATGGGAAAAAGGCCAGTTGGTCGAGAAATAGGCCAGTTGGATGGGAAATAGGCCAGTTGGATGGGATATAGGCTAGTTGGACTAGAAATAAGCCAGTTGGATGGGAAAAAGGCGAGTTGGATGGGAAATAGGCCAGTTGGACGGGAAATAGGCCAGTTGGATGGGAAATAGGCCAGTTGGACGGGAAATAGGCCAGTTGGACGGGAAATAGGCCAGTTGGATGGGAAAAAGGCGAGTTGGACGGGAAATAGGCCAGTTGGATGGGAAAAAGGCGAGTTGGACGGGAAATAGGCCAGTTGGACGTGTTTATATGGGTCACGGCGGGAGGACTTGGAACAGCTTCCACGTTCTCCCGCCGTGCCCCATATAAACGCGTCGCAACTGGCCTATTCCCCGTCCAACTGGATGCTGGTCCCGTGGCCTGCTCCACTCGCAGCTTTGCCTGACGATGAAGCGCCGTAACGTCGCGCGCACGGTGGCCGCATGCGCGCCGCGCACCCCCCGACGCGCGAGAGGTGACGCCGCATGGTCGATATACCCGCATCTACACCGGCCCCTCCGACGACTCACCTGACGCTTCCGATAACCGTGCAGGGCGCAAT